>JAEIGP010000662.1:2177500-6977500 GCA_018904095.1 Zaprionus ghesquierei
TGTGTACCGAGGAAATTGTGCAAGAAATCGCTTACTCGCTCGCTCACCCGCTCGACTATTGCAAATGGCGGCTGAGTTGACTTTTGTTTTTGTTTTGGTTCTTTGATTTTTTGGTTTGTCTGCTTTATGTTTGTTTCGATCTTTTTATTTGTGCTCGCCACTCGTTCGGGTGACGCCGCAGGTCATCGAAGCATCGCCAACTCCTCCTGCGCGTATGCTGAGTTTGAGGAGTGTTTAGCAATTAAAGGGGGCAAGTGGGAGCCGAAAAAGACACTAAATATTTTGCTGAGCCTACATGTTGTTTTGAAGGGAAAAGTTGTAGGTGTTACTTCATTTTTTATTGGTATTATAATATGGATTGGATTTAACTTAAACAATAATAACATTTAAAAACAAATATATATATATCAAATTAAATAAACAATAACAGCCTTAAGAAAGAATAAAATTGTTCAAAAAAAACTTAATTTTAATAACGAATTATAAAAAAAATAATGGTGTCTGTATATACTACAAATAAAAATAAAATGATAAAAATAAATGATAAATAAAAATAAATAAAATTAAACAAACAATAACATTTTTTGTAAACTACAAAATACACGAGGATACAAAATATAACATAATATAATTAAAATAGAAATATAAATAAATTATATATAATTTATAGAAATAAAACAACTTAAAAAAATTGAATTAAGTAATGAACTCACAATATAAATAATAATATCTATAAAAAATCATACAAAGACTAAAACTCAAAAATAAAATGCATAATAATTGTTATACAAACAAAAGTAAAAAACCAAAAACTTCTGGAATATTTACTTTACGATTTCTGCAACTGTTTGCAACTTCCTTTTCCACTTCTTCTTTTTTTTTCTGCTGCCTCTAATACTCTCTTCAAACTGAGCTCAGTGAACACACCCACTGCCAACAATTGAACTGCCTTGCCACAACAAATCGAAGCAGTTGTCTACCTGTGCACACAAACACACACAGAGCCCTTGTCAACACACGACCACGCCTCCTGAGCCCAAGCAGAACGCCCTGAAATGTTCGATACTAGCCATGCCCATGTGCAGGCATTTTCCATTCGTGCTTGGACATTAAAAATGCAGGCATATAAAGCAACATAAATATTAATTGAAAAATATTTTCACATCTCTCTGCGACTTAACAGGCACAAAAGTAGAAATAAAAGAAAACTACAACGCACACACACACACAGATACATGCACGCATGCTCACTGATGAAATTATGTACATTTGCATTAAGCAAAACATTAAATATGCAAAAGTGCAGGAAAACACAGCGAAGCTGCAGCTACCAAATATGTTTGCATCCACACGAACAAAGTTGTGGAGGAGGGAAGGTAGGTAGGTAGGTAAGGGGAAGCAGCAAGCAGACTGGGTGGGGGTAGCTGGAGAGCATATAGCATATGGCATATTGCTGGCCACAGCAGGCGCAGGCGACCAAAAATAGAACAAGTCAAATATTTTTCGACAATTTATGAGCCTGTTCTCCCTCTGTTTTCACCTCCCGCCCCCTCCCTGCACAAAATGCATGTCCACTCAATGGGGTTGGCTGTGGACGGGGTAAGGCCTGGTGTAAGGGCCTAGGCATGGGCGTAGGGGTCCCTGGGTGGTTGTTGGTCAGCCTTGTAACGCGAGAGCCCCCCAAAAAATGCCATTTGCAATTAAAGCAAACAAGCAACGCAGTCGACGACGCCGTTGCCGTCGCCGTCGCCGTCGCTGTCGCTGCCAACGCCGACGCTTTCTTTGCTTCTTTTCTTTTTGCTGGCTACTTTTTGGCAATTGCATTTTTTAACAGGCGTCGCACGCGCACCCCGTCCAAATGGCCGAGCAGCCCCCTTGGAACACTCAGACACTTCACTCCCAGCACCCAAGAGCTACTCTCCCCTACTGCTTCTCCCCCATTCCCCCCATGAGCAACCCCTTCGCACTGGTCACATGTGTGAATTATAATTTCGCATTCGGTGTCGCGCTCAGAAGCATAAAACGAAACAAACTGAAACAAATTATAGCCAAATTGATGGACTATAAGTTATGCTAGCTGGCTAGAGAATTATTTACGGGTTGCTAAGTTGTTTATACTCTCTCAAATCCCGTTTAGAGCAGTCCAAAGCAGCCATAGAAATTGATTAGAAATTCGTTTTAATTATAAAATGAATATTCCTAATTTTATTTAATAATTTTGTAATATTTACTTAGCAGTTTAAATAGTATTATTATTAGTATTATTTCCACTGCATTGTTCACGCTCGAGCAACCCTTTATTGAGCAGCAGCTCCGCTGCAGGGTATACAAAACAAGAAACACAACCGGCTCAGTGCAAACACAGAGAAAAAGTGCCGGGCGCATAATAAGAAGAGCAGCGCAAAAGCTGCCGTTTCCATCGCAGCCATCGCGCAGCGCTGACGTCGCAGTTGGCGCTGGCCGCCGTAGTCGCATTTCCATTTCGCGCCGGGGCTTTTGCTTATCACTGGGACTGTCAAGTGCCCAAGCATCCTACACCGTGTCCACTGCCGCCTTCTCTCTCTCTCTCTCTCTCTCTCTACCTCCCGCTGCCTCTTTAGCCACCCCGCAGTCCGCGCTCTTTGCAATAATTCAATTCATTTTCTATTTTTTGACTTATTTTTCATTTGACGGCGTCGCAAAAACAAAATAAAAATAACATCTGCAAAAAAGCGAGCAAAAATTGTTGGACATTCATCGTTCGGCGGCTGGAAGAGGATGCCCGATATGGACGTGAATGGCAGAGTGGGTGCAGTTGCCGCTGCCACAGTCGATGCTGCTACTGGTGCTGGGGTTTTCCTCCTGGAGTTGTACAGGACACGGCACAAGTGGCGTCCCGGCCATAAATTTGGCGCGTTACCTTTGTAAAAAATTTTATTGCATACGTTGAGGTGCAGCTCAAGTGCGATGTAGGAGACAGGCCGCATCGGGTTGTCACAGTATGAGTAGGCGGGGTGTATGTCGAATTTCGAATAGACAAAATTATCAAGAAGGGAATTTATGAAAAGTTGTAAAAATAAAACATAAAGAGCTGTGGATTCTTCAACGATAAACTATAGAAATATTGTGTAACTCAAAAATGAAGATTAAAATAAGATTTTTGAATAGTTTACTTAAGTTTTTCAATAGTATTTACTTGACATTTCTCATATTTTTCAACATAATAACCCAGAAGAATCATAGAATCATAAAAAGCTTTAATCTTTCTGTAACTCAAGATATGCGACAGGTAAATCTTCAATTTTCCCACACACACATACTGAAGCTCATTCAGTCACTACAGTAGGCATGGCTGTTCCACTTTTCACTCTCCTCCTCCCTTCACCCACGTACTAAATCAGTTTTTAATTTCCGCTCATTTGCGAAAACTGTTGCGAGTGCTGCAACAATAGGCAACGTCAGCGCCTCATTATAGGCGCCGTTTTGTTCTTCAACTTTTGCTGCCACAGGCGCCCGAGCTGCCTCGAAATGGGGCGTGGCAGCACATGGACGCGGCCATTCAATTGAGCGTGTGTAAATATGCTGAAAAGTTAATTCATTGCACATCAGTGCATCGATGGTGCCCCTTGCCACTCCCGCCCAGCCTTCAGTGGGTCCCAACTATGTGTGGCATATAGTGACTGTCAGCGTCGGCGGCGGCGGCGGCGGCAACGGCGTCGCTGTTGCCGTCTGTTTGCCGCCTGTTTGCATAAAGGACATGCACACACAGCACATTTACGTTGCCTGCTTTTCATTTTGCCACTCCCCCTTCCATTCGCTCCCACTGTACATTGTTTTTTTTTTACCCAGTAGTTTCTCATTTTTTGCTCTGCTTCGCTGTGTGTCATAAATTTAGTTCGATTTGCTGTTCAACGACATTAGCCATCCATAGCCCCATGTCTCCTCCTCCTAGGTGCCCCTGTGGCCGGAGTGCTTAAGTAGTTGTGGGTGTAGCTGGCGCCAATAAATGTCAATTTTTTAATGTAGTTTTAGCACGCGGCAATGAAATTCATCAAGTGCTTAATTAACGCTGCTGGCATATGGCAAATTGCATTGCATACTTACGGCCAGCGCAAAAAGTGTTGCAAAGCAACTGGGAGGAATAAAAGAAGAAAAACCAATCAGGTTGAACACTCATGGCGTAAATTATGGCATTTAAGAGCATCGCTCTCAAGGGTCTACAGGATGCCTATTGCACTCTGGCTCCGCCTCGCACCTTTGCTGCCTAATCACATTACAAACATTCATTCAATTCGATTTAACACGTCCATAAAATTTCATTTAATTACCACACACACATTTCTATTTGCATTTCACACTTTTTCCATACTGTCACGTTCGACTGCTTATTTTTATTGCCTGTATTTTTTTTCTTGCTGCTCTTTTTCTTGGGTTTTTTTGCTTTGTTTTTGGGTTGTTATTTTGCACTACAATTATGTTAATTTCCTATGCAAATAAAATTTAATTGAAGCTCTCTCTCTGTCTCTCTTCCTTTCTCTCTCTCTCTCTCTCTCTCTGGCTGGCCGGCGGGGCACGTCGCGGCGCCGGAGACGCCGACAACAACCCGCACTTAGCGAACTTGGTCGTCCGAGCATAGAAACGGCACCCTTCTCCGAGACCACAACTCGTCTCTGCCTCCGCCTTTGCCTTCGCCTCCTTCCACTGTCGCACTTCCTGTCCTTACGTAGTCGCTGTGCAAGCAGCAGGCCACGACGGGCAGCGGGCAGCGCATTTAGAGAACGTCGCCAGCATTAATTGCCAATAATTATATTGGTTTACCTTTCTGCGTTACTTTTTTCTACCATTTTTATAAATATTTTTCCCTTATTTTCTCCCTTTTTCTCGTCGCGTAAACAGGCAGCAGGCTGCCGACTTTAAAATGCAAAAAGCATTTAAGTTGTGCGGTTTTTTTTCGTTGAAAAAAAAATAGGAATTCTTAGAGAAAAAATTTTTAAAATGTTTATTTAAAATTTACCATAATTGTTTGATTATTATTCATTTGAATTCGATTTCTCAAGGGAAAATATATATATATTTATTAAAAAATAATATTTAAAGTATATAAAAAAAAAAAATTGAATTTATATTTTTATAAGCAAATAGATTTACAAATATTTCCTTATTAATTTTTCTTAATATATTTTCCTTTTATTGATAAATCTAGCTAGGCGAACCTGAGTTATTTTCCAATTTAACATTGAACGTCTTAGAAATATTAATATATTTCTTATATAATATTTATTTTGTTGTTAACATTTGTTATATTTTTTATGGAAATAATTGTAATAATTTGTTTTATTTGTTTAGAATATATTTTTAAATACTTTCCATTCGCCATGTTTTTATTTCAACGTGTCTGATTCCTGTGTCTGATTATTTTTCCAACTTAAAGGCCACTTTAATTCAGTTCAAGTCCTTGCTCCGTGTCATGTTTTCTAGCTAACTGATAGACTCTGTTCCCCCTTCTCCGCCTTCTCGCACTCATTTTGCAATTGCAACCAATTAAATTTGCATAAATTGCGCTACATGCCCGCAGATGAGCCGAGCACACAATAAGTGTCAAACAATAAAAGTGCGTTGACAATTACAACAAAAATTAAATTAACTTATTAACTCGCATGTGTGTGAGCTAATGTGTGTGTGTGTGTGTGCGTGGGTGTGATATATTTAAACATGTAAATGAACATGGAAATCGTTGCCGGATGACAAAATGTAATGTAATACGAGTAAATGCTGCGCCTGTCGCTTAAATAATAATCCAATCAGCAAACATTCGAACCCCTGTGATACAATGCTGCCCCCCCGGCCACCTCTCTCCCGCCCCTTGGGTGTAGTCAAACAATTGACAGCGCTGTGTGCTTGTGTGTATTATGTAATTATTACCAAATGCGCAAATATAATTTAATAAATGCAATCGCCGTTTGGCTGAGCTCTGATTTATGGCGCACGTGGCGTATGCGTGATGTCACATTGCACATTGCTCACGCAGTTGCTCATGGCGTTCATTCTAGCATTAAGTCACAATTAACGTGTGGAATCGCAACTAATCATTGGGTGTGTCTTTTCTTCCTTTAACTCTTTGCAGGATTTCGACAAGGAAATAAGCTGCCACAAGATTCACTCGCCCAACAGTAGCAGCCATGCTCATCTACCCCTGCACCAGCCACACCACCACCAGCACCCGCATCTTCTACACAATCACAACCACAATAGCAACAACAACAACAACGAAGATGACATGGAGCCAACACTGCTCTCACCTGCCCATTCCAATCACTCGGCCTACGACAGCAAGGAGCATGTCAAGGAGCTGGAATTCTATAAGAATCTGGCCGCCAAGGCCGCTTCGCTGGCCAATCATCATCAGCAGCATCAGCAGCAGCAGCGTGATACAAGCTCCGCCTCGCCGCTGCCCATGCAAATCGATGGCGATGCCGATGACGATGAAGTCGAGGAACACGCGGCAGAGCAGGCATTGCGTCTGCGACGCGAGGAACAGGCTCAGGCCAAGGCGTTTGCGGCACATCTGAATGGAACTAGTGAGTACATATCGAAAGCCAAACCAAAGAAATCATCTAAAAGGGCGTAGGAAAACTGCCGGTTAAATGAAGATAGAAAATATAAAATACATAAGCAAAATTCACATGAAACTTGTGTTTATATTTAAAAAAAAAAGTAATTGAAAAAAATTAAAAATCAATGCAATTTTTGTAATTTTTTAATTATAAAATCTTTTAGAAAATTCCATAGTATAAAAAGTATAATTAAAAATTAAAAAAATAAAAATTAAAGTGCAATTTATAAATCAATAAAATCCCCTTTAACAAAACCCTTAAAATTTTGAAATTATTAGATTTACAGTGAAAATTAGATGAAACATTTTTTGTTTTTTCTTTTTTATTAAAAATAAGGAAAAATTTAAAAATATTTCAAATTAAATTTATTTAATTTTAATATTTGATTTTTAAAATAATTGAAATATTTTAAATCGAAATTATTTAATCCATTTATGAAAAACTTCTTGCCGCGTTAATTGTTGCAGTTGATTTAAGCATTTAACGGCAGTTTCCATCCCCCCTCTCACACACACACACACACACACTCCCATAGTCCCAACTAGTCCGCAACTGAGTAAACAGGCAATTAGTGCTGCCAAGCTTTTACGGCTGCCCTCCCCACCCCCTGGCCTTGCCCTTTGACATTCTCTACTAATTTTGCAACTGCTTCAGCCAAAACTAATGACAACATTTTCTGTGTTTCCCTTTTGTTTATGCCCCAACCGAACCAACAGTGCAAGACATGATAAATTTGCAAAAATTACAAAATTTGGCCACACTGCAACAGCAACAGCAGCAGCAGCAGCAACAGCAGCAGCAGCAGCAGCAACAACATCCGCACACTCATCATTCCCATCATCATCCTGCCACGGCTGCCGCACTCGCAAGTCTTCAGGGCTTAGCGGCCTCCGTGTTCAACTCACCGTTGAATTTGAGCGTCGGCGCGGAGGATGCAACGGCAGCTGGAGTCAACTCATCCTCGGTGGCAGCGGCAGCTGTTGGCTCACCGAGCAGCAACAGCAGCAGCAACAACAACAACAACGGCAGCAGCAACAACAACAGAAGCAGCAGCTGCCACAATGGCAACAAACACAAGACGTCAAAGGGCAACAGCAACAGTGGCAGCAGCGGCGGAGGCAGCGGTGGTGGCGGTGGCGGTGGCAACGGCAACGGCAACGGCGGCAACAACAACAGCAACAACTCGGCCGGCAACTCGGGCAGCCAACAGCAGCCGCAGGATAATCCCAGCAGCAGCAGCTCGCCCCATGCTCACCCACTCAATGCGACGACGCTGGCCAATGTGCTGGCTGCGGCAACCGCATCGCCACCGCCAACGCTCCAAGCGCCGCCGGCAAGCGCGCAGATGCCGCAACTGATACTCGCCTCCGGGCAGCTGGTGCAGGGCGTGCAGGGTGCCCAGTTGCTTATACCCACAGCGCAAGGTGGGTACACAAACACACACACACACACACACACATGCTCACCCACACATGCATGCTCGACAGGATTAGGTTTAGTTGTGTTGGGTATCAATAACATAGTTGACTTGCCTTGACTGCGACTCCCTCTCGGTGCAAAGCCTTGGCTCCTTGGCCTGCGGGTCGCGAGTCTTAAAGCTAAAGCGATTAGGCAACTTTCAATTTCCTGTACCTTTTGATGGAAAATTCGCGAAATATATGATTAATCGAGAATTTTGAAAGGGTTTCATAATAATTGCTGCAAGTGTTTACATATCCCTGCATTAATTATGAGCATATTTGTAGCTTACTAGTGTATGTCTTTTGTATGCATGTGCATATATATATTTTGAAGATCGTAAGCTGACCTAAAGCAGCTTTCCATTTTATACCCTTGCAGAGGGTATATTCATTTTGGCCAGAAGTTTGCAACGCACCTTAGGAGGCATCTCTAGCTCTATAAAATATATATATTCTTAATCAGCATTAAAAGGGGAGTCGAACTAGTCCGTCTGTCCGCCTGTCCGTCCGTCTGTTGCAACGCAAACTAGTCTCTCAGTTTTAGAGCTACCTTGATGAAACTTAGTATACATGCTTCTCATTGCTGCACTCTGTGAATAAGTCTAAACGAGCCAGATGAAAGGCTTGAAGATATATCGCTTAGCTTTCATAGAACCCATCGGTAGAATTTTGTCATTTTTCAAAATATCCCCATGAAATTTTTCCAATATATGTTCTTTAAAAGCTGTGAAAACTTTATCGAAATTGGACAGATATATTGTACATCTGCCATAGAGCCTATTGGCCGAATTTTGTCTTTTTTCGAAATATCGCTGTGAAACTTTTCTGATATGTGTCTAATTATGTCCGTCAAATGCAATGCAAGTTTTATTAAAATCTGGCAGATTTAATATTTGGAGTAACTGAAAGGGTATGACCCCTTTGGAGTGCCGAATGTAGCCTTTCTTTCTTGTTCTATTTTAAAAGAAGATAAATTCTGAAAATGAAAATTTCAGAGCAGCGAAAATTCTAAAAATTAGTTCTTTACAATGAATAGATAGTTTTTAAATTTAATCGTGTATAAAAAAGCTACAGTCAAGCGAGTACGACAGCAAGATACCCTTCGCCTAATTTTGAAAAACTGTTGCAAAAACTTCAAGCCTTTTCACCTAACATAACATTGTTGTTACTACATTTTTAGACCATGGATTTTAAAAAATACATGGTCTATTGTGTTTGTCGAAATGTGCGTAACAGGTAGAAGGAGGCATCTGCGACCCCATAAAGTATATATATTCTTGCTCAGGATCACTAGCCGAGTCGATTAAGCGATGACTATCTGTCCGTCTGTCCATCTGTATGAACGCCTATATCTCAGAAACTAAAAAGCTGTAAAATTTTTATTAAAATTTGGGCCACGCCTACTTCCGCCCCCGCAAATCGAAAAACCGTATTGCAAGCGCCTATAACATTTGTTGCACTTTATATATATAATTTTTTTATTTCTTCGAAACTAAAAACATTGCTAGAGCCTATTTTACCAAAAATTTGGCCAAATTTATTGACACCACTTATATGAATCATACGCTATAAAATTTTTATTAAAATTTGGGACACGCCTACTTCCGCCCCCGCAAATCGATAAACCGTATAGCAGACGCAATAATAAAGCTAGAGTATTCAGTTTTGGTTTGAATGATAACTATCACCACCTAAACGATCGCTGAAAATTTGGTTCCGATGCTTGGACTGCTTGGCGTCTAACTGAAAATTATATGTGTTGTTTATTATTTTTCTTTGAAAAACACGTTTACCAATAACAGTTTTCTAAATCTGATTTTTTTCATAATCTTAAAAAATCCATGGTCTTATGCAGTCAACACTTGACTGTAGCCGTTCTTACTTGTTCAATTTCATTTTTTTATAGAGTTAAATATCTCTGGTTTTGACTTTTAATTGACTACGCGGGGCAAAGTTAGCGCTTAACTACTTTGAAATCTGTTGCAAATCAATCAATTTTCATGCGAAATGCAAAAGTAAACCAAGATTTAATTTTGAAAATTTTGCGCTCTATATCGTATATAAGGTTCCCCTTATAGATAATGTATTCAATTTAACAAGTACCTAGTGCCACCAGTCCTATCAGAGTTGCGTGCTCGTTCGCCATATAAAAAAGTACTGAACTACTCCCTAATGTCAGTTAGGATTTAAAGTGTTAGAATTGCAAGCTTGGACTAGTGACTTCATATACTTGTCGTTTAAGTCTTTGTTGTGCAGCACGACGCCTGTCAAAGAACTCACAAGAAAAAACGCCTTCCCCTCATTGAATGCGACTGTCAATAAGTTGAATAGTAAAATGATATTTAAATGGAATATTTTGACACTTGCACGTAGTCAAGTTTTGCAAAGTGTTAAAGGACACGTTGATTGTTAGGCAATGAAAGATTTAACAACAAAATTTAACTATTATAAAGGATTGAATATTATTATATGATTTGATATTTATTTCGTCTCTCTATCTGTATGTGCGCCTATATCTCAGAGACTTTCAGATCTAGAGCCACCAAAATTTTTGGCAAAACTTGTGTGAATTGCACTGTCTCCAAGTTTCATTTTTAAATCGGGTCACGCCGCTCTTAGCAGCCTTAAATCGTAAAATGGAAAATCCATAGCGCAGTTTTAAGTCTACATCTCTAAATTCAATTTTCTCTTATCCACATCCTCCTCTTCTCTCACCTCCTCAGGCATCGCCGTGCAGACCATCCTCACCATTCCGGTTAGCCCGCAGATTCCCACCAGTGAGCAGTTTCTGCCCAACGCTTTCGGCGCCTTTGCCAGCTACCAACAGCAGCAACAACAACAACAGCAGCAGCAGCAGCAACATCAGCAGCAGCAGCAACAGCAACGGGAGCTGCTGGCTCCGCCGCTGGCCACGCTGCAGCATGCGCCGGCACTGCCGCAATTGGCGCAAACTCCCACGAATTTACTGAAACCGAATCTCTTCTCGACGGGCGTGCAGCAGCTGCTGACGGCGCTGCATCCAGAACTCTTCGCCGCCGCCGCTGCCAATCACCAGCAACAGCAGCGCGAGCGTGAACGCGAGCAGCAGCAGCAGCAACTGGCAGCGGCAGCAGCGGCTGCAGCGGCAGCGAGTCACTTGCCACACGCACATCTGGCAGCGGACTTACGTCGCTCGGCGGAGCGCACGCCGCCCAGCGGTTCCCCCACCGTAGGCAGCCCCGCATTGCCGGCCAAGCAGCCACCGCCGCCGCCGCCGCCAGCCGCAGCATTCCTGCTGCAACAGCAGCTACACATCAAGCCCGAGACGCAGACGCATCTGCATCATCATCATCATCTGCACAACACGTCGGCAACGGCAACGGCGTCGTCGCATCCGCAAATCAGTCTACGGCATCCGGACGAGCTCACGGCGCCGCAGCTGGAACTGAAACCGCTCGAGCTGAGCAGCAGCAGCAGCAGCGTCTCGCCGCCGGCACTGCCGCCCTCGGCTGCGTTGGCTCGCCATCATTTCGGGCACAATCTGCGCAGCGCTCCAGCCTCGTCGCCCAAGCACAGCCCCAGCCGTGGCTCATCCGGCTCGACGGGCATGAATCTCAGCCAGCATCACGAACGTCTCGAGCGGCGATCGCATACACCCACAGCGACTGCGACGCGAGCTAGTTCGGGCCTGAGCAGTGGCAGTGCCGGCGGCGCAGTGCATCATTTGCCACACGAACGTGGAGCTGGCAACACGCTCGCCGGACGCCTGACACCGACTGCATCGACTGCGACCGCTGTGACAAGCAGCAGCAGCAGCCAAGAGAGAGGCTACTCATCCCCCTTGTTCCGCACGCATTCGCCGCCTGTGCATGCCCTCAACATGGGCAGTTCGCCGCGTTTGGAGCGCGACTATTTGGGCAATGGACCAAGCTTAGGCAGCGGCTCCAGTGCGGCAACTGCCACAGCCACAGCAACTGGAGCAGCATCGTCTAGTTCCGCCAGCAACGTACTTAGCAGCATCAATAGGTAAGCCGCAGCTCGACTGGATTCGAGGCAGTGCTGACTCTCCCTCTCTCTCTCTCTCTCTCTCGTGACAGACTCAATGCCTCCAATGGCGAGCTGACCATCACCAAATCCCTGGGACCGCCAACGGCTACAGCTACGCGTGCCGCATCAGCCTCGCCGCGTGAAGACTCCCCCGTGCCGGGGCCATCGACATCGTCAGGCGTCTCCCTCATGCAGCCGCTCAAGCTGAGTCCCTCATCGCGCAGCGAACCGTCGCATCTGTCGCCCAATGGCAACGAGAATGACAATGACCTGCTCATGGATTCACCGAGTGAGTAAAGATCGACTCTTTTTTCCATTTGCCTCAATGCTTGTTAAGATCTAAGTTAGAGTAGCTTAAGCGCCGACTGGGGAATTAGCCTCATCATTTCTCCTGGCTGTGCCTAATCCTTGCCTCGCCTTGTTACTGACGCGTGACAGCCTCAACGTTGCTGCTAATTTGGCCAACACTTTCAACTGACATCTTGCAACTTTTGGCAACACGTTGCCGAAATCTTTGCCTCGAGTTGTGTTTCCGAGTGCAGCTCGCTGACTGTCGCGGCTGCATCAATTATGAACCGTGCCCCGCGGATGCCTGCAAAGTGCGCAGCAAAACTTTGCCACACACACACACACACACACTTCCCTGCTAATTCACACACACTCCCACACACAACATGTGCCAATTTCGCATATTTCATATGCCCATCCTGTTGCTTCCTCCGGTTCTGCTTAGTCAATCCGCCCTTGAAACTTGCCTTGCATTCTCTTCTCCCTCTTCTTTCTCTTCTTGGCCTTCTTCTTCTTCGTGGAGTAAATCCAGTCAAGTTGTTAGCGCTTGTTTTCATTTAAAACGCAGCCAGCAGCGCCAAAGTTTCATTGCTGTCGAATTGCGTTAATTAATGTTGAAAAAGTTGCCGAAAATAACTTGCAGCGCATATCACTCATACGCCATGTTGCACACGTGTACTTTGCTTAACCCTTCAGAGCTACTCGCCTCTCATCTCATCACATCACATCTCAAATCATCATCGACAACGGCAGCAATAGGCAACTGTATGAATGCCAAAATTATTTACAGGCAGCAGAGTTCGCATTGAGTTATTCACCTGCACTCAAAATGTTATGATGAGTGTCTAACTGAGTGTGTAGTAGGTGTGTGTGTGTGTGTGTGTCTGGGATACTTGAATATTTCGACTAATTGTGTAAGCTAATATTTTTTTAACGAGCTTAACGTCCTTTATTTCTAATTTGATGTTGAATTTAAGCAATTCAATAAAGCAGTAGACAAGCTGAGAAGGAAGAGAAAGGGGAATCTTGTTGACAGCAAAACTTTTTGTTTTGAAAATATTTCAGCAATTAAATTTTATATTTTTACAAATATTATTTACAAATTGAATACTAACATGAAATTCAATCCATGCAGACAGGAAATAATCATGGAGGTTTTTCTAGTCCAAACTATCCTAGCAAAAATAAAAAAGAAAATTCAAATTTAACTAAAATTGCTGAAAACAAGAAAGAAAGGCTATCTTCGACACGCCGAAGGTTTTATACCATTGCAGTTACTTCACATATTAAATCGGCCGATATGTTGTATGGCAGCTATAGCATATATCGATCCGATCCGGAGCATTCCGACTTATTTACAGACTGCAGCAATGAGAAGCATGTACACCAGGTTCATCAAGATAGCTCTAAAACTGAGAGAGTAGTTTGTGTTGCAACAGACGGACGCCCAGACGGACATGCCTTGTTCGACTCCCCTTTTAATGCTGATTAAGAATATATATACTTTATAGAGTCAGAAATGCCTCCTAAGGTGCGTTGCGAACTTCTGGCCAAACTGAATATACCATCTGCAATGGTATAAAAATAAACTAATTTATTTTAGCTTTAAACTAGCCTAGCAAACACTTCTATTACCCACTTGAAAACCCTCTGCAAAGAAGTGTACATTTATGAAACAGATTTTTAAAAGGGTTTTCTAATTAACATCAAAAACTCCACAATATAAGCTACATATAAATAATTAAAACATTCTTATCAAGAATTTTCATTGTCTCAAGTTCCAAAACCAAAAGTTGAAAAAAGACAAAAAGCAACTAATGCACATGCTATAGTTGGTCTCAATTTCTCTTTTTGCTCTGTGCATGGCAGGGGGAAGGGGAAGGGGGGAAGGGAGAGGAGACGCGTAGTCACCTAACTTGGGGCTTAATTGAAACTTGGGATGCATTAAAAATGCAATCAGCACAACAAGCAGGCGATGCTTAAGCTCTGCAGATGCAGCTGTATCAAGTCAGCGCCTCCTCCCCTTCCCTTCCCACCCCTCCTCACCCTCTTTGAAGGCAGCAGCCATCAGCTGGCGCATTTAGTAGTACGTAACGTGGTCTCAATTGCATTGGTGGATCGTTTGCCTTGCCTGCGGCTACTGCTTCCACTTGCAACGCGTGCTTGATGGCAGCGGCAGCGGCTGCGGCAGTGGCAGCTCTCTAGTGTCTCTCGCATCGCATACAAATTGCAGACAATATGCAGCTTAATTACTACTAATTGATGCATACAAAAACTTAAGATGTTTTCGTATTTAATGACATATTTCACTCTCGAAGCCAAACAAGCAAAGCAACAAAGACAACAACAACGAGTCGAGTTATGGCCCAGCAAGGATGCCGGCAAGGATAGAACTCAGGCTAAGGCAGGGGCTGATGCTGATGCTGGGCCTGAGGTTGGGTCTGGGGCGCATCTTAATTACCGCTAAAGCGCCAGGCTGCAGTTACAGTTAGAGTGAATGGCTTTGGTTTGGCTTAGCTTTGCCTTGCCTTGCCTTGCCTTGCCTGGTGATGGTGTCGCTGCCGGAGTCGTCGTCCTCGTCGTCTCCTTGTTGTCGCCTGCATATCATTAATAAATAAATCAAATTTCTGTGCGTGTAGTTTGCCAAGTTGAAGCCGGAGACGCTGACGCTGACGCTAACGCAGCCGGCAGCAGCTGCTAACAAATTAAGCAGATAAAGGCAATAAGTTTGCGCGCTTACCTAATAGACAAGCATAACAAGCGCTAAGTGGCAGCAATAATAATAACGGCAACTGTAACTGCAACAACAACAACAACAAGTCGTTGCTACCAGTGGTGGCACCTACTCACGCTTCTGCTCCACCCAGGCAAATGAGTTTTATCAATTTACCTGCGACGCTCTAATAATATTTCGCAATTGCCGCAATTAACCGTAATTAAGCCGCGACTTGGCGGCAATTTATGCCGTCATTTCGCATTGACAGTTATTACCTTGAGTTGTTGTTTAGCCTCTTTAGCGTAGCACTTAAGTGACGTTAGTCAGAGTTGAAGCACACTCGCCTCTTTTAGCCCTTGATCCTTTTTGCACAACTCTCTCTTTTTCTCTCTCCCTCTCTCGGCAGATGAACCCACCATCAATCAGGCCACCACCAATGTGGTTGACGGCATTGACCTGGATGAGATCAAGGAGTTCGCCAAGGCGTTTAAGCTGCGACGCCTCTCGCTGGGCCTCACCCAGACCCAGGTGGGTCAGGCGCTGTCGGTGACCGAGGGACCCGCCTACAGTCAGAGTGCCATATGCAGGTGAGCTATGAGAGGAAGAGGCGATACATTTATACCATACCCAAATAAAAAAGGCAGGACAAATTCACCGATCAGTGAAGTCTTTTGATCATGCCATAAACTGATCCGGTGTTAGCTATGTTAGCTTTTAAAATTATGCATAATTTTCCAACTAAATCTTAAGTTTCTGTTTGAATTTTAGAAATGGCAAACTACATTTAAAATTATTTCAAACGGCAAATTCAGTTTCAAAGTTAACTCAAATTGTTTTCACTTAATTTATCAAATCATCAGTTAAGCACGCTTTAATTTTAGTTTAGTTTTAAAAATATCTCTCTGGAACAATCTTTAGAGTGCCAGGACATTTCGAACAAATACTTAAATTTTAATACAAACTATCGCAATAATTCTATATTGATTGTATATGATTGAATTGATTGATAATGTTTGATCGAACAACGATAATGCATAAAATTAATTTTATTTATTTTATTTGTTTATTTTTAAATCGCCCAAAAACGACAAACAAATCGCCAACTGTCCTTCTCCTCACTTCTCACACTCTCTCACTCGCTGCCCAACAACGCAAACGTCCAACTCCGTCGAACTCGTCGCATCCGTCGATCTATCTCGTCTCGAACTCGTCGATTGCCGTGTCCAAAACGCAAGCAGTGCACTCGCTGCGCAGATGTACGCCGCTCAGCTGTCGACGCAACAACAGAACATGTATGTGTGAGTGTGTGTGTGTGTAGCCGTGTATGTGTGTGTGTGTGGGAAACCTAACTAAAGTGCTAGAGCTCATTTTTTAAGTTTTTGTCTTATTTCTTATGTTACAAGTATGCGCTTTTCCAAAGTCAATTGGCCAGGGCATTGCCAACGAGCAATTTTGAGCAGCTTTGAACAACAAATTTCGTATGTTTTTTTGAAAACAAAATGCAAAATTCAAAATGCAAAAGCAAAAAAAAAAACAAAAGAAAAGAAGAAGAAAGTATGCTACTTGACAATGTCCTGGCACTTTAGTTACGTTTCTTTTACGTTAATTGATTGCAAGGCGAGTGAGTAGACCAGTAATGATGCTAAGCTCCACCCTCTCCTTCTCCTCCTGCTCCCCTCTCTCTATCTCTCTCCCTCTCTCTTTCTCTCTCGCTGCATATAGGTTCGAGAAACTGGATATCACACCAAAGAGTGCACAGAAAATCAAGCCCGTCCTCGAGCGCTGGATGAAGGAGGCCGAAGAGAGGTGAGAGTATGGAGGCAGTTCCACACGCCGTTCCCGCCTGCAAATGGGCAGCCAAATCTAAACTGCATTTCCTTTTCTATTTGCTCACATTTCACAGTCACTGGAATCGCTACAAGTCGGGACAGAATCATCTGACGGACTATATAGGCGTGGAGCCATCAAAGAAGCGCAAACGACGCACCTCGTTTACGCCGCAAGCGCTGGAGCTGCTCAACGCGCACTTCGAGCGTAACACACATCCGTCGGGTGAGTGGTAACTTTCGACTGCGTACAAATGTGTTGCCTACTTTCGTGCATGAGATTTAATGTTGTCCTCACTTTCAATTCACCACTCTCCTCGTACAGGAACCGAAATTACGGGCTTGGCTCATCAGCTTGGCTACGAGCGCGAAGTGATCCGCATTTGGTTCTGCAACAAGCGGCAGGCGCTGAAGAACACGGTGCGCATGATGTCCAAGGGCATGGTCTAGTAGGGCGTGTACATACCAGAAAAGGAAACGGAGTTGGGGACTGTGGAGGATCGTGCTATAAACTGTACATAGTTTGTGTGTCTGTATGTGTGTGTGTGTATTATGTGATAGTTTTAAACACTTAGCGTTTAGAGTGTAGGCCATGTAAAGTAAAGCAGTGTGTCATAGCATTTACGATGAGATGATAGGCGAGAGTATCAGAGTATATGTGCCCCTGCCCCGCTCTACCCCTTTACATATTATATTAAACTATGACTAAATATTAACCATATCCCAAATAGCCTAAAAGTAGTCTAAAGTCGAATGTCGTATGCAGGCAGACTTGTGCAGTTTTTAGGGCCCCCCATTTTACATACATGATATCGATGTGCCATTCCAGAAAAAACAAAAGAAAAACCATAAATTGAAATCTTATCGAATACTAAAAAAGCATATAAAGCATTAACAAATTCATACCTAAAGAGAAATTTACATTTAATCATATTTATGGCTAAGCGCAAAACCAAAATGGCAACACAAATGACACATGAAAGAAGTAGGAGAGAAAGCAGAAGCAGAAGCAGATGAAGAATTCTCGATAAATCTTAAGCGACGATTAAAGAATATTTGCATTTAATGCGTTGGCTATATTCAAGTAATATGTATGTATACTAAAGTGTATTTAATTTAAACAATTTATAAACAAATTACTAACTCTAGCAATTACAAATTCTCATTTGGCCATCAAACCCAAAAAAAAAAAAAAAAAAAACAAAGAATAAAACAAATGAAACACGAACAAAACCCAAGTAACAACAAAAATGGCAGCGCACTAAAAATTTAGAATAAGCAAATTTATGTAGCAATTTAAACGATGAAGAAAAAACCGCATAAATAAAATACAAACAGACGGAAAGCAAAACAAGAAAATTTCAATTACAAAATTTAAAAGGTACACAAAAAAATAAAATGAATGAAACGTCATGAGAAACTGAACAAATATTTAAATAATTGTAATAAAAAACAGATATAATTAAAAATGTGAACAGCTGTGTGTGTTTTATTATCGAAAGTTCCTTAATTATTTCATTCTAAATCTAATATGATTTTTTACAGTGTATAATAGAAAGCAAAGATAATTTGGCGAGTACGCACTGTATTGTTCTTAATTGCTGCTATGGTAGACTGGCAATATCACAAGTTTTGCATCGATCGATAGATCATGCCATCAATCACTCATATTATACATATATCTTTCATGGAGATGTCTTCTAAGGCGTTTGCGAATTTCTGACCAAAATAATATACCTGGCTAGCGTCATTCAAGAAGGATTTCCAAAAAGTTGAAAATTTTAGGCTGCACGCGCTCAAATTGCAAGGAAAACGTGCGCCGGTTTTGCGCAATTGTTGTAGAAAACTGGGCCGATCAATCGTTTTGAAATCTTTTGCAAATCGTTAATTGGTCTTTTAAGCAATTTATAAAATTTAAGAAAACACTAAATCTTTTTCAGAAAAGCCGGGAGGGCTCAATCACTCAGCATGGCCTCTAGATTTTTCTGCTTTTGCCACACACGGTATTCAATTAGACCGTAACTGAAATGAAATTTGTATAAGTCTCGAACTGTTAATTTCCCACGTAGCGAATCCACTTACCCAATACAACCCACAGCCATGACACACATCAGTATGGTCAGTTTGGTGGAAGTGCACAGCTGCGAACTGATAATGTAGCCAATAACCGAACCCGTGCTCTCCCACAAGCGGAAGTTGCTGTAGGCGGCAATCAAATGGTTGGGAAACAGGATGCCATAAAATGCTGAAAACAGAGAACATGTCCTGCTATAAAAGCTGTCACAGCGCATCATCAACCCTTCACTCACCATTGACAACAACCAGCCAGATACCGTCGCAGATGCCCCAAATGGCCGCAAAGGCGCAGTAGCTCAAGTAGTCGCCCTCGCGTGCCTCCCACGTATACATGTAAGCGAGCAGGCTAAGGTTAAGCACAGCACAAAGGGCTGCCAGAGTGACGCGACCTATGCGCTCGACCAAAGCTCCCGCAATGCCAGCAGCAACTGCATTGGCAACGCCGAAGCAAATCATGGCAAAGCCAATTTTCGAAATGCCCCAACCGCAGGCAACAAACGACTGTGGTGAATATGAGAAACCAAGATAAGTTAGGTTGTTGTCCCTGCTAACAAGCATGGCCTAACTTACGCGTGTAAAGTCCACGGCGAGAAACGCCTCCTCCAGTCCAATGAACATGGTAATGGGCAGCATGAGGATCTGGCGACGTTTGCGCAACAGGTTAATGGTCACCGTAAGCAGCTTCAGTCCCGACATGCCACCGCCAGTGTCGCCGCGCTTGGCGCCATAACTGTTAAGATCGAGGATGGCTTAGAGCAAATTAGATAAGCTTTTGGCCTATGCTACTTACCGCTTCAGTGAACTGACGCCGAAGATCATCATGACCACAGCCGCAGCCATGCACATGAGGAAGATGGAGTTGAGTAGCTGAATTTGTTCGGGCGCCGGTGGCACCAGATTGGGATTCACCTCGGCGCTGACGCCAGGACAGAAGCGAGCGCCACACAGCTCACCCACGCGGCTGATGCTGGCCTCTAGCTCCTCCAGCTGCAGTGTCTCGTTTGCAGGCGACGTTGTCTCTGCTGCACTCAATGTAAGCACCGAAGACGAGATGAGATTGCCCCACACCTGTGCCATTTGGTAGAAGATGAAGAATAGCCCGAAGAACTTGACCGTGTTGACATCCTTGCGCGATTTGTTGCCCCGCACCTGGGTCAGTGCCTCGGACACTGTGGAGAGGTAGGTGCACTTGGAGCACCACAACGGACCGCCGCCAAAGCCGACCATCAGTGCGGCCGGAATGAGTGTGTGGAAGCGCGGATAGAACTGGGCAGCAATGTAGGGCATGTACGTAAACAGGGCCAGGGCCATGGTCAGTCGGCAGCCGAACCAACTGTTGATTAGAGTAAGTGGTAAGTGGTGGCGCATCAGCTTGGCGGCAAGGGATGCTCTTCTTTGTTTCGACTAAGTGTAGGGAGAGTGAGGAGAGAGGGAGAGAGAGAGAGGAGACAGAGCGCGCAGCTTTGCCAAGGACGGCCATAAATCTAAATAAATCGAGTTAACTGATTAAAGTTGCCTCGGTCAGCATTTTTGGGCCAACGGCTTGCGCGCGTGCCTGGAATAAGTCAAACGGGTCGGAAAAATCCGATGAAAGTTGTGCGACTAAAGGGCTGGGAAGGGAGGGGTGGAATACTAGAGTGAACGTATCCTATAAATTAGCGATTTGTTTAAATGTCAGGCCAAACAAAATGCTTGCCAGCGGAGTAGAGCAGAAGGCAGACAGAGAGACAGAGAACGAGAGAGAGAGGAAGAGATAGAAAGTAAAAAAAGGAGACAGCCTAAGTGGAGGCGTGGCAGAGCAAAGCGGACCACGGGGAACTGCAATAATGGGCGAGCCTAATCCAAGGACTTCCTGTTGACATTTAGCAGTCAAACACGTCGGGCTCAGCCTGCGCCTCCAGTTTTGCCCTTCATTTGAGATGCCTCGACTGCCTTTTGGCTGTCACATCTGCATAAAATTGCCATAAAAACGCCGCCGCACAATTGCCAAACATTTATGGCAAGCCGAAAATTTATGCGTGTTCGTCCCCGTCGTCGAGAGTGGAAGCAATTAGATGACAACGCGATGAGCCTTAGATGTGAGAGAAAGGAAGGCGCAGATAAATTTAAAGAAAAGCGACAAAACTCTTAGGCAACTTTTAATGGGCTCCAAGGGGAAGAGGGACAGGCAGAGAATTAACAACGCATGCAATTTAAATGGAAACAAAGGCCATAAAGATTTAGAATCTAATCTAATCTACACTGCAGAAAAAAAAGAGTTATTTAACCTTAAATGGGTTCAATTCTATTTCGAATCGTTGAAACTTATCTCCCCGGGCAACGCGACTAAATGCAATTTGTGTAGTTATTCACGCATTCTCAACACTTTTTGCGCGGCAGCCAAGCGGCAAATTTAGCTTAGTTACTCACCTAATCACCGTCATGGGTAAAAATATGTTGGACAGGATGAGCGAGCCGTAGATGACGGCCAGCGTGGTGGTGCCCAATGCCTTGTCGGCATTCACCGAGCTCTGCAGATTCGATGTGCCGTGAAAGGCCGTGAAGTGTATCATGAATGCCAGCCCGATGACGACGACATTTTTGGTGATAATGAAGCGTTCCCTCGGCTCGTAGACGCGTTGATTCAGTTTATTATCGCCACCGTTCGCTGCGTTGCTGGTGACAATCACGTTGGCATGGCCAGAGTTGCCACCATTTGTCTGTGCCAGACTGGTGTCCAGCGCCAGTTCCTCATTATGTGTGTCCGGTTTCTCTGTGGGGTAGACCATGTTGACTGGCGGAAAAAGGGGGAAGAGAAAAGAAGCAACAGATGAAGTTGCAAACAATTAACATCTTTCTGGGCTGACAATAATACTACTTATATTATGGCTGTCACAACTAAAAAGGAATTCCCTGTTTTATTCAATTCTGGCAGCTATTTATACCGCCCCCTGTTTCCATGCAAAAGCCACACACAATCTCAGAGCTAGACGCAACTCTGTAACCCTCTGGCCAGCCCATCCCAAACGAACTGAGATTCCAGCACACACTTGACAACAGCACGCCGGGTATATTGGCTGCAGTTAAGGCGCCTCCTTCAGGGCCGTCAATTGCTTTAGCTACTTGTCCCATTTCTCCTACAGGGCGTATGCGGTATATTCGAGTCAATCACTCGCTTGCAGCGTTTTCACTTCTTTGGCAATAACTGTGCGGGCGTTACGCCTTGCCAGCTCGACTTTCCACTTTGCCTTTGCTTCAGTATCAAGGACGTTGATGCTGCCACGCCCCCTCGGCTCCTGCCCGCCCATAATCCTTTAGGCACTCGCACAGCACGTAGCTGCGACAGGAGCGCAAATTTATGCCTGTCTACGCCCACACACAGCAGACACACCGCGACACACGCACACACGCCCCCATGCCAGTGTGTGTGTGTGTTTGTGTTTGTGTGTGTTTGTGTTTGTAGTAGGAGAGAAGAGAGGGGAATCTATTTGGCTAACGCTGAAAACGCGCTCGCGCTTGTTTGCATTTGATTTCGCGAGATGCCAACGACACTTTGAGAAATTTAGCACCTTTGATAAAGTTAAAGGTTTGTTTGCCAGTGCGCCGAGTGGCCTCCCCCACCCAGACCCCAGGGCCCTCCTCCTTGCACACCTGCCGCCTGGGCATGTTTTGAGAACGGCAATGATTTTGATTTAATGTACTTGCGCCATAGACAGCTCGATTCAATTGAATTTCCGGCGCTAAGGCGTGCCACGGGGTAGACAGTAGCAAAGGGGCAAGGGTTGGGGGTTATTTCCCCGCCAGGAGTTTGCTTACTTTACTGAATTGTTTTCAAGATTTTTGATACGCCGATAAGAGGGTTAAATAATAATAATAATAAAGTGAAATTGATTTCGAATACCTCGAGGCGTGACAGCGGCAACGGCAACGGCAACAAATATTAATTGCCTCAATTTAAACGCAGCCAAAGTTGAATTACTCTTCAAATAAGTTAAGCGAGTTCACAGTGGCTGCTGCTGTCCCTCTGCGTGGCAATTAATCTCACCTGAACACAGTCGGTAAATCAGTTTTATGTGAGCCCACAGCCAGGCTTGTGGCAACGCAGCATATTAATCATACGCCGTGTTGATCGATTGTAAACGACCAGTGAATGCAACTAATTGCCATCGAGAAGTGCACTTGGTGCGCATCATCGACTTCATCTAGGCGATTAATGAAATACTCGACCATGTGCCGCAAAGTTAATTCAATTGAGAGCGCAAATGTTATTTTTTAAAGCCAAATAATAAACGGGGAATAAATTAAGCTCTGCAACTGGAGTATAAATAATTTGTTTTTATATTTTCCTCTCCTCTTCGAGCAACTTTCCACAACTCTAAACAAATTTGCCTGTCATAGCCGAAAGGAGTAAATAAAGTACATAAAGGGCAACTAGAGATGGCGATTTTACTTTATCAGCAGCTACGCAGAGCTCGACGTAAAACGAAATGAAATTATAAAACACACACACACACACACACACATCAGCTGCAACAGTGTGACAAAATTGAAGCCACAAGCGCACATTAAAAAAAATAAAACTTTTTTTATGGTTTGTTGACAGCTCACGCGACGCAGACATAAAAATTTAACACACGCCTCGACCAATTGGCCAAGTCAATGTGCCTGCTCGGCGATGAGCCAGAGAGAGAGGGAGCGCGAGAGAGGGGAGTGAAAAAGAGTAGCGCAGAGGGGGAGGTTTGAGCGAGCCTCGTCCATCATCTAAATGAAAATCAAGCATAATCACCAAATGGCCAGGCGGCGAATATGGACGCCATTTGTTTTATGCTCGTCTCCGAAACTTCCGTCACATAAAACAATGAAACTTGAGGCCGGACGGACCAGGCATATTTCTCCTTTTTTGCGGGTCCAGCCTGGAGCCCATGTTGAAAATTTGCGGCATTAAATGGCGCACTTTAGTCCCATCCCTTCTGTGTGTGTGAGTGTGTGTATGGGTTTGCCTGATAACAATAATTTCTGGTACTCACATTGGGTTGGTTTTTTTATGCGACGCTCTTTTTGGGTAATTTCAGTAAATTATTGTCGAGTCAAAGCGAATTGTAGAGCTAAGTCCGTTTTGCGGCCTGTTTTGGAGTTGAAATTGCAGCTTAGCATTTCGAAATTGAACTTAAGTTCTTTTTTTTGTGCGGATCAGCCAAAAGGAAGCTGTCAACTGTGCCCCCAGCCCAGCACAACAGCTGGCGTGCGGATAATCAATCACCATCATAAAGCTTAGGGGGAACTAAACTCGAAAGGGCAGACAAATAAGGCGGAAATAGCGAGAGAAACAAACCGAAAAACAAACCATCTGCAAGGAGAAAGGAGAGTCGTTGTAGGCCCACGAAAAGTCTGTAATTATGCGTATAACTTGGCACTTAGCTGCACATGTTGGTCCACAATAATGCTCGTAATTAACTTTAGATCAGTCATAGTCATGGCTCAGTTCAGCGAGTCCAGAGTCCAGCTAGGCCTGCAGTCAATCAGGACCAACTTGGCGCAAACAAAGCAAACACAAATGAATCGGAGAATACACAGAGCACACGATTGTGTGTGGGCAGCGGACAGCGTGCGAATCATTTGCTTGGTCAACTGATTAGCACAAATCAAATTTGAGAGGCGCGCTGGCTTGCACAGCGCATTTGCAATTGCCTGTGTGTGTGTGTGTGTGTGTGTGTGTGTATGCCATGCATGTTTGTTTGCTGATGCCTGCAATTTGTGGTTCAAGCTTGGTGGTGTCAACAATGTTCGGGGGGCATATCGACACTTGCTTCATTAAATGTTCATCAATTTCAGGCTCAGCCTAAAAGCAGACTATGCAAATTTTCGTGGCGAAGAGAATAAAGGGGAAATTAGTTAGTTTCACAAGTCACACAATTGAGGGGAATAAATTGCTTGAACTTTAGAGTAAATATGTGTATTTTGAGGATCGATTTGTACTCGCAGCTTATTACTTTAACCTTCCGCAATACGATATGCAAGCAAGCAGGCTTTTTCGCCTGTTTTCTCTTTTTTAACATATTCGACATGATGTTCAACTAATTGGAAACAGTTGCAGTTGTGTGCATCACAATGCATTGTGAGCTGCAATTGGCAACAAACGAAGCGCAAATTGCTTGCAACGACAGCTGCAACAAATGACAGGGAAACGAAGTGTGTCTCTCCCATTAAAGAGTATTCAAATTATTACAGTGCAAGATGGCGCCACGTTTCATTTGTGCGGATTGTTTTGCCTGCATGCCATAAAATAGTTTTTAACGCGACACACATCATCCTTGAGGAAGGGGGATGAACTCCATTCGAAAGTCGTCAAAGACAGGTGCAAACAAAACACACACATCAAAGCGAACAATGCAAAGTTTCGGCGGCGCGGCAAGAAGAAATGCCAACTTACTTTGTGTGCTAAGCAGGCGGCTAAGGACACGCCCCCTGCACATTGTAACAATGGCAATAAGCGAGCAACAGCAGCAGCAGCAGCAGCAGCAAGAAAGTTGCAGCTGAAAAGTTGGCCGAAAAAAGTGGAGCAAAAAAAAGTTTCACGAAACAAAAAAAAAAAAATAAAATACAATTTTAATGGCACGAAGCATAAATCTTTGAAATGCCTGAGCTGCTGTTGTTGTTGTTGTTGTAGAAGCAACTGCTGCTGCGCTGCTTCAGCTGTGATTTCTCTTGTGCCGCCGCGGGATATGCAACATTTTTTAGGGCATACTTTCAGGCGAAATTGTTTTATTGCCCGCCGCGTTAAAGTCTGGCAACTTTGTTCTAGCCCAGGGAGCACACGTTGCCAGTGCCCAATGCGGTTCAAATAAACTTTGCACCAAGAAGATGTATTACAGATTTATGAATAGCAGCAAAATGTGTTTTTAAGTGTACGGAAAGAAAAAAGTGAACGCGGATTGACGAATGTTTACGAATTCATAAACAACTTGTCGGCCCACTGTGCCGCGTGCGGGCAAAGGATGAACTTTTATTGCTCCTCGGAGTACATCATAATTTGGCTTATGTTTTGGCCTCTCTCCTAATGAGCCATAGCCGGAAGGGAACGACGCAGGGAGGGGGCAGGTGTGAGCGCATTGCAGGAGCTCTTCGGCCACACAAATCAATGCTTTCGTCGGCCTCAGCACACTCAATCTTTCTGCAGTCGACTCTTTCTCTCTCTCTCTCTCTCTCTCTTTCTCTGTCAATCATAAATTTATAATGTCATCAAAATCTATAAGCATTTTTATGCGCGCCAAAGGAGCCGCCGTAACAAGCAGAGTTACTTAGGAGAGGCGCGACGAGCGCGTTTTTATAGACCGTGTGTGTCGAAACTTTGACGGAATTTGGCCATAACAAAATAAGCACAGTAAATGTAACGCAAACATAAACGTTTTTCATTACTCCGCCGGAATTTGAAGGCCAATAAAAATGACAATAATAACAGCGGCAGGCCGAGATGTATTCCGAATCTTTACCCACCTTCCCGCCAGAGCAAATCAAGCCTTGCTCAAATGCTCGTTTATTATGTATTTCAATCAAATCATTCAAAGTGCGCTCTCTACTCCAAGGGCAAGAGGCCAGAGTAGAGACTGGGCTTAAAAGAAATCTTCTTTGTTAGCTGAGAGTTGCATTCGAGTCTGGGCTTAAAAGAAATCTTCTTTGTTAGCTGAGAGTTGCATTCGAGGACAAAACTATTGTATAAATTATAAAAAAATTACAAAAAAATATTAATAAATATAAAAAAATAAATAAAAGCAAAGAAGGTAATAAAAAACACAAAAAAACAACAACAAATTAAAGATAAAAATATAAATAAACATATAAAAGAATTCGAGCTCAACGTGCGCCATCGAAAAAAAAACGTTGCCTGCTTTTAGGCTTAACAGCTAAAACGACTCCGACAGCGCCTGTTACTGCCAAAGTTAACAGCGCACTGCTAAAATTTCCCTGCTGTTATGTCGCAACATGCGCGGTTAACAGCTTAAGAGAGTGGCATTTTTGGGTCAGCTGTTGAAGCAGCGTTCGCCCACTCTGACCCTCTCCCCGCGTACCGCCATGTCAATTTCCGTTATCACACTGCTGATAAGGGGCTTAAAAAAGTTGGGCAGAGATGCAAACGTTTTAATGTTGTTTTCTTGTTGCCTGAATATTTTGCACCAGACCTGCTGGTCGCCCAATGACATCAATCACGTTGAGTTATTGGCCAGCCAAATATTGACAGCAACAGTTGCTGGTTGCAAACTATATTTATAACACCCACGCATTAATTGGAATTCTGCAAAATGAAAGAAGATTTTCGGAGAAGTTGACTTGCGAAAAGCCTTTTTACGAATCACTTCGCTGGTTGTAGTTGCGCAATTAAATTGCATCCTGAAAATATGCTACGTTTTTCGTCGGAATCGATTTGGCTTGAGCAAAATGAAAAGAAGAGCACAGAAATTCCACTTATAAATGAAGTGCACTTCACTTCACTCCACTCCAGCACGCTTGCTACAATTCATAAGTTACTTTGCCACTTGCCACTTGCCACTTGCATGGGGATTTTAATTAATCCTGCAATCGATTCATGGCAATCCAAATCGAAGGGAATTCCAGGGATGAAAGCACTCAGCTTTCTTATGCAGCCAATAAACATAACCGGCAGACAGGCAGCACAGCAGGCTGCAACAAAGTGTGCGCATTGAAAGAGGGTCAGGCAGATGGAGTTACTCCAGTTGCTGCCACAACTAATTTACACGTGCACCAGACGGCAACAAAGTACGACGGCTGCAGAGGCCAAAGGTGAGCGTAAGCCAGCCACATGCATAACAAATGCAAAATGCCAGACGAAGGCAAGTGGAAGTGGAGGCGGCAACAGAAACGGAAGCGGAAGCGGAAACGGAAACGGAAATTAAACTTGCAGCTCACGCAAGTCCAATTGAAATTCGTAATGTGCACGACTTGCAGCAGCTGCTGGGGCAATGCAAAATGCAAAATGTCAAAACTATCAAACGGAAAAGGAAAATGGAAAATCGCCAAGTATATTGAAATATGCAACTCTCGCATTCTGATGGCTTATAAATAGCAATCGCTGGTGATAAAGTCGTCTCCAGTGAAGGAAGGCGAGACGAGAGCAGGCGAGACTAGACGGAAGAGGGGCATGGAATGCATGCAAGGATACGGTTGCGGATGAGAAGCAAAGCGGAATTAGATAATGAAATTCGTTTTCTTCTTCTCTCTGTGTCTCCCAGAGAAACCACAACCGCTTGCTCAAAAAAAAGCGTGTGTAACGCAGTGCATAGCTCGAGACTCCTGAGATATTTATGCATATTCAGTTACAGATACAGTTACAGTTGCAACTACAGTTAACGCTGGCAGCGATGACAAAATGGCGTCGAGAACATTGTAAAAATATTTGCTCTCTATCACTTTGTCGTCACACAGGCGAAGCAGGAACAAACCAGCGGGTGAGGATGCCAGGCAGGCAGGGAATTGGGAATGGGAATAGGAATGGGGAGTAGGGGGAAGCTCCCTCATGCAGCTGTGTTAGTGCGAGATGCGTGTGAGCAGTTGTTGCTGTTGCTGTTGTTGAAATGCACACAAAAAGCGGTCGTTTTTTTATTTGCCGAGTACTTCCGCCTTGCTGCTCTTTATGTTGCTTATTTTCTGCACGACTTTCTTGTCAGCTTAGCTCGCCTCTGCGTGCATGGGTGTGTGTTCGTGTGTGCGTGTGTGCGTGTGTGTCTATGTGGGTTGAGTGGGTGAATGGATGAATGGGTGAGTGCCGGAGCGAGTGCGTACCAATATTCAAGCGTAAACCCAGGCACACAATATAGGGGAATTGTAATATGCTACCTACTAGCCTCTCTCTCTCCTCTCTCTTCCTCTTCCTCACTTTCTCTCTCTCTTTCTCTCTATTTCTCGTCTCGCCTCGTCTCGTTGTGTTGACAGTGCATTTTATGTGCTCGTTGTCAGCTTTCGGTTTGACTCTTTTGGGTATTGTGCGAAAATAAACATCAAGCAGATGTGCTCAGATCTCTGTTTGGTCTACACTTAGTCAGAGAGGGTAACACCGAAGCAATGTGCTACGCTATATAATGCGTAATGTATTGTATGCTGTAGTGGCTGACAAAATGGCCAGAGCGGAGCAGCAAAACAACTTCAGCTGCCTTCATGTTCTACTTGCAGATTTCACAAGAAGTTTGGCTAGCAAATTGACCCATAAAAATGTTTAGCTTGAAAGCTTTTTATTTGCAAGAGATCAATCAATGCATAAATATAGAAATCTTTTCAATAAACTTAATTGTTTTATAGCTTAGTAATTTGGATAGTTAGTCAGTTGAGTAGATAACTCGAAAATCGGCAGCAAATCGCTTATTGTTCATTACTTTTCAGGCTGTCGAATTACGCCCAAAGCAATTAGCTGCCCCGCCCCCCACTCACATTGTGCCGTGACCTGTGGCAGCGCGGCAATTTCTGCTTTAATCTCCCCCCCCCCCCCTCCGGCCCCCTTTGCCCCTTCACAGCAGTTAGCCGCACTTCCATTGTTGCAAATCAATAAATTTTATAGCTGCAGCTGTGCAGCGCAGTCGAACCAGTCGTGAGTTAATTACCTGGCTACAACTGCAAAATATGAAAACCCGCCAGCCGCCCCCCCCCCTATCTCCCTCCCTCCCTCTGTCGCCAGCAACTCCCTCCTCCACTTAGCGCCCTTAGCGAGTGTAAAATATTTCTAATTGGCATAGAAAATGCAAAACGAATTCCTCGCATAGCCGAGCGTGAGAAAACTTATCGATATACCAGACGGGGCGTGGCAGAGGGCGTAGCGCAACAAGGGCTGATGCAATTTCCAAACGAATTTAGTTAAAGCCCACGTGGCAGGCAGCTCAACATAATCGTTGAATTACGCAAATTACAAGAAACTATCAGCCCAAATGGCGTCGCTCTCATATTTGCAAATGTTCTTTATGGCAAATGAGCGTGATAGGGGGAGAGAGGGCGAGGGGAGGGTTTCGCATTTTCGTAACTTATTTAATATGGAAAGGCAACTGAGCTGACGATGATAATGATGTTGTTGCTGACGACGCCTTGGCGCCGTGTCGTGGCTGCAGTGGAAAGAAGGAGGCGGAACATTTGAAGGGGGCGTGGACAAACTGCATGCAGCATGCGTGTAAGTATAATCAAAGCCGAGGCCAATGTCACATAGTATTTCCTGCCACCTGCCAACAGCCACGTGTGCTCCGTTCGTGTCCGTGTCTGAGTGTGCGTGCGTGCGTGTGTGCGTGCTTGTTGTGCGTGATTTTAAAGCCAAAACAAGCTGAAACACATTGCGCATTTCCGGCGCGAATTGAAATGAGGTTTCCGTGCGTGTTGCAGAGGGGGGGGGGGGAAGAACTGCTGTCAGACCTCGACAGCAATTAACGCGGCTTAGCACACACATGAACAGATTCCCAACACATTATCGTTATCCATGGCACTCTATAAATAATCTCATAATAATCTATTCAGCATAAGCCGCAATAAAACTAATGTAGTAACTATTGAAAGTTGCTCGATCGCAGGTGCAGCTGCAAACTAACATAAATTGTATGCGACTTAAGCGTCTCCCCTGATTTATAGCAATAAATTACGATTTTGTTTTGCTTGCGCTTTGTCTGTGTGTTTTATGTTCTTCTCTTTTGTTTTTTTGTAGTTGCCAAAGTTTTGCGCAGCTTCTTCGTTCTTTATCGCTTAAATCGCGTCGGTCACTTAAATTGATTGCAAAATTTTCAAATTAATCGCAATTATTTACCCGCACTTATTTCATTTGGCCATTCCCTCCGTCAACTTTCAACTTTTGTAACTTTCTTATTGCCAACAAGAAGAAGAAGAAGTTGAAGCAGATGAGGAAAAGCATCGACAGCCCACGCACATTTCAATTATCATGCATTTCCTTCACGTCCCTTTCACACCCCCTCCCCCCGCCCACTGCTCCGCCCATTTCCTGTCGCAATGGACACCATGCAAATGTAGGAGAACCGCCTGTGGTGCCATTTGTGGAAATGTTTGACCAAGGCGAATGCTATTGGATAATTGGGAAAAAGTCGTGTGCGGGTCGAGCGAGAGAACCGCACGGTTTTAATTAAGCACTGCACGGAGGAGTGCAATGCTCAATCAGAGCGCCATTTCATACATATAATTGAAAGACAGACAACGAAGGAGAGAGAGAGAGAGAGCGAGAGAGGGAGAAAGGAATATCTTGTGTCGCTGTCATATTAAGTATACGCCAGTCACACATGAAATCGTAAATGGAAATCAGTTAATTCGCGTTGTGAGTGTAAAGAGCGAGCAAAGAAAACTTTGATAAATATTTCAGATTGAAGAAAATTTAAATTTAATTTTATTACTTAAATTCCTTTAGAATTTAACAAACCTGTAAAAGCTGCAAACCGAACCGCAATAAAATCGAGAACAATCAATAGAAGCAACCTTGAATATCTCGTGCAAATCGATATAAATATTCTTCAAATTATTATTCAAGATTTACTCTGCCTTTGTTCGTTACGTCTTATGCAAATTGTTGTGCCAACACGAGGGCGTCACACGCTCAAAAACTCAAAACGAAACTAGAATTTTACAAAAATGGAAATGGAATAAATTGAGTGCCCTTTCAGGTGGTCGAATATCGTTGAACACCTTCAAGAACTCGAAAATAAAACTCAATTTGAATTGCACTCAAATTTGACGATATTTTTAGGCCCACTGTCATTACAGCTTCACAAACATGGTCACCAAAATGTGTGCTGCACACACCCATTGTCTTTGCTCGATACGCCCCTTTAAGAGTCGCGTCGGCATCTTATTGTTTTCCTTAATTAAAATTCATGTTAAATATTCCACTTGGGTCACTTGCGAATGTTGCTGTGTGTGTGTTTTTATTTCCTCCCGATTTTCAGTAAGTTTTTCCCATTTGCCGTTCACATTTATTTCCGCGACACAACGAAATCTCATAAATGCAAATTGTACGTATATCTGTGTGTGGCTGTGCATGCCCCGTTGCGATTGTGTGAGTAATTAATGCGATGCCCGCACAGGCATGCAGACACACAGACACACAGACACTCGGGCGTATGCGCGATGCGCGACATGCGACGAAATCAATTCGGAATTCAATGTTAAATTATTTACACTTTAATTTTGTCATAGATATGCACGATTTGACAGCAAGAGTAGAGCACAAGCATCTCCCTTACACGCTGCATTTACCTGCGTCACAACTGGCAGACGTATCGATATCGCGGAAGGGCAGCCAGATAGCGAGACTCGGCGAGGCACAGGCGTTTCGATATACCACAGCGAAGTGTTGCGACGACGCGCACAATTAAAACTGAACTAAAATCTCGAACGGCAACTTCTAAATATGAAATGACATGGAAATGAATGCGACGACGGGCGACGGCGGCTGATCGAGACAGGTTTTGGGCTTGGGCGAGTCTCGGCTGGCGGGTTCCCCTGGATTTGCATGCTGCGATTTAACGTTTTTTATCGTTGATTCGTATAACTTTTAAGTATTTTTTCATTGCGGTTATTTGAGCTTGTCTCGCTCGGTCTGCCCGTTGCCCCGTTGCATCGTGACGCTGTCGACCTCTTGGCTCAAGAACTTGGCCGACAAACGACGACGGGCAACAGGCGACAGGCGACAGGCAACAAATGAACTCATCGCACCCAAACCACAAGTTGTGGTTAGTTAAGGGTTGTGGCTTGAGTGTATGTAGGCTGTGCTCGAACCAAGTTTGCACCTGATTAATCATACGCCCTGTGGCCGGCTCCGACAACAACCTAATACATTACAGCAAATGGAACCCGTTTCAACGCCACGAGAGAGAGTAATGAACGTTCGTAATTTGTGCGAATAATGTTTGATAAGACAAGGTCAAGTCGTGTTAGATTCGAGACGATATCTGACAGGCGTTGCATAAATATTGTGGCGAGCTGATTCCGAGAATGAAAGGAAACAGGAAGACGAAGTTGAGTGAATATTTCAATTGAGCGAACAAATAAGTGTAGTTCAGTTACTTCTTCACTCTACACACTTTGTTCTACTTGGGCAAGAACTTAAAAGCAAAGATGGGTTGTCACTCAAAGATAACAAAAAAAATATTGACAAACCAAATAGATAATAAATTTCAGCTGCTCTGCTTGCGAAACAAACAACAAAAAGAGCTAGAGAGAGCGAGATGACTTGGTGAATGAATGATAAGTTCAGAGAACACAAGTTCAAGCACATCTAACTACGCCTAACTACTTATTTCAGTTACCAGGCTGGATGACACATTTGAGCGAGCTAATTGGGGGCTGATTCACTGGCGCGTAAATCTAGTTTGTTGATAATTAATTGTTAATTAAGTGCTAATCAAGTGCTTAATACGCATACGTATGCGTAATGCGTAATGCATGTGCGTGTGTGCGTGGTGCGTGTGTGTGTTAATTGTATCAAAACAAAAACAAGCTGGCGCAAAAGTCCCAATCCCCCCGAAACCCGAGACCCGAAACCCACGTAGCCATGCTAAAAACTTCCATTAAGATGCAAATTCCTCTGACGCGTCTGACACGCTGCACAGGTGCGTGAAAGAGATGAACGCTGCGGTAGCTGACGCTGATGCCGGGTTGAGTCTGGGACTGCTGCTGCTAGCGCCAAGAGCGGCGCTCTAGGTATTTCCCCAATTATCTAGCGATGCGTCAGATCGTCAAACTGGTTTACGGCTGTCGTAGTTGCTGTTGCTCTCTCTCCCCTGCTCTGCTCTGTTCTGCTCTGCATGTCCAGCAACTTGTTTGCATAATCGGCTTAGGTGCACGAATCGCAGACCATAAACCAAACATCGAGCTGCCCCCCTTGAGTAGCGCCTGTGGCTACTACAAGTCAGTCGCGTTCCACACAATTCACGTTCCACGTTGCCTTTCACTCGAAACAGTTTGCGAATTGCTTTGAATTTACGGCTTTGCGCTTGGATGCCATGCATAAATCCCGCTCAAGGCCGTCTCTAGTTTTTTATCAGTCTTGACATTTTTCGGCGCTTTCAATATGCTTCATAGTTATGTATGCAAATTAACCTTCAGTTTTCAGCTTTAAAGAACTATGCCAGAGTTTAATGACTGCGCTTTAGTCGCACCAAACTTAATCACACATGTTTAACTCGAAGTCAGTTGCGGCTCGAAGTCAGTTGTCTGTCACTCAGTCTCTCCCACTCTGATTAGTTAGATTGTTTATGATGCTGTCTGGACTGTCTAAGCCACAGCATCGGGCATTTGCCCATTTGCCCATTTGCCCATTTGGCAGTCTTAATTAATTTCGTCTACGGCCGTAAACCGTACTCAATCTAAATCAACTTATGGCGGGCGCTGAAATGCAAAATTAAATCAGGCGAGAAATGCGACTAAATCAACGAAACAAATCGATCGAACGCATCGTAGCTCTTGTTATTATTGCTCTGGCATTATGTTTGCACCTGGCCCAAATGTTGATTTAATCAAAATAGTTTATAAAACGCCTGACAGCATCGTATTTTGATTCGATTTATAACTATTTGTGCATGCAAATAATTTGCCCAATGTTGATTTTACGGCTCATTAAATAACAAGATAACCTGATGCACCACCCCCTCTCCCCTGCTACGTACCCCCAACTCCCTCGGAGTTTGACCATAATTAATCGATAACCGAATGACTTCACAAATTGTACCACATAAGGTGGTTTTCAGACAGGTTAACTCGATGCCTTAACGAGCTGCAAATTTGCTTTGAACGAGCCGTGGGAATTATTCAATTCAATTTAGCCGCTAACACGTGCTTGCTGTCTTGATTAATGGCTACATTTCAATTATTTCATGTTGTATTCATTAAGCTAAGCCTATCTTCATTAGGATGCAACTATGAAACCAGCTCACGCTGACCGATGAGGGTGTAGGAAAATGATTGAAAAAATATACTAACAGTAGAGTTAAAATTCTGAAAATTGGCATAGCAGCTAAAAAGAATATAACAAGCTAGATAGGATGATAATGTCTTATAGCTACCCTACAAAATAATTTTGTTTTATTTAAGAAAGCTGAGCTGTCAACACTGACAAAATGAAACCGGTTCTAACATACGTTCCACATGTCAAACTGGCGTCAAAAGCTTCGCTTAGCCAATACACAAACCACGATTTGGGACATGCTTATTACATTTTATTCATTATATCATCGAATAATTTTTGCAATTTTTCCGTTACTATATTGCTATCTACTTCGACAGTATCTTTCCCTGCCTTTTCCTGTAAATATTTCCTTTTTTTTAATTTTTATCTTATTTATCTGCGTTCAAACTATTTCAAACAAGTTTAGAAATCTTTTTAGAAATCAATTAATTTTGTTGAATATAAAATGCTTTTGTTCATAGCGCTGCGCCTGTTACAGTTTTCCCCTCTGGTCATATTACATAATAATGAATCTACTTAAAATACCAATTACTGCCACAACCCAAAAAGAGCAAACAAATTGATTGGATAGCTTCAAATCAATTTATAATGGGCCATTTGAGATTCCATGGCAAAATCAGCGCATAAAAACCGCATTAAATTTTGGAAACAACAATGGAAATTAAGCAAAGAGACAGAGAGAGAGAGGGAGAGGCAGCATAGTGCAATGTGCACATTTGATGCAATTATCGAAATTATGCAAACAGCTGCTAAAATTGAAATTGAGTGCAAAACTCACACGCATAGCTCGGTTAAATCGCTGTAGGAAGTGCTAGCTAACTGCGAATAAAACAAGTTAAATTGGTTTAATTGATTTATTAATATCATCATTCCATGTGGCATGCCGCATAATTAGGCCGCACTCAGATTCTGTCTCGCATCTCATTTGATTATCTCTGCGTGAACCACAAATAGTATGTAACGCACTCACACGTTCCCCGAGAGGTCTGAATTATTCAAATTGCTCTCGTTTTTGGCGCCTCATTACGCCTCGACGTTATGCGGTCTTCAATTGAATTAGAGCCAGGTGCTCGCTGCCAGACTAGGGGCAATTAATCAGCTGCTCACGCACATTTGCTTCGCTTGGAATTCTTTCGCATTTTCCCAGCTTTAAGCAATTTAATATGCATGGCAAATATGTTAGTCAGCTCATTGGACTGTAGAAATTTCATAGTAATTGCTCGACGCATGCAGGCAACCGCAAAACTTGTTTTTAGCAATTAGGCTCAATCAGTTGTGGTCATGTGCGTGTAATTGCAAATTCCATTAAAGCCCAATCGATGCATGTGTAGTTCCATAAATAATCAGGCAACAAGTTTCACACTTCAGCAGACACACGCACACGCACACACCCACGCACACCCACACAATGCCGAATTTTAAAGCTCTGTTCTGTCATCAATCAACGTCAAGAGGCAGACAACATTTTGTTGCCTACTTTCGGGCGCGTGTTTTAGCTGCGGCCTCAACGCTTTAAGCAACAAACCCAAGGGGCGGGGGCGGGGGCGTTGGCGCAGCTGCCTTTTTTACATGCGCAAATATTGACAAACGGGAACGCGAACGCGAACGCGAACGCGAACTCCAACCGCGAACCGCGAACCCACCCGTTGGCAATGATACAAGAAAATCAAAAAAAAAAAAAATACGTGAAAATTGCCATCGGAGGAAGCAGCACAAAAAAAAAAAAAAAAGTTTAACAAACATAATGAATGAACCGCAAAATAACTCATCGCATCGCGTATCATTCAAATTGATTCTGAGTGAAAAACCTGCATTAATTGAAGAGAAATAGCAGGGAATTTAACTTGCACAGTTCGATTGTTAAAGTTAAGTCCTCTAGAACTCTGAACTGGCAAACATCTTTGTCACTTTTCTTGCTAGTTTGCAAGTGCCACGCTAAGTTCTGCTTGACAAGCTGCTTATATACGCCCCCTCGCCATCTCCTCCCACCCTTTGCTTTGCATTCGCATTACATAATGAAAAGCGCAGTTTTTCGCAAAGTATATCAATATTTTCCCAGCAGACACTCCACCAGCGCAGCTTGGGACTTTAACTCTGACAAACAAAGCGTTCGCTTTTGCTTTTTATCGCCTTTGGAATTTCCGCCTTCGCCTTCATTTTTTCGAGTGAAACGATTGCTATTATTTTCGAAGAGATGTAACTTTTCAGGAAACATTTTTCAAAATATTTCGTGTGCGAGCAGAAGCGCAAAACGCTTTAAATTTAATTAAAAAACTTTTGCCAATACAACAAGAACGAGAACGAGAACAACTGCTAAGCGGCAACTACAACAATTTGTTTGTCGTGCAGACCAGCGAATAAATCTTTATGGATTAAGTGCCCTGCCAGGCTGCTGAACGCATACGCTTGCCCCGCTCTTGTTTTTGTTGTTGCTGTTGCTTTTGCTGTTGCCTTTGTGTTTACGCAGCGGCGAACAAAAGAATTTGAAGAGAGCTTTAAAACTACTTTTTGGCGTTCGCCCCTCAACTTTTGTAGCGAGTAGTGTGGCATGAGTTTGGCTGACTTGAGTTGGAAAGAGACGGGGAAAGGCGGGCAACAAAATGGCGGCGATGGCGGTCAGTGTCGAGCAATCGAGCGCCGAGTGATTTATGCGCCACGCCACTTTGGGCGGCAAGCCCAACGGAGCGTGTGAAAGCCTTCGAGCTGCTGCCGGACCAAATATTCAGGTTTAATGAACTCGAATGTTAATAAATAAATTTGTCAATGGAAACGCCAACAACAATAGCAACAGCAGCGCCAACAACTATGGCGACAATGGCAACAACAGCTGCGTTAACAACTGCTGCCTGAATGCCCATTCAAAGTGTAAACAAAATGGCGACTTTGTCCTTGCCGCTGCCGCAGCCTGCAGCTGGACAGGGCAGGATTACCGAGTGCCTCCACGAACATAATGAAACGAAGACGAACGACATTGGCCATGCCAATCGCGAACTGTCCGCAGTGCCCACATCTTTTGTGTGTGTTGGCCAGTTTAATTTGGACGCGCGCCGCGAAGTAGGCAACACATTGTGTGGCCTAATGAGCTGCGGCTGTGCCGCTGACAGAAGCTAATTCGCAGCTGCACACGCACACAGAGACAGACAGCCGGGGAAATTAGATTGCAGTGAAGACTGTCACTGATAAAGCATCTGCATACCTAATGAGTAGAAGAAGCCTTCAAAAGGATAATTAGGGCTCCTAATTGCGGCGAGTGCGCTGAGTGCAGGTTGAGCTTTGCGAAAGTCAGGGAATTTTTATACTCTCTATTTGAGATAAATAACGAAAAAGAATTCCAATCAAAACAGCTTAGCAACTAGCTTGAGCTTTATCAACTATTAATACTCATAATTCCCTCTCTATTTCACTGTCGATATTCTCGTTCTAATTCCCTCTTTCTTTCTGCCATCGCTTGCATTAATTATCGCGATTTCCCTGAGCGATTCGCCCGCGGCAAACGCGTCATTTGCTTGCGCTACTCAAACGTGCTTTAATTTCACTTGCCATCCGCTTCCGCTCCCCTTATCCCTCTCACTCTCTCTCTTACTCTTTCACTTACACGGAACTACATTGTAAGTTGACTTGATGTGGCGCGACTTTGGTCAATTTTCCGCCTGATTTTATTGTTTGCTGACCAATTGACTTGTTTGTTACATCTGCTATCGCTGCTCGCGCTGCTATTGGGGTTGCTGCGGGTAGGTGGGTGCTGCTACTGCTATTTGACAGGGCAATCAACACATCATCCACACAAGAAGCAGAAGGAGCAAGGTGGAAGCCCTCGCGTGTCATTAAAGTGGCATTGGGGCACATTCGCATTCACATTCCCATTCCCATTCCCATTCCGACATCCTTATTATCCATCGTGCACATCATCAATGACAGCAACAGCAACCACATCAGCAGCAACATTATCGTTTATTTTGATAGGTTTTTTGTTGGATCGCACGATGAGATTTTGTAGTTAAGTGGGGCAGAGAGCAGGGGCTGTAGGTTACGTGGGTTTTGTTGTCTATGCCAGCAGCGCAGTTTGTCTTCGTTTTTACTTTGTAGCTTTTGGCAGTGTCTAAACTTTTTGCCTCCTCCCGCTGCTGCTGCTGCTGCTGCCCGCAGCCTGTGTTTACTTGTGTAGCAAGTTTTTGCTCGTTGCTTTTCGGTTTAATCCGCCCCTGGAACAAATCATGCAAAACATTCATCAATTCTGTTATCCTTTTTGAGAGGCAAGTGCAAGCAGGGAGCTCGTTGAGTTTGGGTAAGGGGGAGGTGGGAGGTGGGCCTCTTTGCTCTTAGGCCCACACGATGGTTAGTCTGGCGGCTCTGGCAAACATCGCCAGGTGCTTAGTCAACATGTTACCCAGGCTGAGGAATATAGCCCAAAAACAGATTGAAATTGATGGCCTACGCTTAGCTCAGACTCAACTCGACTCAACTCGACTCGGCTTGCCGTTGCCATCGGATACCATCGGGGGCTAAAGCTATTTTTGTGCTATTACGACATTGTAAAATGTTTAAGTTTTGATTACAACAAAAAGCCGATTTTAGCCCCAAGTTCGAAGCAACTGAAGTGGATTTCCAGGAAAAGCAGCAGGTCGTAGATTAATTTAGGCCATCGAATCGTTGGAGATGCGGACTGCACTCCTACCCAGCCTGGGCTGCCTTCACTTAAGTTTAGAACGAACCTGCAATCGTAATCAACGAAGTAATTAATGAGTGGCCAAAGGTCGAATCGAATCGATTCGAATGTTCAAAGTCCAAGCTAATTACAAGTCCAAGTTGGCGACGCGCAATCAGTCTGATTGCAAGTCCAATTGAAAGATGAAGGAAACTCGCAGAGTATGGGCCCCTTTCGAGTGCAGTCGATTTGTAACAGGTGTTTTTCATGCATAAATTCTATTTGCATTTTTATATTATTTTTTCTTTTTATTTTTATTATTATTAAGCAAGCCTCAGGCAAACACTTGACCACAAAGGCAGATATCAGTTCTTTTCACGCAATTCGGGTTGAGTTCCTTCCCCAGCAACGGCGGAGAGTAAACACGTTTGCCATAATCATATGTGACGCCTGACTGACTTCCCCATAACATATGTACGTGATTGTGTGCGTGCGTGTGTGTGTGTAGGGGGTGTATTTGCATACGCAGACAAGTATTTGCATGGGGTCGCTTTGTGTTTGTGTTGGTTGTGGTTCTGTCCATTTTTGGATTTTGCATAACAACTTGTGATTTGTGCGCTGCGATTTCCATTGTGATTGTCAGAAACATTGACAGACAGTATCAGCCAAATTGAGATTCGCTTCGATTCGACTGGACTCGCCTCGACCCGTTTTGATCCGACTTTGTGTGCTGCTATTTTGGGAACTTGATTTGATTTCTGCTTCCAACTTCAATTGTTTATTTTTAACTCTGATTGGCAATGCATATTGATGAATTGAATAGAAAACTGCAAAGATAGTGGTATCTTCGGAGCAGAAATGTATTTGCAGAGAATATTTAATGGTCTCTAATAGCAATGGGGTATTTCGATGTGGCACTAATTAATTGATTGGTTTTTAAAGCAACACCAAACTTTATTTTATGCCTTCCGATCCTTTTTTTCTAACTTAGTTCTCGCTTTCTGATAAGTTGGCAACTATTTGTTCTGTGCAATCATTGGCAACTTAACTGAACTATCGAGTGATTACTCGTGCTGCAATCGATAAGTTGTAATCAATTCGCTCAATTGAAAACTAGAGCAGGTTGCATTTGTTTCTAAATCGAAATTAAAATAAAAAATTGTAAATAGTATTTAAATACTAAGAAAAAGCCTAGCTTATTAAATTATCGATGTTCGAATCAATGAGCAATTTGTCAGCCAATCGAAAGTATTTATATTGCAAATAAAATTCGTATTTTTGTGTAATTTCAAATTATACCAAAACTTTACCCTCACTTGCTGGACAATAAACTAACAAGATTTATTGCATTTCGATTTCAATTTGGCGCTAAGAAAGTTCCTTGCAGCACCACAGTGCACTGAACTCTTTCCAAACTTTTTCGACTATTGTTGCCCATTTCATTTGGCTGCGATTCAAAACGTCGGCGGCAGGCAGCAACCAGGCCAGACAACAAATTGGGCAACGAACTGAGGTTGGCAACTCTGGGCATGCAGAGAGAGAGAGATCAAACAAACTTACGTAAATTATTCAGACGAGGCCAGACTAAACAAAGCTACTTAGCGTGTGTGCATGGCATGGCTGCGTGTGTACGTGTGTGCGTGTGTGCATAACAAGTCTACATATTCTATATTTCGGTCATTTGCGGCGATAAGCAGCGTGGCAGACAAGAACAACTTGCTACGCGAACAATAACAAACCACAAAGTGAGCCAAATAAACGCGCAACTGACACACACACACACGCACACTCAAAGCCACACTCATACACACTCACACACACTCACACACACTCAAGCTAAGCAGTTTTAGTCCTAATGAGCAGCGTGCGGCCCAGAGACAAGGTCAGACAAGCGTATCAGCCGCTGCTTCACCAACTCACCTCCCCCTCCCCCTTTTCCTGGCGCCCCGTCGTCCTCATCAGTCGCATTGTCCTGCTCGCGTCTCAATTGTGATAAAAATGATAAGCCAAAGGCAGCTGCTGCTGCCAGTTGACGGCTGCACTGCCCCTGCTCGCTGTAGGGGCCACTTTTAGTACACTGTTATACGAGTAGCGCCGTTTGGCTTGTATAACAGTAAAGCATCCCCTACGCAGCGCGTGCTTCAATGAGCCTCTATCGTTTAATGGTCATTTCAGCGCTTTCTTTTGCACCCTTCTGCTTGGCTTGGCCTGTTTAACAAATTGCAAGCACACAAGTTTTTAATTCACGCCAAATCGGTTTAAAGATTCAAGATTATAGCAAGTAATAATGAAAATGAAAATGATTTATGTGCCCTCTGAACTATTTTGATAAATGAAATGAACTAAATTAATTTTTAAAAATTTAAAAGAAAATATTATATATTTACAAAAAAAATTTATAAAAATTTAATATTTAATATAAAGTATCTGCAAAGCTGTAGGTACATCTAAACATAACCTAAAGATTTTCCCATAATAATTTGAGTAACGATTCTGTCGCTGAGCTGCGCTTTAATAATTGATATTGTTAGGAAAAGTTAAGGAGATTGGATGATAAATTCTGTGGCATTTTGCGGGATTTGTATAGCTCAGTTTTGTGGGAAATTGAGGAGAACACTCTGTGAATCTGCAGCTGGAACGGCAACTGGGAATCGAGAGTGTCGCGTCATTGTGTGTCAAATTAATGACGAGGCAACAGAAGCGGAAAAACGAAAATGTACTCGACGTGACAAACGAATTTTCACAGCTCGACGAAAGCGGAAATTGTGCGTGTGCAAATTGTGCCTGCAATTTGGAAAAGCAATCGGAAAATGCCGTGCTAAACTAATATGAATATTTTAATCTCTGTTGCAAGTGCGTGCAACTAATTACGATGCGGCAAATAAACGAGAAGCGAGAAGCGAAAAGCGCAAAATTGTTGCAGCTCCGGCGATGCGTTGCAACGTGGCCAATATCCAATAAAACAGTGGGCAGCGTATGGTGACTGCCATCAGCAATGCTAGTGGAATTTGCACTGGTGCAGACACTTCTGGATGGGATCGCATTGCATGCTGCATAGTTGCACAGTTCCACAGTTGCATGCTGCATTGTTGCATGTTGTCTGTTCCGAGCTCTTGACATGAGGCAAAGCGGAAGGAGTGCGAAAATTGCTCATAGACGCACAGGCTCAATAAATATGCGGACAGGCGAGTCCTTTGACCGCTTGCAGCACATCTCGATGCCTGAGGGTGCTCCTTCCTTGCCAATGCTCAATCGTCTTTCCCGCTCCCGGACCTTTGACCTTTTATATGCGTCTTGCTTAACTTTTCATAATCGATGAGCACGCAAATCCCCCGACGGCTACCCCTCCGGCCACAATGGCCGAGAAGCTACACAGACGGCGCCACATAATAAAGGGTTTCCAACTTTGACCTGCACCTTTTTTATATCTTTTATGCAGACTCGGCAAATAATAATAAGTGTGGCCAAAGTAGAAAGACGCATACAAAGTTTGCCCGTGGAGCGAGCTAAGGGGAGCATTTTTATATAGCTACCGGCATTTTTACAACCTTTCCCTAAAGACTCGACCCGTTTAGTGTGTGTGTGTGTGTGTGTGTGTGTGTGTGTGTGTGGGTATATTCGGGCAGATGTGTGAAAGTGAAAAGTGTTTTAAACAAGAAGTTTCTGCAGTGAAAGTTTATTGACTTGGCATTGGCAGGCTTTATTAAAGCGATAAACGAAAAACTGTGTCGAGTAATAAATATCTTTGTGAGCCTAACACGTTGAAAGTATATATAAAATAACAATATTTTCTTAAAAATTCAAAATATATTTTTAAATATTTTATTTATAATTTTACATTGAGGTTTTTTATTTAGAAAATATTAAAATATTTTTTTTAACAATAATTAACGTATATTTATTATTCCACTGCAAGCAACCAATACAAATGTTTTAAATGCGCGCCAAATTGTTGCGCACTGCTATAGCAGTCAGCTTTATTTCACTAGCACGACCATTGTGAATGTAAACAGCTGTTGCTGCGTGAATATCGATAGTAGCGTGAACCCATATCGGCAATTAAAATATGCTTAGTATCGATATATCGATAGCTCACGAATACCGATATTTCAACAATTGATTAAGCAGCTGTGGAATTATTGGCTGAATAACAAATTAGAAATAAATAGTGATAAAAAAATGGCACAGGATATGTTGCTCGTCAATGAGGAGCCCAGCAGCAACAAGGAAACGTTTCTGCAACAGTTCTGCGTGTTGGCAAAGAACGCAACCGGCGCCGCACTGCTGGATGTGATCAAACAAGTGCTGGACGCGCCGAACGTCTTTGTTTTTGGCGAACTTCTTGTGGAGCCGAATGTGGCAGAAGTAACTAAATGCAATATGCACCATAATGTTTAACTAATTGCCCCACTATTGTTGCAGCTCAAGAACGGCCCCGATGCCAAGTACTACAACACACTGAATCTGTTCGCCTATGGCACATACAAACAGTTCCGGGCCAATCAACAAGACTACATCGAGTTGACGCCGGCAATGCAGAAAAAGCTGCAGCACTTGACCATTGTCTCGCTGGCCATCAAATCCAAGAGCATTCCCTATGCGGTGCTGCTAAATGAACTGGAAATCGATAATGTGCGACACCTAGAGGACATTATCATCGAGGCTATCTATGCAGGTGAGTTTGTTGTTGTTGGAACTTCGATTTCGATAGAAACACATTCAAAAAGTCAAATAATAATTTTAAATGAATGATATATGTAGTAATATAGGCGTTATAAGGGGCAAGTAGACACACTCTGAAAAGGTTAAGCTCCTTGATTCATAGCATACTTGTACAAAGGCAAATTAACAACCACTGTAAAAGTGTAATTATAGGTATATATAATATGTTTAAAAGAATGTGTCTTAACATTGTTAACTTGATGCAATCAAAATCCATTTTTCTTATCTTAGTTTTCTCTTACGCTTCGCACTGCACGTACTGTAGGTATCCCTCGGGGTTACTTTGCAAACTCATTTGCATGTCAGATAAATGGTCTGGAATTAATTGAGCGTCGCTTTGGTCAAAGAAAGTATTTAACATTTGCGAGAAAAGAGAAATGTTCGTAAAATTGCTATAATGTTAATTTAATGAATACAACTTGTTTAAGGTACACTCGGCTAGAGAATACTTAGCAATCTCAATTTCCATTCATTACTAGGCCTGAGTTTTTCTCTTCTTTATCGTGTGGATATATCCCTGTCTGCCAGTTCAAACGTTACAGGGTATTATAACATGCAAATTGAGGCAGTAAATGAAAAAGTTAAAGCAAACAGCGCCGCAGACAGCGCCCACACGAGTTCACCAATTTGCCAGTCTAGTTGAGCGTGACCTGAGTCTACAGATTTGTATAAATCAAAACATAAATTACATTTTTGGTTCGCTCAAGTCAATTAAAGATTGAGTCGAAAATATGTAACTTTTCTCAATTTGCGCAATCAACTCACAAATGTAGACCGATGTAGCTTAAATATACTTTGATCTATACATTTAAAGTGTATTAAGGCTAAACTGTAACTTAGTTTTATTAGACCATTTGCAAAAAAACGTCATATTTTAATAATGCCTGAGCAAGTCAGATATAGCAGTCCCTTCTCTTCTGTCAGTTTACTTACTTACCATAGCCAAGTTTCGCATTCTCATTTTGCATAATTAAATCAAATGCAAATTTATCTACTTTTAGAGCCTCAATTAGCATTTTAAGGCTTCTGCAGCAACAGCTGAGAAGGTGTCAAAGTGCTCGTCAATGATGGGGAGCGAGCAGAGAAGTCCTGCGTATCGCTTCACTTGCTGCCGGTGCTGGCAACAGTTGGTGAAGTGTATACCAAATAAAGTCGTGTCATGTTTCTCCTTTTGCTTTCCCTGCACATGTCCCCCTCCTGCCTTTGGCCCGCTTTGCACCTTCTGGCGAGGCAGTGCACTTGATTAGCTCGGACAGCGGGCACTCTGGAAAACAATGTGCCAAGCGTGGCGCGTGTTTGGCCGGATTCATTAAGTGACGTGGGTCGCTGTCGGACCAGCAGTCGAGCTTACGTTCGAGCGACCCACTAACTCACCAGTTGCGCCTTAAAGTGCCTTGCCGACAGCTGCCACAATACTTTGCCCAAATGATTTCTTTTCGCGAAAAACATTTATCTTGGGGTGAAAGTGGAATTGGGTTTGCTTTCGAAGTTTCTGGGGCGGTTACCAGGAAATAATTTGTGAATCTCATAAGTTGAAGTGGAATTCAAACCCAAAGATAATTCTCCCGAAATACTTAAAAATGCTGTTCCAGTAATTTTGCTTGCCAAGTTTAAACTTTTAAATTTATCATTTGGCCTATTTCCTGTGCAAACACAACGCACCCCTTCCCTCCCCTAGCCCTACCCCTAAAAGTTGCAAGTTCTGCATTTCGCATTTTCGCGGATTTACACGAAAAATGCTTTCTCGTTTCTCTCATTTCCGTTAGGAATTTTTTCGCAACATTTTTAATTAATTTCGACTAAGCCTGCGCTGCATTCTAACTAGCTATTTGACCCGATGTTGCGGCCTGGCCTGCAGGCCGCAAGTCAAACACAGGCAGTAACAATTTTACGAACTGCATCGATTAGGAAACTCGCAGGGAATTTGCGTTGGTTTTGAGGTCGACTTTTTTTTTTTTGGTTTTGCGAAAGCCGCTTAAGCAAAGCAGCGTGAAAACAAATGGAATGTTATGGGCCAGTTCTCTTGATGGAAATAAGAAACCATCAAAGTGGAAGAACGTAGGGGGATGGAGAATATGTCAGCTAAACAAATAGCAGGCAAATTTTTTAATGGAATCTTGGCGTCCATTACGCAAGTTATCAACAAAGCAAATAGCAAGTGACAACTGTGGACCGTGTGGCCCGCAGGTTTGAGGTTTCAGCGCCAACGACGACAGCGCGTTGGGGATCATAAATAAAACGCACTACCTGTTTAATTGCTTTCCAAATTTAAATGCAAAGAGGGAATCCGCGCAAATACACGGAACGTGGTGAATGCCCGGGGCAATGGGCAAGATTTATGTTATGATAGGCATCATTGAGTCGTCAGCGTGGCCGACAATCTGGACGCCTAAAAAGCATTGCATACTATTAGGCGCTGTAATCTGGAATCGCAATTCCGTTAGGTGGCACGAGTGGAGGAGGATGGCAGCGTTAGACTGAGAGTGTTGAGGCCATAAGCCGCCATTAGGCAGCTCGAGGGCGCCACAGGATGCCACGACGGCCCTCACCCTTAGTTGTTTGCTGTAGCTACTTGGGCGGCCGCTCTGTGTGCCGTTAATGTTTGCTCTTTGGTCTGCCTCACGTTTCACGGCACCATTAGAGCATCATTTGTCTTGGCAGACAGTGTGGGTGGGAATGGGAACGGGAACGGGGGGTGCTCAAGATGCTAACAGTAATTAAATGCGTTTTATAATTGAAATTCGGTAAGCTGAGTGGGCTGCAAACAAAGTTGACAAGGGAATGAGGTGGGTGGGCAATCTGTGTGGCCCAGATTGATTTCAGACGCATTTCTCAATTTTCCATTGTTTTAACCTAATTGTATTAGCTTCAGAGCGAAGCACAATGTAAATGTTGAATAAATATATAGGTTTCTCTATGTTGAATGCTCCAGAACTTGTTCCCTGCAAGCGTGTTATTGTCTCTTGTTCTTCAGCTTGATTTAACCGCCAAGCACCTTCGTTTCGCAATCACAAGCCATCATTTAATCAGAGTCCTTTTACCGTTAGCTGCACGTCTCTCCCCTTTCTCTCTCTCTCTCTCTCTCTCTGTCTTGTTGCTGTTTCCGTTTCCGCAGCACTAAACCCTCATCAAGTCAGTTCAAGCATGTGTCCGTTGTCAGTTGCATCAACGTTTCGTCTAAACGTCGCGTCGCGTCGCGTCACGCCTTCCCCGTTTACCCCTTCACCTTTCACGTGGCGTTTTGCTGCTATCTTTCCACCTTTTATGTGCTTTCTTTTTCTTTTTCCCTGCCGAAAAGAAAGAATTGCATATTCAAATGGAGAGAAACAGAAGAGGAAGAGCGCTTCAAATAAGCACAACACGCTCGTAAAGTCTATTTGTGTTGTAAATCCCCATGCACCGCAGGACGTGCAACAACGTTTGTCTTGTCTGCCACATAAGGTAGATCTAGATAGGATCTAGGTTTGACTTTGCTGTGGCAAGCTTAAGTTGCGCCAGGGTAGCGATGCGTCTAGCAAATCTCAAATGCTGCGCTTTGCACGGCGTTTTTCATGTTTTCGCGCTGCATTTTTGTGGCCAAAGTGCTGTGCGCCATGGGCGCCGGGTGGGTTGGCTGGGTTGGCTGGTGCTAGCGTGTTGCATTTAGTTTCATCTTCGCCTTAATTTCTTTAGAGGCCGCGGCTCTTGTCAAAGCGAAATGGCGCATAATATGAAACGTTTGCAGAGCCTTTGACTTTTCCGCTTGCCATTCTTTTGCTGCGACCTTTTCGGATTTGCAATTCCACACAGCGCAGACCATACACATACATATATGCATATACATATGTATGTGTGCTGTGTGCTGTGTGCAGCTGTTTTTGATTACTTTGCGATTACATAGAATACCTCGCGCTGTCTGCAAGTCATTGTTGTAACCTGGGCAGCAGCAGCGGCGAAAGTTTTTTGAGGACCACCACCCCAGCACTTTGTCAGTTTTAGGTGAAAAGTTTCCAATAGTTGCTTTAAACTGACTTCATATTGATGGCACAACTTGTAGAGGTTCACCCTGCACCACACCTGCCCTGCTTCTGCTCCTGCTCCTGCTCCTCCATTGCGTTGTCTGTCGCCTGCCGACGCTTGTCTGAAATTTTCAATTAATAAGTTTTCATTTTATTTTCGCTGGAAAAAAATTACAGGCAGCTTTAGCTAAAGCTGTCAGCGACAGGTGTGCGTGTGTGTGTGGGTGTGTGTAAACTTTCCATATTGTGGGGCTTTACGTTTACTTGGCTTGGTCACTCGCAGGGCGAAGGTGTCGCTTCGTTAGGCGTGCAGCTCAAAATAAATTGGTAGCTGGCAAATGGGGAAGGAGAAATCTTTATAGTAGCAGGACTTGAGCTAAACTGCTTAATTAGGAGAAACTTAGGCCTTGTATAATTTATGGAGTTTTAGTTCCCCTCTAATTAATTCCAAAGTGCAGTTGGAACAGATTCTATAGATGTGTCCCAAGTTATTCATTCGTAAACACATATGACCATATATGAAACCCTCCTCATCTGGCCACACAAAAAGGTCAATCATGCAACTCAACCTCCCGTTTTTTGGCACATTTCAATTAGGTCCAATCCCAAGCATCATTTGCTTACGTGCTCTGCGTTTTTATACATGGGTATTTTTCTTTATTTTGATTTTTTTCATGCTTTTTACAGCCCCCAAAAGAACAGCTTTAACATTTTTAATATACAATGCGGTACCAAAAAGAAGGATCAACAACCACAGCTCAGCGGCTGTGGCTGCGGCTGTGGCTGTGGCCATAGGCTCGCAGACACCGCAAATCCCGCGCAGCACACACAGTCCGTGCCCATTCCCAATCCCATGCAACATCCACCATGGCAGGCAGCTCTTCAGACAATCGTAGTCAGTATTCAGCTTGGGCTGTGAAGTTTTTTTTTTGGCACAATTTGTGGCGCCCTCTGGCGGGGCGAGGCTAGCACAAAAGGCTAGCATGATTGATTGTTTTGGCGTTGAGTTGTGCTACACACGCTGCACACAGTTTATGGTGGGCACAAGAGGCGGGGAAGGGCGGGCCGGGGGAGGCGCTACGAAAACCAAGACACATGTCAACGCCAAAAATTCCCACAAAATGTTCACAACACTTGTGGCTACATGGAGACGCACACACGCACACACACACACAGCTATTGTTGATGGAGGCGTATGCCAGTATTTTCAGATATTGTTGTTGTTGTTGTTGTTGTTGGTGCTGTGCAGCGTGCGCGCTTTTCAATTATTTGTTGCGTCAAACTCAATCAAAATCTGCCTTCGCTCTTAAACTAATTAAAGCAGCCGCTTGCAGAGCACTTAAATGCCGACGCACACACACACAGACACAGACACACGCACAGCGGAACTCTGCATTAATTGAATGTATTTGTGTGCGTGTATTTATGACAAAACTTGGTCCACACGCGGGGCACGTTCAAGGCCAAGTGGCCGTAAAGTCAACGCCAAAAATGCGCTTAAGGTCTTAACTTGTACTTAGTTGATATGGCCAAGTGGCAACGTGGGGGGTTCGGTGGAGGTGGAGGTGGAGAGGGAGTGGATTGGTGATTGGTGATTGGGGGGCACCCTTGACATTTAATGGCTTCGCATTGGCCGTGGTCGAAAAGTTTGCGACAGTTTGGCTATCATCTTGGCGCATTCGCATCATTCGCTTTTGGCCAGCTTATGCAGCACTTTATCTGCCAGGCCCCCCTTTTTGGGGGCAGCACACAAACTATCCCAATTGAAAATTGCGACTAATCCGTTCGTTATACATTTTAAGCTCGCCCAAGCACGACTGATCCGTCGACAGTCGGCAGACAATTTCAAACTAATTACTTCAGCAATCCCGTCTCATTTCTCAACCCGATGGCTGCTGCTGCTGCTGCTGCTGCTGGTGCAAATACGAGCTAAAACTCTGGACTGGATTTTGGTAATTGAAGAGTAGCTGCCGGGCTGAATGGCATACAAAGCTAATCACATAAGCCCTCGGCTACGGCTAACGGTTGCTGCCGTAAAATATCTAAAACAAAAGTCAAAACGATGCGAATAAACAAGCAGGGCAGCAGAAGGTTAGCGACAGGGGCAGGAGAGGCTGCTGAGTGCACAAAAGTATCGAGTATATTTTTCATTTATATTTTAGCCTGGGATTTTGTGCGCTGCTGCTGCGGGTGCGGGCGCGGGCGCGGGTGCCGGTGCGGGTACATTAATATTATTATCGAATTCCGAATTCAGAGAATGAGAATGCGTATAATGGACTCAATTTGTCGTTGCTTTGTGTGTGTGTGTGTGTGTGTGCGACATAAATTTCTCATCAGCTTAATTGATATTGGATTTTGCTGGCCAGTGTAAAATAAAAAAAAAGAAGAAATTCAACAATAAATCAACATTGGATTAAGGTTTATGAGTTTGCTTAAAAATGCTGAGATCGTATAGGCTTGTTAGAATATGAATATATTACTTAGTATGCTTAATGAAATTAATAGTATGCAATCCTTGTTTTTAATAAATTGATTGAAATATTTAAAAGGCTTACTAAATCAATGGAAAACTTCAGTGTTATATACCATATGAAAATGAGATGTTTTAGAAAATTGAGCCGGGTTTATTTTTCTCCTTAAACTTTAACCAAAAGTAAATTTAACTTTTGGCCGCAGCATTTAAAAAGTTGATTGAACTCTGCTCCGGCTATGTTGCGGCACGTTTAATACTTTTAACAACATTTTCGGTACGTGAGAAGCCCGGCAATTTCAAGGCCGTGCACACACACACACACACACACACACACACAACGCCAACAGAGACACAGAGAAAAGTTTGCTTAGGGAACCCTGCAAACTGACCCCCCTAACACAGCAGAGCAGACTTCTGTGTGTGCGCCAACTAATGACACGGAGACAAAGTTTGAAGAGTCCTCGGTGGAAGGATGCTTTGTCACAGTTATCACTGGGCAGCTGCTACAGCTACAGCAGCAGCGCCAAAAATGCCACATATCAATGCCAATAGCGGCTTATGACAGTTCTAAGAGGATGTCAGTGAAACTTGGAAGGGGACTAGACCGTACGACCTAGGTACCCCTTTTCCTCCCCTCCATCGGTCTGAAACAGAGCTCAAAAGCGCATCAACAAATGGCAACACACTTTGCTTTGCCCTTGCTTTGAACGTGCTTTGTGCCTTCGGCAAAGAACTCAACTGTCATGGCAGTACACACTTGTATATTGGACTAAGAGTTAAAACTAAACGGGATGACGCCCCTCTTGTTACCTGAAACGAGTTTAGAAATCTGTAGAAATTAGTCTAGCTATGTAGTTAAACACCTCGCTTTAATGTCGTTATCATAATTTCCACTTCTCTTCCACACACACACACACACAGACATCATTCATGGCAAACTGTTTCAGAACACACGCATTCTCGAGGTGGACTATGCCCAGGGACGTGACATACCGCCGGGCTATACGGGCAAGATAGTGGAAACTCTGCAGAATTGGGTCAATTCCTGTGACAATGTCTCTAACTGCATTGCCGGGCAGATACAGTACGCCAATTCCGCGAAAGCCAAGCGTTTGTACAACAAGGAACGCATCGAGCAGGAGGTAAGTGCGGGGGGTAATGGGATTAAATAGTTTATGTGGTACCCATAATTACCTCTAATCGCATTTGCACTTCCAAGCTCATCAACCTGAAGAAGGTACTTAAGAGCCAGGCCTCTGACAGTGATGAGAGTATGCAGATTGATACACACGGTGCAGGACCGAGTGGTAGCGGTGGCATTAATCAGCCGGAGGTGCGTAAGAAACCCTCCAAGATGAAGAATCCACGCAATAGTGCGGGTAAGTGTGAAACTTTTGCAGTGCTCTGGCTAATTGTTTTAACTCAAATGATTCTTCTCATTAAAGTTGGCCTTAAGTTTAGCAAGTGAGTACAGGAATGCCGATTGCAAAGCAGCCTGACCTGTGGAAACTGAAGTGGGCTTGCCCTGCCACTGCTAAACTGAAACTCATTTAAAGACTTATCACAACCCAAGCACTCGGTGGAAATCAGCATCATTAGTCATTAAAATTATCGATAAATAAAGGAAAGTTCATCAAATTGCCAGTTGGAATTGTTTTTCGCCTCTGTTCGAGCCTAAATTCGTTTTTCTGCTAATCGCGTTATTTGTTTTCGTTGCTGTGTCTATATATGAAAGCATTTAATTATGACTAGCATCCGATGCACAGCCCACGCAGTGTGTGCTGTGCCACATGAAGTGGCATGTTGCATAAGTGATTAGTGGCGGAAACGGCAATTCGAAGCACGAAACGAATAAATCCGAATTCATGGCAGACTATTTTGGGCAATAAATTACGTAAATTCATCATTGCAGATCCGAAATATTCTGGGCTCAGGTAAAGGAGCCAACTACTCAACATGCTAACAGAGAGAACTAATGATAGTAGACAAGCACTACGGATTGCATTAATTATAAGACTTAATGGGCTTTCAGAGAAATTGTAGACAGTTTCACATCACTTAAGAAGCTCGTTTTAAATACTGTTTGCGCAAGTAAGTGGAAAGTAATCAGCATATTGTTTAATTTACATTTAAAATAGCTTAAAATGCATTGTATGAATTGCACTAGGTTTGACTTAAATTACAGGAATGGAAAGCCATTGCTATTTGCTGACATGCCAAACCAGGCAAAACCCATGCAGAAGCTATTTTGCGAATTTGGGCACTTTGTGCCTCTTTCTCGACAGCTTAAAGCGGACTCCTACACTGCACATGTGCTGCCTGGCATTGTGCCTCCAGCTGAATCAGGTGGAGAATAACGTCGAGCCCTAAGCCATGTGTTTTCTGGCCTCGGCTGGTTATGTGCATATTTGCTTAAATCAGAGCAGCGCACTCACGTTTAAGCCCACGTACAATGGGCCATTGTGCGTGTTCAGCCACAAGAAGGAATGCTGGTAGCGAGAAGGGAACAGGCCACAGCGTCTGCCTCATAGCAGGCAATTACTTAATTGAATCTTACAGCATTGTTAAGTACAATAACAATGCTAATAAATTTCAAACTCTGATTATATTTTCGTGCAGTGCCTAAAGTAACACGATCTTGCGATTGCGGGTAACTCAACAGGGCCTGCAAGCTGAGTTTTGCAGGAAGAGCAACAATGTCAGTTTCACTTTAACCCTCACACATACGCATATCTGCATTTATGCTTGCTTCTGTCTAACATTGCTTGTATAAAAGCATTTCAGTTATGCTTCAAAACTTAAAGTAGGGTATTTGAACTGTAGCCGTTTCTAATTGTTTTAATTCCATACTACAATAAGTGTGTCTGAACTTAAGAAAGGGATTAATAACGCAGTGCACTATAAACCACAACAATAAAATACCAGTTTAACAAACTAAATCTCACCTAATAAAATATAATTGTGTAGCATTACATACACAATTATTTTAATAACCTATAATTAGAATAAACTGCTTGTTTATATAGACCGTCAATCAAATTAAGCTTTGTTGTTTCCAATCTCGGCAAGGCATACTTCAAGCTACTCGCTAAACTTGTAAGCTAATCTACTATAGATTAGATAGTGTAAATAGGCAACGTAAATGCAATTGAGAACCGATGCTTTTAGTTTTGTTGCATCGCTGAGCGTGTTTAAATGTTCGATTCGCTGTTTCTCATTGCGATCACCGCGATCGGCGTTCTGTTGAGTGTTCTTTATATTCTCCGATACGAACGGGTCCTTAAGCACATCAATGGACAATTTGCGGGTCCCACATCCTATCCGATCTTTGGGAATCTATTGCAGTTTGGCTTGACGCCCGATGGTAAGTGCAAATGTCATTGGGAAGCACTTATCGCTTTTGGAGTTTAATGGACGATTCGATTTTATGATATGGTTATGTCTGTCACACATCACATTGTGACTGGACTGGTTTCTTCTTTGTGTTAATTGAAGTCAGGTTTTCTTGTTGCTAGCCAAAAATGAGTGAATTATTAAAATATGCGCCTGTTTTTGGAGAATACTATATAACGCCTTTTGGCATTCAGTTTTGCATCTGACACATTGCTTGGCTACTGAAATCCAGTTTGTGTTATGTGCGATGCACATGTTCACTTTGGAAAGCTTGTTTTTTTTTCAGCAAACAAAAGTTTTTGAAAACAACAAGTTGGTTTAATGTAGATTTTTATATGATTGATAAATTTTTAAAGGACAACAATTAACGAAAGCAACAGTCGGGCGCACCCTCTAATAAAAATACCCTTCTTTCAATTTTTAAAAGCCGTAGAAACATGCTAACAATTTCCAACAACAAAGTCATTTGACACATATTGCTTTCTCACACACTCGAACACGCGCGCCAAAGCTCCAAAGTTTAGACGGACATAGCTAAAACGACTTGTGATCCTGGGGAAAATTGTACACTCCTTGTCGGGTCTGCCACGCCTCTAAATTGTCTGTAATATACATTTGCACATTCTTAGTATACCCTTTTATGATTATTTTTGTTGTATTATTATATTATTTTATTTTATAAAAATTAAAAATCAAACAGTTATAAAACGATCTAATTTTTAAATTGTCTGAAAAATATTAAAAATCTTCTTACGTTTCTGCAAATTATTAAAGTCTTAAAGTAAGAAGTGTTTTGTTTTCCAAAATAAAAAAGATAGTAGCTTGCAAATGTAGTTTATTAGTATGGCATTAGTTCCAAATCAGTCGAACGCTTTATTAAGAGAAAGTTCTATACTATTTGTTAATTGATCCCTTAAGGTAATAAGATGCGGATTAGTATCACATGTAACAACACAAACAAGTAAATAAGATTTGTTGTGCTAAGTGGAAAACGGAACTGGTCATAAATCAGACATTGAACCTAAGAACCTATAATGTATTCAAACGACGCGACTATTACAAAACAAGTCTAGCTGCAAGTTCAATATGTGGAATAGGTGCATAGAGCTTGCAATGCGATCGCCGGCCGACTGGCGAGATTTGATCTCAATCTCAAGATCATGGTCATCGTGAATTGTGCTCTCGAGACCGGTTATCGCATTCGGCTGCTGGATATAATTTATTTGTTATTTAAATTAGCAAATGTTATTCGAATTGAAAGCGAAATTAATGTTCGCCAAATGGAGCCAGTCAGGCAGCTGAAATAGAAATACAGTTAGCTTTTGTTTGTGTTCTCATCCGATGTGCGGTTTATTGTGTACTGAACACCAAAGTCAAAACAGATCTGACTTTATATAGGGAACAACTGATAATCGACTTCATGTGCTGCGAAATGAAGCCGATTCGATAAGGCAAACAACTTTTTTTTATATGCTATTGACAATTTCAAGCATATATTTTTCGATTCAATAATGCTATAACAAAAGCTTTACATAGTAAGGGTGCGTAGTGAGTTGTTACGATTTGGTCCATTGTACAATCCATTTATGATGATCAGATGAGTTTGCTTAATGCTCAGGCTTTCCAGGGTGAGCATTGATCCATTCGATGGCACGCTGAATTGCCTCCGGAATTGGGGGTGGTGTGGGCAGCAGGTTGCTGTTGGGCTGGTAACCGTTCTCGTCGGCAACATAGGTAAGCTCGACCTTTTCGCCTTCGGGAGAAATCCAGCCGAATCCACCCTTGATTCCGTGCTCATCGCCAGCAGACTCGCTGTGAGAGTGGTCGGACAGCTCCACAGCGATGTGGAATCCATCGGGGTTAACCTCCTGCACCTGTTTCACAACATCAGCGGACTCATTAGCCACGGCAAAGCCGATAAGGGCAACAATCAACAGCTGAAAAATCAATAATTGCTTAGCCATTTCGATCGAGCACATCCTTTCGATTACTTACAGTCTTGAACATTTTGTGTATATTTAGTGTTAGAAGCAAACTTCAACTGATGATCCTCTCTAGCCATGGGTTATCTTTTATACAATTTCCTTCCAGTGCGATCTTGCACAATACCAGTTGCTGTGCATAAAATATGCAAATAGAATAGAATAACCGCAAATCTTTGTTATCTACAGCAATTCACATTTCGGCTAAGCGTTCAGGTTTCTGATATACATAAGTCTCTCATCAGAATCGGATGGTGCTACTGCATTTAACATCAATTTACATTTTTCCAATTATAATACTTGTATGCGCGTAATTATAAATTCATTCGAATATTGTTTCAGAACGTTTTTAATTTGTTTATGCTAATGCCTACATATTAAGGTAGTCAGAATAAAACAAGTCCATCTGCCCAATAAATTGTTGAAATTGTTTAAACTCATCTACAAAATTAAAATTAAATATTTAAATTACGGGAAGAATAAAACAATTTTAAGAAAGCTATAGCTGATTGTGTCTACTACTAAGATACCTTTTCTGCAGTTAATCAAAAATTAACCAAATTTATTTGGAATTATGATAAAAGCTGAGTCTGATCTATTCAAACACCTTACTTCTTTAGCAAATTTTACCAATAATTTATGTTTTATATTTTATACAATAATTAAATATAGGTATATTTTTAGTTTACGTGAACTTTTAAAAGAAACTAAAAATTTTAAAACCAACAATATTGATAAAACATTTTATTGGAAATGGTAAAAAATGTTTTAAAGCTAATTTTAAAAATTTGTGATAATAAAACCACTCAAATAACAAAGCTAAATAATTATTAATTTAAATAATTAATTCATAACAAAACCAAGGTAAGTCCTCTGAGCTAAAAAAAAAACAAGTAAAACAAGTAAGAAAGCTACATTCGAGTTTGCTCGACTGTAATATACCCGCTACCCAGCTGCTCGTACATCATTTATTTGCGGAACAAAAAAAAACGGCTACAATCATATTTTTGAAAAACGTTAAGCTGAATACCTTCTGTGTTTATTATCCGATTGTTACCAAATTTTCAGAGATCATCTGGCTAGCTATAGTTATCAAGCCGAAAATGAACAATATGGCATCAAAATTGCAGCTTATCAATGTAATCAATGTTTTTTCGATTTACGGGGGGCGGAAGGGGGCGTGGCCAAAATCCAAAATAAACTTGATCAGCGTGCAATAATAACACATATTGTCACCAAATTTGGTAGTCCTAGCTCTTATAATAGCTGAGATCTAGATTTTCACACGGACAAACAGACGGACAGACGGACATGGCTATATCGACTCGGCTGTTGATCCTGAGCCAGAATATATATACTTTATGGGGTCGGAGGTGTCTCCTTCTGCCTGTTACATACATTTTCGGTTTGAACAAAGTTATAATACCCTTCTACTCTATGAGTAGCGGGTATAAAAAGCTACTGTCGAGCGCGCACTACAGTAAGATAACATTCGACCAACTTCGTAGTTGCACTAACTAGCACTAACTCGCTCTCACACACACATACATCCACACAGAGAAAGACTAAAACAATGCGTGACGATATGCTGCAATGACGCGGGCAGCGGAACTATGGAAACGTTTTCTTGAATTACTTCAGTGTTCTGTAATCTGAATACTTTCCTCAATAGTCGTAAATTATCGATTTTCAATGGGCGGTAGGCGTGGCACCTCAAATTTGAAATAAACGTGATCTGCGTATGGTATACAGAAACCATCATGTCAAATTTAATGTCTCTAGCTTTGTAATACCTGAGATTTCGTCGTTCATACAGACAGACGGATGGACGGACGGACAGACGAACAGACGGACATGGCTAGTGAACCTGAGCAAGAATATATATAGTTTATGATAACTTTCAATGGTCGAATGGTTTAAAGACTGTACAAAATATTATTTTTGTAATAAAATTCAGGTTCTCTATTAGTGAAATGAACATTTGAAATAAATTCTTTCTGCAAATGATTTTCAGAATCCTTCATGCAAAATTTAGTGTCTCTGTGCTTTAACTTTTAGCAGACAGACAGACATATGAAATGGCTAATTGATTCTGATTAAAAATGTACATAGTTTTTGCCTACTGTCCGCTTTCAGTTATCTAATAGTTAGCAATATGTTCGGAAAAGCATCATGTATGTCTACAGCATTTCGCTTGAGGGTCAAATTCGGAACTCATTTAACCAACTTTTCCGAGCGGGGGGTCTACGATACCACGTACCCGTCTATTGTATACACTTACACCTAATACAAACACAGAAATGTTGTATTGTGTATTTGTTTATTTATTTGCCTTTGTTATCCCAAGGTATCACCGACCAAAACTTGAACAGAATAGGGTGCTCTGCTGCTAGGAAATTAAAAGAGACAAACGCGAAATTCTTAATTTGCCATTAACAATGCCTTGCATATATTTTCATATTTGTACAAAAAACATGCTTCAAAGACGAGAACCTTAAATACTATCGTTGTCGGGGGAGAGGTCAAAAGGTCGGGCTCATATGCACACGTGCATCAGACACAGTTTAATGAGTCTTAATGATGACGCTCCTCAGCCTGAGGGTGAGCTGCCAGCCATTCCAGAGCCTTCACAATCTCAACTGGGACTGGAGGAGGTGTTGGCAGAACAGCGCCGGATGGCTGGTAACCGTTCTCATCGGCAACGTAGGTGATCTTGACATCCTCGCCCTCGGGAGAGATCCAGCCGAAGTCACCGTGGATGTTGCCATGCTCATCACCGGAACGGCTCTCCGAGATGTGGTTGTCGGTCTCCACTTGCGACGAGAAGCCATCGGCGCGAACATCATCCTTGCGGCTGATAACCTCAGCGTGCGACTCATCGGCGGGCATGGCCACGGCCAGAGCGAAAAGGGCGCAGATCAAGACCTGCAAACATAGAGACGAATAGCATTGATTATTAATCCTGCAACTTCCCGCAACTATTGCAACTATTCGATTACTTACGATTTTGAACATTTTGGTAATTGTGCAGTGGAGAGCGTGAAGAACGATCGTTAACTGATGCTCTACTCTAGCGGAACCGAAGCTTATATACAAATTTCTCAGCAATCCAAAGTGTTGATCTCTGCAACACCGGGATATTTCAGACATGCAAATTTCGCTTGAAATTAACAATAGTACGGTTAGAACATCTCACCGAGGAGCCGCCTCTAAACTCGTTTTCATCTTGAATAACTGCTAATAAAAGTAAAAAAAAAAAAAAAACGCTATGTAGAATATATCATCAACATCATGATAATTGCATTAAAATCGAAAGCTAAATTTAAGATTCGCTACAACCAAGTCGCAATTTAATGTCAACATTGACTTCTAGTTAGTTGGCTTTCTGGAGAATCAATCTAGTTTTCTTTTTTTTTTGGGACTTTTGGGCAAAAGAAATAAAATTATTTCTGTAGTTATTAACTTAGATAGGAACCTACAAGCTTTAATTATTAGGTAACGAATTAAAGAACCTTAACTCATATTTACGATCAAAAAGTCCCAACTTATCCGAAATATGAACCTTATACACAATGCTCTAATTAATATGTTAATTCTAAAAGCAATGAAATGTAGAAAACCGTTACGAAAATTATATAATATTTAAATTAACTTCGGTCATGATAATACTCATTCACCAATGATTATTATTTAATTAATACAAATATTTCATCAGAATCGTCTGAATAACTTTACGATAAAAATGCGATTTCAATTTCAACATCAGTTAAAGTTTATTAAGAATCTGGTTTACAATCGTTGAGTTTGTGCCGATATAAAACAAGTACGGAGATCCACAATCGAGCATGCCCGATAATAAGATACCCTCCGCTTAACTTTACAATGTCAAAGTCTTAGGTTTCTATTGCTATCTCACTTTTACATACATATGCTAACAGGCGCGAAAAAATAACGGATTGTAACTTTAAATATAGTTGCAGTTCATATAGAAATATGTGTATGTCGAAGTAGAAAGTTGTCACTTCAAAACTTTTATTGGACATACAATTTGAAAGTATATTTTCAATTTGCAAAATCTAACATAAACATATTATGCGTATAATATATATAAACCTTTCTACCAAATTTGGTATATCTAATTTCTGTAATAGCTGAGATCCGCCCGCTTAAACTGACGGCCTGGCAGACGGATATCGAGATGATCCAAATTTAATAAAATATTTTGCTTTCATTTCTCAGGCAGCAATTGTTAAATTCATTCTCTCTCAGCTCTTCACACAGAAGATTTTGTAGTATTTCATGATATGAAACAATTCCCACTTTAACTATTGCATACTTTTCAGTATCTGCAAAATCGAAATAAAACTCAAACTCAAACAAAAACTCAATGCAAGAAACAAGTTCATTTGCCAGTTGTGACGTCACAAATTTAATGAATGCGCTTTGTAGTCTGGCTGCTTTGGACTAATTTTTAATGATTTTAATAACCTGATTTGACTGAGCAGACACCTTTTGTGAAACATGGGATCAAGTTTGAAGCGCGCATCAATTGATGCACTTTAGCATTCAATAAAAGATTTTAGCACTATGTCATGATTTTGGCGACAAATTTGTTTCGCATGTTGTTCGATCATTCAGTTTTCAAGTGGGCGCGCCGACTAGACCCATAACTCATAGCAATAATTATGAGATGCGTCTGCGAACTGGTCCCAGAGCAGAGCAGACAGATTCCGGGTATGTTGCTATAAAAGACCCCGCCCGATCGAACTGCAGCATCAGTCAACGTTCGTTCTCTACGTCCAGCAACTACTCAAAAAACATCAATCAATATGTTCAAAGCCGTAAGTAGCGTCGAGCTCGAGGTCGACAAGGATTTGATTGCACTGGCTTACCTCGGCAATTATTACAGCTGATGATCTGCGCCCTTCTCGGCCTGGCCGCCGCCGGAGTGAGCCGTTCTGCCCCATCCAGCGATGATGTGCACGCTGAGGTTAAGGTCCTCGACTCCGATGTGCGCCCCGATGGATTCAACTCTGTGTGGGAAACCACCAACCAGATCCAAGAGAAGAGATCAGGTGATGAGCACGGCAACATCAATGGTGTGTTCAGCTGGATCTCTCCCGAGGGCGAGCACATCCAGATCCAGTATGTGGCTGATGAGAACGGTTACCAGCCATCTGGCGCTGTTCTGCCTGTCCCTCCCCCAATTCCAGTTGAAATTCAGCGTGCTCTGGACTGGATTGCTGCTCATCCCTCAAAGGAAAACTACCACTAAGAAGAGTCTGATATGATCTAGTAAAATGGACCGTACAATGGACATTGTCTAACGAACTTTGCTCAAGTCTAGACGACTTGAGTTTAATAAATAAAAACGTGCAATTTTTAAAATAAAAAAGAAACCGGAATTTTATAATTTTTCTAAATACTTTATTTATTGATTTCATATGCTTGGCCAGAGGTTTGAAAAGCCTTGAAACTAATAAACTTCGTTTGCGATAGTGTGTTAAATGCGACCTGTCTCAATAGTTTTTTATAAGGTGGGCTTCCCTTTTTAGTATAAAATAAAACTTGATCTATTTTAATATTATTAATTATTTTTTTCAATTATTTTTGATAGTTGTGAAACAATTTGTTCCCTTTTTTTTAAGCATATAGTATTTAACATTTATATAATTACAACTAAGTGAAGACTTTTTAAAATCATCATGGTAAAATAAACAAATCAACTTCGCATGTTTGAGAATACAAGTTATATACATTTTAAACACTCACATTGCAAATTGAAATCAGTTTTCTCTCTCCCATAAAATTGTAATTAGCAGATGTGCTAATTGATTCTCTTCAAAAGCTATAGTTTTTAGCATAAGCATAAAATCAATGGATTTTATTATTTTATTTAAATCAACTGTGAATCAACTTGTTTGCCGTTTTTGGCCAGCAATCAAGACTTTTGATTTTATTTTATATAACGTTATAATTAATTTCACAGCAATTAGCCATAGCGTTGTCTATATTATTACGTTTTTTCTTTGTTTTTTGGTAGCCTACATACGAAGCATATTAAGATGGTTCGATCAATACGATTACAAAAACTTTCGCATCTGGGCGGGTCCATTTTCTTATGTTTTCCTACTGGAGACGAAATACGTGGAGGTAAGCTAGGCCAGTGTGATATGGTATTCTAGTGGACAGTTATACAAAGTATACTCTTTCAGCACGTGCTGAGCAGCACAACGCTGACCTACAAGTACGACCCGTATAACCTGCTGTATCCGTGGTTGGGCAGTGGCCTTCTCACTGCCAATGGTCATCAATGGATGCTGCGTCGCAAACTGATAACGCCCTCATTCCATTTTCGCATTCTTCGAGACTTTCTGCAAATTATGAACGAGACTAGCAGTCGTTTCATGACGCTGCTGGAACGCGAATCTGCGAAGGCACAGGGCCAAGTGCTGGACATGCAGGAGCTGGTTTCGCGGAATACCATTGATGTTATTTGCGGTAGGCCCTTTTTGAATACCGTTTTAATTGTTTAACCTCAAACAAACAAAAAACGACCGCAGAGACCGCAATGGGCACCCGAGTCAACAGTATTGAGGGCGAACCATCGCCAATTGTGGCCGCCATCGATACACTGTGCAACATAATTCCAGAACGTTTACTCTCCGTGTTCAAGCGGTTCGATGTTATTTTCAGATTCACCTCATTGTTCTGGCAACAAAAGCAGGCGCTGAGTACAATGCGAAAGGAGTTTGCACAGGTTGGCGATGTTTGGGAAGCTTATCCGATAACTGATCGAACTTTATTTGCAGATCATTGAGGATCGACGTCGCTTGCTAAAAACTTCACGCTATCAGGCAACGCAACGGGAAGAAGAGAACTTGGATGCCACGCGACCTAAGATGGCATTTCTGGACACTCTGCTGACAGCCGAGGTGGAGGGCAAGCCACTGACTTTCGAGGAAATATTTGAGGAGGTCTCCACGTTTATGTTTGAGGTAAGATCTGATTCTTTTGCTAACTATCCTATAAGTGATGCATACTATATTTGCACAGGGTCACGATACAACTGCCTCGGCCATTACCTTTAGCATATTCTGCTTGGCCAGCACACCAGCTGTGCAGCAACGCGCCTACGAGGAACAAAAGCAAATCTATGGCGAGGACAAGGTGCGTCATCCCACATACCAGGACCTGCAGGATATGAAGTATCTGGATCTGGTCATCAAGGAGACTCTCCGCCTGTTTCCCAGTGTTCCCTACATATTTCGCACAACCCGCGAGCCGGCGTTAATTTGTGAGTTGGAAGCCCTTAGTATTAATTTCATCTATATACCATCTATCTATATAATTTTGTCTTGTAGTGGACAAGTTTCTTCCCAAAGGTGTGAACATTGTGCTGCCCATTTTGGGCATTGGACACAATCGACACAGCTTCAAGGAACCCTTTGAGTTTCGACCCGAACGCTTTGAGGCCGCGGAGCGAACAGATGCAAATGCCTTCGATAATGTGCCATTTAGTGCGGGTCCCAGAAATTGCATAGGTAATGTATAAGGCAATGAATCTAGGAGAGATTTATAGAGAGAATTTTCTCGCACATAGGTCAAAAATTTGCTCTTATGGAACTGAAAGTGACTTTATCTAAGCTAATACGTAACTTTAACCTTCGGCCCGCTCCATTGGCCAAACAGACCATAGCTCAGGTCTTTGATTACAACTATAAACAAGGTCCCCAGGAGCTGAAATTACATGTACCTGTAACCTTAAAGTCGCTGACGGGAGTTCCAGTGCGACTACAGAAACGAAACTGAACAAACAACTCGGAATTTTAGTAGGTTAAGTCAGTATTTTACAAAGGGGGGATTATGAGTTTAAATACTTAAAGAACTTCGAAATAAATTTGCCACAAATGCAAACGTATCAAGGTTGGCATTACACATTTTTTCGCTGTTTCAGTCTGATTTGTATTCCATTCTCGGACTTGAGTGTCACGCGAATATTCAGCACCGGATCGTATTCACTCTGGGGCACGCAATCGATGCGCGAATGGTCATTGATACCCGGAGGCAAGTTGTCCACTGGCGGCAGTATTTCAAAGTTTCGCACAAGCAGAGAGAGCACAGCCTGCAGCTCAAACATGGCGTATTTCTCGGCTGAAAAATTGAATCGCATTAAATTCAATTGGATTATAAACCACTTTCAAACTTGAAAACTTACCTATGCACCGTCTGGGACCAGCGCTAAATGGAACACTCTTATAGGCGTCGATGCCGGTGTTTGCTTGGGGTTCCTCGAAGCGCTCCGGTCTGAAGACACAGGGTTCCTCAAAGTATCGTTCGTTATAGCCCATTGCAATGAGACACATAATGACAGTGGTGCGCTTAGCCACCTTGGTGCCGTCTGAAGAAGGAAGTAATACATTATATGAGTTTCATTAAATCCCATCTTTCCACTCTGAAACCTACTGATATCAATGGACTTTCGATTGGTGCGCGCTATCAGCGGCACAGCCGGAAACAAACGCAGCGTCTCACGTATTACCAGTTCCAGATAGTGCATCTGGTGCAGTCGTGAAATGTCCGACTCTCCAGTCTGTAGATCCTTGGCAAAGATGCGCTGCTGCTCCTCGAACACCTTCTGTTGTATGTGCGGATGGCGCGAGAGCGTGTAGATGGTAAACGAGATGGCTGAGGCTACCGTGTCGTGGCCCTAAATGAAAGCATATATTAGATATGATAAGTATCTTAAATTGATTTCGAACCCACTGTAAATATAAACGTGGACAGCTCCTCGATTATTTCGCGCTCCTTCAGCGCGCGTCCGTCGAGCTTGGCGGACAACAGAACATCCAGGAAGGGTTTGTTAAGCGGTTCCTTCTCGTTCTTTGGTTCTTGGACTCTTTCGTTTGCCAAATGCTGACTACGTTGACTTATAATCTGAGAAGAGCAATAGTCTATAGTACTTGATAAGGTTCTGCACCGTTACTTCACTTACCCTTTTCGACTCATTGCGTAGTAACTGCAGCGCACGACGCTGCTTCATGTAGTATGGAGTCAGTCGGAAAAGTGCATCGAAACGCTTCACTATGCTGAAGGTGCGCTCCTGCACGACGTCACAGAGGCTAAGGGAAGGGGGTTTGCAAAATGGATTCAGTTAGATTACTCATGATTTAACATCATTTTACTTACTCCTTGATGGCGCTCTGAAAGTCTGAGAGTTCCTCATTCAACGAGTTGCTTGCCAGGCCCGTTGCGTTCTCTGTGAAAGAGTTGAGAGCAAATATTTTCCAATTAACCTTTGTTACCTATACCAAAAATTTCTGTGGCCAACTGATTAGCATATTTGGAACTTGGAACCCCCCAGAAAAGGATGCCTGCCCTCAAAGCTGTATAGCGCACAATCTCAGGCACTTGTAACAATATTCTAGGTCATAAATCTTATTTATAAAATGGCCATAATAAATAACCAAAATAAACGAGTGCTTCCGCCGCACCCCCAAAACGAAGGCGAACCGAAAACACCAGTACAAAATGGCCATGACAAATGTTTAAAGTTTTTGCCAAAGGCCTCCCCGTATTACCCTCCCCTTACCGCACACAATATCCAGCGTACACTTGGCCACCAGCTGTTGGGCATCAAAGGGCTGCAGTTGGTCCGCCTGCTGTGCCAGCTTCTGTAAGAATTTCTCGCCTGTTCGATGCACCACACGCAAATAGCCCTCAATGGCGGCCCTCTCGAAGGCTGGTGCATAAAGCTTCTGATGCTTAAGCCAACGGGCACCGGAACTGGTGAGTAGCCCATCGCCGAGCCAAGGGCGCAGAAACGAGTACAAGTGCTCCTTGTACAGCAGTGAAGAGCTCGACAACATGTTCTGCGTGTGTCAATAAAAATTCGAAGAAAGTTCACAAACACATTTGTGGAGGAGAAGGAGAAGGAGGTAGAGCTTACCTGTATTTCCGCCGGATCACTGAGAATCATGTGATACTGTAGAAAAACAAGTGAACGAAAGCCTTGGAAATCATATTTTCGACAATATTGCAGCATCTTTTTGGGATACTCTGTAAATGGAAGAAGAGATTATATACATTGAGAGTAAACAATTAAAATTATCAAAATGAAACCAATTAAAAAAAGTTGAAGTTTACTATTTAAAGTTTTATAGTTTATGCATGATACCTCTTCGGTATACTCTGTTATTTTCCATGAATTTTATGCTACGTTGCCAAACTTCACTCACAGACTTTGCAAAAAGCTTCGCCAAAGAGTTGCCAACTCTGGCCAGTAATCTCTAAGAGATTGGTCAGCCGCTCTGTTAACAGTTTCCATTTCAATTTCAGGCATTTCGTTTTCCCATGCCAAGAGCTCGACCGCTGCAGCTCAGTTAAGTGAGCTGTGAAATTGACAAGTTGTGTTTCAGCTGGATGATGGTATCTTCTCCAGCTGCAGTTCAATACGAAAGATAACTTAAGCACTTGATCAGTTTCAAGTTGCTTTCGATTTGAGCTAGTTTTCTAAACTGTGCTTTAACTTAACTTTCGATAAGGAGTTCTACACGTGCAAGTCAAGTTGAGATAAACGGGAGAGACAGAGGAAACTGCTTGCGAACAATGCCTGCTTAAAGTGAATCCATTAAAAGGCAATGAGAATGAAATCAAACAAGGACGATGCGAAACAGAGCAAACAGGGACTCGACAAAGATGCTGCTGCTCGCTGCAAAGGATGCCCAATGGATTTCCCTGGCCAGACGATGTCGATGCCATCCAAGCATGGCAAAACTATCAATTGTTGTGCACCGTGCTCTGTCTTCTCACTGTTCTCCGGCTATTGTGCATTTGGAATGATTACTTCTCCGACGCGCACGTGCGGGCGAAACAACACCAAAATTATTCAGCAAATTGTGCGGGAGCCAACAGCATCGTGGGACTTCGGCGGCAACTGCTGCTCAAGGGAAATGCGCAGGAAAGCAAAATCTGAAAACTGATGAAAATTGCAAGAAATATTGCGAACAAAAAAAAACAAACAAAATAAGAATAAGATAGACGAATGCAACTGTAATCTAACCCGGTATTTTTGCTTGCCACAGATAAAGAAGGCAAAATGCTTACATTGCTTTTCTAATCTGCGTTTTGGAATCTCAAGCAGTTGCAGCGAAATGTGCAATTTAATTTTCTTTCAAATCAATTTGCAATTATTTCTCCCTTGCAAATAGTTCATAAATATGGCCAGGCGCTTGTCGGCCAACTTACCGGCTGGCTTAAGTCCGAACTGAAATAGATTTCCCACAAAGGGGTACGGTGTGGGGCCTGGTATCATTTCCATAATACCAGCCATATGATCCAGATAATTGAATATCTTCACGCCCTTAAACACCAAGAGCGTGGCCAAAACAATGGCAGCTGCTAGCAGAAACATTATTGCGCTTCTTCCTTATATAAAACTTATATAGAATATATGACAAATTTTTCTTCCGATTTGCAATTTTCAATAACCGTTCAATTTGCGATCGCGTTGATTACTGATCGACACACCCAAAAAAAAAAACTTTTAGAAATTGGCCAAATATAATTTCCAACTTAGCGATAGCTCAGTTGATAAGCTATCTATATTACTTCAACTTGGCTACCTCACTAGTTTTAGCCCACAACCACAAATACTGCGACATTGCAGCGGTCTAATTATCGCCAGCTAATTACAACCCTCATTTAATTGCGGCTTTAATTATTCCACTTACAATCGACTGCCGCTGCTTGCTGGCTTTAAGACAGTTGTTTACCGTAAGTGGCTAATTAAGATGTCAATTGACTCACTCGAAAACGGCGAGAGATTATGACGTGTGGGTGTAAAGGGCACTGCGAAGCGTACTAACTGATATCGCTTATCAGTTTGTTTGCCTGCGATTCAGACAGAAGATTGCACCAAGAAGTGAGTCAAGTAACTAGCGAACAAAGAACTAAAGTTAGTACTTAAGTGTACTGAGTTGTATCTAGCTTTTTTAACTTATATATTAGCTTTATACCCTTGCAGAGGGTATATAAACTTTGGCCAGAAGTTTACAACGCACCTTAGGAGACATCTCCCACCCTATAAAATATATATATATTCTTAATCAGCATCAATAGGAGAGTCGAACCAGCAATGTCTGTCCGTGCGTCCGTCCGTCTGTCCGTCCGTCCGCCCGACTCTTGCAACGCAAACTAGTCTCTCAATTTTACAGCTATCTTGATAAAACTTGGTATAGATTACTGCACGCTGTATAAGTTGCTAAATAAGTCGGAATGAGCCGGATCTGACCAATAGCTTGTATAGGTAGCCTTTCTTTCTTGTTTTTTATTATCTAGGCATTGTAACTAATATTCGAAGGCAGCCCGAGAAACTTGGGTAATTAGTCCAGTAAAAAAATTAAAAGAAAACCAGCCACTTATTACCGTTTTAATGTTCAATTTTATTCTTTATTATTCATTAATTCTTCTCAGTGTTCCACGTTTGCCGTTGCGCTGCACTCAATTATGATTGTTATATTGAAATTCATGCGGTTAGCCAAGTGAACTTAGCCAATATCCGTACCAATTTACTGCACAAAGACGTTGCATACTTTCAGGCTGCTGCATAAAGTAATTGTTGCATTGAATAACCAATACGCTCTCTTTGTGCAGCGGACGCTTAAAACTTTCTCTTAAACTCTTTTACGCTCTTTACAGCTTTAAAAATTGTTTTGTGAAAACTTTACCGTAATTTATTTACGAAATAAACTGGTTTTTCTATAATTCTCACAATGTTAAATGCATCAGGTTATTACACTTTCTGTTTGAGTTCGGCTTCTGTTTTTTATGCCCAGCACGTTTTGAAAAATAAAAAGTGTATTAACAGAAATGGGTAGGTTCCACTTATATTGTATAACAAATGAATAATTTGTTTAATAACTGAATATGTTTGAAAGTGTTAGTCTCAGCAAATTGGACAAAAATATCAACTTGAACATGCTCTAATTTCAGTTAAATCCTATCTTTTTTATTTTTGATACAGGGAAGCCAGCAGTCGAATTTGCCCGACTATATTAGTTCTTAATTGTTTATTCGACTCACGCTTTTTCTGATATTAAAATACAAACAAGCTTGAAATCTTATGTAGCTAATTAACACTCAAGTGCATTTGTGTGCATGTGTGTAATTGTTTATGTAATGCATATACTATGTGCAGGACGGAAAGTATTAGTCAGATTTGTGCATACAAATTCGATTACGAGCGTGAACACCTTTTATTTCATTATGGGGTATTTAAAATACTAAAATTTTATAAGCTTAAAAGCTTTTTATGCATCGACATATTTGACAGTAAAACTATTTACGGAAAAAATCAACAAGGTAAAGATTTCTTTATGTGCGAGAATAATTCGAGAATAGGTAGTAAAGATAAAAAATAATTATCAGCACTCGTATATCCCACACGCAAGTGGAACAAAACTACTCACAAAACTTGCTTTTCAGTGAATATGCCCATTTTAACCCATATACAGAAACAGATAAATACAACTGTATGAATAAAATCACATTATACAACGCATTTCATGATAAAACAACTTTAAATCTTACGCTCCCTCAACGATTAGCAGAGAGAGCAGGTCAGTAAGTAAGAGCAAGTCGAAGCATGCTTAAGACTTAAGAGTCTCTTTTGAGTCAGGCTTTGTTTCTATTTGTTTGTTTTATCTATTAGCTTGTTCATACAAATATAAGTTTCTCTCAGTTTAAAGAGTTAAGCTTAGTTTTTGTGTGACGTTTGTTGTATAGCGAACTTCTGCGACTTAACAACTTTTGATAGTATTTATAGTATTTTGCAACTTCAGGCATGATTCAGCAATTAATTTCTCGTTTGCTTATATTTAAATGAAGTTATTCTAATTGAAGACAGCTTTATGTTATTGAATTATTAATCAAAATATTGCATAGTTCTTATGATCGCGTCTATATATGCATGGTACATGGGTTGAAAGTCTATGGAGTCTAGACTGCATTTTTGTCGACTCATTGTGAGTAGCTGAATGCCCGTGAGTTTTTTAAAAACTGCTCTAATCTGAGCATTTAAGAGAGCCATACCCATAGGCATCGGCGCTGGTGTACTTAAACTCGCGTCGCCTCAACCGGCTCGCATTTCCAGTCTTCCGCGCGACGAGGTCGGATCGTTTATTTTCGTGTCATCATTTTCGCTTTTCGCGTGCGTGTTCGTTTAATTTTGTAAAAATGTGGCTTATTCTGGCTCTGATTCTAGCATTGCCATTGCTGGTGTTCGCGTATTTTGAACTGAGCGCGGCTCGCAGGAAACGCATGCTCAATAAGCTGAGGGGACCGCCCACAGTGCCGATCTTGGGCAACGCCCACAATGTGGGCAAGAATCCGTCGGGTAACAAAAGAATCTGAATGAATTCCGTCGCAAAACTAAAACTACTAACTAATTGCGTTTTCTCGAATTGCATTATAGCTGATGGGGATTGAGGCAATGCATCAGCTGAAATGCCATTCGGGTTAAAGCATTTAAAGATTGGCAACAAGTAATCAGCGCAAAGGCAAATCTTTGAACCGAAAAAACATTTGTAGAACTCGCCAGCTGATATGGCGTTAAGCAGGCGTGTTTTATTGGACAAGCGATTAGCGTGGAGATAAAACAACGTCTCATTGTATTTCTGGCTAGACTGTGTGATAATACAACGAAAAGATAAGACTGCAAAATTGAAGGAAAAAACAAAAAACCTGATTGTTTAATACGCTCCCTTGGGGAAAATTAACTTTGATAACATATGATTAGACTTTGAATCGAGTGTATTATTATTTACAATCACAATAAGCTAAACTATAGAGGACTGTCAACGCAACTAATTACAGCTTGACTTAGGGCCTAATCAGTTGCTTGAGAACTGTTCCCACATTGATAACAATCTATTATTTTGAAAGTGTACCTACATTTATTTAAGATTTTCTCTTGCCTCTCATAGAGATTCTCAACACATTTTTCGATTGGTGGTACACGTATGGCAAGGATAACTTCCGCTTCTGGGTTGGCTACTACTCCAATTTTTTTGTTACCAATCCCAAACACTTGGAGGTAAATCTACTCTGCATTCTCTATTGATATTTAATTAAAACATCTACATATATTACAGTTCATACTCAGCAGCAACACATTGATTAAGAAGTCGGATATCTATGACATGCTGCATCCCTGGCTGGGACTGGGGCTGCTTACAAGCACCGGCAGCAAGTGGCACAAGCATCGCAAGATGATAACGCCCTCGTTCCATTTCAATATTCTGCAGGACTTTCATCATGTTATGAATGACAACTCCAGCAAGTTTATCAAACACCTGAGGAAAGTCGCTGCCGGCGATAATATCTTCGATTTCCAAGATGAGTCGCATTATTTAACACTAGATGTGATCTGCGAAACTGCCATGGGCGTGCCAATTAACGCGGTTGGGCAGCACGACTCACCCGTTGTGAAGGCCTTCAAAGAGTAAGCAGATATTACCTTAGAGTTAGCATAGCTTAGTTTTTAAGTTCTTCTTCTTTTCCAGTATGTGTTACAACCTGAATATGCGCGCTTTCCATCCGCTGAAGCGTTCCGAATTTCTGTTTCGCCTTTCACCCGATTACTCAGCCAATGCCAAGACTCTCAAAATTCTCAAGGACTTTACCAATGATATTATCGAGAAGCGCATTGAGGCTCATCGAGCTGGTACGGCCAAGAAAATCGAAGGATCCGAATTCTCACGCAAGAAAATGAATTTCCTGGACACGTTGTTGTCTTCAACCATTGACGGGCGTCCCCTGACGCAACAGGATATCTACGAGGAGGTTTCCACATTTATGTTTGAGGGTCATGACACAACCACATCGGGTGTTGCCTTTGCTATATACATACTCTCCAGATTTCCAGAAGAGCAAGTGAGTTGCATTTTGAAAACTGCCTGAAAGAAGGCTTCATTTATGTTTCTTACTCCATAGCGCAAATTGTATGAGGAGCAACGCGCAGTCATGGGAAATGAATTGCACCGCGACGCCACCTTCCAAGAGCTTTCGGAAATGAAATACTTGGATTTGTTCATCAAGGAAGCGCAAAGAGTCTACCCTAGTGTACCATTTATAGGGCGATACACCGAAAAAGACTACGATATTTGTAAGTTCGAAGGAAGAACAACCGAAAGTATTTTTCCGCTAATAACGCCACAATCTTTCCACAGGTGGCGACATCATTCCTGCGGGAACTACTCTCAACTTGGGACTTATTATCATGGGCTACGACGAGCGTATCTTTAAAGATCCTATGCGCTTCAATCCGGAGCGATTTGAGACCGAAAAGCCCGGACCCTTCGAGTATATACCCTTCAGTGCCGGTCCACGCAACTGTATCGGACAGAAGTTTGCACTTCTGGAGATCAAGACAGTGGTATCCAAAATTGTGCGAACGTTCGAAGTGCTGCCCGCTGTAGATGAGCTGCTCTCCAAGGATGGCTATCTAAACACCTATGTGGGTCTGTCCAAGGCCGAGAAGGAGCGCAAAGAACGGCAGGGACACAAATATGATCCCATCTTATCGGCGGTACTCACACTGAAATCGGACAATGGGCTATATCTTCGCATGCGTGAAAGAAATTAGTTTGTTAGGTTTTTATTTAGTTATTACACTGATCGTTTAAAGTTAATAAACCTATAGTCGTCTAGTCAGTTGTGACCTTGGCTTAGTTTATGCCCACCAGCACTGTGCCCACATTGGCATTGGCCACAAAAGATGCAGTCTGCACAGTTTCGCCATTGATATATTGCGATTGAACTGAGCTAGTGATCACCTCAGCCTGTGCGCCTAGACTATAATACTGTGTCAGATTGATTGTCTGATCAGAGTCGCCCAGATTCAACACGATCACATAAAGATCACTGCCTGCCTGTTGGCTGTAGAGGAGAAAGAGGTAATAAGGTAATTAGAGCCCTAGTTAAAGTCTTCACCCAACTCACCGTGAATAAATAACGATATCTTCACCAATAGCCTGAATGTTAAGTGTGCCGTTCTTGAACGATGGCTCCTGCCTGACTCGTACCAAAGTCTTAAAGATCTGCAGATGCGATTGCGGTGCGCGCAGCTGTTGTAAGGCATTGGTTGTCTTGTACTCATCGGAGACGGGCAACCAAGTATGATCGGCAGTAGTAAAGCCTGCCAGAATGTTCGAGTAATGAAAAGTTGTCTAGATATACACTCACTTAGCTACTCACCCGCCATGGAAGAGGCATCCCACTGATAGGGCGTGCGAGCAGGATCACGACTGCGCGCATAGTAGTGCTCCGGATCGGAGTTGCAAGCATTGGGATCTACAGTGTCCTCCCAGCTAATGTACACATCTGTCATGCCGATCTCCTCGCCGTTATAGGTGATCGCATGTCCTGGCAGAGTCTGCAGTAAAATGTTGATCAAGTCGGTGCGATTCACGCCGAAACGAGAGGCCACTCGCTTGTTGTCATGGTTACCCAACACCCAGTTAGCATAGACTCCCTTGGGCATGGCATCCATCCACTTCTGTATGTGCGCTACATACTCTGGAGCCTTCGAGGTGCTGTTGATGTTCGACAGGAAGTCAAAGTTGAAGGGAATGTGGGAGCCATTGCGTTCACCATCTCCATAGAACTTGATCATATTATCGAAGCTTGTGTAGGCCTCAGTCATAAGCAGACGTTGATCGCCACCATGCTCCTCATGGAACTCATCAACCACTTCACGCCACTGATAGATCATGTCGAAGGTCTCGGGCTGATCCTGTGTATAAATGTGCTGCGTATAGCAATGGTCATCGGGATCAGGACAACTGGCATCATTGGAGAGCGGCTCATCCGGGTACTGATTGTAGCGATCCAAGTCGACTTCAAACAGATAGGGTATAGCGTCAATTCGGAAACCAGAAACGCCCTTGGCTAGCCAGAACTTAATGACATTTTTCATTTCTGTCACCACGGCCGGATTGCGGTAGTTCAGATCGGGCTGTGCCGTGGCAAACTGATGCAGATAATACTGCTGCCTCACATCATTCCATTCCCATGCGCTGTAACGGAACTCAGAGTTCCAATTGTTTGGTGGCTCTCGCTCACCCGTTTCGTTATTGATTTTTCCATCGTGCCAAATGTAGAAGTCCTTATACGTTGGATCACTATCCACCGATTTGATAAACCACTCGTTCTTATCACTTGAGTGGTTCGGCACAAAGTCCAAGATGATCCTAATGCCCACCTCCTTGGCACGTGCAATCATGCGTTCAAAGTCCTCCATAGTGCCGTATTCCGGTTGTATTGAATAAAAGTCGGAAATATCATAGCCAAAGTCCACCATGGGTGACTTGAATATGGGCGAAAGCCATGTGCCTGTGAACCCAATGTCCTTCAAGTACTGCAACTTCTCCGTGACGCCATTGAGATCTCCGATACCATCACCATCAGAATCCCGGAACGAACGCGGATAGATTTGATAATAGTTGCCACTCTCCCACCACTCGGTGGCCCCAGTGGCTCCCAGCACCACCGCGACAATGGCTACAACTGTCAGCACTCGCATGTTGAATGAATTTGATCAAATTCGCATGTGTCTGCTCATTTTTATGGGGTCTGATAAGCCGTCATTGGCTATCGAGGGTTGTACCCAGCTTGGAGTGGACAATTCAATTGCTTGACAAATAGCTCTCTATCTCGTAGCTCTACCCCATACGAATGCCATTGTTCATCCCGTCCACTTAAGTTTGGGAAATCAGATACGGCTATTTTGTCTTAGCCGTCTACGTTACTCAACTACGAGTTTTGATAGTGGAAATTTTGTATTTCTATCGTATTGTTTTTTTCCAATCACTGAAGTGCATCGAGGTGAGTCAACCGACTAGGAACATCTGATAGAATATAATCAGGAGTAATTAGGTAACCATACCTAAGCCACTAACGAGTTGCCGCTGAGAGGTTCTTATACCCGATAACAGAAACAACCTGTAAACACTTCTTGTTTTTAAAACAACAAGTCGCTTTACACAGGGCTTAAGAAAGGATTTTTCGGTGACCTTGCATCGGTCAGTTAGTAGTAGGTCACTAAGAAAGAATTCTATTATAAAGAACAAATAGGGGTTTCTTGATTTTCAAAGAATTTTCAAGTATAATATCGTCTTTCTTATTCTTAATATCTGCTATAAAAGTTAATTTGCATCTATTTCATATCGTATAGTTATTATTTTAATCAGTTTAGTAATTCAAGTGTTCAATTTTAATTAATTTCGCATGTCTAGATAAGATTTAACTGACCTATATAAATCAGATCATACTGTTAAGAAGGAGAACAGGTAAGAACGACCATTTTCAGGCGTCGCAGAGTAGAATACCCTATAAAAACGTTTCATTCCAAACTCTTTTTAAAGGTTCCTATTTTTGGAGGAAATCCTTACAGCTCAAAGAGTATAACAATTATAGAATATTCAGTTGATATCGAATGAAGATAATTTTAAGAAATTATTAAATAAAACATTTTTAGAAATGAAGATACGAGTTGTAATTCATTGCAATTAAATATTTATTATACTTGATAAGGAAAACATTCGTTAGATTTGAGTTAGCTTATCGACTATCGAGATTTCGTAGAGACTAGTCCAGTGTGCGTTCCAAGTCTATGATGAACATTCGGCTTAATTGGTTAGGTAGGTTTCTCTCCCACACTCCCTTAGTGATGGACGTTGTGGCTGCCGGGCACGTTATCTTCATGCGAATGCGCCGCGTTCCATGCAATGGAGCGGGCAACGTGCTCGGGCACAGCAGGAATGGAGGCACCCTGTGGCTGGTAGCCATGCTCATCGGCAACATAGGTAATCTGAATGTGCTCGCCTTCGGGCGACACCCAGCTGTATTCTCCCTTGATGTTGCCGTGCTCATCGCCGCTGCGGTCCTCCTTGATGTGGTTGTTGGTCTCCCACGATGTAGCGAAGCCATCGGGACGGACATCATCCTTGCGTTCAATGACCTCAGCGTGCACATCATCAGCACGACTAACTGGGCCATGATCGTTGTGGGGCCCGGGATGGGGAACTGGATGAGGCACGGGATGTGGTGGGCGGGGGTGTTGCACTGCAGCCAAGGCCACTCCGAAGATAGCGCAGATCATGAACTAAATGACAAACAAATCAATCAGTTGATTAGTCGACCAATCAATCGATTGTTTTGCTATCGTATCGTTATCGTTACTTACAACTTTGAACATTTTGCTAGATTTTTTGTGCAGTTGTTGAATGTGAAGAACAAACGAAGACTGATACTCCTCCCAGATCCGTCCGGGCCTTTTATACAACTCTAAACGGATGAGATGACAATATAAATTTTGTCCATTTTATGAGTTGATCGCATCGCTGCGTTATTGCTGTGAATTATGGGTTTACCCACCCATTCGCTGAGCATTTGTTTAGGAACAGGAGAGTACAGCTATAATCTTGAAATTAATGCGAATACTGAAGTGCATCAATAACGGGCCGATCAAACGGGTTCAATTGTATCCCGAGGTGGAGGAGAAACTTGTTTCCATTTCAAAACAAAAGATCAACCGTGTCGCGAGCCCCCTCGATATGTGGCCAATCGAGTTGTCGGATAGGCGCTAGAACTGCGGTGTTAATCATTCGTACTTCACAGTCTGTGGTCTTCAGATAAGTGTGTCATAAACATAAAATTATATTTAAAACCGCATATATACGTGTAGTATACCAAAGATTTGGCTGCATTTTAAATTTGAATCTAATGCAAATTAAATATTTGGTTATTTCATAGATATAAATTTTATTTAAAAGCGCATTAAATCGTAACTTTCCAGTCTACTAGGTCCACTATAATAACATTTAATTATTTACAAGATTTGAAATGACTCTAAAATTGATAAACATTTATGTTAAACAACTATTGTAGTTTGTCTAATAACATCGAATTTGATGTAAAAAACAAATTAGTTGTATCGAAAATATGCACAACTAGCAGATACCCTGACACGTTAAAAGCAAGGAATTGCAAGTTCAATAACAATATGATCTGTAAATCAAATTATACCTCATATCTAGCGTAATTGTAAAGTTAGAAAATCTAGATTTGGAACATGTTATTATTTTCTTCATTTTAATTATTTTTTAAAATTTCAAATCGAATAACAAACACAAAACTTATTGAAGAAATTATTTCAGTATGCGAACAGGGCGAGCACACTTTACTTTACGAGCTTTCTTTCTTCTTTTATGTAGCATTTAAATATGCAACGCTTTCAGTTATCAGAACTAACTAAGTTAGCTCAATCATTAAATTGAGCAATCTCTTTTTGTCGTTACCTTTTGACCGCAGGGTATACAAATGTAAAACGAGCATGACGATTTTAATTGAATTATAACAAATGAAAGCGCATCGCCCAGGGCCTTCGAAACGAGTATGTGTCCTTTTACCTCTTCTCTCCTTTTCTCTGTACGGAGGTTATTGCAAATGCGCTATCTCGCTTTCTCCCACTCTCTCTCTCTCTCTCTTCCTCTCCCCCTCTTAGCGGGCACTGCAAGCGAGCATATAATTTTTGATAAGAAGCTGCGGCTGCTGCGGCATTTGTGTTGGCGTTGCGATGCTCATTAATTAACTAAGTACAAGTATAAAGCAATGTAATTTATTTAAAAGCACATCGAATTATTTATGTAGCCGACGCACACCCGAGCGGGAATCTGTTAAAATAAAGCCAGGCATTTTTTAAAAAATTCCAGCTACGTGTGGTCGGTCACAGTTGACGGCTGTCAAGTGGCCAGCAGGACACACGTAGTACATGAACTGTGGCCCCGTTAGATTTTACTGCGTTCGGTATAAGGCCTACGCGTTTCTTTATGTTTCTGCTGCCTCGAGGGTTAATTTGTTTAGTTTTCGGATCAATTGGAGAATGTTTTAGTAGTTGTAAGAATTTGTTGTGATTTTAATAAATGATTTATTATATATACAACAATTTTATAAGTTTGGAATTTTATTAAGTGCAACTGACAGTTCTGTTAAATTCCAAATAAAAACTTCAGCTTGTTTTATTTCACATATCAAAAACTAATTGAGCAACCGTCGTTAAATTTCCAAGTTAAGGCTATGGCCCGGGGGAGGTAGCTGAATCCTCTGCTCGGGTCACATAAAAACGTTTTATGACAGCTTTTGTGATTCCGAAGGGGACCCAACATGACGGCCAGCACTGTCGATACAGCGACGTCAACGCGCAGCTGTAGGATGCGGTCGACTGTGATACACCCTGTAGAGAAGACTGAAATTATTCAATAGATTTTTGCAGCATATTATTTTTTAATTTTCATATACATTTAGTTAAATTTATATTTAATATACCGTATTTAAAATAAATATTTGTTTAATTATTTAAAAACATTTTTATTTTGAAATTCCATTCCTTCCTCAGTAAAACTCAATTCACATACTTCTTACCCGCTTTGGGCAGCTTAGAGTCTCCAAGCAATGATGTTCTTCGTGGCAGCTGCGATTTAAGAGTGAAAAATATTTAAGGAGTAAGTTTTTTAAACCAAAATCTGCAACGAGACAAGGGTATTCCAAGCATGGACAAAGCACCAGAACAACTTGTGTAATCTAACAAGAGAATGCCATAAAAGTGGCAGATTACCCATGCGCTTTGTGGGTCGCGGCAGAGGCGCAGTCAACGTTGACGTTGACGTTGGCGTTGGCGTTGCTGCCATCACGCTGACGCCGATGTCGATGCCAGCGCCAACGCTTTGTTAAATTAGCCTTATCGACTGAATCCATATCGCCACAACATGAGTAGATTCAATTGGTTATTAGCAAATTGATTTGGTGAAAAAGTCCAAGTCGAGCACAAACGCAATCGACATGTTGACGCGACGACTCCTTCCGTTTTCGGTGTTACTGGTGCTGGTTCTGCTGGGTGGCGGCGACGCCTCGACGGACATCGATTGGTGGGAGAATGCAGCTCTATATCAGATCTACCCGCGCTCCTTTCAGGACAGCAACGGCGATGGTGTTGGCGATTTGCAGGGCATTACAAAGCGTCTGCCATATCTGAAGGAGATCGGTATCACGGCAACTTGGCTGTCGCCGATCTTCAGCTCACCCATGTCCGATTTTGGCTACGATATCTCAAATTTTACGGATATCGATCCGATCTTTGGCACACTGGCCGATTTCGATGCCTTAATGGTGCAGGCCAAGTTGCTTGGCCTAAAGATTATTCTGGACTTTGTGCCAAATCACTCGAGCGACGAATGTGAGTGGTTTAAGAAGTCTGTGAATCGGCAGGATGGCTACGATGACTTCTATGTTTGGGAAGATGGCAAGGTGAATGCGGAGACCGGGGAGCATGAGCCACCCAGCAATTGGGTGAGCGTCTTCGGTGGTCCCATGTGGACGTGGCACGAGACACGCCAGCAGTATTTCCTGCATCAGTTCCAAGTGAAGCAGCCTGACCTGAATTTCAGCAATCCCATGGTACGTGAACATATGCTGGATGTGTTGGGCTTCTGGTTGGATCGTGGCGTTGATGGATTCCGTATTGATGCAGTACCGCATATCTACGAGCGTCGAAACGCAGATGGCACCTATCCAGATGAACCTGTAAGCGGTTGGGGCAGCAATCCAGATGCCTACGATTATCACGATCACATTTATACCAAAGATCAACCAGATACGGTGGTACTTATGTACGAGTGGCGCGACTTTTTAATTGAGTATCAGCAAAATAATGGCGGTGATACACGCGTCTTGCTTGCCGAAGCCTACAGTCCCGTTGAGACGCTAAGCGCCTACTTTGGCAACGGCACAAGACAAGGAACCCAACTGCCCATGAACTTCCAGCTGATGTATCTTAGTGGCTACTCGACAGCACGCGATGTGGTCAACTCCATTGACTACTGGATGAACACGATGTGGCAGCAGCATCAGACAGCCAATTGGGTGGTGGGAAACCATGATACACAACGCGTGGCCAATCGCATGGGTGCCCACAAGGTAGACCTCCTAAATGTCATCGTAAATGCATTGCCAGGTGCCTCAGTGACATACTATGGTGAAGAGATCGGCATGTCCAATGTGGAGACAGAGTGTACGGAGATCTCATGCGATGATCGTGATGGAGAACGCACGCCCATGCAGTGGACTGCGCTCAAGAATGGAGACTTCTCCACAGGTGATAACACCTGGCTGCCACTTAGTCCTGACTATGAGCGATATAATGTGCGTACGGAAAGGGGAGTGGCACGCTCCTCACTGCAGGTCTTCAAGGGATTGCAGCAACTGAAGAGCAGCTCTGCCTTTATGGCCTTCAAGGAGGACGGTGGTTTCTCCTACGAAGCCCTAAACGAGCAGGTGCTACAAATTATTCGGTAAGTGTAGAAAAAGAAACTCATATTGGGGAACATACTGAGTAGATACTGCTTCATCCATAGGACCAATCGACGCAATGAGGAATATCGCATTTTGGTCAACATGGGCAATAATATAGAGCGCATTGTGAGCCTGTCAGACAAGGTTTACGAATATGTGCTGGTAACCGCCTACTCTGTGCACACTCCTGGGTAAGTTCAAATCCCTCTCAAGGCAATAGCTGCCTAACCTTAGATTTCTCCTTTCAGAGACACTGTGGATCTTAATGAAGCATTGGTACTGATGCCCTACGAGGCCAGTGTGCTGCGCTGGTTAGCCTGAGTCACCTCCAGTCTTGTTTAATTTAATCAGTGCATTTTATGCTACTCATAAAGATAACACTCCATAGGAGAGACCCAGACCCCAAAGACTTTATCATTAACTTTTCTATCAGCCCCATACCACATGGCATTAAGAACTGCTGAAGTTCAATTGGTCGAGTGCGTTGTAAATTCACCACTTGGGGCTTGCAAATAAACAACTCAACATATAACGGATGATATAATGTGTATTATCTGTGTTCAAATCGTTATACCTTAATAGCCGACCCTCCAAGTCCTAATCGATTGATAAGGTCTTTCAAGTCATAAAGCCATTACAAAAGAATGTGGGATTCAGTTGGTTTCTACCCCCAATAAAGCCCATTGACGTGGGGCACACGACAAAAAGAAATATAACCAATTTTATGAAATATTATAAAATTTATTTGTTGATCAGCATGAGTATCCGTACTTTAAACTGTGCTCAGGACAACAGCTTCCTTGGGCATCAAGAGGAGGGAATTGGCGTAAGTTAGATCGCTGAAAGAGAAATGATATTGTAGAAATAAGTTTGGGATGTAATGGGCAAATTCATTCTAAGGTTTTTACTTACTTCTTGCGGCGGGAACTCTTGTCATTCACTACAACGTAGCTCAGCTGGGAGCTTAGCTGAGTGAAGACAGTGTCCAAATTAACCGACTCAACATCGTCGTTAATGTTTAGGACGGTTATATAGGACTTCTGACCAGCCAGCGAGCTGTGAATAGTAGACAAATTTTAGAGTAATCCTATTACAATGAAGAACCCTTTGACTTACCGCTTGAAGGCCAACACATTGGGTCCAATGGCGCTGACGGTAACATCGCCCTGCTTCAGCGTGGGCTCATCGCGCAGAGCACGCAACTGCTTGTAGATATTAAGATGACTGAGGGCAATGCCACGCTCGCGCTTTACATTGGTCAGCTTGTAATCATCGGCAACGGGCAACCAGGTGGTAGAGGCTTCTGTGAAACCCGCATTGTTCTCATCGCTCCACTGAAACGGCGTACGCACGGGATCGCGGGTAAGACGTTCGAACTCCTGCTCGTTGGATTGACAGGCCTGGGGATCCACGGTATCGTTCCAGCTGATCCACACGTCTGTCATGCCGATCTCCTCCCCTTGGTAGGTGACACTGATGCCGGGCAAAGTCAGTAGCAACATGTTAATGGCATCGATACGATCGGCACCCAGACGAGACCCAATGCGACTCTGGTCATGATTACCAAGCACCCAGTTGGCAACCTGACCGGCGGGCATGTTGTCCAGCCAGTTGTGCAGCAGCTCCGAGTAGTGATAAGCATCGGAGAAGTAATTGATGTTCGAGAGCAACTCAAAGTTGAAAGGGATTTGGGAGCCATTGTGGGTGCTATTGCCATAGTACTGCATCAGAATATCCAGGGGTGCATAGGCCTCGGTAAGGAGCACACGATCATCGCCGCCCAACTCTTGATCGATTTCATTGATAACCTGACGGAACTGATAGACCAGATCAATGGTCTCTGGCTGATTGGTGGTGTACACGTGATCCAAGTAGCTGTAATCCTCAGGATCGCTAACATATTCATTGCGTGGCTCATCGGGCCAGTCGCCATTTGAATCGGCTGCGATTTCGAACACATGCGGCACTGCATCAATACGGAATCCATAGACACCCTTGCGCAACCAGAAGCGCAGAACCTCCTTCATGGCTTCCACTACCTTGGGATTACGATAGTTCAGATCCGGCTGTTTGGCATGGAACTGATGTAGATAATAGGCCTGACGACCCTCATGCCATGTCCACTGGGAGCCACGGAAAACGCTGATCCAATTGGTCGGTGGCTGCCTAATGCCATTAACCACCTTACCCGTGTGCCACACATAGAAGTCACGGTACTCTGCTTCACCAGCTGCGGAGCGAATAAACCAATCGCACTCGTCACTCGAATGGTTTGGCACAAAATCCAAGATGATCTTAATGTCCAACTGCTTGGCGCGCGACAAAAGGTTATCGAAATCCTCCATGCTGCCAAAGAGTGGATCAATTTCCGTGAAATTAGCCACATCGTAGCCAAAGTCAGCCATGGGTGAGGTGAAAATGGGCGACAGCCAAGTGGCGGTGACTCCAATTTCCTTCAGATATGCCAATTGTTGCGTAACGCCTGTAAAGAATACGCACCAGGTTAGTTACTCCGAAGGTTCCTCCTATTTACCTCCAACTTACCATTCAAGTCACCAACACCATCGCCATCGCTGTCCTTGTAGGATCTCGGATAGATCTGGTAGAACTGCGCTGTGCGCCACCAACCCACTTCGGCTAGCGTGGGCAGTGCCAAACCCAGTGCCAAGCAGCAAAGTACCAACGTCTTGGCCAACATGTTGTCGCGCTTCGATTGAGTGTCCGGATTAATAGGCGCCCTCTATTTATGCACTGCGATAAGTGGGGGGTTGCAATAAACCCAACGATATTTGCCAGCCTTGATTAGTTCAATGGGTCTGCATGTCCAAAAGAGTTACGATCGAACGAATCCATTATACTCAGAGAGCGTAGTTTTCCAGTGGTGGTGGTGGCTTTCCTGAGACCCTGTATTTATGGGAGCTACTTGTCGACGACGCTCTTTTGGCTTCACGTTTAGAGATCATGAGACAGATTAGCGACAATTCATTTTGTGGTTGCATAAAAATTACGACCCCAGCGGTATCTAATCGGCACCCGGACTGGGTCCAGCTGTTTCGATATCAGCAACAGATTATTTATGAGTTATTACTCATTTTATATTTCAGGGGGGTATTTCGGGAATGTCATCTACATACTATTTACGATCAAACAAAATGTCTAGCATGGTATTGGAGCTTCTATTGATATACTAGGGGAGATTTTAAAGGAATTTCCAACTATCGCGTCAGACTTCACAATCAAATAAAAGAAAAAGAAAGTATCTCTTTTACTGTATTTCATTGTATTCCTATATGTATTATCAATCCTTTCCTTATATGAACTGAAACCGTCAAAAAACAAAACGATTAACCAATTGAATTCAACCAAAAGCCCTATGGCTTTTATAATAAACTTTTTAATGTTTAGCAGTTATACTTTGCCAATCTTTATCAAATTTTCAATCCATTAGGTTGTAGTGCAATAAATAAAACGTGCTTTGCTGGAGTCTTTAGCAGGCGCAAAACAACGATAAGCTCTAATTCCAATTGTTTTACAATGCCCAGCGAACATTATCAATAGTTCCCGAAAGGCATAAAAGGGGTCGCTGGACCTGAGGTGCGATTAGTCAGGTAACAATGAAGAGCTGGGGTGGCACTGTCCTATTGCTTGGCTTGGGACTTTTGGCAGCCGATGCTGCTGCGCCCTGGTGGCAAACGGCATCCTTTTATCAGATCTATCCACGCTCCTTCAAGGACAGCGATGGTGATGGTGTCGGAGATTTGAATGGTGTAACAGAGAAATTGGAATACCTTAAGGAAATTGGCGTGACAGCCACTTGGCTCTCTCCATTTCTGCGATCGCCCATGGCCGACTTTGGTTACGATATATCAGACTTTAAGGCTGTCGATCCTCTGTTCGGTACCATGGAGGACTTTGAAAACATGGTGGCTCGTGCAAAGCAGTTGAATGTTAAGATCATTCTGGACTTTGTGCCAAATCATTCAAGTGATGAGTGCGATTGGTTTATACGCTCTGCTGCTGGCGAAGAAGAGTACAAGGATTACTATATCTGGCATCCAGGATTTGTAGAGAACGGCGTACGTAGACCGCCCACCAACTGGGTCAGTGTGTTCCGTGGCTCCGCATGGGAATGGCACGAGGGTCGAAAGGAATACTATCTGCATCAGTTCCATAAGAAGCAACCCGACTTTAATTTCCGTAATCCTGTCGTGCGCGAGGAAATGAACAATGTACTACGTTTTTGGCTGGAGAAGGGTGTCGATGGTTTCCGTGTTGATGCCATCTATCATGCCTTCGAAATCGAGGCTGACGAGAATGGCAACTACCCGGATGAACCGCGCAACGACTGGACCGACGATCCAGACGAGTACGGTTACACGCACAAAATCTACACTGTCGATCAACCCGAGACACCGCATCTGGTCTACGAATGGCGTGAGATTCTGGAGCAGTTCCAAAAGGACAACGGAGGCGATGAACGGTGAGTGAAGGGAAAAAACTTTATGTAGATATAGAGGATTATCTCTACACATGTTTCTAGCATTCTCATGGTGGAAACCTGGTCACCAATCGAGATAGTGATGCACTACTATGGCAATGAAACAGCCGATGGTGCACAAATACCCTTCAATTTCCAGCTGATAAGCAATCTGCACTACGACTCCGATGCGTATCACTACGAGTACCTGATCAACAATTGGCTATCGCTAATGCCGAGCGGCAAGAGCGCCAACTGGGTGGTAAGTGGAGAAAGAACGTTTCCTTATCCCCAACACATAACTAATCGGCTTGTTTATTTGACGACAGATTGGCAATCACGATAAGAATCGGGTGGGCTCTCGCTTCGGAGCCGATCGCGTTGATCTCTTCAATATTTTGCTGCTTACGCTGCCCGGCTGCAGTATCACCTACCAGGGTGAGGAGTTGGGCATGCTAGATGCTTACATTACGTGGGAGGAGACTGTCGATCCACAGGCTTGCAATGGCTACGAGGAGAACTATATGTCAAACTCTCGCGATCCGGCTAGATCACCTATGCAGTGGACTGATGGCAAGTTCAGTGGTTTTACCACAGGCGACTCCACCTGGTTGCCAGTCGGTCAGGATTACGCACAGCGTAATGTTCAAAAGGAACGCGGAGTCTCCCTGAGTCATCTGAATGTCTTCAAGCGTCTGCAACAACTGCGTCAGGAGCCCACGATCGAGCAGGGTCAGGCCGAAATCAAAGCGGTCAGCAGTTATGTTCTTGCTGTCAAGCGGTAAGTGTAAAGATCAAAAATCGTTTTAAGATGGGGTTTAATTCGTAATCCTTTTCGATAGTTACCTGAGTGGAAACTACATGTACATCTCGTTGTTCAACATTTTCGATTCCATTGAGAATGTCAATTTGAATAATGTGTTCAGTGGACTGCCTGCCAAGTTCCAGTACGCTCTGATCACCGACAAGTCCATCAGGCAGCTGGGCGATCAAGTCTCTGCCAGCAGTGTCACTCTGATGCCCCACGAGGCAGTCGTATTGCGATCCACGACAACCGTTTAAACACAGTATACTATAAATATACTGTGTTAGTATACTATACACACAAATCGACTGCACTAATAAATATATATTATACTGTTAATTTATCTCGATTGGGGTTTATGTTTCTACCTTAATTCCATTTGCACTGATTTCGCTTATCAGAAACTGCGATCTGAGCGGGCGTCATGTATTCGGCTCGAGTTGTTTTACTCACCTTTCATCACAACAAAGGCAGTATGTCTGGCATGTTATGTTAAGTAAGCACAGCAGCGTTTCTGATGTACCCTGTAAATAAGAAATACTTTTGAAAGGAAATTAACATATTTCTTAAAAAAAAAATAGTACTATTTATTCAATATGTAAGTCTTAAATGCAGTACACCCCAACAGCCCATTGAGTGCAGGGTATACAAACACTGGCAAATTACTAGCAAATATTTACCACCAGCTGCTGTTACTCGAAAGAGGACTAAACTAATGTGAATGCACAATGTGCTTTTATCAGCGTTTTGTTGTGATATTCTATACAGTACATCTTTGAAAAATAGTATTTTGCGGTTTGCTGACAATTCTAAAAATAGTCTGAATGCAGAGCAATCATAAATAAAGCAGAGAAAAAAAACTTTAGATCTCGGGGGAACATTTTTTCAACATTTTGTTATTTTGCTATAATATTTATGATTATTTATTATGCTGTAAATGCTTCGTGAGCATAAAGAAAACACGTTTAAATTTGTTTTGAAACATGCAAATATTTTGTTTTAGAAAACTTGAATTTATTTTAATATTTCTTACTTTTTAAGTTATATTACTATAAATAATTATAACTGCTTACAATATATTTATTCAGTAATATGTTTCCTTAAAAATCATTTCGTTTTTCTTTCAAAAAACTTTATATCACTCTAAGTATTTGTTATTTCTGCTTATCTGCCCACTGTCAAATAACAGAAAATAGCAATATTTTGTTTTGCTTTATTTGCATACGTTGCTCTTACGTTCTCTTGCTCTCTCAGCTTGTCACTCAATTTCGCTCGCTCTCTCGACATCTATCGATATTCACTGTGCGTTCATTTGCTTTGGCACAGTCAGCTCAAAAGTTATTCGCACACTTTGAACATTAAATCGTTTTTGTGTATGAATCAGTTGACAATATTATACACAAATATTCCTAAAGATATTTAATCATTTTATTATTAATAAGTTGTTAATAATTTTATTGATTTTTAAAAGAATATAATATATTGTTAAATAGAATATTTACATAATTTAATTAAGAGTTGTGTGGGTATTTCTTGTACACAGTGTAAATGAACTGCTAAAAATAACGCATTTAATTTAGAAATAGCTGAGAGCGAACAGCAACGCGGGAGAGAATTTTGCGCGATGGTTTTCTTCCGGCAGAGGATCAGTTGCTTACGCCAGTCGACTCGGTTTGTTGGTCAAGTCTGGTTGTAACTTTATTGGCTCCTAGGTGGGAGCTTTTCCGTGCAGAGAGAATGGCAAATCCCATGGCGGCATTGTTGCTGCTACTGATGCTGCAATGTCTAAGGCCGGCGCTGGGTCAACCGTTTCCTAACTATCATGCAGAATATCGTGATATCGATCATCAGAAGAATCAGCTGAAGTGGTGGCAAACGGGCGCATTTTATCAAATCTATCCAAGGTCATTTAAGGACAGCAACAGCGATGGTGTAGGAGATCTAAACGGTGAGTGGAGGCCGAAATATAATATACTAATGTAAATAAAATGATATTTCTGGATTTTCAGGCATCACGAGTAGCCTGCCCTATTTAAAGGAACTGGGCATAACAGCCACCTGGCTTTCGCCCATTTTCACCTCACCCATGGCTGACTTTGGCTACGACATAGCCAACTTTACGGAAATTGCACCGATTTTCGGCAACATGACAGACTTTGAGCGCCTCATGGAGGTAGCCAAACAGCTGGACATAAAGATCATTTTGGACTTTGTGCCCAATCATTCAAGCGACGAGTGCGATTGGTTCAAGCGTTCGGCAGCAGGGGAGGCGGAGTACAAAGACTTCTATGTATGGCATCCAGGTAAGATTGTTAGCGGTAAACGGCAGCCGCCAAGCAACTGGGTGAGCGTATTTCGCGGCTCTGCCTGGCAGTGGCACGAGGGTCGCAAGGAATACTATCTACATCAGTTTGTGAAGAAACAACCCGATCTCAATTATCGCAATCCCAAGGTGCGAGAGGCCATGAAGGTATGTTCGGAATTCACACTAAGTGCTCCCTGTTTAATCTCTGTTCTTCTCCTGCAGAATGTACTGCGCTTTTGGTTGAACAAGGGCGTTGCAGGATTCCGCATTGATGCAGTGCCACATGTCTTTGAGATAGCGCCCAATGCAGCGGGTGATGGCTATCGCGATGAGCCGCGCAACGATTGGGTCAACGATCCCGATGACTATGGTTATCTGCAGCACATCTATACGGTCGATCAGCCGGAGACAATTTCGCTTGTCTACGAATGGCGTGCAGTGCTGGATGAGTTCAGGGGCGATCGCATCTTACTGGCCGAGACCTATTCACCCATCGATATCGTCATGCAGTACTACGGCAATGCAACGGCCGAGGGTGCTCAGCTGCCGTTCAACTTTCTGCTGATAAGTGAAATCTCAAACACATCCACAGCGGGTGATTATGCGGCGTCAATACAGAAGTGGCTGCAGCACATGCCAACGGGACGCACAGCCAACTGGGTGGTAGGTACTCACTGTGATTCCCAGCTGAATACAGTATAAATCATTTTTTGTTTCTCTTGCAGTTGGGCAACCACGATCAGCCGCGTGTGGCCTCACGCCTGGGCACAGATCGCGTGGATATGCTGAATATGCTAACCACAACCCTCCCAGGTGCAAGTGTTACCTATCAGGGCGAAGAGCTGGGCATGACTGATGTATGGATATCGTGGAAGGACACTGTAGATCCCTCGGCCTGCAACACCAACTCAAGCATCTACGAGCACTTCTCACGCGACCCTGAACGCACGCCCTTTCAGTGGAGCAGCGATACAGATGCAGGCTTTAGCAATGCGAGCAAGACTTGGTTGCCCATTGCCAAGGACTACAAGCAGGTCAATGTGGAGCAACAGCGTCAGCAGCCGCTGAGTCATCTGAATATCTACAAGCAGCTAATGCAGTTGCGCAAAGAGGCAACCACTTTGCAGCTGGGCGAGACAGAGGTAAAGGCCTTGAATGGAGCTGTGCTGGGCATTAAAAGGTCCGTAAGAAAGTCCCCCAAATAAGCAACTAAATTACCTATAAATTTCCATGAATATATACCTAGATTCCGCCAGCATGATTACACCTATATAACGCTGCTAAACATATTCGACGGTGTTGAGACGTTCAATCTGCGAGAGAGCTTCGAGGGCTTAACTCAAGATATGCAGGTGGTGCTGGTTACAAGCAAATCCAAGAGGAAAGTCGGGTGAGTCACATCGTATATACGAGGGGAGCTTAGCTAGCCTGGAGTGCCAACAATTCAGGCATTATCCAAGCTACCCCAAAATTTGTTTATCAACTATAAATAACCACATGCGTATCTTTCGTCTCTAGAGACTACATCGATACCCAAGCTGTGCAGCTGCTGCCCAAGGAGTCGCTGGTGCTGCGCAGCACCTCCGCCTACTTTACCTATTACACCAATGGGGAACAGCGTCAATTGCCTGTTATAATGGGACTCTATCTATTATTCTCTCAAGTGCTGCTCTATCTGAGCTATCGTTGAGTTCTCCCACTTTGTGGGGAAGTTTTTAGTTGTTAGTAATTAAATACACACTCACTCACACATACAATGACACACTAAGTAAATAAATAAAAATATCAAAGCAAAGCACTCGACGTTTATCACAAGAGTTCGATCAGAGCGAAACAGTTGGGCTATATAAGACCCTGTGGGATCCCACAGCTCGTCAGTTATGACGCGTTTTTATGGTGTATTAGTTACGTTGCTGGTGCTGGGCCTGCAGGCCAGCCTGGGCCAGTCAGCTGCTGTGGATCTTGAAGATCTGGAGCGAAGCACTAGCAGTAGCAGCAGCGAGACCACTCGTGATTGGTGGCAGGTTGCGCAGTTCTATCAGATCTATCCGCGTTCCTTCAAGGATTCCGATGGCGATGGCATTGGCGATCTGCAGGGCATCATCTCCAAGTTGGATCATCTCAAGGACATTGGCGTCACGGCCGCTTGGCTGTCGCCCATTTTCACCTCACCCATGGCTGACTTTGGCTACGACATCTCCGACTTCTTTGACATACAGCCCGAATATGGCACCTTAAATGATTTCGATCAGCTTATCGCAGCAGCCAAAGAGCGTGGACTGAAGATCATTCTGGACTTTGTGCCCAATCACTCGAGTGATGAGAACGAATGGTTCAAGAAGTCGGTCAAGCGTGAGAGGGGCTACGAGGATTATTATGTGTGGCACGATGGCTATGTGAATGCCACGACGGGCGAGCGTGAGCCGCCATCGAATTGGCTGCAAGCATTCCGTGGCAGCGCCTGGGAATGGAATGCGGAACGTGGTCAATACTATCTGCATCAGTTTGCCGTCAAGCAACCCGATCTCAATTATCGCAATCCCGCTGTGGTGGCCCAGATGAAACGTGTGCTTACCTACTGGTTGGATCGTGGCGTTGCCGGTTTTCGCATTGATGCGGTGCCTTGGTGCTTCGAGGTGCTGCCCGACGCCGAGGGTCGCTATCCCGACGAACCATTGAGTGGTTACACAGATGATCCAGATGATTCGTCCTACCTGAAGCACATCTACACACAGGATCTGCCCGAAACTGTGGACATGGTTTACCAATGGCGTCAGCTGCTGGATGATTACAAACGCATTCACGGCGGCGACACACGCATAATCATGGTTGAGACCTACTCGGGTCTGGACTATGTCATGCAGTTTTACGGCAATCGCACCACAAAAGGTGCTCAGATTCCTTTTAATTTCCAGTTCATTGTCGGCGGCAATGGGGACAAGAACAACACACAGCTGAATGCCGTAGGATTTGTCAAGATCATCAACAGTTGGTTAACCCAGATGCCCGCGGGACAGACTGCCAATTGGGTGGTAAGTACAGAGGAAGGCAAGAGAGCTATAAGTTTTGAGTTTGATAAGTGGGCAACTTTGATTGTTTGTTTTTGCACGCTCTTTAGTCGTGATTTCGATAAACATATGAAACAGATGCATATAGTAAAAACGGTATTCTGAATTTAAAGAGCAAGTTCAAGGTCAAGTAGACCGATAAAGCTACCGCTTGATACTTAAAAGACGTATAGTAAATATAAATGTATTAAACAAGTTCAAAAGCTACAATTGAAAGTGTTCGAAATTGGGATAGCCTTCGCCCAATTTAAAGAAACCTTTACAAACTATACTAACAGCTCCCAACAAGAAAGTCATGTTGCTTTCTCGCTCTCACACACTTAACTAGACAGTATATTATATTTTGTGGGGTCCCCATATAACATGTATATAATCATATAGATAACTTTGTGTTAATTAAATTAAAATCTATTTTTTCTCAATATTTTCCAGATGGGCAACCACGATCAGCGTCGTGTGGGCAGTCGCTATGGCGAGCAGCGCATCGACTTGATGAACATGCTGCAGATGTTCCTGCCTGGTGTGAGCATCACCTACCAGGGCGAGGAGTTGGGTATGACAGATTTGTATATTAGCTGGGAGGATACACGTGATCCTGCTGCCTGCAACTCCAATGCGAACATTTACGAGCAGTTCACACGAGATCCGGCCAGAACGCCCTTCCAGTGGAGTAACGATGCGAATGCAGGCTTCTCCAGCAACAGCACCACCTGGTTGCCCATTAATCCCAACTATGTCACGGTGAATGTGCGCGTCGAGAACTCATCTCAACGCAGTCATCTGAACTTATACAAGCAGCTGGTGGCGCTGCGTAAAGAGAATACTTTGCAGTATGGAACGACCAGATATGCCGCCATCAATGAGAATGTTGTGGGCATTCGAAGAGCACTGAGTGGCAATTCCACCTATGTGCTTGTGGCCAATGTGCTGAACACCACCGTCAGCGGCATCGATGTGGCGACTCCTTTGTATGCCAGCGGAAGCTATAAGATCAAGCTACTCAATGCACAAGCCAAGGCCTCAGAGGGGTAAGTAATGCTAGCCATTAAATAGCTAAATATGTGACTAAAATTTGGTCTCCCCGCTTTCTTCCTTCTGTAGCGACAGCGTCACGTTGAGCAACCTCAGTCTGCAACCGTATGCGGCTTTGATTCTGGAATCTGTTTAAGCGCCTTTCAAAATTATCTATATACTTTGTCATAAGTTAACCGAAATATATATGTATAAAATTGTAGTATGTGTACGTGTTCGTGTGTGTATGTAAGCATAGCCGTATATAAAAGTCATTGGCAAACGACATTGGAAAACTTTTCAATTTGAGGTCGCGCGCTCGGCAACTTATTATAAATTATTAGGGAACTTTGTCTGCCTCGAGTGCGGTGGCCACAAAAAGAAATTCCATTAGACGTGATTGATAAGAGACACAAATCACGCATACGCAGTGTTGCAGTAGACCACAAAACACCTCAGAGAGTCGGTCTCGCTCTGTCGTCTTCGGTCCTCTCTTTCTCTCCCCCCACATAACATTGCTGATGTTGACGTTGGCTCTGTTCCTGCTCAACCTGAACGTGGCAGCTCCCTGTCTACCCTGCCTAGCACATTACGTCAGCTGCATGGGCGTAGTACGTACGGGGGGCGCAAACGACAGCGAGCAACGACTGGGGTTAGCTTTTTAATTTACTCATAAAAAATGAAGTGAAATTATTATGAGTTTTCACCTCCAGGCTCTCTGCTCATGATGTGCTCTAAATTTATGTGAACTGCTCTCGGGCAGAAAGCATCCAAAACATGTAACGAGTACCGTAACCTGGAAAGTATTCTCGAGGTCTTGATCACGAAGCTAAACATTATGCGAAAGAAATTCGAAATGGAGGAAATTTGTTATTTGTGCATCAACAGATAGAGTTTCATAAATGGTAACTTCCGCATTACTACAAATTATTCAACAAAGAGCAATAATATATTAACAAAATAAATATTTCAGCACATTAACCAAAATTTTTTTCGCTGTCATCACTTTTCGATTCTTTTGCTCAATTGCCAGCCCTGCAATATAATGTTGGCTGCCAACCTAATCAAACTATCCTTTAAATATTGTATTAACATTTTATCGATACACACTTATTATACAAAGTGATCAAGTTATCGGAATTTTAAATAAATTGAAATGACATTATGATGCTTTTCTACTAATTTCTTCTCATCCCATGGACATACTCCCTATTTGAGTGGGAACGGAACTCAACACCTTGCTGGCCATTGAATCTGTTAATATTGAACATAGAAAACGCTTTCGAGTGCTTCGATGCTCTTTAAATGGCCGCAAACCGGGCCTGGCCTTTTCATTGGCTTCAAGCCGACATCCTTTTGGCGACGGCTACGTGAAAGGCGTCCAAATCAGCGGCCCTACTCAAGCCTTTACCACAGAGGCCGCCTGCCGGTTATGAGCTATGTTTGTGGTACAATTAATGGCGGGCCAGCTGCACGCTCGACTGGACAGGCATTAACCCATAAGGATTAATGACTATAAATATATGCCGAATAAGAAAAGTATAAATATTCCAATTGTAAGTATAAAAAGTATACAATGAAATTGTAGGGATTACTTTTCTGCTCTTTGATGTCGCCTAAATACAAAAATCTATTCTATCGATTCGCATAAAGGTTAAAGGAAGTTTTTTGCCCGACTCACCTAACTAAATTGGACGTGCCTAGCATAGGGTAGGGATCAAAAAGCAGAAAAAATAACCAAAGTTAAGGCTCGTTAACAACTTAATAATAACAACAACAACAACAACAAAGGAAACTGGGTGGAAGATTAGAAAACCCGCAACCAAGGTAAAGCTCACTCAAATATTACGCATACGCCACGTATGCGGGCCAAAATTAATATGCAAACGTTGTTTTTGCCCACACTGACTACGACTACCAATACATTTAGTAAACTCTCCCATCCGGTTTCCTGCTCCCGTCTACTTCCTGCTTGGGCTGAGCCATACCTGAAGATAACAAACATAATGCATTTCAAAGTTTTGTACCCGACGTCGACAAGGTAAAAGTTTTGTACCCGCCTCGGTTGAGCGTAAATCTTGGCAAAACCATCCTAAACACGATGCGTAATGCGTTGATTTTTTAAGCAGCGCCTCTTCGGGAAATTAACTTCATTATCTGCGCGAAATGAAATGCACAAAAGGTTCGTCCCGCCCACACTGCCTCCTCTTGTGGTTTTCCCTATATAGGGTGTTTTAGTGTGTTTTATTTGGACTTTTTTTCGTATGTTTTCTGGTCACGTGCAGCGGAGTAAAGTGGCTGCGTCTCGGGCTCAGATTGTGTCTGCGACCCTTTTAATGGGCTGGCGAGTCACGGCGCCATTTACACGATTTTTATATATATTTTCTTTTTGGTAAGCTGCTTTGGCGCAGACTGCTAATTTCCCAATCCAGGAGTAATAATAACAACAACAACGCAAAAGCTTTCATTTGGATAAGTAAATTACGCGTCTCATCCACGGAGAGTTCCCTCTCCAAGTTGAACTAAAAAATATGCTAGCCCTTGACATACTATTAGTGAAATTAGTTCATACGAATCAAAATATCGTTAATTTTTATTTTGTTATCGATAAATCGATAAATGAAAACTGTTGTGCAACCCTAAAATCAAAGAAGGACTCTCTTAGGCAAAGTTTCGCAAGCAGGACTAAAAAATAAATTTTATTTCTTTATTCATTGATTTCATCTTTGTATTATTATTTTTGCCTTTTTATTTATTTTCTAAATTTATCAATAAACGTTTCAGAAAAGTGAAGTATTCTATTTATGCGTTTTGATAGAGTGTTCTATTTGCAGCAACTCAATTTCGTTTCAAAGTGTTTGTAACTTTTTCCATTTGTTGTCCCACTCTGGACATTACAACTCCGGGTGTATCTGCAATTCGCTGCGTCCTCTTTCGCCATTTGAATATATTAGTTTGTTTTACTCTTAGGTAGTTTAGCCATCCAATTACAAACAGCAGCCAATTAAAAAATTTACATATGCCGAGTACAATCGAAACGAAAAAGCCAAATAGAAACTGCATTGACTTGAAAAGTTTCCTTATGCTAAGCACAATACTTGCGAATAAACCGACAATGGTCAACATGGTAACACAACTGAAGTATAACATTTCTTAGCTTGAAGAATAAATGGGGACATTCAAGACAGACATGTTATGTACTTTAGAACGATTAACTTAGAGTGCTGAAGATATATGAGTATAAGTATAAACACTGACAAAAAGGCTTATCTTTTTGTTTACACTTTACATTTCGTCTGGTTATTATCATTATCAATTGTTGCAGTAAATATGACAAGCCTGAAGGGAATTCTTTTAATTTTACCACTTAGTGTGACCAATTGCCTGAACGATTAATTTGAACTTAATTTAAGTTCAAAACTAGAAATAAAATTAAATCAGAACATATATAGATTAAATATATTACTTTTAAATTTTGTTGTAAGGATTTGCATTTAGTTTTTTTCTTGCACTTATTTTTCCTTTTATGTAGTTATTTAATATTTATTTATTCAATACTTAGTTCGATTGACATAAGTTGACTTACAAATTAATAAATAACAAGTAAGAAAAGCTACAGTCGAGCGCGCCCGACAGAAAGATGCCATTCGCCCAGTTTCGAAAGAAATTATTTCGAATGAAATTATCACACTTTTATTTCCTTTGCAAAAGTTCATATGCCACCTATTGTTTAAATTAGATCTATCTTTGAATAGCGCCATCTTCATATGAAAACGTTGTAGCAGTCAGCTTTACACACGCTACGGCTGAATCGAAGCAACGCAACGATGACGTCACGATATACTGCAAAGGCGCAAGCAGTGGAACTAGGGAAAACGTTTATTGAATAACTTTTGTGTTTATAACCCGACCGGCTTGAAATTTGGAATATACAATATATGCATATAGTAAAAATCTAAACGTTGAAACTTTAATACTTTCTTCACAAAGACAACTCAAAAATTTACTTAACAATTTTTAGAGGCGGTGGGCGTGGCACCTCAAATTTAAAATAAACTTCAAAGCCTGTGGTGTTCATACACTATTATGCCAAATTTGGTGTCTCTAGCTTTTGTAATAGCTGAGATCTCGACGTTCATACAGACGGACGGACATGGCTCAATCGACTCGGCTGTTGATCCTGAGCCAGAATATTTACACTTTATGGGGTCTGCCACGCCTCCTTCTGCCTGTTACATACATTTGCACAAACTTAGTATACCATTTTCGACCATTTTCGATGGTCGAATGGTATAAAAAGCTTGATAAGTTTTCTAGCTTTCAAGAGAAAAATGGGGAAGTTAAAAAAAATATATATAATATGTATAGACTTGGTTGAGGGAGGACTGTATAATATGTACAGCCTAGTTAAAAAGTTAAATGTTTTTTTTTTTTAAGATTATACAACATATATATTTGTTGTATAAACACTATACTCTTGTTTTAAATAATCGTTCGATACGTATTGAGTACTATTATATATCATATATAATATATATCTTGTTAAAGAGGTCTAATGGATAAGCTAGGCTAGCACATAGAGGCAGCCTATGAATATTGAATAGCAGCATTAACTGTCAAGTGACTGAGGCTTGCTGGGTATTTACCAGTCGAGTGCATATGCCATTACTTGCATTCTTTATCAGTCTTACCTTTTACTTAACGGAAAAGCGAACAGTAGCTTAGTGGTAGTAGCTTTATGACCCCAAAGCTATCGGTAATCTCAGCTATCTCTTCCATACATTGTTGACCATGACATGCTAAATCCCTGTTTAAATGATATTTGATATTCCAACCACACCAGCTAATGAACCTGGCGATATATGTTTGGTGTATACAAAGCCTATGATTTACATAACATGTGTATGTATGCATGGAGTATTTGTGCATATATACATATAAATCCCTTGCGCTGCTGGTACGAACATATTAGCACATGTAAACGAAATTTAATTAGTCTCTGCGAGGCTTAATTCCACAGTTCTTCATGCGATTAGCAGATGTGTTAGAATTGTACACAGATAATACCAAACTGAACTGATTTGTGTGAGTAAAGATAACAATATATAATAATCTATATTGAGATAACAAGCTTTTAAGTTTGTCTCAGACAATACATTTTTAATCGCCATTCAAAATATAACTAGGATTTTCCGCACACTCATTGCCAGCACTTGATATAATGTCTCTGGAATTTTAGCTACTAGAAAGAAGTGTGCGGGAATCTTTGAAGTGTCTTCCAACTCAATTGTAGATTGTATCCCATTCATTTATGTTTGCCCAGTTCTAGCTTCCGCTGTACGTTATCAAACTGCCCTCGCTGCCTTAAACTTCAAAGGACTTTTGCGGTCTCGACCCCAAGCTGCGACGGTATTTACTTTGTGTTAACCATATTCTTTGCTCTCGCATTGCCGCATAGGAGAAAAATACAAAATTTGAGATAAGGCAATACAAGAGTTTTCGCAGCTTGACTTTAATTTGAGTGTAAACACTTTAAGCGCCGCAGCCCTAGCCCCCGATTACGGACGTGGAATTACATGCGTACGTGTGTGTACGTGCGTGTGTGAGAGGAGGGGGGACACTTGAGCACATACAGGAGTTACAGTCACCCGGCCAAGCATACCTTGACTCTGTGGTAGGCCCGAGTGGTTTGTTTGTCGATTTGTCTGTTTGTTTATTTATTTATTTATACAGGCGGCGGCATATTTGCTTTGAGCCAAAGGAAGACGCCAAAGTTTAAAGTACGCGATAGGAAATTTAATTGGTTTGACTTTCAATTGAGCGAAAGAGCAGAGGCAGCAACTTATGACAGCCAATCTGAGTTAAAAACGAGTGCCTCTCCAGCGGACAACTCGATTGCGTTGATCTCGTAGAGATTACTGCGAAAAAAAAAAAACAAGAAAGATTAACCAATGCATGATCCCTTCATTCCATTGAACTCCTTGTGATACTTACCCAGTTCTCTTTTTGGAGTCTAAATTCTTGATTTGCAGCAGGAGGCTGGCAGGCAGCGTCTTATCAAACTGGGTTAGATCAATGGTAACAGTTTGCTTGCTTAGATTGGCAGTATAAATGTAGGTTTCATAGCCAGTCAAATACCTATGCAGAAAACGTACAAACGAAGTAAAAGAAAATCCCTTAATCTGCTGCAATTTCACTCACCTCTTCACCGCAAAGACTGCATCACTGAGTACCGCGTACTTGGTTGATCCATTCTGTAGAGTCTTCGAGCTTTTGCGCAATGCCACCAGCGACTTGTAGATCTTCAGATGCGAGTCACTAGCTGCCGACTCCACCTCCACGTTGACAGTCTGGTAGTTATCCGCTAGTGGCAACCATGTCTTGGAGCCCGTGGAGAAGCCCGCATTGCTGCCGCTTGTCCACTGGAAAGGTGTACGCGATGGATCCCGTGTAAATTGCTCGTAGGTATTCTGATTGGCGTTGCAGGCGGCTGGATCCTGAGTATCTTCCCAGCTTATCCAGCCATCTGTCATGCCCAGCTCCTCACCCTGGTAAGTGACACTGGCGCCTGGCAAAATCATGACTAGCATATTCATTGCGTCCGCATTGGCAGTGCCATAGCGACTGGCTGCGCGCCTCTGATCGTGGTTGCCGATCACCCAATTGGGAGTGCGTCCGGAAGGCATATTTAGCATCCAGTTGTCCACGGCTGTCTTTACGGAGCTTGCCGAGACGCCGCTGCTCGCCGGCACTGTAATCAGATTGAAGTTGAACGGGAGATGGGCACCCTCTGTAGACCGATTGCCGTAGAACTGCATAGAGTACGCCGGCGGAGCGTAGGTCTCAATAAGCAACACTCTGGTTTCGCCGCCATGGATGCGCTGATAATCGTCCATTACAACGCGCCATTGATACGCCATGTCAATTGTCTCGGGCAGATTCTCAATAAGATCGCTCTTTAGATAGTTCCGATTGTCCACATCGTCTGTTAGGCCGCTTACCTCCTCGTCGGGATACTGCCCGTTCTCATCGGGTTCCACCTCGAACAGCACCGGCACCGCGTCGCAGCGGAATCCAGCGACACCCTCGTTGAGCCAATAACGCAACACACGCTTCATTTGTTCCACCACATCTGGATTGCGGTAGTTAAGATCCGCCTGCTGCACCGCAAACTGATGCAGGTAATATTGCTGTCGCTCCTCAACCCATTGCCACGCGCTGCCTCGGAATGCCTGCAGCCAATTGGAAGGTGGCTCTCGCTCGCCTGTTGTGGCATTAACCTTGCCGTCGTGCCACACGTAAAAGTCCTCGTAGCCCTTCTCCCGTTTCACAGACTTCTTGAACCAATCGTTCTCATCACTCGAATGGTTGGGCACGAAGTCGAGTATAATCTTCAGTTCCAGCTCGTTAGCCCGCTTGATAAGTGCTCGAAAGTCATCCAGTGTGCCGTACTCCGGTTGAATGTCGAAGAAGTCGGAGATATCGTAGCCAAAGTCCACCATGGGCGACTTGAAGATGGGCGATAGCCAAGCGGCCGTCACGCCCAGCTCCTTAAGGTACTCCAACTTGCTAGTGATGCCATTTAGATCTCCAATGCCATCTCCATCGGAGTCCATGAATGAGCGCGGATAAATCTGATAGAACTGTGCTGTCTCCCACCAATCCTTGGTGGTGCTTGCTGTGCTGCTTGCGTCCTGGCACGCATGGCCAAGGGCAAGAAGACAGATTGCTGGAATTAACAGTTGCTGAGGTTGCATTTTAAACACTTGTCTGTCGGTTTGCCAGCTCTGGGCTTTTATACGTTTGCACACAGGCAGTTGGCCAAGTTGGCCAGCTCAACGGGGCTAAACTGATAAGCGCACCTCAAGTAGCTCAGGAATTTTCCAAGTGCTTGAGCTGCTAACATTGAACATCGAGTTCAGGTTAAAGCGGTCTAAGGAAGAACGTAAATGCATATCGAAGCTGTTATACCCTACAAAAATATATTTTCTATTTATTTGTTTTTCTTTTTCTTCTTAACCTTTTGATTCGCGGCAACTAAGTGCTATCTAGTTAAGTTAGTTTCGCTTCAAACGGTGGCTTAAAATTTGTGTTTTATATCGATATATCATGATCGATAAATCGAGATCACTGTGCATTTAAAAAAGGATTATATCGGCCTCATTTTACTAAGATTTTCCATGTACTCTTAGTCCAAGTAAAGTTGTAGTCTTATTTTATTTTTTAAAGTGCACGTTCGACTGCCCTAAGCTATAGCGTATTGGCTGTTTCCATTGGATCGCTTATCGGCTGTTATCAAATATTGTACACTGGCCTGCTATGTATATAAGGGCCGTGCGACTGTCGGGCACTTAGACAAAATGGCTCAGCGGAAAAACAACATGTTTACTGCGCTGCTAAGCTTTCTACTGCTATCCGTCCTGGCATCTGAGGCGTGTCAGGACACCAGCAACACAGCAAGCGGCAGCAAAGATTGGTGGGAGACAGCACAGTTCTATCAGATTTATCCGCGCTCATTCATGGACTCCGATGGAGATGGCATTGGAGATCTAAATGGCATCACTAGCAAGTTGGAGTACCTTAAGGAGCTGGGCGTGACGGCCGCTTGGCTATCGCCGATCTTCAAGTCGCCCATGGTGGACTTTGGCTACGATATCTCCGACTTCTTCGACATTCAACCGGAGTACGGCACACTGGATGACTTTCGAGCACTTATCAAGCGGGCTAACGAGCTGGAACTGAAGATTATACTCGACTTCGTGCCCAACCATTCGAGTGATGAGAACGATTGGTTCAAAAAGTCTGTGAAACGGGAGAAGGGCTACGAGAACTACTATGTATGGCATGACGGCAAGGTGAATGCCACAGGCGGGCGTGAGCCTCCTACAAATTGGCTGCAATATTTCAGAGGCAGTGCCTGGGAGTGGAACGAGCAAAGGCAACAGTATTACCTGCATCAATTCGCAGTGCAGCAGCCGGACCTAAATTATCGCAATCCGGATGTGGTGGCTCAGATGAAGCGCGTGCTGCGCTATTGGCTCCATGAGGGCGTGGCTGGATTCCGTTGCGATGCACTGCCACCGCTGTTCGAGGTGTTGCCGGATGCAGAGGGCCAGTTCCCGGATGAGGTGGTCAGTGGGGCGACGCAAGATACACAGGATCGCGATTATTTGACGACGACATACATTGAGAACCAGCCGGAGACCGTTGACATGGTCTACCAGTGGCGCACGGTGCTCGACGATCATCAGCGCATCTTTGGTGGCAACTCCAGCGTGTTGCTTATTGAGACTTATTCCCCGGCCTGGTTCACCATGCAATTCTATGGAAATAGATCGGTGAATGGAGCTCACCTGCCTTTCAACTTCAACCTGATTACAGTCATGGAGAAGAGCGGGCTAAGCGCGTCTAACGTGCAGGAGGCCATAGATCTCTGGCTGGATAATATGCCTGCGGGTCGCACAGCCAACTGGGTGGTAAGTAAATGCGCTAATTCCATATTCCATGACCTTCTAATGCAGTTACTCTTTTGCGTAGTTGGGCAACCACGACAAGCGGCGGGCCGCCAGTCGGTATGGCAAGGAGCACATAGACGCCATGAATATGTTGGTTATGATACTGCCCGGCGCCAGTGTAACCTACCAGGGTGAGGAGCTGGGCATGACAGATGGCCAAATTAGCTGGGAAGACACTGTCGATCCGTGGGGCTGTAACTCAAATGCCGATATCTACGAGCAATACACCAGGGATCCCGAACGTACGCCCTTCCAGTGGACGAGTGGCACCAACGCGGGCTTTACGAGCGGACCTAACACATGGTTGCCACTGGCTGCTGATTATCAGACAATCAATGTGGCCACCGAGTCGTCGGCGGAGCATTCACATCTGAAGATCTATAAGTCGTTGGTAACGCTGCGCAGAGGCTCGAAGACGTTGCAGAATGGCACAACCAAGTACAAGGCACTGAGCCAGAATGTTTTTGTGGTCAAGCGGTAACAACTATCTCTCTTACTCGCTTTCATTCATTATTCCTACTGTATCTCCCTCTCTTTTATACATTAGTTCACTCTCTGGTGCCGCCAGTGTTGTGTACGTGGCTAACTTCGGCTCGGCTGCCACCACAGTTGACCTGTCCGAGTTCGACAGCACGTTGCCAACCTTTCTGCGGCTGCTAGTGCGCAGCTTGGACTCCCAGCGCACAGAGGGGTAAGTGGAGACAGCAAACAAAACGATAAGCTAATTATATCTCAACTTTATTTATTTCTATTTCCAAGTACGACTTATGCATCGCGCAAACTGCAGCTATCCCCTGGCGAAGCGCTCGTCTTCAGCACGGATTAAAGAGCAAACAAAACTTGCGATCAGTTAGGGATCTACGGATGGTTGATTGTTCTATATTTTGATCTAGTAAATATTTATTTAATATACGTTTGTATGTGTATTAGTTATGCATAGCATAGCATGGCTTGTAGATATATCTCACTTCACTAAGAAAACTTTTCGACAAACGAGCAGCAAGCTTTGACTTCAAGCTGTCACTGCGCAACGCTTCGGTATAATATGTGGAGCAAAAATGCTTTAGTCTGCCTTCAGAAGCTTCGGGCTCAACTTCTAAATTCCAAATTTGTTGTACTATTTTGCAGAAGTAGACAAAATTTTTTAAATAAAAATGTCTCTTCGGAAATGTTTTAGTTCGGAGCTTCGAAAGCTGCTGCAAGCCAAATGGAGGGGAATAAAGATGGTGCGAGGATATTCGGATGAGAAGGGTCTAAAGAATCCGTGTAATAAGAAAAAAAGCGACTGCGTTGATGATCACCCAAAAGCGCGAACACGTGAACAAGTCAAAGAGGAATTCCCATTTTATAATCTTATCAAATTCAAAGATACTTGTTGCGCAATGACTTGTCCTGATAAGAGTGTGCCCGGCTTTGATGAGTGTTTGTATAAAGAATCGGACAAGAACAAACGCAAGTACCAGGTCACATGGGTTGAGTGTCCGAAAATTGCCATTCAGCCTAAGAAGATTTGTTGCTTTGCCAACGTGACCCATCCACCCATTGAGCGTCGTCCGCCAAAGTGGAAGCCAGATACAGCTTGTAAGATTGAATCGCAGTGTGTAACGGATTCTCCGTGTCCGAAGATAAAGTTGCCCGGCTGTCGGCCATCCCGTGAGCCACCAAAATGTGACATTGTTCGCACACCAACTATTTGCACCAAGGTAAAAGTTCCGTATCCCTCGTTCTCCGAGTGCAGCCGAGCCAAATTGCGCGGACCGAAGAGGGACGAGTGCCATTGTTGGGATGTGATACCACAGTGCATTTTAAACCAGAAGCTCGTAAAGCGCGAAAGGCAGGGTAGAAGAGGCTTTACGCCGTGTGATAAAAATTAATTTTAAGACTTTCGTATCAGAATTTTTTGCAAAATTCTATCGCTCATTCTTCCACGCTTATTGGAGAGCACAGCTTTGTAAAAAATAAAAAAAAAATTTTTTTTGTATCCAACGCAAAAGTGTATTGAAATTTACTGCCATTGCAGTGCATTCGGATTGGATTGAGTTTTTATATCATTCGACATTCGACATTGAAAATGGTCAAAAATGGTATACTGACTTTGTGCAAATGTATGTAACAGGCAGAAGGAGGCGTGGCAGACCACACAAAGTGTATATATTCTGACTCAGGATCACTAGCTGAGTCGATTAAGCCATGTCCGTCTGTCTGTCCGTCTGTCTGTCCGTATGTCCGTTTGAAGGTCTAGATCTCAGCTGTTACAAAAGCTAGAGACACCATGAAGTTTCCTGTAACCAAAGGTAGATCGAGTTTATTTTCAATTTTTGATGCCACGCCCACCGCCCAATCAAATCCATAATTTTCGATTATCAGGGTAAGTATTGAAGTTACAGCTTTCTGCTTCAATATGAACATAAATAATTGCAATATAAATCTATTCCCCAAATTACAATCCAATCGGACGATAAGTACAAAAGTTTTATATGTTTCCATTTTCCGTACTCCACTGCTTGCGCCTGTGCTGCGCGTCGTGACGTCATTATCACGATGCTTCGTTTCAGCCGTAGCGTATGTACAGCTGATTGCTATGATGTTTTCACATGTAGATGGCGCTATTCAAAGATATTTCTAATTTAAACAATAGGTGGCGGATAAACTTGTGCAGAGTGTTTTGATGGAATTAAATGTGTGATAATTTGTTTTGAAACTGGGCGAATGGTATATTACTGGCGCGCTCGTCTGTAGCTTCTTTACTTGTTTGTTCTAGATAGATTGGTCATTGAAAATGGTCTGAAAAGGGTATACCGACTTTGGGCAAATACATGTAACAGGCATAAGGAGGCGTAGCAGACCCCACAGGATCACTAGACAAGTCCATTGAGCCATGTCCCTCTGTATACCTGTCGTACGGATCCCAATTATAACAAGAGCTAAACACACCAAAGTTGGCTCAAAAGTTTCTGTATTTCGTATTATGGAGTTTATTTTAAATTGTGAATGTTGCCCTATCTATGTTTATTAAAAGTACATCAACTCCGATACCTAAACCTTTGTTGCATATCTTGACCTCGTCGTAGCGTCGAATCATTCATAGTGTATGTGGCTGTATGTGTCTGTGGGACGAGTAAGCAAAGCTGGTTGCCATGACATTTTCGTAGTGTCGCCATCTATTAAAAGACTGATATAATATGGATACGTTTCATAGGCAACAAGAATTTGTGCAGATTTTTTTTTTGGAAATAAAAGGATATAAAATGTTTGTAAGGTTGTTTCGAATTTCAGCGAAGGATATTTTATTGTCGGGCTCGCTCGATTGTAGCCGTCGATACTTATTTATTCTCGAAGTTAAAGCGTTAAAAAAATATCCAAGTTTAGAATTTTAAATGACATTTTGCAAAAGTTCAGGATCCACAAACAGATGTAGAACAAAAGTAGATCGCATAACTTCAAAGAATAATCTAAAGCACCCTGTAAAAGGGCACACATATTGAATAAATTTTTAGGGTAAAGTAGGCCTTAACCAAGAAATCGAAGCAAAGTGGATTTTTGTTGAACTAAACCCAATTCAGCTTAGTGTAAAAATTGTGCTTGTTTAACTAACAACACATTTTGATTTATCAGACTCTGTTTAGGACCTACATTTTGATTTGTTGTTTTCTTTTGACTTACCTTAAATTTACAAAATTATTACAATAATGAATACTGCAAAGAGGAATGCTTTGGCTTCAGTCAAATCTATGCGACGTTTCCTTTGTGTCACTTCCGAGTTGACATCTGTAGGTGCAAGGGGTAGAAAGCAAAAGGAAGAAAAGCCATTCCCTTTTGACAAGATCTTCGGCCGAAAGCAAAGGGAGGAAAAGCCTCTTTCTTCAAACGGGATCTTTGCTAGGAAGCAAAGGGAAGAAAAGCCTTGTTCCTTAAATAGAATCTTCGGCAGGAAGCAAAGGGAAGAAAAGCCTTGTTCCTTAAATAGAATTTTTGGCAGAAAGCAAAGGGAAGAAAAACCTGTTTCTCTAAACGGGATCTTTGCTAGGAAGCAAAGAGAAGAAAAGCCTTGTTCCTTAAATGAAATTTTCAGCAGGAAGCAAAGGGAAGAGAAACCTTCTGTTAAGGATATCTTCGGTAGAAAACAGAGGGAAGAAAAACCTAATTGCATAGCCGTTTCCTCTATATAGTATTTGGAAATTCTGAAAACCTTTGGAATGCAAAATTTCATAAATAAAAATTTTTAACAGGTCTACTCAAAACGTGCTGCAGTTTTAGATACCCTTTGGTCAGTCCCAACATACATCCTGGGTGTAGGAATGGAATTCATAATACACTAAGAATACAAAGCCATGATTTCATATTTAATTTATTTAGTGTATGTGTTTGTGTGTGTGTGTATGGGTGTTTATATGCCGCCATAAAACAATTAGCAGCTTATCTTGAATTTGTTTAATTTAAGAAACATTCAATTTTACATGAATACGTTTAGTTTTGGTTTTCTTTTTTATTATATTTTTTTTTTTGCAACTTATTTACATTTAATACACACACAGATAGTTAACACACATGCATTTCGCTAACAATTAAACTCTGATAATTTGGCTAGGTTTATATTAAATATGTTTCAATTAATTTTACTTGCGTGTTTCCGTTTATCACCTAAAGTTTAACATTTAAAGTTTTACTAGAGATATTCTGGTAGAAATGCTATACAGCTATATGGTAATGCTCCCTACGAGTTTGGATTACACAAAAAAGAGAACGGGTATATGCAATATGTACAGTTACAGACTTACAACTAGAGAAAGGAAGAGACGCGACCTTTGACACAACTCACAATTATCATCTACCGTGTTGCTGGGCTCAAACAACACAACAAATATAATTGTTGGCACACGTTGCAAGAGGGTTGGGCGGGTGTTGCAGCACCCCCCAGGCAACCAACTTGCAACATTATCATCATCACGCCACAAAATTCCCCTCGGTGCGTTTTGTGTGCTTAACTTAGTCTAAACGTTCACAACTTATGGCTAACAGTTAGAGTAGTAGTACGAGTTTATCTCTGATTTTTGGTTTTGTTTTGGTAAGGTTTTTTTTTTTTTTTTTTGGTTTCGGTGTCAGAAAACTCGCACATTTTTGAAATTATATCACAATTTTCTTTTTTTGGTAAACTTTCTGCTGAACTTCCGACCATATAGTAATAGCTATATACATACAACATAGGTGTATGTGTGTGTGTATACATTTATACAACTTAGTTAAGCTTAAAGTTAAAACATTTAAAACGTTTCACAATTATCCAATTAGTCGTGGCTGACTGATTATTTTTGACCTCTTCGTTGGGGCACTTATTGCGAGACTGTTTGGAAATTCGCAGTGCGGCCACAAAATGTACAACAAATATATATTATAGCAAAGTTTATTTGTGTATCTCTGGCCGTAAGATTAGCTGCAGAGGCTCTTCTTGCAAATTGATTTTGCACGATAACAAACAAAACATATACAATACATAAAATAAAACATAATTTCTTTATTGTACTCAATTAAATTGCAAATAATATAAATAAATAATCTAATGCAAAATAAACAAAGATTGTAAATATAAACACAAACTTTTTGTGTTAATTATTCGAGACTTTTTCGCCATCGCTTTGGATTGGCTTCAATTAAATGCATCAATTTCAATTAACTTTTACTAATCCGCAAACATATAATTGCATAAATATTTAAATCTGGCCAAAAGCCGATAACAAATTATAAATAAACATATTTGCAAATTATAATCACAGTTTACTTATTTGCTTATCTCTTTTTCAGTTGTTTAAAGCAATACAAAGTTTTAAACAAAAACGAAAACCAAAGACAAAACAATTTAGTTTGATTAAATGACTTTCCTCTGCTTTCAACCTCGTTGCCGTGTACATGTGTGTGCGTGTGTGTGTAAGAGCTTAATCCTATGCGTATTCCTATCTATAGATACCTTCAAACTTGCTCCTAAACTGGTATCGCAGCTCGCTTCTTGTTGCTTCCGTTGCCGATCGTTGTGGCACTTCCGGTGCCGCTGCCCGTGCTGGCCACATCGCTACCCGTGGAGGTGGCGGCACCTTCACTTGCTGCCTGAGCTGCTGCTTGTGGTTGATCTGGCTCTGTTTCAACTTGCTGCTGTTGCTGGCGCTGCTGCTCCTTTAGCAGCTGCTGCTGCAATTGCTGCGCGTTTAGCTATAAGTTCGTTTGCAGCACTGGACCGCGCCTGCTGCCATTTGACGTGGCCGTTGCAGCTTCCGCTGGAGTTGCTGCTGCTGCTGCCGTTGTGTCTGTTGCTACAGTTGTTGCTGCTGTTGCAGTTGCCACTGTTGTTGGGTTGCTGGCAACGTGGTTGCCAGCCGCAGCAGCAGCAACAACAACAACACCCTGTGCGGACTGCCCATGCTGCTGCTGGTTGATTTTGTTGTTATTTACCACCACCTGCTCATCGTTGGCCTCAGCTGCAGTGGGCGTGGCTGTTGTCGTATTATTTGGCACATATTGATCGGCATAGGGTATCTGATTGTAGGCATTGCCGTCGAGCGACGCGAATATCGAGGACAATGCAATTGTCTGTGTGGCCATTTCGCACAGCTTTTTCGCCTTCACCGAGTGCTCTGTGCAAACGGAAAAGAAAAGAAAAGAAAGATAAAAGATAGAAAGAGTTGTGGAAGCAAAGACGGAGTGGGTGGGCCAAGGAGGCATGGCACAACATACCTGTTTCCGTGGGCGTGATATGTTTCTGTATCTTCTCCTCCTGCGCACAGGTGGCGGCAGTAACCACCGCTGCAGCCATCATCGAGGACGGACCTGTGCCAGCGGTGCGATGCATGTTGCCATATCGCGGCGGCATCATGCTCTGCCTGACGTTACGCTCGGGGCGCACAAGGATTATATAGAGCTGTAAGTCAAAGTAGGAGGGACAGAGAGAAAGAGAGAGAAAAGAAGGCACTTGTTAGATAAAAGTTTCCTTTAGCTGCGAGCTTAGGTTACCCAGCCAAAACTCAACCCACACTTTGCCCTGGCCACACATTAATCATACGCCCCATTGTAATACACTCTCTCTCGCTCTGCCAGTGACGACGCCCCCCTCCTTACTAAGACGTGGGCGTGTCATTAGTAATTTCCCGTTGCCGTTTCCATTTCGACCGATGCGGTAATTATTAACAAAGGCCACTGACACCGCTGGCCAACACAATTCGTGGCCATTAAATTGTCAACGCGACTCGCTGCTTACGACTCGACGTAACATCGTACACTTGCGTTACGTAACGCGCTGCCATTTCCGTCTTACGGCGTGACATTGTTTGGCTGCCATTTGCCGGCGTTTATTATTGTTTTTCTTCGGCAAACAAACAACGGAACAGTGCGCAGAGGAAGAAGGCTAGCCCCGAGACGGACATGGAGACGGACACGGACACGGACACGGACATGAACGCCAACACGGATGTCGACTGGCAGCAAAGAAATACATAAAAGGCAGGACCGACTTACGCGTTCACCTGCAAAGCTGCCTCAGCCCGCTGGGTGGGCGTGGTTAGCTGAATGCTTGGCTTGAATTCTAACCCTAGCTCCCTTGGTTCAGTGATCCCAGTTGCCCGTGGGCCTGGCCATTTGTTGCTTGGCCTTCCCCCTCCTGCCTTTTGTTGATGGCAAAAAAGCAAATACTAAATTGCATTTTTATGGCTTGAGGTGTTTATGGCAGGCAGCCAAGCAGTCATCCAGGTGTGCGAGTGTGTATGCGTATGTGTATGTGTGTGTGCATGTGTTTCTCGAGCAAACTGTGCATTATGTGACATCTGATAGCAATGCCAGACGACGGCTGGCTGAGGCACTGAAGTTTCCTATTTTGCCCAGTAATAACGACAACTGCGCTTAGTATTTATTGCCTTTGTCGTGGAGAATAATGCTAACTAGTCGGGAGGTGCTATAGGAAAAACTTTGCTTCGAAATTAGCATGAATTTATTGCCCTAATTGAAATGGGGGCCAAGCAGCGAAGTATCTGTAGAAATGTTATGGAAAACTTTAACTTCGAAGTAAAATAAATTAGGAAAACTACGTTAAAATTTCGACATTTACTAACACTGTTTTAAGGATCAATAGATTTCAATGCAGTTAAGACAAAATTGGGAATTAAAATTGCGAAGCTTACTAACACCATTTAAAGAATCGATAAAATGCAGATAATAGACAATCGAGAATTCAACTTGTGACACTTACTAACACTGGATCGATAGATTTAAATTCAGTTGAGGGACTATTGGGAATCGGGAAAGACATTCAATTTCTTTCGGATAATAATAAATATACTACTTTATTCTTGTCTGAAAAATCATTTGAGAATTGACTAGCTCATGTAGCCTATTTGAAGACACGAAAAAACTTAAGTTCCTTCCACGTGTCTTTCACTTTGAATTACTAAAAGGATACCCAGCCACACGCGCCTTTTCAATTTCGATATTTCGTGTACAACGTGTGCAACGCCAAAAAGTTAAGATTGCAGCCAGAGAGCACAGTTTATGTTTCCCCGACATGCTTAAGTTGTCAACTTAAGCAGCCCCTCGTTACCAACTTGCCCCTCTTTTGGGACAAAGTATGTTGTAAATCTTGAAAGTGTCCAACTAAATTGTAAGTGAACTTTTATGCGGCAACAGTGCAGTCAATCCCCCAATCCGTAGTAATTTCCACCCAGAAACAAAGACCTCCCCCACCCAATGGCGAATTCCCTCGTTTCTTCGCTCGGTCACGTCTATAATTTACTGCGGATATTAAGTTTAACTTGCAGTCTCCGCAATTTAATGACTAATAATGAAGCATTATTAAAAATGTTGTGGCATATGCCATAGCTTCCACAGACACAGACGAAGAGTGAGAGAGCGAAGGAGAGTGAGATATATCAAGGGGTGGATTATCTCTTATTGACAGTTCAAGTTGCTTTAAGAATGTAATAAATGGAAATGCAAAAGTTGTTGAAGTTTAAACGCTATTTAACACTTTAAATTAACTTCAGTTTGAAGAAAAAAATGGTTTTCATTGGAAGTATTTAGAGGTAAATGTTGACATTCTTAGATCCTATATAGAAACCGCTATTTAATCTTAACTTCTTTTTAAGGAAATAAATTTTAAATTGTTACATTTAACATAAGCTTTAGCCACAAATACCCAACAAAGGGTTTTTTTCTCAATTGCATAGCTGCAGTAATTACCATAAGTTTTCGTACAGTAAGCAGAAAAAACATAACGTAATGCTCAATTATTATTAAATTAAGTAATTAACATTGTCTGGCTGGTAATCAGTTCCGAACTCATGATAATATCTCTTACCTTTGGCGAGAACAGACACGCAATCGTCACGCTGGCCGAGAGACTAATGGTTACCGACATGCTCGTTATGCGCAGCGGCACATGATTCGCAGTGCCGAAATATAACGGCACAAACGCAAGCCAGATGACGCAGGTGGTGTACATGGTGAAGCCTGCAAGGAACCAATTAAAGGAGAAAACATTAATCCAGTGTAATTATTAATGTGCGCGGCGATCCGTTTTCGAAATCATATGGGGAATGCCTTAAAGAGGCAAAGTTAGGTTGTATAATTCTCTATCAAATGGGATTTCAGTCAGAAAAGTTAAGGATATCAGTCAGTTAAAGTATAATTTATTTAATTTCAAAGCAGTTTCTATTGTACTTCGCTTACAAAATGATTGCAGCATAGACAAAAAGCATTATGAGTACTTCATGGGCTAATGTTATTGTTTGCTACTCCCGATTTATGGCATGTCTTAGCATAAAACATAAGTACATGTCGTAATGGGGCGCTCTACTCACCGATATGCTTCGATTCATTAAAAGCCTCGGGTATCTTTCGGGTGAGCACCGCATAAACAGTGCACACCACAATCAGGACAATGGGATAGAAGAACGCAATCATATAGGAGGCATCTATATACGAGTCGCACACCAGTAAATTATCCTCGCGTGTCGGATAATGATGCATTGCATGTGATGGGGCAATTACCATCCAAACGCCGTTAATGAGTATCTGCAATGAGAGGAGCATAGTATAAACAAAATGGCGATGACACAACTAGGGGAAGGGAAGGAGTAGTGGCCAGTCGCGAGGCTGCCATCGGTTTCACTTACCTGCACAAAGATCAGGCACGTGCAAATCACCAGCTGCGATTTTGGGCTAATGAATGAGGGTCGTTTGGCCGACTGTTTGCCAGCCTTGAAGATGCGAGCGATGCGATTCGTTTTGGTCAGCAATGCGGCATAGACGACCGTAAAGCAGAATCCCACACCGAAGCTGCAAGAAGACGAACAAATTTCGGAGTTTTTTCACGCACCACACGCAGAGAGAGGCAGCAGTTGGGGAGTGGGGGCTGGGAAAGGGCAACGCAAACTTACCGCTGTATGGCGCAGACAATGTTGGTTGGCTTAAGGACGAGGGCAAAGGTCACGCCGTAGCACATGAAAATGCCAGCAAGCAGAATGTAGCTTAACTCACGTCCCGAGGCGCGTACAATAGGCGTCTCATTGTGCCTGATATTGGATTGCAGATGCAGACAGTGACAGAGTGTGAGAGAGAGAGAGAGACAGATAGTGCAAATGTTATTATAGTTATCAAAGTTATGTATAGTTATAGTATATCTAAATCCTATGGCAGTCCAATTAAATAAACTTAGTCAACGTGTCCCTGCAACTTGTGCAAAGACATAAAACTTTTTAATTGCCCCACACACCCACACCCAGACCAAAGTAGGGTTGTCTTTACACATACATATGTAGATGTTTTAGTGCCGCCCACTCACCTGACAAATACGCCCATCACAAAGAGCGTTATCAATATGCCTGTAGAACTAAACGCCATTGCGCCAATGGCCCAAGCCGATTCGGGTCTCAGATAAACCTCTGGTATGGGGCGACAATATTGCTTGTGCGCATCGGGCAACGTGCCCAGCTGGCAGGTGAGGCAATGTGTCTCGTCATCAGGATGGCGAATCTGCAAAGTATATTAAAAGATATTAAGCACATCTAAGAGGCAGCAGTTAATCGCAAGATCGATACTAAAACTTAACTGGCTGTGCTGCTCTTAAACAAAACAGAAGACTTTGCTTACATCTGCTTACTGGTTTCAAATAACTTAAGCACTTTAAACTACAATCGGAAAATTTAAGTGAAGTTTGATTGTATCGGCAGAATGCTATTAATTATCGATAACTATCGCAGCAACGCGTTAGCTGCAAGCGCAGCCAACTTCACGCGAAACAGGCAAAGTATTTGTAAAGCAACTTCGTTTTGATAAACTGGTTTCAAAGTAAAATTGTATTGGCAGCTGGAAAAGCGTGAAACACGCAAGTTCCTTCTTATCGAACTTGTCACCGTACGAAATATTATGCCGCCACCAAGAAGCTCCGTTCTCAATGTGTTGTGTTTTCTATTAATCTTGCTCAGGCGAACTGAATGCCGCAGCTCGTTTTTCAATTCCGTTTTACGCGATTGTTCGCCCGACAATCATTTTCCACACATTTCTCGCATTTCTATTCTTTATGCGCCCGGACAGCAGTAGCAGCAGGAACACTGGCTGTCCTCCAAATGGAACCTCTGTACTCTGCACTCGCCACTATAATTCAGTACATTACATTTCAATCACGACAAAAGCTCTGCAAATAAATTACGAAACTTGCGACACTTCTTGCGGCTGACCCCCCGCACCCCATCCCTACTTAAGCTGGAACATTGGAAAGAGGAAGTTGTTGGGAGCGCAGTTTCACTTACTTGATAAGTCGTACAATTGAAACAGTGCCAGCAACAGCTCTCGCCCTCGACGTACCGCTTGGCCTGGCCGCGCTCGCAGGGCAGGCTGCAGACGGATTCCGGTGGTTTCGGATGCAACAGCTTGAACTTTACCTCTGGAATGTTGTCAACAAAACAGTGTATGCGAGTGTGTGAGAGTGTGTACACCTGTTGGAGCGTGTGTGTGTGTGTGTGTGCACTTACCGGACATGTTTAGCCGCAGCTCACCCTCGTAGTACTCGCCCACCTTGACCCAGCGATACTGACCTGGCACAGACTGCTTAAAGTGGATGATGTTGTAGCGAGCGGGTCCGTCGCCGTTGCCGTCGAAGCGAAAATCATCTCCGCTGAGGCCTGCACAATAAAAAACAAAATGCTCGGGGTTAAAATGCGTTTACGGCCTAACGCCCCCAGGCAAGCCAAGCGGAGCCATGCCATGCCGAGCCGAGCCGAGTCGAGTGAGAGGCTTCTGCTTATCAGAAAATTGACAATTTGCGCGTTTTGCGTCAGTTGTAGTCGAGCCTCGAGTCTTTGCCTTGGCCTGAGCCTCAGCCTGGTTCTGGTTCTGGGCTTGGGCTTGGCTCTCTTGTATAATTTATTGAATTTCAAATTGAGTTCAATGACGATGACAAGCAAGTCAATTTTCCACTCGAAAGCATGGCCAATGCGCATTGTGGGCAGAGCTATGACTATAACGACTACCACCTTCCCTTACCCGCCTGCCTGCCTGCCTGCCCCGCATCCCCATGGGACCAACTCTCTTAAATTATTTGCGCAACACTTGCGACTCGCAACACGCATTCACACGCACACACAGTGCCGAGAAGCTTAACAGATACCGTTAAGTGAAATTCTCCTTGAAAAGTTTCGCTAAACACTTTACGATCCTCCTCGAAATGTATATTCTTAGATTGCTTTCATCTCTCGAAATATTGCAAGTGTTTAAGGTGCTACAGTTAGATTCTTAGCACAAAAAACAAATAACTAAAGCTACAGTCGAGTGCACCCGTAAAAGATACCCTACGCTCAATTTTGAAAAAGCCTATATTCAAACTCATTTCCTCTTATAATAACTTTTATAAAAATAAAGCGATTTCCGCTCCAGATGAAATTTTGTTTATGTGTTGACACACTTAGTAATCTTATATTTTGAAAACTCTAATTTTTTATTTAAATTTTATTGTAAGCTCTATGTGCGTATGATTTACAGAAATCTTCAAGCCAAATTTAGTGTCTCTAGACTTAATAATAGCTGAGATCTGTGTGTTTTAGTAGATAGAAAGACAGCTGGACATAGCTAAATCGATTAGCAAAGGGATCCTTATTAAAAATACTTGTACATACATACATACATATATACTTTATAGAGTCTTGCACGCCTTCCTATGCCCATACATTTACTCAAGTTATACAAGTTTACCGTCTTTTGACTATATTCAATTGTCAAAGGGGAATACACAAGAAAACATACTTTATATTTCTACAGTTTAAGAAAACAAACATGTCGAAGATGACAAATCGGATGATTTAAATGTGCAGTTGTTTATTTTCACAACGATTATTTAGGATTTTCATTAAGTTGACAAATAACGCTTGTACCGCAAGGTAGCATAGTACATACCTAGAGTACTTTTTATTCAAATTCTCTTTTCGGCTTTGCACTTACAAAGTTGATCGTTTTATGCTCGTGCCCTTTCTCCCTCTGGATTGTGTGCTTGCACTCTTTCGCACATACATACATACGCTTCAAATAAGGCTGCGGCTCTTCAGCACTGCATTCTCTCTCCAACTCTGCGCTCACGAAGTGGATCGTCTTAAGTTTGCGCTCTCTCGCATGCAGTGGAAAAGACTGCTTTGTGAGCGCAGTTGAAGCCGCTTTTAACTTTAAGAGAGATTCAAAGCTATGCATGCTGAGAGCAGAAAGAGAGCCTGTTAATGATTGAAGGAAAGAGCGCAGCTGACTTAAATTAGGCTGCATTACTGTAGTGCAGTGGAAAACAATACAGTGCGCGCCATACGTTTACAACCGATGCTTCGTTCATAGAATTTGATTGATTGCTCAGTTAATTACTGTCAGCAAAGCCATACACCTGGGGAGCACACACACACTTACCCTTGAATTCGACTTTCCGCAAATATTTGAGCAAGTCAGCTCCCTTGGTTGGCTTCATGGCGTCGCAAAGTGACGGACGGCCGCCGCACAAATCGCGATGCATGTCCCTGCGGGGATTGGCGCAATTAGAGCGAGAGTTCTTTGGCCATTGATGCCCGGCCACGTAAGTGTGGCCGTGTGCCTGTGGTTAACTTACCTCAGGGCGTAGGCAAACGCCATTACCGCATCGCTAACGAACTGAAGTTGATCTTCGAAATCGGTATTCTGGCGCGAAAGACGCTCCTTGGTGGTGCAGTTGCGGCTATAGTTGTTGTACGGTGTGCTTGTGCTGCCCGGATAACGGCATTGGAAATGGTCCTCCCAGAACTCTGCAATGACAGACCAAGCAGCATGTTATCTCGATTACCTCTTTGGCGGGGGTGGCCCCATGGCCACAGGCGGCATTTTGCATACCCACAAACCAGGGATTGCGCTGGTTATTCTCCACGGTTAGGTTAAGAAAATATTCCTCGAAGCCATGCACAGGATTCGCCTGCGGTTGCACAGACAGTGTGCCCTCCACCTATTGCAAAGAGAAGGATAGATACATATGATAACGTTGCGTATGCGTAATTAATTTAAGTTCTGTTCCCAGCAACTGGTGCTGCCAGGGAATTGGCTGGAGCTGACGATGGGCCAAATTAATTTGCCATGGCCACGCCCTTTGCTGGCACACACAATTTATTTCAATTTAAGCACAATTCATCATGCAGTAACATTTTGTCTGCTCGCTTGTTTTGCCAGTTTTGCCATCATTTATAAATTTGTAGTTGGTGTCATGTCACATTCCCCTCCACCCCTCCAACATTCCAGCTGTGGGCGTGGCACATCAACAACTCGACGCACAATTCATTAATCACACTTTTTCCGCACATTTAAGCTCATAATTTCTACTGGAATACGTATGTGTGTGTGTGTCTGTTTGATGTCGCGCTGCTACTTGCCTCCGGTTCGTAGTCATCCGAGACGAGGTTACGTGCACTCCATCCATCGGAGCCAATCCACGAGAAGGCGCCTGTTGCATTCGAACGCCTCACCGCCCGCATCACTTGACGCACTTCCTGGTCCGAGCCGAATATGATGGCGCCTGACATGGAAAGAAAGAATACGTGAAAAAGAAATGAAATTTTCATTATTAAATATGCATAAGGCGGATCCCAGACGTACATGTCGTGCACGTGGATTTCCATTAATTGGCTGCATATGTCAACCCTTTGACCTTTGAGCTGTGGAATTTAATTGCGAATTGCTTTTTCGTTTTGCGTTGCTTTTTGTCGATTTCGAAGTACATAAGAAATATCGATATTGCATTTTCAAAGGCGAGCTCGTTAAAATTGTTTGCACATATCGATACTTTTAAGAGATCAATATCGAAATTCAAAAGCTTTGTGATGGTACAATTTGGAAAAACATCGACCAAACACTAAAAACATCGATATTTGCGTGAAATCAATTAAGAATTCAATCTTTTTTTTTGCTAAAATTTTTTTTTCACACAATCGAACCGCGCATTCATTTTTTATTTCGCTTTCCCCGAATATTTCAGTTGGATGTGAAAAATGGATTTTCAAATCGTAGCCCTCGCCTGCTGCTCTGGCAACACTTTATTGCCGAAACTTTTTGACATGGAACATGACAAACATTTAAAAAGAAAAATACTAAAAAAACCTCAGCCAATTCAAATCATTTTTCAAAGCAAATTCAAATGACGACGGCGCAACTGCGTCAATCATACGCCCCATGGTACATAGTAATTTATAAAAGAGAAGGAAATTCCATTCTATTTGAATACCAAGTAAAAAATATGTTTCGTGAAGTCTTTGGAGTGCGTTAAAATGTGAATTGATTGTACTTTTGTGTTAATTCAAGGAGTAGATTAAAGGTCGATTATTTCAGTTAGCCCACTAATAGGTATTCAAAGGTCGAGTTGGTTTACCTTTCTTCACCTTTTTTTTATGGCACTCAGTCTTGGAACGACGGTTATTGCAGACTCTTTGATTGCAAATATTAATCAAACGCCAGTTACAGACTGCCAAGAAATATATATTAAAAATAATTACCGTCTCGGCGCTTTATGCATGTCATTAATCAGGGGCGAGCTGCCAATGAATGGCACATGGCGCGTTGGCAGATGCCCGTCGATAACATTGACTTCAGTCGCGCCGGTGTCCTGTGTGGCTTCTGCTGATTTGCATAAAGACGCCATCAGGAGTCGTTAGGAAAAATTCACTGAGCATCGAACAGCAGCGACCTTTCGCGTGAAAAAAAGGGTTTAGCCCCCGCCAATCGTTATTTATTGTGATTTGTGATTTGACGCCGTTTACCGACCCCAGTCACCCCTCCGGCCCCACACTTCGCGCTCCTTCTTGTTTCGTCGTTCATTTCGCACGACGATTAATCAAACTGACAAAGTATTTGCGCCCAAACTTTGCATATGTGAGGTTTTTTTTCGCCAATACGCCAGCGCTTGTCGTTGCCTGAAAAATTATACTCGCAACGGTAACTATTACTGTTAACTGCCAACGGGGGTAAAGTTTGCTAGCTAACGCAAGAGCTCGATGGGCCTTTTCGTGTGGATTGGCGGTGGGTAGGGGACTTTGAGTTGTCTGACATGTTTTTGCTCTTTATCGCATTCCGTCAAGTTCACTCTGCGATTAGTTAAATTTTAAATATACACAAATACATGTACATATATTTATATATATGTAGATGTATGTTCATACATATTTAAACAAGAAATTGAAGTCAAATGAAGTCGTATTGAAGCAGAAAACATATCAAGTAATCTGTTTTGTTTAATTAGAAAGAAATATAGTCTTTTTGCTCAAAGTACTCAAGTACTCAGAGAGTAAGCTAAGCTAAGAACAATCCATATTATTTTGAAATATCTTTAAGTATTCTTCAGAATATCTACTTGATTTTAGAAGTTTTTTTTTTTCAAGAACCAATACATTTTTTATTTAATTGAGTGCTCTTTTTAAGGGACTTTGATAATTCAAAAAATGTAGTGAATTATCGCGAAGAATCAATAAAAACATATTGTTATTCTGAGTTCAATTGAACTATCGTGACAAATCGATAACTTCGACATCGTCCAGAGTTGCATTAGTGCACATTCCTTAGAACTCTTTGTTGCCCAGAGGAATAGGACAAAGCGATTGCGTCCACGAAACACACTAGACTATTGCACAAAGGCGTTGTCAGGTTTTCATTCTCCATTTTCATTTTGCCTGTGCAGCTGCTCCTTCCGCGCCTGATTAAGTTTCGCTTAACTTTCGGCCGGTACGAAGGCAAATCGATAACTTTCGCAAAGCGAAAGCGGAAGGTGGCAAGAGGGAAAACAAAGTAAGGCAGTAAGTCAGGCAGTCGAAATTATGGCGCAAAACAAAGAGGCTGATGTGAAAGAAGGTGGCAGGGAGCGAGAGAGAAAGAGAGAGAGAAGAAACTGTCTCTGCTGATAAGATGTGACAACTGCAGTCGGCATGGGACAGCGAACTAGAGCTGGTCGTGCATGGAGCGTGGGCTGTGAAGATACCAAAGTGATGGAGAGCCATAGGGAGCGGAGGGGGTGTCCACATCAGTTTGTATGTCCATAACAATGAAAGTCACAACAAAGAAAGCAACATCCAGCTCTGGCAGCGACGCGGCAGCAGCTCGACAGCTCGTGCTCCGGCTGACCGGCGGGAGTCAGGCGTCAATAAAACGGACAGTTTGCCTGACTTTGGCTGGCCCATCATTAGCAGGCGAACTGAAACTGAGACGGAAGATGGAGACGGTGGCCGTTAAGTGGCTGGCTGAGCGTACAGCGGGAATTTCTTGCTTATTGTTTGCATTTTGATAAGTTGTGGCCAACACTTTGCTGGCAGCGGCACAACAACAACAACAAAAGTGACAACACCAACAACAGTGAAGGCAATAACAACTTGCCCAAGTGCCTCACAAAGTATATTTGAAGGACCCGACTTCCACTTTTCTCCTGCTGCTGCTGCTCTTCCCTTGCCAGCCTTGGTCTGCTTATTTAATTAAGTATCGAAGAGTTTCCTTTGTCTTTTTATTGTTTCCCATTTAAAGTGCCTGATTCCTTCGTTAATTCATCGACGTCTTTTGAGGTGGTTTTCATTTGTCTTCGTACGTCTGTTTGTGTATTGGTTTCTTAATTTGCATTTTCAACTTAATTGCCCTGTTTGTTATCGATTGCGCTGTCACTGAAGAAAATTGCAATTTAATATGTTTTCAATTGGTGTCGATGCGGCCCCGCCTACTACTGTTTTAATAAATAACTATGCATTTCCACTGCAATTCGATTGGCTCAAACAGCAATTCGATTTAATTGAGAGCTTTTAATTGTAATTAAGCTAGCGCATTAAATATTGATTAAACGAATGTGACGGAAATGTTTTGTTCTTTGGTGTCGTTAATCAGCACTGTCTACTCATGTCAGCTGCACTTATCGAACAAGTTAATATCGATAACTAGTGAACTAGTGGCATGGTTATTTGAAAGCTTAGAAATGAGATCACTTGTTTATCTGGTTCGTGCAAGCAGTTCGTTCACTTGCCAACTATCGTTTATTTTTAGTAATTTCGGTTGTTGGCAACTCTCAAACTCTACACTTAACTGACAGAAGCCGCAAAAAGTTTGACCATTACCGAGTGTAATAAACAAATAAAGCAGTGATGGTCGGACTACCACATGTATATATATTTTCTCACTTGATAATTGTGCGGACAATTAAGTCGCCCATAAACCAAATGCTCCCAACATGTTTTCGCAATTTACGAAAACTTTCTGTGTTTTTCGTTATTTTTTTTTTTTTGTTCTGTCTTCCTCCTACGATTCTCGCAATTTGCCAGGGTCCCTCTGGTATTTTATTTTGTCATTTGTAAAGTCGCCCGACGCAACATTTTAATTTCCTGCACCGGAGTAGTGCGTGGGCACTTGCGGTTGTGGGCGAATGGCAAAAAACTGCAACGCACAGCGTGAATGCCAAAAATATATATGTATATAAAAGAAAATATAAACAGAAATTGTCTGCACATTGTTTTTATACATATTTCCATTTAATTTGCGCAATTTCCAACCACGCAACCCAATAGCGCAGAGTGGGTGCAATCTATTACAGGCGAAACTTTTTGGCCACTTCGGGTTGGCATTTAATTTTTAGTTGTATTTTTTTCCACCCCCTCCAATTTTCAGTTAACTTTGCTGCTTGTTTTCAGTTGCCTTTGCTGTTGTACTTGCAAGTTGCAACTTGATGGCACTTACCTCGGGCGCGCGGTTTCGTCAGCAGTTTCTGCACAATATTATCGTATGCAATATCCTCAGCCACTCCCGAATCCTTGACGAGCTTCTCCTTGATGGCAATACAAATGTTATGGCGTGCCAGTAACTCCTCCAGTTCCTCAAATGCCTGCAAAAACAACACAGCAAACAGAGCACAACACAAAGAGAGATGAAGAAATTGCAGCGTGTGGCGTGTGGAAGAGGGAGATGGAGGTGGAGGTAGCCGCCGGCCATGTTGCGCCACATCCTGGCCGGGTAAGTGGCATCGCCCGTTACGTAATAAAAACAGAGAGCTCTCCACAAAACAAATATGCAACGTTTCGTGCAAGCAAAAAAAGGGAAAAGAAAAACAGAAACAGAAAGTAACCGTAGCTGGTAGAGAAACTGTTGGCAAACATGCAACATTTTGCGAGTGGCTGAAATCGTTTAAGCCCTCATCAAATGCCATTGACCAAGTTCATTTAGAATTGTCGCAACACTTGGCAGGTTTCTGATTTTAAATGAAGTCTAAGTCCTGCAACTTTATTAGAGAAATAACTTGATTGTAGTTTGCCTCACTGATTGCTTTAAAGCCGATTACGGACGCATTACCAGGAATTTCCTGCTCGAAATGAAAACAAAATGCTGATACTGAAACTGAAACTGAGACATATGTGCAGCAAAATAAAACGAAATTGTTGTAAAATACTACAAAAGAATGAAGAAAAATATGAAAAATAACTATATATTTTCTTTCGCTTTGCATTTTCTAGTGGAATTTCAGTCGAATTTGCATTAAGTTGAATGCAGTAAACGCAAGTTGGTTTCAACGGAATTGCAGCTTGGTAAGAAGAAAATATGCACTTATTTTAAACGACTCTCAATAGCTTCAATGCCGCATTACAAATGAGATTCTGTGCAAGTGAAAACAATGCTAACTTTAAGACCTTTTCTGATATTTTCCAAGAAAAGCAAGACTCAAGCTTCCAAGTTCTTAACCCAAACAAGTTTTCTAATGAATGTTGAAATTTCTGCGAAATGTGGCCCGAACGCAGCCGTTGCATTCGTTGGTTCCCGGAATTCGGATGCTGCCAAAGGTTACCTTGATGCCGTAGTTGCTCTCCTCGTAGATAATCGAGACATAGGTCCAGCCCATGCTCTTGACAATCTCGACCATGGCCTTTACTTGGTAGTGGTCCGAGGGGATGGTGCGTGAGAAGTACTCAAAGCGTTGCTTGTTGCTCAACTCGGGGCTGGTGGAGAAGTACGAGACCTGCGAATGGATGGAAGCATGGATCAAAGCAGTTGTTGATGAACAACTTTTTCATTACAAAGTCAACGGAAGGAAGGTGTAGAAGGAAGTAAAGAAAATTGAAATACAGTTGAAATGTTTTGCACCTTGCACCTGTTTTTTTGATTGTCGGCGCAAGCCATGCTCGAGCAGAGATTCCCACGGCAGCTGCCCAGGCTGTCCCCCCTCCCACCTGAAGCATTTACAAACTGCATTCTCTGGCATTGTTGCAGGTACCCTATGCAGGTTGCAACGCTTTGTTCAGCCAATTCAGCTGCCAGCACAATTTATTATTAATCTACGCTGCTTTTCCTGCTCAAATAATGCAAATTATTTTTGAATTTTCAACAGACTTTCGCATTGCTCGTTTCTAATATCGCATGCATGTGCGCACAACGCACTCTGCATTCTCCGCTTTTCACTTTTTCCGCTTTTCTCTCTTCTGAGTTCTCTGTTTCTTTTCATTTCGTGCGCTTATCTTTTCCGCATCATTTTCTACTACTTATGCTTTTCCGTTCCGCAGCACAAAAACCGCAGACAATGCGAGGCAGGCAGTGTTAAGACGTGGCCGGGTAGTCTTTCCCCGCTTTCCCTCATCCCTTTCCACTTCCTACGCTGCTGTTGCTGCTCTTAAAAAGTTGATGCCGTGCAAAAACCAAAAGTCGAAGCTACCAAAATCCAATTTCACGCACAAATTAACGCCCAACTGGCGCCCCGGCCCTCCAGCCCCCTCGCCCAGTGTCACTCTAGGTGGGCGTGGCAATTAAAAGCCAGTCAACTTGCAGACGGAAGTGCAGACAATCGTTTGAGGTGGGCGTGGCACTCTGGGCATGACACTGCACTGTGCTCAACGGGAAAGACAGCGAGAGAGAGAGAGGGAGAGAGCTGAGACTTACAAGTGTTTAGCCAACCACTTGATTTCTAATTAAGTGTCATTATCATCAGGACGCTGCACTTGCTCCTGCTCCTGCTGCTGCTGCTGCTGCTGTCTGTCAACAGTTTTGCTGCCAAGTGTTTGTGCACTCTCAGCGAGAGATAATGAAATTCTCGAAATGCTGAGCAAACTGACGCTTTGTGAAAACTTGCTCAAGCATTTAAATGAGGTGTGGAATTGTGAGAATGAGCCTTCTCCTGCTACCTCTCCTCGTCCGCTCACTTCCTGCTATGTGCGTGTGTTTGCACAGAGTTTAATCCATGCTGCTGTGCGCAATAATAAACAAGCGGGCATCTCATATAGTTACCAGATACGTATCTCTATGCAGTTAGAATCTTAACCAAATGAATTACTCAATTAGGCTACATTTTCTTTGTTCTTTCAGGAAATACAATGTAGCAAATTGGCCTAGAAGGAAGTAGCATGGAGTCTATCCTAATCCTATTCTTGTCAGGTAAGTTGAACTAGTTTTCTAACAGATTTCTAACCATCTTCTTTTTTATGAGGGACATTAGAATGCAGCTGCCATGGAAACTATTTCCCTATAGCTGTCGTCATTCATTATACCGTTTTAAAACTCAATTAAACCGTTAATACGAGGCACGTGCGCACATACTGTATGCCTGAAATAGACAAGTACTAGTTGAATCCTGTGTTCCAGGAAAAACGGTGGATTTTCTGGGAAAAACTGGATTGGAAAGAAGCTCCAAGCTTGGCAGGGCATTCACTACCATCTGTACAACTAACATTGAAATGAAAGAACTATAGTCGGTTTTACAGAAAGCTTAGTTTTAATTTTCGCTTTAACTTGTTGAGCACTCGTAAAAAGTTAAGCATTTCATATATTTTAACGACACTTAAAAACATATTAAGTGCTAGAAGGGAGAGAGACAAAGTGCAGGTGAGTGCATGCTGAAATCTCTCTATATCTCTATCTCTCTCTCTCTCTCGCTCTAAATGACCCAACTACAGTTGTTGTAGTTTTGAAAAGCAAAACGTAATCTGTGCTTTATTTGCTGCAGGACACTTTGCTGCTTAGCTTCTGCTGCCGTCAACCACAAAACCATCAGCGGAACAACGGATGAAATGCAATCAAATGGCCACGTTTGATTTATGACCATTTTGGAGCTGCTATTTTTTGGGGCTGCACTCAATGGATGGCCAGCTGAACGGATGGATGTGATTGTGACTCTCTCCCTCTCGCTGTTTGTGTGTGTGTCTGCTTGTGTTAGTGCGTGCGTGTGTGCATTTTATGGGGTACTTGCAGGCACAGTTGACTGCTTCCGTGTTCCTGCTTCCTTATTGTCGTTTATTGACTTTTGGCCTTCGCTCACGTAGCAGCAGCAGCGTTCGGCCCACGTTGCGGCTACTCAATCTCGCCTGGCAACGTGACTTTCAGGCTGCACGACGTACGGGCAAACAGGAAACAGGAAGTGGCCAAATGCCCTTGGCAATATTTTTTTTCCTTTACTTTCCTTTCATGTCGTTTCGTTCGTTTAGACTCCCCGGTGTGGTGCAGCTGCACTTTGCCTGATTTGTTGCCTCTGTTGAGGGCAAAGCGACTAATTCAGTGCCACGTGCCGCCCCATTTTGCACTAATTTGCCAGACTAGAGCGTCATGCGACAAATTTTGTGCACATTTTAATTGCAGTGTGCAACCACGAAAAACTTTTGCCAGTCTAACCAATTTCACAGCTGCTGTTGCTGTTGGCCGGAAAATATTTTACCAAGCTTAGCTGCAGAAAGTTGCTGAGCACGGCAAATTATATCGAGGCAAAGGGAAACGCGTGAAAGTGAGAAGTGTCAAGTGCACTCGTTGCGTCATACCCTAAGGAAATTAGTTTTCTCAAGAATTTCAGTATTTATGCTATAATCATGGGATAATTTTCAACAAATTGTCGTTAGCTTAGGGAAGTATATACCTTTAACTTCTCGTAGTAAAGAAAAGTATTGAAGCTTCCTGAGTCGTGCCAGTTTTGTTTGATATAGGGTTCCCATAATACAAAATTTGATGTAGTTAGCTCTTAAGCAGCCCAAGATCTTGATTGAATATCTCTCTGTATTCTTCATTCATTCATCTTGATCTCATTAACTCGGTTTTTGCAAAGACTGGCTTAGTCTTTCCTATAATTGCACATCAACCGTGGCTACCCCCCGTTGTATACTACTAACAGGGCATGCAAAACCCAATTCGAGCAAAGTTGTGTGTTATGTGCCATGTTGTGTGCCCCCCTGACTCGTTCCATCAGCACCTACCTGTGGTATGCGGAACAATCTCAGTAAATTGGCCACCTGTATCGACGTCACCGACGAGGCGGCGCCCACCACCCCCGAGATGACCTTTCGCACTTGAGTCTTGTTGCAATGGTATTCGGCGTCGTCAATGTTGCTGATGGAGCCTGCAAGAGAAACAGAGCAAAGAGTGAATTAATAACAAGCAGCAGGCAAATATATTATTAAGTATTATTAAACAGTTTGCTTAAAGTGATTAATTTCACAGACTGCAAACACATTAATTTGTTCGCAGCATTTAAACTGCAATTGTTATCAGTTTTTCATTTCGAATGTTTTCCATTTTCATGTCGTGACTTTTATACACATTTTTGCAGATTTATTCACATTCATTCATTCACTTATTTCGCATTGTTTTTACCATTTCCTCGTAGCTGGAATTAATCGTATGCAGTGTGGAAAATGTGCAAATTAATAATTTGACATCTGTAAATATGTTTAACACTCTTTAAGCCGTGACTCTTTGCACTTACTGTAAAAATACATATGCATATGTGTATTATGTTGTATACTTAGTACTCATTGAAAAGTAATTAATTGTTATTTTCAATTGGAAGGAAATTCAAGGAAATCCCACTGCATTAAATTGTCTTTTTATACCCGCTACTCATAAAGTAGAAGGGTATTACAACTTTGTTTAAACCGAAGATGTGTGTAAAAGGCAGAAGGAGACATCTCCATCAGGGTCAACAGCCGAGTCGATATAGCCATGTCCGTCTGTCTGTCCATATAAACACCTATATCTCAGTTATAATAAGAGCTAGGACTACCAAATTTGGTGACAATGTGTATCATTATTGCACGCTAATCAAGTTTGTTTTGGATTTTGACCACGCCCTTCTCGCCACCGTTAATCAAAAAAATGAAATACAAGCGTAATTTTAGTGTCATATACTTATTTTTCGGTTTATATAATTATTATCACAAATTTGGTAGCGATCAGATAATTAACACAGAAAAATTTTAAGTCAATGTAAGCACCACTTTGCATCAGTATTGGAAGTCCATGGTTTGTTTCGCAAATAAATTTTGGTAAACGAGCAGCTGGGTAGCGGGTATATTACAGTCGAGCACGCTCGACTGTAGCTTTCCTTAGTTGTTTTAACTCTGGATTGAGTACTTCACAAATCAAATTAATTCCGCTTTCCGATTGCTGGAAATATTCTGTAAAAATAATACAAGATTCCAGGAAGTTACACAAGATTGTTTTGCAATTGAGTTATTTTTCCGTTTTGCTTTTTACTCACATTCTTGCAGCATAGTGGATATGTTTAACTAATAAACTGAAAACGGAGTTGCAAATGAATGTGAAAACTTTATAAGCCGTGCGTGGGAGCAGAGAGAGAGGGCGCTTCCTTTAACAAAACAATCTATGCAGAACTCATATAAAGTAGTTGCTCATTTTGTTTTCAACGCACACCGACACGAGGCGACCCCAAACGGTAACTTGTGCACATTTGCATATTTGTGTTTATGTTTTCACTTTGGGTTTTTCCTTTTCCCATTCACTTTCCTTTATTTCCCTTGCTATTTTTTAATTATAAAACTTTTTATGCTCGCTGTTTGTTGCGCTCAACTGCATTAAGTACTTCACCGGTGCGGGGCAGGGGTCGTAAGTGGTGTAGCAGGGTGTCGCAAGGTGTAGAGGGATGGGGCAAAACTGTGGGCGCATGTTGCAAGCCCAACACTTTTTTCTTTGATAATTGTAATTATGCTTTATTCAATTTTATTTTTGTTTAAGTTTATGCCTCGTTTATTTTGCAATGCAAACAAAAAACAAAGCGACGAGAGAAAAAAGGGGAAAACAGCGAAAATGAAATCACGCAAAAATTTTCTGCTTGTTTTGCTGCAATTTATGTTCAGTTTTTCTGCTGGTTGCGTTTTGCAAACATTGCTCAACGATTCGTGAGTTCTATTGCCTCGCAATGTTCGGCGGGAATTATAAATTGTTGTTTTCTATTTAGTTTAATCAATATGAGTTATGCGCTTTGTATGGCCAATTGTGGGCGAAGGGGGTGTCCTTGAAAAGGAAATGTCGAGAGCACGAGAGCACAATGCTAAAGTATACAAATTATTCATAAACTTGGAAGGTTGCTTTTTAAATTTTCACTATTAATTTTTAAGCATTTTAAAGTATTGTTAGCATTTTTATACCATTCGATCATTGAAAATGGTCAAATAAGGGTATACTAAGTTTGTGCAAATGATGTAACAGGCAGAAGGTGGAGTTGCTCAGGATCACTAGCCGAGTCGATTGAGCCATATCCGTCTGTCCGTTTGAACGTTTAGATCTCAGCTATTATAAAAGCTAGAGAAACCAAGTTTCACATGAAGGTTCCTGTATACAAGAAGTAGATCGAGTTTATTTTCAATTTTTGATGCCACGCCCACCGCCCACGCAAATCGATAATTTACGATTATTAGTAAAAGTATTGAATTTACAGATTTCTGCTTTGGTATGAACATAGATAATTGCAATATAAATCTATTCCTCAATTATCCGATCGGACAATAAACACAGAAGTTATCCGTGTTAACGTTTTCCGTAGTTCCACTGCTTGCGCCTTTGCAGCATATCGGGACGTCATCGTCACTATGCTTCGTTTCAGCCGTAGCGTGTGAAAAGCTGATTGCTATGACGTTTTCATATGTGTGCAAAGGTAGATCCAATTTAAACAATAGGTGGCAGATGAACTTGAGCAGAAGATTTTTGATGGCAATAAAAAAGAATGTTCATTTTTTTAAAACTGCGCGAGTAGTATCTTACTGTCGGGTGCGCTCGACTGTAGCTTACCTTACTTGTTTCTCTTTGAAAACATTCCAAAACGAACTGTAAAAACTTAGTTGTCAGAAACTATTTGCAATTGGAAGCAGCACAAACCGCACGCCCCAAAAAAGGCTTTTAAGGGATTACACACATTTTCGGGTTTGTTATTATAATGTGCTCGGCACGCGCCCCCTGCGCCTCGGCGCCCCTGCGCACAACAATATTTTGGCAGCTGGGCTTAAATACAAATTAATTAACTCTATCGGGGCCACTCAATTGGCGGCACAGCTCGCCCAAGATGATAATGATGGCAATGAAGATGATGATTTGTGATGATTTCCTTTCCTTGCCGGCCGGCCGGCCAGCCTGCTCGCAGGGCATAGTAGTTGTGCGGCATGCCTAATCCTGTCAATATAATTCAGTGACTTGGAAAATTATATTTTTCATACGTCAGATGAGACAGAGAATGAGAGCGGTGGGAGAGAGAGGGGTTGTGTGGCAAGCGCGATGTAGCAAGTGCTTGCCGCACGTCGCTCAAATAAATCCTTGCCGCGCACATAAATAATGAAATTATGGAGATTAGAAAATGGTTCAGGCCTAGCATAGGAGCAAGAACATGGACAAGGGCAAGGACAAGGATGCTTGATGCGCTGCCACATTATGTTGCGCTGTCCTTGCTGTCGTTGCGGCGCAATTGATTATAGATCGTTGCGGTTGTCTCATGCGCCTTTTTGTTGCCAGATAAAAGTAATAAGCGTCGCGTTTATGTGACCTGGCACAGTGCCAGCTAGACACAACTGCCTGCCTTCCAGCTTGCCTGCCCAGCTTTGCTGTGCCTGTTCTGCCTGGGTGCGGCACATCCGCCCATCCACCTCGCTCACTTCCGGTCGCGTTGATCTCTGGCGGCACACTTAATTTTCCCACACATTCACACGTGGGACACCCCGACGTAGCTTGCTCGGCTGTGTGTGTGCGTGTGAGAGCGGATGTCTTCTTGTGTGTCTGTGTCTGTGTGTGGCTGTGTCTGTGTGTGCCTGTGTCTCTGTGCAAATTCAATAAAAGCCGTTTTGTCTTGGGGGAATTAGGTACGCGTGCATGTATATTAGTTTTGCCGCATGAGCAGAGCTTTAGGGCTTCCTTCTATGTATGTACTATGTGCTACCACCTTGGGACAAAGCATAGATTATTTATTTATTAATTTTATTTATTTATAAATTGTTGCTATTTTGGTAGCTGCGTTTAAAAGTGATGAACTGGTTCTTGAAAGGAATATAGATAAAGAGCTGCCTTCTGCATGAAAACATAATTGTCTTATATAGTACCGAATACAAATCAGACATTTGAAGTATATAGAAAGTTCTTGAAAATAACTGCGTAGCGTGTTTATAAGCCGAGACGTTATTTCGAACTTTAATTGTTACGTTCACCGCCTCCATAAATCGAGAAGTAAGTTTTTGTACTTGATTTGAAATGCGAGTATTAAAGTTACAACCTTTTGCTTTGATATATACATAGATATTTATCAAAGGCACATATACCCCAAATTTCATATTGATTGAATTTTAAACACAAAACTTATTGAAGTAATCATGCGCGTGAGTGAGATGCCAATAGGAGAAGATCGTTTTCGAGTTGCAAATTGATTGTGTACTTGTAATGGCTTTGCCAAGTTGAGTAAAGGGTATCAAACTGTCAGGCATGTTATTAAATTATTAAATTCCATATAAAACTATTAAAAATCACACTCTTTGTATAGTTTAATAGCTCAGTTAATTATAGTCGAATCAATTGATTAACATTAATTCTCATTGATTGCTTAAAGAGCTTTACGGATTCATGTGCGCTTAATGCGATTAAGCAGCAACAAATGCACTCTGCATGGTGTGGGTTACTGTTTCTCGTTCCATCAGCTTCTTCCAACTTACCTTTGATGAAATCCACAGCCATCTCTAGGCCATAAGAATCCTTATCGCAATCATCGAGAATGTGTGCGCCTAGCGTGATATTCGGCAGCAGATCCATCTCATTGATGCGATCGATGGTGTAGAGCATTGCCTCGAGCGCCTGAATGCCGCCCTGCGTCATAATGGGGCCACAGGTAATGCTGTCCTCGCGCGAATGCACCATCATCAGGCCACCCAGGATGACATCGCCCTCGACAATAGCCTCACGCTTGACGGGCCAATGTCGCTGTGGCTGCAGTCGATCGTGCGTGAAGTCAACCGAGTCGGGCAGCGAGCGTAGATATTTGCCGCTTAGCTCGGACACCAGGGGCAGCATAACATTGTGTATGTGGTTGTTGTTGTTGTTGTTGCTGCTGCTGCTGCTGCTGCTGCCGTAGTGGGGCGTTACATGACGTCCGCGATGGCGACCAGAGCGTGCCATTGCGGCCGAGTTGGTCAATTCGATGTTCGCATATCGCTGATAGCTCTCCAAATCGAAGTGATTGTTGGCAAACTCTAAAGGCTCCGCCTGCTGCTCATCGTCGAGATAATCATGAGGTGGTGCTGGTGGTGTGCTGGACACATGATGCCGCCGCTGTGCATGTTTGCCCAGTTGCTGTTGGCGCTGCTCCAGCTCCAGCGCCTGATAATGACTCTGCCAGTGAAGGCGACCACGCCGATGATGCTGTCGATGTTGCTGACGCTGATGTTGGTGCTGATGTTGGCGTTGATGATGGCGATGCCTGGCGGCTATGGAGCTGTCGAGCTGTTCAATTGGAAATAGCAGCAGCTTCTCTTGTTGCCATTCCTGTTCAAGCTGCCTCGCTGCCTGTTGCTCCTGTTGCTCCTGTTGCTTCTTTTCCTCCTGCTGCTGCTGCTGCTTCTCTTCCTGCTGCTGCTGTTCGCTGCTGTCATCTATCCACTTTTCGCGAATGTCGCCAATTACTGCACTCTCAACACTGGCAGCTGTCGTTTTGGCCAGCATGACGAGCACAACAACAACAAGGGGAAAACAAATTTGCACAAACAAGTGGGCGTGGCATGCTAATTTCATTGTTGCATCAACTTTTAATTGGATGTTGCTTTCTATTCTCTATTTCGTTACACTTGCTTTCGCTGCTCGTGTCTCCCTGTCCCTTTGCGTTCGTAATTTATAGTAATTTATTTGATATTGCTGGATATGCAGTGAGCTGGAGTAACTTGTTTGAGGTTAGACACGACACAAATTGTTTGCTTCTGATATGCGCTCATTTTTGCACTAATTGTGATCTAATTGCCTTTGCATTCTAGCTAGATATGTTGAAGGATTTTTTGGGGGATATTTTGATATATTGTTCTTGGATCTAGAAATTAAAAGGTTTTAAATTGGTTGTTTATTGAGGTTATATTCAGTGCACTGTTATACTTTTTTATAATTCGCAAAATTGCATTTTCTTCTGTTATTTAAGGTTTTGTATTTTTACTTGTATTTCACTTTGTTAAAAAATGATGTTAAATTTGAATAAAGTGTTCACTTGCTTCACATTATTATCCATAAGGCTTAAAGTGTTATACGGCTAGGTTTATGCTTTACTCGTATTTGTTAAACTTATTCTATTCAACTTTGTATTTCACATTTCTACCAGATAAAGTTAGCTCGCAATACTTTTAAAAATTCTTGCTTTAAACGTTTATAACAATTTTCATTATAATAAAAGTGTTCGACTGTTATATGCAGAAAATATTCAGTGTCTTTTATCGCTTCAAAAATAATTATTATTTGCTTGCTTAATTTATGCGACCTTTCTCTTCTAGAAAAGTATTTATATTATTGCGTATAATTTCGCATTGTTATTAAAAGTTTTCAAATCCTGCGACGCTGTCTTTCGCCAGCTGAGGCCATTGCAACTGAAAGCTCTAATGTAATTAGAGAAAAAGAGAGACTCGCCGGGCGGCTTATGAATGTCAACCGCACTAAGCCGTGGAACGACGGTGAGCTTGGCTCTGTTCGTGGGCAACTCGCGGCTATTTGGCCATAAAAATTATTGCCCCAAAATTGGCCTAAAGCAAAATTAAATTTCTTGCATAAAATTTATGCGCGAAGGCGCAGCACAAAACGGAAGTGAAATCGGCGCCCACATAATGCAGAAATCCTTTGCAGCGTCGCCAACGAGGCCGCAGGGCAAGCCAGCAGACGAAAGAGAATGAAAGAGAGTGAGAGTGAGAGGGAGAGTGAGTGAGTGAAAAAACTGTAGCATACAACCAGGCGGGCGTGGTAATTAATCAAATTGTTGGCGGCGTAATGAGCTTGTCGGCTTGTCGGCCCACCTCAGACGTTGCCCGCCTCACTCGCACTGCGACTGGGCGCGACTCTCTGACTAATCAACGGGCGCATTAACGCCGCTTTGACGGCATCGTTGAGGCATCGTCGTGTCGGTCTGCAGTTTCGAGTTTACAAAATTACTTATCATCAGCATAATCAGCGGCATTATCTTGCTGTAGGTGAAAGGTGAAGGCACGGGCGGAGGCATGAGTACTCTGACCTCAATGCTTGTCACTGTCAGGCAGCGAGAGCGGTCTGCACCAGCAGCAGCAGCAGCAGCAGCAGCAGCAGCTGTGCCGTCGGCTCTGGGACGCATCTAATAATGAGATTGCGTTAAACAAATGGTGCTTTCCTTTTATTGCCCTTAATAGACACCGGAGGCTGCTTACACGCTCGTAATTTATTTTGATTACATTTGTCGCTCTCGCTCTCCCTCTCGCTCTCGCTCTCCCTCTCTCTTTCCCTTTCTCTTGTGGTGCAGGGTATGTTAGTTGTGGCAGGGTACAAACTGCTTTGTAAATGGAATTGATTTGTCAATAAAACAATTGCAATCCGAAAATACCTTAGGCTCTGTGCTCATAACTTGCAGAGGGCAGGAGACGGGGCAGGGGCAGCTTTGGTATGTGCATATAAATTGCAGTGTATGCAGGCTTCGTTGTCTTAGCGGCGGCTTATCCACTCAGCGCGTGCTGCTCGTAACGAGACGAGACATCGTTGTAGCTGTAGCTGACACTTGCACGGACTACAGCAGGAACCTATCTCCTCTCCCTCTGATTCTGATTCTGTTTCTGTTTCTGTTTCTGGTCCTTTGTCTTATTTTGCATTCCGTTGCGGGGACTTTGATTTGATTGAGCATTTCGCTCGCTTGCCTTGTGTCCCTTTTTGCGCTTATTTGAATCTTCTTCAGGCTGGCATTGAAATTGAAATATGTCTGTTTGCTATTGAAATAATAGCGATTGCCGACAGCCACTGTCGGGGCCTGGCTTTAAAGACAATTTGCCAGTGTCCCAGCCACCCCCACCTCCCCCTATTCCCCCTACCACCGGCGCGTGTCGCATGCGGCCAATTTGTTGTTGGTGTTGCCAGCTTTGCTTTTGTTTTTGTCATTTTGTCATTTGTTGTCGTTCGTTTCTCTTTTTTATTTTTCGCTTTGCAGCCTGTGCAAATTGATTTTCATCGATAGCTGGCAAAAAGTTGCATAAATTGGCACTTGAAGTGTTTGCATTAAGCCCGTGCAAGGTCAGATACTCGATACGATGCGATGCGATGCGATGGCCGCTTAAAAGCCAATATCGTATTATGTATACGATATAAAAAGCGCACATAAAATAACACTTGGAGTGCTCGGCGATAAGTAGGCGTGCTGTGCTCCACAAAAATAAAAGATGTGCAAAGTGTGTAATTTATGCATTTCATTCACGCCCCGAGGGACAATCAGAGCGCCATTGTGGATTGTTTGCGTATGCTGTCAGGCATTAAAATCCACAGAGGGGAAAAACACCGACAACAACAACAACAACAGCAAGGGCAATTTAAGTAGCTCTGCGTATAAATGTGAAATGTAGCGCAATTAGACTAGGACTTGAGGAACACGTGGAATATCGTTGAATTCCGTTGAATTTGTTCAATTTGCCGTATTGGTAAATCACAAAGTTTTCGAAAGTTTCTTTTCGCTGGAATTTCGCAGACAGCCCCAAAGTATGCAACACAAATTGTACATTAACATAAATGATGCACGCGCGCAAGCCAGAGAAAGAAACACTGTGAGAGATATTTCAAAATTCACATCAAATAGCATTCAATCATACTTTTCTGTGACCCGCCCACGCACTCACACACTCAAAATGGCAGAGGTAGGCCGACACCTGGGCAGGCATGTCAACGTCCTGCAGCTAATGGCCTGACAGCTTCCACGGCTGGCGCGCAGATTACGCGACGTCTTCAATTTGCTACGCGGCGGAGCAAAAAATTAATAGCAACACATGTAAAAAGATGCCAACAAAAAAAAAGAAAGAGAGAAAAGCGCCAAAAATATGAATAACTTTGACAGCTGTACATACGTTCGGGCAGACATGCAAATTCCAGAATGCCCCCCTTAAACCCAATCCGAATCCCAACTCGATGCTCTCGCCTGCTTGCCAGGTGTGTCGCTGTCTCCGTCTCCGTCTCTGTCAGTTACAAATGTCTGCGAGTGTGTGATAAATTTCGTAGTCACATAACAAGAACGGGGCGGGGTGGGCCAACGAAGGGGATGGCTCTGAGAAACGGCTGTGCTAGCATTTGTTCTACAGTGCCGTGCGCATGTCTGCGTACGTAGATGTCAGGTAATCAGCGGCAGCGGCAGCGACACCGACAGCGACATGTTCATTTCAAATTCAAAACACTTTGACAGATGCACAAAAATTTTTAATTTGATTAGCTTTGTCAGAGCGAGAGGAAAGAGGTAGGGAAGGAGCTACGAGATTAGCAGCATGTCAACTGCTGTGCGAGTTTGAAGTGCGCGTACTTTGACACCTCATGTAAGATTAATGTAGATTTGATAAAGTGAAACGGAATTTAATTAGCCTCTAAAATTTAATAGAGTTCACTCTTTAAAGAGCTCAAATTAAACAAACAAATAACTGCACCAAAAATACAATGCACAAATTAAATCTAATCCCAACGTTAAATAATTCTGTTTTTTTTTTGCTGATAATTCTATTCACGTGGTCAATTGTTGCGAATAAAGCGCACAAAATTGATTATTTCCAGTGCAAAACGCATGACATTGACTCCCTAATTAGCGTAAGCTAATGTATAATCCTTGAATTCAATATTTAAGCGGAAATAATTACAATAATGAATTTAATGAAAAGTTCTTGTAAATAAGCGGCATATTTTTTTTTTTACCTAAATTGAGTTCATTCTTTGAAAACTTTCCCTTTAATTACGCTGAAATTTATCGAGAAATCTAGTTTGTCCTGCTGTGCCACTCCCCAGCTCGCTGAAATAATTGTGAATTTCATTACGTGCGGCAAATTAATGACCATCAAGGAGTTGCCACTGCGCCCACCTGCCATGCCACCTGGTGGAGCTGGCCCAAAATGATGCGCCATCAGGCTATAAAAGTCATTTTAATAAAGGTCAACAAACATAAATATGTACGAAAAACAATTTCACTTTCATTTCCGGTCGCAATGTGCAAAACTTTTCCAGCCAACGCACCAAAAATGCCAGAGAATTGGCCGGAGGGGGGGAAGACAGGGAAAGGCGGGGTACTCCCTCGCCCTAGTAAATACATAAAAATATGCGCAAATAACAATAAAACCTACGAAATTATTGATATTGGGTGCATAAAAATTGCTACTCAATGTGGGCGTAGCTCAACGCACGTGTCTCTCGGCGCAGGAAGGGGCGAGACAGTGAGAAAGGGAGGCAAATAGATCTCAAGTCTGGAGCTGAGTCTGGCTGAACTAAGCAAATAACCCGTGTAGCTACGCATTTCGCATTTCATGCATGCCCGAGGCCAAGGCTAATATTAAAACAAATATGCTCAGGCCCTGTGCAAGAGTCCATAAAGAATTCCGAGTCCAGAATCCGGCCGAAACTTTAGCGGCAAATACTTTAAGGCAAACTTTATTAGCTAGCAAAATACCTGAGATTTGGGCGTGTGCATGTGTGTGTGTGTGTGTGTGTGTGACTCAACCCTCGGCCCATTCCCCAACTCGCAACCTTCTCTCTGGCAACGAGTTATGTACAAAACGAGCGTATTGTAATTGGTTTCGTGTGTTTAACGCTTTGTGCCTTTGGGCCACAAAATGCGGCTAATAATCCCGTCTACGCACGCAGCTCAAACAGAAGCGATTCCTCCTTTTGCGTATTCGATGTGAGAGCAAATGTGAAGCGGGTTTTCTATCAAAGTTTCCCCCTAGTATGCGAAAGTTTTTGGCAGCTAAAGTTTGCTTTCTTTAAGTTATTTTGCTTCATTGAAAGCAATTTTAATTAGTTTGCTTTTTAATGCTTAGGAATTAGTGATGTAAGTCGAATTAAGAGGCGAAAATCTTGGAAAACTGTTGCAAGAAACAAAGTAAAAGGTTCACTTACGTTAACTGGATTTAGTTTGCAACCCACTTAGTTGAGGGCCAAGGCAAAGAAAACTAAAAGTGGGCGAGGCATGTCTATAAGCCATTCGTATGTTCAATTTGAAGCCCTGAAGAGAGACGGAGTTCCATGCGTTCAGACACACACAGAGATTTTTACTGACAGGTCTTCCAATTTTGATCTGCCATAAATATGCTTCATCGAATCCATCTATATATAGATTGTATTGGAATATATTTCATCAGCTCAATAGACTCCACACATACAGCGAATGGATCTCAAGTAAACATTTTTCTCTCAACTAGAAACATATTTTTTTCCATGTGTCAAACGCAGAGCAAATTGCGCAAGTGAAACAATAAAAAGCAATCAGAGTTATTTACATTTGTGTAGGAAATAATCAAATGAAACAAACGAGGAAGTGCGACAATGTCAGAATCAGAATCAGAATCAGGCAACATTAAAGGAAAACTGCAGCTGCGGAAGTGCCGCATAAATACGCAATTATTACACACACATGCCAAGCACCTACGCACACACACACACACACACACCCTCTCGAGCAACACTCGAACACATTTTGTTTTACACATGTCGACACGTGCCAGAGAGTGCACAAAGAGCGCGTCTCGCCTGGTTGGAGTAGGGATAGCGAGCGGGATGGGTACAGGAGGGGATGAACAGGGAGCTGGGCAGCAAAAGTAAAGCAACAGGGGAGACTGACAGGAAATCGACAGGCGCTGCCACGTAGCAATTTAGCAGCAAATTGTTTTCTTTTCACATGACAGCTGCAGGCAGCCCGAACTCAATCAGTTGTCATGTAGCGCAGTGTAGCGAACATATGCCAAATGTAATGTGTGAATGGTCAAGCTTTGCGAGATAGAATTGAAAAGACAAGCAAGCAAGCAAGATTCCAGCATGAGTATTCATTAATGAAAATGAATATTCACAAATTAACTCACTTGCTCAATGAAACTCATGCTGAGACTGACCTGCTTAGTAAAAGTGGCTGAAAAGGCACAGCAAAACGAGAGACAGAAAGAAAAAGAGACGAACTTGCAGAGCGACATTTTCATAATTAAATTTGGCACGCCAAATAAACGCATTAACTTAACAAAGTTACAAGTAACCAAAAACTCAAACGTAAAGTGAAAATTTTCATAATTAATTTTTGTGGCTTTCAGCTTGCTTGCGCTGGGGTCGTTCTGGTTCCAAGAAGCAAAAGGAGTCGCGCCGCGCTCGGCCTGTCAGCTCTGCCGCTGCCATGTTTGCGTGCAATTTGTCCAGTTTTCGGCGCGTCAATTTGGTCTGGACTGGACTGTTTGCGCAGCGAGAACAAGAAGAAGACACTCACACCTGCGCCGCGTAGACTAAAATAGACTGAATAGGCGGCATACTTTGAGCTGCCACTGTGGTTGACCTGACCGCGCCTAACGAGCGTGTGTTGTTGTTGCATACTGAATTATTGATGACGTTTCGGTGGAGGCGGCACGGCACGGCACGGCAAGGCACGGAGGAGACAAAACATAGTTGGCATTTTTGCATAGCATACTTTTCTGCGCATTTGGTATGCATTAGAAGCAGCAACTGTGAGAGCAACAGGCGCAGCGTGTAGCGCCTACACAATGACAGACAAAAAAGACAAGCGGCAATTTGGCTAATTGAATTTCTTGGCCAGAGTATTTACAGTTATGACCGAACCGAATGCCAACTCAAGCTATGCAAAATGCTTCTGTAATTATCATTTGTCCGCAAATTCCTGTTGCCAATTTAATTGTTGACTTTGCGGCTTCTGCTCTGTTTGCGTGTGTGTGGACAAATCAATTGATTGCGTGCAGGTTCTCGAGCCCTGTTTAAATATAGCACACATGTATACAGTTTGACATTAGAGTTGCCTGCCATGCAAATTGTTGAGTTTATCTAAAAACAAGCTTCGACTCAGCTATAGCTCATGCAGTAGTCGCATAATTCCTGTCACTACAAATCAGAACCGAAACGAAATTGAGCTATTTGCTTGGGCTAATCTGCCTGGCAGCACCTGCTCTTGCAGGCGTTGCCACGGCAAGAAAAGCGAGGCAGGGCGAGAGCGGGGTCTGTCATCAGCATTTACTGGCAGTGCTGTCAATCTTTGCTTGCACAATTTCATTTGTGCATTCGTGTAGGGCCATAAGCAATTTTTCTTTTGACAGGCGACAACAGACAACACAGCCGCAGTTGCTCACGCTTATCAGTCTCTGTTCACACTTCATATATCTATGTGTGTGTGGGTGTGGCAGCTGTGTGTGTGTGTGTGTGTGTGTGTGGCACACAGTTTGCACAAATCGTTGTGCATGGCGCTGTAAATAATCTATTTCATGTTTACTTGCCACTTGCCAGCTAACCAGCAGCTAAGCTCGCTGCCAAATCGCTGCGTTTGCCTGTGGGTGGCAACTCTGTTGGCTTTCCATATGCACAAACATGTGTATGTGTGTTTGTGTGGGTATCGCTATCAGGCAGCAGCACTAGATGTGCCGTCACGACAGTTTGTTGGTGTGACAAATTATTATGGCATATTGGCCTGGCAAATCGAATGTGCCGATTGAGTGTGGCGCGGATTCCACTAAATTTTAGCGAATTTTGCGTGCCCCGCTGAAAAAATGTAACCTTTTTGTGGTCCAAAATGAAAGAAACTCAATGCAATAAACTGAACTCAAATGGCAAAAGGAAGCGTGGCAGACCACAGTCATGCCCGTCGGTCTGTCCGTCTGTCCGTTTGAACGTCTACATCTCAGCTATAACAAGAGCTAAAGACACCAAATTTCACATGAAGGTTTGTGTATACCAGATGTAGATAAAGTTTTTTTAAATGTTTGATGCCACGCCCACCGCCCACGCAAATTGTTAATTTACGATTATTTAAAGAAGTATTGAAGTCACATCTTTCTGCTTTGGTATGTACATAGATGAATGCAATATAAATCTTTTTCCCAAATTACAATCTGATCGGACAATAAACACAGAAGTTGTCCGTGTTAACGTTTTCCTTAGTTCCACTGCTTGCGCCTTTGCAGCAAATCGTGATGTCGTCGTTACGTTGCTACGTTTCAGCCGTAGTGTGTGAATAGCTGATTGCTATGACGTTTTTATATGTAGATGACGCTATTCAAAGATAGATCCAATTTAAACAATAGGTGGCAGATGAACTTGAGCAGAGTTATTTGATGCAAAAATAAAAAAGTGTTCAAATTTGTTCTACAAAATAGTCAACTTTTCCCACAGTGCACTGTTTCTGGTCTGGGGACTGCAACAGTGGAATTGTGACTGGTGAGTTGTGTCAGCCCACAGGCCCAATTTGGTTTTGATATTCGAGAGGGGATTGCAGGCACTCGTCGTCGGTTGAGTGCCGCAGATTTTGATGTGTTGAGGTTTGCGATTACGTATTTAGGTAGTTAGCAGCGCGGATGAGTGGTTGAATGTGGCTGAATGTGTGAGTGGGTGAGTAAAGTGTGTGTGCTTTTAGTTATTGCAAATATGCTCTTCCTTTTTGTGTAGAGTATTTTTGAGTAGATTTGCAAATGTTACGTATACGTATCGTATTCGTGTACACCTTTTGCGCATGTTTCCCTCATTCAGTTGGCCAAGTTCCTTGCTGTTTTTAAAATGTGTGTTTTTTCTACCCCACAAAAGGTTGAAGTATTCAGAGCTAACGAAACCACATAAGTTAACGATCCCTGGCTGTGTGTAATCCCCTGCTTTCTTCTCCCTTTCCTCTAGAGTCTGCTCTTTGGTCATTTTATAGCAGTTGCAGCTTTTGCATTGTGCAGTTTTCATAATTTATTTGCAGCTCGCTTTTGATATTTTAATTTAGATTTAACTTGGTTACACACTCACACACATACTCACATATACATGTGTGTATGAATAAATTGCAGCTGCAAATTGTGTTGTACTTTGTTTGCGCTACAAAGAATGAGAACGCTAAACTTACTTTAGAATTTTATGACATTTTTAAGAAGTTGCGAATGGGCAGGGCAGGAGAGTGGATTGAGGAAGGTGGAAGGGTTGGCTACGAAGTGTAGCTGCATGCCACAGTTAGTGGCCAGAAGTTAGTAGCTTTTTATGCAAATTGCGCTTACTTGCGCAGCACATGCAAATGCAGGTGAAACCTGTTAACTAAGCTGTTGGCCGAGTTCCGGCAACGGAAATTGAATCATTGTTTTGCCAGCGACTGCTGCCGTAGCAGTTGCCGTATACGGGGGCCCAGGTAATAATTAAAGGCAACATGTGCGCTGATTTCGAACGGTTAACATAACTCAGAAGCACCTGGATAATATAATGGCCGTCGACATGCAACAAAGCGAGGCACCGTGGCTCGGCTGCAGTTCACTGACCACTTGGGCACTGCAGGAAACGGAAGTGTGGAGGGGGAAGGTGCCCGAGAAAGTATGCTGCAGTTACTGTAGCTGCCCCCTGGCATTATCAATTTATGCCTCTGATTTGAGGGCGCATTTAAGGCAAATCCCAAAACGAACGCGCAAATTTACGTTGATCATAAAACCCAAAAAAAAAAAGTGGGGAACTCAGCTTTAAATTCAGATCGCAGGCCCTTTGCAGCCTCGAGCCACATTGACCAGCCGCAAAACCGCCAAAAGTGCCTCGGGAATCGGGTTCCCAGTGTGCAGCATTGTGCCACATATCAATGGCCATAAATTTTTGAAGAGCCTCCGCCTGCTTCCTCCTAGCTCGCTTTGTAATTGCCTGGGCTAAAGGGGCGCCAGCAACTCATTCCTTTCGCGCCCAGCGGAAGCAGATGAAATTAGGTGCAAAGTGTTGGCGCCGGAAAATGTTGGAAATAATAAAATGTTATGTGGCTCTAAGTGTGTGTGTGTGTGTGTGTGTGTGAATTTGGTTTGCTGCCAGACGGCATAAATTTCACACGCCAATGCCAAGTTGTGTCACGAGCAGAGAGAACAGAGCGAGGGGAAGGGGGAAAAAGGGAACTTTCTCTTCACGTAAATGCCATATTTACTTTTTACGATAACAATGTAATACCTTTTGCCAAGATCGTAAATAATTAGTGCTGCCTTTTTTGTTAGTCTTTAGCCGTAAAAAAGCGTCGTCAGCTTACGCCAACTTGACAAGATACTTCATGTTGACTTTTTAACGGTTTGTGTAAAATTTTGAATAATAAAATTAAGTTTATCGCCGTCATGTGTGGCATGTGGGCAAGTTAAGACGCTAACTAGACAATCGCTGGGGACGCTTAAGTGTTGTCGACTTTTATAATTTACGCAATTTCATGTTTTTATTGCCTTTACGTAGATATTCTCGTTTAACTGCAAATTGAGGGTGCTTCGCCAGTTAAGCGACAAACTTTTCATGGCCAGGTTTACTTTAAAATGTTTTCAGAGAAGGAAAAGTGAGCGGAAACTTTTTAATGCCGCCCATTTTGAAGCGTTTTGTGAAATTAGTTTCTCAATCCGAAGAAAATTGTGGATAATTGTTGCACCCCGTGAGTGAACCCAATTCCATTAAAGCCAAATCAAATCCCCAAAGAGCTCGTGTGTGAGTGTTATTTAAAGAAAATTCTACTGGCAATTTCCGTGCCCTTTCAATTGAATTTCATTTACAGCGCCGTTAAAGACACAGTTACACTCACCGTAACAGTTACAGTTACAGTTACTGTAACTGTTAGTGTAACGGTTAAGCGAATGGCCTTTTTTGCTGAATCCAACTTGGCGCAAACACGCACGTGTTGTAGCTGTGCAAAAAGTGGCCAGCCGTGTGCGTGGGGCATAAAAAGCTGTATTAATGAAAAGTAAGCTAGCAGAAAGCCACGGCCAGTGATAGACCGTGAAATACCCTGCATCAGTAGATTTAGTGTATGAATAAGAAGAATCTTCCATTAAAAGAACGCAGGTATAGCCCAGCACAGCTGCCATTGCGCAGGGTATTCACACAGCTGGGCAAACATGCAACCAAATGAAAAGCAAATACACCGCAGGATGACTTCAATGTCAGTTGGCCAGTTGAATTTGAATGCGAGTGCTCGGTTTAAAAAAATGACAGCATTATTTTCAGTGAGTGAAGCAATCACTGGGCAAAAGTGCGCCATAAACTGTTTTGCATACGCCGCATATGATGCCAAATAAAATGCGATTAAGCCCGGAATAACCACTGACAGTTGAGTGTATTTTTTCTAGCAGGCTTCGAAATGTTATTTAAAACGAAGCCACATAACATAAAAATATGAGAAATATTTGCACAAAAAATTATTAAATTGTTGCAAGCAATTTATAAAGCAAGTTGAAATGGAATGAATGAATGAATGAATACCAACGTTTGGTAATCAGAGATACCTTCCTAAGAGGCAAAGAGCTGGCAATCCATTAAAGTCGACCTCCCATTCGCCTGACCGAACTGTTTGCCTGCGATTGACTATGCAGCGAGTGTTGTCGCCTCTGAATGCTCTTATTAAATCTCCAGCCAGGCCAGTTTTTGGAGCTGTCGAAAGTTTTGTCAAGTTTCCCGTGATAGATTGATATTTATGAGTCTTTGAGCTGCAAGGCGAAAACCTTTTGGCATCGATTCGTTTGGTTTTGACGTGTATTTACTTGCCCCCCAGCCCAGGCAAAGGGAATGCGAGAAAGTGCAAACAAAGCAAGGAATAAGGAACAAGGAAAGGCAAGGCAAGGCAAGGCTTTGATGTCTGAGCACATGATATTCATAAATGCGTGAATTTCCCAGTATTTTCCTCTTGAATTTACATGGTTTTTGCTGCTGCTCAGTCGTCTGTCAATGTTTAGTTGCTTTTCTGCTGTGCCAGCATTATTGCTGCGTTTATTTGCCAGTTTGCCAGTCTGAGCATGTGTGCATGCATGCACATGTGTGCGCGTGTGTGTCTGTCTGTGTTAGTTTTAATTTCAACCAAGCTCACGTAGCACACACATGCTGACAATGTTGCGTATACGCAATGTGTGCCCTGCTGTGAGCAGTCACACACGCTGCTTGTGTGTCCTCTGCACTCTTTCAATTGTGTGTACGAGTATGTGTGTGCGTGTGTGTCTCATTACACGCGCTAGCTTGTTTTAATAGCCTGCACGCTACAAATGGATTTTAATTAAAATTACCAAAAACTTGGCAGCAATGCGACAACTGCAGTTGCCATTTTTAATTTTGAAGTATTACAAAGTGTAATATACTTAAATAAATTGTGCATTATATTTTATTGAAGAGAGCAGTTTTTAAATTGTAATATGATTATTACATTTTATTGGTTTGCTGGCGGCAGTAAAAGCAAAAAAAATGATTTTTATAAATTAAAATTTCTTTTTAAAATCTCCAAGAATTTCTTAGTAAATTTCCCTAAGTTCTTCTGAATTAAAACCTCTAATTTTGGCTTGACATTACTTTTAGTTAAATATATAGCTAGGTGTGGCCGTGTTAGCTGTAATTGCAACAGGGGCAAGGCAGCTGCGGCTGTGGCAGCGATCTATTAACTGTGCCACTTGAGCACGTCAGATTGATATCGCTCTATGCGCATAAATTTCTGCTGACGTCAGCGGCATTTACCTAAGCGCCCATAAAAGCATTAATAAAACACTCAAGAAGCGGGGTGCGGATTTTGGAGAGTGGGGGGGGGGAGGGGCAAGTTAGCAAGCATGTTCTGGCAGAGCCGCGTTGAGCTGCGGCGTTGTGGCTGCTATCAAGAACCAATAAACAAAATCTCATTAAGTTCAAGCCGCAGCCGCAGTGTGTTCCGAAGTGGAAGGGAGTATGCATGCTCCCTCCCTGTGTGTCTGTGTGTGTGTGTGTGTGTGTGTGTGTGTATACTTGTATTTGTGCCTGTCTGCCTGTGGTGCTTATGTGAATCTCATACGAAAATTATAAAATTTCCATTTTATTGACATTCGAAATTGACTTATATCGGGCGCGAAGAGTGCGACTCCTTGTGCCGGGGCTGGGCTTAAGTGTTCGCCTCGTGGCCATCTTGCGACGTCTACACGGCGAATGCGAGAAGAGCGAGCGAAAGGCAGCGATAAATAAGCAAACACAAAAAGAAAGGGAGAAAAAAGGCGATGAACGTGTGGCATAAAACAAAACGCCAAGCAGCAACAATAAGTCAATCAAGTTTGGCGAAATGGTTCAATAAAGTCAACACAGACACACTCGCACTCACACACGCACACACACATACACACAAGCGCGCGCACTCGCTTAGTGGGCAGGTAGCCTTGGTGGGCGTGACAGCGCGCCCTGCGGCCCAGCTGAGTCGAAGTTCAAACAGAGAGCTGAAAATATTTTTGGCGCCCTCCGCAAATTACATTAACACCGCACCCAGGCAGGCAGTGGGAGAAAGAGAGGGAGAGAGCGAGAGAGGGAGGGAGCGAGAGAGAGAGAGAGAGAGAGCGGACGGAGCGGAAAAAGGGAACAGGGACAGTGTATACAAATGAGCACGTAGGAAGCGCAGCAGAGTGTCGATTGCTGATAACAGCCGGAAGCGAAGTACAGCAACAACAAAGGCATAACAACAACAACAACAACAACAACAACAACGCGCACAACACGAACAACACAAACACAACAAAGCTCAAAAGACAATGAATGCAGAGCAGAGTCCTCACAAAATGTTTTTTTCCACTGCGTCTTCTTCTTCTTTGTGACAAGGCAAAAATTTTATAAAACGAAATTGGCTGAAAAGCAATTTTTGCATAAAGTTCAAATAGGTGTGGCGCCAGCGAGTGTATGCGCAGGGGGGGGAGTGGTTAACAGGGAGGTGGGGATGGGGGGCAGGCGTGGTAACCTTGCGGCTTGACACAAATTTAGACATTGTTTTGGGCTGCCTTTTTGGAAGCGCACTATGCTTGGTTGACTTGCCAATCAATAATTCAAATTATGTTTGGTTTCAACGCAAAGCGTGTGTGCGCGGGGAAGGGGCAGGGGAAGGTGTGGCGGGGGGTGGGTGGATTCCCGTGAAACACAAAGTCAAAAGAGACGCATTAATTTGCATGCAAAGCAAAATAAACTTGAACTTGTCACTCGACATTTTCGTGGCAATATTTATGTATGTTTACTTAACATCATCAACTTTTTCGAAACGTTGCCAAACTTTATCGCATTATTTGGCTATGGTCTAAAAAAAATGCATAAAAAGTGAACGGAATTCAAAGAGAAAATGAAATTACTTTGATTTCGTTAATTTTCACATGATTTTCACTGTGTTTTGTTTTGCATTTTCACTTTCCAGGAATTTTATGGGATTTCTAGAGATATCTTAATAATAAAATTTGTATTTCTTTTGTGGTTCTTTGCCTTGAATAAATTAAATAAAAATTCTTTGAGCTTAGTTATTATTCTCTATGTTTTATTTACTTGTTTGCAAATTCTTTTGACTCTCACATAACATTCCTGCAGCTTGTTGTGTGACCACCGCTCGAAATTAATTTTCAATGAACAATCAACAATCTAAGTCGCAAAACTTTTCCTGCAAACAATAACACAAACTGTTTGCCATGGCAGCAGCTTTGAAGCAGTAATTTGCGGAGAGCCAGAAAAATATGAAAAATAAATAAACAATAAATTATGCAGTCACTCGAAAAGGCGCAATAAACAAAAGCGCACGCCCACCTCGTCAAGCGGCCCATAAATCACGGGTCCCGAAAAGTATGCAACGATGAGGAAAAAGCACTCGCACTATGAATATGACTTTGCATAGCCGAGTCCCCTGCTCTGTGCGCACGATTCTAGCTGAATAATGTTGATTTATAGTTTAGAGTGGAAATTCCTTTTGCTATGATATAAACACGTATGTTATGTGACCACCTCACATGGCCAACGAGTGCTCGGCGCACAAATTGTGGGTCAGAGAGTCCCTCGCTGCAATGTGGCAAGCCAAATGAGAGTGGTACTCCCTCGCTTTGAATTATGCCAGCTGATTTGTCACCATAGCAAGGGGCAGCTTAAATTTGTTTATAATGTGACACAGGTTAGAAAAATATGTTGTTATCTTTAAATATGCCTAAAAATGTTGTTAGCTTTCGAAAGTCCATGAATCGCTTGCTCTTTAATGTTTAATGCTCATTTATTGACACAATTAGAAGCACAATCGATTTGGGACATACGCAAGAGATTCAATAATCCGCTGGAATACCCCTACTCTGACTCGCATGTGATCGCTTGTCGTTTAAGCGACAGCGCGTGTCGTTCTCGAGTCCCTGTACCTCGTGCCTGGCACACACATGAAACAGATACGATTTATATGACCAGCTCGCAAGCAAATAAACAAAGACAGCCAAAAAAGCAACAAAGGCAACAAAGAGGCAACAAGAACAATAAACAATGTATGATACAAGGGAAAGAAAAAGGAAAAGGGAAACACAAAAAACAACAAGTTAACGATATAAAAATCAACATCAAAGGGAGCAAAGCTCGAGTTGTCAGCCATAAAACAAATTGACATTTTTATTATTATGACAAAAAGTCAGGATATCACACGTTGCACATGTGTGAGTTAGTATGTCTGCGTGTGTGTGTGCACTTGTGTTTTTTGGAGAGAACGAGATAACGTGTCTCTGGCAAAGGGCTGAAGTGCTTCAGATAATGTCACTGCACATGGCTGTCAGAAAACTCATCGCGCTGACAGTTGGAAAATTTAATAATAAAATAACAATGTTGAGCTAAGCCAGGCTCCACCCTCTCTCTCTCTCTCCCTCTCATGCTCTCTCTCTCTCTCCCATCCGTATTCCCTGCTGCTTTTACAGAAATAAGAAACCTGTTAAGGTCGCAGCATGTCCATCAATGAAAAGCAAACACACTTTCCGCTCTCTGCTCGGCAATTTTTAATGAGCTAACATACACACACACACACACACACACACACACACACACACACACATCATATTGTATTTACCCTTACGACACAGCCGCCATATTCCGCATCGCGCGCGTCACTTTGACACTTCCGGGAGAGATGTGCAACGTTCTGACAGCGAAAGCTGACGCCATTTTGATTTTTAGCTTTTTATGAGCAACTCGCGCATGTTTCACCCCCTTCTCCCCCTGGGCACTGTGTCAGAGCATTGAATTTTGTGCATCATAAAAGGATTTTGTGTTTTTTCTGTTTTTTCTGTTGTGAAAAGGTTGTTGGTTGCCTTACAGGATGCAGCTTTAGCTGTCACACCACGCAGAAAAGTTGGCCAAAAGTTTTCATAAAACTTTTATGGCCAAATAGTTGACAACAGTTTGCGGCAGCCGCAAATGATTTTAACTAAGTTTTTATGTTCGAATGCGTTTGCAATATTCTGTCAGCGCCGAAGCTCAAAGTAACTCCAACTGGGGGCAGGCTGTGAAAATATTTGCACAAGAAATTGTGCGTGGCTTAAAGAATTAAACTGCAATTAGCTTAAACGGATTACTAAGCTCTACTCTCTCTCTCTCTCTCCACAAATCGTGCCCAATTTTACAATTTGCAAAATACACATTTCTTCCCTTATTCCCCGCTCTCCAATCGCCCACACAGCTGTGAAAATGTCTGCTGTCTGGTGATTTAAATTTCGACGCCTTTTCCCTCCGCTCGATGCCCAAATCCAGCAAATTATGACAGAACGGCAATTTTGCGTCTAATTGTCAGCCAGACCGGAATTATCTTCGGATGGCGCACAATTTGCCAGCTCATAAATAAAAATGATGCCGGCACGAGTTGGCCAATTGTTGTATAGGAGCTGTGAAAACCTGTTGACATTCCACAGTGTCGCGTTTGGTAATTCCCGAATTCATAAGCAGCTGGCAAAGCAGTAGAAAGCGCAGATTGCTCGACTGCCAAATGCCTCGTCTAGTGTTATGGCCAGTTAACGTGGCTAATTGAATGGGCATTTCAAGTTCTCAACAACTGTCTGACACGCAAGACTTTTGCCCGCTTAACTTGGTGACTTTTTCAGTTAGGAAAAACTGAAAGTTTTTCCAACAAGTTTTCAACAAGGTTAATATGCGCAAACTTCAGCCAGACTTTGGCCAACACTTGCAGGGTATACTTGTGTAATACTCTCAGTATTCTCCCTGTTTTGTCAAAGGATTTAAATCATATTTTGTCTGTCCAGGATTGGGCTGGCTTTAAGTTTTTCAGCAGCAACAGCAACAGCAACAGCACGGGGCACGTGTACGGCATTTTAATCGGATTTACATGCAAAACATGGCATTGTCTATACAAAATTCAATGTATTGGAATTAATAAAGGGACAGACATACGGCAGAAGAAAAGCAAAGAGAGGGAGAGAGAGAGGTTGCCGCTTCTGGTGCCAGGAACGTGCGTGCGCTGCCGCCGTCCCGAAAATCTCTGAGAAGCCTTGGGCGGCAAATTCTTCGTCTTTCTCTTTTCTTGCCAGCCAATTTTCAAATAATTTTTTGTTTATTCTGTTCTTGTTGCTGTGTGTATTTTTTTTTTTTTTTTTTTTTTTGGTTACGTTCTCCCTTTAATAGCCAATGCCGGCGAAATGGAGAGCGCTGAAGCGCTGGCACATAAAACGCCGACCGTTGTAGAAACCGTAGAGCTGCATAAATATTTTTATTTTTATTTCTATTTTTACGATGCCGCGCGCTCAGATAACAAAAAAAAACAAAAAAAAAAAACCAAAAAAGACCTAACGAAAAGTAGCAACAAAAGCAACGAGAACAAGCAACTCTAAGAAAGGAAAGAAGCAAAATAAAGCGCAATGATTTCTGGTGTTTTTTATGCACAGCTGCAAATAGTTGAAGTCGTTAATGGGCGCCCATAAAAGTCCGCCCCACCTCCCACTACCCTCCTCCCCGCCGGGCGAAAAACAAAAAGCAGACAAGCAGCAATATTAAGCGCAGCTTATGTACGCCCCGAAACTGTTGTATAATTGGTAGGGCAGCGGGTGTCGCCAGTGGCATCCCCTTCGTCCCGGCCCGCCCTGGTTGGGCACCCGTAAAGGATTCCCATCAGGGAAATGCGGTCAAGCTGCTGCTAAGCTTCACATTTGACGCTGACAGCGCACATTGTTCCATGGGGTCAAAACGGAGGGGGCGAACAAAAAGGGTCAAGCCGGGGTCACACAGTTTTCGATTTGAGTGTGCCAAATTGTGTCAAAATTTCTGCTTTAAGCGCATTAAATTCTCAACTGTGGCCAACACGACTTTGGGTTATTTCCGGAAAACAATTTCCGCATGAAACTTCCTTTGTGTGTCGCTTCGTGTGCGTATATGTGTGTGTGTAACGGCGTGTAACAGCAATATTAATAAATAGATTGTCAAAAATGTCTGCATGTAAATATTTTTATTTACATGAACAAAATTCCATGTCCGCTGGTATGTGGAATAGTTTGCAATGTTTCACCAAAGCTTTTTAAATTTCTACCTGCGCCTAAAAGTATGCTACAAAAATTTTGTTAAATATTTTACGAGCTGGCGAGAAACAAGTGAAAGAGAGACGAGGAAAAACACAATAAAGAAGCAAAACGACAGTCGTTTTCACACCGTTTGACAACCATTTCAATGCCTAACCAATGGCAGAGGCGGGAGAAAGAGAAAGAAAACGAGAGAGAGAGAGAGCGAAACAGCGGCAGCATGTGCGTGCACATATTGAAATTATGCAAAAAAAAGGGTCAAATGTGTTTGTTACATGTTTGTTTTCCGTTTCCGTCGCTTATTTTTCGACTCTCTGTTCTCCATACCATTTCACTCATTCTCTCTTTGGCTTTCTCTGTCCTGCTGCCTCACGCAAATTGTACTTTATGGATTAAATATGCCACTCGCTTATGCAATGATAACGGAAAACGGGGCAGCAAGCGGCCGTAACGACGACTGTGAAACGCATGTTGCCGTTAATTAAAGGTCAAATAACTCCCAAAGAGGTTTAACTATAAAAACAAAAAGCCAGAAACAGCCAGACAAAACAAAAATATAACAACACAAAGGCCACTGCGCTTCGTTGAGTTTTAAGCGTCCTAATTAGTCAGAGCGTAACTTCAAGCGAATTTTGGGCGAACCCCTTTGACCGATTGGGCAGACCTAAGAAGGAACTACTTAAAATTTGTCTCAACATTAATCGCATTTAATTATTTCATTCGAAAAGTCAGTTTCATTTGCAGGCAATTTAACATTTTTCAATTCGTGTTCAATCGACTGACTGAAGGACCAGGTTGTTGCGCAAAGTTCAAATAAAAATCACAGAAAATTTCCACAGGCACACATACACGACTATATACAAAATATTTCATATATATATACAAACATATGTGTTTGCCGAAAAATTCGCTTTACTCAGAGCAATGAAACAGTAATAAAACAGTACAAAATATTTATTGCCGAAGAGGTCAATAAAAAAAAATTCACAGCATATTTGAAAGCAATTTCGAAGTCAGTCTGTAAATGAATATTGCTTTATGTACTGAACATCAATTTAAAATGTGTTTTTATTTTGTGAATAGCAAACGATGTGCTTTTTCCAACTGTGTGGAAAGTTTAATCTGTGTGTGTGTAAATTGATTTTAACACTCTAATTTAAATGGTGTCGATAGATAATCACTTTCCAGTATCTTTTACATTAACTGGACAAAGAGATGGTCCTTTTTATACCATTCGACCATTGAAAATGCTTAAAAATGGTATACTAAGTTTGTGCAAATGTATGTAACAGACCCCACAAAGAATATATATTCTTGCTCAGGATCACTAGCCGAGTCGATCTGTTCGTCACGCGTCTATGTGAACACATAGATCTCAGCCAATATAAAAGCTAGAGATACTAAATTTGGTATAAAGATATATAAATAAAACAAGCTCCTGGAGCTTATTTCAAATTTGAGATGCCACGCCCACCGCCACTGAAAATTGATTAATAAATCTTAAGTTTACTCTGTGAGGAAAATATTTAAAATTTAGCATACACATAGATACAAATTTCAAGCAGATCGGATTATAAACGCAAAAGGTATTCATTTAAATGTTTGCAGCATGTCGTGACGTCCTCGTCCCGATGCTTCGATTCAGCCGTTGCGTGTGTAAATCTGACTGCTATGATGTTTTCATATGTAGATGACGCTATTCAAGGATAGATCTAATCTGAACTTGTGTAGATTAGAGTTGATGGAAATAAAAGTGTTAAAATTTCTTTTGAAATTGGGCAAATGGTATCTTACTGTCGGGTGTGGTCGACTCTAGCTTTCCTTACTTGTTGTCGATAGCAACTGATTAGGTTCACTGCTCAACCTTTATCGATACAATCGTTGAATGCAGTGATTATCATAATTAGACACCGCCACAAGTTTATACAACATATGCAAATTGAGGGAATTAGATTCGGTGCAGCAACATTCACCACATGTCGTGTGTGTTTGTCTATCTTGGCTTATTTACCACAAGTCATTCAATACAACACAGCAGTTGATTTCGTCTGCGGTCAGGACTTTGCCTCGTCTCTCGTCTGTCACATCTTGCTATCAATTTGAAAACTTCCCTGCCAAACACACAGCGCACACAGTTCACACAGTTCACACAGTTCTTTGTGCCGTCTTTGCCATTCAAAAGCTAATTAATTACATGCCGTTTCAGGACGAACGCCTTTTGGGTCCGCCTCCGCCTCCCACAGCGCGTCACGCATGCCTGCCAGACTCGTACATATTCAATTAGACGCTCCTAAATATTATGCATAATAATCATAATATACTTGGCTAAGCGTAAATGGCATTTTACTTGCTGCACGACAGCAAAGCAGAAGAAGAAAAAAGAAAAAAGGAAACACAGAAACGCTGAAAAGGGAAAGGCAAAGGCAAAGCGAAGTCAAAGGCGCCAAACTGGTTAAGAAAATGCCCAAAGCGGAGGTGGGCGGGGCTGGGCGTGTATTCAGTCAACTTTTCTGTAATGGCGCCGGGCGAAAGTGCAAGCGAAGCAGCGTCGTAAACGTGACGCTCGAGTGGCAATTAAAGCGGGCCAGGTGTCGCCTGCAGACTTCGCTAGTGATGGACTCATTTTGGCAATGAATAAATTAGGCAGTGCGATGATTAGTTGTGCACAGCAAAGAGTCATCGGTGCTGTGCGATATGTGAGCTTAAACTACGCTTTCCTTACACTAGAGGTGGATTGCGATGTAATCGATTGCTTAATCGATTTTATGTATTTTTTTGTCTAGACTAATTATCAATTCTTCTTTCTGGCTATCACTTTAAATTTATAAGAAAATGAAAGGCTTTCCGAAGAATTCATATCTTTGTAGTTACTCGCAATATTAATCTGTTAATATAGCAAAAGTTTCATACCGATATCCCTCAGAATAGCAATTCGATATATCGATATATCGCTCCGATCTGAGCAAAAGCATGTATGCCGAACTTAAGTTTTCACTACCAAAGCTTTCGATAAAATCATCGATTTAGAATATTTTGAATGGCTCAATGCTCACGCTGCCATCTCTAGGAGTCAGGTAGCTCCATTCAAGCATAGCCGGCACTGTGCAGACTTGTAGCTCGCATAACGGCGCTTAATTATTTTCGCTTAGAGCCGCAACAACTTTCGTCGTTCTTTGCGAGTCGCCCGTCGCTCGTCGCTCTTTGCTCGTCTGCTGTCTGTCGCTTGTCGCTTGTCGAGTGTCTGTGTACACGTGTAGACCGCACAACATTTGAGATAAATAACGACTACTAAATGGGCCGAGGTTTGTATCTCTTTCAGCTGCCAGCGCGGGCAGGAGGGGGCACTAATGACTGGCATTTGATAATACACATGTTTCAGGCTGCCGTGCCTTGCTCTACCTTGCCTGGCTGCTCGGCTGATTCGACAGGTGCTCAGCATGCAGCGTAATTGCCAAAAAGAGAACAACGTCGCACACAAAAATGTAATTAAGTTATTATCTCAGTTGCCGCCTACGACACCTGCATACGTATAGAGAGACAGACCATGTTGCGTTGTTTTAGTTTTTGGCAGTTGGCCTGATTGCGTGTCAGCATCGCATTTCCACACGCACGCACCAGCGCTTTTTGTAGCATACTTCGCGGCGCTGTCAATAGGCGAAAATTGCAAGTTGTAAAGATTTGCGTCAACTGCATTTAATGAGTGTGCTCCCGTGACCAGCTTAGCTCGTCGGCTCTGTCACGCTCTGATTGGAGCACATTCTGAGACACATACACACACACACACACACACTCTCTCTCCCACTCTTTGCCTCTCTTGTTGGGGGGCGTGGCTGGTGTTGAGTGTAACATTTTAATGCCTCTAAAAGCTATTGCTTGCTACGTACAACTTTTAATTTGATTACATGCCACAGACACGCAAACTCTCTCCCTCCCTCTCTCTCTCTCTCCTGCCTACCACAAACACGTGCCCGCCCGTACATATGTATGTGTGTATGTGTGTATGGCGAAAGTGTGGAGAATATGACGTGCCTCGGCTATGTCAGCTGCCAAAATGCTTACACACACACACACACACACACACACACTAGCGCACCCACTAGATGGGCGTCTAACACACAGTTACATGCATATTTCATAAGGCAAACAGGCGCACACGTACGCACTATAAACACTAATACAAACATAGCACGAGCCGAAAAGTCGAAATTTATATGCTGCATAAATATAAATTTCAATTTTTTTCTTTTTGCTTCACTCGGGAACATCGACCCAGGCCGGCAGACTCGTTTCATCGTTTCGTCTCAATCTACTCCGCCCAGTGAAGCAACGTGAGGGAGAGGTCTCACTGGCCCTGCACCTTGGCAAGCAATAGCTGCCTATTTTTGTTGCTTGGCTGCACAGTTTGGCTGGGGTCTTTGATGTAGTAGCTTCAGCTTGAGGCCTGTAGTTTCCAGCCAACAGCAGACGTAGACTGCGTAAATATTGTTGGTAAACGCCCGCAGCCTCGAGGCCCAACACACGCAGACTGGCACCCACTTAGACAGCTACTTACACACAGAGAAACAGGCGTTCTCATATGCCACACTTGCACGCAAGGGGCGATAAGTTTATAATTGTGGCGGGCAGACAGCGGACTACCCTGTAACTGAAAAGAGTCCAAATAGAATTGAGCTAAGCCATGTTGCAATTTTAAGCTACTCCCAAAAGTATGCTACACTATTTATATCGCGTTCGCAAGGGAATTTTACGCTGCGCTCGAAAGTATGCTATGCTTTATTTAGCGGAACTGGCTCAGAGCTTAGCTGATGACAAGAATTCAAGGAGCAGCCGCTTTGGCTACCCTCTCTGTGCTGGCACTTTCGCTGGCATGATAAATATTTTGCTGGATATTTTGATATTTTATAGATGGCTGCGTTTAATTGTGTGCTTGCCCCGCCCCCTAACGCATGCGTTGACCTTGGGGTTCTGGGCCCTGTTAAAGCTGGCAAGACACTTGCCTAAATTAACGGCACTTGTAGTGTGCATAAATTCGACTCTTTAAGCCAGACTTGCGGACAGGCAATAGTTCAACAAGGCTTCGCAGTCGCAAGTCGCAAGTCGCAACTTGTGCAATTTCCGCCCAACTTGGCTGGTTTAAGCCATTCTCCGGATGGAATGAGGCGTTAGCCGACTTTTGAATGAAAGTTGAGACATTTCTTTTGCCAGCTGCTTGCAAAGTTTGTAATTTATTTTTAATTCCGCGAGTAGAGAAGAGATGGCAGCCGGAGTGAATTGCAATTATTTATATACGCGTCATTTGCCATCTGTGCAATTCGCAGCTGTTTGCCAACTAATGGAGCTGTATTCCATGTGCACAACTTTTGACAGACAGCAGCTCAATGCAAATTTGATGTAATTAAGCGAATGCGGTGCATTTAATTTCCAATTAACTCATGAAATTAGCAAAAAAAAAAAGAAGGAAACCACGGCATATTTATTTATAGATTATCACAATTAATTTCAAATTAAATATTTGTGGTAATTAAATTTGACAGCAATTCCAACGGGACAAATTGTCAGGAACTTTGGCACTGTCAGCTGCCAGCTATGCACATATTTATATGGGCAACTGTAATGGAATGTGTGTGCTCAAGTTGACAGCTAATTAGGAGGACAATTGACAAAGGCAAATTGAGTGAGTGCAAAGAGTGGGGCTCGCACAGTGCACGCAGTCAATTCATATTAATCAGACGGAAACTATTTCAACGCCAAACAGGAAATATCCACTGTGCGACTGTGATAGCAATGAATGAACTCACGTTTTCCGGCAGCTCTCCGCCCACATACAGCTGCTGACACGAGAAATGGGCAAATAGTCAAACAGTCGAATAGTCGAACACTCAAATAGCAGGCAACAGCAGCGAGAACATGTCGCCCGACAACAGAAAAACAAAGCGAAATGTTAATGGCAGGCAAATGTCTGTGTGTGTGGGTGTGCGTAGGGGAATGTCGTATAAATCACAAGAGCGCGTCTATCCGGGGATAGAATATGTGTGTGTGTTTGTGTGTGTGTGTGGCGCCCTCTGGTGGCTATAGGGCACACAAGTGCACTGCGCGCCCACCTTCCGCAGAGTAACGCCCTAGCCTATGCCTAGGCCCTCCTTCTCATCCTCATCCTTGCCATCATGTCGCATGACATATTGGTTGGATCTGGCTTATAAAATATGTGTGTGCGGCCTGCTTTATTTCGGCACGTGACTAGCATAGCAATTGGCCCTGAGGGTGTGTGGTAAATTGAAAACAACAAATTCATTGCCTACTTACAGGCGCGCCGGATATTTGTAATGTTCCCCCTAAATCGCGTATACGCAATATTTCTCAAAAAATTACAAATTACAATTTTCTCTTGCGGCCGAAGCCCTGCATAAATCTGCAGCTGGACTCTGCTGTTGCTGTCAACTTGGCCTGGCAAATTCGCAGCACATTAGGCCCATTTGCAGCAGAGGTAAGCGCAGTTAAATTGCCGGAAAGTAGGCAGCATTACGCCGCACAGCACGTGAGGTAGGCCACGAATTAACATTGCGACATCGGGTCACTGCGGCGGAAGGAACTCAACAAAAAAAAAAAAACAAAATTAATAATATATACGTCCACAAACTATGCACACATTAGAGCTCTGGCCAGATTCACATATTGCCGCTTTTAGCGTAAAATAATAATCTGCTTGTTCTCTTGAATCCACAAGCGATGCCAAAAAATGAGGGGGGAAAGACAAAAAATAAAAGTTGTTTGCTTGCTCGCTCGCTCGTTCGCTCGTTTTTTTTCGGCTAACCAAGAGCGCAAAGTCATGACAAGCATGCACATGTGTGTTCGTGTGTGCTGTGTATGTATTAGTTAGTGTGTGTGTGCGCTTTTGTTTGTTTGCTTCTATTTTGCGTGTGTGTGTTTTTTTCGGGTTGCGTGCTCTCCTTTGGCCCTGTGCTGTGCCAGGACTACAGCGGCAGCGGCAGCAAAAAGATCATTACGACCGTGTGTCTATTGTCTGGCAGTTTGAAGAATGCTTAGCATTTTGCCAGGCTTTTATTTGTGGCCGCACACACTCACAAAGTTTGCAGGCACTAAATATTTTATAGCTTCATGCATGCATGTGTGTGTGTGTGTATGTACATATGCGTAATATGCTTTACGAACCTGAATGTTTTCACTTTTTTTTGCCCCCGCTCCTTTGCTGTGCTAACTAATAACTGACAATGTGGCATGTTTACCGATGTAGCTGCTGGCACAACAATAGCAAGCAGAGAGTGGGAGAGATGTTACTTGTATTTAATTTTACGCCCCAAAGTATGCTTTAATTTGGATAGCCATCAATTGTGCGTCGGCCCATGATTTGGGTCTCTCTTGTGTGGCATTTGTTTTCATTATGTTTTATGACAGTGAGCGACAAGCATTCAATTTGATTTAATGCTCGCCTCGCTGAAGCCTGTCTACATCAGTCCAGAGCCCCTCCCTGATTTGCATCTATTTTCGGGCGTCGAGTCTCGAGTGTGTCTGTGTAATTTGCTCGCCCTATCAGTGGGCATCGGTGTCAAAGTAAATGGCCCAGAGGCCGCATTAATCGGTATTAAAAACTCAACTTTAATTTATGCTCGCCACGTTTTGCGCGACCAAGTCAATTAAAGCTTATCTAAAACCAATTTAAATTTAAGCGTCGCTCGACGCCATTAAAAAAAAAAAACGCTCACGGTGTCAGCGAAAGTTGCGCGCGTTGAGTCCATTAAAAGAGTCGTTAAAATGACGCTGGAAAAGGAAAACAGCAGAAGAACTGCAAAAAAATTAATTGCATAATTAGAAGCGTTTATCATGGCGCGCAGATTGAGAGAGAGCGGGGAGAGAGAAAAAGAGAAGGAGCGCGAGAGAAAGTTAGAAAACCAGAGAGCCAAACTAGCGTTAAATGAATGCGCTTGCATTCTGATAAATTCAAAAAAGCCGCAAGCCTGAAAGCTCGAAATATTGGCTGCCATAAAACACTTTTGACGGCCGTGGATGAAGGCAGCGGAGTGCACTTCGTCGCCTTCTGTCTGCCACATCAAATTGACTTAATCACAAAAGTTTTTCGCCCGCCGCCAAAAAGTATGCAAAACTTTTGCGTGTAACTGCCAACATACATTTTTCCAGCTGGATTTTTATTTGCACGCAAGTTTTACGCACAAACTTGTGTACGCTGGCACACACACACACACACACACACGCCCACTACACTTATACTTGTATTTGTGCATAGTGTATGCTGTAAGGTGCCGAGGCGTGAATCACGCCCACTCACTGCCAAAGTTGCTGCTGTTTTTCAATTGTATTTCTCCCCCTTTATTTTTGAGCATGTTCTGCATTTCAGTTTCACCTTGAGATCGTTAAACCAGTTGGCTTTGTGTCACAACAAACAATGAAGTTAGCACTTAATTAAAAGCGAACACTGAGACTCCCAGGAGATTCGCACGGCTGGAACTACCCTAGCTCAGTTTAGTTCTATCTACCTGGCTCGCTTTGCCGCAGCGACGACACAACTGCACAGTGTGCCTGCCATGCTCAACTTTGTGCTCGAGCCAAAGTTAAACGCAGTTGCGCCATTTCCGTTTCCGCTCTGCGCCATTTTGACACCCCATTGCCGACTGCCGACTGCCGACTGTCGACTGTCGACAGCCGTCGTCTGCGCCTAGGCAACTATTTGATTTTCTAATTATTTGACTCATGAGAATTTATGGCGTGCCAGCGCAGTGGCAACAGGTAAGCACGGACGACCCCAGGCGCAGACCGTAAACGGGCTAGCAGACCGTGCCGTTGCTTTGCTCGTAAATAAATTAACGGCTTCCGTTTTGGGCATGGTCAGCGAATCGCAGGCTCATTAGGCGCATTTATTTGTTTGCCACTGGCCCCGAGTTGCATGCTGCATAATTAATTAATGTTAATGCCAATGCCGATTTTAATGTGCTGCCTTCCAGCCGCTCCTTGTGCACGTGCTCTACGATCCGATTTCAACCCTTCGCAACACGCAATACGATATTTAATCATATGAAATGAATTCACGATTGAACGCACATTTTTCGCAAATTAGTGGCCAAGGCAGCTCGAGTTTTGTGGAATTTGTGGCGTGTGAAGGAATGCCGTGATGTGTGTGTGTGTGCGAGGTGTGAGTGTGTGAGTGTGTGCGAGGTGTGAGTGTGTGCATAACAGCTGCTTTCACATTTATTGGCAATTAGCATTGGGCTTCGCCAGCGCGTTGCTCATTAATTAAAACGCCACCTCCCACAGATTTTTCAATCGAGAGCGCGAGTATTTCCCGCCACTCAAGCGAGTGTTGCATATTTAATGGGTATCACTTTGGCGAAATTGCTATAGTTTTAGAGTACTTTCCAGTGTTGTTTGCAATTAATTAAACCTTAAGTGAAAGCGCACTTCAGTTTCTGCTTTTGGCTGGCAATTGATAAGCTGAAATTAATTCAGTTTTCTCAAGCGATTTGCAACTCGTTTTACTTTTTAGAGCTCTCATGTTTTTATATTTTTATAATATTGATATATAAACATTTATATGGGTGCAGGAAATCGAAAGAGCAAGATTTATGATACTGTTAAGGCCTTCTTTAAGACTTCTTCAACTGGTAAACTAGCCTTCATAATTTTTTCTCCATTTCATTTCGTACTTGCTAGTGCCACACTTGCTGCATGCTTGTGGCACTGCCAAATACAGATAGAATTTATTATCTTAGGGAATTTATGGTCCAAGTCGTTTATCATTTCAAGTCGCCGTTCGATGCGGGCCCCCACTACTGCACTACCCCATTCAATATATTTTAAGCGCAATGCATAACGAATTCTAATTTCAGATTTATATAGTTTTTTTTTCTTGTGACAGAGCCAGTTCATAGAAAGGAAGTTCTGGATAGAGATGTGTGCACAATTTATAGCAGTTGAATCCAGCTCGAATTGCTTTGGATAAGAATCAAGTTGACTATGGTAGCACAAAGGTAATTGAATGAGTCCCAAAAGCAGAGTAGACATCACCTGGGAGAGGCTCGAGGTGTTCAGTTCATTAATAGACCCTTTTATAATTAAACAAAGGTCAGCTGGAGTTCAGACAACAATGTGTCAAAGACTGTCCCCGGGTGCCACTGAAAGGCTGTTGCGCATTTATCACAGCACAAAGCGGGAGAGAGAGGGAGGGAATGAACGAGTGTACGTGACTGTAGCCGAAGGCAAAACTATCAGCATACCCTACTGTGACTGTCCGAGGCTTGTGTAATTACAATAGCCAGCTGAATGGGATGCTTGGCTGGACCCTCAGCTGTCGCTCTTTAAGCCAGCTGAGAGCTGTTGTTAATGCGTTTAAACTGCAAATAAAATTTCCAACCGGCAGGCGGACAGGCGGCAATTGTTGCCCCAGCAAGGAAATTAAATATCCTGTAGGTGCGCAGGGCGAGAAACGCTCTCTCGACAGACTGGCGTAATTTCATTCGTATTTTTATTAGGTTTGACTCTTATCTGGCGCTCGAGCTTTGGCACAGGCTGTGATTTCTCGGCTCTAATGCTCCACACATGCAGGCGGCAATTTTTGCATAATTTTGTAATTAGTTTAAAATGCTTTTAATTGCCTGAGAGACGGTCGAGTTGTGTTCATTAGCCCTGTCGCGCGGCTGTTGGGAGTGTGTGTTTATCAAAAGGGACGGTCGTAGCACACCTGTGGCCTACGTGTCGTATGAGCAACGGCTTTGCATAATGTGCGACCGTTTGGGATTCAAGTTCGTACTACAAGCTGAGAGCCTGGGCGGCTTGTGCAGGTGTGTGCGTGTGTGGACCAACTCACATGCATAATGTATAAGCTAATGCGTTGAAAAATTGCGTAAAGAAATTAACATACGAGAAATGTTGACGAGAAATTTGGTCACAAAGCGGATTTAAGGCGTAGGTCGAGATTAAAGCTCGTCGTCAACGTAACGTGCAAGGAGAGGACCAAGTTGAGGATGACGATGACGATGACAACGAGCAGAAGCTGCTTGGACCAGGGGATGAAGTGCCGCACTTTGATTGTCCGTTGTCCTGTCAGCACTTTAATTAAAATACTTGAACGCTCCAACCTCAGCCAATGAACTTTTCCTATTTTCAATTTCAAACAACACCAAACTGCCTTCTCATCCCCAATCCCCCCCCCCCCAATTCCCAACCACCCACACAACAGCATCAAGAGAAACACCAGCAACAACAACAGCAACAACTAGGAGAACCGCAACGCACCCAACTCAAGTAAGAAAAATACGGAAAGAAAAATTAAAAAACAACTTATAATTAAAGGTAGAACATAAAGCAAAGCGCAAAGTTTGTTTGACTTTCGTTTCGCTCATTTTTAACAGTTCCTCTCCATCTTCATCTTCTTCTTCTTCTTCTACATCTGCCGCTGCTAAGCTGCCAAGCTACCGATGTGGCCCAAACGAAGCGCAGAGAATTATTTAGATTTATATTAATTAATATTTGTTTTGTCCTTTTTCGAGTGACCCGTGCCCAGTCGCAACACCAACGCGCACAACGGTTTTGCCTCGCCTATTGCCACTCTGCGATTGCCACTTGCCAGCAAAGTAGGAAAACAAAATGAAATTAAAGGCTTCAGCTGGTCAGTTCCTTGTGAATGTTGATAATTTAATTAGTGTCGCTCTAGACAAGATTTGTAGATAAATTAGTCGGTGAGCAAAGCGTTTATTCTTCTTTATTTGTCATTAGGCTTAATGCACTGCCAAACAGAAGGGTCAAAGGGTTAGTAAAGAGGTCGCACTCTCGTTAATTTAAACACTCTTTATCAGTTTATTAATGACTATTTGAAATTGGTTAAAAATTTGTTTTATATTTTATAAATATTTAATAATTATTTTGTATATTTCTAATATAGTTTTGTATTAATAAAATTGAGCAGAAACATCAACTTATTCTCAGTGAAAAGAAGCCTTTTTTTTAATTTTGTTTTATAATTTTTTTTTAATTAATTTGTAAACAGATTTTAATTGAGCTATTTAACTGACTGTTACTTTTCACAGGCACACAATAAAAAATGTTCCCATTTGCTCACATTCTTTCCTTCTCGTTCTTACCACTCTGCCTAAAATATAATATTATTTTGGTATTAAATTAAAATAATGTTTATATTATGTTATTTAACTTTCTTTTTAAAGTCTATTTAAATCTTGGGGTTTTTATTTTGCGTTATTTGCAGATTTTTAAGTCGACACTTTTAAATGCTCGCTAAGCGATTAACCGTTAATCGCCTCACTTATCTAACCCAATGAATATCGCGATTATGCCGAGGCTCACACTTTCGGTCGAACTGATAACTTTGCTGGGGCTGCCGAAGCTGCGTCCGCATCGTTGAATGGCCGGCGTGCAACTGAAAGGCGCCTGCGAAGCTGCCACGCCAGGCTCCAAGCAGTGTGGGCGCCCGAGCCAGGAACACGCATTCGGGGCGCATCGCTTGTGTTCGCTGCCGACGAACAGCCGATGGGGAAAGTGTGCTAAAAAGCGTAGCACACGTAGCACAGTTGCACGAGTTGCCTTTTGCAGGGCACTGGGTTAGTCGGCAAAATGGCAATTTATGAATGGAACAAACACTTGTTAGCGTGCGCAGGGGCAATGTTGTATAACAGTAGACCAGTAGTCAGTCGACTAGTTGTGGTATGCCAGTCACTCAGTTGGCATACCATGCAGGGGTAAGGTGCCTGCCAAACTTTGCTATGCCCATGACAAATGACAGTCTTTTGTTGTGCCTTCGCCAAAGAGAGAAAGAATCTCGCGCGTTTGTAATCGAAAGTTTCAGCTCCCTCAACAAATAAAACAAAATGTTTTTGTTTGCAGCTCGAGCCGAGAAGGAAAACTTTTCAGATGCAACGCTTATTCACCTTGCAACTGGAATTTAAATTCGTGCTTGGTCAAGGAGCAATCCGCATTTAAGTAAACAAGTTTCCACAAAAATGCCAAAATGCTGTTTAGCTACTTAGAAGCTTAAAGATCATTAGAAGAGAAGAGATTTTGATTAAACAACTTAAAAATATAGTTCCCATGCTTCCTGAGAGCTAGTAGATTTTCTTAGGTATGGTTATCAAAACCAAATCAATTTGCACATAAATTTTACTGTTAATTGTTGCAAAAACTAAAGAGAATTTAGTGTTCTATCATATGCGTATACGTAATACGTAGCCCTGGCAGAGATGTAAAGTCTTTCGGCTCAGGCCAGTTAAATCACACAATATTCTTGGTAGGTAAATAAATCAGACATTTTCTTTTCATTTAAAAAGTTGTTAAATTGTTATATTATGGAAATGGGATATATATTTAACTGCTGAGCCGACTGCATCTCGAGCAAATTATCGAAATGGATGGCTGAGTGACAGCTGTAATATCGTATTTTATATGCATTGCCTACACTTTGCCGGCCGCTTCACTGAACTTTTCTCTTTGCAATACGACCAAGTATTAATCGAAAGTAATGGGAGATTCATCACTGAGCACGTATTAAATTTAAAAATTTAAATAATACATTTTCTTACATATTTAATGCAATAAGTTGCTTGAGTTATATAAAGAAATTTTAATTACACAGTGTTATTGCTAATTTCTTTATAACAATAGCCTGATTCATTTTGACTTCATTTCTTTTTTTTTAGAATTCAGCTGGCGACTCTTGAGACTGTTCGAGGGTGCTGGCAAAATGCACCAGTCGTCAAGCTGTGCTGCAATTGGCAAACGCAGTCAAGACGATGAAAAGAAGAAGCTCACACAATGTAAACATTGTGGCAAGATGGCTGTGTGGGCAGCGGAAAAACGGAGACTGCAGCCACTGCCACTGTGTAAGCCGAGGCCAGCAGTCAAGTGCTCGCGGACAGCTTAACCGTCAGCCAAGGCAAAGATCAGCAACAATGCAAGTGCCACAAATAGTGGCAAGAACAAAAATAATACTTGCGCAGTGTCTGAGAATACCTGGTAGCATAAAGACTGTGAAATATATACAAACAAAGAGACCTGCCTTCCCTTTCTTAGAGGGTATTCAGCAATTGTGGCAAACGTTTTAGCCAGCGACTTCCGTCTACATTGTTGTGTGCTTGTTGCTCGTTGACTTTTGTGCTTGTTATCTGATTTCCTCAGCTTCTTCTACCCCAAGGCGAACACAAAACGAAAGCGTATTTCGTGAGCGTACACGTAAACCGTTAGAATTGCCAGACTAAAGCAGGCAACCGATAAATAAACAAACAAGCAGCCACAACTCTAAAACACGTGTACGTTTGGCACTGCATACTTTCAGGCGGGGCCCCAAAAGCAACAAACGATATCGCCAATTGAAAATATGTTTGACGCTATAAAGTTGTTGGGCTCAAGACAAAATCGGCTTGCCAAACACACGAATTAGCATATGACAACCGACAACCTCTCGAGCACAAGACTTTAATTTGCCTAAGCCCCTGTAGAGCTCCGCCAAGACGATTTGCATGCATAAATTAAGTTTCCTAAAAAAAAAAGAATTTCGATGAAAAAGAATCACACACTCGAGGCCATCAAAATTAGAGAGTGCGGAAAAACTACTTCGCAGGCAGAAGAAGCCAATAAAATCTTGTTAGTAGAGCCCATGAAACATACATAAACCTAGTGTGTGTGTGTGCGTGTGTGTGTGTGCGTGTGTAAGTCGCAAATCGAAGGAGCGCAAAACAAAAGGGAAACGGCAAAAACTTTTTGTCAAGGCAGGCAGCATGTCAACTTTTAAGAGAAGTACGCTAGCAAAAGGACGGAAGAGCAAGGGAAGAGCAAACAGACAAGCTGGCGGGGATTGGGAGAGACTGAAGACGGGGTCTAGCCCCGCAAAGCAAAGTCTCAAATTTCAGAGGAAACGGAAGGCAGCGGTAGAAAGGATAATGCCCGGCATGCGTAACGCATAAGCGGCAAATTCCATTAAGTGGCAAGCGGCAACAACGACAGCAACAGCAACAACAACAACAACAACAAGAGCAACAACCAGCACCAGCAGGATGAATGGGATGGATAAGCATGGAGGCGTGGCTGGGCGAACTGGGCGAATTAAAATGATATGAGCAGAGCGTTGCCAGAGTTGCCACTGCCACTCGCTGTTGCTGTCGCGTCATGGCAAATAAACTTTTTTATATGCCTTTTGATGAGGGTGAGCGTGTGTGAGTGTGTGTGTGTGGTGTGCCTGCGTCTGTGTGTGCGGAACGAGAAAATAAAATTTCAATTTACAAGTATAACTGGGTCAGTAAAGGCAACGGATTCGAGCTCTGAGTCGGACTCGGACTCGGATTCGGACTCAGATTCCAATTGGGACTTTGATTTCGCTGCGATGCTGCGACACTTCCATGTTTTCCTGCTAACGATTTTTTTTTAAAAGCTACATAAACAATTTATATTCATCGACTTATGGTCACACAAGCAGCGGCACGATAGTTGGGCGCATAAATTAAGCCGGGACGTGGAAAATGTTTTCTCTTTTGTCCTTGCACTGCATATCGAGTCTGGTTTAAATTCAATTACAACCCAGCGAGAACATCCTGGTGCGGCGTCTGACAGTCGCTAGATAGTGGGTCTCTGTTAAATTCAAATTGTTGCACATTTCGCGTAATCTCTCTTCAATGCAATTGATTTATTGGTTTTCTGTTTGGCTTTCTTTGTTTATATATTAAATGATAATTAATTAAATATGCAAGGGAAAAATGAGAGTGTTAAATTAAATACAAAATAAATATATATCGACTTTGAGACTTTTTAAATTTATTTCAATAAAAAAAATTAATTTTAAACACGTAATTATCGCGTTGAATTCCTTTTCATGTTCGAAGGGATTCTTCGATTTTAAATGTCGCTCGAAAGTATGCTACATTTTAAATGTAAATGCAACAACAGCACCTGTCCCAAAACGAAATGTTGCTGTAATGTTATGTGAACGGGCTGTATCCTTATTAGCAAATACACGAACCATAAGCAAAAGCTTTCTGTATGCTATCTAACAGCGCAACACAGCATCCACACAACTGTTAAGCAATGCTGAATTAGTGTTGACAGGTCAGCCTAGCTAGCTGCTAAAACGTTACAGAGAATTTCTAAAGTTTTGGCTTTTTTGCAACCAAAAAACATTTTTTCGTATTTTTTCCTTTTCACTGTTATGTTTTTGCTAAGGTTGGCAGCACTGATCAACACTGCTGTTAAGCTGTAAATAAGGAGGTACAACAAGTTCGTTGAACGAAAGCATGCCAAAGCAGAGTAGGTGAGTGGAAAGCAATGCATTTTGTTTAACCCAATTAGCTTGTCATTGGATACGCACAAAGCAGCTAGTCAGGTTGACAAACAAGGTGCTAATTATGCCCAACGTGCTGCTGTTGCACCAACAGCATCCGCACAAAGAACATCAAGGGGTCTATCAAGAATGCGGCGCCCTGACGATGACAAATGTAGAAGAAGGTGCGGGGCGGGCGCGAGGGACGATGGTGAATGGGGGCCAAATAGCAAGTGCCGAATGGCAAAGGGAACAACAAGCAGACTGCATTGTTGTTGACAGACACACAGAGGGGCACATGTGTTTGTAAGTGTGTGTGTGTGTGCCTGTGATAGCTATGCAAATAGAGCGCTTCATATTAAGAGATCTGCGCATATACAACGAAAGTCAGTATTGATATTGGAAACAATGAACGAGCGGAACAGCAAGCAGAGCCACGTTCGCAAACACAGAAATAGATGTAGTCAGAGCCGCAGTCAGAGCATGGCCATTTGTTCCGTTGGTTTTGCAAATTGAATTGTAATGAAGTTATGCTCATGCCGTGCTCTCTCCATGGCTTAGGGTGTTAGTTGTCAAAGGCATGTGTGCCGCAATTTCATTGCCCCCGGTTTTCCGACCGTGCCACTGCACAAACAGTACAGACCCACACAGGTTAACACACACACACACACCCACTGGGTGTCAGTCTCTGTGTGTGTGTGTGTGTGTGTGTGTGGGAGGTAGTTCGTTTTTCTGCCGCTGCCGTTGCTGTTTTTGTAGCTGCGATAATAGGTTTACGAGTTTACAAGCATTTTTACGCCCATATCGTATTTACGATAGGCTTGCGGTTTAGCTGCAGCCAATTGGAATGACACTGTGTAAACACGTCTGTAAATACTTCTGTGTACACGCAAGTGAAGCGTGTAGCCAATGAAAAAACGCAGTGAGCCGCGGCAAGGGAAACAGAAAAAAGTGTTGCATCTTTTAGGCGCACATTTAAATTGAACGATTAATTCGATTAATTTAATTGCTGACTAGTTAATTGATAGCGGCCAGAAGCGTTGTAAAAAGAAATTGTACAAATTTAGAAATGCAAAAAAGATGAATATTAAAAAAAATGTATAACATTTATTTAAATTTTTAATGCTTGCCTTTTCGCTGTGGTAGCCATAGCAAGTTAAAATGGCGCTGTAATAAAAAAAACTGCTGCCGCCGGCGTATTAGCTTAGCTCATATTTCAATTTCCACACACACACACGTTCAATAAAAACTAGCGTAAAAAGTATTTTACACTTTATAAACTTTCAGCGCGTTCAAGCGGAAATAATCTGTTTTATTATTTCAATTTATGACATTTTTTTTCTCCATGCTAGCATAAAATGCAATACGATTTAATATTGCAATGCCGCAGCCATTTGCTGAAACTAAAATATGGCGAAAATGTTCAATTTAAATCTGGAAAGCAAAGCCAGAGAGAGCGAGAGGGGATGAATTTCTCGTGGCCCTTGGCATAAATATTCATACTTATACGAGCAAAAGTATGCTAATTCCACGGATATTAAACTAGTTTTTTTTTTGGAAAATTCACCGCATACATAGATTGTGGGGTACAGTTTTTGACACCAAATTTACCCTAGGCAAACTTTGTGATTTATGGCGGATTTATGGCTTATATGTGTGCACTTGCAACGTAAATAGTTGCCAGAGCGAAAGCAAAAAGTGCAATAAATATAAATTGGCTGAAAGCAGGGGGGAAAAAAACAAAGAAAAATAGCCAGTTTAATAAACCATGTGTGGCTGGCAACGAGAGCAATTAGGCAGCATTTATATGCAGATATATCGGGAGAGAAAACTAAATTTCAAACTTTATTAGAGTGCAGGCAATGCCTGCCAAGCAAAGAGCAGCTTATACAGTCTTTATAAATAATAAACTATGCTTGAAAAAAGAAATATAAATTTGCCTTAAATTAATTAGACAAACTGCAAATATGCCAATTTAACCCTCAAATGGAATTAGCTGTGCACTCAAAGAGCTTTGTTTCATTTCGAGTGTTTCCAAAAATTAAACTTACACCAAAGCCCTTTGGCTTACTTTAAGCGCATCAGACACGCTCAACTGGTGCCAGCCAGTGGATGCGTGTCAATGCATGCTAATTAAATGCAGCCAATGGAGGAACGGGGACAGGAGGGAGATATAAAGGGAGCATCAGAGTAGCATTCGGTTTTAATGGGTTCTCTCGCTTTTGTGCCTGTTTAATGGACAACATTTTGCCACACGCGTTACGCAAAATTTCACAGCAATAACAAAAAGATTTTTATGCTCGTTGACTCTGTACTCCACTCCACCTCGGTCGGCTCGGCTCGGGCATGCCTCATAAATATGCAAAATTTTGCAGCATCGTTAACACGCACACACGCACACACGCGCAGGCTCACGCACGCGGGCATGTGCATGTGTGAATGGGGCAAAACTTACCCTTTATAAAATCGACAGCCATTTCCAGGCCGTAGGTGTCCTTGTCGCAGTCATCCAATAAATGCGCGCCCAGTGTCACATTCGGCAATAATTGTTGCTTGTTCACCTGGTCCAGCGTGTAGAGCATGGCCTCCAGTGCCTGTATGCCGCCCTGTGGCATGATCTGGCCACAGGTGATGCTGTCCTCGCGCGAATGCACCATCATCAGGCCGCCAAGTATCACATCCCCTTCGAGCACTGCGGCATGCTTCACTGGCCACCCGGAGGCGGCACCGCCTGCAGTTGTGCCTGCCCCCGCTGTTGTTGCTGTTGCTGTCGTTATTGTTGTTGCTGTTGGGATGCTGCTGGCCACAGAGCTACTGAATGTATTGGCATTCAATTGCTCCGGTTGGGATTGCGTGGTATCCAGCCAGCGCAGCGTAGGCACAACTTTTGTAGCCACTGTTGCTGCCGTGTTGCTGTTGTTGCTGTTGTTGCTGCTGTTGTCGATTGCCCTTGTTATTGCTGCTGTGGTCTCTGTTGGTGCTGGTGCCGCTGCTGCTGTGTGCCAATTGCTTTTGTTATTTGCTTTTATTGTTGACCACGCCCCCGGCTGTGTAGTCGGCGTTGTCCCATTTTGTTTCATATTCAATTTATCTTCCGTTTTTTCAACATCTGTGGCTGTTGACATGATTGTTGTTGTTGTTGCTGTTGGTGTTGCTGTTGCGGTGCCAGCTACTGTTGTTGTTGTTGCTGCTGATGTTTCTGCTGCTGTTGCTGCCTCTGATGTTGCTGTGGGCGCAATGCGTTTAGTTTTTATTGGTATTTTTGCGGATGTTATTGTTGCTGACATATGTTTAGCATATGTTGCTGCTGTTGTTGCGACTATTGTTGCTGATGTTGCTACTGGTGCTGCTGCTGCTGCTGCTGCTGTTGTCAGCTGTATTGATGTTGCCGGCAATTTAAGTTGCTCTACTGCTATACCCAGCAGCTTATCCCTTTTCATGCCGCTTCTAATGGTTGCTGATGCTGTTGTTGCTGCCACGTCTCCCTCGGTTGTTGCTGTTGTCGCTGCATTTAAAGTGTCGCTTAAAGCATCCACCTCCGACGCTAGCTGCCTGCTGGGCTGTGGCGGACCTGTCCGTGGCAACAGGGTTAATTGCTGCCCTGCTCCGTTGTGGCTCTTCGTCAGCAATTGCTCCGGCAACGCCTGCAATTGTTGCTGTTGTGTGTTGCATAGCTCGCCGCACAGCATCAACAGCAGCAGCGATGGCAGCAGCAACGGCCAAAAGGATGCGCCTCTGGCCCTGCTCGACACCATTTCGCACACTCCGTTGCGCGTGTATGTCACTCTGTGTGTGGTTGTGTGTGTGCGGGGGGGGGGGGGGCTTCTATCTGTATATGAGTTGCTGTGCTAAGTACGCAGTGTGACAAGCATTAACATGAAATGCGACCGAATTTGTTTTCGGCCAGCGGCCAAATAAAATTCAATTAATTTCAACAAACAACAGCTTCAAATTGTTGCTGGCCAACGCGTTTTAATTAAGTTGCCCGCCAGCTGAAATTGATGTGGCTGCTAATTCCATGCGTAGTTGTTGCTGCTGCTGTTTGCCTCCTTTCTTCTGGTTGCTGCTTCTTTTGCTGCTCTTGTGGCGTGGCATTTTTATGCGTCTCAACTTTGTATCCGCTGCATGTTGTGGCTGGCAGGTCTGGAAATAAAAACGCAAGTGGGGAAAAACTCGTTGAGATGAGCCAAAAACAGAGTAAGCAGTGGAAAAATACTGCATAAATAAGTACACGCAAAGCGAATTATAAATGTTGCGCACTTAAGCAAATTTAATGAACACTGAAAATGCGCAATTAAACGAAACAAACGCATTTGTTTACTTCGCTTTTAGCACATCACGAACTGACCGAGTTGGAGTTGAGTTTTGTGTTGCCTACTTTTGTGCGCTGGCAATAAATGAACACGATTCGTGTTGGAGTTGCAGAGCCAAATTTAAATGTCAAGCAATTAAAACAACAAACTTGTACAGAGAATCTCTCTCTCTCTCTCTCTCTCTCTCTCTCTCCCACTCTGGCTGCTCGCAAGCCAAAGTTTATAGCAAGTTTTGCGGTTTTGCGAAAAACTTCACACTAGTCAAATGATTCTACAATGTTTCAGTTTTAATCTTTTAATGGAGGCAACTCTATACTCATATTTCATGGTTGCAGTCATTTTAATTTTTTTCAGGCTTAGCAAATGGAAAGTTATGGCTGATAAAAATTAGTCAGTTATCTAGTTTAATCTGCATTTTAAAGCTAATTACGTAGTGTGAAAAAGTTTTATACTTTTCGGAACTTTCTCTTCAGCTTTAACTGATTTATGTGGCTTGGAAGAGGTCTTTAAGAACTAGTTATATAGCAGATAAAGTGTTAAGGATTACCTTACGATATGCTATTAAATTCAATATCGTAAGTCACACGGGCGTAACTGGTACACAGCATAAACTTGAAATTACTGCAATTTGGGTTTATTACACTTTCAGTCGACTCTTGTGTTGTAGTTGTGCGTAGTTCAGTGTAATGCTGCCACATTACGAGTGGTGTGTCAAATAAATACACACTCGTAAACAAATTGCTGACTAAGCGAAGCTCCTTGGGGGCGGCGAGGCGGAGGTAGGTAGGCAAATGAGGATATCCTGTGCTAGCTGGGCAAATAAACACTTATAGAAATTGGAACGATACACAACATACAAGGATACAACAGCTACATGGCTTGGCCTGACCCTGACAGCTCTGCCGGAAATGCCATAAAGTCAGCTGGCAATGCAGAGGAGAGGTGTGGAGAGAAACGGGCATTTTAAACGCAGCTAGCGAACAATGGACAAAGCAAGCTGATAACAAGCCAATATATAGCCAAGCATCCTGTTCTTGTTGTTGTTGAACCGGAAATTGAGTTAGTTGCCAATTGGAAGACGTTATGCTCATTAAATATTAGTAAAGCCCGTCGGCTAATTAATTAACAGGCGTCGGGGCAAGGGATTTACCGGTTTAGTTTTGCAAAAACCCAATTACCAATTAGGCACTTATGTAGCTGTGTCCTTTTGTCCTTTTCTTGCCTATTTCTTATGCCGTGTTTGCCCGGCAACCGTTTAATTAGCTCCCTATAATGGCCGATTAATGGACTCTCCTGGCAGCGCTGTGCTTTGATAACGACTTGCAGAATTGCAATTTATTGTTATTAGTAGGAAGTTTAGTGAAAAACACTTTCGCACTTCGACCCGGCGATAAAGTTTTTAAGACCTGCAAGGGTCGATTGCTGTGCCGTAAAATTAATCGATATGCGGATAAGCAGCCGATAAAAAAAGCCTGGGAATCCACTTGCCAAGCCAGTTGTAATACAAAGTGTGGAGAAGGCTTTAAAAATACCAAACGATAAACTGCGGCTTTTCTCGGCTTCGCTGGGCGCTCTGCTATCACCTTCACCCCGAAATTGCCCAAATACTTTGGCACACAATATAAAAATACCGTTGGCACATATTTTTGGCTGACTGTGACATAATCTTTAATACGCCTAACAGCCCCCGGGAGGGTCACCACATCCCTCTAAATGTTCGCTTATCTCGCATACCTGACGTGTCTGTGCTGCCTGCCCTTTTTCCCAATCCCCCTTCCCTTACCCACAAGATTCGCTTTCCAAGTGCTTTGTTTGTTTTGCACCCACGCAGGCATTGCAAATAGCCCTCGGCTGCGCATTCCCAGTTTGTTTTCCCTGCCCATTTGCCAACTCTGCTAGCCTCTGCCTAATATACGTTTTCATTGAAACGATATTGGGAAGGTCGAAGTTGTCTAGGGATGCTTGGCAAGGTCGTTGTCGCGTGGGTGTCAACTGGCATGTGGCCAGCAAATCGACAGGACGTGCACATAAATTTCAGGCAGCGCAGGCAACTAATGAATCCTCGTTCTGGCTCGGCCTGACTCGTCCTGGCTTGTCTCGGAACTAATGAAACGTTGCTACTGCTGTTCGGCTTTGCTTATCGTCCATGTAAATTTAATTAAACTTATCAATTCTCGCTGTGCCATGCGTCAGCCGCAAGTCAAACAATTGACAGCTGTTGGCCATTGTCCCGGTCCAGACCGCATACAGCAATCTCATATGATATATGACACAACATGGCAGATGGCAAACAATGCCTGTATCCAGAAGCCGTTCTCATTTATGTGTAAACGTCGACCACAGCAAAGCTTTGTGAAGACCAAAGACCACGCTCCAGATAATAATAATGCATGGAAATTGTAATAAAGTATCTGAGGGTCCGTTGGTCGAGCTGTTCCGTCGATCTTAACAGCTTTAATGAACCGAATATCAACGTAATGTACTTGTATGATAAACAATTAATGTACTTTAAATTCATAACAATGCAATTCTTCAGCATTATTGAGAAATGCCTGTGATGGAATTCAACTGGTTAAATTGGTCAAGAGCTTTGAGGTGCGCATGAGAAAAATTCATTGCATACTTTTCGGCGCATATGAAATAAATAAGGTTATTAATGGATTTAAAGACTTAAGCCACAACTTTGCCAAAAACGAAGCGATTTCCTTACGGAATAACATTGTTTTTCTGACTTGAAAAGCTGGAAAACTGAGCGTTTACAAAATTAATAAATGCTTTATTTAAATTTCGAGTTCCAACTTAAAGTAAGTAAGTAAAGTAAGTTCCCTATTTTTTCCAGAATATTTATTCACTTCACCTGTTTTGTCTTTCAATATAGTATTCGGGTAATATTATAAATGTCTTGACATTTTTATTTTTTATTATAAGTAATTTTATGTTTTTTCAACTTTTACCTATAACCTGTTTGTTTAAAGGTAAGCCAGATAAATAGACAGACACGACTAAATTCACACGTTTTGTGGTCTTGATCGCAAATATATATATATTCTTTGCGAAGTTTACAGTGATATCAAAATACATATATCCAAAAATAACAGGAATTTCTATAGAATAATAATTTCTATACTGTTATTATACAGAAACTGGGACAAATTAAATAAATTCCTCATAATTACCGAGCAGCAAAAATGGCTGCACAGAATAAAATAAAATCAAGAGTAAAATATACAATTATGCGAAATATTCCATTTATTGTGTCATTTTGTTTATGTCGCATATCAATTTCAATAATTATTTTCACTTCACTTATTATTTAAATCTATTTCAATTAGTTTAGCCACTGAAATGCGAGCTAATTAAAATTAATGCACATTGCAGAGCACATATTGCAAATCCTTTTAGCTTCAACTGCAAAATATGTCAATGCACGCTTTGGTTGCTTTGCCGCGTTTTTAATGTGTTATAAAGTTATGAGATGGCAGACTCTGAGCACCCACACACACCCGTACACACACACACGCGCGCGTACAGCTCCAGTCAGCTAATGTAGTCATAACAGTTTTGAGCATGTTTTTTTATGCGAAAATTATGCAAAAAGTTCAGTGAGCATAAAAAAAGGACCACGGACCTGACTTGGACACTTGGGCGTGTCGGTGAACCGGCAAAAGGGCTGCAACAAATGCAAAATTAATGCGCCTTCCCCCATTAAAAGCAGCATCGCCCGCCATAAAGCAGGCCAAGTGAGGAGGGCAGCGCAGACAGCAGCTCAGACATCAGCGCAAACCTTCACACGGGGCCAAACTCATTTAGCTCGCGCTCAATTATTGGCATATTATTTATAAGCCACATAGCCCCCGATCCGTTCACTCTTTTTGGTAGGTCATGAACCGAAAAGTAACTGAGGGTGGCGGGAGAAAAGTGCAGAAAAAAGGCAGGAAAAATGTTTGGTCAGTTTTCACATGACGTATACGCAACGTAATGCGTGGCACGTGATGTGGGAATAGAGGCCGATCCAAAGAGTCTCTCGCCGGGGCGTTGACCACTTAATGCATGATTATCTCTAATGAATATGCAATGCGCATAAAAACATTTTCATTTTTTTTTTATGCTCTGCTGCTTGGCCTCTCTTGCCGTGGTTCAAAGTAATAAAATGCACATAAAATATTTCTATAGTGCGGTAATTTGTCATTTCTGAAATTGATTGAAGGCAGACGAGGGCAGACTGTGCGATGCGGCCTGGAATGCTGTAAATTATAAAAGAGCACATAAATCAGTTTCTGGCAGTAGTCGAGTCGCGGCAGCGGGTTGCCGTCATGAATAAATTAGTGCAAATTATTTGAATTTTAAATATTAATAACTTAAATGAGCGTGGTCGAAAAGCCAAAAAGAAATTGTAACAAATTATTTATTAATTTAATATTTAACGTCATTTTGTCTTTTAATTCGTGTAAGTCAAATGAAAATCGAAATGAAACTCTGTAATTAATTAACAAACCTGCAATCAATGAGCTACGTAATTATCCATGTAATTTACGATATGAGCGTAATTGCTTTATCGTATTTTTTACCGCATAATTTAAGCAGAGCCCTTCGAGTTTTTGTTATTCTTATTTATATGCTGATGAACTTTTTTTGTTTGAACAAACTTTCTCAGAAAAAATACTATATACTGCTATATCTCTTGTATGTGTTCTTTTTTTGTGTTGTTCAATTTAATTTATTATCATCTTTATTGTTTCGTCAATTAAAAAGTTTCGCTATTTATTTGCCTGCTGTCGTTTTGGGTTTCCTTTCCGTTTTCGGCAAAGCTTAAAGAACAATTTCAGACAAATTTAAGCGCGGTTCCTTGACAAAATGGCGACACAGCATGCCAAAAAAAAGTTGTGTGCAAACTTTTAATTAGCACTGTCCAATGGGGACTGAATAACAACAACAACAACAACAACTACAACAAGTATCCCAATGGGGGAAAGTGTGGCGAAAACTGAATGAGCATGGGGTGTGGAAACACCTGCTCGAAAGTGAAACTCAATTTTCAATGCATAGAAATAATGAAAATGTCTGCAAGACAAGGACAGCACACAAGAAGAGTGTGTGCGAGAGGGAAAAAGTGAGAGAGTGTGAGAGATGCATGTGGCTGAAATGCTTTCAAAGTTTTGCCATGCTAATGAAACTTTCGTCTGCCTGTGGACTGTGTTGACAGCTGTGCGGTGAGAAAAGTGGATTCGCTTTCGAAATTAATAGATCAATTTGGGCTGCTTTTGTCAGCATAGCAGTCTATGTGGCTGGCGTGTTGCTGTTGCTGTTGCCAGTTATTAGCCAGGTAATCTCTGGCCAATATGCACACGCTGTGCTTATGTTTGCTTTCGGCTTTTGGGTTTGTATTCATAATGAGTTCGTATTAGTAGTTGACCACATTTCATGATAGAATATAAGTTTATGTTTATTATAGCTGTTGCAACATTCTTAGTTGATTTTAGTCTCAATTTAATCAGCGACAGCTATTAAATTATCAGTTTTCATATGGCAATGTTATGCGCTTTTGAGTGGGAATAGCACAGCGAGAGGCCGCGATACATACACGAGCCAAGCCCTGCGGCCTTAAAGTGCCCCCGTACTGGCATCGGTTGGGATTTGGGGCGCTTGTCCTTGTTTAGGACAGTGCCTCCACGAGGCTATGTAGTAAACAAATTAATCCAATTTTGCGTAAGCTGCGACTGGGACGCGACCGTGACGGCGACGAGCGGGAGAAGGGGACAGAGGGCTATGGGAGAATGGAGAATGGAGGTGGAGGTGGAACTGCGAGCCTAGGGCAACTTACTCGAGGCATAAATTAAGTAATTAAGTAAGTAGCACGACGGAGCGTGTTGCAGTCGGTATACAGGGGGCAGCCCAAGTGCCCCACGCGCTGCTGCCCACTTTGATAATTGATGCTGTGTCAAAGCGTTTATTTAGTGCTTAAGTGCGCATATTTTGCTAATTAAATTGTTGTTTTTGTTTTTTTTTTTTTTTTTGGTCGGCAAGTTAACTTGATTTGATTTATGTCCAGACCGTCGAATAAGTGCTACCACATGTGGCATGATTGATTTGTTTATAAACATCAAATGTGGCATCAACTTTGCCGACGCTTTTAAATGCCTTAAGATTGTTTAAGTGGATTAGAAGCGAAAGCAAGAGAAAATCCACAAAAAAGAAAAACTCAAGCGATGCTACGAAAAGGGAGTGTAAAGCGGGAGCTAAGACCGGGATAAACAAGTAGAGAGAACTGTACGAATAGATACCCTGTAGGCAGTCTATAAATTGCTATAAAGATTTTCATAAATATTTCTTTAAACTTAAAATTCCCTAGCCAAGCATTAACAACATGCTTAGGGTATTTTAAGTAATCAGAATTAATCGCATTACATTCGCAGACAATGGCAGACAGAAACAGAGAAAGCAGCTCGGCTCAGCTCAGCTGATACCCTCTAAGCGCCGCAGCAAAAGGGAACAACTAAGCCCAAACGGAAGCAAAAAATAAATTGTTGCTGAGTTGCTGTCGAGTGAAAAGGAAGAAATTGAGAATCATTTGCCACTTAATGTGCTTACTGGCAGAATTTCATGGGAAAGTAGCTCCTGTATATGAGTATATGAGCAACCGAAATACCCTTTTTGGAGAGTTGGCTCAAAGCAATTTACGTTTTCTCAACTTGACATATGCACATGTCATATGATTGCTTTTTGCCCAGGCACGAACTCAATTGAAATTTCAAACACTTTTAAGTGGATGCCGTAAGAGCGCACGCAAAGAGCCAAAGGAACTCATTACGGAAATTACTTTACACAGCAGTCTGTTACCCCCTCTCCCTCTACCCCTCCCCCGACCCCTTTCCCATGGGCTACGTCTCGTCTCGTCTTGGCTCGACTCGATTCGGCTCGTTCTGTTTCGACTCGGCTCGCCTGTTGGAAGCGAACACTTTCGGGTCGATGCCACTAATGGGCAAAGCAAGTGAAGAAGATTGAGAAGAGAGGAAGGGGTGGAGAGAGAAGAGGTTGGGGGAGGGGAGCTACAAGCAAATGATATGCTCATTGAAGTGCGCTTCAATACTCGTGCTAAATAAATAAACAAACATTCCCCGAACTTCAGACAACAAACACACAGCGCGCGCAGCTCGACTCGTTTCGTCCCTGGCAATTAGTGGGGACAAGGCGATCTGAAGGGATGGCAAGGAGGGAAGGGGGGAAAAGACAAACAAGCAGTTGGGCAATCTGTATACGATATTATGCCACCAATGATTCACACACACACACACACACACACACACGAGGTCGACCAACTCGTACACAATGGCGTAGGGACTGAGTGATTGCTTGGCCAAATGATGGCGACAAGCACAGTGGCATAAGTCAGTGGAATATTGAAGAAAATTTAATGAAATTGAAAAGAAATGGCGACAAGCACAGTGGTTTGAGGCAGTAAAATGTTAAAGTAAATTTTATAAAAACAGCCATATCAAGTTCAAAACAAAACTTTAAAGTAAATAAAATTGATGTACATTTTAAGTGCAAATTTCTTGTTTATAAGTTTGCATATTAGCTTCACTGTGCTGCTTTAATTCGATAGCTAAGATTAACCTTTGGCTGTCACTGAGCAGCTTCTATTAACCGCGACAGCAGCCCCACACCCAAGGTTGAATCGTTGTACGAAACAAATTTTTAATTTGCAACCGTCTCTGAGTCTCGGCTCCGCACGTGTTGACTGCGTCTGTCTGGTTCGATTTCAAGCTCCAGCTCGAGTTTGTTTGCCCTACTTTGTTTAAGCATTGTCGCCGAGCAATCTCCTCGTGCCACTCTTATTGATTTTGTGTGGCCTGAAGAGTCACCCAAGTCGTTGTACGCGCAGATTGGCACTGATAACATTGGAATGATATACACGCCACATTAAATGGATTATTTAATGTTGTCACTCGTACGTATGCCTGGCAAATGATGCGTGCAGCTGATAGCTGTTATATGTGCCCTGCCTCCTTCTGGTCCTTCCTTGGCTTCTACATGTATATCCACAACTTTTCCAGAGAAGAAAGAGAGAGCGTAGAGAGCTAGCGCGCTGAAGCCGTGGAGCCGTGGAGCTGCGTGGATTACACACGCGGGACTCGTTTTTATTTGTCTTCTGTTTGTGTGTCTCCGTCTCCGTCTCCGTCTCCGTCTCCGTCTCCATCTCCGTCTGTCGCTGTCTTCGCGTCCCGCAGACGGGTTTGTCGTCGCCATTTGTTGTTTGGTTTGCCTTCACGACTTCAAATGGGGGCTAAAGTTGATTGTGCTTGAAATTGGGCGGTTTGCATGTGCGTGCCAGTTCCTGTAATTGCTGATATGCTCGTCCTCATGCCCATAGCCCCTAACACTCATGCCACTTGCTCTGTACCCTCCTGCCCCCCTTCCCTTTCCCTCTCTGTTCCATTGCCTGAGAGCTTGTAATAATAAATTAGGAAGCAAAGTTTGCAAACTGAGCAAAGAATGCCAACATTCTTGTGGTTTCCTTTTATCGCTGTTGTTGTTGCCGTTGTTGTTGCTGTTGCTGTTGCTGATTATGTTAAGGTGGTAAGCACTCAGAAGTCCCATGACATTATGAAGATAGTCGCTAAAAGTGACAATCCACCTGTGGCTGGCAAGAGCGGAGTGTATAAAATAACGCTTGATTGATGCTTTCGCTGGCACAAGAAATCAGCAGGAATAAAGCTAGAAATAACGCTAGCAAAGCAACTGCAATCGTTAGGCAAGTAGAACTTAATCATCCAGAATAATTAAAGTATATATTGAAGTTTTATTGCGGATGCTTAGAAGTAACGAAAACAAATCGTGTTATTGAAATCTCATTGCTTTGGTTTAGAATCCTTGAATCCTTTGAACCCTTTGAAAGTCAAGTGAGCCCTTCTAATTGCCGTTTTACTATGGCCTCTGCAGAGTTTTCTTTTAATTTCCACTTTGCTTTCACTACAATTTATCGGCAGATTAAAAACTCAGTCTCCATTTCTGGCCATGGTACACACTGAACGTGTCGCACATATCGAGCAATTTTATCGCCTTTTCTGTCAGTTTATCAGTGGTCTGGTAATTAACTAAGCCGACGCTCGTGTGACCGACCTTTGACCTTTTTTCTTACACGCACACAGACATAGACAGCTCATTTATTCACTCACTTACTCACTCGCAAGAGACTGACAGCCCAGCCGGGCGGAGCATCCCAAGCATCCTACGTCGATTTGTAATCTCCTCGAGACTTGTTTGCCGCACATGCCGCCAGCGTTCGCCTGCGGTATAATTAACCACATTATTCAAGTCTATCGAGTGTAATTCGAATAACAAACTCAGTCATTTTTCAGGCTCGCTTTCGGTGCCGGAAAACAAACACAACGAACAGAACGAGCATAGCGAGCGAGCGAGTACTAAACAAATATGGCCGCCACATTGAGCACTTCCGTTGCAGAGGCTTAGCACATGATCTATTTATGACCCCGGCTAAGTCGCGGTAATATATGTGAGGCTTCGCTAATAAATATGCATGCCGGGAGCAGAGTTCAAGTGGGAGCTCTCGCATAGAATTTGGCTACGAGCGTGCCATAAATCACAAAATAATATTCATAAGTAGCTAAGCCGCAAATTATATATGTAGATATTAATTGAAAGTCTTGCAGATTAAGTTCATACTGAGCCATAATACACCTACCGAGTTCAAGGTCGCGGCAAAGTTTGTTGCCTATCAGAAGGGGCAGAGCATATAACAATAACTGTTATTTTTGACGGTTTCAATGAAAGCCAATTTGAAATGCTCTCTGGCACATGGTGCACAGTGCCTTGAGACAATAATCCAAATTACGCGAACTTCAGCGCTTTGCTATTGTTATAGGAGACAAAGACAAAGACAGGGACAGTGAGAGAGAGAGAGACAGCAAGTAACGCAGAGTGTTTGCCAAAAACTAAAGTCGGCTAATTCAATTACGGCCAAAATGCAAATGCAGGCAAAGCACTTGATGCCTTGCAGGCGGCGTGTCGTCTATAGATGAATATTTAAGCACTTGATCTGGCAACGCTGGCTCGCATTCAGCCACCGTCTGTCTGCTACTTTTGAGCACTTCCTGCTCAAATTTGTAAGGGAAATTATTAAGTCTTATTGTATAATTTTCGAGTAGATTTTCGAGTGTGCTTGGGCGAGTGCAACTTACGACAGCCAACTACCAAGTACCATAGTCAAGTGCTCATTGCAGCTGTGCGTAGTTGTAGCTTGTTTAAAATTCAGTTATTCCGGGGGGAAGCGACTACGGAAAGTTTTCTTCTCACGCTTCGTGGAGTATCAACTCTGAACAGCTTCTAGTCGAGTGTCGATAAAATGGAATGCCATGCGACACATGTACCGTGTTTGCTGCAACATATTTCGACTTCTCAGCTCAATAAAATATATAAAACGATTATTAAAATTAATAAAATGGCTTTAATTGTTCATGCGATGTTTTTGCCGTAACGAAGTGTTAAAACCGCATCGACAAATTGTAAAAAAAGACCGCCTTGTCCGGCTGAGCAGACGAATTTAATTAATAATTTTAACTTTTTCCATTGTTTACTATTGCGCGCAATTCACGCTTTTATTTTCATGCGCCTCCGTTTATTATTACAGAATATATATATATATATTTGCCAGCTCGTGACGACGACTGCATGGAAAGCAGATTTTCACCTCATTAAAATATGGCTGCCGCATGGCGGGCTTAATCTGACACAAGTTGCCGTTTAATGCCGGCGGCGGGCAGCTTTAAAGTGCCATAAAAACGGATGCCATAATAAATATTAATGGCAGTGGGTCGCCGTGCGGACGAAAGAAGTAAGTGGAGGGTGCAGGCAAAACTAACTAACAGCAGCATAGGCCAAATGTGCGTTTCCGTTTCCGGCCTCTTAGGTTTTCCCTGCCTGCGTGCAGACCCCAAGACCAAGCGTTGGCAAACCTCAGTGGTGGCGGCGGTCTCAGAATATTCTTTTTTTTTTTCTTTTTATTTTCGTTGTTGCTTTGTTTACACTCGCCGTAAAATATTTATTTATTTGCGCTGCAAACAAAACGCGCGCCAGGGGCATCATTTGCATTCAAACACTTTCATTGTTGTTAATCTTTTGCACTCGCATAGAGAATTTAATTAAGGCGATGGTCTGGGCCCCACAAAGCATAACTCAATTCCTGACGGACCGCATCAGTCAAGCGAAGTGCACACAGTGTGACCAGCTCGGCTCAATAAGTTAAAGTGAAAGTGAAAGTGAAAGCAAATACGGCTCGTTGAGCAGGCGAAAGGGATACGAAGTGCGAATTAATTCGCAGCGATTTCTTCTTCTTGATTTCTTTCCCTTCGCTAGCAATTTAAATAAGTACTTGATTACTTTTGGGCCCAAGAACTGTTTGCGAAATGGCAACGAAAGTGATTTTGTGTGAGCGAAAAAAAAACCCACAGGGACAGATCTGGCTAGGAAAAGCTTTTTATACCAATCGACCATTGAAAATTTTCAAAAATGGTATACTAAGTTTGTGCAAAAGTATGTAATAGGCAAAAGGAGGCGTGGCAGTCGATTGAGCCATGTTTGTCTGTCCGTCTGTCTGTATGAACATCGATAGCTGAGATATTACAAAAGCTAGAGACACCAAATTTGACAGGATGTTTCCTGTATACCATACGCACATCAAGTTTTTTTCAAATTTGAGGTGCCACGCCCACCGCTCACGCAAATCGATAGTTTAAGAATGATAAGAATGGTATCTTACGGTCGGGTGCGCTCGACTGTAGGTTTCCTGACTCGTTTCTTTCTGCGTTAGCAAGCGGATTAAATTTTATAATGCTCCACATTAAATACGAAAAGATCCTTTGACCAAGGGCATTTTAAGCGACATGAATTGAATGAAGAAAATATCACAAAATTTCAGAGCGATTTGTTAATTAACTCAAAAGCTGAAAAGGGCCAAAGGCAGCGTGCGTCTGCTTGCAGACAACTTTGGCATTTTGGCTTTAATGTTCAGTTTTCTTTCAGCTCAATGCAGATTAAAATATGCTGCTATTCAAGCACTTTGCAGAGCATCAATTAAAATTAATTTCACTATAAATACAAAGCATTTGAGCAGCTCCTTTACAGACAGCAAAGACTTTGCAACTATTTTAATGAGTCAAATTTCAAAATGATAAACAATTTTAAAGCTGACTTGGGAAAATATATTTGTCGCTTTTAGGTAGTTTAGTTGTTGCTCTTGTCTACGTCTCCTAAAGGTGGCAAATGAAATTCGCCAAAGTGCCGTCGCCCTTGACCCGCACGTGGCCACATAAAGTTGTGCCTGGCATTTCAAACTCATTTTCACAGCTATTTACACCTACATTAGTCGCTGGTCATGCCCTGAGTGTGCTACACATGACAGCTAAATGGCGTCCTAGTTTAGCTTGAAGTTGGCACGGCAACTTGGCAACGAGTTGAAAGTTATTAACAAGAATTCCAGCTTTACCTTTCGACTTTAATTATGCCAAAGTGGGAGTAAACGAGCTTAAGTGTGTGTGTGTGTGTGTGTGTGTGTGTGTGTGTGTGTGTGTGCAAAAAGGGTCAAACGAGCAGGAGAGAATTTTGTAGCTATATTCTGGCTACCTTTTAAGGCGACTTTCACACTTAATGCCCGTTGATGTCTTTTCCTGAGCGCATGTGAACTGCCCAATGGCCCAAAACTAATGGGCTGTCAATCCGCAATGTGAATGCCGTGACCTACTGCGAGCTGATAACTGAAAAGGAGCTGAAAAAACGCTGAAGCTGGTAAAAAAAAAAAAAAAAGAGGACGCCTAGAGTCGGTGAAGTGATGTGGAAATGCTTGTCGGGCCAAGACTGAGGCCAAAATGGTTAGTAATAAATTTTAGTGACTGGCTTGTGACAACACTCATTAGAACTACTACCAGCCGAGCATACCCGCTTGGCTTGCTGGTGTGTGTGAGTGTGGCGTGAGAGCAGGCTCGTTAACCCAAAAAAGCCGCTGTAAACAAAATCAGCATATTTCCCGCTGCCCATTGTCAAAGAAAGGCGCACATAATGAGTCAGCCGGGAAATATGCTTCACAATTTGAAGAGGGTTGTGTCGAGCAGCTTTACGACATTTATCATCCGCATCCCGAGTAAACCGAGCATTAATCATTGATCCTTTTATAAGAAACTCAAAAAAAAAGAAAAACAATTCAATGTCCTGTTGAATATTTGCATTATGCCATAACTAATTTGCGTAACACAGTTTTTGTCGCCGCAAATAAATAAATTTTTGCTTAAAACAAAAACATTGGCATCTATCAAATATTCTTGGATTCCCTTTTCAAGACGTTGTCTATACTTGGCAACGCGCCGAGCCTTCCATAAATCACTTTTGTTGCATTTTCACAACATTTCACGACATTTCAGCGAACAAATGGTGTGCAGCCAGCCAGTTTCGTGGACAGTGCCAACATTTCTAAGCTAAAATTAATAGATTTGCATTTATTTTTCCGTCCCCGGGTGGATCAATTGTGTATAGGAATAGCCCCTACCCCTCCCCAATACGGGAGATTAATGCGCATTTATATTTCATTTGATGTATTTTTCGTTATAATGGTAATTTAATTAAACCTTTAATTCAATTTCGAACAGATATTTTTATATAAAAACGTAGCTTATTTGTTTATACGACCTGCTCACCTTTCAATATTCAATCGTTTGTTTTGGTTTTTCTGGCATTCAGCTTGTTATAATTATGCATTTATCCCACTTTCGTTGATCCATAATTAATTCCGATTTATAACACACACGCTCACACACAATGCGGATTCATATTTGTATTGTCACAGCTTTATTTAATTTGAAATTTTAATTATACTTTACGATAAATAACACATCAAATTTCGGATAATATATTGTTTTTCTCACGCAAATGACATAAATTATTTTTTACTGCTTGTGGCGATTTAAATTAAATTTATATTTCTCTCTCCCTCTCTCTCTTCTACAGACTTACTGAACTTCAGTTTCAGTAAGAATTTTAAATAAAATTTAGCTTTAATTTGTTCTACTTAAATGTGGTTAATTTAAGTTAATTTTTATTTTCTGCACTTTACACACAATTATTTCGTTTTTTCGCAAATTTCGTATTTGCAGTTTTCAATCAACTGGCTGGACTCGGCATGCGCAGCACCTTTCGCTTTCGAATCGCGTTTCAAACTGTCGGGCCTCTGTTAGATAAAGCCAGCAGCAGCAGCAGCCAAGCGTCGCAGACGGCATCGCAGTCGGCGTCGCAGTCGGGATGCTGTCAGCGTTTGTTTTGGGATATTTTAACAGCGCGCTGTTAAGAGGCTGTTAAAGCAAGCACTGTTAAGGTGCTATTCGTCCGAGTTAAGCTTAACAGCGCACGGCAGGGACTGAGTGCCTTCGGGCAGAACAAATATGGCTGTGATTTATGCAATGTACTCTGGCGTACCCCTTTGGCAAATTCAAGTGCGGGGTATAAGACAAAAAACGACAGATATGCTTGAGATTTGCCGGCAGTGCAGCAGCATTTTCCGAGTGTTTTTGTGCGTTATGCAAAATGAAATTGAGCGCACGCCATGGGATGCCGTATATTACGTATACGCAGCGTGAAACGTTGCTTTGCCCCGCCTCCCCCTACTGCCACGTAGCTGCTGCTGCTGTGTGTCACAGCGAATGGCCATTTAAATGGCCGACATTAAAGTTTAACGCAGTTAACTTCAACACAGACCAGCTATAGATAAACATAAACATAATTGATGAGATCGGGATAGGCATCGTATGCGTGCGACCCATTCATCATTCTGGACCGGAAACTTTTATGCCGGTCCCCATAAGCAGTAGGCGTAAAAACGACAGAAAGAAAAAGCAGTATGTAATGTTGTCGTCGGCTTTTCTGTGTAGTTTTTGACCAAATAAATCAAATGAGTGTGTGTGTGTGTGCGTTTTGGCCGAGTGTTGTTGAAAATTTACTGCAACACTTGACAAAGCTATCAAGATTTAATCGTTCTCGATTTGAGCCCAATTTACGGTTTGGCAGCGATTTGCCAAGCACAAACTAGAGCATTCTTTATGCACTGCATGCAATGGAAAACAGAACCACACAAACACACACACACACACCTAATCCCTCGCACTGAGCAACTCTTTACAGAATTTCCATTAGACATTTGCCAGCACACTGGGGCCAGCTTGACTTGACTGCTTTGGGCAGTCTTAGCCGATGTATGGCATCTACTCTCGCTTGTTGTTACTTCATATGCTATGCAAAGGGGTAAGTTGTCCTCAGAATTATAACTATTTGCAATGAGTAAAAGATTTTGGTTTGGGCTGTCGAAAATATAAGCTTGCTTCTTATGGTTTTGAAGCAAACACAAGCACAGAGATTTATGAGCAGGACAACAACAACTTCTTCAATGACAACTGGTCTTTTTGGCAAAGGAAACATTATGTAGAAAATTGTCACGTAATTGCTGGCCTCTCTCTCTCTCTCTCTCTCACTGCACTTTATCATAAGTAATGAACTCGCCATATTACGTATACGTAATTTGCAAGCCATTGTAAATTCATATCTTTCCCTGTTGCAACTTAATAATTATTTCACCATTACGCACTTCCGTTTTCCACTTATCAAGTGCAAATTGAATAAAAAAGGAAAGTAAGTTAATGCTTAACGCACAATTAAGCAGGCGGTAAGGGCAGAGTGCGTGCCAATAAACATTAAGTAAATATTTGCCCAAGGCAAGAGAGAGAGTGAGGGAAAGAAGTGAGTGACAGAGACAGTTGGATAGACAGATAAATAGACTGACAGACAGACTGACAGACAGTCAACGATGTGAACGTGCAGAGCGTTAAATACTCTTGCACGTCGACGTCGTCTTTGGAGCACGACAAGCAGCTGATGATGACTCGAGACGCAGCCCAAGCTGCCGTTGTTGGTTGTCCTTAGTGCTGCGCATTGTTGGTTTGCCTGCTGCTGTCCGGTGGTTTTCGCGATGTGCTCTTTTGTTGACAGCATAATTACGTTGTTGGTTGCGGGAGAAGCAGGGCGTAACCAACTCAGACAAGTACCAAGAATAGCATCAGCCACGCCGTCCACATTGACACGCAGCGCCTCGACCGCAGCAACATCTTCTAGCTACGTGCAGGTGCTTTGTGGTCGCCAATTGATCCAATTGAAACCTTCTCCCCCAGGAAGACAAGCTATAAATAAACTGCAAGCTAAACTATGCTCAACAATTTACATTGCTGCGCTACGATATGATTTGCTACCGACAATCGGAACTGTGTAGCCTCAGGCAATAATTTTACATCTGAATGGGAATTACTGACGATTTATTGCTTGCAAGCTGATGATGAATGACGAGCAAGTAAAATCAAGGGTAGATCGAAGAGAAACAAATGATACAGAAGCCAGTTAAAGTTTTAAGTTTGTATTACAATCGACATGCAGTAAATCACTTGAAACATGGACAAGTAAATTACACATTGTTCTGTGTAAGTAAGCTTCAAATTGAATCACACTAATTTAGCTCTTTACAAGTTCTCTGCAAGTATCATGCCTCCACACACACACACATTACAATTCGAATTAAACGCGCTCTAACCACAAAAGCAAAGAAAACAAAGCGTGGCCGGAGATCAAATAACAAAGAAAAGCAGCCAAAAAGCAGGGCGAAACCAAGCGCACGGGCGCTCACACGTGGCTGACCGTATGTGGCAAAAACAAACAATCAGGCTAACATACAAACACACACACACACACACACACGCACATTAGGCCATGTAAGCGAACCCTGCTGCAAGTTGAACGCCAAAGTTTGTGGGCCAGTGTTGTATGCTGAGAAACTTTGACCGGGTCACTTGGCAATAATCATAATAGCAGACTCATGGAGCTAATGATGCCCTTGGGGCGGTTTGGAGGGTTGGCGGGTGCCACGCCCACAAAATTGTATTTGCATTAAGCGTGAGCCAATTAAAGCGCATGTGACGACGAACAGGGACAGAAACAGTTGCAAATTAGAAGAAAGTTATTAATTATGTACGCGGTCGCAGAAGGTGACATGAGATGCAGCAGGAGGGGAAGGGGGAGGCAGGGAGGGATGTGTTGTGCCTGCCTCGGTGCGCTGCTCTTTTGCAGCAACTTCTGCCCTCGGCCAAATCGGATGCAATTAGTGTGCATAAAGTCAGCACATCTGCCACCTGGCTGGGTACTGCGTGTGTGTGTGGAGGTGTGTGCATGGGGGTGTGCATCTGGCTGCATGTGGCAACCGAAATTAGTTTTACACTTGTCAAAGGGAAACTCGCTTGCACCAATGTGAAGCGTGAATGACTGCGAGGAAATTTAATTAGGCAAGTTGGCAACAGTCACGTGACAATGCGAAGGGGAGACAGCAGCCGGATATTTCCTATAAAGAGATGAAGCTCGAAATGGTTTACTATAAAAATTAAACAAAAAACAAAAAAATTAATAACCTTTGGCACAACTTTTCCATTTAGTTTTAAATCAGAGCTGCGAGCTTGACTATTTGGGCAACTTTGGGCAACTCTTTTCAGCTGTAGTCGTTGAAATTCGCATAGTTTATGCAACCAGCCGGAAGAATCGTGCACCAACGTGTACGCAGTGAATTGAAATGAAAACTTTTTAAAGATTTGCATCCCCTACAGTTGTTCTGCGGGGCAATTTGTATATATTTCACTCCATTCTCCATTTTTAATACGCACAAATTTGCACACACTCGCAAATTTCCATATGCAAATTCCAGCAGCCTCGCAGCCTTGGCTAGCTTGATTATTTTCAATGTTGTTAGCCAGGAGAGTAGGGGAGAGGGGAAGCAAAAGTGCATATCACTTTTTGCAAATGAAATGAAATTGCTGGCCCTGTCCATCGCTGCTGTCTCTGGTTTTGTCTGCAGTTCAGTTCAGCAATCAGCCAGTTGAGGCTTTGTGATGTTTCGCTGAGCTTCAAAACTCGTTAGAATCCACGCGAAGCATAGAACGTGTCCAGAATTGCGCTGCACTCTGCCTCTTGCTTTGTTCTCTGGCTCACACTCCTTCTCCCACTTATAAATACCCAAACAAAAGTTAAAACAAGTAAGGAGAGCTATAGTCGAGCACACCCGACAGTAAGATACCATTCGCCCCTGCACAAGTTCATATGGCACCTACTGTTTAAATTAAATCTTAATTTGATTAGCGCCATCTACATATGAAAACGTCATATCAGTCACCTTTACACACGTTACGGCTAAAGCGAGGTATCCCTACGTCACGATATGCTATGTGTGTGTTAAAGCAAAACGTTAAAACTTTAATACTTTCGTCAATAACAAACTTCAAAAATGTATTAATCAATTTTCAGAGACTGTAGGCGTGGCACCTCAAATTTGAAATAAACTCCAGGAGCTTGTTATGTGTATACACCTTCATACCAAATTGTGTGTCTCTAGCTTTTATAATAGCTGACATCTGTCTGTTCACACAGACGCGTGACGGACAGACAGACGGACATGGCTCAACCGACTCGTCTAGTGATCCCGAGAAAGAATTTATTATATATACTTTGTGGGTCAACTACGCCTCCTTCTGCCTGTTACATACATTTGCACAAACTTAGTATACCATTTTTGACCATTTTCAATGGTCGAATGGTATAAAAAACAAACTTCACTTTTATTTTATTTTTCAATTTACTCTGAGCGTGGCGGATATATATTTAAATGCAGCATGCAGCGATTGCTTTAAGCCAGCTAAAGCGTGTGGCCTGCCCCACGCCATGTGGACTAACCGCTTAGCCGCTTGTTCTGTTTCTGTTTCAGCTGCTTGTTGTCATTTGCATAAGGAGCAGAGAAGAAGAAAGAAGGAGAGAGAGAGAGAGGGAGAGAGGGGAAAGAGAGAGCTCAGAAACAGGTCAGCGGACTGACCACTGACCACAGCTCTGCACGGAGTGGCCTCCTGGTGCTGGTGTTGTCTACCCTAATCACAGAACAGTACGAGTATATATAACACATGGCGCCGTCGGCTTTAAGTTTCCATTTGTTTTGAATCGCACAGAGAAAGACGGAGAGAGAAAGAGAGAGAGAGAGGGGGAGCAGGGGTGGCTTGCGAGAAAGTTCTCTCAGTTGCTTGAACCGGCAAACGGCAGTAAGTTGTCATAAAACTGTCAGCTCGTGGCAGACATAGAAAAGGCAAAATCTGCGATAGGTTCAAAGATTCGGTTAGGGCCAACTGTGCGAAACACAAAAAGATTTGCATATTTTAAAAAACTGAAATGGGTGTCCCTAATTGTGAGCATAATATGAAAGCGTAGCATTTTTTGGTCACAAAATCTCCTCGTTATTATTATATATTTTTTTTGTTCTAACTCCAGTAAAACAAGTAGCAAGAGCTACAGTCAAGCTACCCTTCGTTGAACTTTTGAACAACAAAGTCTTCCACTTCTATTGCTATAGAATTCGCTCATATTCATATCGAGACACGAGCGAATAAACTGAAACTATGAGTTCGTAAGCTATGATTTGTAGAGCCAGTGGGTGAGGCATCTAAAAGTTAAAAATAAACTTGTGAAGCTGAAAATATTTAGAAAGCTTCATGCCAAATTTGGAGTTTCTAGCTTTTATAATAGCTGAGATTTGGGTGATCACACAGCCAGGCAGACGGACAGACATACAGACGGACAGACATACAGACGGACAGGCAGACAGACGGCCGGAAGGATCGAAGGGCGTGAAGGACCTCCTAATGCCTGTTACATACATTCGCACAGAGTAAGTATGCCCTTTTTAAACGTTTTTTACAGGCCAAGGGTATAAAAATATGATTTGTCATGACATTAACTTTCGAAAAGCTTTTGTAGAAGATTAACGTAAGATAAGGGACGGAATTTTAGCAAATTCATATCGTCATAATATGCCATAAATCTAGCATAATTGTGCTGTAAATATGCTTGAACTTGTTTAGAGTTTTTCTTTGAAATCAACTTAGAAGCAAAGTGAACTTTAAGGGGAATGAATAACATTTTTTTTTTGTTTTTGACAACCAATTTGAGAAAAGGTTTTCTATGTTGGTTTTTCCGCTGCTTTCATTTTGCATTACCCACCCAATGCACTCGCTCCATCGTAACATTCTTCCAACGCAGGTTCGAAAGAAGAAAAACTTTGTTGCAAATTAATTTGAATTAATTGTTTTACGTTTGCCGTGTGAAAAGTTTTTTGGTTTACATTTCGCTTTACGAGCCAACACTTTGGGCAAACTAAAGGCGCAGAAACAACAGCAACAACAACATAAAGTTTCTCAGAGATCGGGTTGGGTCGCCTTGGGATCGAGGAGGGAAAGAGAGAGGGAGCTTTAGTGTGGTTTAGCAGCAGCTTCTAATGAAATTCGCTTGAGTTGTTTCCTGTTTATGGCACACGCCCCGCCCACAAAGTTTCGACATTATGCGGGGAAAATGAAAACTTGAAATAGGAACGGGTCCAGCCAAAGCGTGTCTGTGTCACTCAAATGATTAAGGATTTCATTTTATGGCTGCTGCTTGGCTGCGTTTGTGCTGCCTGCTATACTATCAGTGGGTTAGTCAGTTAGTCTAGCTTGTCTCTCGCCTGTTAGCGGCTGTCTGCTACTTTCTGCTACAATTTATCAACTCTCTCAAGGTTGTCCGAGCTAGTTGTAAAAACTTTGCCAGTTTGTTTTGTTTCATTCGCATTAAATTTCTAATTTAGTCAACTTCCTGCTTAGACACGCGTTCCGTGGCTTTATGGGCAAATTTTGAGTCATATTTCATGGTGACCATAAAACCTCATAGACGCTCGCTACGTGACCTTTAAATATTCAATTGGCTGGACCAACTTCTCAACTTACTAGCTAACACCCTCCTCCCCTCTCACAATTGTGACATAAACTTTTCGTTTTAGTGTTCAAATCGAAGGTCGTGTAGAGGCCCATCTGGAATGATTGATGAGCCTTTTTTCAAATGGAAATTGCAAACAGCTCTTGAAACTTTGTAGACAAACGGAAAATTGACCTGTAACCGTTCCAACTCTAATCGAATTATGTAATTTTCCTAATATCATTTGCCCCACCCGAACCACACTCGAAACTACAAACTGCTTGTCACGCGACTAATTACTTTGCTGCGTGTGAATCGTATATGATAATCGCGCCTTTCAATACGCCACGTCTTAATTATTTATGAGCTCACACAATATTACGCGGCAAAAGCTTATTATGTTACATTATATGGCAAAGGCAAGAGGATTTGGCAAAAGTCTGAGGTATTACAACTAATTCGAATAAGGCAATTAATAATTACCTGAGAGAATTTGCCACTGGGTGTAGCCGCTGCGCTGTAAGATAGAAAATAATATAGGTATTGAGTTAAGCTACACAGATTAACTGGCAAAGAAATATATTGTATGTTATGCTCTGAGCACGTTTTCAAGACACCCCCTTAGCTGCTGGAAAGTTTTGCAATTAAAAATTGCGATCATGCTGTCAGCAAAATGTTCTGACAACTTTAGTTTCCTGTTGCAAACTTTGCTGACTTTCAAGACATATTGCATGTCACTGTCGAATCGACACAAATAGCGATGGAGCTTTCAAAACTGTCATGGCGTCGTGACTCACTTCCGTTGCACAGCTTCTGAAATATTTTGCAAACAATGAATATTTTTGGTGCACTCTATCGAATGCTTTATAACTATCTATAGCAAAATAAATTTACTTTTAATTTACAGTTGACTGATGTCTCCATATCACATAGAACCACATGTGCTAGACATTTACTGTCTATTAAGTTGAGCTTTCTACATAAGTTAGCCCAGTTTAGGTTCGCATACCTAAGTTATGTCAATAGCAGCCAATTAATCAAGTCCCAAGTCTCAAGTCTCTTTAACTTGTTGCAAGTTAAGTTTTTGACTAGGTAACACGTTGCCTTTGCTGCACAAAGTACATAGTTATGGCTACAGGGTGCCAAGTCGAGATACCCGACACAAACACACACGTACATCCGCTTGTGCCTGCCACACGCAACTTCAATTAGCTTTAGGCAAGTTGACACTTGCTAGTTCATAATTTCCGCAACGAGATTTAAAAATGCAACTGCAATTTAAATAGACTCGTTGTCAGGCCATAAACTGAGTATGAATTTGCCACGTTGTGTGTGCGCTGGAAATAAACCTTTGTCTATATTTCAGAGTGAGGCACAATCAAAGGCTTTGCTAGTTGCAGAGTTGCTGTGCGTCGTGCCACAGGCGCATAAACACACGCACATATATATATATATATATTCTCCTAATGAGCAAGTGAAGTGTGCCGACTGCCGGTACGTGACTTTACTCTCTCTCCCCTGCCCTCTCTCTCTCTCTTTCCCACCATTTGAACGAGCAACTTGTTGTCACCACTCGCAGCGCAGTCTGAATTCATGGCGCGACCGCGATGCATTTGTCTTCTGGCCCTCATTTGGCGACGCTGTTTGTTTGCATAAATTTCACATGTCCTCCCTGTCAGCGTGGTAAGAATGAGTGGGAAAAGTGCGGGTGCAAAAAGGGGGAGTGTGTGCACCGCACTAAATGAAGACAAATTCAACAAGCTGGCGTTGGCCGCATGTGCGCCAGTTTTTATAGAGCTCGCTTGCATTGCGTATGCGCCGCGTTGGCGGCGGCTACTTAATATGCAAAATCTGCACGTAGCTGCGGCTTTGCAGGCTGAACAACTGAACATATTGTGGGCGACTTGCAGTGCACATAAAGGGTTGACCTAAACGTGAAAATAAAAGAAGTGACTGCAAAAGAATAAAACCAAACTCGAAAAGCCAAAAAAATGTCCAATTTGTTGGTTCAAATCTCTGCAGAAATTGCTTTAGTGGCTTAGCACTTTGATAAACCACCAACGTGAGTTACCGCTGCGCTTTACAGACTACAAAAGCTAACCCGTTTGACCCACTTTCGAGCCGCACAGACTGAGCACTCTGTTTACGTAATCGCAACGCTTTGTCTCACCCGAAGGCAGATTCCTTTACGAAATGTTGAAAAAGAAACAACAAAACGCCAATGCGCATATGAGACAAACTGCGACAGTGCAGAGATATGTGTGGGTGTTTGTGTGCGTGTGTGTGTGAGCTGGAAAATAGAATTTTCCATTAGATTGGATTTTGCAATCATATCGAATACAGCGCTAGCATAAATTCAATATACTTAGAGACTTGCCCTCACAATGTATGTGCGTGCAACAGTTGCTGCCCCCAGTATACAAAGTTGCAGGGTACAGAGCGGGGCAAAGGGTGTGGTTCGACTGGTCAAGCCCGCAGCCAGCAGCTGTTGCCGTACATTGAGATATTAATCAGGCAATGCGGCGGCATTAGAGCGTGTCAACCGTTTAGTTTTAAGCGAGCCCCACTTAGCAGCCCAATAAGAAGAGAAGGTAGAGACAAAGAGATAGAGAGAGAGAGAGAGAGAGCCCGAGTCATGTTCGGGATTACACGCTTGCCGTGTACACGGCCGTGACGCAATTGCACAGCGCGCTGTCATATTTCACGTATACGAAGAGCAGCTGTGCCGCATAGCTGTGCGTGTGTGTGTGTATGTGTGTGCGAGTGTGAGTGTGAGAGGAATGCAGCAGGAGTCTGTGTAGTTTTATCATGTCAGTTGCATTATGTCACACGCGTTGGCTGCGATTGCGGCACACGCCAGCCGAACGACACTTGACTTGACTCTGTGACCTTTGGCCCCTCGGCAAGTTGAGCTCAGTTAACAACTCTTGGCGGTTGCTTGTTTCCCTTTTTCACGTTTTCAGCTGAAATTTCAAGCGAAAGCGATGTATTTGACGGTAAAGTTGTAAATAAAACGCGCTGAAAATTAACGAGGTTTGTTCACTAAAAGATAAAGCAACAAACATATAATATTTTCATTTAATTATATAAATTAGTAATGTTAATGCCAAGGGCAAATTGTGTCTTAGAGGTTTCGATTAATTGCGGTGACTTAGCTTGTGATCCTGAGCAATATTATATATATTCTGTATGTTCTGCTATACCTTCTTCTTACACCAATTGGTATACTCTTGGTAATCATTTTCAATGATCGAGGGGTATAAAAGTTGTAATAAGAAAATTTAAATAAACATTAATTCCAAAACAATATTTATCTTTAAGCAAAGACTGCTGGCGTTTAGATGAATCTGTCCAAGCGAGAACTTTCGCTGTGCAATTTCAAAAGAAACAATTCCACAAAGAGATTTTTCTACAACTAAAAACCTATTCAATATGCAAAACACAGCGAAAAATACAAATTCCTCAGTATAAATTGAAAGACATCAGCAGTGAACTCAGATTTATTAACTCTTTTGCATTCAAATAGCCAAATAGCCAGGCACCTGCAAAACAAATCGTCACAGCCAAAGCTCAATTTGTATTTGAGATTCTCTCTGGCAAACCACAAATCGACAAGCGTGGGCCGAATGAATTGATGGACCGATACAAGGTCGAAGAAACGCACTTAAGATTAGGCAACATGTAAAACATGTCAGGCAAATCTAAACCTTCCGCTCCCTTTCCTACAAAAGGCCTATAGCTTTTTTAACAAAAAAAAAAGGAAGACAAAACGGAGATAGACTTTTTGCCTATGTTTTCTGACAACACGTGTTGTTTTTGCTGACACCGACATGAAATGCCATTTATAATTTCTGCCCTGTCAGTCGATATTTTCTGTGGCTTTAAATTTCAACTGAGCCAAAGGGAAATTGATAAATAAATTCGATTGCTTTTGTTTTCTGAGCTGTGTCTTTTAATTTGCTTATCTGAAAATGAACAACACATTTCTCGAGTATTTGTTTTAAATTATTCAAAGTGCATTTATTTAATGAAAGACTAGGGTCACTTTGTGCCGATTTTAATTGCTTTCCATTGAACTGTCGTTAAAAAGAATTTTCTATGCCTTGGCCGAGTTCAACAAATTGCGAACAAGAACGACAACAAGAGGGCCAAACGCACCACTTAGTGTGAACAAACAATTTGATTTTTATTAGTTTTGGGATTTGTTTTGCGGCTGCCCGAGTTTAATTAACTTTTACAGCTCCTTTGTCTCTGAAATCTGAAATGTCAATGAGCCATTTGTACAATAAAAGTAAAAGTAAAAGTAAAAGTAAGCACGCATTCAGAGAGCGAAAGAGAAGGTGGGGAAACGAGCGGAAAATTATGATATAATAAATGAATGAAATTGCAGTCTGGGTAATCCATTTTCGAGAGCTCTTTAAGCACTAGGGTAATTGCTTTCAGAATGAAAACCTGCCAAAACGAGAATGATCTAATTTTATTACACAGTCCAGACGACATTGTTTATGGCACAGCGACAGTTAATCGGCTTAGGCCTGTCACAATGGGGGATTCGAATGAATATTGTGAATTATTATTGGCCAAATATTGTCTATGATTATGAATCGAAAACAAACACCGGAAGAGAGGGACAACGAGCTTAGAGCGATTATATATGCGATTTAAATGGGAAAATAGTCAGCTACTCAATTATGCAAGTTGCTCGACAACATTGAGCTTGTATTCAGATTTAATCCATGTGGCTCCTACCACTCCCTACTCAACCTCCCCCCTCCACCCACCCGATCAGAGCTAAGTACATATTACAGTCGCCTAATGTGTCATTTATATTTCAACAGTTATGAGCGAAATTATCATAAAAAGCTTGACGCAAGCAGATGTGCCCTCAAATTGGCTAGACTCCTAACGAACCTGCACTTGGGCCCATCAGCCGAAATAGGATGCACAGCATAGGGTTCTATGGTTAAGCTATGCTCCTGCTATCCCTCTCTTTATCTCTGTGTGTCTCTTTCTGTGCCACACGCACCCGCATAATCGTAATGCACGGCAGGCGTTTATTTATTATTTATTCGGCAGTAAAAGCACATGCAAAAAACATGCCTGGCAATTTGCGTGTGCTTCTGTTTTAACGATGAATTTTCCCGATTTTATGTTGTCGCTTATCGCCGTGCAACATTTACGTAGTCCGTACGTCTTTGGCAGACATATCTGAAATTAATTGTTTAATTAATTGCGAAAATTCAACATAATCTGCAAAGCAAACAAATGTGTAAGTTTTGTAAACTTGCTGGCACACAATGTAAATATTATTTTTGCAAATTATGATCGTAAATTAGAGCTAAGTCAACAAACAAGGGAAACATTTATCACATAAATATTGCATTATTTTTATTATTTTCCATGCACTAACGAAATTTTCACTATAAAGTTGCTATTTGAAATTATTTCATAATTAAACTTTTAGTATTTTCTTTAAAAGCTCATCCAGTTTTTTTTAGTATTTCATTTTAAAGACTCTTCTTGCAGTTCTTTAATGCTTGAGTATGTCCTGAATGGTTAACTTATTTCCTGCTCTACAATTATCAATAACTCTCTCTCTCTCTCTTCTCCTTTCTTTCGCTTTCTCTGATCTTGCTTTATTACCCTCATTAGGCACTGAAACTGCAAGTATTTCGTGTGTTAACTTATACACGAAATAAAGTGAAATTTGCCCAAATTGCAGTTTAAGTTGGCTACGTTGGGCAAGAGGAATGCGGAGTGGGGAGCGGAAAAGGAGGACGTGGCGAAGAAGGGTGACGGATCATCTTTTGTGTGTGCGGGCGTTGCGTTGTCAGGCAACTACTAAGCATAAAGTGGAATAAATAACGAGAGGGTGTTAAAAACACGACGCCGCTTAAACGTCGACTGCAGACATGTTCGCACTAACGAACACTCATGCAAGCACACACACACACACACACACACACACACAGACATAAAGCGTGCGGCAATGCAGGCGCTCATGTGTGAGACTTTTGTATGCAGAATTTGCGCACTGCCTTCGGGAGAGATGGATGCCTGGGTTCTAACGAGGCGCACATTTCTATATGTATCGGTGACGTGTTTGACTTTTATGAGCCCATATTGATATGATGTAGAAATTATTTTCATGCTCGCCTGAATCTCAATACACCATTCGTTTGGGCCTCGACATGCAAATGGCGAATGCTAAAGTATCTCCGCACACACACACACGCAGACCCACGCATATATAGAATTTAAGTACGGTAACGCCGGCTGTGCGATAAGCTTCCGTTTTGTTATGCCTGCCCATTGGCTGCCTGCTTATTTTTGATTGACTGCGCTTCGAGTTGGCAGCGCAGCCATGCAGAACCGCCAATTACTATGATAATGTACATACATTCATTTCGACACACTCACACACTCACACACACACACACACATTGGCAAGTTGCCATTGTGTGATTTCATTCTGCAAACTTAGCACTCCGGCAACAATATAAAATGCCCCTCCAAAAAAAAAGAGAAGGCACATAAAATGAAGCAGACGAAGTGGCGAACGAAAGTTGGCGACAATTGGCGACACGTTACATTGACAAATTGCCGACTTGTTTGCCGGAGCAGGACTGTAAAAAGCAGCAACAAGGACACTCGTGTTTACAGCCTTGTCAAACATTATGGCAGGCCGTCAAGCAACGACAGCAACGGCAACTGCGACAAATCTGACAGGCAACTCTCGAACGCAGACTGCACTCTGAGTGCACACTGCAAATCACACGAGGAAACATGAAAAATTAAGAAATTTCTCCCCTCACCTCCAAAAAGAAATTGTTGCTTATTTAAACTTTATGACATTTGCGAACTGACCGTAGTAAAAGCTTTATCACTGTCCCCATTTTCTTCGAGTGCCTGGCTTCAAGTGTGTTATGACTCCCCCTGTGGCAGTGTAGTCTATTCGTTTTGTGAAGTCACACGTTGCAAGTTAGTTGTTGTGCAACGTGGCACGTAGTATGTGCCTCGATGACCTCCACGTGTTGACTTTGTACAGCACTTTATTGCAATTTAGAGCGACAGCACTTGCGCTGCTGTTGTAAACTTTAAAGGCTTAAGAACTTACAAGCTTCTTAGAGTGTCTGCTCTGATTTGCACATGAGAATTGAGCTGGCACCCAGTGAAGTTGGAGTGCAAAAAAACTTTTTGTAGCTACGAATTTTCGTTTAAGAAGAATTCAACCGCTAAAGCCTTGCTGGAAACAAAATGAATGTTAAATTATTTCCATTGCATTTTGAAAACATTTTTTTCCACTACTGCAACTCGACATCATTTTTCTCATGTTTTTCTCAACTTTTCCGCAAACTTTTCTTTAAACTACTTGCCATAAACCAAGCCGCGCAGCATTTCCTTAGCCAGCGCAATGCATCGATTTTTATAACACAATATTCCATTATGTATCCGACAAGTGGAACACAAGTAATAATTTCTAAGTGAACGGAGGTGCGACTTGCCAAATACCCTGTAATTTAGTCTCGATTTTGAATTAAATGAATTTTTAAATGCACTACAGTTGCGTGTTATTTAATATATAAATATTGTATGTTATAAAATGTTAAGTATTTTCATGAAGCAGTTCAACTTATACGCCCTACAGAACTAGAGGGTATCGAGCTCTGTGATAAATATATTTATTTCCACTTAGAGTTCTCTGAAGTTGCCACACTCACAAAAACACGCACCGATAGAACTCCTAGTGCGCCCAGCAGCTGGCAATGAGTGGGTCATTGGTCAAATTGGAATAGTATGAGCGGTGGTTGCTAGTCGAGCAGGCGCATTTATCATGATTTATCTTAAAGTGCGCCAGACATGGCGAATTGTCATGGTGGTCGAAAAACCAAGCGAAATCAATTTAAAACTTATCGGATTGCTTGAACGAATTCTATTTGCCGCATGGCCATTGATTGATTTGCATTGCAGCTAATAAAAAGTGACCAATAAATTTTATTAGAGCTTTGGCTGCGATTGCTGAAGTTGATAAACGACGACGAAAACAGCAAATAGATAGAAAGAGTGAGAGAGAGAGAGAGTTGAAATACAAAAAAGGAATAGGAAAATCAGTAGCCGAGTAATGTGCATAACAAAAATTCATATCATTTGGGGGAGGAAAACAAGGGAAAAATGCAATTAGATTGAATGCATTATCATTTGTAAAGATATAGAACTTTAATTGACTGATATAATGAGCTGCGTTTTCCTTTGTCTGGCTTAGAGCACTTCTTTGGCCAACATAGCTTGGCAAGCTTCAGCTCAACACATTGTTCGTAAAGTTACACGCTTATCTCGTTCTCGTTCAGCAAACGAAATGCAATTTTAATGAGCTGCAGACAATTGCGGTTGCCTCTCTGTCTGTGTGTGTGTGTGCCTTAGCCAATCAAGTAAATTCGATAGAAATTGCTGGGAAATCTGCCAGACAGTTTTATGACAACAGAATGACTTCTGAATTGCCATGAATTTATGATTCGGTTTCAAAGCAATAAACCGAATAAACTGAAAACCGATTTATCGCTCCCCCTAAAAGTATGCAACAAAAAAGTGAATGCCAGCTGCCGCCAGGCAACTTTAAGCAAGCGTATTGCGTGTGCGTGAGCCTGTGATTCCATCAGGGCCAGCAGATGAAACCTGTGTGCACGCCTCAGCGACTTGGAAAATGAAACATGGCGCTGCTGACGATGCTGCTGTTTCTACTGCTGCTGCTGCAGGCGTATCTGCTACTTTTTATAGTTCTCAACCTGAACAAAGCAGCCTGCATAGTTAAGAGACCAAGCTGGAAGCCAGCGGAGCGATGCACAAAGAAAAATATTTGCGTACGTCAAAGTTCGGTGCAAATATGGAATGTGATTCGAGGCAAAGGCAAACAAACCACAACACAGGACTTTTAACCACGCACACGCACACACGCGTCTCACCACACAATGCCACGAAGTGCGTGCAAAAATGTCAGTTTGCATGTGTCTTTTGCCGCTGCTAACAAGCAAAGCCTGAGCTGCCATTGTGTGCAAGTAGTATGAGGCCAAGTTCACATTGTTGTCATTTGTTCAACATTTTCTGCACGGCCTGCAACAGAGCGGCGACCACGACAGGCAACATTTGCGGTGTATTCTTTTTAAAAAGCATAAAAATGAAAAAGCCAAAAGCCAAAATAAAAATATGTCAACATATGGCCGGAAGTGCCTTTTTACTACACTGTGAAAATTGAAAACGTTTTAATTTTAAGAAATTCTCCGACTTTTTTAAAGAGTTCCGCTGCAGTAATTGAATTAAAGGAAGAGCGAGAAAATCTCATTTTAAATTTCCATATTACGGCGGAACTCTCAATCCGTATTCGGACGCGCTCTCTCCTCCCAACTTAATGTCGCCTGAACTTTATGCTCAATCCACTCTCGTATAATGTCTGTACTTAAATATTTACTATATGTTATGTGCATATGAAAGATGACAGCGCCAGCAAGAGAACCAGTTGACGCCAGACAGCGAACGGTTCGGGTTCAGGCCACCTTCGGTTTCCAAGCTCGTAATACTCCACCCGCACCCGGTTTTTATGGCGCTTAAATCAACGTCCTGACAACGCTGAAAAACTAATTAAAGTCTGTGCGAAAATAAATTTATGAAGCTTGCCCCGGCCTGCTCATTGTTAAGTAAGAAACACAAGTCACACAGGCCAAAATAGGCAGGTCTATTAAAAAGTCATTGCCTTCACGGGGTCGCAGCGCCACAGAGAGGAGTCACGACTTGCCGCGGCAACGGCCGCAAATTAATTGTATTTTAATTGTGCTCTGCAAAATGACAAAAAATTAAGACCACATTAAAAAGGCAATTAGGAAGAGGACAGGACAGGACAGAAGTCGGAAGTCGCAAGCGGCAAGGATTAAGTGGCAATGGCAGGTACATCAACGGTCGAGCAATAAAAGCGGCCATGATAACTGAGGCCGAGAGAGGCCAGAGAAGTGAATGTGGGTTGTGTCAATATGTATAGAGTGAAGACGGGTCTCTAACGAGTGACTCGTTCTAATCCCCCCAGCCACCTACAAAGTCTTATTTGGAATTCAGAATTGAAGTTTGTCATAAAAATGCATGAAAAACTGCAGAGCAAAGAACTGTTTGGGTTCTCGAGAGTTTGCTGAATATTTAACAGTTACAGCAGTCTGAAATTGCTCGCCTTGCACAAGTCTCCCATGGTGCCGAGTCTCCCAGTGTGTGTGCGTGCGTGTGTGTGTCTGTGGCCACTGTCTATATATAGAACGATATTTGAGTGTTCATTTTGGTTTTTGTGACCCACACTTAGAGACGCTTAGTGCCGCTTAGTGCCGCTTGTCCCTGCTCTGTCCGGCGTTCCCTGTTAGCATTACATTTTGCATTTTGCATTTCGTAAAATGCGCTACACAATCGGCTTTAAGAGTGGGGATACGACAGACAATTGTCGAGCTAACAATGAAAAATCATTGCATTCATTGGATGAAATAGGTCAGAACAAGAGCAGAATGTGACTAATTCCCCGCTGTGCATGTCGTGTGCCATTCGAAAGCTTTAATTAGCGGCAGTGAAGATGTCTGCATCAACATTGCCTCTTCTAATGAATACTAATTCCCAAACAGAATGATAATTTAGTTTGTTTAAATTGCACACACTATGAACAGTCAATAAGCAACGAAAGTGACTGAGATAATATTTGTAGTGTCATTGGGGCAAATAATGGCAATATTTAGTTAATGTTGTTGTTGTTGTTCTTGCTATCATCATTTATTAAAGCTTCTCGAGTCGAAGAGACAAACAGCTAACTTTCGCAATGGCAGCGGTCAAATGGAAATTTGTTTACATATCCTGCCATTTGTTGACCTTTGTGCGACGTGGCGTATGCGTAATATAACCATTTACAAATCTAATTAGCAATGGATGAAATAATGCAGTCAAATCAGTGTGCTAAGCGCCGTCTGAGTGGCTGCTGCATTAATCACATTTGCATATGGAATCAGGACTCTAATGTAGATCCGGTAAATGCAACGAGAATCAAGTTTATTGTTCAATTAAAATGCAATTTAATAAACTATTTACGAAGCACATTAACATATATTTCTATATACCTCTCTCTTTGAGTGTCAGCTTTGATGGTGCCCAATTTCATGCTCTGAAACAGGAGCTAAGTATAACATACGACGCAGGGGTTTAATTTATCAGCATGGCCCGGTTGAAATTTATGCACCTGATATGCAGGTAAGACGTGCGTATGGTTAAGTAACTAAATGCGTGCTCAGATGCCAAGAAACGAGGTATCGCACGAGACAACCCGTAGCATCCATTAAGGTTCTGTTTTCGGCCCAGTTCAGGCCGTTACGCAAGCGTAAATTAAGCTGCCGGAAATCTACATCTATGTGATTTATGCGCACATTCTGTACGCACACATGTGGACAATGTTGCCCCTAATTGCTCATACTGCAGACAATTTCGGCCAATTATCATATAATGACTTACCTATGGTCGTCTTAAAGGACTTATATGAAACTCTGGCTGAGAAAGTTGCACCGTCAAAGGGCAAAGAGACAAACAGCAAGTTGGCAATTTGCATTCGTTTGGCTTTGCACACAGACACACAGATTGAGTCGTTTATAGGCTTGAGAGCGCCCGAATGAAATCTTTTATGCGTGGCCAACTTGACAAGAGTTTCCTTTTCCAGCGAAAAGAGAACGAGTTTCAAGTGAGCTTCAGATTAAAGATGAATGCAAATGCCAGAGCTGGTCGCTTGAAATGAGAAAGAAATAAAAAATGGATTACAAGATAAGTTCTGCAGCCTCTGCAAGATCTTTGCAAAAATAAAGTTAAATAAATATATAAAAAACCTTTAAATTTCGGTAAAGAATTTTTTGGACAAACTTTAAGTGAGCCAAGTTAAGTTTTCGAGCACACTCAATTCACAATTTTGGTAGCTTTACAAACTAACCTACACTTGACACCGGTAAAGGTTCTCCTTGGGCCGGCAGCTGCATTGACAGTGTCACATGAGTTGACCACAAAAACATGCTCACACACACACACACAAACACGTGCACTGGCAGCTGAGATTTATGGCATTGCCATGGCTGGCAGAGTTTCAGTTTGAGTGCTTGTGTGCACCGCAGCTTGTGCTAAGCCTTTAGTTCGCCACTTGGAAAGTCTTTTACTTACGACGTTGACGCTGTCGCACATGCACGCACGCACGCACGGCAAGTCGCAAGCATGTCACGCACACGCACACACAACGTGCAACTGACGCAAATGACATGTTTATGTGGCATACTTTTGAGCGCCAAATTAAAAGCAGCAGCAACTTTGAGGGCATCTTTCGTCGCACAATTAAAACTGACAGGCAGGACAAAGCGAGCAAAAGAGTCAAAAGACATTTCGGGTTGCGCATTCTGCGGCCAACAACGTGACACGTAATGCCATAAAAAATGGTACAAAACGATCATCAAACGTTGACGCTGCATGGTGGCATTCATCGAGCAGCGAACGAACCCAAAGGACACCCCATAAACCAGACGAACGAATCCGTAGCCAAACACAGATCATGCAAATCATCATGGAAATAAAATTTGCTGCAAGGCGACACAAACAATTTAATAAAACTCAAATTGACGGAAATTTACATGCTTCGCAGCACACTCGACTGACAGACTGACAGATACTTGGCATTGCTAACCAGCCAGCCGCCAGCCAGCCAGCCAGCCAGCCAGCCAGCCAGCCAGCCAACCCGCACATTCTGACTGTCTTCTTTGTCTGCTTTAGAGCTTATAGTTAAAGTTCTTTGCTTGCCACACACACACACAAACACACACACACTTAAAAAACTCCTCATCAGTTTTGTCTCGTTTGTCGCTTAACTTTTGCCATAGTCGCCTCGCCTTGTCTCGTGCGGCCTCTGTCGGCGTATCCCCAGCGCTGGAAAGTTTTATGCATTCGTGCTCTCAAAATCGAATTTCTTTCACAATTTGCCTTGCCGAGAAGAAAGTGGGGAGAAAAAACCAAGAAAAGTCTACAATAAAATCAACTCTCAACCACGGGCGGTTTTGCGGGCTAAATAAATGTTAATAAGCTCAAGTCGTTGTACTTTTGGGGCTAAGACTCTTGTCGAATCGGATGAATACAAATAAATTATGCGTTTATTCAAATCAGCCTCACTTAGTCCTCACTAGCACGTTGGTCTCCCACTGGGTCCGGAGGCTGCAAAAAGGGCTTTAAATTATCGACAATTTCTTAAACACTTCGGAGAGCCGATTAAGCTTGACAGCTTTGCAAATTTAAATTTCTGCAGCTGCTGCAAAAGATCGATTTAGTTTTAAAGACAACGACGAGAATAAAGAGAAATTTTATGTTTGGATTTTCTTTTTAATCATCTGTCAAAGAGACGTAGGTTTTTTGTTTTTGTTTTTGATTTTTAAACAAAACATTTTCATATGCACCACACGTGCTCGTCAGCTTGACTTTCATCTGGTGATTTCAATTTGGCTTTTGAATTAATTTCACAAAATTGAACATGACATTTTGTGTGGGGAAAAAATTCACAAATATAATCCTCTTTTATACCTGTGTTCGTTAGCAAACTTGGAAAAGTTTTGGCAATGATTAAATTTAAATTAAAGGTTAACAATTGTGGAACATCAAGGGATATTTAAGTTGCTTTTCAATAAATTAATTTTCACTAATTGAGCTGTAGATGAAAATAAGTAGAATATTTGTTTAATAATTTATTTGATCAGATTTTCCACATTTCATGTTTTCTTTTATTTCGCTTGCTATGCAACAACAATGGCCGCATAATGTAGAATGCAAATTGCAAAATCTGTCAAACAACAATGAAATCTTATTAAAGCGTCGTAGACACATAACAAAACCGAGAAGTGCCAGCTGCCAGAGCAAATTTAAATCATACAACGGTGAAATATTACACCTGCGGTGAATATTTCATCATTTGCAACATGCGGCAGGGGCACACGGCCACGAGTGGAGGCGAGGCAAGGCAAGTCAAGGCGAGACGAGGCGAGTTGCGAGCAACAAGCTGGCGCACAAGCAGCAACACGAAGCAAGTTCGAATCAAAAATACAATTTGTTGCCCAAGCAGAAAAAAGCAATCATTGCCGAGCATAAAAAAAGGTAAAAGGTAAAGATAAAATATGATAAAAATGTTGAATACATTTGGATTCGAGGGGGCAGCAATGGAACCAGGGGGGAGGGGCAATGCTCAGGGCCTGGGATAGCTGTATAAGTGCAAATATGCGTGTAATCAGCTTACTTACGCATGTTTATTGTATACGTGTATGTATGTGTGTATACAAAAACAGACGCAGACACGTAGACACAGATACAAATTCGCTTGGGACGGGCCATAGAAATGTATTCAAATTGATAATTTCATTTAATGGCAATAAACAAGTTTTGAGAACTTTTCACGTTGACCAAGCTTAAAACGAGGCTAAAAACTTGTTCGTGCTCGCTTTAAACTTGCATAAATTTGCCTGGAATTTTATGCTAATTTCGAGCACACCAAATTAACAATTATAAAAGTCGACTCCTCATCCTGCAATTTACATAAATTTACACGCCTTTATGCAGCATTCGTTGCCTTCCACCCGCCCACGTCATAAAATCAACTCTTTAGGCTCATGTAGCGCCAGCCCCGACCCCTCTGCTCCGCTCTGGCTATGCTTTCAACACGCCGCTCGCACTTTGTGCCGTCTGTCATTCCACAAAGCCGTTGTCCTTGTTGCTTTTTTGCTTTTGGCAGCCTTATTTACCGTAAAAATAAAACTTTTTCCTCACGTTGTTATTCGAGCAGCGGCACTAACAGCAGCAGCGGCACTAACAGCAGCAGCGGTGGCAACGTCGTCAGGCGTCGCTGCGCTGGCATCACTTTTTCTCAAGTGGCTTGTTTGTTTATAGAATTTGCAGTTTTCCTGCTTAGCTGTCTCCCCGCCGTAAACAGGGAAAACCGGTCAACTGCCTGGCCGTTCCTGCTCGCAGCTCCGTGCTCGGTGCCCTATGGCAGTGCAGCTGTGCTCCGCCCAAGCCTTAATGCACAGCGCAGGTAATGCGACTCTTGCTCATAAATCTGCTGTCTGCCATTGTCATCTCGTGCAACGTTGCGTATGCGTAATATGCATATACCTAACAAGTTTTATGCTTCAGCTGCAGTCGAGTACCCAACCACAAGCTTTATCATTTAAATTAATTGTACTTCAGGAACTTGGCAAAATATTTGAGAAAATATAGCTTCAAGTGAAAAGATACACACATTTGTAACTTAAGAACGTAGTGCATAGGGTATTGTCCTATTAAAGTCTATATAATTTTAGAGGTCTCCCAAAACTTTAAATACTTCATTGTTGCTCCTGCTCTTTGTTCATTTTTATTTTAGCCTGATGGCCCACTTTAACGTGCATAAATTTAGAACATAGTTCCGCTATTTTCCTTCATTCCCTCCTCTTCGCTTCCGACTCAGTTGTCATCTGTCATCCATGGTTTAATTATGGCGACTCAATTAGGTTGCTGCTTGGTTACTGTTTTCATTCGCGCAGCCATCAATTAAATTCCTGCCGGATTAAATTAATCCCGCCGACATTTGCTTTAACACACAGCGATTTTTTCCCCGCTCGTTTCCAGCTACGAATTAAAATGTCTTCAGCTAATTTGAGGCAATTTCTTACACTCCACTGCAGGCGTTGAGTGTGACACGCCCGGGCTGCTAATAATTTGGAGTAGTTTATTTGCCGTTACAATTTGTTCACAGAGAGCGAGGAGAGGGGAGGCGAGAGAGAAGAGATAGGGGAGTGAAGTACGGAGAATTGCTTGCTGCAAAATAATTTCACGGCTGATTACACAAAGGACCAAAACAGCTAGAAATTTCGTAATTGGAAAACGATGTCAAGCTGCTGTCTGTTTCGCTGTTTTCCTGCTACGCTCAACTTGCTGCTGTTGTTGATATTGTTGTTGTTGACGACTAGAAGGAAGCAGAAGACGAGAACAACCGCCACGTCGAGGACAGTGTCGCTGAGTCGCTGCAGCTCCACACTTGACTGCTGATTAATTAAGTGAAGGCAAATCAAGCAAATGGGAAAGTGAGCAGCAAAAAGCTGATTTAGGTCAAGCTGAGAAAATGAACAGGGAACCAAAGATCTGTTAATTAATTTCGTGTGTCTGTGGCATCCCTTGCATGTGGCTGACACGGTCAGTTCGCCCTTTAAACCAAGGAATACAAAAGAAAAAATGAAAAAAAAATAAAATAAATAAAAGTAAAGCAAAGAAACAATGTAAAAATTCAATTCAACAATGAAAGTCGAGTCGAAAGTCGTTTGAGCCCATCGTTTCGATGCCGCTTGCCGTGCTGTTTGTTTGCGGTAATGGAAAACAAAAACTATACAAAAGAAATAAGAATACTACATGGCTTGAAGTCGGCACACGCATAGCCATCTGATAGTACTCAGTCTGGGGGCATTGTTAGTGTTCGTGCTTAGGCCTTGGCGCCACTTAAATGTTGCGTATGTGGGAGATATATAAAAAAAGAGCCATATAAAATATATAAAAGTGAATGGATGGGGTCGTCAGAGGCGTCGCAATGCGGCATACAAAGCAAGGCAGAGGGGAGCTTGAAGAGCTGTGCTATATATAATAAATCTGTCTACGCCTACTGAATATATATAATATATATATACACGTATTCATTATCAATAATTGAAACCCTAACTTTGCTTTAATTTATTATAAACGTATTCCAATTTTGATTTCACTTCAAGTTGAAAGTTTAGTTTAGTATGAAGAAGTTTTCTCTTGCCTCGAAAAGAAGTTCCCCTTTAGGTCTACGCCTCTGGCGCTCACAGTGCGAAACAGAACTCCCAAGCTTCCCCCTCTCCCCTGCTGTCATCGAGGCTACTCCTGCACTATAAATAAGCGCCACATGCTCAACATTTTTATGCTGTTTTATTGCATTGCGTTAAAAGGCAAAGCAAACGAAACTCAAGCAAAACCAAACCGTGACCATGCAGAGAGAGGAGGGATGTGTGAGATCGGATACAAGATGGGGAGCAGAGACTTCAGTTACCAAGCGCTGAGGTGCCTGTCTGTCACTGTCGCTGCTAGTGGTTATGTCGATTCCAAGCATTGCTTGAGCCAAAATCTTATTATGTGCTACATTTAACGCCCAAGTAGCTGAACATTTCAGTCAGATACTTCCATTTACTTTCCCATCAGCTGCCGACAGAGAACGCATTGTGATTGCGCCTGTGTCTGTGCCCCGCAGAATGTCTCTTTTTTGCCACTCTACACATATCTGCTGTCTGCCTGGCTGCCATGTGTATCCACAAATACATGAGATATATATACATATACGGTATATCTGTCGTATCTTTTGGCTATTTTATTTGTGAAGTCAGCAGCAATGCAATAAAATTAAACTGCTTTTGTGTAAGCCTTTCTCTTTCGCCTAGCCCAATTCCTTCCCCCTCAGTTCTGCTCGTACCTGTGGTTAGCGGCGACGCTTGCTGCAAATCGATGCGCACTCGTAAAATGTGCCAAATTTATTGCATACTTCTGTGCGTGCGTATGTACGTGCGTGTGTGTGACAACTTGAGGGTGCGTGCCATGCAAACTTTTACACCCTTTTGATTGGCCTTCGTGCAGATTAAAGTTATATAACGCAAGGCGTAAATTTAATACGCGTCAACGTTAAAACGTTTAACAGTGCGTATGCGTGATTTGTGATCTCACCCTCTTCGCTGGGTTTATTGCTCGCTACGAGTTTAATGACTTCATATATTAACATTTATAATCGATAGTATATCACTCTATTAGCTGCCGAGTTTAAAGCACAATAAATTTGAATTTAATTAGGTCTCTGCAAATTAGCTTGGTCTTTCTTTTGTCCAATTAAATTTTAATTGAATTAATTAATCTTTAATTTAATAGCCAAAAGTGAATTTCTCTTTAGATTGCATTGGAAGAAAACGGAACTGTGCCGCACTGTATTTATTAAAACTCCATTGGCCCAAAATCACAGCATAATAAAAGCATTTGGTTTTATGGCAGGCCATAAAAGTTTTAGCACCGGTCAGAGCCAACGGCGCTCACACATGCAAACGAGTTGCTCACTTGCAGGACAGACCAGGCTCTAATGCACAGTCTTGCCCATAATGGCAGAGTAAAGACCAAGGTCAACAACTGCCGATAGCCAGACAGACGAGTGAGTGGGCGGAGGAGTGCTTCAATGCTCAAGCAACTGGCCAAGCCTTGAGTGGCTGCACAACCGGGCAACTAACAGTAGAAAACTGGGCAACTGGGCAACTGAACAAGCAATCGAGCAATCGAGCAGGCGACCAAGCGATCAACCCAGCAGCCAACCAACTGCAGCTGTCACGGATAATACTCACAGGTTGCACTTGTCTGTCGAGTGCAAGTCATCGAAGGCATCGAAATTGCTTTGGCGTCCGGCAGATTTTTCTTTGCAACACACAGTTGACGACCTGGTTTGGTTACTTTTTGTGCAGGCTTTGAATGAGAATCGAATACACCCTTTATATGAAAAGAAAAACGCATGATGGGGGAACTTTAACGGCATCCAATCTTGAAATTAAAATCTATCTGCGTTTGATATGTAGTAATATTTGTGCTAACTGTGGTTCCTCTAGCTTTTACTTTACAAGCACACTCAGCTAGATTTGCTTAACTATAATAAATGTCAGGCCTCCATTTACCTGTTCCGTACACTAGCCCCAAAGCATTTTCTATGATCGAAGGGTAGCAAAAGAAGCATGATGAGGTGAGTTTGCTTAGAGAGCGACTGATACAATTGGATCGACACTTCGCTGAATTAAAATTTATGTTTGGCTCTCGCTCGACATCAGCTTTGACATCTTTCACAATGGCCAAAAAGGGTAACTCAAAGTCAGCCTTCGCTTTGCTTTCAGTCTGCACTTTTGCCTGCATTTTCAGCTTTTTCTTCGAAATTTTGTTTGGCTGTCGGGGTGTTGTTTCTGCCAAAAGTTTTCAACGTTTGCGCTGTCGCCTTCGCTTTTTATGTATTTTGCTTGGCATGCGAAGCACAGAGCCAACGGCTGCACAGGACGCTAATTGTAAAGCTGTCATCGCTGGAGAACCCCTGGACGAGATCCTTTTTGATTTCACCGCAAGTACAAACACACACACACACACACAGAAAGTGAGAGAAGAAATGCAAATATTTGCCATGTTTTACGAGGGACGGCGTCTTTATTTTATGCGCCAAAGCAACGCGACTCAATGATTGGAATTGTGTGTGGCTGCCGTGCATGTTGTAGATGTAGATGCCGCTGCTGCTGCTGCTGCTGCTGTGGCATGACAACGCGCACTGAAATCACGCAGTTCGCATACGCCATTGAATTTTAAATGAAGCCGCAACGCATTCAGCCAGACTCAAAGGAAGCCTCCGACTGTGCGACTCCGACTTGGACTGTCACTAAGACTGAGTCGAGCACGCGCCACGCCCTCGCCGCCTCCCACTCCTGCATAGTGATATGTTTATAAAAATGCATGGCAAACCAAAAGTTCAACAAAAGGAGAACAGCACAAAGTCCTCGTCCTACGGTCTGAAACCACTTCAGATGAGCGGCGAAACCAGAAGGAGGCAGCAACTCGCGGAGACAAGGCATGGCAGTGAGCAAATTTAAGGCATAATTGGCGACGTGTGCGCGTTGCCATTGGCGCCGCCTGCACATTTAATGCTTATGAAATTCTGAGAGGCGCTTTCCAGCCATACAAGATGATATGGGTATGAGCTGCTTTGCTCCCCTCTCAGTTTGCATACAATATTCTAGCGGTTTTGCGCAGCTGAGCTGAGCGTAGAGCCAAATTATCAACCGCATTCAGAAAAATAAACAAAACAATATTTGGTCAGGAGAGTTGAGTGGGAGATCGGGCTCGGTATAATTTAAAATTTATTAAAAACTTGAAAAGCAAAACCACAACGAGTGAATACTCTGCATGGCATAGAGATCTTAGTAATATGAGCCTAAATGCTGAGCTCAGCTTAAGTAGGGCTTGTACTCTCTCCTTATTTGTTAAATACTTTGTGTGAAACTTTTGACTTTTTGAAACTTTTTAAACACTTTGTCAGAAAGGCGAAAGTGATGGTGAAAATAGCAGGGCAGTTATAAACTTGAGTGGAAAGATAGAGATACCCAGTCGGGTGAAGCATTATTGCCATGTTCTCCATAATTTTAGCTCCATCTACCGCGCTTGTGCTTAGCATATGTAACAGATACAAGTTTATACCGATATTATGCGCATACATGCAAATTGTGTGTGCCTGCTCCATGTTGATATGCACACCTGATGCGTATACGCAATATTCCAGTGAATTTTGGCAAAATGGGTTCGCGTGCATGTGAGTTTGAGTTTGTGTGTGTGTGTGTGTGTGTGTGCTTCAACCGCAGCTCGTTGCTCATTTGCGGTTTAATTAAACATAAATAAAGCTTAGCAATCGATTGAATTACATACACATGCTTCCTGCACTATCTGCATCTCAAAAGTTTTCGCTTTCACCTTGGTCTTCATCGTGATATGTCTCGTTTCGCTTCAGACAGTTTCAGCTTAGCTTCATTTGCAGCATTATGTGCGCATTTCCATTTGGCTGCTTGCGGCTCACTGTCTACATTTTTCACAAAAGTTACAGCAGCAGAAAAAAACTTTCCCCAGGAAAAAATGGGAAAACACTTCAAGCGGCAAAGAGGAACCAAACTTCTGGGTTATTTTTCTTGGCTTTTATTTTTTTCTGCTGCTGCTGCTGTTCAATTTGTAATTTTATGAACACCAGCTGCAAGTCTGTTGCGACAATCTTCGATGCAGCACCCGCATATGATAATAATGTCATGAGAATACGGAACTAGCTTATAATAGATGCAACTCTTAGTTGGGAATTGCGCTTAGTTGCAAGTTATACTTGTCATATTGCTGCAAGTGCGCACTTACACACATGCATATTTTATGGAGATCTAATGACTTCCTCTCTCCTTTTCTCTTTCAACTATTTAAACTGGGTAGAGTAGGGTGTGCGGAGGCCAAAATGAAATTCGTAATATTCAAATTTCTGTGTGCCGCCGGCCATGAAACGGGTGCGCACACTTGACTAAAGCTGAAATATGAGAGAATCCTTTGCTGGAGCAGACAAATGTCGCATGTGTGTATGTGTGTGTATGTGGAAGGCAAAATGAAATATCCTTAAGAAAAAAGGCCAAAAATGAAGATAGCATAAATGTTCTCTTCCGCCCCCTTTAAGCTTGCTTCTGCATAATTTGAATGTCTTTGGTAAATGTTTTAATTTTGTTCATAACGAAATTGGCCCATTTTGTTTGCCCAAACTCTTCATTCAATCGTAGTAAATAATTCTTGGAATATTCCATCGTTGACATAGCTTAGATAACACGCCCCTTTACCAGCAGCCATAATTGGCTTGGAATTTCAAACTGTCATTTGAATTACCTTGCAGCTCATTCGGCTGTGAAAATCGCCCACATAAATCACAAGGACCAAGAAAAAGCAATGCCAAATGAGTTAGAAATCCGATGCAATCTACTAAAGGAACGTACGGACTCACAGAGCTCGCTTTACTTGCATGATAATTACTGTGGGAAAATTTGAGCAAAAGACACAACGAATGCGATTGGAGCTCTTAATGGTTTTCCATGCAATCCAATTTCCAAATTGAAGGCACAATACATGAAATGAAAGTGCTTTACTACCTTGGATTTAAATTTGGCATTGGTATCTCGTTGCACACACGCAGCATGCCACGTGGCAACTTTAAATGCTTGTCTGCATTTACCTACTGGCTGTTAATTGAATTCACAGTCTATTGTTTTCTCCGTGCTTGCTAATTAGCACCAGCAGCTTTGCTAATGGATGGTCAGTCAGAGAGATGTACTTACTACGTAGTAGTAGTACAATGCCAACACAGATAATGGCGCTAATAAGCTGGCAATGCAAATTACCTGAAACCCATCCGCACAACAATGAAATCTGCAAATCATCATGGTTGAAGTGCTAAGCCCCGGGCCAATTGGTGTGCGGAATTGTAAACTAAATTTAGTTTATAAGCAGCTGTTTGGGATATCTACAAGGGAACATTTCAAATAATTATCTCAAGGAATACAATTTCCCCGAACTCATTAAATTAATATTCCCCAATGAATAGACAATGCAATATTTAACATTAATTTTACTTGCTTCATGGCGCACATTATTATTAATACTTTCGCATTCTTTTCGCAGCTTTGCTCATTTTGGTGGCTCCAAAAAATGCCAGCACACTCGGGGCAAGTTATGTGAGCATTTATTTATGAAGGGTCGCATAATAATCTCGAGTGGCACAACTGAGTTTAAGTGCTCTGAAATGGCCTAGTACTACTATATGTGCTAAATCAATAACAATAAATTCAGCTGGCGCACATAAACTCTCAGCCCTGCGGCATGCAACAAAATGTTCTATATACATTTTATATATATTTTTTTATTTGTCGCATAAACCATCAAATGTGGCAGACGCACCCACACACACACACACTCACACACACACCCAAGTGCCTCGTGCACGTGTGAGTCGTAAATAGCATTTCCAGTATCTTTTCTTTCAGTGCAAATTGTTTTTGTGGCCTACCTAATTGTGGCAACAAGTCGACCAAGTGTTGCCACAAAGTCAACAAACTTTGGTCTGGGAAGTTTTAATTATGTACACGGATGTTCGACTAAACAATGGAGGCTCAGCAGATTTGGCACTCACCTTAGTCGGATGTAGTCATAATGTAGTTAGGCTAATAAGTTTTCTAATTGCCACTCGTTAGCCTGGCAGCAAGTGCCACACACTGTAATAGTTCTTAAGTGCCTGCTAGCTAAGCTAAGCTTGGCAAATTAAACACGAAAATTCGACGATTTGTAGTAACTTAAGCCTTCAAGCATTTGCAAACACCTTTAAATATTCACCAGCATCGAAATCTCTTTAACGCGCTTTAACATGGCCCAAGGACACTGGGCTAGGTATTATATCCACTGTAACGAAATACTCGAGCAAACGCGCAGAGTATTCGCATTCTATGAATAATTTTACAGACTCGTTTTTCGGTTTCTCAAATATTTACGTTACATTTCCTACGCGAGAATGCAGAACGAAAGCTGAGACGAACCTGTGTGCGTGCGGGGTGTGTGTTGCGAGTGTGTGTGGGCAACAAACACGTCAGACGATCACGCGTTTATGTTGCATACTAAGCGGCGTTTATGCAAAGGCCGCCAGCAATGCGAGCACAGGGAAATTTTAACAGAGCTCAGCACACACTGTTTTGCCTACGAAAGCGAAAGCCATGCAACACGTGGCACTAACAGCGTCTGTTATCAGCTAACAGCAGCCGCTCTTGACCCACTGACTCAGTTTACATGACGCTGCTGTTGCTGTTTTATTAACATGTTTGGCTCTCTTAAATTTTGCTCTCTCTCTCTCTCTCTCTCTCTCTCTCTCTTAGCACGCATCGTTCGCTGTCTGCCGCTGTCAGGCGAATCCATTTGCACATTTATTTATTTATTTAACGGAATAAATTTTATTAAATGATGCAGCGCGGGTATGTCACGCAGGATCCTTCCCTCTCTCTCTCTCTCCCCCTACGCATGTGAAGCTCATATGTATTTGTATTATCTCATAAATTCATGTCGAAAAGGGCCAAGGTTGCCGCCGCCACCACCTCTGCTGGTGCTGCTGCCTCAGAAGCCACAGGTGCGGCAGCGGCAAATTAAGTTGCACATATAACTCAGCTAGTTGTGCCGCCCACCAAAGATGCCCTCAAGGAAATTGGCAAAGCTGCAAGGAATTGTGTCAATGTGTGTGTGTGTGTGTGTGTGTGTGTGTGTGTGTGTGTGTGTGTTGTGTGTGTGTGTGTGTGTGTGTGTGTGTGTGTGTGTGTGTGTGTGTGTGTGTGTGTGTGTGTGCGTTTCTGCCTACCCCCTGCTCTAGTGGCAGCTGCTGTCGCCTACAATTTGTGCGCTAAAAGTTACCAAACAAAATATTATGTATACGACCCGTGTCATGTACTTTACAATTGTTGCTAGCTGCGTTTGTCATCGCACGCAACGACTTTGACAGAAAAGGCAGCAAACATAAATAGCAACAAGGCAGGCAAAAACAACAAAAAGAAACCAAGAACAAGAAAAACATACACACGCTAAAAGGACAGCAGCTGGCGACGTGCACTGCAAATCTGGTTGGGCTGTTGTCTTAAGCCGCTTAAGTTGTGCCATTAGAGGCGGCTAGTGTCATCGACACTGGTTGTCGGCAACATAACTCGAGATAATTCAGTTATAACGCGCACAGCACAAAAGCCTTGCAGTGTCAATGAACGTGCCACACATATTCACAATGTCCTCGGAGTCCATCTCAATTCCAAAGTCGTTGACGCGCAGATAACTTTCTGCTGCCAGGCAAGGCGGCACTTCGGATAAGTATATCGGCAATGTGTGTGTGTGTGTGTGTGTGTGCGACATGTGACAGAATTATATGTATGATAATTGCAGCAGAACGACAATTTAATTTGGCTTATCGAGTGCATAGCTCGAAAAAAGAGCCAACGAGTCAGCAAAAAGCCGAATTGAAGTCAGCCTCAGGCCGAATGTCAATCAGCAAGAGAGAGACAGAGAGAGCGAAAAAGTTGAAATGTCAGAGTACAGTTAGGCAAAAGGTTAGGCAGGCAGTGTGTGCTAGAGAATTAATGGAACGTGTGTTTGCAAATTTAATTTGATTTTAGGCGATATAACTTTGCAATTTATTTCTTTTCCTCATTGATTGACGTTAAAATATTTTAGATATAGTGAAATTATTGGCGCCTGCTACTCATGGTAATTTGATATGCAAATCTATAAAATATGAGACTGCAGAGCTGCATTTTCGCATTGTAATTTCATTTGCACTTGCTGAAAATAAACTATGACTTAAGCTTTTCCATAAGTAGACATAAAATATGGCGGAGCTGGCAGGTAACTCGAATGTAAATTGACTGGCCAATGTTCCAGCACTTCGGCGGGCAGGTAACACGAATTGCTGCAGTCTGCCATGCGAATGCGTTGGTTTTGAGGTAATCACCTACTGTGATAATGAACGGGCACCTGCACAAAAGCTGCAGCTTCAGCTGGCACTTGCCTGGCACCTTCCCATTCAATTGAGCGAAACGAGGCGTAAAGTCAACCCATAATGAATGCATCCATGCCAGGATGCTGTCAGAGTCGGCCAGACACGCCGGCGACACTAAGGTGTTGAGCAACTAATAGCTTCCGGCTGTACTTCTCAACCTCCCCACCCCCACCTCCCCCTCCCCGCTCTTTCTTACTGACGTTGGAGAATTGAAATGCTTGCGCAGGGCCAGCGCCAGAGTCAGTGGAAGCAGTGCAACGTCGTGCAAGGCAGCTGTGCGTGGCAGCTACACGTGCGCCAATGCCGATGACAACTGGTTGACAATGACTTCGACGTCATTGTTGGCCCCGTTCCACTTGAGTTTATTCACGCGACCGTGGCAAGCAGCCAATGCATGCAGAGCAGCAAATTGCGCATACGCCATGCATGCCAAGCCGAGGTAAACGCCAACGCATATTGTCATTAATCAATGAGCAGGTGACGACAGCTGACAAAGGCGAAAGTCACACACACATTCTCATCCTCCAGCAGCCTTGTAAGCTTTGTTGCCGATGAAAGCAAAGGGATTTGTCAAAGAACTTGCCAGCTGACAAAGCACTAAGCGACGTGACTTGTCGCCCACACCACAAATGGATAAGCTGCGATTCGTTTTCTTTATAAATCAAACGCTGATTTGATTGCACGCTCCCAACAAAACAAAGGGTTGCACGCAAGAAGGGGGAGGGAGGAATATGAATTTCAGAAATGCTTGTAAGAAATAGAACACATATTCTTAGTATGTAACATCGGAATTTGAGGGTGAGACACCTTCATGCATAAACTGGCCATGTCCGAAGCAGAAAGACATGTGTTATAGCATTTGACAGCCCTAAAAGTTGCGTGGGCAACAGTTACGGAAAATTGATGATTGATCATGCAATGACACAGCGTGAACTTGGGGATAAATATATATAAACGGGTAAGGGCATACATACATAAACAATGATTAGGTTTCATAGAAGATTGACATGTTTTCCAAAAATAAGGCAATTCCATTGAATCACATTTAAAGCATTCCAAGTGTCGTTTCTACTGAAAAGCAAGCAACAAAATTTATTCAGAAATAATTGAACCACAAAATGAAACAATTGTGAAAGTAAATATTATGCTTTTAAATTAATTTAAAGATTACCTACAAGCAAAATACAACTTTATTGTCTCCTTGTTTATTCTTATATGGTATTTTCTTTGGTTTTCCAAAAAAAAAAAAAAAAAACACCTAGTTTAGTTGACTGCTTACCATGGCAAAGGAAGCATAAATTTTTCTTTGTTCGGGTTTTACATTTTTGCGTGGAGAGCCCTGCAAAAGAAAAATCCCGGAATATATAAAGCGCATGATAAATTTCCAGAACGCTATGTCAGCTTTCTAAGTTGATGTTTCCGCTCAATGTCAGCGGAAAGTTAGAGCCATCATAAATATTGGACACCTTCGGGCAGAAAGCTCAGTGTAATTAGCAATTTATTACGCAAAGCTTTAACGAAATACCCATTTCTAGGCCATAAAACCCAACACCTTTCCGCTGACCTTTGCGGCCCATAAAAGTATGCAATGGAAATTTTGTATGTATGGCCCACAGCTACTCGAAGAGCTCAACATAATGAATTGTTACCTAAGCATGATTTATCTATACGCAGCACATAAATCTTAAGTTCGTTGACCAACGTGGTGCGGGAAAGCCGAATGTGTTGTACACTTACAAGGGCTGTAATACTGTCAAGTAAACTAATTTCAAATCCTTAGAGGAGATCCTAAAATAATATGTTACCAAAAATTAAATAAACTATCATTTTAACTTACTTTCTAACATTTAATTGCATGGAGACTAACTAAATTAATATACCTTTCGCTGGAAGACTTCACATAATTGCGTAAATTTTCAAGACCATTCTGAGGGGAATAGACACTTTGACCTTTCAGCCACAATATGCGCTCGTTAGTCAATGTTCAGCAATTTGTTGAGAATCAATAATAAATGTAAATAACATAATAGGCACAACTTCCTTGCCTACCACCTACCACGGGCTAATGCCTTTGCCGTTTGTGTTGCCGCTGATGGGTGATGATGCCATCATCTTGGGTGAAGTAATCTAAAGAAAATGCGAAATATTGTACAAAGTGAAATATGGCAAAGTGAAGCTGGACACGCACACATTCAATATAATTTAACGCTACATCATGGCAGCTGTTTTTGGACAAGACAACACAGCCAATTGAGCGAAAATCAATGGCCAGCCAGACGATTCTTATTTTGGCAACGCAGCAAAGAAGAAGAGAGAGTCATTGCCACCCGCGGAAGGAGCATCATGAGTGGTTGAAATTAGCCAGAGTGAAATGGATGGAGAAATGGGTATGATGATGTTGTCAGAAAGTGTGTAACAGGTAACAGAACATTTTCAAAACGAATTAAGATGTAACGAGGCATTAAAGATTTTCTAGAAGATTTTCTGAGAATTTATTCAGCTCTTTATTTTTAACGTGCATCTGCTTTCTAAAATCTTTTTAAATTGCTATTTATTTGTCATAATAAATCTATAATAAATAGCAAACCTATCGGACTTCCAACAGGGTATACCTTTACGAAGCCTGCTCATCCAACGAACCTTCTTACGTTTTTCCCGCTTTCTTTCTGACTGATAGCAGTTTGGCATGTTGCCACTTTCCTGCTACTGGCTAATCAAAGTACAACACGAAACTTTAAAACGCGATAGCATTAATTACAAAAACATGCACTTACTCGTGTTGCGGAGATACTTAATGGAGCCCCTTCAACTGCACCCGGACAGCTCCCCAGTTTATTTAATACTTACTACTCATTCATTGTGTATTTCACGCTGCTAATTATTTCATTTGTTTGCAGGCAAAGTTTGCCAGCTCTCAGCCCTAGGGGGTGAACTCGCAGTTGGTTTGCATCCGTGACTAGACTCCTAAAAGTGCAAAACAGCAAAGTTTACTCTGATATTTCCTAACTCCATTTAGTGGCAGAGCTATCAAATAAGTGCAGTGGAAGTTGGGGAAACACAAACATTTCAGAAAGTCGCATTAGAGATGAACATATTTAGAGTCAGTTATGCTATGCTAAGTGCGAGTCTCACAATTTGCAAAATGAATTTCGTGGAATAAAACAAAGTTTTAATATCTTTGTTTTCAAAAATGTAAATATTTAAGAAGCGACTTAAGAAAAATATTTGAAAGTAAACTTCAAATCAGTAAGCTAAATTCAACCTTTTGGAATCCAAAAACAGCAAAAGCAATACTCGCAAAAAAAGTTGCAGGTAAAATTATTCATCTGTGGGCCGCGTAGATAGCTAAAAGCAAAGCAAAGTTTTTAGCTCATCGCTTGAGGTCACTTTGACCATTACTTCAATGCGGATTTGGACCACTTTAACCACTTGGCCAAAACACACCATGATATTCGTCATGGCTGACAGCAGACAGTCGACAGACAGACAGACTGACACAGAAAGAGCGATACACAGCCAAATATCCAATTGCTTTTGGCGTCCCATTGGCTTCGTTTGTAATTTGCTCGTCCAATTCCATGGTGTCTGCTCATTTATTGGTTACACATTTGGCCGCTAGGCAACGACCCACCATATTTTATGGAATTGCCATGCGGTGCCAGATAAATTACAACCACATGGCTTGGCCTCGCAAATGTTTTCGAGTCGCCTTGTCCGAAAATGAAATTCAACTAGGAAATAGTGTAGCAAAACCAAAGTTTGGATTAACAACTAAAACAATCTTTATAAGCAGAAATCTAATTTGTTTGGCACACTTTAACTGCGGATAACAAATTGAATTGTCAACTTGCAAGCTAAGTTTTTGTCGAATTTGTAGAATATTCACAAGAACTAGAAAATAAAGCTATAGTCTAGCGAATGATTTCCACTATGTGAAATGACAAAATTTAGTTAAATTTTCGGATTGTCCTATTAATGATATATAATAAAATTATATCATATAAAATGCCACTTATGCTACTTCGGAAAATTAGACAAATCCATTTTTATATCATTAGACCATTGAAAATGATCAAAAATAATATACTAAGTTTGTGCAAATGTGTGTAACAGGCAGAAGGACGCGTGGCAGACCCCACAAAGTATATATATTCTGACTCAGGATCACTAGCTGAGTCGATTGAGCCACGTCCGTTTGTCCGTTTGAACGTCTAGATCTCAGCTATTACAAAAGCTAGAGACACCATATTTCACATGAAGGTTTCTGTATACCATAGGTAGATCGAGTTTACTTTCAATTTTTGATGACACGCTCACCGCCCACGCAAATCACTTATTTACGATATTAGAAGAAGTATTAAAGTTACAGCTTTCTGCTTTGGTATGAACATAAATAATTGCAATATAAATCTATTCCCCGTACTTCAACTGCTTGCGACTGTGCCGCGCGTCGTGACATCACGATGCTTCGTTTCAGCCGTAGCGTGTTTACAGCTGATTGCTCTGATGTTTCACATGTAGATGGCGGTATTCAAAGATAAATCTAATTTAAAGAATAGGTGGTAGATGAACTTGTGCAGTGTTTTTTGATGGAAATAAAAGTGGGATATTTTTTTTTCAAAACTCGGCAAATAGTATCTTACTGTCGGGCGCGCTCGACTGTAGCTTTCCTTACTTGTTATTTATTGTTTAAGCCAAGAGCTGTATTAAAGCTGAGCTAGCTTTTGTTGTTGAATTTCTCTTTTTTTTGCTTTCCATCCCGCTGTGAGCTTTATGCGCCGCACTTCGTTGCAAGTCGCCTAAAACGCAACGTTACAATTTTTATGTCTATTCGAAAATGGCTATGGCGCATTAGCAGCATAAAACAGGCATTAGGCATTAGGGCAAATCCTTTAAGCACCGACACACTCTCAAACCAACACACACACACGCATACAGACTGCGGGACATGCCACAGCGCGAACAAGTCTGTAGCATGCTCTTAGGCGCGACGCTGTTTTATTATTGACACAGTGCGGTGTGCACGTGCAAGGACCCAGCCGAGAACCCAAGCCAAAAGCACAGCCAGATTTCGCAACCAGAAAACGGTACAAGCAACAAAAGCAGCAGGATCTCGCAGAGTATCCGGTCGCGCTGCCCATCAAAATCAACGCTTAATGTGCCTCTAATCGCTTTCGCATAAATTTGCGCGCGATTTTGTAATAAAGCTGGCAAACCGGTCGGAAAACCTCTTGTCTATTGGCTCCCCCCTGCCGACAGAATGGATGGGCCCGCGTGTTGGGCTCAAGGGAATCAGCTTCCATTGGCTCTAAATTTTATGTTAGTTTCATTGACTTTACGCATGATTTGATTTACCACTGGACGAATTTAATTAAAGAAAATGCCAAAAGGCAACACAATCAATAACAACAACAACAACAACAGCAACAGCAAATCCCACGCAGTAGACACTGGAAGTTTAGCATGAAGACGAGATTTGCTGACAATCCAATTAAAATAGCAAATAAAGAAGATTTTAATTGAAAAACTGAAATCGGAGCAAGGCTCGATTGCAATTGTGTCAGAGGAGACAACAAAAGGTGATAAAGGTGAGAAATAGCCAAGTTGGAATCGACTGTTAATAATTGGTCTCTTCTATACGTAGATCTCAATGGGGAAGTCTTAACAAATGAAGAACTTAATCTATTTTTAGTCGACATGATTCACTGACTCTATTAACATAATAACTAAATTCTAATATACCGAGAGTCGACTATTTCTGCCAGACCAGTCATTAATCTAATCAACGGCAAAGTATGAAAGAAATACAACCGATAAATGTTTACGTTTGTCACTGTTAGCCGCGTGAAAATGTTAATAATTTTATATGGGCCTAAACAAGCCCCACTCCATATTGTAGCGCATGATAATACGTTACTGATAATACAAGTGATTAGATAAGCACCCATTGGAAACGAGTTGGGGTATGCATAGTTAGCCTAAAAATTTTGATAATCTGTTACCATACATTGCCCTACTAATCGAATGCATGGCTTTTTCTTCACTGCATTTGCATTTATATCATTTCTATAGCAAGTTTTTTTCCTACAATTTAAGTTTTAGCTATTACTACGCACATACGTGTTTTAAAAATACGGGGTATTTAATAGTCAACATCCAATCAACGCATTACTTGCCTTCCATTAAATTTTTAGCTACCTCAACCATTACAATCCAAAATTTATCAGCTAAGTTGGTTGTACCCACAGTAATCTACGCGTTATCAATATTTTTAGAACGACATACCTGAAGCTTGCACTAAAGTACAGTAGAAACTATGATAACTTATGGAATCTGTTAGTCATTGTTGAAACAGAAATATGAAGTGTGCCCGGCAACCCCAAAAAGATTAGGTTTTACTATGGAATTCTACAACAAACACGCTTCTACGCTGTACTTAAATTAACACATTGACTTATTTCTGTTTAGCGTTTTCAACTCTATTACACTACAGCAGAATATCGGATCACCAATTAAAATTATCTCATCTATACTATATTATTAAAAATAATAATATAACACAATAATAGACGAGCTTTTAATACCTTGCCTTAATAGCTTAGGACTTTGGCATTTAAGCTCTCTTTGGTTTATTATAACTTTAATATAATTAATATTCTTTTTGATAAATTGACCAACAAAAGAACAAAATTCTGGGGGTAAAGAGCCCTTTTGACCCATTCGACCGATTTATTCTATTGCAGCTATACAATACATCGTTTAAATTTCGATAAAAATTGTATAGCCTTTCAAGGACATAATAAGTTACAGATATCGTGAGTTTTATAGCGATATCTCATATATAAAATCAAACGATTGAAAATGGCTTTCTCCAACTTATTTACAGCGTGCAGAAATAAATAACATATATACCAAAATAATTTAGATAGCTTTAAAACTGAAATATTAGTTTGCGTTGCGAAAGACAGACGGACTGGCGAACATGGGTAGTTCTTTCCACTATACTTTATAGGATCCGAAAGAAGAAGTTTGGCCAAAATTAATATACCCTCTGCAAGGGTATAATAATTTCGTATTACAATATTTACTTTTGTTAAATGCTAATAGATTACATATTTTGTTATGAATAGTTAGAAATAAATGCAATGCAATTAAATAAAGCAAAGTACATAAGGGGTTTTTTTTGCTTCTTAGATTGAGCTATTTGCGTTGGAATTTACATGCCCTGAAATACTTAATGTTGGCATAACTTGACTTTCACTGCAATATTGGACAAGTTGCCGTAATTCCTGTGGTTATCGAATTTGGGTTTTCCGAAATAAATAACTATAAAAGATAGAGCCAACGTGAAAAACAAGGCAATGATTGCAAAGAAGTCTGTCAGACTGACTCGCAAATTAGTTCCACCTGTTTGTTTGTTTTAAATACCATCATTAAAAGTTGAATCATACATGAATATATTCGTTACTATATTTTATGAAACTTCTTCCAATTTATTGCCCTGATTGAAATAGATTTACAGCATATGTTTGATATAGCTAACAATGCTTTCTGTTAGTATGTGTTGTATAATAATAATGTTTTTATACCCGCTACTCGTAGAGCAGAAGGGTATTATAACTTTGTTCAAACCGAAAATGTATGTAACAGGCAGAAGGAGACATCTCCGACCTCATAAAGTATATATATTCTGGCTCAGGATCAATAGCCGAGTCGATATAGTCATGTCCATCTGTCCGTCCGTGTGAACCTCTAGATCTCAGCTATTATAAGAGCTAGGACTACCAAATTTGGTGACAAAATGTGTTATTATTGCACGCTGATCAAGTTTATTTTGGATTTTGGCCACGCCCCCTTCCGCCCCCGTAAATCGAAAAAACATTGATTACAAGCGCAATTTTGATGCCATATTGTTCATTTTTCATTTTTCATGATAACTATAGCTAGCCAGATGATCTCTGAAAATTTGGTAACAATCGGATAATAAACACAGAAGTTATTCAGCTTAACGTTTTCCATAGCTGTAAGCAGCGCTGCCGGCAATATTGTGCCGAATCGTGTGTGCGTGTACGGTGGTGAAATGGGTTAAGTTGTTGACTGCAAAACGAACAGTAATATTATGCATTTACGGGTTCGAGTCCCGCCCGCATCAAAAATAAAATGTGTGCAAAAATGTTTTTTTTTTTTATTTTAGATTTTGACTTTGCATAAATATTGTAAGTCCATAGCCTTTTACGGTCAAAATATGATTGTAGCCGTTTTTTTTTTTGTTCCGCAAATAATTTTAGAATAAGAGCTGGGTAGCGGGTTATTACAATCGAGCACACTCGATTGTAGCTTCTTATTTGTTTCTTACACGATTTTACACAACATTTTTGTTTATAATTAAATGCGTTTCTTAGTAATTTACTGATAACATTTAAAAATATATTTGGCGCAATTTGCACATAAAAACATTGGAAAAGCTACAAATACGACACGTCGCTTAAAGCTCGCACTCTTCAAACACTCAGAAAGCTTAACGATTAATTGGTAACAAATTCTGTATAAAAGACTCAGGGTTCCTGTGAAATATTCAGTTTGCTTTCGACAGTTCTTGAAAAATCTCTAGTCGGCCTAAACAAGTCTTTAAAAATGGCTTTGTTAACAATCGCTTTACTCGCTGTTGCAGTGGCTTTAATATACCATTTTTACAAAAGCCATTATACCTATTGGGAACGTAAAGGTGTTCCGCACGAACCTCCTGTGCCTCTTATTGGCAATATGAGAGGTGTCGGCACTAAGTATCACTCTCGTGAGATCCTTCAGAGAGTGTACAATAAGTTCAAGGGAAAGTCGCCAATTGCTGGCTTATACCTATTTTTCCAGCGTATTGCCGTTGTAACGGATTTGGATTTGGTTAAGCAGGTGCTTATCAAGGACTTCAAGAACTTCCAGGACCGTGGTGTTTTCAATAATGTGCGCGATGAGCCCTTAACCGGACACTTGTTTACACTAGAGGGCGAAGAATGGCGTTCGATGAGACACAAATTGACGCCAGTCTTCACATCTGGCAAGATGAAGCAAATGTTTGGTGTCATTGCCGAAGTAGGTGACCGATTGGTCAGCGCTGTAGACAGCGCTGTGACTACATCAGACGGTGGTGATATTGAGATGAAAGAATGGTGCGCCCGCTACACAACAGATGTTATAGGCACCTGCGCCTTCGGCCTGGAGTGCAATAGTTTGTTAGATCCGAATGCAGAATTTCGGAGCAAAGGGAAAATGCTTTTCGAGAAACCACGTCACAATCAATTGCTACAATTACTTATTTTTACAAATCCGAAAATCGCCAAAAACCTCAGATTAAGGGTGCTTTCAGATGAGCTTCATAACTTCTTCTTAGAAGCTGTTCGATCCACAGTCGATTATCGACAAAAGAATAATATAAAACGAAATGATTTTCTGGATCAGTTGATACAGCTACGTGCTGAAAACGAGGAGGAAGCTCGCAAAGGAAAAGGAATCGATCTATCGAAAGGTCTGACTATTGAACAAATGGCAGCTCAGTCATTTGTCTTCTTCATAGCGGGTTTTGAGACTTCATCCAGCACCATGGGTTTTTGCTTGTACGAGCTCGCCATACAACAAGATGTCCAGCAACGCCTGCGGGATGAGATCGAAAAAGTCCTTAACGAGGTCTCAAATGGAGAAGTTACCTATGATGCCATCAATCAAATGATTTATTTGGACCAAGTCCTTTCGGGTGAGCATTTTTAAAACACATACATATTTCTAATTTGATTAACCTTAATTATTCATAATTTATGTCATAACAGAAACTCTCCGAAAACACCCGATTTTGTCACACCTTATGAGACAATCTAACGAAGACTACAAAGTACCGAACTCTCAGTTTATTATCGAAAAAGGCACTGGTATCTTTATACCGGTATACGGTATACATCACGATCCTAAGATTTATCCCGATCCCGAACGCTTTGACCCCTCACGCTTTGAGCCTGAGGCCATCAATGCTCGACATCCTTATGCGTATCTTCCCTTTGGAGACGGCCCTCGCAACTGCATCGGCGATCGTTTCGGTAAAATGCAGGCCAAACTGGGTCTCGTTGTACTTCTGCGCCGATTCAAATTTGGTGTTTCGAGTCAAACTCAAATACCCTTGAAGATTAATAACCGCATTAACCTTATAAGCCCCATAGATGGCATACATGTTAAGGTGGAACGCATTTAAATCATTTTGTAAATAAATATCCTATAAATTGCAGTCAAATTTTGAGTTTTGGATTTAGTTTAATAAGTAGAATTGAATGAATAAGTGCAATGTATAAAATTCTGAATATTGACAACATCAAATGAATTTGAATTTATTAAAACTATTCTTTAGATCTGCGGAGTTTTCTGAATATGAACTGCAGAGTTTGTAGGTACTCCCTACACTTGGAACAATATCACATTTCCATTTTCTGTTTCATTTACTTTAAAGCTTAAAGAGAGATTCATAAATATTGTTAAAGCTTTTTTGTTAGTGTAAATTAGGTTTTAAGAGAACTTTATTTATTTTTTTACAATTTTCACGATACTGAAAATTCTCTGGCCAGTTTTGGAAACAGTCTTGCTTTAAAAGCATAGGGCGTTTAATAAACTTTTCAGTTATCGTGCAACAGTCAAACTAGTCAATTCATTATAGTTTCAAAATGATCTTGTTACTCGTTTTATTGTTCCTGGTATACGTATACTGTTGCCATTACAATTATTGGCAAGTTAGGGGTGTACCGTGTGAGACTCCTCTGCCACTGTATGGCAATATGAAAGGCATGGGATCGAAATATCATTTCCGCGACATCAATCGGAGAATATATAATAAGTTTAAGGGGAAGTCGCGATTCGCTGGCATGTTCATGTTCTTAAAGCCCGTTGCGTTTATAATCGATTTAGATCTAGTGAAGCAGGTTCTAATCAAAGATTTTAGGTGCTTTCGGGATCGCGGAGTTTTCAGTAATGTGCGGGATGAGCCTCTCACCGGACACTTGTTCTGCCTAGAAGGAGAGGCTTGGCGATCGATGAGACACAAATTGACTCCAGTCTTCACATCTGGCAAGATGAAGCAAATGTTTGGTGTGGTCGTGAAAGTGGGCCATCAACTGGAAAAGGCCATGGATGCAGCGGTTCAAGAAGCCGCTGACCAGAATGGTGCTGTAGAGATCAAAGAATTGTGTGCCTGCTACACAACAGACGTCATAAGCACATGTGCTTTCGGCTTGGAGTGCAATAGTTTAAGTAATCCGGATGCCGAGTTCCGTGCCAAGGGCCGCCTAATCTTTGGCAAGCCACGTCATTGCCAGCTGGTGACTGCATTTCTTTTCAACAACCCCAAAATTGCATCCATGCTTCGACTTCAAGTGGTTCACGATGCAGTTAATAAGTTTTTTATGCGTGCCTTCAAAAGCACCGTGGAATATCGACAACAAAATGGAATTAAACGAGCCGATTTCATGGATCAATTGATACAGCTACGTGCTGAAAACGAGGAGGAAGCTCGTCAGGGCAAAGGAATCGATCTATCGAAGGGTCTGACCATTGAACAAATGGCCGCTCAGTCCTTCGTCTTTTTCGTAGCAGGATTTGAGACGTCATCTAGTACCATAGCGTTCTGCCTGTATGAGTTGGCATTGCAACCAGATATACAGCAACGCCTAAGGGATGAGATCGAAACAGTTCTCACAGAAGTATCGAATGGAGAGCTTACCGATGCTGCGCTTGGCGAAATGAAATATTTGGAACAAGTTCTATCAGGTAAAATATTTTCCTAATTATGTTAGACAATTCATTTTCGTTTCTAAATTTCTTAAATTTATACAGAAACTCTTAGAAAACATTCGATATTTTCGCACTTAGTGCGTCAAGCAAACGAAAACTACAAGGTACCACACACACCGTTTGTGATCGAGAAAGGCGTAACTATATTAATACCTGTACATAATATACATCACGATCCTAAGATTTATCCGGATCCGGAACGCTTTGACCCGTCTCGCTTTGAACCTGAAGCCATTAGGGCACGACATCCTTATGCCTATCTCCCATTTGGCGCCGGACCGCGTAACTGCATTGGCGAACGTTTCGGCATAATGCAATCCAAAATTGGTCTCGTCTCACTAATACGTAGCTTTAAATTCGGTGTCTCCGATCAGACTGAGATACCATTGATTCTAAATACCCGAAATTTCCCACTGGGCTCGGAAAATGGAATTTACCTTAAGGTGGAGCGCGTTTAAGAATTTTATATATTTTATTTACCGATGGGTTTATTATATGCCAGCGTATTTTCATTGCAAATAAGTAAAAACCAAAATCTCGCTACATTTTTCACTAAGAATTTTCACCTGACAAATGTTTTTATAAATTGAGCTTATAAAAAAACCAGTTGCTTTGGGCCAGTGAGTTTTTGTTTCTTTTCCGAAATTGGATATTCGACTTTGCTTGTGATAAAGCAAAGAGAGACGAAGAGAGAGTGAAGCAAAGAGATTGAACTAAAAAAAAGAGAAATAACAAGAAAAGCTTTGTCTGAGCCACTCTTTATTGATAAAAGCTTGGCTTCTCAGTTGAACTTGACAACATCACGATGACGCTTCGGTTTATTATGGGTTCATTTTGGGTTCGTATTATAAGAACGTCATAAAAATTAAATGTTATTTTATTTATTATTATATTTTACTAAATGAACTTGCGATATATATGGTGAAATGCAAGGTAAACTTTATATTTATTTTGTGCAATTATTTATTTAATGTAAACTATGAGAAATCAGTTTTTGAATAAATTCGAATATACTTTTTTAAAGTAGAATAATTATTTTAATACATTTTAGAAGTAAAATAAAAGGTTATGATAAAATAGTTAAGAAATCGTTAAATATTAATTTATTAAATTTCCTATTTTAATAAAATTAATTAAATTTTTTCCAAATAGAACTTAAAGGAAAACACATGATTTTCTTAAAGAGAGTACGAGGTCGATTCACGAAGTGCATTTGAGAGCGATATTTCTCTCTGCCATAACAAAACAGTCTGATTGTTGTACATGAGCTTTTGAGAGCTACAAAATATAACATTGTAAACAAGTTTCACTCTCAATATGGAAAGCTTTTTGATAATTTTGGTATTATTCTCTCAATAAAAGCGCGTAAAACCTAATGAACAGTTTAGTTTTATACTGTCAGCTTAAAACGCGAAACATCGCATTACGGCTTCAAAATGATTTTTACAATAGCCCTTTTGGGCATAGCAGTGGCATTGATCTATACGATCTACCAAAACAGGTTCAACTATTGGAAAAATCGTGGTGTTCCACAAGAACAACCCCTTCCCTTACTCGGTAGTATGAAGGGCGTCGGTTCAACATATCATTTCCGCGATATCAATCAAAGATTCTACGACCGATTCAAGGGAAAGACGCCAATCGCGGGCATGTACATGTTCTTGAAGCGCGTCGCATTTATAACGGATTTGGATCTAATCAAGCATGTGCTTATCAAGGACTTTAAATCCTTCCAGGATCGTGGCGTATTCAATAACGTGCGGGATGAACCCCTCACCGGTCACCTGTTTGCTCTCGAGGGTGAAGAGTGGCGTTCGATGAGACACAAATTGACGCCAGTCTTTACATCCGGTAAGATGAAGCACATGTTTGGTGTGGTTGTCGAAGTAGGTCATCAACTGGCAAAGTCGATGGTTGCAGCGGTAACTGCAGCCGCTGTAGACGGTGGAGATGTTGAGATCAAAGAATGGTGCGCCCGCTACACAACAGATGTTATAGGCACCTGTGCCTTCGGCCTGGAATGTAATAGCTTGGTAGATCCAAATGCCGAATTTCGGAACAAAGGAAAAATGCTTTTCGAAAAGCCTCGTCATAATCAATTGGTGCAAGCGTTTATTCTTACTAACGCAAATCTTGCCAAGAAATTCAGACTTAAAGTTTTTCGCGACGATCTCAGTAATTTCTTTATGAAAGCTGTGCGTTCCACTATCGATTACCGCCAAAAGAATGGAATAAAACGCAACGATTTCCTGGATCAATTAATAGAGTTGCGAGCAGAAAATGAGGAAGCAGCACGACATGGCAAAGGAATCAATCTTTCAAACGGTCTGACGATTGAACAAATGGCTGCCCAGTGTTTTGTTTTCTTCGTTGCGGGATTTGAGACCTCGTCCAGCACCATGGCCTTCTGCCTGTACGAGCTGGCACTACAACCAGAGATTCAGCAACGTTTACGGGAGGAGATCGAAACTGTGACAAAGGAAGTATCGAATGGAGAAATTACATACGATGCCATTGCACAGATGACGTATTTAGAACAAGTTATTTCGGGTATGTAGTATTTACACTTTATTTTATATCTGAAGATTTTTAAACACAATTTTAAACTGTTGACCATATAGAGACACTCAGAAAACATTCAGTTTTGGCACACCTGATGAGACAAGCTAACGAGGACTTTAAAGTGCCCGGCACTGAAATTGTTATCGAAAAAGGAATAACAATATTAATACCCGTACATAGCATACATCGTGATCCTGAGATTTATGCAGATCCCGAACGCTTTGACCCCTCACGTTTTGAGCCCGAGGCCATTAGGCAGCGACATCCATATTCGTATCTTCCCTTTGGTGATGGACCCCGCAACTGCATTGGCGAGCGTTTCGGAAAAATGCAGGCTAAGATTGGCATCGTCTCACTCTTACGGAACTTTAAATTCGGTGTTTCCCATCGTACTGAGATACCGTTAATACTGAACAACCGCAGCTTTCCATTGGGTCCGAAAAATGGTATGCATCTGAAGGTGGAAAGGATCTAAATTCTTTAATTTTTGGAACACAGTGTACATTACTACATATGTTAACAAAGTTTTGATATAATACAATGTTAAAAATTTGGATTTTCATATATATCTTAATCACAAAATATAATATTCTTGATTAAACTGAAACTATGTTATATTCTGCATATTAACTAGTTGTAACTCTGATTTAAATTTGAGCAATTATTTTGAACAATGACTCAGTTAATTGATGCTGTAACAAGTAAAGCCTGCAACGAAATATATAATTATCTACTATAACCTTATACGGTGCCAACTGAAGGTTGACGGCTTCTCATATAAGCCAACTCGTATTTCATAGAATAACCGGGGAGAAAAAAGAGAAAGAAAGAGAGCGAGCGAAAAATTAAAGGGAAATAAGCAATCCACACATAAAAAGCTCTGCCGAATCGCAATTGAAATAATCTCGGGCGCTCCGTTCAGTTCAGGTTGTCGGATTCACGATGACGCTTCTATTTTTACTGGCTGTCGTTTCTGTGGTTCTCTATGCCTGGTTGCATGAGCATTACGCATATTGGCGGCGGCGTGGCGTGCCGGGGGAAAGCCCAACGTTTCTGTTGGGTAACATGCGCGGCTTTGCACGCAGTCTGCACTGGACGGATATAAATTTGCGTATTTATGCCAAATTCAAGAGCCAGGAACACTTCTGCGGTTTCTTTACATTCCTCAGCAAGGCATTGTTCGTTATGGATCTGGATTTGATTAGGCGAATAATGGTCAGCGATTTCAATAGCTTTGCGGATCGTGGACTCTTTCACAATGTACGCGATGATCCGCTGACGGGAAATCTCCTCTTTTTGGACGGTGAAAAGTGGCGTTGGCTACGGCATAATTTAACGCCCGTGTTCAGTTCGGGTAAAATGAAATTTATGTTTCCCACAATTGTTCAAGTGGGACAAGAACTGGCCCGGTCAGCCGAGCAGTCACTGGGCGAATTCGAGGCGAAGGATCTGTGCGCACGTTACACCACCGATGTCATTGGCAGCTGTGCCTTCGGCTTGGAATGCAACAGTCTGTCGAATCCCCAGTCGGAATTCCGTCAAATGGGTCGCTCAGTGACGGAAGAACCACTCCACAGCGGCCTGGTGCAAGCCTTCATGTTCTCCCAGCCAGATCTAGCTAGGCGTCTCCGTTTGCGCCTCTTTCGGCCCGAGGTGAGTCAGTTCTTCTGCGAGACTGTGCGCCAAACTTTAGAGTACAGAGAACGTGAGCACGTCAAGCGTAACGATCTCATCCAGCTTCTAATGGAACTCAAAGATGGTGATACTGCGCTGAGTTTCGAGCAAATTGTGGCTCAGGCGCTGGTGTTCTTTTTGGCCGGTTTCGACACTTCCTCAACGACTATGTCCTTCTGCCTTTACGAATTGGCTCTCAATCCTGAAATACAGAAAAAGTTATGCCTGGAAATCAAGTCGTGCCTAAAGAGAAATAACCAAGAGCTCAGCTATGAGTGCCTGCAAGAAATGACATACCTCAATCAAGTGGTATCCGAAACGCTACGTAAGTATCCCATTTTGCCGCATTTACTGCGTCGCACCACAAAGGACTACCAGGTTCCCGACAGCGATCTCGTGCTCGAGCCAGGAACAAGAATAATGATACCAGTGCATAGCATACATCATGATCCAGAGTTATACCCTGAACCTGAACGCTTTGACCCCGGACGTTTTGAGAGCGAAGCCTCTCAGTTGCGTCATCCATTTGCCTATTTGCCCTTTGGAAATGGACCGCGAGCTTGCATCGGAGAAAGATTCGGTTTGCTGCAAGTGAAGATTGGCATTGTGATGCTTCTGCGTTACTATCGATTTGGCATCACTCGAAAAACGCAGATTCCATTACAGTTTTCCAAGCGAAATTTTTTAATTGCGACCCAATCGGGTATACACCTCAGTATGGACCGTCTGACTGAAGATTAATCCACAAACTTAAACTATGCATTCACTATAAGCTTCTTCTTTTCAATGTTAAGCTAGGTTATGATCCGTACTTACTAATAAAATGGCAGATAAACAAACAGAATGATCTATTTTTACTTTTGTTATTTATCAACAATAATTTGCGCATTTCGCAAATGCTTAGAAAAAGCTCAGCAATCAAAAGCTCGCATTGTTCTTGGTTCTCAAATTATTCTTCGCTCTTTCAGTTATGTTTACTGAGAGCATTAAATATGGGTATAATTGAAAAGCTTAGCTGACTAGTTAAACGATAAATACCCTGTGTTCATATGTGGCTACTTTTCTGAAAGACCAAGCTAAACATTTTGATTTATTTTAAATATTTGATAATTTATAAATATTTAATATAATTTATTTTAATATTTCAAAATTTTTTATCTTGTTTAACATACATACATGTAGTTATTAGAAATTTGGAAAGGGTATTAATATTATCATACTCTAAACTATCAAATATAATTTTTTAAGCACAATGCGAAAAGCAGAGAGAGAAAATATATTCACATACATATGTACATACAAAGTGCATACAAACTTTATTGACTGACTGTGTATGTGGATATGTTAACACTGACAAACAACGCGATGTCTCTATCGCCGCTAAATACCGTTTGAGCAATGCCGTTATCAGTTATTTTTGTTCAAGTTCAAGGCGTGGCGTCGCTCTCTCTCTCTCTGTCTCTCTCTGTCTGTCTCTCTCCCCTTAAGCTCCTCATCAGACTGTAACTTAGAAACATAGGCGCGCTCGCTTAAGCATTCTAAAACTGAGAGCTGATTTCAAAGCAAAATATATGTTTATATTGGGGCATAAGTGAGGAGTGCGGGAGGGGGATAACAGTCATTATTTATCGAGGTTATCTACATACGTTGTACCCTCTGACCATGTGCGGCGTTTAGGTTAGGTATATTAATTAAAATTCTAGTTATACCTCTAATAATACCAGATACATTGTTAGTTAACATTTAAATAAGTCATTCCGATTACAAGATAAAGGAAACCCAGTCAGAAACTTGACGAAATATGCTTATTTATATTTGCCACGTTACGAAATTCAATTATTATTGTACACATTAATATGTGAAATGAATAAGTTGAATATGTTGTTACATTAGGTATATTTGTACCACTTCTACACAGGGTATCTGCTAGCCGAAACATTTCGCCTTTGCATCTTCTTTTCATTTGCACTTTGCACTGCAGCTGATTAAGCGTCGCTTCTCGTGGCTTCGCTCAATTCAGATCAGTTGAAAGTGAAACGCGAGAAATGCTCGATGTGATTGCGCTGATCTTAATTGCACTGGCCGTTGGGTTCTGGTACGTGCGAATCAGGCTCACTTATTGGACGCGGCGACAAATTAGCCATGAACGTCCCACCTTTCCGATGGGCAACATGACGGGATTTCGCACGACCCGACATCTAATGGACATTCTGACCCCACTGTACCAACGGTTTAAGATAACTGGAGCTCCGTTTGCCGGCTTCTACTTGATGATGCGTCCAGTGGTGCTGGTATTGGATGTGGAGCTGGCCAAGGAGGTGCTAATTCGGGACTTTACCAACTTTGAGGATCGCGGCATGTACCACAACGAACGCGATGATCCCCTTACCGGACATCTCTTTCGCATCGATAGACCTAAATGGAAACCGTTGCGTCAGAAACTGTCATCCACCTTCACGGCAGGCAAGATGAGATATATGTTTCCCATAGTCAGCGCTGTGGGCACGGAGCTTGCTCAAGTCTGTGGCCAGCTATCAGACAATGCCATCTGTGGCATTGTAGAAATCGGTGACATTATGTCTAGATATACCTCGGATGTGATTGGTACCTGCGCATTTGGTTTGGATTGCAATGGACTGCGTAATCCCGAAGCCGAGTTTGCTGCAATGGGTAGACGCGCATTCACAGATCGACGCCACAACAAGTATATCGACGGCTTCATCGAGAGTTATCCCACCTTGGCACGCCGGCTACGCTTCTGTCAGATCCACAAGGACATCACAGAGTTCTACACGCGCATTGTAGCCGATACTATAAAGGAACGCGAGGAGAAGGGCATAGTGCGAAACGATTTCATGAATCTGCTCATTGGGATGAAGCAACGCGGTGAACTCACAATGCAAGAGATAACCGCACAGGCTTTCATTTTCTTTACCGCCGGCTTTGATACTTCTGCATCGACGTTGACATTCGCCCTGTACGAACTGGCCAAGCAGCCACATCTGCAGGACAAGCTGAGAAAGGAAATCCAGGAAGCACTGAATCTACATGAGGGCCAATTCACCTACGACTGCATGCAGGAGCTACGCTACATGGAGCTAGTGATAGCAGGTAAACTTGATTAACAAATTACCTTGCGTATCTTAATCTAGTCTCTTTGCAGAGACCCTTCGCAAGTATCCCGTGGTGACACATCTTTCCCGCATCTCTCGGCATAAGTATGTGGTGAACGGAAATCGACACTTTTACATTGAACCCGGACAGATGGTGCTAATACCTGTCTATGGCATTCATCACGATCCAGAATTCTATCCCGAGCCAAATCAGTTCATACCGGAACGCTTCCTAGCCGCCCAATTGTCACAGCGTCCAACATGCGCTTGGCTTCCCTTCGGTGATGGACCCCGTAATTGTATTGGCATGAGATTCGGCAAGATGCAGACTAACATCGCTCTGTTCCATCTACTTCGACGCTACAATTTCAGTGTCTGCGCACGCACCGTACCAGAAATCAAGTTCGACAAAACTAATATATTGTTGACTCCAGCCCACGGTATTTACCTGAAAGTGCAGGATGTTCCACTATATTGAAAATGATTATGTTCTTAAATAGCTGCTTTTTCATTTAACATGTACTTGTCCTTAAAGCTCAACCTAATTTCCATTCCATCTTTCTGATTTATTAACATTCAATAAAAGATATTGCCTAAAATCAGTTGATCACTCCTCTATCACGCAAATATGTTGTTTTTTGATTTCGTACAAATTTGCAAGCTTATCAGATTGTGCTACTTATAAAGCGTAAAGCTTTGACGCCAAGTGGCTAGGTAAAACACTACCTGTTTCGAATATCAAACGCGAATTTCAGCATTCAATGTAATACTATTATGTACTTTGTTTTAGATTAGATTTGCACTGAGAGCAAAAAATAAAACAATCTGGGCTCTTTTAATAAAATATATTGGGTAAATTAAACTAGATAATTAGAAATATGAAGATTTTCACTTGTTTAGCATAAGTTTGATATGAGATTTAACCAAGCTAGATAATCCACCTACTACTTGTTATCTTTCTTAGCGCTTATTTCTCTCTCTCTCTTTAGAAGTGAAGCTTTTCTGAGTGCGAGCTTTCGCCTATAAAAGATCAACTGTGCTGTGCTTCACTCAGTCAAAAGCGGAGCGTAAAATGGTGTTGATTATAGCGTTGATCGTTATTATTTTATCGCTGATATACTATGCAGCGCGGAATCGGTACAGTTATTGGGCTCGTCGCGGAATCCCACATGAAGTGCCTACATTTCCGAAAGGCAACATCGGCGATTGGCCGTCAAAGCGACAAATAGGCGTTGTCTTCAAGGATTACTACCTGAAATTTAAGAGTAGCAATAGCCCCTTTGCAGGATTCCTATTCTTTTTCACCAAAACTGTTGTGGTCACTGATTTAGAGCTGACAAAGCGGGTACTTATCAAAGATTTCAATAACTTCGAGGATCGTGGCGTATTCTACAACGAGCTCGACGATCCTCTATCGGCCACACTGTTCAGCATTGAAGGACAGAAATGGCGTCATCTTCGACACAAACTGTCACCTACCTTTACCTCGGGCAAAATGAAGCATATGTTGCCCCTCGTATTGCGAGTCGCTGAGGAAATGTCCAAAGTGTTTAAAGAAAAATTGTCAACTCCTAAAGAGTTGGAGGTAACCAATCTAGTTGGACGCTACACGGCAGATGTGATTGGCAGCTGTGCCTTCGGACTGGACTGCAATAGCCAGCGGGACCCCAATGCCGAGTTTGTAAAAATGGGCAACCGAGCGGTTACGAAACGGAGGTATTTTGGACTACTGGACTTCTTTATATTTGGATTTCCCAAACTCTCACGCCGATTGCGTCTACAAATAACAGTACAAGATGTCAGTGACTTCTATATGCGCATAGTCCGGGAAACAATTACCTATCGAATGAAGACCAAAGAAAAGCGTAACGATTTCATGGACATGCTGATCGAGTTGTATGAGAAACACCAGGAGGGAAACACTGAGGATGGTTTGAGTTTTGAAGAATTGGCCGCACAGGCGTTTATTTTCTTTGTTGCGGGCTTTGAGACCAGCTCCACGACCATGGGATTTGCACTCTATGAACTAGCTGTGCACCAGGACATACAAGACAAGCTGAGAGCGGAAATTAATGAGGTGCTTAGCAAACACAACAACGAATTCACTTACGACAACATCAAACAAATGGAGTACCTAGAACAGGTCGTCATGGGTAAGAAATGCAATTGGCTGTTATGATATTTATAATAAGCTAATTTCTATATTATTTCAACATTTAGAAACACTTCGTAAATATCCCGTACTTGCTCATCTCACGCGAAAGGCAAATTCGGATTATTCCCCTGAAAAACCTGAACACTATATTGAGAAAGGCAGCTTGATTATTATTTCCGCATTGGGCATTCACTACGATCCCGACATTTACCCCGAACCAGAGAAATTCAAGCCCGAACGCTTCACGGAGGCGGAAATTCAAGCTCGTCCATCTTGCACTTGGTTACCCTTCGGAGAAGGTCCACGAAATTGCATTGGATCCCGGTTTGGTCTGATGCAAACCTGTGTCGGCCTAGCCCACCTGATCAAAGACTTAAAGTTTACAGTTTCCCCAAAAACTCAGATACCCCTTAAAATGGTTCCAGCAAACATATTACTCTGTGCCGAGAATGGAATTCCTCTCAATGTGGAAAGGATTTCGAAATAAAAAAAAAAAAAACAAAATGTTAAGCACGATATAATAAAAATACTTAAGGTTATGAAAACATAATCAAAGTTAAAGTAGTACTGGTATTTACTATCAACGTCGCGTCGTATACTTATTTAATCGCTTGATTAGATTGACACTTTGTTGATAAGAAAAATTTTTCAAGCGACCACCATGAGTGAAAGAAATAGCTTATCATACTGTTATATAATATATATATATATATTATATATATATATATATATATATATATATATATATATATATATATATATATATATATATATGTAGATCAAATACTAATGATTCATAGAAAGAAAATACAACAGAGGTAAACATAGATTAAGGAAATTCCAAGATTCTTAAATCTGTTTTTCTTTTCCCACTACTGTAACCCTTTAATTTATTTTCGGTACTGTTTCGAGTTCAAAGTTTAATCATTTCACTTGCTACAGCTTATATACCTTTAAGACCCGTATACACACATTACTTGATCTATTAGGAAGCCAGATACAGATAACAAACAGAATGATCTATTTTTACTTTTGTTATTTATCAACAATAATTTGCGCATTTCGCAAATGCTTAGAAAAAGCTCAGCAATCAAAAGCTCGCATTGTTCTTGGTTCTCAAATTATTCTTCGCTCTTTCAGTTATGTTTACTGAGAGCATTAAATATGGGTATAATTGAAAAGCTTAGCTGACTAGTTAAACGATAAATACCCTGTGTTCATATGTGGCTACTTTTCTGAAAGACCAAGCTAAACATTTTGATTTATTTTAAATATTTGATAATTTATAAATATTTAATATAATTTATTTTAATATTTCAAAATTTTTTATCTTGTTTAACATACATACATGTAGTTATTAGAAATTTGGAAAGGGTATTAATATTATCATACTCTAAACTATCAAATATAATTTTTTAAGCACAATGCGAAAAGCAGAGAGAGAAAATATATTCACATACATATGTACATACAAAGTGCATACAAACTTTATTGACTGACTGTGTATGTGGATATGTTAACACTGACAAACAACGCGATGTCTCTATCGCCGCTAAATACCGTTTGAGCAATGCCGTTATCAGTTATTTTTGTTCAAGTTCAAGGCGTGGCGTCGCTCTCTCTCTCTCTGTCTCTCTCTGTCTGTCTCTCTCCCCTTAAGCTCCTCATCAGACTGTAACTTAGAAACATAGGCGCGCTCGCTTAAGCATTCTAAAACTGAGAGCTGATTTCAAAGCAAAATATATGTTTATATTGGGGCATAAGTGAGGAGTGCGGGAGGGGGATAACAGTCATTATTTATCGAGGTTATCTACATACGTTGTACCCTCTGACCATGTGCGGCGTTTAGGTTAGGTATATTAATTAAAATTCTAGTTATACCTCTAATAATACCAGATACATTGTTAGTTAACATTTAAATAAGTCATTCCGATTACAAGATAAAGGAAACCCAGTCAGAAACTTGACGAAATATGCTTATTTATATTTGCCACGTTACGAAATTCAATTATTATTGTACACATTAATATGTGAAATGAATAAGTTGAATATGTTGTTACATTAGGTATATTTGTACCACTTCTACACAGGGTATCTGCTAGCCGAAACATTTCGCCTTTGCATCTTCTTTTCATTTGCACTTTGCACTGCAGCTGATTAAGCGTCGCTTCTCGTGGCTTCGCTCAATTCAGATCAGTTGAAAGTGAAACGCGAGAAATGCTCGATGTGATTGCGCTGATCTTAATTGCACTGGCCGTTGGGTTCTGGTACGTGCGAATCAGGCTCACTTATTGGACGCGGCGACAAATTAGCCATGAACGTCCCACCTTTCCGATGGGCAACATGACGGGATTTCGCACGACCCGACATCTAATGGACATTCTGACCCCACTGTACCAACGGTTTAAGATAACTGGAGCTCCGTTTGCCGGCTTCTACTTGATGATGCGTCCAGTGGTGCTGGTATTGGATGTGGAGCTGGCCAAGGAGGTGCTAATTCGGGACTTTACCAACTTTGAGGATCGCGGCATGTACCACAACGAACGCGATGATCCCCTTACCGGACATCTCTTTCGCATCGATAGACCTAAATGGAAACCGTTGCGTCAGAAACTGTCATCCACCTTCACGGCAGGCAAGATGAGATATATGTTTCCCATAGTCAGCGCTGTGGGCACGGAGCTTGCTCAAGTCTGTGGCCAGCTATCAGACAATGCCATCTGTGGCATTGTAGAAATCGGTGACATTATGTCTAGATATACCTCGGATGTGATTGGTACCTGCGCATTTGGTTTGGATTGCAATGGACTGCGTAATCCCGAAGCCGAGTTTGCTGCAATGGGTAGACGCGCATTCACAGATCGACGCCACAACAAGTATATCGACGGCTTCATCGAGAGTTATCCCACCTTGGCACGCCGGCTACGCTTCTGTCAGATCCACAAGGACATCACAGAGTTCTACACGCGCATTGTAGCCGATACTATAAAGGAACGCGAGGAGAAGGGCATAGTGCGAAACGATTTCATGAATCTGCTCATTGGGATGAAGCAACGCGGTGAACTCACAATGCAAGAGATAACCGCACAGGCTTTCATTTTCTTTACCGCCGGCTTTGATACTTCTGCATCGACGTTGACATTCGCCCTGTACGAACTGGCCAAGCAGCCACATCTGCAGGACAAGCTGAGAAAGGAAATCCAGGAAGCACTGAATCTACATGAGGGCCAATTCACCTACGACTGCATGCAGGAGCTACGCTACATGGAGCTAGTGATAGCAGGTAAACTTGATTAACAAATTACCTTGCGTATCTTAATCTAGTCTCTTTGCAGAGACCCTTCGCAAGTATCCCGTGGTGACACATCTTTCCCGCATCTCTCGGCATAAGTATGTGGTGAACGGAAATCGACACTTTTACATTGAACCCGGACAGATGGTGCTAATACCTGTCTATGGCATTCATCACGATCCAGAATTCTATCCCGAGCCAAATCAGTTCATACCGGAACGCTTCCTAGCCGCCCAATTGTCACAGCGTCCAACATGCGCTTGGCTTCCCTTCGGTGATGGACCCCGTAATTGTATTGGCATGAGATTCGGCAAGATGCAGACTAACATCGCTCTGTTCCATCTACTTCGACGCTACAATTTCAGTGTCTGCGCACGCACCGTACCAGAAATCAAGTTCGACAAAACTAATATATTGTTGACTCCAGCCCACGGTATTTACCTGAAAGTGCAGGATGTTCCACTATATTGAAAATGATTATGTTCTTAAATAGCTGCTTTTTCATTTAACATGTACTTGTCCTTAAAGCTCAACCTAATTTCCATTCCATCTTTCTGATTTATTAACATTCAATAAAAGATATTGCCTAAAATCAGTTGATCACTCCTCTATCACGCAAATATGTTGTTTTTTGATTTCGTACAAATTTGCAAGCTTATCAGATTGTGCTACTTATAAAGCGTAAAGCTTTGACGCCAAGTGGCTAGGTAAAACACTACCTGTTTCGAATATCAAACGCGAATTTCAGCATTCAATGTAATACTATTATGTACTTTGTTTTAGATTAGATTTGCACTGAGAGCAAAAATAAAACAATCTGGGCTCTTTTAATAAAATATATTGGGTAAATTAAACTAGATAATTAGAAATATGAAGATTTTCACTTGTTTAGCATAAGTTTGATATGAGATTTAACCAAGCTAGATAATCCACCTACTACTTGTTATCTTTCTTAGCGCTTATTCTCTCTCTCTCTCTTTAGAAGTGAAGCTTTTCTGAGTGCGAGCTTTCGCCTATAAAAGATCAACTGTGCTGTGCTTCACTCAGTCAAAAGCGGAGCGTAAAATGGTGTTGATTATAGCGTTGATCGTTATTATTTTATCGCTGATATACTATGCAGCGCGGAATCGGTACAGTTATTGGGCTCGTCGCGGAATCCCACATGAAGTGCCTACATTTCCGAAAGGCAACATCGGCGATTGGCCGTCAAAGCGACAAATAGGCGTTGTCTTCAAGGATTACTACCTGAAATTTAAGAGTAGCAATAGCCCCTTTGCAGGATTCCTATTCTTTTTCACCAAAACTGTTGTGGTCACTGATTTAGAGCTGACAAAGCGGGTACTTATCAAAGATTTCAATAACTTCGAGGATCGTGGCGTATTCTACAACGAGCTCGACGATCCTCTATCGGCCACACTGTTCAGCATTGAAGGACAGAAATGGCGTCATCTTCGACACAAACTGTCACCTACCTTTACCTCGGGCAAAATGAAGCATATGTTGCCCCTCGTATTGCGAGTCGCTGAGGAAATGTCCAAAGTGTTTAAAGAAAAATTGTCAACTCCTAAAGAGTTGGAGGTAACCAATCTAGTTGGACGCTACACGGCAGATGTGATTGGCAGCTGTGCCTTCGGACTGGACTGCAATAGCCAGCGGGACCCCAATGCCGAGTTTGTAAAAATGGGCAACCGAGCGGTTACGAAACGGAGGTATTTTGGACTACTGGACTTCTTTATATTTGGATTTCCCAAACTCTCACGCCGATTGCGTCTACAAATAACAGTACAAGATGTCAGTGACTTCTATATGCGCATAGTCCGGGAAACAATTACCTATCGAATGAAGACCAAAGAAAAGCGTAACGATTTCATGGACATGCTGATCGAGTTGTATGAGAAACACCAGGAGGGAAACACTGAGGATGGTTTGAGTTTTGAAGAATTGGCCGCACAGGCGTTTATTTTCTTTGTTGCGGGCTTTGAGACCAGCTCCACGACCATGGGATTTGCACTCTATGAACTAGCTGTGCACCAGGACATACAAGACAAGCTGAGAGCGGAAATTAATGAGGTGCTTAGCAAACACAACAACGAATTCACTTACGACAACATCAAACAAATGGAGTACCTAGAACAGGTCGTCATGGGTAAGAAATGCAATTGGCTGTTATGATATTTATAATAAGCTAATTTCTATATTATTTCAACATTTAGAAACACTTCGTAAATATCCCGTACTTGCTCATCTCACGCGAAAGGCAAATTCGGATTATTCCCCTGAAAAACCTGAACACTATATTGAGAAAGGCAGCTTGATTATTATTTCCGCATTGGGCATTCACTACGATCCCGACATTTACCCCGAACCAGAGAAATTCAAGCCCGAACGCTTCACGGAGGCGGAAATTCAAGCTCGTCCATCTTGCACTTGGTTACCCTTCGGAGAAGGTCCACGAAATTGCATTGGATCCCGGTTTGGTCTGATGCAAACCTGTGTCGGCCTAGCCCACCTGATCAAAGACTTAAAGTTTACAGTTTCCCCAAAAACTCAGATACCCCTTAAAATGGTTCCAGCAAACATATTACTCTGTGCCGAGAATGGAATTCCTCTCAATGTGGAAAGGATTTCGAAATAAAAAAAAAAAAAACAAAATGTTAAGCACGATATAATAAAAATACTTAAGGTTATGAAAACATAATCAAAGTTAAAGTAGTACTGGTATTTACTATCAACGTCGCGTCGTATACTTATTTAATCGCTTGATTAGATTGACACTTTGTTGATAAGAAAAATTTTTCAAGCGACCACCATGAGTGAAAGAAATAGCTTATCATACTGTTATATAATATATATATATATATATATATATATATATATATATATATATATATATATATATATATGTAGATCAAATACTAATGATTCATAGAAAGAAAATACAACAGAGGTAAACATAGATTAAGGAAATTCCAAGATTCTTAAATCTGTTTTTCTTTTCCCACTACTGTAACCCTTTAATTTATTTTCGGTACTGTTTCGAGTTCAAAGTTTAATCATTTCACTTGCTACAGCTTATATACCTTTAAGACCCGTATACACACATTACTTGATCTATTAGGAAGCCAGATACAGTGGAATGAACCTTGCGCTGCTGCGTGCAAAATTTAATAATGTCTGGGGTCCTGACCCGGGTAGGTACATTGACTATTTATTCCATTGAGACTCGAGAATTTCCTTTAGTCTGTGTTTGCGCGTTCAAGAAAAATGTTTCTCTCGCTCTGCCTGATCGGAGGTATCCTATTTTGGTTCTACATATGGATGAAGGTGCGACATTCCTATTTCTTGCGTCGCGGCATTGTACATGAACCGCCTCTGCCACTGGTGGGCAACATGTGGGGCTGGCGGATTAGCAAGCACACCTCAGAGATAATACACAAACTCTATACAAAGTACAAGCACTGTGGTCCTTATATAGGAGGATATTTTCTCATGTCGCCAATTCACGTCATAACGGACATGGATCTGCTGAAGCGCATAATGATCAAGGACTTTAGCAACTTCGATAGTCGAGGTTTATTCTACAACGAACGAGACGATCCCTTATCTGCACATTTGTTTGCTGTCGATGGACCCAAGTGGCATAGCTTGAGACCCCGCATGACGCCCATTTTTAGTGGTGCCAAAATGAAACTGATGTTTCCCGCCGTAGTTCGAACCGCAAAGGAGTTATCGAATGTGCTGCAAGAGCGTTGCAACGGTGTCTCTGCTTCGCTGGAGATCACTAAGTTGCTGGCATGCTACACCTCGGATACTATCGGAACTGCGGTCTTCGGTCTGGAATGCAACAGCCTGCGCGATCCCAAAGCTCCCTTCGTGCAGATGGGTCTGAATGCTATGCTCAAAAAACGCTACGACTATATATTCTGTCTGCTCTTTCCTAAGCTCAGTCTCAAGCTCCACCTAAAGCGTACGCCACCTAATGTGGAGGCCTTCTACATGGGCTTGGTCAAGGATACCATAAGCTACAGGGAGCAGCACAACATAAGACGCAACGATTTTGTCGATATAATGTTGGAAATGAAACACAAATATGATTCGGGAAATATGAAGGAAGGTCTAACACTCAATGAGATCGCCGCACAGATGTATGTGTTCTTGGTAGCTGGCTTCGAGACAACGGCAACTGCTTTGAGTCTCACTCTCTACGAGCTGGCAAGGCATCAGGATATACAGACACGTTTGAGAGAGGAAATCGAGGAAGTTTTAGCCAGCTATGGCGAAAATGGTGAACTAAGATTCGAGGCCATGCAGAAAATGAAATATTTGGATCAGGTCATATCGGGTAAGGTTAAAAAATGCATATTGAAACTATTTCTATGCTTATCTGAATTCTTTAAAGAGACGCTACGCATGTACCCCGTGGCAACAGAACACTTGCGGCGTACTAATGCGCACTACGAAGTGCCAGGATATCCGAAATATTATTTGCCTGCCGGAGCACAATTGGTCATACCAGTCTATGCCATACATCATGATCCGCAGTACTATCCGGAACCGGAGAAATTTCAACCAGAACGCTTTACAGAGGAGGCTATTCAGCAGCGACCCACCTGCGCCTACATACCCTTTGGCCAGGGCCCTCGCATTTGCATTGGCCTGCGCTTTGGCAAAATGAAAATGGCTATAGGTCTTATTGAACTGTTACGACACTTTCGATTCAGCCTCGCAGCGGACACGCCGCAGCCCATGCAGTATAAGAAGCATTCGTTTCTTCTACACACACATGAATTTCAACTACAGGTGGAGCCACTTTGCTAGAATATCAATTAGATACATTCAAAACAAAGTCCAGACAAAGGTCAGACTTGCTATTCAAACAGTTTAAAACCCTACACCACTCAAGCTAGTTTGAAAGTCTGTTTTAGTTTTATGTTTTTACCTTTAGTATTTATAAAAATAAAACAAATAAAAACCCAAACAAAGCTAGAAAGCTAGTTGGCAATGTAAACAATGTTTGAGATATCAAATGATGTCAGAAATTAATGAACACCGCGAACGCAACTTTTGAAAAGACAGCAGTAATTAAAGAGCTTTTCGCGCTCAGAGCATAACAAATTGAGCTTGAGCCAGAGATACTTCAGCTTAATTCTAGAGGTCCATTGCCGAGTCGACCTGATTGAGATTGGAATACAAGTAGTCAAAATTCACAAAAAGTCATTTCAAATATTAAAGGCAAATTTCGCCATTTGAAGTATGAACTTTGTTTTAGATTAGACAGAAGGATTAAGAACATAAATGACTCAGCCGAGGCTATTTCAATGTAATAATTTACTGCACTTTATTTCCCTCTGTTTACATTAAAGCTTTTTTTGGGAGCGAGCTTTCGCCTATAAAAGGTCGATTGTTAGTTCTGTGTTGCACTCAGTCAGAAGCGGAACGTAAAATGGTGTTGTTTATAGCGTTGGTCGTTATTATTATATCGCTGATATACTATGCAGCGCGACATCGTCTTAATTATTGGACACGCCGCGGCATCCCACACGAAGTTCCCACGTTTCCCAAGGGCAATATCGGCGATTGGCCGTCAAAACGGCAGCTGGGAATTGTCTTCAAGGATTACTACCTAAAATTCAAGAAGAGCAATAGTCCCTTCGCGGGATTCCTATTCTTTTTTGCCAAAACGGTTGTGGTAACAGATTTGGATTTGGTAAAGCGGGTTCTTATCAAAGATTTTAATAACTTTGAGAACCGTGGCATGTTCCACAATGAAATCGATGATCCTCTCTCGGCAACACTCATTACCATTGAGGGAGAAAAGTGGCGTCAATTGCGACACAAGCTATCACCCACCTTTACCTCGGGCAAAATGAAGCATATGTTGCCCCTCGTATTGCGAGTCGCTGAGGAAATGTCCAAAGTGTTTAAAGAAAAATTGTCAAATCCTAAGGAGTTGGAGATTACTGATCTGGTGGGACGCTACACGGCTGATGTGATTGGCAGCTGTGCCTTTGGCCTGGATTGTAATAGCCAACGTAATCCAAACGCAGAGTTTGTCACAATGGGTAAACGAGCGGTTAAAGAACGACGATATTATGGGCTCCTGGACTTCTTAATTTTTGGATTTCCCAAACTTTCACGCCGATTGCGTCTACAAGTAACAGTTCCGGAGGTTAGTGACTTCTATATTCGCATAGTAAGAGAGACAATCAACTATCGATTGAAGACCAAAGAAAAGCGTAACGATTTCATGGACATGCTTATCGAGTTGTATGAGAAACACCAAGAGGGCAATACTGAGGATGGTTTGAGTTTTGAAGAATTGGCCGCACAGGCGTTTATTTTCTTTGTTGCGGGTTTTGAGACCAGCTCCACGACAATGGGATTTGCACTCTATGAACTGGCTCTGCACCAGGACATACAAGACAAGCTGAGAGCGGAAATTAATGAGGTGCTTAGCAAACACAACAACGAATTCACTTACGACAACATCAAACAAATGGAGTTCCTCGAACAGGTCGTCATGGGTAAGATAAGCAATTGGCTGTTATGATATTTTTAATGGGCTTATTTCTATATCATTTCAACATTTAGAAACACTTCGTAAATATCCCGTACTTGCTCATCTTACTCGGATATCGAACTCAGATTATTTTACTGGAAAACCTGAACACTATATAGAGAAGGGAAGCTTTGTTATTATTCCCGCGTTGGGCATTCACTACGATCCCGACATTTACCCCGATCCAGAGAAATTCAAGCCCGAACGCTTCACGGAGGCGGAAATTCAAGCTCGTCCATCTTGCACTTGGTTACCCTTCGGAGAAGGTCCACGGAATTGCATTGGATCCCGGTTCGGTCTAATGCAGACCTGTGTGGGCCTAGCACACCTGATCAAAGACCTAAAGTTTACAGTTTCCCCAAAAACTCAGATACCTATTAAAATGATTACAAAGGATGTTTTACTTTCTGCTGAGAACGGAATTCACCTGAATGTTGCAAAGATTTCGAAATAAATATGAACGAAATTATGTTTTTCGCTAAATAAATACATTTTTTAAGTTTATTAACACACCCAAGGCTCAAGGGCATCCAAAAATCAGACATGCTTTTTTAACTGTCTTTATCTGTAGCTCACTTACTTATTATTTGTAATTTGTTATTATTTATTTATTTTCTTAAATGCGTAAAACTTATAGCAAGATAAAATAAAAACTAAAACTGCGCCACAAAGATAGTTGGCAATGAGAACATATGTTAGCTTATAAAATTGTTTGACCTATCGAATGACGCAATAAATTAATAAATACTGTGCAGTGCAACAAAGTCGAAAAGAGCAATAATTGCAAAGCTTTTCTCTCTTAGAACAAAACCAATTGAGCTTTAGATTGAGATACATGAGCTGCATTCCAGAAAGCTTCGAGTATATCAGTAAACATCGAAATCAAACAAAATTCAAAGGTTTTATTGTAATCGTCATGAATTCACTGATGCAAGTAAAATTGATCTTTGATCATTATAACAAAAACACTGTCGCACTCTCCCACTGAAGCACATCAAAATATTTGTTAATCACATTGAAATTATTTAACTACGCATGAATAATTATTGTAGAAGTTGTTTGTTATATAATTATACACGCTCAACCTTCAGGAATATACCTGTATCGCTGGATATCAAAAAACTCTTCTTATGATACTGAATGGGAATAGTCGTTTCGTCGCACACCGAGAATTTGAACTGTGTAATAAGTTTCACCAAGCCGATTCGAGCCTGCATTTCTCCAAAGCGCATACCGATGCAGTTTCGAGGTCCATCGCCGAACGGTAGCCACTCTACGGAATCACGGTTTTTCACTCGTTCCGGCGCAAAATTCTCGGGATCGAAATGCTCGGGATTGGGATACAGTTTCTCATCGCGGTGCATCGCCCCTGATGGAATTAAAATATTCATTCCCTTTTTGATTACATAATTCGGATAACCAGGAACAACGTAGTCTTCTAAGCATTGACGATTTAAGACAGGAAGTACAGTCCATAGGCGTAAAGTCTCTGGAAAATTATACAAAAAATGTCGTTATATAATGTCGAAACTAACTGGCCAGCACCTACCTGATATAACCTGGTTAAGGTAGCCCATCTCTTTCAAAGATTCGTAGGTTAATTCGTTGTTGTTCTGGGCAAGAACTTCGAGGCATTCTTTCCTTAAACGATCTTGTATATCTTGTTTTTGAGCCAGTTCATACAAAGCGAATCCCATGGTGGTAGAACTTGTTTCAAATCCAGCGGCAAAGAAGACGAAAGCCTGGGCCGCGATTTCTTCGATTGTAAGACTCATACTCTCTCCTGTTTCCGATTTCATTAATTGATTATTCTTCAGATCAATAAGTTGATCCATGAAATCATTGCGTCGAATATTATTCTTTTCTCTGTATGCAACATTTTCCTTTACAATTCGCATGAAGAACTTCTCAATGTGTTCAGGGGTCATTTTCATGTGAAGGCTTCGCGCCTGTTCGGGGAAACTATTAAGGAACATAATTCCCAGTATGTTATGGCGCACATCAGTTAGGGAACGATTACCCATTACTCTAAACTCCACCTGAGGATCCTTTAGACTACTGCACTCAATTCCAAAGGCGCAAGTGCCTATTACGTCCGTTGTAAATCTCGCCAGAAGATCTTTTACTTCAACAATCGGTGATTTATCTACAGAGTTTCCGAAGACTTCCACAAATTCTTCACCAACTTTGACGACAGTGGGAAACATAAACTTCATTTTACCCGAGGTAAATGTTGATGACAGCTTATTACGCATAGACCTCCACCTGTGACCATCCAATAAAAATAGTTGACCCGACAGCGGATCGTCATCTGGATTGTTGAAAAAGCCGCGATCGGTGAACTTATTAAAATCTTTGATCAATATTAGTTTAACCAGAAAGGGCTCTAGAACAAAAACCGCTGGACGTGTGAACCAGTAAAATCCGGCAAAGGGTCCCGTTCCCCGATACTTTTTGTAATACTCCATCCAAATTTCAGGAAACGAGCGCTTAGTGTGAACGCCCCATAGATTGCCCAATAATGGATGAGGATCCTCACATGCAATGCCCAAATTCTTCCAATACTGCATATGGCGACGCAATTTTACGAATAGATACCCAAGCAGGGCAGCCAACACGGTGATTAATATTGTACCGACCGCCATAGTACTAATAAACGACAGTATAATGTTTAAATCACAAATAAAACAGCACCATATACTAGGTGTGGTGCGATTGAACTCCAATCGGGTACTGAGAGCGCTTTTAAAAGAATCTATCTTTTAAAAGCTTCTCAAAGCTTTCACTGTAACGATGATAGACCAATTTGTCGCACCATACCGTTGCCCTATAATCTCAAAATGCTCAAATTCTCTCAGTTCCGCGAATTATTTTTTATGCTCTTAGATAATTACTCATTATCAGTTGCAGTTCAAGTTTAATCAATAAACAAGCAGCAAGTACAAACCCATACCTAATATGTTATATATAATAGTGTATGCTTGACTAATCCACCCTTACCTACCCTACCCTAGAATAAAAAATCTGTTATTCTCTTATGTTCTTCTCTTAAGATAAAAGCATTTCTCTTTTCTTTTTCAAATAGGGAAGCTTTGCTTCTTTTTTCAATTCTGAATGCATATTTTATAAACAAACACAATAATTGTTTACTGTCAATATTTTTCGCTATGTTTATTAACGTATCGAAGTACGCATTACAATACCCAATACCCTTTTTTTCAAGAAAGAACCACTTTAGGTGAAGTTTGACATACTATCTTAAATTACGAATAATTGGAGCAAATATACATTGAAAATAATTGGTGGTGTTGCCTTCTAATCAGTTGAATTTCGAAAGAATTTAAGATTGTCGGTCCTGATTTATAATTCTTTTGCTAACCACATATCATATTATGCGACTATTGTTATACTCTAACCTATACAAATGGGAACCTATCCCATGTACCTACATATAAGAATTTATTACCGAGTCAATAAGAAGTTGTTGCTCTTTAAAACTTGATGACATCTGTTTACAATTATTTTTGCGCTTTTACAATTATTTTTATGAAACATTAACTTATAATGGGATATAGCCTATAGGGTAATTCACAGTCGTAGATTGTCTTTTTATACGAAGCAAATTATGACGCAGTCTTGCTGAACCGAAAGAACTAAGGGAAGTACACTCAAACCGATTAAATCGATTTGAAAAATTTGCAATATAAGTTCTTAACAGGTGTTCAGTTCTGACTAACATGCACTAGAGATAAGCGGTCATCAACCTTCTTGATATTATAATATTTTCTGGTCACAAAAGTTTGCACAGACTATGGCAATGAGCTTTCGGTTCCTCTCTTTCTCCTCTGCAGCTTTTACGATTACACTTGTTATAACTACTCTGATTAGCATTTGTTTAACACTTTGATAACACAGCTACATACAGGTGTGTCAAACGGAAAACAAGACTACTCAAAGCTTCTTTTTTATTGAATTAAGTGTGCCAGACGTCACAGATGTTATCTGCCATTCATGTTCGGAGATAAAATAAACATTTGTGTGGCATCATTACTTAGCAAAAATAATATTTGCCTTCACGAAAGTGAAGATAACAGATTGGTACTATGAATCACTCGGTTTATTAAAGGGACAGACATTTCTGCGACCTAGCCCAATACAATTTATTGGGTAAGGTTATGTTTATGGAACTCACAAATATTTTATATTTAAACTGAAACTGTAACTTTTGAAACTTTTGAAGATTTTAGATAATATTTGTTGTCTCTAATTTTATAATAAGCTTTAAAGGCAAAGAGTTGCACGGAAGAAGTGCGACAATAAAATTTATCTGTTTGTGTACATACTATTTCAGTCTACTTGTTGGTGTGAACTTCAGAACAGACTGTTTCTGGCATATTTTTATACCATTCGACCTTTGAGAATCATAAAAAATGGTATACTAGGTTTGTGCAAATGTAACGCAAACCCCATAAAGTATAATCAAGCATATATTCTTGCCAAGGATCACTAGCCCAGTCGATTAAGCCATGTCCGTCTGTCCATCCATGCGTCCACCCGTCCGCCCGTCCGTCCATCCGTCCATCCGTCCGTCCGTCTGTCTGTTGAACGTCTAGATCTTAGCTATTACAATAGCTAAAGACCAAAAATTTGGCATCGTGGTTCCTGAATTCCATACGCAGATCAATTGTATTTCAAATTCAAAATATTATAGTTACAGCTTTCTGTTTTGGAGTTCACAAAGATGCTGATTTGTGCAACTAATCTTAAATCTGATCCTAAATTACAAGCTGGACAATACAGAAGGTATTCAAATTAAATTTTTTGATAGTTCGGCTGCCCGCGTCATCGTATTCATGTGCAAGAGCTAGCATAGCATAACTAAATACTAACCATTAAGAAAGCTACATTCGAGACTGCTCGACTGTAATGTACCCGCTACGCAGCTGCTCGTACATCAAAATTATTTGAGGAACAATAAAGAACGGCCACAATCATATTTTGACCGTAAAAGGCCATGGACTTACAATATTTAGGCATAGTCAAAATCTAAAAAAAAAATATATTTTTGGCCACATTTAATTTTTGATGCGGGTGGGACTCGAACCCGTTTCACCAGCGTGCACACACTATTTGGCACAATGCTGCAAGAAGCGCTGTCGGCAGCGCTGCTTACAGCTATGGAAAATGTTAAGCTGAATAACTTCTGTGTTTATTATTCGATTATTACCAAATTTTCAGAGATCATTTGGCTAGTTATAGTTATCATATAAAAAATAAATGAACAAAATGACATCAAAATTGCGCCTGTAATCAATTTTTTTCGATTTACGGGGGCGGAAAGGGGCGTGGCCAAAATCCAAAATAAACTTGATCAGCGTGCAATAATAACACATATTGTCACCAAATTTGGTAGTCCTAGCTCTTATAATAGCTGAGATCTAGATTTTCACACGGACAGACAGACGGACAGACGGACATGGCTATATCGACTCGGCCAGAATATATATACTTTATGGGGTCGGAGGTGTCTCCTTCTGCCTGTCACATACATTTTCGGTTTGAACAAAGTTATAATACCCTTCTACTCTATGAGTAGCGGGTATAATTAACCTTTTTAGTGGCGCCATCTATTGACTTTTCTGGTGCGCAACTTCGAAGTTAAGCGAATGGAATCTTACTGCGGGCGGGCTCGACTGTAGCTTTCTTTACTTTTTTCTCTACACTCTACACTTTTATGAGATCTTCGCTCTGATAAACAGATTTTATCTGTGGTATTTTTATGATGAGCTTTTTATTTTAAAAATGAAAAGAAGAAAGAAGAAGAAAAAGAAAATTACCTTAAAAATGTAATGATTTCAAGAAGTATCAGGAAATAATGCTTGCATTTAATTTATTTCATTCCCAAAATATTAATCTTATGATTTTATAAGTTTAAGTTTGAGAGAAATGCATAGCTTAAGGTAAAGCAACACAGTGTCATGAACTAAGGACTCAATAGCCCAGAGCTATTGCGTTTAGTCTTGTCAAGTCCTTTTTGAGTAAATCTTAAATACGTTCTACGCGCAAAAAGATTCCAGACTCACTATTCAAAAGGATACTTTTTATGTTGTACTTCATCGGTATTGGAGTCTGGTCACATACCGAAAACCTAAAGTTCTTGACAAGCATTGCTAGACCTATACGAGCTTGCATTTCTCCAAAACGCATTCCGATACAGTTGCGGGGTCCATCGCCGAAAGGCAACCACTCAACAGAGTCGCGATTCTTCACGCGATCCGGTGTAAAGTTATCTGGATTAAAACAGTCTGGATTGGGATAGTATCTCTCATCACGATGTATAGCGCCTGCAGGAATTATAACGGACATTCCCTTTTTGATGACATATTTTGGGTAGCCAGGCACAACATAATCACTAAGGGCCTGTCGGTTCAGCATTGGTAGAACAGTGTACAAGCGAAGAGTTTCTGGTTAGAAAATAAAATTCATGAATTAAATAATATTAATAAGAGTTATGCAAACTAGTTACCTGATATAACTTGATTCAGATAAACCATTTCCTTAAGTAATTCATATGTCAATTCCCCATTATTCTTAGCCAGCACCGCATTGCACTCTTCCCTCAGACGCTGTTGTACATCCTCATTGCGCGCCAGTTCGTACAGCGCAAATCCCATGGTGGTGGAGGAAGTCTCAAAGCCAGCATTGAAGAATACATATGCTTGGGCAGTTACCTCTTCAATAGTCAGGCTCTTACTCTCACCCGTTTCTGTCTTGATTAGGCGATTGTTTTTTAGGTCAATCAGCTGATCCATGAAATCATTGCGTCGTATGTTATTCTGCTCCCTGAAGGTTACCGTTTCTTTTACAATACGCAGAAAGAATTCTTCAATATGATCTGGTGTCATTTTCATATGCAAACGGCGAGCCAACTTGGGAAAGCTGCTGAGGAAAGCCATACCGAAAACTCCGTGTCGCATTTCAGATAGAGCACGTCGACCCATCACACGAAACTCTGCCTCGGGATCCTTGAGACTGCTGCACTCAATACCAAAAGCGCAGGTTCCTATCACATCAGTTGTGAATCTTGCCAGTAACTCCTTGACCTCCACGATCGATGACTTTGCCATCATATCACCGAAGACGTCAACAAACTCATGACTCACTTTGACAACCGTGGGAAACATAAACTTAATTTTGCCCGAGGTAAATGTTGATGACAGCTTATTTCTCATTGTCTTCCACTTGTGACCATCCAACAAGACTAGTCGACCTGACAATGGATCATCCTTTGGGTTACTGAAAAAACCTCGATCCGTGAAATTGCTGAATTCCTTTATCAAAATAAGTTTCACCAAAAATGGTTCCAGAATAAATGCAGCTGGACGTGTATAAGAATAGAATCCGACAAATGGTCCCGATCCACGAAACTTGTTGTAGTATCGAAGAAACACCTCGTTGAAGGAGTACTTGGTACGTACTCCCTTCATGTTTCCCAGCAGTAGATGTGGTTCCGCACACGGAATTCCCAAGTTCTGCCAGTAATGCATGTTCTGCCATAGATACACGAAAAGGAAGCCAATCAGCCCCAGCAGGGCTGTGAGTAGCAGCAAAGCGACTCCCATGATGAAAGTAGGAGTCAAAACGCGTGTCTGGACCCACCAAGATACGTCGCGCCACTGAAAATTATTTCGGACTAGGGTCTTCTTATAAAGGCCTAATGTCACCTGAAGTCAGGGTGACAAACTCATTGTTATCATTGTTGCGATTAAAGCTTCACGTTATCAAAATTGATACGAAGGCTAATTTTGGGAAATTCAAGTACTCTTATTCAGATATACAAAGAGTTCTCATGTTCATTTCGGTGCATTTTAGTTATTTATTACTTAGAAAGAATATAATCTTAATTTATGTAATCGCACAAAACTTAAAACTGGTAATTTTCCCTGTGATTATTGGAGTTACTTGGAATCAAAATATGAAAAAAATGAGCTGGTCTTGTGCAAAGTTTCATTCTGATAATACGATGTGAGGAATCATTATTTGGCAAAAAGATTCGTTGCTTTTATAACAAGTACACCAATTTTTTCCATGACTCATAGGAGTACGATCAAACATAATCAATATATTTAAATATATTTATTGAATTAAAATTCTGAACACTTTAAAGGCGACCTGTTAAAGGTAATTGAAGTATATATTTTTTTGTTAATCATTCTCTTCTCTATTTTGGAGTTGCTGATGCATCTCTAAATAATTACATAAAGTTTTGTGTGCAGAAAAACTTGAATATTCTTTGCAGTCCCAACGGTTGTTGGTGCTGATCTTGACAAGTTCACCTGAACACTAAAAACTTTGGTCGAAAGTTTACGTCAAAGTTAAAGTTTACTCCGAGCTTTTGTGGTCATAATGACAAGCAGTTACTGCGTGCTCACGCGTGTAAGCAAATTCACTAGGCTACAAAGTATCTTTTTTGAACAAATTTTGAACAGTTTATAGAATATGAATTAATAAAGGGAACTTATAGCATTCAATCAAAGTGTAAGATTTTGTTTAAAAGAAAGTTAGATGTAAAATAAAATCATCAGTTGTGTAGCCTAGGTATATGCAAACCGAAAAATGAACGTTCGCTATTAGCCAAAGTAAATTACGATAAGAGCCCAACGATCTGGCAACGCTACTGCTACCGTTTGTAGCATGTCTACGCTAGGTTAAAAGTGTTCAAGGGGGTATTTCCAGTAAAAAGTTAAGGAATATGGTATAAAACATAAGATACCTCTTAAATTCATTTAAGCATTATTCATGCTCCTTAAGGGTAACTTCTATGTGTACAGGGTAACTGCTAGTTTGGCATTTTAGCCAACCCACTAACGATTAGATTTCAAGTGCGGATATTGGCAGTAACAACAACGACAACAATAAAAGCACTTAGTATAACAAAAGCTTACCAATTCTTTGTGTTGTTTATCCTATTGCCATTTCGCTGTATGTTTTGTTGTTGCCTTGTTGTTTTCTATTTGCTATTTTAGTTATTGTTGTTGTTGAGTAGCATTTACGTGCTAATTACGCGTAAAATTCAGCAGGTCAACTAGAGAAATACATTGAGAGAAAATGCGATGCGATGCGATGTCGTGTCATGTAAAAACCTGCACGCGATTTTCAATGGAATAAATTTGAAAGAGAATAATAAAATTGATTTGCTTGTCAGTGCGTTTACCTAACTTGTCACGACATGTTATGAATTGTCGCTGTCACTTGCTTATCTTGCTAGTTTGTTAAGTAGAGCTACCAAAATGTCCCAGACATACGCCTTACATTCTAGTACTATTTGTGTATACTGCTTACTCATAAAGCACACAAGAATTTCGCACGGTGCAATATGGATTTTACGGCCCACTTTAATTAGACTGAACCCCACCTCAACGAGAATAGCATAGGCATTTTCAACCAGGCAACGCTTTTATCTAAACGAAAAAATAATGAAAATAAAAGCTGATAACCAACGAAAATGAACTTTAAATTGTATATACTATGCGAGATAGGGAAATGGATCGGCCTGGACGATCAACTGAATGCGCTGACAAAGTCTGAAAAATCTTAACGAGCGAGCATTAAGTTTAATTGCAGTTCCTAATGTGCTTAATTATTTTCACTACACTTCAACTTTAAGAGAACTTCTAGAACACCCTACGGCGAGTCGGAAACGTTTTGCGAGAGCGCCGGATTTAATTAAGCGCACCATTTAGTTAACGTTTTTTTTTTCTCTCTCTTTTTATAAAATACTCGCATCATTGATGCAACCTACGCTTTCAATCTGGCCAGACATGCCGAGCGGATACTCAACTGCACGCCCACTGCGAGGCGCCTAAGCCGGTCGCCAATCCATAAGCAGCAATTGCTTTGCTGTAGCGCACACACGCTCTCCAAAGCTCCCCAACGCGGAGCGAGGCGTCGCAGCTGTGCGGAGCGTATCGTAAATATTATTTCTCAATTGCAGTCAGTCGATCATCGCGTTTTGGTAATGAACGTAACAGATTCAACTTGTCGCTGAGAACGCAACGCGTACGCGACTTGGCATTAGATCATTGTGAGCAGCTCCGACGTCGACGACGACGACGACGACGACGACGATTTCCGGGACAACAACAGTGATTCAAGTGTGCTCTCGAGCGTGTGTGCGTGTGTGTTTTGGAGAAATTTAAGCGCAGGCATGAAGAACATGTGGATAATATTCGTTATAGTGGGCCTAATCGTGCTGGGGATTTTGCTTCTCTTGTTTATGGCCGCACGTTATCAGCGTGACTATTGGCGGTATTTGGATATTCCCCATGAGAGGCCCAAAAAGCTGTGGCACATCATTAAGCAGCTAGTGACCAAATCGCTTAGCACCGAGGCCATGAAGGCGGCCCACTACACGGCACTGTACAACAAGTTCAAGGGCACCGGACCCTTCTGCGGCTTCTACGCGTTGCTGCAGCCACGCGCTCTCATACTCGATCGTGAGCTCATACGACAGATAATGGTTAAGGATTTCTGGAATTTCAACGATCGCGGCATTTACTGTAATCAGAAATCGGATCCATTGTCGGGTGATCTGTACGGGCTGCGTGGCGAAAGCTGGAAAGAGATGCGTCAGAAATTGGATCCATGCTTTGAGCGCGATCGCATGGCCTGGCTGTATGGCAATCTGTATGACGAGGCCGAACAACTGCTGCTGGTGGTCAGCACGATGCTAATGAAGCAACAACACTCCACGCTGCACATACAGAAGCTCATGCGACGCTATGTGCTCTCCGCCCTGGCGAGCTGCGTCTTTGGCCTAGATGTGGAGCATCGAAAGAAATACTCGCTGGATGAGTTCGAGGAGATGACAGAGCTGGCGTTGAGCACAAGAAAACATGGCTATCTGATGAATCTAATGATGATACGTTTCCCGAACTTCTGCCGCCGTCTGCGACTGCGATTAACGCCAAAGAAGGCGGAGACCTACTTTCTCACGCTGCTCGAGGATATTGTGCGGGAGCGAGAGGCATCGGAGGTGCGTCATCAGGATTATCTGCAGCTGCTGATAGACATCAAGGCATTGGAGCTAACCACACACGAGTACAAGGCAGACAAGGAGCTGAATGCGCATCTGCAGCATGAACTGGTGGCCCATGCATTTGTCTTCCTCAAGGCCGGCTACGAACAGACTGCAAACACATTGTCCTATGTGCTCTACGAGCTGGCACTGAATCCCGAGGTGCAACGTCAGGTGCGGCAGGAACTGAAGGATGCAATGGCAAAGCATCATAACAATCTAAGCTACAAGTGCCTACAGTCTCTGACCACACTGAACCACGTTATCTTAGAGACGCTGCGCATGCATCCCATAACGCCATACATAATGCGACGCGTACTGAACACATATCCCGTGCCTGATCACATCAAGTACACGCTGACCAAGGAACTCTTTCTGATCATACCCACACATGCCATACACAACGATCCCGAGTTCTATCCGGAGCCAGAGAAGTTTCGCCCCGAACGTTGGGGCGGCAAGCGAGATTCGCTGCAGGAGCAGAGCACCTGGTTTGGCTTCGGTGCCGGCGTCCGCAACTGTATTGGCATGCACTTTGCGCAGCTGCAGCTGCGACTAGCCCTGGCCCTGCTGCTGGTCGAATTCGAGTTCACCATGAATTCCAAGCGGCCGCTTGTCAGCATAGAAGATGGCATTGCGCTGCAGCTGACGCCGCTGGGCGTGGTCGAGCCGGGCAACGAGGAGCGAGCGGTCTAGAGGAAATGAATTTATGCAAAATGATCTAGATCTAGCTAGAAGTTCCAGTGAAAACGAAAAGATATTGAAAGTATTCTATATGCACACACATAGATTGTACGACAGACAGACACGAATGCTTTAACATAAACGGTAATTTTATTTATTTCAATTTTAAAATGCTATAGATTAGTTAATAATATAATTGAAAGATATATATATGTATATATAGCTTTGCATTAATTACTTTTAAATACAGTGTTTAATATGCAAATTCATGTGATTCGCAGGCAGCCTAGTTAAGTTCCATATAGAAAATGTTGTCTATTTAAATATGTTTATCAACTGTTTTATTTTATTATTATTATTATTATTAGTATTTATTGTAAGTAGCTCTGCAAAAATAATTTCTAGTTACACATTTAGTTGCCTTGTATTTGTGTTAATCGTTGCATTGTCGTTTGCTGATATGGTTAGGTTAGTGCAGTTAGTACTTGGTATACTAGTATTTTACAGATATTATCTATCGTTAGTTGTGAACAGGTTTTCCACTCGATTAACAAGCTAAACTTAAACAAATTAAAGTACACAAGTTTCGTTGTATGTTGTGAGCTCATAAAGACTTATGAATGTAATTGCATAGCATAAGAATAAATAAATCAAGTTAAAGTAAGTAAGTTTTAACTTTTGCCTTTTGCCTTTTGCGCGCCTTGGGTCAGTTTCGGAGGGTCAGGGGTTAGACTATTAACAATTTGTCTGTCCTTCGATATGGAATGCTTTAGCTACATTTACATAGATCTCTCTCACACTCTCTAGGCAGCGCTACGAAATGCTAATTCAAAGCTTACAGCTAACGTTTTTTTTGTTCGAACATTTTGGCCGCTAATACATAATGGCTTAAGGGCTTTACTTGGCTGGCTTGGGACGCAAGGGCAGGGGTAAACTCTTGCGCACCGGATCACTGCGATCGGGCAACTTGCTGCGCAACATCTGCTCGTGCACGTAGAGCAGCAGACCCACATCGCGGTGTCCCGCCTGCCAGGCGATTTTGAAGGCGGTGCTGCCATCCTGCAAAGAGAGAAAGCAGGGGGAATTAGTGGGGGAGATTAAAGATTGGCTGCACTCGCACTTACCACATCCTGTATGAGTGAATCGCAGTCCTGTTGCGACAACAAATGCTTCACAATATCCACACGTCCGTGCTCAGCGGCGCACATGAGCGCCGTGCTGCCATCCTCGTCCTGTATATTGATATCCGCTCCAGCCTCCAGCAACATGGCAACCATGTCGCTATTACCATGCGACACAGCCAGCATCAATGCGGTTTGGCAATGCTGCATGGGTAAAGCAGAGAGAGAGAGTGCGAAGGGGTAGAGAGTGGGTTAGGTTAGTAGAGTGTGTGTGCACAGTGTATCGAATTAGCTTAAAATCTGACGGCGTCTATAGGGTAGAGCGTGCCTTTACCTACCTTCTTGGCTCGTATGTTGACATCGGCCATCTGAAAGAGTCGCTCGACGACAATTCGATGTGCCGATTGCTTCAGCTTGGCCAGCGATACGAGCATGACGCACGAGTATCCAGCGTTATTCATTTGGTTTACGTTGCAAACCTTGGAATCCAGCAATATGGATACGACGTCAAAGTTGCCATGCGAGACTGCATAGTGCATAGCCGTGTTGCCCTAAAAGCGAACGCATTAGTTACCCTGTAAGCAATATATATCAGGCTTACTCACATTATCATCGGAGAGATTCACACAATACTCCAACAGCGGCACCGACTGCGACTCAAAGTAGTCCAGATAATCCTCCACCTCGTGCGGATCGGAGTTGCCAGTGCTGGAGATGCGGAACCAGTGTTCGCCTATGGTTGCCTTGTGTGTCTTCAGGCTTAACGAAGAGAAGGGCTTGGAGCCCAGTTTCTTGAGCAGCGAATCATTGATGGCCTTCAGTGCATCCTTCAGCTCCTTGGGCACTTCCGTTCTAAAAGAGGAAACATAGTTGAAAAAAGGCGAACAATTTCAATTGCAACCCTTACTCACTTCTTGCGTGGCTCCGTTGGCGCCTGAGCCAGCTGATGTAGCTGCGCCTTAGTGGGCGGACGCTCCAACTTTGCAGGGCTCGCCTCCTGCTTCGCCACCGACTTGCGCTCGATGACCGTCTCCTGAGACTCCTCGCTTTGACTAGACTTGAGCGGCGTGCTCGACTTTTTGCGTGCACCTTGTGCAATTTCACGTTCCACATTCGAATCCGTCGATGCAATAAGCGCCTGCTCGGGCGAGCCAGACTTGGTGCTAGTCGTGGTCGCCGAGGAGCTCATTAGCGGCGCGGGTGAGGCATCGCGCGACCAGCTAATGCTCACGCGTTTCTCCTCGCGCACAATTAGCTCGTCGTCACCAATCTGGCTGAAGTCGAGATTAGTTACCTGTTTGCTGCTGCTGCTGCTGCTGCTGGACGGTTGTTTGATGAAGCTTTGGGATTCGCCGGCGGCATCGATAGACACGCTGGGCGGCTTTTCCTGCAGCGAACTGTGCGGAGAATAAATGAAAAGCAAAGCCTTTAAAACTGAACTCCAATGGTTTCCCTAACTATAACCTACGTTACCAACAGCGCTGAGCAGCCGCTGACCACCAGCGGGTAGCAGGTGAAGCTGCTCAGGCCGGAGAACATGGAAAACACCATTTGAGGGAAGGAACGAAAAGCCAAACAAAAAACAAAAAAGGCGACACAAAGGAAGCGACAGGCAACACAGACGCGCCAAAGTAAAAGCGAAAACTGAAAGTGAAGCAGAAGCTGGAAACCGAAACGGAAACCTGAAGGTCACCACGACCAGGTCGCCGCGTATGCGTAACTATTCGGAGTCACATTCCGAATCCGAAAACAAGCCGAGGGCAACTGCAATGCGCATGACACGCATGTGTCACGGACACATGCACAAGGGGTTTGTGTCTTAGCTAAAAGAGCTTTGCACTTGCGCATGAAAGCTTTAATGCTGCCGACAAGCACAGTGGAACGCTTGCAGTGTAAAATGTGGTTACAAAATTTAAACCGTATTGGTACTTGATATCGAAAATACGTCCAAGCATGCCTGATAGTAAAATACCCTTCGCTCAACTTTGAAAAGCCGTTATGTAATAGCTGGGAACTGTGTGTTCATATGGACACACGGACAAACAAGCAGAGAGACATGGCTTAATCAACTCGGTTGGTCATTGTGAACATGAATATATACATATATTTACTTTGTGCGGTATTCAATGCCTACTTCTTCCTGTTACTTACATTTGCACAAAGTAAGTATACCCTTTTTTGACCATTTTCAATGGGCGAAGGGTATAAAAAGTAATTTCTAATTCTGATTCCCATCCTTGTGTGTACTCACCCCAAGCGTGTTTTTCGTTCCGCCCTCGGACTCTTTGTGGGCGTGGTCGATGTCTTTGTAGCCGTAGGCAGCGTGTAGGTGTTCTGGCGCTGGAACTGTCGCCGCACGGGGCTGGGACTAGTTAGATGCTTGGGACGCGGTATGCGAGAGTCTGCCGACGCGGAGCGTCTGATTGTTGGCATGGCCGTTGCCGCCGGAGCTGACGCTGACGCTGACGCTGTCGCTGCCTGAGTTGCTGGCTCAACGGTCTCCGCCTTGGAGAAATCCTTGGCCAGCACCTGAATGGCCTCCTTGCAGGAATCACAGTAGTTGGCAGCACACGCAATGGAGATATGCGGCTTGACAATGTCGCCACAGCCCACATCCCGTTTGTGTACCTGCTCCGTATTGCATGCAGAGTGCACAGTTCGCGGCTCTGGCTTGGGCAATGGCTGTGCATCGGTGTTGCTTGCGGTGTGACAGGTGATCGGACGCACAAGCGGTGCCATTAGCTGCTCCGATTTGGTAGCACTGCGCGTTAGGCGATTCAATCCCGACGTATCCGTTTGCCGACTTGTCGACTCCACGCCACATTGTGTGGCAACCTGCTGCTGTTCCGGCGTCACCTGTGCCGCCGTCGAGCGCAGCGTGGCGGACAGGCGTCTGACTGGAGGCACTGTGCACTAGAGTTGCCGCCGTTTGGCAGGCAATTGTCTTGCGCTTGACTGCCGGCACAGGATCATGCTCGCCCAGGCTGAAGGTATTGCTGCGTGCTGGCAGCTGTGGCGCAGGCTTTGCAGGCTTCTCCAGCGCCTCCTCGGTGCCACAGGCAACACTTCGCTTGCTCACCGCACACTTCTCGCACAGCACATCCGTTATGCGATGCTCGGAGCTGCCCACGTGGCGCACATCCGGTTTGCAACTTGTGAAGTTCTCCCGCGTTGCAGGTTTCGCCGTGCTACCCACGTTATGTTTGAGCACGGGTCGCTCCGGCGCTGTCTGCACACCTGAGTCACGCTGCTCCCGCTGCGGCACATACATCTGTGTGCCCACCGAGATTAGATGCCGCAGACGCTGCTTGTGACTGTCCGCCAGAGCCAGTTCAATTTTCTGCTTCAGCTCCAACTGCGAGTAGAGTGCCTCAGCTTGCTGGGTGCCCACATGGCGTGTGCTCAGTGGCGTGGCACCCACAGCCACATCACGAGTGGCAATTACCTTGCTAGCTGCCTGCGTGCCCACATCACGGCGTATAATGCTAGGCGAGATGGAGCTGCTGCGCATGCGCGATCCCAAACTTTCCAGCGAGACCGGACTGATGCGCTGCGGCGTAAATTGCACAGGTGATGCGGTCTTGATGCCCGGACTCGGTGGCGATGGCGTCTGTCGCTGGGCACGCAGCAGTTCCTCGTTGCGACGCAGCAAACGTTGCTTTTCGGCGCGAAGCGAACTCAGCTCCGACTGTAAAGCAAAAGCAAATGAATCAATCTGGCTCGCATTCGCACTCTCTCTCTCTCTCTCTCTCTCTCTTTCGCACTCACCTCCATGTCTGGTATGACCTTGACCTGTTCTTCCAGGTCCTTCAAACGCTTCAAGCTCAAGGCCATTTGCTCGCGTATCTGGCACAAAGCTTGCGCATCCGCTGCCGTCTGACCCGCCTCGGATCCAAGCGGCGACTGCATAGGGCTTCCACTGCCAACCTGTCCATTGCCCAATTCCGTTTTGGGCGTTGCCAACAAATGATGGCGACGCGGTGGCGGCGGCGGCGGCGACGACGTGCCCTTCTTTGTCTGTTCCAGCTGCTCCACCGGCGACTTGGCATTGGCTGCCACCGTGGCCTGCACATAGCTCTCGTACTGCACCTCAGCTGGGCTAGGGCGTTGCTGCAGGGGCAGCGTATTCGAGCGCTGGAACAGACGCGGCGAGCGGTTGCCCGCCATGCAGGAGTCTGCGACGAGAGGAAGAGGCAATATAAATATGGTATATATTAATCATATATAGCTATATAGGTAACATATATTCTAAAGATTCGCTCGTGTTTACTTGCTCTGTGGTTTGTCTTGCTCAGAACTATTTTGATTTGCAAACTGGCCATAAGCATTGGCATTTGCCTACTGTATGCCAGTCATGCGAACTTATATGCTTGATTAGAATATGCCAGGGTTTCGACGTAGTTAAGATAGTATGCTATCGGAACATTAGGCGAAACTGTGCCACACACAGCCACTGCGCATAATTTGCGAGCAAACACAGAGAGAGAGAGAGAGCGGGGAAACGAAACAAAAAAGGGCAAAAGAGACGCGACTCGGGGCTGTCTTCTTTGTCTGTCTGTATATGCATGTGTGTGTGTGTGTGTATACGCTATGTGTGTCTGCTGATAAGTCGCACCGACTGGCGCTATTATTATTCAATATTGATTTTGCCTACATATTGCACACATTTATTTATATAAAAGAGAGAGAGAGAGACAGACACTGTGCCAACCCCCCCGCCACGCAGTTTTATCAAATGACAAGCACCTACACCAATGGATAAATAATTAAGACCATGCGTAGATGCAGTACGTGTTGCAACAAAATGACTAAGTTCTACTTATTCATGTAGCCTCAAAGTTCCAGCTTTTTGTACCCTTCAAGCATTGAAAATGGTCGAAAACGGGTATACCAACTTTGTACAAATGTATATAGCAGCTATGACGAGGCGTGGTAGACCCCACAAACTATACTCCTGCTTATGATTGTGTCATGTCCGTCTGTATATCCGTCTATCTGTCTGTGTGCACACATAGATCATAGCTCTTATAAACACTACAAACGCCAAATTTGGCATAAAGGTTATGGAAAATTGTCTGCTTTAAGTGGCTCTATTAAAATTTATTTGCCGCGCCCTCCGCCTCCGAAAATCAATACATAAGTTTTAAGGTTAAAACCCTGTATAAATATATACTATATGCAGCTACAGCCCAAAATTGATTGAATCATTAACACAAAAATTTGTTTGTATTTTTGTTGGCAATCTAGGCGAAGAGTATTTTACTGTGGGGAGTGCTCGACTGTTGCTTTCGTTACTTGTTTATTTTAAACTTTAGTTTAATTGAAATTTTCCCATTTAGTTTTAATTTTCGTCAAAATGGCATTCAAAGTGACAGCTCAGTTGTCGCTGTGCATTAAATGAGCCAGCATACAACAACACGAAAAATGAGTATACGCACTGTGCGCCGACAGTTGTTACTCATCGCCTGCAAAGTTTCTATTTTCTTATTTTCTTCTCTCTGTTTGCGATGCTGTTCCATTTGCTACTATTACTTAATTTCAACACGAGTTCGCCAAACGAGCAATTGTTGTTGTTGTTCTTCTTCTTCTCGTTTTCTATTTTCCGTTTCTTTTGATGCTTTTCGCTCTTTTCGCGGCCGGTGCCAAGTTGGCTGAGCCGAGCGAGAAAAGATGGTCAAGGCAATGCGCGAGGCGCAAGGCGTGAGTCGCGTGTTTGGTAGCATTGACCGGGCGCATAATTAATCAGCTTTTATGAGCTAGAAAATTAGCTAAATGAAAATGTGTGGAGCGTGTGATTGTGTGATATGATTGTGAATATGATTATTAAGCTAATGGACCTACAGTCTTGCCACCAGCTCCTTGAGCTGCCGCCGCCGCCGCCGCCGCCGCCGCCGCTGCTGCTGTTTTGCCGCGGCTCCGCCTTCATTTTGATCGCTCGCTTGTGGCGTCGCAGCGACAGCGTATCGTCGGCCGTGGCAAACATTGTGGTTGTTGTTGTTACTGTTGTTGTAGTTATTGATTTTTAGTTGGTTAATAGCACAAGTAATTGCACAGCAATACAGCTTCATTATTTACAGCGCATTCAGCGCAGCATTCAAGGCAGCATTCATTGCACTTTGATTGACCCCACAAAAAAAAAAACGCAACAAATGCGATACGAAATTCCTTGTTTTTTTACACAGATTTTTATGCGAATTTAAGCTGCTCTTTTTAAGTTGTTAATTAAAGCATTCAGTCTGTGAGTAATCAGGATTATTAATTTGATTTGCTTTGATAGAACGTTGACACAAGCATCAAAGTTAAAACGCAGCGAAAGCGTCAGACGTTATCGGGCACAGTGCTGCTCAGCATTATATGCACACAAACAAAAACACGTTGAACAACTCACTCAGCATGAACTCATGCTTGATTCTCTTCAAAATCGTAAGCATTGGCATTGGGAACAAGTATATAATGCCGATCGTGTATAAATATATCGCGCTTTTCATTTATATATATATTCTATACATATATCGTTTATCGGTTCCTTTGTGTGTCGTTTCAAATTTATTTCCCAACGTGTTTCGCTTTGATTTATTTAATACGTGGGTGAGATTTCTTTTTTTTTTTTAACTTTTGCGTATTCTTTTCGATATTTATTAAGTTTTCTTTTAAGTTTTAAACTAATTTTAAGTTTATAAGATTTATATATTCAATTGTTTTTATTGCGAGTTGTTTACGTATTCGATCGATTTTTATTTCTTTTATAATATTTATTATTATAATCATTATATTATACGTATATGGTTTTTATTATAGTTAGAACATTTCGTGTCGGTTTGTCGCTGCTTTCGTGTTTCGCGTGTTAGTTTGTTGTTTTGCTATTATTATTTCCTATGCATTTCGCACTTGTTCCTTCGATTATTTTGTTAATTCGTTTAGACCATTTCGCAAATTTAGTGGGGTCTCTCTCGCTGCTGCCACTAGACACATTTTATGCTTTTCGTTCGAAAGTCGTCGACAAACTGCGTTGAGATTTTCGAACTGCCGTCAGGCACGAAAAAAATAAAATTCATTTAGCGGCAGTTGCTTCTTTTTTTCAGTGTTGTTGTTTTTGTTGTTCGCTTTTGTTATTATTTAACAGCTCTTGTGCAAAAGCAGCACAGCACAACATTTTGTGTTATGTATTACTAACAAAAAACCAAAACAGCAACAACAACAACAAAGCGAACAGAGAGCACAGGCGAGAGCCCCCAGCGATAAGGTCGTCGCTCGCTCAGCAAATACAAATTAAACAATCTGAAAAACAGCAACAACAACAACAACAAATGGAAACTAGACAAGCATTTGCAGATAAGCTAAATGCACATTATTAAATGATAATGCTGATTACGATGATGACGCGAACGCAAAAAGCGAACAGATTTTGTAATAGTCTCTTAAGATTAAATGGGCGGGGGGGAGTGGCCACTATTCAAGGTGAATTTACGCTGCAGTTTGTTCAATCAATTTACAAGCAAATAACAGTAAACAATTTGTTTAACTATTTGCAGAGCAATTTGTAGCCCATACAAGTAAATATATTACGTTAGGTTTGTCACTTGAAAAGGGAATTTCAAAAACAGGAACGCCCTTACCATCCATAGGTTGCTCGTCTGTAATCGATCAATATCGATTGAACTTGCGATATCGAAAGTGCTAATCAATCAAATTCCGTATGCCATATCTATGTAGGTTAATTTTAGCTACAAATGTTAACTTTATGACGATACTAAACAGTTCATCGTGATTAACAAGCTTTATATATTATAAAGAAAAAACGCTAAAGATCTTTGAAAATTTAAAAGATATTTTGTTACTACTCTAGCAATGTTTGTAAAGAAGTATTTGAGTATGTATGGTAAAATATTGACTTATGACTTTGTTGAACATAATTCACAGAAATTATATTAGAGACATTATCATTTACTATATTATATAAAAGAAGTGCTAAAGATTTAGAAATTGAATTCAATATTTAAATACTATTTGTAACAACTTTAGTAATGTTTGTTAAGCAGTATTTATGACCCAAATCGATAATGCTCTTGAAGGTCAATTTTTATCGCCCGATAAACGCTTTCAATTGTTAAGCACGTAGCACAATAGACGCCTCTCTATGTCTGGCACCAAGGTTAACAAATACGTATAATATCTCTATACGCACTTGGCATTTCGTCTCTATTGTTAGATAGATTTCTGGGCTCGTTCGTTTGGGGTTCTTGGCAAGAATTGAATATTATGCGAGACTGCCGTTAGGTCATTTATTAAAAGGCCTAAACGATAGCTATTATAATGATCATTTATCATTGTCAGCTCACACTCTATAGAGCTCACTCCGTAGAGCTCTTTAGCTCTGGCTAAACTGGCCGCTGGCAGAGTAAAGCGACAATTTGATTTGTTTATTTGCCTGCGATTTCTTGCATCGCTTTTTTGCACACACACACACACACACACACACCCAAATACTTTATGGCAAATTTATGGCATAAACAAATACAAGAAAAACGGGCCAGCAGCAGCAGCAGCACAAAAAATCAACAAAAAACGCAACAACAACAAGAACTTCGGCATTTGCATGCAAATTGAGCGCCAAATGCGCATTTCAAAATTGATTTAAGATACGAATGCCTCAAATTGCCTTGAAGTCGCCACACCATGGCAAGCCACGCCATGCCAGGCCTCATGTAAACTCCAATTGAGTTCGAAATGCCAAAGATGCAAAGCGATTTTATCTATGTATATCGATACGTAGTAGTGGTAAATGCACTGGAGCAGGGAAACTTGGCGGTTTTTTTTTCTCCAGCTGCAACTCAATTTTCTATTTTTTTTTTTTGGCGCATAAAATTGAATTATGCATTGGCAATGCGACACGACAGACAGACAGACTTGGGAACTGACAGTCTTTAGAGCTGTATGCAAAACGCATATAGATTGCTTTGATCTAACACGGCTAGCGTGCTGAGTTGACAGCTTCATGTGTGCACAGTGGAGCACGGTACAGAGAACTGAATGTGAAAAAATTGGGGAAAACAAGAACGAAAGTCTACCTTTGGCTGAACTAATGTCTTATACCCTTTCAGATACTTAAAAAATAAAACAGTTTTTAATTGCTAAAGATGGCAAAATCTTAAAAAATAACAAAAATCTACCGATAGTTTCTATTGCAGCTATACGATTTGTAGGTCCGATCTGAGAAGTTCTGACCGCGTACATCAATAAGAAGCATAAGTATCAAGTTTCATCAAGATCGCTCTAAGACTAAGACATTATGTTACGTTGCAACAGACTGACGGACAGACTGACAGGCGGACAGATAAGCGGACGGACAAACAGACAGGCTTAGTTCAACTCTCATATTTCTGCTGATTGAGAATATATATCCTTAAATAATCCCCTCTGAAAGGCTATAACTTATGCAAGCATTTGTATAATTTGTGTTGAATTTCAAACCCATTTGCCCCACTGTGCCGCGTTTCAACAACTTCCAACAGTTGCGCAGAATTATTCACACTTTCGTGCGTAAAAGTGTCACATGCGACGCGTCGTCGCTAATTGCCGAGCAGAGCAGAGCAGAGAAGAGCGGAGCAGTGCAAGCGACGCGTCGGCAGAAAGCAAAAGTATCTGCCAGATACAAATGAAGTGAAGTCGTCTCGCAGCTATGAATCATACGAACATGAGCTAAGCAGTATTTCCTCATCTATTTTCTTTTTTATTTTTAGCTGATGAAGAGATTCACTCACCTGCAACATCAAAGTAGCGATCCCACGTGCTGTTGCCCATGCGTCGCTCGCGCAGCTCCTTGGCATCTCTTGCCGCAGCACCGTAGCCATTGCTCAGGCTGAGACTGAGACTCAGGCTATTGTTGTTGCGATCCATGGAAGAGGAGGAGGCGGAGGGGAAACTGTCGTTGCCATTGTAGCTATAGGCGCCCGCCTTGCGTCGCTTGGATGAAGCGCGCTCCAGCGTGCGCTCAAAATCGCTGCACACCTCGTCCAGTGCCTCGTGCAGAAAGGCGCGCGTCTCCGGCGGACTATTGGCCGGACGTGCTGGTGCAACATATTGTCCATAGTTGTTGTTGCTGCTGTATTTCTGTGGCTGATAGACACCCGCATCGCTCTCGATGCCACCACGCAGCGAGGAGCAGGTGGAGGAGGCGGTGCCGTAGGGTGACTCACTACGTGGCGCATGGCCGTTGCTGTAGCTGAAGCGTGGCACCGACGACGAGCGTGGCCGATAGCTTGGCGATTGCCCCACCGTGTGTGGCGAATCCGGTTCACTTTCATGTGCCGCCTGCGAAAGGGAGGCAAAAAAAGTTGACAAGTTAATCGAGTGCAAAGTTGCCAAAAGATCAAAAGACACTCCCAACCTACCTCAGTGAGCTTGGGCTGCACGCGACTCTCCGCCTGCCAATCGCCACCGAATAGACTCTCAAAGCCCAACATGAACTCCATGGATTTGCGTGAACGTCGCCGGTCGCGTCGCTGCAACTCCTCCTCGCTGGGCTTGGCATTCGCCAGAGCCTCGCAGTAGCGCACAAAATCCAGATCGATGTGATAGCCATAGGGACAGCAGTTGCAGCTGCGCACCGAGCGGGTTAACGTAGAGCTGGGGGTGCCATTGTTGTTGCTGCTGCTGTTGCCCGGCATTTGACGAGCTGCAAGAGGAAAGAGAGAGAGGGAGAGAGGAAGATGACCGGATGCGCATATAAAAAAGATACTCGCATGTGGAGTATATCTTAATGTCACTATCAAGGTCGCGTCGCCTTAAGTTCATCTGCTTTCGTTTCTCGGTATTGGAAACACACACACACACACGCACACAGACACGCAACGTATTGTCTCATTTTTTGTGGCAACGTCTGGCTTAGTTTTTTTATGCGTGGCAAGCAGCAGTAGCCACACCTGCTCTTGCCACAAACACGTTTCGGCATTTGGTAAACTTGCCGCCGCCGCAACCGCAGACGAAGTTCTCAGAACGTATCCGTGAGATAAATCTGTGTGATTTGCTAGCCATATTTATGTTTAATTGCGTCATATTATAACTAATTTTGTTTCATTTAGATAACGACGCTGATTCATGCCGCATCGTTTGTATCTCTTTACTAGAGTTAATAGTAAAACGCTTTATGCGCCCAAAGTCTTTGTTGAAACCAAAATATTGAAATCAAGATTTATTTTGGATTTCGTAGTGTTTATAAATTTATTGGAGGTTTAAAATAATTTAATCTTTATATAATTTTGGCATATTATTTAATCTTTATATTATGAGTTTATTATTGATAATTGCTGTATTTAATAAATTAAATACATATTAAATTTAAAAAAAAAATTATTTACATTTTTTTTTTATTTTTAGCAATATTTCAAACAATTAATAAAAAAATTTTTGATTGCTAGCAAAATTTCTTAAAAGAGTTCCTCGAGTTTTAATTGGAATCCATTTTAATTAAGATAATCCATATCGCAAATATTTTGTTTTATTTTCTTCTGCACCATATCTTTTTTTTGAACAATTTTTAATATCCCGTATTTAACCGATTACTCTTATCTTTTGCACTTTTTCCCGGTTATGTATATAGGCCATAAGTTAACCCATTCTCACTCACTTGCATGCGGTGCAGCGACAACAGCGCGCCTGGTGTCATACCAAAGCCACAGCACAAGCAACCACAATAGATTCCAAAGCATTTGGCCTTAGCCCCAATAAAGGGTGGAATCGATAGGGAGATATATACACACGTATACGCGTTAGAAATTCCCACTTAATGCGCGTCTATTTATCGACCATTTGGAACCTAAGTCCTCACCCTAACTGGCCGGCAAAGAATCCGAATTTTTGTTGAACTCATCATGCAGCTAATTGGCGATAAGATAGGCAACTTTCAGAGGGCTTATCAGTCAGGCAGGCAGGCAGAGGCTATAGAAGAACAGTTACGATTGCAGCGTCAAAGCTTTGGCAGTGGCGCCATCTAAGTGTCAATTCTTGTGCTGGTTTCACTTTCATTACTCCACGGTTCATTCATAAAATCGTTTGTAACTCTTGCGTATTTTCGTAGGCGTTGCTTGTGAAAGTGTCTGGCGACGCCATGCGGCGTATACTTGTTTTGTGAGTGGCAGCACGACCTGTTAACCAGGCCGATTAACCGCATATTGATGAGCCCAGTGCGCCTGTTGCTTTTGACGATGTAATTAACAGCAGCAGCAGCAGCAGCAGCCGCCAGGGCCATGGCCGGCTGCGGAGGCGGCGTGTTGCTAATGACGCTGCTTGCCGGCTTAATTATCACAGCCAAACACAAACACACACACTCCCACACACGCACATAATCACAGCTGTTTGCTCAGTTTTAGTTTGACATTGGTTGTGTTTGCTGTCGGCCATTGCATTGTGGGCGTTATAAGGAATGCGGCCTGTGGCCTGCGCTGCCTAATGTCGCCTAATTACCAGACCCAAGTCTCTGTCTGCCACGTCTAGCTAAGTGCTGTGTGCGCAGTGTCTATCGTGTCAGTCAACATGTTTGCCCTGCCGATTGAATTGCGAAACGAAACAGCAACTTCCTCATTCAGCAACTCGACAGTTCTATAGTTAATTGACGGCTGCTTGGGATAAACAATCAGCCAGCTAGCCAGCGAGAATTGCACTTTGGCAGCTGCTAATGAGCATCTTAGGTTCATTAATGACAGCAAATAGATATAAATGGGAAATACAAATAGACTCCTTATATCAACTTGAAACATAGAACCCGTTCAGCAAAAAATTAACTATGCTGATCTCATGTGGAGACGAATATGGGAATAAAATTATGAAAAATTGAAAACAAAGAACTTTTAAAACAATGTATAACTATGTTAAGTTCATGTATTATCACTAAATCTCAAGTTTTAAACTTTTTCTATTTGATTAATGGCATAAAGCTTATAAATGTTTGCCATGCTGTCAGAAATTCAAAATTTCAATGTGTTTTAAGATATTTTCTTTATGTTACATTTTATTCTACATTTATATTTATTTCCTAGATGAATTTACAATGTCCGATTTTGTTTCCAAATTTAATCGGCACGAGACAAATATAAAATCTGAAGTTTGGAGAGTATTTTAAATATGTTAGCTGAGTTATAGCACAGCTAACGCCAGATACCCTGCCCCCTCTCCATTTCACTCCCTTCAACACATTAACTGTAACATTTGCTATGCACACTTTGTGCAACTCAATTTACACAACCCCAGACAACAACAACAACAACAGATGCCATAAAAGGTGCCCATTTATACGTACAATGACATAAATCGCGCACTCGGCGCACATAAAAATTAAGAAATTAGCTCAGTGGACAGTCTACAGCGAACCGAGGTAAGAGGTAAATTACGATGCCGACCCAATCACGTCGAGACGCGATCGATTTTGCAAAAACGTATTCCAGGCAGACCCCAAAAAAAAAAAAAAAAGCCGGCAACAAATCCTCATCATTATCATCATCAGCATCATCATCATGATCCGCCCGGCCCGATTGTAATGACTAAATTTACAGTGTGGGCGGCTCGGGCCAAGTCAAAGACGACCAAGACGAAGATGAAGACGAAGTCGATGCCGATGACGATGACGATGACGAGACGCTGCCCGGCATACGAAATGAAGGCGAGTTGTGAATGAATTGCGATCGGACATTGTGTGGGGAGAGGAATCGAAAAATAAAAAAACTGGTTACTGCAATCTGTCCGTATGCAACAATGTTGCACATATCACGGGAGCTGCCCGACTGCGGCCAGTTGCAGCTGCAGATAATGAAGCTAACGGTGCACCGAAAAAAAAAAAAAAAAAAAAAAACAGCAACTACTACGACTACCGCAAATTACCGTAGAGTGCCGAAACTTAATTATGCTAAACACGTGCAGCCGCTGTTCAATCTAATTGCACGACACGCCTGACATGACAACCGTAAATTATCAAAAAAATAAAAACATATACTTAAAATTGAACAACAAAAACTTTATCAAATTTCATACTATGCATTTAATATTGATGAATAAATATTGCTAAGTAATTTAAGATTTTCTATGGTTTTTATGGCTTTGGCAAGCAAAGAATACAATTAATTTTAGCAGATTTTATTGATTTATAAAAAGATAATTAACATGTTTTTTAAATTTTACATCTAGCCAAAGTCCAGCCAATATTATTGTGTTTGTATGAATTGAAATATCTTTATTCCACTCGAATATTTTATTTCTATATTTATACTTGACTCTTTAGAAAATAGTCTAAATATTTTTCGCCAGCTGTTTATCTATAACTATTGGTAGTTTTAATTCATATATAATAATATTGGAAATAGATATTTTCCAAATTTTAGATCTAACCAAAATCTAGCCAATATTATTCTGTTTGTATGATATATCTATTTTTCACTTGATTATTTTATTTCTACGCCCTTTTAGAAAATAGTTAAGTAATAATCCGCTAATTGTTTTTCGCCAATTATAGTTGACTAAAGGTATATATAATATTTTATTTAATAATAAATCTGGTCGAAATCTAGCCAGCACTATTGTGTTTGTATGAACTGATATATCTTAATTCAGCATGAAAATTTTATTTCTCTATTAAAACTCGATACTTTGGAAAAAAGTCTTTAAATTTTCCGCTAATTGTTTTTCTAGTCAGCGATGGTTGTAACTTTTTAGTAACTTGAAATTTATGTTTAGATTTTCATGGCTTGTTAGGAACTCAAATTTAATAGCGCATGCAGCCATTTTAGCTTAATTGCTGCGCTTTCCCTACTTTTCTTTAGGTTTCACTTTGATTCAACCTAAAGTGCTCCCCGCGGAACGATGCAGTGGGCCAATTTATGACTTCTGCTACGCATTTGATTACCCAATTAATGCAAGACTTTTGCCGCAGTCATTATTCTTATATGCTTCTTCTTGTGTCATAAATTTACATCGTTAAAAATCGTTGGAAAAAGATGGAGTAGGGGGGGAATATTGTTAAATGCGTGTGGCTAATGACTTCAATTTGAAATTGTGGCCAGCTAACTAACTTGGCCAGTGAAGTTGGCATTAACGTTGCGCATTTAATTGCCTCAATTAACGCCAGCAAACTGAACACGCCCACATCCAAAGCTGTCAACTCATATCCGCTGTCATAAAGTGGCCAAAAGCGCAAAGAAAACACAAAAAAGGTACCAAAAAATTTGTGTCTTTATCGATATGAACCAAATATTTGTGCTCCGAAACCGGCTCTGGCTTCGGGCTTAATTAAAAGTCACATATGTTTTTTTTTTTCTCTTTTGGTATTGCAGAGGCAAAATATCTGAAATCGCAAATGTCGCTGGGGGCGTTTAAGTGACAGAACACAAGCGGAGGCATTTGCATAAGCCTGGCTTGCAGCTGAGCAGCTTTTCCAGCGTGTGGGCAACGTGTCTGGACAATGGAAAGTGCGTTGTGGCCCACAATGGCAAAAATGTAACTGTAACTTCAACTGCAACGGAAAACTATCGCCAATCTGAGCAAGATGTGTTGCCCCTGCCTCTGCTCCTGCCTCTGCTGCTGTGACAAATTCGCGCAGAGCAAAGACATTTCGCCTTAATGGTGGGTGTTGCCACCGCGTCGCGTCTCTGTGCGGGCGTCAAGTTGACCCACATCCCATGCGGCCTCAACGCTGCAGCAGTGGCACAGTGTGGGCTTAGGCCACGATTTTATAGCTAAATAAATGCCCACGCCAAGCGGCTTTATGTGTGCGAGAGAGTACATACCATTTTCCTCAATGAAGGCGCGTTGACTCCGCAAAACGAGAGACCTGAAAGAAGGAGAGAGAGAGAGATAAAGGTTAATAAACAGGAATGGAGATAGAGATGAGAAAAGGTTTACTTTTTCATGAAAAAAAGCTAATGGGGGTGTTTAAAATGTTCATTAATATTAAAGGTTCGTGTTAATTTTATATAAATTAAACAGTTAACGAAAGTAAAAAATAAGCGCACCCAACTACAGAACACCTTTCACCCAGCTTTAAAAACTTATGTTAAACACAAAATGGTCGTGTATGAATATTGACAGGACTTCTAACCCTATTTTCATATCATGACAATATTTGATCTATTTTCAGAAAACCAAATTTCAATTTCATCAATCAATTTAATTAGACCATGGATTTTAAAAAAATACATGGTCTATTGTGTTTGTCGAAATGTGCGTAACAGGCAGAAGGAGGCATCTGCGACCCCATAAAGTATTCTTGCTCAGGATCACTAGCCGAGTCGATTAAGCCATGTCTGTCTGTCCGTCTGTATGAACGCCTATATCTCAGAAACTAAAAAAGCTAGAGCCACCAAATTTGGTGACAACAATTATATGAATCATACGCTGTAAAATTTGTATTAAAATTTGGGCCACGCCTACTTTCGCCTCCCCAAATCGATTAACCGTATAGCAAGCGCAATAATAAAGTTTTGGTGTGTATGATAACTATCACCACCTAAACGATCGCTGAAATTTGGTTCCGATCATATAATAAAAATAAAAGTTATTCAACGTTTTATATAGATTTACACTGCGCCCACAGCAAGCAAGCAAGCAGTGTTTTTCCAAGCAGTGTTTTTTTCTAACTTCTTGGACTGCTTGGCATCAAACTGCTAATAATATGTGTTGTTTATTATTGTTCTTTGAAAAACACGTTTACCAATAACAGTTTTCTAATTCTGATTTTTTTCATAACCTTGAAAAATCCATGGTCTTATACAGTCAACACTTGACTGTAGCCGTTCTTACTTGTTTTTTAATAAGTTTAACTTTTAAAACTTAAGTACTTTTCGATCAAAAATTTACTTAAAATCGAGAGAGGACATCCTCAAAAGAGTTATTCTTTTTGGCCCTTGACAGTAAGAATATTTGCCAAATGAAAAAGTTTCGTTTCTTTAAATTATATATAAATATTATTTATAATATTTTATAGCTGCAAGCTGTGTATTGAAAGAACCAAAAAGACACGCCTAAATCGCTTCGTCTTAATAAAGATCTAGTGAGCTTCTACTTTCGATTTTTTCTTGAATATTTTTCACATTAATGAAATCGAATTCTACATATATTCCAAATACTTCTACGTTTCACATTTCTGCTCACAAAACCGAAAGACTCACGATTAGAGCATAGTCACAAACACTAATTGTCCCAGGATTTGAAAAACAACATTCGACGAAAAAGATTTTGAACATAAATTTAGATTATAAAATGTTGTACCATATACCATATATCTCTATGTTGGCTCTCTACGCATTACCGATTTCTTGACAAAGTTGTTGCAGATGCATGGAAATATTTATGCGTAAGCATAACGATTCGTGTATCATAATCATAAACACACATATTAATTTGGTCTGCACTCCAAAAATAAGCGACGATGACGACGCTGCCGATCGTTTCACATGGATGCAACTCGACAGACAGACAAGAGGAGAAGGGGGAAGGGGAAGGGGATTAAATATAGCGGGGGATGGCCGCTGGCGAACGGGTCTCGCTAGGTCTCTCTCTGTCTCTCTCTTGGGTCTGTCATGCATGCGATACGGAAAAACCGCATAAATCAGTTGGCGCATAAATTTTCATTTTACATAAATTTTTTTTGGAATCGAAGGAAACGCAACGCGCAACGCATGAAAAATATGGCAGCAAATTGCAAGACGGCTTTCAACATGATTTGTTTATTTTATTTTAAATCGCCAACAATGTTGTCTCAGCTCCTCGCTGTTGTTGTAGTTGTTGTTGTTGTTGTTGTGCTTGCCGTAAGCGTGGAAAACATGACAAGCAATTAATCTAATAAGATACGAAAATGCACGCAGCAGGCCTGCCTGCCTCTTGCCAGAGTTTTTCCATCAGCGCCATTTTTGGCCTAATTGCATCAGGTTAAGAACTGCGACGATGATTCAAGAAAAAAAAAGCAAAAAACAAATTATAAATAATTGCAGCTTCCGTTGCGTCACACAGTGTGAGACAAATGAAAATGAGAAATGCGCCACGCATGTACAACTTTCCAGGAAAACATTCGAAACTTAGAGCGAAGGGGGTTGCCGGGTGTGTGGGGTGAGGGGAGCACGCGAACGCGACGCAAAGTTCACTAATGAGTGCAGCGCCTGTGCAACCCTCCTGGTGCTTTATGGCATGGCAAACAGATTATTGTGGATTTTGTGGCGCGCATAGTTTCAAAGATGTTTCAAAATACCGACGACAACAGCGGCAGCAGCAGCAACAACAACAACAACAACAACAGCAACAACAATGACAACAAAAGGGGCCGCAGGCAGAACTCAAAATGTTGACAGCTTGATATATTTTATTATAATTTTCCTGCGCTCCTCAAGCAACTGCAAGTGTGGAACTAAGTATACTAAAGTATCTTTGTATCTATGCATCTCTGTCTATCTATCTACCCATCGAGTATCTTTAGCTACGCGCTGCATATTTGTCGCATTCTGCCGGCTGCCTGAGCGAGTGCCTTCAACTTGTGTGCCCAGCCGTGTGCATTGATTTATTTATAAATCTGATAAATAAGTTCTATTTGAACAGTTGTCAATAGCAAAACAAACATATTTGTACACAGTGCAGCGCGCGCGACTTTGGCGCGTTTCGCAAGCGTTTTTTGTCGCGCTGTGTTGTGTGGGAAAAGAACATGGTCAATTTACGAAATTTACGCAACATTTTTGGTAAACTTAAGTGAAGAAATAAAATATCACAATTTGAAATGAATTTCATATAAAGCAGCTTGTATTTTTTTTCCTCCCCGCATTGATGTGAAACTACGCCAGAGCTAACAATATCTCTTTGATATCTTGTCTAACTGGTTTTTGCCATTAGTCTTTGGCTAATTAATTAAAAGCAATTTGTCAATATGTTTGATTTGCTCATTATTTTTTTTGTTATTTTGTTATTGCTTGCTTATTGTTTTGTCTTCTTGTTTTTTGGCCATTTTTGCACTTGAAACTGCAGTCACACCCTAAAAAAAAGAAGAAGTAGTAGACACCCACGCACGTTCAATCAATCAAAGTAGGCGGCGCTTTAATCTCCGGCAAGCTGCGCCCAATTAATTATCTATAGCTCATTTTCCAACACTTCTCACTGCGTTGTCGACCTTCGCACTTTAAGCAGTTTATCGATCTACAAGATCGTGGTCTTTTCTTTTCTTTTGTTATTACCTCCAAAAGCGCTTAACGGCTTCCTGTTCCGTAGGCGTCAGGTGCGTTATCTTCTCAGCGAACTTTGACTCATCGTAAGCGATCAGATTGCCGGGTAGTCCACCAACTTCCCCCATATCAGCAACACTCACACTCAGACTCACACTCATGCTGCATGCGTAATTTATTTGCTCAGCTAATTATGCAAATTGGAAACCCTATGCCGAAATTAATTTAATTTGATTGGCAGCGATATTTCACGCCATTGCGACAATTTGGGCATAAAAAATGTAATTTTTCTTTATTTTTTTTTTTTTTTTTTTGTATGCACTGCACTTTTTCGCTGACTCAACACACTGCACGTTGCACGTCTTTATTTACTAGTGTTATTTATTAATTTGTTGTTAAATGCGTTTATGCCAACGGGACCGGTGCACCGTGCACGCTCCGCGCTCGAAAATCGCTCGAATCGAACTGAATTCAACAACAGAGAAAAACTTTACGAGCTGCCCGCCTGAACTTTATGCTCTACGTGTGTGTGTGTGAGTGTGCTGTGTAGCTTGTGTGCCGCGGTGTGTTTGTTTTTGCTTTTTCTGTATTTTTTGTGATTTTTTTTTTTTTGTATTTCTCGTATTTTTTATTGTGTTTGTTGACGGCCAAAAAAAAAGAGCGGCAAACAGAAATCTCAGCCAGAACTCCGACAATGGCAATTGGAAGTTTTTTGTTGGCTCAGAGAGATGAGAGAGAGAGAGAGAGAGTGTTGTCGATACGATAATTAATAAATACGCTAGAGACGCGGCAAACCAGTTCAAACGCTTTCTCAGTTGTCCAGTTAGTCAATGCATCAGTTTGTCAATTGACGTTGTAACTTGTTGGAACACCCAAACAAGAGCGTCATGCCCGATAAGCGAGCTTACAGCCGGGTGTATCTATTGGAGTGTCTAAAACACACACAAATATGCTATCTATACATGTACATATGTGTGTGTGTATGTGTATTTGTATACGAAATACACCCAGTCGCAAGTGCCTGGGAACAGAAGCGTCATTACCCGGCTGCTTCTTCACGCCTCGGAATATGATTGATGAAGCCAAAAGTTGTCGCCAGAAAATTGGAGTCTACTTTGATACTACAGCAAGCGATGTTGCAACAATTGGCTATTTATAGCAATAGTAAGCAGTAGCTAAAATATCACTAATTAGGTAAATAAGAAAACAAAACAAAATTGTAACTAAGCGAGCTCGACGGGCAGGCAATGCAAAGCAAGCAAGCTGATTGCCCCTTCCTTTCTATAGCTCAATAGCTCAAAACTTTATAATATTTACCGCTTTATTACATTGCGTTTAGGTTCAACAATCGAGTGCAATCGCCCACTTTGTAAACAAAACAAGCAACAACAAGCAACAACAACAACAACGACAGCGACGACAGACGCCAACATCGATCGAGTGACGATCCGAGCTCAATAGAAAATTGTTACGTTGCCCCCAAAAACAATACGTACCACATAAATAAACACATTGCCTGCCACGCACACGCACACACGCACACACACACTCGTGCGAACATTGACAGGCCTGAGATAAGATAACTCCAAAACACTCCAAGTCATTACAATGTGTCGAACTGCATGTCATGCAGTCTGTCAGTGTGTGCACCTCATGTCTGTTTGTGGACACGCATTAACACAACAATAAGTGCGCGAGAGTGCGAAGGGAGAGAGAAAAAGCTGAATGATGCTTCAGTTTGAAGCCGCAGCGAATTTGTTATCGAAATACTGAAAAATACTTTTTGCATGCAATGCAAATCGATACAAAAAGCGATGATATTACAGCGATAAGTTTTGAACTTTAAAGCATACAAATTAAATGACTAGCTTATATAAGCCATTCATTAACATTTACTGATCTTAAAGCTTACATTTTCATAAGCTCTTGCTAATTTACTACACTTCTACAACAAATTGACTACACATTTAGTACTAAACTACTACTAATCTGAATACGCGAACTGCAGAGTCGATGACAACATCGGCAACTGTTAATGAATATGCTATTTGAATTGTAAAGTAAATTGAATGTTTACGTGTAACAACAATTATCAATAGTTCATTACCATTATGGCCGGCTATTTACACAATTGCCGCCATATATATATATACACATGTGTAGGTACGAGAGACGCATCTATTACTATTTGAACACAAACTGGCCCAGACGGACAAACGGGCATGAAATGGTATTCTTAAAAAAAACTGTACTGTGATTTATGTATTTTGCTTATAATTTATGCTAATGTACCATGCGCTGGCAGCGCATATAAATATTGTATAATTTTCGGTCAAAGCGCCCAAAAACTGTTAACGCTTTTAACGAGCTCTAAGCCACGAAAATTTCATGCTCGATCAAATTGCCAGCGATATTCATATTCTTCCATATTCAAAATTATTTTTCGGAATTGTCGCGACCCTCGAGGCCGAGGCGTAGAAGTTGTAGCAGATACAAATTAGCTTCGAGTTACGTTTATTGCCAGCTGTTTCAAGCCGGTTTCAATTCGTATTCATCTATCGCCTATCGCATATCGTATTTTTGGTATCTATGATTCCATAAACAAGTTTCGCACATTCGCCCGCGGAATTCACGGCTTTTAATTGTGCGTTAGACAATCCTGCGGCATGGCGGCCCCATGAAAATTGTTTAATGTGCACGTTGCTTAACTGTGCGGGGCCAACGCAAATGTTTAAATAAATAGCTGCAATTATTTATGCGTCACACCCAATCGATTTCTATCGATTGCCCGCTGCCCAAAGGCAATGAAAATGTTTTATTGATGTGTTGCAGCTAATGTAATTTTGTATTGTTTAAATTATTCCCGCCTTCGTTAGAAATCATTTTTATTTCACTTGACCGCCGGCGGTGATCAGCCTTTGTTTTTTATAGTTTTTTATAGCGCTTGTTATTTTTATTCTCATTTTTAATATCTTTTCCCCTTTCTGATCATGGAAACCCCGTCGAGTATGTAACTACCGTTTGGCTTGTAAATCTGATTGGGTTTTAGCACACATGTTGATCGGATACTTGAATCATGGCTTGGCCTTTCCGCTGAGTGTGTGTGTGTGTGTGTCATTGAAGCCAAAGTGCAAAGAACGTCGACTTTATTTGCGAATTTAAAGATGAATGTAAATACTTTATGCGTTATCAGTGAGTCAGATCAGATAAGTGCTATCAGCGATAATGTACATCTTCATTGGCTATTGTAAAGATCCATTGATATTTGCTATAAAAAGCCCAGAGATCTGCTCGAAACCATTCAGTTGTGCCATAATCACAATTATCGAAACGTAGCACAAAACTTTAAAATGAAACTCTTCAGTATTTTTGTATTGATTAGCTTCGTCCTGGCTGTAGCCCAAGGCGGCATACTGGACTCTATTGGCACAGCTGCGGTAAGTGGAGGTTTTTACATAAAGAAGGAAACGGACTCACTTAAATTAACTTAATATTGTTTGTTTTGATCAATTAGGTTGCCGTTGGCGATGGTGTGAAAAATACTGGAGAATTATTACAGAATTTGGACAACACTATTGAGAAAGTGGAGGACAGTGTGCAAGGTATTGTAACATCTCATAAAGGACACAAGGGCAAATCAAAAACCATTTAAAAACTACATACATGTACGTCATGTAACAATTAAGCACAATAAACTGCCCTAAATGCTTTCGAAGTGCAGGGTATGCTGCGTCCAAGTATGCTTAATGTCCGTAATCTGTTTTTTCCTAAAGTAGACACATCTCGTTGCGCTGATTAAATACAAGTACAAATAAGTTTTAGTGCGTTCATATATACTATACGTATGCGTATGTGTATTTTTGAGCAGTTGATGTTATTTACTTCGAAAAAAGAACATAACAAATGCTCGTTCAACCACTAAATTCCCTGTACATGCAAATATATTAAGTCCGTATGGCTTGACACAATTTCTATTCGATTTTACTTGACTCTTATGTAAAGATATTGTATTTCATTTAGCATAATACAATCAGCAAATAATTGAAAGCTGTTTTACTGAATAAATACTGTGGCTCGAAAAGCAGGGTATCACTTCACCGGCTAACTTTCATAATCAAGAAAAACTGCGCTTATTTCTTTTTTTTTTGACAAATTACGTCTTATCGCCAGCGCTTCTATTGTCGAGCTATTTATTAATGTACAAGCCCCAGATATGTGCACAGTCGTGAAATTTCCGCAGCATCTGAAGCATCTAGAGAGCGCCGAGTAGTACGCATAAAAAAAATAAAATAAAATCCACAACATGCAGTACAAGTTCTTCACATGCGCAGCCATTATTTTGGCACTAAGTGTAGCTCAATCGGAGGCGAATTTATGGGATGATATAACCGATAAGTTTGTAAGTTATTCGTATGATTCAAATCAGTGCAAATTAGAAGCATAAAACTTATGTTCCACATTCCATAGGACGACCTGGTGGATGCCGTTAAGGATTTATTCAAGTGAAGCAAGTGAATGTGTGGTGAATCTTCAAAGTGCACAATGAATCAAATGTTTGAAATACTATATGTTTAAATTAAATTGCTATTCACAGTTTTGGCTACATTGTCGTATGATTTGGTTGTTTCTAGTCGTTCCCATCGTTTCGTTCTCAAAATTTCCAATTGCGTTTCCTGTTCAAATGCTTAATTTGTTTCTTCTTCTCGCTTAGCTCGTTCCAAACAAAGTGTCTTTCTTTATAAATGTTTCCCAACAACTTGTAACGGAGGCAAGTGAGAAAGGCAAGCGTGCAGCTTCATCTTAATTTCCACACTCTCAGTGATGCGTCTCTCGCCTTTTTGGGGTCATTTCAATCAGCACCTGTCACACGGTGCCAGCGTTGGCGTGTGAAGTATTTCTTTGCGTCTAGACGGCAGCTTGTACGGCTCGACTCTCGCGCGCCGAAGCTGTTGAAAATTAATTAAAAGAAATTCATTTGCCGTGGGCTTTTGCACTGACTGTAAAAAGTTTCCTAGAACCGCGTTCGACACTTTCGCTAGCTTTTTTATAGTCTTGCATTTTTTTTGCCTATCGATAAACTACCGATTGCCCGTTGCACGTTGCGGTCATAATTTATGCGATTCGGCGCAGTTTATGACAGGCTAACAAATTTCCTGCTGCCGCCCCATGTGGTCAGGCCATGCAAAACGGCGGCTAGCCCGAGATACGAGATACAAGATGCAAGCTACAAGATACAAACGCCAAAGGCGGCTGCTCCATCAAGGTCGGCGAGCGGGAAACGGAGTCTCCGAAACTTGCCACAAGGGGCGCGCGGATAATCGAAAACAGAATACACGCGTGCGCTGAAGCCTGACGCCTCTCGTAAATTATGATATAGACAGCGCAGCTGGCGCAGGCAGCGCAGCCACGGGCCACATGTATACTATAGTATGGCGTTCAAGTCGATTGCAATCGGCAGGCGCTGGCGCTCTTGCTTTGGCTAGCAAAGGTGAGCGACTGCACGGTCATTATCATCATTGTCATTATCATCATCTTGGCCTGACCTGGCTGCCCACCCACAGTCGGCGCACAATCGTTGGCTCAGCTCCTCTAGTTGGCACGACTCGGCTTAGTCGTAATTTGTCGGCTATCTCAATGACCGATCGCACGTAGTATCTGGATTGTAAATCCGAGGCAAGTCCCCGCATATTGCATCATTGCACAAACATTTTGCTAAGTGGGGGGCGATTACAGTCAGCAGCAACAACAACAACAACAACAGCATTAGCTGAGCTGAATGCTATAAAACTGAGTCGACATTTGGCTAACGTATCGCGCACGGGGCGTATGCGTAATTTGCATTTGTTAACATGTCGCGTCGATGACGAGGCTGCAAAAGGTGAGTGCATCCGTAGAACCTGCATTGATTAGCAACCCCCTCAACTGCAGCAACAGCTCTGGGCTAGCAGAGGTGGCAATCGATCATTATAAATCATCGAAGCTAGCTAGAGACGGCACAAAATTAAATCGATAGATAGTACAACTCTCCTATATACTAAGAAACTACAAAATAAAAGTGCAAATATATTTCCAAAAATTTCAAAACTACGGGGTAACCCTTAGTCGTGAGAAAACTCTGCTTCCAGTTCGTTTTACCCCTTGCTGGCAATTAATAAACATTTACGCGATTGCATTGATTACCCGCTAGCGATAAGTTGAAGCGACTTTTAAGACCTGGGCGTATTGGGTACCGTAATTGAATTTCAAATTTCAAATGGTCGCGCTGCGGTGAAAGTAAGTCGCAAATTTCATTGCGAACAACGACGTCCGTGTCCGCATAGACACGGGTAAATGCAAAAAAAAAAAAACTTTAGTTACTTTTTTGTTTTTGTTGCCCGTTTCTGTTCGCATTTTATGAGCGAATAAACAAAAAGCACAAAAAAATAAAAAATAACTTAAGCAGCTTTTCGCATCTGCGACGCAATTACCCAACCCGATATTCTCTATGACTATTCCAAGCCAAGTTAACTATTGAGCAGGTGAAACATTTTTGAGAAGACCGAAATCATATGCAAATATGTTGAGGTCAACGCGGATCGCACGGATTGGTGACAACTCGTTAAAGTTTCTAACGCCAGTCAAGGCATTATCGACGTAAGAAATATCCACGTATTTATGTGTGTGTGTGTGTGCCTGTGTGTGTGGAAGCGTATTTGTGTCATATGCAAACGAGGCAAGGCGAGAACAACAGCACGGCACAACCTGAAACTGAAATTCGATAGCCCAAAAATAGCAACTATGTGGAGTGTAAATAATGAGTTGTGAATATGTAGAATGCTGTTCACAGTTCGCAGTAAGCGCCCCCACCACCCTCCGCCAAAAAACAAAAACCTGTTCCGCCCAGGCAGAGGCGTAGTGTACAAAAAGGGGGATTGATTTTGCGTGCCAAGTTTCTAGCTGAATTATGGTAATTTTTTACATTTTTAGCAGGAAATCTGAGATTCTATCTATGTTGATGCCAAATCAAGCTCAATTTTCTCTGAGCGATCTTCTCACCTGACCATAGTGTTCAACTGATACGTAGCCATAACTATTATATAGCCTGACAGCCGCTTAAGCCAGCCGCAGAGTGCAGGGCAAATATAAATGATCATAATCATTTGACCGCAACACAGAAAAGCCGCAAGTACCCGCAAGCGATGTGTAGTAATCTCCTCCCTTCCCAACTCAGACAAGATTCGAGTCGAGAAAGATCATGTCTGCGAAAAATTCAATTGGCCCAGAGCATTATAATTATGCCATTACTCGATTACGAGTTGCCCATTACTTTTTAGCGAATTTCACGACAATGGGCCAACCTTCAGTGCTGTTGATGCTGCTGTTGAAGTGGCAACACTTTGCCGTTGTACAAATTATAATTGGACATCAAGCTTAATGCCTTGCGGCATTCCGACACATTCCGACATTCAGACAATAGAGAATGAGTCGACAAGTGGCTCAGACAATTGGCATCACTCGCATTCAGCACTTGGCAAACAACAACGGAAGTTGTCTCCAAGGCTGCTGCTGATTTCATTCATCGACTCAAATTACTTGCAAATTGCACGCATATGCCATAAGGTGGTTAGAAGAGGGGAGGAGAGCCGAAAACGTAGACCAAAAATCTCATATAACAGCTGCTGCATACGTAATGAGACTGAGCTCAGCTAGTTAGGGGGAATCTACACAGAAATATAAATTAAAATTCAGCAAGTTCTTTTTCGAGCAGCTGCACAACTTTCCCACAACATATCAAAATTCACAAGTGCAGAATCAAGTTTAACTCTAAAGTTCTCCCCACATCACATCTTATAAACAAAACGGAATCAGTCAGTTAAGCAGAAAAACCGAAAGCGACGATACAAGTCGACTAATCCATGCACTTCCCTGAAACAACTCGAAAGAATCACAATGAAAAACAAAAAAAAAAGGCTACCATCTGCACGCCAAAGGTTTCATACCCTTGCAGTTACTCCAAATATTAAATCGCCCGATAGGTTCTATGACATCTAAACGATATATCTGTCCGATTTTAATATAATTTTCACAACACTTATTGAGCATACTTAGACATTTATCAGGTAACTTTCACGACGATATCTTGAAAAATTACAATCGGTGGATAGGTTCTGTGGCAGCGATACGATATATCGGTCCGATTCGGCTCGTAACGACTTATTTACAGCGTGCAGCAATAAGAAACATGTATACCAAGTTTCATTAAGATAGCTCTAAGACTGACAAACTAGTTTGTGTTGCAATAAACAGACGGACAGAAGAGCAGACGGACAGACGGACATGGGTAGTTCGACGGGACAGAGATGTCTCCAAAGGTGCGTTGCAAACTTTTGGCCCAAATTAAAAAACCTTCTGCAAGGCTATAAAGATTAAATAGTAATTTATCATATTGTTAAAGATATTAAAAATATTTTATAGTTTACTAACAAAAGCTTTTACAAAATTAAACGGATTCTTAGGAAATTTTTAAGAAATGAAAAAAAATATTTTTTATGTGTTGCAAATATTATATTTTCAACAATTTTTCCTTCCAATTGGTATACTGCTCTGCTTCGTACGCTTATCATCCAAAGTGCTTCAATCAAGCCAACCCTGCATACCCTTTTGCAAGGGCAACTGCAACAGTTTCTGTTGCCGACTGCATAAATCAAAATTTGAAGCTCCGATTACGAGGCAAGCGTTGCATCCTCACGATGAAACCACCGGCTGGCATAATAACAGAGAGTGAGAGAGAACAGCCGAAACTTCTTGGGCACGACGCAAATAACTTCTACTTGCAGCGTGACTGGATAAAATGCCAAGCCATCGCATCGCAGGGCCAAAGCGAACACGATGCCGTCGATGTTTGTGGAAGCAGCTGCGAACCCCAATCGGAGACTCAACCGCAACCTGAACCCCCCAAGACGGCGAAGACATCTTCCCCAAGTTTCCAATCGTCGCCGGTCGGCAAAATTCAAACAAATCGCTCAAACAATGCTACAACGAAACGCTGGAATTGGGAAGAGGGGGAAAAAAGCTCAAAAGAAAACGAAAATAATAAAATACAAAGCAATTTTTTTTTTCATCTTGAGACACGACTTTCGTAACATTGCTATGGTTGTTGTTATTGCTTTGGGGCATTAGAAAACCACACAATGCGTTCTCAAACTGACAAAGATTTCAGTTAATTGATAAGAGAAACGTGTGCATTTTGATAAGCTAAGCGACACATGATGCTGCCACAAACAAGAAAATAATAAAAATTTTAAAGAAATTCTAAAAAACTTCCAAATTAATCAAACTAACAAAACAAGGCATAAATTAGGGTGTGAAATGATGGGAAATTAAATGCTTAAATGTTTAAAGAGTTTTTCTCTTTAAAATGCTTTCGAATCACGACCTTGCTTGAGACCCCTGACTTTGCTGTAACTATTTAAATTTATGTCTAAACAAACTTAAAGAACTCTGTACATTGTACTCAACTACTGTGCGAGGCAAGTATGGTGTTCATATTTTTGGCTAATGACTGACACTAACAAAAAACAAAAAAACTAAATGGCCGCAAAACAACACACAAAAAAACTTGCTATAGCTGCAGCAACTGTTGCTGCTGTTGTTGTGGTCGGCACAAATTTGTTCACATTATGTTTGAGAGTTTTTGTTGTTGTTTACTTTAGTTTATTATTATGGCCTTTTTGCAGTGTCGAACATTTATTGGCTGCTTGTTGTTGATCATGTTGTGCTTGTTTGTTTATTTCGTTAGCCAAGTTCATGCGAGCCAAGACTTCTGCTTGAGGGTCAACAATTGTTGTTGTTGTGCGCTTCCAGTTAATTCAGTTGTACAGAGGCGTGGCAAATATAGCTTGTGAATGAATAGCTTGATGGATAACCGAGCCAGAGCCAGAGCTCTAGAAAAGCCGCCGCTGCATTGCTCAACCACTTTAAGCCTATTAAAAGCCATGTGCAACACCGACAGCCGTCATTCGCAGCAGCAGCTTATAAAAGATACTTTTCGAATGAATGGAAAAAAAAACTATGCCAAGACAAATAAAACATTTTTACTCTTAATGTGTGATCGACAAATTGCCAAATAACCAACAGACCCCAAGATAATGTTGGCAAAGCCTAAGCCAAAGCTGAAGTCATAGCCGAAACTGAAGCCAGAGATCTTTGCATCAAAGTAGCCGCCACTCAATGGGAAGAAAAGTGATTTACAGTGGGCTAAACGTGTGCGAAAACCGAACACTTTACAAATTGGCTAACCTTTTGCGAGATTTATATGTAGAAAATATTGCATATTAAAAATTAAATTCATTTATTTTTTTATTTGAATATTCGATTTTTTATATTTTTGAATATTATCTTGAATTTAATTTTTCAATATGTTTTTAAATCAGAAAAGTCTGAGAGAAGATCCCTAAATCGATCAAATTTTATATATTTTGAACTTTATTGGATTCTATCTCTGATATATATTATTTTCTACTACAACTTTATGATTTTATTTTTTAGAGAATTTTAAAAACAAAAGTTAAAAAAAAAACAATTTAAAACTTTAATGTATTAAAAGCTTAAATCTTGCCAACAGAGCAAGAGATAATAATTGTAAATATTAACTATATAGAGATATTGAAAATTCAATCAAGAAAGTTAAATCTTGCAATTTCTATTCCCTCTATATATATAAGCACATTATTTATAGCCCTGTTAGTTATTTAAGATAAGTTTAAAAGTCCCTCTTGGCACATACATTACTATTTATCAGATGAATATCGCAAATATTTCAAATTTAAATTGATTTTTTTTCTTAGCTGGCAGATTTCATCTGCCAAAGAATTCGCCATTAACCGCTGCGGTTGTTTATGGCCGCATTATGCGCGCGTTTAACCCATTGTGACCCCTTGGCATGCCAGAGGCACGCGATCCGTACCCCTGCCCCCATTTCCCCCTTTGACACAGCTTTGCATTGCTTGCGTGCCGGCTTTTGCTTATTATTTTTGTTGTTGTTATTATCTTTTATTTTATTTTTGATTTTTGCTTTGTTTTTTTCTCGGCTACTTAAGCAAACATGCAACTTGAGGCTGCGCCATGCCGCGCTGTGCCGCAATTGCGTCTCAGAGTTACGCGTCGGGTCTTATTAAAATGCAATCAGCGCAGGAAGCTGTCTCAGTTGCGTGTAAATGTGTGTCTGTGTTGGAGTGTGTGTGTGTGTGTATGTGTGTATCTGCCTCCGTTTGCGGCTTTTGACCATAAGGCGCAGTTGCTCCAAACCGCCTTCAAAACTATGCGCGGCATTTGTGTCAAACACGCGACCCAGTCGCCATCCGTAGTTGTCTTTTACGGTTTCCCCTCACCGAAGTGTCCGGCAACAATTGTTGTTGTTGTTGTTGTTGCTGTTGCTGTTGTTGGCCAGTTACCAGTTGCCAGTGTGTTGCCAAAACTGACGCTTGCCATTGCACCAAATTGGCAACTGGCTTAGAAAGTCACAAACTGCTGAAAGAAAGTCAAATGCCGCAGCGGCTACTTACATGTTGCTGATGTTGCTGCTGCTGCTGCTGCTGTTGTTGTGAGTGATGTTGCTGAGAGTAATATTGCTGTTGCTGTCGTCGCTGTTGTTGCGCTTTAATTAGCAGCTGCAGGGCAAGGTCTTTGCGTCTGCGGCGGACATTGAATTGCCAGTTTGACTGATTGGCGAACTTTGCTTAGACTAAGCGACGACTTTGTCTCTGTTGTTGTTGTTGCTGTTGTTGTTAGTGCAGTCTACCGGCAATTTTTGGTTTCTTTTCATATCTTCGATTGCACTTTTTGACGTGTAGTTGTCGTTAGCTTGTCGTCGTCGTTGTTGCTGTTGCTGTTGTCAGTTGCATGTTAATTAAGCGCGCCTTGACTGCATTTGCCTGCAGCTTTCCGCAGTAGCAGCTGTTGTTGTTGTTGTAGTTCACTGTAATACAAAGTTGTAGTTATTGTAGTTGCAGTTGTTGTTGCTTGATTATGCTGCACACAGGCAACCTCATGCCGCGCATTTGTTTTATGTCAACTTGATGAGCAGTTCAAGTATCCATTAGATAAATTACTTTTGCTATGACGTGCCAGACGTGAGCACGGGATATCATAAAGTCATGCTCGTCGTCGTCTGCCAGAGTGGAGTTATGCAAGGCCCTTAAGGCAGTAAACAAGCCATGCAGTAACGGTATTGGAAACTCATTTTTTGTTCAAAACCAAAAGAAATAATTATTATTAAAATACATTCCAAATTTTACATATTTCTATTGGTATAAAATATTTTTTTCTCTTTTAAATCTTCACTATATAATCAACAAGAAACAAGCAAGAAAGGCACGCCGAAGGTTTTATACCCTTGCAGTTACTCCAAATATTAAATCACCCGATAGGTTCTATGGCAACTAAACGATATATCGGTCTAATATTGATCAAATTTTCACAGACATACTTAGACATATGTATATCGGGAAAATTTCATGGGTATATTTTGAAAAACGACAAAAATCGGCCGATAGGTTATATGGCAGCTATACGATATATCCGTCAGATCCTGCTCGTTCCGACTTATTCACAGTGTGCAGCAATAAGAAATATGTATACCAAGTTTCATCAAGATAGCTCTAAAACTGACGGACAAGTTTGCGTTACAATAGACAGACGGACAGTAGAGCAGACGGACATAGGTAGTTCGATTCTCCTATTGACGCTGATTAAGAGTATATATATTTAAAAGGGTCGAAGTTGTCTCCTAAGGTGCGTTGCAAACTTCTGGCTAAAATTAATATACCATCTGCAATGATATAAAAAGCTAAAAGCCATAGCAACTTTAGCTCTTGAGATCATGGGGAACTTAAATTATTTTGATTTATTTAAAATAAATACTAAATCGAGAACAAGAATCCCCCAGCTTTTTTTGTATTATTCATTGATCGAAACTAATTTAATAGAGAGCATAGTATACTAGCGGCAACTCTATTATTTCCTACATCTAAATTTATCCACGCTTAGTAGAGCTGAAATTCCTTTCGATAGTGAGAACTCATGTCACGCATATTTGATTAACAATGATTTTTTGGGCACTACAAGGTTTCCACTTAATAGACGTGTCCATAAGCTTGCTACCTGGCTGGGGTGCGATCGGCTGCCCACACAAAGCACAACGCAGAACCCAGACACAGCCAAAGAGATTGAGTCAAGTGGTTTTTGTATTTCTCGCAGTGTGTGTGTTTTTTCGCGTTGGTGGCTCTAACGACAACAAATCAGGTAGTGTTTCTTAGCAATTAAACAAAATGCACGAAATTCCTGCAAAAACCGAAACCAAACTGAGCAAAAACTAAAATGTTTATCGGTTTGCGATTTCGATTTCGATTTCGGCTTTATGGGCGGTCCAGATCGTAAAAAAGAACCTAAAAAAGCACATGATATAAAACACTCTAAGACGTAGCGTGGGCTCGATTTTAGTACGAAATCTCTTAATGACTCAGTTGAGAGAGGAAGAGAGCAAGAACGAGTTAGTGGGCAGCTTGGAGCATCTTTTAGCAGTGGAGTGCATACTACATAGATTTCCAGATAATTTTCTACCAGTCATTGCAGGTGTCTGTCCCACTGTCTGTCCGTCTGTCTGCCTGTCTGCCTAGAATTTCCGCTGAGCCGCTGCTGCGATGAGTTTTGAAAAGTTCTAATGCATTTTTAATGGTTTCATTTTGTTTTTTCAGTTTTTCATCTTTACAGCAACATTTAAAAGTCGCATACTTTGTTGTTATTTTTGTAATCGATAATGCAATGTATCGAATTTCGAGTATAATTTTTTTCATGTGTCGACGCACCTGTTTCACTGCTTGCAGAACAAACGAGCTGCGCCGCCAATTACAAGCGCCAAAACATTTACGGCTAATGGACGAACAATTTCGTTGCATTTTTCCCACACACTGCACAACAACAACAACAAGAATGCGAAACGGAAACCAAAACCGAAGCCGTTGCCGAAGCTGAACGAGAACCGAAAACAGAGAAGGCAAGCGAAATTCGATGTTACAAGCAGCGCGCACGAAGCAAAACTGATGCAGCCAGGCGACGAGAAGCTGCAGTTAGCTGCCAGCCTCGATCTCAGCCTATTGCACACACACACGAGCACACACGCGCAGAGGCAAATACTCCCTCGCTCTCCCGCACGTACACAACGCCTCGTTCCAGTGTTCTCAACACTCTCTCACGCAGTGGCGCTCTCGCTCTCCCTCTCTCTGGCGGCGCCCAGGCAAACTCCACGAAATGTTCTGACTCGCGTAGAAGACAAAAACAACGCGTCGCGATTGCGTTTTGTTTGCCGTTGTTGTTAGCTGGCCGCGCTGCCCACAACTGAGCGCCAGGTGCGAACGTAACTGAGCCGCAGCCGCGGCTTGGGCGCTCATTCGCTGCCGCTGCCGCTGCTGCTGCTGCTGCTGCTGTAGAAAGCAGCGACGCGTCTCTGAGCGCACGTTTGTACGTGTTGCCGTAATTGCCGCTGTATGTGTAGCATTGGCTTCAATGGGTTAACTGGTAGGTTGTTGTTGTTGTTGTTGTTATTGCTTATGCCTGTTTTGTCGTGCATGCGCCGTTGAGTTTCGCAGCGACTACACTGTAAAAAATAGTGCAGTTCAAATGGCAAAATAAAGAAATTTATATTTAGAAATTGAGCACGAGCAAATTAAATTACTCTGCACATCATTATTATTAGAATTTCAAAAGAAGTAAAATTTCAAATGAAACGCATTTGCCCCAAGGGTTAAAAAATTGAGCACAAAGCAAACAAACGGGCTCTCACACGCATACCTATGCAAATCACTCTCTCAGGTAGACGTGTCCTCAGCAGGAGATTTTTCAAAGAGCGAGAGAGAGAGAACCGCAAGCTGAGTAATGTGACAGCGTATGATGTGAATGGTCATTAGAGTCAGCATGAATGAATATGCCTAGAACGGCAATACGTGCTCTCTCTCGCTCTCTCGCTCTCTTTCTCTGCGTAGGCAGGACTGCGAGCTGCGACTGCGGCACGGACTGCCCTGTGCGTTGTTGCCATAAATTTACCGTCTTGATTGTGTTTGACTTTAAGGCACTTTGTGGCATAAATCACAGGACTGCAGCGACTAGCTGCGACTGCGGCTGACCCGGGGTTAATTGCTGACAACTTCCAGAGAGGCAGGCAGCCAAAAAAATCAGAGGGAAGAGAGAGAGAGAGAGAGAGAAGACAACGCAGACTCAGCGAGTCTTGGCCAGCTTCAGCTTTTCTGCTTACTACGCCGATTTTAATCTTTATTTATAGAGGCCTCGCATGCGTGTACGAATGTGTTTGTCTTTCTGTCTGTGTGTGAGTGTGTGTGTGTGTGTGTGTGTTTGCGTGTGCAAAGCCTTTTGGGCACTAACTACCACTTGGCACTGGCGCGCGGTAACAAGACAAGGCGCAGTCAGATCATCAATAAGCAAGCAGCTGCTGGCTGCGCATGCGCCGCATTCCCATTCACCTAACCCCTTACTCCCTCCCTTCTTTCTCTCTCTCTCTCTCCAACTTCTCGACCGTTTGCCCATTAACGAGCGCAAGGAGCAGGCCAAAAGCGATTTGCAACTCGTCGTTGCTGTTGTTGTTGTTGTACCCATTGGCAAGCTAACGAAGTTGACAACTTGATGACATTTGATCTCTTGGCTTCGAACGATCTACACAACAACAACAACGACAACGACGACCAAGGAGGATAGACGCCAAGGCAAAACCGCAATTGACAGCGTTGATCAGATGAGACGATGCGGCGATCGGTCAGTCGGGTCTCGATTTGGGTCTAGGCACGCACAGCGCACATGCAGATTGGCCAGGCTGCTGCAGCAGCAACTTGAGTTGGCACAGTGGTACAGAACAGTATGAACACAGCAGGACGCTACACTGTAAATCATTCGGAAATTCAACAAGTAAGAAAGCTACATTTGAGTGTGCTCGACTGTAATATACCCGCTACCCAGCTGCTCGTACATCATTTATTTGCGGAACAAAAAACAAACGGCTACAATCATATTTTGACCGTAAAAGGCTATGGACTTACAAAATTTATGCAAAGTTAAAAATCTAAAATAAAAAAACGTTAAGCTGAATAACTTCTGTGTTTATTATCCGAAATCATCTGGCTAGCTATAGTTATCATGTAAACCAAAAATGAACAATATGGCATCAAAATTGCGCTTGTAATCAATGTTTTTTCGATTTACGGGGGCGGAAGGGGCGTGGCCAAAATCCAAAATAAACTTGATCAGCGTGCAATAATAACACATATTGTCACCAAAATTTGGTAGTCCTAGCTCTTATAATAGCTGAGATCTAGAGGTTCACACGGACAGACAGACGGACAGACGGACATGGCTATATCGACTCGGCTGTTGATCCTGAGCCAGAATATATATACTTTATGGGGTCGGAGTTGTCTCCTTCTGCCTGCTACATACATTTTCGGTTTGAACAAAGTTATAATACCCTTCTACTCTATGAGTAGCGGGTATAAAAATACTATAATTAATATGATATAGAGAACCTTCAAGACTAGCATTTTCAATTGGTGTATGAGCAAGTTACTTGTTAGAAAATTTAAATAAATTAATGGTAGGGCAAAGTAGTGTATGTCTAGGACAAAATCTTAAACTTATCTACGAAAAGGTTGTGAGAAAATTTCGCAGAGAAAAAGATTTTGTAAGTCTAACCAATGAATCTTAAATCTTATATTAACAAAGTAAGATATAGTTTCCGATAGTTATCTGTAATCTGTAATTCGATGAATCAAAAGACTGGACAAGTCTGGCTTATAAATCTTTAGTTCTATATTAACATTACCTAGCATTAACCTATAATTATTTAGAAAAGCTACTGCCAACCTAACTCAGAAGTAGAGCATGATATGACTATTATAACCCTGCCTATATATACTACAGAAGGTTCAACTAAGAACTATTAAACATTTTGAATATTTTCCCTTTCTTTGTTATACCCTAGCCAGGAAACTCCCACTGCCAACCTATCTCAAAAGTAACGCATAAATATTTTACCATAACAACAAATTTAAATTAAGTACAATTAAATTTTTAAGAAATGTTGAAACGAACAGCAAAATCGACAAGCCTTTTCTTAGCTATACCCTACACTCAGCCCACAGAATCGCTGGAGGATTTCAGGCACATGATATTGATACGACATTTAAGTCAAAGTCGAGTTTGTTGCCTTTGCGGCTTTTGGACAGCCAAGTCCGTGGACCACCGACCAAGTTGGAGGAACATTCTCTGCCGATCTTTCTTGCAAATTTACCATTTATTCATCTATAAAGATAACACCCCATACAAAAAGGAAAGTGGCTGGAAATCAGTTGAAGTTATGTATAAGAATTAGGCTAGGATCATCTATCATTGCAATTGTATCTAGAGTTTGGCTTTCGTTGCGAGTGCACTCGATGGCTGCGACTGTTGCGCCAGTTGTGACTTCTCCCACTCCTGCTGTGGCAAGAGATTACCCACCGCAAAGATGTTGCGTGGATCCAAATGCTGCTTGGCGGCGGTAAAAAGCGATGTGCCCGTCTCGGTGACCGCATTGCGATACCAATGACTGCGTATCTTGCCCACGCCATGATGATGCGACAGCGAGCCACCGCAGGCGAGGATCTGTTCGCGTGCACTGTGCTCAATGGCCTCGAATACCTCCACGGGATTGGGTATGCTCAGCGAGCGAAAGCCAAAGTAGAAGTAAATGCATGCCCCAGCATCGTAGGTCTGTGTCACGCGGCAGGAAATGGTAAAGTGCAAAATGTTGCGCTTGGAACACTCCTAGAGAGAGAGAGAGAGAGAGAGAAAGAAATACGTGATCAAAAGTACAACTTGCAAGATTAAACAAGTGTCACATACCGATACAACACGCTGCTTCACACTGCGACACAGCAAACTACAGCGATCCCAGGGTACAGAAGTCTCAAACGATTCTGCCACAATGCCTTGGTGCATGGCAAAGTCCTGCAAAGCGAAAAGATATCGAGGTAGTTAGATATTTGTGGATGGTTTAAGAAGCTAAAAGGTTTTTATGACTTTCTCCTTAATGAAATTGTATGTAACAGGTTTTCCCGTCTGTATGAACAGCTATATCTCAGAGACTACCATAGCTAGGGTTACCAAATTTGATGACAATATGCCGTATTAATGCAAGTAGATACACCTTATTTTAGAATTTTGCCACGCCCCTTTCTGCTCAAGCAAATTAAAAAAGTACCTATTATATTTCATTATTTTTAAACTAAAACTTCATAATTCATATGAAGCTAATAAAGGCAAACATAAGTCAGCAAAAAATTTGGAGAGCATAGCTAAAAAGTTTTATCAAAACGGAAGCAACCGATAGCGCCCCTATTTCCCCAACAAATTTGCGAATTGCTTTAACCCTTATAGCGGCAAGAAATCCAAGCCAATGCAGACTAATTATAGCGTCAAATTTGAAATTCAGATCAAGAAAGTACAATGTATAAGGCAAATTAATGGATACTTGATTATACACCTCATGTTTAGTTTCTTGTTTTGGTGACCGAATCCATTATAGAGATCAAGAACATATATGTATATTGCAAGATTGTATCTACTACACCTAATAGAATCACCCCTAGAACCACACTCACTCACCCTAATGTAGGCGATGACAAAGGTGAACACGTAGCCCCGTTCGCCATTCTGTCCACCTGCGGGAAATCCCTTGAAGCGTGCGGCAATCTCATTGATAATGGCCTCCTGTCGCTGCACCTCCTTCTCGTCGCCCTCGAAGAGCAACGTGGCGGCACAAATGTGCGCCAGGTCAATGCCCTTCCAGACAGTCACATAGCGTTGCTTGACGGCATCCAGGCAGCTGGCCAGCCAACTCTTCTCCGGCTTGAGAGCCTGACCGAAGAGGAACTGCTCGTTGTCCATGAGACGCACAGAGGCGGGTTGACAGCGACGTAGCGCCACTTCGCGCATGAAGAGCACACCCTGTTCGAAGTCGGGAAAGACCAGAGAGCCATAACGCTGCACCGGCGGCAGGGGACGCACTTTGAGCACCACCTCAGTGATGACACCCAGAGTGCCCTCCGAGCCGAGTATGATGTGATTGAAGTCCGGACCGCAGCTCACACGTGGTGCACTGCACTCACGCTCCAAGGTGCCCACGGGTGTGACCATGCGCACACGCACCACCAGATCCTCAATGTTGCCATAGACGTTCTTCTTCATGCCCGAAGCACGTGTGGCCACCCAACCGCCCAGGGTGCTAAACTCATACGAATCCGGTTCATGGCCTACGGTTAGGCCCTGTTCACGTAGTACACGCTCCAAATCCTGTCCCACAATGCCAGACTCAAAGCAAACAGTGAGATTCTCTCTATTCAGCCAGAGCATACGATTCATTTGCGATGTATCCAGCGCACAAATCATGCGCTTCTCCTGCTGTGGACAGGTGATGGCACCCGATACACTCGTCCCACCGCCATAGGGTAGCAACATCACGTTATGCCGATGCGCCAGCTTGACCAGCTGCACCACCTCGTCGTGGCAACGTGGCCACACCACCACATCGGGTATGCGCTGGAACTTGTTGTGCCACAGGCTGTAGATGTCGTTGAGCGTCTGTCCATGGCAGCGCACCAGGCGATCTACACCCTCCTGCGAATGCTCCACCTTGGTGCTACTGCGTAGCTCATCCAGAAATGCCGCATTTGCCACGGGCTGCGGATACGTTTGCGGCAGCTGTGGATACTTCTTGCTCGCATCGACACGCATATCGAATTTGCCCTCCACCCATTTCGTAAAGCTGGGCAACTCGCAACCACCCAGCGGGTACCTGCAAAGAGGGTGAGAAAGCAGATGAATATATATGAACATATGGCCCGGAAAGGGTGCTCCCTACACTAGGGAGTGTGGCAATTAGGGGTAGGCAGTTGCCCCTAACAATTTCAATGAAGATTGACAGGAGACAAATTTCAATTGTTAACAACTATAGAGATAACCCCAGTGATCAGAGGGAAGACCCAATGAGTTGTATAGAGACAGATGCATGCTTGTCCATGTTTTATGTTTAGATAAAATATGCGTATAACTTATGTAGCTACTTAAGTTGTCTACAAGCACTAACTTTAGTCGCAAAGTGAAAGCGTTTTAGTCGCTGTAGTTAAACTAAGCTCGTGACTCCAAATAGCATTACACTCTGCTACAAAATACTTGCAAATTTCTATCGAATTTGGTAATGAATTAAACTTATTCCCACTATAATGGTTAGATTTTTCTACACTATGCTACAAATTTAAGGAGTAGAGATTTGTAAATATTGTATGCTCAACTTACACTCTGCTACAAATGCTTGCGAATTTATATGAGTTATGGTCACTAAATAGTTAATACTTTTACACTATGCTACTAGGTAATAGATTACTGCTCTGTTTAATTTGTTAGTTTAATTAAACTATGCTACAAAAGCATTGTTATGATATGTAAATATTGCTTTACAAACTCTTTACACTGTGCTACAAATAGGCAGGCGGGTCAAACACTGTGCTACAAAAGTAAACACGCGTTAAATAATCTACACTGGGCTACATAAGCAAATAGTTTTCTTGGATTTACACACTCTTATCTGCTACACTGTGCTACAAATTTAAGGAGTAGTGATTTGTAAATATTGTAAGCTCAACTTACACTCTGCTACAAATGCTTGCGAATTTATATACCTATTAAATTAAGTGAGTTATGGTCACTAATAAGTTAATACTTTTACACTATGCTACTAGGTAATAGATTACTGCTCTGTTTAATTTGTTAGCTTTAATTAAACTATGCTACAAAAGCATTGTTATGATATGTAAATATTGCTTTACAAATTCTTTACACTGTGCTACAAATATAATCGTATTTTGCGATAAGGGCAGGCGGATCAAACACTGTGCTACAAAAGTAAACACGCGTTAAATAATCTACACTGGGCTACATAAGCAAATAGTTTTCTTAGATTTACACACTCTTATCTGCTACACTGTGCTACAAATTTAAGGAGTAGTGATTTGTAAATATTGTAAGCTCAACTTACACTCTGCTACAAATGCTTGCGAATTTATATAGCTATTAAATTAAGTGAGTTATGGTCACTAATAAGTTAATACTTTTACACTATGCTACTAGGTAATAGATAACTGCTCTGTTTAATTTGTTAGCTTAATTAAACTATGCTACAAATGCATTGTTATGATATGTAAATATTGCTTTACAAATTCTTTACACTGTGCTACAAATATAATCGCGCTTTGCGATAAGGGCAGGCGGACAAAAACACTGTGCTACAAAAGTAAACACGCGTTAAATAATCTACACTGGGCTACATAAGCAAATAGTTTTCTTAGATTTACACACTCTTATCTGCTACACTGTGCTACAAATTTAAGGAGTAGTGATTTGTAAATATTGTAAGCTCAACTTACACTCTGCTACAAATGCTTGCGAATTTTTATAGCTATTAAATTAAGTGAGTTGTGGTCACTAATAAGTTTATACTTTTACACTATGCTACAAGTTAATAGATTACTGCTCTGTTTAACTTGATAGCTTTAATTAAACTATGCTACAAATGCATTGTTATGATATGTAAATATTGCTTTACAAACTCTTTACACTGTGCTACAAATATAATCGCACTTTGCGATAAGGGCAGGCGGGTCAAACACTGTGCTACAAAAGTAAACACGCGTTCAATAATCTACACTGGGCTACATAAGCAAATAGTTTTCTTGGATTCTTATCTGCTACACTGTGCTACAAAGTGGAGCTTATCATGCTTCAAACGCCTACACTGTGCTACACGAGAGCTTCGCATTGATTTCTACTCACTTGTCGCCTCTGAAGCAAATGATGCCATCCTTGTCATAGAACTGAGCGTCATTGTAGCCCCAGCCAAACCACTTGAGCGCCTCCTGACTGGCATAGGAGAGAGAGAGAGAGAGAGAGAGAGAGAGGAAGTGAGATAGATATAGAAAAAGTGTAAATTGTGCGCGCCTGACAACCCTGGCCACCACAGGTGTGCCCTGCGCACAAGCTTACCGCTTCCTGGGTATGACACTCTCCACGTGCCGCGACAGACGCGTGTCCAGCGTCAACGCGGTGCCCTCCAGCGGTGCCGGTGCCGGTTCCGGTGCCGGTGCCTGTGATTCCGGTATCTGTGTAGTCACCGTATTCCGCTTGGCTGCCATTGTTGCTAATCTTTACCACGCTGCAGCAGCCCCCGTCACAATGCGATGTCGAATTGAATGAAGGAAGGATGAAAAAAAATCGATTTTCTGTTTTGTTTTGCTTCGTGCGCCGCTGTCGCCGCGCTGCCGTCACATCGACAATTCTCGCCTACTCTGTGCAAACGTTCGCCAAGTTCGTCAAGTGCAGCTCATTGGAAATCCATTTGCTGGTCAAATATTGTAATGCTTCTCGGATCAAAGCACTCCGAATCGCACTTGCTCGTCTGCGTTTACTTTTTGCTGATAACTTGAATGAAAATAGAAATTTTCAAAATTCCACTAAAATAATCTGCGTCAGCTGCGGCTGGTGCTGCTGCTGGTACTGCGGCCGCTGCCGCCAGTGCCGCCAGTGCTGCACGCGTTGTTTCGCTATCGAAAAGCAGAATGAAAGAGAGAGAGAGGGAGAGCGACCCACGGGGCGAGAGAGCAGCCCCCAGACGGCAGGCAGCTATTTGCGCCTTAGCGCTCTGGGGGTTGGGGCACAGCGAAACGGTTGAGAGAGCGAGAGAGGACGAGCGAGCGAAATGCGCATGCTTCATTTCGAATAAGTTTTGAATTTTGTTTTTGAAAAACAACAAAAAAAAAAAAAAAACACCCAGCAAGCTTTGCCACACTTGCCCTGGCACGCCCTGCCCAATACATATACGAATTCCGCCTTCGAAGTCATTTCATATCTAAATTTTGTTAGCTACACTTTATACAGAAAAAAAAATAGAAATTTTTTTTTCCCCATTTCGATCTCTTTTTGAAGTTTGTCAAAATTTTTAGAATGCCGGGGAAGAAGCGCAGCTCGAAGAAACCGAGCGAAAAAGATGCTGCCCCCGCTTCGGAAGCCGGCGCCGTAGAGCCAGCAGCCGAGGCAGCTGCTCCGGCAGCGGCTGAGGACAAGAGTGCCAAGGCTAAGAGCAAGACCAAAACTAAGACAAAAACCAAGGCAAAGAAATGATCAAAAAATCAAAATAAATCAGGGCTATTTTGATAAGCAATAGAACCAAAATAACAAACAAGAAAATCGATACGAAAAGTTTTTATGGGATGAAGCAAAAGCAAATGCAAAAGAAGACTGATTAAACAAAAAAAAAATATATATATATATATTACGAAGCGAAGAAATATGGCAGCGCACAAGTAACGCATTAACTAAACTAAAACGTTGGATTTGCACTATCCAACATGAATTAGTGCAGCGTGTAAGAAGGCCAAGCCAAACTTAATAATAGACTTTCTGGACTCTACAAATTCTAACGGAAATTGAAATAAACCCAACAAGACACAACCGTTTCGCTCTTTCACACTGCGCACGTGCACTTGCCCCCTCTCTCCCTCTCCCTCTCTCTCTCCCCTCTGTTGGCGTGGGGGTGGATTGCTTCCTTTGCGTGAGTCACGCCGCGTGCGTGTCCATTGCGTAAGGGAAACTTAAAAACATCGCGACAGGTGGTTTTAATTATTTAAGCCGGAGAGGTCACATATATAGCTTTTATTAGTTCGACCCACTTATAACTCGATTCATGTTGCGCGGCAAGTCCGATTTGCTTGCCGGGAACTTTAACAGCTGCACGTTAATTTTTAATTCAAATTTACACACACTTTTTTTTTTGTTGTTTACAATGGGAAAATGCCGCAAATCACTTTTTAAGGTGTGTTGAAAACTCTATTTCCAAGTCGAATGTATAATTCAAATGCTTTGTCAATATTTGCCTGGATTCTGATTGATTCATTAGTCGGCGTATTAATTTAGGTTTATTGTTTGCATATTTTCCGCAAAATTGGAAAAATCTGTGCAAACGTTTATTGCGTTGCAATATTTGTTGAAATCGATTTTCGCGCACTATGGAATATCAATCTCAACTTCGAACTTCGACTAACCTGAATAGATCAGCGACTGCATTGCACGGCATTAAAAACAAAACTGAGCTCCTAAAAGCCAATTGCATTTTGTCATCGTCGTCTCTGGGGTTTGGCTTTGGCTCTGCGTTTGTTAGTTAGTAAATTTTTATCTCTTGCAAAAGCCACGACAACAACAACAACAACAACAACAATCGGTTATGTTTATTATGTGCGCTTATTTACACTGCGCTGTACAATTTTACAATTGTTTGAAGTGTAAATTCGTCAAAAAGCCGCACGACGACGACGGAGACGGCGGAGACGGAGACGGCCACGAAAAGTGGACGTTGTTTGTTTAATTTTCGCACTAGCCATGCTCAAAAGAGGTGGGTCAAAGTGTGCATGCGAATTGAGTGTTTCATTTTAATATTTTTATTTTACTATTTTTTTTGTCGTCCATTTGCATTTTAGCATTTGTTTGCCCTTTTTGCACGACGCGCTCAATTTGCACTTCCTTGATTGTTTTTCTGCACTTTGTTGGCTATATATGTATGTGATTCGCTCTCTTTGCACAGAGTTACGCAGTCAGGAAGTGTACGGTAAATATTAACTAACAAATACTATTAGTTAGATTCAATGTATTTGCAGTAGCTGCTGTGAAAATGTGTTCATCGTTTTGTTTTTAGCTTGTTTTTGAATATTTGCATTTACGCGCCAACGTGCCGCCTAGCGGCAACTTTTGGTACTACACTGTGGCGCTGTGTGCTGTTTGCCAACACTCAACTGAAAACAAGTGCTATAAAACTTTTTTTTAAAATGTATTTTTCACATATAAATAAATTATTAAGTATTATTCAAAATTTAACAAGGCCAATTGTATATTTATCTGTCATGTAAAGACTGTTAGCTTCAAATAATTAATAACACTGCTATGTTATCGATACATCGCAACCACAGCCTCTTTGCGATGGTTACTTTAGTGGTGACTCGAGAATATATCGATATTCAAAAGGTGAGTATTTTCAAAAGTGTGGTGAATTGTATCGGTTTAAATTTAAATTAACCAGTATTGCCAATTCGAAATTTTTTTTGTTCAAAATTTGTGTTTTTCACTAATCAAAAGTGGAACAACTTTAAAGATAGCGGGCAGCGGGTAGTCTAGATTTACTTTTGTTGGATTACATTAAAGAATCGTGTTGAGAATGCTGTGCAATACGTGTATGTGTGGTTTGCCAAAGACAATTAATTAAAATTTTTTTTTATCTTTGATGTCGCGCACCCAATTTATCGTTTTGATACGCCTACCTATCGCCAGCTCTAAGTCCGATAGCCCGCGTGAATAATTGTTTTCAACCTGCAAAATATTTCATTGCCTACTTTTGGGTGAAAAAAAAATGTGTTGAAGAATTCGGTCGAGAAAAAGCTCTGGCACTGGCTTCCCAATAAACTCTGTTAAACAATCATTGATTTGAAAAAGAAATCCCCAAAATATGTGTACCTTTTCGTTGCAAGGTTTTTTTCTGGGGTGTGTGCTGCTTAATATTTTCAACTTTTTAGAAATCTCTTTCGAACGAGATTGTTTTGTTTTTTTTTTTTTTTTTATTACAAATACGGCAGGAATATAAAATCTTCGAAAGATACCATCCACCGTCCGTAGATGGTATGCACGATTCGTAACTCTCCAAGTAGAGTTACGCTTACGTACTAAACAAAAACCCCCGTATGCTCTCCAGTCCTTGCTTCGCTCACTGGTACTTCCAATCAAGGTATTACTTAGGTGAGCAGGATGTGGTGCCCGGTCGCAATCCCTCTCTTGGTGCGTTGCTTTAGTTGCCTTTTACGAGAAGCCGAGCCCGCTGAGGTGGTATCCTTGGTCCGCCACCACACGGGAGTGCTCCTTTATCCAACGGGTCTGCTGGCCGTCTCATCGATGCGAACACGTTTCATCATGCCTATGATAATGCCATGAGCCCTCTCCCACACGGTTTCGTCCACTGTGTGTGTGTGTGTGTGCGTCCTACTGCGACGTCTTTTTGTCTCTGCATTATGTGTTGGCATTGAAATCACTTGATTGGTGCAGAAATAAGCTTGTCAGATATTAATTATCGTAACGAATTTTAATTACGCCGAGCTTCGATACAGAGAGAGAGAGAGAGAGAGAGGGAGGGAGAGAGAGACAGACAAGTGCTCGTACTTGTCCATGAGCAGACAATGCGGAATGCTTTCGCAGCAAAGCGATCTGCCAGAAGATACAGATAAAGCGCGAAGAGACAAACAAGCTGCGAGTCGTTCGAAAGAAATTCATTTCAAGCATCATTGAGGATCGTCTGTGGATTTGCCCTCTGCCTATAAATTTTGACCGATGCTCGGGCGATAAATGCTCTGGCAAATGAAAAGCAAACAAATTATGTACATATGTGCACATACATCGTGTACTATATGGTATTAAAGATATATGTACGTACACTTGAGACACAACAAAGCCGAATACAGTCGTCGCGCAATTGAATGAAAAACGAGTCGCCTGGCGAGTGTGCAACATCAATTACTGACATTGACTTTGAATCGTTGCCCTTGCGGCATGTGGTTAAGTGCAGCGATAAGCAAATAAAAACCGTGCAATACTCTTGGCCCGGAAGTGAACGAGCTGTCAGCTGTCCGTCCGTCCGTCCGTCCGTCTGTCTGTCTGTCTGTTTGGCGCCATTTTGCTTTTCGCGTGTGCCACATTTTCGGCTACCTGAGCAGGCGAGTTGCCGGCGCCATCAATTCAAAACTAATTAGCTGTCGCTGTCGCTGTCGTCGTTCTGTGTTGCATAGGTGCATTAGGTAAATCCTCCTAAATATATTTATAATGCTCAAGTCAAGCGGCAGCTCAGCTTAGCTCAGTGAGACCGACTGTCTGTCTGTCTGTCGGGGCAGATAGAGAGCGGGCAGCCAGGCAGGCAGACAGTTTGTCGGGACACGGTAGCACACACAGCTCATTAGTTTTATGATCGGGTATCATTACAATCTGAACTCTATGGAAATATGTAGAAATGTATGCTGACGTCGCGACGTCTTGGCTGATAAGCCGGCGTCATAGAATCGGCACGAACTAAGCAAAAATGAATCGAAATTTAATGAAATACCCATAGTATATTTCCCCGTAATTACGTCGGGCTTATCATTATGCTATATACCAATGTGCACACACGGTATTTATTTCGACATTAGATTGCAATTTGTGCGCTTGTGCGGTGTTGTCTTTATAGGGGTCCACGGACTACGGACATATGGGCGTACATTGTTTGTACATTATATAAGGTGCAATGGTTATCGCTAAAGTCAAACCAAATCGGGGGGTGTTTGTGATCGCTGAAATAGTACAAGTATTGCAACCCCTGGGAAACCCGTAGGCAGGGAGGCTGAGCAGAGAAAAAAAAAACAAACAGCAAAAGGCAATTTAAAAAACTGCGCAAAAAAACACAACGCCATGTGGAACTGTTCCCAAAACAAAAGCAGCCGCAGCAGATCGCTTTGAGGTCCAGGCGCGCCAGGGCTGCCAGACACCCCGCAGAGCTTGCCAAAATAATTGGCAATACGCTGTGCGCTCTCACCTTTGCTCGCTCTCTCTCAGTCTCTCATGCACTCTCTATCGCTTCACCGCGCTCAGCGATTAAATCTATGTATCCCACTCTGACGCTCTGCCGCTCGTACTAGCTTGCGTGCGTGTTCGTTCTCGTTCTTGCGCCGGCAGAGAGTAAGAGAGAGAGAGAGCGCGCGTGCCAATCTCTCAGCGCTGCTGCGCCACTCGAGTCACAGCGGCAGACAAGCTGCCTGCGCTCAGTTGAACGCGAGTCGTAGACGCAAACAGACGTTCTCAGAGCGCGTGCGTGCGTGCAGTCAGTCAGTCAGTCAGTCAGTGAGCAGCAGCAATCACAGTGGGACAAGCAGCCTTAGTATCTAGCAACTCGAACACGCGCTGTGCATCATATAACAACAAGTTATTTTATCGAAATTAACCAGAAGAACTGATAAACACAGAGTGCGAACGCAAGACAACGAAATAGAAACAAGTGCAAAAGAATCTCGACGCTGTCAAGCCGCGTCGTATCTGGTGCAGAACTTGTTTTACAAAACATTTCAAGCAAATTGCATGCCAATTAAAAAAAAAAAAAAAAACAGAAAGGAATATCCAAATTATAAGTAAAAGAAGAACACAAGCGGCAAACTAAGTGCAGTCAACAACAGAAAGCAAAAGAAAAGAAAACAAGCCCTCAAGGGTTGCTCTCAGCAATTTGCGCGAGTGTTGCGCAAATTGTGCTTGATCTTGTTAACGTGTCCGTGCGTGCACACTTGACAGTGCTATCCGGTCAACTACAATACATACTATTGTAGATAGATAGATAACTCTTCTAGTCAACAACTATCCGGGCTCGCACTAATTGTTGACTCGCTATCACTCGCTCAACCAATCCAATTATGACGGCGGAGACACTTAAACCGTTTATAACACCGACGAGTGGCGTTAATGGTTTCCCGGCCAAGCATTCGGGCGTATCGCAGCCGAAACGCAAGATTAAACATCTTGTGCCCATTGTCTTGTGCATCATTGCCGTGGCGCTTGTCATTGGCATCTTTGGCCTGACGGTGAGTGTAAAACAAAACTCGATTTGGATTTTCAGACTGAATTTCAAATTTAATCGCAATCAATTAATGCGCCACACACACACACACATATATATATAGCGACTGTCGTATGGAGTCTCTTTAATGTTTATGATGTCGCATTTAAATTTCTAATCGCATAAAATTGAAATTCAAATTGGCGTTTATGCATAAGCGAGCTTTATGAGGCGTGACCGTCAGTCATATCCCATGTATAACTATAATTCGGCAGCAGATACCCGAAATACTAAGCAAATCCATATACCTGCCCTCAGCTATAAAAACCCGTCTGCGCTGCCGGCGAATCCGACTCGGAGCGTGTCTTTAGCCAAATCGTTTCCTAATGATGATGATGAGCATAAAACCAAACAAGCTGCAGATCGGCGAAAGAGTAGAACGCGATAGTAGCGATGGAGTGGCAGAGTGGGAGAGGGAAGGAAGTAGCGGGTGAGATAAATCGGCAAAGCAACAGATACAAAAATATAACACACAATGCCTCAAGACGGGAACTACCTAAATGGGGTGCTAACGGATGGACTGTTTGAAGTTGTGTGTGGAGTAGCTCGTGTTGCTAAATTTAGAACTTGTTTAGATCAGTTTTGTATTTTGGTTGCAAACAAATATGGCAAATGTTTTAACATGGCTTCGTGCCTTACCATAAAATGCAGTTATTGGCAATAAAAAAAGTTTTCACAATGTGTTTATTACGCACAGTGGCACACTTCCGATATTAAAGCGAAGTAATGCCATCTCTTTTACTTTCCAAAACTCAACGAATTGATGATGTCACATTTGATGGGGTACCTTTTCTTAATTGTCTTTCTAAGTGCATTCTGAGTGCGTTTCAAGATTTATAGAGTATCAGCTAGTTTAACTCTATCTCTGTCAAATATTAACATTTTGATCTAGATTCGAATCGAAGAATAGCATAACATTTGCATTGTTTTGCTGCTGTACGGGGGGAAATCGTATAAACTCTTGTTTTGCGCAATGCCTTTATGCCACTTCAGAACTCGTGCACTCCGGAATCAATCGTAATCGCAATCTTAATCACACACACACACACACACACACAGGCACAAAGATGACGTTCCGGAACGGAAATCGTACAATTCTCAATTGACTTTTAAATGCTTAGGATTGGCTTCTGCCTCAGGCTGCAGGCGAAGTCACATAAATCTTTGTTAAGATTTTAATTCAATTTGTTTGAGCGACACAAAAGAGCGATTGGTATCACACACAAGTTGCACACACACACGCACACACGCACACTGGCACACACTGTCACCGAGATATGCGTATGCAGTTGACCAGAGATTGACCCTCATCAGGAATGGTGAAAGTGGAAACAAAAGTTTTTCTGCTGGCGCAACCAGATTACTTTAAATCTCGCCTCGCAGTGAAGATTTATGAACGGGGCCTAATGGGAAACTTGTTTACATTTCGATCTTATCTACAAAGTTGTCATAATATCAGGCAAGAGAGGGAATGGGACGCCGCGACACGTCGTGAACTTGCAGTGCGTTTACAAATGGAGCAGCAGCGTCTCAGGTTTTCAGTAGGCAGAAGTGAGAGGAAATCAAAATTGAAAGTGTAATAATCAATTACACTGGGAGAAATCCATTAATCTAAGGTAATAAACAGGAAAATGTGCAGTGTGTCTGACTCGCTGGTATTTGTCTTTATTAGCTTTGAGAAAAATATATTTTATTTATATCGCATCGACCATTGAAAATACTCAAAAGGGTATATTAAGTTTGTGTAAAAGGCAAGAGGTGCCATGACAGGCCCCACAAAGTAAATATATTCTTGCTTAGGAGCACTAGCCGAATCGATATAGCTACATATGTCCGTCTGTCCGGATAAACGTGTCGATCTCGACAACTATAAAAGCTGAAGATACAAAAATTTGGCAATTTTCGAAGCCACGCCCCCGCTTACGCTATAATTTACGGTTATTAAGAAATGTGCACAGCTTTCTACTTTGGTATATATCTATATAGATAATTCAATGTATGTATATATTTAGCCGGACTATAAACATCGAAGATATTGAAGTTAAGGTTTTCCATAGCTTTGAGAAATAAATATATAATATATAGAGATGACCGTTTGTAACGGTTTCTTTTGGGCGCAGGGTATCCTACTGTCAGGCGTGCTCAACTGTAGCTTTCGCTACTTGTTTTGTTTATGTTTTCGCTTCTTTATTGATTTAGCCTTCGATTTTTATCGATTTAGGAAATTATTTTTTTCTTTGCGAATTTCTTAATTTTGCCAAAAATTATACGATTGCTGTCTGGAAAAGCATTAGGTTCATGTTTCTTCTCTTTCTTTAATGATTCGACATTGGAATTTTATGCATTTTAATGCATTTGAGCAATTTAAAAATAGTTCTAAGATCGATTCAAAGTAAGATAAATTTCGGAAAAATGAAATATTTTTCAAGTTCTCCCCTCCGACTTTTTCCACTGTACGCGGCAATGGCCTTGCTCAGTGCTCACCTATCTATCCGTGGCACATGCCGCGGTCTTAAGCCTAATTCAGTAATTCGTAAACAAGTTCCACGGCGCACTCAATCGCATTCGCAGCTCAGGCGGACAATCTCAAGAATTATCCAGTGCGAATGTCTTCGAACTTGTCAGGGGCAGCTCAAGTTGAGCCGCACGGCCCGTGGTCTGTCATAACTGTGCGGCGTTTATGCTGAGCTTATTAATTTGTTTTTGTTTTTCTTATTATTTTTTTATTTTTTTGGGGTGCCGCCAAGCGAGACATAAAAGAAAGAAAGAATCGTGCACACATAAATCGGATAGGAAAAGGCGCTGACAGTGACAGCATATTGAGCAACGCGTCGAAAGTTGCGGCTGCTCGCCCAGAATGTTAATGATCCATTAAACAGATAATGTGCCTCGTCGGCAGTAGACTATATGTTTTGAATGTACCGCACAATTGAAGAGCTACAAAGTGTAGATTCTTGTGGAAACGACCCTCTTGGCATTTGTGAAATGATTTGAATATACAAAGTAAAAATTGTCTTTTAAATGATCCACATATAGAAAATAATATGAGAATTTTCTACAGAGTATTCTGAAGTCAGAACACACAATCAATCGAACAGCTTGTTATTTGTTCATCTTGAGCAGCCATCGAAATCTTTCTTTGTGCTTCATTTGGGTTTTTTTTTTTTTTTTGTTGTCGGGGCGATGGTGTCAAAGTTCGCTGCTCTGGGATTATACGATGTGTTAGTTGTAGCACCGCCCGAGCGGCCTAATTAAAGCTCATTTCGATAATTGTAAAAAAAAAAAATTGCAGATAAGCATCAAACATTAAGAATTTCGAGCAATTCAAGAGTCGATTAGAAAACAACGAAATTGGCATTGTTTTTTAGCCGATGTTTACATTATGGTTTTAATAGCTTCCCTTTGTTTCGATGAGAATAAACAGATGATCGTTGGTGGCTCTCAAGTGATCTCATATCGAGCAGGGCGCATTTGCTTGCGACGTGTGTCTGGCATTACTAAAGATCTTTCTTTTCCCTCTCTTTCTTACAGATCTGGCAGACGACACGCGTCCAAATGCTGGAGAGCGATCTGGCTTGTTTGAAGCGCGAGGTCGAGAGTCTGCGCAAGAGATTGGGCATTAACTATCTGGAGGATATGAACGAATTTCAGAAAGAGGTGAGTCCCGTCAAAATGTTGTAATATGTTTTATAACATTATTAGCTACATTTTTATTTGCCGTTGCGTCACTACCAGAAAATGGAAAGAATAAAAAGTGTCTTTTTTAACATACATACAATACAAGTATGTTATGCCATGGGGGACATTTGTATTTATAGAAATATGCGGTCAAATGAAAATAGCTTTAGCATTCTATTCTTAATGTTGTTGTTGTTGTTGTTGTTATTGTTGTTGTGGTGGTGGTTGCGATAAACAAATCTTCGCTCGCTTGGCTTTTCTTTGCCGGCTCATCAGTCTGGCCGGCATTTTCCGCATAATTAATGGCTATGGTTTTTTGACAAATGGGATGTCGGAACTGAAACCTGCGCAGATAAAACACTCAATTAATGTCTTAAAAGGCTTTCCCAATGGATCCACACGAAATTTCTTGTGTAATTTATTGGTAATATCTTTCACACTTGAAATATTCACATACCATTAACTTATCGTACTCATCTATAAGGCAATTCCATCTAGATATGCGTTGCGGCTCTCAAGGCAAATCGCCTTATGAAGTACTACAGACATGCTACATATATATCCACATATACATATATATGTATTATGTATTAGAAGATGAAATTATTGCGCATATAGCTGAAGTGACGACTGATCTGATCTCATCAATGGCATAGATCGCCCCAAAGATTGCCAAACTATTGATGTGTGTGGAGCAATCTATATAAGAATAGTGTGTGTCTTCTTGGTTGCGGGGTATATCAGTCTCAAGAGAGTTTGGGAGGCGCCGGTAATTAAAGCAAATGCCAAAAAAGATATCAAAAAGTATCTTTCGAATGAGTGCGCGTATTTATAAATATGAAATCAGAAATGTTTTCGAGAAATGTGCTTTATTAGATATACCACCTAAATATGAATGCTATGTACATACATACATACATATATAGGGGGACAGTCGGTCGGTCGCTTGGCCTCGCTCTAAGTCACGTACTTGCAGTCGATTGACCCAATATCTTATGAAATCCGCTTTGCATTGCAGTACACGAACATGCTCATCCAAGATCCGAGTAAACTGGATGACATAGATGGCGAGAACGAAGACTACGACGACGATGATGAGGACGATGCACTGCCGCCCGTGTACGATGAAGATGATGAAGATGATTTGGTAATTGATGATGATGATATGAATGATGATGACAGCGATGAGGATGCAGGCAACGAGAGGACGACAGATTACGATGAGTATCTCGATATGATTAAGGAGGAGAGAAATAGCACCAACATCAGATTGCCAAAGAATACCACCGAAACGGAGAACACATCGAGTTCGTCGGCTTCCAATGATGACAATGTCTTCGAGGACTTTACCAACTACGACTCGAAGAAGAAGGCACAACGGTAAGTCACATCTCCGGTCAAGCTAAGCAACCTGTCTAAAACTCTCTGCAATTCCGTAGTAAATCTCGCTCAATTGAATTACGCAATGAGCTGCAGAGCAACGATGTGGCACAGAGTCAGAATCAGACCAAGCTGGCGCAGGCTGTAAAGGAAAAGTAAGTGTGTGGTTTGGCCACCAAAAAAAGGAGAGAAGAAACTAATATTTTACCTTCTACTTCCTTCTCAGCTCTGCCCCCGCAGACACATCCAAGCAGCTTACGAGTTCCCGCCATCATCGCCGGCTGCGTCCGCACTCGCGTCAAGCACGTCAACGATTGCTCGTACGCAAAGGTTCGTCTCGCATCGATTGAATCCATTCCGAATTGGCCAACATTTTGCACCCAAAAAAAACTATACTCTTCTCTGTCATGCGCGTTTAAATTTACAGGCGAATCTCCTGTTTCAGCCAGGTCCGGAGACACTCAAGCCAACGACTCCGGACACTTCATACCCGCCGCGCACTTCCATTTGACAGACAAGATAGATCACACATCGCATAAGTTGTACATTGGCAAGGAGACGGCGAACACGGATACCAAGTGGAAGAAGCACTTCAGCTATAACCATGGCCATTTGAGAGTGATTCAGCCCGGCTTGTACTATGTCTACGCTCAGATTTGCTATGAGAATCCCTACGATGAAAACGGATTTGTCATATATCACGAGAACAAGCCGTTCCTCAACTGCCTGAACACGGTGCCGACGAACATGAGAAAGCTTCACACTTGTCACACCAGCGGACTCATTCAGCTGAAGGAGAACGAGTCCATACAGCTGAGACCCCTGCTCAATCACGAGGATCACAAGGAGATACTGCGCGAGGATAACAATCGCAGCTACATTGGCATCATCAAGCTCCACGGCCAAGTATAATCGTGTCTGTCTCGAAGAGGAGTCTCCACCTAACATCTATGCAAAGTGTGGGGGTACAGTTTAAGCTTTATTAGTTGCGACTACACAGCAAAGTAGACTTCTAGTTATAGCATAGCTCTAGGTATAAGGCATTATAAACACACGCACACTCTTACGATACTATTATATTCTTAGATCTAAGATAATCATGCACATAATATCATATTTATTCTGTATATATTCGATTTATAACTCCACTCTAATTGCCATAATAAAATATATATTGTATGTAAAGCGAGAAAGGTAAATTTTCAATGGGGCGGTCTGAAAACTAAACAGAACATATATAACATATACAGAATACAATTAAGAAACGAAAGCTACAGTCGAGCACAACGCGCACCAAAACTGTTACTAAAGCATGAAAGAAGAGCTTCCTTCGGCACGCCGAAGTTTTAATACCCAGTTACTACAAATATCAAATCGACCGATATGTTCTATGGCAGATTAACAATATACCTGTCCGATTTTAACAATTTTCACAGCATTGGACATAATGGACAGTAAAGTTTCATAGCGATATCTTGAAAACTGACAAAAATCGTCCGATAGGTTCTATTGCAGGTATACGATATATCGATCCGATCCGGACTATTTTGACTTATTTACAGCGTGTAGCAATAAGAAACATGTATACAAAGTTTCATCAAGATAGCTCTAAAACTGAGAGACTAGTTTGCGTCGCAACAGGCGGACTGGCGGACTGACGGACAAACAGACGGACATAAGTAGTTCGACTCCCCTATTGATGCTGATTAAGAATATATATATATATGTACTTTGTAGGATCGGAGGTACCTCCTAAGGTGCGTTGCAAGCTTCTAACTAAAATTAACCCTCTCTGATTTGCATTTTGTGTTGGGTTTAGGGTGCGGCTACGTCAAATTTGCTCACTTAACTAATATATTAAATAACTTTTTTCTTAAGCAACCCATTGCAGATAAATTTACAGAAATTATTTGGATGTTCTAATGTAATTAAACACACCAAAAACGAATATTGTAGCCTTAAAATTACGCTTGAAGCTGGACTTTTTGCAACTTACCATGGAAAAAAGAGGCGTGGTCAAATTTAAAAACAAACGTGATATGCGTACCAGAACAAAACATTCTGTCACCAAATTTGGTAACCCTAGTTCGTATATTTCCTGAAGTCTAAGCGGACAAAGAGATAAGCGGACATGACTCTATCTACTTAACAAAGCTGTTGATGCTGATCAAGCAAATGTAAACTTATATACTTTAAGGGGTCGAAGGTGCCTTTTTCTGCCTGTTACATTTTTATTTATTTATTTATTTATTTAACGCAACTAATGGAAAAATTTTAAAAGATTTAATATTAAATAAAAAAAAAATTATAAAAAAAAATTAAAAAAAAAATTTATAATAAAAAAAAAAAAAAAAAAAAAAAATAAAAAAAAAAAAATAAAAAAAAAAAAAAAAAAATTAATTAAATTAAAAAAAAAAAAAAAAAAAAAAAAAAAATTAAATAAATTAAAAAAAAAAAAAAAAAAAAAAAAAAAAAAAAAAAAAAAAAAAAAAAAAAAAAAAAAAAAAAAAAATATTTTTTTTTTTTTTTTTTTTAATTATTAAAAAAAAAAAAAAAAAAAAAAAAAAAAAAAAAAAAAAAAAAAAAAAAAAAAAAAAAAAAAAAAAAAAAAAAAAAAAAAAAAAAAAAAAAAAAAAAAAAAAAAAAAAAAAAAAAAAAAAAAAAAAAAAAAAAAAAAAAAAAAAAAAATATTTTAAATTTAAAAAAATTAATTTAATTTAAAAAAAATTTATTTTTTTTTTTAAAAATTTAAAAAAAAATTTTAAAAAAATTAAAATAAAAATTAAAAAAAAAAAAAAAAAAAAAAAAAAAAAAAAAAAAATTTAAAAAAAAAAAAAAAAAAAAAAAAAAAAAAAAAAAAAAAAAAATTAAAAAAAAAAAAAAAAAAAAAATTTAAAAAAAAAAAAAAAAAAAAAATTAAAAAAATTTAAAAAAAAAAAAAAAAAAAAAAAAAAAAAAAAAAAATACACTTTCAGCTGTTTACAAATCTATCATACCCTTCTAGTCTATGAGTAGCGGGTATAACATTTAAATGTTGCCCTCTTTAGAGTAAAATTTCTGGAATTTCGAGACATACGACCGCTGCAAAGGATGGCGCTATCAAGCGGAATTTATCATGCATACAACTTGACAACCGCAAAGCTGTGGCTGAGTGGGCTGTCACTCTCTCTGTCTGTCTGTCTGTCTGTCTGTCTGCCTGTCCAATTGGACAGACGTAGTTGTGCGTTTCGAGATGTGACGTCAAATGGAATAATATAGATTGCACTGAATCATATCAACAACATTTGCTGAGCTGTGTTGCCATTTCCAGGTCCAGTTTAATGTGCAAGGGTTCAAGCTCATTGCCCGGGCTCAATTCCCAAAATAGATGCAGCCGTTGTGAGGCCGCTGCAGCTTTTGAGTTGCAGCCATAAGGGTGCCGGAAGTGATGGCCGAATGAATGACAGTTCGCATGTAACAGGTGGTGCTGCTGCAAGTGGAGAAAGGGGGCGAGTCAGGGAGCGAGCATACCACGTGGGGGTGGCTGCCCGAAGCAACAGTTCGATTTCGACTGCGATGGGGGAGGGGAGGACTTTGCTGGGCTGGGACAACAAGAAACACAGGCAGGCACTTCTGTTGCCAGGCCTACCCAGATGTATACACATACCTCCAATTACGGCGTCTGTCACCAGCCCCCTCGCGGGTCTCGCCCATGCGCAATGATGCCGTGGCGCATTTGCAGTGCATCCAAAGCTGCGCTTGCAAGCTTTCCTATCTAAATTTAGTCGCTCCTCGACTTTTCACAGTTTCAGTTGTGTTTTCGCTTGATCTGTCCGTCAGGTGCATCAGAACCTGCACTAATTTGTGAACTCTTCAACTGCATAGGAAGTATCTATGGTAAGTCAGATTATCTTCAAAATACAAACGATTTTTGCATGAAGTAGATTGTAATAGAAACTACATTATATTTATGTTGGAGTACAACAACAACAGGTGGTATGGGGATTTTAAAATAAAACTCTCATATCTAGTTGTAATCTTTAAAAGTTCTCGACTATAAAATACCCTGTAATTTGCTGCCTCACAAAGTACACAATTGATTGTGATATATCGCAAACTCTTCAAATGAAGTCACTAAATAAATGTACAGGGTAGTTCGATGCACATACTTCCCTTTATTACTCTCACTAAAATATTTCAAAGTTAAAGGGTATAATCGAGCACTTACTTCAACTTTGTAATTGCTAAAAAGCGGCATAGAAAGTTTCAAGCGCCAAAGAAAGACTTAAATCTTGCTTGGCGAACTCAACTTTTTTTCCCGCCTCTCTGAGTGCGTAGCTCTTCCCGTACCAAGAAGGGCTTTACTTAAGTTATTTTTTCAAGCTTTTTTGGCATAGAAATTTGAGAACACAAACACATCCGTACACACACGTATGTATGCAAATTATCAGACAAAACAGGCTTTGCGCCTAATGAATCCATTCAGTTGCAATCGAAGTGCTGCAGATGCTAATCCCCCAGAAGCGAATGTAAATTCAAATGGGAGGCAACAACAACAACAACAACAACAACAATGGCAGGACCAGCAGCAGCAACAACAAAGTCAGCAGAAAAGCTTTGTGTTAAGCAACAGCTGCACCCACGCAAAACAAGCTACGCTGCTGGCGTGCGCTCCCACTGGCTCTCTCTGTGCCTCTCGCTCTCTCTGAAAGCTTCGGCCTCGTGCCTTGACGTCTGCTTCTACTTCGGCTTCGGCTTCGGCTCGTACGTTCGTGTGTGTGTGCGCCTAGTTCGTGCTCTCGGTCAGCGTATAAATGGCAGCGGCGAGGCGAGCTTGATGTCACTCTTGGTTCCGTCTTGACTGTGGCTGTAGCAGCAGCGCAGAGAGCAGAGCAGCAGGCAGCATCGAGTCAAGCCGAGCCGAGTCCTTGTGCGAGCAGTGCGAACAGTCCTTGGGTCGGGCGTAGGAGTGACGCCATGTTGTGAAAAGTGTCTACCATTTTTATTTACAAACGCCAACAAAAAAGAGAAGAAAAGAAAGAAGAAATTCAACAAATTTCAATTGAAAAGAAAAACAGTTCAACTACAGCAACAACAACTGCAGCAGCCAAAGGAAAATCGCCGCTGCGTAGGTGCGTAGGAAAAGTGCAATTTTTCACATAACAAGGAGACGAGTTCACATTTCGCCCATTGATTTGTTTGCCTGGTAAGCGAAACGCGCGGGGGCGTTGTGTCAATAAGTCAGCGCGAATTGCGTATAGTTTGTAGCACACACACACACACACACACACGCACACGCACACATACAGGCAGTGTATATTGCTCGCTGTGACAAGTTCTACAGCTGAATTAATAATGCCGGGGAAGGGGGAAGGCAACAAAAGCAAAGGCAAAGGCAAAAGGTTGCCCCTTAAATATTTTAACAGCGCTTGGCAGGCGTTTAATTAGGCTCGTCAGCAGCCTCTGGCCGAATACACACACACACACACACACACACACACACACAGAAAGATATTCTATACACACATATAGTGCCGTATGCCCCTCTCAATCTGTTCGCCCAATTGAATTTGTCGCAATTTGATTGCCTCGAAAATAAAGACTCGCAGCTGCCGCGGGTTTTTCGTGGCATCTCATCGGGAGTAGAGAAGGTAATGTGATTATGTTGCCACTGCACGAGCCAATTTGCATGTCCGTAAGCCCAAACCCCCCCCCCCGCCCTCCCCTCACGCCACGGCTGTCACATCCTGGCTGGCTGTGTGTATAATATGAGCGGCACTTAATGCCAACATCTGCCCCGATGCGCACTCCATCAAAATGGACAGCAGCCTGACAATGGAGGAGACAACTGGAGGCTCCTCCTTGCAAGGGTCCGCCACACGCATATCTTTTGCTCCTTTTGCGAATGAGATTTACATATAGAGCGGCTGTTTAAGGTGATTAACTGCTCAAGTCTCTGTCTGGGTCTGCCTGAATGACTAAAATATTACGCATACGCAGCGTGGTAGCAAACGAGCAAAATTTATTGACGCTTCTAATAGACTTAAAAGCTAAAGCCGATTTATTTCCTCGACAATATACTATACTATAGCTTTACAGGTTAGGTTTATGTGTTGCGGAATCAAACCTGTTGCTCGAGCCATGCTAAAAATGCGATTTAATTTACTTTGCATCACATTTTCACAAAGAAAAAGTAAGAAAGAAAGTTAAATTAGATTCCAAGAAATCAGGCTATAGCCCATGCTCTATTATCTTATGCAAATCGCAGACAATAGCAGCAAAACAAATGCTTAACCGACGGCAAATCAATTTGCGCTTTTGCGACGCGCTTTAAGCCAGACTGAGCCACCGAGGGGCCGCCGCTTAGACAAGAGGCAGCCAAGCGGCAATAATAATATTAAAAAATACAATAACAGAGCGCAAAAACTAAATAACAACAACAAGAGGAGAGAAGAGAAAACAACAACAACTGCTGGCAAGGAAACGTAGCGGAGCCAGGAGGCGGGAGGCGGGAGACAAGAGCTAGGTCCGGGGCTCGTGTGAGGAAATGAAAAGGCAGCTGCCTTGGCATTTAATGCCGCTTAAAGGCGACTTCTGTCATAAATTCCATGGCAATATGAGTCGCAAATGTGGACAGCGCAAGCGGGGGTGTGCGTGGCAGGGGCAGCGCGCTTTATTGTTAACTATGTGATAGCGAATGGGTGTGTATACCTTGCTTGCTCGTAAAGCAACGACAGCAACAGGCAGGCGAATATCACGCATACGCAGTGTGTGCACCCACAAGCGTAGCATACTTATGTGCGCCACAATAAAATGCTATCGCTGTCGCTGTGGCTGTCTCCGTCGCTGCTGGCAACGGAAGCGCCTTCCATGCAGCATAATTGTCGCACATCGAGCGAGAGTTGAGCGAGAAAGCGCTGAGGAATCTTTCGGGGAACGCATTGGAATTTTATCGATTCATCTGCCCCAATGTGGGCGAAACTTTTGCGTCAGCAGCAACTTCATTAGAAGAATAATTGAAATACCTACGAATAACTTTCATTTGCATAGTTATGCGGCGACAAGTTCAAGGCATCCCAGGGCAGGTGACAATGAACCCGGCACAATTTTGCCAGCCTTCAGCCTGATAGGCGATACCTCACACACACACGCACACACACACCATGGGACACGTAGCTGGTAATGTAATTAAAAGTTTGCTCGGGGCATATTTTTCACATCTGCCCCACGGTCGTCCTCGAAACTCGAACCCGAACCCGAACCCGATCCCAAGACGTGCCTGGCATCCTTTCATCGCCTTTCGCTTTTTATTTGCTCGAACAGCCACAGTTAGGCCACGCCCGCATCGGAGACTAACTAACGCGACCATGACAGGTCGATTTGTGGTTGTCGTCGCCTACCTGGGGCTACTTGCGGCCACCGCGACACCCCAGCGTGCTGCCTACTCACTGCAGGCGGCCGTCGATGAGCTGCATCGTCGTGAGGCTGCCAAGTATCCGTTGAATGCGCCGCCACCGCCCACATCACGCTTTGGAGTGGATCAACTGGACGACTGGGATGAAGGTGAGTCTCTGCCTAGCTTGGCAACTAATGGGATTAGGGCAAGAGAAACGAATCGCTTGCAATTTGAAAGTGAAATCAGCTGGGTAGGTACGAAGCGCGGAGGGAGGGATTAATTGACTTGGCAAGCAGCTCAGTTAACCGCACCGCAAGTTGCACCGATTTATGCGAATTTTATTAATTAGAAGCCGCCCCTTACGCCGCACAACACACGCTTTGCTGAACACTCAATTACCTATGCATACACATGTACAAGTAGAGTGTATGTATTTCCATTATGCAAGCTTTTCACGCTAATTTCTCCCCATTTTCTTAATTAAAAGAGCAGGCAAAGAGCATGACAAAATAATGAGAAAGAGAAGAAGAAAAGGATTCAACTAACAGGTTGCATGAAGAAACTGCAATATATCGAAAGGAAGTCAAAGCCAAGGCTAATAAAAGTTAAGGCTCAGCCTTTATAGCTCAAAGGATATTCTAAATATTTTTGATAGAATCATAAGAAGCTCGTTAAATTGAAAGTACATGACGTACATATGCCCCATTACTGCGCAAATCCTAAAATATGAATTGTTCTCGCGCATAAATCGAAATCTAAAGAAGGAGAAGAAACAGCTAAAGCTTTATGGCTACGTTGCCCCCGTCTTATAACCTCAGCATCCGTCTGCTGTTACTCAACTCAAGCGCAATGTGAAGCTAATCTGCGATAGGAAGTCGGGTCAGGACAGCTGTCAGCTGCAGTCGAACTGTAACTGAAACTGCCAACGCAAATCTAATCCGTAACTTATACGCAAGAAGTGTGTGGGAGGGAGCGGGGCAGAGAGGGAGTTAACAGCAGCTGAGCCCGCATGTAGCACGCGCACGTGACCCACCGCGTTGCCTCCATCCCGTATTGCACATGAAATCTCACGTTTTTATTTCCGTTTCATTCCGTTCTTCTCTTGTGCTCTTCTGCTCCTTTTGCTTTCTTTTCTTTTGTACACCTTGTGTTCCTTGCACCACAAGCAGACAGCGATTTATTTGGCACCACCACCACAGGCAGCAAGTACACTAAGAATCGGAACCGTCACAGAATCAATAAGGCAATTGCCAAGTACTTAGACCGCGAGAGCGATAACTTTGACACCGGCCTGGGCGCCTCGCCGTTTGGCAATTACGAGTTCGACGACGAGCGCGAGCAGCAGACGAATCCCGGTAATCCTTATGTGGACGAGAAGCGTAAGCGCTCGTCCTCCACGCCCTCCTCTCCATCCTCGGCCTTTAGGGAACGTGACGAGCAGTACGGTAAGTAACCCCAGCACACACACACTCACACACTCACACACACACACACACCTAGTTGGTAAGGGAGTCGGATTGGTGTCCACTTGAGTGCTTTAAATGGATTGGGATAACAATGCTTTCACTTGTGAGCTGAAACCACTTAGCTCAGATTAACTTGTGCGTGTGCAAGTGTAGAAGGGTCTACGAGTGTATGTGTGTGTGTGTGTGTGTGTGTGTGTGTGGACTTAGGCTCGACCACTTGGAGTCAATGATGGATGCAACGAGCTGGAAGCAAGCTTCAGCATCCTGCCAGCCTTCCTGTCATTTGATTTAATGGCTCGGCAACAACTTGATGCGTGTCCATAAGGCGCACACACACACACACACATGGCACATAGACTCGCACACTCGCAGACTTGGAATTAATTAGACAAGCTGGATTTATAGTCGGAGCACGTCAGGCCGAGCTGTCGCCTCTTTCTCTCTCTCACTGTCAAGGTCAAAGTCAAGACACGCGTCCATTTGTGCCCATTGCAGAGACTGGTCCGGGTGGCTCATCCTCTGTGTTCCGTGAACGTGAGAATCTTGGTGGCAACTCTGGCCCGGATGCCCTGCCCTCGCACAGCGAACTGACCGAGCAGTTTCTGCGCGAGATCGAGGAGGCCAGCGAGCACGAGCGACAGGAGCGTTACAAGGCTGCACTGCGTCAACTCTGGGAGAAATATCAGCAGCAGGAGAACGAGCTGCGTGGCTCTGGACTGGACGATGCCGATCAGGAGCAGCAACAGCAGCAGCAGCAGGAGCTGTTCGAGCAGAAGAAGCGCATGCGCATGCCACCCTACTACCTGTTGATGCAGAAGAAGCGCTCCTCGTATCCCGTGCTGCCCTGGTTGCCCTACAACTCGGACAAGAAGAAGCGTTTTCCGGTTGCCAAGCGTGCCGTCTCAGCTGATTCACCACGCCTGGCCAAGACGGATGAGCGTGTGGCGCAGGAGTTGAGTGAATTGTTTGGCAAACCCATTGAGCAGCAGCCGCTGGAGGAGAAGAAGAAACGTTCGACCGAGGAGCAACTGAAGTCGGCGGTGGCCACCACTCACCAGCCGGAGACAGCGGCTACGGCCACTGCGTTGGGAGATATGCGGCTAGAGATCAACTTTCAGCGCGTAAACGTTACAAATGGAGCACCCAAGGAGACGCCCACCCAAGCGCCGCCATCGAAGCCAGCCGGACCCGGAGAAATGATGATGCATGCTGGACACGGTGGACATCATCACAAGCGTAGCGAGCATCATTCCGATGAGGAATACGGCGAGCATGACGAACACGATGGCGACGGTGAGGGCGAGGAAAGCTCTGACGAGGATGATCACGACGAATTCGACGATGATGAGGATGGCGAAGGTGATGGCGAAGGCGATGCTGGCGATCGACGCCGCAAGAAGAAACGTGCTGCCAGCACCAAGCACGCTCACAGTCCCAGCATAGGTCACCTCATGCTGCGCGCCAAGAAATCCATCGATTGGTCTCAGTACTTTGGACTCGATCGCAAGAAGAAATCCGAGTTGTTCAGGTAAGTCGGGGAGCACAAGGGAGTATGTGGAAAACTCAGCTGATTCTACCGTTCTCCTCATCCAGTGGTAACTCCAAGAAGCGAAGCGTCAGCGAGGACGCGGAGGATCAGGATCAGGAGGAGACGCAGAAGAAGAAACGTGACATTGATCCCGAGAAGCTGGAGAGCATGGACAAGAAGTTGCAATCGATTGAGGACTTCATCATCGACGAGACCATCAAATACACAGGCGCACATGAGGGCATCAACAACCAGGAGGAGATACGCAAGCTGAAGGAGCATGTACTGGCACGCCTGGCCACCGCCTACAGTCTGGAAAAGATGCGTCGTGCACTGGAGAAGCTACGCCAGTCGGTGGACGCTGAGAATCATCTGTGGCGCAATGTCATCGAGTCGGATTCGGAGGAGAACACGCTGGACCGCAGCTGGAAGAAGCGTTACAGCGTCAAGAAGGAGCAGGATGAGGAGCAGGCAGAGTAAGTACAGAGCAGGTGGAGTGCTTCAAGCTGCTAACTCCACTCACTCATTCCATAGGGATGCACAGCAACAGCCGAAGAAGAAGCGCAGCGGGTACGTACGCTACCCGGAGCCACCAAACAACATGGAGGAGGCACTGAATATCAACGGCGGACCCTATGAGACACTCAATGACGCCTATCTGGGCAACAAGAACTACATCATTGGCTCCAATCAGTGTCCGATTATAGAGTCCATGGCAGAGCGCTGCCGCAGCGTTGATCTCATCTCTGGCGATCTCAACCAGGAGCTATTGCCCCTCTGCGGCGTGCATCAGATTTGCTATCTATGCGTAAGTTCGTTGAGGAAATCCCTGTCCGCTGTCAGTTGCTAACTTCTATTGCTTTGCCATCCACAGGGTGCCTCGCAGGTGGCCTGCGATTATCAGTACCTTGCCGAGGCGGACAACATCTGCGGCAGCAGCAACGAGTGCCAGGCCGCGGCACGTTCCGTGCTGATGATCCTGCGCGGCACGCCTGGCCGCCAGATGGGACCGCGTGAATGCCTAAAGAATCCGTGTTTGTATCGGGCCATGCGCGAGATCGGGCTATAAGCGAGCTGCGCCCAACCCGAGCCAATACCAAAATCAATACCTAAAACAAATTCTTAACGTCCTTATGCGTCCTTGTGCGTTCAAGGATAAAGCAAATAACACACGAAACACACTAAGTAACTAGAAAGAAACGAAGAAAAATTTGCTGAAGCTAGCAAGAATCAAATATTTGATTATAATCAACAAAATAATATTATATTATATGATATATATATGTACATGTGTGTAATATGCAGTTAAATATTTGGATACATTTTGTCACTTTACGAGGACAGCTTAACTAGTTTACCAGAGACCTATATAGCAAGAAGCATGCAGAGAGAGAGAGACAGAAACAGAAATCGAATTTGATCGAGAACAAGAGCAAGACAAGATAGCCCTATGTGGAGAGAATATACAGTAATCATATACCGTAACTACACATTTATATATATATACATATATATATTCCTTTTGATTTCCGCCCTGCAGTAGGCGCCAAATAGAGTTCCAAATGGTCTGACAATTCCGAAGAAATACAAGTCGGACAGCAGCACTTTTCTACATCTACATTTACATTCATATACATACTCTATCTATATACATATATATATATATATTATGTATATTTTTGTGTGTACCAGATTAATGTACGAACATATTATAATCGAGAAAACGAAAGAAAACATATTTAAAGTCATATTCGTAAATGTTTTAACAGTTATTTATGTGTGAACAATGATATAATGAAGTATCGTTATCGAACGCAACCCTACAGGCAGCTGCTTAGCGAATTACCCGTTATATAACGTGAGTACTTATACATAATTCGAAAATAAACGGCTTAGGCAAGAACTTAGTCAGCTCCGCAGCTAAGGCCATATACTAACTAACGATTATAGTGCATAAATATTTAATTTACACGCAAGTTTAAGAAGGCAACGCGATGCAAACAAACATGACACACGATCAGAAAATGGTAAAGCTTTTTTAAATGTATTTTAGAAAGTTTTCATTGAGCCCCAAATAACAGCAAGCAGTACTAATGAAATACATTTACAGAGATTTTCAACACAAATTCCACATATGAATAAACAGAGACTATACCAAATAACATACAAGTACATGCCATATAGATTTTAGACATACACACACTTGAGCACAAGGTTTGCATTGGTTGTTCGGTTTTGTTAGTTCTCTCGTTCGAGAGCTGTTTATTGATGTCATTAAAGTATATTCACGATATTTGCAAGTAATTGTGCATGCGCAAGTCTACGAATAAACATATACTTAAATGTGTTTCAGTGTAAAAACAATAAATGAATGAATAACTAAGACAAATATTCTCTAAAAAAAATCTATAGATGTGATTATATAATATACATACATACATAAGACAGAAGGCGATTATAAAATACTTGCAAACGGTAAAGAAAACAAAAAAAAAAAATATGAATATTCAAAACGAACTCTGCATTGTCATGAATCAAAATATTATTATAAATGTATTTACATGAATTATATATATATACATATATATATGTATGCTACAGTTTAACAATGAATTTAATGAAAATCTTATATGAAGTATATGTATTGCTATACAGTTATAAATGTAAAATATATAAGCGAGGTCTCCTCCCGCGTTTTAAAATTGCAACCAATACATATGCATTACGTCAGGCAGTCGCGCCAAGACGTTTCTTTCTATATAAAATTGTAACAAAGAGACCTCGACCAAAAAAAAACTATTCATTGTTGTTTTTTTTTTTTTTTTTGTTAATAGGGCTTTCGCTTTTTGCTCGCTTTTTTTAAAAAAATCCTTGCATTGCACCTTGTTGCGCAATTTCAATTGCACATTCAAACGGGCGCGCGCCAGTAGTGTTGAACAACGTCGAAGGAGCCACATTAAGAACAGCCGTTTCGAACAGAGTTGCCATTGCTTGGCGCGTTTAACGTAGTGTTGCCAACGTCAACACTTGCCACATCAGAATAGGTTTGTTGTTTTTTGTTGTGTTTTTGAACAACAAAATTCAGATTAAGAAAAACTGGAACAATAAATTTGTAGTATGTATTAAAAAGTAACAGCTGTGCGCTTGTCTGAACCTTCATGCAGCCACTTCCGTTAAAATTGCATTGATATTGTAAGTCGTCAATAAGCTGGACACGTCAGATATAGATGTGCAGCATCCGTTGCCGATAAAACTTTTATCAATCGGAGCTGTCTGCACAACTAAATTATCCAACTTGTCTTGACTTCAACGACGCGTCATCATAGTTGTCAGGAAGGGAAGGAAGCAATATGTCTGAGACAAGCATTGCCGTCAGCGGTGACATGGACGTGCCAGTCCGTTCAACGGCTGGTCAAAATAGATTCAGCTGGGATTACCAAAGGTGCGTGTGGATGACAGAATTGTCAATAAACTCGAAAAAATAACAGTAACTTTTTCTTCCATCTTTTGAAATTTTAGTTTGCCTGCCCTACAAAACTTGCCCTCACCAATGGAGCTAATACAACAAGTGCGCAATTCTTTGCGACCATGGACTGATTTCTTCAATATCAACAACTTTAAGACAGCAGTTAGCATGCAACGTCTTAATAATCGTATATTACGTAATTTATCATACTTCCAAAGTAATTATATATTCGTATTTGTCGTGCTGATGATCTACTGTTTGTAAGTGCAAAGTGTTCGACCATCTGCTCAAATTGTAGTGTAACCAACTTGCTCTCTTTTAGGATCACTTCGCCGATGACATTGGTGGTCATCGCCGCTGTCGCTATTGGTAGTCACAAGGTTCGCAATATGAACATGAACGTAACTGTCATGGGGCATGAAGTGACGCCCAGGCAGCAAATTTTATTGGTTAATTTGGCAGCGGCGCCACTGCTGATCCTTGCGGGTGCAGGTTCTGTTCTATTCTGGACTCTGGGAGCTTCCGTCTTTGTCATCGGCTTGCATGCAGCATTCTACAATATTGATGCTATAGTTACAGAGGGCCACGATGGGTATAGATCGCAGGTCGTCTAGTATACACATAAGCTGAGTTGTCTTCTCATCGAATACGCTCTGTGCATGAGAATCTGCTCCGAGATATTTTTTGCCACAAGGGGCCTTATTAGACTTTAAGTATCAATATCATCTATACATATTAAACTCGACCCGATATTTACCTTAGTTTTACCGACAACCGACCATGTTGTTCTAACTAACATGGAACAAATAAAATAAAAAAAAATAAACAGATTATGTTTTTTCTTTTTTTGTTTTAAATAATTGCACAAATAAATTTGTTCGTATGTATATTGTTTACTAAAGTTGGCAATTTTCAACGGTATTGCAACGCATGACGTTGCACTGGAATGGTCGGGAAGTATACACAGTCACATGGTTAACTCAGAAAGATACATTTAGTCAAAACATAAATAGATTCACTGAGGTATTTAGAACTAGAACTAGGAATGCTTAGTTGGCTTTACAAAGTAGATAAGTCTCTTGGTCCTGACGCAGGTCGCCTGGCGCAGTTTAGGCGAACTGTGAGAGCGTTGTCGTCTCCTGCTCCTCGTCGCTGGCATTCTGATCGAGCTTTTCGAACCCATTGCGATCGAGCAGACCGCCCAGCTTGAAGCCCTCGGCCTTTTCCCAGGCGTGCCGGCGATTGTGTGTGCCAAATGGCAGGCAACCTGTTGAAGCCGCAGCAAAAATGCAAATTAATTGGTTCATTACAGGGGGAAAAATATCAACCACACAAGTTATGTACAGTTATATGTATGTGTATGTGTGTGTGTGTGTGTATGTACAGGGCATGCAGAGGCATGCATGGTGTCACTTTTCGAGTCAATATGTCAAAATTCATTCGCTGCAATCCAAAACAAAAACGATAAACATGCTTAATAGAAGATTATTCATTGGATTGTACAAAAATGTGTATGTGTATTTAATATAAAAAATATATATATGTAAATGTATATGTTATAAATGTAAAGATTCACACAGAGATAATGAGATTACAGAAATGAGTACAGAAAAGGAAATCACAAAAATAACACGTGCGAATCAGCGAGCTGCAACTTAGAATAATTAAACTGGTAAACATTACACACAATGGAATACACAATACAAATTGAACGGAACTGGCAAGAGTGAGTGGTTTTTGTTAGCACAGACTTTGATTGGATGCGGCCAATTCGCGATAGACCAGGTCACTAGGCGGCATCGCACTGAAAGCTTGATTACCTCGTTTGCGGCGACGCGCCATTATCAACGTCAGCGCAAATGTTGAGCCAGCGAATAGGAGCATTAGTGATGCCACCATAATAGCCTTGACGCTGGGATGATGACGTGGCTGTGCATCATCCTTACTGTCGCTTCGTGCATCCGATGCCACAGCGTTTGAGTCACTGCCACTGGTCACCTTCAATGCCGAAAGAGACATCGGCTTCGCAAGCGATTTGTGCACAAATTTGTGTATACGCTTTGGATCCAGCTCGGCCACGTATATAGCATTACCATCTGCAGTAACAGCCACATCGTGGGGATTCTCGAATTGTAGATTATTAGGTCCGAATTTTGAGACCAGTTGTCGGTTACGCATGTTAAGCACAAAGCCATGCACTTCGTTATAGTGATCCGAATATGATCCCAACTCTGCGGTGGGTCCATTTACAATTACCAGCTCTCCTCCTGCAAAAATTGCAATTGATTGGTTAAACAATTGAAGCGGCTAATTGCCACACACTCACCAGCAGCAGGTGTATACGCCATGCTGAATAGCCGATCACCGATTAGGGGATTATGGTACTGCGAGTGGAAGCTGCCATTGTTAGAGTAGAAGCATTGCACACGTCCATTCTCACGATCGGCTGCGCAGAGCAAGTCTAATTCAGGCACCAAAGTCAGCGCATGGGGAATGGCAAAGAAATTTGCCGGCGCAACATCATAAGAGAAGCCGGAAAATGAATTTTGTCCCCAGACAAGTATCTGATCGCCCTTCTTCGAATATTTGATTATACGTGCATTGCAATAGCCATCGGCCACGAAAAAATCTCCATTGTCGAGTACGGCTACGGCGGTGGGTTTGCAGAACTTATTCTTGCTGTGGCCAGGACGAAAGGCGGTGCCCAGTGTTAACAGAGAGCGTCCACCCTCGCCACGCGGCGCAAACTTGAAAACCTGATGCAAGGCAACATCTGTTACCCAGACATTATCTTCGGGATCTACGGTCAATCCGTGGGGCATGTAAAATCTGCAAATCAAATTTCATCTTTGTAAAATCTAAGTTTTTCAGGTTTAAGGAATTCTTTGAATTGCACTTACAAGTTTGCTCCCCATTCATAGAGTACTTTGCCCGTTTCAGCTTCCAAGCCCAACACGGTGTTACCCTTGATGGGTCCCCTGTTTCGCTCCTGATATACATTCGAGTTATTGAATGTATTTGGACCCCAAATGCGATCCACTCTGTGAAACACGACCACGTTGCCCGCCTTGTCGAAGCTTACGGCTGTGACGGCGCCCAGCTCCTCCTGATTTTCTGGCCATTTGTTCTGGTACACATAGGCTGCAATCCATGAATCATTAACGAATTTACTGCTGCTCAAGTCACTAAAATGCTAAACTTACTGGAGTTCAATTTGGCAAGTTCAGTCTTTACATCGGTTGGTTCCTGTCTGCCACGATGAGGCCAATTGCTGTCGGCGGCTCCGACGCCTTTAATCATTTGCTTGAGCTGTTCGGCATCCATGCCGACGTTTGGCAGATACCGTGGGGTACTTAGATTCTGAAAAACGATAAGAAATAATCAACATACCGGTTGATATTAATACATAGTTTCAAATTTGCCACGGGAGCAATCAGCTACCCGGGTACAACTACAATATGTGTGAAAGTAGAAATAGCTGAGCGTGACGTCACAATACAAAATCAATAGAATACAAAACATCTGTGTACGCGAACTGGTCTCAAAACATATGCTGCTGTCTTGAGCAATTGAGAATGTTGTTGGAAATTATATCGATATGATTACCTCGGTCACCGCAATAGACCTCACTAGGCTAGGCAAGGAGCCCCAGAGGATGCAAATCACCAGACAAAGGCAGCGACTACGCACGCAGTTGCTGATGCTGTCGTTGATGTAGCCCGTCATGTTTGCTTATTATGCAAGTGCTGCACACACGTTTCACTTTAATGATGATTGCGCTCACTACTGGCTGTGTATACAGCTTGAGTTTTAATACTATCTACACTACTATTCAATTCGCATAACAATAAACAATTTACAAAGCTGCAGCAGCCATTTTACTGGTTGAATGCTACAACAGCTGTTAGAGTGCCCAGACTTCTGGTAACTAAAATTACCCAATTCTTCATCAATTGGTTACCTGGTCACCTTTGAATTTTAGAACTTATCGATTACTTTTTCGATTTGATGACGTTGCGGTGTTCAAGTTTAAAAATAAGTCGTTAGCTTTGCATTTATAATGAACTTCCAGCAGCTTAACTGTTAGTCTCTAACTTGAACTCGCACAAGTAGCATTTGAACTATACAGCAAAGTGCAAATTACAGTACATCACATCAATACCTCTTGGAATGCAATAAGAGTGTGACGACATCTCAACGCCTACACGACAACCAACCGCAATCGCAGAGCAATAACCGTCGTTCTTTCGCAATGAAATATGTAAATCATTGCTTATTTTTAATTATCGCAGCTGTTGTAACTGCAACAGAGGGAAATAGATTCTCTTTATTGAGCCTGAAATTCTCTAGCAACAACAAAAGCGATGACAAAGGTGGCTGCGATCCTGGTGAACCGCTATTTCTGACACCTATGATTAAGAACCAATCCTTGAGCATGCTGGATGTTCAGAGCATGGCAAGGGTAACAGACCCGAGGTTTCTTGGAGTTGAAAGCTATTCGGGTTTTTTGACTGTCGATTGTGCTTTCAATTCCAATTTGTTCTTTTGGTATTTCCCAGCCGAACAGAATTGCAAGGATGCGCCTGTCATGCTTTGGCTGCAAGGAGGACCAGGTGCATCCTCCATGATTGGATTATTCACAGAAGTCGGTCCGCTGGAGCTGGTTTCCGGGAACAAACTGAGGAAGAGAAAATATGCCTGGAGCAAGACGCACAACTTGGTATTCATCGATAGTCCTGTCGGCAGCGGGTTTAGCTTTACGGAGAACGAGAAGGGTTACGCTCGCAATGATTCCGATGTGGCTCGCCATCTGTACGAGGCTGTGAGTCAGCTTTACAAGTTGTTCGAGTGGAGCGATTCGTCGGGTTTTTGGATCGCAGGCGAGTCCTATGCAGGGAAATATGTGCCCGCCCTGGCCTATCACATACACAAAGAGCAGACTAAACCTGATTGTAAAGATATAAAGATCCCTCTTCAGGGTTTGGTAATTGGCAACGGACTATCTGATCCCGTGAATCAACTGCAGTATGGAGACTATTTCTATCAGTTGGGTCTAATCGACGACCACGCACTTAGGCAATTCCATATTACGGAGGCAGTTGCCGTCGAGTGCATTCGAAACAACGACATGGAAAATGCCTTCAACTTATTCGACCTCCTGATCTTGGGAAACTCACCTAGCGGATCCTTATTTAAAAAATTTACTGGATTTAACTGGTACTACAACTTTTTGCAGGCCAATAACGATGATTTTATTACAAAGCTAGACAACTTTGTGCAGGCCAATAACACTCGCCATGCCATTCATGTGGGTAGCAAAACCTATCACAATATGGATAAGGACAACAAGGTAAAAATGCATCTAAAGCTGGACTTCATGCGTAGCGTGGTACCTTGGATCGAGGAGCTACTGGAGCACTACACTGTGTGCATGTACAGTGGACAACTGGACGTTATTTTACCCTATCCGTTGACCCGTAACTATTTAAAACGTCTAAAATTCTCCAGCTCTGGTCAATTTGCTACTGCACCTCGGAAGTTGTGGCGTGTCGACGGGGAGTTGGCCGGATATGTGAAGCAGGCCGGCAATTTACTTGAGATACTAGTTCGGAATGCCGGGCATATGGCTCCATCGGATCAGCCTAAATGGTTATATGAGATGATTTATCATTTAACACATTACCATAACAATGAAAAGTAGAGTTCATGATTCCAATGGTTAGGTAATTGGATTTTAAATGACTATACTCCTGTCAATCAACTGTTTAAAAATTAATGCTTTGTAAAAATAATAATATATGATTTATAAAGGAGTCTGTTATTGTAAATTTAAAATAAAGATTATATAGATATAAAGTATGTATCCACAGTTTACATTTTAGTAGAGAATTCTGAAACCGGCTGCCATATAAAGATTTTGTCTGCTGTTGGAGTTTTCAATTTGAAGAGGATGTTTTATGTTTTAATGTTTTAAAACAGGAAAATTGGTGCTTATAAATTTTCGTTTTTCCCTGTTTTAGAAAAGCGCCAAAAACTACGGCCCCCTTTCACTTTGTGGACTTGTCGCAAGACGGCCAACTAAGAAACCAGATTGGTCTAGCTGTGATCGTTTTCCTGAAATTTTAATTTGAAAATAAAAAGAAACAGCCGTTATTCGAATTAAAAAATGACTACTCTTTTAGTTTTAACGGTAATTTTGTCTTTTTCTGCCTAATTTTCCGCTGAAGATAATTTGTTGATACTTAAAAATTGGCAGCACTGTTAACGTGTTAAATTTACTCAAAATGGCACTGTAATCATAACATACAGCTGATATTTAACATTGGCCTTGTTGCTTTCCAGCACTTAATCATTGAGAATGCCGACGTTGTACAACACTTGAATGCTCAAGACACCCCGCTTCCCGCTTTGCCTAAATGCCATTATTATTTTTCGAGTTTCATCCGTAACCACAGTGCAAAATTCAGCCGCACGTTAATAAATAATATATAACAATAATAATGCTTAACTAAACATAAACCCTAGCTCTTTACGTTCATCAACTTAATTTAAGTGTTAACATAGTTTTAAAGTGTTTTAATTCGCCTCAAAGAAGTGCGAAAAGAAATCGTCTCAAGGCGCAGCAAGCACAACCAAAAGGTTGTCGTTGTCTCCGTGTCCGTCTTCGTCGTTGTCTACGTTTTCGTCACCAAAACGTTCTACAAATATTGCATTTGGAATTGCGATCGCTTGTGCAGTCGTTTATGTGCGTTTGCCCTTCTGCATACAAACTAAAATACGAAAATACATTTGCTGCGCAAAGAAGCAGGCCGGAGCAGAGGAGAGCAGAGCCAGAAGGTAAGTGTGCGGCCGCATCGATACATGCATGCAGAGCAAGACTGTTATGCCATATGTGCTCAGTGGCGTCGGCCAAGGGGGGAACGCAGTTCAATGCACCAATCAACCCAATAGGGACAATAAGGGTATTAATTCTGCATCCGTATCCGTGTGTGTCTGTGTCTGTGTCTGTGTATGCAATGCGCATTGAGAACCTGATTATATCCAAATCAAAATGCAGCTGCATTTTATCGAATTTCAACAGCAAAACAACCACAAGCGGAAACTAGAAAAGTGCAACAAGACGAAGATGTATGTTATGTAGGTAAGGGCCAGGAGCAGGCAGTAAGGACAGGGTTGAGGTAGCACATTATCAGAATGCACATTTCCCTGTGCGCATGTGTCTGCATGCCTGCCTCCGTGTGTGCGTATGCGTGTGTGTGTGTGTGTGTGTGGTGGTTGCTTTCGCCCCTTTTGCTGCCGCCTGTCCGAGTCGAGTCCCAAGTCGTCTTTGCAGGCCTGTCACAATTTGATTTAGGCACGTCTGTCCGTGGCTGTCGTCCCGTCCGTACGGTTGCATTTAAATGCAGTTTGCGTACTTTGCATGTTGTTGAAATGGCTGAACAATTGCAAGACAAAAAGCCACCGTTTGTGCTCTTTGTGTGCCAATAAAAATATTTGCTTTGTTAATTTGCAACTTCTTGGAAACTATTGCAGCTGCACCCGGTACCCTAAACAGTAACAGTAACTGCAACTGCAACTGCAACTGCAACTGCAACAGTGCCAGGACGAGGAAGATGCAACATCATGTGCATGCGACGAGAGCAGCGCCGCATCTTCGTGCTGCCCATCATCATAGTCACATGGCGTTGCCCCATCCCCATCCCGGTATGGAGCAACACTTGGGCACATTAGCCGCCGCAGCAGCGCCAGTTGCAACACAGCAACAGCCACAACAGCAACAACAGCAGCAGCAACAACTTCAACAGCAACAGGCGCCGCTGCCGCCGCCGCCGCAACGAGATGCTCATCATGGACGGTAAGAAATTCGGGGGATTTCTCGACTAGAAGTTGGAATTGGACTTGCGTGTTGGGTTGGCTTGTTTAGCTTTGGGTGTTAACCCTTTTGGCGACGCCGTGCAGCGCCGTCATGTCTAGGCTTTTATACGTTGCGGCAATTATGTTAATTCCTGTCACTGACAATCGCCTGTGAGACTCATCATCCCATTTTCTCAACTCATAAATTATAATTTCAGTGGCTCTTTGTTCTTTAGCGCTCAGCATGACTTCCGCTCGATAACGGGTTTACTGTCAGAGCACAAGCAGCGGCAGCAGCAGCAGCAGCAGCGGCGACAACAACAAAAACAACAACAGCAGCATCAGCAGCGGCTGCAATTATCCTTGACGTTCATAAGGATCGCTGTTCTCTTAGCTCAGTTCGTCGCCTTTGTGTGCGATCAGATGTTTTATGCTGTGCCCTCTTAGCTCCAGCTCCAAGTGAACCAAGTTCAGTCGCTCTTCAGTCGCCTTCGGTCTCACAACTCGCACACAACTCGCCTTGTCGTCTTGTCGCATCCGCATTTGAATCTTACACGCAGCATAATTCCGCGATTTCGCAATATAATGTAAACATTTTGTGGCAGCTGATGATGCGTGCTCCTTACTAAACCGTGTATGTCCGTTTAAGTGTATGGAAAAGTGGAAAAGTGAGCAGATATTTGCATAGCAAACTGTGAGGAGACTTGCTAATTTGCGGCAATCAATGAAAGAATTCTAAATGCCATTCCATTCAATTGTCAATTAAAATTGCTGTACACTGTGATTAATTTTGCTTCGCAACGATTGTTGCAATAGATTTAACGCCTTAGCTATATCAACTGAAGTGAGCTGAGAAATCCATACGCTTATTGACCAACACACGCGGTCATCTAGTGTTGAGTGTAAAGTCTCTCTCTCCAAGTGCGACTGCCTGCGCGACCTGGGCACCCCAATCTCTTCTTCAGGGTGTTCGCGGTAGGTGCGTCTCAATTGAATCTGACAGTTGGCGAAAAATGACACGATGCGTAAAAGAATGCGGCTTTTGTGCTTTGTTAAGGATTTCTACCATTGTTCGTCCCTTACCGCTGTTGTCTATCCCAGCAACAACAACAACAACGGCGGCAATAGCAACAACACTTCGGTTAGGGGTGCCAAAGGGTTAACATTGTTGTTGTACTCTGACCATGTTTTGTTGCGTTGTTTTTGTTTTCGATGGCCACTCAATATGGCAGTTTATGTGCTTAGCCCATACGAATTCTTTTTTCTTCTTTGTCATCGTGTACGCTCGAGCAACTTGAGTCTATTATTCCATAGGATTTGGGCTGTTAATTGCTATCACTATGGGCGACATATTATTTAAGAAGTATTTTAGATAATCAAAACAGTCTATAAATAAGCAAATTCTTATCTGTATAGGAAATAATTGAATTCATATTCCTTGTAAGCCTTATTAATTTTCCTTTACTCTCCCTGCAGCCTAAATCATCATCATCTACAGCATATTCACGCACAGCAGCAGCAGCAGCCGGGGCCGCCGCCGCCGCAGCAGCAGCAACCGAATGCCGCGTATCACAACAGCAGCAGCAACAACAGCAACAACAACAATCAAATGCAAAAGATACGACAACAACATCAGCATTTGAACAACGGCAATGGACACATAGCGAAATGCAACCAAGCGCCACCACCGCCACAGGCTTACAATCATCTGGCAGCGAACCCGGCGGGAATACCCTACGGCCAATTGCCACATCATATGGCACATATGGGTAGCTATGCGGCACAGCCATCGCCAGCAAGTGTGCTGAGTGGCAAACCGCCGCATTACTATCTGAGCAACGTCAAACCTATCAAATACAATAATGGCAGCGGCAGCAGCAGCAACATTAATACCAACACCAACAACAACAGCTATGCACATGCACCCAAAGCTATATTACAAAACACATATCGAAATGCCAAGACCAACGGACAAGCTACTGCAGGAGGTGCCACTGATGCAGGAGTTGGCTCCGTAGAGCATGCCCTGCCCACCACACTCAGAATAGTAAGCAGCTGTAGGAACAGCAATGGTGAGAGTATAGTCATAGCCAGCGACGCAATCTGCGAAATGCCGCCCACCGATTCCACTGAAAGTTGTGACTCAATACCGGTATCCGGAACGCAGGCAGAGGATTGCAACAGCAGCGCAGAACACATCGATGCAGCGGGCACATTGTCCAATGAGGACACCAGTGTAGCACGTGGTGCCAAGGATAAGACGCCCATGTGTTTGGTCAATGAGCTGGCCAGATATAACAAGGTGAGTGGAATGTGTTTTAATAATACCGATTGATTCTTATTACAATTCCAATTCTCATCATTCAGATTACACATCAGTATCGATTGACGGGTGAACGTGGACCCGCGCATTGTAAAACGTTTACGGTAACATTAAAGCTGGGCGAGGAGGAATACTCCGCGGATGGCTTCAAAATCAAGAAAGCGCAGCATTTGGCTGCCTCGAAGGCCATTGAAGAAACCAAGTATAAGCACCCTCCTCCTAAGATTCGCCGCAACGACGAGGGCAGCTCGACACGAACTCATATAACACCCACGGTCGAGCTGAATGCGCTTGCCATGAAGCTGGGTCAACGCACTTACTATCTGTTGGATCCCACACAAATGCCACCAGCGGATGCAATGCTTCCACCTGAATATGCTTCATCATTGCTGCCTACACCAGCTGCCGGATTGCCACCACCTCCACCACCGCCTCCATATGCGCTACGTCGCAATGCGAATGGCACTGCTGGTTTTGTCCTGCCTCCACCTCCATCTATGCATGCGCATCATTCGCATGTTGCGCTACCGCCGCAACGAGGTATCTATGGTCATCAGCGTCCGTATACACCTAAATATCAGTCACGCTTTGCGCTACCGCCGACACTTAGTCCGCATATACTGGCCGGGCCACATGGACCGTATGCGCCGCCGCTGCCAGTGACGCCCAGCAAGATTACCTTGTTTGTTGGCAAGCAGAAGTTTGTAGGCATTGGACGCACACTACAGCAGGCAAAGCACGATGCTGCGGCACGTGCATTGCAGGTGCTCAAGACGCAGGCTAATACCATGCCAGAGGAGGCACTGGATGATTCCTTGGATGAAGGCGACAAAAAGTCACCAATTTCACAGGTGCATGAAATTGGAATCAAGCGCGACATGACTGTGCATTTTAAGGTGTTACGTGAGGAGGGCCCGGCGCACATGAAGAACTTCATCACGGCATGCATTGTGGGCTCCATTGTGAGCGAGGGCGAGGGCAACGGTAAAAAGATATCTAAGAAACGTGCAGCTGAAAAGATGTTGGTGGAACTGCAGAAATTACCGCCTCTAACGCCAACAAAACAGACCCCCATGAAACGCATCAAAGTGAAGACGCCTGGCAAAGGAAGCACAGCGAATGTAGCTGCAGGTATAGCAGCTGCCGCTATTTCATCTCTGGGTAAACCAGAGCGACGTAAACGTGGATCAGCGGCCATTAAGGATAAACCAGTTGTGGAACCCGATGACTCAGAGAATCCCATCACGAAGCTTATTCAACTCCAGCAAACACGCAAAGAAAAGGAACCCATCTTTGAAATGATCGCCAAGAACGGCAATGAGACATCCAGGCGAAGAGAATTCGTCATGGAGGTGTCTGCCAGTGGCAATACAGCCCGTGGCACCGGCAACAGTAAAAAGTTGGCCAAGCGCAATGCAGCACAGGGTAAGTTAAACTAAAACTTTACTGGAAATTGTTTTGCTAATCAACTTTTGCTTGCCTTTAGCTTTGCTGGAACTGCTAGAGAATGCCAATCAGGGTGGCAGTGATGCGGGGCACTCGTTGGATAACAATGGGGCGCCTGTAGCAGTTGCAGCGGACGTGGCAACTGACGGTCTCGAAGTACCTATGGTCTCAACTCCGGCAGGTCCTGTGCCCGGCATTCTAATTCTTCGTCAAAACAAGAAACGTAAGTTAGGTGCAGACTCTGTCAAGATTCGTGGTGAACAACATGATTTGTCAATTGCAGCAGCGAAGAAAAAGGATGCGGTTATTGTTGTTAAAGCCAATGTGGAGCCAGCAAAGGAAAACGAAGCCAAAACGGACGCTACAGTAACAACAATTCCCACTGCAGCAGCAGACGAAAATGGCAGCAATAACAGTAACAGCAACAGCTCCGAGTCAAATGCCAATGAAGGTGCCAATGGCAACGAGAGTGCCTTAAACACTTCCACGGGTAGCAACTCGAGCGGCGTGAGCAGCAACAGCAGCAACGGAGCCGGCAACAGCAACAATGGAGCAAATAGCGGTGGCAACTCCAGCGGTGCTGGAGGCAGCGGAGGTGGAGGCGGTGTGCATATGAAAGAGCAACTAATCTATCTCAGTAAACTGTTGGAGTTTGAGGTAAGTTCGGATGAATTCTAAGTCAAGCCAGATTAATTGCAATGCTTGCTTTGTAGGTCAACTTTTCAGACTACCCCAAGGGCAATCACAATGAGTTTCTTACCATTGTCACACTATCCACAAATCCACCACAGATCTGTCATGGCGTGGGCAAAAGCTGCGAGGAGTCGCAGAATGCGGCTGCACGCAATGCACTGAAAATTCTCAGCGAACTGGGCCTCAATAATGCCAAGAAATAAGCCAAACTAAAGTAAACTAAACTAATCTGCAATTTTTGTTGTTGTGCATATGCAAAACTAAAAGATGAACTAAAGCAAAGACAAAAACAAAACAAAAAAACACCCGTCCACAAATCAAACCTTAAAAAGCTCAATGAAAAAAAAAAAAAAAAAAAAAAAAAAAAATTAATAAAAATCTGTGTGCAAATTTGAAGTATGTAAAGAAAAACTATGCAAGAAACAGTTCTTTTTGAAATAGCAAATTATTAGTTAATACCTATTTATTTATTTATGTGCAAGTGTGCGCAATGTGCGTCGTGGTTTGTCTGCGAAATAAACAAACTGATCGTGCATTGGGCAAGCTGCTGTTATTATTTTATTTATTTGTTGTTGAATTTGAGAAAAATGAAACGAATTGAACAGATCTGAGCCAAGTCAAGCAACGAAAACTCAACTCAATGCTAATAATCCAGTATAAACCTGTAATAAGAACAATAATTACATAGCCTTATGGAAACACAACCAAGAAATGTTGCAGCATGTTGCACACATAATCTTTATTGATGTTTGATGTAAACTTGTCCTTAAGAAAAAGTGTAAACTCCATTAGGCACTTGAATTAAATTGATGAACATGTTAGAAACAAAAAGAAAAAGCTAACCTAATTGAAAATTATAATATTTATTAGCTGCATGCGGCTGCTGAGATGCTTCTGTAAAGCTTTCAAAAAATAAATACAAAAATTTTGTTGCCACAAATGTGAAAAGAGAACCTAAAACAATAACTTAAACTAGAAGGTAGAAAGCCAACAAGCTGCACACGCTTGTGAAATTTTTAATTTATTTTTTCAAAGCCAGCAAAGCCGATTGAACGAAGCTTGAGAACGGCTTGAAGAATTGCTTGTGGTCAAATGTATGATGGAACTCGTCGAATAATGAATCTATAATATTATATAATATACACTATAATTAAACTTATAACATAAGCACAAAGAACAACAAAAGCAACTACAACAATTGTGCAGCTTACTAAATTTCATTAAACATTTCGATTTGCAAAGCGATTAGCGATGCCCGCAATTCGATTCGCTAACGTTTTGCGAATTGCTCATGTGACATTTGAAATTTGTTGGCCCAACGTGGTGGAAGTTGATGCGACAATTTGTGGCGTCTGTTGCCTCAAATTGTGGCAGCCGCTGCTGTGTTGGGCTATTCGCTTATGGTATCTAAAGAAGGAAATACAATTTACATAATCGTTAATTATATATAATTAAATGTTTAAAATCCATTTTGTAAATGCTCAGTTTTTGGCGAGTCCAACTAAAAGCTGAGCATCTTTATGAATAACGTGTTGTTTAAATGCCCCCGTTTTCGATTGTTTATTTGTGTTTTTTAATATATATATATATATAAATATATGTATATATATGTCAGTTTATTACACTCACACACATACAGAGATTGTTTACAGTCGGTTTTGTTATACACACAAAACACATCGAAATTATTTGTACAATAGTTTTTAATTGCTTAAATGCCCACTAAACAGCACAGATTAAGCGTTAAGTTGCGTTATTATGTCAAATTGTATTTTGTCGAAAGAATTCTCTCGTCGGAACAATGTGCATGATTACTTTGGATAGCAGATTGCGAAAATTGTAAGAAATCTGAAGGATAAGCGCATTACAACACACCCAGTATTAAATCGTATACACACAAAACACTCACATGAATAACTTAATAATTTATATATTTATAAATGCATATATACAAAATATATATGAACAAATCAATGTATACCTTAAATCGTGCACATTGTTTGCATGCGCGACCCCACTCCACTGCCCTGCCCTCTCCTGCGCCCATATCTACCTCCTCCCACGCTAAGCAACTCCCCAACCTCCCCCGCCCCAATGAATATGTACATTTTGTTAGAAGATTTTGCAAATCGAGAAACAAACACTTGGCAATGACTCAACAAATCAATCTTAATCTTTGCAAAATCTTCACAAAATTAATAAGATATAATATATAATATGTCATAATTATGTTTATAAAGAAGGAAACAAACTAATCTGTTCATTAAGACCAGCAAAAAAACAAATGAAGAATACAAAAGGCATCAGAGTTGTGACTACAGCTAAATAAACATTTATTAGATTTTAAGCCTGCCCATAAAAGAAATAACAATGAGATGGAAAAGAAGAAGTAGCTGAAGAAGCAACAACAAGTGTAAGTCTTATAAACAAAAGTCTTGTCTTTCATGTGTAAACAAATACAAAGCGTGAAGAACCTACTACTATGATTTGTAAACTGTAATACTTGTAATAAACATTCAAATAAAGTTGAAAACAAAGTTTTTCGATTGCTAGTGAATTGTGAGGGGGGACTTATATCACACACTATCTATACAATATCATATTTTTCTATAGATCTACGATCCTAAGCTACTATAGCTGTTCATTTATGTCATTTGCCGCTTCATAAACTAATGCTCTGAATTTATGGCCAACTCCGTCCGGCCTGTGCCTTATGTAAAAAATATCATAAAAATTAGAGAAAATTATAAACAACAGAAAATAGTAGGGTATATAAAAAAAGCAGCTAAACTGGTGACAGGTTGGCGGGAATTAACGCTTGTTAATTTGACAAACATTTCGCAAGGTTCGCGACGAAACTGTAAACGCATTAAATACCTAATATGTTTATTGATCATCATCGATGACTAATCGGCCAATCGTTTTACCATATGCAAGACATATAAAATCAAAGCATATTTTGTTTTTTTGGTAGAGACAAGTTTGCATAACTTGTGAGGGAAGAGAACCCAGTAAGGCGCCGAGCATCGCGATAAGAAACACGCGAAATTGGTGTAGTTGTATATACATAAATAATTCCGTATCGAAGTTAAGTCAAGTTGTGCCTGTGACATGTGACAGTTCAATTTATTTTGATCTGTTGTTGCAGCCTGCTGTTTCTTCTTCCTCATCTTCTCTCGCTGCGGTCCTGTATATGGACATAAAACATGTTTACCCCTGCCCTGCCTTGCCCTTGCAACATATGTTGTAAGTAGGCGCGTCGCTTGTGCAGCATCGCTCTGCGCTTTCTCCGCTGGCATTTGGCTAGCCGATTAAAACACACACACTCAACTTTTGGTGGCAAATGCATAATAAAAACATAAAATTAAAGAAATGTGTTTTACTGCGTTGTTGTTGCTGTTGCTGTTGCCCTCCCTGCACATGTGACGCAGCCCTGGCCCTATCGCCTCCCCCCTTGCCCGACCTCTCGGCAAAATCAAAGCGTTGGCTACATTTGCATTTGCATTTCTTTCGACTGTCCCTTCCCCCCATTCCATCCCGCTCCACCTTTCTCTCATGCTCTCTCTTTCTTTCGGAGATGCACAGCCGGCACAATTTGGTGTGTGTGTGTGTGCGTGTGTTGATTAATTTATGGCGTTGATAATAATCCGGCACCGGCATCGTGTGATTATGAAATTTGTAACTTGTGTCTTGTGTTTTTTTTTGTATCTGTTTCGTGGTTTTGGCAAAAGAAATCAATAATACAGCGGGAGGAGTGAAACAAAGAAAGACAGAGAAAACAGAGAGAGAAAGAGAGAGAGAGAGAGAGACAGGGAGCAAGAGGCCCAGAAACAAGATGAGAGACAAGAAATTAACATGTGTTTGTCAGCGCCGGCAGAGACATTAGTAAAGCCAGCCAAAAAAAATAGAGACACATCCAAAAATGATGTAATAAGCATTTGATTTTGATATGCCACGGGAATTCGAGTCGGAATTGGGTTTTTGGGATTTTGTTGGAATGTTTCGACTCGACTGGCTTGGCGCTGCGGAAATGGAAGTTCAGCTCGGCGCATCGAGCAATTAATGCCGAAGTATCAATTTTAGCCAGTTTTCCCTGATTGTTATGGGGTTTATGTAAGCGTTCCGATATTAATTTACAAAAAATACACACACATGGTATATGTATTCAAAATCTTTGGGAATTTTCGGGCGTTGGTTTCGCTTCTCTTTCGAACGAAAGTGAAACTCTCTCTCCCTCTCGATTCGATTATGGGATTGAGTTGAGTGCGCTCCGCGAGCTGCCATTTGGTTTGGCCAATTTTCGGTTTTTACATTTTTGATTTTTGATTTTTGATTTTTGCTTTTCGATCTTTGATTTATCTGCCTGTCAGCTGCGATTGCCTGGCCAGATAATTTGGCATTTGACAAGCATTTAGAAGCGCACGCCTATCCGTCTCCGAGTCCGCAAGTGTGGGAATCCGCCGTGGACGTCCGACACGTATTGTCCATGACAAAGTGAATTAGGCGATTCGAAATGGAATTCATCACTTTAACCCGCTGAGAGTTGTTGGCGTGTTCCCGACCTGCTGGCTAAGCCGAAATTTCTTTTAATCATGCCTAATGAGCTTTTCACATTGGCTTTTTGGCTTTTGGCTTTTGTTTTTGTTGTTGCCCTTTCTTTGGATGTAGCGTGCGCGCAGCGAGAATATGAATTATGCCTCCCCATATGCGTTATGGCTTTTATTTAAGCCAGTAGCATTGTTTAATTTGCCTCCATTTGCATGCGGATTGGGGCCTTGGGGCTGCTGCTGCCTCAGTTTGTTGTGGATCGATTAAAACGGTTTCTTTGCAGGTGTCTTTTCTTTGTTGGAATGATTTATTATGCCCCTGCCTTCCCCACGCCCAGTAGGCAATAGATTTTAGAGCTAAATTTTATTCAATTGGGTTTTCTATAAACTAAAGTCCTACAATTTCCTTAAGGAATCCTTAATTAGTTGTCATTTATTACTGTGAACCCAAGTTGAATAAATTTATCATGTTTCTTCTGAGAATTTTGTTGAAATTAAAATTTTACCTGTCTTGGGAACGATGTCATTAACAATGCGGCTCTTAAGATATCTGCGCTGTTAATCCTTAGTAGATCTACAAAGTGATTCCTTGAGATTGTCTAAGCTTTGCTTTGAACATTTTACTTAGCCTGACTCAACCTCTATATGCATGACGATTCTTTATTAACGGATCTGCAGAGATACCCCATAATTATTTGCGTTTAAGTATACAATGAAGTCGTATAATTACGAGGCGCGTGCAGGAAGTGAAGTCGATGCGAACCGATGCGAACCGATGCGAACCAAGCGCCCACATTTGTTTTAACTAATCAAAAAGTAGCCGCAGGTGGAGAGCAACGAGAACGGAGACCCGCAAGTCGAAGTGGTAACAAATTATGCCTAGAGAATGTTGTGGATATATGCGTGTATATTATTGTGCAACTGATTTGCCTGAAGTGCCAACAATTGGATTACTCGCGATTGAAGTACACAGCAATCACTTGAGCTAACTCGACTTAAGTACTATAAGACTATTTTTATTTGACTGTTAAATAAAGTCTTAATTATATAAAGTGACTGTAAAATTTTAGAAAGCTGTTTTTGGTTTGCGTTTTATAGGCATTAAGCACGATTTAATTTTAACAAAATGAAAAAGTGAATTTGTTGTAATTAAGATTATTTTTGTAAAAATCCATACCGAAACAAGGAAAGACTTGATAAATATTATGACTTATAATTTAATGGTTAAAAATGTTTACTGAGTTCGTTTGTCGTACTAGTGATGCGAAGTTCAGGTCCAGTTTAAAGTACAAAATCATGGAATGATATTATATCAGAATAAAGAGTGTAGTTACATTAACTGAACGGGTACATCACATTTTAATGATATTTGACATAAAAGCTTTCCGCGATGGTCCGATTGCCAACGACCATAAGCGCAACCGTGTGACCATTTCAAAGGAGTGTTTCGATTTCAACCGCAACAAACGAATTTTGGCGTTTCTTACGTAGACGAAACATGGATCCACCACCAACAGAGACCAAAGAACAATCAAGACAGGTTTCTGTGAACGTGACAAAGAAGGCCAAGGTGGTCTCCAAAGGTCTAATTTTTGGATGCAAAGGTATCATTACATATTACCTTAAAAGGGTAAACGATCACCGGCGAATATTATTAGCTTTTGGACAGATTCATATTGATTTGAAGCAGAAACACCGCATGGCAAAAAGTGCTTCCAGGACAATGCTAATTATAGCATGGCAAATTTCATAAATTGGGCTCAACTGCTACCCAGCATATTTCAATTAGCCCCCTGTATATTTTTTTTCAAACATGAAGAAATGGCTCGGCAGGAAAAACGACTATTTAGGGCCTAACCTATTAAGGAAAAAAAATGAAAAACGACTAATGAAGAGCTAAGAGATATGTGGCTTTACAAAAATATATTATAAAAGTCACTTAACCCCTCGTACAAAGGAAACACTCGACAGGCGGTCCGATCGATGGGCTTCATTTATAATACCAGCGAAACGAGCTGCGACGAGGCAAGGCGAAGAAATAGATTCAGATGAAATACGAAATACGAAGTAGAAGATTTCTTATTGGAAATCAGCAATATCATTAATTTTTATTGCTCTTTAACGAAGTGTGGGAGGAGTGGGGGCGAAGCCGGACGGGCTGAAAATGGCACAAGTGCTTGCATAATGACTATTTCTAATTCAATTTTGAGGGCGCAAAAGAGACAAATATATTCGAGTTATTTTGCATAAAAACGAATGGTTTTCGCTGCGATTATGTGTCGAACTGATGGATGCCTAACGCGGCAATAATAATAATAATGGCAGCACGTGTTTTTTGCTTAATTTGCAAATCGATACCCTGTGAGGTAAATGTTGTGGGGTTTATTGTTGAAAAGATTTTTGAAAATAAAAATAAAAGAAAATAATGAGTTTTTTTTATATTTTTGCAAATATTAATTTGAAATTCGTTGAACTCCTTCAAACCTTTCTTCTATAAAGAAGTCCTGAAAATTGCGTAGAAATTTTCAATGATTTTCTAAAATTGTTTATATTTTTTACAGAGTATTTACCCAAGCACATACCTAAAAGCATAGCTCGCAGCTCTTTCAATATTTATTGGCTGTTTCGACGGATTTGTCAAGAAGCAAAGAGGAAGAAGCAGAAGCAGAAGCAGCAGAGAGACGCATCACAAAGACAAATTCGCCAATGAAAGAAAACATACGAAGTGTCATGTTCGTAGATAAGGCGTACAAAAGGCTTAGAGAGCTTAGCAGCCATAGAGTAGAGACAAAACAAATCAAATAACCGAATAATAATGGCAATGAGAACTGAAGCGTGCATAATCAAATTGTTCCCACTGTTTAATTAATGACAACGCCAAATGCCGTTTAATAATAGAATTTATTGATAAAACCCTGCACCGATGTACTCATGCTTTATATATACATATATATATCTATCTATAGCCATTGTGTCTGCTTTTGTGCCTGTTGTTGTTGTTGTTGTTGTTGTTGTTGCTGCCGTCTCTGTCTCGTTTTGTGTAGGTCTGCCTTAGTAACCCTGGTTACGAAGCTTCTGCAGATCCTCCTCAAAGTTCGCAGGCGTCCAAGTGCCAAACAAGCCATCCCCCATCATAATGTAAGCCTTGAACACGGTATTCCAGTCAGGATGCGGTCGATCCTCATACTTCTCCTCCAGCGTCTCTTCGGCAGCACATTGATGCAAGAGCAGCAGCAGCAGCATTTGAGTTGCCACTGCCAGCAGCCAGAAGCGGCAACCTGGCAAACGTGAACGCATGTTATTTCTAGTAATTAATTAATGGAAAACTATTTCAATTTGAATTGCAAGCCGAGTGTTGTCACTTTTATAGGCGAATTCTGTCGACACACTTTGCCGTGTTGCCACAGTTGGTTCGATTAGAGATCGTGCGTGTGTAAACAACGCTTTGTTGTTGCTTGTCAAACACACTGTCGGACACTGGCCAAAAGCGGATCACGGACAACTAAACAATATGTGTTGCTTGCTTGTTGCTTGCTTGCTTGCTTGCCCGTTGTCCGGAGATGCCTCCAAATCGCGTGGTGCATGGCAGAATCAGCGAATCGGATAAGTAATTTGATGCCGCACGGCGCACACCAACGCCACCACCAACACCGCCGACACCACCTACTCCATTAATCATTGCAGAGTCTCTGGGCCAAAATGCTTCAAGTGCAGCCGTTAAATTACCTCGCTAAGTTGCTTTAATTGATCGCACGAGCTTTTGTTTGAGTTTAATTAAACAAAAGTGTCGAAAATAATCTTTAGATTTGGGTCACACGATGCTCAAAGTTGGCCGATGCGGAAATTGTTAGTATGACAGCCAAATCAGCTCTGCGCCTCGCCGCACTCCTTCGCTAAAAGCCTTGAAGACATAGCTTAATAAATTAATATAAATAAATTAAGTACAGCGGCAACAACAACAACAACAGCAACTAAATGTAGATCTCATGCTGCATTCTTGTTGGCCCAAAGCAAAAATCGTGAGAAATTTCGTGCGGTCAAAATGAAAATGAAAGTCCGCCAAGATGCCATTTCTCACTGACCAAAGACGAAGAAGGGCCCCAAATGCATTTTTGATATGTTGCAGCGGCAACAGCAACAACATCGGCAGCAACAGCAGCAGCAGCAGGTTGTCACCGGTTCCCAACCGGAGCAGCAGCCCAGCAGCATCATCATCGCCATCTCCATCATCATCATCGTCATCGTCTCGTGATACGCAATCGATTGTTTTTTTTGGTTTTTGTTTTGTGTTGGCTTGTTTCTTGTTTTTGTTGTATCTTCTTCTTTTACGCATATTATAAGACCGTTTCGGTTGCTGTCGCTCGTTCGCTCGCCTCGTCTTATTTTGGCCAAATATTTCGATATCTTTGGCTTTTCAGTTCAGTTCAGTTCAAGTTCGCGTCTCGAACGGTTTGAGTTTTGTGTCGACGCGTCGATCGAGTTATAGTTCGAGCTGCAGGATAACTGGCCAGGATATAACTAACTGGCAGGATAATATGCTTTTGTGCTGCTTCGGCTATTGTGAAGTTGTTGTCTAAAAGTGTTTTGAAAATATAAACGAAAAGTTCATCGGAAATTAAAAACAAAACTGAGAATTAAGTTGCAAGATAAGCGAAATTATTTATTTATTAACTGAAAGGTAAATTATAACTGTGCTACGTTGACAATGAAATTAGGAAAGTTTGTTCGAATAAAGCAGTTAAACTGATCAATATTATAAACTCTGACAACTAACATGGTGGCAAAGGATTTAAATACTCCAAAAGGATTAAAAAACATACATTATATAGAAAAAAAAAACTGTAGGAAAAATAATTTTGGATTTTTTAAGAAATCCTTCGAAATATCATGTTTATAGTAGATCTATAAATGTATTGGTATTCACTCAAAGCTTTTCAAATTTAGTAGAATAATTATAAAGAATAAAGAGTATTACTCTGTATTACTCTTTGAGTGTACTACATAAACTTTTATTAAATTTAAGTTTTTAACGTAAAGATTTTCAAAACCAACAACTAATTTAAGAGTTAAATTGCAAAAAAGCGTGTTGATTTTTTCTTAAAGATTCGTTTAATGGACTCGGAATACTTCAAGTCTAGATATCAAATTAAAAGGATCATTTATAAATCCATCAAACAATTTTTTATTTTCGCTTCTTTAATTTTTAATTTTTTTTTTTTTTAATTTTTAAATTTTCTGCTCAAGTCATCCATATTTTCTTGATTAATTCAGTACATTTTCCTTGAAGTTTCTTAATAAAATTTTTTCAAAGGTCGAGCTTTAAATAATTTACAATTTTTATATGGTTTTTTTGAGAAACTCGATTTTTCAAATTTCAAGTCCAAATCCCGTAAATTATATCAAGAAAATAATACTCTTTATTCCACAAAGAGCCCTCATTCTAAGTCGAAAACAATTGTGGTTGCTCTTTGTTAAGCCCTCTGATTGTGCTTTCGTAGCCCTTCTACATGGATCTTGAAATAATTGCTTAATATGCTCAATTCAGTGCAGATACCTGACAGCCCACAATGCCAGACCAACAATGCGGATATACAATCGATAATTCCCCGACTTGAAAGCGAGGCAGACACAGTGCGATCTGCGCCGGGTCTGAAGTGGTCCGCATTCTCGGCTCGTAGTAGTACGTGTTACGCACTCAATTAACGTCAGATGAGCAGCAATGACAGCCACTTGGAGTTAGAACTCTGAATCGCATCGAGACGCTGTGAGAAAATTCCCCCCAGCATAATTGAAGAATGTTTGCCTTAGATTGATGTCATGCTCGACACGAGGATCCTTTTGCTCATCCTCTTTGGGGCTATTTGAATCATCGCTCGAGTGGATTTCGCATCGTTCTGTTTACCCAGTCACATCAGAATTAGATTGCTATTATTAAATTTTGGAGTATAGCGAAACCAGTTCCAAAGTAATTGACTGCGGGCATATGATATCATTGAAGATTTATGGTTCGGTTACCCCCCCATGAAAACGTGCTGCTAATTTATTGGCACCAAACAAGAGGAAGCTCACCTCAAATGATCGTGTGATTAAAGGTCTAGCAATTCAAGCTATTTCTCGCTGTTCTCAGTTGAACTCTAGATAATTTAGTAGTAAAATAATTACAGATTACACAATGCGGAATCGATGAGATTACAGCACGAAAAACCAAACCAAACCAAAACAAAACCAAAACAAAACCAAACTAAGCAAAACATTTGATGTTCGAGCAAACGTTGAAAGCGATTTAATGAGTTTGTCCGTTCACTTTTGCCTGGCTCTGACTATGCTTACCTATGTTTATCATGCATATTTTCATCTGTTTTCCAGCTGAGTTTTGTAGCTTCTTTAGCTTCTTCAGTCTGTCTGGCATTTTTGATGGATCATTGCAGACAATGAGTTGTAAATCTCGGCATGAGGCACGCTTCCTCATTGTCGAGTACTGCGAGCCATTGTTTTGGTCAGATCTTGCTCTTGATATTGACCCTGAGAGTGGGTCGAATGTAAATCGTTTGTTACACTTTGCCCGCGGCCCTCAAGTTCACTTGAACCGTAATTTGTAATAGGTTCAAGTTGCATTTGCATAAAGTAATTGTTGCTGAAGGAACTTAAATTGGAATTGGAATTCGTAGCGGAATCTTTAGTAGAGTTGGTCCAGTTGGTCTAGCTATGCCTATGGGGGTCATTAAAATACAATTAGATGCTGCTTAGATAGTCATTATCAGCCTCAACTAGAACTGGTTGGCTTACAGTTTATTGACATATGTCGCAGGTTGTTGACTCGTCCGCAGTTATAATGTCTCATATACATATATATGGTTTTTATATACATACCCAAATAAATAGCCCCATTTGCGGCGCGCCCAAGAAAACGCTTTAATTGTCGCCGCCGAATTAGTTTTGCATAGGTTTTTATTTTATTATTGAATAAGTTTTACATCATCAGACGACGCGTTATATAATCGATTAAGTTATCAAATGCTGCTTGCCGCAGACAGTTAAAATTGGAAAATAATTAAATGCCGATTTTTTCTCCATATGCTCAACTTCTTCTTTTTTTCTCTCGCTGCTTTGCGCTTTTTGTTGGGCAAACAAAGGCGAAAATTGATCGGTCTTTTCGCTTGGCAAATTGTTGCCAACTTCTGTTGAATGTTATTTATACAATATTTATGCTGTTTGTTCGTCGGTTCGTCGGTTCGCCCGTGCGCCAGTTCGTCTGTTTTGTTATCTGCCGCTCGTTTCGGGCAGTTCATTTCATTCAGCTTCATTTCGCGCACTTCAACTGACATGATATTCACAATGGGCCACTGTGCTGGGCCTCGAGTGCGCTGCTGCTCCTTTTGATGCTCAATTGTTTTGGCTTCCTTACACAATATTCAATTGCAGGCAATTTTCATGGTAAACACTTCACAAGTTATGCGAAACATGTCAAGTGTTAGCGATGTGCAAGTTCGTTTCCTAAGTCTTTCGCCTGTCAAGTTCGTTTCCTAAGTCTTTCGCCTGCCTGCCAAGTTCGTTTCCTAAGTCTTTCGCCTGCCCATCAATGGATGTCAATGAATATCGCACATTGCATTAACGAGTCTAGACGGCAAGTAATTTCGACTCGTATCGAACATAATGAGCTGTCGGTAGCGTGACCTTAGACGGTGTTAAGCTTGAGCTAGCACCACGCATACCATTTCAGTTGGAGAAGCTATCGATTATAATCGATTAGTCGCATTCTAAACGCTGAACAAATACTTATTTGATAACTCGGCTCATCAATTTACGCGCTTGATTAATGAAACTTGCAGCTTAGCACGGCTTATACAATGACACGCGCTTAAGTCGGCATTTCTGTATAAGTAAATTCGGCAATTAATCAAAACGGATCGATTGAGTTCCCACAGTGTGGTCAGTGATGGAAAAACTGCAAGGAAAATCGAAGGATTTTTTGATTTTTAGGTTTGGATTTAATTAAGCTCATTATGTTACTATATTTTGGAAACGTAGCCATTGCGACCTTTCAGCTCTTATGGGGACTTCCTTTTCCTAAACAATTTAAAATTGTAATAAAATTTTAGGAATTTGATGACTTTTGCGCTTGATTACCTAAACCATCATAATTTAATTAAATTTAACGTCCGCAACGTGTTGAAATTGATACCTACGATATGTAGATCAAACGGAAATCGGGGCTGTTGCTGCCAAGGTCGTCGGTCCACGGTTTCCTTTTATTGTGCAGCCAGTTTGGTGCTGCCGATAAGAAACCTGCGCATTTTTATTTCGTGCCGATCATATAAGGCCTCTGCCAACAGACTAATAGAATGTGACGGCAATGTGTATTGGCCCACGCACAGTGCCATTCAAAAGTCTGTGCACCAGCACGAGCTCTCTGCCGTTTGTTTTGGTTTAATAAATCAGTGCGGAACACGGTGAAGATGCGCTCGATTTGGTTACGTGTGTGAGAAAAAAAAAAAAAAAAAATGGGCACGCCTCAATGTGGTTACGATTTGGCTGTTGTTGCTGTTGTGTTTGTATTTATGCTAATTGGACAGCATGCTGGCTCTTACGTCGCCGGGCAAACGTTTTATATTCAAATGTTTTCAACAGCGTGTTCATTTTAATCAATGAATGTTTATCGATTCATAATTTATCAATCAGCCTAATGCATAATGAAATCATTATTTTGTAAGCGTGCAATTTACATACAATTTAACTGAGAGTGTGTGCGTGTGTGTGGTTTACTTTCAGCATGCCCCGGTTACGGTTACGCCTGGCATGCCTGGCTCTGCTCACGCTGATGCTGGGTGCATCGGTTCACGCGCAGGGCAACTTTGAGGATGCGGACAAGGCGAATGACTATACGGATCAGCAGTTCGATCTGCGGCACACAATACCTGGCGAGCCCGGCGTGGATTATCCCATTCTCAGCGAGGTGCCCAAGACCAGCTTCGTCTGTAAGGGCCGACACGAAGGTAGAGTATAGTCGAAGTGACGGTTTCGTTATCAATGATGTTCATACTTTCGGTTTTCTTTTCCGCTTAGGTTACTATGCTGACGTGGAGAGTCGCTGCCAGGCTTTCCGCATCTGCGCCCACACCGCACGCACCGCCCAGGGCTTTGGCTTCCTCTGCCCCAACGGCACCGTCTTCAGCCAGCAGAACTTCGTCTGCGACTGGTATCGCAATGTGGACTGCGATGCCTCGGAGCGCTACTACGACATGAATCGAGAGCACAGCGTGGGCAACACGCAGCAAATGATGGAGCGTGTGCGACAGATGATGGAGTATCCCACCATGACCATATCGAAGGCACTGCAGCAACAGCAGCAGCAGCAGTTCAGCCCACGCCCGCAGCACACGCATCAGACACTCAGCAAGGATCTGAGCAATGTAAGTGGAGTGCTTAGTCAACCGGCTGCCATTAGCCCGGCCAAAGCAGTGCTGCGTGGTGAGGACATCAAGAGCGAACCGCTGCCAGCACCGGCAGCAGGTGCTGCAAGCAGCCCCTACAGGTGACGATGAGGACATCTATGTGAACAGCCTGGGTGAGCTTTCCTCGGATCCGGGCATACAGTTCGATCACACAAATGCTCACATCATCGCCGAGTATCCACGTGAGTATCACTACCAGAAGCAAAAGAACTTTGCCGAGCACGTCAATGCGGGACTGGAGCAAGCGGAGGAGCCCTCCACCAGTTCGCAGGAGCAAATGGCACCCGAATACATCAAGCAGATTCGCAACACCAAGGACGAAGCTACCCAACTGGATCTGGTCTCGAATATAAATAATCTGCTGGAGGAAGTCTCAACTGATCTGGATCCCAGCGTCTCAGGTTATCAGTCGATGAGTCCGCAGAAGGTGAAGCAACCATTCAGATTTCTTAGTCGAGGATTCGCCATGCAGTCGAAGGATGCGGGCAAATCCAGTTCGGCCTATGTATACACAAAACCCAAGCAGACGCCGGGCACAATCAGATTTACGGTAAGTGGGATGTAGATAGAGAGCTTAATAAATACCGATAGTAAACGATAGTATCGATATATTTATATAAGTCAAGTTTGTGCTCTCTAAGCTCTTTTCTATTGCTAAAACAAAAAGATTTTCACCTATCGAAACGAGCTGTGCTATCGGATAGTTAGTAGCTATCGTCATCGAATACTTATAACAACGATAGTATGAAAATATGATAGACTTTGTTTTCAATTAATTAAGTTTGCGCTCTTCTTTTATAATGAAAGAACAAGAGCGTTGGTAACTATAGATATGAGTTATCGCTACTACCTCATATCCTATCAACTATTTAGCAGCTCTCCTCACCTAAAACCGAAGGCAGAACTAACTTACCTATAGTAACGGTTTGCATTAGTCTCTATATTTTTAGAAGGTATTGTGGTTTCCAATCCATGAGCCAGAGGCTTACTAAATATCGGTTGGAGCTATAGTTTAGCAGCTCTTTTCGTACTAGGGTATCGATAATTTAAGTTAAGTTAAATTTAGGCTATTACAAGAAAAAAAGGTAACCAACAATTGATATAAGTTATCGCTACTATGGTACTTACTATCGGCTGTTTAGTAGCTACCATCACTAAAACTCTCTACTGACAAGCTTTATTAGCTATCTATCTATCAATTTATCTTGCAATCTTTGCCATCTTTCAACTCTTTCTCTCTTTCTTTATTGATTTCTCTCTACTCCTAACTCTGTCGCTATTCTATCAAAACTATCGCCTACAACTCTGAAAAACTCACCCACCACACATCTCAAATCACACAAACCCACAACTAAAGCCCAATGAGATACCCCTTGATGCTCAGAAAGACACTGAACACAAACCCAAATTCAATAATGATAAAACCGCAAGCACCACGACAGACAGCAGCAGCTTAGCCACAACCACGGAAGCTACAATTACCGATGAGGTGGAAGCGTTGCTAATCGTGCCCACATTGCCGCCGGCGTATGAAGTAGAGGCAACAACAACAACAACAACTCCAATAAGCAGCACAACCACAGCAAGCACAACACAAGCCATCGCAACTTTTGCTACTATTGCAGTTCCTCATGCGGATTACAGTAGCGAGGTGCCTGTCATAGAGTCCATTGGTCAAGCAGCTGCTCTGAGCGCCAGTCATGCGCTGGTCGAGAGCAATCAACAGGAGCAGGATGCATCTCTTGATGCCTCCACGGCCGACAAGACCGATGTGCATCAACAGGCGGAGAAATTGCTCATTGCCGGCGTCAAGCAAACCTCGCACGACGAGGAGGCGGCACTGCGCACAACCCGCTTAACCCTGGGAAGGCCACCTGTTAGCAGCAGCAGTAGCAGCACAACAACAACTACAGCAAGAACCACGCCGGCAATGTTCACCTCAACGGAAACAGTGACAGAGATCAGCAGCACGCAGGAGCGCATACGCGGCTATAGACGCTTTGCACAGAAGCGTGTGGGCGGCAGCGCAGCGCTGTTGCGACGTGGCACCAAGCCAACCCCCGGTAGCAGCACCAGCAAAAGCACAACAACAACCACGCAACGCAGCACGACGCCAACGCGCAGCTATCAGGAACGTTTGGCCGCAAGTCGCCTGCGACTGTCGCGTCTCTCGTTGGCCACAAAGCCGACAGCAACAACGGCAGCAGCAACAAGCCGAGCCACAACCACTCGACCAACAACAACAGCAACTACAAGCACCACGAGAACAACTGCATCAGCTTTATCGCCTGTGCGCGCTGGCGCCGAGCTGGGACCAAATCGCAAACTCTCCGTTCGCAACATTGACAAGGAGACGGGACAGCATCGCGCCAGCTGGGACAGCGTGCAGAGTAACTTGCAACGCTTCCAAGTGCAGCGCGGCAACCGTGTCTACACGCCAGCAACACGCGCCAGCAGCAGCAGAAGCACCACAGCCATAAGCAGCACAAGCAGCCGCCCTGCCGTTAGCTCCACGCCGGCGGCGCAACGTGGTCGCAATCGTCATGTCGTGAGCTACAGAACACAAGCGCCGCAGCAGCAGCGCACACGTGGCACCACAACCCCGCGCAGCACCACCACAACCACACAGCGCACCACAGCGGCAGCGCTGTCGACACTGACACAGCAAATCTCCGCCATTGCCTCCGGCTATAGTTACACACCTGCCCCACCTAACCCACTCAACACACTCAACACACTCAGCTACAACTCACCCACCCAATCAGCGACAGCTCAAACATTGCAACAGCAACAGCTGACGCAACAACAGTTGCCATCATCATTATCACCACCACCACAACAACAACAACAACAGCTATCCACCTCAAGCCCTTCCCCCTCCTCTGCCTTCCTGCCCTTTGATAAGCTAACCCGCGCCATTGTTGATGAATCGATTTTACAGAACTTTAAGAGCAACCACGCCCAGCGAGGCTCAGCTCCGAGCAGCGCCCAGCAACAGCAGCAGCGGCAGCAACAGCAACAGCAACAGCAACGCCAGCAGCAACAGCAGCAGCAGCAGCGTGCTACAAAGACAGCAACTGCACATGTTGCTGCCAGCGGCAGCAGCTACAACTATCCCAAGCCAACAGCACCAGGCAAGCACAGCAGCAATTTGCAGCATTTTAACTGATATAATATATACTTTCGATCTTATAGCCCTTGCTAGTCTGACCATTCCACAACGTCCACAACAGCAACAGCAAATACAGCAACGGCAACCACAGCAGCAACCACAGCAGCAACAGCTGCCACAGCTGATGCTACCTACTCTGCCGGGAATAGTCATTGCTCGTGCTGAGGGCCAACGCATTGCAGCCAACTCCGCCGGCAACATTATCAACTCGCTAATCAACCAGCCTCAATTACACAGCTCTCAATCAAGCTCCTACGTGGCGCTTAGCGATTTTCTGAGCAACAAATTCGGACAAAGTGGTGAGGGAACTAGCCCAGCACAACAGCTGCAACAGCAACAACTTCAACAACAGCAGCAGCAACAACGTCAACTACAGCAGCAGCAGCAGCAGCAGCAACAGCAACGTCAGCAACAGCAACGTCAACAGCAGCAGCAGGAACAACAACGTCAACAACAGCAGCAGCAACACCGTCAGCTACAGCAACAGCAACTACAACAGCAGCAGCAGGAACAACAACGTCAACAACAGCAGCAGTCGCAGCGCCAATCACAAAAACTTCAGCCACAATTAAACTACATCACGCAACAATATCAACCACAAACGCAACAGCAACAGCAGCGACAACAGCAGCAGCAGCAGCAGCATTTCCAGACACCACAACAGCAGCTCTATCAGACACAGCAGCAACCACAGCGGCAAATCAATTACCCCGTGCAATTACAACAGCAGCAGCAGTACCATCAACCCCAGCAGCAGCAACACCCCCAACAGCAACAGTCGCTGCTTCCGTCCATCCAATCCAATCAGCAACCCTATCTGACGCCTAACATATTCGTGCCCTATCAGCAGCAGCAACAGCATTTGCCACTCTTCCCGCCGCTGGCAACAGCTGCCAAGCCAGCGCAAGTTGTTGCCGTGCGTGGTCAGCAGCAACCTGATCACTTGAATGTGCAATTGCCGGCATTGCCTAACGGCCTGATACCTGCTCCAACATTGCAGGTGGCACAGAAACGTAGCGACATTAAGGCAAGCCAACTGCAGCTGGTCAGCAGCAACAAACCAGCTGCAGCTGCCATGGATCAGGGACAGGAGAAAGCCTTCTACTCGGGACGCACATCCTACGACGTGCCGCAGAGCAGCGTTGGTCGCCTGCCCAATGACATTACGCATCTGCGACGCCTGCGCCAGCGACGCTATTAAGCAGAGAGCAGCAAGGATCGAAGGATCAAAGGATAGAGTGAGATTACTACTAGAGAGCTAAGTTATTATTTATGCGCTAAGTTAGTGAGTAAGCTAAAGCAATTGTAAAATATATACATCCATTTAAACTAGTTCCCCCTTCATCTACATGCGCAAGTTTTCTTTTGCTTCGTACTATATACATTATATAATATATATATATTTATTTAATTCAATAAATAAAACGACAAATATTTTGAAAACGAATTTTTATATTGTGTTCTTTTGTTTTGGTTTTGGTTTTTTGCTTTTTCCTTTCATTGTGTGAGATTAAGTTTTTATTGTGTTGTTTATGTTGTATGTTGTATCGCCTTAACATGCTAGTGAATACAAATACAATACATGGTTTACTTTTACATGTAGCTAGCGTAATTATAATTATCCATTATTTATAATCACTAATATTATTTCATATATATTGTTTTACAATAATTTATTTTGAATAGTTTTCGAATGTATTCGCGCTTCTAATTCCTCTGCTTTTTCAGTTTTGTGCTTTTTCCTTCTCTCTCTCTCTCTCTCTTCGTTAATTGGTGTCAAACATTTTCTATTTAGCTTAATCAATGCTGTGCACAATGCTTGTTTTGTAATCGTAATCGTAATCGTAATCGTAGTCATATAATTATCATTATTATGTTAATGTTAATTAAACGTTATGGCATGGAGTATTTGTTTATACATACGAAATTCAACTAAATCATTGTCACACAGAGTACAGAATAAAAAACGAAACCAAAACAATCTGTGATGCAAGCAGCGCGGGAAAGGGGGAGCTGAGGTTCTTAAAACATAATTACAACTAAAAAGGTACAGTAAGTTAGATACTAAGTACACTATAATAAATTGTTGAAATAATAATTTAATGGGTGTATACACAATTAGGATGGGTAAAACCTAGACTAAACTTCTTTCGCCCACTTGCATCGAAGCCTACAGAGAAAATGTACAGCGATTTCTTTTTTACAGAAGTTGATTAAAAGCGATTAACATGCATTATCGCATTGGGGGATCGGGCGGCAGACTCTGCCAGATCCTCTTAAGTCTCGTGTTCTGCCTCTTTACTCTTAATATGTACAGTGAACTGTGAACAACTGGACAATGTGGACATTTGGGATGGCATGCGGAAGTACGCGCGCGCGCGCTCAACGCTTAAAGTCCAGGCGACATTTCATCACGCGCACGCGTACTCAGGGAAGCGAATTTATATTGATTGGCGCTGCAATAGCCACCACTGGTTGCTCAATTCCTGCGATGCCTGTGACGACTTCCAATGGTTTGACTTCCACGGCCTTCTCCCGTTCCGGCGTGTGCAGCTCACAGAAAACCTTGCGATCTTTTTCGCATAGGCTCCAGTTGGCGGAACGGGCGCATGGCACATGGGCTGGTGCCTTGCAGGCGCGGTAAAAGCAACAAATACTGGCACCCGGCTGGGCACAGTGCACGCACTGGTAGCGTGTGCTATCCCAGACTGCTGCATCAAGGCCATTCACATGCGCCCCAATCAGTTGTATATCGTTTGCCCACACGGCGCAATCCTCGTGCAACCAGATCTCATAGCAATTTTCCGATGTCTTTGACATGCCGCGGAATGTTTCGACGAACTTGGCCTCGTGACTGCAGTCGAGTGGATCCTGTGACGAGCATTGAGATTCATTCTGATCATCGCTGTAGGAGCTCTCATGAGTTTGCTTGCGCTTTCGCTTGTGCTGCAAAATATGAGGAAGGAATTAATTAGATTCGGACTCATAAATTCATTAACTCTGCCACTTACCATGGTGATCTTGGGCGCCTGCATGATGTTTGCCAATGTGGCGGGTACAACGGGCAGATTACGTGGTTGCAGCTTGACCATGTCGGCACACGTGCGCTTGCTAACAAATAGCCCGTCAATATCCTGAGCAACGGTACCAGCAGCAGCTTCTGGTGGGGGCACCTGTAGTGCGGCCCGATACTCCTCACAGTCAATGGAAACCAGATAGGGCCCAAAGAGATCACCTAGTCCAAGCTTGTGTGGACCACGCTTGCAGAACACGCAGATCCAACTGGAGTCAGTCGTATCGGCATCATAACGATTGCTCAGGGTGGAGCTGTGCATGCCCCGCAAATTCTTCCGTTCGTGCGTCGCCTTCGTTTGCTTCTTCTTTATCAGTTTCTCGTTGACATCCTCCGCACTGTGGGTGTTCTTGATGCTAATGCTGCCATCCGGTTTGATAAGTATAAACGGTGATTTAAACCTGAGATCTACGGCTGCTCCACCCTCGCGAATGGGAGCCGGTGTGCTATCCTCGTCCGTGCTAAATGGTTTCCTCGCACCCTTTTTGCCATTCTGCTTGGCCGCATTCTTCCCCGTTGGTTTCTTGTTTTTGGCTGCTGTCGCCTTCTTTTTCTTCGCATTCTTGTTGTTCGCCTTGGGGCTGACAGTCTTGACAGCAGCCGCCTCACTCAGTTTACGCGCTGCCAGCGCTGCTGCAGCAGCTGCTGATGTGCTCGGCTTGTCATCATCATCGCTGTCAAGCACCACTTGCTCAATCTCCGGTTGCTTTTGGCGTGCCAGTGTCTTTATGGGCTTGGGCAGCTGCTCCTCGATCGTGAAACGCAATAACGATGGATCCATGCCCATTGACAAGCGTCGGGGTGGCATGCAACGAGTGGGTGGGGTTCGTGGTAAAACCTTGGCAGCGGGGGGTTCTGGAGATAGTGGCAGCTCCTTGGCAGGTACCTCTGTCGTTGGCGGAGGACTGTGCCTGGGACTGGGCATTGTTGACTTCATTGCAGCTTTGGTTGCCATGGGACGCAGCTCAGGCGTGGCTGGCGGAGTGCTCGTAGCTTTTGGTTTTTCATTCGCCAAGGTTTTTACTTGCGCTGCACTTGGCACCATCGATTGGGAACCCAACCCGTGTGCCGTTTCAGCTACTGGCGCTCGAGACTCAGACTCATTGGCGGGCTCATCCTCAATGCCGGCAAACATTTCCTCAAGCTTATCCTCGACCTCATTAAAGTGACATGGCTCCATGGCGCTTGCAGCCGCTGCATTTGTTGTATTTGTTGCATTTCCTGCTGCTGCTGTTGCTGTTGCTGCTGATGTTGTTGGTGGTGATGACTGCTTGTCTACTGCGGGCGCTGTGACCTCCTCCACTTCGTCCTCATCATCGTGCACACTTACCGCCGCCTTGGTATCAATGTTGCCCTGTTCCACCAGTGCCGGTGAGGCGGGTGTGTCTGTGATGGCTTTGTTCTCGGCCAGCTGCTGTTCCGGTTCCTTCATATCCTTCACCTGAGGCGTCTCACTCACAGCTCGACTGCTGTGGCTACTGTGCGTCCCTGCACTGGAACTGCTGGAGCTGCTGCTGCTGCTATTGCTCTGTGGACTGGGAGGTGGCATTTTCGATTCGATTTCTGCACTGGTTGCGATTTCTTTTGCAGTTGGCAAAGAGTCCTCGTCATGCTGGCGCTTTTGTTGCTCCGTTAGATTACGCTGCAGCAGAGCCTGTCGCTGCTTCTTGGTCTTGGGATTGTCCGTGTCGTTGTAGAGCGTTGAACTATTGCTATTCTCAGCGCCAGCAGCTGTAGGTGGCGAAATTGAACGTCCGTTTTCCAAAGGCTTCGATTGTTCCTTTTGCAAACCGAATGGCTGAAAGTCACCCACATCGCCACCATTCTTGGGCGATTGCTTGGGACTGCAGCTGTTGCTCTGTCCATGCGGGCTGGGAGTGCGCTGCCGTTTGACGTTTTCGTTGGGCGTTAGCCGCATCACCTGACTTGCTTTACGCTTGCGCCGTTTGCGACTATTGCTGCTGTTGCTGTTGGACTCCAGTGACTCCTCATTCGATGTGGTCATGTATGGCGACTCGGGTGCTTCGACCAGCTGCTTATCCTCTGGCATAGGGGTTGCTGCTGGCGCAGTACTGTTGCTGCGATATGTCGCATTTGTTGATAGATCCGTAATGATCGTTTGCGCCTCCTCCTCCTGTTGCTGCGGCTCCTGTGACTTCTGCTTGGACATATCGAGATTCGTTAACTGCGTGTTGCGGGAATGCATTTGTGGCGTGTGCGTTTGCTGCGGCTGTTGCTGCTGCTGTTGATGATGGGGTTGTTGCTGCTGGTGCTGCTGCTGTTGTTGCTGCTGCTGTTGCTGCTGAAATTGTGCGCTCGACATGTGAGGCGGCGGCGGTGGTGCAAGATGCTGATTATGATGTGGATGCGTTGGTGGTGCATAATGCAAATGTTGCTGTTGTTGCTGATGCTGTTGTTGCTGATGCTGTTGTTGCTCCTGCTGTATGTGTTGCTGCTGCTGTGGCTGCTGTTGTTGCGGCTGTGGTGTGTAGCTGCCAACATTCGCATGCAGCTGATGATGCAGATGCAACTGATTGTAGTCGAGCGGTGACTGCGGCGTTGGCGGCGTCTGTGGCCCATTGTATTTCATGTTGTATGGCTGCTGAAGCTGCTGTTGCTGTTGCTGCTGATGATAGTTTCGCAGTGGGGAGGCTAAAAGAAAATAAAATTAATCAACAGTATCTTTGAGAGCAAACGGTAACACTTACGTTTCTTTGCATGCTGCTGCTGCTGCATGTTGTGCGCGGCCAGTTTACCTGCAGCACCGCCTGCTCCTGCGCCATACCCGCACTCTTTGCCACTCAGTTCTGTGCCCTTGTGTATGTTCTTCATCTGGGTCAACTTGAAGTTCTCGTCACGATTCTGCATGTAGTGTGGCGGTGGCACATTGTTGTTGCTGCTGCTTCCAGAATTGCTACTGTTGCCATTGCCTGCTCCTCCAGTGCTGTTGTTGTGATTATTGTTGTTGTTGTTGGGCGGGGTACTTGGCGGTGGCGGCAACAGAGATTCGCAATCAGCAGGCCCAGCACCGTTGGCATTGAGGTATTTGCTGGCTGCGCTGGCAGGAGACACCGAGGCGGGCATGCCAGTCAGATGTCCTTGCTGTGCTCCTGCCCCAGGCGTATTAGTAGTCAGATTGTGACTGGGAACGGAAAGAGAACATTTCAATAAAATAAGAAAAGTATTATAGACGTTTTCCTTACATCGTTGGGTAATTTGGAGGTGCATGCAAATGTGCCTGTTGTTGTTGTTGTTGCTGCTGCTGTTGTTGTTGTTGCTGCTGCTGTTGCTGTTGTTGGCCAGGTTTGTTAAGCGTCGGCACAGCGCTGCGAGTCGACTGTAGCGACAGATCCATTGAGTCGAAGGGCAATGTTCCAGTGTATGGCGGCGCCAGCAAAGGATTCATTTGATGATGATGGTCCAGCTAAAAGACACGATACATGTGATAAGTTTATAAGCCATAGACATAATTTCGATTACTACAAAGCTTTCGGAGTTGGAAGAAAAGCAACATCATTTGCAGGCGCAAGAGCGGGAGAGCAACTGAATGTGTGTGGAATCAAATGGATATGGAATCAACTACTACGGGGAGCAGGGCATGCTAAGGACAGGCGCATAAAGATATGCTAAACTAGCTAAACGAAACCAAACGAAACAAAATAAAACAAAACGAAGAAGAGAAACTACGCTAATTACGTTTTTATGATTGGCCGACATAAAATTGTAAATGGCATCTGGCGGCGGCGGTGGCTGGGCGGACGCATGCCAGGCCAGCGGGGAGCGCACCATGGGTCGCTCGTTCGACATATGCGCCAATTGGGGCTGTCGTGGTATATACGACGGTATCTGCAGAGATTAGGTCAGCTTTCAGTTTCAGCTTCGACTCGTGCATGTTGCACTTAAATCCATGCAAAACGAAGATACACTCTACTTACTTGCAGGGGATTCCATGAGGGATTCTGTGCTGCCTGACTCAAATGTCCGTGCGGATGATTATTGTTGGACATGGTTGCTTTGCTCTCGTCTAATTTTCAAATCCTCTACTAACCAAGTTGCTGCCAGTGATGCATCTAGAACTCTAGCCTAGGATTCGCACAATTAATTTTGCCGACAAACAGGGCGAAAGCGAGGGAGCGAATACAATCTGGCGCCCGGCTCGGGGAAGGACGATGGCTGGCAAGGACTTTTTGAAGGTGTGCACAACAATTGGCACACTTGGACGTACTTAACACATAACTCTGCTATCGGAATTGGGGGGAAAACCTGGTAGTCACTGTCACTACAGTAGGACCATACGGCATGCGGCGCTATGTATTATGTCCTGTCGCCTTTGCGTTTACAATGGTGGCAGCAGGCAAGGGTGCGCCCATTATTTGTTTAGGAGAAATGAGTTATCTAATTACAGCTGCTTTCCACATATTGTGCAGTTTGAGTATAAACAAATTTCGCACGCACTTTTTTCACACCATTCACACAACCACATCCACCCACTAACAAAAGTTTTCACCGAGCGTTCCTTGCGCGATAACGCAGACAGTCGATAAATTATCGACAGTCGAGAGCGGTGTTTTGCGTGCCCGTCCCTGGTTTTGAGGCTGCTTCTGGCGCTGCTGCTGCGGCTAACACTGCTGCTGCTGGGCGCTACGCGAAGAGCACGCGGTCTTTCTAACAATGAATATTTGTTTATTTGCCGTTTTATGGCAATGACAATTCCACTTGCCGTTCGTTAATGATTAAATGCGGTTAGAACAAGGTGATTGGCATAGCATAGGTGAATATTATTAGTTGAGTTTCGACAGTTCTGGTAGCACTGTTTGTACAACATACATATGTACCTCCACAATTTCGCCTTCTCACTCACTCAAGTGCAGCGCATTGCAGCTTCGTTGTGACTGTTTTTGCGAATTACTTGTTTTGGACCGAAAAGGCAGGCCAAAACCAAGCCTTGCCAAATTGCACAAACACACGCGCTTTATTGCTAGCACATTGTATCGTTTTCCACGCTCAAATTAATCACTTCATTTACAAATGCCGCTGCGAATTCAAACTTTATTACGCGTATTTTAATTTGTTTAAAAAAATGTAATTTACGTGTGCTTCAGCTTCTGTGTTATGAATGTGTTTGTAAGTGTGTGTGCGGATAGTGGTTCATTTGTGGAGTTGATGAACTGCATTTCTGGTTCCGGTTTCATTGCAACATTGCGAACGCCAGTCACTTAAAATAATTTCAGGCAGATGAAAACTTTAATAGAATACGTATCTATGTAAAGAAATTATAATTAAGTTTTTTAACACAGAGCTAATAAACGATTTATTTTAAAACATCGCGGCAGCATAGTGTTTTCAAGCATAGCAGCCAGCTTTTTGCCACGTACAATTTTGCCGCTAAACCGTTGCTGTAGCCCTGTTATTGCTGCACATGTACAGCGTTGCCAACTTTTCAGAACAAAAAAATAAAAATTAGAGTCTAGTTATTAGAGACAGAATTTCAGTTTGGAAAAGAATTATTCGCGCGGGCAATCGAATTTGAAGCTGACGATATGTGCGGGCAATCGATAGTTGCTTGGCGTAACAGCTGTTCGTAGAACTACCACCACAATCCCGGCCAAGCATTCATCAATTCAGCTGCAGATCTAACGTTTGTCGGTATTAAAATACATTTAGCTTTCACGCTGTCCGCTCTTTTAAAAGTTGCGCGGTTAAATCATAAAAAGAGAAGATTGAAGATTTCATGTTTAATAATGAACGGTAAAAAACGTGGCGCGTTTATAGTTTTCGAAGGCTGCGATCGTTCCGGCAAATCTACACAAAGCCGACTACTATGTGAGTTAAACAATAAAGTTAAGTTAATTAAGTATAAAAGAGTTCGCTGTGACTTAAATTATATATATGTATATAGTATAAAAATAGATTATAAAAAACAAAGGTGTGAATGATAGATGGAGAGAATATATTGGCACTTAACCTAACTGAATCACATAAACGATAACGTTTACTGTTTACACTCTCAATGTTTACACAGTTGAACTGCTGAAGAAAAAGGGAGTAGCCGTACAGCAAGCCAATTTTCCGGATCGCACCACATCCATAGGCAGCCTTATCAATTCCTACCTGACCAATGCGAAAGAGCTGTCCGATGAAGTCATTCACCTATTGTTCTCAGCAAATCGATGGGAGCGGATGAAGAGTATCAGAAACGAACTTTTGGCGGGCAACACAATCATCTGTGATCGCTATGCCTACTCCGGTGTGGCGTACTCAGTGGTCAAGGGACTCGACTTCGACTGGTGCTGTGCACCCGATCGTGGACTTTTAAGACCCGATGCCGTTTTCTATCTGCGTTCCAAACCCGAAGAGCTGAAGGAGCGTGGTGGATACGGAAATGAACGGTACGTAGTTCTTCCTCTATTCTCTCTGATCTGTTGCCTAATTCTTTTCTCATTTGCAGCTACGAAAAGGTCGAAGTGCAGCGCAAAGTGGGAGAAGTCTTTGACAGATTCTGCACACAGGAGTCAAGCTATTGGCACGAATGCGATGCAAGCGCATCTAAGGAAAAGTTGCACGCACAAATTGCAGCGATTGCAGAGAAACTGCTGGAGACAAGGTCGAACCAGCCGCTCGCAAAGCTCACCTGGAAACCTGCTAAGATTTAGCTGATTTACAGCAAGAAACACACAACAATTAATCGTTAATTTACGATGGAGGCTCAATAGATTTAGTTGGTGTGATAATCGTGCATTTAAAGGGAACAGATAGCGATAGGATTTAGTGTTTCGAAAATGTTTTTGAATGATCTTTAAGTGAGTTATGCCAATTATTTACGTACTGCGCTAGGATTTATCTTTATTCATGTAGCATCGCGACACGCGCGCGCTTTAATCCCCTCTTTGCCCGCATCCCATTTGATTTATGGCCAATTTTGCACTGTATGGTTTGCTCTTTGGTTGCTTCATTGTATTTTATTTCGCTAAAATATATACAATTTGTGTTCGCATTACAATAACTTTAAATTAAACAAAAAATTAATGTTTTGTTTAACTTCTTTTTTTTTTTGTTGGTGTGTATTACGTCTAAACCACAGCAAAAGTAAGAATAATTAACGCCAATTTCAACTTAGTTGCTAAATGATCAGAAAAATTTTTGATGTGCTACCCATTGTGCTTGGCACTTGGTCCCGTACGGCAATGCGATGTGTGCGATTCCGACTTGAAATTTCGTTTGCCTGTCTGCCTAATAGTTGCCATAGTCCACATCCAAGTCCAATTCCTCACGCCGACTGCGTCCGGCTGCAACGTTGCTCGCTTTGGGTGCACGCGAACGCAGTGTCAGCTGGCGATAGCCCGTTCCCGGTGTATAGTCCATGTTACGTGCCCGCAAGTTGCTCAGTGTGGTGCTGAAGCGCTTCTGTGCCTGATGATACGAGGCAATGTCGCCATAACTGTGCTTCGGCCACATGCACTCACAGCCTGAGGGCACTGTGCGCGTCTCCGATTCCCAGCAGCCGCTGCCCTCGTTCAGGCGTATCAGGTGTATGGTTCGATTGAGCTGAATGCACGAGAAGCCCGTGGCCGAACAGATCTGCAGGGAGCAAGCGTGATAAATTGGGATGGGAATTATAGTTAGTTATTTCGAAATTAATTGGAATTAAGAAAGAATTTCAAACAACAATTGTTAACAAATGTAGCTTCTTTAAACAACATGGTAAATAAAACCAAGCTAAAAAAATGTTGAATATACATTAAAACAAGAAAGAAAGGCTTCCTTCTGCACGCCGAAGATTTCTAACCGTTCGAAAGAAAGCCAAAGTTTTATAGCGATATCTTAAAAAATATAAAATTCAACCGATTTGTTCTTTATCAGCTATACGATGTTTTGGTCCGATCCGGCTCGTTCCGATTTATTTACAGCGTGCTGTATTAAAAAGCATGTATACCAAATTTCCTTTAGATAGCTCTGTGAGACTAGTTTGCGTGGCAACAGACAGACGGACGGATGGACAGACGGACATGGCTAGTGCGACTCCTCTGCATAAGTATAAAAATATCTTGAAGCAGATTTACAACTATTAAAAACGAGAACTTAAAAGCTCGAAGCGATTTGAGGTTAAAAACATTTAAATTAATAAACAAATCGGGAAAGCTATAGTCGAGCGCACCCGACAGTATGATACCATTCGCCCTGTTTCAAATCAAATTATGTCACTTTTTTCTCCTCTGCACAACTTCATCTGCCACCTATTGTTTAAATTAGATATATCTTTGAATAAACATCATGGCAATCAGCTTTACACACGCTACGGCTGAATCAAAGCTTCGCGACAACGGCTTTTGTGTTTATCCGATCTGCTTGAAATTTGGAATATATATGCATATACTTAGTATATAACTATGTGTGTGCAAAAAGAAAAACTTTAATACTTTCGTCACAGAGCAAACTCAAAAATGTATTAATCAATTTTTAGAGGCGGTGGGCGTGGCACCTCAAAATTTGAAATAAACTCCTGTGTGTTCACACAGACGCCTGACGGACAGACAGACGGACATGGCTCAATCGACTCGGCTAGTGATACCATTTAGTATACCATTTTTGTCCATTTTCAATGGTCCAATGGTATGAAAATAAGTGTGTGAATAAAATAAAAAGGAATAAACTGAATGCTTTTTGGTAATAATTTTCGAAAAACCATAAAACTGCCTTTTACTAGGAGCTCTAAGAGCCCTTCAAGAAGTGATGATGCAAGTTTATTGTTCTGTCCTAATAAAGAAGTAAATAATGCTATTATATCAAGCATAAAATTTGTTTATAATTTCGGAAAACTTTTCTCAAATGAATCACATATATAGAAGATTTCATGAAAGATATTACTACTATTAAGTATAAGAACTTGTAAGATTCTTTGATACTAGGGCAACTTTTCTGGAAATGGTTTTCTATTATTACCATATATTATATATATACCCTATGCCCTCCATCCATTAAATGGTTTAAAAAGGGTATACTCAATTTGTGCAAGTGTATGTAACAGACATAAGGAGGTGTGGCTGACTCCACTAAGTATATACATATATTCTTATATAATAATTTCTTGCCCAGTCGAGGCGATTGAACAGATGATATGTGGCAGATGACATAGTTGGGGGGAATTGTTAGTAAGTTTGTAATGGTTTTTAAAATTGTGCGAAGGGTATCTTGCTGTCGGGCGCGCCCGACTGTAGCTTTTGTTATTTGTTATCTATTAAATGTATTAAACATAAGATTTATATATTATTCCTAACCCACCTCACGCTTCTCGCCAGCCCGTTCGGTGAGCAGGGCGCGGAGCAGCTCGTTGTTGCGGTAGCTGTTGTAGTTGTCGTAGCTGTGGACGCGCGGCGGCAGTGGAGCATAGTTGTTGGCGCAGGTCACTTCCACATAATGATTGGGTCGGTATTCTCCGTTGTCCAGCTTGACAGTGACGCGCTTCGTGGGGCACAGCGACTGGTAGGTGACCTGCGAGAGAGAGAGAGAGAGTTGAAAATGATACTTCCTTGCTGCTGGCTGCTCCTCGACTTACCCCTTCGCTGTCGCTGTTGATGCTGGCGCTGCTGCTGCCGGCGTGCAGGGAGGGCGGCATAACGCTGCGCACGCGTCGCTTGCGCACATTCTGTATGCCATAGGGCAACTGGTCACTTAGCTCGTCCGCATCAAGATCCTGACCATCGGCACGAGCCACCGCATAGTCCTCTTCGCCCTCGTAATCAATGCTGCTGTCCTGCTCCGCCTGCGGCTCATCGTTCCTGCAAACGAGATGCATTGAAATTTAAGCTATGGCCATGAATTAGCTACGCAGCCGGAAACGGCGGCAACCGCCTGTAAAATGCGCTTTTAGCCCCTCCCTCCTCCCAGACAGTCGATAAATTATCGACAGTCGAGAGCGGTGTTTTGCGTGCCCGTCCCTGGTTTTGAGGCTGCTTCTGGCGCTGCTGCTGCGGCTAACACTGCTGCTGCTGGGCGCTACGCGAAGAGCACGCGGTCTTTCTAACAATGAATATTTGTTTATTTGCCGTTTTATGGCAATGACAATTCCACTTGCCGTTCGTTAATGATTAAATGCGGTTAGAACAAGGTGATTGGCATAGCATAGGTGAATATTATTAGTTGAGTTTCGACAGTTCTGGTAGCACTGTTTGTACAACATACATATGTACCTCCACAATTTCGCCTTCTCACTCACTCAAGTGCAGCGCATTGCAGCTTCGTTGTGACTGTTTTTGCGAATTACTTGTTTTGGACCGAAAAGGCAGGCCAAAACCAAGCCTTGCCAAATTGCACAAACACACGCGCTTTATTGCTAGCACATTGTATCGTTTTCCACGCTCAAATTAATCACTTCATTTACAAATGCCGCTGCGAATTCAAACTTTATTACGCGTATTTTAATTTGTTTAAAAAAATGTAATTTACGTGTGCTTCAGCTTCTGTGTTATGAATGTGTTTGTAAGTGTGTGTGCGGATAGTGGTTCATTTGTGGAGTTGATGAACTGCATTTCTGGTTCCGGTTTCATTGCAACATTGCGAACGCCAGTCACTTAAAATAATTTCAGGCAGATGAAAACTTTAATAGAATACGTATCTATGTAAAGAAATTATAATTAAGTTTTTTAACACAGAGCTAATAAACGATTTATTTTAAAACATCGCGGCAGCATAGTGTTTTCAAGCATAGCAGCCAGCTTTTTGCCACGTACAATTTTGCCGCTAAACCGTTGCTGTAGCCCTGTTATTGCTGCACATGTACAGCGTTGCCAACTTTTCAGAACAAAAAAATAAAAATTAGAGTCTAGTTATTAGAGACAGAATTTCAGTTTGGAAAAGAATTATTCGCGCGGGCAATCGAATTTGAAGCTGACGATATGTGCGGGCAATCGATAGTTGCTTGGCGTAACAGCTGTTCGTAGAACTACCACCACAATCCCGGCCAAGCATTCATCAATTCAGCTGCAGATCTAACGTTTGTCGGTATTAAAATACATTTAGCTTTCACGCTGTCCGCTCTTTTAAAAGTTGCGCGGTTAAATCATAAAAAGAGAAGATTGAAGATTTCATGTTTAATAATGAACGGTAAAAAACGTGGCGCGTTTATAGTTTTCGAAGGCTGCGATCGTTCCGGCAAATCTACACAAAGCCGACTACTATGTGAGTTAAACAATAAAGTTAAGTTAATTAAGTATAAAAGAGTTCGCTGTGACTTAAATTATATATATGTATATAGTATAAAAATAGATTATAAAAAACAAAGGTGTGAATGATAGATGGAGAGAATATATTGGCACTTAACCTAACTGAATCACATAAACGATAACGTTTACTGTTTACACTCTCAATGTTTACACAGTTGAACTGCTGAAGAAAAAGGGAGTAGCCGTACAGCAAGCCAATTTTCCGGATCGCACCACATCCATAGGCAGCCTTATCAATTCCTACCTGACCAATGCGAAAGAGCTGTCCGATGAAGTCATTCACCTATTGTTCTCAGCAAATCGATGGGAGCGGATGAAGAGTATCAGAAACGAACTTTTGGCGGGCAACACAATCATCTGTGATCGCTATGCCTACTCCGGTGTGGCGTACTCAGTGGTCAAGGGACTCGACTTCGACTGGTGCTGTGCACCCGATCGTGGACTTTTAAGACCCGATGCCGTTTTCTATCTGCGTTCCAAACCCGAAGAGCTGAAGGAGCGTGGTGGATACGGAAATGAACGGTACGTAGTTCTTCCTCTATTCTCTCTGATCTGTTGCCTAATTCTTTTCTCATTTGCAGCTACGAAAAGGTCGAAGTGCAGCGCAAAGTGGGAGAAGTCTTTGACAGATTCTGCACACAGGAGTCAAGCTATTGGCACGAATGCGATGCAAGCGCATCTAAGGAAAAGTTGCACGCACAAATTGCAGCGATTGCAGAGAAACTGCTGGAGACAAGGTCGAACCAGCCGCTCGCAAAGCTCACCTGGAAACCTGCTAAGATTTAGCTGATTTACAGCAAGAAACACACAACAATTAATCGTTAATTTACGATGGAGGCTCAATAGATTTAGTTGGTGTGATAATCGTGCATTTAAAGGGAACAGATAGCGATAGGATTTAGTGTTTCGAAAATGTTTTTGAATGATCTTTAAGTGAGTTATGCCAATTATTTACGTACTGCGCTAGGATTTATCTTTATTCATGTAGCATCGCGACACGCGCGCGCTTTAATCCCCTCTTTGCCCGCATCCCATTTGATTTATGGCCAATTTTGCACTGTATGGTTTGCTCTTTGGTTGCTTCATTGTATTTTATTTCGCTAAAATATATACAATTTGTGTTCGCATTACAATAACTTTAAATTAAACAAAAAATGAATGTTTTGTTTAACTTCTTTTTTTTTGTTGGTGTGTATTACGTCTAAACCACAGCAAAAGTAAGAATAATTAACGCCAATTTCAACTTAGTTGCTAAATGATCAGAAAAATTTTTGATGTGCTACCCATTGTGCTTGGCACTTGGTCCCGTACGGCAATGCGATGTGTGCGATTCCGACTTGAAATTTCGTTTGCCTGTCTGCCTAATAGTTGCCATAGTCCACATCCAAGTCCAATTCCTCACGCCGACTGCGTCCGGCTGCAACGTTGCTCGCTTTGGGTGCACGCGAACGCAGTGTCAGCTGGCGATAGCCCGTTCCCGGTGTATAGTCCATGTTACGTGCCCGCAAGTTGCTCAGTGTGGTGCTGAAGCGCTTCTGTGCCTGATGATACGAGGCAATGTCGCCATAACTGTGCTTCGGCCACATGCACTCACAGCCTGAGGGCACTGTGCGCGTCTCCGATTCCCAGCAGCCGCTGCCCTCGTTCAGGCGTATCAGGTGTATGGTTCGATTGAGCTGAATGCACGAGAAGCCCGTGGCCGAACAGATCTGCAGGGAGCAAGGGTGATAAATTGGGATGGGAATTAAAGTTAGTTATTTCGAAATTAATTGGAATTAAGAAAGAATTTCAAACAACAATTGTTAACAAATGTAGCTTCTTTAAACAACATGGTAAATAAAACCAAGCTAAAAAAATGTTGAATATACATTAAAACAAGAAAGAAAGGCTTCCTTCTGCACGCCGAAGATTTCATACCGTTCCAAAGAAAGCCAAAGTTTTATAGCGATATCTTAAAAAATATAAAATTCAACCGATTTGTTCTTTATCAGCTATACGATGTTTTGGTCCGATCCGGCTCGTTCCGATTTATTTACAGCGTGCTGTATTAAAAAGCATGTATACCAAATTTCCTTTAGATAGCTCTGTGAGACTAGTTTGCGTGGCAACAGACAGACGGACGGATGGACAGACGGACATGGCTAGTTCGACTCCTCTGCATGAGTATAAAAATATCTTGAAGCAGATTTACAACTATTAAAAACGAGAACTTAAAAGCTCGAAGCGAATTGAGGTTAGAAACATTTAAATTAATAAACAAATAGGGAAAGCTATAGGCGAGCGCACCCGACAGTAAGATACCATTCGCCCTGTTTCAAAACAAATTATGTCACTTTTTTCTCCTCTGCACAACTTCATCTGCCACCTATTGTTTAAATTAGATATATCTTTGAATAAACATCATAGCAATCAGCTTTACACACGCTTCGGCTGAATCAAAGCTTCGCGACAACGGCTTTTGTGTTTATCCGATCTGCTTGAAATTTGGAATATATATGCATATACTTAGTATATAACTATGTGTGTGCAAAAAGAAAAACTTTAATACTTTCGTCACAGAGCAAACTCAAAAATGTATTAATCAAATTTAGAGGCGGTGGGCGTGGCACCTCAAAATTTGAAATAAACTCCTGTGTGTTCACACAGACGCCTGACGGACAGACAGACGGACATGGCTCAATCGACTCGGCTAGTGATACCATTTAGTATACCATTTTTGTCCATTTTCAATGGTCCAATGGTATGAAAATAAGTGTGTGAATAAAATAAAAAGGTATAAACTGAATGCTTTTTGGTAACAATTTTCGAAAAACCATAAAACTGCCTTTCACTAGGAGCTCTAAGAGCCCTTCAAAAAGTGATGATGCAAGTTTATTGTTCTGTCCTATTAAAGAAGTAAATAATGCTATTATATCAAGCATAAAATTTGTTTATAATTTCGGAAAACTTTTCTCAAATGAATCACATATATAAGATTTCATGAAAGATATTAGATAAGATATGAATCACATATATAAGATTTCATAAAAGATATTACTACTATTAAGTATAAGAACTTGTAAGATTCTTTGATACTAGGGCAACTTTTCTGGAAATGGTTTTCTATTATTACCATATATTATATATATACCCTATGCCCTCTATCCATTAAATGGTTTAAAAAGGGTTTACTCAATTTGTGCAAGTGTATGTAACAGACATAAGGAGGTGTGGCTGACTCCACTAAGTATATACATATATTCTTATATAATAATTTCTTGCCCAGTCGAGGCGATTGAACAGATGATATGTGGCAGATGACATAGTTGGGGGGAATTGTTAGTAAGTTTGTAATGGTTTTTAAAATTGTGCGAAGGGTATCTTGCTGTCGGGCGCGCCCGACTGTAGCTTTTGTTATTTGTTATCTATTAAATGTATTAAACATAAGATTTATATATTATTCCTAACCCACCTCACGCTTCTCGCCAGCCCGTTCGGTGAGCAGGGCACGGAGCAGCTCGTTGTTGCGGTAGCTGTTGTAGTTGTCGTAGCTGTGGACGCGCGGCGGCAGCGGAGCATAGTTGTTGGCGCAGGTCACTTCCACATAATGATTGGGTCGGTATTCTCCGTTGTCCAGCTTGACAGTGACGCGCTTCGTGGGGCACAGCGACTGGTAGGTGACCTGCGAGAGAGAGAGAGAGAGCGAGAGCTGAAAGTGATCCTTCCTTGCTGCTGGCTGCTCCTCGACTTACCCCTTCGCTGTCGCTGTTGATGCTGGCGCTGCTGCTGCCGGCGTGCAGGGAGGGCGGCATAACGCTGCGCACGCGTCGCTTGCGCACATTCTGTATGCCATAGGGCAACTGGTCACTTAGCTCGTCCGCATCAAGATCCTGACCATCGGCACGAGCCACCGCATAGTCCTCTTCGCCCTCGTAATCAATGCTGCTGTCCTGCTCCGCCTGCGGCTCATCGTTCCTGCAAACGAGATGCATTGAAATTTAAGCTATGGCCATGAATTAGCTACGCAGCCGGAAACGGCGGCAACCGCCTGTAAAATGCGCTTTTAGCCCCTCCCTCCTCCCTACACAGAGGGGAAAAGGGGAGAAAATTCGCTTTTGACGTTTGCCAGAGATAGTTCCATCTTCGTTTGAGCTTCGCCGGTTTTCCTCTTTTTTTTGTTTTTTTTACAGCCCTGGCCAACAAAAGCGCATCATTTTGCATTCAACTGCAGCAAATGCCAATGAATTTTTTAGCTTTCATTTCGCGGCGTTTGCCATCCGCGTGGCGGGCTTTGTCTGGCGTAGGGCGGGGCGGCGTTGTAGGGTGTTTACATTGAGTGCAGGGTATTGTAGCCCGGGGCGGACACAAAGCTCGCCCAGTTACGCGACTGTCGACTGTCGACTGTCGTTGCCTGCCAGCGGATTTCCTTTTTCGTTGTCGATGCGGCTCCCTGCCCTGCCCCCCTCCCGCCGGTCTGCATGCCCAATCCCAAGTGCCAACCGCCAAGTGCAACCACTCACAGCGGAGTTGCTTTAAGAGCTATGAGGCTGGCGGGAGGGGAGGGGAGGTCATTTTTGAAGCGCACTTGAGGCCACACAACGGCTTTGATAGTTTTGTCGCAAAGTTTGCGAAAATGTTTTGAAATAATGTTTTGTGTTTAGAATTGTTTAGTTACGCGCGATGGTTTATTTAAATTAAGTCGGCGTTGCAAGGGCAGAGCGACGGAGAGGGAGAGAGAGAGAGCGAGAGAGAGAGGGCAAGCGCCATAAAGTTTATTGCGCTCGAAATACAGCCCTGCTCTGCGCCTCTAGCTACGCCTGTGCACAGACTGGGTGGCCTCCACCCAGAAGGAGAATGGAGGCGCATTTTAAGCCAGAATATTCTTTATGATCTGCTTTTGGCACTTGGTAAGCGATGAGCGGGATTAAGGTTGGTTTGTGGAAGGAATTTTTGTGGAAAATCTCGGTACAGCTTGGATTTAAATCGAGCATAGCTACTACTAAGGAGGAGTATATTAATATGATCGTTAATCTGTCGCTCTCTTTTAATGTGTATCTATCTAATCCTTCCTTACGCTCTCCATATATCTAACTCTTTCTTTTTGCGTTTTGCTCGCTTGCTACTCTCTCTTTCTCTCCCCCTCTTTCTGTCTGCATCTGCCATTATTAATATTTTGTTGTTAATTTCTTACTATAGCACTTATTATATATCCCTATCAATTTTACTCTCCCGCTCTGTTATTTTTTCATATCTATCTAAATCTGCCTCCATTTCTATTTGTATATTTCCCTAAATTCCTTCGTATATCCTTCGTTCTCTATTTATATTTATTTATATTTTCTATTTACTTTATTTCAGTTTAATTTTATTACTCTCTCGCTTGCTCTTTCTCTACTTTTGTATCTATATATTAAAATTTTTACCTCCCTTTTCTCTCTCCTTTTCACTCTCTTTTGCTCTCTCTATTACCTCTTAATTTCTATTTTATATCCCTTGTAAAATTTCTCCCTCTTGTTGCAGGGTATTCAGCAGTCGACGCTCTGCAACTAGTGGTCCATTGCATTGCACATTTGCTTGCTTTGCTTTGGCCGTTTTGCTGTCTTTTGTCTTCGTCAGTTTTATTTCAGCTTGGCTCGTTGCGTTTCGTAATCTTTTGGCATAGAAATCTCCTGATCCTGCTAAGCCTGATCTGGCAAACAAAGTCATGCTAAGATTGGGAGGAAGAGTGAGGGATAGAGAGACAAAGAGAGAGCAGGAGCTGGGAATCAGCTTAACTGCTTACGTCAGTGTCGAAGGCCTGGGGATTTAGTTGATATGCAGAGCAGAGCAGAGGACTAAAGCGAGCAGCGTGCAAATCCAGCTGGTGACAGTGGTCGTTCTGGGGAGGGGGTGAAGAGAGAGGGACCCCCACTACCGCTCTGGACCTTGACTCATTGTCAGCTGCTATCATATTTGGAGCACATTGAGGAATGTGCCAAAGTCAACGAGCTGCATGAATGCAGCCCCCGCACACACAATGGGCGGGCGAGCCAGACCCAACTGGATATGCACACAGTTGTCTGTGTGTGTGTGTGTGTGTGCGTGTGTGTGCTGCCTACCTGCGACTGCTACGCTTTAGCTGCGACGCATATTCGCCATCTCTTTCCCGTTCCAATTCGGCAGCAACTTGCCACACATTGTTGTCGCTGTCACTGTCCTTGTCATTGTACTCCACGTTGTCATAGTCCTCGTCCTCGTTGTTGTAGTCCTGCTCCCTGTTGTTGTTATTGCTGTTGCTATTATGCTTATTGTTGTTGTTGTTGTTGTTGATGTTGCTGTAGCTGTTCTGTGGGACAAACAGGCCCACACCTTGCACAGCATCCGCATTTAAGTTGGGCAATTGCAGAAGGAAGTCATTGCGAGCTGCCTCGGGATCATCAGCAAATTGTCCTTGTTGTTGTTGTTGCTGCTGCTGTTGCCCGTGTTGCTGCTGCCACTGGCTATGTGCACCCTGGGGATTTGCGTATAGTTTTTGCTGCGGCAACTGCCATTTGGGCGACGCTTTGTTGTAGTTATAGTTGTCATTGTTGTCGCCGGCATTGTTCGTTGTTCGCCGTTGACTATCGGCGACGCCATCGATGTGCTTGTTGTTGCCGTTGTTGTTGTTGTTCTCCTTGTAGTTGTTGTTGCTGCTGCTGTCGCTGTAGTAGCTGGCATATCTATTGTTTTGCGGTGCCTCCGCCGTCAGCACCGCCGACGCGCGTGTTACGCGACTCGACGAGCCGCCAAATCGGGCTGCCACAATGGCGACCAGCAGCAGCTGCAACTGAAAGGGCGATACGAGAGAGAGAGAGAGAGATAAAATAGATATCACTTAATGGCTTAATAAAGAGAGCAACAAACTAATACACACACACATACACAGACGCAGACATGCCGTGTTAAATCGTCTGCAATTCGTTGTGGTCAAACATTTCATATGCAGGTTGAGCTTGTCTCAAATCTCAGCGCTAATTCGAGCTGAAACGTCGCAACAACAACAACAACAAGAAAGCTCAATTCCCTTCTGCCGGGGCTGACAATCAACATCGGCATAGGGATAATGTCAAAACCAAAAGCCAAAACCAAAACCCAAAAACCTGCACCCAAACCCAAACCCAAATTCAGATCTAAAACCAAAACCGAACCCAAACAAGTTGTTCGAAACTTTCCAGTCTGTGTTTAGGTCTGTGTGTCTGTGTGTGCGTGCGTTGCACGCGCCTATTTGCCACCAGTTCGGACATGAAAGTTTTTCAGCTTCTTCCCCTCTGCACCCACTCCATCTGCCTGGACTCTGGCTGTGACTATTTCTGGCTTTGATTGTGTGTGGTTGCTCCCTTTCCTGCCCACCAAAGCGCCCCAAGTCACAGAGAGACGTCGCGACGCGTCATCGCATTTCAGAGTTCAGTTTCAGTCGAGTCCTGACAATGCCCCAGGACAAGTCCGTACCACTCTAACGGCATCCCCCTCTCCGTCCACATGTTGGCTCTGCCCATGTGATAATATGCCACACGCGCAACTCATAGTTTTAGTTCTGCGTGTGTGTGTGTGGGTGTGTGTTGAGGCCGAACATATGTATATTATATATTTTATAGGTATGTCCGCCGATATTTCACCACATTCATAAAAGCCGCACGCTACGTGACCGAATCGCTGGCGCCAAAAACGCACACAAAAAAAAAAATACTGCGAAAATACCATGCTCTAAACTAAAGCTAGATGCCCGCTAGGCAGCCGCTGATTGAGCAGGGCGAAGCTTTGACTGGGAAAGGCGGACATATGAGTACGCAAAAAATATGTGCACTCATTAAAATATATTTAAAAAACCTTTAAAAATTTGACTTGCAAAATTCTCTAAATAATTTCAAGCACTCTCAACACTAAGTGATAGCCATGCGATTTTTATTCGGAATATTAGTATTTTCATCTTTTTGTCTAGATTTGATTTGACATCCAAGTTTAAAAAATTTCAAAATATTTTATTTTTTTCCCAATTTTTATTTAATAAATAAACTATTTCGAATTTATTTGAGAATTAAATAAAATTCGAATAATTATAGAAATTAAATAATAGCATTTTTGAGCTTGAAAAGATTTATTCACATCTTTTCGTTCGACATTATAATAAATTTTTAAGAATAATAGCATTGCGAATGGCCCGATAATAATTATTGGGCTTAGCTTTGATTCCAAGTGTTGACTGTATAAGATCATGGATTTTTCAAGATTATGAAAAAAATCAGATTTAGAAAACTGTTATTGAACGTGTTTTTCAAAGAAAAATAATAAACAACACATTTTCAGTTAGACGCCAAGCAGTTGGAAAAAAGCACTGCTTGGAAAAAACACTGCTTGCTTGCTTGCAGTGGGCGCAGTGCATATCAATATGAAACGTTGAATAACTTTTATGTTCATTATCCGATCGGAACCAAATTTCAGCGATCGTTTAGGTGGTGATAGTTATCATACACACCAAAACTGAATACTGTAGCATTATTATTGCGCTTGCTATACGGTTTATCGACTTGCGGAGGCGGAAGTAGGCGTGGCCCAAATTTTAATAACAATTTTACAGCGTATGATTCACATTAGTATTGTCACCAAATTTGGTGGCTCTAGCTTTTTAGTTTCTGATATAAAGGCGTTCATACAGACGGACAGACAGACATGGCTTAATCGACTCGACTAGTGATCCTGAAGAATATATATGCCTGTTACGCACATTTCGACAAACACAATAGAGCATGTATTTTTTTTAATTTCATGCTATAAGATAATTCTGAAATTTGTATAAAAAACTAATTAAAAAAGTTTTTAAGTTAAATTCTTTGAAATGTCAAAGATATTGACATTTTTATTTTATTTATTATTTTGCACTCTTTCGTAGTGTGTTCAACCGGTAAATAGATAATTCAAAATTTGTATAATCCCCATATTTATATCTCTTATACTGGAATTATCCATAGCCGCATAACGTATCGATAATAAAAAGCTCATTGACTTTTAGTAAGTCAAAAAAAGAGTCAATATAAACCGCAAGACCGCCGCCTTACTTCTACAAATCTTCCACTTTAGGACACCACACACACACACACAGAGACTTGTCTATATATAGCGTATATATATGTATATTGTGTGTGCTGGCGCGTTGTTCGTAAGTATTTCATGTTCTTGTGGATTTATAAGATTTCTTTTATGTCTCTTGCTGTGGCATTTCCTGTCTATCGTTCGCTTGGCTCAGCGCCTACCGCAAAACTTCTTTCATTTGTGCCTTTTGCCTGCCAGGAGCGGCCTCGGGTCTCCCCTCTGACCCAAACACTCCTCATCCTACCTCGCACGCGTACCAAGTTTGGGGCAAGTTTGTCAAACTATTTGTATGGAATTCACAATTTCTGTTGATGAAGTTTCGCCCAAGCCGCTCTCGCTGGCTTACGATGGCCGCGTGATCTGCGTGAACAAGTGTTTATGGAATTGAATACTTAGGATGGCACAGGGAGGTCGTGGTAGGGGGGAGAAGGTATGCCATAGCTGGCGGGGAACTGCCTTACAGGTGGCTTTGTCTTTGCTCGAATGGGGACATCTTTGGCCTGTTTTTCGCACTCGCTTTAAAGTTGTACGCATAAGCCGATTTTTGTTTTTTGGGGTCAAATTGGGGGAAAAAAAGGTCATGTAATCCAAAGTGGAAATTCGGCAGGTTGCCAGCTTTGCAGTCAAGTATTTTTTCCAGCTTTGGGCTTAAAGCTGCGGCAAATGTAAGGCAATTTAACTGGATTTAATTTAATTTATTAATTTAATTAAATTTATGTATATTTAATTCTCATTCTCCCCTTTCGCATGCGCTAAAACTAAAAGCATTCATCATTTTTATTGGCATTTCTAAAAGACATTTATTTTTTTCGCTCCATTCGTACGTGCATTAATTAAATAAATGATGGCTGAATGTGCAGTTATGTGTGTATTTTTTATGGTATTTTTTTTTTTTTGGTATCTAGTATAAAATACCGTTGCATACGTGTCAAGGACAATTGAAATAATAATTTCATAATTGGTGAATTTACGAGTATATGTTTTAGCTGCGCTTGTGCAAATTAATGTGATACCCTGCAGGAGGGCGAAATTAGTGTGGGGTATATGTATATGGTAGATATCTTTTGAGATAACATTTGAGTATAATTAGTAAAAAGTGTGGTAAATTAGAGCTAAGCTGCTTTAGCTAAAGTAAACTCCTACTAACTTGTGCACAGCGTATCTCCTAGTCGATCATTCATGGCTTTCACTTGTCTATCAGTTTTTATGGCACTGTGGACACTTTTTGCTGCTGCCATTCAATTACATTTTCAATCAAACAACAATTCATCGGGCAATGTTCAACTGTCAACACACACTCACACACACACACACACAGATACCGCAAACATATGCAGCACACTATGTGTGTGTGTGTGTGCGTTGCATAAATTTGTGACCTTTGAGTTTTCAATTGAATTTTGTTCACGGCAACAATTGCTCGAACCAAACTTTGTCCTTACACCAAAAGCGCAAAAACAAGCAACAAAATGCACACACACACACATACACATACACACAGACACTGCCAATTTGCATGGCTGCATTGTAAGCTGTGCCCACAGCAGGGGGCAGGGGGAGGACGGTTAGCAAAAGAACCAAAAAGAAAAAAAATGGAAAACATGAAAATTTTACATTGCCCTTTTCGATTTGTTTTAATTGTTGCGCTCGCAACTTTTCTTTGTTGTTGCTGCTGCCGTTGTTGTTGTTGTTGTTGCTGTGTGTGTGTGTGTATGCGTGTTGGCAATACATGCGGCTGGCCTGGCGATTATTGGCAATTGTCAAATATTAGTTTTTGTTATGGTTTCATCAGAGCGATCATTGGCGATTTTAATTAATTTCAGAAGTTTGCCAATTTCAACACACGGCCCTCTCCCGCTGCCACGCCCCCTGGAAAAAGTTGCTACAACTTGCTGCCGCTTGCAAAAGTGTTGAAAGCTCAATTTGCCATTTTCCCCATGTTGTTTATGTAAATTGTGCAGCGCAAGGGGAGAACGAGAGGTGTGCACAGGTCGAATACTTAATACTCTCGCTGAGAAATAAGTCGAGACTTTGGAGGGGAAACCCCGTAGCTGCAGCCCCCTTGAGTGTTATATAAGCTAGGCTAATTGGACACCCTCTTATGTCGTATACATATATATACACTCATCTGATAAGGATGCTTATACTCCTCTCTCTTCCTCGCTCAATACCCTCACTCCTGACCTTGTGCTCGCTTTGACCCTCGAAGGTTGCATGCGAATCGGTTTATTGTTTTAATGCTCTTTTTCCAACTTTCCGTTTCATTGTGCAGAGCAAAGCACAAAAAGTGCTCAAGTTTCGTGCAGCAGCAGCAGCAGTAAAGCTTGCTTAAGTCGCCGCAGCGCTGGGGTCCTTGTAGCGCATGTTGCGTATACGTCACGTGCGCCGCAGATGACACTCGACGCGTTTATTTGTCTTGTTCACTTTGTACGCCGCTTGGCAAATCTGCTTAATCACCTGTTCAGTTTGGCACACACACGCCCACACACACCAAACACACACACACACACACAGCAATTGTTTTTTATTGCCAGACTTTGAGCTTGTCGCTGCAAGCTGTAGCTGCTTTTAAATGCAACAATTAGTGGCTGACTTTGGCTTTGTTGTTAGCCCACTTGATGCTCGTTTTACGATCCGGCTTTGCTCTGCTCCTTCTAGCTTTTCTCTGTCATTTGCTCTTTTATGGCCCAGGCATTTTATGTGTCTTCTCCCTGTATGTCTTCTCCTATCTCTCACTCTGTCTCTCTTACGCTGATGAGCCGGATGTGCGGAGCACTTTCTTTTATTTGGCCACAGTCTATTCAAATGCAATTTATCAATTGTATTCAGCAATCTGCTAATGCACACACACATGCAGAGCGATTGAGGGAAAGAGACAGAGGGAGGGAGAGAGTGCGAGCGAGAGAGTGCGCGCTGCACTGCATGACAATTGCTTTGGCTTTCGACGATAATGTTGGAATTCTCTCTTTGTGCTCGCAATGGGAGCAATTACAAAAGCTAAACGGGCAGAGGAGAGAGGGAGAGGGAGGGGAAAACGGGCAACAGCCGAGGGAATTTGGAATAGCTTCATTTCGGGCAGTGTAAACAAAGTTGCATGGCAAATTATCTGCTTGAAATTGCATAATTTAAATTTGAGTTTAGCCGCAAAAATGCTTGCACTTTTTATAGAGTATCACACACACACACTTGTACACTCAAATTCACACACACTTACATGCACTGCACGCAACGTGCGTGTTAGCCAAGTTGCATTCGGTTTGCAATGCTTTGATTTATATAATGCAAACGATAGAATTGTGTAAGTCTGTTCGACTGTCCATGTGCATGTGAGTGTGTGTGTATTTGTGTGTGGCATGCAACAAGTGTCGATGTGTGTTAAACGCAATGCACATTGAAGCGCTTATCGAGCATTCGCATGTAGATTGGAATCTCGCTGCACCGCACTTACTTACAAGGACTTAGCAAGGACTATCCCTGTGTGTGTGTGTGTGTGTATGTGTGCATATGCGTGTGTGTGTGTGTGTGTCTAACTGCAGTATATTGAAATTGTTGCCATAGCAGACGTTATCCCTGCCAGCTACAGTTCAGTCGCCTTCAGCCTCAGCTTCAGCTTTCCTCCATCAGGGTTCACAGTTGAAAAGGCCAAAAGCTTAGGAGCGCGCGCAGGCGACAAAAATGTAATAAACGCCAAGCAAAATATTTGTCAAATCAATTTCACTGTAGTACAGTGTGTTTGTGTCAAGGCCACAAAAATAGAATAAGTTAACGAGTGGGCAGCAGCAGCAGCCGCAGTAGATGAGCAGCCTGCCCTAGGCCACAGAGAATCTTTTGCCGATTTTCCATTTTTTTTTTGTGCATTATTCTGCCTTTGACACAGACACAACCGCACACACCTACACGCCCACACACACAGACGCACGAGCCTAGCACTTCTGTTGTGCGTCGCTTAGGCGAAAGTTTTTAAGGTTGCGTCGACAAATAAGTGACACTTGAAGCCATTCAGAGCTGAATACCCTCATTGTGGGTATATTAGCTATTGAGGAAGCAAAGAGGTTAGTTGAAGTATAGCTTGATAGGGTAATTTTCTATAATTACTGAGTAATTACTATTAATTAAATTGTGAATTACTTAAGTAATTAAAGTTTGAAGAAGCAATTAGTGTTAAATTACAGTTTAATGTATTTGAAATATTTTTAATTGTCACAACTTGAACGTCAATTACTCAGTAATTACTTAAGTAATTTAAAGTAATCTATGAATTTTATGCCATATTTAAAAGTTAATAGAAAATGTCATATTTAGTTTACTTGTTTTAAATAAATTAATTACTGATTAATTATTAAAGTAATGAAGAGCAATTATTAATTACTGAGTAATTAAGGAAGTAATGAAGAGTAATTATTCTGCATAAAGATCAAACGACACCTCGACTTCATAAATACATATTCCAATCTCTTCCATCTTTACATTCTTCTTAAGCCCAAGCAAAGTGCTTTGTAGGGTATCTGCAAGTCGATTTGGCGGCTCTAACTACCCCTTCTCACCCACTTGAACTGCGCCGTAAAAGTTATATTTTTTTATATTATTTGCGATATGCGCGTATTTCTTTCTTATTTGCAATTTGCCCCTTTGTGCCGAGACAGCGCGCCTAACGGGAATAGAACATGACAGTGTGACACTACACTGAGTGGGTGTTTGTGTGTGTGTGTGTGTGTGTGCGTGCGTGCGTGTGTGCGGGGGTGTTTGGCTGTGCGTATGTTTGCTTATGTGAAAAATTATTGAAGACACTGTTGATAGACGCATTGGCGCTGTGGGCCCGTTGGGGCGATACGTTTTGATTGAGGTAAGGATAAATACAACAGCACAGCGGAGCATCAGCAGCAACAACAGCAACCATTAGGAGAAGTGTAGTCTGAAGTCTTCACTTCACTTATTAAATTTACTATCCCTTTTTGCGCGCCGTGTGTCGCCAGGGAAAACAGGTTCGCCATAAATTCTATTAAAGGTGGCCGTGCGAAAGGGCTGACAATACTCTCCCTCGCTCGCACTCCCCCCAAATTAAAGTTGACCAACTGTCAATGGCCTCGAGCAGCAATACAAGTGCAAAAGAGAGACAGAAAGAGAGGGAGAGGGAAGCCAACAAGGCTGTGCTATAAATTCGCATTAAAATATGTCAAAATGACAAAAGTCCCTCAACGTTGCCTTTTCCTTTGGCCTTACCTTCGCCCTCTGGCCCTCTGCCCCACCCTGTTCTTATCTGTGTGCAAGGGATTTTCATAATTTGTGCACACAAAATACAATTGAGCTGCTGCTGTTGTTTGTCACCACTGTGATTGCTTTCAGCAACGCCCTCCGCTTCCGCTCCCGCCGCCATTCCTGGGCCCCATCTCAATCGGGTTGGGTGACAAATTGATGCTTTGACATTGCCACAATGCAAAAGTTTAATCTCTCATTGATTAAGTTAAGTTCCTTTGAGCCCTGCCAAGTGTTGCTGCGAGCCTTGGCCTGGCTTACCCCATATATGTAGGTACATATAGTATATCCCTATAGTGTGGTAAATCGTGCAAATACTGTGTTACTTGTGTGCTTCGGTTGCGGGGCTTCTCTTTGGAGTCGGCACACGTTCTCTGCCTGCCTTTGGGGCATTATGCAACTTTGCAACAATTTGCCACTATTGTTGTGCCATCATATGCAGCAAATATATATATATATATATATATAGTTATATATAGTTATGTCTTTCAATCAGTCAACCGCAATTCGGCAGAGTTTTCCGGAACTTTGCGCCCGGCTCGTTGTTCATTGTTTGTTGGCAGCTGCTGCAATGTGTGCAAAATTTTTGCAATTACACTTTACCAATTTCGAGCAACATTTTTATTAGTTTTAAAAGCCAGAGGGAGACGGGGAGAGCGAGAGAGAGAGAGACATTATTTTGGACAAAACAGAATTCGGTCCGTTACGTCGCCATCTTCATTTTGATGCCGCAAAGTTTTCTTGCAGGCGTTGACAGTAATAAATATCATGTGCATCCACTTCCGCTATCTCTATTTATGGCACTACCACACACACACACACACCCACACCCACACACATACACCTAATGCAGCTTCATTGTGGCTGCCCAAATTGCAATAGAAATGCTGCAGCAGATGTGATGAGAAGTTTGTTGTGCGCTGTGCTTCAACTATTGTGCAATTTGTGTCCAGTCTGTGTGTGCGTGTGTGTGTGTGTGGGCGAGCTTCCTTGCAACTTGCAATGCGGTCCAAGAACGCATCGAGCTGTGCTAATTTCCTGTCCATTCTCTGCTCTAACTGTTCTTTGCTCTACAGCATTCCAAATGGCTCAAAGCGTAATTTGTGAGCAGAGAAAAGTTTTTGTTTCAGAGCAGCAAAACTATGTCTACGAAAGAAGTACGATATATGTATGTATACAATGAATTGAGATATATCTTAATGTGGCCATATAGAGCCATTCATACATGAATATCAGTATGGTTATTCTTTTTTTGTTGTTGAAAATATCTCGATTTTATTTGTTTTTATTTTCTCTTTGTTTTTATTATATTTCCTCGTTCACTTAATCATTTGACCTTAATCAACACTAATTATAATTTATCGAAGACACCTTTGCTGATTTATCGAAAGTGGCGGTATGCAGATAACAAGTATGAGGATACCTAAGATATCAAAACGCCCATTCAGCTAAAATGCGTCAATTAAATTGAATAAACTTAAAACTTAACAAATAAATTGATTACAATTGTATTTTATTAGAATGAAAAATCTAGCAGTTTATAATATATTTATATTTTCAATAAATCTTCACATTGATAAAGATACTGCAATTGATTTCTTCTCAAAATATGCTCTTTGTTTTCTAGAAACTCTAGCAAAATCGAGTCCTATAAGCTGATCGCCTTGCTATGATTGGCTTTTCTGCATGCTTATGCATAGTAGATTTTTCTACTACATTCCGTGCTTGAGCACTTCTGCATCCCAATTTCAATTCCGTCTGCTTTTCTTTCATAAAATAACGAAATTGCACTTGATATTGAAGCATGCTTGAAAAATGCTGACAGTCCTATAATGACAGCTGATCTCTCTTCTCTCTGTTTCGACCCGTTTGCAGCAGGTTTTCTTAATATGCATTTTCTATCATGCTAAACTGACCGCATGCGGAGCTCTTGTCCGATTATTGTGTGGGGGATTATCTTATTTGCACACACTGACCCACAAATGCACTATACACTGTCTGAAACACACTCTTGTGTGTCTGTGTTTGTGTGCGTGTGTGCGATTGAGATGAGAACCCTTTCGCAATGCAAATTCGGTTTGCCTTGCAGCTTGTCGGCCAAGCACAACGAGTAGTTATAATATCGCATTGTGCTTAGTGTTATTTACATGTTCCGACCGACAGTTACAGATAATACGTATACGTTGCCTCTTATTGTGTGTGCGATTCTCTGTTTGTGTGTGTGTGTGTGTGTGTGTAGCTAAAGGTAGCTCGGCCGTTCGAGTGGCAATTTGTGCGTGCAACGAAGCGCAAAGTTGCCAGCAAACACTCGACAGAGTGCGGGTGGGACGGAGGAGAGGGAGAGGGAGGGGGAAGAACACGAAGAGAGAATTGCATGCACAAACGTGCTTTTTTTTAGGATATGTTTCTGTCTATGCAATTCTGGCAGATGCAATTTGAAAGGGACACTCCTTAAATTCCAGATTAACAATTTCGGGATATTCCAAAAAAATAAAAAAACCAAACAGAAATGGAGAAAAAACTGAAAAAGTTTGCTAGTGCACTGGGAAAGGGTGACTCGAAGAGTTTAAGATATTTTTTTTAATTATATTAGAATTGTTTTTAAAAATGTGATATAATTTATTTTAATAAATCATGTACAAACCAATCATGTACAAACCAATCATGTACAAACCAAATTCAAAACATAACTCAAGTTTTTAAGTTTTTTTTTTTCAAGTGCAAACCGATAAATCACCCCTCGCTGGGCTCATTCAAACATGAAAAACTCGTGTATGCATATAGAGAGAAGGACTGCAGCGGCGTTACAGCCAGTTGAGATATTTGCTGCATTCGAAAGAAAATATTTGTGCAGGCCTGCCGCACACTTTGCCCTTTACCCCAGGCAGTTACCTAGATAGTTGTGGCAATAACTGAGGCATGTTTAACAGGAGGATGAGGAGGAGCTGTTGAGGGCATTATGATTGTGGCCGCGTAACTTTTCGCCAAACAGTTGCGCAATGCAATGCGCCAATGCAAAATATGTCAATGCCAATTCGTGAACTAATCTTGATCTGGCTAAGCAAATATTGCGGAAAGGGGGGAAGGGGTAGAGAGATCGCAATTTCCGTAGCGGAAATTCGTTGGAAATGTGGCAAAGACAGGCGAGTGCAGCAGCTGCCCCAATAAAATAATCATGGCTTCTGGTGTGCGGAAAACAAATGCGCATTTAACATTCATGCGGCCACAACGATGAGTGGCCAGAAATCAAGAGGGCAAACCAATGCAAGCAGCAATGCAAATCCAGGCAGGGATTAAGCTGGACCCGTGGACTGGCCCAGGCGCAGGCCGGGCATCGCTTACTTTGCCTGCACGTTATGTAAAGGCGGCCACAAAGTCATTTCTCTAGGGCGGATGTTTGCGGGGCAGGCACGCAGGCAGTGCGTCGATTGCAAGGGGCGCGGCTCGAGCTCGAGGAGGGGGGAGGAGGGGGGACTTGTCTGGTCGCTTAGCACGAAAAGGTCGTAAATTTCAGCTGCAGCCTTTGGACAGTTTAATTTCGATTTCCCTTTTACCCAATGGCTGCGAAAATGGCGCGTGCTGTTGCCGAATGAGAAATGACCGAAACGGATTCGGGATTGCGAATTGCGGAAACGAAAGCGACAAGCAGCGTTGAGGCAGGCAGGCAAAGAAGGAGAACAAGCAGAGGAAGAAGCTGACATAAAAAGAACAGCACAAGTAAATGCAGTGAGAGCAGACAGGATATTAAGGACACGCTCGATTCAGCTGATGTGCAACATGGCAAGAGCGTTGCGCGATAAATACTCGAAACTTGGCAAGTGTCAACTATGCTGTGCATACGAATATGTCCCCATGCGTAGCCATGTATCCATGACAAGCACACACATCTACTACACGCATACATTTGCGCAAGTATGTGTGTGTGTGTGATTTCATTATCAACACGCACGTGCCGCGTGTCCTGCAGCTGGCGCTGCTTACAACGCCTGTCAGCGCCGGCAGCATTCGTGACATTCAAATTAGTTTCGTGATTTGGCAATTTATTTTGATTTACACGCGTGTAGATGGAATTATTTACATTTTACTCCCGTCTCTAATTGTTGCCCACGGCGTGAAACTGTCAAAGAGGTCGCAAAACCTAATGAAAAGCGAGCTACAAGTTACCCTGTAGTAGTTCACGTAGTTTTTGAAACTTGATGGGATTTTGTAATATAATTGAGTTGACATTGGCTTACAATAACTTTTAAATTTAAGCGAAATAATCCTGTAATAACTAAGCTCAATTACACCCATAGAATATTTAATTAAATTTAAAATTTATTTCTGTCTAGTTTAGTTCGTCTTTAACAAGTTTACGGCTTTTCTAGCCAACCTCCCCTCAGACTGCTTAAGGCACACGCTTTGTTGTAGCACACCCTATTAAGTGCTCTGTCATTGTGTGTTAATTAATTACTGCTTAAAGCCTTAATCAAGCTCAGTCTGCCACCTAAAGTTGGCTATGGCTCGCACAAAGGCGGAATTGCGCATACGCAATGTTGTCCGACAGCGACTTCCTCCAAACGCAAATCATAATAAAAGCCAAAAATTTCCGGTCAACCGGCTTGTATGCAGTGTGCTCTGTGTGTGTGTGGCATAAATATGTATAATATAATATCAATCAGAAGCAAAATATGAAGCATAGCACGTGCGGCTAAGCAAACGGAAATTTGACTCAAATGAAAATGAATGAATTTATCTGCAAATGAAGAGAACTTCTCTCGCCGAAAGAGTGTGTGCGAGTGTGCATGTGTGTGTGTGTTATGCCAGATTATATAGCTCAGCTTGGCAAAGCGTCACACACATATGAAATTGCGGTGCGTGATTTTGATTTATAAATAATATAATAGAAGTACTCGTACATTTTTATGTGCTGCTCGTTTTGCAAGGGTTACAAACGGAATTCGTAAAAATATTTGCGAGCTGCCATTGCTGCAAATTGTTGATATGCGTTTGGTAGGGTAGCTGCGGACCATGCACTGCCCTGAGAAGTTTGATGAGTATTCAAAAAGTTACTAGTATATAATTTTGGATTTGATTGAAAACATAAAAATATATTTAGAGTTGATCAGGGATTATTCGGCTAATACGATTTATTTATAAATTTGACAAAGGCTTTCTCTAGTTTTTCTCCTTTGGCAGAGCAGTCCCAATTCGATGTGTGACCCCCAAATAAGGAACTGTATTTTTAGCGCTTGATGTCAAACTGTCCCACAGTTAGTCGGGCCAGTCGCAGCTCGTGTCGGCATATAAAAACCTTTACTGTCTGCCTGCGTCACAAACAATAAGCCAGCATTTCAGGCTGTTAGCCTGTCCTAACTCATTTTAGTGGCAGCTAAAAATTTTGTTTGCCAATAAAATGTATAAAATGAGAAAAAAGGGTCAAGTGGCGGCAGGGAGAGCGCATAAATATGCCGCTATAAATGTTTATATGTGCTGCAGACACACACACACACACACACACACGCACACAAGCTGACATACTGGGCTGAGTGTGTGCGTGTGCTAAGAAGCTGCTAAGCCATTTGCATAACAAAATCCCGCTTAGAGGATTTTCCAGTAGTTGCTCCAATTATTTTTGAAGCCCAAAAGCTTCAGAGACATTTGTCAAGAGTTGCTATAAATAGCATTTTAATCAATTTGTAAACTACGAGTATTTATAAATTTTCTTTAATTTCTTGAATTATGCTTAATTATGTATCCTTTGGTTCTGCAATTAAATTTAATTGATTGTAATCAAGAGCGCAAGCAAAACATATTTCACACGGTTTTTTTTCTCATATTTTTTTCTTGCTATTGATTTATAATTGATTGAATTAATCAAGGCGGGAAATACCACAAATTTAATAGAGCCTAATTTGCTGCTTGAAAACGGCTAATTTGGTATTTGCCATAATTGGCGTTTCAACCAAACTGGCCGATTTGATGTTTGACGGTGTTGTTTATTTGGTTTCACAATCAATTTAACTTGGTTAGTTAGGGAGAATACATAGATCATTATCAGTTTGCAGTCACACCGTATATAATGTGAACATTTGCTGCCAATATTTATCCAAAACATTGGCAACAATTACACGCACACACACACAAACACACATGCAATTCAATCCATAAAACGCTGCTGGCAGTTAGAGATGCCTGGGTGCGTGTTCATTAGCTCGTAATCTATGAGAACCGCAGAGAGAGGCGAGAGGGAAAAACCAATTTCCATTTAAATAAACAAATTCGTATATGCACCTATGTATGTGTATGTGTGTGTGATTGATGGCCGCCTAATTAGGTGCATAGATATATAAATAAAATACGCACAAATGAGTATGAAAATCGAATTGGAAATCCCGCAGCAAATCGTTAAGATGGCAATTTCCTCATTAAAGCTTTAAGCTGCTGCCTTAATTAAAGAACAGAGCCTAAAATTAGCCCACTCTTTTTCTGAGCGGCTGCTGCCTGCGGTTATTTTGCCATTTAAATGGCAATTTAAACATTTTCAAATTATTTGCCAAAAGTTTTTCGATTAACCTGCTAAGGCCAAAGCTGAGGACAAGGCTAACAACTACTGTTATGGCCAACACGACGACGACAGGCATGAAGATGCGTGCCACCAGCCAGGACAATACCATGGCCAGACACAAACACACATAGAGACCATCCTGCATGGAGCCTTACTTGACTTTACTTGGATAGCTGCGAAATTTGCGGCTCAAATGCCGTTGGTCGCTCTTGTGGCTGTGCGTTTTATGAGTGAACTTTTAATGATTTACGAGCATATTGCCACGCAGTGCCGCGCAGTGCCCCTGAAAGTTGCTACAACTTGTTAAGGGGTTGTCAGCCGGCAATACATTCCATTGTGTGTGCTATGAAAGGGGCACAGATGACACTGGCTTGCCAGCAGAGTGGATGAATGGCAAGTTGTCAGCTAAAAAGTCGCTCAATTACGGCAACTTTGAAAGCTCAATCTGTTGTACAGTTAAAAGTATTTAAATAGCTACAGAGAAGCTTTGAAAGCACATTAAAGCGGGGTCAAGCACTGTACTGAAAAGCTCAATAAGCAGCTTTTCAAGCACGTTTATAACTTGTCTCTTAAACTTATAATAATCAAAAAGTCTTTATTTAAGGCGCTTTGTTTGATTTATCTAAGTGGGGCAGCTTACTAGAAAAGATAATACAGACGCAATTACGGAAGCTCGGTTAGTTTTATAAGAAATCAAAAAGCTTTACGGTAGAAAGTGTTAAAGAAAAAGAGCTTTTAAAGCACATTTATGTGCGCTAAAATCTCTGTTTCTCGCCGAGCAATCAGCTTGCACTTCTTATGTAAAGCTACGTTTCAAATTTTAAAAGTACAGTAAAAAATACAAATAAACTTTTTCAAAAATAATCTTATCAGATCTTTTAATGTGCTTTTTAAGTTCTTAAAACGATCAGATCCAGTTTCGATTTTCTTTTTGCAAAGTAATAGCTTTCAAAGCACATTTAGGATCAGTAAAGCTATTGTTATAAACAGTTCAATGGACAAAGCTTCAGAGTTAAAGTAAAGCTGTTAGGCCACGATTCCTAATTATAAAAAAAAGCTCTTCTCTAATGCGCTTTCTAAGCTCTTAATACCTTTAAAAGAAATCAAGTCACGTTTTCCATTTTACTTTCAACTCGTGTCATTAAATCATAACGAGTGAATTTACAGTTACCAATGAAGCAAAGCCTTCAACACTCACACACACACACACACATACACGCAGACAGAGGGAGGCAATCATGTGATTTAGAGGGGCAGACAGGGAGGGAGGGAGGTAGATGTTGAATCTCTATGACTTTTATTGTCAGCATTGAGGCTCAAAAATGGGATTTGCAGCAATAAAACATGAGTTAAGTCTACGACGCCAACGCTGCTAGTGGGCGTGGCAGGCGCATAAATACTACGACCCTGTCATATTGCAGGAAGTAGGGAGTGGGTGGAAGGTGCAGGGGGAAAGGGTGGTACAATTCAAAGTTATCCTGGCTGTTTGTCATTGAGTTTTTGGTATTGGTTCGTTCGGTTTGGCTGCGTGTTGATTGAAATTTACGATTTGGCTTGGCATCTTTAGCCATCGCAAGTGTCGTTATTATTGTTGCTGTTGTGTTCGGTGCCTGCCGTTGCTCGCCGATCGCCTTGTTGTCTGTCGTCGCCCATAAGCGGAAACAGCGTCCGCCATTGCTGGGCGCCATTTCGCTTTGTCGCGCGCATCAGTTTTATGGCAAACGGAAGTTTTCGTGTTATTTATGTGGCCGAGTGTAATTGTGTGTGTGTGTATATGTGTCGTGTGTGTGTGTATGTGTGTGCGTGTGGGTGTGTACGTCAGCTCAATTATGTTTCAATGCGATGGATTCTGCTTGGGCTTTTCGTTTATTTAATAGCTTATTACGGTGCAAATGGCTGTGAAAACCCAATTAAATGTGACATCTGCCTTTGACCAGAGCGACGCGTGATTTTGATATATGGTTTGCATGGTGTTTATACATATAAACGGAGCTACCATATAGGGGTGGTATGTATAATCAATTGCTGGCGATCAGCGCATCTAATTTATGACACTCAGCGTTTTTTCGCTTCGCTTAACTTCTGACTTTAACTTCAACTCTGAATCCAAATGTGTTTCGTATTGGGATTCCTCAATTCGATTGCTGCCCGATTCGTTTGCCCATTGAATGCTATGATAATTGACTTTTACAAACGATTCGGGCAACCCACAATTAGTCGAGCATAATGATGCGTCATTATGCCTGTAATTCATCAGGCTGCAGGGCGGCAATTGCTTTGCTTTATCTAGCTAGCTCCATCTCTCTCTCTCTCTCTCTCTGTTCTGACAATGTCTCGGTTTTGGTTTTGCCTTCGTTTGCTCAGCTTTAATGAGCATAAATCATCAGACACATCAGAGACGTCAGTCAGAAGCTGGCAGCCAGCAAGCGGACTACGTTGCCCACGTTGCGTATGCGTAATATGATAAATATTTAAAGCGTGCGCCCGCGATGCCGTGTCAAACTAACTTAGTGCGTGTATTAGGTAAGTACGCGCGTCTAAGGCGACAGTTTTGCATGCCTGACTCGACTGACAAATGCAAATTTAAATGCGACATACAAATGACAAGTGGGAGCGAGATAGCGCGATAGATGGCGGCGCAAAGCGGAAGGGCGACACTCGTTTATTTATTTGAAAGCATTTTTCCTAAAACATAATTATACCCTGCAGGTAATGGGGCAGCAAAAGGGTGTGTGGGCTATGTAAGAAATCTTAAATAATTTTCCAAAGTTTAGAAAGGTTTTCTAACAAAAAATTTTAATGAATGTTTTTTTTTAAATATTTTAAAACATACATTTTTTTTACTAAATGCATTTTAAAGATATTTTGAACGTTACAACTCAATTATGAAACTTTTTTAAAATTGAATGAGGCGTTCTTTGGCAACTCTTTGCAATTATTTAAACTAAAACAGAAACTGCTTGCAGCCAGTGTCATTGCATTATAATACCTAATAGAATTATTAACTTTATTCTCTTTGCAGCCTTCTTCCTGGCTGAGTATGCCCAAGTTTCCTTTTGCTGCCCGGCAAGTTGTTTAATCTCATTTCGTTTCTTTCGTGCTTTTTTTCGGGCGCTTCTCATTTTATCAACGTGGAAGTTGTTGGCAAAATGCAGAAGGCAAAAAAGCAGGGCGCAAAAAATGCTGAATACAGAGAGGGGAAAGAGAGAGAGAGAGAAAACAGGGAGGGGGAGACACGCTAATAAGTCTGCAACGTGACACTTGGTAGCGAAACTTGGACGTACTGCCCCGGGCCGCAAATGAGATGACTCTATCGGGCGCAGCATCGGGGCTAGAGAAATGGCTGACATCCCCCCTGCCCGCCTCCCCTTTCTCCTCTGCTCATCTAGATTTGTTGTTATTGTTGTTGCGATGGCAAAATGTAAATAGCAGACGTGACGCCGTGAACTGCGAGCTAAATGTGACAATAAATGCCGGCGGTTATGTATAAATTGCTAAAGTGTGCGGAAAGATTTACGGTCGTCCAATGCGCAGCTGAAGCGAGCCCAAGAAGGGAAAGCGAGAGCGACAGCGAGTGGTGTCACTGTCGAGGGGCAGGACCAACAAATAGGCAAGGTACTTGGCAGTCAGACAACAACAACAACAACAACAACAACAACAATAACAACAGTGACAGCAGCAACTACACTATAACTTCAGGTGGCGCTTTTAGTATGATTGCCAGGCCGTTGCCGACAAGCCCCACAAACCCGAAGCAGCCGCCCCTTGTAAGCCCGTAACCCCGTCGCCACAGGCCAGCACTCACAATGACAGTTTGGCCAACACCATCAACTCTCTCGCAGTCAAGTCCAAAGTGGACAATGTCTGAGGCGTAGCTAGAGCGAGCTGCGGCTCCAAGTGTTGCTGCTCCTGTGGCAGCGGTTGAACACGCCGACAAGTGCAGTTATAATACCCTGTAGATGGCGTCTGGAGTGAGAGGTTGGTTGGCTATAAGTCAGTAAAATACAGTAACTATCAAACTAAACTAGCTATTTAGCCATAAAGCTAAAGCTTGGCATATGGCAAGTGAAATATTTGTAGGAAGTATAAACCAAATTTCAGCCCAATTGCACAGCAAGTAAAACAAAGTAGTTTACTATTTACAGGGTATATCACTGTCTATCGCACTCTCGCTCTGCTCTCTTAACTGTCCGTGCTGAAGTGGCTGTTGTCAGTTATGCTGGCCCTTCGCCTGTCACAACAGCTGCACGTGGCACTGTCTGGCGGTGTGGAGTCAATCATTTGCATGGGGCCAGTCGATTAGCCAGCTAATTTGAATTCAATTAGGCACGTTATTAAAGAAAATCATTCTGTGCTCGCATCAAAAGTCAGAGCAGGACGAGCAGCATGAGCAGCATCTGCTCACACAGCGAAAACTTTGGCCAGATTTTCTTTTCGTGTTTCTTTTTATTGTGTGCACATTTTCGCCTTAATGAGCTTTTCCTCTGCCCTCGTCGAACACTTATGCCATTTGTCGCCATATTTATTTTAATGGTTGCTCAATTTAATCACTTTGTCAGCTTCGGCAGGCGCTGCAAAGTTGCCATCGACTTTCATGCTAGCAAGTGTAGAGAACTGAGAGGGTACATTGACTATGCGGTTCAGTTTGTAATGCAAGAGATGGAAGGGGTATGGGCAGTTCAGTAGGAGAGTCCTGGCTCAGTCCTTCTAAATCAAATTGATAATTTTTAAAAAATTAATCTGTAAAATCTTAAAATCCTAATAAAATATTTAAAATTTCTATATTCAATTTAGATTCAAGTCTGAACATTATTTTTCATTTTTGTGTAGTGTATCTAATATTCTGCTAAATTTGAATGGGCCCATTTGCCTCTGTTGTTGTGTGTGGTTGAAGAATGCTGAAGATTTCATTTACGCGACATTTAATTAAGCGCGCAACTTTTCAAGTTTTAATGGAGCGCGCACTCAGCCACACACCAACGCGCGCACACACACACACACACACACACACACACACACCCAGGCAGAGCCTTTCACATGTATTATGATTTTTTTGCAGCACTTTGACACGCCAGTTTATTAAATTGACTGGGCGCCGCTGGCGTTGGCAAAATATTTTTGCGTAAAGCGAAAATATTTCAAAATTTATTAAATCAAGCGCTGCAGCTCTATCAGCTCTGCTGCTGTAGGTCGAGATTCTTTTGCCTGCCTGCCGGCGCTGGTCTATATTTTGCGCTTGCCCAAGTGAAATGAGCTGCATCCGGGCCGGCAATGCAACTGCAAGCGTTGCATTCTTAACGCCCGAGCACTTTTTGGCCCACATCAGCCACGGACTCCGGGCCATGGACAGGCGAATGGGAAGGGGTGGATGGGCAGGGAGCAGCGGGTGCTGCACGACTCAGGACAACCGCTGCATCCGGGCGTGCATGTACTCGTATGCCACGCAACGTATACGTAACGTTACGTATACTTTATTCCTGTTCCTGCTGTTCCTGTTAGCTGGCGCATTTCCTACACACACACACACACACACACACACACATAGAGCGAGAGATACTCTCCGTCTCTTTCTTACTCGCACACACACACACACACACACACACACACAACGAATTTTGATGCATTTCCTGGGCGAACGGTAGAGCGCGCACGCGAGAAATTTATGTGCAATCTTAGAAAAATAATGATTATCTTTTATTTTATGGTTGAGCGTACACGTAGCGCGCTTTTCACGTACTACTAGTTGCCCGTCCCGACGCGTCGGCTGCTCGTCCGCCCATTGTGTCCCATTATTGTTGGCGACAAGTGAGCCATAAAAACGCATAAGCTGCTTAATATTTAAAGCCAGTTTACGACTATCTCCGCTCACGTGAGCTGCGAACTTATGTGGCAAATCAAGGCAGCTTAACATCGAAACGCCTCTTCAATTGATAGCCATGCCACGCCCACGGGCCATAGAAAAACACTAGAGCATGTTAATGAGTGTTAGTGAATGACACTCGAACGGCATTCACCCATCACTCAACACTCACTTATCACTTATCGATTCAGTACACTCGAACAGCAGATTCCACTTGCCGCAAGTGATTTTGCACAGGGTGGCAGGGAGAGGGGGGAACATAATCACAGGGTATCTTTAAGTCAACCAATATGGCTATGCTTCTGCCTCGCTTTATAGACTTTTTCATGTGCTCTTTAATTATGCTGCATATGAAAGCAATTTTCTGTGTCTGCAACCAACCCCAAAAAGACACGCAAAATTTGAGAATTTGAAAATGAAATTAAATAAAATTTATATCGAAGTGAATCCCCGAGATGAAGCTGTCAGAACTTAAGCCGATTGTGGTGCACAGGCATAACATGTGGGAAATGAAATATGAAATTTACTTTTGATACTTACTAATTGGACTGGATTTAAGATGAAATTTGATAACTAATAAAAGAAATTGTATATTTTTCTAATGTTTTGCAATTGCTTAACAAAATAAATGAAAAATGTTGCAAATGTTTTAAATATTAACAAATTTACCACAAACTAAGTAGAACTGCTCAATTTAGCCTGCTCAGCTTATTGCGAATTCATTAAAAAAAATATATAAAATAAATTCGAGATTTAATGAAAAACTTTAAAAATGAGCATAACTTAAATAAGCTTGTGTTATGAAGCTATAAACAAAGGAGAATTAGTGCGACATTGGAAACTAGACTCTACATCTTCCTCTCCCTATTTCTCCTACTCTTTTTCCTTAAGCAGTTAAATGCAATTGAAGTTGACTTCAACTGACACGTAGTAAGCGGGGGAGGTAGGTGGGGTAAGGAATGAGGTGCCATGCGAGCTTAATGATTATGAAGTATGTACAGCAGGCAGCAGCCTTGGCATGCCGCGGTTAGTCGTCCGTCAGTAACCTTAGCCTTAGCTCGACAGCTACACACACACACACACACACACAGAGAGAAGCTGCGGCGCGTGCAAAACTTTGAACGGATAACGTCACTCAAGTGCGCAACGCGCCATCAGCGATGACGTAATGCGGCACTGTGGCACTTGGGAGTGCGACGGGCAGCGCAAGGCGTCGAAGTGCAAATGGTTTGGGCTCATTAAATTTGCACAAATAATTGAAAATTTGGCTAAATTTCGCAGGCAGGCAGAGGACAGCGGCAATTGCCATTGCGGCGGCCGAATGTCAGCTATAAATTCCAATTAAACGCTGCAACGCTCTGCTCTCTCTCTCTCTCTCTATTGCTCTCCCTTTTCTCCTCTGTTGCGTCTGCTTTGGTTTTGATTAAGTATACGTCCCATACGCTGCTGTTGGCTGCTGCATGCACTTCGCTTTCCACATTTTCCATTTTGCCATTTTTCCCGTTTTCGGCTTTCCAATTCATTTGGCAGGCAATGCGAGTTTCGATTCCTTTGCTTCGCTCCCGCCCCCTTTGGCAGCATTTGAGTTTTGCGTTTAATTGTTTTATTATCCACAAAGTGGAGCTGGACACAGTCCCTCCAAGCTCTTCAGCCCCTGTTCTGCTTTGGCACAGTCGTTGACCTCGTTGGCCTCGCTCTTTGTGCAGTTTCACATTCGGCAAGCTCTTTTTCCGCCACACACACACACAGACACACAGAAACACTTGTCGAATTCAGCGTCGCCTGCTGTCTGATATATGAGTGTGTGGCGAGTTTCTGGCTGCTGCACAAATTATGCCGAGTGCATACTTGAGGCGTGGCGTGGCCTGACAGCGCCTGCAGCACAGCAGCGGCAGCAGCAGCAAAGAAAGTATTCAATGCATCCACATCCGCAAACCGCAGCAGCCTCAGCGCTTCATGACGTCTCACTTGAAGCGGCAGGCGCTGCGAGCCTGTGTGCCGCAGAAATGTTAATTAACTTTATAAAAATCTCATTACTCATTTGATTCGAAAAATGAATGCAAATGCAGGCAGACATGGCCAGGCCAGCAGCATCTTTGGCATCTTCAGTTGCTTCCTGTTTTCATTTCCACGCTTAACGATCCTCGACACATGTCCGAGCCGCAGGCGGTGGCCAGTGCGGGGGCTGCTTCATTAGTCAAAGGAGAATGCTCGACAATGGATTTACATGTGGCACGTGGCACATGGCATGCAACCAGTAAGCCAGTAAGCGTGTACTTGAGACTTCAACAAGACATTTAGCCGACACATGCAGACTATAAAAGTTGTCTAACCAAAACTAACAGCAGTAGCTGCCATCCTTGCGGTTTGAAAGCTCCATTAGGAAGCAGAGAGAGAGCACAGCTGAAGTCGAGGCTGGCGTAGGCAGCGCAAAGTGCAGGATTACAGGATGGCTTTTAAAATGGCCCGAGTAGGAAAACGAAGGATTGAAACGAGTTGCAGAAATAGTCGACAAGGTAAAGTTAGCTAAGGCAAGGCACTTAGTGAACGTGACTATAAAGCTCTCTGTAGCACACCATAGAAGCTATAATTTCTTATTTGATTTCTGCCTGAAAAATGATATTAACAAAGTATTTTGTGTTAAAACAATTTAAGAATTTGATTTGATTTATTAAATTAGTATTTTTTATATTAAAATCGAAAAAAATTTCGTAGAGCTTTACCTAAACAATTTATAAAATTGCTACCTAATACTTTACCTACCTAATAGTCTGTGCATTCATTCAATCCTACAAAATTAATTTATTTAAAATTATTTAGAGATTTTTAAAAACACATAAAAGCCATAATAACCTTTTAAATTAAGTTTTACTTATTATTTGATTTAAGCTTCGTAAGCTTAGCTTAGCTTTGAAAACACATTAGAGTAAACATTAATTTCTAAATTTAAATTAACTTAATCAGCTTTCTTAATGTGATTAAATCATAAAAAGCACCTTCAAGTGAACTTTCATTTCAAAGCTGCAAACTGACTCCATCTTAAGCAGCTTAATTAGCAAAACCCCGCAACCTACCTCACCCCAAAACTTAAGCCCGATTGAAAGTTGAGAAAAATGCAAAGAGAAAATGCAACAACTAAATGGAACCGTTTGTGGTCAGGTGCAAATGAAAGTCTTGTTGCTTGCCAGAAAATGGCGAAATTTGCTTGCAAAACTGTGCAGGAAAAGCAATGAGTGTGAAAGGGTGGTTGGGGGGGGAAGAATTTAGTTTAATGTGCTCGCATGTTGCGCATACTTAAGGCGACTCTTTAGCCATGCTGCTTCAGGTGCTGCTTCAGTTTTGGGGCGAACAAGGAGTGCGTTGTGTTGTGCTGTTTTGTGTTTATTAGCTAAGGAAAATGCATGGAATACATAAATTTTGGGCAATCTGGTCACATATCCATGGTAGCAACTGGCCGGAATCCAGGACACGTTCGCTTCAATACAGTTGACTTGTCAGCGTGTTAATTTGCTAAATAATTTTCGAATTTCTGACCAGGGTCGGCTTAATAAATGGCACTAACTCAACGAAAGCAAAACACTCACACACAGATACGCATACGCATACGCACAGGCACAGGCACACGCGCACAGAGAGGGGAAGGCGACACGCCCACTTAGGCAGGAACTGGTCAGGGCAATGCGAGGCGCAAACGTGCCAAATATGCAAGCAGCAACAAAACAAACGATGCTAAGTGGAAAGGGATAAATCCGAGAAAAAACACCGAGCAAAGCATGAGTGTGTGTGTGTGTGTGTGTAGGAAGGTGTGCGCCTCAGTGTGTTTGCTTAATTCAGAAAGGATACAACGTGCATTCGAGTGCGTGGCAGGGGGAGCAAGGGAAACCGAAAAAAAAACTGTTTATGATTTCCTAACACGATTTCAGTAGCTTTCACAATTTTTCCATCCACCTTTGCCGGTTTCGCTCGTTTATTTGTTTGCCTTTGCTGGCTACGTGAGCAGTTTTCGGCACAGAGGGTAACTGGCGGAGTGGATCCGCTTAAAAACGAACGACGGGGGGGACACGTGGACACATGTCGACGCACACGTTCATCAATTAGTGTTGAAGATTTAATTGTGGCACGTGTGAACTTAATTAAATGGCATTAGTTTTGTAATTGTGCAGACGAGAGTACGCAACGTGCAGACACACGCCCGCCGCGCGGCCATTTTGAATTTCAGGGCCCGCCTGAAAGTATGCAATTAAATTGCAGCACTTTGCAGGCCAAGCCAACATTTGCATTCCAATTAATTTTTCACCCAACACGCATACAATATGCAATTTTCGAAGCTTAGAGCCGAAGGGGAGAGAGAGAGAGAGGGGGAGAGGAGAGATTTAGCTGCTTGCTAAGCCGTGGCTCAGCTGCAGCCAGCAAATTGTTATATGAAAGTTTATTTATAATTTTACTGTAATTAACCCTGCATGCTCGCTCTCGCTTTATCTACTAACTTGGTCAGCTGCCAAACGCACTTAATAAGCTGGCCAAATGTCATGGTAACCCGCAACAGTAACTAGCTAAGTTGCAAGTTTGACTGACTGAACAATTACTGGGAAAACTGTACTCCACTCGTCGCTGTGCCATGTTCTCTCTTGTTGCTGTGAAATTAATTTATTATCTTCAGTCTCTCCCTTGGGTGCTGTGAAATTATATTATTATCTCTGAGAAAGGTCTTTCTTTACAGAGCTTAGCTTTCTTTGTATTTCAAGCGAAATAACTAGTTATAAAACAAATATCTAGCTGCAATCCCAGGGTAGCTTCAAGTCGTTGTCAGACCGAGTTTTTTAACTTTAACTTTCAAATTACTTTACTTGTACATGCGTGTAAAATAAATAATAAACTGCCTTTTGCCTTTTGTAAACAATGCGGCAGGCAGTGGGCAGTAGGCAGTTGGGCGGTAGGCGGTGGGCGATGGGCGTGGCAGGCTCAACTCGCCAGCGTCATTTAAATTATGTAGCTAACATTTCCAGCCCGGGGGCCATCGAATTATTCATGTGACCTTTTTGTATGGAACGTGTTTTTCGACAAACATGTGTCGCCTGCTAAGTATCCAATTTGCGTTTGTTTTCCTACAAATTTTTCGAATTGAGTTCGTGTATTTGTGTGTGTGTGTGTGTGTGTGTGTTTTAAATACACCATGTTTTGTTTAGAACTAAGCCTTCATTGCTCATATGGCCCCGGCGGCAACATAACCAATAATGAAACAAGAATAAAATGAAGTTTGTGGAGCTAACGAAGAAGTTATACACTACAATATGCTGCAAAGTGATGCATATATAAAATAGGATAAAACATAAATTTTAATATAAATCATTTCCAAATTAACTTCTAAACTAAGCAACAAATTTAACTGCTTTATTTATATATATCCTACTATAGTCAAAAATCTCTGCCAAGTTTCAGCCCGCTAGCTGCATTTCTGCTCAGTTCACCTGGTTATTTATATGAACAGCTAGTGATACTTAAGGCAATTCATTCGCTTCTTAATTAAAAAGATATTATGGTAAACATAAAGCTGCCCGCTTGCATGTCTGATGCGTTTCATAATTGAAGCGTACAACCTCTGTGAGTGTATAATAAAAAACCCCAAGCCCGAAACGGCACACAGAATCGCCTTGTCTCACACCATGCTCGCTCCCCCCCCCCCCTCTCTCTCTCGCACTCTTACTGTATATACTGTATATATGGCGGTAGATATTCGGGGCGAACTGCAGCAATAATGGCAAATAACAAGTACGCTTGAAATAATAAACATTGGAAAATGTTGCACACAATTCGGTCAGCATTTTGGTCAGTCGGTGGAAAGGGAGAGAGAGAGAGAGAGAGAGAGAGAGGGAGAGGGAGAGAGGAAGGACTGGAGGAGAGTGCTATAAAATTACCTGAACAACAAATTGTTGCAGGCAAAAGAGCTGCTTAATTCAGTTTTGTGCAAACAACGTGGCTGGCCAACAACGCAATTGTTGTTGTTGCTGTTGCTGCTGCCTGTTTTTGGCTTGATTTTGAAAATGGCCGCCCGAAATTCGCATCGCAGCTAAATAATGTAAATATAATTTTGCTGTTTGCCAGCGATTTAGTTTCGAAAATATTTAGTTGCATTTGCTGTTGGCCTCGTGGCTCGTGCTCGTGTTGGCCATGTTTGTTCATTTTGCTGTTAGTTTTTCGCTCAGGCGCGGCCAGGTGACAATGCAAATAATTACGGAGAGGCTATCCAATGCCAATGCGTGTATGCGTGAGCTAGTGTGTGTGTGTGTGTGAGCATGCGAGGCAGCATTGTCGCTGCACGTTAAATAAATCAGAAAGTAATTAAAACAACATGAAATGCGAGTTACAGTTTCAGCGGAAACTGAAGCGTTCGCAGCGTCTAGCTTCCTTTTTCTTTCTCTCTTTTTACCCTTTGTCTAACACACTGTGGCTTCTCTTCTTTCTGCTGCTTCCTATTTAGGAGACAAAACAACCAAAACAAAAGCAACAACAGCAGAAGCAACAATAAGAAGAAGAAGTAGAGGGATAGCAAAAAGAGCAAAAGCAACGGAACAATCGAGAGAGAATGCGAAAACAAGGCAAAGAAAATTTGCTCAGCGAAATGCAAAATAAACTTAATTTACGTTTATTTGCGTTGACAAATGTTTTTGCAGGAGTGCAACTTTTAATTGCAAAATTTATTTGATTTGCCTGCGTTACTTGCCGGTGTGTGTCGGTGTGTTTGTGTGTTGGTGTGTGTTTGGCCCCGGTGTGTGTTTGTTTGTTTCTTTGGCTGCCGCAAATGGAGGACGCAGTAAATTACAATAACTTTATCAATGTTATGCCCTTCACCTGCTCTGGAGTCTCGTCTGCCAACTGAGAACCTAATTCCAAAGGCAAGTTGAGCTTCGGCTTATGTTTAAAGTGCCATTTCTGTACTTTTTGGATATCATTAGGGAAGCCCAATGGCCTTAAATGTGGACAGTCAAAAAAGTTGTCAGAATATATTCCAACTAGAATTTTGCTTTTAACTCTGTGAAAATGCAAGGGAATACTTTTCTTTAGAGCTTTAGAAAACGATTTAATCGCATCAAATTAAAGAAAAATTTATCACAAATCCTGCTTAGAAACAAGTTGAGTTTATTTCATAGAAAAAAAACACTCTCTTTTCTGATTTGAATCGTTTAGGCAACTTGAAAGAAGTTCAATAATCGAAATCAAAGCGATTTTTGCTTGCAGTTTTTGAATATCAAGAAAATGTAGCCTACTTTCAGGAGCTCATCATGTCCCTTTGCTTTCGCTTTGGTTTATATTACACATACTTCCGACACAATTGTGCCATATCAAGCTATGGTTTACTGTGCGAAATATCTCAGTATTTTCCTTGTCCTTTGTGCCATAAAACGCTAGCTTCCTTTAGCACTTTCTCTCTCTTTTTTTCGCTGGTTCTGCCCTTCTCCGTAGCGCTGCATCGCCTTTCCGTTTCCGTTGAGCACTTTCGAAATGACAGACGCAGTTTCAACTAACAGTGAAAGAGAACTGCGAATTGGTAAGGGACTTGTACTCGTAACACATATTGCTATGCTATTTTCGCAGGAAACGCTGCTTGGACTGGTTTATCGGGCTGTTCAATTTGATTAGAACTGCAGAGAAGGCAAACTGCACTTGGGGGCATGCCACTTTAATTGCTGCGGCTGCCACACAATTTGCTCGTATTTTTTGAATTCTCGTTGCAGTTTTCTTTTTTATTTTTCGGTTCTGTGCTCGTTGGGCAGCTGCAACAGCAGCGGCAAATTGTGGCGCCTTTGTCTGCCGTTTAGTGCGGCAATTTGGCAGCGCAACGCAAATTGCGGTGGGTCAGGTGCAAGTGTGTGTGTGCGGGTGTGTGCGCGCTTGAGTGCCCAAAAGCAGGCTATGAAATATGCGCATAAACACATGCATATTGTAACAGGTCGATTTGCAGCACGCGGCTCGCCATATTTATTCTTTTTATTATACTGCAGGCAGTTCCGTTTCCCTCTTTCTCCTGCCCCCACAAACGATCTACCGTGCGTTAAATATTCAGTGGCAATTATGCAACAACTGCAATAATAGAAGAGGAAAGGGAGAGGGGACGAGGCAGGCTGCGTTCAGGTGCGCTCTGTCTGATTATTTGCTTTGCTTATCGTTCATTGCACTTGAGCCGCGACGCCTTCGGTGTGAAATTCTGCAGTTTTCCTTGACGTTTTTATTCTTCTTCTCTCTCTCGCATTTCTCGGCTGCAGGCGGAATTTTCATTAAAGCATTTTTGATGTCTAATTTGCATATTTTTTCCACAGCACTCAGGCAGGCAGGCAGGCTGGCTGGCAGGCCTGCGAAGCGAGGCAAAGCCGTCGTCGTCGCCGTCGCCGTCGCCTTTTTTGTCAGGCAACTGACGCGTTAAGCATTCAAGGGATTGTTTTAGTTCCCCTCCGCCTCACACCCCGCTGTCTGCCTCTGTCACACTTCTGCCTTCTCGTTGCAGTTTTTCTTACTCTGAATTTGTTGTTGTTGCTTCGCCGTTGTCAGTTTGCCGCCTCTTGTTGTCTCGGCTTCACTCTGATTTGGAGCAAAGTTTGTTGGGCTTCAGTGTGTGTGTGTGTGTGTGTGTGCGTGTGGGGCCTGTTTGGTCGTTTCTTTGGCCGGTCTGTTGTCGGCTTGTTGGACAAACTGTCGAGTGGCAACACTAATTCGCATGCAGCGCAACAACACAAGCACACAAAACAACATGCACTCACACACACACATGCACACACGCTTGCAGCTTTTTGTTGCAATTTCATCTGAATTTGTGCCAGCATTTTTTACGCCTGCTTTTTGTTAATTTGCAATTTTCTAACCAAATCCATCTCACTTTCCCTCCCTGTCTCTCTGTCTCTCTCTCTAACACACATGTGGGTGTGCACAGCTGCAGCGTGTGTGTGTTTTGGTGTTTGCCTGCCTGATGGTTTCACTGGGCATGACATTAATTCAATTTCTGTTTGCATATTGCCAGCTCAACATGAGCTCGTCCCTCTATCGTTTGCCTTGGCATTTTGCGAGCTTCTGCGCCAGAATGTATGCAATGCCTTTCACAACGAACTTTATTGCATATTCGCCGTCAACCCAATGGGGCCCCCATCAATTCAAGTGTCTCTCGCCTGCTCTAATATTGCCAGCGATTTAATTAAATGTATTGCAATTTGCAAATTTGATTAGGCTTCATATTGTGTTTGATTCGATTTGAGATGATCAAATAAAAGCCAACAATTTATTTGATTTAAATATATTAATAATTTGTAGAAAGGAAGCGAATCCCAAGAGTGCAGCTGCTTTCACACACATTTTTAATTATTTTATTTTTGAGCCAAGCAGCCTTGCTTTCGTATTTTCAATTTTTATTTGATAAATTATGCAGAAAATAATCTATAAAATTTATTGAAAATTTAAAAATAGCTTCAGTTTTACCCTGCTATTTCTTTGAATTTTCCACACGAATTTAAGGCACTTTAAACAGGCAACCTCCCCGCACAATCTTGACTATCCTTATGAGCAAAGATTTTCCGCTTGTTGCGAAAACTTTGCGGCTTTTCATGCGATGCGGCGGCACTTACCAATGCTTTGGACACCATGGCGTATGTGTGCTGCGACCAGATGAGGAAAGTTTTTGTTCGTAGCGTGTGCGAAGCGTGTGTGCTTTCTATGCGTTTGACATGCAAACGACGCGCGTAGTAAAAACAATTTTTGGATTAAAACTTTCCCAAAATTAACAAGCAAATTTTATGCGTTGATCGTTTCCCGTTTTCGAGTTTGAGGTGGATCGCGCACGGTTTGTGGTCTATTGCGGTTAGCTCGATGCTCCGCGAATGAACGGTAAACAGCTGGACGCACGGGCATTTATAATGCCGCCACGGAGCCTCAAAGTAGGCAGCAGCACTATTTACATTTGCACTAACACAAAGCTAAGCAAATAAATGCTGCTGTCAATTGTTAGATATGCCACCTGTTGTCGCTGTGTGTGTGTGTCGCCGTGTCCGCGTGTCGCTGTGTCACAGCCCGTCACATTGACGCTGGGAAAAGCCCTCGAAAGGTGCAAAAAAAAGGCCAAACAGCGCAACAACGCGCAATTATCTAATGCAATACACGAATAGCAGTTGCTCTTATCGCACGCTGCGCGTTGCGCTATGTAAAGCGTTATGTAGCAGCGAGGATTCTGCATAATTGCCATGACAATCGCGGTGCAGGCGCAGAAGAAAGCCACGAAGACAGAGGCAAACATTGTAAGCAGACTGGCTAAATGTACATACAAGTAGAGGCAGCTGCAGCGGCTGCTGTGCCAGCTTACTGAGCAGGAGCAGCAGCAGCGGCAGCGGCAGCAGTTTGCTTATCTACTACACACCACTACATGCACATTAGGGCGTACGCACACCCCCATCCACAGTGTGTATGGAGTTTGGGGGTAACTGGTTGCCCCTATTACGTAGTTTGGGAATATTCCGCAAACTGATAACATTTGAATTTTGGCTTGATTTATGAGGCATAGCATGAAACACTGTACTAGGCTTATCATAAGCACCGAACTACAACAGCAACAACAACAACAGCAACAAGCAAATTTAATCACTTTCCCCGGTGGCAGACCCTTTCGCTGGGAGCAGCTTTAATTTTGGAAGCGCAACTTGATGAAATATTTATATATTTGCAGCTTTGCAGTTTGCAATGCACTTAAGCTGCTCATAAATTATGCTCGAAGCGCATTTCATGCATGCATTCAACGTGTCTAATGAGCCGCTAGACAGGGCACACAATATGCATGGGATATCTCAGTTAATTGCTCAATTACTTGGCAGAGTTATGGGTAGAGATTTCTGGCATTAAACTTGTTTATAGCTATTTTAAAGGATATACCAATGGATAGCAATTCTGTGCAGCGCTCGAAAGTATGCTACACAAGTAAGCTTGTCAATTGGGCTGCATTTCTGCATTGCGCTCGAAAGCATGCTACAGAAAATGCAGATGCCAAACGAGCTGAGTGCAGAGTGTTGCATACTTTTCGGCATGCCATTTGATTGTCAATTCGTATTGCAAAGCGAATATCTCTCTAACTATCTCCCTCTCTATCTCTCTTCCTCTTACCAGATTCCACAACCTAACAACATATTTGCTCATTTGTCCACCTTTGATCAGCAGCTTAACATGAACATGGCTTGCACGAACAGAATGTACCATAAATGGCAGCACTACATGATTTCTCCCTGCGCATATTTTCGCTTTGGCTTTGGCTGTAGATTAAGGGCTGGCTTATTGCATTTTCCGCATAGCAAACTGTTGTCAAGTGCAGCGCGCAAATATATTACCAATTTTGCAATTTCTCTGCACACATCTTGCAACTTGAAGCGCATATAGAGTGTATTTTTGCGGCATTTAAAGCAATTTATTTATATATGAAGAGCACACATACATATTCATAGGTACTCTGCGTGCCTCGGCATAAGGCTCTAAGGCAGTTGGAAGCTTTCTACATTCTTTTTTTTTTTTTTTGGGACCAACTTTCGTTGCTGTTGTTACTTCCTTTTCTTGCACGGCGCCAGCGCTTTTTGTTGACTCCATTTTGTGCTGCTGTTGCGGCTTTTGTTGCCGCCGGCTCCAGGACAAGGCTTACGACAAGGCAAGCAACTTTTGACTCTTTCGCATCACTCATTTTCGTTTCGTTTTTCCACACTTTGGCACCGAAAAAAAGCAGTTGGCCAGCGACAACTCTCGATTCCACTTTGGCTTTTGCCACGCTCCTTCTGCTTTCTCTATTTACCAAAACTAGGTCGAAATTAAATATACTTTTGATTTCTTTTTTCTTGTTGACTTGTGCTTTTATTAAAATAAATTATGATTTTACTGGTGCTCCCCTTTGAAATGAATTCCTCAATCTGCAGGGTGGAAGAGAGAGAGAGAGAAAGAGAGAGCGCGTGAGAGAGGGAGAAGCATTGCGCCTTAAGTTCGACCACAGCAAACACAACTTCAGAGCGCGCTGCGAACAATAACTCAAAGTGGCAGCAATTACATGCAACACAGGCCGCAGGGCCGAGCCGTTGCATGCAACATCTCTAATATTTCAGCAGCAAGCGAATTTAATTAAGGAAGGTCTGCCTGCGTGTTGTTGCTGTGCAACAGGGCGCAAGTTTGCAATTACTATGCAACAGTCTGCAGCACTCGCATTGTTCCGCCTCGAACTGCACTTCACGACAGCTGGCAGTAAGTCAGCTCCGTTCGTCCGTCCCTCAGTCCGTCCGCCTTCAGGACTAATAAAATTTTTACAACGTTTACAATTAGCTGCAGCGTCTGACACTTGGACCGTCGTTGTCGTTGGCGACAAGTTCATTACATTTTTCATGGCATTACTTTAATTAATTTTCGCAAACAGACGCCGCGCTGGCTCGTCACTGCTGAGGTATGTGCGCTATTCGGGCGGCGATATGATAGTCGATTATAATCAGCATACCATAATCTTTATAGACAGCGCGGTGTGACGGCCAATCGGAGAAAATTGACGCACTTGCTGTGAAGCAATCAAACGCCCACAGAGCATAAAACTCGTGGCGAAACTATCGTTATTTACATGGGGCATCTAGTTGTAGGGGACAGGGGAGTGCCGCATGCGTAAATACCACGCAATTGAGTTGGAGTTGAGGATAGATACGGGAAGTTCCACAATACAAATTAAGTTGTCGCAGGCACGGCATGAAGTGAATGAGTTATTTGCCATAGTCTAGCGATAGTTTTGCATTCTTTTCAGTAAATTGTTGGTTTTTAAAAACTGGCTACCCTTCAAAGCTGCCTTTGCGGTTACAGGGTATAGCGTAGTGTGTGAAATCGCCAGCAGGAGCTTCATGATTGCCACTGCCACTGCCATTGCCACTGGCTGCTGTTGTTGCTGCCGCTGCCGCTGCCGCTGCTATGCCTCTAGCTGTTGCTGCTGCTGATGCCCTTCACAAGCATTCAATAAGCTTGTTTATGGCACAGACAGACGACACGGACTGCAACTAATATCGAACAAGCGCTTTAATTGAATTTCACGCGTTCCCATAAACTCGAAGCGTGCCCATCAATGCGAATTGTTGTTGTAGTTAGTTGTCAGCTCGGTAGTTTTATGACGATTTCTATTTGTAGCTCTACTGTTCCTGTTGCTATTCCATCGACAGCTCGAACATAGCATACCGCGGCATTGCGTCCCATAAACAGACCACACATGCAACCGATCCACATTGTTGGCTCATTCGATGACGATGAGAGAGGAGGAGCCACCCTCATTCCCGTCTCCCACTGTAGGCACTCAATGTGCGTGTTTAATTGTTTGCGCACTTCTTGTTATTGCAATCGTAAAATCTTTTGTTATGTCTCCCCCCCCCCACCACGCCCTCTCGTCCAGAGATTTGCACTTAAGTACACATTGCATGTCGTATCTACCACAACTATATATTGTAGAAATAACTGTGATACTTATATAAGCCCGACGCTGTAATGCTTGTTGTAAAAAAAAACAATTATCGCCAATCGAAACTAATCGAATCGCATCGCATAGCAGTTCATTAGAAATTATTATCGACTGCACGCGTGTGTGTGTGAGGGTGTGTGTGAAGGCCGACTAAGCAACGCATTCATACCCCACTATATTAATATTTGTTCTTTTTAATTACACGCCGATAACTCTGTTGGGGTAGCCATAAAAAAATATAATATTGTATAGAACTAGAACACCCTCTGACATCAGCTTTTGTCGCCCCAGATGCGACGCTGCAATTAAATTTGATAATTATGCCCGAAAAAAAAGCGAAATTAATAAGCAAAGTCGTGTCAAGAATGTGTGACAAAGGCGTAGCCAAGCAAAACATCAAAACAATTTAGGGCAATATTGATAGCTGATAAGGCTGCATTGGGCGGAAATTTGTTTTGGACTGAATTTGTCGCAAGTACTTCCCGCTATCTTCAGGCGATTGTGAATCCCGCTGCAATGCTAAATTTAACGCTAGAAAAGTCTCAGCAAATTGTGTCGTAAATTCGCCAAGATCGTTGACTATCGCAAGTTCAATTGTCTCGCTGGACTCATGGGTATTCCTGGCCGCGAAATCGGAAACAAGTTATCGCTATCGCTATCACGGTCAGGCGATAACAGGCGTTTGTCACGTTAGTCACACTTCTAGCGTTAATTAGGGTACTTTAAACTGGATTTCGAAAACATGACTGCGTTGTAAATCAATCGTCCTAAAGTGACCCCCCTAATTGACGACGCCTAGAGTGATTCATATAGCGAATGAAATGGAATGTTTAGCTGGCAAGTCCAATTGAACGTGCAGCTTGTCAGCGCAGTTGCAGTTGTAGTTGCAACTGTTTCGGCTGATGTCTGACTATCCATTAGCTGTTAAAGGCGACGTAACTCAACGTCGCGTCGTCCCGCCCACCGTACGACTTCATTTGCGCTGACAGGAACGCTTGAAGACGCCCGAGGTATGCGCTCGTTATGCTGTGGCAGGCATCACTTGGCATCACTTGCTACATGCAGTTGCAACTGGGGCGCTTAGTATGCAGCGAGCAGTGTGATGGCTCTGCGCATTTGCTTTTAAGTAAATAAAATTAATCATACGCCCGGTGGCACGCGGGCAAGCTGCAGCGCACCCGACATGCATCAAACAGCGAGGGCGTTGAAATTGCAAAATTGAAAATGCATTGTGAGCAGACGAGGAGGGGGAGGAGTGGGAGGGGGGAAGTGTGGTACTGAAATATTACCAGCAGTTTGCGAAAATGGAAATGAATTACGCTTATTTTGGGACGAGATGCGCTCGGGCCATTTACGGCTCACTCTCATTGAGGCATTCGCAGCTACGTAGTTTATGAAGTGCTGCGCTGTCCTCGCCGCCCACCCACTTCACCTAGTATCTTTATCTCGATTTTAGCTTTTTCTCAGGAATTTTATTTTAGTCTTAGCTCTGTCTCTGTCTTAATTCCCAGAAACAAACCTATCGCACAATAAATGGTTATATTTGCTCTCCATCCTTACGATTTCGATTCGAACGGAAACGTTTTGAGTGCTTAGTCAGATACCACTCGAAGGGGACATTTGACCGTTTGGCGTTTGTTTCGCCGCCTTGCGTAACGGTTAATGCACGGCAAATGCCCCACAGGCACGATAATGGAACAGCTCGTTTAAAGCTATAAAGGTATAACAATTGAATTAATGGGAATATATGCAGAGTTCAATGATATTTGGTGCGCTATAAGGTGCTTGAAAAGCATTTACGTTATAGAAAATTATTGAAAAATTTTTACTTTTACAACACAGGCAAATGGTAATATTATGCATTTATTATAAATTAAAAGATTAAAGATATACTTTTGTGTTTGTATGTTACTGGGCTATGCTACGATCTTGCAAAAATAACAAGAAACGAGAGATATATGATCTATGTTCTCTGCTCATCTAAAGTTCTATAAACTGCATCAAATAATACAATCTAAATATGTTTGCTTTTATTTTCTACGTTCACAGATAATTTTAAGAAATCTTTATTAATTAAGCTTTAACTTTCACAAAAGAATAAAAACTCAAGATATTTCTATTAACTCTCAAATTTTCTTGATTGACTCATAGATAATTTGAAGCAATTAAAAACTGTCTCAAAAGATTCCTGACAGAAAAACAAAATACACCCCAATAATCAACACACTCCAAAGTGGCTGAATCTATTATTTAATCTTTCCATACTCCCTGCCGGAACTCACGGCATTGGTTTTCTATTGATTTTGGTTTCTCTTGGCCAACATAATTTCATATGCTGTCCAGACTGATACTTGAGACTTGTCGTTAGAGTTGAGTAAATTGCCCAAAGTAGAGTAACTTGATGGTTTTATCATATCAGTTTGTCATGCCATAAAAGTCTTAGGTTCTTAAAATGCGATTTGTGTACTGTGACATATCATACCCCATTTTTGAGTATAAAAACTATGGACACTTTCAGTTGCCACCGAAGTACGCAACGGACCGCAGCACAGTAGCTTCAACAAGTAGTGCGAATAATGTTTGCCGTGAACGTGTTATTATCTGTGGCCGCCTGCCTCGCAATCTGCGCCAGCGGCTGGGCCAGTCCTCGTCTTGCCCTGGGCGAGTCCAAGTTTCTGCAGGCCATGCGCAGCAGCAGCGCAGTGCAGCAGAGTAATCCGGCCCTATCGCTGGAGTGTTTCCAGTACTACAGCGAAGTCTTTGATCAGCTGCTCAAACAATACGAAAAGGAGTACGCGCAATGCCTGAACACGTCGCAGCTGCAGCAGGAGGGACTCGATCAGCGCTACAGATCCGTCCTGGTGGCCTTGAATTACACTGCAGTCGATGCCTGTAACCAATTGGCCAGCTGCAGCCAGCAGAACAGTCTGGATGGCCTGAGCTGCTACACCGATGCCGTGAGTTTGATTAGCTGAGAATTAAGTTGAAGCTAGATGAAAAATAAGGTTATGTTTAATCTTTAATTAGGGCCAGGACAATGTGAGAGTGATGTACAACATCTCCAGTTCGGCCAGCACTAGCTATGCTCAGTTGCAACAGGCTGTACAGATGGTGCAGTTCACCGAGGAGCAGTGCGGCAACACCTCGAAGCGCAACTACGAACTTGCCACGGATCAGGCCTATATTCGCCTGCAGAATTGCCTGTCTGGCCTAGAGCCGGTGCCAACGAGCTTAGCTCCAACAACAACAGCAGCAGCAATCATCACAACAACAACAACAACAACAAGTGAAGCCCCGACAACTTTGAGTCCAACTACTGTCAGCACAAAGAAAACACGCAAACCTCTTTGGCCACGCAAGACCACAACTGTTATACCCTATAGCACCTCCTCGGCATCGAGCAGCAACAACAACTTCAGCTCGGAGCTGCAGAAGCTGTTGAACTCGCTGACACACTAGACTAGAGACGAAGGGGATGTGCATTAACAAGATAACAAACTAACAATCATTAGGGGGCAACTTTTGCAATCAACCTGGGAAAAAGAAATGCAAAGGTTACCCATAATCTTGGTCAAATATTGACGGCCTCCACGCGCCGAGTGACAACTTCTAACGAGAACCCAACGAACTAACGTAACTTATGTAATTAACGACCAAAGCTATAAACAACTCAGCTAGCGATGCTCTCTATGGAAAGTTTGCGACCATGCGATACCCTTTAGTAGCGGTCTATTTGGTTTTTAGAAATAAAATAATTTTTAGCGCAGATAAATGGAAATTTAATGGGTATTTATAAAGGGTACTATACGTGTACATATCTTTACATTATGTATTTAAGAATGCTTTCTCATTATAAATACACTTCCGATTTCTTATTTATAGAGTATTGCTTGCTTGGACAAAGTTTCGCAACACGGACTCCTTTAGGCCGGCAAATGCAATTGGTTTTTGTTGTTACCAAAGGCAACTTTAGGGCCAAGCATTTAACAGTTAAATAAACAGTTACCTTCTTGCCAGGCGCCGCTGGCGTTTTTCATTTAAATTTAATTGCGTTTGCTTTGGGTTCGCTCCTGATTGTTGTTGCCGACGGCTTTGTTGTCGCTGCAATTAAAACAAATTAGAAATGTTGCCACACACACACACACACACACACACACACTGACGACAACCACATGCACACACACACACACACACAGACAGACAACACTCGCAGCCCAAATACCCAGCCAATAACTGTCGTCAGCGCCGGCAGCGCAGCTTGCTGCAGGCAGCTACCTTCGACTGATTTAAATTGTTGCCTAGCTGCACCTCAGTGTGTGTGTGTGTGCGTGCGCCGGGTTAATGCAGTTGCCCCTCCGCCTGCTCCTTCACTTCCTCGTTGCACTTCCTCCGCTCCTGTTTACCTGGCACGGCGCGAAGTGCTCGCACAAAGAACGCAATTAAGATATGCAAATTAGCTGCTGCCGCTCGCGCTGCCTGCTTTGTGTCGCACTCTGCGCAGCAGCAACTCCTGTTGAGCAAGCTGATGAGATTTTCCAGTTCTTGTGATAATTATGCACATGCGAGTATAAATAAAATAATTAAAATTTCTCAAGGTTTTACGCAAACTTCTTAAATATTGAAATAAGTTTTACATTGCGCGCAACGCACAAAAATTTTTCCTTTCCTTTGCGCTCTCTCGAAATGCGCTCTCTCAGTTGCATGCGAGAGTAAGCGAAACGATGCATTCGATACTTTGTTTTATCGATAATTTTGCCATGCGCTTTGTTATTGAAACTAGTTTAGTAGTTCATCTGAGCGTACGAACGAAAGAAAGTATTGGAATAAGAAGTTCGTTTGATACATTTATAAACGATCGAAATCAGTTGCTGAAATAAAAACATAAATTGATACTCGATTTTATGTATTTATTGTATTATTTATCTTTACTTATTGATTGCTTTTTGTCTTTAATTTCCGTGTTATCTTTAAAAATACAATAAATCGTAATAATAGTTAACTCACATTGAGTTGCAATTTATTTTCACTACGATAAACATCCATAATAGAATGAATCACAGCAAGGTGACCAGCAATATCTTATTCTATATATAGTATATTTTTACTTTAGAGGCTTTAATTAATATTATAGCATTGCTCAGCACGTGGGCGATAAGCAATGGAAGTCGTCTCACATATTGTAGATTAGATTTTCTAGGGGTTTCACGTCTTACGCGACGAGAAGTGAATGTAAACAAACACGACCTCGCTGTAAAGAGCTACAATTGTAAGTCCATCTATTGATAGGTGCTCATGGGCCAGATGTAAGGCCGGTTAATTCCGGGGAATTGCTACTTGTGATCGTGCCGAGAATTCCACTAATTATTTGTCAAATTATTGATTTTATTTATTACCCGTTCGTGCTATCTAAAAGTGTGTGTGAAACTGATAAGCAAGCGAATAGTGGGAGTAAAAGGGACAGCGAGAAAAACGGAGCTGACCAATGGCAACGGTCTATGTATGACGCGATCAAGCCTGATTAGGAGGAGCTAAGCAAAACGAAAAGGCCCCAGGTATCAAGTGGGTAGTCGAAAGCACTTTAATTGCTTTATCTTTCCTTGGAACAGCAGGAAAGATACTCGTACGTATTAAAAATAATCACTCAAAGGAGTGATAACGTACGGTTTATAAATAACTCAACTCAATGTCTATCCCAGGCGAGACATTGTCAGCCGATGAATTCTGATTTAATAACTTTTTCTGTAAGTTCCGAGAAATTCTCGAGCCATAAGACCAGCCCCAAAATTTGTGCAAATATTTTTCACCGAGTTTTATAAAGATTTCCTTAATTGCAGTTAAAGAGAGTAAAACAGAGAGTGCGAAAGAGATAGACATCATTAAATTCCATGGAAGTGTTTTTCACTGAGTGCCGTCGCGTAAACGATAAGAAGGCATCGATAAGGTGATAGCTCAAATGATAGAGCCAAATCTAAGGCAATAACATGACAATAATATGTCTGTAAAACACTCCGTTTTTTTATGGACCGCGCCACTTGAGCAACGCGCCTATAAATATGGAAGTGCCATGGACTTTAAGCCATTATCGAATCCGACGTTGAAAGCAAACGAACCAACTAAACCACCAATCGCGAAAAAGTGCTCTAAAATAAATATCATGTATACCAAGTTGTGCGTCCTTTTGCTGGCCATCGTTGTGGGCCAAGCCGCATCTGAGTTGGTTATGCCCGATTCCGGCCTTATGCAATTCATGATGCAGGCACGCGATCTTAGCCAGGGTAATCCAACGCGTTCGCTCGAGTGCTTCGATTACTATATTCCAATCTTGAACGAGTACGCCGAAACCTACAAGAAGGAGTACGCCCAGTGCTTGGCGGTTGCTGACGAGGCTCGTGATGAGGTCGATGAAAAGAATGCCGAAAACCGCGCCAATATTAACCAATCGGCTTCCGGCGCATGCGACGCTCTGAGCGCATGCAGCGGAATCACAACCTCTGTCGAATTTTTCCAATGTTATAACCAACAAGTAAGTTGAATACTCTGTCAGGTTGAAATACGGAACACTGACCATTTTCCTTATTCTTAAGGGTAATAACAACTCGAAAGTCCTGTCGGCGATCGCTAGCAATTCTTCGGAGCTTTTGGCTGTGGTTAATCAGGAATACTACCTGATCAATTATAGCAAGGATGCCTGCACAAACAAGACGGAGCGCGACTATAAGCAGAAAAATGATGACGGTATCGATGCCCTTAACAAGTGTATTATTGGCGAGTCACCAGTCCCTAGCGAAACATCTTCCAGCCAGGCACCGACTGAATCCTCAACTGACTCTTCCAGTCAGGCACCGACTGAATCCTCAACTGACTCTTCCAGTCAGGCACCAACTGAATCCTCAACTGACTCTTCCAGTCAGGCACCAACTGAGGCTTCAACTGATTCCTCCTCATCTGAGTCTTCATCGGAATCCTCATCTGAGGCTTCATCGGAATCCTCATCTGAGGCTTCATCGGAATCCTCATCTGAGGCTTCATCGGAATCCTCATCTGAGGCTTCAACGGAGTCCTCAAGCGACGCACCCACGACTGAAGGACAGAGGGAGAATCTGCCAGAGGAAGATCTGTCGCGCATGACACAGCAGCAGGCCAAGCTCGAGAAGGTGTTGCAGAGCATGAAGAATTGGTTCCACAGACAATAAGCCAGTATAAGAAAACCTCAAGTTGCATCCAGCATAAATATTAGCACTTTAAATACTATAAATATATGTTTTATTTATGAATCAACTTGATGTTTCATTTTGGCAACTGCAAACAAAAAGTTCCTTTTAAATTGTTTATTTTTAATTTGAATTGAATAAAAATACATCAGCTTAAACGGAAATAACGAATCAGTTTTTATTTACGTGAATTAAAAAATAGCGACCCTTGGACTTAAATTATTGCTTTAGCAAGTCGATAAAACTGAAATACTTACTGGTTTAAAGCAAAGTAACGAATAAATTTCATAATAAAGGGGGGAGAAAGACTTTATTTCAAATCTAGGAGCTCAAATATAACGTTTTCTTAATGCTTTTTTATGGTCGATCGATAAAAAGATTTTCTTAAATCGATAAATTATACGAATTAAATCAATATCTAGTAAAGTCTACCTTGACAAACTTTGCCAATTATTATCAGATCAAAAAGGTTATATACACAGAAGCAAAATTTTTACATGAATTCTTTCTTTATTCAACGAATATGTGCGATTTATAAAGGCAGTGGGCGTGGCTTTAAAAATTTGCATTAAATGTGATCTATGTCTTATATATCTAAGGGTTCCCACAGACTGATGTGGCTCAATCAGCCTCGCCTCCCTATACGTATTGCCAACATTTGTACAAAGTAAGTATACCCCGTTTTAATAATGATCAATAGTCGAAGAGTATAACTAACCATACCCCACTTTTGAAGTGACACTTAAGTTCACAAAGCTTATTAAAATAAGATCGCAGTATAGAAAATTGCGTACGTAAATATGTATTTTGGTATTGATAACCTTCTCAGAAAGTGAGTTGAGGATAATCGTAATCTTTGAGTGACAACAGAATTGTGAATGGCATCGAGAGTGTTGTTTACCCAGGAAAGGAAAAATGCATTGAAACCAGAGTGTATTATACCCCTATCGATTGTATTGATTACGATTTTAGCTAATCAGTTAAGGTTGCCATTTGGGCGATTATGTAGTGTTAACATGAGCAACGACTACAGAAAATCCTCGAGTAAACCCCAAAACATGCTACGGTCAGTTGGCATTGGCATGCGAAGATAAACGCTTTCACGGGAACTTACAGCCGAACTACCCTATCTTATCGACACTTTTCGGAAGGTATGTCTGAAAGGAATATAATGAGATAGTGCTTGAAAGTGCTTTGAATATTTTTAGTTTGATGGGCTAAGAGCTCATCGTGGGCGCCCCACGATGTCCTCTGATTAGTTTTGATTAGTTTTTAATCATTGATCTATTTCGAATTTCAGTGATAACACGCATTGTCTCTTGGACTATATAAGGTGAAGTATTTCCACCATGCCGTCAGTCAAATCATCCGCCGTTGATACTTTGTCGTCGAATTCCGTCGTAGATAACGCATTGTGGAATAACTGTAAAACTCAAAGGATAAACATGAAATCGCGTCTTGCCTTGTGCCTGCTGCTCGTAGCTGCTAGCTGCAGTGCCTCGCTCTCTCTCGAGGACATCGACTTCCAGCCCTTTGTGCGGCTGCAGCAGAAGTCCATGCAATCGCTTATCAATGCGCACAGTGCCAGTGACGATTCGTATCTGATCAACAAGTGCTTCAATGAATACCTCGACAACCAGAACGGTGTCTTGACCAATTATAACCGACAGTACAGCGGCTGCGTTACTACCGCCCAAGTATCGAAGAGCGAGCTGACTGCACAGAGCTCCGAACAGCGCGAGGATATGCTTGATCGTAGCGACGGCATGTGTGGCAACCTCAACTCGTGCAACCACATCAATGATGGCCTTGACTTTTTCGACTGCTACCGTGATGCGGTGCGTACCTCTACCGGATTTAAGCACTGATGGAACAAACCTTATTTACAATCTCTCTTTCTTACAGTCTGCCGACAGCTACAAGGTCGTTTTCACTCTGAACAGCGATGCCAATTCGCTGTACAACTCGATCGGAGCGAAGTACAAGATCATCGAGTCGGTGCAAAAGGGGTGTATAGACGATGCTCGTCTGGAATACGCTCGTGAGTTGGAGCGCTGCGACTCAGATTTCAACGATTGTGTAGGAAACGGCTTGGCAACAGACACTGTACCTCCACAGACCGATGGCCCAAACACTGATCCAACAGAGACTGATCCTCCACAGACCGATGCCCCAAACACTGAGCAAACGGACACTGTACCTCCACAGACCGATGGCCCAAACACTGATCCAACAGAGACTGATCCTCCACAGACCGATGCCCCAAACACTGAGCCCACAGAGACTGAGCCTCCACAGACCGATGCCCCAAACACTGATCCAACAGAGACTCAACCTCCACAGACCGATGCCCCAAGCACTGATCCAACAGAGACTGAAACTCCACAGACCGATGCCCCAAACACTGAGCAAACGGACACTGCACCTCCACAAACAGATGCCCCAAACACTGAGCAAACAGACACTGAAACTCCACAGACTGATGCCCCAAACACTGAGCCAACAGAGACTGATCCTCCACAGACCGATGCCCCAAACACTGAGCAAACAGAGACTCAACCTCCACAGACAGATGCCCCAAACACTGAGCCAACAGAGACTGAACCTCAGCAGACCGATGCTCCAATCACTGAACCCACAGAGACTGAGCCTCCACAGACCGATGCCCCAAACACTGATCCAACAGAGACTCAACCACCACAGACTGATGCCCCAAACACTGAGCCAACAGAGACTGAACCTCCGCAGACAGATGCTCCAATCACTGAACCCACAGAGACTGAGCCTCCGCAGACAGATGCTCCAATCACTGAACCCACAGAGACTGAGCCTCCACAGACCGATGCCCCAAACACTGATCCAACAGTGACTGACACCGAAGCTCCTGAAAACACATCCGAAAGACCACCAGAAGAGGATCTGAAGATGTTGCCACAGAGGTTCAACAGCAAGTGGGCATGGCTTAAGCGTTTCTTCTAAACGGCAGACAAAAAGAAGCTTTACCAAAAATAAAAATAGCATTCAACCCTAGAAAATTGAATAATTTTAGATAATTGTAAAGTAACGAAAATATATTTATAAGCTTGCATACTTCTAGGGTGCCCGAAAAACAAAGTAGAGTCTTATCAGTTCCAGAGAGAAATTAAAAGGAAGAGAAGGAAATAGCTAAAGAGAGTGTGACAGGGCCAAAGTGTGTGCTATATTTCGCAGAAATGGGGGTTATCGGATCCGATGTAATTGGCAATAAAAGTCGCACTTGAAGTCGCAGTACTGACAGTATGGGCAATATTTGTTGCAGTGTAATAAAAGATCAGTCGAGAAAATCAATAAGCGCCAAAGCAAAGATAATGTCAGGCAATCAAGTGATACGCCAATCATAGTAAAGCGTCCAACTACTAGTCACACCTAAGTAGGAAACGTTCAATTAGACACTTGTTCCACAAACCACTCGATTCACTGCGTCGCCGTCGTCGAGCCACATTCAAAATGTTCAGCCAAATGAGTGCGGTACGCGTGAATATTCAGTTGCAGTGCGAGACGCAGCGTCGCCAGTGGTCAATGGCGCACGGGCTGCTGTTGCTGCTGCTGCTCCAGGGTGTTTTCCATCTTGAGGCAACTGCGGCACCCGCAGCATGGGTCGATTCCACACTGGATGAGTGTCATGACGAGTATGCGCTGGCAACTGCCAGGGCGTCAAATATTTTTGCCGCCAGCTACGACCAGTGCGAACTAACGGCCAATGAGTCAAAGATTGATCTGACCATCAACGAGACACTGGAGCGCAACCAAATCGAGGAAGGCCACAGCAAGTTGTGTGGTAATCTGGACTTCTGTAACGCCCTTGACGATGATCTCGAGTATTTCGAGTGCATCAGGGATCGCGTAAGTATTCCGAGAAAGAGTTAAGCTATTGGATTAATCTCGAGTGGCCTACCACATGTTTACAAACCCCCAACAAGATCCGATTAGCTTGGGTTTTTGTTGACAGCTCATTATCGCCATAACCGAATTTATCGCGAGATAAGAGCTTTGAAAGCACAGCAAAGCTTTGGTTGAAAACAAAGCAAACTAAATTTCGTGAGAAACTTCATTTGCAAAACAGTGCAACCTTCTTTGAGGTTCGAATGCGTTTAAACTCAGTTCAGATATTTTTAAAAATTTAAATCCATAGAATTATCTAAGTTTTGTCTGTCATGCAGACTGCAAGATATGAATATAAATTAATCAAAGAGCTTTCAAAGCTTATTAAACTTTAAAATGATCTTTGAGGCATTCGTAGATCCAGTAAACTGAGTATCTAAAGTCATTTTAATATTAAAATACCTAACTCAGTTTCTGTAAATAAAATGGTTGCTTATTAAGAACACAACATAAACTTGAAAGCAAATAATCAAAGAGCTTTGAAAGCTCACTAAAAGTAAAAGCTATGTTCGATACTCTTTATTTGAAATGCAGTAAACAATAAGCAAAACCAAATGCATAAACAGACAGAGCTCAGAGATGCACTAGAAAATTACGCGCTGCCATTAAGATTAATCCAGCACTTAAGTGTCGGCACTCAGCTGAAGGGCTTAGAGTGGAATATAAACATAACTAACGGCTATTTTACACACTCTCGCAGGGCAGCCACAATCTAGACCTGATCACTGAGATCAACCACAATGCCACCAGCGCACACACTCGCCTACGACAGGACTACAATGAGGTGCAGCAAAGGCTGCTGCTGTGCACACTGGACGCACAGGTCGTCTATGTGAACAGCATGCGGGAGGCGCACGAGGAGCTCCACCAATGCCGCAGCGAACTGGGCAGGGAAGGCGATGGAGATAGCGAAGGAGATGGGGAGGTGAAAGCGGAAACGGAAACGGAATCGGACTCCCCAACAGAATAAAAGCACATTATAAGCACAGCGAGCACAAAGCAAATTACCCTGCGAGATGTTAGTAAAGCATAAAGAAGACTTTAATCTGTAGTTTTAGTCCGGAATGCAGCCAGGTCGGCAGCCTGCTGCAGGCAATTGTCGAGAGCATTGAAAACACGTGCCGTGCCACGTACATAGTTCTCCTCGGTGTGGTTGGTGCACAGGTAACGTTCCACATCGACGCTGTTCAGCTGCTGCGTCAGGCTGAGCGCAGTCTCCGACGCGTTAAAGGAGATAGTGTACATGGTGGTCAGCTGCTGCTTGGACTGGCGGGGGGTGCGAATAAAGGGAGTGGAAGAGAGTTGATTATTAGCGTATGCATTGCGTGTCGCTCGCTTACCAGCTTGGCGAAGCAGTCAAAGTACTCCAAGACATCAGCAATGTTCACGCAGCTCTCGATGTAGCTATCAATACCCAGTGCGGCCTTGCGTACGCTCTCCTGCATGCCTCCCAACCCGTTCAGCACATTGGCACGCAGCGTTGTTGCATCCTGCAGGCAGGCATTGTATTCCGTTGACCAGGTGGCACCCACCTGCTCCAGTTGCGGCAAATAGCTGGTGAAGCATTGCTTCGTATTGCCCACCCCAGCCAGATCATGGCTCTCCAGATACACCGCTAGGCTGTCACGGCTGCGCGCCCCCGCCACTGCAGTCCACTGAAATGAACGCTATGATTTCCCTTCTGCCATTTCCATTGCCATCTCCATTGCCACTCACCAGCAATTGAGTCCACAGCAGGGCAGCGAATGCGATTTTCATGTCTGTTTTGTTTTGTGGCCAACCCGATACTGTCCGCGGTTGTTCGGGCCCAATAATAGGGCTTACAGCCAAATGCGACATTGATAGATGCTTTGTTTGCCAATGTATTTGCGTTCGAAACTCGCTTATCGCCACGCATTGCGGCGCGACATCCGCCTCAAAGTCCAGTGCCAGCTTAACTGTATTCGCGCAAAATGTATTGCATACTTTCTGGCGGCCGCGAAATTCAACAACTCGCCTTGGTCGGCAGCTGCCGCTTGTGCATTTCACTTGGTTGAAATAGTTTTTTTAATTATCGATATATATAAAAAATATGGAATCGATTTTTAAACTTTTGTTTTGTTTTTAATCGATTTTCAAATAACTTGAAATTTTATTGGGGAGAAAACTACGAAGAAATTACATCTCTTACATCGATCATATTCAAATGAAGCATATCAATCAATTCTAGGAAGCATGGAGAAAGATAAAGAACCAGATAAAAATCGCATTGCTTTAAGCAAAGTCATGGGTCTGGCTTGAGGAAAATATGTATGTACACCCCTGCGTAAATAATGTATTTTGTTATGGCTTTTGCAACTTAAAGTAAAAATCATTTAAAAAAAAAATAATAATTAGAATATGATGATAATAAATGTACAGAACTTCATCAAGACTCATCAAGTGTTAATTTAGCTTTAGTTGACAATTGGAAAATTGTCGTAAACGTAATTTCCCGATTTCATCTAATAGTGATACCAAATCAATTAGGAGGCCATGTCTGTCTGTTCGTTTATATGAGACCTAAGTCTCAGAAACTATAAAAGCTATAAGAACCAAAGTTTGTGATAACACATAGGTGAGTTCCAGGCTCTCAATGTTTTTTAGTAAACGAGCCACGCCTTCTTCGGCCCTCTTGTTTTAGGCGTTCTTACTTCTTTTGTTGCAAGATAAGAATATAAGATGTCTAGTAAAACTCTTGAATTTTAGCAAAATAAACAAATCGCAGATTGGTTGTAATTGTACCATAGTATTTTCGCTTGTTCTCAGGCCGCTTTGCGCCTTAGTTCGATTGGTAATACAAAAGATAAGGAAAGGCCTAAGTTGCTAAGCCAGAATTGGAGCAGCAGACAAATTGACGCATATATTGGCTTAATATTTCATTAGCCGGGCTAATACACAAGCTCGCTTATCAGTTAACTGTGACTGTGTGTGTTTGTATGATTGTGTGTGAGTGGAATTCTATTTTGGGACACAGGGTCAGCGTTACGTGGACACATCCAATCGAAATGCACATGCAAAGCAATTTAGCGATTCCGGCAAATTGCCGTTCGCCTTCGGTTGCGGGTCGACTTAATGCCACCTAATTGATCGGCGAGCACAAAGGTAGACGTAATACCCGTCGCACCTTTCACCTGATGAGCCACTCAGTGGCTCGTTACCCCACCACCCTCTGTTCGATTCACCGCTTCCTAGACAATTCGCCAGTATACTCCGCCGAATTGACAAAAAATTCACTCGCGAATGCATCAATCATTCGACTTGGTCTTCGCGTACGCCTCCGGGGTATATAAAGCATTAGCGCCGGGTTGAAGATACGAACAGTACTTGACGACTACCTCCAGCCGCAAAGAGCCTCGCCATGAAATTCCTTTGCAGTGCAGTGATCCTAATCCTGGCCAGCGCGGCCCTCAACGTCCAAGTAACATCAAATCTCAAGCGGGATCACCTCAGTGCAGTGAGATAATTCTTCGATTGTGTTGCAGGCCAAGCCCAGCTCGGTGCAGACGCAGCTGCAGGGTGCCCTGGACAAGTATCTGGTGAACGCGAATGTCAACGCTCGTGATATCGATCTGTCTGTGTCCGCGGATGTCACCTCTCAGTGCTTTGCCCTATATTTGCCCATGTTGAACGAGGTGGCCGCCACCTTCTCCAGCTCGTACCAGGCATGCATTTCCACGGCCAACGAAGAGTTGGCCAACCTGACTGCTCAGGCCCTGAAAGATCAGACCGAGTACCAGCAGGAAGTCAGCACTCTTTGCGGTGCCTTCACCACCTGCGACACAAACAGCGGCAACGATACCTCCAGCTTCTTCCAGTGCTACGCCACCGCAGTATGTGTCATTGTGGAACCAATCCGGAACCAATTTCTACTTATTATCTAATGTAATCTCTCGCTTCTGTAGGCCCAGGGAGATGTGTCTGTGATCTACGACATTGCCACCAACGCCGCCAGCACAGCCAACACCCTCGCCGAAGCCATCAAGGCCACCCAGGACACAGAATACCAGTGCACCAACACCACGGAGAGCAACTATGTCCGTGACACCGCTGCCACATACGATCTGCTCGACACGTGCCTGAAGAACGGCGTGCCAACCACCTCGTCGGCTCCCACCACCGCCGGGACGACGCCAGCTGCCACTACCCAAAGTCCTGCTTCAACTGCTGCTGACGTTACTGCCGTCTCGACTGCTGTTCCCGACGTGACCAGCGCTGCTCCCGTTGTCGTCTCGACGGCGGCTGACAAGGCCTAGTTGAGTCTGGTTCAGGGCAGATCGAAACCAATCAATAAAAGAGCATTAATTAAAAACCCAAGAGTCACTTTTGAAAATAGTAGTAAGACGCTATGATGAACTTCAACGGTTGATGAATGAACAAGGTATTAGCGTATAAAAAGGAATACATACAGAGAACGCAGATATATGGTGCAATATACAGATAACACTCTTTGCCTTCAAACAGATTCGCCTTAGCGACGTCCCACTGTACCTGGCTTAATGAGCTTCACTCGTTATCAACCAAAATGCGACTTATTTCGTTAATGAAATCAGATACATTTGTTGTTTCTACATGTGTATTCCGTTCTGTGGCGCAGATAACAGCCGCACACGCTTAATCCACCTGATCCACATGTTCCACAAAATCAATTCATGTAAATTCAGGGCTGCCGGATATCGATAACAAGACAGATTGCCAAAAGCAACTAAATAGGCAAGACATTTTAAATACCATTGCGATATTTTTTTTTTTTTTTTGCAATCGAAAAATGTTATCGAAACGTGTTTATCTACTTGTGCGATATTAATTGCGAGCGATAACATAAACAAATATTTTTGGTTAATTTAAAGAGTAAAGTGTTTTAAAAAAAGTTAAGTTATTATTAAACTTAAATAGTCTATAATAAAATACCAGTTTTGTGCAACATGTTTGTTCACAAATTCATAAATATGTGTACTAAATGTTTAAATTTGATAAGCGCGCTGTGTGTGTATGTTTACGGGAACAGAGTCTGGCCCACCCTATCGCTGACGTAATTGACACATGCAAAGAAATCAAAATATTCCGACTTGTTATTCTAATTTATAATCCCCGACTTAAGACAGCCACCAGACAGTCTTATCAGACCCCACGCATAGCAATTGACCGCCGAAATGCGAGCTGTCTGTGGGATCTAATAATTTTGTTGTTGTGCCTCTGTTTGCTGTTATAAAATACCCCGACTCGTAGCACATAATGCCCAGTTCCAGTGCGTTGTCCAGCTGCTCAACATGGGAATTACGAGTGTACGCCGTGTCTTTTTCCTTCTGGCCTTGGCCATGTTGCTACTGTCCGTCGTGGCGCAGGTAATGAAAACTGACTAGTAACAGGAGAGTGTGTAAGAGAGACCTATGAGACACCACCTGTTTTTTTCCTGTTGCAGGCCGGACCCGTTTATGTGCAGTGCAACGATGGCAGCGGCACTCAGACCTCGGAGGATGGCCTTCAAACGCAGACACAAACTGGACCCGGCTGTCAGTCACAGACGTCCGAGGACGGACAGCAGAGTCAGAGTCAAAGCCAAAATGGCTATGGCACTCAAAGCCAGACGCAGTGCAGCGGACCTGATTGTGCGCCACTGCCGCCGCTCTTCACACTGAAACCCCTGGAATGGAAGCCTCTGGAATGGAACACTTTTCCGCCCATGCAGCAGTGGAATTTAAATCAAGCGCAGTAGTTGCAGGTGCGTTCGGGGAGGCGAGACATGTGTACTGTGAATGGATTAAAGACCTTATATATCTATCATTTGCAGATCTGCTGCTTCAAGGTCTTGACTGACATGGGATATAGCTTTGTTTTATATATATTCTACTATGAATAAAACCTGAATTTATGCTAGTATTCTCTTTCATAGCTCAATCAAATCTAGCCTTTTTTTAGCTACTTTCCCACTAAACTGAGCACTCTCCTCTTCCAAGATTCAAGCTGCGCCTGCGGCTAATGCAGCTTTTAATGCGGCGAACTTTTGGCTCAGCTGGCTGCAGATTTGGCGTCGTAACCAGCTGAGCAGGCAAGGTGGCAAGTCAGCGTGTGCAGTTAATAGTACATAAGCCTGGCCATAAACACAAATACACACACACACACTCACACAGAGGGGAAGCGAGGAGGCGGAGCTGCAGTTGAAGTTGCCGTGTCGAAGCCAATGGCGCCATGTTGTCAGCTGCCACGGCTGACTTTAACTCATTTTCTGATTAAAATCTTAGCTATTAAGCGCGCTGCCGCTCAAATCGGACTAAACTTTTTTAATGGCACCGACAATAGTTGCTACTGCTCCTGGCTGGGCTGGGGCTTCCTCTTCTCTTCTCGTAGGTAGCCTGGCAGCAAGGCGCGCTCGAAAATTGGCGCCTGCAACGAACGACATGGTGCAGAATTCGGGCTAAAATTAAATTAAAACTGTCGAGCAAAATAAAAAAAGAGAGAAACGAAAAAAGAAGGCAGAAAACAGCGAAGAAAGGGAAAGAAAACTGTGAAAATATTTGTGCAGTGCGGGAAAGGAGGCGCGGCAAGGCGGCGCTGCGCCAGCTGTCAGCGCTGCCAGCGCAACGATGTCAATTAGTTTTTCAAACGCGACTGCCCCGCCACAACTCGCCCCTCTCTGCTCTTCCCTCCCCGCCCTCTGCCGTAGCTAACCCTTTGCACGTTGCCTGGCTGCAGCTGTCCTCTGGCCCAATTCAAGTTGGCTTTAAGTTAATTGCATAAGATTTCACTTTGCACTTGCCGACGCATCCTGCAGTCACGCACATCTCCCCCCACTCCCCACTCCCGTCTCCTTCCTCCACCTCATACTCACGCGTCCTTCGCAACTGCTTGACGCTTGTTGTCGCCGTTTTTAATCAAGTTAAAAGTTATTTTTAAATGAAGTGCGAATATTGCACATCAGGCCGTCGCCGTCGCCCTCGCCCCGCCTCGGCCCTGACTGTATCTGCATTTCATTTCTTGACTTATTCCGCATTATTTCGCCGACTGCCACAAAGGAAGCGCGCCAATTAAGTGGGTATTTTCTTGTGGTCGCGTGTACATTCGGAAAATCCCCTCTTGGTCTGAATACATGAATAACAAGCAAATATAAATACGGTATATAAGAAGGGCAAAAGCGCCCTTCACTGGGTACTTAACTGACTTCTTCCTGCGCGACTTTAACGTGTGCTTTGAGCCGCTCATCACGAGACAGTGCGATCTTCTCTCTATGCATGTACATATATGGGAATGCGGAGCGATAAGATATCGCGCTATTGGCCGGCAGATATTGCTATAGGGTATGTGTTAGGCAAACAGCAAGCGGAATACACTACAGCTAATTTTGAGAAGCAGAAGAAATTCCTATCAGTTAGTTATCATATTAGTAAGCATAACTCATACTTATTGCTTTTCATCATCATAGCTTACCCTATTCAATTTTCAGCTAACCCAATCAAGCTTATCCAACACAGCCCAAAGCAAACATAACCTGACTCAGCTACGCCTAAGCTTACCACAACCAATCAAACTAGATCTAGACAATCTAAGCTAATCTAGCCATTTAACTATATTAAAAGCTTTCTACTGAAATGAATCAACCTGTCAGTAGGGTATATAAAGTACATGCCTAGCAAAGCCAATGGTAAAGTCATTAGATAGCGTCTACAACATTTCAATAGCAAGTATAGCTGAGCTTTAAGCTTGCTGCTGACTTTAAGCGAAGCTTTAATGAGCTTTTATAAAGCTTTGCTGTAAAAGAAGTAGGCAGTTTAGTCTTATCAGCCTATATATATGGTATTATTCTTAAAGTATTAAACAATGTTTAATTTCTGTAAATTTTTTCCCTTTTTACAGGGTATGTTCTAGTCGCATACGCACTCTCGTTACGCCTGTTTGATTTCATTAGTCATCAGGCAGTTCGTTTTACTTTTTACAAATTATCAGTACGAGTAAAATAGACAAGCATACTCCCACACACACTTCAACGCACACTCTAACACACACACACACACACATTCCAACACACGCACACACACACGCTCACATAGACACGTGCGCCCTCGTTGCGGGTTCTTTACACCTGCTAAACCTTTGATTGATGACGCGCGCAATTGATAATGGGCGAGCAAGCCACTTCGAATGGCAATGGGGTGGGCAGGGCAAGGGGCGGCAGGCAGGGGGCGTGGCTGGCACGCTAATTGGCGTCAACGACGCGACGCGTTGTTGTGCGGGAGCTGCTTAAAAATGTACAACATGCTCCAGTGTAATTTTTTGTGCCGCCGCGTATTTACAGCTATTTTTAGCCGTTTTTTCTTCTACTGCTGCTGCTGTCGTTTTGCTATGGCTAATTGTGCACTTAAAGTGAAGTGTTCCCCTCCACTCCCCACCCCTCCCCACACACTACTCTTAGTTGTTGTTGTAGTTGTGTGTGCGTTTTTTGAGGCAGCTAATTAGAACGTGCGCCGTTAATTGCAATTTGCGTTCAGTTTCCTTAGCCGGCGATGTCTTCATTGGTTACCAACTGCTTGGCTGGCCAAATCTTGAAGCGTTTATCCAGCGTGAAGAAAAAACGGGAACGATAATACGCGATTTGCAGCTACGTGTTGGATTGGGGAGCGCGACGAGTTGCCGCCAAGGGAGCTGCAATTGCAAAAACTTGACTGTCAGTTGGAAATTTTCTAATTTTCTACTGCAGTGATTTGGCATGCAAAGAGTGAGACAGAGAGAGAGGGAGAGTCTTTCCCTTCTCTCTCTACTCTTTCGCGAGTTTGTCTTCGACTTAAACTGCGACTCGCTACGGACTCGTTTCACTGATTTATGCGCATCAATAAGTTGCCCGAGTGCGATACTTAGGCGAAATGTGCCGCAATGAGACGTGGACAAGCAGCCACGCTGAGATAGCAGCAGAAGACAGCGAGAGAGAGAGAGGCACACTGGCAGCCACTGCAGCAGGCACGTTCGCCTGCAGCAGCTGCCGCTATGGCCAAAATAATGATTTGCATTTTGCATTTCGCATTTGGATTTCGATTCCGATGTGCGATACGCGATTGCGCCTTAACTCGCCTGCTGTCACAGTTCTGTTCCTTACGCTATCTCTCTCCCTCTCCCACTGCCTTTCCCTCTCTATCTCGCTCGCTGCGATTGCGAGTTGCAGCTTGAAGATGGATGGCCACAAGTTGCTGGCCGCATAAAAAATGGCGAAACTTTGGCGCCGACTGTGGCCGAGCAAAGTTTTTAAAGCGGCGCTAATGAGACGCCGCCAAGCGCTGCCTACGTTTCTTATCCACGTCAGGCAAGAGAGGCAGCAATGGCAAAAGCTTTGGTCTGCACAGCGGTGAAATACCCTGCAGTGCATTAAAAATTGCAGTTTATTATTGTTTTGTGTTATAAACAAATAAAAATTGTTTTTCCTTCTACTCATATGTTTGAAGGATATTAAGCCAAGCAAATGTGTGTGTAACAAACAAAAGTCGGCATATTCGACCCAAAGTCTGTTCGTAAGATCACCGAGATCTCAAAAACTGTGAAAGATAAGGCTACCAAATTTGTTGACAACATGTCTTATTATTCTAGGTTTGTTTTAGGTTGTAACGCCCGCCCACTTTTGCCTCCGCAATTACATAAAAAATAAATTAAACAAATATTTAAGCTATTAGGTACCATTTGAAAGAACTATAGCCTTGATAATATAACTATTTTACTTATTATTAAAAATATTTGTTTAATCATTAATTCCGATTTTCACCCAAAAAATTAATTCAACTTTATCAAGCTCTGCCACTCGAGTACAGGGTATACAAAGGCGATTCAAATAATTCATTTTTGGCGCTTTTGTTTGTCAGCCTCGTTTTGTGCGCGAGCAATTTTGGTTTTGCTGCCTTCGCTTGTGCTCTTCTATCTCATTCCTTTTGTCCATTTCTTTCTTCTTGCTGACGCTTTTTGCTGCTGCTCTGCTGCTGCCCGCTTATCTTAATGGTTCAAAGGTTACGCCAGCCCCCGAGGCCGGAGACACATTTTGTGCTTTGCTTCCGACGCGTCGCCCGCTGTGCCGCCGGTCAGCGGCATCTGCATCTGCAAAATGGCCGCACGCCACGCCCATTAAGTGCGACCCACTGTGCAACCCACTGTGCGTCAGTCTGCGCCGACTTCGACTTATAAATAGGCTTATGAGCAGCCGCCCCCGAAAAATCTTGTGGCACAATTAAGCGAGAAACTTGAGGCCATCGCGTCGTTTGGCTGTGGCGCACTCTGCGCAACATGAAGTTGCATGCAACATGCAATTAAAATCGCACAGGCAACGCGCATTTAATTAATTTGGAAATTACGTTTCATATTAAGTGCTCCAAGTCGACTGCCGCGTGCTGCTCCAGCCTCTCTCTCCTTCCCGTGCCACTTGCCTCGCAGCTTGCCTCCTTGTCCCCGCTCGTCTGGCGGGCGCACTCAACTCATTTGCTAAATCAAGCATGCACCACTTAAATTTTCATTAGACTGCTTTCTTTGGCTGTGCCACGCCCCACGCCCCACGCCCCCACACTCTTTCCCTTCTTGAGTTGCCTGCAAACCGCAGCAGGCAGCGCACTTTGTCTTAATGATGTTAAGTTGAATTTAAACTTACGTGATTTTTACGTGCACCTGCATCTGCGGTAATTGCAACGCCAGCGAGGGGAGGACAAGCAGGATGCAACCCTTAGATAGCTCTAGCTATCTCTATATATCTGGCATATCTGGCTATATGATCTGCTGCTGCTGCTGCTCGCATCATTCGGCTGGGCCGCAATTCGCACTGATTTCCGACTGCGCTGCCAACGACCTGCAGCATGTGGCACATGTGCGCACGTCTTGCCCATAAATAGCAAAGAATGCGAGTGTGTGCGTGCCTGCGTGTGTGTGTGTGTGTGTGTGTGGAAATCGAGCCATAAATTTTAGCACGTTTCAACATGTGCGACGCAGCTGAGTGCAGTCGCCGCTGCCGTTGTTGCCTCCAAAGTCACCGCCAGAATCGATATGCCAATCCGGCTACGCGCATAACGTATACGTACACGATTTAGTGCATTACGTATACGCAGCGTATGGCGCTCGCTGTCGCTGGCATTTAACACCCGCAGCTGAAAGGGGCTCCAAGTATAAGGGGTGAGGGGGGGGGCGGTTGGGTCTATGCAGCTTGCAGCTTGCAGCTTGTCATATGCAAAAGCCACGTGCTGCGTTGCCGGCGCCGCTTGCAGCTTGCGTGCGACAATTGAGCCAGCATTTCAAATTACCAGCGAGACGAAGTTGCACACGTTGGCAGCAGGTGGCAGTAGCAACGTGTGGCATGTGGCTGGTGGCATGTAGCAGACAAGCGCTGTCTGTTTGATGTTTAGGTGGCAGTAGGCGCCAAAACTTGACCGTATTGAAGAAGAGGTCTGCCTGCCCGGGGTCGGTCAGGGAAGGGGGCGTAACCAAAGTGGTAGCAGCAACTATGCCGGCCCCCGTTGGCGGCAATTTCAGCGCTGTCAGCAGCGAAATGTCAAGGAAACGCAGCGTTGCCTGCGCCCTTCCTGTTGCTTGCGGCGACCGAGCTGAGCGCCAAGGCTTAGTGGCACTTACCCGCTTATGCCAGCCCCCTCCTCCCCCCTCTTTGCCATCCCAAGCTTCGTGTGCGCGCCGTGACGCGCCTGAATTAAATAAACAGCAAAATCAGTAGCAGCGGCAGCAGCAACGCAGTCCAAAAACGTTGGATTTTCGAGCTTTATCGCATGCTTAAAAGCGGATTTCCCACGCCCGGGTGGAAGCCCGACCAGGGCCCACACGCAGGCCCACGCTTGAAGCTTGCAGCTCGCAGCTCGCTTATCGAATTGTACACATTATCGTTAGATTTTAGTGGGCCAAGGAAATTAATTTCTCGAGCAAAGCCGCCTTGGAGTGCTCCCGTTGCTGCTCCCGAGCAGCTGCGCTGACATGTAATTTCGTGTTTTTGCCCAGGCGTGGGCGGAGACTGATGAAACATGTGCCGCCCATAATGAAGAGCGGGAAGAGAGGGGCTGTTATCGACGTGGGGCATGAGTGTTAAAAGAACGTAAATTCATGCGAGAGTAATTTGAAATTGAATTCACTCGCAGCCGCAAATCTCGTTGATGTCGATGTGTGCGGCTGTGTGTGGGGGTGTGGGTGGATGCTGCATGGCACATTCACATTCATGTTGCACATAATTAAATTTCGCCTGGCTAATGGAACAAGCATGCAACAAAGCACATGGCACGCAACAACAGCAACCAAGTTGGTTGTAAATCGTTGCGGCTTAGGCCAAGTTGCTCTCATGCCTCAAGCCGAAGCAATTAGTTTTCATTGACAGCCTCAAATCTGTGTGGCACCCGCTCTCCACCCCCGCACTTCCTTGCACTCCCAACATTTATAAGACCATCATAATATATGGTCTTGCCAGCGACATTAGGCACATAATTTCACATTGAGGCACATTCGAGAATCAGTGGATGTCAATAAAATGCCAAATCACATGACAACAACCGGATTTCATGTTAGCCAAGTTCGAGCCGAGCAAAGAGCAACAACAACTGTTCGACACATGTTTACAAGCGGGCGTGGGACAGGGGGGTGGCTGCTTAGTTACTTTAACCAAATATTGCCATTATTATTATTATAGCCAATGGGCTGTGCGCTAGCTGTGTGAGTGTGTGGGTGTGTGTGCGTGTGTGCATTGCGGCTTAGAACTTTCTGGCGAAAATCAAAATAAATGACGACAATCAACAACAATTGTCATTTGTTATCCTATTATCCCAGCCAGGCTGGACTGCCAGTCTGCCTGCCTGCCTGCTGGCAACATTAATGCAAACGCGTCTAATGGAAATCGACACGAGATTTTTTCGCCGACTTTTCCGAGTAATAAAGCAATAAACGCCGAACGGACCACAGAATCGTAGCTATTAAATGGCCCCGTTCTCTGATTCATATGAGGCACATAAATATCGTACGAGCTGCGTATATCGTATCGTATATGGGGCAGCGCTAAGTGCCTGTCGCCCTTCTGCTTGGTCATTTTTCAATAACTGTTTTAATGGCCCTGCAGCGCCACCTGGCCACTAGTGGATAACAATGAAGTACCTTCCTTCTCCCGTGCGCATCCGTGTCCTTGTGCTTAGCATAAAAGCAAATGCAGCTCATTAAGCAAAACAAATACGCGCGTTAACGGAAATGTAAATATGCCGGCGGATACACAGTTAGAAACCGATAAGGGGACAGCGCAAAGGATGCAGCGTGTCCATAAAAATAACTGCATGCCCATACACACCCACACAATGCTCCATAGATAAGTATTACGAGTTCGAGTGCGATTTGCCCATCAAGTGCGGTAATTGTGTATGAGGAGGACCCTCCTCTCTCTGCTCAGGCACACTCGCTCGAGTGGCTTCGTGTCCTGGCTGAAGCAGCTGCTGCTGCTGGCGAGCTTGAGAGGCTCTTCAATACGAGTTTGATGTTGATTGATAATGTGCAAATATTACCGTAGGGATTGGTCAGCTTCAGTTCGCACGGGGGTCACGTCGAGATTTGCTGCTGCTGCTGCCGTTTAATGAACCCATCTGCATGTTGATTTATTTGGTCTAGACTCGTGGCTCTGGCCACGTTGGCGCTTAACAATTTATTTATAATTCTTTGTCTCCGTGCCGGTCAGGCCTAATGAATAAATGCAGAGACATGTACATGTTCCAGCACGTGGGAAGCTTGGTGAGTTCACTTTTCACTTTATATAAACAATTGCGAGAGAATTTCGAATTTTATTGGCAGTAATAATAAATTGACTAGATAAATAATGTTCGCTAAGCATAGCTCATAAATAATAAATATTTATTGTTTTTAGATGTTTAGCGAAAAATCTATTAGATTTAGCAAAATTAGGCTGCTTTGGGGGTGGCAAAAGTTTGTTGACAGTCTGTTGACTGCTATCGATTAACAGCAACTGTTATCGCACTGATCTCATTCGTGAGCTTAGTATTTTTGGCATTCACTGTGTGCAGTATTTCGACGATCGCACCGACTGGCCACACTAGCATCGAAACGTAACGCAAAGTGCGCAAATTTAAAGTGAATTTTGTTTTGTAAGTAAATTATGATTTTCTTTTATAACTGTTTATTACTTTAACAGTTGCCAGTCATTTTAGGGGCACACCTCGCAGCAACCACATGCCACACAGCCAGTTCGGTTTAGGGCTGCACATAAACTTCCACTTGTCTGACCCACAACAGCTTCAGAATGTGTGTGCTTCAAGTTGACTTCGAGTCGATTCAAAATGCGCAGATTAGTGGCAAATTTGTCAACGTGCCCGAGAGGGACAACCAGAGAGGGACAGCGTGTGCGAGCGAGGTGAGCATGCTCCAGTGAGCAGTCACCATATGGCACTAAGCGTCACAATATGGCCACAGTCAACAGTGAGAAACGAGGTCAACTATGCCTGAGCCTCGTCTTTTGGCCCTGGTCTCCGTCTGTGGGCCTGGCTAGAAATAAGCTTGGCCAACTTTGTCAGCCGTTGCCAAAGTATTTTAATTGGATTTGAGCATAGGGGGAAAAAAAACACAACTTTACACAATATGCCACAAAAGTCTGCGGCACAGCTAAAAATTTAACACAAACATTTATAATAAACTAGCTGCTAATTTACTTGGGCCATGGGGCTTACATAAAATTGAAAAGGAACACAGAGTCGGGACACACAGAGGCCAGCCACATAACACCTGCAGTTATTTAGGACTTCGATGGCACTTTGCCTGCTGCCTGTACAAATCAAAGCGAGCGGAGGAGAGGCAGCAGGAGAAGGATCTGGGGCCGAGGCAGACGGCCTTTTTATGAGGCGAACAACAGTTTCTGGTTGTCTCCGCTCGACCGGACTCGGCTGGTGGTAACCTTTGTCAATTTATGTGTTTCATTATTAAACTTTGCCACCTGACGCACATTTCGCAGGGCAGAAAGACGGCCGCACAGTGAGTGCGGAAAATAATTGGCCAAGTGTTGGACCGTTGCGTACTTTACAAATAGCAGCTAAAATCAATTGAATTGTAGATGCGGCGGGTTAAACATAAGCGCAAACACGCGCCCAGGCCAAGTAAATAAAAACATCGTAAAGTCAGAGGCGGCAGGAGGTACAGGCACAGCAGAAGAGAAAGGAGAAGGAGAAGGAGGTGCCCAGGCTACTAGGCTAGTCTCGCCAGCTCGGCTACTCGGTGTTGCCTTTTACACACACGATTGAATGCGGAATTTATGCGGCGTAATTTATGAAAACAAAAACCGGAAGCAATATTTTTGTTTGTACTGCGAGAATGCGAAAGAGACGGCGAAACTGTGCGAGAGAGAATGAGAGTGTGTGCCCGTGTTTGTATATTGAGTGCCCAAAGGCAGTGTGAGCGCAGTCAGACCATTATCCTCACACACACACTCGCACGCAGTCATAGTTATTTATGCCATGCTGGGTGGGCAGTCTGCTGCAGAGTCATCGTCGCCGTCGCCCGTGTGGCTGGCGAAGCTCACTGTGCGACGCGATAAACAATGGCCAAGTATTAGGGCAACAAATGTGGCACACTGACTCCGCCAGCTCCGCTGCTGCTTCATTGTTTGCGTTCACACTCGACGAGCGCACCTGTAAATTGTTTTTTATGGCTCTGCTAACGGGCTTTAATTTCGAAATCAATTGCTGTTTAAAGGAAGGGAGAGGGTTCCGCCACTTTCTCCTTTCTCATTTCCTTCCCTCTCTCATTTGCATTGCTGATTACACAACTCTGCAATGAAATCATATAAAACTATGCCCTGCCTTGGGTCGGACTCGCACAGAACTATGAGAGCCATTTCCGCAAATGACGGCTAAAAGTGACGCCTCGAGCTGTATGCACAATGGCCATGAAACCAGCTGGGTCCGACCCGTTGTTGCCTGTCGCCTTACCCGTTTGGCTTTGGCTAAGTCGCTTTCCGTTTTCCGCTTCGTCTCTTAGTCGTTTATTATTTCTTTCTTTATTTTATTTCTTCGCGTCGCTTTCTTTTTCTCTTTCCCTCGCTTTGCAGCCCTTTTCCTTTGTTTGCGCCTGAAAGCAGGCATAAAAATCACGCACTCCCAAACAAATAAAATGCTGACAGCATTTATTTCCGTTTCCGCTACAGTTTTGAGTTAAACTCACATTCTATGTGCGTGTTCGTGTGTATGTGTGGGGGGTGGAACATCGGATGTATTACAATTTGGAAATGTCCAAAAACGCACACATTTATGGCAAAGGGATAAGTTGGCAGCCTAAGGGATCTGCCCGGGTCCGCCTGCCTGCCTATTTGTTTAACACACTCGCTGCGAGCCCATATCGTGCATTTGATTTTAATGCTAATGTTGCACAGATCCTCGAATCTTTTGTGTCTGTGGCACTACTCAAAACTGGCAAGCGCGCCGGAAGAGGAGAATAGTCGGCCACTTAAGCCACTCTTTTGTGCTACTAAATTAGTGACGACACATAAATGGATAGATAAGAAGTCGTAAAACGAAGACTATGGCGAACTGCGAAGCGGTAGCTATAAGATTCGCATACCCTGTAGTCGTAAAATGAGTTGAAGTGGGTAAGGGGGTAAGGAGCAGCAGAAACGAGCTGAGCTTGGATTTTTCAGTTTCAAAAAGTGTTGCCTACTTTCAGGCTGCGCTGTAAATTAGTAGAGAGTGCAACAGGACTCATGCTGCAAACTTTTGACGGAACGCTATGCTAAAAAAGCCAAAAAGTTATTTCAAATAAAAAGGCTAAGGTAGCTAACTTAGTAATATCAAAAGCTAACATTACAAAACGTAAAACTGCAACTGAAGTAAGTTTTTTTTTAGGGAAATTATTAAATTTTGTTAAAGTTTATTATCTAACTCGAATCAAAAATCCAGATATCCTGCTTGCCGCAATTTGAAAATTGATTTCGCAGTTGGTGCTTAATTAAAGCCAAATTTGACAGAAAAAACCCCATCTCCCCATCTCCATCATCCGAAGGCTGAAGAGGGTACACCCCAGCGATCTCCCTACCCGGAGGATACATAATACAGTTTGTTAAGTAATTAATAACTAGACTAATTTTTCTTTTTGTACATAATAATTAAGAAACCACTTTATAGACTTTTATAGACTCATTAGGTTAAGTTCAGAGGAGTTGACTGAACGATTCCTTTTGTAACCCAAATAAATAGATATATGCATAAAAAATCTATGTTTGTGGAATCACAATTAAATTAAGAAACATTATTCTAATAATAATAAAAATTATTCACAAAAAAGAGACAGAAAAAAAATTTGACAGCACTAAGCAAGAACGAGGTATAAAGTGTTGCCTACTTTTACGCTGCTCTAAATATTCACAGCTTTCCCAAGTAAATCAGCAACTCTTCGGTTTTCAGCGAAATTTGATGCCCTAAAACATATCGAAAACAAAACTGTAGATACTCCATTTTAAAACCCACTACAGGGTATTGCAGTTTTACGCACTCCACGGCAAACTCCACAGCGTGCGGTGGCATAAAAATTCACTTGGCCACTTTTGGCGCTTCGATTTGATTGACGCAAAGTTTTAGAGCAAACACGCAGCTCGTGCGTGTGCGGCAAATTTAATGGCTTTCGCAGTGTGTTTGTAAATATAGTTAATTAAATTTAAATATTTGCATGTCGCGTGTGTGTGTGTGTGCGGCACAGCTGCGCCCTTCGCCTTTTGCTTCTGCTGCTGCTGCCGCCGCCGCCGCCGCGGACAATGAGAGAAATAAACCGCAGCGTTAACCACGTCAAAATGCCCGCTGACAGTTTTTCTTTTTTCTGTCACGTTCTCCTTCTCTTATGGCCAACAACAAAGTCAATGCGGCGTTAAATTTTGTTATTGTTGTCTGCTGTAGTTGTTGTTGGCATTGGCGTTGGCGTTGGCGGCAACGACGCTAGCGTCGCTGGCTTGCAGGTGTCTGCGTCAACTGGCCGCGCTCGCAGGCCACAACGTGTTGTGCCTGCCATAAACGAAAAAGTGCTTTCGAAAATTTATTATGAAATAATTCATAAAAACGCATGCAGTCGCGCTTCACGGCATTGTCAGGATAGGCTTCAGGTGGGCTGAACGGTTTTGCGTATACCCTGTAAGCGAAAGACTAAGAGCTGTCCCAACTTCATGGAGTCTCTGCACAGTGAAGCAGCTTCTGCAGGTTCACTGGGTATCTGCTCGTCGAGTGGCGCGAGTTTGCTTACATTTTTTGGCTGACCGCTTGCCACATGCCGCTACCGCTGTGTCAGTTGGGGCGTAGCACATGCTGCTGCCGGCATTTACATTGCGTATGCGTGTTGTGAGCCCACTCGGTCAGCAGGGGCACACACTCCCTCTCTCTCTCTCTCTCTCTCTCTCCCACTTCTCCCCCTTCACACCTACCACGCAAAAGCAGAAAGAATTGTTAAATTTATATTTATTTTTATGGCTTGGCTTTGTTTCAATGCAGCGCGCTCAGCGTGTCTCTGCGCTTTATTTGCCGCATTCAACATTTTTAGTGAGCTGGCAGCGTTTCAGCTGCCCCCTGCATCCCCGCTTTCCGCCTTCCCTTCTGTTTCCCGCTGCCTGCCACTTAACTGCTTGCTGGCCATTTAAAAAAATACATGTGCGTGTGTGGGAGACTTTTATTTCGTCTCTTTTCAGTCTCCCCTGCTCTATCTCTCTCCCTTCCGCTCTTTCACTCATCGCTCTGCGTGCTTCGCTGTATTTGCAGCTGGCCAGTTAAATTGCTTCGCTTTTTACTCGCGCACGTGTTTTTCCTTTTGCTCTCTTTATTTTCGACAATTTTTACTTTATTGGCCAAGCGTTTTTCGCATTGGCTATGAATTTTTTGGGTCAGCAAATGTTTGCGGTTTAACTTGTCAATTTGAAGTGCATTAAATGTGCGATATATACCTGTTTGCCGCTTTTTTGCACCACGCAAATCCCCCTCCCGCCCCTTCCTCTAGCCGCATAGTTGCCAGCTTAGTTTGGACAGGTCAGGCGGGCCAGAAAGCTGTAAAGTGGATTTCGGGCAATAAAGCCCGATTTAAAATACTTAAACATTTTGCTAACCACAATAAATCAGTTTGCAGCATTTAAATTCAGCCGGTGATGCAATGAGAGCTTTATGAAACTAACGATTTGACCTGAATGTAAAGAAATATTTACTCGTATAAAATAATTTATTATATTTGACATTAATTTCCATTACCAGATTAAAATATGAAACTTAGCTTTTCTGTCTGAAATTAGATACTGGTATGACATACTTGTCTGAAATTTATTGGATTACCTTTACTAAAGTGCTTTAATTTGCATTCCAAGAGGTTAAAGCTGCAACTCAAATGAAAGCTCATTATTTTCTAGTTCTATTTCGATTTAGAAATGAACATTTAATTTAAAGCTTTCAGGAACTTTTAATTATTAACATCTTAAAGCTTTTAGATGCTTTTAAAGCTGCTAAAGCTTTTCGGACTAGCCAAATGGTTAAAAATATTTCTCGCTTGCTTGCCAACATAATATATAAAGCGCTCATCTGTTGCCAAGACTCATCTGATATTCTAGGATTATTTTCGGCTGCTGACATGGCGAGTGTCCTACTTAGAGAGAGAAAGAGAAGATAGATAGAGATGAAACCAGACAGGGAAGGCTAGAAAAACAGAGTGTAGCAGCGCCTGGCAAAAAAGTGTCAGCACTCACGGAGCGCAGTGTAACCAAACACCACACATTGTGTGCGTCCCACACACCCACACACACACGCACACTCCTGTTTTGTCAGCTTGATCAGAAACAGCTAGAATGTAAGTCTGTGACTTGAAAGGCTTATGAATATTCACGAGTGCGAATAACTTGCAGAGGCTTCCGAATTCGGTGTGTCATTTCGGTTGTAATTTAAATTCGCAATTACGAGACGAGTCGACAGGCAGTCCGACTGCGAGTTAGGTAACAAAGTTCTTCAGCGCATGTGAAGTGTACATATTTATAGAGTGGTTGCCAGGGGGAAAGCAGGAGGAGGAGGAGGAGGAGGAGGGAGCGTGCAAACAGCAATAAAGCAAACCGACCAGCGAGTTGGAGAAACAAACAGAGAAGCGCGAGCTGAGTGAGCCGAGTGGGGCATCCTTTCAGGCGGCAGAGTGCTGCAGCTAAGGCGTGGGTGTAGTTTTTAGAGGGACACATAGTAAAAGGACGGGGTGGGAGGGGGGTGGGGAGGAGTAAGAACTGCTGCGGCTCTCACACAGCATCATTCACAATTTGTTTCAATTTTAAATGCCTTGTCGCGGGTGGCAAACCCGAACCCACACGACGAGCAGCTGCTTGAACGTTGACAGCGCTGAGCGTGTGTGTGAAGTTTTAGCGGCCACTGTATGTTTGTGTGCGTATGTGTGTGTGTGTGGGCGTGCCTTTGTGCCTTTGCTGGCACTTCGCTATTGCTGCTGCTGCTTCTGCTGCTGTTGCGCACTCAAAAAAATTACCACTGAAAATGTTTCGACGCTGCGTTCGAGTGCGAAAAGGTTGGCCCCGCACTTAAGCAATGTCAACGGCAACGCGGACGAGTCCTAGCTGGATGGTAGCAGCTCCTAGCGCGCAAAAGAAATGCCAAGCGGAAGCGCCGGAACAGCGTGTGGGTTGTTTGTCGTGTTACTCGCGCGCGGCATAAACGTATTTGCTGAAAGTGTAACGCTTGTTAAAACAGATAAGAGCGCGCACAGGATATATGCACTCCAGCCTCACAAGGTATCTGTGTGTGTGTGTCAGGCAGACAGGGGCGTTGTCTGACTGCTTCGCTGCCTGACTGGCTCCCTGGCTGGCTGGCTGCCTGGCTGGCAACTGTAAGTGCCAGCGCCGGCATGATAAATGACATGTTTCATTTGACATTTTAACAAAGTGTTGAATTTTTGCTGCTTGAAATGCTTTTTGTGACGTGACAAAGTTTTTCCTCGTCCGACTGTTAAATAAGCAGCAGCAGCAGCGGCAACATCAGCCACATCAGCAACACGCTCCAAGGACTCGCGGCAGGCAAAATGTGTGCATAATTTTTCACAACACTCCATGCCGGAAGCGAGCGAGGCAACTGAAACGCCATTTGACAGTCGATTGTTTTGCAGTCACCGATCGCGAGAGCAATCACTAATGATATAAGTATTTATGTATACCCTGCTTGCAGGGTGGTTCCCTTGACGGCACTGCTAAATGTGAGTATGTGTATGCGATGGGGGAATTGTGGAGTGAGTTTGGAAAAGATATTTCGAAATTAAAGCAAGGTAAATAATTTTTATATTAAACAACACACTTCAGTTTACACAAAATTAAACAATATAGTACATTATTTTAATTTAGCTCTTGCAATATGTTTAAATTTTGCACTATGTTTATTTGGGTAATTTATACCCATTCATAGCCTTCGAATGGGTATGGCTATACAATATATCTGTTCAATTTTGATAAAATTTTCACATCCTTTAAAGGGCATACATATAAACATATATCGAGAAAATTTCATGGCGATATTTTCAAATATGGCAAAAATCAGGCGATAGGTTAGCTATACGATTTATCTGTCCGATCTGGCTCGTTCCAATTTTTTTACAGCGTGCAGCAACAAGAAGCATGTATACCAAGTTACATCAAACTAACTAACTAAACTGAGAGACTAGTTTGCGTTGCAACAGACGGACGGACATAAGGACAGACAGACATAGATAGTTCGACTCCCCTTTGATGCTGATTAAGAATATATACATCTTAGAGGGTCGGAAATATATATAAATATACCCTCTGCAAGGGTATAAAAAACGTTTAAAAAATTTGTTTAAAATTAAAGTGAAAATTTCATGGGGTGTAGAAAATATTTGATAAAAATGTGAAACCTTCAAATGTGTAAAATAAGATTAAAGATCTACAACTATTGACAATTTGATATTATCGATAATAGTTGAGAGTCTAAAATGGTTCCAGAAAAGTTTACCCTGCATAAAAAATTTTGAATAAACAAGAACATATAAAATTCAACAAATTGAGATACAAACAAAGCTTCAAAGTATATTTCCAACAAATAGGTTTTGACAAAGTTAAGGCTGTAACTAATCTGTAGAATTGACAGGCAGACAAAAAGGGGCAATCAGTGTGACTACAAATACACAGCTCAGCTCAGAGTCCATAGCACGGTATTCAATAATCGTCTCTCTATGGTGTCTCTTCATTTTGATTGTGCAAATATTTTGGTTTAATCAAACGGAATGTCAATTGGCTGTCAGCAGGGCAATTTATTGGTATTTAGGACTTGTTTGGGACGAGGCGTGCAGGGAGGGAGGCACCTACTTCAAAAATCACAAAAATAAATGCAAAAGTTTGTTAATCGCGTGCAGGCGATGGCGATGGCGATGGCGTTGGTGCTGGAGCTTTGCCAGTGGCAGCTGTCGCGTGTTACTCATACGCCGTGTTGAGCATTTAAAAAGTGCATTGCGGGGACGGACTGGCTGTGGGACATGAAATTATAGCACGCATTTATCAACATTTAAAAAGCGCTGATGACAATCTGCCTGGCTGCAATTTAAATATGCAAATGACAGACTGAAGCTGAAGCACAAGCGGAAGCTGCAGCCCCACCAACAGCAGAAGCAGCTCCAACCTCGAGCCAGGCACCCGCTGCAGATGCCACTGCCACACGCCGCACATAGTTGAGTCAAGTCGAGTTGGGTTGGGTTGGGTTGGGTTGGGTTGAGCTGCGTGAGGGAGGGAGGTGGCAGAGAGGCGAGGCCACATATTTTAGAGTGCACTTAGCTGCTGTGCTGCGCTGCCGAGGAGCGCCTGAATGTATGCTATGAATACGGCAAGTCGGAGATGCAACAATGCAAGTTGGCAACAGCCGCAACGAACGTATGTAAGGCAGCAACTGGTCTATCGATGCTGGATGCGAGCAGCTGGCTCGGTTTGACCTCGTGAACTTTAATTACAATCTACGCTGCGCATTTACTTGTGTCCCTGTGTGTGTGTGTGTGCGAGTGTGCGAGTGTGTCTGTGTCTTAGTCAAGCACTCGAAGGCTGGCGCTGGGCAAAGCTTGGCATAGAAAATATGTAAATCATAATAAGCGGCATTTGCCTTGCTCCGCCTGCGCACCGCCTCCTCTCTCCTGCCTCCCTCCCTCCCTCTGCAGAGTCAAGTTCTGCTCTGGCAGTGGCTTTACTTTTGGGTTCTGCTGCGAGTTTAGTTCTGGGCACGCATAAAGCCAGAGCTCTTGCAGCAAACCGCAAATTAAAAATTTCTGCACGTCTCCACATAAAAAAGTTTTTTTTTTCTCCTTTCTCTCCTTGCCCGTCAGTATTTTATATATATTTTTCTTCTTGCTGCCTCTGCCTCAGCCTCGACTGCTGCTGTATTTTTTATATGCTTTCGTTTAGTTTCTGCTCATATTCAGGCTGACTGCCTGGCAGCGCTGTCGCCGGTTTATTTCCTTTTATATTGCTTTGCTTTATGCGCACACACACTGAACGAATGAAACTCATGCCGAGGCTCAAACACACACGCACACTTGCGCAATATGTGCCTCTGCCTTGGCACTTCAAAGTTTAGCTTTACAGTTATGTAGTTGCAATTGTGTGAGGGTGTGGGTGTGGGTGTGTGTGTGTGTGCCTTGTACCCTTCTCCATTCGAATTGTCATGCTGTGTGTGTGTGTGTGTGTACGTGTGTGTGCAAGTGTTTGCCGGCGACTTTCTTTCATTTCGAGTCCTTTTTCTAACCCCTTCCCTGCAGTGCGTGCAGCAGCAGCCAACTGTCCTGACGCGTTGATTGTGTTTGCATATTATACACGCCCTTTTATGTCCTATGGCAATATGAAATTTATTGTGTGCCTCAACCACCATCCGCTGTCCCCACTTCCTCTCCCCCCATGGAAGCCTTGAGCTGTTAGCCTTCCGCCAGGCCCTGACAAACTGGCTGCAGCGCAAGCGACGCTTGCAGGACATTGATTTTAATCTCAGTACAGCCTGCCACATACAGCAACAAAAGCGACAACAACAACAACAACAACAGCTAAAAGGAAATTTTTAATTAAAAGAACAAAATCAGAAAGAGAACAAACAGTCCAAGCTCAAAGCATAAGCTCGAATGAGCTCGCATTGAGCTCTTTGCAATTTGCCTGCTTACAAATTCAATAAATTCAATTCGATTTACTGCGCTTCTAGACTCCGCCTTCATAAATACTAATAAAATAAATTCATTTTTATTATATACTACTATGTACGTTGGATGTTCTTTTTAAATTTATAGTCAAGGCACAAAGTAAAAGCTGGCAATGTCAAAGTGAGCTGCAACCACTCAGCAGCCACTTTCATAGCCTTTAGAAATTGTTGTTCTGTTCCTGTTAGTCTGATTGCATTGGCATTAAAATATTATTGAATAAATATTAAATTGTTAACAACCTTAAAAATATTATACTTAGTTTTGATTTTGCAAACGCATGACTTCATATATATTATATAAAAATGTAGTTCGTTTATAAAACTTTGATTTCATTTATGCCAGCTTGCATTCTAGAAGAGGCCTGTAGATTTTGTGGAATCGGGGAATTTTATTTTCAAGGGCACAAAAAACACACATTGCAGACGGTTCAGCCAACAACGTTTTCTTTACAAATTTATTTTCCATTTTTTTTTTTTTAAATTATTTAAACAACACAAATTTAGTATTGAAATCATCCTCTTAACTCACACAATAGTTCATTTTAACTTAGCCAACACCAAATAAAACAATCAAATTTAGTTTAAACATTCCGATAAGTTGCGCTAAATTCCGTTTGGGGCTTCGAGTCCTCAACTTGCACTACAATCGGCACTATAAATTATACAATTACCTAGTATTTCCTTTGACTGTCCACTAGTTTACCTGGCAGCTCACATGTCCAAAATGCCATGGCATACTTGAAATTATTGGGGTAAAGCATATACAAATTTTTTCTGTGTAGGCAAAAATATGAACGAACATGGCGAATGGAGTGGAATGAAGTATGAAGTATGGCGGGCACACTAAATGCATATTTGCTACATCGCGTTGTGGCATGCCTCGCTGTGCTGCGATTATTGCAGGCACATTAAATGACCATTATGGCTTCCGCTGAGTCCGCTTAAAGCGGTCCGGGAACGAACTGCGCATTGGCGGCCACAATGGGCGCATGCCACAACATAAACAAATGCAGTCGACCGCATGCACATAGAAAATACAGACAGACAGACAGACAGGCAGACAGAGGCCAGTTTTTGCCACAGGAGCCGCAGAAAGTCTGCTACGTTGAAACAAAACATGGAAAAGCCACAGAACAAAAAAAGGCGAAACAATTGCGAAAATAAAAGTGACCACATTAGCAAAAAGCGATTATTCCGATGCAGTTATAACACGCCGATTTATGCGAAATTGTGTGTGCTAGGCGCGGCAGGGCAACCTAAAACTCATTGTAGATTATAAGGGATTGATGTAGAGCGTAGTGAGTGGACAGAGAGAAGGCGCAGAAGTGAGCGGGGTAGCTGGCTTTGCCTCACGAATTGATTGTATCCTTTTGTCTTCTAATTACGCAACATCATAATTCGGCCAGATTTCGTGGTAATCGTAAAATGTGATTAATATTTAACTAATAAATTAGCGAATCTGCGAATAATTGACAACATATTTTATGCTTTAATTGAAAACAATGCGGCTTTTGCGGCCTACGCACGGCTCTACGGCACGGCAACGCCATGGCACGCGGCGTATACGTAATTGAATTCATGCGCGAGGCGAATAACTTTTTCAATGCCAGCAGCATTAAGCTTCGATTTATTTCAATCAGCCAGCGCCATTTGCGCCTCTCCTGGACGCCATAAAATTGCAGTAAATTAAACAGTTGTAAAGTTAAATTACGTATTCGATATGCATGCAGTATATCTGCACATTTTTTCGCATACCCTGGCACGAAATTTGCAAGTTAAGAGGGTAGATGCTGCAAAGGATCCAAATACCAATATTTTCTGAATAAATGAGGACTCAACTTATTGGTACCACCAAAGACTTACAATAGAGAATTTGTTCCAGAAGTTTTAAAATATATACAAAAAAATTGTTTATAAAAACTTAAAAATTGACAAAACGTTTTAATATTTTCCTCTTTCTCTTTGGACGTTAAAGCAAGTTCTTATTTAGCTTAATTTAATATATTTTATCATCAGACTCTATATTTTGTCTCCAGGGTACTTTCTAGTCGAGTAGCCTTATGCCGTGCGTTGCCTTCCATTCGTTTTCAATTTACGCCTGACTGTTGCGCATTTAAATCCAATGGCATAAAATTTTCTTTCACTCCGTTCTTCCGCTTTCCCCTACCGCCTTGCCTCACCTCTACCCGCCGCACTATGGCGACAATTTAATGGAGTCGAGGCTTCGCGCATTTGTGGCTAAGATGGCGGTCCGCAAGTGTTGACTACCGCTAACCGCTTACTTAGGCCATTATATGGGCCCGACTGAGGCGACATTGTATTAAGCGCATCAAATTTATGGTGCCAGCAGCGTCGACGATGCTTTAAGAGACTCCGCTAAGCTGCAGCTAAAATCGCACGGCCTCAACCTCCTTTGCCAAGCGGCTATGGATTTATGGATGCCGCCTGCGGTGCGGGGCGCAGCAATTGCAGAATAGCCTGATAAACCTGCGGAGGGTGCCTTAAATAGTTAATTAATCAATGAGCAACGGCGTTTGTCAATTTGCAAACAAGGCCCGGGGGTCAGTCGGACGTTGATAAGGCCTGCGACGGACAGGCCTGAGACGGGCAGGCGAGCTGATGCTTCGAATCGTTTTATTCATCCGCTTTTTAAGTGTTTAGCGCAAAGCGCCGCCGGGCCATGTCGATAAATTCGCAAGTGCGCCCATTAGTGTCAGAGGATAGCATGAGGCATTGATGCTTTCAAAGTTTGGCGAATAGTTTTTAGAGAGAGTTGTGGGGCATTCGGCAAGTTGCGTTTGAGTAGATTTAACTTTAAAGCTGCAACTGATTAAAGAACTAACCCAACTTGCCAGGCAACCCTCGTACACGAGCACATATTGTTGCGATTGTATGGTATCTGCGTGTGGAATACATTTACCCACTTGGCACGCGCTTTATGGGGGCTCACAACCTCACACCTTGCCGCACTACTATACAAATTACAATTTTTATAGCATGCGATTTTTTTTTAAAATGTATGCGGCACATAAAAGCAACCTCGACACGTGGCACCGAATGCGAAGACAGTCAAGTGCAAGGTGTTTATCTTCCAATTGGAGGAGCGGGCAGGGTGGGGGGGTCGGGGTAAAGAAAGAGTATCTCGCTCAACCCGTACTTATTGTGAATTAATGGTTTATTTATTATGTGCTAAAATTGAATACAAGCTTCGTACGCAGCTCACATTTGTTTTTGATTTCCCTCCTTCATTTCGATGCCTAGTTTGGGTTCCGTGCACACAAATTGCTGCCAAATGATGTGCTTCGTTTTAGGCATTTAGTTTTATGCGGCATTATTGAGTTTTTTTGTAGTTCTTTTCACAGTTATATTTATTTCGAAATATGCGCAAATTGCAGACAAGCACGCAGTGAGTTTGTGTTTTTTTTTGTTTATTAATTTACTGTACCTTGTGAATATGAAATGTACGCAAGAGTTTTTCAACTGTTGGATAAGCAAATGAAAGTCGAGTATGCTGGGGTAGTTGTGCGAAGCACAAATCTATATTTGTTAATGTGATCTTTTATTTTATTTAGGAAATAAATCAATTTAGCAACTCTCTAAGTCTGCTTTACGTATGATATTTTTTAGGTATCATTAATCTAAATTTCAAGCATGTTCTCTAGTCTATCATACCTCGCATGTCTTCATATTTTTTGCTAATTTTTTGGTGTGATTGCGTGTCGTTTGTCGTTACTGTGTATGTTAATTTGTTGCTGCAGTTTTTATGCTGGTTTTTTTGTTTATTAAATATGCATGACATGCAAATGGCGGTCTCGGGCCAATTAACTTTGATCGATTCAACAAAGTGGGAGGAAACGTTTTATGAGCAATTAATGTGGTTACAACCACTGCAGTGGCCGTTGGCGCCGGTGGTGGTTGCCCGTTTATAGCCGGAAACGCAAAACCGGCAAATTGACTTCGTGATGTGACAATCAACATGTTATCAACTGAACTTATCAATCAAAATATAAGAAAAAAGTTAATCGAAAATATATATAAAAATAGTAAAAAAAAGAGAAGCAGAGCAAACAAATCAAATTTAATTAGAGCGTCCGTTCCGGCATGATTTATGGGCAACTCTTTGCCATATGAATTTATTTTGGGTGCCTGTCTGCGTATCTCAATAATTAGAATAATATGCAAAAAAGTTTGCATTTTGGGCATTAGGAAAGTTCAGCGAGTTTGCAGAGTGCCAGAGAGCAGACATATTTGAAATGCATATTGCATGAACGTGCAACAAAACAAAATGCAACAAAATGTTGCCGAGTTGTGCGCATGTTTAACGCTTGGCTGAGTGCGCCGAAAAATGCATAAATATATTTCGTTGATGTGTGGCGCATTCCCGAAAACGCAAACGCAAACAAAACAATTACAGCAGCAATCAGCGAACCAAAAATGGCGGCAGCGCTAATTTATTTGGCATGCACACGGCACAGTGAGCAAACGCACATGCCACATTTGCAGAGCATTGAACGTGCCAAAAGTACTGCATACTTTGCGGCTGCTGCAAATTTAATGTGACCGCTTCGCTTAATGAGTGTTGCCTACTTTTCAGCGTCAAGTTGTCACTGTTGACACTGCTGAAGCTGCTGACAATGCGCACTGCTCGTGCAGCAATTCGCGTTTGTCTTTTTGCTGCCTGTCGCTTTTGCTGTTTCTGTTGCTGTTGCCGTTACCACTTCAACGCTGGCCCCGTTTCTCATTATTCTTGTTGTGCTGCCATTATTAGAATACTTTTGCTGCTCTGTCGCTGCCGTTGATGCTGCTGCTTCTGCTGTTGACTTAGTCAAGAGCAATTAACATGCAAATAAGGCCTATTAGTTACCCGAACGTCAGTCTGTCAGCTGCTGCGTCTCTCACAGTTACAGTCAACAGCAGTCAGTGCTACTTGCCACTTGCCACCTGGTCGAAACGCTTGGCTCATTTTGGGCCACCTTTTCGTTGGTGCTGCCGTTTAACAAGCGGCCCTTTTGCCTAAATGACTTACTAATTTTCAGTTTGCTGCCACAGTGACTTCTGCTGTCGTCGCCCCAGTTTGCCTTTGACTTTGCTCCAAAGAATTCTTAATTGGCCGTTTAAGAGAGATGACCGCTTAGCCGCCGGCCATTCGAATCATTAAAGTTTACGATTATGTTTTATTTTTCAAACTTTTTGATTTCCAAGAATTTCATGCTTCACCATTTTTTTGTATCCCTTAAAAAACTGTGTACAAAGGGGCCTGCTCGACTTAATTAGGTAATTTCTTAAATGCAAAAAGTCTTCATCTTTAATGTTTTCCTCAGAGAATTTTTTGGAAACATTTTATGTATACATAAGTATAATTCATAAAGCAAGAAAAAGTCGTACAAGCGCACCAAACTCAGTTTTTCTGCCGACTTGGAATGCCTTAAGGGATATCTCTGCGTTGAGCTGCTCATCATGACTTTGCCTAATTTCTCTTTCTTTGTTGTTAACCCTTTGTCCGTAATCTAATCTCTTTTTTCTTTCTTTTTCTTTTTGTTTGGCTCATTTATCGAGAGCTCTTTCCCGTGATTGGCGCATGAAATTTTTATGAACTTTGCCTGCAATTAATGTAAATTGATCACTTTAATTTGAGCATTTTCATTAAAAACTTTTCACAGATACCAGACACAGGCCCAGAGCCAGTCAGAGGTTATCACCTGGCAGCAGTTGCTGCTGGTCAAGAATCAGCACAGCTGAAAAGGGCAAGTGATGCAGCCGGAGGACTAGAATACTCGATTGTGTGATACTCACTCAGTAACTGAATGTATCATGCAACCTAAGGAAGATTGTCTATGGTTCTTTAAATTTCTTCTTTGATGAGATCAGCTCCGATTTATTGGAACAATTATGTTGCACTGCTATAATACCCTGTACTCTCACGATACTGGGTACAAAAACATTTACACCGCTGCACAGGCTAAGGTTCTGACGTAATTTATGGTCTGGCCAGGACAGATTCACAATGCTCGACTCCAGGTCCAGTTGCGTTGGCAGCAACTTTAACACCAAAGCAGGCCGCAAATCGCAAATGGAGTGAATGTGCAGCACCTGCAGTATGTCCACACCCAAACACACACGGAGACCCACTCGCGTAGTCACCTACCTGCACACATTAACAGCAACGTGTGGGAGAGAATGAGGGAGAGAGAGAGAGAGAGAGAGACAATGGCTGAGTGCTGCGGACAATGAATGCTGTGGGTGATGATCCAACTTGATTTATCTACTGGGGCTGAGGTTAAAAGTTTTGCGCATACACTCATTGTTTAGGTCAGATTGCCTTTGTATGCACAACGTTTGCAGCCACAACCGTGCACATACGCACACACGTGCAGCGGTTATGCAAATGTCCTTCGTGCTGAGCTGTCAGATTGCGTTGAATAATACGGTAGTTCCTCAGCTAAGGTTGAATGTTGTCCGCAATTATTAAACTTTTCGCATGCTTTCAACTTCATCTCATAACTTTTGCTTTAACTATGATTATTTTATCGGTTTTTTGTGGCGGTAGTGGGTAACTGGATGCTAGCGCAGCTTAGCCGTTTAACGAGATATTTGATTCCCAGGCAGACTCGGCCTGCGCCACAAGATGCTGACAGCCAGCTCATTATTTAGCCCCGCCGAGTGTAACTAATTATTGCTGCTCGCTTTCGCATTCGCTTTCTCCTGTTCCGCATTTATTGACAGCCTAGCCTTCCCTTTGCCTTTCCCCTTACAGTTACATTTTTTCCCCTTCTCCCCCACAGCGTGCAATATTTTGCTGACGGCTCACTCAGATCCATCATTTTGTGCAGCCGTCTGCGACACGTGGTCCTCAGATGGCTAATAAATCTTAATCAGCCGCTGACCAAGTCAAGCCGCAGCGCTGTGGGCGTTGCCAATTTGTGGCTTCTACTGCCATAAACACTTTTTTTTGCTGGCCCCACTCGGCATTTTCTTGTGCACCCGAAACCTTATCATATTACTCGACAATGATTGGTCCGCACGGGCCTGATTACGACTGCTCGGATAGATAGTACATTTCAATGCTGATCAATTTATTACTTCACTATTTGGCTTGCGCTAAATTGAATTTAAATTTTTAAAATATTGCTTGGGCAAGGTTGGCGGTGTTATTTACAAGCCAAGGTCATGCAACAATTTGTCCCACCAGCCGGCCGTGGTTGTTGTTGTTGGAATTTCGGTGGTAGTCTCATTCCAGTTCGGGCCCAATGTTGTCTGGTTCCAGTTTGGCGTCGTATTGTTCCACTCTGGTTTCAGGGTTGTTTCATTCCAGCTTGGAGTAGTCGAATTCCATATGGGGGTGGTCTCATTCCAGGTCGGAGTAAAAGTGGTCTGATTCCATGATGGAGTAGTTAAATTCCAATTTGGCGTGGTCTCGTTCCAGCTCGGAGTGAAAGTGGTCTCATTCCAGGACGGCGATGTGAAGTTCCAGTTCGGAGTAGTCTCATTCCAGACGGGAGTGGGTGTGGTTTCATTCCAGGACGGAGTAGTGAAGTTCCAGTTTGGGGTAGACTCATTCCAGGCTGGCGTGGGGGTCGTCTCATTCCAGACTGGAGTGGGTGTGGTCTCATTCCAGACTGGAGTGGGTGTGGTCTCATTCCAAGACGGAGTAGTGATGTTCCAGTTTGGGGTAGACTCATTCCAGGCTGGCGTGGGGGTCGTCTCGTTCCAGACTGGAGTGGGTGTAGTCTCATTCCAGATTGGAGTTGGTGTGGTTTCATTCCAGGAAGGAGTAGTAAAGTTCCAGTTTGGGGTAGACTCATTCCAGGCTGGGGTGGGGGTCGTCTCGTTCCACACTGGAGTGGGTGTAGTCTCGTTCCAGACGGGAGTGAGTGTGGTTTCATTCCAGGACGGAGTAGTAAAGTTCCAGTTTGGAGTAGACTCATTCCAGGCTGGAGTGGGTGTAGTCTCATTCCAGACTGGAGTGGGTGTAGTCTCATTCCAGACTGGAGTGGGTGTAGTCTCATTCCAGACGGGAGTAAGTGTGGTTTCATTCCAAGACGGAGTAGTGATGTTCCAGTTTGGGGTAGACTCATTCCAGGGTGGAGTGGGGGTCGTCTCATTCCAGACTGGAGTGGGTGTTGTCTCATTCCAGATTGGAGTGGTTGTGGTTTCATTCCAGGACGGAGTAGTAAAGTTCCAGTTTGGAGTAGACTCATTCCAGGGTGGAGTGGGAGTCGTCTCATTCCAGACTGGAGTGGGTGTAGTCTCATTCCAGACGGGAGTGGGTGTGGTTTCATTCCAGGATGGAGTAGTGAAGTTCCAGTTCGGGGTAGACTCGTTCCAGGCTGGGGTGGGGGTCGTCTCGTTCCACACTGGAGTGGGTGTAGTCTCATTCCAGACGGGAGTAAGTGTGGTTTCATTCCAAGACGGAGTAGTGAAGTTCCAGTTTGGAGTAGACTCATTCCATGCTGGCGTGGGGGTCGTCTCATTCCAAACTGGAGTGGGTGTAGTCTCATTCCAGACGGGAGTAGGTGTGGTTTCATTCCAGGATGGAGTAGTAAAGTTCCAATTTGGGGTAGACTCATTCCAGGCTGGGGTGGGGGTCGTCTCGTTCCACACTGGAGTGGGTGTAGTCTCGTTCCAGACTGGAGTGGTGGTCGTCTCATTCCAGGACGGAGAAGTGAAGTTCCAGCTAGGAGTTGTTTCGTTCCATCCTGGAGTTGTTGCATTCCAGCTAGGAACAGAAGTTGTGGTTTCGTTCCATTGTGGATCTGAAGTCGTCTGGTTTCCATTTATTAAGTCCTTGGAAATGCAGCTTTCCAAGCTAAAAGAGGCTTCTTGCAGATGGCGTAGAGCCTTGCCGATTTCGTGGATCACACACCGTTCAGTTTGCCAGAAGTTTCTCTGCGCTGAGTTCACGGCAGTAAACAGTTGCATAACCTGCGAGGGAAAAAATATCCATAAGCTACCACTTTAGTCCAAGGGTTTAGTTTATTCATACCTGGTCCGCATAGCACTTGCGCGTGTTGCAGGCAATCACCTGCTGCTGAAAGGAGGTCCTTATATCAGCAATGCGTCTTTCGTGCAGGTATCTCTGCAGAAATCCTTCGTCCACATTGCTGCATTGACGAATCTTGATGCCTGCAGTAATCAAGATCTCAACATTTTTCACTGTATAAATTGCGGTACATTCATCCAAAATTGCAAGAGCTCCGGGTTGAGGTAGCTGCAGTTCTCCGGTGATGGCATCGAAGAGCAAGTTTGCTAAATCAAATTTATTTGACACTTCATTAGAATAAGCTGGCTCAGCTACCGCATTGGTCTGTGGTTATGGTAAAAAAAGAAACAAAATAAATTCCAAAAATATCCTATCCAGAACTAGATCAGTAAATACTCACGGTCACGCAAAAGAGCAGTGCCAGAAACACTGCGAATTTATAAAGAACCACCATGTTGGGGGCTCTGTTCGGTTCTGAATTGGCCGATGGGTCTGCTGACCATTTAAATTAAATAATAATACGCTGGAAATTGATGACGGCATTAGTTTTGTTTTTGTCTTTTTTATTACCAACTACTTGAAAGCACCCTCAACCAAGTACTTTTTGTCGGGGCTTCCGCTCGGTGATAACGTGATAAAGCCACCTGATGGATGATTGAAACTATCTGCATACAATATGTATACTATATGTGGTTAAAAATGATATCTTCACACAAGCTTGACTAATCCAAAGACGCAGAATTCCACGAACTAAGATTGTGGAAGCCAATCAGCGTAGTTTGTTCGCTAGTAATCGAAGTCAATTGATATTTATAGACGCCATTAAGGTGCGTGATAGTCGTATCAAGAAGCTGATTGGCATATTGAGAAGGTCAAGTAAATTAAATTTGAAAGCTTTTTATTGGGCGCCTATTCTGTTAAGATTGGCAACGTAGTCTCCCTATCGTGATTAGTTGATAGGCTACTGGGGCTCCTCGGGTTTTCCCTCAGGTTTCTGATCGGGTTTCTGTTCGGGTGACTGCTCCGGCTTCTGAGGGGGCTGCTGCTCTGGCTTCTGCTCGGGTCTCTGCACTGGTCTCTGTTCCGGCTTCTGGTCTGGAGTCTGCTTGAGCTGCTGCTGCTGCTGTGGGACTAGCTGGTCACGTTGGTATGCCAACTTTTGCATGCAGGAATCGTAATCGTTGGCCGTCTCGATGGACTTCACCTTCAAGGTGCTGACTGCGGCACTGATGCAGTTGGTGCGCTGAGCCTGAACGACAGTGGAGTTGGTGGCGAACTGTGATTGGGTCTGGTAAGCCAACGAGTTGGACTGATCCAACAGCTGTAGGTTCTTGTCGAACTGCAAAGTAAACTTTAGTTTGCAAGCTCATCTCTTTCAGCAATTTTAAGTACTCACATAGGACACTGTACAGTTGATAAAACGCTGGCTGTCTGTCTCGTTTCTGCATAGCTGCAGGTTCTTCTCCAGCTGCAACAACTGGTTTCGGATGGTGGTCACCGTGGTGTTAGTAGACTGGCTGTTGCTAATGGTGGTGCGGTTGGCAGCCTCCTCGCACTTAGCGGTGGCATTGCTTAACTCCTGCAAGTTATTGTTTGTCTGGTTGTTGTAGGCGTTGTAGCAGGCAGTCTCGCCAGGCGACAGAGCACGTTCCTCCCTGAGCGAGCTGCTTACCTGGGCCATGACCATGCGAAGTAGGCTCTGCTCGTCAGCCATGCGGGGCCACGCGCTAGCCTGTAATCAAATCCAACGCTAAGTGCCTATCAAGTAGCAGATATCAGTGTACTTACGCCTAGCACTGTAACCGCCAGCAATAAAACACGTGTGATCAACTGCATCTTGTAGTTTGGGTTTGGGTTTGGGTTTCTGTTTGCTTACTACTTGCTCATCTTGAATCTTCGATGCTTTTATAGCTGCAAACTCTCTGAGATCTCGAAGCTTGCAGAATTTTTCTGCAGCTTGCGATAAGATAGTCTGGTGTACAAGGTAATTTCGCCCCTAATTGGCTTTCTGCAGTTTAGAGACACCACTCTAGGAGGGGGGGCCCATGACATGAAATGTTTGAGGTTTTAATGTTATGTAGCTACTTTGATAAATTGCCACAACGCACTAATCAGCGACCGTGTCTCACCTTACCTGCCTTATCAAAGTCAGCGGTGTCTACATGTCTGCAAAGCTTATCGAACCTGCAAATGATATAAGAACTTATTTTAAGCCCTTATGAATCATAAAAAACCACAATCGGCACTAAATTTACACTTGTGTCAATTAAAGCGCCTGCTTTAAGTGCCAATTGAAAATTACAAGTTGATGCCGTAAATTCACTGAGGTTTTTATGGTAGCCCTCATTTAGTTTTTTCCCAAACACTTTCCCAGAATTGATAGGAAATCGCCGAGGCTAAGCGACTTCTAGTTAATTATGATAATGCAAGACCCGCTTCCATGAATTTTCTTATCATATCGTTTTTGTTTTATTTTTTTGTTTATTATATATCAGTTGAATCTTGTTTACAGCTATCAAATTATGAATGAATAGGTGCGTTCGGTACAAAAAATACAAGTCTATTTAGAGCTACGTATGTAGTGCAATTAAGTTCAATTGGCATTTTGATTGAATTTCTATTTTTATGTCTCATATCCATAGGTTAGAAGCCATATCCGTCTGTTATCGTATGAATAGCTACCTTTTCAAGACTTTAGGAGGAAAGACTACAAATATTTTATTAGAGCAAGTATTATAAACCAGTATAATATAACATTTGCACCTTCTTTCGAGAAATTTCTTCCATGTAGCATTAAGCCCTCTTTCGATATGGTCGGTTGAATCTATCTTAATTCTCAACCAGCGGAATTAGCATTTCCAATTAAAAGTTTTTCCCACGCATTTCTAACTGTACTTGCGCCTATTTGGGCCCTCATTAGAGGTAAGTGAGTGGAAGTGTAAAAAGGAAGTGGGTGGGCCGTCAACTTTCAGTCAATTGGCAAACAAAGAAGCAAAATTCAATTCATTTTTCATGGACGGGGCCAGAAATCAGTGCGAAGATTGCCAAGTGAAAGCTGGCAAAACAATTTTGAAAAGTGGCTGAATTCGCAGTTGCCAACAAATTTATCACAACATGCCAGCGAACACACACGCCCACACACACGCACTCAGGAGTGTCGCTGTCTTTGGTAGACATGTGTGTGTGTGTGTATGTCGTTCTCATATATCATGCGACACACCAAACAAGATTTATAAGGTGGAACATTGTTGAGGCACCTCTAGAGAAATAATGTCGACGGCAGCCGAAAGAGAATGTATTTTGGGGGGCGGCGGCATAACTCGAACGATTAATCAAAAGTGTAAAGTGCAGATGGGGGTGTAACTTTTCAGAGGCGTGCGGGGAATGTGGAAAGGAGGGGAAGGGGGGAGGAGTTGCCACCCAAAGCTGCTTAAGTTGCGACAGCGACGGCGACGGCGACGGCGACAGAAATTAAGACTTGAAGTTTGGCCGCGCAAACCGCCAGGGCGTATCACGTGTTGGCTAATTTCCACTTGAGCCAGTGTTGCATAAGGTACGAGTGCTGTGGCTTAAGCGCGCTGAGCTGTCGTCCTTGAAGTGTGACAGCTGCTTTGAGGCTGCTGTCGCTGTTGTTGCTTGTTTGTTTCGGCGCGAGCATTGTTGATTTTCGATGCTTGGCACTTTTAATGACACCCATTGTCACCTTTACAATTCCAGTACCCACCATCCCTCCTGACGCTGCTTTTTCCCCTGGCTCGAGTGGGCGTCATGTAATGCGGCTTGAAGTGTCATTTACACGCGCATTGTGGTGCCACAGCTGCCATATCTGCCACATCTGCCGCGTTGCCGACTCCGCTCGCCGTTCGCCGTTCGCCGTTCGCTTTTAAGTAGCTGTTAAGCATTTTCATTACACACGCCAAAATGCACAATGATTTATGCGCGCAACTCGACTGAACCTTCATCACGTGTGCGTTCTTCTGCGGATTAAATGCGTCCATCCCTTTACCGCTCTGCCTCTCCCCTCCCCACACTCCTGCTGCCACTCACACCTCCTTCAGCTGTGCCATTTACGCCGCTTGCAGTGGCAACTGCTGCCCTGCGCCAGTTTATCATTAAAAAATGGCATTTCATGCCGCATGCCTCACATGCCACGCACAGAGATGAGTGTTGCGCATTTCAAGACCAACAGCACTGACATTGCACATTGTTGCGCAATGTTTGCTGTGCCTCCCGTTGCTGCCACGCTGCCACTGCCACGTTGTTGTTGTTGCTGCTGCTGCTGCCGTCAGTGGGGTTTCGCCTTTTGTTTACTGCAGCTTTGTATGCAAATAAATGGGCGGTCTAGACGGGCACGCACAATGGCAGTTTTAATTTGAAAAGTGCCTGCCAGCCGACTGCCTGCAGACTGGCGCAACAGCAGCAACTGCAACAGCAACGGCAACAGCAACCGGAGTAGCAACGAGAGCAACATGTGCAACAAAATACATTTACACAAAGAGAGAGAGAAAGAGAGAGTGTTGCAAACCGTTTGGCTGCAACCGCATAACAACGCCCCATGCGTTCCATGCGAGAGACGTGTCGACATTTGTGGCCAGAACAGAATTTCAGAAATTGTTAACAATTAAAGGAAAAACAATACCAAATATTTAGTTGTTTTTACTGGCAGTAAAAACGAGAGTTTCCAGTTCAAATGTGAGGCTAAACGGCAAAATAAAATCAAGTAAATGGCTAATGCATTTCCAGAGAGCAACAAACTCGTTAAAAGTAAGAATAATTGAGTAAAGCCACAGGAGAGAAGGAGATGGAATAGAATGTAATTTAAGCAAATACGCGTTGAAGAACAAGTGGACACTTAAGTCAATTAAAGAGAGACTCGGCACAGATAATGAACGCTCACAATGAAAAGTCGATTGTGCTTATCAAATTGAGCTGTGGCCCTCGATAATAATAGATTAATTACGGGCAAAGCAAAAGATGAAACACTTGCAGCGATTAGATAAGCCGACACACACATTAGTCGAGTAAAATTAATTAGACCCACGCCACAATTCGAATCACTTTCCAATTTAATTAAATTTCACATTTAAATTGAATTGACTTTATTTCTTTGTTTCAGACAAAGGCGAGAAAAAATTCCAAACAATTCAGGAAAATATCATATCATCATTAATTTCGAATTTTTTTTTTTTTGCTGTCTCTTTCGCCATTGCGATTGTGAGCGTTTAAAAAACATATTTTAGCAGTATTATTCAGAGCTTCTACAACAACAATTGTTTATTACATGCGCTAATGCAACGACATTGACTTTTCACTTTTTGCCGTGCCCCAAATTGCCCCCCGTCTGAGCTGGCGCAGGTTTTTCATTGTGCACTGCATCCTTGCAAGTTCCTGCCGGTCGCCAAATTGAAATTCATAATGAGTTTTTTATGCAAATTCACCCGCGGCATTGGCGTGTAAAACTTTTGACTGTCACATTTTATTTCATTGTAAATTATTTCTATACTATGCGAGTTTTTTCCTCTGTTCATTTACAGACGCGAACAAAAAAATTTGGAAATTACGGCATGGCTTGGACCAGAAGCTGCCCTGTAAGTAAGAATAGGAAGAGGTCAATTAAAATCATGCCCTTTAATATCAGTTGACTGAAAAGGAAAATCTTAATTTCGAGTTCATAAAAACTAATATATTGAGGTCGGATATAAAATTTAATTTTAATTTAATTTAAAATATAAAATTTAAATTTGTAAAAAATGTAATTGAAACCAGTCGGATTGTTAACCTTACTGTCATATCTACAGGGTATACTAGCACATACAAAACAATACATTGAAGCTGTGTAACTTGTGTCGCAGTTTTTGCTCTGTTCCTTGTTTCAGTTTCAGTTCTACATAGTTATTGTTGTTTTGTTTTTGTTGCGCTGTATTGCTGTCGGCACGCAACTTTGCGCCGAGTTGTAACGGGATTGTTATATGTTAATTCAATTCAACATTTTGCGTGCCGTGTTGCATGTTTGTATAAATAGTTACACAATGCGACACATGTGCGGATTTTCTCGAAAAAAAATTTGCCAAACCGAGAGCCGCAAAACACTTTTTCAACGGCTGAGCGAAACAGCTCGATTTTGATTTTGTTACTAAAACCAACACAAACAACAAATGCTTAAACACACACACACACACACACACAGGGGCACAGCGTTTTGTGGCCTAATGGCAAAACGGCATTTGAATTTAGATTTAATCCGATTGTAAAATGTGATTTAAATTTACCAATGGCAACCTTGGAGAGCAACGCGTTGCGGGAAGGAGTCGTGGGTCGGTTTGAAAATGAGATTTGCATTTGAAAGCGCGGCGTTTTTATGCGAGCTGCGTTCGGGAAATTTATTAAAGCTTTCATTGCACGTTGGGGAACTGGAACTGAAACTGTAACTGAAACCGTTACTAGGAGCAGGTCAGGGCAGGAACAGAGCCTGGACCAAGCGCCTAGCATGGCCTTTGTGTGCCGCTGATTTACAGCTGGTGAGTTTATGTTGAGTTTACAGAGTTGATTTTGCAGTCGGGATAAGGACTGAGAATATTACGTTTTAGTGTGCAGCTCTTGTTACATTTTAAGCGTGTTTAAAGCTCATGCTACGGCTTAGTCGGCTCGGCTCGTCTTGCACGCGCTTTAATCAGCTTAAATGGTTCGCAAGAGGCACTTTTGCCTGCCCTGTCTAGGCATCTAACAGCAATTAAAGTCCATTAACCACATGATGCGTTTTGCACTTAAACCAATGCATGCACACACATGCACAGACATGCACACTCACTCACAGACACACACGCACCTGTGTGTGCAATCAACGGAGCCTGAAACTGCGGCTCTGCAGCACGCACATTCCGTATCCGCATCCGTATCCGGATTCGTTTCCGGCAAACGTCCACCCACGTAGCGGAAACGCACTGTGTATGCATTCATGTGTGTGGGTGTGCGGTGTGTGTGTGTGGGTGCGTATGTTTGTGTCGCTTGCTGACCCATTGCGTCAGGTTAGCGGACACGTGTGCATCCCAATGAAAACTAATTAGGCTGCTCGTCTGCTCTGGTCAGGGCTGGGCCGCCAACTGGTTGCGTTCGGCCTGGTCCGTTGACATTGGCCACATCGTCAGTTGCGCCTCCAGGCTGATGATTTTTACTTTTTTTTACCCTTTCCGATACGCAATATTATGCCAGAGTAACAGGGAGAGATGCAAATATTATGGAATGTCAACTGGTGTGGCAGAGTTGAAGGACATTTAACGAATTCTATAAGGAATATAGGTACGAATCGATGCAGAAGAAAAGGTTCGGGTTTAAAGCAACATTACTGTGCTATGACTTCTTAAAATGATTGATAAAGCTTTAAAAGTGTCTAAAAGTGCATAGGCAAACCTAAATCTAACAAGTAAGGAAAGCTACAGTCGAGCGCGCCTGACCGTTAGAAACCATTCAACCAACTTCGTAGTTGCACTAACTAGCACTAACTCGCTCTCACACACACATACAGACACACACAGCAAGACTAAAACAATGCGTGACGATATGCGGCAATGGCGCGGCATCTTTACGTGTGCCAAAGCAGAAAGCTGCAACATTACTACTTTCCGTAATATTCAAAAACTATCTACAATATTTGCGTGGCCGGGGGACGTGGAACTTCAAAATTGAAATAAACTTGATCTGCGCATGATTTACAGGAAAGTTCATGCCAATTTGGTTTCTGTAACTGTAACACTTTCCTTAATATTCGTTAATTATCGATTTGTCTGGGCGATGGGCATGGCACCTCAAATTTGAAATAAACTTAATCTGCGTATGGTATACTGGAACCATCATGTCAATTTTTGTGTCTAAACCTTTTGTAATAGCTGAGATCTCGAGGTTCATACAGACAGACAGACGGGGCTCAATCGACTCGGCTGTTGATCCTGAGCAAGAATATACATATATAGTTTATGGAGTCTGCCATGTCTCGTTCTGCCTGTTTTATACTTTTGCCAAAACTTAGTATACAATTTTTGACCATTTTTAATGGTCGAATGGTATAATCGTATGTATTTAATAAAACAAGCTTTAAACAATTTATATAAAGTTTCAAAAGTTTAGGATCACTTGTCTAAAAACCTAATATGGTTTTTAGTCCCTAAGAAAGCTGAACAGACTGTGCACAGCTTTGGATCTCATAAACTACGTTTTCACTTACAGAGCGAAGCTTTTCTTTAGATTTTTGCTTTCGGGAGCTTTAAAAGTACATGCAAGCTTGCACATATAAAAAATGTTGTAAAAACTGAAGCTTTAGTGCAGTTTCTTATATTTTTAATATATTATTTTAATATACTTTAAAAGCTTTTTTATTTTCAAATCTCAGCTCTTCACTTGCCCAGACACTTCTTCTTTTCCTCCCTAGCTGAGTATTAAACAGTCAATGCGCTTCATTCTATCATATGTTCTGTTGGTATACATCAGATGCAGATGATGCTCGTTGTCCGGCCTTGGCCGAGCACCCTGGCAATGTAACTGTTGCTGCTCTTTCGTATGCCAACTGCTGCATCTGTTGCTGCTGTCATCGCTCTCTGTCGCTGAATGGGAATCAGCTGTGGCAAAACCCATTTCTGGTGTGCTCTGTTCATCAAGGGAACTTCGACCTTTAGCTTTGATTTTGACAAGTGTCACAGCAGGTTGCGAGCTGTGTCTGTTTCTGCGCTCCGCCTTCATGGGGCTGCCCGAGTTCAAGAATGTTAAATGTTCTTTTAACTGACACACAAGGAATTTAATTTATTTACTTTCTCTTTCCATGTGTTCTTGGTGAGGGGGGGGGGGGGTCGTTGGGGGAGCGACAGATGTCAAATTAGCTGCCTAATAAACACACACGTGTGTGTCCTTTTGCCCATGTTATTAAATGCCTTGAGGCGGGCGTGTGTGGGCAGGAAGAGGGAAGGGGGCAGAGTGACTGAGGTTGTTTAATAAATTTACATTTTACTAAAGAAAAATTGGCTTGCTCGTGAGTTGTGTTTCAGGCCAGATATTATCGATATTGTCCGACTAAGTGCATTATTTTAGCACGAGAACAAAACGCTGCAATATGGAACTTCTTCTTTTGCCCCGCCACCCTGACTGAAGAGTTGTGGGAGTCATTGTGTGTGTGTGTGAGTTAGTTGTAATGAAGCGGCTTAAGCGGATATAAACTGAGCCATAAGCCAGCTTTAGACTTTTAATTTAAAAGTTTTGCACTCTGCCAAAAGGCAGAGCAACTACAACAATGGCTTCGACAACGACAACAACAACGACAATAAGGTAATGCAATCAGCAAACAAAAGGCAATTGCCAAAGGACGAATGCTGGGAGCAGGCAGGCAGGCAGGCAGCGGCAGCAGGAATCGAATCGCGGTGCATGCAACTCACTGAAATCATCAGCTTCATCTTTTCGGTCGAGGGCTCCATTGTCTGTGAGCGGGACTGGTTAAGCGCGGATTATGTCGTAAATTGCAGCATTTGGACATGGGCAAGGTGACTGGAAGGGGAAAAGGGGGAAGATCGGCGCATTGTCATCATCATCATCGCCAACAGCATCGGCGTGCAGCTGAGATTGGACCATAAACGTGGCCATAACCAAAGTTGCTGAGCCACACTCAAGGGTATAATTAACAAGATATGAGGCAGAAGAAGAGAAAGAGCGGAAGGCAGAAGCGGAGGCAGGGGGAGAGGCAGAGTAAAGGCAAAGGCATGCAATTTTCGCGCTTTCATCCGAGAGTCGTTTACCGTTTTCAGTTTTCAGCTCTCACTCGAGCTATTCTATATATGACTGCGTGTCTGTGTGTTTGAGTGTGTGTGTGTGTGTGTGTGTGTGTGTGTGTGGCAGGTAGTTGTGGCAGCTTTTTAAATTAAATCACAGCGTTATGGGCCATAATTGGCCATCGGGCGGGCCTGCTCGGACAGAGATATTGTGTGTAAAAATAATTAACGAGTTCGCTGCGAAATGAATTTCGCACATGAAGCGACGCGAATCAATGCAACGACAGGCGCTGCAGAGGGTAGGAGGTAGGGGTGGGCAGAAGTAGAGGCAGATGCAGAGAAGCAGCCTGGCTGTCATGACTTAAGCAAGCGATTTATGTGCCGCACGCTACTTGCCCGCGCGACGCTGCGTTCGCATTGTGTCGTTCGCCTCTTTTGTTGCGCATACGCCACGTTGACCGACCAAAGCTGCCATTTACACGTATAATTACGTTACGCCAGTAACGCACCAAAGCGATTTTTGCCTGCGCCCACGCAAGTTAACCAGACCAAGAATGATTAAAGAGTTTCCATTTTCTTTGTTCCCCCTTTGTGTTCCTTTTGCGACTCTCCTCGAATTTTATTGAAGTTTAATCTTTTGCGTTCTGATTTCCTAACTTATTACTTAAGTTCTTTCGCCCAAATATTTCAATAAACTTTTTGCCGCGCAAAACTTGGCTATCTACTTAGCCAGCTGTGGAAGTGCCACTGGGTGTTGGGGGGGCTACGCTGAATAAAAAGGAAAATCGATGCCAACTGCCAAGCGAAAAAGAATCTAATTTCAATGTTTTAAGTCAGGCCACGACCGCCTTTCAATATAAATAATCGAGAAAAATTACAATAAAAATCAATTTCCATATTCAATTTGGCTAAGTGGCGTCAGCACACACACAAACACACACACACACACACACACACAGTCAAGCAAACAAATAGACAAACTTTGACAACGGCTGAAAAATGAAAATGAGCTTGCATACTGGGCGTGTGTTAGTGTGTGTAAGAAAGTATGGGAAAAGTGCTGCGCTGCTATTTTCAGCTGGTCATTTTGCTGCCACGAAGAGTGGTTGAGTGGATGGAGAAAGGGGAGGAGGGGCTGGGGAAATACCGACGAGCTCTATAAATAATACGCAGATTTCTGTGTTGGTTCTAAATGAAGTTTAACTATTGCCAGTTCGTCAACGTCAGCAATTTAGAAGCCATCGCCATGCAATTTCACTTGACTGTAGCTCATTTATGTGTTTAGCACATTTGCAGGGCTGACATGGCGGGGAAAAAGGGAGCTAAATGTTAGGGACAGCCAGAATGGCAACGACATTGTGTGACACATTTCCATTTCGGGTGGAAAACGTTTTACCGAGAATTTCTTTATTCCTTGCCGCTGCCTCTGCCACTGCCTTTATTTACTGCTGCTTCGCAATACAACAGAGAACTGAGAACTGAGAAGCGAGAAGCGAGAACAGAGAACTGAGCGCAACAAAAGGCGAGACGAGAAAGTGAAAAGCACAAGAAATGTTTACCAGAAAATAGTGCAAAGTTTTCCTTTTTTCGCTTGTTTCTTGTTCCTTGCTTCTTTTCGCTTTGTTTCTTTGCCGTTGCTCTTGTTGTTGTAGTTGTTGTTGTTTCGTTGTATGTGTTGAGTGAAAAATACCAGCACGTTAAATTGAATTTAACGTGAAATGCAATGAAATGTAATGAAATTTTCGCTGTCAGTCGTCAGGATCTCAAATGAATGAACTGGCCGCGACCAGAACAATGAACCAAGTTCGCAGTGGAAGCTCTATTGAAAAGTCTGCAAAATTATGCTTAGCAAGCGGAAAATAAGAGCGAAGGAGCAGCCGTGGAAATTATAATGCCACCTAGTAGCATAAAGTGCAGAGCACTTCAGTTGAAGGATGCAATGCGATTCGATTCGATACGAATCGTTTCGAAACGAAACGAATCGAATATTTATTGCCTTTATTAGCGAGTCGATTGAAAAATTTACTGCGCTCGAAATTCTATCCGGAACGCTTCAATTCACTTGCCGGCTGCCTGCGAGGCGCGGGAAAACACACACAGATACAAACACAGACACAGATGCAGACACAGCCAACGAGAGGGAGTCGATAGCGAGTCGACTGTCGAAGCGAAAAACTCCAGCCCCAACTTAAGAGTGCCAACAATTCATCTTGTTGCCAGTGAATTTCTCACGCAACGTTTTCACTTTATTTTCCTTGGGAACAATTTTTGGCATGCAGCGCAAGGTGGCTCTGTATGAAATTCGCTCAATTGGCAGTTGGCTGCAGCTTGTTTTCTCCGCATTTCACTTCCAATTGCCACTTTCCTTCTCTGCTGACTGCTATCCTGGCCTCACTTGCCCTCTCTTTATACCGCCCCTCTCCGTTGTTGTGTTATTCTTGTTAAGCATTTTGTTATTGTTTACTTTACATTGGCCTTTGTGTTGTATTTGTTTTCAATTTCAGCAGCTCCGAATGTTTCCCGACCTGCCTCTCCTTTAGACAGTTCCCGTAGTCTTCTTTTCGGCTCCTTTGTCTCACTCACTCTCTCCCTTTCCGAAGCGTGCTCAACAATTGCCACGTGGCGTATACGTAATCAGGCAATTCCCAAGCTGCAGTTGCAGTTTCGGTTTAATACCCTCGGCCAAATAAATGCTATAGTCAATGAAGGGTTGCTCGAACTCGTAGGGTGGGTTCTTATTCACATATGCGGAGCATGTGAGGTTAAAACAAATAAAGTAAGCTACAGTCGAGCGTGGTGGGCGTGTCATCAAAAATTGAAAATAAACTCGATCTACCTATGGTATACAGGAACCTTCATATAGCTGAGATCTAGACAATCAAACGGACAGATGAACAGACGGACAGACAGACGGACATGGCTCAATCGACTCACCTAGTGATCGTGAGTCAGAATATATATACTTTTTGGGGTGTGCCACGCCTTCTTCTGCCTGTTACATACATTTTCAATGGTCGAATGGTATAACGAGCCAAAACAAAGTCTAAAGAAGTAAAATGTTTATATTCACTATTACTATTTTTTATAGTAGAAGATCTTCTACTGCAGGACATCTGCTAGTTGTGCTCTGCCTTGAAAATCTTTTCGTCAGTGCGCTTATTTGCTTTTTATCGAAATGTTCGTAGCATTTTCTCCCACGCTTTTTTTTTTGCCAAATGCGATTTGTGCAGTCATAAGTCGCAAGTAATTGCCTCAGTAAACTGTGCAAGTACCAGTCGAGCATATCGACAGGTCATATTCATTCCAATAGGTTTCTTCCCCATCGATTCCGAATCACATGCAAATAAACGTGAAGAGTAAGACAATTATTCAAGAAACGAGTTGGTCTTAAAAGATTTTTTTATAAGAGATACTTAAATACATACATAGCTATCCAAATGTAAATTAAATAGGTATGTATATTACTTTTTAAATTATATTACATTTTAACTTTTATAAGAATTGAAATTTATTTACCAACTTTTCTTTTTAATTTTCTTAACTATATTTACAAGTTTAAATGAATTTATATTTTTTGACTTAAAAATTTGTATTGAACTTTAAAATATTTTTAATTATATTAAAAATTTAATTGATAAGAATTGAGTTTTAAAATTAGTTATATACATACATTGGGTATATATATAATTATATAACTGAATATATATTTAATTTAATTTATTATAATCTTTGGGTTTTAAGTTTCACTTAAAGTTTTCTGTTGAAGCTTCATTTCAAGTCTGTTAATTATGAAATAACTTGCAAAGGGTAAAGATGTTCCTGGCGTCAGCTAATTGATCAACTTACAACATTTTACGTGCTAAGGAAAATTTCTTGTAAAAATTTAACAAGTAAGTTTTCATCAGAAAAATCCTTGCAATGAGTTTGTAGCAAGAAATTCGGCGAATAATGCGCGAGTTTCAGCTCGTTAGTTAGCTAGCATTTTGGTAATGGAATCCCCACAGCGCGTATACGTGTGTGTGTGCCAAACTTGAAGTCATGCCGATTGAGGTGCGGGTGAGGGTATGCGAGACAACAACAAACACGGATATGGCAATATAGATAGATAGCTAGGCTCGACACAGGGTGACAGCCAGCTGGCAGACAAATAAACAGACTCTGCCGCTAGACAAGTGCACACTTCAGATTCGAGTCGCAATGCGCCTACCCTATGATTGCAATTGGAGTTGGGTATGTGAATGTGTATGTGTGTGTGTTATGCTTTGTCATAGCTCACATTTCCATGCGGTCGTAAAAAATACTTTGTGCGATGGCGAATTTGAGCTGCAACCGCTGTCTGCGTATTTCCGGTGTGTGTGTGTGTGTGTGTGTGTGTGTCTGCTTACCTAATTACATTCCGGAAATAAAACGTTGACTGATTGTGCCAATAAATGAAAATAATGACGACCCATTGACTGCAAACTGGGCAAGCGACGCGACGGAAGCAACAAAACGTTGCCCAAACGACGCTGGCGTCATCTCAACTCAGCTCGTCTCGGTTCTTGGCCGACAAACTTTTACCCCCACAATGACTGCCGGCTGTCTTCTCGTATCGCTCTTCTTGCCCTTTTCCTTTCTTGCTGCTATGTAACTTTTCTGCTGTCGGCCTTTGGCTCTGTGCGCCGTTAAAACACAAAACTCTTGACGAGTTTATTTTCTACGCAGCGCTAACTGATTGTCTGTGATTTTCTTGTTTTTAGATAATGAAAGCACACGCACACACACGCACACACATATACTCGCATACACGCAGATGATGTGCTTGTGTGGGTATATAAAAGTAGAGCTTGTAACTTTTTTTATGTGCTTCGCCACGAAATTGTGGCCCATTTATTTAGAAATGGCCAAAAAATTAACGTTCTTCGGAATTGAGCTGCTGGTTTTGCTGGCCAGCAGCAATGGAAAATAAATGATATATCAGCAAGCTGCAGATGTATTGTATATGAAGCCCAGCTTTGGAAACCCCATAACCAACTACAGTTTGTGGAGATAAGAGGTAAAATGTATAAAATTTTTTTGGCCACGTCTAAACTGTGTCAATTTGTGTTGGCCAATGCAGCTTGCAGCTTGTGAAGCCCCAAAAAGTATGCTAAACATTTGGCTATTTACCTAAAGCTTCAGACTATGCGTGTTGCCCCAAAATGGGAAAGAAGCCGCTATTGTAGTTTAACTCTCTGCGGCAACAGGGGGCAGAGAGACGTGCCGTCGACACTCGACAGGCGCCAAGGGAAAGGCAGAGGCGAATGGGTAAAACAAAAACTTGGCCCTTCACTAATTTCAGCACAATAACCCAAATTAAAGCGGTTTTTGGGGTTTGTTTGCAGCACTCGACACACGAGATGCCACGACATAGCCGAACAGCTGCAGCAGAGCTGAGCTGAGCGAAACCGGAAACGAGAGACAAAACCGAGTCGCGTTTTATAGCATCGTGCAATGCGCACAAGCGCAGAAGCGTCGGAGAGCGCTGCCGTATAAGAGAGCGCGATGCAAGCCTGAGTGAGAGCGTGCGCTTGTGAGGTCGTTCGCAGTGTTTGCCATAAAAATGTAACAGCTGTTTTTATTTTGCTTCACTCGCAGCATCAATTAAGTCGAGTCAATAAGCAAACAACCCGTAAAGCATCTTCTTGTCAACCAAAATCGACTTTCGGGCTCAAAATGTGATTCGCATTAGGATAGGTTGGCTGTTGATTGAGACTCATGAAATTTCTTGGAAAGATTATGGATAATAATACTCAGTTTAAACTGAACACACACATATTTAAAAAAATAAAATAAAATAATTTCAAGAAATTATTATTATTATTTGTGATTCAAAATATTGACTAAAAATATATACATATATTGGTTTTGCATAATAATTCAATATAAATTAAGAAAAATGTAATGTAAGTGAATAAAAAGCACATATATAATAAAATAATGAAAATACTTATGCAGCTCTATGCAAAGTTTTATTTAAATATAATTTATATATTTCTTATAAATTATCTTTAAATATTTAAAATTGTTTATTATTTTATTCAATATCTAACAAATGCAATCGATACAAGAATTTCAATTTACCAAAACTATTCCGTATAATTGATCTTAAAGTGAGTTAAGGTAATTTTGAGAAATTGAATTTAAATAAAATAAGACAACCAACTACTTTAAAACAAAACGGGCAATATTTGCCCAGTAATTTTAAATAAATTTTATTTTGTACTGAATTTTTGTAAACTTTCGCAAATTGAACTATTTAAACTATGCGCAAATAGTGCTCATGCCTTCGAATTAGAGTCTTAAGCTGACTGTCGACAGGCGAGCGAGCAAATACAACGTGCTTGTCCATCAGATGCTTGTCCAACTTATCCTCCATGGACCAATTTCACGCACTGCGAGCGCAACGAAGTGAAGATGCCATAAACCGAGAGGCCAAAAACAAAGCAGCCGAGCGGGGCACGAGCGGCGCACGAGCGGGCAAAAGAGAGAGAGGAGAGAGAAACGAGTGTCAAAGAGAGCGCGAGAGCGACGCTGCTGCTGACGCTGGCTTCGCTGTCGTCGCTGTGCAGACTGTGCACTGGCTATGCTGGGCATTGTGATGTTTGCTGCTGCGTCGCCATCGCCATCGTCAGTCGCTTGCGAAAGCGTAAAGTAAACAGACAAGCGTCGTCCGAGTATGCAAAGGCAGCAACGGCAGCAAAAGCAGCAGCGCGCGCCGAAGTTTGCAAACGTCGCCAACGACAACCACAAAAGCAGCAAGAACAGACAACAGCGGCAGCAACAACGAGCGGAGTCGTGTCGAGTTCGCTAGCTTTAGCAGTAAAAGTGACGCAGCTGCCGACTGCGACGCTGGCAGCGACGCCTTTAATCGGTTGTACGCTGCCTGCCTGCTTGCCACATCCTTTGACGCCGCGTGCAGTCAGTTAATTTCTGACCACAGCGGCAGCGCGTTGCGTCCGCTCCACCAATGTGTGCGACTTGCTTCCTGCTACTACTACAACAACTATAATCAGTGTTGTTGTTGATGTTTTTGTTGTCGGAGTTGCGATCGTCATTAACAAGTCTCATCGGAGTGCGAGTCGAGTGTGTGAATCAAGTGTGAACTTCGGCGGCATTCGACGTGGCGTATACGCAATGTGAAAGCGCTTGACCATTGCCGAAATTAGCCGGAAATGGACTTGGCTTGGCGTGTGTAACATGAGTGTGCAAGTGGCATATGGCAGCTGCCTTGTGCTGCCCAGCAAACTGGCAATGTGACAGTGACAGTGACCAGACCAGAGAAAGCAAGTGAAAACTGAAATCGCAGTGCAGTGCAAGTGATGCGAGCAACGCGCGGGCGAAACGATTTCGAGTACGTCTAAATTGAAGCTCGTAACTATTTAAAGTACTGTTCAACAACTTCATCAGTCGGCGAAACAATTTAATTAAATTCAAGGGAATAAGAGCATGGCAAATAAAGCATACGTCGCGTGTTCAATTTGTGTGAAAATTGCCAATGGGAAATGTCAAGTGAAATTGCAGTGACAAAGGAATTGAATTGAATTTAACATTGATAAATTGATTTACGTATGCAAAACAATTGAAAGTAAAGTAAAAAAGATAACTACAACAACAGTAACGGCAACGGCAACGGTAACAGTGACGAGTGCGAGTGCGAGTGCGAGAGAGCGACAACAGAAAGAAACAGAGACAACAAAATGCCGGCTTCAAATGGATTATATCGCATCAAGCACGGGCGTGTCCTTGGCGGCTGGCAAAAAACCTCGGCATTCGTTTTTATGGCATACATTGCGGCATGCAGCACTTGCGGTAAGTATGTTATGACACCCACACACCCACACACTCACACATAAACACACACTTATACACGCCGTGTGTATTTGTGTGCGATTTTTGACGCATTTCTCAGCAACAAATAAAACGAAAGTCGTAGAAAAATGGAAAACTCGTCTCAATTCGCTCGCATTCGATTCAATTCGGATTCGATACGATTCGGTTTAATATTCATGCCAATTATGACATATCAAATTTTCATTGCGTTTGCTCATTGGGCGCCTGCCCTGCTGGCAATACATACGCATAATTAAATTCAATCGAAATATTCCCCAAGCAAAATTGTCATTGGGCGTATAAAAATGATAAATATCGAAAATGAATAATTATGATAAAAATACGACACTGGCACGAGAGACGAGCTTCGTATATCTTTGGAGTCTATTTCAGTTCATTTGCATCTGGTATTTTTGTCTCGTTATTTAAACCAAAATTCGTAGTAGCTTTTATAAAATTCCAAAGAATTGACTTAAAATTGGTAATCCATGAGCAACGTTTCGATCTTTTTGGAAAATATTTAATGGAAATTTAAAAATATGCCGGAAAATATTATGACAAATGAGAAAACTTCCGACACTGCATCGAGTTAAATTTAAACATAATAAATAATAAATTATCATCTATCAATAAAAGCATAATTTATTGCTGAGCAGAATTCTTATTTCACAATGAAAAGAAAGTTTTAGTTGCCGCTGTCATTTCGAATTAACAATCGGACACTTTGCACGTGAACAAGCATAGTTTCATTGGATTTTATTACCTGTTCGAAGACTTTGACAGCGAATACCCCGTTTCGAATGTTGGGGGCGTGGCAAGGGGGCAGCAAGAGGTGGCAATATGAGCGGATCGTAAATGTGTTACATTTTATTGGCAATGTCGCTTACTGACAGGTCAGCGATGGCGCGGAAATCGTGCATCACTTGTCAATGCCTGACAGCACAACAACAGCAGCAACAACAATGCCACGCGACACGAGTGGAATAGAGAGAGAGAGAGAGACACACAGAGTGAGAGAGAGAGAGAGAGAGAACAACAACAATGACAAGAACTGCAAAACGAACACGATTGCGAACACTTGTCTGCAGGGCAAACAGTTTGCTCCAGAGCCGCCGCTGCTGTTGGCAATTTGTCAAGCAATCAACAAAGCCAGAAATTGCCCCTAGCTAGCGGAGGGCGTGGCACAGAGTGTTGGTAAAGGGTGGGGGGAACTAGGGTGCGACATAGAATAGCCCCAAGGTGGCAGCGCTTTGCGCTTGAGCCATGCGAATGTTTGTTGCCAAATCATTGAAACAAATAAAAGCGAAGTGCAAAAAACCAAAGCGATCAAAGAGCTCACATGTGTGTGGTTGTGTGTGCGGTTGTATGTGCATGTGTGTGTGTGTAATGTGTGTGGTAGCTGGCCCTCAGAATAACTGGAACACTTGGTGGCGGCGCATCTAGAGCTCAATGTGGCACATTTGTGCGTGCACAGCGCAAAACTCTCTCTCTCTCTCTCTCTCTCTCTCTCTCTATTTTTCTTTCCTCTTCGCACACACCTCATCCCTTTCTATGAGGCCGAGAAACGGTCTGTGAAATCGTCAAATAAACCAACCCAGTTGCTGGCCCTGGAGCTGTGCACTTCTGGCACATCTAGCACATCCATTGTTGCATGTTATGCCAACTTATGTAGCCTGCTTTTTGGGTTGCACACACACACGCGCCCGCGCGCACACACATACACACTCACACACGCTCACACACTTCAACTGTCACTGTCAATGTTGTAATGAAAAATTCACAGAGGACTACGAAAAAGCGAAAGAAAAAAAATAACTGCATGCATAGACAGAGAGATAGAGGCAGAGAGAGAGAGAGAGCACAACAACAAAGCAAACAAGGATTTGGTTCTTAAATAAAAACAATTTTGTGCTGTGTTCGCCGCTTTTCATTCAGAGGGCGGAACACATTAATATTTTGCCAAGCCCGTCTCGGGGCTCAGCTCGACTCGGGCAAATCAATATTTATGCATGTCAGCTGGAGAAGCACAGGGATTTTAGGTTGGGCAACAAAAAGCCAGCTTGAGCATTTTTCTCGCTATTTTTTGCAATTTAAATGCATATTCATGCAGCTCAAATTGCGAGCTCAATGCACTGCGAATGTTTGCATGATTTAAATAAAGTCAGTGCATAATATAAACTTAGTCTGTTGCTCTCTGCTTTAAGTTGAAAATGCTCTATGCAAGAATTCTGCTCAGTTTTAATATAATTAATTATATAGCGGGAAATGCTCGAAATTTGCTTTATAATATTGTTTTGTTTGTTGTCATTATGCAGTAATTTTAATATTCACTAAAAATTATCAATGATCAATCATACTTGTTTTGTAGAAGTGTATGTTCTTATATGCATAAGGATACTCTCAAAGTTATATATATTCTTGCTTAGAATCACAAGTCAATTGAATCATGTCGGTGGACCTGTCTATCACCCGAGTGTGATCCTACATAACGTTTGCTTCCGTATAGTTTTTGTATTTGTAACGGATTTATAAAGTCGCGGGCAGGGTATCTTACTGTCGGATATGCTTGACAGTATATTTTGTGCTACTTATTTTTGCCTATTTATTTTTATACCATTGGAGATGGTATATTAACTTTGGCCAGAAGTTTGCAACGCACTTTAGGAGACATCTCCGACCGTATAAAAAATATATATTCTTAATCAGCGTCAATAGGGGAGTCGAACTAGCCATGTCCGTCTATCCGCCCATCTGTCTGCATTGTTAACTAGTCTCTCAGTTTTAAAACTATCTTGATGAAACTTGGTTTTTAATGCTTTATATTGCTGCACGCTGCAAATAAGTCAGAAGAGCTGGATCGAAACGATATATCGTAAAGCTGCCATAGAACCTATCGGCCGACTTAATGTTTGGAGTAACTGCAAGGGTATGAAATCTTTGGCGTGCCGAAGGTTGCCATTCTTTTTTGTTTTTATACCCGCTACTCATAGAGTAGAAGGGTATTATAACTTTGTTCAAACCGAAAATGTATGTAACAGGCAGAAGGAGACACCTCCGACCCCATAAAGTGTATATATTCTGGCTCAGGATCAACAGCCGAGTCGATATAGCCATGTCCGTCTGTCCGTCTGTCTGTCCGTGTGAAAATCTAGATCTCAGCTATTATAAGAGCTAGGACTACCAAATTTGGTGACAATTTGAATGAGAATTTCTGAAAATTTGGTAAAAATCGGATAATAAATACAAAAGTTATTCAGCTTAACGTTTTCCATAGCTGTAAGCAGCGCTGCCAGCAGAATCAAAAATTTAAGTGTGTGCAAAAATATTTTTTTTTTTTTATTTTAGATTTTGACTTTGCATAAATATTGTAAGTCCATAGCCTATTACGGTCAAAATATGATTGTAGCCGTTTTTTTGTTCCGCAAATAAATTATGCACAAGCAGCTGGGTAGCGGGTATATTACAGTGGAGCACACTAGACTGTAGCTTTCTTACTTGTTTTTTTTTTATTCCATCAAATCCATTTTTTAGTCTGCAAAACCGTTGGAAAACCAGAATCAGCATTTTTACCTAAGCAATTTCAATAAAATTCTTGTTCTTGCCCATGCGAAATTTGAAACAGTAGCAGCTGCTACTACTTTGTCTCGTACGTGCTCCTTTAAAATACTAAAATGTTTACAGATATTGCGCAGCACAGGCTTGACCGCCTCCCCTCGCAAAAAAAGTCAAGTCCGTCTGTGTGATGCGCTGCAATAAGCTGGCTACTTTGGCGGCGGATCTAGTTAATTACGCGGTCACATGGGGCCAATTTGATTGGCCTCACGGCTAAAATGCGCTAATTGCCAAGATCGACCGCTTTGTCAGGGCCGATGGGGCGTATGCTTAACGCAGGCGGCGATTTAATTGATGATTTAATTGAAAGTGCCGAATAAAAGCAAAAAGCAATTCCGCAAGCGCATTACCTTAATGCCGGCAACCGAGTGCGTCTGCACGTATGTACAAGTGGGTGTGCCATGTGTGTGTGTCTGTGTGTGGGTGGGAAGGGGTTGTGGTGTGGCATGTCCCACACACACACACACACACGTTGCACGTACTTCAATATTTCTTCATCTCGAGCGTAATAATTTTAAATAAACTCAAGTCGGCCTGTCAGCGCGCTTGGCCCCAAAGCGACCCCAGAGAGAGGGAGAGTAGAGGGGAGAGAGGCAGGGAAGGGGTTGAATTTGAGGCAGCCACACGGTGGCACAGGTCAAGGCCTACAAGCCGAGCCACAGCCCGCACACACAACCAATATGCGCGTTGGCAAGCATAATTTAATAGCGACATGCTCACGCACACACACACTCCCACACACGCACACACACACACGCTAGCAAGGAGGACTGTGGCAACTGCAACAGCAACAGAGCCATAAAGCTCACCTGTTACAAATGCAACGACACGTGGGCGTCGCTGCCCCAGCCATGGCAGCCATAATAATCAGCAGAAAAACTAATGGTCGCACACGCACACACACACACACACACAGAGCCATACACAGTGTGGCTACACACATGTCGAGGCTGGGCTGAGTCTGCAGTTTCGCCTGCATTTCAGCGTGGCGCTGAAAGCACGTAGATTTCACATAATTCAAAAACGGCACCACCCTTTTGCAGCAATCTCAATATGGAGGCGGATGGAGATATGGATTGAGATTGCAGATACGATGCTGCTGAGCAACGGCTTAAGGTGTGGGCAAGTATAGTCAGTTTTTGACTGGGTATTGTTAAGCAAAAATTACTACAGCTATTCTGAGTGAGATCTGTGTTATAAATAAATATAGAAACATGAAATTTGACAAGCAGCTGCTACCTTCAATATGTTAACAAAGCTATATTTAATAAAAGGATAACAAAGAAGTAACTCATTCGAAACTCAACATAATATACTCTATTTAAAACGTCTCTTACAATTTGTAATTTTAACATCCACATAAATCATTAGCAAACTATTCTTAGTTTTTGCTGGATTACAGGGTATTACATTGTCAGACTCTTGCTCAATTGCAAAGCAAATATTATCTTTAATATATACCTAATACTTATGTCAATTTATTCGCATTGAAGGGCTTCAGCGGCTCAGCTGCTGCTGCAGATAGAAGAGAACTTTTGTGGTTTTGCGCAAATCATGCAAATCCATTAAAGACAAGCAAAGAGTCAACTTACCTGGCTGACAGGTACTTCAACTTGGCCTGCTTATCGTATATGCAAATGATTTTCTGATTTACCTAACATGCTCCTGCTGCTGCTGCTGCTGCTGCTGCTGCTATTGCTGCCTCTACTTCCTCCTCTTCAAGCTGCTGCTTTCGCTTGCGTTTCTTTTTCTTTTTGGGGTCAAACTTTCAGCTGAGCCACCAAAGTTGCGCATCATCGCCGGCATAGAAGGTAATGATGTTGCTGATGATCATGATGATGATGTTGATGATGCTCTGCATGCTAGTGCGACCCTTTTGCTAACGAGCTGCTGTGCGGACAACTTTGACAAGTGGCCATTGCAGCAGCCCCTTCCCCCCTTCGCCTTGATTTCCTAATTCAGGGGCAGGCGCTGCTGAGCCGCTGGAGATGGCACTTTATTTGCGCAATTAATTTGACTGAGATGCGCGCCTGATTTCATTTGTGTGTGTTCCGCATCACTTTTGACGTTGCGCCGCTGCTGCCTTAAAGTGAAAATGCGGGATAGGAAAAGCCTGGCGCGGAAGAAAATCCCGCTGACACAATTTCATTACAAAACTTGTCAGTGGAAAAGAGAAGAGTAGCGCGAAAAACAAAAAGAAATGCCGAAAAAGCGGGCTGAAGATGAGCAGAATTTGCCTATCATTTGTCTCAGCGGCAACTCGAGACTGGAGAGTCGAGTGGGTTGAGTTGGGCGGGCAACTGGCAACTGGCAACTTGCAACACGCCGCGCGCAGCGCAGAGCAGAACTGGCAACTGGCAACTGGCAGAAATTGAAACTTTTCAAAAGCAATTGCTTGAATTTCAAGTAAAAACTTTCTGGTTTTGCCTTTTCTTCTTGCCCAACTTTTTTTTTCTCTGGCTCACACTGTATTTGGGGTTTCGCTGTGCGTGCGTGCGTGCGAGTGTGTGTGTATACTAAGTAATTGCGCGTTGAAGCAACTGGAGCAAACCGTCTGCGTTTTAAATGCCAACGAGCACATTGACGCCAAAATGCAAAGCTAAAAGCCAAATGGCGACGTAACTGCTGCGTCGCGAGCAGTGGCAGAAGCAGAAGCAGCAGCGGCAACATCAACGGGATAACGTATTGCATGCAGCAAGAATTCTCGAAAATTGAAATTATGTTGCATGCAACAAAGCTCTGCCAGAGCGACATATGCCTTGCACTTTGTCTTCTCCTTTGCCGGGCCGACAAATGGATTCTTGTTCCACTCGCTCTTTCGGATTTAACTTGAAGATTTTCTTGAAATTTGTTGCCAGCAAGTTTTGCCAATGCTTTTAATCCGTCAAGGGGCATTAAAAGTAGCAACTCTTTTTCAAAATTGAGTTTGTCACGTGTTCCGAAAAGTTGCTGCTCACTCACAGCGAACTAGTTAGGTTTTCAAGAAACTGAATGCGTTCTATGTACTTGTTAAAGTATCTGATAGGGTTGATTATGTTTGTCATATGCATCAGTTTGATCACTCTTATTTGATTTGATTACCTTGTGTATTTTGTTTTTGCATTTCCCATGTCTTTAGTAATTTTACTCAAATTTATTTAACTGCACATTTGTTCTGCCTGGGCTCAACTCGCATCCTGTGCTCTGTTACCGTAACTCACGGCCGTCTTGTTCGCCCAAAGCTCCCTGCTTAGCAGTCCTTTAATGCGCCTTTACAGCAACGCGTTCATATCAAACGGAGAGCGCGCGCTTTGCACATAAAGCTGGATTATGGTTTTAAGTGTAATTACAATTTACATGGCTTCCTTTTCCGACCGGCCACCCCTCTTCCCTCCTTACCCTCCTCACCCTCATTCTCTCTCCACCTTTTGGCAGCTACAGCATATGCAGAGGGCAGCTTTGTCGACTCACCGTTGTATTAAAACCTTAAACACCAAAACGATAAGCGAGCTGGCATCCACCTCCGTCTTCCCCACCCCCTGACTTAAGTGAATAAAAAACCGCCAGCCGGTTTCACGCTCGTAATTAGAAACTTTTTAGTTGGCAGCGCACAAAAGTTAGACATGACTTTTAAGGCATTAGCGAAAGCCAGCGAACGGCAACGGCGGCCATTTTCGCGCCCCGATGTGGTAATTAATTTTCCAACACCAAAGTTTACGGTGGGTAGAAGAAGGGGGGGGGAGGGAGATACATTGGAGATGGACATCCACACAAGTGCAGTCTCAAGGTTAACAAGGCAGTTCATAAAGCAGGCACAACAACAGCAGCAAATTGACTTCCCACGTGCTCAACTGTCTGGTCAGAGTTCAAATTGTGTAACTTGATCGGATTGAGTGCTTTCATTGGACTCCTCTCATTGCTTTGTTGAGTGGAATCTCAATTACCTGGGCAGCCACTACAAACATAAGGCATACAAGCAAATTCAACAAGCATATTCATGTCGAATTTGAAGCTCTTCTGGTTGATGAGTTCCTTGCATTTAACATATAAAGACGGATGGCTAAGCAGGTAGAGAGAGAGGGAGAGCAAGACAGGTGAGCGTGCGGATGAATGGACATGTAGGTAAACAGACGGACAGACTGAGAGATGGATAAGCCAGCTATGCACTTGACTTTAGTTTGACGCTAAAAGTGTTGCATACTTTCAGGCAGCGCACTTAAAAAACTTCATGAGAGGAAGCCTTTTTGCTTTTCAGCAACATTTTCCTTGAATTTTAATCTGCAATGTATTTATTTTTTTTGTCTTTCGATAAGCACAAAGCATTTTCATGTCTGCCTCGACATGGTTGTTATAACTCAAATTTCCTATACAATTTTGGCATCTTAATGTGCGCACATTTATCTACAAATTTAATAAATCGTCTGGCAGGGCAAATTTAATTAATTTATTTGTTGCTTGCGGCAACCCTTTTGCCTTGTTAGGTTATTCGATTAAATCCGTCCGTTTATTATTATTTATTCCGTGGGACTTTTCTAATTTTCCGACGCGAATACGCATGATTTCCATGTTCTGCTGCGGTTTATGTGCTTCGCTTTGGAATTAAATTTGAAATTTATAGGCAGCGCGAAACGGGCTTCAGTTAATGGCTTTAACACAGACACACCAAAGAACATACACACACGCACACAGACACACTCATGCATGTTGGGGGCTTTACTTAATTACCGTTGATAATTTACACTTTCGTTGGAACGGGGCGCTTTAACTTTAGCCTCGCTGGCTGCACATTTCTGTGTGCTCTACATAAATTAAAGTTTAAAGCGCAGTAAATTTGGCTGCCTAGCCTAGCCAGCTACCTTACCCTTCTGCCACCACTAAGCCTGACACCCGCGCAGTCGTGTCCCCCTCTGCTCAGCAAGGACGCCCGCGCCGAATGTAACTAAAAAGCAAATTCAGTTGCCGCCAGGGGGGTGGTTCAAATAGTCGCCCTCTGTGTGCGTGTGTGTGCGTACAAGACCTTGCGTAACAATTTGGATTACAGTTGAAGTAGTTGACAGTTAGCAGAGGCTGAGTGGGGCGACAGAGGGGCAGGGAAGCATTGCGCATGGAGCGTGGAGCGTGGAGCGTGTAGCGCGTAGCGTGTGACAAGCTAATTTATGAAAATTGCTCTCGAAATTATTGGCAAAGTCGAGTTCGGCAACGCCCTGGAAGGGGCAACACTGTGGTCGGATTTCTGACCGACTGACACACTGCCAGAGCGCTGGATTGGCACACTGACAAACTGACACACTGGCAGACTGACGTAGTGAGTGACGCAATTGAGGCGGATGCTGCCGCTGCGAAAATGAGCCAAAAACGTATTGAAACTCGCCGCGGCGCCACCCCGAAGTATGCAAATGTTTGAGTGGCCAGGCGAAAGTGGCAAGTAGAAAGTAGAAAGCGAACGTTGGAAAGTGGAGAGTGCCCAACAAGTGTAATTTATGGCTGACTGCTTGAATTTCAAAGCGTTGCGGGAAAAAATACGGTGGCAAAACAAAGAAAACCGCAAATTATAAACACACACAAACACATGTACAACTGTGCGTATGAGTGTGTGAGGCAAATAAAGCATGACAGATAAATTTTGGTGGCTGCCAACTAAGCAGAAATGAAGGAGAGAAAAAACGAAGCAGCAGCCGCGACTGGTTTCTTATTTGCTGCCTTTAATCTTTGGGGGAGGCCAGAAATTTACGCGATTTGAGCTGCGCTCACAAAAGACTCGAGCGTGCAACTCAAGGACAACAAATGATAACGGTTAACATAGCGCCAGCAGCGAGCCGAGAGCAGCAAGCAGCAGGCAGCAGGCAGCAGCCAGCCTTGCCTAATGATACTGTCAACAAAAGCCAAAAGGGGGTGTCGCGCGGTTCACAAAGGGCGCAGGGGAATCGAAAAAATAACTTGCCAAAGCGAAAAGACAACGAGATGGCAACGAGACAGCGCCGAGCAGAATATGATGATGACAGCAAAGACTGCTACAGTTCCACACTGCCACACCGCCCTACCTCACTACCGTGGCACCCTGTCGCACTGTCGCACTGTCACCCTGTCTCGCCGTCCCCCACCCTGTGCCACAATGCGGCATTGTCGCTGCGACTGCGACAACAAATTTTGCCATTAGATACTGTAAGCGAGCATGTACTGTAAGAGTATCTGCCTGCTGCGGGGCATGGGTATAGGTCGCTAAGTGAGGCAAGGAAGACAACAATAAGCAGGGGAAAAAGCAAAGACCGCAACGCACAAACACGCAAACAGCCCACAGCGAAGGCGGCCCCGTTCAGTTGCTACTCGCGCGTATTCACACAATCCCCCGTTCATTTGCTTCCCACTGTGTTTTGCATTTATTCACTTGACTTTGCTTCAACAATGAGAAAACTCCCTATGTATGTGTGTGTGTGCGCTTGCATGTCTGTGTGTGTGTGTATTTTCGTGTATTTTCATATACGCGCATGCCGCATAGATTGAATATTTCCTGCTTTAGACGCAGATTTACCCGCATGTCGCAAAAATAAAATGCGAATCAGCTTGATGAACGTGCACAACTATGAGATATCCTGGAAAGTCTGGCACATATATTTTAAAGGGGGCTTTTATTGAAGCTTTAGCTTCATAAGTTCACAGCGGATTTCTGCTAAATTTTGATTGTTCGGTTCAGAAACTTGTGATTTACCAAAATTGGCAACTAATCCAAAGCAAACCTGGATTTACTAAAACTTGCATAGTTTTAGCATACTTAACTTTAGAGATTAATAAGAGTTTTTTAAGTTTAATATATCGTTAACTTCTGCATATTGATGCAATTTCAGGCTGAATTTCAAACATTATCTAAGCTACAAAACTTGTTTCTATTTGAAATTTTTACAACAAGTTCCAGAGTTTGGTGCAAGAATAAGTTAGTTATTACAACACTACAAATATATATATATATATATATATATATTTAGATTTCTCATTGGGGAATATAATTGTCACATCTACAGCTTTACCTCTTTCATCTTCAGTGATGCTTAAGTTTTATTTATGCTTAGTGAAATTAGATTCAAAGTTAATGCTAAATATCGAAATTTTTCGCTAGAATTTAAAATAATTAATGCTCAACCTAGAGTGCCAGCCACTCTCTTCCGGCATTTTTAATTACAGGGTAGCACAGACGTCATATTGAGATGTTTCTTCTGGCCACACGCCCTTCATAAATTCGTGCTATGCCATCCACAAAAATCCCTGTGCGTGTATGGCATCGTTGGTGTACTTGGTTTCTCCATGTGTGTGTCTATGTGCGTATGTGTGCCTTTGGTGGGCAAGTGTGGGCGTGGCAGTGTTACGCAAATAGAATTGCAAACAAGTAAATCTTAAATAAAATTAATTTTCAATGCAGCAGCTTATATGTTTCTATATGAAATAAGTGAGTACATAATTTGTCGACTGCGGGCGGAGTTGGCTTTTTGTGTGGTCTGCAGGCAAGTGCTTGTGTATATACATGTGTGTGTGTGTGTGTATTTGTGTTTGTGTGACTGCGAGCGTGTGTTGCAGTTTAAAACTCAAAAGTGGAAAAGTTTGTTGCTTAACTCAGTTAAGTCCGAACTTGGCATTATTATTATACCCGGCGCTTTCCACGCTGTTTGCTGTGAGAAAGTCGGGAAAAGGGAAAAGTTTAAATGCCCCACGGGGTGCAAAGACAAATATTATGTATAAACCGTATATATATATATATAGATATATATACAAAAAGCAAGAGGTATATCTGTTTGTACATAGTGGCAGATTTGTTGGGTCTGCGTAATAAACTGATTTATTGATCGCAAATCGCTGCTGTGCCCAGTGAGACGTATAAATTACTCTTAGCTTTTCTGACAGGCATTCATTAGGCATTTTGTGACTTAATTATCATAATTCATTGTGAATGCTTTTGGCAAATCAATAAATTTATGACAGGCCCCCACTTAGCTAATAAGAATAATTTCTTCAAACTGTCTCGGCTAATTTGCCAAACTGCCGAGTGGAAATGGAGACCCAAGTCGAAAAAGAAATTACGTTTGAGACGGAGGGAAGAGTCTCTGCGAAATTGGTACAGAAATGAGCTTAGTTACTTTTAATTGTATGTGTGTGTGTGGGTGTGTGTGTATGCGTGCATTTTGAGTGGCAATAGCAATAACCATAGCCATGACAGTGCCACAAATTCGTTATCGATGAGGCAACAATGAAGTCACCTGCCCACTTGCCCCTCCTTCCTGGCTGCCTGCCTGCTGTGCCTTTTTCGAATGTAACCTCACTTAGAACTGAAACAGAGAGCAGAGGATAGCACCGAATTTTTTTTTTTTTGCCAAGTGGAGATACACTTGCTATGCTGGGCGAAAATCAAAGTGCACTCCGGGCGCACTTTCTGATGAGTTTCGTCAGAGGGATGCGAGCTGCAGTTGACATGCACTGACCACAGACGAGCGAGGCAAGTGTGGCAGGCGCCTCACCTCGGCACGACTTTTTAATGGACATGCAAAGAAGTCGTGTATACGGTAAATTGATTACGCCGCAACGGAAACTTGTGCAATTAACTTGTCTGCAGAAGGTTTACCTTGCCTTAAACGTTTAAATGTTGCCCAGTCACGAAGGCAAGTGAAGCCAGCGCGGCGCATGTTCAACTCAATCATTTCATTAGTGCAGCCATTTGGGAAAGGGGATTAGGGAAAGTGGAGTGGGTTGAGCAGAATCCAGAAACATTAATGGCCGGAAGTCATGCAAAGTGCAGCGGCGCCAGTTTCTGTTTACTGCAAAATCAAGTCAATTTGCTTAGATAATAAGTGAAAGGCAAACAAAAATGCACACAAACACTCTCTCTCACACACACACACACAGGCACAGGCAAACAAACAACCACACAACGTCAGACAGGAAGAAACGTGACGCGCTGCAGTTGTTGCATGTGGCAGCCAAAGAAACTTTCGCAACTAAATTCACAGTCGACTAACTTATATTACGTATACGCAACGTGCGCTGCCCTCTGCCCGTTGCCAGCATCGAGCAGGTGCATGTCCCAGCTGCATTTGTTAGATTGAACTGCCAATCAAGTTACTGCGAAACACAATTCCCCAAAAAAAAAAAAACCATTTCCATTTCAAATTGAAGTCAAATGAATGAACAAAAAACACACGTAGCACATTGCATGTTGCAGGCAATAAACGAGGCCACTCGCATGCAAGCAAATAAATAAATTTCCCTTTCTAAATATCAAGCTACGAATTTGCGGTTAAACGCTGCAATCTCGATTTCAAGCGGAGCATTTGTGGCCTGCTGAGTGCCGCAGCTGCTGCCAAAGCGCTTCAGCTGCATCAACAGCATCAACGGCATCAACAACAATCAACACCTTAAACGAATTCCAACTGTGGCAGCAAATGTAGTTTACAAATGCAGCACATATACTCTCTCTCTCTCTCTCTCTTTCTTCTCTTTCTCTCTTTCTCTCATCTCTCTCTCTCTCTCTGCATGATGCCAACACTTTTGCATGGTTTAATTGCAAGAGACCACAGCAAGATACACGTGTCCCTCCGCCCTGCCGGAAAAAATGAGTGAAAAATACCGCAATAAATTGACAAAATACTCAAATGGAAACCGCATTCCGATTTAGATTTTGATTCGCAATTGGCATTTCAGGAATTCGCATGGTTTCATGCTTCAGCGCGAATCAACTGAACATTTTAAATTCAAAACGCCGGCACAGGCGGACGGACGCAGGACATCCGGGGCCGGGCAAAGCCATTTGCTATTTGGGCTTAGTGTTGGGAAATGTCAATGGCATCAAGCGGATAAAGGTGACCCCCTGTTTCACTGTTCCCCTGTCCCCTGTTAGTCTGTCGTCTGTCGCAAAATGTGACAGTTCACATTCGGCGCATAAAAATGTGTTAAGAAGCAACAACAACAACAACATAAAAGCCCGGACGAGATTTGGCCAATCTCAACGGCCAATGTCACATTTCAAATGCAAGGGGAAAAGAGGTATAGGCAGGTAGGGGGAAGAGGCAGGTAGAAGGTGATTGGGTAAGGGAATCGATCAATGGCATTCGTTTAGCTGTCCTTTCGCCCGCAAATAAATTGGAACTTAAATAGGTGATGTCAAGGGCATTAAATGTAATATGCGCTCAGCACAAAGCTAAGGTAGCCAAGTCAACGAAAACTAAGAGCAGCAACGAATGCTGAATACCCTAAGCAATATGTAAATATTTAGTTGCACATAGATTGCAGTTCAGCCCCAGGCAGAGCATTCAATTCAGCTTAAAGCCAAAAAAAAAAAAGAATCGCATACCCTGTCAAAGAAAAACATTAAAGAGAAACGAAAACTGATTGAGCCGGATTTATTTAGCTATTCTTAGCTTTGTATGCAAAAAAAAGGGCTATGCTAACGAAGTTCAAATACCCTGCGGCCCTGTAAGCCAAACCCAAAACTCGTTGAAATGGAATCACTTGAAATAAGGACTTCTTAATTGTATGCATTTACTCTCAGCCCCCGAGGCTCAGCTCGGCTCGATTTGGGTTAGCGTATAGCAAAAGCTTCTCTTGTTGTGCGTAGGCGAAAGTGTTTGGCTTTGATTACGTCCAGCAGGGCCCGAGATGAAGAAGAAGTGCCACCAAATTTACCACATCCGGCAGGGCAGTTTATATCGTACACCCCCTCCCCCAACGATTTCGCCATTTTGAGGCTGGCTACTGCGACGCGACGTCGCCTGCTTTGTATAAAATGTCAAGTGTGTCTGGAGCTGGCCGAATTAAGTGGACTGCCAAAAAGTTCCTTTTCCAATTGTGGTCCTTGTTGCCGTTGTTGTTGCCGCTCTGCTTCTTGTTTCTCTCTTATTTTTATTTCACTTTATTTTATTTTATTTTTTTTCTCTGTGTGGCCCTTGTTGTTGCTGCTTTATTTCGCTTTTAATAATATTTTCACTTTGATGCTCGGCCACTTTGGTCAGCGCTTGGCGTGCGGGCCCTGACTTTGTGTGTGTTTATGTGCCGCATTACGGAAGTTGACAATTTAATTTTATGTACTAAAGGACTGCCAGCAAGCTGGAAGCTGCGTCTGCAGTTGCCTCCCTGCCCCACCCCTCTCTCTCTCTCTCTCTCTCTCTCTCTCTCTCTCTGGCAGCCCCCCTCTCGTTTTCGACAGCCTGAGATACTAAACATTTATTGAAGTCGTTTGCCCGTCGTCGTTGCCCTTTTGGCCTTAGGTCGACTATTCAAAGTGCTTAGTCAAGCATGGCAGGGCGCACTCGCATTCGCATTCGCAATCGCATTCGCAGTCGTAGTCACATTCGTTTTGAGTATTCGTTCCTGTATTCGCATTCGCATTCGCATTCGTGACCGTATTCTAATTTGCACGTGCTTGCAATTTGCCCCAAACGCCAACGCATTGCAAAGCCTCAAATGTGTGTAAGTGTGCGTGTATCTGTGTGTAAGCTATAGATGATATAAATCTTCATTAGGCGCACAACTCACACAGACAGAGACAGACAGTCGTACAGCCCCTTTACTTGCCACATGACGCACTTAACTTATGCTCTTTTATACTTTCCTCTTTTGCTGACTTTTCCGTTTGATTTCACACACCCACACTCGCACACACACATAGACAGACAGGTTCACACAGACAAACAGCTCAACGGCTTTGCAGATATAAAAAGTCGCTGTAGCATATTTGTACCTTATTTATTTTGTTCGCATAATTTATTAACGTTGCGCAGTATTCGCCGCTTTTTCTTCTTCTTATTTTCTGATTCTTTTTTTCGCTTTTCTATAGGTATTTTTTGGCCTCGTCTGCCTTGGCTTTTGACGCCACTGTGGGGTATACTGCACTGGGCTAGCAGTCTTAATACTTCATTCACTTAGCTGATTTTGTCATATATATGGAGACAGCTCTGCTCATAAACCTGCAACAATTTCAAGTAGTTAAAAGATGACTTCATTTTCTATTGTTGTGATAAAATCTTAACGGAGATTTTACAACACTTTCAGGGAGAGTAAAATGAAAGAGCTATAAAAAAATCTGCTGTAATTCAAGCTAAAATTAAGCTCATATACACAAAGAGCTTTAAGTTGCTTAAGTGATTAGCTGATGCGACTAAAGCTCTTCCTTTGCAGGATATCACTCAGTCGAGCTGTCATCTCTTGCTCGCCCCCTTAAACATATTACTTATGTATATATACCATGTGCTTATGAGTGGGATTCGCTGGAAAAATGTTGTCGAAAGCGCTAACAATGCAGCCCCATCAACCAGGAGCCCACAAAGCCGTCCGCATTCATGGCAAAAAAATCAAGTGTTGATGCCTCATTTGATGAAGTGGCATAAAAATCAGATTTTCATACGGGCAAAAATAGAACACACGCTTGATGTATTGCCTGACAGGCAAAAAGAAAAAAAAGAGTGGGGGACAGGCAAAAAAATATATATGTATGTATATATAAGCCAGTTTGATCGACTAAACTAATTAAATTCCTCGATGCCTTGCAAGTGCTGCCTAATTGGCCAAAAGTGAAAACTTCTTCAACTTTTCCTCCTCCCTCTCTCTCTATTTATTTCATTCTGGCTGTGTAAACATGCGCCAAGAATTCAAACTATGCAGAAAGTCATCGTTGAACATTTCGCGGGGACTGAGTAAAAATACAATTTGCGTATTTGGCATTGGGCATATTGCAGCGGCAATACCCAAAGTTGGGCACTTAGACACGCATTGAAATAAAATAAATAAAATTAGAAGAATCGCAAGTAGGTTGCGCCTCCATCTTTCTTCCTTCTTCTCTCTGCCTGCCTGCCCGCTCTGCTCTGCTCTGCTATTCGCCAGATAGAAAGCCAATTTTATGACTCAACTTAAATAGGCACTTTACTTTAGTCTTAATGCCTTTTTATGAGCGTCTCCATGCGCAGCTAGTGGCCCTTTGTGAAGTGCGCAGGCAGGCGGCCGCCAGCTGTTAGTTGCGTGGAGGGAGGTGGGGGAAGTAGGAGATGGGAAGGAAGCCAAGATGGGCATTAATGATTGTTAAGAACGTAGCTCGGTGACGCTTTATTGGAAAATAAATGGCAAATAGTCGCTAGTTGCACACTTATCTGATTTTACACTTGCGCCTTAAGCCGGAGTTGTGGCAAAGAGGAGAACGGAAGCGGTGGGTGGGGGGAGGGGTAGCTGCCATTGTTCAACTTGACTGTTGGCTGTTAATGTTAACGTTCAATAAAAATTATGACAGTCGCAAAGTTAAACGCTCTGGCGGCCATTTTGTGTACGTGTGCGTGGGCGTGCCTCAATTAAATTCCACGCTCTCGCATTGTTGTTGTACTTGCGTGGGGGTTCATGGCCAGGGGCCAGTTGACGCATTTACACAAAATTACCGCCAAGTGTCAAATGCAAACATTTAGCTCGAACAATATTTGCAATAAAAACAACTTCGCGAGTTGCGCTCGACTGGGGTGAGCTTCCAAAAACTTCCATAGAACTTTTGGCGCAATGAGAAGCAACCGGAAAAGTGGCGGAGCTGGGGAAACTGGGCAAAACTGGGTAAACCGGGCAAAACTTGGCAACAGCCCTGGCAGCCGTCGTCTGTTTCCGCAGCCAAAAGAGAATGTTCATTTTATGCTGTGCCGAAAATTTTCAAATTTGTTGCAAGCGATGCCCCGACCAGTCAGGGGGCAGGGGAGAGCTCGCAACTAATTGATAAATTTTAAGCATTTCATTAAAAACTTTTCAGTTTTCACAGCCGAACTAAGCTCAACTTGCGACGCGGCAGCGGGCATTGTGACAAATTCGAATGCTGCAAAAAATGTATGTCAATTGTTTTGCAGCGACGATGGCTTTAAATTACAGCAAAACCGCAAATTTAGTTAGCACACAGCGACAGATAAATTATATGCCAAAGGGGGCGAGGGCGGGGTAGTCGAACGAGAACGTAGCGGAAACGCGCATGACACACATTTGCAGCGCTGCTGCCTAGGATGTTCTAATTATTTGCGCAAATTGTGTGGCACATAAAGAATATATACGAGCTTTTGCTGAATTTCATTAGTGCATGGGACGGATAGATATATAGATATATATGCTATGTTTATATTACATTTCCATTCGGGCAGAGTATTCGATTTTCGGTTATTTATACGCACCTTATGATAATTTTGCAATATTTTAATTGGATTTTTTGCCACATGTTTTTAAAATCAAATAACATTAATGCAGGTCCTGGCATACAATTATACATATCTATAAACGTGTATATATTTTATGTAATAATAATAATTATAATGTACATTGGAATTTTGTGACAATTCATTAGCGACGGGGCTGACTCTGACAGAGGCATAAATCAAATTAGATTAAGCTAATGTTGTTATGTAATAATTCAAATGGAATTTCGATTGAATTTGCATTACTCATTTACGCAGCGATTACAGTTTGTTTAATTGCCAACTAGTTGTAGAATAAACAAATTAATTAACTAAATTGCATAAAGCGCACATTGCGCATACGCCGCATGGCCCGCATGCAAAGCTATTGATAAGCGCAAGCCACAACAAGACTAATAATTAAAATGAGAAGTAGATAGAGAAAGAAAGAGACTGGCAAATGTTGCAGCACACACACACACACACACACACACAGCCTACACACACATGCAGTGCGGCAAATGGGAAATTTTTGTTGTCTTGGCGCAAAATGTTTGCGGCTCAATGCGCGCCTTGCCCGCTGTTGTTGTTTCTGCTGCTGCTACACCTCGCTGACAATGCGCAACGCTGGTAAATCAACTGCATGCAGCATAACGAACCACAGCAGTGGCAGCAGCAGCCACTCGCTGTGAAAAATTCAATTACAAAGTCGTCCAATTGCAGTTGAAGAATGCAAATTTTCATTTTTTTCTCCCAACCCCTTTGCGATTGGGGCAAATGCAAATGCCACAACAACCCACAGACAGACAGTGTGACAGACAGACAGAGAGAGAGGGAGAGAGAGAGAACAACAGCAGCCAGTTTCGGTGGTGCTGTGCGGTTCAAGGTTCACTGCGATGCGGTTGTGATGCCGAACTATCAACTAGAAACTGAGCAGAGCGACTACTATGCGCTGAATTCCGTTGGCAGTCACGTGCGAACGTGACAAAACTGCCACGATGATGCATCCTGTCCCAATTGCAGGGCTGGCACAGGCCAGTCAGGATGAGCTGCAGCAGAAGGGAGGGAGGCAGCCGCCTCACGCAGCTTGGTTATTTGCTTCGTGTGCTGCAGCTGCTTGACGCGTTATGGCAAAGGTCGCAAGCCACAAATGCAATATATCTGAGAAAGTGTGCGTGTGTGTGTTAGTCAGATGCCATACTGGGACAGCGCATTTCTTATTCCGACAGCAAATGCTGTGGATTTCGTCCGCAAATAGATTGTCGATTGATGCACTGCTGACTGAATTGTGTCAACTTCTCCTTCCTCTCCAGCTCTGCTTTACTTTCTGCCTGTCCACACACACTTTCTCTGCATTTTGCACCATGTAGCATAGCACAAATATTATTGACAGCTTGATAATGCTATTTTAATTGATATTCCACATTTATTTTTTGCTAAACGATTCTAAATTAATTGCCAGCTGCTAGCCAACCAGGCTAGTTATGCCAGTTGGCCAAGCTAATTAAGCCGCTCTGCATAAATGGTAATACGCATATCTGATTTGTGATTTGTGTGCAGCTGGAAATTTGAGCCCTTTCGCAATGACAGGCATTTTCAATTAGTAATATCGAAAGCGGCTTAAATCAATTAGTGAGCCAGAGATGCGATGACTAAACGCAGCAATTGTTTGCCATATTTATTGAATAGAAATCAACGAGAAATTCCAAGTAAATTCAGGAAACTTTACAGCATTTTCTTGGTATTAATTAATTTTGCATTATTCCCTAAGCGCCCATCCATTCGTTTTCAATCAATGCAAATCTGCAAATTTATTTATAAATTCCCACTGTCTCCCACTTGCTCGCTCCCTTGATCTCTCGAACCCATCAATTGAATTGGGAATATCATTAAATTTTGTGGCTGAATAAAACTAGAAATCAAAAGCGTGACCAATTAACGTACATATGTACTGAAACTGTAGCCGCTTCCTGCTGCTCCTCGTTTACGTTGGCAAATGCCAATCAAGGCCGAAATGCCAAACCCCGTACGCCCAATGCAATTATGTTTAATTGTAAAATATTATTTGGTTTACGCAAATTACGCACGGCAAATGAGATTCACTGATGCCGAAACGTGTTATGCGGTTGCTTTAATGGTAAATCCCTTTGGCCCTCCTCCAGGCAAATAAACTAAAAGCAAACCGCAGACTTTTAAAGTGTGTGCACTCTGTCGTATCTATATGAAACGAACATATTTTCGCCTCACGGTTTGCCCAACGCTCCTGCAAACGACAAGCGAAATGTGGCAAAAGCGAAAGGACTCACTTATTTAATTTACGCACTCTAACCAAAGGGTAACGTAACTTGCGGATTGCTTTGAATAATATGGAAATTTACGTGAAATAACCTAGAAACAAATTTGGGATTTTCAAATATTTTTCTAGCTTATGCTGCGTATGCGTAATGCGACAAGACAATTATGTGATTTATTTACACAAAAAAAAAAAGAAAACAAATATTGTCAATGTTTTTCCAATGAAATAGTTTCATTCCCTCTTCATGCTCGAGGGAATTTACGCTTCGGCTTAACAAGGCTCTTTTCCTGGTACTTATTATGCTTTCATTTGATGCGCGCTTGTTCTTTATTCGCCAGTTGGAAACACGTGTGCCAACAATTGCCGAAAAATAAGTGTAATAAACAAGAAAATATTTACATATCATTTCGGCTTCTGTTTTCTGCTGTTCTGCTTTTCCGCCGCGCCGTAAGACAACAAATTTCATGAAAATTATGCACAGATTTCTGGGGCAAATAGCAACAACACGCTGTGTGGAGAGTGAGCGCATCATAATACCGTTATAGAGGCACCTTAATTAGCTGTGTCATTTTATGCAAATAAGTGGGAAGGGAGAAGGCAAGGGAAGAGTTGGGAAGGTAGGCAGGTAGGCTGTTGGGCTGTTGGGCTGTTGGGCTGGCCTGGGGCTAAGCCCGCCCGCTGCTAATGAAAATCCCAATGAAAGATATTACGTATACGCAACGCTTATGCGCATTCAAATTAATTGACTTCACGCTGTTATTGTTTATCCCACAAGGACAGACAGCGCATATATTAACACATTTTAAAATTTGCTGCTCTTCTTCTTCTTCCTCCACTCAACAGGCTACATGGCATCGGTGGCAGCCACAACAGCAGCACAAGGAGCAGCAGCAGCAGCAGCAACGGGGGCAGGGGCAACAACAATGGCGCCAGCACAACAAAAGCAACAGCAACACAGCACGTCCTCGGGCAGACCGAGTGAGGAATTACAGAGGAATATAAATCAAAATTTAATTATGTCGCCCGAGCTCGGCACGAGCTTTGCCGCCGCCTCGGCGGCCGCACTGACAGCACCCGAGCAGCGTTCTCAATTATCATCCTCGGGCGGCTTCTCCTCCTCGCGCAGCAGCATAACAAGCTTCAACTCGAACAACTTGATCGATGACAAGAGCCTGCCGCAACAGCCGCATCTGCAAGAACGGCAGCAGCAGCGACATCAGCTTGAGCAAATGCAGCAGCAGCAGCAGCAGCAACACTCACGCATTCATGCCAAAGACACAGCCGGACCATATCCGATTCCCATACACCGGTCCGAGCACGTGGAGAATCATCTGGAGGCGACGCACAGCATCGACGGTGCGGACAATCTTTTCGGCACGCCGATGTACTTCGGCACAGAGAACTCGACGGTGGTGACGACACAGATTGGCGCCACAGCGCACGTACCCTGCACCGTGCATCACATTGGCGAGGGTGTGGTAAGTAAACCTTCCCCGGCCTCCCCTTCGAGCTATAACTCAAATGACTCATTGGCCCGTCAGGCTCTGCAGCTGTTCTTCTGTTCACCTGTCCTTGCTTCCGCCCGTTTGCCATGGCATTGTTTTAATATTTTATTTAAAATCAATTCATCAGCTGCTTTGTTTGAGTTGTGGCCAAGTGGAGACGTGGCAGGGACGCCACTGCAACACTGAGTTGCGCGTTGCGCGTTGCCAGTTGCCCGTTTCCAGCTTTCCGTTTTCCGGCGCATAAATTAATAAAGTGTCATTCACTCTGGCAAATAGTCGATCGACCACGGCTCTCCCCCTCCTCTCTCTCTCTCTCTCTCTCTCTCTCTCTCTGTTGGTGTTTTAATTGAAAACGAAAATCTATAAAAGTTTTCCATTTGCCGCAGTGGCTTGTGCACTGCGAGAAACGGCAGAGTGCAGGAGATAACAAGACTTGATTGAGTTCTAGTTGAATCTGCAGTTCTTTATGAAGACTTAGTGCTTGCTTGTCCATTAGGAAGACTTGTAAAATATTTCTATTTAATTATATTTCATAGCAATCTCTCTTCGCATTCCAGTGTACTTAGCTTCACTTAGAGTATGGCAAATTTATTGAGTGCTGCGCTCAAGTTTATTTGCCACTTAATGTGGCAAGCGGCACCTGCCTGGCGCGTGGCTGTCCACCCTCCTTTACTCTCTCTCTGTCTGTTTCACCTGCCGTTAGTCAACAGTTTGAGAGAATTAATTAAATTTTTTGCTTATTGAGTGCACTTGTAGGAATGCTTTGCTTTCTCTCTCTCTCTCTCTCTCCCTCTCTCCCTTCTGCTTTCTATCCAGCCAAAGTCAAAGTTTATTATCGCATCGTTCTTGCAGGGGCAATGGGCCAAAACTAATATTTGTCCACACACACATTTGAGCATTTTCCAACAACATCGACAACAACAACAAGTAATAAAAGCTACCGTCGAACATGCCAGACAGTAAGATACCCTTCGCCAAATGTTTTCAACACCAACGTCTTCTATCTCTATTCCTCACTCCTACAAACTTATGCAGTCACACTTAGACTCTTAGATACGATTGCACAAACTAAGTATACCCCTTTTTTAAGCGCTCTCAATGGTCGTAGGGTATAACAACAATATCAACCGTCGTAATAACAGCTTGCAGACATGCTGACGAAAGGGTTCTCTCCGTGCTGGCTGTGCTGGGAATGCTTCGTCCAAAACAAATTACACCTTTAGGTAATGCACATTGACGACAAATAATCAAGCAGACGGAAGGGCTTAGAGAGTGGGGGCGGGGGAGCGAGGGAAAACATTGGAGCCTGGCCTCAAGTGTTATTAATTTTCCGCTTGTCTAGAGTTATTACTCATACGCAGAGTATGCCCGCACACGCACGTCTCGCAGACGATATTTGTATAAGCTCAGACACAGTTAAGGGAATTGTTGAGGCTCAAAGTGTTTATGGCTCGACAAGCTGGACACAACGCTCACTCTCTCTCTATCTCCTTCTCTCTTGCTCACTTTAACCTGCCGCAGCTCAGCCCCCACTGAGTATCTGAGAGTATCTTAGTGATTTGGCTGTGTGCGTGTCGAAGGTTTAAATTGACGATTTCATAATTGCGCCTTCAAGTGTGCAAAAGTTAATAAGCACTTAAGCGCCTGTAGTAGGCCGCACTGGGCACGTGTGTGAGAGTGTGTGTGACCGAGGTGTGCTAATACGCTGCGTGTAGTGGGTTACCCGGCTTGCACTTCACTTCACAGCTCGTGCTCAAGTGGCCACAGGGAACCTGCTGCTGCTTAATAACCCGACAGTTAGCTGAACATCTGCGTAATGTCCGCTTGGATCGGGCAAATGAACACGAACACGGACACGCACGCACAACTTGCACAGCTGCAGCTGCTGATAATATTGCTCTTGGGTCCATTTACAAGCGAGCATGTGCAGATGCAGCGGTGCCAATGAGGCATCGCATTAATTTGTCGACTGTCTTCATTAGCGAAAATATGCACTGCATACTTTGAGGCGCCGCCATGCCACATTACGCTAACGCTGCGTAATTGCCAAACATTCAATAAGCGCAAATTAGAGGCACGCTAAGCACATTTCAAAGCGTTCAGTGAGCGCGCACACACACTAGCTCGGGCACACACACATCACTGACATCTGTCAACTGCCTTTGCTTTTGTTAAACGCACGTTACGTTTGCCATTGCCATTGACGCAGACTGTCTTTGCGTTTGCTACTTAGTGCACACACTGACAGCGCACTCCAACACCATCGAAGGCATACACACGCACACAGACCAACACTTACACACCTATAGTCACTCGAAGCCGCTTGTGTTGCTTTTAATGCATTTGCATTTCATTGCATTTTCTCCTGCATTTATCTATGTATGGGTGTGTGTGTGTGTGTGTGTGTGTTGTGCGTGTGTTGCCAGAGCTGCGCTGGAATCTTCTTCCTTTGCGCATTAATACATGCAGAAATTTATGAACGGCATTAAGCGAACGACAGTAATATGTAAATGTAGTGCACAGCAAGTTCAATGAATAGGAAATACGAGTGCATGAGTGTGTGTGTGTGTGTGTGTGTGTGTGTGTGTGAGAGTGCGTGTGAGTGCGCATAAAGTATGTCTCGTCAACGCTTTGAGTTCTATTAAAAGTTCCTGTACAACTCCATTTCGTGCAATATCTAAAAATGATTTCAACAGACGCACATCGATCCATTGGCATACCCTATAGAAACAGAGTTGTGTCAAGCGGGTAGTTTCTAGCAGCCAACGAAAGAGCGTAATTTGTGTAAAATTTCAGTGTTGGGATTCTACTTTTAACGCATATAATCATATATAATTTACAGGGTGTCACTCCATCGACTATTACTTATGTCAGTAACTTTACTATTGTCTATAGAGGGTCGCAGCTTCTTTGCTTTTGTCTATGCCCTTTGTCATTTCCCCTCCACCTCCGCCTCAGTCTTTCCCCTTGGTTGGCTTTGCTTTTGGCTCGTTCGTACATTTGTTTGTTTGTTGCACCCTTTGCAAAGACTCTTTAGGGGTTGCCTTCTAAAAATACATTCTAAACATTTCCGCGCTTTTTGCAGCCTCTCTTGATGTGGATGTTGTTGTTGTCACCGCTGCCGTTTGCCATTGTCGTAAATTTTGTTCAGCTTCAGACGACAATAAAATGCAGGAAACATTAAATAAATGAATTGCTTCCGCGAGAAGTAAATGTGCGCCTTTGTTTCACCATTTTGCTGCAATTTTAATTTTACTTGCGCCGTGATTTTGCAGTGGTTGCCTCTCTGACAACAACAGCCAACACCACCCATTATTCACCCCACCGGCCCCACCCATTGCCGCAGGCGAATGTGTAAATCATTCTAACCGTCGCCGTTGCCGCGAGCTGCGTTTGTCTTGTCTCAAAAGCTGGATTAGGGAAAACGCAGCTTTTCCCCTTGTCTCTGTTTCAGCTCTTAGCTTAATGATTATTCAAATTGAAAGTGTATTTCTCAGAATGTTGTGATTAAATATGGCCCAAGCCTTCAATTGAATTACTCGATCGAGCTAGAAAAGTCTGTTTCAGCAAATGAAATCAAATATTGATTATAATGAATTAAATTGAAATGTTATTGCAATAATTTCAACAGCTTGACTTGAATATATTTTTTTAATTAATTTTTACTTTTTTATTCAATTAAAAGTAAGAAGGTGTACTGTTCAAATTGTATTAAATTCATAGTAAATCGAAAGAAAAATAATATTTTTGACACGCACGTAAAATGAAATATTCAATATATTCTTTTGTTTGCAACCACTTCCTTTTTTTTCATTTTACAATATTCCCTGATAAAATAAACTATATATTTGTTTCTTTTGAATAAGTTTATTGAAAATAATTTAATTTCTTTTAATATTCACTAGAATTCCTTTTATTTTAAATATTTTGCTACATCTAATGACTTGTTTCATTGATTTTTATTGTGTTGGCGTCGCTATAAATTTGCTCAATTGCTGCTAGTGCACTCCCACGAGCTCTTGATTATTTGCATGTGAAATAGGATTTAAAATCCAATTAAGTTGTATCGCACAGGAACGAATTTCAATTGGCATTGCAAACGAGTCGGGAGGCTCAACACACAATAAAACAAATCTCTGATAGTCAAATGGCAAATATCAGTAAATTTAGGCAAATTTAAAGCACATAAATCAAATTCCAGTCATGCACAGAGACCTAAAACAAATCCAGCAGCTCAAAATGTCAGCCAGACACTGCCAGATCGAGTGAGAAATAGATAGATAGAAAGAGACAGAGACAGAGAGAAAGGAAGCCCAGTGGAAATTAGAAATTACGACACATTTGCCCAGACAGAGGCGACATTAAAATATGTCATTAGAGAATTAGTCCATTTGTGTGAGAGAGAGAGTGCAGCTTAAATGGCATTTAAAACTAAACTAAGCAAATATGTTACGTTGCGTTACGTATACGTACTGTGGCCCGTCTGAGCTAAGCAAATACGTGAACGCTGTCAGCCGTCAAGCGTGCTGCCTTTGCCCTGGCTTCCCCCTTGTTTCGTCTGCCTTGGTACATATAAATTGAACTAAATCAGCAGCAGCAGCAGCAGCAGAGCCAGCAACAGCAGCCGAAGCAGGATGTGCAACAAGGCAAAAGGAATAGGAAGTGGGACCACTGCAGGAGGTGCAACTAAAAATTGTGAGCGCCTGTGTGTGTGTGTGTGTGTGTCTCTGTGTCTGCGTGTGGGTACGCCATCCTGTGCGACTTGAGCACTTAATTACTTTTTAGATAAATTGTCGTTTTTAATGTCTAGACTCGTAGATATTTTCATAGAGAAAAGTGGCAGTAATTAAATGTGCTCACAGCATGGCACAAACTTGCAACAACGACAGCAAATGCCAAAAGCAAAGTTTAAATGCCGCAGCTTAAGAGTTGAAATTGAAAGGAAAAACGAAGAGAGTGAAAGAGAGAGAGAGAGACTTGATTGCGATACAGTTGTTGCAGGTAATTTATATAGATAACAGTTAGAGAAAGAGGGAGAAGAGATATAATTATATGTCAGCTTAAGGTGAATCCTCTTCCCACCTCTTCCCGCCTGCTCATAGAAAACTGCAAGTATTTTCCCAACAAACTTACAGATAAAAATGCCGAAATTGGTATTTTATGAAAATTAACGCTCAAGGGTTTCCTCTTTACTTGTCTGGCCTGGTCTGGGCTTGAGTGGATTGCTACAGGATTTTTGGTTAGCCCGCAGTTAGATAAGTCGTTAAGATAAAAAAGGTTAGGCAAATATTTAAGCTACCCAGCTCTCTACTCCACGTGTGTGAGTGAGCACGCATAATAACTTGTCTGTGTTTGCTTGTTAGAATTTTAAAAGTTTAAGATCTGATATGAAACTAATGCCATTGTCCAAGGCAGAAACCGAAGTAGCGAAAACAACTTATGGTGCATTAAGCGAGAGAAAGCGATTGCGAAATACCCTGTAAACAGAATTTAAGCTTTTAATTTGGCTCTGCCATTGAAAGCTCCATTAACTTACAATTTTCCCTTCAATTAAAGTTCGATTAATGCATGAATTTGAATTTCAATCAAGCAGCAAATTGTACCAAGATGGTTTCCTTTGCATTTCAGCGTTTTTTATGGCAACATTTCATGCTCTTCTTTAGTAATTTAGTGTCTAGGGTATCGCAGGGCAACACACACATTGATGAGGGTCGCCCCAAGCTGGCCACAGTTGCTTTTGCGTGAATATCTAATACAATTTCCATTTATTGCTGGGCAGGCACAAGCAGTTCGCGTTTTTAATCAAAACAAGGACATAATTCGTGTCAAATAATTTGTATTTATTTAGCAAAAATAAAATACTTATCTGCATCTATATATTATTATGGGAAGCAGCACAACAAAGCAAGACTTTCCAATTGTTTTGCTGCTCTCGCTTAGTTGCCATAAATTATTGTTATTATTTTTTGTGCACATGAATTACGTTTTATGCATGCAGAGGCCCAGGGAAATGCCAAATAACACACACACACACAGATGTACATGTGTGTTTGTATGTGTGTTTGTACCCTTACAAACCATATATTCTGCTCCATTTTTATTTGAAGTTTGTTTATTGTTGCGCCGCTTCTTCTGATTCTGGTGTTGCTATTGTTGCCCATTTTTATTGCTGCTGGAATTGTTCGGGCTTTAAGGCACATGCACTCATCATACACACGCACATACACACACTCTGCAACGTGGCACTGGGTTTCAAAGTCTGTACGAAGCGACGAAACGACATCGTCAAGAGAGAAAAAGAGAGAAACAAGCGTATAAAATTATAAATTATATAATATTTTTGTACTGCGAGGCATTTGACTGGCACAGTCACAGTCTCTGCTATATGTTCGTGTACGAATTCTGTATATACCATTCTTGTTATTGTTTGCAATGACCTCCATGTCAGAAGAACTGTGTGTGTGCGTTGAGCTCGAGTGTGCCTGCTACCCTCGAGCTACTCCCCTTACGCAATGCCAAAGGTAAACAGCTTTAAGAATCCGCAGAAAAATAAACTACAGACGAGAACAAGACGTTATTCGGTTCCATTAAAATTCTCAACTTGTTAAAGTAGCTAAAGAACTCGCTTAATATTTAACAAACGAAATTTCTTTATGATTCCCAGTGAACAGAAATTAAGTAATTTTTATGTGCAATCTGATAATTAGCTTTGCTTGCCAACTGCACTAACATTTTCTGATGAAACTTTCGAAATTCGTCTTGCGCCGCATGGCAAAACTTGTTGGCAAGCACAACCACATACCACACACAGTCACACACACTTTATGTTCTCTTTACTTATTCTACTTTAAGTAAGCGTCGGCCACTTAGCCCTTTTTGGTAGTAAGGCAAAGAGGGGCGTGGCAAAGCTTGAGTAAATGTTGCTCGAAATTGCCATAAACCTTTTTAATGAATACAAATCATTATCACTTTGTTCGCTGGCAGCCTGAACCGTAATTACACAAGTGTCAAGAGACAGGGGGAGGGGAAGTGGATGGGACAGGGAAGTAAACGAAGATGTTGGGCCTCGAGCTAACTAATAAGGCATCGCCCCAGCTCGGCAAGACAACTTGATAAAGGCCGCATCAACTGGCCACCCCGCAGTGACTGACTGAGTCCTTTGTTCGGTCCTGTCCTGTCGCTGCCTGTCGGTGCCTGTCACAATGTTTATTAAAACAAATGCTACAACAAAAGACCGCAATTTTTGACCCAGATTCCTGCGTGTCTTCGTGTGTGTGTGTGTGTGTGTGAGTGAATGCTAAATAGCTTCATAATTTCTATAAAGTTCAGTGTGTTTGACAAAGCGAGGCGTGGCGACGTAGGATGGCGTAAAACAATTAAGCAGCGGTGCAGCTTGCTGTGATGTGGGTGCAAAAGGTGAAAGTTCAATGCCGTGAAATAAATTAAGAGCAGTGTGCCCCCTCCCCCCACTTCTGCTCAATCTCTGTCGAGCACAAAAGCTGAGGAACGCTTTGCTCGGCTGCATTTAAATTTTAATTATTTTAATTGCAATGCAATTACGATGAACACAACAATTGTTTGAACATTAATAAGAGCCAAGAAGAAAATTAAAAAAAAGCCCCAGTGTGTGAGCTCAACCAGCAGATACCCATTAGCCATTCTCATTCGCACACTTTGCCTGCCCTAGGCTGTGAAACCCTAGCCACCCTCAACTCGTCCTGCGCGTGCAGGGTATGCAGCAACGAGTGTGCCGGCAGCGAAGCACTCATAACTCGCATTCACAGGCACTCACATTCATTTGCAGATGCACGTCGCCTTGACAGCTGAAAAGTAGGCTATGGTAATTTACATTTCGCCTCCTTTTGCTCTACCGAAAATAAAAAAATATACAAACCTTTATGACGGCGTATATTGTTCGCTCGTTTCTGCACTTCGCACGACCTTCGCTCTTAATTAGACAGGCTAATTTGCGGCACAATTAGCAAATGCTCAATGTTTAATTATGCATTAATTGCATTTAATGCTTACTTCCGCTCAAATTGCGATGAATAATGCGCATGAGTTCAGTGCGGCCCACAGCCCTGGAAATTCACAAGGCTCGGCTGCGCAGCCGTCGAAAAGCTCTCCTTTCCACACGCTCTAAAATTACTTATTAATTCACAAGTGACCCCCTGAAGTTTCCGTTGTTGTTTTATGCGAGCCGTACAACCTTTGGCTGAACTTGAAAAATAATGCAAAGATTTTCACAAAGTTTTGCGCTCTGCCGTTTTACGACAGTTGACCCAATTTCTCGGTTATTTCTGTCATGGATATGCGAGCACTTCAATGCCCATTTTCACCCACACATACAGACATTCAAGTACAGTCACTGCGAAATATTTGTGCATGCTTTGTGCAACAATGGCAATTTGGAGAACTTCATGGACAGAACGCAACATGGAAAAGGGAACATGGTTATCAGCGGACACATGCAGACAGACACGCAATTGCTCGCACACACACACACACAAACATGCACACACACATACACACACACACACACACACACCCGCGCTCTGCATGTACCGATTGCAGGACACTAAATTGAGCGTATTTTTGTGCAAAGTTTTGCGCACTTTAAAAAAGTTTTACATGCATAAAGCGTACCCTGCATACGTACATATATGCATGTGTGGGAGTGTGTGTTTGCGAGTGTGTGAGTTAGTGTAGTGGGTATACAAATGGCAGCCAAAAAGCAGCACCTAAATAGAATTTTATTAAAATCGCTTGTTAAAAGTTTTTTCTACCATTGAAATAAAAGTTGTTACGATTTTTCGCCTTTCCCTTTTCCCCCTGTTCCTTTGCCCTTGCCCGACTTGGCAATTTTGTTGTTGTTATTGTAATTGTTGCTGTTGACCGTGAGGCTTTATGGCAGCGGAAATTGGTTGGGCGGCAGCGGAATAAAGAATAGAAAATGTTCGTCAATAGAAACAGCAACGGCAACGGCAGCGGCGAAAACAAAAGCCAATCTAAAGTTTCAAGTGCAACGCGGCGAAACTAAATACAAAAAAAAAAAAAAGTACTAAATACTAAATGCTGAAAATAATAAAAATTCGAAAATACTAAAATACGAAAATACAGAATACCGAATGAGAGAAGGGACTGCAAACGGACAGTGCGCTGAGTTTTTTTGTGTCACGCAATTAAACCAGCTGCAGCTCCTCCCCCCCTCCCCCTCTCTCGCTCGCCCCATCACGCCCTTTCGTTCTCGACTGTTAGACAGTTTGCATATGCGGCGAGCTGTCGAAAGATCGAGCGATAGACCGCGAGGGCTGCCTGTAAAAAATGGGTAAAAAGCGTAAACAAATCGCAGCGCAAATAAGTATGCTACAATTTTTGCATCGGCAGGAAGGATTCGTGTTGCGTGCTTGCCTGCCTGCCTGCCTGCCTGATCGCTCGCTCTTTGCCTGCCTACCTTGTGGGCTGCCGCTGTTGGCACTCGGGAACATGGCACGCGGACAGCGGGACACGTAGTTAGCATAAATTTGCCATAAATTTGCTAACAAGTGATTTGTGGCTGGGCGAATCGCGTCGCGTCGCAGCTTTTGGCTATAAATTAAATGCCACTTTTTACTTTGCATCTTTTCGCTTTTGCTGTGTCTAAAGTTAAATAAAGAGCGAGCAAAAGAAAAAGAGAGAGTGAGGCGGGAGAGGAAGAATGCTGGCAAAAAAGGTAAAATGTAAACAATTATCTGCGCGCTCGCAGCTGCAGCAAAGTCAACACACAACCGCAACGGCCGCAGGCGGCGCCACGCACACACACACACACACACACACACTTGCATGCATGACAGCCGCTGAGATTTATGCGGCACACACGCACACGCACAGCAAACACAACACTCACACACGCTGGCTGAGTGAACATACGCAGCGAGAGAGAGCGACATACTTTGGAAAAGGAATTCGCATGCTTTTGATTAATTGCCGCAACATTTTATACTTTTTTTCATTCCTTGGCAGACACATTTTTGCCAGTGATGGCTTCACTGCCCCACTTGCTGCCTCACCCCCTGCCACTGCTTCTGCCCTGCTCCTGCAGGCCACAGCTCATCCTTTCACATTCCGCTTTACGCTTTTTTTTTTGCCATATTTCTCGGTCGCTGCACGGCGTTGGGTTTATTTTGCAGACACGTAGCCAGTCACAGACGCACTCTACACACACACACACACACACACGCGCGCGGAACTCCGGCAATCGTAAATATCATAAAAAATCATAGAAAAAAGAGTGAGATAGCAAAAGGTATGCGAGACTGTGTGTGTATGCGCGCCTGCCTGCCCTTTCGCCTGTCGGTTACGACTTGCCGCTGCTGCTGGCCCAGTTTCAGCCCCAGCTCCAGCACAGAATTTATGCGCAATTTATGCCTCACACTTGTGTTTTACTGTTGCAGATTGTATTGAATAGATATATTGATTTCATAACGTATGCGGGCTCCCAGCCCGGCAAAATCTTGATAATAAATGACTCGCCGAAACGAAGCACTTCCCTCCCGCTCATGTTGTGCTACTCAAACGATTCAATTGCAAATTCGCCAAGGCATAAAACATATTTTCAATATGCAGGCCTAGATAAATGAGTGGCAAGTTGGCCCCGACAAGTGGTGTAATTCCCGTTCAGACTTGTTTCACTGTCGCATTGCGTATACGCCGCGTGTCGCCCGTTCAAAACAACAATCGAACAAAAGAGGCCGTAAGACGATTTAGCAATTTTCGCTCAACTTAATTTGGAACTTTAGCCGCGCTGTCATGTGCGTGTGTCAATATTTGTGCCACCTCCCCCTCGCCCTTCTACACTCAATGTTGCCACAAAGCTTTTCACTCTCTTTTCGCTTTCGTTTTTCACTTTTTGCTGGCAATAAATAAAATTTTCTATCAATTGAAAATTGATTGATACACGCGCGTACTTGGAGCTGCCAAGAGCGCACAAGGTTTGGGCCCATCCTTTTTTTTTACCCCCAGCCACGCCTCTTGCTCCCCCAACAAAAAGGCAACTATTGGAAAAGGGGCGTGGGCCTGGTAATGGCCCGCTTAGGTGCCTCTCAGCGCTATGTAGGCTATGTCGAAATCGAAATGATTAATGGTCATTTGAGATTAGCTAACGTCGATTTTGGGGGGCGTGGCACTTTTGGGCTCAACATGTTTGTCGGTTTGTTTGTTTGTTTGTCTATTTACAGTTAAGCAGCCAATTTGAACTTTGAACCTTGGATCAATCAATCTGCTATTATGTTTATTATCCCTCTCAGTTGTTCTTGTGCCTCTTTGCTGTTGTTGTTGTTGTTGTTGTTGTTATTGTTGTTGCTGCTTTTTACACGTAATTGCTTTTTGATTTTTTCCTTTTCCCGTGCTTTGCTATGTACATATTTTATCTTATTTCATCGTCGTTGGGTCTTAACTTTCTGTATCTTTTGAAAAATTGCATCATCATCGCGTTGTCGTCGTGCCAAATGGATTGATGAATTGACAAACATTTGCGTAGGACGAGCGACGGCCCGATACACAGCTGGCATATGTTAAGCTATTTCGATGGGGGCTCAAAAACTAATGTCCTTGGGCCGCTCCATTGTATTTGACTAATGGCATCGTCCAAGACTTCTTGCCTCTCGAGCTTTCGCTAACATTTTGTTTCGCTTCCCTTCCCTCGTTTTAGGTCTCCTGGATACGCAAAAAGGATTATCATCTGCTTACGGTCGGCTTAACAACCTACAGCAGCGATGAGCGCTTCAGTGCGACGCATTTGAAGCATTCCGAGGTGAGTTAGCAACTAATTTGCATTTGCTGCCAGTTGGCACTTGACGCTGCCGCTTGACACCCACCATCCGCCAACCGCTACCTGCCACCTGCTACCTGCCGCTCTCGAGCTGCATGCCAAGCACAAGTGGACGAGGGCAACACGGCGTATACGTGACGAAAGTGCGCTGCAGCAGGCTGGCACGCTGTGTGAATTGACAATTTTGTTGTTGCTGACTTTGTTTATCCTTCATTCGTTTCACTTGCAGGATTGGACATTGCAAATCAAATTTGTGCAGCTGCGCGACGCGGGCGTCTACGAGTGTCAAGTATCCACACATCCGCCCACATCGATATTCCTGCACCTGAGCGTCGTCGGTAAGTAAACAGGAGCCACCTAGCGTTCCCTGAGCCAATCAATCCCTGCGACAGTCATATTTTGCATACCCTTTCGGGTTGCCTGCATAGTCAGTGCGTTGCTTTCTGTTTATAATTTCACGCTCTGCTTGGCTGCGCACTAAAACTATTTACTAAATTGCTGGACAAGCTTTTACAGAAATCTCAACAACTTCACTTCAGTCCAAATTGTCAACTCTCTCTCTCTCTCCTCCCTCAATCGCTGCGTCACACAGCATGCCTACCCTGACTGGTAGCAGCCTTTTGCCCTTTTCCGATGCGCTCATGCTGAAATTAGAAATGTCCATATGCCAGTTGGCAGACGAAACAGAAGAAGCAGCAGCAGAGGCAGCTAGGAAAAAGTGAGCAACGAGAGTGAGATGCAAAAAGAGAAGGTTAAAAAAGAAGCACAGCTGCAGCTGCTCGCATGGCAGCGACTCAGCAAGTTGCCCCCGAAACACAACGCTGTCGACGTGCGACCTACGGCATCCTTTCTTCGCCCCCGCAGGTGCTTCTCGGTGTCGCTGTCGCGTTGTCGGCCTTGGCTAACGCTAACTGACACACATTATTCTGAATTTAACAAACAATTTACTTTGAATGTGCTGCGCCTAATGGCGTCTTATGAGCAAAAACAAAGCACATACACATACACACACACACTGACGCACGCATGTGCTGTCTGCGCAAAAAAGTATGCTACACATTTCGGGCCGGGGCGACACACTTAATCAGATGCGTCCTTTCAACGCGCCTGGGCTACATTTCGGGGCATTATCAGGCATATTTAAGAGCTCACTTAGTGCAGTGAGGGGGAACTAAGGAACTAAGGTGGTTGGGGAGAATAACTTGCCTGTGTATAGCATCTATTTAAGAGTGGCTTACGACTGGCTATGACATTAGATTCTCGCTTGATAGCCGTGTTATCCATCAATAGATTAAACTAACTACATATATTCATAAAGTATACAAGATGCGACTCGTCACAATGTACCCCATATAAAATAGATTGGTCTATCTGGCAGCTAACGGGGCAGAGTATTCCCTGTCAGCTGTCAGCTTTAGTTTGCGCTCCTCTGACACGTATTTGCATTTACATTTGATTAAATTTTGAATCTTTCATCCCAACTGCCACACCCACACACCCACTGTCACACACCCACTGTCACACTCCCACTCACACACGAACACAACATGCGATTGTGGGCAACGGCAATTCAATTTCCAAAATGTCATTCAATTCGGTTAGAAGCGCGCGCCGAAATATCAGGACCGCCCATACGTTATCTTACGCCGGGCTCGGCGCTCCGCCTGCAATGCCGCGTGGTGCAGAACACGGAGGCGTCTGAGTTTATATTCTGGTACCACGACAACCGCATGATTAATTATGACATTGATCGGGGCATTAACGTGTCAACCGAGCCAGGTAAGTTTCCTCACCCTCTCTCCCACTTCACTAACCACAACGCTGACTGACCAAGCCGCATTGCATTCTTGCACCTTCTCTTCCCCGTTGCAGACTTTCAATCATCGGAGCTTACGATTCAACGCACCCGTCGCGAGCACTCGGGCAATTTCACCTGCGTGGCCAGCAATACGCAACCGGCGAGCGTATTGGTGCATATATTCAAAGGTGAGTACGAAATACATCAAGCATATGTAAATATCATATGCATATGCGCGTTGTTTACCCGCCCAATGTGGCGTATACTTAATGCCGCTTCAATGCAATGAAGGCCTTTAAAGTGTTCCACGCTTGTCAACTGCAGCGCTTTATTTAATCAAATAAAACAAATGAAAGTGACTGCGTAATTTGCAAAGTATGAGACAAGCAGTTGGTGGGCTTAGAAATACCCTGTAAGGGGTGTGAGGTGGTAGAACTTTAGAAAATTCTGTTAACGGGGTTAAAATACAATGCAGAAGGCTATCTTAATATTAAAATTTTAAGAGCTGCTTTTCTGCTTACCTTCACATAAGCCACATCTTTCAATGTAATCTGAATACTTTTTCATTATAACCTCTTCAGCCTCTCCCGCTACAGGGTATTACAAGATTTGTGACAGTCGCTATCTGCGGCAATTTACAACAGCATCAGCTTCTGCCTTTGTATCTGTAACTGCCACAGTATCTATAAATGTATCTGTAACTGTGCATGTCACAGTATCTTTGTGTGGGTGCATGTGTGTGTGTGTGTTGTGTAGCTCTTTGGCAGTTCATTTATCAAGTGTTGCACAACAGAAAACAGGACAGAAAAAGAAGCGAAAGCAAAAGGGAACAATAAAAGTAATTTATGAAAATTACAGAGCCGCAAGCGTGCGGATTAAAAATGCCCGCACAAAGTCACACCTACCTCCGACACCCACCCACACACACACAGCAGGGCTGCCATTGAGGCCAGGCCATAAACACTAAACCACATACGCCAGAAGGGAAGGTGGATGGTGCTCATAACTTATAAGGCAGCCAGCATAAGTTGCAGAGCAGAAGCTGCAAAGGGGACACAGCAAACGCTCATTAGCATGTGTTGTTATTACCTGAGTGTGTGTGAGTGTGTGTGAGACAGAGTGTCTCTGTGCAGGCTTAATTAATTTTAACACATTTTCTCTTGGTTCTTATATTCTTTTTTCCATCTTCTCTTTCTCTCTCTTTTTCTCCCCACACAGGCGATAACCCTGCGGCCATGTATCATGGACATGTGGGCGGTTCTACTAAAACGACACAACGTCAGCTGCACAACCTTATGGTAATCATTGCCATCGGCTATCGGATATTCCACACAAGTGTTTATATGCAGATTGTCTAAGCGGAAGACAGAGACGGCAGTGAGGAGAGCGAGGAGTGCAGCAAGCAATTAGCCAGGCTTCATTTGTAACTAAATCATCCGAAGACGCAGCGCCCCCATATAATTTATGCATAACTATGGATAGCAGCTGTTAAATGGAAACTTCAACTAGGACATCATCTGATCAACTCTTTACTAACTAAGCTCCAACTAATAGTTAAAGCAAATGCCAGGCGACAAGTTGACAAGCAACAACTGACAACTGACAACTGTCAACTGGCTGAGTGTGTATGTGTTCGCTTGTGTGTGTGTGTGTGGGTGTGTGTGTGCAAAACTACTTTTGTATTAGTGCTGCATGTCTGTCTGCGTGTTTGTAATTGAAAATTTGTCTCTGGGTAATACAATCTAGAGACAGACATCGACAGAGGAAGGGGGGAAAGTTGCACACACAACACGCGCAACTTTTATTTGCTTGCGAGCTACACGGCGCTTTTTCCCATCCCATAAAAAATGATCAAATCAAATAATGAAAGTATTTCCTGTGCATTTATTCAAATCGTAACTCGTAACTCGAATCTAAGAGCGGCCACAGAGCTTTTCTGTAAGTGATTTTAAGTCAACTTAGCTTAGATTCGCAATAAATTTCCAACCAATCTAGCATACGTAACTCCACTACGAACTCAACTCATTCAATATACCCTAATTAGTTTACAATCTACAACTATCTATAGGCCCAGCATTTATCATGAGGAGCATATAGAAAAACTGAACTCTTCTTTCATTCCCACACACTGTACATAAAATCTGAAAATCTCTTCTGAAAATTCCGCTAATTTATTTAGGAAATAAGTTAAATAAATGATGCGCTGTAAATATATTTTTGTTAATCCAATTTCTGTATTTACTGAATAAGAAAAAATGTCTTAGTTATTTGCAAATTGGCAAACAAAAATTGAAATTGATAAAGACGCGACTTTTCCGTTTTTGGCCCATTGTACAAGTTGGTAATCAAACGAAGCAACTGTCAAACAAAAACAGTTGCAGCAGCAAGGAACAGAGTAATCAAAAGTAAACCTATGTTTAGCCTAAGGAACCTTTAGTGTTTTAATCGCAGCTCGACGGTGGCTAACTTTCGTACAATCCTAAGTCGAACTAGTCGCAAAATTCGAGCAAATGTGCCCAGCATTTTGCGCAGTGTAAATAATAATTCTAATTGATGTGTATTATATAACTAAAGTAAAACAACAATTTAAGCTCGATATTTGAAAACGAAATACATGAAATGGATTCAAAAGCTAGACAGAAGACGAAGAACATAATGAAAGAAGACATAATTCCTAGATCATAAGTATGTGTAGTTAAATGTAACAAAAATTACAGAAACAAACAAATAAAACATAATAAAATTATGAAAAACATAAGTATAAATAACGATTAATAACTTTATTGATTTATGGGATTTACCTCTACTTTAGAGCTCACATTTTGATTAGTTTTGCAATCTGTACTGATACCATAGACAAACAGAACAGGAGACTTGTCTAGTGTGTAGATTGGCTTATGGCTTATACAATGCCAACAATGGCGGAGCAAACATGATGCTGGGGTAAGAGCAGAAGGCGCATTGTTTGCATCGCCAAGTTGCTGTCAACAGGCAACAATCAAGGGGAGGAGGCAGCTGCAAAAAATTGCAGCTCATTTTTTCCATCTGCGCCGCATCGTGACTTGCTTCCTGCTGCGCCGCAGTTAGTAAAACTAAATTCAGTGCTGAGAATGATGACATCGCGCATTCAGAGGGCAAAGAAAGGATTGTCAAGCTGTTATTGATGCCTCAACTTGCAGTAAGACATGCTGCAGACGCTGCCACTCGATTAAAGCCTATTTTCATAACATTTGCAACCCATGTACATGCCGCAACTATTCCGCCTAGCCAAATTCAAAGGCCGCACAAAAACTTAGACCAATCCACGCCCTAAGATCAGCCCCAAAGCAATATGCAAAATAGTTGCCTAAGAAAACTTGAAAAAGTTTGCCAAATATCGAAATGCCCGCAAAATAGTTTTATTATGCAAAGTTGGGCTCAATTTTCTGATGCAATTAAAAGCACATCATGTTGCACTTGGAAAAAATAAATGAAAATATATCAAAATCTCAACTCAAGTCAAGTTATTTTCAGCTTCATAATGCAAATATTTCTCCAGATTTCATAGAGCGCAACTTGATAAATTGTGCCTCAAGGCAAAAAGTTTGCGGCAGCCGAGAAAGAATTCAATTAAAAATGCAATAGACTATCGAAAGTCAACAGTGGCTGCAAGACATGTATGTACACAGCTAAGAGTTGAGCGCAAATTAATTGCATTATTTGCGCTGAGCACACAGAAAATTCCGCATTGACAAACGCAACCGCAGAAAGTGCTTTGCATTTGCCAAACCGAAAAACCGACGGAACCTCAAACTGGAGCCGACAAACTGAGAAACCGACGAAACCGAACCACCCCTCCAAGCCCCAAAATCAACAAGCAATGCAGAAAACTTGCTGCAAGCCACAAAAAAAAAGCAGCAAAAAGAAACGAAGGGGAAAAAGGCAAAGCAGATTGTGGTAAAGTGTTTGTGAATTTGTCAATAGCTTGGGGGCAAGTGGAGGCAGCAGAAATAGTTAACAGGAAATAACGCCTGCAAACTGGCAACTGTTTGGCGCACACACACTCGCAAATATGTTGCTAATATGCACATAAGTATTTATCAAAAGCCTGCCAAACACACACGCACACACAAACACACACACCGACGGAAAAACAAATTGTGCCACAAAGCCGGCGGCGGAAAGCGCAGCTCTTTCTATGCGCCACTCTATGTCCTTTCATAGAGTCCTTTTCATGACGCTGCCATATCTGTTCTATGCAAATGGCTTGTAGCAAGTGTGCATGCCTGTGTGTGTGTGTGTGTATGTGTGTGTGTGCACACTCATTTATTGAATCCAAGCGTGGAAGGGTGAATGGCGGGGAGGGGAAGTCACTTTGCCACATCAATAATGCAATTTTTGCGTGTGAAAAACGAAAGCAATTCAAGGGAATTGTTTGCCTTTTTGCCAGCCACGCCCCTGCCCCTGCGCCCCACTTGTTGCGCCCGGCAAATTGTTTATTTATCTATCGGGCAGCAAAAAGTTTGGCAAGTTAATTTTCTGATTTTGCATATTTTCCGCTTGTCTCTTCTATCTTGTTGGCATTTTGCGGCACATTTGAGCCGAACAATATTTTCATTTAGCCGCTTTTCGGCTGACAGTTTTGCATGGTCGACTAAGCAGCAGCCAAGTCAGGCGTGAATTTTAGCAAACGTCAACATTTAATTCATTCAAACGAACAAGCGAGCGAACGAGCGAACGAGCGAACGAGAACGGGGCCTAAGGGAAATTTCACAAATGTTCACATGCATCAGCAGCAGCAAAGTTTGGGTAAGTGAAAGGGGGGTGGGGGTGCGTATGTATTGTTGCTAAGCTGTCGGTCAAATGCGCAGACACAATACGCACACACACACACACACACCCGCTCCCGCTCGTGCCCTTGGCCGGCTGCCATTGTGCTGAGCTGCTGAGCTGCCGAGCTGAGCTCCTTGATGCCTGTCGTAAAAATTCCAATTTAGTTTCCAATTGCTTGACTTAAAGTGCGCCATTTTGACATTAAAACTGTGCGCCTGTCTGCGTGAGTGTGTGTTCCTGAGTGTGTGCAGGCACTTCATAATCAACTTAACGACGCACAATTATGCTACAAGCTGACAGTTTGGGCGCCTCCCCATACAAATGCAAAGCAAAGCAATTTACAAGACGTTGCTCATACGCCGTGTACAACAACGTCGTCCTCTGTCGGCCCGAGCTCATTTTACACTTGTTCCCAAGCAATTCAACATGACAGACACGTAGCAGTGCAAACGGCCTGTTGGAAACGTTTTGCCCCTGTTTTTATTGTTCAACGGAATCGATAGTCGATTGTCGATTGCCGATTGCCGATTGCCGGCTGTCGATTGTCATTACGTTGCAGAGCAAAGCAAATGCGTCTTTCGCTGCGCTCAAGTGGCAGCGAGTCTCGAGTGAAACGCTGAAGAACCTGACTTGCCAATTAGCCGACAGTCGAACTTTACAGCCTCGACTCGACTCGACTCGACTCCTGCCCCGTTTGAGGCCACTTGGCAATCAGTCAGTCGATCATAATGGGATATGGCTTAGTTGAGCACGCTCAAAAGTCGAAGTCGAAAAGCGGAAATATTTATTAATTACCGCCGGCAGCGGCAGCTACAATTAAGTGCAAGCGAGTGGAATGTCAGCGAGAAAGAGAGAGAGAGAGAGAGAGGGTGAAAAGGATAGGGAGAACCGAGTTGCATGCGCCCTATTAAATAATGTCACCTCAAACTAATTTCCGTTGATTAATAAGCATTCACAATGCTCACAAATGATTGCCATTGCGATTACAATTCTAATTGAAAACGATTAGTTGGTCAACTCACCCACACCCACCCACAAGCATATTCCGCACACGTGCAGCTCAATGGCAGATTAACTGTGCGTATAACTAAAGCATTCGATTATTGCGTATACGCACAGAAGGCAACTGCAAATTTGCGTTAAATGGCCGTGTAAGTTCGTGTGTGTGAGTACTTTGCGCGTTAGCGTAATGAAAGAGAGAAATCTGCGCCTGCTTTTAGTTGCTTTAAATGAAATATCATTGCCTGCTTTAATAGTTTTGCTTAATTGAGTTGAAAATGCAAAACTAAATTAAATTATTTTAAGTCTGCCAATTAAAACATTTAAAACAAATTACAGACTTTCCTTTGAAGGAGTTAAAGCTCTTTTTACTAGTTTTTTTCCTGTACTAATGTTGCCCTTTAATTTGGCTTGTTTTTTCCCCCCTACACCAGCTGTGCCGCACTGCCGCTCATTACCCTTGCCGATGCGGCGCAGTGACAGAGACAGGGCAGTACAGAGCACACATGAGTTTTATATGTACTTAGAATTCCCTACGCAAAACTCTTTGACATAATGAGCGCCAATTAGGCCAGCTGGACAAGAAGTGCCGCCTGTCGGTTGCTTTTGCTTTTGCTTCTTTTCCACTGTTGTTTTTTCTTTTTTTGGCCTTTACTTGAAGGGTTTGCGGCATTAGCACACGAGCATCTGTTGTGGGCATATTGAATTGTTATTGTTATTATTGCAATTTTGTAGCCAATTACGTGTGTGCTTAAGTGCCGCCGCTGTGTGCGGTGTGTGTGTGTGTGTGTGTGTGTGAAGCTAGTGTGCCATTGTTTGGTACAAACACGCGTTTCTTTCTGCTGGGTCGAATGGCAGCCAATTATCGTGACGGTCGCATTTCTCGCATGGCATTCCCACAGGAGGGGACTGACCTGACCTGGCTTGACCGTTGGCCTGTTGCATGTGGTGCAAATTCACTTGCCTCACTTTGTTGTGGCGCAGCTCACAGACAGAGAGAGAATTTTTGGTGTGCGCACAAAAGTATGCTACACATTTCGTACTGCCGCGCTGACCGCCGCTTTGTTTTGCGGCCTCTAAACTAGTTGGCGAGTGCGGGCTTTAAAAATAAATTAAATGCCATAAAACAAAAGGATTAGCTCGATGGCGCATGCACACACAGTAACACAGCCAACACACCCAACACACTCACACAAAAACGAGGCGAGGTAAAGGGCAGAGCAATAAACAAAGCGTGGCAATGACAAAACTTAACCCTAAGCAAAGGACAATAAAAACACTTAAAGCAGCCGCACTCACACACACGCTCGCACATGAAATGCCGCTTGAAATGACCCGGCTAAACATAAACAAAAACACAAAATGGCGCAAACATGCCACACACACTGAGCACACACACACACACACACAACAGCAGAAGCAGCAAAGGCAGCAGAGAAAGAAACAAGTGTAGCGCACATGAGAGATATGAACTAGAAATAAACAAATATTTCGTATTCAGTGTGTGCCCATGTGACCGGTTGTGTGTGTGTGTGTGTGTGTTTACTTATTCCTCTGCGCTTGTGCTGGTCGCCTCCCACCGCCACCGCCAGCGCCGCCGCTGTGAAATTAGTTGGCAATGATAAAGATAAGTAACGTAAAATATGCGGCCTTCGCAATGTTTCAGCAAGCGCCATTGAATCTCCTTGCGCCATTTTGTTGCCATTCCTTTTTTTCACATATATTTCTTTTTGCTTTTGTTTCTTTCTTCTTTTTTTTCTGTTTGCTGCGGCAGTACGGGCAACTCTGTCGCCATATTTGTTTTGTCTGGTTAGCAACAATACGGCTCGGTCTCGGTCTCGTGCTCGGATTTGGATTTTGGGCTTAGCCCGGCGGAAGGAGACAACATACAATTTTATTATGCTTATTTGTGTGTGTGTACAAACACGCACACACACACACACAAACGTGGGAGCGTATGTGTGCGAGTACAGCATTTGCATAGAAATACCATAAGCGCTTCTTAAAACTATATAGAGTGCCCAGTACGATATAGTAAAATATTATTTATAATAAGAGCCTAAAAACAAAAGAATCTCTCTGTCTCCCACTGACTCGCTCTCTCTCTCACATTTACTCTTTCTCTCCTCACTCTTTTTTCGCCACTGTTTCTATTTGCTTTTATGACTGCCTTGTAGTGGTTGCTACACACAATTTAAATGGAATTTATTTTATTCAATACGTTGTGGCATTGCAAACATTAAACAGAACAATTTATAAATTGCATAAATTAAACATTTTCATTTCTTTGCATTGTGCCGTACATCGGCAGCGGCATCAACAGCAAATCGAGTGTGTGCATATCACAGATTGATGTTTGGGTTGCTTTTTTTGTTGTTGTTGCTGTATTTCAATCAATTGTTAAATTAAACCGTCTAACTTCGGAGTAAATGTGTCTGAAATAAACACCGAAGCGTTCGAATAATCGAAAAAATAAACATTTAAACTTTATAGTGTAGAAAGTTTTATTTTCACATGCACAATTGAAGTTGTTGTTTTTTTTTTCCATTGCAGTTGCAGCTGTTGTTGCAACATCTATTTGTATTTTGCCAAGCATTAGAATTGAATTCGAACTCGAATGAACCGAAGAGATGCAGAAGATGTTATATGCAACTTCAACATGCCACAAAACTTAAGTGTGTGTGCTCATGTATTATCTGACGATGCTGAAGAATGGCTGTGAGCTTTGGTTTTTGTACAAGTTAATATGCTTGGTAAATCCACATAAGCCTGTCGTTTTAGATGTACATACATGTATAGTTGAGAGTTCAAAGGATTAGTTTAGTTCCAATGCATTTGGAAATAGGTGTTTGCATTTTCATTGCATACTCTTGGGCGCCAACATTCAACTTGCACTTTGCTCTTTTGTTGCCTTGCAATTAAAAAAGATACCACCAATTGGAGAATTTGTTATTGTTTTGACCCTATGCACAGTATTTTGAACACATAAAAGTATCTTTAAGTTGCCTAAGTATCTTGTAAATATCAAAGCCTGCTTGTCCGGCGAAGGATTTGTTAGGTGCGATAAAAATATTTATTTATATTTACAAGGTTTTTAATATAAGTAAAAGAATCTTATGGATACACAAGAACTAGCTACAAATGTTTCTTACAGATGTGACTTTGGCTCTGCTTTGATATCTTTCACAGTGCATTTAATTGCAGCTCAAAAGTATGCAACAGAAACTTACACAACTGTCGCCTACTTTTAAGCGTACCATTTACTGCTGCGACCTACTTGTGCGTGTTCCTTCTCACTTACTGGCATAAATAATTTGTTGTGCTTGGGCATCTTAATTAGATTCCGATTCATTTGAAATCCCAGGACAAATGTGGCTGCTGATGAAGGACTGCATCAACACCTAGGCCCGAGCTCAGGTGATTGCTAATTGGCCGACACTTTTGTATGTTGAATAACTTAAGAGCTTAAACGGTCTCTGTTAAATTTCTATTGCCGGCCACAACGCAATGCTAAATTGCATTGATTTTGCACATCTGTCTCTGTGTGCGCGTGTGTGTGTGTGTGTAGCTGTCATGTTAACGTCCGAGTGAGCGTGAGTGTGCGTTGATGGTTTTTAGGCATCAACAGATTTTCCATTTGGGTTGTTTGTCATGCACCGAGTGCAGTTGCTGCTGCTGCTGATTCTGTTGTTGTTGTTGTTGTTGTTGTTGTTATTGTTATTGTAATAGTTGTTGGTATTATTATTGTTATTGTTATTGCTGCTGCCGTTGCTGGCCACTGCCACTGCCACTGCCCCCGCAGCTCGTTTGTTTTTCCATGTCGTCATCATTGTTTGCAGCACATTGCATATTTGTCCTTGTGGCATGTGTCCAGCTTGCGTTGTGGGGCACCGTGTCTAACTGCCTGCCTGCCTGCATTTGTATGCATTATTATGCGAGTGTTACTTAAATTGCAATTACAACGCAAATCACATTCTAACATCATGCAACATGGCAACATGCAACATGGCTGCACAGCGCAGCTTATAGAAATAATCACAGCGCCAGCCACAGTCACAGCCCCAAGGTGTTTTATTTATTTTGGTCAGCTCGACATGAGCTGCACAACAACAATAACAACAACAAGAACATCAACAACATCTAGACAGCAGGACACTCGGACACGACACTTGGACCCGACACTTGAACAATCCGATTCAGTGGCTCCGTGTGGCAGAGTGTCTCATTAGGCGCACTCAGTACATAATCCCGACCATTAAGGACATGCATTATTAACGCTTCGCCTCGATGTCCTGCGCCCAAATGTTTGTATGTCCTGCTAAATGCTCGTAATTTTCTTCGCCTAAGCCGCTCACAGACTGAAAATTATTTATGCCCAGCAAGGGCAAGAGAGAGAGAGAGAGAGACAGAGAGAGGAGAAGAAAGGCTGTGATTGTCATTAGCACTTGCATTGTGCGACTTAAAACTATATACTTTATACTAAATACTAAATAGTTTTAGCTTTAGTTTACTCGGGCAAAACAAGAAATCAATTTGCCTATGGCATTTTGCCATCAGCAATTTCCTTAAGTTTCTCATGCAAAAACCATAATCAACTCCGACTTTAGCAACAATATTGACCCAGGCAGAATTGTTCAAGTGCTGTGCTTGCATTTTGCACGAACTCCCTACTTTATGTTTACGTTTCGCAGCCCCCCTTTCCCGCCTCTAACTGTCTCTGTATTTGCTCACAAAATGTGCAAATACACTTTCCGACTTGGCAAGTCGCAGTCGGAGCAGCAACTCGCAGGGAAACCACATCATATCACAGAGTAAATAATGAAAACTCGATGCAGTAACTCGATGAGATTCGCACATGTCCTGCACGCAGTCAAATCGAATTTCCAAAATATATATGCAGCACATGGTCAGCTGCTTGACCGGTAGATACCCTACAATACAGAGAATGCAATTGGAAACTCTCTGTCTCTCTTTTAGTCATAATTCTCGGCTGCATATCTACCCTACGCGACAGCTGACCTTTTCCAGAGTATCTCCAGCTTGCATGTGATTCTGTTGCCAGCTGCGCACTGCAATTGACTTCGGCAGCAGCTCGTCTGTTTGCGCAACTTCGGAATCAGATTGGTTATGCATAATAAATAGATAAATAAACAAAATTCGCAATAATATTTATGCAACGCAGAAGCCAAAGTAAGTGGCATTTGGTGTGGCAAGTTTGGGCCAGAAAATGCTCATAATGCGCAGCTTAGGAGCAAACTTAAATGGACTGCAAGAGCCGGAGACTCTGCGACTGCTGAGACTCGAAAGGGGAAGAAGGAATAAGGAAGGAACTGTGAGACAGAACAGAAACAGCAACAATTTCGCAGTGCATACTTTGGGGCGCACTAACAAGCGTTGCGTGTCAGCAAACAAAAGCTGTATGTACGTGTGTCTGTGGGAGGTGCCACAACAAAGCATAAGGCAACAGACTCCACTGCCAAGAAGTGTGCTCCATATAGCTGAGCACAAGTATTTTTAGAGACAGGAGCAGCAGCAGGAAACGGATCCAAAAGGGGGATAACGGATGCGAAACTAAAGCGGCAGAAGCTGCTTGCCGCACGCTGCCTGCAGCTCTTGCGCCATGTTGCAAGAAACTGCATAAAGCAGGCGGAACTCAGCTCCACTTAAAGATTGAGACGCAGCTTGCTGCTGCCTGTAGGTGTGAAAAAGTTCCTGTCTCTGTGTGTGTGTGTGTGTGGGTGCGTTGCCAAAACACTAAGCGACCAAGCACTTTTGGCACCTTAACATCGAAAACAGCTGCACTACAACAGCCGGAACAAAATATTGTTACATGAAAAATGGCAAACAAATAGAAGCAAATACTCTGAAAATAAACCAAAGCTCTCTCGCTTTGCCTCTCTTGCACTTTAGCTTGTTCTTTTGTGCAATAAAAATACTCGTAAAACTGCTGGCCACACATTGCATTACATTTATCACAGTATATACCCTGTAAAGGCGCAGCAAGTGGCCGGGGTTCAGCTCCATCACATTGGCGACATTTGCCTCAGACACGGACTTGAACGCGAATGCGGACACGGGGAGTGTCCAGAATGGAGTGACATGCGCTGCTGGGGTTAAGCAGAGATAAGGGCAGGCTAGAGATAGAGACAGCAGTAAAGGGTAAACAGAGACGGACAGCACAGTTTGCTCAGCTCAATAAAGCTGCAAAGGCTTTCCAAGAAAATGCTACCGCTTTCTGGGAAATGGGAGTTACAAGAGCAGAGAATAAGATTACAAAGAGTCTTCTCTTTTTATGCATAATAAGTGGGCTTATTAAGGGACTTACCTAGTTGATTTTAACTCAAATTTGCAAAAAAGTTAGCAGTTATTTTGCGTGAAGCGGACTTTATATGAGACTAGTCAATCAAAAAAACTTGATTAAGTAAACGATTATATTTTTAAAAAATATAAAAGAGTGCATTACAAAATTACTTAAATATAAATAATTAAACAAAAAAATTTATTTTATTATTTAACGTCAACTTAGAGAAATTGCCTCGAAGATAACTAACAAATTTAAGAAGAATAATTACATACACAAATGCTAAATAAATTATTAGTTAATATAAAAAGGGATGTTTAAAAACATTTTAATTTAATAATTTAATAATTCTATAATTTAATGTTTACTGTCTTTACTAGGAATTAAAACAAACCTATCTAACAAATATTATTGTAAAAACAAAATGTTTTTGTTTGACAATTATTTCAAAAATAAAACCTGAATCGAAGATCATTGTTTAACCTAAAATGCAAAAATAATAAATATAAGAGAGAAGCTTTATTACTAATACCAACGTAAGACATATATTAAGTATAAAATCTTTGAAATTATTATCCAATACATAAAGTTCAATTAAAATATATATTTATCAAAATATCCTACAGGGTATTCCCAATACCAGCACTCCCTCAATTCCAAACAAAACTCGACATAAGAAATGCATTTTCTTTTTGAAATTTACAATTGTTTGTCGTTTGTTGTTGCGACCAAAACGCAGCAAATAAATTCGTTCAACTTTTCGAAAAGTTCAAATTGTTTTTGGCCTGCAATTCGCAGTTACTGCGCGCATTCAGTTTATAATAAAATGAAATTGCGCGTTAAAGCGTTAATGAGCAGGGCGAAAAAAAAGCAGGCCTACAGGGGGAGAACGGGAACGGGGACAGTTGCAACGCCAATGTGGTACAGTTTTTGACCCAACCACTGACCGCGCTATCCACAGCTATCCACACCAGAAGCCATGATTGATAACATCTCAGCATAAATATACTCGCACACACATACACACAGGGTCATACAGATGGGCTGCAGCAGCACGTGCGGTAGATATTTCACGCGACCGAGACACATGTTGCCTGTTAAAAAAAAGGTGGCTCGTTGGTCGCTTGGCTGCTCGTTTGGTTGGTTGCTCGGTTGACTGGCTGCCAGCCTGGTTGGTGGGTCACTTGGTGGTTCATTTGTTTCTGTTGTTGTTGTTGTCCGGCGCGGCCTTATCGCAGTCAGGCGAAACACATGTCCCTGGCGGCGATATGAGGCAGCTATTTGCATTTTGCCACCTGCTTATTGTTGCATGTGCTTTAATAATTGCGACAACATTAAAGGGCAAGTGGCACGCTGCACGGGCATTGCGCATACGCCACGTGGCACGCGAAATTTAATTCCTTTTAAGCGCCAAAAGAGCGTAAAGAATTAGTGAGAAATGGCAAAGCAAAGCCAAGTTGCTTAAAGAGAGGGAAAGCAAGCTGTACTCAGCTTTTTAGTTGCGCCTGCCTGCTGCATTGGGGCATGAAAAACAATGCGGCAAGTGTAATAAAAACTAAGTAGCTTACAAGCCAAGCAAAGAAAACATTATGCAAAATTGCGTCCTGTGTCCTGTGTCCTTACTTAACGCTCGCTGTGTGGGCGTGATTGCTGCAGCAACAGCAGCAGCAGCGTGGCGCGACGAGGCGACACAAACACTTGCAACACTCACGGCAAATGCCACGGTGAGAATGTGTCTCTAATAACCTAACGTGCCGCTCGCATTAAATATGCTAATTTTTACAGTGAATACATTTTAAGGCAGCAGGCGACACGAACACGAACACGGACACGGACAGGGACCCGGACATACCACCTGCCTGCCTACCTCCCTGCCTACGCGCCAGTCTCCCATCATCAACAGCTTCCCCTTCGCCCCTCATCGGGCATATTATTTGCAGGGCAGGCAGCAGGCTCGCATATTAAGTACATCTCTTGCCTCATGTACGTGTGCTGTATGCCGCCATGTTGCACAGCCCGCCCGTTGACATTTAGCGCGACAGCGACAACAACAACAACAGCTACAACGGCAACTTAAACAACGCGAAGCAAAACTGGAATTGAGAAAAATTATGCTGCAAATGCCAAGAGAAAAATTATGAAAATTTTTTGTGTGACAAGATTTTTGCTTACACTCATTTGTTGTTCTTGTTGTTCTTTTGCTGCACAGTGTAGTGTGAGGTATTTTTGTTTTCCGACCAACTCTGACAGCGCTGCCGACAATTTTTGAGAATAAGCCAAGTGGAAGCAAAAGATTAACGCAGAATGGCGTTGGTGGCCTAAGCTGCGGCTTAGCTGTGATGAGTTTTCTATGCGAGCTTTCAAAGCGCATTAAAGCTTTAAGTTAAAAATGTCAATGAACTTAGAGGAAATAAGGCATAAACAATAAGATGACCTCAGTTCTCTTAATCGTAGTAACTTTTATAAAGCCTTAATTTCAAAAGGTTAATGAACTTTCATGAACAATACGATTACCTTCCCTTCTGTATACAATTGCATTGAAATGCTCTACTTGATTAACTGTCAAAAACTAGGCAAAAGCTGCTTAAAGTTAAATAATGAACAAAAAACCGTTTTAGCTCCACAGGGTATTCACTGTGCTGTGCGGCCCTTGACAGATGTTTCGTCACTGTCAGCAGCAGCGGGAAAAACCTTTTCGTTATTTTTGTTGTTTTGTTGATTTTGTTTGTTGTGCTGTGTTATTTTTATGTTAAAATTATTCAAATTATTCCAAGGCAAATGTCGTCAACGTCGTCGTCGTCGTCGTCGTCGTCTGTTTCCCTGGCAACCAGCAGAGTTACCTGTGCTCCACCCACTCCCACACGCTCTACACCTGTCTACCTTTCCCCCTTCTCCCTCCCTTCTCATTGTCAGTGAATTAAAAACGTCATAAGGGCTTATTTGCATAAATTATGAAGATGGGGGCGTAGCCAAGGCGTGGCCACATTGCGTGAGATTCTCAATAAATGTAAATAATTCAGCGCATAAGTGAGCCATATTAGCCCCAGTCGAGCCTGCGCTGAGATCGAGTCGACTCCTAAGACATTAGAAAGCCATGTGAGAAGCAGCAGCAGTTGCCCCTCACTGTCCCTCCCCCTCCCCCCCCCTCACCCAATTGCCCTTTGGCACTTCTGCCCAACTTATTCCTAAAGGAAATTAATGCAATCCACACGGCCGCAAAGTTCAAGTTTCCGCGCACACTCCATATATAATTCTTATTTCGTTTTGCATACCCTGTGGAAATGTAAATAACGCGAGAAAAACAATGAAAATATTTATTGAAATTATTCAACAAATTATTTCTTATATTTAATGTGTTATTTGTCGTATTTTTGCACAATTGTTAGTATATTTATATTTTTAATATGATATTTTTTTCCTCAAATATATCAAACAAATATTTGAAAGAATTGAAATCCTCAAACCAGGATATCTGGCCGTCAAGCATGCTCACCTATTCCTATGTTTACTTACATTATTTTGTTATTTTTTTATTCGCATTGCCGCTAAATGAAAAGTTGTTGCTGCGCACTTCGGCGCCACCGGCGCTGTCAAAGTTTTCGCAATGGAAAACCCCAAAACGAGGCGTGCTCAAACGATGGAAAGAAGGCATAAAATGTTGTGGCAACCCTAGCAAAACTAAAGTAATTCGATCGCATTTATTTCTATTGTCGTGCGAGAAAGGAGAGATGTTAAAAGGGGGCGGAGTTAACTGTTAAAGTGGCAATAATGAGCAGCCGAAAATGCAAACGAAATGCAGAACGTGCCCGGCTTAAGATGCAGGTGACGCTGCTGCTTACAGTGCCTGTTGCATGCCACACTGCTGCTGCCCACCCTGCGAAACAAGAGAAGGCTCTTTGTGCCACAGGAAGAGGGAACGTGAACACGTGAGTGTGAAAGTGTGCAAATGGGCTAAGCGAAGCTGCGGATGCAGATAGAGACAGAGGAACTGGAGGTGCAGGAGTTGCAGGCGCCAGGCTGCTGGGTGCAAAATATGCAATGCAGCCGGTGGCAAACAATGGTGAATGGCGAACGCAGACAAGGCAAGGCGAGGAGGGAAGAGAGAAGAGTGAATGGAGAGAAAGCGAGAGTGAAAGTAACGCTTCATTGTTATCCTGGACGAGAACGACTGCTTGTCCTGTTACTCGGTCTTCTTCTGCTTCCTTCTTCTGGCCCAGCACACAATTGTTAAAAGATAAACTTGCTAGTAGCTCGAGGGGGAAAGGGGCAAAGCGGGGGCAGAGCATACAAAATGCTGCACAGCAAATCTCACAACAATTTGGGTCAAACAAGCAAATTGCATTCTGTTTAGTGGCTCTCATTGTTGTTGTTGTAGTTGTTGTTGTTGTTTTTGTTTTTCTTGTTGCTCTTCTTGTTGGGGGTGTTTCTCTTGTTATTGCAGTTACTGTTGTTGTTGGTGCAATTGCATTGCCTCCTTTGAGGTTAAGCGCCGTTGAGATTTCCATGGGGGCATCTTCCCTTCCCCCCACCACCACTTCCTTTCCTGCTCCTTTGCAGCAGCTAAAGCTGCGGGTACTGCAAACATTTGCTCAACTTTTTTGTTGATTTAGTCTCACTCATAGTTACTGCAACTCAGATTGCCTGCCGCTTGCCACCTACTGCTGCATTCTGCCCCTCAAGGAACACGCAGAAAAATATGTGAAAAAGTGAAAGCAAAAATAGAGCTTAAGCCACAAACCAAAGCCAAAGTTCAGGCGTGTTTTTCCCTTCCCGTTTCCCTTTAAATTGGCGCGTTTAGATTTAGCCGTAACTCACTTCTCATTAAATTACAAAATGCATTCAGGAGCTGGAAGGCGTTGCCGCCGGATCCTGCTGGATCATGCGCTGGATGCGGCGCCGCCACTCGGCAGCTGCCAACTTATGCAAATTTTCATGCAATTGAGACGCACTCGCTGTGCGCTTCCTCTTCCCTTCCCCTTCCTTTCTGAGTGTATGGGTGAGTGTGCGCGCGTGTGTGTAAGGACGCGTATGCAAAATCCTGGTAATGTAGCACAGTTTGCTCGGCAAAAGGGCCCTAAACGACTCCTCTCGACGAGAGGGCAAAGGATAAAAGTCATAAGTAAATTGCTTTTCAAGCTCGAGATGTGATTTGGAGCACAATAACAAACATTCGACTCGATGGCGTTTTAGAGGGTATTTTATTTGTTTATGGCAATGTACGCGTAAGTCTCACCCACTTAGCATTAAGCACTTTTACCACCAAAAAGGTAATTACAGTCGGAAACTAAATAAGCCAAATACTTGAGATGATTAAACAATAAGTAAAGTAAATGGTAACTCTTTTAACAACGTAGCACTTATTTGAAATGTTTAAATACATAACGCAAACTTTCAAATCAAATTGAAAAGAAAAACTGTTGATTTGCATAGACGGAATGCGGTGCATTCAGTATTTGAAATTACCTTTGTCTGTGTTGGGTATCCAGAAACCTTTATACCCAATTTGGTGTTTCTACGGTTGATAGCTTCACAGATTTCGCCATTCATACAAACACAAAGTACTTAAATATTATCAAACACGGCTATTATCATGTAATGGGTGTTAGGTTCTGAAATACGCGCATGTTAATTTCTATTAACAAGCTTACTGTGTTACCTAGGACACTCCGTATTACTCCGAGGTCAGATGGAATCTTGAACCGGCCCTCCCTTGCGGCAGCGTAGCAAACAGCAATCTGGCGCTGCATCTGCGGCTGAGGGAGCATTTAATCTAATTTCCCATTGAAGCTGTTTTCCCATTTGTGTCGCCACAAAAGATTCCCATCTCATTGGGTTGAAAGATTTATGCGGTATTCGATTGAGCTTTAATTAAATTGCCACTTGATGGGGAAACTGCAACGCAACGCAATGCAACGCAATACAAGCACAGTTAAGTAGCTGCCGCTGCCGCTGCCGCTTCCGTTGCCATTGCTCGCGCTGCTACTGTCGCTGACGCAGCTGCTGCTTCAGTTCCGGTTACCTGCAGTCACCTTCGCTTAGTTAGTTGGACAGGTTGGCAGCCCCAATACCAAGGTGCAACAAGGGGCAGACATTAACTGTGGCAAAGCGCCAACAGCAACAACAACAATGGCTGCAACAGTGACTGGCGTGCGATGCCATTGCTGGCAGACGGGCAGCGTGCCACCCGTTGTTGTGGCATGCCCTTCACTTTATTCTTAATGCTCATGGGTATTACGTTTTTGCCGTAAAGAGTGTAGCATATAATAAAAGTAACTTAACGATAATAATATTAAATAAAGTGGAGCTGTAAAATTAAAAATTAAGCAGCTTATCAAAACGATGCTTTTTTCAAGCGTTGCCCAACACTAAAACGAACGGCTGCTGTCTGTTGGCAGCGCTGTAGGCTTACAGCGACTGTTAATGTTAACAGACTGCCGTGTGAAGGCATAGCTTTGCATGGGCTAGAGCGGGATAGCTACATATGATCATGACGTCTAAAAACAAATTCTGTTAAACTTACATATGCAGCTATCGACTGCCAACAAAAGGGTGCATTACATGTCGATAAATTATAAATATTAAGTAAATTAGATAAAATGCATTAAGAAATGCTAGTTTTTACATTATAAATAATAATTAAATTACATTTTAATTTAAAATGCTATTAACAAAGTTGCGTTTTGTTCTTTAGTCAAAATAAAATAAAATTAATTAAATTACTGCAAGCATCTAAGCTATTCATCAACTAGGGTATTTAATCTTCGACACTCGAGCGAGAGCAGTTTCATTTGGCTTTTTTTGATGACTGTCCTCTGGTGTTCGTGTAGTTAAGCACAATTTTAATTGATAAATTGCCACTTGGGCCATTACTTGTCGCTCTGCCTGCGCTGTCTCTGCAGTTGCCTCTGCCCGCGCTGTCTCTGCTTGTGCTGCTGCTGCTGTCTCTGCTGTCCCTGTTGCCTTGTCCTGTCGACAAGGACGCTTTGAATAATTTGCAAAGTTGCCAGCGAGTTGTCGACGTGGATTGCCAGCTTCACTCCCGGTCGCGCACACCCTCTTCCCTCTCACCCAGCTACTGGAGGTGGTCTAAGTAACGTTTACATCATCAAATAAAATAAAATGCTTGGACTCATTTAAAAAGCAATTAAATATTAAAAACACTTGTCCAATTGTAACGACAAGTGGAGCATGGGCGGGCAGAGGAAAGCATGGAGGGAGGGAGGTTGTCCTGCGCCACTGACTTTTGGAATTTTGATTGTTTCTTTGCGTTTCATTTACAACTTACGCCCCTGGGGAAAAAGCAGCGACGGGGATGGGGGATGGGGACTGGGGACTGGGGATGGTCTGCGGTTTTGTTTGAGTGATTATGCAATTAATTAGAATCTCTTTGGTTGTGGTAAATGTTAAGTGGATTGCCACCAGCCGAACGGAACGACATGGAATGGAACGGGACGTGGCGCCATGAAACCGAATCGGGAATGGGCAATGTAATTGAATTTTAATACATTGAGCAAAGAATCGACAAACGAAAACGAAAACGCAAACGCCAAAGAAAACAAACAGCAAAAAAAAACTCCAGCTACAACTACAACAACGATTTGCAATCAAATCGCGTTATGCCACCGACAGAGTTAACGGAATCATTTCCTATGCGGCTGCCAGTTTATTAAAAGCGTTCCGCACACGCGGCAAGAACCGAAGAAGACGAGGCAGCAAAAAGCGAATGAGCAGAAACAAAGCGCAAAGCGATCAAACCGGGCGGTAGCCGAGCATGGCGGAAGGAGTAGGGGAGGAAGCGGCAGCAAAACAATAACAACAACAATGTGGACCAATTTCATACACATTCGCGCGAGCAAAAAAAATGAAAACACGAAAGAAACAAGCGGTATTAATGGGATGACGGACAACCACGAAAGGGGAATACCCTTAATAAAAAAAAGGAAATAAGCGCAACTAAGTAAGAAATCGAAGATCAAATGTCAACAGAGAGAGAACAGAGAAAGGGAGACTGAGTGCAGTGAGCAGGATGCACAGGAAAAAAAAAAACCAAGAGGAGCATAAAGAAAGCACAAGGGCAGAAAGCGAAAAACCGATAAATCGATAACGTGAGTGAAATAGTTGAACCGCTTGCAGAAGCAGACGAGAACATCACATTGAAAAGGGGAAGATGAAAAGCAAGCAAGGAATAAAATGTATTTTCTGAAAAACGTAAGACAATTCAAAGAACGTGAAATTTAATAACCGAAACAATAAGTGAAGAGCGAATGACGAATACAAAAAAACAGAAAACAGTAAAATATGAATGAAAATATCCGCAAATGGAGCAATAATCCTATTAATTAAGCATGTTTTCCTTCGGTAATTCCATTTCGAAAAGGGAATCCAATGATTCCGTGCTGTGAAACCAAGCGAAACTATTCGAGGCGTTGCCAAATGCCTTGGCAACTCGTAATACCCTTGCAAAAGGGATGTGCCCTGGCAGTGAACAGCGGCCCGAGGAGGAGGAGGGGCAGGAGACACACGTAAGCGTGGAAGTATTCCATTAATTTGATTAGACTTTCAGGCGGGACGAGTCGTTTGAGACGTTTGAAGTTGCGTGCAGCGCAGGCAGGAGGAGGCCGAAGGGATGAGGCCACTTCGGCAAGCGTTGCGAATCGAATGCAAAAGGCAATAAGGAGCTAGGTGGAAGGGTGTAAAAGAGAGACAGGGAGCATGAGCAGCAGGAGGAGCAGGTGGAGCAACAACATCAAGCTGCATGTTGGACACACCTCAAAATTGTCGGCTCGTGGCTTTATGAACTGCCGTTATTAACTGAGAGACAGGGCAACTGTGGGTCGCAGCATTATGCCTCATAAGAATTTAACGCACAAATGCTCAAATTGTCAATAAGAAAGTTGGCACGCCCCCCTCTTTGCCCAACCAACCCTGAGACTGGATATGGGCTAAGCCAACTTATTTACTTTTTATACCTCAACGTGGCACACACATTAAATGTCCAGGCTTCTTCATTAGGCTGGAGCAAAGGCAACGGGAGGGTGCAATGAAACTGGGAGCTGAAACTGTTGCCAGGGCAGGCGTAGCAATCATTTTTTATGAAGCCACTTGGTGGGAGCAGCGCGCGCGCAGCGCATCAAAAACCCATTTGGCTGCCATTAACTTGATTGAGTCGAGCTGCTGCTCGGGCTGCTGCTGCTGCTGTTGCTGCCACTAAATGTTGCCACTGTCCTCGGCCGCGTGTAGCGTTTTTGAAGGCATTTAAGTTGTTGGTGGCGACAAAATGAAAATTGATCATGTGCTTTGTCTTTCGGGCACACTCTGCCAACCCTCGCTTCCTCTTCTAGCTGGCAATGTTAACAACTAATATTTTCTTTTTTAAGCCGCTTTCGTAGGTCACAAGGTGCGCGTGGCCAATGGAAACCCCCTCCTTTAGGCCATTAGTTGTCATTAGCGCGCTTTGGCCTAATTAAAGTTGCGCTAAAAATACTCCAATCAGTCATTAAACTTATCTCCTGCCGCATTTATCAAACGACGCGCAGAACTCTTCCACTTCCGTTCTACTCTCCGGCTCTGGCTCCGCCTCCGACTCCGTCTCCGGCTCTGCCTTCACCACCTTCGCTTTTAGCTCGAGTTAATTAAATGCGTCAACTGCGACAACAACAAAATGTTGTCACTTAAAGCTGACCCAGTTTTTGCCTCCATCTGGCAGATTGAATGAGACTATTGAACCGGATGAGACACCCGGGGCAGCCGGGGTGGCACGCAACAGTTTTGTAAATCAATAACTCAGCTTGCCACAGAAATTCCGGGTGCCATTAACAGCGTCTTAAATTGCAGTTGACAAAAGACTTTTCGAAGGTTGCGCCCAAAACTATTTGGTAAGCTGCTTGCGCCATAACCCCAAGGTGTTGCCAGGACAAAGTTCTCTCTGGTGAATATAGAATTCCTCAGGATGCAAGGCGAATGCAGCAGGCAAGAGATGGGATTGTGAAAAACCTCAAATATGGAAATAAATTGATAAGATATTTGAGAATTTTTAAAAGTTTTCCATTCTTCAAAATGTTGTATTTTTCCTTTATAAATTTTCAGCATTTTAAGACTTTTTCTAAGGGAGTATACAATTTAAAGGCAATTATGTCTGTTGCATACCCTGTACACCGTTCATTTAAATAAAAAAATTATATAAAATATTTCTTTCACTTAATAAAAAAATTTAAAAATTTAATAAGTTTCTTGTTCGTGTTATGTTCAAACAGGTAAGTAGATGGGTAACAGGCAGCCTAGACTCTTGTCTAGACCTCGTTGTCTTCTCTTGCCCGTTTCTGCCGCTGAAGGGTATCGGCTTGTCAAGCTGTGTCCACTGCAGCGCTTTAAATTGTTGCTAACTTATTGCGTCACGTGTCAACATAATCATTCGCAATGCCTTTAACTCGCAGGACCTGCTGCAGGTGGCTCGACTCGGTATAACAAATACGCACACACATTTCTGTGTGTGTGTTGGTGAAAAATAAATAAATGTGATTTGTCATTTTGCAAACATAAAGCAGGAGGGCAACAAAATGCGAAGAAACTGCTTTTGAGAGCGCATTAAATTGCAGTCAAATGGCACGCTCTGTGCATGCCAAATGTGCACACATTGGCACACCGACACACATACGCACACTCACGGACACACACGCACACAAATGCACACTCACACCAGTGTCTGTGTGGACATTTTGGCCAATGAATATGCTAGCTTTTGGCTTGTCCTTGCAATGTAGCTGGCAACTGGCAGCAGAGGGAACAGCCAACAGGAAACTGAGAATAAGGAACTGCTAGCTTGGAAGCTGGAGCTGGGTCTGGAGCAGAAGTTGCTTGCCTTGTGGAGTATTAAATTATTCGAGCGTGTGGCGCAAGCAGCAGTGGCAGCAAAAGCGTCTGCCACACGAAATACTTTTGTATGAAACGCTGCGCACACCGAACCGAGTCTAAGCTAGTGAAACCATGCAAGTTGCCTGCGCGCCCAGCAATCTCCTCCTTTACCTTTGCTTTAGCTTTGCCTTCTGCAACTGTTACGCTTTGAACTTGGGCCGACTGCAGCAACAACAATGACAACAATAACAACGTAGTCGTCGCTCATTTGCAGCAAATCAACTTCAACGAGCGGAGTCAATGTTAAGCGCCATGTAAAATTCATTCGACTAAGCACATGGCTAAAGCGCCTCAAGGCGGCAGGTGGCAGCAGAGGTAGAAAGAGAGAGAGAGAGAGAGAGAGAAAGAAAGAGCCAATCAAATATCCAGCATGTCCTGGGATGCGTGCAAAAGTTTGAGGGCGCCAGCTGTCGTGGGCTATGGCACTTGGTTACGTCTTCTGCTTCTGAGTCAGCTTCGCTTGACCCTTGCAGACAACTTGTGATCTGCAGCTGGCCAGCCATTAGTCTGGTAACCCAGGTTTCTTCCGCTTTGCCATTCCCCCCGCACTGCCCAACCATGTTGACATAATCGACAAGGCTGCACGCAAGTTTCCTTGTTGCCTTTGATTTTTGGAGATTTTCACCGTCAACTCGTTGGCTTCACTTGTGGACTTTTTAATTATTAATGCATGCTCAGGTAATGAGAGTAGGAAGAATATAAAGAGACAAATAGAGATAGAGAGAGAGAAAGAGTATCTCACTCTCTTTCTCTCTCTCTCTCTCTCTCTCTCTCTCTCTCTTTCTTTCTACCTCTGCTGCCACCAGAAGAAAAGGAGAATAACAACAATGGGTGTAGGAAGCAGAAATTCTTTGCTACTTAGCACAACATTTTAAATTTGTTAGAAGTATATTGCGCCGGCTTAAAATTGAACCATTAAAAACAATTGTATTCTGTACAAGGTTAAGAAATTAAAGTACACCATAAATATGTTTCTCATTCCTCAATTCATTGTCATCAGTTGGTCAATAAAACTATCAAAGTCCCCTAATTATAATGATTATCAGTTAATACATATAAGTTCAAAATAATATAACCTTTCGAATCATGAAAATTGAAAACATGGGGAACAATAGTTTCGTGAGAAACCAGAGTAGTACGTCTTTTGAAACGAAAATCCAACAAAAATCCATCATTTAACCAAATAATATAATTTTATTTTTGTTTTCAAAAAAAATTAGAAAGTTAAATTTTTTAAGTTGGCTTCTATCTTTCAACGAAGCAATACAAAATAATATATATAAATTATATTACTCGGTAAAAATCTATAATCTACAAACTGCAAGTGTATACAAAATTCCGCTTGATAAACTTCTGTTTTATGTCCAGCCTTCTGTGCATTTGGATTAATACCAAGAAAATGTGCTGTAACACATGTTCATTTATGATAAATAATACCAATTCGTGGAAATTGGTAATTTCTCAGTACTTCAGTTGCAATCATGCCGTGGTACGATACAGTTCTTCTACTCACTATATACTACATCAGCAGGTTTTTTGCGATTCACGTAACTCGATTCGATTTTGACAAAAAAAAGTTTTTTAAATCCTGCATTGCATACAAAATTGTGTCGAAAGTTCATTATGTGATTATCTTGCCCTCCTTTATCTTTTGTGTTTTTATAGTTTTTTACACGATTCCGATTTCCTATGCAAGGAAAATATCCTCATATATCGAGGTTTTTAATGCTGGCTTTTTTTTCTTTGCCAATTTTCTTACGAGCAGAAGCCTACTGAATAATTGTGATGAACTTACGAAGCTGTTAAACTTATTTCTAAAAGTCGTAAACATGCATTCTCAAGTTTTTGGAGAGCCTCTTAAATTGGCCACTCACTATATTATATATTTTTTTGTTCACGACATTTTTTTACTATCAATGAAGTGGAGAAATTCAGTAGATGTAATTTTTAATTTTCTTAAACTTCGAGCGGCATTGCAACTTATTTTAGGCAAAATCGCCTTGTTAGTTCAGTTTCAAATGTTGACATCCCTTGCCCAGTGCGTAAGCTTCTTTCCCTCAGATGTGGAAGAAAAAAAGAGAGGGCTTTACATAGACTATACTTGGCAGCTTATTAAACTGCGTCAAAAACTGCAGAAATATCTTTGGCCATTAATTATTTATGTACTAGCAAAAGACCTTTGTTATATTATAATTAATGGGTTATATCGATACTGGCAACTATTCGGTAAGCTGATTTATTTTATGATGGCCGACTTTCTCCTTTTGGATGGAATTTCCTTGCTGATTATGACCACAACTATCTATCAAATGGAGGTTAAAATATTGGATCGCTTATATGACCAGGAATTGTTCGAAATCCTATTAAAATTTAAAACTAAAAGAACCGTGAGCTTAATAAAGGTAAGCTATGAATCTCACTAATGTCTTTGCTAATGTTTTTTTTTTAATTTTTACAACAGTTGGAGCAAATTCATCTTAAGTGGTGCACTTCCATGGAGAGAAGAGTCACCCTCATTAATTTTATGTTCCTTAGACGTTTTATGGCTTTGGAGTTCATAGACTGTATTTTCCAAAACATTCTTCTAGCGTTAAGTTTCAGCGTGAGTTATAATTACATTGAAACAGGAAAACAAATATGAATCAATAACTATAAGTCCATAGTTCAAATAAATGTACACTGTTTTTACAGTTATATATAAGTATTAAGGGAAGCAACAATCGAGCGTGCGCGACTCAAAGATATCCTTCGCATAGTTTTGAAAAACCGTTACAATCATGCTACAACAATTTTAGTTCCAACAAAATAAATTTGCACATATTAAATCAAATGTCTTAAAGTCGGGTATACTACGAAGATATAATTTCTATCAGCTTACTTGTTCTTACATACACATAAAGATACACACACAAAGACGTTAAACGTCGTGTTGCGTGATCGATGTCACGGTGTGCAAAGGCACAGACAGCGGAACTATGAAAAAAATTTGACTTATCAAACTGTCGTCTGATCAGATTGCAATTCGAAGGTTAGATTTAAATATTTTTAGACCATGGATTTTAAAAAAATACATGGTCTATTGTGTTTGTCGAAATATGCGTAACAGGCAGAAGGAGGCATCTGCGATCACATAAAGTATATATATTCTTGCTCAGTATCACTAGCCGAGTTGATTAAGCCATGTCTGTCTGTCTGTCTGTCCATCTGTATGAACGCCTATATCTCAGAAACTAAAAAAGCTAGAGTCACCAAATTTGACGACAACACTAATGTGAATCATACGCTGTAAAATTTTTATAAAAATTTGGGGCACGCCTACTTCTGCCCCGCAAATCAAAAAACCGTATTGCAAGCGCCTATATCTCAGAAACTAAAAAAACCTGAGCCACGAAATTTGGTGACAACACTTATGTGAATCATACGCTGTAAAATTTTTATTAAAATTTGGGACACGCCTACTTCCGCCGCCGTTAATCGATAAACCGTATAGCAGGCGCAATAATAAAGCTAGAGTAGTGAAACGATCGCTGAAAATTTGGTTCTGATCGGATAGTGAACATAAAAGTTATTCAACGTTTCATATAGATTTGCACTGCGCCCACTGCAAGCAAGCAAGCAGTGTTTTTTCCAAGCAGAGTTTTTTCCAACTGCTTGGACTGCTTGACGTCTAACTGAAAATTATATGTTGTTTATTATTTTTCTTTGAAAAACACGTTTACCAATAACAGTTTTTTAAATCATTTTTTTTCATGACCTTGAAAAATTCATGGTCTTATACAATCAACACTTGACTGTAGCCGTTCTTACTTGTTTGAATAGAAAAGAAGTCCATCATTTAACCGAACAATGTACATTTTTTTTGACATTCTATCTTTCAATAAAGCATTAGAAAATAATATATATAAATTATATTACTCGGTAAAAATCTATAATCTACAAACTACAAGAGTATACAAAATTCGGCATGATAAACTTCTGTTTTATGTCCAGCCTTCTGTGCATTTGGATTAATACCAAGAAAATGTACTGTAACACATGTTCATTTATGATAAATAATAATACCAATTCGTGGAAATTGGTAATTTCTCAGTACTTCAGTTGCCATCATGCCGTGGTACGATACAGTTCTTCTACTCACTATATACTACATCAGCTGGTTTCTTGCGATTCCCGTAACTCGATTTGATTTTGACAAAAAGCAGTTTTTTAAATCCCGCATTGCATATAAATTTGTGTCGGCAATTCATTATGTGATTATCGTGCCCTGCTGTATCTGCTGTGTTTTAATAGTTTTTGCCACTATTCCGATTTCCCATTCAATGAAAATATCCTCATATATCGAGGTTTTTAATGCTGGCTTATTTTGCTTTGCCAATTTTCTTGCGAGCAGAAGCCTACTGAATAATTGTGATGAATTTACGAAGCTGTTAAACTTATTTCTAAAAGTCGTAAAAATGCATTCACAAGTTTTTGGAGAGCCTCTTAAATTGGCCACTCACTATATTATATATTTTTTTCTTCACGACATTTTTTTACTATCATTGACTTGGAGAAGTTCATTTGATTTAATTTTAAATTTTCTTATATTTCGAGTGGTGTTGCAACTTTTTTTAGGCAAAATCGCCTTGTTAGTTCAGTTTCAAATGTTGACATCCCTTGCCCAGTGCGTAAGCTTCTTTCCCTCATATGTGGAAGAAAAAAAGAGAGGGCTTTACATAGACTATACTTGGCAGCTTATTAAACTGCGTCAAAAGCTGCAGAAATTTCTTTGGCCATTATTTATTTATGTACTAGCAAATGACCTTTGTTCTATTTTAATTAATGGGTTATATCGTTACTGGCAACTATTCGGTATGCTGATGTATTTTATGACGGTCGACTTGCTCTTTTCGCATGGAATTCCTTTGCTGATTATGACCACAACTATCTATCAAATGGAGGTTAAAATATTGGATCGCTTATATGACCAAGAATTGTTCGAAATTCTATTAAAATTGAAAACTAAAAGAACCGTGAGCTTAATAAAGGTAAGCTATGAATCTCACTAATGTCTTTGCTAATGTTTTCTTTTTAATTTTTACAACAGTTGGAGCAAATTCATCTTAAGTGGTGCACTTCCATGGAGAGAAGAGTCACCCTCTTTAATTTTATGTTCCTCAGACGATTTCTGGCTTTGGAGTTCATAGACTTTATTTTCCAAAATATTTTTGTAGCGTTAAGTTTCAGCGTGAGCTATAATTACATTGAAACACAACTTTTAAAAAACAAATATGAATCAACAACTATAAGTCAATAGTTATTATATATATAAGTTTTAACGGAAGCTACAATCGAGCGTGCGCGACTCAAAGATATCCTTCGCATAGTTTTGAAAATCCCGTTATAATCATACTACAACACTTTTAGTTCCAACAAAATAAATTTGCACATATTAAATCATATGTCTTAAAGTCGGGTATACTACGAAGATATAATTTCTATCAGCTTACTTGTTCTTACATACACATAAAGATACACACACAAAGACGTTAAACGTCGTGTTGCGTGATCGACGTCACGGTGTGCAAAGGCACAGACAGCGGAACTATGAAAAAAATTTGACTTATCAAACTGTCGTCTGATCAGATTGCAATTCGAAGGTTAGAGTTAAATATTTTTCTTTAATATGTGCATATGCCAAATAATGATATTATAATTTTAATACTATACTTTCTAGTCCCTTAATATTTATTATGGTGGGTCAATCTGGTTCAATCTGGTAATTTTTTTCAGAAACCTCAATCCCAAATTTTGTGTCAATACCTTTTATAATAGCTGAGATCTGTGCGTTCAAACATACAGATAGAGGGGGCTGGCAGACGGATAAACAGACGGACATGCAGACGGATAGACTGCTTCGTGGGGTCTGACACAACTCCTTCATCACGTTAGGCTAAGTATAGCTAGTAAACCCTTTTTCAATTGCATCAAATGGTACAAAAAATTGAGGAAACCAGGGGTACCTGAAATAATAATTTCAACTTATATGAAGTCAGATACGTTTGTTAGGCAGCTTGAATTACCTTAAATTCCCATCACGAACCTTAATCTATATTTGTAGTAAATATGTCCACAGTTAAGAAGCTAAACCATTAAGCCATACTTTAAACTCATTGCAAATCACCAAAACTATCCTTCAGTTAGCCAATAAACCCATTAAGATCCCTAGGGCAATATGATATTCTGTATGATAAACATATATAATTCTAAACTCTGATTGTTAACCCATGTCCCCTTTGACAACACCACTTGCTGTGCGTTTTTGAGTATTTTAAAAAGGTTTACGCTTAATTGACAATTCATTTATGAGGCACAAAGCAGGTCCTGGAATGCCAACCGTAACTGGAACCTCACACACATCACATCAAGCTAGTACACACACACACGCGCACACAAAGCGACACTATCTTTCTTACCTCCACCCCGCTGAGCTGCTCCAGTTAAAGAAGAAGCGTTAAAGTGCAAAAGATTTATGAAATTTATTTATGTGCCTGTAAAAGTGCCAACGGCAAGTGGTGCAGTGGAGAAGATGACTGGGGGGAAAGCAAAGAGAGAAGGGTATTTGGGCCGGGCTAACATCACATTCCCATCAACGGGCAGCGGCTGCCATCACAATTTTTCGTTGTTGCGGCGTAGTCGTAAGCGGATTTGCGACAAAACTCATTCAAGTCCACCACGTCCCCCACCCCCCATCACTCCATCCTTGCTCTCTCTCTCTCTCTCTCCTTGCTCTCGGACCAGATGGACCCTGGCCCGGTGCGGTCGGTTGAGCACAGTTGACGGAAGGCTAGGCATCGCCTTGGAGGCTCCTGCAGCTTGTTAGCAATGACAGCGCCCTGGCTAAATCCTGTTAAAATTTAGTGCAAAATAAGATAGAATGTTGCCTCATGTCCTTTGCCTTTTCCCTTTTCCTACTTCTTCTTCTTTTTCTTGGGCGCGGAGCGACAAAAAAGTAAATTATTTCTTCTACATTTTCATTCACAAAGTGAGAGAAAGAGAGGGAAAAATGGAGAATACTTTTTGGTTCTGTGTGCACTTTTCATTCTAAATAAAATAAAATGGAATAAAATTGTCACAAAACTGACCCGACTTGGATATATATGTCTATATACAAGTATATATTCCGCTGGTCATAAATTGTCGCTCAAAAGCTGCAAAAACAATAAAAATAAATGAACTTGGGTTGAAGAACCCGGAAAACGTAAATCGAGAGCCAAGAACCGAGAAATGGGAACTGGGAACAGAGTCGAAAACCCGAGAATGGAGAATGGAGAACAGCGAGAACCAAAAACAAAAACCCAAGCAATTTCATTATTATTGCCTTCTGTGCGGCTGCTTTTCTCACCCATTGTTTATAGCAGTTCTCCCATCGCATTTGTTGTTGGCCCAGCAAGAAAGCGCATGCTAAACGATAAAAACATGGAACGTCATTCATCCCTACAAAACATTAAACTGAACCTGCGAATTGAATTTTATTCTAAATTAATAATGCACAACTTTGCACATTTAAAGGGTGAAAAAACAAGAAAAATTCAGTCAATTGCCAAAATAAAATATTTATTCAATAATTTCTGAAAATAAACAATGCATCGACAAGAAAAATATGCATAACTAATTTGGCATAATAAAACAAACGATTTTAAGCCTGGCCTGAAAGAGAAAGTATGACGAAAACAACGCTTAAATAAAATATAAAATTTTATTAATTTATTTCCATTCGAGAAATAGAATTTCATTTGAGACAAAAACAAGCTAAGCCCAAAATAAAAATGTCTTGCTTAATAAATCAACTTTAAATTACGCTTGACTAGCTCAGCTTTATTTGCCATGACCGAAAGAAAGGGAAACGAGCTAAAACAGGACAATTTTCTCAATGCTATAAAGTCGTTTTAATGTCCAAGGCAACGAAGTAATCCAAACTAACTAAAATCCCGCTTAACCCATTTACACAGCTCGTCTACTTTGTTCCGCAATCGGTTCATAAACCTCATTTCTCTCATTCTCTCTGTCTTTTTAACTTAGGATTGTGTGCGTGTGTGCGTGTGTGTGGTGGGTGTGCTTGAGTGTGCTTGTATCTCTATTCAAAAAGACAAACAAAAAGCAGATGGAATCAAAATAAAATACTCATAAATACCAGTGAATATGGCAACGTTTACATGAAGCGACTTCAAAGCGTCAACCCAGCACGGCAGCTTAGAGAGAGAGAGAGAGAGAGAAAAGAAAGAGGGAAGGGGTGGAGCGAACAGGAGAGGGTTATGCAACGAACACCGATCGGAGTTGAAACGGAAACGGAAGTGATGCTGTTCGAGTTTCTAAGTCCCAACACGTGCTGCTGCGTATATTAGTTTTTCTTGCTCTCTTTCTTCGTAGTATTTTAGTTTCCGTTAGTCTGCTCCACTTTTTCCGTGTCGCATTTCACTTTTCATGCTGCAAGTTTTTTCAGCTTATTTACAGTTTCATAAGGCGAACTTTAATTCACCTCGGAACATCGAGTGGGACAGTAAGAGAGTGGGGAAATCAACGAGCAGCGAAGGATGCGTAACAGCAGCCTTGGCACTCTATAAGCTGCTCGCTTGACAACTTAATGTCGCTAGAAGGGAAAGGAGCAAGGCGAGGTGGGGAGGCTCGCAATTTGTTTGGCCCTCAAAGCAACCAGATGAGGCCAGACAAATAAATATCGAGAGAACCGTAAGGGATTTTATTGTTGGACCGTGAGCTTATAATCTGACATTGGTTATATACCCATAGCAGAGCTCAAAACTCAAACAGACTCGCAGCCAAAGCGTACAGAACAGAACAGAACTAACTGGCAAAACCAAAGTCATTTATTGTACTCAGCCCAAGATAGTTTTACATTTTCAACGCACACACACTCACAAACAGCAACAACGAATAGAATCATTCATGGTTTTCAGAGCATGAATCACATGCAAATCGCCGAGCTGGGCTGGTCAGTGTAAATAGATTCATAAATCAGTATGAAAACATTATTTTGATTTCCGTTTCACAGGATGCCACAAAAGAATTTCGAAGAGTCTGAGATGCCGACGGAAGCAACTAATTGGAGCGTAAAGTAAATTCCGTAAAGTGCATTGAGTTCTTATTTTGCTGTACACTTTCGGATAATGTCTTTGGCATTTCTTAAGTTGTTTGCTCGTTCAGAAATATGTAGGGAATAACCACTTTTAATTAAAGAATCTTAAAAGTGGCTATTCCAGCTATAATTCTTCTGTGTTGTCCTTACTTTTTGAGAACTATTTTAATAAAGGCGTCTTTTAAGGTGACCATCTACTATACCAACTTTATTTATCTCTCTTTAAATCTTTGAATTTTCAATTTCTAGCGACTGATAAACTTTTGTTTTTTAGGGTGACCATCAATCAGCAACTTTTAAAATATTTCTTAATGATTTGTCTTTAATTACTTGATCTCAATCTAGAATACACACCTTTCTTTTAGGGTGACCATCAACTGTAATTTAAAAGCGTTTATTTTGCTTAAAGCAATTTATATCAGATGTAGATGCTTATATTAAATGGAGTATAACTCCAACTCCAAACTACCATAAAAAGTACAATATATTACAGCGTATTTCACCTTTCACCTTCTACATAACATAAGGGTGGCCATACTTTTTCCTAACTTCAGCCTAACTCCTCCTAGAAGACTCGCTCTCTGAAAAGCCTATCTCCTTGCACAGCTCAACTCTATCACACAATCTCATTTTCTTGGCTGTTTTGCTTTCTTTTATCGCTCATCAAGCGGAAGGATGCAAAATGTTGACAGAGCGTCATGCGCCTGGTGAATTATGAGTGGTTTTTTTGAGACTTAGGCCATTGGCAGTGTAACAATGAGCACTTCCGCTTGTCCAACTGACGACCCTCACTCTCCCTCTCTCTCTATCCCTCTCTCATTCTATTTGTTTGTGGGGGCAGCTGCTGCTCTGCCGTTGGCAGTTTTGCAATCAACTCGAGCGCACAGAAAAGTATGCTACAGTTGAGAGACTGCAACAGGAAGAGATCGTGTGAAGGAATAGAGGGGGCTGGAAAGCTACATAAGGAATCGCCCTGTGCATTTGCTGCATAAATGTCAGGGCACAACTCATGACATATGAAATGAGTTTTTTTCTTCATATTTCTGCTGAAATTGTTGCTGTTATTGTGCGGTGCCAGCTGGCGGCAGCTATTGGATTGCATCTCCAGTCACTGTTTAATATTTCCGCTTGCACACTTGCTTATTTATTATGTTTTCCGCCGCCACGCGGCGCACAGTAACATCAACAAAAACAGAAACAAAAAACGGCAACAACAATAACAACAACAGGAGCACCCTCAACCCTCTGTGGCTCGTTCGCTCGCCGTCTGCTTGGGCTCAAGTTGCTCTTGACGCCATTATACAGCCAACTAAGACGGCGGCCACATGTGCTGGCAGATGTTGTTGTTGTTTTGTTGTTGTTGCAGTTGCCCTAATGCCTTTTTTTCGCTCGACTTCCTGCACGACTTCTGTCTGTGTTGGCCTCCCGCTGTGCAGTCATCTCCTCCCCCTAGCCCGCCTCCTTGTTTCCTTTCTGCCCTGTCCCTGCCCCATGTTAAGTGCCTACATAGGATAATCTGCACATCTCAAGTCAGCGCGTAATTGTAGTCTCCCAATGCAGTCAAGCTGTGCAGTTGACTGCAGTCACTCCTCGCACGCTTCACCCTTGCCCACGTCACACCTCCTGCACCTCCCCCTCCGCCTCCTCACACTGCCTGCTTCGTCTTTACGTCATCTTCAACGTTTTGTGCTGTGTCGACAATCCTCATGAGCTTTGCATTTTGTAGTGCTTCCCGGAGTAGACGCTTTAAGTAATTACCATGTCGCGTTCGCAGTCTGCAGTCGGCTGCATGCCACACACAGCAGGAGGCAGGGGGGGGTAAGTGGCTGCTAGCTGAGACGCAGACGCAGTAAATTTAGCTACTTAAGGCCAAAGGGGTCAGGGGTCTGGGAGCTGAGCTGGCCACCACATGCAGCTTTGGCTTATTAAATAAAGCGACAAACTGCGTGCGTTGTCTTCGCTGCATGTTGCATGTTGCTGCATTATGAAGTGCGCTGCATGCGGCATGTTGTCAGTCAATAACTCCAGGCTGACTTGCAACTGCCTGCAGGGTTCACGCCTCGACGAAATGAAATGAAAACTGTGCCAAATGGCAAAAGAACCGCAATCAGCATCAACTGCAGATGCTGAAGAGCAGCTAAAGCAGGCGAGGCAGACGAGGCAGAGCCTAATTAGGCACGTGACTGACGGCAGCAGAGATGAGTAAGAAACAGAGCAAAAGAGAGAGAAGGAAGAGAGAGGCGGAGCAGGGAGCGATAAGTAAGTGAAGTCAAGCGCTCATGTCGTTGACTTTTCGGAGTTGCGTTCTTACACTCGCTGCACAGATTTGTCTCGACTTTAACGGACTCCATCAGCTCCCCGCATGCCCTTCCCAGTACCGTTTCAATTACACAGTACGACGGGGTCGTCAGGCGGCAGTCGCTCAGGCAGTCAGGTCGTCTGGCAGTCAAATATCCAAACATTTGATGCCTTTTCAATTTGCTACACGAAAATAAAATGTTTGTGAACGGAAAGGGGAGGGAGTGGAAAGAAGAGGGGAAAGAGGTGGCTACATAAACCGTTGATGTGTGTAGTGCGTATCAATAAAACGAGCTACAGCTTTGGCTTCAGCACAAGCTGCTAGGCAGCGTTTGATGTCGTTGTCTCGAGGTTGCTTTGCATACCCTGCGAGCAATGAGAATCACTGAAAAAGGGTATACAAGGAGCTTGTCAGTTCTGTTATTGTAGGGCAACGTTTTAAATACAATGCAGGCACCTGGGTTGTAAATCTAAAGAATTAAGAAGAATATTTTACAGTCGCGTACATGAAACTGTTGATTGTTTCACTCGCTTCCTTTTGTGGTCGTTGAAGTTCACACTACCACGCAGCTAAGGTGCTTACGCCAACGCAGGTGTTTGCCACATCAACGCCACACACACACACACACACACACATGCATGCACACACACACGCACACTCACGCACCTCGCACACGAGCTGGCATATATTTGTTGTTGGAATTTGCCATCAAACAAGCAGCAAACTTTCATGTTATTGAAAAACGAGCGAAGAATCGAAAAAATCCTTAATACTTGCTTGCTATATAATATCAGATGACAGAGACTGCCTGTCAGTGAGTGTGTGAGAGCTGTCTGTGTGTGTATGGGTACTGTGTCTGTGTGTGTGCGCGCTCGCTAAGCACCTTTAAATGGATACCTTTGTCGCATTGTGCGTTGATTAAATTGTTTCTCTGCTGCTGCGCATCTTGTAAACATTTTGTATACCTACAAAGATTATATAGTATACTTTGTATATAGGCATGAGTGATCAGCCGATGAGATGTTGCATATTAGCTTGTTTTTGATGGATAATCGCATGTCAGCGGGCTGAGAGATTGCGAAATTGTCGCAACTCATGAATGATGCAAGCAAAACGAAGCAAGATAAAAGAACTTTACAAAAAAGGCTTAAGCAACAGATTAGGAAACAAGCAGAACATCAATTGAAATGTTTACTTTGTGCTATTATTAAGAAAAAATGATTTTAAATTGTTTATTAAATTGAGCTATTGCCTGAACCTGAGCAAGTTCAAGGAGATTTTTGTGCTGTCATCGATTTTCATTCATTGTTCGCTTTTCATTCCAAGCGCACTTAAAAGCGCAATTGATATGCCTGTGGATGAGTGTGTGAGTGTCTGTGTGTGAGTGCGTGTGTGTGAAGAGGCACAGGAGCAGCTTCAACAGTTGTTCGCCTGACACCTGAACTCACCTTTTGTCAAGCGTCGAGAGAGTGCCGTGTGTAATTTATGTATGCGGGCATATTGTGTTTCAAGGACATTCTCATTACACGCAACGCGAACTTCTTGTTCAGGGCCATAAGCAGCAGGGCCCAAAGCCAGCACGCCGCTGGCCAACACCCCAACAGCAACAGCAACAGCAACAACAACTAAGACCACAACAACAATAAGCACAATCCGCATTAGCATTTTTCGCAGCTTCCACTTGCTTTTTGCTTTATGGCCAACTTATGCGCCCTGTTGGCGTGTGCCCCCTCCCTTCTCCTCCACCAAACCTCCCTCTCTCTTTCTGCCCGTGTGCGTGTAGTAGGCTAAAAGCCATTGTTGTTGTTGTTGTTGCTGCTGCTGTTGTTGGCTTAGTTTGTCGTGAGTCCTCTGGCATCCTTTGCCCAGCTATTCGTGTTGGCCACAGAAGTGCTTTTAGTAGTTTGGCATTGTCTGCCACAAGATCGCCAGCAAGGTGGGCGGGGCGTGGCCGTGTGGTGCGTTGCGGTGCGGCAAGGGGATCAGGGTTTACGCTGGGTTGTCATGTCTTTGGTTGGGCATTAAGTTAATGCGCTGCGCTTGCCATGGCTGACAAATCCTTGACACTTGCCATGACTTGGCCAAGAGAAGGTCGCGGGGGCGGGAATCCCTTCCTTACCTGGTTTCATTAAGTCATTAGGCATTGTTATGGCTCCTCTTGTTGTTGTGGTTGTTGCAGTTGTTGTTGTTCTTGGGCGCTGGTTACTTTGACCTGGTCACTATGAGCTTGACTTGACCTGGCTGGGACTCTTACTGCGTGTGCGTGTGCAGGTGTGTTAACAGGTGAGAAATTGCTTAATTGTAATTTTAACGCATAACAAACTACGAAGTCTCTCTCACTCTCTCTCACTCACGTACTACTTGCGGCACGCTCTATCAAAGATTTCGGTCGTCAGCTGGCCAAACAGTTCATGGCTAAGACCCACACACCCGCACACCCGCACATACACCCTCACACACAGCTGCCTGTTCGATGATGATGATGATGACTAATGGCACTGACCCCCGTTCGGTCCTCGAGGCGGTCCAATTCAATTAACCAACATTTGCCCACACCCTCTTGCACCTGTCAGCCTTCGCTTTCTTCTTCATACTCAATATTCTCTCTTCCCACTGCCCACTCCTTCCCTGCATCTGTTCATATTAAATTTCGAGAGAGTACATGATTTTGTTGTTTTAGCCGTAGCTAGTCGAGTGCAGGCTGCTTTAGCGCTAATTAGCAAATGTCTGGAGCATCTCGTTCGGGCTTTAACGCAGCGCACATAATTCACACACACACTCGCATTCGCACACACACACATATATATAACATACTTCATATATTATCAGGCTGTCCCCCTCGCGCTCCTCTACTGATACGCTAATGAGCTGAACGTGAGCATTTTCTTGCATTCCGACTTACTTTCGCCCTGGAAAAGTGTTGTTGTTTTTCCAGCTGTTTGCACGCTCGCTCTCGGCATTTAATTAAAGAGTCTTTCGCACACCTCACCCATACACACACACGCACACACACACACACACTCACACAGAGAGAGAGCTTGCATAATGCTTCATTTATGGGTTAATGCACTGACAATTGCAACTTGTTGTTTGTCGGTCTCTTTTTCTCTGTGTGTGTGTGTGTGTGTGTGTGTGTGTGCGTGCGTGCGAGTGTTTGTTGACACGCTTGTGCATTAAGTGCTGTCAACTTGTTTAAACCGTAGAGCAAGGGATGGCAGGGGGTAGATAGGGGGCATTGCGGAAATAGCATATAAAAATATTTACAAACACCAACAATAACAGAACTCTGTGTGTCGTGTGTGGGTGTTCGTGTTTGCGCCTTTGCCAACAATTTAAATGATGTTTTATGCACTGACAGCACAATTAATTGCATAGTTATTTAATGAACTTGTTATTGTTGTTGCTGTGCATATGTATATTTTATATGCAAATTAATTGTTTAACCATAATTGGTTAACAGCTCCAACTGGACATCTATGCCGCACTTGCCACAACCACTTGGGAATCACAAGAGGCCGGCTCAAATGCAATATTTATGTCGCGCACTTTGGGGACTCCTACGTGTGTGTATGTGTAGCTGTGTGTATTCTTTTTTTTCACTCTGCTTCTTGTGGACTTTCCCTTTTCACAAATTTAATACCGAATCGTTGTCGCTCAACTCCGCGGGGAAATAGCCCTAGAGATTTATCTCTGCCCTGTTTTACAGCTTAGGTTGACATTAAAATATTATTAAATAAACAAATTTTAAACAATGTTTCATAATAGTAAAAAAAATATAATATTAAACACAAAAAATAAAAGTAGGCCAATTTTGCTTTTGTTTTTTATTGACTGTAAATGAGAAAAATAAATTTAAAATTATTTTAAATATACATAAACAATAAAAAAGTTCTCAGAAAGCTCCCTATTATTAATTAGACTTGCTCTATATTAACATTGTTACCCACAAGTAAAGGAAAGTACGTGTACAAATAGATGCAACAGGTTAAAGAAAACTTTTGTTTTTTTTTATCCGATACAAAAAACTTCTTTTTTCATTTCCTTTTCAATTGCTGAGCCCTAAAAAAAACTTTATAAAAATTGTAGCGAACTTTAGCTCGATTTGCCTCCCTGGCCTCCCTCTGCCTTTCACTCGATATTGGAAATTGCCAACAGGTATTGCTGATCGGCAGACTTAAGCTTGCACACACACACACACACACACTCACTCGCACTTAACGCATCATCTCAGCCATTTTTATTTGTTGTTTGCCAACGCGGCGTGTGCGTCACCTGGCGGGCAGACATACAAACAAACAGATAAACAGACAGTCAGACAGACAGATAAAGAGACAGACGGAGAGACAAACATGGCGAGTAAACAAGCCGACGAGCATATGGGCCAATACCGACGCCATTGGGGCAACGACGACAACGACGACGCCACCAACGAAATGACAAAAATTACAATTGCGTTTTGCGTTTTGTCTTATGTCACGCAGAGGATTTCGTACGATTTTATTATCAGTTTGTTACGTGTGTTTTTACGGCCGACAACAGCAACAACAACAACAACGACGGCAACATCGACAGCGAGCGGAACAACAAGCACTCTCTGTAGCTGACTGACTGTCGCTCCTCCTTTCTGTCTGTCTATCTTTTTCTCTCTCTCTCTCTCTCTCTCTCTCTCAAGCAAGCCACGCTCGCAAGGCGTACACGCTGCGTATACGTGATGCGTGATTATCTTGTTGTTCAGCGCAGTAACATTGTGTATGTGCATGTGTACTTGCGTATGTGTGTGTGTGTGTGTTGTTGCCGTGCACTACAAATGAAATTGGAATACCTTCAATGCCTTTGACAACATTTTGCACAAATTACGTTTGCTTTTTCCTTATTGAAATGATGCTCGTTAATGTACGCAAAGTTGCCCTTTCTCTCAGCTCTCCTTATTGTTGTTGCTGTTGTTACTGCCGTTGTTGTTGTTGTTATTGCAGCATATTGTTCGAAAGTAAACTAACATTCCATAACGAAACGTTGACCATTAACGGTTTTCCAGTATGGCTTTAAGGGCCATTTAAAGCTCGCTTTCCCTCTCGTTCCGTGTGCACATTGTCTCTATCTCTCACTGCCTTCCTCTTCTCGCACGCCTTGTCGCGGCACGTGGATGCGTGGGCTGATTATTTAAAAATTTATGAAGCCAACGAAGCGCAGCTGAAAACTTTTGCGCAAAACTAAACAAAACTGCAGCGGGCAACAGCGGTGGCAACAGCAGCGACAACAACAACAGAGCAGCTGACAACAACCAAGGTGTAGAGGGAGATGGGGGGGAAGTAACAAACAGGAGCAACATCAACGACAACAAACAGGACAAGAACAACAATGAAAGCTAGCGACGTGAGCGCTGAACGCATTCCTAGCGTTTTTGCTGCTCCTTTCGACGAGTTTTAACCACAGACTCTGGCCAGGCCAGGCCATTGCCACGCCCACTTTTTCCCGCCTCTCACCGCCCTTCTCGCGATAATACGCGCAGCACAGAAAACTTTCCAACATAGTTTGCTACTTAACTCGAGCGTAATAATAAAAGTGCTAAATCTTTTGCTATATTCACTTTGTAAGCGCCCACGTGGGCGCTGGGCATCCATGTGCATAGAGGGAGGGCGTGGCATTAGCGCAAATATTAACACAGCCGCCACTAAAGAAAAGCGCGACGCGCGACGCGCGACGTGGTAAGAAGGAAGGGCAGAGCTGTGAAGCCTTGCAGCAACTGTGAAAGGTGAACGAAAGCAAAGCGAAAGCAATTAAAACAAAATGCAGGCGGGCAACAGCAACAACAACAAACGAAACAAAAGCAAAAATACAGGCAACAATTACAGCAACAAATTCAAAATGAAAATAAACAACTGCAACATGCGAACACGAGAAAGAGAACGAGAGAGCTTGCTGAAAAGTTGTGCACTTTATGGTATTTCATCAAAATACGGTAAGAGGGAGGAGGGAATGGTAGAGCACAGTAAAAAAAGATGATCAAAACGAAAATTCACATAATGTGTGCATGTAAACAGAAGGGAAGAGTGATAAAGAGAGAGCCAAAGCAAGAGTGAGAGAAAGCATTTACTAATGTAAAAAGCAACGAGAAAATGTGTTAAATAACTTTGGGGAAATGTTAACCTAATGAGAAAAACTATTGCTTTTTTGTGCATACATATTTGTTTATTTTTCCGAAATATGTGTAAGTATTTATATTATGAGACTACATCAACAGCTTAATCTATATATATCCCTATATCTATCCGTCATTCTGTATGTTCAGCTATATCTCACAGACTATAAAAGGTGAGATCGCACAATTTTGTATTTATACTAATATTTTATGTTGGCACGTTGGCCTTTTCAGCCTTGTTAAAGAATAAAATCAAAGTTAGAAAGGATATTGTAAAGCATTTAAGTGTTTAATTACTACCAGCATACAAATTATTTTAGAAAATTGTTTACAAATTTAGAAATCAGAAACAAAAGGTTGATTTGGTCACCTGAACAGGTTTCCCCGTAAAGTATGCAACATAAAACTAAACAATGGAGATATTTAAAAATTATTTTAGAAAATTATTTACAAATTTAGAAATCAGAAACAAAAGGTTGATTTGGTCACCTGAACAGGTTACCCCGTAAAGTATACAACATAAAACTAAACAATGGAGATATTTAAAAAAAGTTTGCCTCATTTTAACACTAAGAATTCAAAGTCTTATATTTTTATTAAAGCTGATAACCGTATCTGGACTTATAATTATTATAGATATTTTAAAAGATAATTATATGCAGAAAGGAGTCAATTTTCGAGATTTATATGAGTCTTTTAGCATTTTACCTTTTCCACCTAATATCTCTCTGTCACCCGCTCATTAAGTTTCCCTTTGCATTATAATCTCCGTCAAGTTCTGTTTAAATTTGGCCATTGCATTTGCCAAATTGATTCATATCGAAAACGCAATTGCAAGCAAATTAATTTTACCCCAATCAACATGATTATGCCCCGATTATGCCCTCCTTTGGAAGAGTGAGAGAGAGAGGGGTGTGTACTTACCTGTTAGCGAGTCATGGAAATAGAGCTGCCTTTCACCCCTTCCCCACCTCAGACGCCATGCAACAATATTGTCAGTGAAAATGTTGGCCATCAAATTAAACAATTGCTGTGAGAGAAATTTCAATAAATTTTGTGTTTTTGCAATTTGCAATGCAAACAGCGCGGTTCGAGAATCGAAAATATTGCAATGAATTTCGAATTTTGTATTTTGTATTTTTCTCTCAAATGAATAAATTCATGTTCGCGAATCCACTTTCGAATCGATTTCACAGATTACAAAAAGATTACGCACTTTACTTGCCTCTCTGCGTATCCCCAACCATTATGGCTAATTCAATCAGAATATATGCAGGGAAACTTTGTCAGCGAAAGCGGATTTCAGAACATATTTAGCGAGCGCCAGACCCTAGACTGCGGTAGACCGCACAGCTCAGGTGGAAACTTCTGTATATTTTCTCTGCTCTCGTTGTAGAAATTTTCGTTTAATAAATACATTTCCATGATGAATTTAGTGCTGCGCCGAAAAAGTCTACGCCGTGAAAATTTCCACGGCACGTATTTTTTATTGCTTTCATTTTTCAATAAATTTGATTACGCGGCGCTTTGTGATTATTGGCGCGTGAAAAAACAAATTTATTTTTTTTGTATCGCATTCTACGGCCAAAACCTACCTAAGCTGGCTGCACCATAAAATGTATTGGCCGCCAGTATAGACTGTCCTGGCTCTCCTGGCTGCCGGCGTGGGAGTAGCTCCTGGAGCCTGCAAGCGGCTTAGAGCTCGATGGCACCACCCCCTTTGCTGCCTCGGTTCTGAGCTCGTAAAGTTCGCGCCAAAATAAATAATAAACTTGCCTTTGCTTTTCGGTCAGAAATTTGTAACGAAAATTGTTGTCGATTTTCTTGTTTTTTCTGGCCTGTCCCCAGTTCGCGTCCATTGGCCGCCGCTGATAAGCTGGCTGGGTTTGAATTGCCGTTCAGAATATTTATGATTTTTTCGCTGCTCCGTCTTCCTCTTCCCCCACCTGCGTACCTAGCCTATGGGTTTTGTATTATACCCTGCACTTCGGCATGGCTCAATGTGAGTGTAATAAAGCTACTGATGTGAGCAAGCAGGGAATGGAAAACAACTTAGCTCTATAAATTAAGCTATTTTGAAAAGTTTGCTAACAATCTAAATTGTTTAAAAAGTAAATATGGGTTTCCAATATTATTATATGTTAATAATAGTTATAAGAATTAATTTTGAATCCTCAAAGCAATAATATTAAAACTATTAAAATTATGAATTTTGTCAGCTTTTTACAGGATACCTGCAAATCGAGTTCTTTCTAGTTGATAATACCTTCTTTTGTTTTTTGGTGCTTTTTATTGGATTTTATGCGCGCCTCGTGATCGCCGATTGGGCGTAACGCCGCGGGGCGCGTGAAATGCAATTTTATGGCGCTTAATTCTTAAATCCATTCTTATCAGGCATATCAGGCATATAGCACGACCGGCTTATTACTTTATTGCTGTAAAATTAAAATTGCAAACTTTGTTTTTTTGTTTTTAATTCTGTTTGCTCTTTTTTCTCCTCTTTCATTCCCCAGGTAACTAATGGAGTCGCATGCTCATATTTTACGTAATAAAATGAAAAAAACGTTCAGCATGGACACGCCAAAAATATATATTTGAAAGCCCACTGAAAATTATGTAGGTATATAGGTAAGTGGTGTGCCCATCCTCCTCCTACTCCGCGTCCTTTTCATTGTTGGTTACCTGAATTACAACAATGCGAATTTTTATTGTGTGGCTTTAGCGTTAATCCAGTTTTAATGAAAATGAAAAACTGCACATAGCCTTAATTAAATTGTGGATTATTTATGCAATATGAAATATGCATTAATTTAAATATTGTAAGACCCCGCATTAATGTAGCTTAGCTATGTAAATTGATGGTCAATCGAGCACAAGTTGCATAACCCAAAAGCGATTTAGTTTAGTTAATCAATAGGAGATGCAATACGAAGGTTAAATAAAGCAAACTGAAAACAACGGCTACAGTCGAGCGCGCCCGACAGTAAGATACTCTTTACGCAAATTTGAAACATGTTACAAACATGTGTGAAATATTGTATGCAACTTGGTGTCTCTATGTGTTTTGTTTATAGCTAAGATTCAGACGGTTGAACGGATAGATAGACGGACATGGCTTAATCGACTCGACGTCGAGTGATCTTGAGCCAGAATTTATATACTTTGCTGGGCCTGCCAAAATGAGAATCACTTTTATTGAACCTTTTTAAAAGTTGAAAGTTTCAGTCAAGGCCAAATATTGTACAAAAAAACTTAAAATGTATATATTTATATTATTTATATAAATCCCAAAAATATCACTATAGTATGATTAAGGTATATTTAATATAAAAATTCAATTTGATTTGATTCTACCTGCTGTGCTCTTACCTAATGCAATGCATACAATTTTTAGTTTCTTAATTTAAGTTGAGCATGTTTTACTATTAACTTTTTGTTTTGCAGCTCTGAAAATGCACTCATAAACTGAATTGTGGAATAGTAACACATAAGCCGTGAATACGGCAAAATTATTCATTTGCCAACGATGTGAATAACTCACAGAACAAGCTGCGTCGCATCTAAAACGCGCTACGCAAATGGCAACTTTTTTTCTGCTTGCCGCAATAAAAATAATAAAATCGAGAGAGCTTTATTTATGGCGCCTGTTTTATCTATGTGGCAACAGCAGGCATACAGACATAGACTGCAGTTCGATGTCGATGCCGAGCCTGATGTGGATGCGAATGCCGATCCCGTTGCTTGGCCACTCCTTTTTATAGTTTCACCGTTGACACACAGTTGTGATTTGTAGACGCGGCGGCCGGTGACGGTGATGAGGTGATGAGGTGAAAAGCTGGCAAAGAGCAGAGAGAATAAGGATGAACCAGGGGAGGCGTAAGATGGGTGTGGCAACTGGGATGATGTGGCTGCTGCGTGGCACTTTTTACGATGCAAATCGAGCAATTTGCACTTTTATCGTACGAACGGGACTTGCACGCTTAACACTCGCGTGATTTATGGCCAAAAGGACCAACTTGGTGAGGCTGCTCAGGACTAAGTAGAGCGTACGAAGGAGATGCGTGTTGCATACAATAAGTAAATGTCAGTTAGCACTTCATTTGTCACTGTCGCCCCAAACCGAATTCAATTTGAATTTACATTCGAACTGAATTAGTTGCCACCCCCACACTTCCTAAACGTGGCATAATTAATGCGGCTATTAGCCAGGGGCCTGCAGCAACTTATGCGGCAACCCCTCACCATCTAGCTTACTTCCCCTTCCCCTCTTCATCCTCCTTCTGATAGCGAGCAGACACACCCAGCACGCTGCAAGTTTATTGGCATTGTCAATGTGCTGGAAGCAAGTTTGTTCACTTGCAAGTAATTGAAAGTCATTCTTTATGCAATAATAAATGAGTTTTTCGAACACTTGGCCAGTTACACAGCTCCTTCCCTACCTCCCTGCCTTCCTCCCTCTTCCATCTCTGCAATGGCAACATGGCTTCAATTTCAGTTTGAGTTTTGAAGCGTCACTTTGATGCATGCAGCAGCTGGCGATGGGCCAACTCCAACCTAGTCCTAGTCCCGGTCTCCCCGCCCAGGGCAAGGCGTTGCTTGTATTTGTTGTTGCAGCTGTTGCAGTTGCAGATGTTGTTGCTGGGATAAACAACTGATTGCTGCTCGTTTGGCCGCCATTAGCTCGCACTGCTGCTGCTGATGCCCGTGCTGGTTGGGGGCAACAACAAGTGAAGCCATCTGTATCTATAGCGCCTGACACATTGCCAGTTCATCACGGGGACCCAATGACGGATTTACTCTCGGTTTGACTTGACACCGATGGCCTCAATGTCTGTCTATGTGTTTTGTATAGCATTTCAGACAGCTCTAGTTCGCTCTCTCTCTCTCTCTCTCTCTCTCTTCCCATGCATCTCTCACTCTTACACTCTCCCAAAGCTGCTAGTAGCCCCGCCAACGGCCTGAAGGCATCGTGCGTCGTATGTGGCTAACAAATGTGTGCAAATCTCTCTGCAAACTGCGGCAATCAAAGCGCTTTACAAGCTGTCCAACTCTCCGCCTTTCACTCCCACTTCCCTGCTGATGTCTCTTTGCAGTTCATGCAAATCGCGAGTACGAATAAGCGCGCATTGAAGCTGAAGTTTTTAATTTCCAGCGGGGGCGGGCAAACAGCTCATCATATTTTAATTCGCAATAAATCTAATTAGTGAACTCGAAACCTAATCATGCGTTAACAATTTATGCGCTTCAGTTTCATTCCATGAGCATACCAAATACCATCAATTTTACACAGCCAACTCCTCTTCCCCACCCCAATACCCATTCACCTCTCATATTACCCAACCCACCGCCTCCCTCTCTCATAACTGGCCACTTGGCCCTATCAGCGCACAATTTCTCGATTATGAAAAGCGCAACGCTTGCAGAAATGTTGACCCTCTTTCTTCTTTTCCTCGCTTTCCATTCAATTTGAACTCGAAAACATTCACATGGCGTAATTGAGTGCATGTTATTAAATGCTGCACTGCAGCAACAACAACTACAACGGCAACCCGAATGGAACACACATTTTATGGCAACGTCTGTTGGAGCGTTATGTGATGCTCTATGGCCAAAATGAATCACATGAATTGCACGAATTGCATTGAGCATCTTAACTATGCCCTGATGACACTTGCTGAAAGTGTCCACTTGCATTTTACGATGCTACTAATGAGTCCGATTTATGGCCACATATGAATATAAAATATTTTTCATGTGTTTTTCATGGCTGTGATTATTTTTAATGTGCTTGAAGAGTGAAATATGTGAGCGAAGCATTTAAGAATGGAACATTTTATGGTCTTATGGTACTTGTTTGGTAGTTTAATATTTTCATAGTAATTTAAAAGCTTTTAAAGCTTTTAATTCTTTCCCAATTGATAAATATTCTCAGTTTACAAAAGGGATAATTTTATAAGGTCTTAGATATTCTCATTAATTGATTACAGGAGAAAAGATTTTCAACCGATGAGAATTGCCTCAAAGAATATTTTCCTTACATTCCGAAAATTAATTATGTAAATTTTGAAACCTGCTCATTAGCACATCAAATTTCAATATTAGCTGGTTTCCTCAATTTAATGGCGGAACTTCTATGAGGTTTAACGATCGCAACGAGTGCGACAGACATGGCAGGCTAGGCCTTCCATGCGACATTCGAGTACTGTAATAATAATCGTGAATACACTCACACTATTATGCAAGTCTTGGCTTAACTGCTTTATATTCGCATTCTGAATGCGAGTACACATTCGGGTAACTAAAACTTTTATGGGCCGGAACCATAAAGTTCTACGGCAGGAGCAACAACAATGGGAACAATTCACTCACTTTGTTTCATAGACCATTAAAATTTTACGCGCCATTTTATAATGATTTCAGCAAAATGATGTGCAAATGGAGCGCAAGAGAATGAGTGATGTGACTGCGACAGCAACTGATTTCAATTTGAGATGCGAGTGCGCTTAATTGAATTTATTCCGCTGCCTACTAAAAGTTTTCCCACAGGCTGCTTAATTACCTTTTGGCAAATTACAAATTTCTGTGCACGCCTCTGTCCAATGCCAACAAATCAAAGTCGTAAAAGAAATCGGGCTTGAGCACACCCCTCTCCTTCCCCTCTCTCTGTCTCCTTTCCTGTAATGCAATGCAAACGATCCATCGCGATGAGCTAAGGGCAAGGCTCGAGCATAATCAAGTAGCCGCCACGCTGACCCACCTTTTGCCCAGTGGGCCAACAAATATTTGCGCAAAATTTATAGCACGCGCTTGTTGCCCAAACATTTTGTGCTCAGGATAAGGAATCAAGGTTGGGTTGGGAAAGGAAAAAGTTGACAAACAATGCGTACAACAAGAGCAACAACACAACAGCGAAGGCCAACAGGAATCAGGTTAAAATTAAAATTCTGCATTAATGACGCAAAAAGCAGCAGCGAAAAATCACAACAACTACGACAACAAGGAGAACGGACATAGAAGGCAGCCAAAGGGGAAGAAAAGAATACGGGAAAACATTACACGATGCGCAACGATAACGAGAAGCTCTTCACGAGAAAAGTCACGTTTCGTACGCAAAATTATGAAAATGCCAAAAAGTGGCGCATAATTTCAACTTTGGAAGAGCCCGACAACCCGAGCCCGTATCAGAGGCAAGTCTCGAACAGAATCGGGGAAGTGAGCTGGACCAAGGGAAAGAGTCTGCGGATGTCTGGCAAGCTGAGCATATTAGACACAGTTGATTGCGCCAGCCAAATGAGGCGGTTTTAATTAATTCATCAGCTCAGTATGACGACGACGAGTTCAACGAGGCGAAATGCCAAAAACTAAAAACGCACATTATATTACAGGGTATACTTCGCTTGAGCAATTAACCATAACTGACAGGCAGGAAGGCAGATAGTCGCGTAGCAGACAGACAGACAGACAGACAGGCGGGAGAGTTAAAAATCAACATTAAGTTCATTAAAGATTTTTATTTACCCTGCTGCGATTGCGTCTGCTGTTGATTTTGCTAATTCGATTCATAAATATTTTGTAAATTACTTAAGATTTCGCATAATTTGAAGGCCGCTCGACGTGCAGATTGACAGTAGCTGTCAAGGCTTAGGCTTAATTAGAAACTCCTCCTCGTTGTCGCTACACTGGGCTGTGTTGCTGCGCTGTTGTCATTCCCCTCGACGTTTCGCTCGTCATGTCGTTCACTCTCGCCAACTGTCTCTTCTGCCTATCCCGCCTCTGTAGCCTGTCAACGGCTTAATTCGGGCGCTGTCTGGGCTGAGGTTGGCGGTTCGAGTGGACGTGGGACTTATGTTTTCGCACACTCACTCATTAAAATTCAACAAAATTGTTGCCAAATTAACTCAAACATAAGCGAGCAATAAAATTTCCATATTTTCCCTTGCCACCACGCACACACACACACACACACACACACACACACACACACACACACACACACACACACACACACACACACAAACACACAATCGCAGTCAGAGACACAAAAGTGGCAAGTGGCAATGCCTGCTTCCCCTGTGGCTAGAACTGTGTGCCAACGCCCCTTTGAATCCTTAAAAATGAACAATCCCAGAACTCAAGTTGAGTCGAGTAGAGAGAGAGAGAGAGAGAGAGAGAGAGAGAGAGAGAGAGAGAGAGAGAGAGAGAGAGAGAGAGAGAGAGGAGCGGAGAGTGAAGGAGTCTGGGTTAGCTACGCAAAATGAAAATACAAATATTGAAACAGGAATGCGGCCATATTTAAAGTGTTAATTACGAAGCGGAGCGGCTTAAAGCGAGCGAAACCAGCGTATATTGGGCCTGCCCAAGCTTATGTCCCTTTAAGTCCTTTCACGGTCATTGTGTGGCCTCGCACGTGTCGCACACACACACACACACACATACAACCAAAGGTAGATTTTATTTAGGAACACGTGTGTCTTTATGAGTCATTTCAAAGAAACCTATATTAAAAACAGGACGTTGTTTCTTTAAATCATTTTACCGCGGTTTCTGTCAAAGGATTTTACTTAATTTATATGAATTGAATAAAAAATAAAATAAGAAAGAAAAACTTAAAGTGCCAAGTGTATAAAAACATTATTTTGTTAAGCCATGGCTTCTAAAATTTACATGGTCTATTGGGATTTGTCAAAATGGTCGTATTAGGGCGAAGGAGGCATTCGCAACCATGTTTGTCGGTACGTTTGTCTGTCTGTATAAACGCCTAGACCTAGCAGACCATTCGAGCCACCAAATTTTGTGGAAAAACTCATGTAAATTGCAGTGTCTCAAAGTTTTTTGTTCAATTAGACCACGCCTACTTCAGGCCCGAAAATCGATCAAATTCGTGTGGCAAATACTTTGTTAAAGTATGTAGCTTTGGTGGATATGATGATTATCGTAACAAATCGCTAAAAATTTTTCTACGATAGGAGTAGAAGTTCTATTGTGCGCTAAATATAGATGCGCTGTAGCTCCAAGTAGTCACTTGTTAATCTGATAAAACATAAAGGTCGTGTATATATATTAGCACTTGACCACGAACACATGCATTAGTCACTTGGTTCTTGATTCAAAATCAAGAAAGGTCTTAGCTTTTATAGATGAATAAAAAATTAAATTGCTTTGAAATGACCATACAGAAATTTTGTAATTATCTATATGCATGCACTTACAAATACACTACATATTTGACTTCAAGTTATAATAAAAAAGAGTTAAGTAATTCAAATTGTACCAAAAGACTTGAATATTATTATATCCAGTGCAAAAACAAACGTTCAAACTTATTTTTCTTGTATTGTGTTTCAATTAAATCATATCCCAAACTAAAACTTAATGCTAGAAGCATGTTTTGGAATATAAAATCCATGTAGTCCAAAGCCAAAAAACGTCTGAAGTACATAAAGTTGACAAAGGTGACTTTTCTTTCCATGGAAGTGCAGCACTTGAGATGAATTTGCTCCAACTACTTATAAAATGCATAGAATTAGAGAAGCATTTTATGGGATTGACAGCTTACCTTTAATAGACTTTGGGTTCTTTTGGGTTTTAACTTCAATAGGAAATCAAATAATTCCCGGTCATATAAACGATTCAAAATTTTAGCCTCCATTTGGTAGATGGTTCTGGCAACCATAAGCATGCGAATCCCATTTGAACAAAACAGCATTTGGATCACCAAGGGATACAGTCGCGAGGCAGCCCAGTAACGATATAGTACGGCAGTTATAAACATAGTTGCCTCTAGTGAAAGTACGTAAATAAATAATGGCCACACAAATATTTGTAGCTTCTGACGCAGATTTATAAGCTTTATAAAATACTTTATGTAGAGCTCTCTCTTTTCTCCCTCGTTTGGAGGAAAGTAACTCGTGCGCTGAGTCAATGATTGTAAGAGTTGAAACTGAACTATCATGGCGATTTTGATTAAATAAACTTGCCACTCCAACCGTAATGAAATAAAACCTGTCAAGAAATCTAGCCAACTGATTCCTTGTATATTCTTCGAAAATATCCAAAAATCGCGTATGAAAGTAAATAGAAAGAAGTGACTGGCTAATTTCAGAGGCTCTCCAAAAACTTGATAATGCATATCTTTAAGTTGTAGAAAGAGGTTCAACAGCTTCTGGAGTTTTTCACGATTATAAAGTAGGCTCTTGCTCGCTAAAAAATTAGTAAGACAAATTATATCAATATGTAAAATCCTAATATAAAAGGAAATTTGTTTAGAATGATGATACGGAAGAGAACAAAGAAAAAAAACACACTGTATGGCACAATTATTCCTTTATGCACTATCGACACATAATAATAAGCAGCACGAGATTTTAAAAACTTCTTTTTTTCAAAATTAAAACGAAATACCAAAAGCGCCAAAATCCAGCTCTTATAGTATATAAAAAGTAAAATAACTTTATCGTAACATGACATGATGGCAACTGAATTACTGAGAAAGAAACAATTTCCCCGAATTGGTATTCATAATTATATAAAAACATTTGTTACATTTTCAATAATGCGCTACGCAATCATAATAAAGAAAATGATAATAATACACACAATACCAAGAGAGTTAATTTCGATTAGTATTGATAGAGTATAACAAAGTACATACAGAAATGTTTACACATACACTATGAAATTGGAAATGCAGATTCAAACTTGTTCTTCTGGAGCTGTGTTTTAATTAAATCATATCCCAACTAAAACTCAACGCTAGAAGCATAGATTAGCATATAAAATCCATATAGTCTATACATGATATACATAAAGTTGAATAGGGTGACTTTTCTTTCCGTGGAAGTGCAGAACTTGAGATGAATTTGCTCCAACTGTTATATAAATAAAAACAATTAGATAATAAATGTATACGATTCACAGTTTAAGTCGTATAAGCGATCCAAAATTATGACTTCCATTTGGTAAATATTTCTGGCAAGCATCAGCATGCGAATTCTATCCGAAAAATTGAGTGCTTGTATCCCGAAGGGGTACAACAGCATATTAAAGGCTGATTTGTATCGATATAGCAAAGCGCCTATAAACAGACTAGCCTCTAGTATTAAAATGGTTGTATTAGGGCGAAGGAGGTATTCGCAACCATGTTTGTCGGTACGTTTGTCTGTCTGTATAAACGCCTAGACCTAGCAAACCATACGAGCCACCAAATTTTGTGGAAAAACTCATGTAAATTGCAGTGTCTCAAAGTTTTTTGTTCAATTAGACCACGCCTACTTGAGGCCCGAAAATCGATCAAATTCGTGTGGCAAGTACTTTGTTAAAGTATGTAGCTTTGGTGGATATGATGATTATCGTAACAAATCGCTAAAAATTTTTCTACGATAGGAGTAGAAGTTCTTCAAGTCATCGTTTTCCATACATTTAATGTGCGCTAAATATAGATGCGCTGTAGCTCCAAGTAGTCACTTGTTAATCTGATAAAACATAAAGGTCGTGTATATATATTAGCACTTGACCACGAACACATGCATTAGTCACTTGGTTCTTGATTCAAAATCAAGAAAGGCCTTAGCTTTTATAGATGAATAAAAAATTAAATTGCTTTGAAATGACCATACAGCAATTTTGTAATTATCTATATGCATGCACTTACAAATACACTACATATTTGACTTCAAGTTTTAATAAAAAAGAGTTAAGTAATTCAAATTGTACCAAAAGACTTGATTTTCATTATTAAGGAATATTATTATATCCAGTGCAAAAACAAATGTTCACACAAACAAAGTTAATTTGGAAATGCAAGTTCAAACTTATTTTTCTTGTATTGTGTTTCAATTAAATCATATCCCAACTAAAACTCAATGCTAGAAGCATAGATTAGCATATAAAATCCATATAGTCTATAACGACTGATATACATAAAGTTGACATAAGGTGACTTTTCTTTCCGTGGAAGTGCAGAACTTGAGATGAATTTGCTCCAACTGTTATATAAATAAAAACAATTAGATAATAAATGTATACGATTCACAGTTTAAGTCGTATACGATCCAAAATTATGACTTCCATTTGGTAAATATTTCTGGCAAGCATCAGCATGCGAATTCTATCCGAAAAATTGAGTGCTTGTATCCCGAAGGGGTACAACAGCATATTAAAGGCTGATTTGTATCGATATAGCAAAGCGCCTATAAACAGACTAGCCTCTAGTATTAAAATGGTTGTATTAGGGCGAAGGAGGTATTCGCAACCATGTTTGTCGGTACGTTTGTCTGTCTGTATAAACGCCTAGACCTAGCAAACCATACGAGCCACCAAATTTTGTGGAAAAACTCATGTAAATTGCAGTGTCTCAAAGTTTTTTGTTCAATTAGACCACGCCTACTTGAGGCCCGAAAATCGATCAAATTCGTGTGGCAAGTACTTTGTTAAAGTATGTAGCTTTGGTGGATATGATGATTATCGTAACAAATCGCTAAAAATTTTTCTACGATAGGAGTAGAAGTTCTTCAAGTCATCGTTTTCCATACATTTAATGTGCGCTAAATATAGATGCGCTGTAGCTCCAAGTAGTCACTTGTTAATCTGATAAAACATAAAGGTCGTGTATATATATTAGCACTTGACCACGAACACATGCATTAGTCACTTGGTTCTTGATTCAAAATCAAGAAAGGCCTTAGCTTTTATAGATGAATAAAAAATTAAATTGCTTTGAAATGACCATACAGCAATTTTGTAATTATCTATATGCATGCACTTACAAATACACTACATATTTGACTTCAAGTTTTAATAAAAAAGAGTTAAGTAATTCAAATTGTACCAAAAGACTTGATTTTCATTATTAAGGAATATTATTATATCCAGTGCAAAAACAAATGTTCACACAAACAAAGTTAATTTGGAAATGCAAGTTCAAACTTATTTTTCTTGTATTGTGTTTCAATTAAATCATATCCCAAACTAAAACTTAATGCTAGAAGCATAGATTAGCATATAAAATCCATATAGTCTATAACGACTGATATACATAAAGTTGACAAAGGTGACTTTTCTTTCCGTGGAAGTGCAGAACTTGAGATGAATTTGCTCCAACTGTTATATAAATAAAAACAATTAGATAATAAATGTATACGATTCACAGTTTAAGTCGTATAATATTTCTGGCAAGCATCAGCATGCGAATTCTATCCGAAAAATTGAGTGCTTGTATCCCGAAGGGGTACAACAGCATGTTGAAGGCTGCTTAGTATCGATATAGCAAAGCGCTTATAAACAGACTAGCCTCTAGTATTAGTACGTAAATAAATAATGGCCAGATAAATATTTGTAGCTTTTGACGCAGGTTTATATGCTGCATAATACACTTTATGTAGACCTTTCCCTTTTCTTTGCCGTTCGGCGAAAACTAATTTATGCCCTGAGCTAAGGATTTGAAGAGTGAATGCTGAACTACCGTTGCAATTTTGATTAAAAAAACTTACCACTCCAATCGAAATACTAAATAACATATAAGTAAATTTATCATAATTTTACCAGGCACATTCCTAAAAATCATCCAATATTCGCGTACGAAAGTAAGTACAAAGTAGTGGTTGGCTAGTTTTAGAGGCTCTTTAAACACCTTATAATTCATCTCTCTAAGTTTTAGGAAAAGGTTTAAAAGCTTCAGTAATTTTTTCCGATTACAGAGAAGATTCCTGCTAGCAAGATAATTGGTAAGACAATATATTTCAATATTAAAAATCAGGATGTTAAAGGATAATCGTTTGTCATTGGTTAAAGGTATAAAGCAAAAAACAACAGAACATAATATGGCACGATAACTGCGCTGTGCAATATCAATGCAAAATAAAGAGCAACTATAATGTACTATTCATATTGATTGTGTGGTGAGATCTTCGCTAAATTGTTGGCCGATTGGGACACTAGTTGCGGCAAGCTTACAATCGTATTGGGGGGGTTTGTTGGCCAAATAATAAAGCCCTCACTCGATCAGAAAGCCACGATGAATTAAATTTATAGTCCCGTGCCTATTACGTAGATGAACAAGATTTATAATTAATGCATAAAAAAATTGAAAAGAAAGAACAAAAGTCTGAGAGCTCATAAGGGTATAATGCTGCTATGGCAGTATATCTAATGGAAATGAGGCTACACTGATGGTATAGTAGCCCGCCTCTGTACCCACCCTCCATGATTTACCTTTGGCGCTATATGGTAAATCCCTAATTTAAATGTTCCCTTTCATTATACCTTTCGCCTTTTCACCTTAAGAAAACTATATATATTTACCAAAACATTATAATAATTTTATTCATTTAATAATAAGAAAAAGATTGGCCATGCTGCCTTGTTGATAAGTTTTTAAAAATAAAGAAAATTAAATTTTATTTAACCTAATCTCATGGAAATCTTTTATCATTATTTAACTACATTATCTCCAGCTTATTTGTTTCATTTTTGTTTCTTTATTTTAACCTATGCAATATTTTATTTAATTTTCCTGTTACAGTTGCTAACTTAATTTTAATTCATTTCTTTAAACTAAATTTAATTTAATTCTTATTTGTTTTCCTTCATCTTCATTATTTTTCTTTTTTCATTTCTTTTTTTTAATTATTTCTGTAATTTCGTTTAACTCTATATTTTATTTCTGTTTTACAAATTTAATTTCACTAAACTTTAATTCTTAATTCTTTCATTTCATTTACGTTGGGATTGTGCAATTTATAGGGAATAATATTTGTATGTATTTGTTGGTATATGTTCACATTAGCAAGTGTAAATGTAAAGAAAAGAATAAGTTCACTTACCCAAATCCATTCTATGGGCCCAGAGGAATTGTTGTTGGGATTTAATTATATTTATTTAATTGGCTGAAACAAAAAATTTACACTTGTGTTCATATACATATTATATATATCCATGTATGGTATATTGCCATATAAAATGCCTTGTCTCACTTAAAAATCAAAAATCATATTGATTGGCAGTCGCCCGCAAAAATAGTAATGAACGAAATTAAAAATAAAAATAAGCAATAAATAATAAAATAATAATGAAAAAAAAATGAATAGAAACGAAAACCAAAAGTATGAAAATTTACATTAAAGGCCAGTTAAACTATTTCTTTGTTTTGTTCCTATTTTTTTCAATTTATGTTTTTAATATTAATGCTTCTTCTGATTCTATTTCCTTCTGCATAATTTTATCTTGTTAGATGCTAATTAACTAATAATGTGTAACTGCGGTGATGTATGTGTCATTGTGTAATTTTGTGCATTACTGCTTATGTATGTTGTACTTTGTCTAAATTCTTTAATAATAGTTTTTTTTGTAGTTGCACTGTTTTTGATATTGTTGGTGGATATATAGATGTAGAGATGTAGGTTATATCGTAGATGTAGATGTATGTAGATTTAGATGAAGATATAGATGTATGTAGAGATGTAGGGTATAGATGTAGATGTATGTAGAGATGTAGGTGTAGATGTATGTGTAGGGGTATGTAGGTTATAGATTTTTCCCTTCTTCCAGCTTTGGCAGGGCGAGTCAGCGAGGTTATGCGTTCGCAGCTCGCCAAGATTTTTTTAAGTTTTCCAAACAAGGTGTGCAAATCTGTGAGTGTGTCGTTCGCTGTCGGCACAGAACTTCGATCTAATGCACTGTGGAGCCCTATCCGCAGAGACGTGCACTCTAACAGCCGGGGTGCTCCGCTGGCTGTCACAACATGCACGCTCTGCATAAAAAAATAAAAATCGGATTAGATTTTAATCAAGCAAAACTGCTAATTTAGTACTCACTGATTTGCCTTGGACATTAACTCTTTTTTCACTTATTTTAATTTTTTTCCCACAAGACTACGTTTTTTTGTTAATGTCAAAAAAACTATTTTTCACAGACTCCACGTCTGTTCTTCGCGAATGCAAAACAAGAAAAGAACTCTAACTCTGAGAGAGTAGGCGTCGCTCAAGCAGTGCAAAGCTCACATGCAACTCCCAAAGCTCTAATTGGAGCTTTGAGCTTTTTTGTTAGAGTTGAATTGGAGTGATCTGATATTGACTCCGAATTATCGAGATAGGAATTGATCGTTTTTCGGAGTTAGCGTATTTTTCAAAAAAATCGTTAGTTTTTGTTTTTCTTTTATTCAATTGGAAGGGCTGTACATTACACAGCGCGAGATTTTGAAAACTTCTTTTTTTTTAAATCGAATTGAAATACCGGAATCGCAAAAATCCGGCTATTGTAGTAATGTAATGTAAAAGAACTCTATCGTAGCACGAAATGATGGCAACTGAACTACTGAGAAACTCCCAATTTTCTCGTATTGGTATTCACTTTAGTATATAAACATGTGTTACAACATAATTAATTGACAATGATCAAAATAGTTAAGGAGGCGACGTTACCTTCAGCATGAGAAATTTAGTATACCCTTGTAGGTAATGGATAATGTTTCAACTATTATATATTATCATATAACATTTTTCTCTATCTCTATAAAAAAAATCGCTCTGGAATCATTGGAATCAGCTCGGAAAGGCACCTTGTACCTACAGTGCCGCTTAACTGAATAGGTTTCAAAAATCTTTCTCATATTTTACTCTCCATCTTTGGTCCAATTGGGGGTATTCTATCATTTTTTTTTTGTTTTTTGTTTATTATGTGCAAGAAAAAAGTAATGGGACACATGCAACGGAAATTCCGAATTGTGCTTTTATCGTGAATTTCGCTTAATGTATGCACTATTTTTGGCTCATCTGAATAGGTTCTACGCTTTGGACTTCACTTTTTGTTTGACAACGTGATTGAAAGGAGTTGAGTTCTTTTGTATACTAAAAATAAAATCATCTTTTAACATTGTTTTCTAAAATGAGCTGTGCAAAACTTTTAACCGATTTTAAAAAAGGTCAAATAAAAGGCTATATTGAATCTGTCTTGAAACACTGTGTAATAGCCAAGAAAAGCGGTCGAAGTCAAAACCTTGTGAGTAATTTTCTCTGTAATGAATCCGACTATGATTTGCACGAGAGCACATGATGTCGAACAAGTAGCTAAAGACGGTGGTTTTCTCCGATAGAAAGAAGTGTCTTTTATTATTTAAACTACCTGCCTACCTACCTAAACTGCCTTGATATTTTGCTTTATACTAATAAATGTATACTTTATTTAACTGTTTTAGTAGCAACAAAAAAAAAAAAGTTTAATAAAATTATATAAAAACAAAAATAAGAGATTAGAATCTTTGCTATTTAACAAATTACAGACTTATACATGGAAATATCATAGTAATTAGCTTTGCAATTGATACGGCTAATGACGTCACGATATGCAACAAAGGCACAAACAGCGGTACGTTTACTTTAATAACTTCTGTGTTTATTGTCCGGATCGGATTTTATACTTTTCTCAATAATCTTAAATTATCGATTTGTATGGAAAATGGGCATGGCATCGAAAATTTAAATAAAACTCGATTAGTGTATGGTATACAGGAATCTTCATGTACAATTTGGTATCGACTCGGATAGTGATCCTGAGCAAGAGTGTTTATAACTATGTGGGGTCTGCAAGCCTTCGTAAGCATGTTACGTAAATTTGCTCAAAGTTAGTATGCCCACTGCTGATAATCTTCTGATAGTCGAATGGTATTAAAAGCTTTATTTTTTTTGAAGATGTGTTTTGTGACTGCTATTTTCGTTACAGGTTGTTTAAATGCTGAGTTTCAATGAAGCCATAACTTAAACTAAAACTTAAAGCTAGAAGCAAATTTTGGAAAACAAAATCCATGTATTCCACAACCATAAAACGCCTGCAGTACATAAAGTTGAAGAGAGTCACCTTTCTTTGCCAAGAAGTGCATCCTTTGAGGTGGAGTTGCTCTAACTATAAGTGGATAAAATTAGATAAGGTTTACATGTTATATAGAAGTTACCTTAAGCAGTCGCATGTTTCGTTTGGGTTTTAATTTCATAAAGAAATCTAACAATTCCTGGTCGTATAAGCAATTTACAATTTGAACCTCCATATGGTAGATGCGGCTCGCCATCGTTATCATGCGAATCCCATTCGAAAAAAACAACATTTCGGCAAGGAAATAGTACAGTTGCGTATTGTCGGGCGCCCAGTAATGCCATAATACGCTTATTGTAAGGTTACTGATCTCAAGTCCTAATCTGTAGATGAATAATGGCCAGAAAAATATCTGCAGTTTTTGGCGCAGTTTAATAAGCTGCAAAGTATACTTTATGTAGAGCACTCTCTTTTCTTCCTCGTTTGGAAAAAAGATGCATACGCGCTTAAGCAAGGGGTCTAAGAGTTGCAATTGAACCACCATGGCAATATCGGTTAAATAAACTTGCCACATCAGTCGAATTGTTTGGTAAACGATTGGAAAATCTCTCCATGTTGTCAAATAAATTAGTCTCGCATATATTCGAAAGTCGCGAATAAAATTAAGCAAAAAGTCTAGAGTGGCCAGTTTCCATGGTTCTCCAAACACATCGTAATGCATTTTTCTAAGTTTTTGAAATAGATTAATTATCTTCAAAAGTGTTTCGCGATTATTTACAAGGTTCCAACCCGTAAAAAAACTTGTAGCGCTTAATAATTGAATTATGAATATCGCAATATAATATGATATCCTGTTAGTGTTAAAAGTGTCATATGAGAAAACAAGCAACACCAAACTGAAAATCGCGACAGTTGTCCAATGAGTTACCAATACATAATAATAGCCAAATGAGGATTTTAAAAGGGTAATCTTTTCAAAATCGAAACGAAATTCAAGAATTGCCAAAGTTCTGCTGATGTAATATAGTAAGCGTAGAATGACTTTCTCGTAGCACCGCATGATGACAACTGAATTTCTGGGAAAACTTCGTGTTTTACTATTGACGTATCTATATAGGTAATTGTTTAGGAAGTCGTACATACAAATAGTATACACATTTACTTTGCAATCATAAAATGTTAGGGTTATTATAAATGATATTAGCCAAAGCTCTTAATATCGATTACAATTATTTTAATAGGGTATTTATATAAATAACATGTATGTCGTTGGACACAAGTATATTGATTCGAATTTGTTTATCCATTTATCAATTTTGCTTTTATTATTTAATGGCTCAAACTAAACTAAACGCTGTAAGCTAATTTTGCATTATCTAATTTATTTATTTCAAAATTAAACAAGTAAGAAAAGCTACAGTCGAGCGTGCCCGACATTAAGATACCATTCGCCCAGTTTTGAAATGCCGCTACTTTGAATTCCAACAAGAATTTTTGCACAACCTATTCAACGTCTTCCTATTATATCAATCATTTAATAGACGGCGCCACTGCAAAAATATCATAGCAGTCAGCTTTGCTGATTAGGTCTCATACACATGCTGAGACTAAAGCAACATCGTCGCAACGATGACGTTACAATATGCTGCAGGGCAAAAGGCAGCGGAGCTATGGAAAATATTTAGTTAAATAACTTCTGTTTTTATTGTCCGATCGGACAGCAATTTGCAGGTAAGGTGCATATCACTTTTATATTTATGTATGCCGAAGAACTGAGCTTTTAGTTTGTAACTTTTGTTCCAAATAAAATTTTAAAGTTTGCTATCAATTTCTAAAGGCGTTGGGCGCGGCATCGAAAATGAATAAAATAAACTTGTTAAGGCTAAATTATTCATGTACTTTCATGCTGAATTTGGGGTCTCTATCTTTTATAATAGCTGACATCAGTGTGTTTAAGCAGAATGCCGTACGACAGACGGACACGTCTCCATCGTCTCGGGTAGCGATCCTGAGCATGAATATACATTCTTTATGAGGGGCTGCCACGCTTACTTCTGCCTATTACATACAATTGCATAAAAATAACAAAAAACAAGTAAGAAAGCTACAGTCGAGTTTGCTCGACTGTAATATACCCGCTACCCAGCTGCTCGTACATCAAAATTATTTTCGGAACAAAAAAGAACGGCTACAATCATATTTTAACCATAAAAGGCCATAGACTTACAATATTTATGCAAAGTCAAAATCTAAAAAAAAAAAAAAAAAAATTTTTGCACAAATTTAATTTATGATACTGTCGAGTTGATAAACCCATGTCCGTCAGTCCGTCTGTCCGTTTGTCTGTCCGTGTAAATATCTAGATCTTAGCTATTATAAGAGCTAAGACTTCCAAATTTGGTAACAATATGTGTTATTATTGCACGCTGATCAAGCCTATTTTGGATTTAGGTCACGCCCCCTTCCGCCCCCTAAATCGAAAAATAAGTGGTGAACATCGAAACGAACAGTATTATTATGCATTTACGTCAAAAATTAAATGCGTGAAAAAACCTTATTTTTATTATTTTAGATTTTGACTTTGCATCAATATTGTAAGTCCATGGCCTTTTACAGTCAAAATATTTTTTATTGTTTCGCAAATAATTTTCATGTACGAGCAGCTGGGTAGCGGGTATATAACAGTCGAGCATTCTTGAATGTATACTTTCTTTCTTGTTTTAGAATTAAAATGGTCAGAAAAATTGAAGCGATCTACCCACAATGGAATAGCCGAAAAAGCTATTAGTCAACTCTAGTCGTTTAAGTTGTTCAGTACTCCAATTCACAACGGTATCATTTAAATTTTCATCATCATTATCTTGATAGTGCAATTGGAATTCTTAGATCGGTTTACTTATAAACTCGGAAGAATTTACGATAATTTAGTGCTGCGATTTTCGACAATTGCTAAGCAGATTAGTACTGCTCGAGCAGAACTAAGTTTTCTTGAGCTCTCGTGTTGTCACTGACACCGTTACAGTTCGAACTCTGAGCTCCTTTTGCAAGCGACGGCCTTAACATTATAGTCCATTTCTATTTCATTCAATATCTCTCTCCCTCTCTGTCTCTCTCTGCCACTCTATTTATACCATTCGACCATTGAAAATGGTCAAAAATGGTATACTGAGTTTGTGCAAAAGTATGTAACAGGCAGAAGGAGACATGGCATATATATTCTGGCTCAGGATCAACAGACGAGTCGATTAAGCCATTTCCGTCTTAGGTGTCTATCCGTCTGTCTGTATGAACGGCGAGATCTCAGCTATTACTAAAGCTAGAGACACCAAATTTGACATGATGGTGCCACGCCCACCGCCCACGCAAATCGATAATTTACAAATATTTAGGAAAGTATTTAGGTTACAGATTTCTGCTTTAGAACACGTAAAGATTCTGATAATATGCAATCATTCCCCATTCCACCCGATCGGGCAATAAATACAGAAGTTATTAAAGAAAACGTTTTTCATAGTTCCGTTGCCCGCGTCATTACAGCATATCGTCTGCATCGTTTTAGCCTTTGTGTGTGTGAGAGCGAGTTAGAACTAGTTAGTGCAACTACGAATGGTATCTTACGGTCGGGCGCGCTCGACTGTAGCTTTCCTTACTTCTTTTTTTCCGTTTTTGGCACAACTTTTGGGATCCCTTTTACGGCCAGTGGCCCTATTGACGCCTCCAGCGACCGCGACTCATTGAAATGGGTGATAATTTACCATTGATTGCACTTTGTCGCTGAAGTTTTGTGCTGCTGACAACTTTGGCAACTCGAGCAACTCAGGCAACTCTGCATCGCACGCCAACTGCAGTTTGCCCTGGTTTTTTTTTATCTTTTTTTGTTCTTACGCTCTCAAATGCAATTTGACCAGACTATTTTTATTTTCCTTTTCTGACCTCCTTACAACTCGCTATCGTTGTACGTAGTCGTCCTTCTCACCGTCTGTCTTTGTCACTTTATTTTTCAGGCATTTTACTCGGCCTCAGCAGCCTCAGCTATTAGGCAACTTTGGGTATAAAAGCAATTAGTTGAGATTTCTTCAGCTTCTGGCTGGGGATTTCGGCTGGCAGCGGGTCGTGGGATAAGCAAAACAAAGTAACAACAGTCGACGATATGCCGAGAGTAGGGGAAAGGCAACAATCTTTGACGCGCGTAGTATCTAAATCATCTTAAAGATGACGCCATCACCGCCGCGACGAAAGCTGCGAAGCCGTTGCGAACTTGTCACTTGCACTTGGCAGCTTCATCAATTTCGGTTAAGCTCCGGCAACCCAATGGCGGCGGGAAATTATCTGCGGAGTCGCTCGATTGCTTGTCTGCCAGTCTTGCCAAAATATAAAATTGTGTATGCGCAGATCTTGTCAGACTAGTGGGGCTATGACTTTGGCGCAACGGTGCGTATACGTAACGTGGCTATTGAGGTCTCCTGCGAGCATAACTTGCAACTGGAGGCGCTGCGTAAAGTTTTGTCTATAAATTTCGTTACCATTATTTGACCTGCTTGCATAAAATTTCAACACGACGCACATACGCACACTCACACGCATACACACACACCCAAACGACTTGAGCTAAGGCTCAAGCTGAAGCGGCCTCAAGACACAGGCATCCGTGCATGGCAAACACTTCAATTGCAACGCACCAATTACAAGCCTGCCCCAGCTCGGCTGCGGGCTCCTCTTGGATGCGGCGCGGCTGATGCTTCTGCTGCTGCTGCTGCTGCTGCTTGGCACCGAAGCATAACTAATCTTTTGAGATTTCCAATTAAAAGTAAAACAAGCAGCAAGCGGCAACAAACAGCCACAACAGGCCACTGTCGCAGGGGCGACTGCAAACCGGCTGCGAGAATATTCTATAAAAGGGAAAATAAGGAAAGCATAAAAGAGATGTATAAAAAAAGTTGCTAAGACGCCGCACGGCCAGCAGAGCAGAGCAGAGCAGCAGCGCAAGCAGAAGCTGTGGATTTTTCATACATTTTACGTGCAAAGTGTCTAAATTAACAAGGACGACACAAAGTCAGCGGACAGCAGGATGCTGCCGGAGTGAAAGTTAACAGCTAAGGAAAAGGGGGAAAGCGGCACTGGGGAGGTAACTTTATAATTATGTTAAGCATGCTGCAGCTGCAACGGCTGCAACGGCTGCAAAACCTGCTAGCTTACTTAGCCTCGGCACGCGGCACATGGCCTACGTCGTACGGCCGTCATATTTACGCTGCCAGCTTGATACTTGCAACTTGCAACGTGCAACTTGGTTGTCTTGGCATCAAATGCGCTGACTGCCTTTAGTCCGTTTAATAGGCCAACCGACTGATGCCTCTGGCGGTGCACTCGAGACCCACACACCCTCACGGACCATAAACCCGCACACAAGGCGATTGTAAAGCTGAGCTGAGTTTGCAGTTTGGCTTTTGTGTTGTTGCCAGCTTTAAGTTGTTGCTGGGTTTGGCTTTCACTTTTTGTGCTCGGCTATGAAAATTACTTTTACGTCAGTCATATGCACTGCTCGGGCACCCGGTGCGTATGAGTAACTTAATTAGAAAACTTTGCCCATAGCCGATACGCCGAGGCAGTGGCAGCAGCAACTACCAGGCCCATAAGTTTTTGTCAGCTCGTGCGAATAGCTGCACCACCAGGCGGGTAGCCCTGCAAGCCAGCCTGGCCGCCCGTTCGGGCTATTTATGCCTCTATCAAAGCATTTCGGATTTGCCATATTCCGCACAGAGTCCTTGTTGTTGTCCGGGGCCTTTCACTGCGACTGCAAGTGAATGAGTAAATGACACACATTTCCTTCTGCTGCCAAATGGCTTTCAACTTGTGTGGCATCGATGGTTGCCTCTGATCCTGCTATGCTCCTGCTCGGCAGTTAATTATTACTTGGCTTGAAAGAGGCATTCTCAATGCAACCCCAAGCCAGCCTCAAAAACTGCCGACGCTCGCTTTGTAAGCGTGGATAGAAGACAGAGAAGAGACGTACAAAGAATTTTCGACTTTAAGAAGTTAGTTTGAAATTGACCAGGCTTAGGCAGCTAAAGGCAGCTAATGATATAGATGAAAATCTAATCTAAGTTTCTATTAAAGTAGAAAATATAGTTAGCCTTTAAGCAAATAGGATTTTCAGTTTGCAGGCAAAAGTTGTAGCTTATTTTTTATTTTATTTTCTATATCATAACCAAGCATTATTAGTTAAGTCGATAACTTCATTAGTTCTTCCAGGAAACTCTATCAAATTTTCCCATTATGGAGTCAACTTAGAAAGTTGACTTTTCAGCTTTTGGCAAATTGGATAATTTTCCAACGAAATTAATATTCCAATTATGTGCGTTAATTGCTTTGGCGACCTATTTGAGTTGCGAATTAAAGCCCAACCGGTCTAATGCAAATCCTTTTCTGTTTACCCCAATTTCCCAGCTTACAGCACTGGCACTGTTAATAGTAACACTTTGGTCACGAGCAAACACAAGTGAAATGTTGCTCAAATTTGTAAGCTGTCCGTATCATGCGCACTCACACACAAATAAATCCCTGGCAATCACTCAGAACTCACACACACACACGCACAACTATACAGAGAGGCATATGTTTGTGTGTCTGTGTATCTATATAAATATATTGTAAAAATCGCTCATGCCAAAAGTGAACGCTTTGCGCTTCGCTTCGTGAACTGGCAAAACAAACAAATAAACTACAACAAATAATTGCGCAAGGCGAACGTTTAACTCAAATCGATTTTGAGGAGGGGGGGGCCTTTAAAATAACAAAACGAGGAAACAGAAGAAAGCAGGAAAAAGAAAGAAAGGAAATAAAACCATTAAAAAAGGACCAAAAAATGAAACGAATGTGAAAATCGAAAAGCAGGCAAAGGCAAATCCATTGTACAAACAAATGTGGAATCAAGCAAAACATTGGACATTGCCCTGGTCATAGACTACCCAATACCCACACATACACGCACACACACACACACACACACACACACATGTGCATGTGGATGGGGAGAAGGTTTTACGGTACGATACAGCTGTGCGCACGCTGCGTTCATTTTTTATTAGAGAGAACATTCGGTTGACGCTATTGGAAAACGGCGAACATATTTGTCCCTGGACAGCAATTATTGTTATCGTTATTGGCATCGAACAAGATTGACTGAAATTTATTTCAGTTTGAGTGCAACGCCGAGACGACATCCACCACAGCCAAAGCCAAGGCAACAGAAGAGCGAAACGAAACATGTTACATGGTTCGCATAGACGATTCGAAACGTTCTAAAACTCATTTTGTTTAGCTGTCCAGCTGCAATTTGCCAAAGGACCAAACGAAGACCGAGGTTGGGGTAAGAGCAGCATTTCTGAGATGGGGAAGGGGATGGGCCGTGAGCCGCCGGAGACAAAGGGCTCACATCGACTGCGGACAGCCGCAAAATGTGACATCCTTTTAGGCTTTTGTTGTTGTCCTTTTCACATGAATTTCGACTCCTTGCTAGTTCGACGAATATTTAAGGTGTCGCCGACTAAGTCGATTAGTTTTCTGTTTGTGAGCCGAATCCGAATCCAAATCCAAATCCGAGTCCGACTTGGAGTCGACCCCAGTTCTTGTGCATCTTAATCGTTCAGTCACAAGCCCAACGCATTAGTGAGCGTGTCAATTTCGATTCCCGTTAGACGCCCACGCACACACATTCGCACACAGAACATAAAGCACAATAGATAGTTCCGTTGTTGGCTTTGTCTTTGCTTTCTCTGCTTTGGTTTGCCACAACTTTTTTTGTGACTTTGCGCTCGACCCCAAAATCATGGTCATTGTTGTTTTTGCAAATTGCGGTTTGTTGTTTTTTGTTTCGCTTTCTCTCTGTCTGTTTTTTTTTTATCCTTTTATGCTGCGTGTCTTGTGCTTTGTTTTGCCCCCTTCCCTGCCCACTTTGCTCTGTGGGCGTAAGCAAAACAATGTCCCTGCTCGTGTTTGCTCTCGCCTTGCCCAGATTTTCTAATCAGTTTTGTAATTGTTTCTTTTGCTCGACTGTTGTTCCATTTATTGTTGTTGTGGTTGTTGCAGTTGTAGCTGTTGCTCTTTGTGTGGCAGCAGGGCACGCCTGCTTAACCTTCAGCTGCCAGACACAGGGACTTTCTTTGCCTTTCTTCCAAGGGACTTTCCCCGCTGCGGCCAGTTTAGCTGTGTTTGCCCGGTTAACCGGTTTTGTATTTGTAATTGCTTTATTTTTTGAGCTGCCTGCCCACTTTGCATTTTTCATTTTTCTACCCTGACAGTCGACCTAATGACTCAATCTATTTACCAATTTTTGCAAAAATTAAAACAACAATTGAGCTAGAAAAACGACAAAAACAGCTTGGCTAGCTTTTACTTGTTGTTCGAAGAATCACTTTAATCATTTGGTTAATTTAATTGCTTGCATATGCAATTAATTGATGATTTCGCAAAACAAAGAAATTTTTTGTACAAATTTGCGCAACACTCAAAAAATAAACTGAAAGTATTCAATTTTTTTTCAAACACACTACTACGTTAATTATGTGGAATCCAGGCTGGCCGCAGACCAATGAAAAGAATCGTAACAATATGTGTAAATTAAACAATTGTTGCGAAAACAAAGCAAACAATTAATAACATTCGATTTGTGTTTACAAAAAAAATGTCAGCACAAAATTAATCACATCAGGAGGGCAAGTCTTAAGCTGCAAAAGATACAACGGGATTAAAAAAAGAGTTACGCAAACGACAAGGCCGACAAGGAAATTAAAATTGAATATAAACATACATGTACCGTATAAAAACACAATGAATAAACAATATGCGTAAAAATCACGCGGCTGTCGCACGCGGCGTATGCGCGATTTACATGCGCACATAATCATAAAAAGGCGCTGCTAAGTCTGAGGTTAATTTGCGTAATGCGTTGTAATTTTTTAATGTGCCACAAAAACGACAAGAAAAATGAAATATAAAAAAAAGGGTTGCAAATGAAGCGCGGCTCAGTTCGGCACGGAAAACGCGTAAAAATTCATTGCCGCAAATGCTCGAGATCGAAGCGACGGCCAAGGCGGACGGACGCAAAGACGAACTTGGGCTCGATGAAATAAAAATGGGACGCGTCCTTCTGCTAGTGCCAAAGTAATGCTACATACTGCCAGTTCACAGTTCAATTCGATGACCTTTGCAGCTTGCGAAATTTAATTTATTTATTTTATGTACTTTATTTTAATGCCAGTGCAAATAAATAAACCAGCGCACAGAAAAGAAAAAACGGAAGCGAAAAAAGGAATAACAAATAAGAGCGCAAAGTGAAAAGAGGCTGCAGACAGGATTGGCACAATTACACGCTCGTCCTTCGGCAATTAACGAAGCTGGTTGGGGTTAAAAAAAAATCACAAAAAGCAAACGCAACGCAAAGCATGCAAAAACAGAAAGTCTAGGTTGGACTGCCAAGGGGTGGATGCGCGTTTAAGGAAAGAAACTAAATTGTTACAAACACATAATATGTATCTGAAAATTTAAGCTGGTAAATCTAAAAAATTATCTAAATTTTCATATTAGGGATATTAGAAAAATAATTGAATAAATTTATGAAAAACATTTAAATTTGGAAAAATCAAGAAAGTTTTTATTTATTATTATAATTATTTAATAAGTAAAACGAAATATTTATTTATCTATTTTATATTCATTCTGAAAATCAAACTGCCCTTCGTGCTGGCAAAATGTACAACAAAGGCCAAAATGTAAAACAGCCGCCGCTTGCCCAAAGCAATTGTGGGTGAACTTGCCCACTTATTTATCAAATCGGCCAACGAACAAGCTGTCTACCACCCCCAACCACTGCCTTCCTCTTGCAGCGCTTTTACTTTCACCACCCTCTCGTTGCATACATTTAGCCTTTTTTCGCTGCCATTTATCTCAAAGACAGGCTGATGCAAAAAGAACGCTTCGTATATTTATTTTGACCTTAATTAAAGACGCATATTGCCTGCTTCGCGTTTTTTTCAATATTTTTTTTTCTGTGCTCGGCTTGTTTGCTTGCAGCTGCTGCTGCTGTTGATGCCGGCCAAAGGGTTTGGGGCTGCGTCTTGTTTGCTCTGCAGATTCGCCTGGTTCAATGCCAAAAACAAAAACGAAAACATTTGTCTATTTCGCGTAGCTCAAAATTACAAAAATTAGCAAATATTTGCTTAGGCAACAGTCGAGCATGGAAAACATGAAACAAAAAGCGGCTAATTGCAAAGTAATGAAATACGCTTTGTCGTACAGAGTAAAAATAGAGATGGAGAGAAAATAAAGATAGCGAAAAACAAAAGAAGAGAGCATATGCTTTTTGTTAACTTTTGATTGCAAGTAGGGAGTCTTAAGCTAATGATAATTAAGCATAATTTTTGGCTACTTTTTTTAATAGATTTCTATTGTAAATTTAAATTTAAATTTATTTCATTGCATACGCTTTAATATTTATGGAATTATATACATGTTAAGTCAGAAATAAATGCGGGTAAATATCTTTTGGACAAAGAAAAATATAATTAAGAATTTCTCTTACAAAAATTGATAGAAATAAGTTTTTAGAAACTTCTTAGGTACTCCCAAAAAATTAAAAAAATATAAGATTGAAATAACATAAATATGCTAATTAACATCTCTTTTATTGCACGAGCCCAATCCTCTAGCAACAAACGTTAAACAGAGAGACAAGCAGCCAGATTCTGGTTCCATAAGCATTCGCCTCTTGGAATCACCACTTTCAGCCATTGTCATTGGGCCATGGCACAGGCAAAACACTCATCAATTCGTTGCCACAGTTTGTCGCTTTGCCTTAAACGCCCTGCGAGACACGCCGCAGCGACCTAAGCCGCAAAAGAGTTATGCTATTACATTTCTCTTGTGCGCTCTTCCATTTCTTTCTGCTTCACTCTCTCTCTCTCTCTCTCTCTCTCTTTTCCTCTCTTTCTGTTTTTTTGGTCGTGCAGCTGGCACTTCAATTACATAAAATTCACATTATTGGGCGCTGCGACGGCGCATTTTGAGGCGAGACGGCGTAAAAGAGTTTTTAAATTAAAGGCCAGAGGCTGCAGCCATGGTAACTGCTGCTGCTGCTGCTACCACTGCCCCGGGTTAGAGGTCAGATTGATGGCACGCTCTGACACCAGGCAACAAACAGCGGCCAAGAGCCGGAAATATTTTCAGTACCAAGCACCCCGTCTCCAAACACCGAACTACACAGCGCAACGAGCAGCAAAAAGAAAGCAACGCAAACCATAAGCATTGGCGAAAAATAAACACAAAGCGCAGATACGCAGATACAGGACGGTAGGCGAGTGTTGCCAAATGAACGCCAAAGGCCAAAGCAATCGACAAAGCAGCAGTAGCAGGGCTCAAAAGCAAAAAACCAAAAAAAAAACTGTAAGAAAAAAACAGCAAAATCTAAAAATAAAAGAAAACACGTTTCAAAATGGCCAACGGCTAAGCGAAGCTCACATACTCTTTCAGGTGCCAATTTTCTACATGCTAAAGAAGAAAACAATTTTTCAATTAGTTTACCTATTTAATGAAGGAGGGAAAACCAGAGAGCGGAAGTTACCTGTTTCTATTGTATATTCCATATTTCTATCTTCTTTTCCACTATAGCCAGGGCAAAGCTAGAGCTGCTGCCTCTAGCTAGCAACCCCAAGGAAAGGGTATACCAAAAAACCGCCAAGTCAGCATGTAACTACAGCAAAACAGCACGAAGGCAAGGGGACAGAAGGAACGTGCTGGGGGGAGGGGGGCAAAAGACAAAAGGGGCCACTTCTAATTTACATGGCACTTTGTGTGTGTGGGGCGCAATGCGACCCGAACCGAGTTTGGATGGCCAAACAATTCATTTGAAGCAGAGCCGCTTTTCGCGCATTTACCGTTAAAAATTAATGCCCCCACTTGGCCGTGGAGTTGCCAACTCAATTCGGTAAATAAGGCAGACAAAAGCGGGTTGGGGCGCAAAAGTTTGAAGTTGCCAGGGAGCAGCTACGGAGGCACGGCCTGGACAACAATGCAGTTAGTCGTGGACACGCTCCGCGGCTACAGCAGAGAACACACAAAAAACAGAAAAAAACAAACAGAAAATGGGGTAATTTTTTATTTGACTCGTTTTGGGAAAAACAATTAAATCACATTGCCAGCTAAGCTGGCGCGATGCTGCTGCTGAATAAGTATACGCCACGTTGGCGTCGCTTTGCTTGGGCTTAATTTAATGCGATCTTCGAATGCCTTCACAGATTTTTGGCAAGTTCTAAGTGAGATAAGTGGAGTGGAGAGGGGGGAGGCTTGGCCAGCAAGGAGAATATGCGTAGTGCCAGTCGAAGTTGGAGCCACAAGTAAATCCCGTTCCAGACAATTAGGCGCAATTTGCATGACAAACGTGCGTGTGCAGCCATCAAACCAGGCCACAAAGAGCATGCTTAAGTGTCCCCATATGCCTGTGTGTGTGTGTGTGTGTGTGTGTGTGTGTGTGTGTGTGTGAGTGAGTGAATGCGTATGTGCGTTAAACGTTTAGCAGCTGAGCAACAAAAGTTTTACAAGTCTTCGGGAAAATTGTGGCTGTGAGAATCTTTTTGTGTTCTGTGTGTGCTTCCAGTTAAACGCTTTCGAATGAAGTTTCACGCGTAAAAGTCATAAATAAAAAGCCAACCAAGCGGCGTATGCGTGTGTCACAGTCTTCGTATGTGTGCGTGTGTGTGTGTATGCCTGACAAATCTGTAAAGCAACGCCCCGCGCCCATAACGAAGTCGAGCATACACGCACTCTCGTATGAAAAACTCATTTAACTCATAAATTATGCACTAAAAAACAAATAACTCATCATTTTTATGCGCTCGTCGAACCGCTTCAAGTGCGTGTGTGTCTGTGCGTGTATGTGTGTGTGTGCGGCATGCATTGTGGGTGACACATAACACACATAAATACACTTGCGCAAAAAAAGAGGCGAAAGTTTCTAGACAAAGTCGTAAAGGAAAAGAAAGTTTCGACAAAGCTGCAAACTGATTCAAAATAGAAAATCAAATCGAAGGATCAAAAAGTTAATAAGCTCAGCCTCTGATAAAATCAAAAGAGTCGATAGATTGAATTGCGATTTGCAATATGTAAGGATAAAAAATGGTGGATTAAATTAATTGAGAAATTTAAATGTAAAACCTTGTGAAAAAAATTCTTTAAATAAAATTACAAAGTAAATATAAATAAAATTCAAGCAAAAATATAGTTGGGTTAATTTAAAATGCAAAAAAAGAATCCCAAAAAAATATATTTCCTCCGGCTTCATAAAACTACTGTTAAACATTTCCAGAGAGTGTTCCAAGCCTTGCGCCACTTTCACTTGCCCCGGGTCAAAGCGAAAGGAACTCATAAATTTCGTCTTGAATTTCCATTATCTTGCTGAGCAAATGTTACTAATATTTTCCACACAGTGTATGTGCGCTCGATCGGACTGCGAATGATATATGGTCGCGTTGATTTACATACTCGAGCGAGTATCTGGCATATAAGCACACTCGAACATATCTTGAGGCAGCCATTTAGCAGTATTTAAAATTTATGACTTGACTATTAAGTACGCATTAACCGAATGCTTTGTGAATGCCATGCGAACGATGAGCATAAAGCGCTAAGAGAAAGCAAAGAGAGAGAGAGAAAGAAAAGTAGCAGAAGACATTGCCATAGAGAAAGACAGGAGAGAGAGGGTGCAGAAAAGCGTCTTCATATAAATCGCAACTTTTGCAGCTTGTATAAAAATTGTTGAGCCACTAGCAGACGAAAAGGGGGAGGGGGAGGACGCATGGCAACATGAGTGAGTAAGAGCTGCTTGACTGAAAGTTACCACAAACGTTGCAAAAGTTGCCCGAGTTGCTGCCAAAGTTGCAAAAAGTGCAGCTCCTTTGTTACCTGCTTCATGTTGCCGGGCAATTGAGACATTTTTTATGGCGTTTTTTCTTTATCACATGAGCAAAGTTTTTCGGAGCGAAAGAGAGAAGTGAGCTACTCAGAGAGAAAGACAGGGAGAAGGGGACGGGTGAGTAGCTTCTGCAGCAAAACGCACTTGGCAATTAGAGCAGAAATGCATTAGACTAATCAAATGTTCAGGCTGACACGAGTTGCAACTGGCAATGGGCAACAGGCAGTTGGCAATTGGCGATTTGACGCAGAACAAGCGGACGAAGGACACCAGGATAAAGGCAAACGCTACACGGGGAACACTTGTGACTGCACTCGCGCATTGGTGGACTGTGCTAATTAGTCCCTTGAATCCTTTTAATACGATTACGCACATTGAGCGGGCTGACTTACAGACAGGCTGACAGGCCTCCTGACTGGGCCAGACTGCAGCAGCAGCAACGCTTGCTTTTTTGGGGGCGTGTGCGGTCAACTTTGTCTAATGAACCACACATTAGTGCAGCAGGCGGGCAGCAGGAGGACAGGCAGAAGGCGAACCCACATGCGGTTGTAGCATGCAGGCGGCGCTGACTTATTGCCATTGCAGGCCAAAGCGCGTTTAATGCTCCGCCAACTGACTGCAAAGGACCTTAGCCTACTCGGCTGTCGTGTCTACTGCGTGTCCAGTTGACAGGCGAGCTAACCCTGCTCCCCACCCCTTCCTCCTGCCTTCTTCATTTGCCCATTGCTTGGGCATTTCAATTGAATTTCAGCGCAAAAGCTTTCAGCACTTCACAGCGAATTCCTTGGCCTTTATTGCGGCACAGCGTAAGTTTTGTGTGTGTCCCTCGTTCGCGTTCGACCACCCGGCAAGCCTCTTACTTAATATAGATTAGAAATTATTGAGGCGCATTTATTGTGGTTGTCGATGTTGTTGTTGGCTGCCAATTGATGTCTAGTGGCGTCGTAAATTCGTAATAAGCGAGAATGGAATCGAATAAAAGTTGAAGCACATTCTCCGATGTGCCGCTCTCTGCCACCTCCTGGTGTCGATGACTATTAGCAGCAACAGCAGCAGCTGCAGCTGTGCAGCGAGCGCGCCTTCAAATGTGAAATGAGGCACAATTAACACACACACACACACACACACACAGTGAGAGTGAGCGAGCGTGAGAGCAGCTTAACCTCACACCCACACACACACACACACACATGGCAACACAGAGCAAGTACAAGGACAGCTGGTTACCCTGTGTGCGCTTCGCAGGACACGCACATTACCAGCGTGTTGCCATTGTAATGGAAACTGCAACAGAATTAGAGCAGAAATTACGCTTATGACTGTGACCATAGCACGCTGCTGTTCGGGCTAGCATATCCTAGCATACCCTGTAGAAGGTGTAAAATGCAAATGAGCATGCCAAACTAACAGGCAGGCACTGTAAAGCTTTTTCTCTTGCTATGCAATTGTCTTCAATTTGCAACTGTCCCAACAATTACAGGGTATACTTTCAGTTAATACTCCTCATAATTATTACAGTTCCCATTTTGAATGTCTGAGTGCGAGTCGCATTTTGGTTGTGCATGTAATCAATACCGATTGTTATGGTTGTGGCAACGCTGGCATCATGAGTGTGTCAGCCCAGAGCATCTGCCCGAGGTGACCGAGCTGGAGGAGGCACCATTGCCCCCCACCCGCCCTGGCACAAAATCCGGCTGCATGCCGCACAGCAATTTGTGCTGTACTATAATTAAGATGAAAGTCGCATTTCATGCCTAAGTCAAATTGCCAAAGGATCGAGGCGTTTTGCTCAGGGTTCCAGGAACATTTTAATTAAAACAATATCAAATCGCAACCGTCTTTCTCTGCCTTAATTCTCATCGCTGTCGTTAATACAACTTAAGCTAAAAGTTTTAGAAACTTTAACTTTGAGTAGCACAAAAAATAAGTGAGTTAGTTGATAGTTATTCCTGCGAATTATGTGCAGCGCGCATTAAGTTTGCTACTTTCATATCGCCCGGCAAAGTCTTATCACTTGCATTGCCAAAAGTTTCTAGTTTATCCATTTTGAAAGTTTTTCGACTAACCTGGAAGCACACGCTAATGACTTTGAGCTAATTACCAGATAATAAGATGACATATTCCCTAGCCTGTGTTCCCATAATAATTATTTTTAATTTTTATCAGTTCCTTGGGAAAGCAGGCGAAAAAAGCTTCGAAGCTTCATGGGAAGTTTACAAAGCATATCCTTAAAATTTCCCTTTGAAGGGACTTTAAGCAAAGTTATCAACCGTAAAAAGGAACTTTCTATGAGCTTTTAAGCTGTTGGAACTTTTAAGCTTTGTTAAGCTGCAAAACTTTTTGGTCTGCGTATTAGCTAAGCTAAAAGTTTTAGAACAAAGCTCGAAAGGTAAACAATAAAGTGATTGGAACTAAATTCGGAGCTTCATAATGAACTTTAAGCTGTAAGTAGATGTAAACCCGTTAGTTACATCCATTAGCTGCGCATAGAATAAATGATATATGCATATGCAGTACGGAATATGTTTGATTCCAGCTGGGGCAGGAAAAGGAGAAGGAGAAGGCGAAGGCAAAGGTTCTTTAATACCACGATTGACATATGGACTTGACATCGGCTGGCAATAAACTTGTCAATACGGTTATCGGATTATGCGAGAAACATACTTGCCCAGGGGTTGGCATAGTCTCACTCGAACTCAGCAGCCGCACTGCCGGCAATTGAGCTAATCGCATTAAAGTAAAGCCCCCCGTATGCACGTATGTATAAGGTAGCCAAATAGGCAGATGTGAAACTCTTCGGGAAATGACAGGGCTTTGACAAGGCAGACGGACTTTTAAAGCTGCCCGGCAGAAAAGACGAGACGACGACTAATTAATCAGATTATACGCTGAATTTGACATCAAGTTTATTGTTTATTTCATTTAAATATTGAATATTCTTGTTCTTGGATAACATTAATTAAAACATTTAAAAACGTTCGAGAAACTTTCACTGAGCTTATTGACAAAAATTTCTATGTCATATGCAAGAAGTATATGTGTATATGTATTGTTTGTATATTTATAGGTATGTATGTATAAGTGGTATATTCGCTACGGTACACGCAATACAATACAATGGATGCTGCTTAAAGATACACATACATACATACAAGTATATGGTATAATTTATATACACATGTATAACTGTCAAGTCGGGCTGGTTAAAATGCACACGCACAAGTTTATAGCATCTGCTTCTGGTATACGGGTGCATATAAAAGTCATATGCACGCACTTACGCTCATAGATATTATCGTAGAATGCTTACATCGAGGATAGAATGAAGCACAAGTCTTTATAGTTGTCGGGAACATTTACATATGAATACATACATATATACATTAGCATTAAGTCTCTAGAAATGTACAGAGTTCTATTCCATTGATTTTTTTTTTCTTTGGTATTTTTTTGCAAATTTTCACTGGTATTTATACCATTTTCAACATTTATCAACTTATCACTTAGCATATGTAGTTGACGTGTTCAATGTGTGTGTATGTGTGTGTGAATTAGTATCTAGCTAGAGCTTAACTCTTCGCTGTTATTCCTAGAAAAATAGATATACCATACTACATACATATATGTATTATCTTCAAGTTGCATGCCCCAAATCACAAATTCGCATATTTCACTTCATAAGCAAAATAGTAATTTCATTTTTAGCGCAGACGATTGTCAAATATCTTAATAAAATTGAGCGTATTTTTTAGTATTTTTTTAGTATTTTTTTTTTATTATTATTGTAAATGACTAGAGAGCGTGTGCTTATATCTTCTTCGATTTCTGGCTAAAAATTTGTCTCCTTAACATGGCCTAACTAAAATCTCTTTTCTTTGCGCAAAAAATTTACAGAGTTTCTTCGACTTTGCGAATCGCCTAAGATATCTATTTTATTTGATATATATTTCATATGCATTCTATTCCTTTCACTTGGAGTAATTTGTACTTCCGCCGGAATTGCAATGTAAGCCGCCAAATATCTGCTCCAAACTCACCTTGAAATCTATTCATAATTAACACGCAATTTCATTTGCATACGGTAAACGTCTATTTTGGGTTTTCGTTATGATACATAAATACACCAAGTTCCTGTAGTTGACATATAACATTCAGATATACAATATTTGTTTTGCAGTAGTCGATAATCATATGTGTGTGTGCGTGTGTGTGTGAGTGAGTGATTGGGTGTTTGTGTTTGTAGTAGATTCCTATTTCAGTGGCTAGTGAAATATCTATGTATTTCGAGTTTCTTGCTGAAATTGTTAAACTTTGTTTGCACTTCTTGTTGACAGCCTCAAATTCACTTGAGTTATTAGCATTCTCTCTCTCTCTCTCTCTCTCTTTCATTCTATCTCTACAAAATAGATTACTGCTGGCTCATATGTATGCGAGTGTGTATGTGTGTCGATAATGTTTTGATATGCTACGAATAAATATGTTTGCTCATTTCATAATTAATTGTGTGTTTTGTTCTTCGCTTGATTTGCTTAAAATTTAACTGAATATGATAAAAATTCGTTGATTTAGTTTGAAAAACAGGAATTTCAAAAATACTTAATGTATAAATAATAGTGTAACATTTGACTTTATATTTACTTAACTTGAGCTTAGCTTTAAGAAGCTTTACAGCTCGTTAAGTTTGTGCAGCATTTTTACTGCATATTCTCTTTAATTTTAAATTAAATCAGGCTCTAAGCGCCCAATCAAATTAATCAAACAAACTTAACCGTATCAAATTAACAGTTGAACCGCAAATAAAACACAACTGTGTATGTGTGTGTGTGTGTTTATGTAACTGTAACTGTATCTTAAAGATATTAAAAGTACAAGCGTCTTCGTATTTCAGTATTAATTAGGAAATAAATCACGCACGTCGGCATGCTGCATGTAAGCGAATACACACGCATCCTGCCCACGTGTGGCAACCTTGAGCCACAACCCCCTAAGCCTAGACCCCAAACCCAACCCCAACCCCAACCCCAAACCCGAACCCTACCCCTAGCCCAGCCCAGCCCCCCAAAACCCCCCACCCCCGTCTATTACGAGCTGCCAAAACAAAACGCCAACCATAAACAATGAGCCTCGACCCTGCACGCCCTTGCGACGCTTACTTAACGCTTGGATCGCGCAAGGAGCGCGTCGAGGGCAGACCACGCAGTCCTTTCTCCAATTTGTCGGCATCACCGGCTGAAAAACGGAAACTCATTGTCTGCCCCTGGGCGGAAGCCAGATGACTGCCTGCACTGCCGACGCCCAGCAAGACGCGACTGCGCTGCTTGCCTGCTCCGCCGCTGCTGCTGCTGTTACCCCCGCCGGCGACTACCTCGCCACTTCCCACATCCAGCATGGTGACACTGCTGCCACGTGAACTGCGTCTGGGACCCAACAGCTCCACGCTCTCCTCCTCATCCTGGCCATAGCTGGCTGCTAGGCTGGCAGCTTGCACCGGCATGGGCAGCTTGGCCGGCGGCGAGTACTCCGCATTTGCCTCGGACAGACGTCGATATTCGCCGCTGCGCGAATGCTGCAGCTTCCATGAGGCGCGTCGCGTAGTTGCCACACTGTGCATGCTCGTGCTGCAGTGCACCGAGGCGTTGGTAGTCGTCAGATTGCCCGTACTCTGCGAGACCAGGCAATTGGAACTGGAACTACTGCTGGATAGACTGGAGTTGCTGCCACCGCTGCCGCTGCGTCGCATGCTGCGTTTATGGCGTGGGTGATGCGGCTGCTGCTGCTGCTGCTGCTGCTGCAGCTGCTCGTGGCCAACTGGCGGCTGCTCCTCGCTGGTCAGCAGAGCATCGGTGCTCTTGCAGCAACTCTGATGACTCGCGGAATGCTTCATCGTCCAGCGAAAGTCATTGGAGTTCTCATCGTCCAGCGGCGGATAAACGCGTCCAGCTGGTGGCGTCGCTTGCGGCCCCAGCAAACGCTCCTTGGAGCTGCCCAAACCTGGCTCCATAGCCAGCGGCGAGACACATTCATCGATGGTATTTAGCGGAGAAATCTGCAACGTTTGCTTCTGCTGCAACAGCTCCATTTCGCTTTTAATGGTCGGCTCGATGCCCAGCAGGCCGAGCACTAAACGCGGATTGGCGAGCACAAATCGCTCGAAGGTGGGAAAATCAATGCGATAGAAATCCGTTTGGCAACTGCGACTCGTTTTTGTGGCGACCTCCACGCTGGCCGGCGAGGCAGCCTTCGAGCTGGGCGCACTGGCCACGCTGCCCACTGCACTCGGCGGCAGTTGCATTTCACGGCCCCAGACCTCGGGCGGATGCGACAAGCAGCGCTGCATAGCAGCTGTCTCTGCGGCACCCATGGCCAGGTTGTCATCCATTAGCTGCACATCGCCGCCGGCAAGGCCCATGCCCAGGCCGACACGTGCCGCCGTCACGGCGCTAATGTTGGGTATAGAGCGGGCGGGTGGAAACTTTAGGGAGCCCTGCGAGTTGAGCGCTGCCGAGGAATAGGCCATTTCCTGTAGAGCGCTAATAGCATTGCGCACCTCCACACTAAGCTGCGCCACATCCTGATGCAGCGTCGAAACCTGCGAGTCAAGGCGCTCCAGCGAAGGACGTTTCCCACCAGATGATTCCTCTTCGTTGATGCTCGCCTCCACCTCCTCAAAGGAGCCGCGATCCAAGCTGTTTGCCATATTCAGCGGACGCTGTCGCTTGTTTGTCTCCCGCAGCGTTATCAGCGAACGTCCACGCTGATGCAGTCGCTGGTGCCGCGGACTGTTCATGCCCAACAGTGGTGAACGGGATATGCTGTGCAGTGGCGAGGCTGTCGCGGAGAGAGGCGCCCCTGCCGCTGCCGCTCCACCCGCACCAGGAGCTCCCGGCGGAGCACCACCATTTTCCTTCTCCTGCTCGCCTGCGCATTCGCCATCTTCACGATTCTCATCATCCTCACTAATGCTGGGCAACGGAAACGTGGGTCCAATATCCGATTCCTGATTCTCGTAACCCTCGCGCAAATTAAACGTCAGATCGTGCTGTATGTCGTTGGCAAACTGCTGCTGGTACTCGGGATAGAGACGCAGCACCTCCACCAGACCGCCCATGTGGATGCACTTCAGATCGCAGTAGGTGAGCGCCTGCCGAGAGAGTGAAGAAACAATGCGATAACGTTTTAGGTCAAATGATTATGCAATCTTGGCTCCGCTCAAAGAACTAGCCCCCCCGCCCCGCTTTTCAAGAGCAGTTGGCGGCGCTGCCAACTACACAATGTGCTCGGGCAGAAGGACAAACCGAACTTAAAACTTAACAAAGAATTGTTGACCTTACTTAACTTAAATCATGATTTCACAATTTTATTAAATAAAAAATGATATACTTGTAATATATATTTTTTTATTACAACCAATATTGATTTCTTTAAACTTGAACATTTTTTTTTTATGAACTAACTTAGCTTTTTAGAGCATTTCGCAGTCGAACTACGCGTGATCTAATCACTTTGCACATGTTAATATTGACGCCTTAGCGTCTTCTTTGTATGCTCAAGTGCAACATCTTGGCACACACTCGCCACAGCACTCACACTCACACGCACACTCACACTCGCACATGCCCCGGCAGTCGCTCTTGCACACACAAGCACGCGTACACACATTAAGCTTAAGTATCACTCATACGCCCCGTTGTCGCTGGCCGCCTGCCACTTCTTGTGTACCTGAAGTGGCGCCTCAGGCTGAGGGGCAACGCGCACATTGAGAACGTCTGCCAGACATGTAAATAAAGTCGACGAAGAAAGGCGAAGGCGTAGGCAAAATAAACGAGAATGAAAATAGGAAATTACATGTAATGTGAGAGAGAGAGAGAGAGAGAGAGAGAGCATGCCCCGGCTATGGCTTAAACGTTGTACAACGTTTTGTGCGTCAATTAAGCGATCAGCTCTCAATTGAAATTTCAGTAATTTTCCTGCGGTTTTTTTGGCTGCGGCCCCTGAAAATCAAGCTGAATCTGCACCTGAGCTCGCCTCACTTTGCGCTCGCCACATTGTTCAATTAATTAACCGACAGATATGTTTGCCACATAATTCCGATGGCTTTTGTGGCAAGCTTGTAGCCACTTTAAAGTGGCAAAATGTGATAGCGTTGGGGGAGGGGTCGATTTCAAAGAAAACATTGGGTTCGTTGCGCCGTGAAGTGGAAACAAAAGTTGCCGTAGGTAGATACTTAAGATATTTGAAGCGTCGCTGCTGTTGCTGTTGTCGCCGCGTCGCTGTCTGCGCTGAGCCTGATAAACTTTACGACAAGCCAAACAGACGAAAATAATGAAAATAAACAAAACAGATGAAAACAACAACAGCAATAACAGCAACAGCAACAAAGTTTGAAGCTTTAAACGAAGGCCGCGATAAAAGTAAAATTAAAGCGCATATAAAATGAGAAATTCGACTAGACATAAAAGTAAATTTGATTTAATTACGCGTCCATGCAACCTTAGACCAAAGCAGCAGATGATGCTGCAACCAAGCGACTCCAAGGAGCGCTGCCATAAAGCATGCTCAACATTTAAATACCAAAGGGGCCAGCAAGGACAATGACACTGGTTGAAAAGTCCCGCACTTTGCCAGCCTAAAACGTGTAAAGCACATAAAGCGACACTCGCAAGGGCAATTGCTTACCTCGATTTTAAATTTCAATTTAATTGAGTGTCATTAAAATGTTGCTATTTATCTTTGGCTTTCTTAAGGCTTACCCTAAATGCCTTAAAAAAAAATTAAATTTCTTTGCACAGCTCTAAAGTGCTTTAAGCCAAGCAGGCAATTTTACAAAATCGATGGCTTTAGTTAGTTAAAAAATATAACAAAAACTTTTTTTAATTGCATTATTTTTGTTATATTAATAAACTCTGAATACTTTGTTAAAGCACAAAGCTTAAATTTAAATAAATAAAAAAATTTTTATTAAATTTGTTTTTTTTTTTTTGCGGAAATAAGTTTAATTAAATTATAATAAATGAAATTTTTATTATTAAAAAAATCGTTTTCCATTGTTAAATTTTGAACTCAATTGAAAGTGAAATTTAATCATAAAATCAATTTACTTAGCTTTAATTAAAATTATATTACTTATATTAAATCGCTTTTTTTATGTATTATTTTAATTTATCTGTTTTTCTGTTACTCATAAATCGGCTGCTATTTTGACTTTTGCCACTTCCTATATGGACTAAGTAATATATAATTTTATAATTATGTATAATACAGATAATTATTAAAAGAAGCATAAATGCAATTTTGCACAAATACTAAACTTTAAAATTAAAAACTTAGAGCACCCAAAAATAATTTAATTCAAATTATTTGTTAAAAAAAATTCAATAAAATTAATTTCAAGCAACTATTTTCCTATTTTCCCAGCCTATCAAGTAATCGAAAACTTTTTAGGAATGCCACTTCCTAAATAGACTTAGTAGTATATAAATTTATAATTATGTTTAATACAGATAATTATTAAAAGAAGCCTAAATGCAATTTTGCACAAATACTAAACTTTAAAATTAAAAACTTAGAGCACCCAAAAATAATTTAATTCAAATTATTTGTTAAAAAAAATTCAATAAAATTAATTTCAAGCAACTATTTTCCTATTTTCCCAGCCTATCAAGTAATCGAAAACTTTTTAGGAATGCCACTTCCTAAATAGACTTAGTAGTATATAAATTTATAATTATGTTTAATACAGATAATTATTAAAAGAAGCCTAAATGCAATTTTGCCCAAATACTAAACTTTAAAATTAAAAACTTAGAGCACCCAAAAATAATTTAATTCAAATTATTTGTTAAAAAAAATTCAATAACATTAATTTCAAGCAACTACATTCCTTTTATCTTTAATAATATTATTCTGTTCATACCTAATCGAAAGCATTATACATATGAATTAAAAAAAAATTCAATCATATTTAACATAATCATTAAGCTCGAGTTGCAGAAGCTTTGAAAGCCACAACAAATTTTGGCCCTCAGTAAATAAATTTTCAATTAAAACACTCGACAACACAACCAGCTCCCCGAGGTGAGGCCCATGAAATTCTTATGGCCATTTAACGGGGCACTTTCGGATAGTGTCATTGGGTCGTTACATACCTTTATGTCGCTGCTGCTACGCACAACCACATCCTGGCCGGCACTGTTAGTGGTGGCGGTCATCTGGCCGTTGCTCGTGGCTACCAGATGCACGTTGATGTCCGAGCCCACGAGATCGCCCTTGCCTATGAGGAGGCGAATGTGCGTGTATTTAAAAAAGAAACAATGCAAAACAAAAGGTCAGTCGCTGGGCAAGTTGAATCAATAAGCATAAAAATAGCTGCCATTTGTTTAGGCAACGTCGTGAATAAATAAATAAGCAGGCGGGCTGCTGCCCGACATGAGATGAAGCCTGCGAAGAGCGAACGAACTTTTGCAGGTTCAACAAACGATTCGCTTGAAAACGATAGTAGAGAAACGCAGAACTTGGCATTTTTAAGAAACATAATGGGCAAAAAACTTGGCCATTTTGGGCTGAACTTAAAGTGAATATAGTTCGTACAACGGGGCGGATACTTACCCAGAATGGCAACCACCATGTCGTCCTTGATTACCTCCATGGAGCCGTTGCACAGATAATAGATATAGTTGAGTGCATCGCCTTTGTGTATCAGATATTCACCGGGTGCGCAGAAGTTCGTCTTTATGTGCAGTGACAACAGTTTGAGGCAGCCCTGCGACAACAACAAGAACAAGGTTAGTAAATATAAATAAGAGAACAGAATAGCTAAAAGAAATGTGCACAAACAAGATTTGGCTCCGGTCAGAAGAGCATTAAACACAGCTGCTTTCTTTCTGGGGAAACAGCCTGCTGCACCGCGCCACAGGAGGCTGCACAGCGGCAACATAGGGAGTTGTGTGTGTGGCACAAGTCCTGCGCTGCCACGAAAAGTGGCTTAAAGCGCGCTTATGGTCGTTGAGTGGTTTCTGTTTGCCACGCGAATCAGCTTTATTATTTCCTCGCTTGTCCGCCCATTTGTCGCATTGCTTTTACCAGTAGTTTTCGTCCAAGTTTTCATTTGATTCGCTTCACTTCACTATTTGCCAGAGCTTTAAGTGGTCAGAAGTCAAGGTTATACGACAAACTGCTGCCAGGTGCTGCACATCAAAATTTAGAGCTAGACAAACTAAACAAATTGCAGTAAGTGCTCAGCTTGGGCAGTTAATTGGGTCAAGTAGGCAAAGCTTTCTTTCCTTCCATTCTGAGAGATTTATCTAGTTAAGATACAATATCTTAGCAGTGCAAACTTAAAGCAATCTCTGCTTCAAATTTTACAGTCTCTTTTATTCTGCTCTTTTCTTGCTGCTTAAATTATTCCAATAAAACTAAGACTCCAGACTGACTTTTAGGCCATGTTTTTGCTCGCTCTACGTCTCTCGTCTCTTCCCAAGTAATTCTCTTTTATTTCGCAGCCGAATCAAAGCTTAAGCCTGGCTTGAAAATCAACTATGACATTTTCTTATCTATGCCCACAGACTGACAGGCAGGCAGGCAGGCAGACGGACTGGCTGGCTGGCTGGCAAAATGGCTAAGAAACTTTCCGGATTTCTTGAGCAATGACCCTGTGGCTATAATGCAAGTGAGGCTTAATTGAAAAATCAATTACTCGGGCCAGAGTGTGTGTATGGTGTGTGCTTCAGTTTTAGCACCATTTGGCAAAGCGCAGACAAACACACTTTCCCCCGCACACACGCACACACTGACGCACCGCATGTGTGTGGTTTGTGGAGTGGCTGCCCCCAAGCTTAGTGTGCCAAAATGACAAGGGTATTGACATTGTCGTCTACGATAAGCATCACCACTCGCACCGTTGCATTTACTTTCGCTTTCCCTTCCCCTTTCCCACTTTCTCTCTCTCTCCCTCCTGTTGCTTTCTAGCAGTAAAAGTTTTGCCTAAAACCTTTTTCATGCTTCAGTTGTTGCCGTCGTGCAAGAGTTTTGGCCAAAAGGCACACACACGTGCAAATCATTTCATGTAGAACTAAAAGTTTCACCTGTAACCATGTGTAACAGTAACGCGCTATGCGTGTGTGCGTGTGTGTGTGTGTGTGTGTGTGTGTGCCAGGTAACAGTTCTGTTAAGCCAGCAGTTGACTTTTGCCCGTCTTGGCCAAGTTAGCTGACGATTATTCTGGCATTGCCATCAACATCTTAAGTCCGTTTGTCTGAGACGGGTTGGCAATGGTTTTAAAAGCGACGAAAAGCACAAGGGAAATACTCACACACACAAACACACACGCATACACAAGCGCGCTCAGTTACACGCTTCGATATTCATATACGCACCTGGGAGGCCGCCTCGAATATCGGCAGTTGTAATATTTCACGATGAAGGTGCATGGAGACATCGCCACGCAGCTCCTCAGGAAATTCGCGCAGCGTCTGCAAGCAAGAAAGAGAAAGGTAATAAGTAAGTGAGTACAGTTGAATTGCGATAAGTGCGAGTGGGAAAGCAAATCTGAGGTGTTGTGTCAAGTGTCGGAGCCCGAAAAACTTACACACACACACACAAGCACACACAAGCACACGCGACCAAACACACACACACAGCAGCCTCGCAAATTGAATTGGATGAAATTGTAAGCATACATATCTGACAATTTTGTGCCATGCAGCTTTGGGGAAAATGTGCAGTTTTTCCCGCCATTCTTGTTTTCCCAGCACAGTGAGTATACAAAATAAATATAGTATCTTTGTATCGCAAGCTCGTTTCCTTTGCCTCTTCATCTGCTGGCTTCTGCGTCTTTTGCCCTCCCCCTAGCTCAAAAGGTTGGCCAAGTGTTTTTTGGATGAAATTGTTGAGAGGATTAATATGAAAATTGAAAAGCTTTTGCTGTTTGTTTGTTTACAGTTTTGTTTTTGTGGCTGCTTCGCAGTTTTTTTTTTTTCCTCCCCAGAGATATTCATACAAGCCCACACGTTGCCGTGTATGTTCGCATGAATATGTATGAGTGCAAGTCAAACTGAGACTGTGCTCTGTTTTGCGCCTGTTATGAATGAATATTTCCTACGCATTTAAGAGTATGAGTATTTCTGTCGTAATTTGTTTGATAACATGCCATAAACGAAATACGCAATACGAAAGCAAACACAGCAATGAAATTCCTGAGAATATGCACATGACTTGATGTCCAAACAAACAGGCAGACAGGCCGAGCAGGTGATAATGCTTTGGCAAAGGCTTTAAGCCGAATTTATATATAACATATTTCCAAGGAATCGAAAGCTTTAAGTGACGTATAAACTCTGCTTCTGTAGCCACATAACTCACTCATTCCACACGCATTTTCGGTTTTATATTTTACGCATTTCCATTTTAATTGAAATTCGAGAAGTGCAGAGCTTTGCTTGACTACCTCCCACAATTGAGATAATTCCTTTGAAATAAACGCATAATAGCAAACCGAACACGTAATATGAATTCAAAAATTTTGCAAACAATTTATAATTAAAAATTGCGCACGGAAAGCATCGTAAACTTTCTGCTTCAATTATGCCAAACTTCAACCACAAATCATCAAATAACTGATGTGTTTCGCCTTAATAAATTTGTACGAATATTCACAATGCCAGTTCGAATTACCCTAGCTATTATTCAAATTGATATAGGCCAAAAATGTAACAACAAACCAAAGCAAACAGAACGAGACAAGATAAGTTTGCTCGAATATTTAATATGCTTGCAAGCGCAGAAATTTAATTATAACTAAAACAAGTTTATAGTAAAATACAGAGAATTTAAATTTTTAAAAATACCATAAATCTTTTAAGATTTCTGATACTGCAGAGCTGTTGAGGTCGCTGGGGAGTCGAGGAAGCCCTTCGAACTGGAAACTGTCTCACATTTCGGGAAATACATTTTTCACCCTTCTCAAGCGTATGGAAAACCAATGAAAATGTTCCCAAACTTGCACAAGTTTTCCAAGTGTGTGTGGTATGAGTGCGTGTGTTTGAATACATATTTACTTATTTAATGGAACATTTTCCCAGTGGGCAACACTGAATTGTTATTTATGTGAGAGTCTCGGCCACAAAACGCAAAGAAGTGTAAAATATTTTACATTAATTGCATGCGCTGGCCAAAACGTTGTTGTTTCCGAACCGCCCGCCCTGTTCCGAGTGCTGTGGGCGTGGCACAAAAACTAAATGCTGGGCGTTTCTTGAGCTAAATTTGGCTTGAAATTTACGCGTAAATACAAACACACGCCGACACAATTTGCAGGGCATACAAAGAGCATTTGCAGGCACATCAAGGGGCCAGGGAGATGGGAGGTATGAGCGGGGTAACAGCGTCACGGAGAAGGTGGTGCCAAAAGCTCTGACATTTTGCCAGTTAATTTTCATGCGCAATAAATTAACAATTTAATTTACTGCTTGGCAACTCTGAAGTCCCCTTCACGCGCATTCTCTGAGTATGTGTGTGTGCTCATGTATTACGCATGGGCATAACTCATGTTTGCAATGTAATTAAATTAAATTTGATTTAAACATATTTTTCAACGAGCATCGCACGAAATTCAACAAGTCAAAGTTTTTAACGGCCCATTGAGCTGCTAATTTAATGTGTCAAGTGAGCAAATGAGTTTGCAAAGAGATGTGGAAATGTTTGCTTTAGTAATCATTCGAACAGAAGACCTTGCAGGCGTTGTTTATATATTTATACTTAATTTTCAAAGAGAAGAAATAAACTGACAATTCAGAGGTAGGAAACACAATAATAAAGACAAATAATTTTAGCTACACAGAGATCCACACTTTGACCCGAACTAAATACATTTTTCAGCACGTTTAATTTCTTTTAGTATAGACGAGATATTTTTTTATCTTACAGAGGGTAAATTTATTTTAGCCAGAAGCTTGCAACGCACCTAAGGAGACATCTCCGACCCAATAAATATATATATGTTCTTTATCAGTATCAATAGGGGAGTCAAACTAGCCATGTCCGTCTGTACTTCTGTCCGTCCGTCTGTTGCAACGCAGACTAGTCTCTCAATTTTAGAGCTATCTTGATGAAACTTGATATATATGCAAGTCAGAACGAGCTGGATCGGACCGATATTTCGTATAGCTGGCATAAAACCTATAGGCTGATTTTCGTTATTTTTCAAGATATCGTCAAGAAATATTCCCAATCTATGCCTTAGTACTTTAGTTTTATCAAAATTGAACTGATAAATCGTATAGCTGGCATGAAACCGATCAGCCGATTTAATATTTAGAGCGACTGCAAGTGTATGAAATCTTCGGCGTGCCGAAGGTAGCCTTTCTTTCTTGTTTTAAATTTTCATTTTCATAAGCTTTCGCTTTTACGCCGTATGCTCAGTTTTGAAATTAAAAGAATGCTTAAGCAAAAAATCCGTAAAGGATGTTGCATATAAGCTCAATTTGAGTTTCAAAGAGAATATTTTAATATATAAATATAAAGTAGCTAACGCCTTTGATAGCCCAGCTGCCAAATTTAATAATTCTAGTCGTGCGTTATACACAGACTTTTTTTCATTACAAACTAAATTCTTCTTTTCTGCACTGTAAAGTCCTTGTGCCACAAGCTTTCAGCATTTTTAATTTGCATTTTAGTGAACTTTCGTTTTCACGCTTTTTGTTTATTTTTCAAAATTAACTGAGTTAATTTCAAAGTTTAGGCTTGCCATTTCTGGCTATAATTAAACAGTTTTGGGCCTCCCTCCTCTAAGGCCGAGTACAAAGCTCATTTCAATGGAGCCGCATTCAAATGTTCTCGCCAAGCCGAAATTAATTAGACATGTTTCGGGGCGAGTGTAAGCCCTGCGCCTGTCAGACTTGCCAGAGAGAGATTCGGGTCTTCTGCTCTGACTGACAGCCCAGTAGCGGCAGCAACAGCTGTCAAGAGCTCAGTTAGCCAACTTCAAAGGCCGCTACTCATTTGATGTGTTGTGCGATCCGATGCGATGCGATGTGAATGAAAAAGTCGAAAGCAGCCCATGGAATGCGTTAATTAATTTGCAAAACCCCAAAGACAAACACTACATTTGTTTTTATTATCTGACCAACTGCAGAACTCATTGACTTTTTGCATGATAACGGCAATTAGCTAATAGCTCATCGTATTCTTGCTGCACTTTATGCAGCAAGTTGCGTGCAACAAAGTTTTGCGCTTTGTGTGCAACTTGCGGCTTCTAGAGTTGAATGGCTAACAGAGAGTTGCTCTCCTCTAGCTGCCTCTACACCTTTCCCCTAACCGTGTCGCAGCTGGTTGTGGAGCAGGGCAAAGTTTTGCGAGCATGACCAAACTTCAACTTTGACTATAACTTAAATGGATTTACCCCCCGTCGCACGGCGAATTAATGAGCCAACAAATGGAATTATGATTGCGCTGCACTCTCTCCCACATTGATTTACATGCATAAACATAGAACTTTGGTAACTTTTATCGAAGTCAATTGAGCTGCCCATCAAAAAAAGCAAACTCAGCTGGTATAATAAGTAACATTCTTATACAAATGTATTTCCATTGCATATTTATATTCGTTCAACCTTTCTTGTATTCAATTTAAGTTCTTCAATGAGCACTCGCTATCAGAGCGGGCACAATCAGTTGTTAACTGCAGTTGCGAGGGCTTCTTCATAAGTTGCCTGTTAATTAAGTACTTTGAAATAACTTTCTTCTATGCAGCTTTAGACTCTGGAGTTTCGGCAAAATGTTTCACCATAAATTTTCACAGTTTGAAGAAGTTTTCAACTAAAAGTGCTTCATCGAAAACAATTGATGCATTCTTAACTATTCATGGCTTAAATTTCTAAAGCGTTGCTTGTTCAGCATCTTCTCTTTCAGCAGGTTTATTTATACATTTGCAGCAATCAAGATTTATTTGATTTGATATTCAAATATCAATTACGAGTATCAAATACTTTTGATGCTGCCCCGCATCGCCTTCTCCTCTGGCTAGCTACAATCTACATACGGACTGACGTGCAATCAAAAGGGATTCGGGCTCCTGCCGGTTTAACCCAATGCCAATCAATAAGTCACATAAGCGGGCACACTTACACACACACACATACAGAGAAAGAGATTGAGAACACATGCAGGCAAAAATGAGATTCGGTTTCAATACGTATATGAGATACCCGTCAGGCATTTGCTTAATTAAAGGAACAGACATATCAAAATACCATTCGAGCGTGCTACGGGAAATGGACCAACGGCAAAGATTTCATGCTGCCTCGACAATTTTTGTATGAATGATTTACGAGACAGTGCAAGAGAAGGAGAGAGACAGAGAGAGAGAGAGAGAGAAAGTTGAAGAGATATAAAGCTGAAGTTGTACTTTACCTCGTAGATGTCAATGCCATGGCTGAGCGACCATGAAGTCTGGAAGTAGTCCTCGATGCGCTGCTTCAACTCTTTGGGCATCTGCAGAAAAACCGAGAGGGAGAGAGAGGGAAAAAGAATAAAAAATAATTATAATTAATGCGGGGTATGTATGGTATTTTTTACGACAGCCCCAGCTAATGAGACGGCATTCTCTCTGGCATGTGCATCCACTCCATTTGCATGCGCTGCGGGCACAAGCGCACTTAATTGCACATCGTGTAACGTGTAACGTATACGCCATGTGGCAAAAGAGTGCACGCACGTTGCCACGATACCGCCCCCACCGCGTCGCCCTTCACACCATCAACAGGTTGCCGGGAGAGAGAGGCCGTATGTGCGCGCGTGGCACATCTTGGCACAACCGCATCGAACTCTATTGCTCGTTTATGGCCTCGACGCCTGCCTAACGTTGCGTGGCATATGGCAAATGTGCGCTGCATTCCAATAAAGGCAACTGAAGCACTTCCCATTTGCCACTTGCCACATGCCACTTGGCACTCGAGCGTAAGCTTCGCTACGACAGCAACTAATTTTCTATGCTGCAATCGTCTATCGACAATCGACTATCGATGAGTTTAAATGGCTGCTTAGTGTGTGGCAGAATGTGAGCTTGCATCAGGTATCAGACACATTGGATTACAGTTAGCAGACGTATGTGAAAACTTTTGAAAAATATCCCTTCGATACTTTCAAATATATAAGGTATAAGGTTTAGCTCAATGATTTTAATCGCTTATGGCAGCCGCATTGAAGGTCGTTTGTGACCACTGGAAAACTTCTAAATGCCACAGCAGCACGTACTTGGCACCCCACATAGGGGACAAACTCATTAATAGCACGTAGCAAGTATAAAGGCGGTTATTTTATTGTCTATCTGCACAACCAGAGCGAGAGGGGGAGTCATAGAGTTTCAATACTCACATTATGCAGAGCCACGAAATCCTTCAGATCCCGCCATTTGCTTTCGTAGAGCGAGCGACGCGAGTACATGCGTTGTATAATCGCCGTCACATTACCGAAGACCACAGCGTGCATGAGGGCTGTGGGGGGGAAAGAGTGTGTGTGTGAGATTATAAAATAGAATCAGGGTCGAGTGCGAGCGAGGAATAGAGAGAAAAAGAGAGAGAGAGAGAGAGAGGGAGGGAAACAAGATTACCTACCGCCAATCAGCATCATTATTATGGTGAAAACCTTCTCGGCCGTTGTATTTGCCGAGACATTGCCAAAGCCCACCGAGGTGAGGCTGGTGAATGTGAAATACAATGCGGTCGAGTAAGTTTCAGCCGTTGTCAGTATAGCAACGGAGGCGTTTTTTCTCTCGGCGAGCAGCTGCAGCCAACCTGTGAACAAGACTTTAAGATTTTAATGGCACAGAACAAGAAGAAAAAGTAGAAGAAAAAAAACCAAATAACTTTGTTTAGTAAATCAGGCATTAACCAGGCCCAGTCACATGTGTCGGGGTTTCCTCAGACGAACATGCGAATATCTCTAATTTGTCTGCTTATTAAACTCTGACAATGACTTGGCTCAAACTTTTCCCATTCGCCAGAGACGCCGTCGCCAAAGCAGCCGCCGCCGCCTTCTAGCTGTCCATCAGTCAAAGTATCATTCAGTAAGTCTAAGCTGTTCGTGTCAAATCCGGCCAACTGCTTAGGTCAAAGTGGCAAAGGAAACGTCAAACGGCAAACAGCAAACAACATAAGGCAAATGGCAGTTGGCGAACTTTTTGGATGGCTGTATACCAGGTCCCGGTCCCGGACTTCGTGCTGGTCGTAGTCCCAGTCTGACACTCTTCTCTAGTGTGAGTATTTAATGCGTATCATGTTCACAGCATATTGATGTGAAAAGTAACTGGCAATTTGTTGCTTTTGTATGTGATTTCCTTCTCGCCCAGCTTGTCAGTTTATCAGAAGTGAGTGTTACGATCTAACCAGGGAATTCACACAGATACATAACATAATGCATAAATAAATGCTAATCTCCAGCCCAATGTTTCGTGTGGATAAGCTAGGCTGGCTATGTGATGCTCTACAGATAGTTATGTGAGCAAATGTTGGCATTTTAAATTTATATACGCCGTACTCATTTGGTAGCTGCTTTTGAAGATTTTCTTCAGCTTTCCTTAGTCATTTTTATCGATAATGACTAACCAATCAAATCTTCAAATACATATCTGTTTTCGATTATAAAAATTAATTATAAACAATTTTGTAAAAAATTTAAAACTAAATTGCAAGAATTTTTAAGATTTATAGCCAAACGATGTTGTGAAACAACTCTTCTCTCTTCTACTCTCAATTATGCTTAAGCTATGTTAAGTTAACGGACAATATTTATCGATATGTTATCTCTAACAATCGGAATGCTACGGGCATTCAAAGTAAAATATCAAAAATAAATCTTAAACAGTTTAAACAACTTAGAAAATAATACTTAAATTCCTCATACCCTTAACTATATTTAAGACTCCTGCACCCTGCTACAACCCCTCTAATCCCAGGGTATATCAAATTACAATAAAAACTTTTCTGGGGCCCGCACGCGCACACATATTTAAATCACAATGCGCGCTGATTTGATATTGTTCGGGTCGAGTTGGGGAAGCGGAAACTTTGCCATTTAAATGTGCTAATAACCGTCGCGACGTATCCCCTTTACACCTAAGTTGTTTTAAACTTTTACAAAGCGGCGGTTGCATGGAATGAGTGAGTGTGTGTGTGCGTGTGATTGTGTGTGACTGCCTGTTAGTGAGTTGCAGGTGCGCGATACCGCGTAGATGAGAAGGCAGCCGGAGGCAGAGGGCGGGGGGCGGGAGGCGGGGCCCAAGCTAAGCAACAATTTCATTTGGCGTTTGACGAGCCAGGCAAACACAATCAACGCCGGCGGCAAACTAACCAAATTACTGTCCAACTAACACACACATTGAGCATACACGCACACAGCACTTATGCATGTGAATGGTTAACGTGTGTGAGTGTATGTGTGTATGTGCGTGTGTTTAGTGTGCGTGCTTGTGTGTAGATGGCGAGCTGCGGGTTGATGTCGCTTGCCGCCGCTGCCGCTGCCGCTGCTGCTGCTGCTGCAGTTGACCTTGACTTTTTGCTACTCACCAATGTTGCTGTCCGGGAACCACTCGTACTCCTTCACAGCGATGACATACCAGATGCAGGCGAGCCAGTGCGCCGCCAGCGTAAAGGAGAACATCAACAGAGTCAGAATCATGGCCGTGTGCTGTGAATATCGATCAATTTTTTGCAATAGCCTCGCCAGGCGCAGCAGACGCGTCAATTTGACAAGATGAATGTGTGATTCCTGTGCATAGCCAGACAACAGAAGGGGAGAACAAGAGGGAGAGATAGAAAGTGAGTAAGTGAGAAGGCAACAAGATACATTGTTTAACGACGCCAGCGCACACACGCAGAGACCAACAAAATGCAAACATGTTTGTTTAAAAAACAAACTCATAAAAAAAAAGTGCTTCGAAGCCAGTTGAACTGCTCGACTCGCTAATGCCCTGCAAGGATAAGCAGCTACTTCAGCTCAGCATTAAACACACTTGGGCTAAGTCTTCATTTCGATAGACATACTTAGGCGTGCTGAGTGCAGACATGATTTAAGCACAACAGGTTAGCCTAGATTTGCTCAAGTGCAGCCTGTCTGTACTTCAAATTGGGTTAATCTTTGTGCCGCATGAGTTGCTCTTAAGTCTAACAATTCTCCCACTGCAAAATACTCTTTTATGTAGCACTCTTGTAAGCAGGGTATCTCAGGGGAAAAACCCTTGAAAATACAGCAGTCAAAATCGAGTTTTAAAGTTCGCCAAAAGTTGTTACAAGCTTTAATAAAATGCATAAATAAGTTTTTTCTTCAATTTTGTTCTCTTTTTTTGTGTGTTTTTGTTGTTTTTGTTGTTGCGACGGAGCTAATGACATTTGCCCCTAATACAATTTTGACCCAAAATGTTGGCTCGTAGTTCGCTCAAATTACGTTGCCTACTTTTTGGGGCGTAAATTTCATTACAGCTCATACACACACACACTCCCACACACACACGCAGCCGCACTCAAAAAATTTTGACACATGCTCATTTATTAGCTATTTCGAGGCACGTTACAATTTCCTGCCCCCCATAATATTATAACTTCCGTCCCCACACGGGGACGCACACAAAGACAGCAAAAGCAGCAGCAGGAGGAGAAGGCGTGGCAAAAGGGATAGTTAAATAAAAAATCAAAGAGGCTGTCACAAAAAAAGAAAACGAAGCAGAAAATGGGAAGCAGAAGAAGAGGCAGAAGAAGAAGAGGCCGAAGAAGAGTCTAATGTAAACATAAACAAGCTTATCAAGCAACCCAAAAGCCAAGCAGCCAGTTGACTAAATTGAAGGTTGACGTCGCCATTTAACCTTACAGTGCATTAAGCCTCCAGCCTAGAACCCACTGCCTGCCTGCCCCTTTTACACCCTTGCCCACCACAGCCAAGTCTCCTTTTGCCACGTGCCTCATTGCCGGCAATTTATGTATATATTTTATGATTAAGAAAATGTTGAGTAGCTGACGAGGCGTCATTTTAAAATGGACACACTGGCAACACTGGAACATGCTAAATGTAACTGTGGTCTCAGCCCCTTCCCCTTCCCCTTCCCCATCCCTCTGCCCCGGCCTCTGCCTTTAGCAGCAGCCTTGCAACGAATTTAATAAGCGCAGCCAAAAGAAAAACCCGACGAGGTTGTCGCGCCATCTGTGGCACAACATTTAAAGCGAACAACGACAGAAACTAAGTGCAAATAAATAAAAGAGTTTTTTCCACAGGGTGTGAGGCGAGGAGAGAGAACGACTGCCGCATACCCTGCAGCAGCAAAAGATGAACTATAAAAAAACACGATTTTAGCTGCTTTTTTATGGCAACACAGTTTAAGTTTCATAAAAAAAACTGATGGCAAATCAAAAGCAGTAAAAGTTTTCGCTGCAGGGTTTACAATCGCAAAGAACTTAGAAAGTTTAACTAGCCTACTGTCTATGTTTGAGCGCTTACTGAGCGCAGGGTATTGAAGAACTCACACACTGAGACAGTGGAACAGACAGCGAAACAAGCTGAGGCGCTGTGCGAGCTTTAAGAATGGCGGCACAATAAACGCTTTTGCTTTCGTTTATAAGGCTTTTCTCCTTTATATGCCACGTGTACGTGTAGAGACGGTGTAAGTGTGGGTGTGTGTGTGTGTGTGTGTGTGTGGGTGTTGCTGTGTTGCCAAGCAAATTGTAATTCATGTTGCAATTTACGCTGCGCTTTCGCTTTCACTTTCATTTGCCGCTGCCGCTGCCTTTGCCTTTCTTTCTTCTTTCAATCTTGGCTGCCTTTTGCAAAAGTTTTGCGTTGCCTGCTCGCATTTTGTTTACTTTGTCGCGTACAGCAGAAGCAGCGGCAGCGGCAGCAACAACAACAATTACTTTAAGGAACTTGACTCAACTTGACTGTCATGGCAACTTCCGCTTCCGTCGCCGTTGCCACCGCCTTTTTGGGTCTCAAAGATAATTAAAACTTTGAAATAAACTAAATATGCAAAAGTTTCGAGTGCATTAGCTGGAAATTGGTATGCGAAGCGCAGCAGCAACAGGAATCTCGAGCACTTCAGTTGTCTGAAGCGGGACAAATTCCCAAGAAAAAGAAAAGGAAAGGAAAAGAAAAACTCAAAGAAAACATTGCAAGACATTTCAGGCGCAAATCGTGTCGGCGATTTGTCAAAAGTCGCAAAATAAATTATATATATACATATATATTAATGACTTTTTGCTACTTAAAAACTTTGAAGCCGCAAAAACACACACCCACACAGCCACACACACACACATAGTGAGTGAGAGAGACAGAGGGAGTGGCATACAGACAGCTGGCGACATCGTAATTTTTGCAATTAGAACACATTAAAGTTTTATAAAAACAAACTTTTGATGACGCCCAAACGAAGCATTAAACAGCTTAGCACACGCCGAGATTTTCTTTTTCCTGTTCCTTTTTTTTTGCTGTTGTTGTTGCTTTCGCCCCACTTTCTGCCACAGGACATTTTTTCGAACATACATCCACAGGCAGTGCGAGAAAGTTCTTGCCATCCCTGACAGGGATTTACTTGGAAAGAGCGAACGAGACCAGACTGCAAAATACCCCAACCGAATCGAGTTTCATTTAAAAAAAGAAATCAGCTCGAAATAACTTAAGCGACAGCCTTAAATACTTTCGAGTGTTTGGTATTCAAATTACTTAAAGTCCAACGGCTTGAAGTGCACCTTGGGATACCTGAGACGCACCTCATATACCTTCTGAATGGCCGCCTTGTCGTCGGGTATGTAAAATATTCTTTTTGCCGGCACTCAACGAGGCAGCTAAAACGTTTTTGATTCGATCTGAATAAAAGCTAAACAGGAAGTTGTAACGAAGCCAACAATAAAACGCAAAAAATGACACAAAAAAAGCGAAAAACAAAAAAACTTAGAAACTTGGACTTGCGCTCGATATTATAAAACCATGACAATGCATAAAATCAATGCTAAGTGAATTTGGTAAAAAAAAAACCAAAGAATTTATTATCAATTTGTGGCCCAAAAAAACAACAACAACAAAAAAACAGCAACTTAAGCCACAGGCAGCTCCTTGAGATGTTCATAGAGTCGGCGACAGTGCTTTTCACTTTCAGTCTACATTCCTTTCCACAATTTTTTCTTCTTCTGCTTCTTCTGCCTGTTCCTCTTCGCTGGGCAGACAATCAACGCGCTGACAACGTTGACCACTTCGAGCTGAAGGAGGCAGGCAACAACGGAATTCTCAGAGCGAGAGAGACAGAGAGCGAGTGAGAGCCTGCAGTGAAGTGCTTCAAAGAGCAGACAAAGCTAGACAAAGTGGATGAAGAAGAGAAAGACGAAGCGGCAGCGCACTTCGAGTGTGTTTGTTGCACAGCTGAAAAAATTCGTAGCATACTTTTTGGGGTCAATTTCGTTTGCTGCACATTTGGGTCACACAATCCGAACGCATTTAGCGCAGCTTTGGCGTGCAATTAAGGAGCCACCGACACGCTGCCGCTGTCGTTGACCAAGTCGAGATGACGCTGTAATCCGCTTGACGGGCATGAAGTGTTCTCCCCCAAGAGGGTTTCCCTAACCCGTAGCCCCCTCCTCCCCCCACCAACACCCTCCGACGAGTAGAAAAGCAGCTTAAATGAGTTGCGCAACTGAAATAAATATGAAAACTATTCCAAGCAGTAATTGCAGCTCGCAATATGCACTTAAATCTTAATTAAATACTTTACACTGCTTTGCGCTCCTGCTATTTGCTCAGCTATTAAGCTCGAAATTAATTCACTCTGTCATTTCACAAAGTCACCACAGCGACAGTTGGAAAATGATGACGGGAGAAAAGTAACAGCCACGACAACAACGACGACGCAAAGCAACATGCATTATGTATGTTATGCAAATCTCTTAATGCTATTTACCACTTCAAAATCTGGCTTAAATATTTAATGCCCCAGGCGGACAGCGGACAACGGGCAGGAAGGCAAAGGTAGCGAAGCGAAAAAGAGAAAGCCAGAAAGTTCACAGAAACAGTAGGACTGAAGTTGATGAAATGCAGAAAGCCAAGTATCTTTTGGCTTTCCAAACTGCAGTCAAGTGAAAATTTTGTGTCCTTGCACAAGGAAAATGCAAGGGACATGCGACGCATTCGAGAGTCTGTTAAACAAATTGATTGTTGATTCGATTACGAGGCGAATTAAATCGATTCAATTAGTCGAGAGTATTGAAAATGATGTCAGGCTAAAACTGAGATGTCAATTGGAAAAGTCAATATACATAAGTGCAAGTTTAATAGGAATGCTTTTAACTCATAAATAAATGTGTCGAAAATAATGCGATTTTAATCGGAAAGGTTATTTTTGCTATTATTTTGTCTATTTACTAATTTGACACTCAAATTAATTAAATAATTTACATTTTCTAATACTATTTTGTTTCACTTGACATGTTTCTTTCTTTCATAATTTAAAAATGTTTTTATTTATTATTAATTTTTTAACTTTAAAGACAACTAATATCAATTGACATAGGAGTGAATATTGTATAAACCATTAAAATATATTGAAGAAAATTTAAAAGAATGAAAAGAATTTTAAAGTTAATAAATGACTCTTTTTTTATAATTTAATTTAAATTTAGGTTTTAATTTAATTCTAGGATGAAAAACAGTTTTGACTAAGCCAAGGATTACGATTATCGCTGAAAAGCCCAATGAGATCAGAATAATAAATAATAAAGATAAAAAGAAAATATTAATTAGTTAATATAGTTTAATAGTAAAAAAAAGGACTTTAAGTTACAGCACAGAGATCTCAAAGTCTAGAAAAATCAAATTCCTTAACTTTGTAGTTTTAATTAACCAGGCAAGTTAAAGTAAGTATAAAAATCAAGCTTCATACAGTTGGCGAAAAAGTTTTAGAAATTAAAAAAAGTCTTATTTATTTGATGCAATCATCGTACTCTTTTAGACTATGTCAATTATTCCATGCATGTGCTTTATATTTCGAATTGTTTTTGTAATACAACTAAAACAGAACTATTTTCTGTTTGGAATGCGTTCGCGTATTTTAATCAATATGTTTTCCCATAGATTGCCCAGCTAATGCATTTTAAATACCTTTGCCACACAGACATACACACATACCTCATACACACACACCCACACGCACATACACTGACGCTTGTTGCTGCACAACTATGCGCCATGGTATGCGAAGCGAGCATTAGCCCTCGTAAAGTGACAAAACAATTCCGATTTAGTTAGAGCTTTTAAAACAATTCGAAAACAATTACTCACCTCGCCGTCATACAAATCGGAGGCATATAGATGATCGAAGGGCAGGGCGGCCAATAAGTCCAGGGCAAACCAACCACGGAAATAATTGATGGCAATCTGCTTGGAATTGGAAACGACCTCACCTTTGCGCGAGACAAAGGTTGTGCGAAAATTCAATAAAATATCTGCAATAAAAGAGCAATAAAATAAGAGGAGCAAGAGACAGAGACAGCGAGAGAGCGGGACGGACATTACATAACGGGCGCATGGGGGAATACAAAACTAAACCCGAGTTAAAATCAATTTGCCCCTAAAGAGCAAAGCCTGCAACTCGATGATGAGGATGTGTTATGAATGTCCCGAACAGGTTGTCCTGCGGCCATTACCCATGGCAAGAGGGAGGGTGGACGGGCAGGGGCTGAAAGGGATAACAAATCGCAGCCCTTAATACGCACCGACAATAAAGAGCGCCTCCACAATGACATCAGAGACCATAGTCTGGCGATCCGCTTTGGCAAAGGCTGCATTGTAGGGCACCATTAGGGCCACATAGAAGGTAGCCACCAGAATGACCCAATCCCAGATGCCTTTGAAAACGCCATAATGCGGCAGAATCAAGCGTGACTTCTTTATCGATTGCGTTTTGTACTCGGGAAATGGAGCCTCGGTTGAATGCATAAAATTCTGCAAATACATTATAAGTATATTATATATACCATATACAATATTGAAAGGGCACAAATTAAGCCATATATATCAAAACGGAAATGGATTAAGTTGAGCAAAACGTTAATCGAATCAACTTGTAGCAACGACAACAACAACAACAACAACGAGGACGACCGAGCTGTAATTGAAATCGGTCGCCCCCCGTTGGAATACTCACATTGCCCAGCTTCAACTTGGTCTTGACACCGCCCTTCTCGGGCTTGTAATGCCCGGATAGCTGATAGAGCACCGCCCTACTCCGGCGTCGTCCCATATTACAGCCGGCAGGTACGTCCAAATTATTTCCCTCACCGGCCTCCGCATCGCCGCCATCGCCAGACGGCGGGCCACCCAGGCCGGGCAGCCCGCCCAGGCCCAGCATGCCGGCATTGGAGCCGGCACGGAATCTGGCGCCCAGTAGTGCAGCTGTAAGGGCAAAAACTTACAGATGCGCAACACAACAGTTTCAATTTATGGAGCATCACACAGCATAGCACAAGCGCGTTGTTTGCGAGTTTTGTTAGCGACAATTTATAATTTTGATTTTATTTATTTTTCGTGGAGAGTTTGGAATTTTTCGGGATTCGGTTTGGGATTCGGTAATTAAGGGGTATTTTATTTATATATATGGGTTATTTATTATTTTTTGTTTAATTACAATGATGCCGGTTAGAGTAAGAAAAAAGAGCACAAAGAAAGAAAATATACAGAATTGTACAAATACAATTTGAATATAAAATAATTGTTTACATTTCGTTTCATTTAATTGTTATCAACTTTTGTTTGTCAGCGATAAGCTACAAATGTGCACATGGACACAGACACACACATCGACAAGTGTGAAATGCTTAAGTTGAGCAATTCCAGCCTTAAAGCGACACAAAGTACAAGCTGTCGTCAGTGTCTGTGAGTGTATGTACGTGTTCCTTATGTTGTTTCTACAGTCTGTTGCGTGTATGCACATGTGTGTGTATTATATTTTATTGCATTTGTCTGGCAGCTAAAGTGAATTCTGCTTTCTTTGAGTATTTCTATAGAGAATTCTTATGGAACATTTTAAAACATTTTTTTCTCTTTGAAGCATGCTTGAAATGTGCTCATAATTTTATACATATTATTTGTTTTTATAGTCATATCGTATAATGCTGCTTATGAAATAAACCAAAAAGTTAAGCTCTGTAAGCCTATGCCAAAAGATGTTTTTGTTTTCTTGGCTTTTGTCTGAGAAAACAAGCTGAATAAACTTAAATTATTTGACATAAAAATACCAAAATATTGTCTGCCACATCTTAGATTATTCTTTTGAATTCTGAAAAAATGTTAATGTGCTTATTAACAGAGCTGTAAAGCGACTTGCAGCCAAGTAAATACAAAAGTCTGTTAAAATAATGGTAAACAAAAATCTTGAAAAATGTAAAATTAAGTCAAGGCCGGTAAATTTGTCACGTTAAATAAATACAATGTTATCGATGAACAACATTATCAAAGCAATTAACCAACCACAAACCAGAACATCAAACAACAAAATGCTCACATGTCGGGACAAAAAACCACAAAACAATTAAACCATTCAATTTTGCCGATAGACAGAATATTCTCTTTGAAAATTGTCAGACGCAATCAAAACAAAAAATCGCACAGGAATTTTCTTGTTAAATTCATAAATTTTATTGCTTGCCCACAAAGTCAAGCTAATATTTGATCAAAATATCAACCCACTGCCGACAAATAGAAGAAAAGTCCCAGAAAAAAAATAAAAATAAATATAATATTTCAGAGTCAGCTCTAGGTAGATGACATCTCAAGCCTCCGCCCCTCCCCCAGGGCCAAGAACTGTTTACTCGTTTATTTGGCGGCATGTAAACAAGGCTGAAACGCTTTGCGCAAAACGCCAGGATGAAAGCCAACCGCAATCGCAGCAAGGAGGCTCGCTGAGCTGGCTCAAGCAGGGCTCATTAAATTTAACTTAATTCTATTTTCGTCTACCGCCTCAAAGGCAGCGCGTGCTGCTATAAATTACAATTAGCTTGATTGTGAAAAATTAACCCAAAATATTAAGAGAAAAACAAAAACAAGAACAAAAACAAGCGAAAACGCGCACCGAAAGCAGAATACTAATTATAAGGATTTAATTTTCGATGTCGTAACAAAGTGTAAAAACGTCCGGTTTATTAGAGGCGAACCCAACACACTCACAAAGTCTACGTCAACTACTAGGCTTAGTTGGAAAACTAACTAGTTAACCGATTATAATATCGCACTTTTAATTGATCTCTCTCACAAACTGAAAGCAAGATAAAAAATCAAAAATTCAAGCGAATTCAACCTGTATTATTCCATTCGAAACGACACACCTAAAATCAATACGCTTAATCCAGAATTTCCATGGCGCTTTTAAGTGTATCTTAACTTCGGTTAAAGGATAACGCGTCGCGTCGTTATTTTCCACAAGGGTCTGAAAGAAGCGTAACGAATTTTGATTTCAATTTTGAGCCGACCGTAGCCGAACCACATCACATCGCATGGCATGGCACGACTGCCTGGTGCGGCTTGGCGCAGCGGCATCGCTTGGCATCTCGTCGACCCAACGTGGCTGTCATATCGAAATGCCAATTAAGCTGCCAGGCACCTCAATGATCCGGGGCCCAAAGCACTTTTTTGGGGGAGTTACCCAAGCGTCGAGCGCCCCCAAATTCCAGCAACACGTGGCGTACGCTTAATGCATACACAAAACAAAAATTGACAGAAATATTGAGGAGTAGGAGCTGGAGTGGATGCCAATGCCGATGCCGATGCCAAGCCCGAAACCGAAGAAGCAACTGCGAAATATGCGCGATTCAGTCGAGTGTGTTAACTGCTGACTAAAATGTCGCACATGGCGGGCAAAAATTGCTTTAAGCGCGGCGACTGTCAACAGTTTTTCGGGCCGACAGTCGCCCCATGCCCAGTTGACAGGCCTAATGATGTGTAAAATGACGGTCATTTGAAATGTCAGGCGAATGATAATTCAATTGCCTCGAAATGTTTGGCCAATGGTCGCTTAATTTTCACAGTATCTCATTTTTTCTACCTCTCTCTCTCTCTCTCTCGCTCTCTGTACTGAACGTCCAACCTAATTGCAAATTTGAGAGCTGATTTAAAGCCCAACGCACAACGTGGCAACGCCAGCATTTTGACAGCAGCCGCAAATCAACCAGCGCGCTGGCCCACCCATTGATGTCGATTGCCACTCAATTTGCTACTCAGCGGGATTTGCCGCAAATGTCAGGGTTGATTTGCATAAATTTTCTGGGAAACCAGCATAAGATTATGTCGGAAAATATTTGCATCTGATATTTTCAATTAAGCCACATTATTGGGTAAATAAATTTGTTGTAAGCCATAAATGCCATTAACAGATGTAAATGCAAATCCTTTTTGTATGTATGTGTGTAACAACAAAATCAAGGGAAAATGTTATTTAAAATGCATATGCGTATGCTGCATGCCGCTAAGCTGTTGCATGCCATAAGCTAATAAAGTTTGTTTTATTAGTTTATAATGAATGCAATAAGATAATTCAATTAATTCATTACAGAATCAATGCAAATTTCATTAGGTGCACTTGCTGTACAACAACAGAATCAGCAACTGTAAACCTTAATTGGAATGCTGTTAAGTTGCTGACGTTAAGCTCAGACTGTTAAGGATGCTAACATTAGTTATCGCTTATCGACGCCTATCGATCATGCAAATAAGCAGATTCAATTAACATTTCATAACTGTTGCACTCTCTGTAAAGCAACAGCAACCGAAAATGTTAATTTAACATGCATGTGCATGTTATGCATGCCGCTTAGCTGCCGCCTTTTTAGCTTATCAATGTCATCAGCACTGAATAATAGCCACACCTCGACAGAGCTGACGAAGAGCGATGAGGACAGCTGCTGCAGCTGAAAGGGCATCGCGACTCAGCTTAGTTTTTTTTTCCACAAAACCGCATAACAGTCGTGTCAAGAACAATTCGCCGAGCAGCACGAGTCCTCGCCCCAACTGCTAAATAATGATACGAATAAAACTGCAAATGATACCTGCTGAAAATGCCAGAGTGCAGGCCAGCTGCTTAACAATGGCATTCTTACAAAAATTCCTCTTCTTTCTCCTGCCAACTGACTTCCCTGCCGCCTGGCCCCCCCAGCAGATCCGACTTAGTTGAATGCGCAATGACTTACGCGAAAAATAAGGACAATTCTCTTGAAATTCTTCGTTGTTTGTCCATATTTGTTTGTGAAGCCTTCGCACTCGAAGTTGCCTCCCAGCACATCAATATTTAAGCATGCGATTACTCTTCTTTTGTCTCGCATCGTATCCCCCTGGGGAACTGAAGCTGAGCTGTGCCAGCATTTGTGCTAACTAATTCACTAAACAAAGTTGTGCACATTTCTAATGCACATATAAATGATAGAGCAGGTACTAAGAACACAAGCTCGCAATTAAGTACCTTCAAGTTGGCTCAATTAGCCAAAGCTTAACATTATTTATTAAAAGCGAGCGAAAAACAGAAATTGAATTTTAACTAAGTTTATTTGAATTAAAATTTCTTGTTTATTAGAAGAGAATAAATGCATTTAAAAGCCGCAAAAAATTTAAGCCCTAGCTCCGAGTTGATAAGCTGTAAAATAGAGTTTCCTTTGACACGATGAATTACCACGAGGAACGTATACACAAGGACAGACCACAGTGGAATAAGCTGACAGAAATGTTGAAGGGGGAAGATGGCAAATAAAAACACAGCTAAAGTATTCATTTTCAGATGTCAGAGAAATGCGTCAAAATTCAAGAAAAAACCTGTTTACCAGCAAAGCCATGGATAGGTTAACCAAAAAGTCAGAGAAACGAAAGAGGAAAATATTGTGTACAAGAAGAATTTCGCAGTTTCGTGGAAAAAGAAAAGTCGGCAACGTGACATTGCAAAAAGAAAAGGAAAATTAAAAGAGAAATCAACGAATTATTTGCACTCTTATGGAAAACCTACCATAGCAACACACTCTACATTTTATGCTGCTTAAGTGAAATTTAAAAAATTTAAAGCAATTAATAAAGTGCTGTGGACAACACCAAGGCATACTTAATTGCAGTGTAACGCGAGATATGCATATATATATATACATATATACACGTATATCGTTGAATATGCATACATATGTATTAAAATTTACAACACCTTATTTTACCTTGCCGAGGCGTTTGGTTAACCATTTTAAAATATGCTTTACACCTCTGAAGCTGTTTTAATTAATAGGTATGGGTGTTTGTGTGTGTGTGTGCTGGTAGTTATAGTGTAATAAAGGCTGTGCTGTGTGTAGTTCATGGAGTGCGTACGGTGTGCATAATTGTGGGCGTGTCAACCGGAAGTTTCTTGTTGCTTGTAGCTTTGCGCGCGATTAATGCATTAATTAAAAAGATTTTTTTTTTTTGCTTTATCTGCTCTCTGTCATATGCAGTTTATGGCTTACCCTTCTAGCACATCTCTCTTGGCATTTTCCTTGGTATTTTGCCTACTTACCGCTATCACATTCCTCGTTCACATTCATCTCCAGCATCTTGGTGTGCGTGATGTCCTTGTGCGAGGCCAGAAACAGCACCACATCGCGCTTCTCGTTCTTTATGGGCACGATATCAAACAGACACCAAAATGGAGCACCTGTGGAAAGGAACGAATAATAGAGAGAGAGAGAGGCAAATGAGAAACGACAGCTGTGCTTTGACCATGGCACGAATAACACGGGAGCAAAAAGTTTGCAGAATGTGAAAATCATAACAGAAAACTGACATCGTTGTTGTGATTGAATGATGTCGGATAAGCCCAAAAGCTGACGAGACACAAAATCACGTCAAGTGACAATGCAAAAGAGTCGATTGTGAATAGCTACGAGGCTGATGTCCAGGTGAGATGACAACAAGTGCTGGAAGGGAATATCGATTCATCAGAGCTATGAACTCTGCAGATCTGTAGTTCATTCACAGCAAGTAATTCGGTAGTAGAAATATCAGTTGGTAAAGGCAACAGCAGTATGAGTTATTGAATTAATCGTTGTTATATTAAAAGTAAAAGGAATTGGAAAAGTAGAAGTGGAAGGAGGAGTAGTGTAAAAAAAAGTTGGGTTTTGTAGTAGTGATTATAGAAATAGTAGAAGTCATAGAAATATTAGAATTAAATAATTATTGAATAATAGTAGAAAAGAAGAATATAATAGCCAATCCAGGAAATAAAGAAATTAAAGTAGGAGGAGTAGTAAGTATTAATTAGAGTAGTAATAGTAGGAGTAGTACAAGTGCTTGGAACTGTTGCTGTAGTAGTAGCAGTATTTTTAATTGGAGTATTAGTAGTAGGAGTTGTAAAAGTAGGAGTACCATTAGTACCAAGAGTACCAATAGTAATATTAGGTGTTATAATGGTAGGAATATTATAAGTAGCAATAGCTAGGAGATAGCTAGGAGTACAAGTATTAGGAGTAGTAATTGTTGGAGCAGTAATGGTAGGTGTAGTAGTAGTAGGACTATTAGTTGGAGTTTTTTTAGTAGGAGTAGAGCAAGAACAGCAGTAGCAGTAGTTGAAGTAGTAGTAATAGAATTAGAATCCGATCGGCTCGAAACTTGGAATATATATGCATATTGCTTAAATCCCTGTGTGTGTTAAAGCAAAACGATGGAACTTTCATATTTTCGTCACAAATCAAATTCGAGCTTGTGATATTTATATATCATCATGTCAAATATGTTGTCTCCATTTTTATTAAAAGCTGAGATCTGTTTGTTCACACAGACGCGTGACGGACAGACGGACAGACAGACGGACATGACTCAATCGACTCGGCTGGTGATCCTGAGTCAGAATATATATACTTTGTGGGGTCTGCCACGCCTCCTTCTGCCTGTTACATACATTTGCACAAACTTAGTATACCGTTTTCATCATTCATTTTCAATGGTCGAAAGGTATTTAATAGCTCCAAGCAAGAATTGAATCTGCTGGAATGAAATGGTACCCCTCGATAAATACCACAATCATGAACACAAGAGCCCATAGTTCTTCGCATTATTAATTAGTCTCCTGCAGTGGACAGCTGTAGACGTGACATTAGCCGCAGACAGTCGAGTCAAAGGAGAGTCTGCATTAGCAATTGCTGTGCTCAAAGCCATTTGCGGTTCCGTTTGGCTGTCGGGAAAGTGATTTGCATGTGACACATATCGATTTTCATTGCGGTCGGTTGTAGAGAAAGCCCGAGGCCGCCAAAGAGTTGACTACGGACATCGTAAACAGCCAATTTAGAAATGCTAGCCTCGGCTCAGTCGAGCAAGTCGGGTAATTGGCGGCTAACGGTATGCAAAAAAATTGATTGCACATCAACTCAATTAGAGCGCAGCTATGGGGATGGCACACTAATTATCTCGATTAATTGTAGACAACTCGGCCTGGGGGCGGGGCATAAGCAATGCATAATTAATATTGCTTAATACGCCGCACAGTGCAAACCCGAACAAGGGGCTGTTAAAAGTTTTAAACGCAGTGCTAATTAGAAAACTTATAGGCAAGTTAATGGCCTGGGCCGAGAGAGATAGATATAACATTTATCGAAGCACTTCGAGACACGCTCCGTCCCGACTCCCAAGTCCCGAGTCCTTTGGCCTACTGATTAATCGTGACCTCATTAAACTGAGCAGAAATGAAACACGCGACACGGACGTGCAAGAATGCCTCGAGCAAATTTATTGTTTTCTTCAGCCGCACAACAAGTGGATGTGTGGGCGGGTCTACGCCCTGTGCTTAGTGCGTGAAGTTAGTGTGTGTGGCAGCCTGGATCCCTTTGGGTACTACGCGGCCTGCGATACAAGCCACAAGCCACAGTCGGCTGAAACTAGGTTAAGGCGACGCTTAGCTAAGTCTCCTAACCCAATGAAGGGTAGCTCACACGAGGCACGCACTGCAAAATTGATGCGGCAGCGCGGTGTGGTGCGGTGCGGTGCGGTGCGGTTCGGTGCGTCTGTCTTAAATTAAAAGTCAATACGAAGATGGTTAAAGCTTCGCCTGAGCTCTGCGCTCCCCCGTTGGCACTTGCTGAAAAACCTCTGACTGTGGTGTACCACAGCAAAACAAAAAGTTTTTGTGCAACCGACGCACGTGGACGAAGCTTGCCACAATTGACTTACAGCTTCTCACATATTACTCTTTCTTCTTCTTCTAGTAGTTACATCTCTTGTTCTCCATTGTTGTTGTTGCAACAGCAGCTGCTGCTGCTGTTATATTATTGTTGTTGTTTGGTTAGCAATTGTGATAATCCTTTTCAACTGCTTTCGAAACAACTCACAACTTTTGCTTGTGTGGAGAACCACAAGCGCCTTTTGTGTTGTGTTTAATTGTGAGTGACACGAGCTTAAAGTGCCAGTAGCATGTTGCATGTATTTCTTGAAATACGAAGAAAACTATGCAGTGTGTGTGTGTGTGTAAGCAGCTTAAAACAGCGTGAAGCTTCTGTGCAAACTAGAAAAGCGCCTTAAAGCTTTCTCTTAGACTCTTAAGGGAAAGTGAGCTCTGATTTTTAAGTTAACAATAGAATGGAATTTGTGGAGCCCTTCAAGAACTGTAAGAAGTTTTAAGATCTCTTTAAAGCTTTGAACACACTATAACAACTCAATAAAGCTTTTGAAGCACATTTGGCATAATTTACCGCACAAGTTGTTAAGCTTTAATGAGCTTCACATATACAACATAGGGTTAACACTGAGAATAAGTGACCCTCGAAGCACATTAAGCTGTATGTGGTGTAAAGTTTACTTTGCTAATAAGTCTTGTTGCTTTACTCAAGTATTATTAGATAAATTGATTGATACTGAAGCACTACTTGAGCATGAGAGCTTTGAAACCACATGAAAGAAGCCGCCGAGGCCTCAAGCTAACTTTTAGTGCTAACTTAAGTCCCATTTCGCAATTGTCTGCCGTGTGTGGTCAGCAGCAACTACAGCTAAAACTGCCTCAATATTTCGCAATGTCTTACCAAAAGCTTCTGGCACAAAAACAACTTGGCGTTTAATTTCCTCCTTGTGGAACACAAATTACCCCAATGCTAAATGAAGTTTCGACAGAAAAATTTTTAATTAAAAACGAAAACAATTTACTACACAATTTCACGCACATTTCTTTGCCAATGTGCGATGTTTTCTTTGACACAAAATTTGATTGGCATCTCACCTTCTTTCTTGTAGAAAATAACTTCCAGCTTAAGTTCCATCTTGGCCGAGAGACTTTTCTCAATTTGCTGTTTGTGCTCCTCCTTTGTATCCGGCCCGTAAAGGAAATGACATGAGCAGCCTGTTCGCGACGTTGTTTTGTAGGTTGTCGTTGTCGTCGTTGTCGTCGTTGTTGTTGTTTGCAAACAATTGAATAAAATGTACAAATATATTCAAATGAGTATTGAAGTGTTGAGCTCTCCATCCGTCCGTCCGTCCGTCCGTCCATCTGTCCACCCGTCCCATCGCCTTACCCTTTTGCATAATTTGTGCGCGTGAATATCCTGTCAAATCCACGAACCCATCCGAGCAATAAACAATTGGATTGCCATTTGCCTGCGCATTGCCGAGCACAAAGTTCGAGTCTGCAAAGGGGAAAAGAAATGGATGAATGATATGTCAACTGTACATAATACTATATATGTATGTGTACATGTGCGTGTGTGTGAGCTTGTGTACATATCTGTGTGAGCATTTCCTACAATTGTTCTGAGACAAGGACTGCCGAGTGCTTATCGACAACCCGCTGTTCAATTGTCAAACAGCGGGTCAACTGCAACTGCCTTTTGAGTCCTTGCAAAGCAACTTCTCAGTGCACACAGTCTATAAAACTGTCGCATAGTCGTATTTAATAGCATAGTTATAGTACCATATCCCATGTGAATGTTTCGTTTGACCTTCGAAGCTGGCTTATGACGTTAGACTTGGCCCCCGGCAGCCTTGTGTATTGTTTTCGCAAATAAAAATGCTCAACAAACAACGAAAATTTAATTAAATTTTCACTGCTTCTCTTTCTCTCTCTCTCACAAATGGAATTTCTGGTGCTTCCTCTTCTTCTTCTTCTTTTTCTGCGCAGTCCACATGAAATTGAACTGTTCATGTGCGCCGGTGAGAGATGCCCCTTGCAAGCGGAAATGAAGCGAGCCAAAGGATTCGGACTGCATAAAAGGCGCACAAGGTGGAACAGTTTCTGGAAAGCTCATTTCATGCCAACCCGACAAAGGAAGAGGCTCTGAAGAGTCAGCTTGATTAGCTTGTACCCTGTAAGCAGTTCGTATAACTCTTCATTGCTTCATACAAATTCAATGTCATTTCCAAAATTAAACTACCCTTTTCTTGCCTTGACAGAAATTGTGGCAGAAATTAATCTCCCTATAGTATATGCTAAGTTAACTTTACTCTCCGTATATACATATATCTAAATGGTATTGCTCCCAAATATTGTATTTTAATTACCATAGAAATGCAAATTGAATTGAGTAATGAACGAGGGAGCTAAATCACAGTGAGGATTTCTATTAATCCCCTGCTAAGCCCACCTGGCTTTCTGTGCATCTATACACCTGTCTGTGGAGGCCATAAATAGACTGTGGGGCACACAGTGATTCGCACTCATAGATGTGAACGAGCTATGAATAGCATTGAATCGCGGCAAAGACTTAATTTGCAGTTTGGATCGGGGGCGGGGTTGGTTTGGGATTACGCAGCGCACACAATGAAATTAGCAATTGTCGCATATCTATGCAATGTCACAGGCATATTAAATAACAATGCCTAATAAATGGCAAAGTTCGCTAACAATTTAAGTGCACATTTGTGTAATATTCGCAGTGTCAATGGCATAAAAAAGTTAACTGATCTGAAAGTTTAACTTTTATTTATTTTCAGTATGCCACGCTTGCAGCATATTAAATGCTTCACTGAGCAGCATGTTGTGGCAACTTGCTAAAGTGCTGAATAGCCAGAAAATATTCACACACACACACACTTGCACACACACAGATAAATTGTATGTCCCTTGTCAATGTCTCACTGGCATCATACGCCATGTGAGCCCAGCTGACAAATCATCTGTCGACAGAATCTGGCTGAGTTATTGCCCGTCGGCTGTTCATCGAGTATTCTGTATATACATTTTATTACTTAAACGTACTACACTTGCAAGCAAAACTCAGTTAATTACACTGAAGCTGCCGTTTAAGGGCAATGGGCGACAAGTGCGTGTGAAAGAGACACTTTATTGATTGAATGCGTTGTTAATGTTGCCTATGACAAATGTCGTCGACTGCTGCCTCTTGCCATCAAATGTTGCATCATCATCAGTTTACGGGCCAATTAGCACACTGCACAACAAGTTGACATTTAAATTTGGCATAACGTGAAGCAATTGGCAGAGCTTATGACAAACGGAAACAGCAAAAGCATTTAACGAGTTCTTCTTCGGACTGGCGGCGCCTTTGTGCCTTTCCGTTGCCCGGCGACGGGGGAGCCAAAGGGAAGAGCATGACAGACCATCAAGGGAGGAGCGAACGAGCGAGATGGCAACACAACAACCCATAGTTTTAATTTCCCCAGCACAGCACTGCGATCCACAGGGACCCGCATTGTCCTTGTTTTCTTGCTCTTTGTTTGCTGTGCACAGAAATTCAAAGACTCGAAAATTCATATATATCTTCTGTGATGTTGCTTTTTTTACGACCTGCCCAAATGCCGTTTGGGATTATGCATATACCGTTACATTTTGGGGGGAGCAGCTCAAGCAGCTCAATAAAACTCGCATAAATAATGCATTGACTAAATGAAAATCGTTTAGCTCTGCCATTTGATGCCTTTATATAAGTAATAATAATTTATCAGCCATTTCCGATCTAAGACTTAGGATAAGGTCAACTCATCGTTACGGCTCAACTTTGAAGAAGTTAATACAGTAAAAAAGGCGCACAGCTGGTGCCTTGCAAAGTTTATATGTAGAATAGAGGACCGCTTCATATGAAACTGGTTATATTATTAAAAACATTAAATATTATAAATATTTTTAATATTTAACATTTTAATTAGCATTGTATGCACATTTTGACATCCCTAGTTAATTGCAATCAAATACTAAAAACTAAAATTGTAGTATGCGTTACAAACTATTTACACAAAGCATGGAAAAAAAATTATAACATTTTAAAATTTCAAGCCCATAAAATTCTGCTGCGAGAGACATAAAGGAAGAAACTCAAGGCATATGAAAAAACTAACCTATTCAAAATTATTTATTTAAAATTATATTATATTATTATTAATTAATAATTAAAATAGAAAATTAAAATTAAAATAATAAAATTAATAAAAATTTAAAAACACACTCCATTTTGTTGTCATCTATAATATTTTGTAATTTAATTGTTGTACCTTCTCGATTAAAACGATATCGTTTTAAATCAAGATATGAGTAAATTGCAAATCAAAACTTTATTCACTAGCATGGCAAATAAATAAAAAAAATTTATTTTTATTAAAACCGGAATTTTATGTTGCCAAATCAAACTAACCTATTCAAGTACTAGATCATAATTTATTTCACTAACATGGAATTCTTAACATTTTCTTCCAACTTTACCTAGAGACAAAACGAAGAAAAAATTGACATTCTCGATTAAATGACTGGGAGTGAAGGGAGTTTAGATAAAGGAAAGAGCTAAAAACTAAGAACTAACTTAGAACCTATTAAAGTCGTTAATTTATTTCCCTAGCATACAAAATAAGAAGATATAAGATAAAACTAACCTATTCAAGTGGCAAATCATAATCTAAATTTTCACAAAAAAAACGTAATTTACCTACAAACTGCCCCAATTCAAATACCCTTTGCAAACCGTTGGGCTTATTGATCTACTTTCGCTCAAGTTGGCAATCTGTGAAGCCTTAAGTTAAAGTTAAGTTTCCCTTGTTTTTCTTTTTCCAATCTCTCTCCCTTTCTCCCCTCTCTCTCTCTCTCTCTCTACTTTCCCTTGTTGTTCTTTTGCTTTTGACTTCTCAACTTACGCGTGCCATCGAAGCGTGTGGCGATTGTGTCCAGGAATGTGTTCTGGGGCGCTAACAGCCCCTTGCGGGCTGGCATAGGAATGGTTACGGCCGGTGCGCTTACGGCAGCGCTGCGACAATCTCAGCAGAAACTGCAAAGAGATACAAAAGAAATGGTCGAGAAACATTAATGAAACGAAACGGCATAGGTTAATTTGTTATTTGTGATCACTTGTAGCACATTAAACAATGGAAATTGTATTCGTTTGCTCTTTTTTTGCTCATTGAAGTTTATCGCCCACGCAGCAGGCAGCTTCGAAAGCTACCCACCCATCCACACACATAGCAACACACACACACACACACACACACACAACATGCACAACATCCAATTACCAAGTTTTCGAAAGAACCACAACTGTTGCAGCTTGGCCTTTAGTTAACACTCTGTGGGCAGCCAGTGCTAAAAATAAAGTAAAACCAATTTAGAATGCATCGATTGCAAGACTATCGACTGGCAGATACCCGTTCGCAAACATAAAAGAACATAAAAAATTAAATAGCACTCATAGATAGACATTGTAAAAATGTATCAAAATAAAACCCTTTTCATTCAAACTCCTTCAACTTGCACACTGCACACAACGCATATACCCCAGCTGAAAGTGGCTTAGGCAACGGGTATTGAAAGCTAAAATTGAAAATACCCCACACAACATGGTCAGTCCATTTAGCACCGACTGCGCTTTAACACAATAAGCCAACGTCGATGCGGAATACATAAATTTTGCTGACGTTTTTAATATTTTTTTACAGCGCAACAACAAAGCCAGCACCCACAATTGACCTTCGAGAATGCAGAGGCGAAGGCCGACTAGCGGGAGGGGGGGAAACAGCAGTAACCACTCAGGTGGCGTTACATGTAAATTCCCAGCAGCAGCAACAGCAACAGCAACAGAAGGAGGCAACGAAACAATAACCGAGCAACCGCAACCGCAACACTGACAGCTGTTGCGCCCAGGGAGGAAGGCATCGTTTATTTTTATTATATTCGCTAAACGTGAAAAAAATGAAATGAGTAAATGGCGTCAAATTCGAACGAAGCGATAAGAATAAATGAGAGAGAGAGTGCGAGAGAGAACGTTAGCGACTGCTTATCAGCTATTAGCTGCGCTATTAGCATGCGCTACTCGCCGTTATGAGGCAATGGCATTGGCTTAAATCGCCAAAAGATCTAAAGATTATAGCAAATTTATAGCATGAAATTTGAGTAGATTATTTCGAATTTCTCAAGATAATTAAGTCTTGCTCTCCACTATCGTATCTTGCAGCTCGATAATCAAGTGTCATTAGTTTGCTGCTTGCTGCCACAAGCCGCAAGTTGTCGCCCGTAAGCATGTGATAAGCGCGCTGTGTACGTGTGTGTGTGTGCTTGAGTGTTTGCTGCTGATAATACGCCCAGCGTGTGCGTAATTGCTGTGCCTGCTAACTCTGCCACATGTGCACCGGGTGCAACGTTTAGTTACACTATAAATGCAATATTAATTAATATGCCAAAATCAAATTCCCTACCGTTTGCCACACACCTCTCGCGCCTTCCTCTTCCCCATCGCTAGCTATGCCCAAATATTTGACTTTATGCTTAACCACAACATTTTCCAACATTTCCGTAGTACGGTCAGCCAACTAACTGCGCCGCCGAGAGGATGAGGGCATGCAAGGGGCTGGGGCTGGGACTGGGGCTGGGGCGGCAGGGAAGGTAATGGCGCACCGCAAGCATATATATGCTTGTTTGAATCTGGTTAACCCAAACACATGTGCACTGCCCAAACACGCACACGCACGCACACACAGGCGCAGACATGTGGGCCACTTCAACTGACAGCCAAGCAGATGTGTTCTCTCCCTCTCTCTTTTTTCATCTTTCTCCTCGTGTTCGTGTGTGTGTGTGCAATTTCCGTTTCCGCTTTATTCCACATGATTAGGCTGATGATATGAGCACTCTCCGGCAGCTGCTACTCATGCCTAGCTCCCCAAGCGGCTGAACAGGATGCCAGAAGCTCAGCATGTTGCGGATGCAACTGACTAGGTATAAGGCTGAAACTCAAAACTCAATTGCAAAAATAGAGAAGAGTGCAAAAAAAACCCCAGAGAGAAAGACAGAGAGAGAGATAGACAGGAAGACAACTACAATAGTTGCTGAGGAAGAGAGAGAGACAGAGAGAAAGCAGGTGCATGTCTGCCGCTGATCTCAAGTATCACACACGTTCCACTAAATCCTTTGTCTTGCAATCCTCCTTTCTGCTTTTCATAATCCAGTTCTAGTTGAAACACCCCGGCAATTGTTTTTGTCAGTGTTAGTGAACATTTTTAAAGCTGTAAAAATCAGCTTAATTTCGTAATAAACAAATTTCTTATCATTAGATAAATTTCTACATTTTTTTGCAATTTAAATTTCAAATTAAATACAATCATATCAAAAGAAGGCAAACATTGAGCTTATGCAATCCCTCGCAGATATTTACCTGAGACTCGAGAGCAGGCACCGCAAAGCGAGAGGGAAATAGAGTGCGAGTGCGAGAGAGAGAGAGAGAGGGAGAAATCCACTTCACCTAAGTGAAGCGTTTGCTTTTGAAGTCCCGTTAGCAATTTAATGAAATTAAAATAGATTGCACAAATAAATATGCACTCATGCAGAGCCCAGAGCAGGCAGCAGCTTGAGGCATGCAGCAAATTTACTTTCGCTTAGAGCAACTGTCCGCACGGCGGGGAGCCCCGAAATTCCTTGTAGCGCTGCAAACGCGCCTGGAATTTTTAATTCCAATATACATTCTATATACACATATATACGAATATGCGTACATATGTTTATGGTAAGCGAGTGAGAGTGGACGGCACGGGCAGCGTTGCGGCACGTGCAACATAAAAAGCAGCACGGAAATGCGATAATACATTGCCAGTTTTTTGCTGCTGCTGCTGCTACTATTGTTGTTGTTGTTCTTGTTGTAGTTGTGGCTGGCAAGTTCACACACTTGGCTGGACGCCGAAAAAAAGCATGATACTTGATTTTACTTGTGGTCAACTGCAGCTTTAATACTCTGCCGGATATGGTTATTGAATTATGTAGAACAATTTTCGTCGATTTGACATGATAAAAGTGCCAAACAAATTGATTGAATTGTGCAAAAATACGAATTGCATTAAAGGTTTATTAAATCAATGAAATTTAATACTATACGTATGCTTACATATGCTTGGCCTGTGGATTCTAAATAAATCATATTTGATTTCCGTTTAGCTATGTCGTATTTACAACATTCCCGAACAAAACTAATGGGACTAATAGGTCTTCATTAAGATTTATTATTTTTTTTTTTAAGTTTTTTTTATAACGTTTCGAATTACAGCTTACACTGCCGGAATTCGTGGGAAAAGCATGAAAAAATAAAATAGATTTATTTTAAAAATTATTTTGTTTAGTTTTATCTTTAATAATTGATACATAGTAGTAGTAATTGAATTTATAATTAGAAAATTGTACATGCCTTTTGAAATATATTTATAACTTCTTTCTTGAAAATCTTAGCTAAGCCTTTATTAAATATCAAATTATATTCTCAAAATATCTTCTACAAAATACGTATATATTTTACTTAAACTAAATCGCCCCACAAAATCAACCACTCCCTTCATTCCCCTTTCAATGCGTTACATCTTTCTTGGAAAACCCGATGCTACCTCGTGGCAGAGAATAACGCAGCGTAACATGAAACTAAATTGGCCTTGTATTTTATTTATTTTATTACAGTTTCGCCACATGCCACTTGCATAGTTGCTTTCAGAGATTTGTTACTGCGGATGCCTGCGGCCAATACACAAACTCGTCCTTTTTTTGCCGCTTGCCGCGATTCCCTTTAACAACCTTATTACGATTAACGAGGAAATGAGAGGGATAGAGGGAAAGAGAGAGAGGGTTGCACCAAAAAAAAAAGAAGAAGAAGAAAATTCCAAACCATGTTCGATTCGCAGCACAAGGCGAGCTTAATTTGCATTTGCGAAATGTCTATAGTTTCAGGGTCCGACCCAGTGAGGGGTATCTGATGTTTGCTCGCCGGCAAACTGCAGTCATTGATGTGGCTTACGGCCCAATCAGACGAACGGACAGCGGTAAATCCTCATGGTCAAACTGGACGCGATGGGCAATGCGTGTGTACAGAAAACTTTGCCACATGCTGGGCCAACTTCAGAGCCATTTCAACCCCACTACAGAGCCCTGCCCTGAGCAAACAGCAGTTCAGGATCATCCTAGGCTGCAGCTGCTGATGCCGCACTTGTTTGCAGCAACATATCAAAAGTTGCTCTGCATTTAGTTTCAATTGTGCGCAAGGCAAGAAAAAAGTTTCACTACATCTGTACCGTTATTTACCTTGGCTTGCCAGTGGGCCTCCCTCGAGTGCAATGAACAAAAAGCCAAAGGACAAACTTTAAATCCGTGTATAATTAACATGGAGAGCGAAAATGTTGCAATCAAAGCGAAATTTAATTAAAACACACGCGCAAATATTTATAACAATATATTGCACTAATTACGGTAATAATTGCGGTAACAATTGTTGCGGTTTTTTCTGTGAGTTAAATGTTAACAAAATTATTAACAATTTGCAATTCGAATTACGTATAATTTCGTATTTAATGTGGCGATTTTTTTTGTCGAATTGAATAATTATTGTATTATTCGTTTTTAACGATTCACAAAAGCTACGAAAGGTGAGCAGTAAAAAGTTAATGGGAATTTAATGCAGTGAATAACGAGATGGGTAATTAAAGAAGTAAGCTGCCAATCGAAAAATAATTTACATAAATTTAAGATCAATAGAGTTTCAACTGAATTTGGTATGCTGATTATGATGAGATTATGGAGCCCCCGCTCGTTAGTTCAGCTACAGCAGGCAGCAATAAGGCAGCTCAATTTCTATTCAGTTAATTCCACGAATCAGTTGACAAAGCACTGAACCATAGTTCGAATACGAAATGGTCTTAAAAACCCACATTGTATACCTTGTCTGTTGTTTATTCGCTTACACGACGGCGGCAAAGGTGCGTATACGTAATGTATGTAATGTGCATTGCATGTCGCCTCTAACCATGCTCTGTTTGTTTTTCTCTCCCTCTATGTATGCGTGTGTCTGTGTGTGTGCAGTACGACTTTGAGTTACAGTTCGAGAACTTTAGCTGCAGCAGCAGTCAGAAAAACGACAACCCCGTGGAGAGACTAAACTGCGGCCTCAGCAAAAATGTGAAACGACGCACACTGCACATGGAATTCGCGCTGAGCAAATCGCTGCACGAATACGATTTATACATCAAAATTGTACTACCCCGACGTCGCAGCGTTGACTTTGTGCTGCTGAATTTGACCACAGATGGCTGTCAGTTGCTGTCGAACCGGAACCAGGTGCCGCTGATGCGTATCTCGCGTGAAATTCTCGATCGCTATAGCAACTTTCCACGCCAGTGTCCCTTTCTGGGCGGCAAGGCGTACTACATACGCGGCTTTCGTTTAGATTTGGGCCTAATACCTGCGGTCAATATGGAGACACCGATGCGTATGGTTTTCGAGTATCGACGCAAGCAGCTGCAGCTGCTGCAGGGTCACATCTCGGCGCATGTACGACGCACTCTCAATGCCAAGAAGAAGGCGAAAATGTAATCGAATCTAAGGTCAAATAAGAAATGTGAAAAAGAAATGTGTGTGTGGGTTAATATGGCAGAAAATCAGCAAACTGTCTGACGGTGACAGCGCAAACACCTGATGCAAGCCAGTCTCTCCCTCTTCCCTTTTCTTTCTCCCACGCTTGATGTCTACATCTGTGGCAATTTGTTCCATGCCATTCAGCAAATGTTGTTCAATTACCTTTGCACACCCACACACGGATAGAGGGATACACTTCACTTTTCTATCCCCCTTTCTTTCTCCTTCTCTCTTGTTGCAGCCGCTAACTGGCTAACAGAGCCATTGTCTGACTGCTGCCACATGGCGTAGCAGCATCTGCTACCAGCTAGTGACATTTGACAAGCGTGCAGCAAGCGACGAGGCAACAGGCAACTAATAACGTTTTCACTGCCATCAACTGTCTGCCACGCCAGCGTGTTGCAACAATGCTGCCTGCTGCCAAGCAATTTCTTTGCCTCACAGCCAACACACAACAAGAACACACACACACACACACACACACCAACACACAGCCCGTTTGCCAAATGATTTGTTACTTCCGGTTGTGCGCGGCAAGCAGGAAGAGAGAGAGAGGCGATGCCAGCCACGCCCCATGTGAATGGATTTTAATTAGACGTTAGAGATTTGCATGTGTGTCTGCATGTGTGTGCGTGCGTGTGTCGCACTCCCCTGTTGCCGCTCATTACAAGCGACATTGTTAAAGCTGCCTGTCAGTTAGTTAGTTTGCAGTTAGTTGCTGCCACTTACAACAAACGTTGCCGCCCTACTTGCCCCAAACAACAACATCGATTTTGCCACAGTTTGCAGCAACTTTGACGTATGTCAATGCGGAGGGGGGTGGCGGGACAGGAAGAAACCTTTTGAGACCTGACTGCTAATTGGGCTGCCTTTGATTGCTTTATGCTTGCCATTTCTTGTGCTTCCTCCCACTGTTGTTGCCACTGCCACTGCCACTGTTGCTTCCTTTATTGCTTTTGCTCAACTGTTGCCCACTGGCCCACTGGCAATGCAAAGTTAATTTATAAAATTTTCACAACCTCACTTTATTAGGCATATGATTATTTCATTATGTCCATTAAGGAAAACAATTGTGTGCCGAGCTCGACCCTTTGGTCAGGCGGGTAGTATCGACCTGGCAGTTCTCAAGGAGCAGAATATTTATAAAATAATAATAAAAGTAATAATTATTATATATATTGGAATTTATTGAAAAAATTTCAATGTTTAAGCTTAAGTAAGGAAATTTATTAAATATGAATAGACATTCAGCAAAACTTTGACTAATTGAGAAAAATCATTTTTAACAATTTGAGCATGTCCCCAGAATACCCTAGAAGCTTTAAATTTTCTCTATAAAAATCCTGTAAATCTTCAGCACACATACAAGGCAGCAAAACTTTAAGTATTTCAAAGAAAACCCTACAGATTTTTTTTCCCAATTGAAAAGTTACATAAAAATTAAATTGAGTATTTTCAAAGAATTGTATAAAATGCGGGCGGCTACGCTAGCTAATTTAGAATAATATACTATATAATTGAGCCAATTTTGTACAGGAATTTATCGAGCGCACAATGCAACAAAACCAGCAGCTTGCTCTGCCTAATACCTTTATCTCTAATCTTAGAAAACTTTTGCTCTTTGTAGAAATTTGATAAAGTTTTGCCAGAAATTTCAATGTAGAACTTGCGAATTCCTTAACTAACTACGCTACAATAACATCTGCATAACCAAAGGGTATTGCAAATCCGACAAAAACGGCGCAAAGTTTCTCTTCAACACACTTCCATACCTGTTGTATACTTTATGCACTATATAGCATATAACGCTGTGAACCTGTTGAAAACTCGCCTCGCCTCGTCTAGCTCGTCGAAAGTTGTGCATTAATAATGTGCCTGGCTTTTGGGCTTTTGCTGTTAAAGCGAGCGCACGAAATATTGATAAGCCTTGTCCGCAAATTCTTGTGGTTGAATTTGCACCCTGGCTCCTTCCCTTTCCCTCTATTTCTTTCTGTCTTCTTCTCGATGTGTTTTAGGCACTTTGAGCCGCCCCAAAATGAGCTTAAGTGCTGCGCATAATTACGACAACCCTTTAGCCATGAGCCTTAGAGTCCTCCCTATACACATAGCATATGATTGCTCGTCTGAGTCTGGCGTCTGCGTCTGCGTCTGCCTCTGACACTGTCTCTATCAACCTGCCGAGAAAAAGTTCAACTTGCTCCGTTGTTTTTAAGACTTTAAAACTTTGGCAAACGTCATAAAAAACTTGAGCATAACTTTTGCATGCCGCAAAAGAGTAAGAGACAGAGAGACGGAGAGAATGAGTTGAAGACTTTTCACAGCTTTCCCACAAATTTTCCTTTGTTATTGAATTTGAGTCTAAACAGCCAGCTAAATGGCAAATTCTGTCAAGAAATTCCCACTGAAAATGCATAATTAATTAGCGTTAGTTGCTGCGCTGTCAGCTGCCTATAGATATTGTTTATGAAAAATGAGTTGAAGCGCGCTCCTAAGACTGCTATGATATCTGCACAACAAACTGAAGAGACTGCAAACTTTACAGCGATATGAAAAGTCATTTTCATGCTACTTTTAAAATGATGAAAAATCTCTTTCAGCTTTTGAATTTGGCAAACGCGAAGCGTAACGAGGCGGAGCGGGACAAGGCGTGGTTTGAGGCGATTCGACTCGTTGGTCTTGCATAATGTTCTGCTGCCTTTGTAGTTGTTGTTGTTGTTGCCGTTGTTGTTGCCGTTGCCATTGTTGTTATTGCTGTCAATTTCACAGATTAATGCCTCGGCCGGCCACCGTCTGGCACTTACATTTATTATTGACAATGGCCAAAGTTTTCGCTCTCTGCTCACGAAGCGGCAAAAATTGATTTACCCAAATGTTTTAATCGCCCAACTCGACTCGACTCGACTCGCCTCTCTAAATGTCTGTCTGTTCGTTAGCCACGCATTGATTTACGACCCAGCTATATAAGCTAAAATATATGTTTTATGTTCTACTACAAGTATATGTGTTTATCATTTCTCATATATTTGCCGCATATGCGACTCTTAACTACCGAATATGTTGGCCAATTTGTTTTGCTAGCCACAGGCCTAGATAGGAAAGGGGGAAACTGCCACAACAATAACAACAAAGCATAACAATAACAATAACAACAACAGCAATGGCAGCTCTGGCATAATATTTTTGCATTATAATCTTTCAGTCCGTTTCTCCCGGGGCTATTCATAAATTTAATACCTATTTCAGGAGCTCCCCACTCGCAAATGCAAAGCTTTAAAAAAGGCTCAGGCTAACAAAGACATTTTTGCCCAGTTGCGTTGCTTTTGGCCAAATACTTTGCGCTCTTCTTGGCAAATTTAAAAGTAAAATTTTCAGCAAGCTTTTAAAAGAGAGAATAGGTTTTAATAGAAGTGAAAAGAACATGTTATAAAACTATAATAAATATATATGTTCTTGATCTGCATATAGAGCCAAGTTTATCTATCTAACAGTTTCTTTTAACTGGAGTCTTATCGCAATTGCTGTACCTAAATGACTTTGAGCTTAGAACAAATTTAAAAATTATAAACGTATATATAATATTTGGTTAAATGAACATATCTATGACTTAAGCAATACCAGCTTGGAAAAGAAATCCTAAAATAACTATAGAGATAAGCCTGTTACTAAGTCATACACCCGTTCAAACAAACATATGTTGATTTATCGCAGTCATGGCATGAAGCCTCTAGATAATGTTTGTGGTCAGAGGCCAAAGAGCAAGAATGATTTGAATATTTCAAATATTAAAATGTAGATAGTTTTTTATTTTGTGAATTCCTTAGAAAACCTCAAATCAAAACCGCAGCTCGCATTACGCTGTTGCACCCTGTTGAGCTATAAAAGGGGTCCCTGTTGACTGAGGAAGACACATTTTGCAGCGACAGCTCGTGCAGACAACTGGTCTCCTTCCGTCTCTTTCTGATCCTCGTCGAACACTTCGTACTCTATACAACAAGATGAACAGCGAGCTGAAAGCCTTGGAGCTGCTCTTCCAGCGTCCCCTGGAGCCAGTCTTCACGACTCGCGATTCTGGCAAGGCTGTGTTCGATTTACCCGATAGCTTCTACACAGATCGCTATCGCAACAATACGGAGGAAGTGTCTACGCGTTTCGGTGCAAATGTCGAGACCAAAATCCCACTGCGTGAGCTGACCAAGAAGCCGAATCTCAGTCACATCGAGAAGTTGGGCAGGAAGCAACAATTCTCATTGTTCAACTCAACCCATCGGGACATGGCCAGCGAGCTGATCGAAATGTATCTGCGTGCTCCGAATTTGCAGCAGTTTGCTTCTCTGGCTGCGTACACCAAGTGAGTGTGGAGGAAAGGGGGAAGGGCAACACGCATCTTTAACCAATTTATTGCCTCATTTACTCCTCCAGGGATCGCGTCAATCCGATTCTCTTCCAGTACAGCTATGCCGTTGCCGTTGCCCATCGTCCGGATACCCGCACTGTTCCCATTCCCAACATCTCGCAAATCTTTCCAACCAACTTCATTGAGCCCTCCGTGTTCCAGGTAAGCACTAAGATCACTTTGGACCCACGATGAGCGCCTTGACTCAACTCTTCTGTGTATAGGACGCCCGTCGCGAGGCTTCGGTGATTGAGAACAGCGGCAATCGCGCTCCCGTCGAGATTCCCGCTAACTTTACCGCCTCTGATCGCGAGGACGAGCAACGTTTGGCCTATTTCCGCGAGGATATCGGTGTGAACAGCCATCACTGGCACTGGCATCTGGTGTACCCGGCCAGTGGCCCGGCTGAGGTGGTCAACAAGGATCGTCGTGGCGAACTCTTCTACTATATGCATCATCAGATTCTGGCGCGCTACAATGTCGAACGTTTCTGCAACAATCTGAAGCGTGTGCAACCATTGAATGATCTGCGTGCAGCAGTGCCTGAGGGTTACTTCCCCAAGATTTTGGCCAGTGTCAACAATCGCACCTATCCGGCACGTGTTACCAATCAAAAGCTGAGCGATGTCAATCGTCCCGATGGCAATGTGATGCTCTCCGAGGTCGAAGGCTGGCGCGATCGTGTGCTGGCAGCCATCGATCGTGGCTATGTCGAGAATGTGGGTAGTAATGGGCGACAGTAGAAGATCTGGGTAATCACATTGGAGTCTTCTCTCTTTACAGACCAAGGGTGAGCGCATTCCACTAGATGCCACCCGTGGCATTGATATTCTGGGTAACCTCATTGAGGCGGCGCCAGCGCTGTCTGTGGACAGTCAATTCTATGGCAACTTGCACAACCAGGGACACACGATCATCTCCTTTGCTCACGATCCCGATGCACGTCATCTGGAGGACTTTGGTGTCATGGGCGATGTGACGACTGCGATGCGTGATCCAATTTTCTACAGATGGCACGGCTTTATCGATACCATCTGCAACAAGCACAAGGCTCTGTTGCCGGTGTACACCAACGAAGAGTTGGGATTCGCCAACGTGACCGTAGACTATATCGAAGCTAAACTAGGTGCGGCCAATGCACGCCCCAACACGCTGCTCACTTACTGGCAGCGATCGACAGCCAATCTGGCGGCTGGTCTGGACTTTGGTCCCACTAAGGATGAGAACATTGGCGCCGCCTTTAGGCATCTGCAGAACGCACCCTTCACCTACACCTTCAATGTGACCAATTCGGGAGCTCGTCGCAAGGGCACATGCCGCATTTTCATATGCCCCAAGACCGATGAGCGTAATCTGCCGCTGCTGCTGGAGGAACAGCGTCTCATGGCCATTGAGATGGATAAGTTCACCGTGGACTGTAAGTGCCTGAACTTCTCTCCTCTGATGCTAAATATTCGCAACTTATACTTATGCTCGTTTGCAGTGAATCCCGGCGTGAATACCATCCGACGTGAATCGACCTCCGCATCGGTGGCCATTCCGTTTGAACGCTCATTCCGTGCTGTCGGCGCCAGCTATCAGCCCACAGCAGCCGATGAGTTGGCACGTTTCCGTTATTGCGGCTGCGGCTGGCCGCAGCATCTGTTGCTGCCCAAGGGCAAGCCAGAAGGCATGCAATTCGATTTGTTTGTCATGATTTCGGACTACAGCCAGGATGCAGTGCAGCAGCCCAACAAGTGAGTGATGAGTGTGATTAGGCTAGGCGAGGCTAGGCTAATTGCCAATCGAAATCAATTTCAAACCAATCCCATTTTCACAGCGCTCCGGATGATGCATGCAGCACGGCTTACTCCTTCTGCGGCCTGAAGGATAAGCTCTATCCCGATCGTCGCACCATGGGCTTCCCCTTCGACAGACGTTTGCCCAGCACGAACCTGAATGATTTCGTTGGCGAATTCTCGAACATGGCCAGAACCGATTTGACCATCAGGTTCAATGACAAGGTTGTTGGTTAACTGACAGGCGAAACGGACGGAAATTGACTAGCTGGAAATCACCTTTGCTTACACTAAAAACATATACAATCTATATACACTATATATATATTATATATTATCCGATCTGCTGCATTAATAAAAAGCGAATTTACTTGCTAAATATTTGCCTGGCATTATTTAATATTATTTTGAGCAGGGCGAGAGAGTTGTTTGTAAGCCGCACACGCACACACACACACACACAAACATATACACAGCCACAGAAAGCTGTATTTGTGCCAGGCAAACACGCCCACTTATGGCAGTTGTGGGCGGCCGGCAAGGCTAATCCTATTAGACTTCAAAGCCGTTTACTCAACAAACTTCACCATCGCCATCGCCCTTGTCCAGACTTGGCTCGTTGTCCTAACAGTCCTTTACCCATTCTCTTGGCCTCCCTCCCTCCCCTCTCTCTCTCTCTCTCTCCTGCTTGCCTCGCCCTCAGCAGACGCTTTTCTTCATTACACTTGCTGGCAAAACCGCTGCACGTGTTGCGCTTATTAATTTCTCTTCTGTTTTTGCCCTTTTGTTGTGTTGGCCGCCATTTTGGCCCCAATTATTGCTGCATACACCAAGGCATAAAAGTTTTGGAGCATCTCAAGAAACTAGACGGTCGCCTAGCAGCGCACTGAAGCTCTCTCTCTCTCTCCACAACAGCTGTTGATTATTGGAACAGCAAATTGATCTTTAATCGCTTTATTGATGAGTTTGTTCTTTAGAAAGTTTCTATTAAAATAGTTGAGTATAGAAAAAGGAGCAAAGGGTATTTTCTTGTAGTGCTAAGCATATAAAGTTGTAAAGGGAAAATTATTTCAATTGTTTACCAACTGAAAAAAAACTATGAGCATTAAGTAACTAAACACTAATTAAGCTGATTGAATTTTTTCGGATTTCTTTTTAATGCTTTGCAGGTATGTTGGATCAGTTCATTTGTAAAAATCACAAATTGAAGATTCAATTTTCAGTATTTTTTCTTACATTTTAATTTTTATTTAAATAATAATAATAAATAACTTCTTTAAAAACTCATTTATAATTTATATTTATTATACCGTCCGTCTGTCCGTCCGTCCGTCTATCGTTCTGTCCGTCCGTCTGTCCGTCTGTTGCGATGCAAAGTAGTCTCTCAGTTGTATAACTATCTTGATGACACTTGGTATACATGTTTCTCATTGCTGCACGCTGTAAATAAGCCGGAACGAGTCGGATCGGACCGATATATCGTATAGCTGCCATAGAACCTATCGGCCGTTTTTTGTCATTTTTTTTAAAATATCGCCATAAAATTTTTCCGATATATGTTTAAGTATGTCCTTTAAAGACTGTGAAAATTTTATCAAAACGTTTGGATAAATAACATTATAAAAAATAACCATTATAGTAAAAATGAGGATCTTTAAATTAAATTTGCTCAATTTTAAATTATTTAAGTCATTTGAATTGCCTGAAAATTACGAAGTGTCCTGCCAACTCCCATCAAGTTATTGGCAACTGCTCAGAATCGAATTAAATTATGGAAAGTTGTGTTTTCTAGGCTTTTACTTTGTCCAAAACTTCCCAACGCTGAATATACATATTTATGGGGAAACGAAAAAAATATTAATAAACAGAAAGAGAAAGTTAAAATTGCTGCAGCACATTGAAAAATACTTTAATTTTTTTTTTGTAGCCCAAGGCCAATTGGTTGGGGGTCCTGCTGGCATTTTTTGACATAACTTTGTGGGCTTTGCATAGAAGCGATGCGAGAAGCCCTGCCGGTTCGTGTGGTCCTTTTTGGATGTGTGTGTGTTACGTTTTGTTATGCTGCCGTGCATGTTATTTCGTGTGCTATTTGTGTTGGGCATTAATATAGCTTACTGAGAGGCTGCTCCTGTTTGATTTGATTCCATTCTACTTTCTACTTCTATTCGCCTTGTTTACTCGGCAAATGCAAAAATATTTGGCAACTTAAAGCTGCGGCTTTGCCCAAGCAATCTTAAGTGCTCAGACGGACGAGAATACACACACACACACACACAACTGTACAAACGCACTCACACACGCATACTCATGAATATTTTCACAAAGGCTGTCTTGAAAATAACAAATAATATGTGCGAAATTTGCATTTTAATATTGTTTACTGCACGGCTAAGCAACATTTAATATGTTTACTTAAAACCTAATTAACTGCACAACTTTAATTTGATATGTACAATATACGATATACGCCTGCTGCCTAACGGCACTTTGTTGCACACAATTTGCTCTTGAATTTCTGTGCAAATTTGCATTAAATCGCTTTTACACGCAGAATGCACAGAACAAATAGAAAACAAGTCTCCCCTCTCTCTCTCTCTCTCTCTCTCGCTGCCTTAGACTTGCCAGCAGACCATTAAAAAGTCAATCAAATGTAAACACAAAGCATTGCAGGCAGCCCGACGGCCAGGCTCAAATGTGACATACCCTGTAGCAAGCTGAGGTACAAAGTGCAAAGAACTCACATTCATTTTAAAATATTTTAAAAAGATTTCCAGTATATGTATGAATGTACCTATCATGTATTAAAAATTATTGCTCTTCATAAGAAAGCCGAAAATAAAGCATAAAACAAAATCAGCATCTGGCATGATGATTTATGGCTCATCAATGTTTATAGATCTGAGCTCTTAAAGCCGCTGAAGTACTTTGAAAATATCCGAAATTTCCCATGAATTTAACATATGCATGTATATATATACATAAATGTACCTAAACTAATAGTTCTTATTTGCCTTTCTTATATAACTTTTGCATGCATATAATCCTCCCCATTTGCGGCACTTTATGGGCTTACAGGGTATACAAGCACATTAAGACGAATGCAAGTGCCATGAGCACATTGTCGGCTGTATCTGCCACAGATGTTTTTACTTAGCTCGGGGTGACCTTGCCTGGATGCTACTACTTACTGCATACAAATTACAGAAAGTAAAATCAAGCACCTGCAAAACTGTGTGTGCATTTTGCTTGGCTAACAGCAGAAAAAAAGTTTGGCATTAAATTGGGCAAATCTAATGAGCGCATTCCCGCACGCTTTGAGAGAAGACCCAATGAAACTGAAACTGTAACATGTGCCGATGAGTTGGGGATACACACACATACACACAATAATACGTGTGTGTGTGTGTGTGTGTGAATGTGCCTTGTGGCTGTGCGACACAAGCAACTTGTTGGGCCTGCCCCATGTGCTATTTTTACCGGGTTCCAGTTCATAAACAGTCTGTCCCTCCCCCCCGTACATACATATGTTTGATATGTGCTATTTTAATAATACATATAGTCAAGTTCATCAGCTGCCTAATTGCGCATAAGCTGCCAGCTCCCCAAGCAAATTAATGTACATAGAGCATCGAAGCAAAGCATATCCCGCCCAGACCAGACGAGGGTCCAAAAGCGCCCGAAGCGGAGCAGAGCAGAGCGACCCTTGTGGAGGCAGCGAGGCGCGCTTAGTGACTAGATAATGTGTGCCGAGTCGAGTTGAGCTACTAGCAGTACCTAACTTAACCTACACACACACAGACAAGCAAACCTACATACATACACACATATTTACTACTTGCACGCGTAGCGTATTGTAAATGTGTAATGCGCACAGATTCACGGTTTTATGGCCACGCTTAATGACTTCAGCATTTTCCACAACAAAGCAAATACAATAGCGGATCGAAGCGGCATTGACAAGGCAATAGCTAAACGGAACAGGCAATATCCAGGCGATTGCCTGTACTTGCAGAGGGTAAAAGGGTATAACAGGCAGAATACAGGCAGTTATGCAGCAGTCTGTAAAGTTTTTAACATTTTAGTAAAATGAAATGAAAGATGAATGAAAGAATTTAAACAAAGACTAAATATACTGAATATACATAGTATTTTTAGTCTACGACTGTAAAGATCTTAGTATTCTTAGAAAATGTGAAACCTTTCTCTTCTTCTCTTGAATGTTCTCTATGTTTCCAAATTTTCCTTGCTTTAGCTTTTATTAACGGGTATGTGTTCGTTGTGCAACTCTCTGGCTTATCTGTTCTTCTATCGTAGACATGCTAATTGTTTGCAATTATGCTTTGAGCTGGCTTCACATTACAATGCGCTAAAAAATATGGCATGGTTGGAAGAAATCCAAATGGAACAGACCATTAAATAAGCACGTTCGAGAGCAATTCTTGAGTGGCATTCAAATTGCACAGCATGTCCTCTTCAAAGACCATCGCGATGCATCGCTGTACGGTGCCAAGCAGTCGGCATAATCCGTTGAAGGTCACACAGAAGAAAAAACAGGCAATCAAATGATTCGCAGCAAATTCTAATTAAATATTTTCCATCGCGTTGCAACTTTAATGTGGCATAAAAGTGCGTGAATGTGAAAGTGTGACAAATTAAAGTGAACACTTAAATAATCTTTTTGCCATTTAGTTAATGACAGAACAAAAAACGCTATGCGATGAGCCATAAATTAGTTTGTTGCTATGTAAATTATTTGCCGTCATTTTTCTCTCGTCGTCCTCTTTTTACGAGCACTTTTTTTGCCGTTTATATTTTCGAATGTTTATTCAACATGTCCACGCGCTTTCGAGCTTTACCTCTTCGCTGGTATTATTCAAATTAATTGCTAATAAACGAGCATCGACTGCTGTGTTTACTTTCGTAAGGAAGCATCATGGCCTCGTGCTTGTTTATCGCCTCTACCACGGTCTCAGTCTCTGCCATTGATTCCAACACATGCCATGCGAAAATTAAATTGAAACTGAAATCGAAATCACCTTTATCTGCCTGCTTTCTGCAATCAGATTGCAAAGAAAACTTAAAGTTTCCGACTTGTGAATACCGTGTTGATTGAAATTGAAAAAATTGTAAACTTATTAGACATTGCAAATGACAAACAACTTTCTATCAAGTTTTATTTTTCTTTTTTGTGATTAGTTTTTGAATTGGTTTTATGTGGAAGCTGATGATTTTTATCGAGCCGATTTATCAGTGTTATAGGCAAAGGGTATTAAAGAAAACTATCGGTTCCGTTGCTGCAGCACCTGTGTTATTTTAGCGTCAATATGCGCCATGCTTTATGCACACACGACTCGCAAAGTGTAAATAAATATATAAATTCCTGCTACAACAAACATCACACGCCAACAAATTATAATGAGCATTCGATAGGTACTCGATATATCCAATGTTCTTTTAGTAGGCGTGCGTACGCCTATGTTACCAAGCACATACGCGTACTGTTAATTAAACAACGAAAAGCTGCCTGCTTAACATAAACAATACGTTTAATGACGCCTTTCTGGATGGCTTTAACAAAGCTCTTGGATCAGTAAAGTGTCAAGCCCTTATCCAAATTGATTTGCTCAGACATTTAACATAAATACACATATACAGACAATTGTGAATATGTGCGTGTGTGAGTGTTTGTGCTTTAAAGTTTTGGCAAAAATTACACGTCGGAATTTATTCATACACTCGACTAGTCTGCATTTTATGCATATTTATTTGGTGTGGTAACACTTACTCCCCTTACAGATGTTAAGTCACAAATGGTATACTTACATAGTTTGTGCAAATGCATGTAACAAACAGCAGGAGGCGTGGCAGACCCCACAAAGTACATATGTACATTCTGACTCAGGAACATTAGCTGAGTCGATTGAGCCATGTCCGTCTGTCTGTCCGTCTGTCCGTTTGAACGTCTAGATCTCAGCTATTACAAAAGCTAGAGACACCAATTTTTACATGAAGGTTCCTGTCGATTACTTACGCTAATAAAAAACAGTATTTAAGTTACAGCTTTCTGCTTTCGTATGAACATAGATAATTGCAATATAAATCCATTCCCCAAATACTCCCCATACAATCCGATCGGACAATAAACACAGAAGTTATACATGTTAATGTTTTCCGTAGTTCCACTGCTTGCAACTTTGCAGCATATCGTGACGTCACGATGCTTCGTTTCAGCAGTAGCGTGTGTAAAGCTGATTGCTATAACGTTTTGACATGTAAATAGCGCTAACCAAAGATATAACTAATTTAAACAAGGAGGTGGCAGATGAACTTGTGTAGAGTTTTTTAGTAGAAATAAAAGTGTGATAATTTTTTTGAAAATTGGGCGAATGGTATCTTACTGTCAGGACGACAATGTTCATAGATGTAATCGTCCAGGGCAATTTTTAATAATGCAATAAATTTATAAAAAAGTACATGCAATTAAAACTGTAAAATTCCCATTTCCATATAATAAAATTTTATGAATATCGTATTTATAATCGCATACTTATTGGGCTCAACGTGCGTTATGCTCTTCATTGTCCTCGTTGCAAACAGATATTTAACTCAACAACAATAAATGTATAGGAAAGTAAGATTTATAAATAGACACAAATACACATACGCATGTTACACATTAGTCTGTGTGTGTATTGTGCGCTTTTAACTCGCTGAATCAAGGAAAATGGGCACACAAGGTTTTTTCAAAGCAGAGATGCACCGTTGCCATTATAAAGTTTTACCGCCAGAAATGTTTTATGCAAAGTGCAAAATGGAAGTGGGGAAAATGAGTATATTTTAATCCAAACAAAGTGCTCCCCTTACATAGTTCGTTTCTTTACCCAAGAGAATTAAATAAACATATTTCAAAAAACACTCGTTTTTTGAAGCAAACATCAGATAATTGAAGGTGATTAAATTTCATGTTTATAAATTTCAAGTAAACGAATCTAAGAAGTAATTAAATTGCAAACAATGTGGAATTCATGTCGGAAATTCAAGATCCCAAAGCCTTGCAGAGATCTTAGGCAATATCAATACAGACGAATTTTGGATCCGTCTTGTCTGCGGCAACAAATCAATAATACATCTCTTCAGATAATGCAGCTTCAGCCCATTGTGCAGACAAATCAACTCCTGAATTGCAATACATTTCGCAACTGGTGGCTGTTCTATGCCAATGGACAGAAGCCTGCATCCTTTATTGAACTGCGGCGCCTTTGGAATGCCAATCAGAGATTCGAGGATCGTATTAAGGATCCCCGCGCAGCAAACTTTCTGAAAATCTTTAGCAAACAAGACCAAGAAAAATTTGGACAATTTTACGATGAGATGTATCAAAAAATTCAAAAATGTTTTACCTGTCGAAATCCTTGTGAAAGAAAGATCAAAAATGTCAAAAAACATCGACCAAGAAAAGTGAAACCAGTTGTTGTAAACACAATTAAAATGCCAGATGAGAAAATAACTCCATTAAAAAATTATATATACAAATCTCCTAGACAACCGGATAGTATGGAAAGTAGTATATTGACAACAAGCATTTATTCAGACCCACAGCAAACTAAAAATCTAAATAGAAAGCTTGAAAAGAATCTAGAACAGAAGTTAGAGAAGCAATCCAGCAAGAGCCTAAAGCAAAAGCCAAAAAAAATTCAAGAAAGCAGGCAAAAAGAAATTGCTGAGCAGCAATCTAGTGAGAAGCAAAAACAAAACTACAAAAAGATAAAGAACAAGAAATTTGAGAAGCATTCTGAAGACAATTTAAGTTACAGTTCTAGAAATATACTAATAAAGAAACTACAAAGGGAAATGGAAAGGCTCTCACTTGCATCCCTGGATTCAAAACCACCTAGACTGTCATATACTGAAAACGATGATGAATCGAGGACATCTGAAAACCCGAGTTCCGATTTTAATATCAAAGTGGTTAATAAAGAGGAAACAAAAACGGCCAACAAATCGCCTTCAGAACCGGAAGCTTCGGAGCGACCCGTATCAAGACACAAAAGACATTCAAAATCTTTGAGTGTCAAGAAAAGCCCTCGTAATCAAAGTAATAGGAAATCTTGGAATCGCGAAATTGAAAAGTCCAATTTGTCGTTATTTGAAGCGGACAAAGTTTCATTGCTGGATCAAAGTCTAGATCCATCTGTTGAAATTAGTTTGAGTTCATATATGAAAAATAAAAAAGAAAGTATGAAAGTAGGTACACACCATCTCAGAAAACGTGCCGGTAAACGACCTTTGGCACGCAGAAGATCATTGCATAAAAATGAAAGTCTAACTTCATCTGTTGAAAATACAAGTAGTTTGAATTCAATTAAAAAAAATAAAAAGCGTCATGCGAAAAAATTGCCTAAAAAGCAAATCGAGTCATTGCAGAAAAGAGACTCGACTTTAAGTCCTCAAAGAAGTGTGATTTTGAGGCCAACAGGAACCGGTATTATATTAGGTGAAAACGTTCATAGAAAACTATATGACAAACCATCTTGGGGACGTAGGTCTCACAGTAGTAGTACCAATTTAGTTAGACCATCCAAAATGATCGATATTTCACTTTACTATCATTCTGTATTTAAAAAACGCATTGAGTCACCAGAGAAGAAGACTTCGTCATCAAGTAATGAAAATGTAAATCCAACTCAAAAAAATTCAATTTTCAACGAAGGCACAAATGATTTCAAAAATCGTTTGGCTGGAAAAGAAACTGAATTAAAGAAGAAAGCAGGAAAAAAAAGACAAGACTTAATAAAAACAAGAAGTTCAGAATTGAGAGAAGATCTTGGAAAATATAAAAAACAAGCAGAGATTGCATCTAAGGCACCTCCTGATCTCAATAGCTCTGAATCTTTTCGTTATTTGCCCCTAAAATCGAGTCAAAGCTGGTTACAATTCATGAGTCGAATGAGTTTAATAAGCGATGGAAAACCACCAAGTACACCGACACCCGGTATGAAAAATCAATTCGATGTGACAACGTATGCGAATGCATTTCTAGATAGTCATGGATTTAAATTCAATTCTCCGACTAATGTTCCACAAAATTGGCCGTTGCCTTTTGAATCGGAATTTTTGCAGCAATGGAGACGCGACAATTGCCCTCTCAATAAAAAATCAAGACAACAGCAACAAATGAAAAGCAAACGAACTACAAAAAGAAAATGTAAGCCAAAGCAAAAAAAAAATTTAAAAATTAAAAAGTGTGATATCTGCGTAAATATTTACCGCAGAGAACCGGACAAACCATATATGATTGAAATGAGAAAACAAATTGAGCAAATGAAGCTTATTGACTATTACAAATGTAATCTGCTACCAAAACAAAAAATATCAACAAAAATAATAGATTTACGGTATAGGGCCAAACAAAGTTCGCTAGCCGAACAGACAAGAAGATGGAACCATACTCAATCAACGCGCGAAAAGCTTTTACTCTGCTACCAGATGCTCTGCAATTGCCAGCACATTGTGGATAATAAACTAAGGGAACATCGTTGTACCGAACGTTGTATGTATTGATCTAGTTTGTAATTCAATTAGCTTGACAAACTTCAACTGAATTGAGTTTGCAAATTAGTCGAATCACAGAAAAGATCATTGTCTGGCAAACCAAGTAGACATTGTTTGATTAATTTGAATTTTTAAAATAAAAAAAAAAAAAACTAATTTATTCTTTGGATTTTACTCGATTCCATCGCTGCAGACAGTTTTAATCTCGTCAATCTTATTTACTTAATTTAAAATGTCAGGCATTTATGCACAAACTATTAAAGCAAACACAACAATCAACACTTTTTTTAAGTTTAACGATAGAAAATTCAAAATTGCACGTGCAAGTCTCGAAATATGGGAATTTTAGATGAAACTGGGATGTGCAATGTGAATGACCAACCCTTGCTGATAGACATGAGTTGTCTCTCCTCAAAGATCAAAGCCTTGTCGCCGCTTATTGACTTGTTGCCTGGCATTGCGCAGAACGATGCTGTATTCCGAGCTTATTGGTGCCATTATGCCAGCGACTGCAAGAAACATCCGCAAGGCATTCGCCGACGTTTCGGGCAGAGCGTTGACCTAATAAATCAAATAAAGGTAAAGAATCCTAGCGACAACAGCGCTTCTATGCTGAGTCTTTTGGAGCAAATCAAAGATGGGTCGGTCAACCATGAGCCAATCACAACTATTTATGAGGAGTTCTTGAAATGCATTTACCGCAATCCCAAAACAAAACCACGCAGGCGCAGCATAGTTCCCGATTTAATGACTTTGCAATTGAAGGAGGTTGAACTTTGCAATGCACTTAAAGAAACTAGAAATCCATATGATGCTCAACGCTTTAAAGAGGAACTTTATCGAATTAGACAGATACGTTCGAGTCATCATTTAACAGGCTATAATCAAATCAAACAGATTCAGAAAGTCAATCCATCTTTAGGGTTCTACGATGGAATGTTTCCGGATCGGGTGTATAAAAAAGGTCCTGATCTAACAAATCTGAGGTATTCATTGGGTTCCAAGAATACGAAAAACTCAGTTTTTTCTAATTTATTTGCAAAGTATGCATATCAATTTAACCCCAAAGAACAGAGACAAATAGAGCACAATCCCCATTTAGATGAGAAATTACTTAAAGAGATTCCCTTAAATGAGAAATTACTTAAAGAGATTCCCTTCCCTCTGAGTAATCAAAGTGAAGTACATAAACAGCCTTTCATTAGATACCAAAATGAGGCTAAACGAAAAATTTATGAAAGTTCTGGCCCTCATAGCAAAAAGTTGAGGCAATCTGCCAAGCAAAATGCAAATGAAATCGAAAGAGAGGTAGCAATTCCACCGGCGAAGTTCAAGCACGAGTCAAACCACCTCAAAGCCAAAGGTGAACGAGGTAAGAATGGTAATAACAATGCTTCACCAGGACAATTGTCCAAAAAGAAAGCAAATGAAGATACGAAAAATTATGCTATAGCACAAACAGCCAAAGGTACAAAAAAAGCAAACCGTCAGCTTGTGAATCATTATTCACAAGAGCCAAAAAAAAGAAAAAACTATAAAACACATAATGACACAGAAGTGGTTCCACAGAAGAAGAAATCCCCTAAATCAAGCCACCTCAAACCCAATGATGTCACGACTACTGACAGCCAAAATTCATTATTCAAACAAAAACCACAACAAGCTGAAGAAGATCTTTCCTTTTCACAAGAAAAGAGCAGCCACGATGCAAAGCGCCAGAAAATGAAGGTCCTTCATCCCAAAGCTAAACAATATAAAGGTTATAAAAATCTACAAAAATATAAAGGAGACCACAAACCGAAAGATACTTTGAGTAATACCTCTATATTAAAAAAACCCCAACAAGAATATGAAGAAGATCTAACTACTTCACAAAAAAAAAGCATCCACAAAGCAAAGCATCATAAGCCGAAAAATACTGGGAGCAGTACTTCTATATTAAAAAAGCCCCAACAAAAATATGTAGGAGATCTAACTACTTCACTAGAAAGCAGCACCCTCAAGAAATCTCAAAAAAAATATGAAGGAGATATGTCTACAATGTCTAAGAATAAGAGCAACCACGAAACAAAGGACGACAAACCGAAAGAAAGTGAGAGCAGCTCTTCGATATCATATAAATACTATAATAAAGATCCATTAAAAACCCAGAAGAAAAGCCATCACAACGTAAAGCAACAACCCAAAGATAAACTTGAAAAAAATAAAGATAATAGTTTGAGGGATGGTGAAAAAAGTCCCTCAGCATTGAATAGCAAAAAAAGCAGCCCCCCATTAAAGAAGAAAACAAGCAGCATTCGAATCAATCAAGATAAGCTAAGTGTACCCGAGAAGTCTAGCCCAATTGATCAGAAACAATTTGAAAAGAAAAAGAATGAAAAGCAAACAGACAAAACATTAAGCAGACAACTGTATCCTTCCTCCGAAACTGAGATTTTAATCCATTCGGAAAATCTTCAAAGTGAATCCAAATCTATGAGTAGACAGCGCAAGGAACTTAAGCAAAATCGAGAGATTCCAAAGGTCATACACCCTCAAGAAGAAATGTTTAAAACATATGATAACAAAGGTTTGGAACCTATAAACTTAGAAAAGCTCACTACCACATTAGGCAGCTCTAAAACAAAAGTAAATCAAGAAACCAAGGAAAGTTCCCCAGAGATAAACAACGAGCTTGGCAAAGAAATAGAGGAGAAGATGCTACAAAAGGTTAGCTCATTTTATTCTGCTATGACTATAGGCAGTCTACGTAGTAGTAAAGTGGAAAGTAAGAAAGATTCGATGACTTTAAAAAAAAATGTCAAGCAACCAAAATATAATGGCTTCAAGTTTAAAGACAGAAAGCCATTGAATATGCAATATTTTTATAAAAAAAACGATCACTACACGGCCAAAAGGTCTATACCTACTCTTCACCGTTTAAGTGATGTCTGGCTTAAACCGAGACCAATTAAAAATTTACAACATGTCAATAAACGAAGGGATTCACTTTTAGAAGCATATCTACCAAGTGAGTTACTAACAAATCCTGAAATAATAGAAACACTTTCAAAAGCCTTGACCAAACATAATATCCAACACATATTCCCATCGGATAAAGTTTTGACGCATAGCAAAGTTAAACCCATAACCGGTATAACAGAATCATTTCTCAAATCTCGAGTACACGAACTCGAAAAGGCTATAAAATACAATAATCCTGATGCAGAAAGAAGAAGAATCGCACGTGCAAGACCACGTACACCAACTTTATTAAGTCAACCATCTAATTCACTAACCGATTTTGAAAATTATAAATCTGCTAGGTTGCAACTCGATGCTTATCAGGCCCGTCTAAGGAGATTGTCAGACACGTCTGTGTTAAGTACCACCAGCCATGTTCAAAAACGTTTCGTTTACAATGAGAAAAGCTCGAAGTCTCCGACCCAAAGAATGTCGATAATGGCGGAAGAGTTCATAAATGCACCCGATGTTGAGCAAATCTTTGAACATCTTTATCCTGCCATAATTAGCTCGTCAAGCTCAGCAAGTGACTCAGAAGATTCATCAATTCGATCAAGATGTTGCTCAAAATCATCAATTGAAGACGAAACAACATGTAAGCCCTGCCCAATTTGTATGCAACTGCAAAGACAACCCCATAAACCATACATGCAGCATATGCAACGCCAGCGAAACATGATGGAACTGCGCACCTACTACAGGCAATTGATATCACGAAATTGTCGTAAGAAAAGGCAACTGAACTGGAATCATAACCAAACACCAATTTTCAAAGAGTCTATGCACGATCAAGTTCATCCAAATTGCTGTTCATGACGCAGCCTGGAAATTTTCTCGATGCCCCATTTTGTCTAGACTAAAGTTCTTAGATTTCATTTTCGAACTTTCACCTGATTTAATAAATGTTCCTTTAATTTGCACTAAATGCTTACTGTTATCAATGCCTAAGGTTTTTAGTTAGGCGGATTTTAAAAAGATTCATTTTTTCGAGAACAGGCTGAAGAAAGTATATAGCACTCTATAAACTACATAAACATATATTTACTTATTCTTTATCAATTGCGGAGCCGTTATAGCCATGTCTGTCGGTCCGTCTGTCCGACTGTCTGTCTGTATGAGCGTATAGACCTTGAAGACTATAAGAAACCCCTTAATTCTGTGCTAAGACTCAAGTAAATTACAGTGTCTCAAAGTTTTTAAAAATTTGGCCACGCCTCTTTCTACCTGTTAAAAACATTTGCAAACACTTAGTATACAACTTTTGACCATTTTCAGCGATCGAATGGTATAAAAAGAATATAATTGCATCAAATTGCATCCAATTGCGTTTAATGCAAAAACAAAAGATAAAAAGATTTATGATTTATGTTATCTAGGGCACTTCGATTGATGCGGTATGCTACTGCATAGAAATATCACCAATTTATATTTTTAAAAATCTTTTTTTCTACTTTCATAAAAAGAAAAAACAAATGTTTTTCTGCAACCCCATTTTCAGCTTCTTTTCGAATAAAAAGAGCATTCAAAATCAAAACTACAACTGCGTAAACCAACGAAAAAAAAAAGTAGATACAAAACTCGGTCAAGTACTTTGGATGGCCAAGTGCGATACATATAAAAGTACATAAGGGTTCATGTTAAGGGGTGATACATAAGAGCTAAAGTAGTAAAAAATAAAACGGGAGAATGTAAATAAAATGAAAACTAACTTTTTCTAGTTTGTTAATTTTTACGTTTCGGCCTGTGACGCTTCGTAGTCCACTGTGTGCGTGTATGCGTGAGCTTAGCGTGTGTTTTATGGATTCGCTTTATAACTTTAAGCTGGCGTTTGCTGCGACCGCAGAAAAGTATGCTATAGAAATCGCGGCAGCAGAGCGCGAAGGGGCCCGCTTTATGCCCGGCGGTTCATTATCGGGTTAGGTCGACTGCTTTTGGTGTCAGCGCTGCTGTCAGTGCTGGTGTTGGTGTTGGTGTTGGTCTTGGTCTTGGTGCTGTTGCTGCTACTGGTGTTATAATGCCGATGACAGGTGCTGCATCGCTGCCCGCGCTGGCAAATTCATTTACGGCCAATTAAAATGACAGCAACAGCGTAGAAGCAAAAAATATGAATAAATGTGAGACCGGAATAAGAAAAAATGCAAAATTATGAAATAGCTGTTCGTTTGGCTTGCGCATAAAATTCCTTCATTTATTTATTTAACGAGCTGCATAAATTAAATAAATAACTCATTTAATTTGCTCTTATAATTTCAGCTGTAATTGTTCAATTTGCCCCTCTCTTTATGCGCTGCTCACCCTAGCAAAAGTTAAAGTAATTCTATTAATTTTACCTTGCCTTGGGGGGGAATGCAAATGCAAGCCGCAGAAAATATGCACATATTTCTACATACATTTTTGCAACTGAAGTAATCAATTTATGATTTAATTGCCACATGTCCACCACAGTTGCACTCAAATTGTAGACAAATTATTTAAATAATATAAATATCTCAATTAAATATTTGCTATTTTGTTATAAAGTTATCGATTAACATTGTCAGTGCACAACAAACTGTTGAGCTGCTGTTAATTTTAAGTCAATCAGGTAACACCTATCTTGATATCGATTAATGCACTTCAAATATTAAAATTTGCTTTTTGTTATAAAGTTATCGATTAATATAGCGAGTGCACAACAAACTGTTGAGCTGCTGTTAATTTGAAGTCAATCAGGTAACACCTATCAAATATTTAAATTAGCTTTTTGTTGTAAAGATATCGATTTACAATTGCGAATGCACAACAAACTGTTAAGCTGCTCTTAATTTGAAACCAATCAAATAACACTTTGTTTTGCTATCGATAACTGAAATTGCTATGCAAATGAAACGCGCATTTAACGCTTTGAGCTTGAGCTCCTTTGCTGTAATCATTGAATAAGGCACCTATTATATGCTTCTGGTTCTACCCACAGCTTCCGTTAGCTTGCAATGAGGCTCTAATAAGCCATTTTAGCGGCGACAAATCACGAACAGAAACCATCTGATTAGCGTTGAAATTTCTCAATCAAATTTTTGCGAAATTAAATTTTAGTACTTGCAGGCCAATCAGTGTGCCAGTCGACCCACACAAATATAATTATGCCAGGACACACACACACACATACATACACTGGGGACCATAGACAGGCATCAATCAATCATACGCAACGTGAAACGTCGCCAGAGCCAGAAATGATGATGATGCTGCTGATAATCACACGCAGCATGCGAACCGCCGAAACAGAAAAAAATTCCCAAAGAGCTCTCACACACACACACACACACATTGGCACAGACTGTGGCACATTCGCATGTCGCGTTGCCTTTGAAATGCAAATAAGTGTGTGTAAAGCGAATTTTGTGCGAATTTTGCACACAAGTCGCAAATCAAAATGCACACGTACCTTTAAGACCTCAGAGGGACGGCGGGGGCGTGGCTTGGCGTGGCTTGGCGTGGCGTGGCCTTCAGGCCGCCTCTTCACCAGCTCTTGTAATTTTTGTTGTCGCTGATGATGTACTTCTTCGCCTTCTTCTTCTTTCACTTCTTCAGCTGTTGCTTGTCGCTTGTTGCTTCTTCTGAGTTATTTTGTTGGTTTTTTTTTGTGTTTTTGTTTACGCAAATTTGTTTGAGGTGGCATGAAAAATAAATCAAGCAAGAGCCCAAAATCGGCAGTGGCAGCAGCAAGGAGAAAGAAAAGTAACCACAAATGAAAAAGGCAACGAACATGAGATACAATTGCCAACAAGAAAAAAAAATTCAAAATTTATTTGATTTCGTGATAGATATATGCGTATATTCATGCATATGTCCGTGGGCATATATCTGCTTTTGTTTGGCTTATTGAGATGCGCGTCAAACATGAAATAAGAAAACCGTTGAGCTCACTTCGATAGACGGTATACATAGAATAAAACAATAAAATAAATGTAAAAATTAGGTGAATATAAAAGTTTGAAAATAAACCGATTTGTTTGTCTTTACTTCTAAGAAATTGTAAATATTTAAATTTTTCTGCAGTTTTTTTTTTTCAACTTCCTCCAACACTTTCTTTGCATTTTCGTGTCACGCGTCACGCAACCATCCTTAGTTACAACTGCACGGCACACAGGGGGGAGGGGGAGTAGGGACAACATGCGGGTCGCCTTTGTGCCCGTCTACATATGGTAAAATTTTTTACACATTTTTCGTTATATATTTTTTCGCTTTTTTTTTTGCAACACGTTTGCCGCCGCTCGTTGGGCGCCAAATCGGAGCGTAATCTTACAAGTTGTATTCGCGCCCGATTTCGCAGCTGTGCAGGCGAATGTTCTCGAGGTGATTTATGCTCGGTTTTGGGAATTTTCACGAATTTTACCAATGTGTTTGTCAAATAAATCTAGAATTTTTATTTCAATTCACACAACAGATTCAAAGCGCATGCAACAATGTTGCTGGCAACAGTTGCACTTGAACTAGTTGCCTCGTTGACTGCTGCCCTTGCTTGCTATTCTACTTTCGCTCCCTCTCTATCACGCTCTATCTCTTTCTATCTCTGTATCTGTCTCTCTCTCAACTGATAACACTGACTATGGCCTATGGTTAGGCTTCGATTTGCGCGCTCGGTCCGCTACCTTTCGATTGCCACGTCCGCTTTTCGAAGACACTCAACAGCAACTGTTGCAAATGTCGAAAAGGCAACTTGTGGCTGCCGCTGCTGCTTGGTTCCTCGGTTGCTCGGTTGCTCGGTTGCAGCATCAGTGCGAGCTTTCACTTAGAGCTTTCAGTCAAACTGTTGATTTTCCCATGTGAGCAAAGAGAGAGCGCACGCACCTTAAGAGCGGCACGCATTTAAAAAGAGAAAAGAGAGAGAGAGAAAGAGAGTCACCCATTAATCTTCTGTTTATGCTGTTATGTTCAATTTTCGTGCCCTTTTTTACCTGATAATTTTCTACCATTTTTTTTGGCACTTTTAAAAGCTTTAAGTGTTCAAATTGCTAAGCTGTTTCCGGTCTGAAAGTGTATGAAAATAATTGCAAAAAAAAAAGAAATAAATAAGCAGAAAAATCTCTTGAAAATCTTGTAGTTTATGTTTAAATTAATTTAATTGTTTTGACATTTTTTAGTTGAAATGCATTTTAATTTTATTATTTGGTTTTTATTATTTATTATTTTACTTAATTTTTATTCTGTCAGAACTTGACTTGCTTATGTTAAAACTCTACTCGACTCTTTGCCTAATTCACTTCATGTTTGCTTAGTCCTGGGACACACCTTGGCATATTTCCGGCGGAGTTTGGCCAAGCCATCCCCAGTCTCACTCCAAACCAGCCGAAGCTTTGAAGTATTTTTCGGTTGGCACGTGCTCGTCTAGCGAAACAGTTACAAATAGTTGACCACGCTGCAGCAGGAAGTGACGCCGTCAGGCTCAAGGCACGCCCCGACAATGCCCGCCTCGATGGAGGACGCACGTTTGGCAAATTTGTTTTCGAACGGAAGGACGCACGCCTGGCTAATTGCTAGCGCAAGCAGACAGACAGACCAAACACCGCGCGACAGGCGTTAGGCGGGAGGTGCGAGAGGCGAGAGGCGAGGCCACGCAGAGCGGGCAAAAAAAAAAAAAGCAACTCGATTATTTGCATGCGCATTAAACACACATTAAACGGCTACCAAGGCGAAGGCGGCGCAGATATAATCAAAAGGTAATTCAATTGACCGAACAGCGGAATTTCTCAAGTTCAGGGACGCGGCCATCTTGGGTGTGCGTGCGTGTGTGTGTGTGTGTGTGAGTGCGTGCTTGAAAGCTTGTCGATATATTTTTTGGCTTTCAGTTTCAGTGCTAGCTGCCGTCCATTGACTTTTTAATGGGCTAATTATATGCGAAGCTCATCCTAGGGTGGCGCTCTAGCTTCCCTAAGTGGCGCAAACCTGCTAAAATTAGTCCTGCTTTGTGTTGTTCAAGGCTAGCTGCATAGTAAATCTATAATTATTGCCACACACAGCTATTGATTTGGGGCTGCAGTTAAGCTCGCTCGCACTGTGATTATCACGTGTATCTGATTACGCTTCAGCTACGCTATGACCATTTGACCTTCAATTTGCACAAATTTTCCGGAAATTTGACACTTTTGTATGTGCCACAAACACGAATTCAAATTAAAAGTGCAGCAAAATGGCGCGCATCAGCAGATCGGGGCTTAACATCGATAAATAAAATCGAGTAGATCGCAGCTTAAACGATACGTATTATCGATGCAAGCAGTGTTGCCTGGTCAGTTTTTTCCCCGTCAAAACAGAATCTTTTCTCAGTTCAATAGCGAGGCAAAACTGAAAACAGCGGGCAACTGGATGTCACTGCTTTTATCCGCTTTTATTAGTATTGCAAAATGATTTCTATACAATTTTTATCGCTATATGGTACTCTTTGACGTTTTCCGTTAAAAACAGCTTTTTTCAGAAAAGTTGGCAGCACTACTACTCACAGCCACAAACATTTTTAATTAGCGCTCCTTGCGTCGGGTAGCACATTCTGTTGTACAGATAAATAACAGTCGCCTGTCACAAAGCATAGCGAAGACTCAAACCAAAGTCTTAACAGTAGTTTGGTGGAATATGTAGTACATATTAAATTACTTAATTTAATTACTATAATATTATCAACACGAAAAGCTCATTTTTCTCTTTTATTTTAAACACAAATTCTACTTCCTATTATCTAAAGGTCCATTTGTATGTTAAATCAGAGACGTCAATAATTCATTAAGGAGTCAAAGCTGTAAATTGAGGAGCAATTCTGTTAGCGCCGAGCACGCTGATGCCGTAAATGTTATCGAAAATGCCAGATAAGAATTACCCCCGATATTATCAACAGCATTGGCGATAGTTTCATTGCAACAATATAATAATCGCACATCGCTAGCGCTGTACTGGTTGCTTTTTGTTGGTTGTTGTTGTTGTTGGTTGGAAAATACAATTAAAAATTGATTTCAATATTTAAATATTCAACGCATCAAGGTAAGTCCGTAGAGCGGCACATTTTGAGTCAAAGCAAAAAGCCAAAACTCAAATAGCTATCGAAAAACGTGTTAAAAGTGCCGTTTGAAAATAGCGCGTCACAAGTGTGTGTGTGAAAATGCGCTAACGTACGATTAAAGTACACAAAACTGCAACTGTTAACGCATTTTTCCAGCCAACATTCGCAATAACTAATTCCCTTGTACTTTTTCTTTTCGACGCTAGACAACAACAACGCGGCGGGTGGCAGCGGCAAAAATACCGAAGAAGCACAAAAAAGAAAAATTTGCAAGGTGTTTGTGTGTGCGTGTATGAGTGTGTGTGACAACGACTAGCGACGACTTTTGCTGCTGCTTCTGGTGCGTGCGCGCTGTCGCAGGGGACCAACACCAACACACACGAACACATCAAGAGTTGCACTAGTATTGGTGTATCCTTTGGCATTTCTGCTAGCTTGGTTGGGAAAATCGCTTTTACCAAATAATAAACAAGTGCAGCCGCAGCTGAAGTCGTATTGAAAAGCAAAAGCACACTAAACACAATGGAAAAGAGAATAGAATTGGAGAGACGCGCACGCAAAGCGAACCAGGTAAGTGTTTTGTTCTTGCTATTTATTAATGCTTATTGATAATGTGGCAGGTGTGAAAGAGAGCAAAAATGCAAGCTGAAAAACGCGCAAAATTCGTTTCCTATTTGTGATTACACAAATTTTTCATTTCAATAACGCGCTTTGCGTTTATCAGTGTATGTGCTTGGTGAGTGAGTAGTGCGAGTGTGAGTGCAACAACAACAACTACGCCATAATGTAAATCTAGTTTCAATTTGTGCCGTTGTCGTCGACGCCATATCAAAAGAGCGCAAAAGCGCTGGAAGAAGCGGCAAATAACATCCATGGGTTGGAAAAAAAAATTGATCGCCATAAGCAAATTCACACATGCACACTCGCACACGTATGCGTATACGTATACATGCGCTATTCGAATGTGTGCTAGTGTATGTGTGTCGCGAGCAGTGTTGCCATGTGCGCGCATTTTTGCGCCTTTGCTTTGTTCAAACTGCAAAATGCTGCACAAATTGGACATATTTCATGTAATTATGTAAATAGAAATAAACACATGTTTCCGAGTAGCCCAAGCTTTGGGCTTGTCCTATGCATGCTAATTCGCGCCGATCGCGACACGCACAACTCAGAGACGCGCACCTAAAATTGCGCCAGTTGGCAATGCTTCTACAATCTGTTTTTGTTGCTGCTGCTGCTGCTGTTGCCGGCCTTCAATTGTGACAAATACTGTAATAATAAGCATCTGTATGTGTGCGTGCGTGTGTGTGTGTGTGCTCGTGTGTGTTTACCATGCTGCTTGTTGTAATTTCAGGTTATTTGATACCAAAATGTATCTATAACAACATTATAGCGCGCGCATCATTCATATGTACGCAACAACACCAAGAACCGCACACAGACATACACACGCACACCAAGAAAGGCACGCCACAACACAGGCATCCACACACACATGCATACATACAGGCTAACAAGAAACGTGTGTATGCACACAATAATCGACACATTCTCGCCAATGCCGATGGGTCGCCAGCTTTGGCTTTGGCTATAGCGCTGCGCCTGTCGCTTCTGCTTCTGCTGCTGCTGAAAATTGCATACACACGGGGCATATTGACTGCGCAGTCATAAATACCCACTCACAGACATACACACACCCAGGCAAACATGCACATCTTGCGTCGCAGGCTAGACTTTTTACAATGCAAAAAACCGGCCGCCACAAACGGCAAACGGTACATGCACTGTTTACATGCAATTCCCCTCTCTAGCAGCTCTCATTCTCTTGCTCTCTTATTCTGGACTCTGCTGAAGAAATGCGAAATAGAGCAGAGCAGGCAAACCTGTGCGCTGTGTGTCTTTTATTTTTTGTGTGTGGTGGTACTTCTGCTGATTAATAAACATGCGCTCTGGCAAGGCCTACTCAATAAGGCGCCCATACCCACACCGCGCCTGACAAACCTCTCCCACTCCGCCCACCACTTATCCGTCCATCCCAAACGCGACAGCCGCCGCGGTGCTGCACACCGAGAGGGCCCAGCTCCAGCTACAGAACGCATACACAAACACGCGCGCGCCTGCATACACACAATACAAAAGCAACGACAACGCATACACACGCATGCAAAGCTAAGCTGATATGCACACGCTCCGAAGCTTAAACTGCGTGCAAATGTATAGGTGTAAGTGTGTCTGTGTGTGTGAGACATTCATTTAACTGCACATGTACAATACGTATGCATCGTCTATGTGTGCGTGCATGTAACTGTCCGGCAGAGAACAGGCAGATGAGAGGCACGATTTTCTCTGTTGGGGCCTTGCTTGCGCTAGTCCAAAATCTCATCCGCTTTGGCTGCTCTAGATAGCGGTACTTGAACTAATCAAAAATCAATTGGGAAGTAACCTTTGAGTGCATATTTAAATTGCCTCCCCTCTGAACTGCTACCCACCCACACAGCTGGTTATCACAAAAAAAAAAAGAATTTCTCTGCTTCTTATTTTGCTTGTCAAGCGCGCAACAAATACGACAAACGTCAGTTTGTCAACATATTGTGGTTATTGTTTTCGCTGCCTGTGGCTATGGCTGAGGTTGCCGGCTTGTTCCATTCCAGAGATGGCAGGACTTTGTGTCCACCTTCCCCAATATCGCCCTTTTCTTTCTATCGCCCCGTTTCGTTTCATTTGTTTGCGCGCTGCCATGTTATCAGCACTTGCTCTTTGCGCCGCTCTTTCAATGCCCATTTCTCCCGCATTCCGTTTTGTGGCGCGCGTACGTCACACGTACAAGCACCCACACACAGGCATACGTATGTACTAATACAAACACACGGCTGAAAAAATGATATTACATAAACGCGTTGCCACTTTTTCAGCCTCAGCTGCTGCCGCTGCGTACGCAAAAAGAGTTAAATCATTTTTCGTCTCAGCACAGGATGATATTGTTTTACCATAAATGTGTTTGTTTCTTTGTTTCTCAATTGCGTCATTTGTGTGGGATAGTTTTGCATTCGAAAAAAAAATTCATTGCGTTTGATCGATTTTTTGCGTATGTATTGTTATATTCATATTGCGTTTTTTTCTTTAGCGCTTGTTCTGCCACACGTTCACACAGACATGGCGGACTGTTGGGCTGCAACACGCTGAATATACCAGGCAGTGTGACCAAGCTATCTAACACCAAATATGCCAATTTCCGTTTGGAAATTTCCTCAATAAAATACCAGATTAATTTATTTCTATTTAATACGTTTTAAAGTAGAAATTTTATTAAATCAAACCATTCTTTTTCAACAGATTACAGAGCTAAATCTGGACAACTGCAGGAGTACAAGCATTGTTGGCCTTACAGATGAATATACCTCCTTGGAAACATTAAGTTTGATCAATGTGGGCCTTACCACACTCAAAGGTTTCCCCAAGTTACCCAATCTGAAGAAGCTTGAGTTATCCGACAATAGAATTTCGAATGGCCTCAATTATCTGACGACCAGCCCAAAATTACAATACCTTAATTTGTCTGGTAATAAAATTAAGGATCTGGAAACTTTGAAACCCTTGGAGGAATTCAAAAACCTAGCTGTGTTGGATCTATTCAATAATGATGCCACTCAAGTGGAAAACTACCGGGAAAAAGTCTTTAAGATGTTGCCATCTTTAAGCTTCCTAGATGGGTAATATAGAATGCACTCTATAAGTTTGTATGTGCAAAATGTATTGACTATTTTATTTTTATAGTTTCGATCCTAACGACGAGGAGGTGCAGTCGGACGGTGACGACGATGACGAGGTCAATGAGAATGACTCGGAAGATGAAGGTGTGTAAAATGCATTCGTGAATAAAACATTTCGAATAGGTATATTTAAAAAGAAAATATGCAGTTAACGGAGCGCGCTGCCAGCGTACACTCTTTCGCTTTCTGTACAACCCATATGTAGGTCTTCGTAATTCATAGGCGGTTAATTGGTGTAACTCACTCATTTATATCATATTCATTGCCTGCTGCTCAGATATTGTTCAGTTATTGTTATCATACACATCTCAACCACAGATTCTGTCGCCTTTCAGATGAGCGCAGTGCGTTCTGTTTAAATGGTTTAGAGATCGATTTAGACGAGCTCGAAGCACTGGAGCAGCGTGTTAAGGCCAAGAAGCGTTTGCCGGAAGCGCCAAAAGATGACAATGAAGTAGACGAATTAGATGAATATTTGAAAGAGTTAAAATTACGCGAGTCGCAAGGCCAATCTGCAATAGAGCAGGAGCAGCAGTTGCAGCAATCGTCCAATAACACCATTAGCAGCAATAGCAACAACATCGAGAGCACAAGATTCGCGATTATATTATATTTTTTTTTAGCAATATTAAATATGGCGAATGCCACCTATTGTAAGCATTGTGCATGGACTGGACAACGCTTAATAAATGCTTTCACACTTGCATCTTGTTTGTTTGCAGTTTTTGGTGATGATGACGACGAGGAGGGCGACAGTGATGGCAGTGACGATGAGGAAAATGGCGATGTATCCCTATCGGAAGTAAGTAACACAAGCCCTCCGATTCTAAGAGAAAAGCTTGTTAATCCATCTTTTCTCTTAGGTCTACAATGATGATCTAGAGGAGGACAATTCCGATTGGGAGGAAGGTGAGGGTGGCGACGACGATGAGGATGAGGACTCCGATATTGATGAAGCAGATGGTGATGCAAATGAATCGGCCGCATCGGTCAATGCCAATGCTAAGGATGGTGAGAAACCAGGTAAATCCCTTAACTAAACCATGATTTTTTGTCATATTTACTGAGAGTTTTATTCAATTTCACAGAAGAGTCGCAAGCCAGGGGCAAGAAGAGAAAGCATGATGGTTAAACCCATCATGATCTACAACTGTATCGTCTTTGTACGTTATAAATTTAAAAGATACACCCAAACAACAATACACATGCAGACACACAAACACACAAAATACAGCAACAAGAACACACATCATATTTTGATAAAACAAAAAGAAAACCACAAAAAAAAAGAAAAGAAAAAACAACAGAGAAGTGAAAAAGAAGGGTCCCATTAGAAAAACAAATATTTGTTTCGTTACATTTTAAGCTAAATATTCTAAACATACACACACACACATACACATATACAAACACACCCAACCCGGCAAACAAAACAAAATGTAATAATCAAAAGAAATACAAAATCAATGATGATATTTTTAAGTCGATACTAATAACTCACAATAATATAAACTGAGAACAATACACACAGACAGACATACCACAACACTCAGATGATAAACAACTATAGCAACCGAACCCAAAATGCGGCAGTTCTTCGGAAACAAAACAAACAACAAACAATAATAATAACACACTGAAAAGAACATGATAAAGAAGAGTTCCAACATACTTATTTCGGCAATTGAACAATTGCATTCTGAACACATATTGTAAAATTGCTTAGCATTAAGTTAAAGTTTTATCTAAAATGATTACAAGCTGTAAAATTCAAAGAACACTTAAGGCCCAAACATTTTACATTATGATATGATGATGTTATATTTGAACAAACTACAAAATTTGCCAACTTGCAACGCCTCAAATAATTGTACTACTTTCCTTGATATACTTGATACAATTTTAGAATATTATTTTTTTCAGTTGTTGCTTTAATTGATCCGGTTTCGTGTTACAAACAATTCTACAAAACATATTTTTACTGCTAAGAAGAATTTTTAACTAACTCTTAAGTCATTCCTTTTTGAATATACATACATACTACAACATACACATAAATAAGTTAAGCGCAATTATAATTTATACTTCCTTATGATATGAGAACATACGCAAACACCCACACACACACGCACACACATACATATATACAACACAACACAACACAACCAACCAACCAACCAACCAACCACCACACCACACTACAAATACAATTATTCATTGTTACCCATCCACTATTGAGAAAATTTGTTTAAATTTAAGTGCGTAATTATTATGATACTACAGATTGTTTCCAGTTCTTCTTAAAAAGCAGTAGCATGTTTTAATAATAGCAAGTAAAATGCGATTCGAAATTTTAGACAAGAATTTTTCGTTTCATTTACAACTATGCAATACGTTTGTTCAGATACAGGCAATTTGTATAAAACACACCGAAAGCGAAACCGAAATACATAAAATTAAATAATTTTACAACGCATTGTTTTAATTGTGTTTCCTAGGAGAAGGGAAATATAAGGTTTCATTAAGTTGCTCCACAGCGAAGCTCCAAATAAAGTAAACAGCCCGATTGTCAAGAAGTCGGGAAATGAAAAAAAAGCAGATGTCCTATCTGCGCTTGTCTTCCCGCTATTAGCCTTTTTTGAATTTCTTTAAATAACATCAAATTTGAAAGGCTGACCTGGCAGCACTGCTATGCGATTTCTGGTAACATCGGTATCAAAAATGTTATGCATTTAACATTTGACTTGGCGTATCGATGATTCAACAAACTATCGATTTAGTTGCTGCCATCGATGGCAACAGCCACATTGCACGTTTGCCAGCACTGTGCGTGCACACGAGCTAGCCAATACTGCTGCAGCACTTGAACATGCGCAAAAGAGGAGGAAGGCATGGCATATAGGTGCGAACGGGAAAGCGATATTCAGCCAACGCTGACTACAACGTCGCGACGCTGTCGACGTCTCTTTATTTGACGTCGAATCGTCGCAGAGGCTGGCTGTGTTAAAATATACATACTAGAAAAGTAGACTGCGCTGCCTGCTGCATTCTTGGAACAAATTTCACTGTTGGCAGCGACTGAGGTATAAAATTGAACGTCGACGTCGCGACGTTTCTTCCTCGAAGAAGACCAAATCAAAATAAAAACAAATAAACTACAAAGGGTGCGTGCGCGCCAATTATTTAACAACAATTAGCAAACGAAAGAAACAAAGTGAGTTTTGCCTTTTTCTATGTCAATTCAATTCGATCAAATAGCCAATTTATACACAAAACGTACCATATACACTCACACACACACACACACATACAAACATCTATACGTACATACAAGCATGCATACATACATATGCACGAAGTCAAGAGTAAAGTATATGCAAAGTCGCTTTAATATGTCCATTTGTTTGTGTTTGTGTGTTTCTCACAGTGCACACGCTAAGTGCAGCCATCGAGATGGACAAACTGGATGCCAACCTGGAGCAGCAGTTTGATCTCAATCTGATTGAGGCGGTCAAAATGAATCCCGTTATATATGATCGCTCACATTACAACTACAAGCATTTTGTGCGTAAGGCGCAGACCTGGAAGCAAATCGCCGAAACTCTTGGCGTAAGCGGTAAGTGAAATTTTTGCTCAATTTTTTCGTAATCTTTGGGGTAAACGTAAGCGGGTCCAAACCGAGTCCGAGTCCGAGCCTGAGCCTGAGACCTAAGACCGAAGGGAGCTCCATGTCGTACTATTTCATTCGTTGTGGCAAGTGAAATTGGTTGGGTATCAGACGAGCTGAGGCAGGCGGCTGGCGCTGGCGGCTGCTGACGACGACGACGACGACGGCGGCGACGGTGTCGTCGCTGCAAATTGATTAATTCTAAGTATGGTTAGGGGGCCAAGGAGGGAGAAAGACATGGGCTGGCAACTGAGACTACATCGTCGGCAGCGACAGCGGGCGTCGGCAGCAGGCGGGCAGCAGAAGCAAGTGTACAGAAACGACGCAAAAGTGAACGGCGACGCGGCGTAGACGCGACAGACGGTTGTGAAACGGCAGGAGCGCAACGCTGTCTTGCGGGTTTGGGCGCCGCGCTTAAGTACTTGCAATCTCAGGAATTATGTTGTGAAACATGTTTTCTAAGGAAAAGAATTAAACTCGTTTTAAATTCAGCTTTCAAATGATTTAAACGACAACAAATTAGGCTTTAAAAACCGCTTAAATTAACAATTTATGGGCCCCTTTTTGGGCGCCGCAACTGCGCTCCCGACGTCGCTGTCGACGATGTGTTCGCGCAGTCAACATTTTTGAAGTTGCTGTACTTTTGCGTCGCAGTAGTTGTCTCTGTCGCACACATGCTGCCTACGCCAGCGTTTATTTTTATACAACTGGCACTGCTGCCGTCGCTGCAGCTGCCGCTGTTGCCGTTGTCGTCGTTGTCGTTGCCGCAGCAGTTGCCGTAGCCATTGGTGGTTCACGCACACACAGATACAAACTGCACACACACACACACACACACATAAAGAAACAGGGAATCGTCGACCGACCGAACAGCTTTCATTTCATTTCTGCTGAGTGTATCAGCAGAGTATATACCAATATAGCGTATACCAACAAAAATGCTCCGTCTCTTGCCCTGCCTTGAAATCTTTCAGCCATATGCTGCGCCCCCGATTCGGTTGTACGTTTGTATGCATTTTTCGTCAGTAAATTACGCAAGCAATTGCAATTGAAACAAGGATTTTTGAAAACGCATTGACGTTAAAACGTTGAATGCAGCACACAGCATTTTCAAGACTGCCACAGATTCTCTGCCGGGGTCGCTGCTGGCGTTACCAATACCAAGCGGGCAGAATCAACTCGTAGTTGTAGTCGACGTCGACAGCAGCAGCAGCGGGTGCGCGGCGTGGCGCGCGTCTGACAGGGGCCGCCGTTCGGAAGCTGCTGTCGCTGCTGGCGTGCCACGGATTCAGCTTCAGCTCAGCTGCTGCTTCTGCTTCTGCCAACAGCTAACGCCGTTTGTACAAGTGTCTGTTCAGTAGCGACGGCAACGACGACAGTGGGGGCGGTGGCAGCGGCAGCGAGGTTGACAGCGTTGACGTCTCGCGGTTTGTTTTGGTTTGCAATTTTGACGTATGTATGTACGTACATACACATACACTGACGTCTAGTGCTGGCGTTGCCACCCACCGAAGAAAAACTTGTCGACTTATTACAACGAATGTAATGCAATAATAAGATACATATTCTTAATAGTTCAATTTGATGTCAACTATTATTTTTATTTCTTTTATTCATTCAGAGCAAAAATGTACAAAGCGATGGAAGAGCCTGCGCGACAAGTTCGCCCGCGAGATGAAATTGTGCCAAGAATCGCGCTGGCGCTACTTCAAACAGATGCAGTTCCTTGTGGACTCGATACGGCAATACCGTGAATCGCTGCTGGGCAAATGCGCCAATGGCAGCCAGAATGCCAACCAGGTGGCCGATCCGACGCAACAGCAACAGGCCCAACAGCAGACGGTGGTCGACATATTCGCCCAGCCCTTCAACGGCAGCGCTACCACATCAGCTCAGGCATTGACACATCCGCACGGTGAGTCGAGTGAAGAGCGTAGCATAGATTCCATTCCAGAAACTAATAAGTTTTGTATTGCATCATTTCAGAAATAACCGTAACCGGCGATGCACAACTAGCCACAGCCGTGGGCAAAGATCAGAAGCCATATTTCTATGAGCCGCCGCTAAAGCGCGAACGCAGCGAAGAGGAGCACAGTGATAATATGCTGAACACCATCAAGATTTTCCAGAACAATGTCTCACAGGCGGTCAGCGCTGAGGATCAATCGTTTGGCATGGTTGTTACCGATATGCTCAACACGCTGGGCGTGCGGCAAAAGGCCGAGGCCAAGGTGCACATCATCAAGTATCTGACGGATATGCAGCTGCTGGCGCAGCACAACAAATACTAACTGTCGAGCTCCTTGGACCAATCCCAGCAGCGGCAATTGTTGCAGCTGCTGCAATTGGATAATGTGCTGGACGCTCGATGGTTACTGTAAGCAGCTTCATACAACAACAACCACAACAAAAACAACAACAACAACAAGAAAAACAACAGCAACAAATACAAGGTAGTCCCCAAAGAGGACAGCCCGCCTGTTGTCGAACGCACCAACTGTTCGTTTTCTAGGAACTAAGTCTTAAAAGTCAAACTAAAGTATAGAATTAGTGATAAACAAATGAAAGAAAAGAACGAAAATGAAAACACTTCACTTATACATACTTACATTATAGATATTGAATTGCAATTACGAAACCACAAATCAAATATAAAATTACGTATGGATGTATATTATGATATTACGATATAATAGTATGTGCTTTGATTTGTCATGCTAGTTGTTGCAATTTGATTCTCTCACCCAGTTTAGATGTGTACAAAAATCAATTGATAAGGATGAAATGAAACGAAACTGGTTCTAAAAAAAAATATTGTATGTAGTTTGTGAGACAATTTACACAAGTGTTTTCCCCCATATATTGTAATACTACATATTGTATATTTTTGACTACGATTTAGTTTAAACATGCCATCGGGTTTAGTTTTGTAATTAAGTAAGTAAATTTGTAACCACAAAAAAACGTTATTTTAATTTTTTAAGTTCTGTTGTAATATGATGAAAACGCTTGAAATTTAATTTGAAAGGCTTTAATTAAGTACGATCCTTTTAAAAACAAACAAAAAAAAAAAATAACACCCATCACAAAAACACACATAAAAGAAACAAAAATAATATATGTATATTAATTAATTAATTGATAGAAAGCGCATATTACACATTTACATGAATATATATTTCTTCACAATTATTATTTCTGAATACAAAATCTGTTTGAATTAAGATTTCAAACATTTAAAAAGTCACTACTGTGGTGTGTATTTTGCCAATTACATTAAAATGAAACCAATATTGTTCACCATTTCAATTTAAATAAATGTTTTGATGTGCAAGGGACAGCAGATGTAATATCGGGCTGATAATTTTAAACCAAAATATGATGTGAATATTATGTTCTTCAATTGGTTGTTTATTGTTATTGTTTTCCAAACTGCAACAAGTCGCTATATAATTCGATTGTTAAATCTTTGTCTGATTTCGATTACCGAATCATCGATATTTCATCTTTCCACGAAAAGTTCGTTTTAATTAATCTGGCAGCACTATTGCCGTAGTAAACAAAACACAGCTGATCCGGCTTTACACTTGCTTTGCGTTTATTTTTATATAATGTCAGAACAAAGTAAAAATGATGAGACAAAAGAAGAAAATGCGACAACAAAACTAAGCGACACATGGGCTGTAAGTAGTTTCCCGTTAGATTTTGATCGAAACTAATGACAGTGCCACACAGATACGCCCATGCCATCTGTATAAAGAGGAATATGACGACTGCAGAAGCTTCAAGGCACGTTTTCACCAATACTTTATACACGGAAAAGATACTGACTGTTCCCAATGGTTGACGGATTTCAAAAACTGCGAACGCTATCAGGATTCCAATGGCAATGATATAAAGTCTGGCGAGGCTATAATAAAGAGTGAGGAACAGAGACGTCTCACACGATTGCGTGCACACTTTGCCAATGATACGTGGGTCAAGCGAAAACAACCGCCAGAGGATTGGGCTAAGCCGTTGCCTGATTGGCTGCAGAAACGCAATGAGAACACATATTTGGAATTGAAACAAAAAGAGTTGTCTGGCCAGGTGGAGCCTCAAGAGGAACAGGGTACCTTCTGTACAATCATGTAAAATTAAAATGTTAATTGAAAACAATCAAGGGTGTTTTGTAATTTCTAACATATGTGCGCTGACAGTCTGGTAGCGCTGTTAGCCATCAGCTGTGCGCGATAAGGGGGTGTTGTCTTCTTTACCTGACTGGGGAGCACATTGTGGATATACATATTTTATTTTCAAAAATAATAACTTTATTCTGCATAAAATGCTGAAGGGTAGCACGTTAAAAGCATTGGACTTTAGAAACCTGCAAAACTTCATTGAATCAAGGTCAGCAGGTAAATATAAATTACATAATAGAAAAGTCTCGGCAACCCTTGAGTTTAGTTCAAATTTGAAGTGTAAAATCATTCGCTGTTCAGATGCAGATACAAATATTAACAATGCTTAAGATGTTAAAAAACTGTTATTAGTTAACAACTCTATTTGTAGGTATAATAGAAGATCCTATTTCAATGACAGTATCCAGCGATCCTACATAACGTTCAATGATATTCGCAACAAAAGTCGCTCGTATACCAAAAAGGAGCTTGTGGGGTAAGTCTATAAATAGATGCATTACGAACTCAAAGATAGACTGGATGTAATAACAAACCATTTGCAGGTATTCCATGGAGGACATGTACAGTGTGGTCTCTGACGTCAGCAATTACTATCAGTTCGTGCCGTACGTGAAGAAATCGCATGTGCACAGTGTTTCCAACAGTGGCAACCTTTTCAAGGCGGATCTTATCGTAGGTTTTCCCCCACTCAACGAGGCTTACACATCGCAAGTGACCCTAGAAGCGCACAATCTTGTGAAATCAGAGTGTCATGATGGTCGGCTATTCAACTACCTCCTCAACGAATGGCGCTTCAGTCCAGGTCTAAAGGATATACCCAACTCGTCTGTGGTAGACTTTAAGGTCGCCTTTAAGTTCAAATCCTTAATACACAGTAATATTGCCAATATATTTTTCGATTTGATATGCGATCAAATGGAGAGCGCGTTTATTCAAGAGGTTCGCCGTCGCAGCGGTCCGCCCTCCATACGTTCGCATGTTCTTAAGTCAAAACGGTCCTGACGAACGGTCGATGAGGAAGGCCCCAAGTGTTGTTTCTAGTTATTTAAGTTCAGAATGAATGTAATGACAAATTTAGTTATATTAATATATATGTGTATATATTTATAGATATACATATATTTATTTTACAACAAACAAATTAATTGTAAATAAAGTCATAATACAAGAACGTAATGAGTAAGTACTTAAATTCTTTGAAAAACAATAGTTTGCTCATTTAGTTAACAGTCTCGTTTTCCTTCTTTTTTTTTTTTTTGGGTTTACACACAACATATAAAGGTTTCAATGATATTGAAAAGTTAAGCGCTTAATTGACAGTATCGGTGTTAGGGTGTTAGAACCAAATGTTTTAAATTAATAATATTGTTAACATACGTGTACTATGGAATGGCATCGTTTAAGTCGAGAACTTCTCAAAGTGGCCTACAACGTTATATGTATCTTATGCTTAAAACTATATATTAATCGCATCTGTTACATTAAATCGGGTTTCAGGCTATACTACGTTTCGATGCTAGCGTATTTTGCGATATTATAACAGGATATGTAATAAATTAAACAGTTATAACAATTTTGCATACAAGTTGGAGAGAATCCTCAAATAGTTGTAGGAAAGTTGTTGTAAGGCAAATTTAAATATTTCTTGACCGTATTTACAGAAGTCAAATGAGAAGTTAAATGATAATATCGCAGTATGTATGCATCGTACAAACGTAGTATATGTTACTAACTTTACGGGCAGTTAGAATTTGAGTTGGAACAATGCACGATACTAAGTGTTCCCAGATATATAAAGACTATATACGTATATCTATTTGTCTAACTAGTAATCAAGTGTGTGTGTCCTAGAGTAAGAATGCTAAGCTCTCTACGCTATTTACTTTATACAGGGGCATGTAACGAATTCTACATTAGTAAGCGCAGTAAAAAGTTGACTACAGTAATTGTATTAGTGATAGATTTAATACCCTTGCACATCTTGAGTGTCCGATATAAATGCCATATCAGGGTATGCAAGCTATGGCGTGCCAAAGATCACGTTACCTTTAGATTTCGATTTCGATAATATTGTCCAGTGAAAAAACGTGCAACTACGTAAGGGGGGGAACAATTATGCTATGGTAGTAGATCGTTTAACAAATGGTTATAGACGCTAACAGTAGCTAATGATTATGATCAGCAATACAAGGTATACACGAAGACGAAAGGTACAATGCTCCCTAATCCTAGCAATAACTAAGGGATGTAACATAAAAACAATTCTTTAAGCACATCTGAGGACGAAATTTAAACTTAAATTCGTTGCCAGTTGCAAGTGGAAAGGGATGCGGCATAAACGAAACCATTTCGAATGGTTTACAATTAAAAAATATCACTTGTTGGGCCTCCTTGTGAGCAGGCGACGTGGTTGCCACGAGGCTGCAGCTGCCACTGCCGCCAGCCTCCTTCGTTCTCAGTTGTGTTTGGCCCGCTTGCCAAACATGTAGCCCTTCCAGCGTTCCGCTGTCTGTGCGATTAGCGGATCGCTATCAATGGTGGCAAGCAACAGCAGTTGGTTCACATGCGTCGCATGGTAATCCCAGCGTGCTAAGTTAGGTGCAACGCCCAGGCTCAGATGTCTCAGATCGTAGCTGGTGCCAGAGCCTGTGTCGTACAGCAACAGCATCTTCTTTAGCGAAAACATGCCCTGCGCAAAGAGTTTGCCTGCCTCACGTGCGATTTTAGCCGGCGCCGTGATGTTCAGGTCATAAAGGCCCAGCAGTGAGTAGATGAAACCATTGAGCACGTACGATGCTGGCGTTGTGGGATACTCCTCGTACCTGCAAAAGTTGAGTAAATAAGTTGATTTTGAAATAGCTATCCCAGCCAACAAGGCTCACCAATAATATTTGTCCATAAACTGCGCCAGGACACCGCCATCACGTGAGAAGACGCGATATGGTTGCAGTCCCAACGCTGCCGCTTTAAGGTAACGTCCGTCTCCGCCAGAATGCCAATATGCACGCGCTAGCACAGATATGGCGTGACCTTGACCCATGGCCGATATCCAGCCGGGTCGCAGTTCCGCAAATCCATTGAGACTGCGACGTACCGGATTCGTCCAGCCGCCCGTCTTGGGATCCTGATTATGCACAAACCACTCGGCTGCATCATAGAAATGCGCCAGATGATCACTCGTCGAAAGCGTTATGTTGTCGTAGAAACCAATTCCTAAGAAGGCAACGGACAGTACTTCCAGATCGCTGCGACGAACCTTTAACGGTGACCTTTTGTCGCCCATAACGATGCCTTTCTGCACATCGATGTGCAGATCCCTAGTGATGTGGCGCCACTTGTTAAGGGCACCACTGCCCAATCCGTAGTAAATATTCGATTCCTGCACGCTGAGCAGCAGCTCGGCGGCAATGTAGTGCAGATTATAACTGTGCTTGGTATCCCGATTAAGTACGGTGACCATGAGGCTGCTACTGTTCGTAACCAGTAGCAGATCGACGCTAAGTACCAGATCCTGGCTCTGATTCAGTTGAATGCTAATAGCGCTCTCGTATCCGATGGTCGTCTCGAACTGAACAATGCTCGTGTTGAACTTGTGATGCCAGATGCGTGTCATGTTGCTGGTCTTGGGAGTTGTCCAGTCCATCTGATTACCGTCGGCATCTTCCAGAACATGTATGCGCGGCGCTGGCTCCGTTAGATTCTTGCTGTAATGGGCCAGTGCGAATTGTGCTATCTGGGTGGGATAGAAGTAGCCACGTTTCTCCCATTGTGTGCTCACTGGTACACCCTCTGCTGCACTGATGCACTTCACCCGATCTCGCACTTCCACGTTGTAATTTTCAAAATACATGAATACCCCACGCGGATCGTATTTGCCTTTAGGCAGATTCACCTTGGCATTGCTGTGCATCCAATTAAACTTGGCCGCTTCGTTGCCGTTGCCATTGCCATTCGATGTGGTCACAGCGCCGCTTACATCGAAATATTGACGTAGAAAGGAAAAGGGCACATACACCTCGTTGGCGTTCTCGTCGCGCTTGCAGTGTATGCTGTACTCCTGGTTGATAGAGCACTCGATATCCTGAAGCGGCGTCAGCTGTTCCTGTCCAGCGCCAGAGCTAGACAGACTTTCGGTGGATTGACTGCGCCTGCCCAGCTGACGCATAAAGTCCGGTGAAAAGCTGAACGCAGCACAGCGCATATAGATGCCCAGTGTTATGACCATTACAGCAACACTGAGCACCAGCAGCACCGCTTTCAGATTGAGGCGCATGATGAAGAATACTAAAGGTTCACGCTGAAAGTGGAGAAAAGTGAGTGGCCGAAACTCAAGAGAAGGAGAAGAGTGACATATTGTACCTTAATACTTTTTGGCTTTTCTCTTTGCTGCTGCAGCGTGGGCTGCGACTGCGGCTGACTCCTCAGTATTTGGAAGCTGCTGCTGAAAGCATCGTCCCCACTGGCACTAGCACTGGGGCTGGCTTCAACTAACAGATATTCGGACATGCAGATTATAGCCTGGTCACACTTTTGCGAGCCCTTTCACCTCGTAATTTATGCAGCACTCTCTAACGTCATGTTCTAAATATAACACCCACACACGCACATGCACAGGCATGCACACTCAAACGTAGAATTGTTGTGCTGCAGCTGGAGATTGTTTCTGCTCAGGTAGCTGCTTTAATTGGCCGCAATTGAACATGTTGCCCATCCTTATATGTGCTGCGAATGTTGCACCTGCAGTTGTCGTATGATAGGCAGCAGTTAAATAGACAATGATTTAGTTTAGCTACTTTTCGCAATAATTTAAATATGGTTTTTCAACAATTTATTATTTTTTCATGCCACTAGAGCACAACACACACGACCATCTGCAAAAACAAACACAAACACAACTGCAGTAAAAACGAGGAAGATAGAAAGTACTAAGGTTTATACGACAAACAAGTATCGCAAAGCAGCACAGAACACGGAATCATGGATTATTTATTTGCAGGCAGTGCTGCGCTGTCACTTACAGAAATACAACTGATTATATTTTATATATTTTTTACTGTATTTTAATGCAATTACTTCAGTGTACATTAATAAACTGAATTATTTTATTTCCACTTTACACGATATCGCCAACACCTGCTTGTGTGTAAACACTGCGATAGATAGTTCTGTGTATTGACAGCTGACAAGCGTTGCCACATTGTCGAACGGGTTGCTGCATTTTGTAAACAAATCAATTGAAAATATTTACAAAACAATTAATAAATCATGACAAAGAGCCAAGGGATAAAATAATTTAAATAAATTATTTAGCAATTATTGCAGCAAACTAAATGCAATAATATTGTGCGTATAAGCAACATTGCACGACAGCCCTAATCAGTGAATAATCAATAGCGGCGTGATTTGTTTACAAAATCGACAAAATGATTTTGCTGTTATTTTAAATTTGTAGAAGGAAAAACAAAATGGGTGATCTAAATACTCCAATATGTGCAATATGGCTGTTGCTGTTGCTGTTTCTAGGCGCAGCGCTGCCGTCGTCGGCGTCCAATGGTGACCGCACACAATTTTTTCATAACTGTCGGCAGAATTGTGAGCGAACAAATTGTTCGGCTGGTAAGAATATCTGTGTTAAACCGTTAGATCCTAGGCAACCTACAATATTTCATTTTACTGCAGATGGACTTGAAATACAAGAACAGGCTATAGACTTTTATGGTCAAACGATATTCGATCGCATCTTTGGCTGGAGCTGCGCAGACGAGTGTGCCTATGGCTGCATGTGGCGCACCGTGTTTGCCTTTTTGGAACGTGGCTGGCCCATACCTCAGTTTTATGGAAAATGGCCTTTCCTACGCCTCTTTGGCATGCAGGAGCCAGCCTCGGTTATTTTCTCCATGCTAAACTTTGCCGTGCATGTGCGTTTATTGCGCAAATTTCGCCGAGAAGTGCGTCCCGACAGTCCTTGCTATAAGTTGGCGCACATATTTGGCTTGGTATGAGATAAGACTTGAGTTGGTGTGCTTGGCTGTTTTATTTTTAGTTAATCTTACCGTTTCAGATCTGTCTCAATGGCTGGATCTGGTCTGCCATATTCCACACCCGAGACTATCCAATAACTGAGCTGTTGGACTATGCATTTGCGTACTCCATCGTTTTAGTAACATTGTACTGCATGGTCATGCGTATGCTGCATCGCTACTCGCTCTTCTTGCGGGGCGTCCTCACATTGGCATTCATCTCGTACTACATAAACTATTTTGCCTACTTAAGTGTGGGTAAATTTAATTACTCTTTCAATATGAAAGTGAACATTGCGACGGGCGTGTTGAGCGCTGTGGGCTGGTTTGTGTGGTGCCATCGTGTTCGGTATCGTCGGCCATATTACAAACGTATACTGCGATTCTATGTGCTTTTTGCCATGGCTATGAGCTTAGAGCTGCTTGACTTTCCGCCAATACTATGGATCCTGGACGCACATTCGTTATGGCATTTGGCCACTGTGCCTCTAGTTTCCCTTTACTACGAGTGAGTAAAGCTAAAGTAAACAAACATATTATTCATTTAATATATACTAACTTTTCAGCTTCTTAATCGAAGATTGCCAAACTCTGCGCAAGGAGAAGGTGCTGTCAGAGGCTTATCCCTTCTTTGACAAAGATATTTAGGTATAGAAGACATATTTATGGTATTTAAACACGCTTTGTAGTATCGTATTGTAATTTTATTATACTTATGTATATATTACAAATATTTATTCTACATTTGTCCACATTGCGATATTGTTACTGGCAGTTTGGGTTTGTTGTTGGGCCCCGTGGGGACATTCTCAATTTTTCGCATAATTAAGAGGCCATCCAAGACGCGTCCGAAGACCACATGCTTACCATCCAAAAAGTTGCACTTGGCACAGGTGATAAAGAATTGACAACCATTTGTATCCTTTCCGCTGTTGGCCATTGCCAACAGGCCAGGAGAATCATGCTTGAGAGTAAAGTTCTCATCGCTAAATGTGTTGCCATAGATGCTTGTGACTCCGGTGCCATCGCCCTGTACAAAATCACCTCCCTGAATCATGAAATCTTTTATGACTCTGTGGAAGCTGGCACCTTTGTAACCGATGGGCACACCATCTGGCCGATATTCGCCCGTGCAAAACTGTCGAAAATTCTCAGCAGTCCGTGGCACAGTGTCCGCAAATAGTTCGAAAATCATGCGGCCAATTTCCTGCACGTAGAAAACAGAGCACGTTAGGGTTTCAGTGTTTTGAGAATGCTGTTGCTGACTTACCGTTGTACCTACGGCTATATCCAGGAAAACAACGGGGTTGTTTGAGCTGCGTAATTGTGATTGTATTTGATTCCAGTTCGGCATAATTATAACTGATTAAAATAAAATCTAAACGTTTACCAACAAAAAAGCGCCGGTCGTGTGGTTTGTTTACGTTTTCCAGCGTTAAATTGAGATTCATCGATTGGCACTCGTGCAATAAATCATCGATATGTTTTATTTTTTACCGGCTATCGTATGCACTGTGCAGCTGACTAGTGGTGGAACAATAAATACCTACTAAACTAAAGTTTATTGCTTTATTTTAAAATTAATAAATCATTTATTGAACGCAGTCCGAAATCTCGTTTAAAAGTTAGAAAATTGTTAAAAGTTTGTGTATGTATATGAACAAACTATTACACAGCTCACCGAATTCATATCAGTATATCGATATTAGTATCATCTTTGTTCCAGTTCTAGCTAGTGTAACATGTGCGGTGGCATCTGATTGTTGCAGTATTTGTTTTGGTTTCAAATTTGCCAATTGTGGATTGTATAAATGAAAATAAAATCGGATAAATTAGTATAATTAATTAGACTCGTGTAATTACACACTAAACAGAAGAGCGCAAACAAATTTGTTGGCACGACGTATTTTCTAAACAAAGTGACAAATATAGACGGTAAGTTGTTTGTTTTGCTTTGACTTAAAAGAGACTTTTGAGATTCCTACTAAAGATTCCCCACTTCAAGTGATTTTCACATTGTTTACATTCTCTTGTTAATGTTTGCTATTTTAAATTAAATTACCGCTAACAAATGTGACAAAACCCCATCAAGCTTTAACGCTCGACAGTAAAAAAAGCTTTAACAGAAAGATGCCGCGTCAAGTAAGCCCAATTTGAAGCCCGACCAATGCAAAACTGACTTGAGTCTTAGACGATGTTTTTGTTTATATACATATATTTTAAAAAAATGTGCATATCAAATGCTGGTTAAATGTTTATGTTTATAAATAAGTGCTTTTGTTCATGAGCTTTAACTAAACATACAATGCATACGAAATGAGTTTGTATTACTCGTATGTTTGGAAATAGGAACCCGACAATAAATTAAATAAAAATTCAGCAACGCAACTTAAAAACTACATAAATACTCTTGTCTGAGCGATTCGTTAATATCATCATCAGATTTTAGATATTGGCCTCATTTCAGCTCGTTCTTCTGGTTTAACCCACACTTATCAAAAATCAGGTAATACTATCTACACCCCGCGGGCAATAATTAGTTGCTCGCCTCATCCGTATCGACATCCGAAATGTCCTTCAGCTTATTGGTTCCATTATTTGCAGCTGCCTGCTCAAAGTTTTGTTGAATAGTTTTGGGATCCACGACCAGAATCGGCGTGCAGCCGTCCATAAGGTGTTCGCTCTGGTTCTGGAATTGCTCTCGCGATATGCTGCGGGTGAAGGAGAAGCGCAAAGATTTCGTACGCGTAAGCTTCTTCTTGATTGGCGGCTTGCCGGCTACAGGCGGGATGGGCTCCGAGGTTGTGCGATCTGTTTCGGGCGTGGTTGGCACTGAGCTGATCTCCAGTTGGCAGTCGCGTAGTATTTCCTCGGCGAAGCATTTGATTTGTGCCCACGCATCGAGAATGTCCTTTTCTGTGGCATGCTCGTAGGTCACACAGAAGCGTATCACATAGCGTCCATTGAACTTTGCTGGCGTCATGTGCATCTTGCCAGAATGATTGATCTGTGCTAGCAGCAGATGATTGGGTTCATCATTGGTGCTACATATGAAGAAATATGCAAGTTAAGAATTGCCGAGATAGCAGAGAGAGCAGTTGCCACTTACCGCATTCTAAAGCACACCAGACCAAGATGAACATCGTTGCGCACCTCGAAACGCTCGTCCTTGCGCACCAACATCTCGAATTTCTTGGCCAGCACCATGTGATTACGTATGTATTCCTGTAGTCCCTTCACACCATACGTGCGGAAGACGAACCACAATTTGAGGGCACGGAAACGACGACTCAGCGGAATGCCATAGTGCCTGTAGTCCACGCCGTTGTTGTGCTCGTGTTGCAGGTAAAGTGGATTCACATTGAGTGCACTCTTCAGGGTCATTACATCGCGCACCCACAGAGCCGAAGCATCAAAGTTGGTCAACAACAGCTTGTTGGGATTTGTGTTGAATGAGTCGGCATATTCAAGGCCAGCCGAGAATACACGCATCTCTGGCAAAATGAAAGAGTTACCAGCATAGGCTCCATCCACATGCAGCCAAATGCTAGGCACTGCACGACACACCTTGCCGATCTCGGAGATATCATCGAATGCACAGCCACCGGTTGTGCCCACTGTGGCGACCACAAAGAACGGCGTCAGTCCGGCGTTCACATCGTTCTGTATGGCCTGCTGCAGTAGATCCACGCGCATGCGTCCATGTTCATCGGCATCGATGATGCGCAGCTTGACCAGTGCCATTTTGGTGGCCTTCTCGATGCTAGAGTGTGCCTCGCGACTGGCATACGCAATCAGATTGGGCAGAAAGACACTGTCGTGGACTGTGGTCTGACCCTTCAGCTCGCTAATGGCACGTGCACGTGCCGTAATCAGTGAGACAAGTGCACACTCGGAGGCGGAACCCTGAAGGGCGCCACCACCGGTGCTGCCCGGTGCATCCGAAATGAAGGCCTTGGGCAGACCCAGCGCTTTGGCATACCAATTCATGACAATAGTCTCGAGCTCCGCGGCAGCTGGACAACTTGCCCAGCTGAAGCCAATGGAACCAACGGCACTGCTCAACATGTCACCCAGAACGGAGGGAAACGAATTGCCCGATGGGAAGTAGGCAAAGAATTTCGGATGATTCCAGTGTACCACACCCGGCATAATCTTCTGTTCAAAATCCTCGAGCACATCTTTAAACGATTCCGGTGATTGGGGCGCATCAGCTGCGAAAACAATAAGAGATGAGGCAACTCTTGTTAATCCGTTCTGTGCAGGTGCCTGCCTGCCTGCCTGTCCATATCTTTGCTATATTTATATGTATGTACATGCATATATCTTTTAGCACCTATAAAGTTCGCTACGCTGATCCAGCGCACATCAATATTTACGGTTAGCTTGTTATTTTTGGCAGTGTGTGCGAACGAAGATCAACACACGCACACACCAATCTCAATCTTTATCTACTCTCCTACCTGGGGCACAATTAATTGATTTGTTTAGCTCAACTATACAAGAGATATTGTGTGGTATTCGTCAGACGTAAATATTTAGTTTAACTAACTGCGCGCGATTTGCGTGAAATTCGCTTGAAAAGAAAGGCGAGCAAAAAAAAAAAAAAATAACCTCACTGCGAATCTCATGACCCAACAACTTCATGCCCCAAATTGTGCCCACGCCAGAGTGTGAGTAGGGGAAAATAATTTCAGAAAATAAATACCGTTTTTTTTTTTTGCATTTTCGTTGTTGTTGTACACGGTTACTATGTGGGCTTGCTTGATGTATTTGCATTGTTTGCTCACACTGAATACAATTAGTCAACATGAATCCACAAGTTTCTAAAGAGCCTGTTGAGCGTGTGTGTGTGTGTGTGTGTGTGTGTGTTGTTTTTTGTTTTTGCTGCTCTTGTTCAAATTTCAGTTTTCTCATATATGGTATATGGTTTTTTTTTGGTTTTTGCACCTTTCTATTGCTAATTTGTTTAGAAGCCTTTAACTAATTGCTGTTTACAGTTGCTCGCTGGCAAGCTTAGGATTCGACAGTTTCTTTTCCCCGAGGGGTTTTTCTCAATCGTGTAATTATTTGAAAATATTTTATAAACAAAAAATAGTTTTGGAAAACTGTTTAATATTCAAAAATAGAGCAACTATTTTTGAATGAATTTCGTGTGTTGTTTCCATTGAGTAAATATGCTAAATTATTAAGTTTTCTATTAGTTGGGAACAGTTTAATTTGCTGCTATGCGTACCTGGTAAGAGTTTTTTCAAATATCCGGGATTTAAGGTGGGCGCCACATCGCGCTCCTCTATATTGCTGCCATATTCACATATATAATCGATCACCTCCTTGCCGTATTTGCGAAATTCTTCGACATTCATTTTGTCTATTTATTTTGTTGTTTAGCACTTGATTTAACACCTTGTTGACGTATGTTAACACTTGTTTTCCAACTATTGCCTGCACACTTCTTTTCTGCTCACAATATTCACTTGTTACCTATTGGTTCACACTTTAATCCGTTATTTGCTGGTATTTGCTGTCCTCTTTTGTTCACGTTGTGCTCGTTGCAGCTTCCTTTGCGCGAATGGCTCGGACTCTGGCAGTGCAATCGTTTTTATATCCGCTCGCGCGTCGCACGCGCGCTCTCTCTCTCCCGAGCACGAGCTTTGCTCCACAGTATGCTCGCTCGCTGCTCTCTCTCTCTCTCTCGCAATAGCACCTGTATCTCGTGATGGTTGGCGGTGCTAGCTTCTCGCACGTTGGGCGTCATTCCGTTCGGGATCTTTGGGAAACCCGCGTTTGCCATTTTGTCGATTTACGTTTGTCGATTCGCCTTAAGCTTCAGTTTGCTTCGTGCCTTTTGTGTGGGTTGTCTGGGCCCCAAACAAAAAAAAAAAAAAAAAAAATTCAAAAAAATCCCTCCCGGAAAGTGGTTCTTTTTTGTTCGTTTTCAACTGTTTGCCATAATTATATGGTTAGAGTTTGATGTGAAGTTTTTCGTGCTGCGATTTGGAGCTGATTGAGTCTTTATTAATAGCACATTACATGTGAATACGAGTTTAATTGGAGGAATTAACTATCTAATATAGTATAATAACTGAATACTAGGGTTGCTTTCACAGCGTGCACTTCAAGCTGGGAATTTGGGAAAGTCTGGGTGATGCTTTGTGATGATTCAGTTCGATTGTTGGGATAGGCCTAGATCTTTTGGAGTCTATTCCCAATAAAGCGAAAATTGAATAAATCATAATTTACCTGATAACAGCAAAGCTTAAAGTTTACGAATTTTAGTTGAATAATTCATATTATATCATAGGGTTATTTAAAGGATTATAAAACATACATATTATGTAGCCATTGTATTCGTGTTTGGATAAATCTCTGCTATAATGAAATTTAATTGAAATTCAATTGATGCTGTTTTTATGCATTTTGCTTTATCCATACGATCGTCTGAGGGAACTAATGATATCTTAATCGATAATTATAATGAATTCCTAATTGATTTTGAATCGATAAATATAAATGTTCCAGGGCGGTTAAAGCCGGTTCGAGTTGCCAGCTTAGTTTTTTACTTTTTGGCCATATCTTTTTGGGGGGGAACTTTTTGGCATGTCGTAAATTTCCAACTATTAAAGAACGTGTCTTCAAAAGGTAGCTGACAATTAACGGAAAGTGCCGAACTAACGCCTGGCTTACAAATTGCCTTTCAAAGCGAGATCGCCAGCTGGTGATATTTATCTTGGCCGGGGGAATCACTTGCTGGCACATGGCTCAATTGTGGCAAGTAATTGTGCAAATAGGATTGTGTCGGTTCAAAGTGTTAACGGGGAAGGCAGCACCGCACACGGATGACGAATCCCAGTGTGGCAGGTACGTGACGTAGTTGCCACTTCAGCGGATTCTCCGGAAGAGACCAAGAGATTTGTTTAGACAAATTGCAATATTGCAAATCAAATTAAATTTTGTTTTTCTTTTTTTTTTTTTTTTTTTTTTTTTTGCCTTGTGGGATTTTTACTAGGGTGGGTGTGTTTGCGAATGTGAATTTAGTAAATATGAATGTGATTGCGAATATGAATATGAATGAATGCGATTGCTTTGTATATCTCTTTTGTATCAAAGGGGCGAGCGTGTTAATTAGCTTAGCTAGATGCGATAAGTGCTTATATAATCATTGCTAAACATGTTCCAGAGTTCAGAGAGGCTAGTTAAGTAGTTGGCTAGGTGGGTAGTAGACCCCATGCCTTGGCTTGAGCTACAGTGCTTCTCCCGCCCCCATCTAATGCATAATCAATCATCCTCGCAGAGTCGTCCGAGATTCGATTTTCAGACGGGGCAAAGTCTTCGAGCGGCGCGAGCAGCGTGCGCTGATTCATACACGCACGCGCAGCTGGCGTTGAGCGAGGGCCGCAAGAGACGTTGACGGAGCATGACTTGACTATCTTGTTGCCCCTGCTGCTGGGGTTGGCGACGATCTGCTTTGTCGGCTCTTTCGGCTTGCGGTGCGCAACTTTCATTCACAAGCGGAGGCAGAGGCAGAGGCAGAGACAGAGACACCAACAGCAGCAGCAACGCAATGACGTCGTTTGTCTAAATATAAACCGTATTCGTATTCAGTTTACGCGGTCACACTTCACATTGCTCGAGGGTCGAGAGCTAAGCAAGTCCATCCGCCTTCCACGTGAGGCCTGGCACCGGCTCACAGCCCATTAATTATTGGATTTTATTTATCCATCGATTTAGTTGGCACGGGCAAACACCAAAACAACATCGAATCTTAGCGAAATACCTAAATATTCAAATCATAAAGGTAGCTCTTGATTTTATTTTTTTTTTTTTGGTTTTGCGATCTTCATTTTGCTTTTTGCCATCTTCGTCATTGTCAAATCGCTTGACAACAGTTTGGCCAGACACCGCTTGGATATTTCTAAAGAGATTTTTTTTTTTTGAATTTGCCAATTCATAACTTTGGTATTTCTGCGATTCACATCGCATGCTAATGCTTCATCTGGAATAGCGCAAAGTGTGACGATTCTTCATTAACGCCTGCTCCATCACCTGTCGAAATTTTGATATATTTAGATGTGTTTTCAATTTTATATACGGTAGCTCGTAAAGCATTTGATATGCTTGTTAATTGGAAACTTTACGAGAGCTTTGAGGTTTTTTCTTTCTTTAATGTTTCGTTGGTGAATTTCATGATTTGCTGAAAGTCGTGAGTTAAATAATTCAACTCAAGGGTTCAGTTCACTGGAAGCGTTTAGCTAGAAGTGTTGCGGCCTTTTTTTTATGGATCCAAAGACATTGTGTGGGCCAGTTTGTTGGGTTCACTGCAAATGAAGGCAATCTGCTTTCACTACATTTCATTTTAGAATTTCCCAGCAAGTAGTCTAGAGTTTTAAGTCAACAATAATAATAATGATAATAGTTTTAACTTTTGTGTGAATTTTTGTATAACTCTTACATTACATTAAATCTGTTAAAACGCAATGCGCGTACTGTTTTGGTAATGTTTTTCTTCATGTTGCATAACCATTACCCATTCAAAGCTAAAAATTTGCCATTGCTATAGGTGGCTTGTAATTTGTTTCCTGTTGGAGTCGTATCTGCAGTTAGAAGTTAAGAAAATTCCTTTAGATAAGTTGGGTCTACAGAATAACTACAATGATATTGTACGAGATTTGATCAAGAACTGGGACTCGCCCATTGTATATCTGCGACAATTGGGTTATCTGCCGAGCGACTATGAAGACACATCGAGAATCAAACCCAATTTGGATGAGTTGATCAGTCGCATGGAGGGTGATGGTCAAAAGGAATCGTTAAGGCATGAGCCAGGCGAGGTAGAGAAATGTGGAAAAAAGATACAGAAGCGACACAATGTGATAAAGCAGACGAAGTGTATAAAGGAGCGGACAAAGAAGGCGGCGGAGCGTAACCAACCTCAGGTATTGCCGGTTGAAAAGGTTGAAAAGGACAAGATCTCCGAGGAGTTAAATAAGCTGCTGGCCACAAAGAATCAGGCACAGCACATTTCGGATGCCAAAGTGCTGGAGCTGCAAAAGGAGTTAGAGCCTCAACAGGTGCCGGCGCAGCCAATGAATGTGGCTTCACTGGGTCGCATACTTGCCCAGCAGACAGAGGAAGGGCACCCAAAGCCTGTCGCTGAGAATCCTCCCTTGGATCAATATGATAAATATCTAATGGAGCTGGTTGCGAAAACATCTCCTAAACAGGACACACAAGCTCAGCAAGTGCCTGTCGCAGCACCGCCTGCCATAGCGCCGCCCATAGCGGAGCCTAAAAGTCCCGTGGTGAAATCTCCACAGGTTGTGCTGAACCTATTGCCGAACAATGCTGACAAGGCAGTTCGCCTAGGGTTGCCAGCCGAACGAGCTTCTGCTGCCCTTGGCGGGGCACAGTCTGTCGGCAATTCGCAGTCACAGAGTATGTATGTATTGCGAGAAGTTGAAATCTCATGCTAAACCTGTTACTCATTTACCCCCAAAAATTAGTCGAAAGGGTCAGGCGACAGTTAAAGTGGAAATTGAAGCACCGAAATATTTGAATTATGACTTGAAGAAAAAGCAGCTCGTACAGGCATCGTCTTACGCGAGGGACGCCTATATCGATAAGTTGGTTCGCATATTTTCCAAACAACAAGAACGCGAGAACTTGGCAGTGAGAATGGAAAAACTGAAAAACCAACTCTGATTGAACATTCCCCTATTTCATGCTAAACGTTTTCTGTACATATATATATATATATATTTTATATTTACCTTGCAATGTTCTGCAAGGTATTTTGTTAAGGTATTCGCCACATAAAGTGAGTCATTCATTGCACGACGTCATGGTTGCGGCATCATCAGAAATTATGATTTGTTTACAGCGCGTAGGGGGAGCGCCTAGTCAACAGCGCCCCGTACATAGTATTTATATCTGGGAGCAAGTGCTGCTAGTCTTGTGCGCGCCTCTTGTCTGTAATTGTGCTCCGAAATAACGCGGTGCCTCAGTCAAAGCTAAGAAACCATAAATCTATCCCATTAGATAATCACATTGATTCGTTTTGTGTGAATTTGTCGTCATCTTCGTTTCTATAATTATCAAACTACTCACGCGAGATACAGTGTACATAGTTGGGTATGGCCACGTTTGTTTCCAAAAATATCGTGTCAGGTACGTAGAAATTCTCTATGATTCTAGTAGAAAAAGATACGTTTTAGTTGTTTACTCCTCACATGCAGAGATCATGTTTATTACACCTCCGACTATTGAAAGGGACCCCACAAAGTTAAAACAAAGTCAAAGATCATTAGCCGAGTCTGTCTGTTTGTGTGAACACACGGATCTCAGCTATAATAAAAGCTAGAGACATCAAATTGGTCATGAAGGTTTCTGTATATCATATGGCTAACGAGTATATTTTAAATTGTTGATGCCACGCCCTCCGTCTCGAAAAATCGATAAATTTCGATTGTTGAAGAAAGTATTAAGGTCACTCGCACACGGTCGCCATCTTTACGTGTATGATCTAATGCACTTTGAATTTAATATGATATTCATTCATTTCTTATTCCCAACTAAGCAAATCAACTTGCCCAACAAACGATGCATAATACGCTATTTATTCGGTATACTTCATAAATATTAGATCATTGAGCTGCATAACTTATAGAGGAGAGAGATATTTTATGTAGTTATGGTAGTTTCGCTTGGTATTCATAGGAAGAGATCTTGTTAATGTAAATTGGTCTAGAATTCAACTAGGCACCGCAGCGCGGTTTTGTTTTTTCAAATAGTTTTCATAGTTTATCGAAAGCTGCTCGGGATGCTTCAGTTGCTATTGTCCCGGGAAGTGGAGGCTTTGCGCAGCACCAACGGGGACTTGCGTGGCGATTGCTGTTGGTGTTGTTGTTGCTGCAACTGTTGCAGCTGTGGTTGTTGCTGATTGCAAAGCTGTTGCTGCTGTGCCACATTTACCAAGCTTGTTTCGTTCTCTGGCGATGGTGAAGAACCTGCTCCGGAATTACGACGAGAATTGGAAGGTCTCACATTGGTATCCAGATGCCTGAAACTGTAAATGGAAAGGGATAACCACAAGCGAATCGTGAGTAGATTCGAATGACAACTCTTTGAACTCACCGCAGCGAGCAGTTGGTGCCTTTGTCCTCGTTGTTGCTGTTAAAGAGAAACGCCAGCGGCCAAGAGATCCACGAGTTGTGATCCACAGAGCTCTGTGTGCGTATAATCGGTGCACTGCCCCGACTGATCACAGGCGAGGGTAGCTCCATCGATAGCTTCGGTGTGCCAGCCTTATTGATGGCCGGATTATAGATCTTTGGATCACTGACCATGCGCACGAAGAACGAACGTTTCTGGGCCAAAGTATCTTGCTTCTTGCGATTGATTATTTCGGTTATTTCATCGTGCTGCTCCTTCTCGAGCAGTTCGTTGGCAAAGTCCACAATAGTGTCCCAGGCATATTCGATATCCTCGGCCGTGGCATTCTGTGCTACCGCACAGAATCGTATGATATATTGCTCATTGACGCTGGCTGGCACCATATGCAGCTTGCCCGACTCGTTGATGGCGCTCAATAGTTTCTCATTGAGCTTATCGCTGCCCTTGAGGCGAAAGCAAACCAATCCGAGCTGTGAAATAACAATGAAATTGATCCAGTGCAAAGATATATGAAGACAATTCAATTCACAGCACGTTGAGCGACAGTGCGTATACGCAATGCGGTCGATCTATTACGTGATGTAGAGCAAAGTGGAAGTGGCTGAGGTAGACGGAAACAAGAGAAAAAAAAACAAAAAAAAAGCCCAATTGAATTTCTGCCTCGGCCCCCAAGCAGCAGTTGGAGCTGTCAATTGGTGCGTCATTCCGCTCAATTTCGTATGCCAATTATGCCAAAACACTTCATTCACCCGATTTCTGCAGCAGTTTCTTGCTCGCTCGCTCCCTCTCACTCGTTTGGCATTTTTGGCATGCGATTCCGCACGTTCGCCTCTCGGTGGGTGTGAAATAGTCGAATAGTTTACAATCTAAATCCGAGACAAATTTCATTTCATAATTTGATGTTGATTTGCTTCTTTTGGATTTTTAGTTAAGTCAAAGTCAATGCTACGTAGCGTGTGTATTTGCGTCAGCCAAAACAATTTCCCTCCAAATACTTTGATAAATGTTAAACAAGCCCAACAATGGGCCGCACACGCCCACACACCGACACCGCACAGTGGGCTATAAATGCCAAACACACACAAAACTAGTTGTGTATACAAAAACAAAAGTGCTTTGAACTCGTCGCTTGATTGATTACTGGGGAACAACATTAACTGTAACTCACCTTGACTTGATTACAAATCTCGAAGCGTTTATCTTTGAGCACCAGCTCCTCGAATCGTTTGGCCAATTTGATATGGTGACGTATGTAATGTTGTAGTCCGGATATTCCGTAGGAGCGCAGCACAAACCTACAGGGATTTATTAAAGGGAAATATCATGTGAGGCGCACGCGTTCGCTAAATAAAATTATAGCATATGATTTGCGATTGTTGTGAAATTATGTGAGAGCGTAAACAACATATAAATGACGGGTTTTATATTGTTTAAAATCGAAATTAACTACATATTTAGCTGGAAACTAACATGTTTAGCTTCCATTCATAGCCTTAAAATATTTGATTGCCCATTAAAATCATTGATACGTTTGAGCGACAGCGAAAGAGTTGAATTAAATTAGCATAAGTAGCTTGCGTGGGGATAGGTGAGAAAATTGGGAATAATTTAGATTGTTTTTTATACCCTTGCAAAGGGTATATTAATTTTGTTCAGAAGTTTGTATATTCTGAATTATCTTCAACGGGGTAGTCGGGGGCAGTAGAACAAGCGATGTCCGTCTGTTTATCTCCTTTCTTTCTCTTCCTTCACGTTTAGAGCTCTTTATGAAATTTGGTATACATGCTTCTTACTGCTGTGCGCTGTAAATAAGTCGGAACGAGCCCGATTGGACCGATATATCTTATAGCTGCCATAGAACCTATTGATGGATTTTTGATATTTTTCATGATATCGCTATAGAACTTTTTTAAACTATGTCCAAATATGTCCTTAAAAGGCTGTGAAAATTTTTTTCAAAAATAGAACCGATATGTCGTATAGCTGTCATTGAAACCTGTTGGTCAATCTTGCCTATCTCTGCTATCTTTAGCCATCCAAAACTGTTATATATTTAGAGTAACTACAAGGGTATTATTATCTTCGGCAATCAGAAGGCAGCCCGTTTTTTTATACATTTTTTTAGATTGACACACTTAATTATATTCAGTAGCTTTCCAGTATTAATAATCTGAAATTCCCTATACGAAATTTGCTGTCTTTACGACAGACTAATAAGTTGTAATCGCTGCAGACGGGAATGCCCAATGAAGAAGACGTAGGTTTGAAAATATTCCATCAGCTCAGCAGTTATCTTGGTTCATAATTCCCTTAGCTTCTACAACAAGATATTGCGCATCAAGCTGAAGTTATATAAGCTCTTCCAGAATATGTATCCCAAATTTCAACTTCTAATCCGCATGATATGTATGTTTAGGTGTGTCTGTGCTGTAGGCCCTAATAGGATGTCTTTGATATTTTTCTTGTTCACCTTTTGGACTTTGTTTTCACAACTAAATCGCATGCAAATAATAAAGACAAATGCTTCAAGTCGAGTGTGCTCAAAGCTAAGCAACATGTTGGACCAAAAACATAATAATTTTATATATATATATATATATGTAAATATTGTGTAAATGTTTACACATGCTTTTGACAATAGTCAACGGAGTGATGCGCACTTGACTCTTAAGGGTCTTGAGACGTCTTCGAACGGGCTCGAACGGGGGGCGCTACATACCACAGTTTCAATGAACGAAAGCGACGGCTGAGTGGAACTCCCCAATGACGATAGTCGATGGCCGCGTCCGAGTAGCCGTGCTTGAGATACAACGGATCGACGACCAGAGCTGATGTCAGACGGATGCGATCGCGCACCCAGAGAGTCGAGCAGTCGAAATTGGTCAGTAGCCATTTGTTGGGATTGGTATTGAATGAGTCAGCATATTCGATGCCCTGTTTGTTGAATTGATTAGCATACGCCAAACATCGATTGACCAAAGTTCCAGTTCATACCTTAAGCAGTGGCTTCAATTCGGGACAGATGAAGCTATTGCCCGCATAGGCGGCATCCACGTGCAGCCAAACGCAGGGAAACTTCTTCAGCTCGTTGCCAATTTCAGGCAGATTGTCGAATGCACACGAGCCCGTGGTGCCCAGCGTGGTGGACACAAAGAACGGCACTAGACCCTGCAGCTCATCCTCTTCCATGGCCTCACCAATGGTCTGGCCGCGTAGGCTGGCATTCTCGTCGGGCTCCAGGATGCGCAGCTTGACAAAACAAATCATTGCCGCCTTCTCCACACAGCTGTGTGCCTCCTTGGAGCAGTAGGCCATCAGCTTGGACAGCAGGTGGCCCTCTTCGACAAAGGGATGTTGGGCCTTGAGACGTTTCAGTGCCTGGGCACGTGCCGCCAACATGGTGACCAGCACGCACTCCGAGGCGGATGTCTAAGGTGCGTAACCATAAACTAAGTACTGAAACTGGGTGAACATTTTGGGTTAGGATTTACCTGAATTACACCGCCGCCTGTGCTGCCCTCCTTAAGGGCCAGAAAGTGATCCGGCAACCCAATGGCCTTGCCTAGCCAGTCCAGTACAATGGTCTCCAACTCTGTGCAGGCGGGACTTGCTGCCCACGAGAAGCCAATGCAACCGATGCCATCGCCCAGCATGTCGCCCAGTATGGAGGGAAAAGAGTTTCCCGCCGGGAAATATGCATGGAATCTCGGATGCTGCCAGTGCGTCACACCTGGCATAATTTTGTCCTCCACATCCAGCATAATCTGGTCCCAATCCTCGGGCTCTTGTGGTGCTTCAGCTTTCAGTGGGCGAATTGTGCGAGTTTTTGTAAATTTCAAAGAGATAAATTTTAACTTTGGGTTCTTCTAGGAAAACTTTAAAATTCCTTTTTATAAAGTTTTATTAAATTTTAAAATGTTATTTTATTCTGATATACATTTTGAATTAATTTTTCAAAATATTTTTTTATTTTAGCTCCGAAAAATATGCTATACTTTTTGAGCTGAATTGCATTGCAAAATTATAAAAAATTTTCTTTAATAATTTGAATGCATATTATGACAATGATCTAGAGATATATGGATATAGATACTTTAATTTTTTTTTTTTTTTTTTTTAATTGCCTAAACAAAATACAAAAGTTCTCGAAGAATGCTAAAAAATATTAAAAATACTTGTTGCTTTTATGGTAAAATTTTCTCACTCGAAGTGGTTCCAAAAATAATGCAAAGCAACAATTAAAAATATATGCAAATTTTATTTTTGGCATTGAGAAGATATAGCTGGATATATAGATAGATAGATACGGGAACAATAGCGCCCCCAACAAATTGTTGCCACTTACATGGTAACAGATGCCTCAGATAGCCAGGCTCCACGCTGGGCGTAACACGCCGTTCGCCCAAGGTTTCCAGATAATTGCAAATATATTCGACCATTTCCATGCCACGTTTTCGAAACTCGGTGCTATCCATTGCTGTGATCTTAGCGCTTTTTATTGCCAATTGTAGGATATATATATTTATTTAAATTCTCGAACGATGTTTTCGTATGTTTTCGAATGAATCAACTTGTCGGCATGGGGGAGAAATACAGAAAACATATTACGTTACAATTTAAAAACAACAGATTAGTGTCTAATTTATTTTGGTTCTTGGAAATTTATTTCCGACACATTCTTTAAATTAGTGTAGCGAGTAATTTAGATGGTTTAGTGGAATAACTTTTCGAATCTAGTTTCGAAAATGTGCAATTTCATTCTCACTTGCTCTGTAATAATTTCAATAGTTGTTCACATTCTATGAGAACTTTTAATCTACCACAATATTTGTAAACCTGTTGATTTATTTTTTCAATTTTTTAATTGTTCATAAAGTTGAATTGGCACTTCAAACTATTTTTACGATCTCACACTTTGTTAGTTTCTTGGGCACTTGCAACAGTCTGTGTGTGTGTGCGTTAACTGCTGTTCGCCACTGTAACTTTAACTGGCAATTAACTGTGAGCGTTGAGTGTCTGCCCAGTTGAGTTAGAACTGCAATTGGCACTTACTTTTCCAAGGCAAGTCGGAATGGAAGTCGCGACGACTGTGAACCGTTGGCCACGGCTTGCAAACCTCAAATGATCCTGGCTCTGCGGTTTGGCCAGGAGCTAAGCTCGGTTGCCTTCACTTCCTTGGCATGTCTAATGAATGCATACTTCAGCAGACATAATGGCGGACGCGAGAGGGGCGCGAAGGGGGAAGGGGGAGGGAGGCGTTATGCTCAGCTAGGGGTGGCGAGGTTGATTGAGGGTAGAGTGCAAATAAATGAAATATTTGCGGCGCACAGTGTGCAATACTCGGCGAGAAAGTGCTGTAAGAAATGGATAGAAAAATTATTATATATAAAAAAAAACTAAGCAAATTAAGGAAAACTTTTAAGCTATAAATTTAATAATTAAACAAATATTAAAAAAAAATATTATATACACTAGAACTATTATTACACTAGAAGTTCGAGCATCTCTTTCTGCTGTCCCTGACAGCGTCTTCTCCCCTCCCCGCCTCTGTGTGCGTCTGTGCGTGTGCTTATAAGTATGTGGGTGTGCGTGAAAATATGCAACAGCTTGGCAAGGCATTTAAGAGTCAAGTCCGGATTACGTATACGCAAATTGAATCGAGGCAAATGTTGAGTGTGTTTGCAATCTAATTGTGGATGCTGTTCGCCCTTTTGAAGTAATTTATCTTTTTGTGTGTGTAATCCGTTTAAGCAAATGTATATAATGTTAATTTAAAGTACGTGTTTTTTACATTATCTGCAGACAAGTCCACGACAAGTCACACTTCCACACACACACACACACGCACACGCACGCGCTACGCGCACTCCATGAAACTGGCATCTTGTCCTTTTCCTTTTATGCCACACTCGTTTTATTAATAACTTCCGCACCAAATAGAATTACACTAGTCCACTAGGTTGGTAGTAAAAATGAGATATTTACATGCAATTATTTTGGAAATATATTTCACAAATTTGTATGTGTAAAAATTATATATACAAATTCCAATTATAGCTGAAAATTCAGTTTGAAAATATTAAATGAGTAATTTCTGAGATTTATTGAATACTTAAGCATTTTCCAAATATTTCTCAAAAGTGTAAATTTTATTTCACAAATGAAATACAATGTATAAATTCGATTCGGGGTATACTGAAATTTCTAGAAATTTTGGCTGCTCTGCAACCTATCTACATGTTTGCTCTAATAAGATTAGAGCATAATGCCACCTATATAGTTAAGATATAAGGATTACCCATTTCAGATAATGAGCCAAAGATAGCCTCAAACATCAGAGATTCCAAATATAATTTAAGCACGTCAAGTTGTAACCTGTTGCGCTGTGTTGCTGTACGAAACGTACTTGATAAGAATGACGACGATGCCGCAGATGATTATGATATTTCCTTTTGCCAAGACGATGATGATGACGATAACAATGACGTGCTCAATGAGACAGGCAGACCGGGGCACAGAGAGCACAAAGAGCAGCGCCTGTCATTTGGCATTTGGCGAAGACATTCCTCGTAACATTCCAAAACAACACTCTGCCCCAGCCCCTGTCTCTGTCCGTGTCCTATTCTGCTGAGTCTTTTTCTATTTCTGCTGCATTGGATCTTGGAATTGTCTGCGTTTTCAGCTATGTATGGGACACGCGATAATTGTCTGTCTGTGTGTGTATTGGGATGGGGCTTGTGGGCTGTGTGACAGAGTGTGTGACTGGGTCATGGCAGGCTGCCCACCCACATGGCGAAAAGTTCATTAATAAACTTTCGCTGCTGCTGCTGTCGAATTCAGCGTTCTATATAACATCTGCATTCACGCCCCAATGACCTCTCCTTCTCACTCTCTCTCCCTCACGCTCCTCGGGCCCCACCCGCTGCACAGCTAAATGTTGTTTAGCTTCAACAAGTGGCATGCTTCATGCCCTTTGCTGATTGTCTGTGTATTAGGGGGAACCGTTTCGTTTTCGCTCTCGTTTTCACCTCTCTCTCTCCCCCCTGGTCCAGATGCCGCCCGACACCAGCAGAGTCCTATTTAATGGGAAATTTCTGCTGCAGCCGCGCGCATTTAATTGCTGTAGAAATGCTTTTTTATTGACTTTTACTTGAACTCCTCTTCAAGCGCAATTCCTGGCACCCTACAGCGTAAGGGTAGTTGAATTCTTAACAGAGCTTTGTCTTCGGTGTTGAAAATCGAAAGGAAAACCGAAAGTAACTAAATATATAAGCGAAAACTTAGCTTGAAACTAATATAAGCTTCATAAACGAAGTAATAGTTAAGTCTGAACCTTTTTTTAAGATCAATATCTTCTGAATATGTTATCTTGTGTTATAACTAAACCTGATCCTAATGCAATTGCCATTTTGTGCTTATACATTATTTCAGTATCTTATATTTCGTTTTGTTTCTTTGTTCTATAAGTCTTTGGTGTAGGACGATCTTAAGTCAAGCATATGTACCTCTTTATCTTTTATAATCTCTACCACGAAGCTGCTCTGCACTTCACTTCAGCCGAATCGAGTCATTCTGTGTGGGCTTCCTTGAGGAGGTTTGAGTTTCCATCGCCCCAGGGGAAACGCTCTCGTCTCATAAAGCGGCAATTATTCAATTTGCAGCGACTGTCGAGGCAATAACTGCGCAAGACAGTTAACGAGTGGATTGGATACGGGCTACCCTCTCCATAACGACATGTTTTATATAGATTTTCGCACACAATTTGAGGCTCATCCAGTGGTTGTAGATTTGCAATTCTGGTTCAAGGTTATCGCTGGAGGCAATCTAAATAATTTTTGCTCTAATCTTGTTGCCTGCTGGTTAATCGCTTCCATTTAATTTTTGCTCCTGCAGCTGCTCAAGATGATGCACTATCGCAAGGCGGAGAATGTAGAGCAGGAGCTAAGCAAAAGTGATTTACCCTTTGAGAATTGCATACCCAAGACACACAAGGACTTTCTCTGGATGCACGTAAGTTGGAGTAGGCATTATGTGGAAATCAACTAACATATAAATTTTGTATATTCCTGCAGGTCAAGGGCGGCACCAAGTTGAACAATGTAATTGCCCATGCGCAGGCGGCGCTGGACAAAGGTGAATACCGTAGTTTGGTCTGGAGCGGCTCCGGGGGTGGCGTTGTGAAAACCATATCCTGCGCAGAGGTGCTCAAGCGCAACTACCCGCTCTATCAGGTCACGCGAATGGCTTATACCAGGTGAGATCGGATAAGATCTGAAGACACGTTCCGCTGAAATCGGCAACATTCTCTTTCCCAGCGTCGAGGAGCATTGGAAGCCACAAATGGATGGGCTAGAGGAGATCATTGTCACACGCCAAATACCCACGTTACACATACTGATGAGCCTGGACGAGCTGCCCGATAACATCGACGGGTGAGTGCAAATGTCAGGAATCTTATCTATATACGAGGGTCGTTTGATAAGACCGTGACTTTTTGTATTTGCCGCGCACCTGCTCTAAGTACAACACTGCTCCTGTCAGCAGTTATCGATTAACAGCTGACTGTAAAATTTTGAGAAAGCTGCGTTTTTTGGTTTGCGTTTTATAGGCATTGAAAGCAGACGATCTCGTGAATTTTAACGAAAATGGAAAAAAGTGAATTTCGTGTGCTAATTAAGCATTATTTTTTGCGTAAAAAATCCATCACCGAAACCAAGGAAAGACTTGATAAATATTATGGGGACTCTGCACCATCAATTTCAATGGTTAAGAAATGGTTTACTGAGTTCCGTTGTGGTCGTACCAGTACAAGTGATGCCGAACGTTCAGGTCGCCCAAAAGAGGTCGTCATGCCAGAAATCGTCGACAAAATCCATGGAATGATATTGGATGATCGGAGAATGAAAGTGCGTGAGGTAGCTGAGGCTGTAGGCATCTCAACTGAACGGGTACATCACATTTTACATGAATATTTGGACATGAAAAAGCTTTCCGCGCGATGGGTGCCGCGATTGCTCACACACGACCATAAGCGCAACCGTGTGACCATTTCAAAGGAGTGTTTGGCGATGTTCAACCGCAATCCAAACGAATTTTTGCGCCGTTTCGTTACCGTAGACGAAACATGGATCCACCACACCACACCAGAGACCAAAGAACAATCAAGACAGTGGGTTTCTCCGGGTGAACGTGCACCAAAGAAGGCCAAGGTGGGTCTGTCGGCCAACAAGGTCATGGCCACAGTTTTTTGGGATGCACAAGGTATCATTCACATCGATTACCTTGAAAAGGGTAAAACGATCACCGGCGAATATTATTCAGAGCTTTTGGACAGATTCGATATTGATTTGAAGCAGAAACGACCGCATTTGGCGAAAAAAAGTGCTGTTCCATCAGGACAATGCACGGGTGCACACGTGTGTAGTCAGCATGGCAAAATTTCATAAATTGGGCTACGAACTGCTACCCCATCCAGCATATTCTCCAGATTTAGCTCCCTGTGACTATTTTTTGTTTCCAAACATGAAGAAATGGCTCGGCGGTAAGAGATTCGGGTCAAATGAAGAGGTCATCACAGAAACAAACGACTATTTTGAGGGCCTTGAGAAAACCTATTATTTGGAAGGAATAAAAAAATTGGGAAAACGCTGGACTAAATGTATAGAGCTAAAAGGAGATTATGTTGAGAAATAAAACGCTTCTTTGACGAAAAAAATATATTTTATTCAAAAAGTCACGGTCTTATCAAACGACCCTCGTATTTATTTAATTTGCTTCTTTCTTTTTGCAGACTGCAGAAACCCAATACCAGCAGCGATTTCTGGCAACCGGATGAGGTGCCTGCAGCTGCAGCAGCGAAGCCGACGCAGAGCACATCTGGACGCGGCAATAAACGTCCCAGATTTGCACGCAATAAGCCACAAAAACAGCAACAGCAACAGGAACACCAGCAGCAGCAATCGCAGGAGAGCGCGCCAGGCATGGCTGTCATTGACATTGCGTCCAGCGGACATGGCTAAATAAAGTTTATCTACGAGTTACATTTGTTTACTTTGTGACAAGGAGATACGAGCGCAATTAGCGCGTATAAATTGTAGGGTATATGCGAATATGAAATACGCTTTATAAGGCACAAGGAAATTGAATAATGCAAATGAACAGATGATGTCTTATATCAATTCTCACCCAGTTCAATGCAGCCCACGTACATATACTCAATTTCTCTGGCAATAGCAAACTATGTATAATGGATAACGCAGTCCCCCTGGCTTTTGGTTCAGTGCTAAGTAAACAGTACTGAGTGCGAAAAAATGCGCGTGGCTCCACAGATAAGGGGGTATTACAAGGAAAGGCTAAATTCTATTATTATTATTAAGCAATTGTATTGTTGTACTTCTTTTGTTTGCCTGCTTAGATAAGAGCTTTTGTGAATCTAATCTGGTGATTTTCATATCTCAGCTTGGACTGCGGGATGTGCGGCATGTAGTGAGCTTGGTCAGTGCTAAAAATGCTGCGATTGGGACATGTTGTACGATCGGCTGTAGTACAGCAATTGCGCTGCTTGAGCAGCAATCAGGCGGCACAGGCAGCACAAAGTGTTAGCGGTGGCGATGCACTGCCCGAAAGCTGCGATGTCCTGATCATTGGCGGCGGTGGCATGGGCGCCTCTTCGGCCTATTGGCTCAAGTGCAAGACTAAGCAGGAGAAGCTCAGTGTGCTGGTTGTGGAGCGGGATGCATGCGTAAGTTGTTGTAGTGGAGTCTTTGTTCTACTCTCATTCCCTTCGATCTGCAGTACACCAGTGCATCCACTGTGCTCTCGGTGGGTGGCGTGCGTCAACAATTCTCATTGGCGGAGAATATACAAATGTCGCTCTTTGGCTACGACTTTATTTTCGGCTGTCGCAAACATTTGGAGGATGTCGAGCTAAACTTTCAGCCACATGGCTACCTAACGTTGGCCTCTGAGAGGGGAGCTGAAACGCTGATTCGCAACTCCAAGCTGCAGAATGAGCTGGGCGCACGCAATGAGCTGCTCACGTCGGAGGCTTTGCGCAAACGTTTCCCCTGGCTGTGCACGGATGACATTGCTCTGGGTTGCTATGGCACGGAAAAGGAGGGTTGGTTTGATCCTTGGGCACTGCTTATGGGATTCAAGAAGCAGGCACGTTCATATGGCGCCCAGTTCGCCAATGGCGAGTTGACTGGCTTCGAATGGAACTCGGCCGGAGAACTCTCTGGTGCTGTGGTGTCCTGTGGCGATGATAGACAGCGTACGGTGAAGTTTAAGACTTGCGTGCTGGCTGCCGGTGCGCAGTCCGGACAGGTGGCACGACTGGCGAACATCGGGACTGGGCAGGATTTACTGAGCGTGGGACTGCCTGTGGAGCCGCGCAAGCGTTATGTTTACGTATTCAATACACAGGGCAAGAACTGTCCAGGACTAGCTACACCGCTCACAATTGATCCCGATGGTACGTACTTCCGTCGCGACGGTCTCGGCGGCAACTTCTTGTGCGGTCGCAGTCCGGCGGATGACGAAGAACCAAACTGCGAAACCCTCGACGTAGATCATGGATATTTTGAGACAAACGTTTGGCCCACCTTGGCCAGTCGTGTGCCCGCCTTCGAGTCCATCAAAGTGCAGAGCAGTTGGGCTGGCTACTACGATTACAATTACTTTGATGCCAATGGCATTATTGGACTTCATCCGCACTACAAGAACCTATACATAGCGGCGGGATTCAGCGGACACGGCATACAGCAGACTCCGGCTGTGGGAAGAGCCATAGCAGAGCTGATACTCGATGGCAAATATAGCACATTGGATCTGAGCCGATTGGGATTCGAGCGTCTGGTGGCCAAGAAGCCAGTGCTCGAGGTGAATATTGTGTGATGACAAGGATGATCTGATTGCTTTTGTGGTTTCGATTTATTGTTATTTCTCTTCTTGTATATAGTTTTTGATAGTAAAGTTCACTTATTAGATTTGGTACAGCTGCGTTTCCTCTTTCTCTAATTTATGTCGGGTTGATCCACTAAGAAACGATATTTCGACTGTGTGTATGTGTGATTGAGTGTGTCTTCGTGTCTACATATAATTTATTTAAAATAAAAATTTAAACATAATCATAATTATAATTTTACGGAATTTAAGGAGGATGTTTGTCTGCGTGTAGCTTGTGTATGGGACCTGTTTTTTTGTTGTCGGGTTTAATAATTCTTGATTTATATTAATGCTATATAGCTTTATATATATTCATTCTATCCTCCATTTTTTGTGTTGTTCGAATTACATACAAAAAATTTGCAAATGATTTTTTTTTTGTTTTTTTTTTGTATAATGTGCTGCCCGCGCTGCTTGGCGCTCTTTCATTTCTTCGGATATTGCCTTTTTGTTTCTCGTAGCGTGGGTGTTTAACAAAATGATGTGTTTACATTGAGTCTAATGCAAGCTATTAGTAAATATATATATTATAAATATGTTTTTAAGTGAGTTCCGTATGTTATGTTATAATGACTGCTGCTTGTCCGTCAGTAATAATTTTCTTATGCAATGTTATGTTTTGTGTGTGTTGTTGTTCTTCTTCTTTTTCTTCTTGTTATTGGGGTTTGTTTTGCTGTTGTTGTTGTTATTGTTGTTTTCATTATTATTGTTATTGTTATCTAAGGTTTCCATAGTTTAGGCCTCACTCTCGCCCGGTGCAGCATTCTCATCCTCATTGATGGGCACAATTAGATTCTCCTTTGACATGAGATTGTATTTTGTGACGAAATGCGTAAATCGGTGGCAAAGATACGTTTCAGCCTCGAACTCATCGAATATGCGACGATGATGGAAATATGCGTGCGAGAATATGCGATACACACGCCTACACACCGAGCCCAGCTTGGTCACCGACGATTCCTTGATGGAAACTCTGTGGGTTAGTTGAAGACTTCAATCATTATGTGGCTAGTTGATAACGTTGCGCAGTGCGCATTGCAAACATACCTGCTTGGAAAGTATTTGTTGCTATTGAGCAGACAAGCGGCGCCGTCAAGCGTGTGGCGCGTATAGTCAATGGCGGGGCACTCTTTGGGGGTTTTGTGTGCCGCACATAAGAATATCCATTGGTCGGTGGCCGTCATTTGTGTGCACGTCGAGGGTGAGCACTGTTTCTGCAAGCGCACAGCCAGACCGTTCAATTCCATGCAGAATTGTCGCAAGTGCTCATACTTCCACACGCCCTCGTCCTGTGCCTCGGGCATGGTTAAAATAAGTTCAACATTCGAGGGATCACGTTTGATCAATTGCTGTATATACTGCTGCACAGCCAGCGTGCTGTCCATCTCCTCCAGTGGTTCATCGGGCCAGCGACAGAAATCCTGTTTTAAGTGAAAGTTGCAGACGGAAAACTTCACACTTTTCTTATATTCGTTCGGTCAAACCTTTGATTTTGTTCCTGGTCGGTTCCTACGCAATATGGTCGAGCCGTCAGCCATCTTCATGTTTCACCTTGCCGCAGCCGGATGGAACAAAACAACACACGCACACACAGCAACACCAACACAATCAACACCAACCGTTTCCAACGCCTTCGAAGCGAGTTGTGTAGACAACGAAACTGAAAAAAAGTTTGGGCGACCTGCAACCGAACGCTTACAAATCGCAAGCGCTGTGCTTGTGACAAGCCAAATGCAACTATCGGGGTTAACAGTATCTATGTACGAACTACATTCGTTTACACATTTCACATTAAATTAATTATAAATTGAGCTAAACACTTGGCTTTGTGCAAAAAATTTCTGACAAAACTGCTACATACATACTAATAGAGATGATTAGAAATACGATGTAATCGCTGGGTATCGATACTAAAAGCGAAATAACATGGAAAAGAGCTGAACAGGAAATATCGATTCGCATATCCACAATTCTGTGCAATACCATTTATGAAATGACTACACAAGTTTTTTAAAATTATCTTTAATGATTCTATGTTTATATATGCTTTGAAATATTTTCTTATTTAATTATATGTCTTAACATTTAGCTCATTGACAACTCTGCTTGTTTATTACAGCCCTGGGTCCAGATGACCAGTTGCCATTATCGTTATCGATTAGCGAAACCAGTCGTCATCACCAGTCAGCTTGCAAATCTCACTCGTATTGGAATTGCGTGTTATTATTATTGCAATTATTACGCTCATAATAATTTAAGAAGTTCATTGTAGTGTTCATAAACTAATAAGCTGCGAAAATGTCCTACGCGTATTTGTTTAAATACATTATCATTGGCGACACTGGTGAGTGCTGGCTGCTGCTGTTGGCGATTGCCATATGAGAGAGAAAATTTCGTGCATTTGTCATACGAATTATGCAGTAACAACAAAACAAAGGCTAAAAGGGGCAAACTGCGTTGTATATAAATTATAGTAAATGCATTGTCAAGCTTGCAATCCAAGCGTATTCAGCCCAATTGTATTTCGATATGTGCGATTTGCCAGTGTGTTGCCAGTGCCAGTGGAGCCCACGCAGCAAGGAAAAATCAATAAAACCATAACAACGCCTCAATGCTCAGTGAGAGAGAGACGCGGGCGTTACTCCACACTGTTGAAGTTAACAGTTGCTGAGGGGCGGTGAGGATGCGTGGGGTTTGCAACGAAGGAGAGGCAACCGTATGTTACAGCCCTGCTGAGTCAACCGTCGCTTAACTGACCAACAACCCCTCGGATATCCCCACGCCCCCACATGCACACATACACATACTTACACAGTTTACTTTTTAATGGAGCTGAAATTGCAAATAGCCTGTGTACTAACGGATTCTCTTATCAATAAATACATGTAAAAAGAAAAGGGAATACACACACATAAAGCTACAGATAGGAAGGGCTTTTTAATTTTCAACAGCTGTTGCTTTCTCTTCATTGTTTCCTATGCCCCTGCATAAAAAAAATTCAATGAGTATTTCATTCTCCTATGACTAAATGGAGTTCTATTTAAATATAATACTTGTACTTTACCTAAACTATTTTTACTAATTTAGAAATACTCCTGTCATGTTACTATCCACGACAATGAATCATATCTATTGGATGGATGGTCTTTGAATAGGCTAGACTGTTGGGTATACGGAGTTTCATAATTACTTTGTTGCTTTTGAACGTGTTTGTTGGCCACCGTTATACTTCGTCTGACTTTGTAAAATTGTTTTAAAACAAAACTTTCACTTTGCCGCAGATTTCATAACTCGCAATTGGTATTAAATTAATGTTTTTTGTTTTGTCTGTTACTTTCCTAGGCGTTGGTAAATCATGTCTGCTGCTGCAGTTCACGGACAAGCGCTTCCAGCCGGTGCACGATCTGACAATCGGCGTGGAGTTTGGTGCACGCATGATAACCATCGATGGCAAACAGATCAAACTGCAAATCTGGGATACAGCTGGCCAGGAGGCATTCAGGTAAGTGTGAAAGTAAATTATACTGTCTGGAGCGTGATATAGCTCATAATTGTTTGTTTATTTTGTTCCAAATAGATCAATTACACGTTCATATTATCGCGGTGCGGCTGGTGCTCTGCTTGTCTATGACATCACAAGGCGAGAGACTTTCAATCATCTGACCACATGGCTAGAAGATGCACGCCAACACTCAAACTCAAACATGGTGATCATGCTCATTGGCAACAAGAGCGACTTGGACTCTAGGCGTGAGGTCAAGAAAGAGGAGGGCGAAGCATTTGCACGCGAGCACGGTTTGGTCTTTATGGAGACCTCGGCACGCACTGCTGCCAATGTGGAGGAGGCCTTCATAAATACAGCCAAAGAGATTTACGAAAAAATTCAGGAGGGTGTGTTTGACATCAACAATGAGGTATGCGCCGCGATGCATTTCAATTCTGAATCTCTTGTAATACTTAATTCATTTGTTTTCTTTTTCAGGCAAACGGCATTAAGATTGGCCAACAGGCCACTCCCACAAATCCTGCGTTGCCTGGCGCCGGCGGTGCGGGTGGTGCAGTAAATAGCGGTTGTTGCTAGGAATAGAGAGCCGTTGCCAATGCCAGCACCGGGGATAGCCGTAGCCCATAGCCGTACGCGATAGCCGCTTCTGTAAAAGCTACTAGTGACTAAACACTTAGATGGTAGTGGAAGCTGATCTATTGTTTTCAATTTAATTTCAGGCAACCGTATATAACCGTAATAAAATTATCAAAACTAGAAAGCCGAAATTAGCAAAAACATTTCAACACTAAGCGTAATGTTTTAAAAGAGAAACTCACACTAAGGACAAACAACTACAAAAACTATGTGTAACTAATTAAATATTCTCAGAAAAAAAAAAAAACAAAACAATAGTAAACAAAGAAGAAAACTTTAAATTCAATTTTAAATAAACTAAAAATCAAGAATTGTATATGTAAAATGTGTCGTGCGTGATTTCTAAATTTTGTAAAACTTACAACAAATAATACGTATAAAATATTTTTGTGTACATTTAGTTAGTTTTCTAGTTACCTTTGTGTAAGGCAAGTTATACACATTGGCCGACTGCAGATGACGATGGCGTGTAATATACATATACAATATACATACATATACATATATATATATTAAAAAATACTATGTGAACATTTCTCCGGTCATGATTCGTTGAGGTTTTTACGACGATTTCCCCACATCTCCTTCCTTACTAGTGGTGGCTGCTTTTCGTCTCGAGCATTACGTATGGATATGTATTTATGATTTGTTATTTAACGCATTTGCTTTGTGTTTTTATTTTGGTAATTTGCATAACATAAAAAATATAACGAAATATACAGACAGACAGACACATGCATAAACGAAATAAATATTGTATAAGTTAAATAAATAATTATTATACAAAAAGTAACAACAAATCGTGGTGATAACGCTAAATCAATTCGATTATGTCGCCGACAATTACGAGGTTTATATATATTAAAATAAAACGGAAGAAAAACCAAGAAATAAAATCAAATTATTTATAAACATTTGTATTTGCCAGACCCAAAGCAGTATAATATAATAATATACACAATAAATATTACAAAACACAAACCAGTTTTCCGATGTAGTTATTTGTTGGCTATTTGCAAAGGGTGATAAAAAAAACAGGAGTTATATATTTTTTGTTGTCAAAATGTTAATTGGTTTTTATTATTTGAATAATGTATTATCAGTATGTATGTATGTATGTATATAGTATTTTTATTTAATTGATTCTTGTAAACGTTTTAGAATAGCGTTTTGCTAAATGTTGTGCTTATTTCTAAAAAAAATTGTTTGTTTGAAACAACAACTACGTAGGCTACCATTGTATATAGAAGGTGTATCTAGGCATTAGTTAGTTTGTGTTATCCTAAATTGAAGTGTGCTTCATATAACTAAACTTTATGTAATTATATAATTGATTTCAGTGCGCTACGTGAATTTCTGATTTGATTTGAATTATTAATATAATACTTGAACTGTTTAGGCTTTTCGTTTATGACAAATTGTAAAAACTGTTTCAACTGCTGCTTAACCATTTGCAATGTGGGTACTTGTTAAATACATAGGTAAATCCTTTATTACAATTTGAAAAATACATATACATATATACTTGTAGTTACAAATATTCGTATAATCAAGGAGCTGTTCTATCGCTAAATCATTATTTTTGTTTTCTGCAGTTTTGAAGACTTCTAGTTGATTGCAAATTGTGTCTTTTATGTTATTGCATATGTTACATAAGATTGGTAATTGATTTTATTGTTGTCTTTGTGTTTTATTTGAGTTTAAGTCGTACGTAATTTGAGGAATATTACCTATATCTTATTTGCGTATAAAGAAGACAATTTGGGTAACCCGTTTGCGCCTGGCAGTGATACACTGCATTGATATTAGATATTTTCGGTAAATATACATATGTAGTTAGTCGTACGTTAACGTATTGTAGTTGTTGTTTTTAATGTGTTCTTATCATTTGATTTGTATTAATGTATAAGTATTTTATATTTATGTATTCATATAGTTTCCTAGGGTATAAACTAATCGATTTAGTTTGCTTATTACAGTTTTAGCTGAAGTCAATATTAGGCTTAACGCGATTAACTTTTCATATTAGTTAATTAACTACTAATTCGCTCTGAGTTTTGTTGTTTTTTTTTTTTTTTTTTTTTGTTTTGTTTTTCTTTTGTAGCTGCAACAGCATTTGACATAAGAAACTTGATAACATTTAATGCTAGTCCATTATTTGAATTTGAATTAGGCCGCAGTGCTGCTTAATTGCACTGAAGTTTCAATTTCATCCTTTCTCGTTATATTGTATTGTTCTACCGACATTTTGTGTGTGTGTAAGTAAGTAATCTAATGTAAAAGTTGAGCTTTTTTAGTCTCTGAGACATCACTATCACTCTCCTTAGTTGCTTTCTTCTCACAGAACTCGATCATATACGAACAGACGCCGGAGAGTGCTATAAATATGCCCGCATAATAGAATGAGTCGTCCCATCTGCAAAAAAAATCAAAAATGAATTCAATTATAAACCCATGAAATATAAATTCGGTTATGTGTCGTACTCACCTGCCAGTGTATTCGTAGATGGCACCTGCTATGGGCGGTCCAGCAATCATGCCAATGCCCTGCACCAGCAGCACCAAACCATAGGCACAAGTGAAATCGTCCAAATCGACAATACTGACCAGTATACTGGGCGTAAACGAGAATGAGCTGGCGAATGTGAATCCAAAGATGATGCACATCAGCATCATTCCGTTATAGCTGGTGATCAGAAGTGGCATAAAGAACACCGAGGCACCACAGACTGCAAAGATGAATACGATTATATTAGACGTGCGTTTAGGCGTACTGCTATATGACAATATCTTACCCAACATGCATATGGAGTAGCATATATTTATGTTCATCCAGGGCCGATCGCCCAGATAGCCCAGACCAATCATGCCCACCGTCTGGGCAATGCCAATCGCCGATATAAGTACTGCACTCACGCTCACCTCATAGTTATATTGCTTCATATAGTCGGGCAGATAAAGATAGGGTATGATAAACCTGTAAATCGTAAATCGTAGTAGGCTACATTAATCGATTTGTTAAAAGCCTTGTTGAGATAAGATATCAACTCAAAGCGAAGTTCAACTAGAAGTTTCTTTTTTTAATTATTTATTTTTTTATTTTATCACAAATAGGCACAATATAGTTTGATATAGTTCAATATAGTGTTCTAAATTTAGTATATTTGGGTTTTTTTTCCTAAGATGAGTACCCTTGCTTGGACACTCGGGCGTTTCATAACGCGAGCGTAATAAATTTTGAGCTATTGCCAAATTATTTGCGCCAAATGTATCTTGACAGTTTTCGACTACAAATTGTTGCACTAGCATCTAGCAGATATATCCACTATTGCGCAGATTGAGACCTTCGTTTTCTCTTTCTCTATATTTCTGAGTACTTACCAAATAAACAGAAACAGCGTGGATAGGTTGAAGAACGCAAATTTATTATCCAAAAAGAGTGAAAAATCAAAGGCTGATTTCATGGTGTCAATAAAGCTATCATACCAGGTCTGCGAACGTAAGGAAGAGAAGGAAAACAAAAATAGATAATGTTAATAATGTATTTTTTGAAGTGCAAATTAGGCAATACGGAAACGTAGCGTTGTCTCAATGGCCGCTTATCAGTGTCGATTGTAGTACGCACATAAGTATTTAGTATAAATAACGTTTGTTCGCTTGTCTGTACATGGCGTACACATACTGTATTTATAGAGCATCGATAATCGCGCCTTGAGCCCAATGGGGAAACAGCTGTTGTCAAGCGCGCGAGACTTGGACTTGGACTCTAAGTTGCCTGATAAGTCAGGCATACAGCGGAGGATGAGAGAGTTGAACAAATGAATGTTAATTGAAGAAGATCCCTGAAGTTGATGTGATTTTACTTAGGTGAAACAAGAACGGAAAGCAATGGCAAATTCAATTTGCTTAGATCGAGTCTTAAATTATCGATAGCATTGAGAGAACTATGGTTTAACCGTACAGCACATTTACTCGGACTACTACTTACATCTTCCTCCTCTTTGGCTATGGTGGTCATTGAATTGCGATAGATGTTGGGGCAGGAGGAGGCGCGCAGGCGATAGCGATGCGTATTCAACATGGCACCACGATAATGTATGGAGTTGCGATGAATGCGCATATCCTTTAAGAAATTGGAGTTCCTGATGGATATGTTGCGTCGCAGATTCGAACGATGCGGATTGGGTTTCTTCGACTTGGACAGCCGACGCAAACCGGTAATGCTATCCAGCCGAGAGCGTCGCAGGGCCAATTCACTGTTCTCGTGCTCGTGCTCCGGTATGCTTATCACTGTGGATGAGGCACCAGCGGCAGCGGGTCGTATATGCGGTTGTGGCCTGGGATGCTGGTCGAGCAGCGCAAAGGTCTCCTCCTTCATGGACATGTAGTAGCTGTGCATGTCGTCGCTCAGTATGTCCAGCGAGTTGTGACGATTCCCATTAGTCTTCAGATTGGACAATGATGGTGTGTTGTGTTTGGCCATGAAGATATTTTCATTGAGGGAGTACCTCGAGCTCGTGTAGTGCGCCTCGTTGTGCTTCTGTGTGAGGTAACCCTCGTCCGAGGAGCGCAGCGAACCATTGGGTGTGCCTGCGACCGTGGAGCGTTTCTCCGATGGCGACAGCGTCTCTATAGAAGCCAAATAGCTCTTCTTGGCTGCCTCGGCTACTTCATGAGGTATACCTCCCATGAGCGTGTCATCTGGTGAGCCAAGAATGGGTGCAGTTGGGCCATAGGCAGCTGCACCCGAAGACATAGAGAGCAGGTTCTCACGTGACGGTGCCTCGGCGCCTTCCTTATGCCGCAATGAGCGTCGACTCAGACTCTTCACCTCGCAGATGCTGTCCAGTTCTTGGGCACTCAGGAAAGTGGGCAAAAAGAGCTCGCTGCGATAGCGCTTGAGACTCGTGTCCATCGGGTCATCGATTTGCTGATTCGCCTCCGTGTTGTTCTTAGTGACCAGCGTATCAAGCACTGCCTCCTTGGTGATGCCAGTGTCCAGCAGTTTCTTAATCTCCTCCAGACACACACTTGAGTTGGAGAACGTTGTGACACTTTGCGAACGACTCTCCAATCGATTCTCCTCAATCAACCAATCGGGATCGCGCATCAGGGCACCGCAAACACAGGCATTCAACATGGTGCCACCCAGTATGAGGGTAGCCCCACGCCAACCATAAGATTCGATCAAATACTGCGTCAGTCGGGCATACACGAAGGTGCCAATTCCCGTGCCCGAGGCACCAATGCCGGTGGCAAAGCTGCGCTTCTTGTCAAACCAAAAGGCAATAGAGACCACCGCAGTGACATAGCCAATGCCCAGTCCCAGGCCGCTGATGATGCCAAAGGTGATCATGAGCATCTCAACGGAATTGCAGACAGAGGAGATGGCAAAACCAAAGGCCGAGACGACGCCACCCAGGATAGTCATCTTGCGGCAACCGTATTTATCCACCAGATTCGACCAAATGGGACCCATGAGCAGGGGCACCGAGAAGAACAACGAACTAATCCAGGCCGTTTTCGTTGGCGATTCTCCGAAGTAGGTCAACAGTTCGGTGTTAATAAGTCCGAAAGAGAACGAAAGACCATCCCAGATGAGCGATACCATCAGTGAGGCAAAGACCACAACCCAACCATAACCGCCATCGGGCATTTTTGGTGTCTTCTTTTCGGTGCTGCTCGAGTCGATGGAATCACCCGATTCATTCGATATCAATCGCTTGCGCTTCTTCACCTGAGTGCCATTCATGAGGCCAATGCCATCCGCGTCCAGGGCAATGATGCTGTTCCGCACCATGCGACTGCTGTGTGTCGCTGCCGCAGTTGTGGTGCTATCGCGTAGCTCCTCCACCGACAGATTGCAGAAGGTTACCTCCGGGAAAAGATCATGTTTGATGGCTTTATTTAGCGGCGTATTTGCTGGAGCTGGCAACGTAGCTGTTGGCTGAAAGGCGTTGCCATTTAATTTGCTACAGTTATCGTCGTGATTAGCATCATCATTGTTGTTGTTGTTGGTATTGTTGTTGTTATTGTTGCTGTTGGCATTGCTAGTGTTCGTGTTGTTGGTGTTGCTGGTGTGGCCAGTGTTGTTGGCATTGTTGTCGGTGTTTTGGCTGTCACTCGGCGCATTTGATGGCTTTGCCATTGTGTCGTCTTAGGCTCTAATTAGCTAGATTAGCGTAACGCGATTTTTTTTTTGCTTGCTTGTAAAAATTTGCACTTGTCGTTGCAATGAGTTGTGAACACAGTTAGATTTCAGCAAAAATTAACTTGTCTTTAAGTAGCTTTAGGTGGATTTAATGGATTGTTATCCGCCTTATCCCTAATCCGATGGCCCAACAATTTCAACCCTGTAGGGGGTAAAACAGAAAAGAGATATTAAAATTAAATATTTAGCGGTATCCAGATGTAGGAGCTTTAATGAGTTTTGAAGCTGTAAGGAGCTTTCAGCACATGCTTCTTATTTTATTTATTTGATAGAGCTCTTTCAAAACTAATGTGCTTTTAAAGCTTTGTTGAGCTTTGTAGCATTAAAGAGCCCTCAGTACGCTTTATAATTTTATGTTTTTGATAGCACATTTTCAAAAATAATACGCTTTAAAATCTTTCTTTGCTTTCTATCAATTTTTAGTCCCTATTTCTATGATATTTACATTTTACCTGTTCTATAACTCATAATGTTTCGTTTTAACATAAGAGAATGCAAATATATTTGCCACAAAGTTTCCAATAAAGCTTTTTTTCTCTTTACTCAATATAGAGTAGCTTGCTTGCTTCCCCCTTTGCCATTTTCTTCTTTGCTCATATTATAATCGCAGTGAGTAGTTTCCCTTGTATACCCTGCTGATTGATTGAAAAAGTTTTGCATAAGCTGGCGACACTTTGGCAGCTTGTCGCCCTGCATGAGCTTGCACTTACGCGCGCATAGCACACACACATACCTAAAGTGATAGATGGAAATCCAAAGAAATCGAAATCGAATCGAATTCAAAATAATTTCTCTTGCACGCACAAAGTTTCAATTTGCCATAACAATTTGTTGGGCAATGTTTATTATTGTCTTTCCTTTTGTTTGCAAACAATTCACGTATTTTGCCTCGGTACAACAACAACAAAACATTTCGTTAGCAAATTCGCGCAGAAACTGTTTTTGCTTTCCCATCGGCGTTTTCAACATTTTCCGCAGATGAAAATAATTTCGGCGAAATGCCTTCAACTTGACCTCATAAGAGGCGCCGAGAGAGCAAGAGAGAGAGACAGAGAGTAGCAAATTAACGCAATGTTTGGCACCTGCGTCACAGATCCAACAACAGCTGATTCAGATACAGATTGAGAAACATATACAGATATAGCTACAACTACAGCTGCAGTTGTTGGCTCATTTCAGAAATACTAGTTAATAATTGAATTGCGCTTTTTGTTTACGTTTCTTGATTTTTTTGGCACTCGAAACGACCTGTCTAGTCTGTCTGCCAGCTATTTATAAAGCACTCTGCTCTCTGAGTGGGCCAAGATGACTTGGCAATAATACTTAATACACAATACCAACGAAATTCAGACAATTATATAAGGTGGAAGTTTTTCAAGTTGAGTGGCTGGCTCTTTAAGAGATCTTAAATTTGTTTAAACTATTTTAAGTTTTTATTTTAAATACTCTATTTGTTTTTTTAAATCCAAATATTTTTTTAAAATATTTTAAAATCTTACAAAAACTTTCTAGGAATTTGAGCCTGAATTGAAGTTGATTTTATATGTTTATTAATTTTGTCCAGAAGTGTGCAATGCCGCTTAGGAGATATCTCCGACCCTATAAAGTATATATATTCCTAATCAGCACCTATAGGTGAGTCGAGCTAACGATGTCCGTCTGTTATGTAAAACGTAAGCTAGTCTCTCAGTTTAAGAGCTATCTTAATGAAACTTAATACACGTGTTGGCATTATTTATTATCGTTGTACAATATATAGGTCGGAACCAACCAAATCGGAACGAATGTATCGTATAGCTGCATCAGAGGCTATCGATCAATTGTTGTTATTAAAAAAGTCATGGACATTTTATCTAACATTCGCAGGGTATTTTATAACCTTAAAGAAACTTCGCAGGAATTGGTAACCCTAATTTAAATTGTCTTTTTTTGATATCTATAAGTAATTCCTTCTCATTAACTTACCTTGTCTCCCTTAGCGATGTCTTATTCGACTCCTGCTGCAATCTCAGCTCTCAAAGCGAGCTTCAGTTTAGGCGAAATAAAAAATCAAAGAACACTTTCGGATTAACACTTGCACAGTTGGCCTTGATATTTCAATTGTTTGTTAATCAGTTTATTACAGTTATTGTTGCTATCACTGACACTGCCGCCGATTAATTCGCCATAATTGCACAGATCTTCGATTATAGTCAATTCGCTTGGGGTGCGACGCGTGTGCTCCAAGTGTTTATTCAGTGTGGCGGTTCTCTTGAAAATTCTTAGACGCGGATCACGGGGTATATAATGTAGGAACACTTTATTCGATTTGCTGCTGTTGTTGTAAGTACGCGGATTGTTGTTGTTGCTATTATCAAAAGTTGTTGTCGACTTGTTGTTGCTGCAGTTGCTGCTGCTGCGTTTGTTCTTTTGCTTTCTATTGGAGCTGCCGAGAGTTGGGGTTGTTGTTGTTGTTGTTGTTGCTGGTGTAGTTGTCTCCTGTGTTGTGTTTGTTTTTGTTGTTGTCGTTTTAGCGGCAAGATAAAGTGACTTCAGCCAAAAGTCATTCATTAAGAACGTTAACGTTATTATCACAGGCCAGCGAAAAATCAATTGAGCAAAATTCGGCTGCAAGTTGAATTGGCCGAGTCTCTTCTTGTTGTTGGTGTAGTTATTGTTGTTATTGTTGTTGCAGTTATAGCTGCCAGTGAACGTTTTTATCCCGGAAACCCACATGCGGCACTCGAATTTGTTTCAAACACCACGCGAAACTTAAGCGAAGAACCAAAAACGCAACAAAACGGAAGGAAAAACGAAATGAAAAGTTTTCGATTTTGTTTTATGGGAAGAAAAAATTGATCGATTGATCAATTGACAGGGAACGCAATTGTAAACTGGTAACTGGTACTCAACGCGTGTCAAGTGTGCGGCGCATTGTGCGGCTTTTTGGCAAACATATCGATGGCAATTTGAGCACAGGCTGCTTCTAATGCGGCTCACGCGGCGTATGATTAATGCGAATTTTGGTTTTGTTCTCTCTCTCTCTCGCGCGCGTGCTGGCAACTCAATTGCTGCTGTTGTCCTTCTGCTTGTTGTTGTTGTTGTTGTTATTGTAGTTGCGTGATGATGATTTATGATTGTTGTTCCTCGATTAGCAGCTGATGCTGCGTGTTAAGTTCGTTTCTTGTTGCTGTAAAAAAAGAAGAGACAAAAAAGAAGATGAGTCTAAGTTGGTCAAACACAAATAGGCTGCGCTTTTGCTGTAAGCGCTTAAATAAATGATATAGAATTGACAAGCGCCAAGATCATTAGGACTGCCATGGCATATCTCGCGTGAGATATACACGGAATTTTGCGCCAACAAAAGCCAAGCTATAAATACCGCCTCTAAATTGGCAAACAATGCGAAACAGACATGTTTATTAATTTTCGCAAACCATTGAGAAATAGTTTGCCGAGCACGTGAATGGGTGGCCTGCTGAAGATAACTGTGAAAAACGACTGAGTTCTATTGCAGGTCACTTGCAACATGCAACACGAGAGCTGCACGCCCCCTTAGACTTGGCACCTTGCTGGCAACAAAGCAAATTGGGTGGGCGTGTACGCACATGCACTGAGAAGAATTTCTATAAAATACTAATAAGTCTGCATCTGAGCCTAGTAGAGCTTTTTGTATTATGGTGCAGTTTTCAGCTGCTTTAAAGTCAGTTAGAGTATTCAAAGAGTTTTGCTTTAAGCTAAGATTTTTCTGCAAGTGCACACTGACTCTTGGCCTAAATGCGCGCTTATCAGTTGGGAGCAATTGCCCGGGTGGAGTAAACACTCGAAATATGCCAAATGCCTCGCGCCGCACGCTGTCAAGTTCAATGCTCGATAGGCCATGTCGACGATTAAATCACTTTAAATATATTGCATTGAATTGGTCAGATAGAAAATAAAAGCGCAAAGCGCAATTTGCCATGTTCATTGATTTGCTGAAGAGAGATAGAGTAAGAGAGAGCGAGCGAGCGAGTGAATAAAGACTACTTCCTTGAAAGTGTTTCTAATCAGATGTCAATTAGAGTATCGACAATGTGATAATCTTTAGAACCACCCCCCGCACACACACCGAACACACACACACACACACACACAGATAAGGAGTTAAAATAGCGTTTCATTATTATCTTTATAATACGTTTTGGCAACATTGTTTAATGTGACGTTGATAAGCGCAGTTCGTAGCCCGTAATGTTACAGCTCTAAAACACGCGCCTTGTAGCTGCTTCGCTATATATATAGTATCAATTCTGAACATTGTAACGACTTTCACGTCGCTTTCATTATCTTTTTGCTTTGCTTATTATTCTTTTTACGGGCGCACGTGAATTAAGTTTTAAAGTGAAATCCGCTGAAGTAAAAATGATTGTAAATAAGCGCTTATGTCACTAATGAGTTAAGTTTTTAAAATTATTTTTTAATTTTAACTTTAACCATTTCTTTTTTTTTTTTTTTGCATTTATTGTCGCACTTTACGATATTTCTTATCTCAACAAGCACACCCAAAAATTACCTTAAACTTGCAGAGCGGCGTTTCAATGAAACTTTTATCTAAACTACGCCTTGAACTAAATTTGGTGTTTAATTTATTTGAGCTGGAATTAATGTGACGTGTATTTGCGAAAGAATTCTTCATGTTGCGCCCCTGTTTGTATGCTACAGTTGCTGACGAACACTTTCACTTGATGGCAAACTAGCGAAAGTAAAAACTCGTGTTCACACACACTTCAACACACGCGCACACACATCATTTGTGCATCTCACGCGAATCTGTAGACTGCCACATGGTTAATTGACCACTCTACATTAACACGTCGCGAAGTTAACTCTAGTCTAGTCTAGAGTCTAGAATCCCTAACTGGCCCCTCGAAGCGATGCGGCGGCCAACAGTTCAGCGGCTCGTTGCCTGGCAGACTAATAAATGAGCAAAGAGATTCGGCGACAACAGCCGCACAGCACACAGCAAAGACGAAATGAAACGAAACGAAACAGTGAGAACAAGAACGAAGCACCACGACAGACGACTGACTGAGGCGTGGAAGTGCAAGGCGGGGCGGGGCGGGGCGTGGTGAGGCAACGCGAGGCGTCGATTCAGTCTGTAATCGCAGCAATCGTTTGCTTTAATCTAATAAATTTCTTATCAACAAGCGTCGCACTGCCCGAATACATATACAGAGACAACTATACAGACATACATATGCATATATGTATGTATATGGTCGTACAACGGTACTTATAGCACTACCTGCCCCACACGCGGCCACTTCTCTTTTCTGGGCACTGTCAAGTTGCCAGTCTTTTGCCATTTGGGTTTCTCTTTCCATCTTTCGATCTCTCCTTTATTCCTGATTTTTATTGCCGCCCTTGCTTTGCTCAATTCGTGAGTAAATTACAAGACTTTGCCATGTGCACATTGTATATAGATTTCAACATTTCCATACTCGTTCGCACATACATATACGCCAGGCAATGATGTCTGTAGCTCATCACAATAATAACATATATACTAGAGACCTAGTAGCATGTTAGCATAACCATGCGACAGTTTTTAATCAAAGCATAGCCCCGTCGAACAACCTTGCTCATTATCATAAGAATAAAAGATGATTTTCGAAATTGGCCAATTCGACATTTGCATACTCTGCAGAAATTAAGCGACATTCAGTAGCAAATCAGTGTCGATTAAGGCAGATCATAGCGAGGCTTAAGCAGAGGCTCAATCCGTCTGTTTCGATTGGAGAAGGGGAAACTGTAGAATATGTGGAACAATAACATATTTGCCGGGTTCTAAGAGAGAGCTTATCGGTTATTAAGAGCGAGATGAGTGAACTCTTTGGAATTTTGAGGTCTAACATTTAAATTACTTTGAATTTTGGTTTCTCTAAAAGAGCTTCTTGATTTGATAATGGTTTAACAGAGATTTCAGTATGACTTGAAAAAGCCTCTTTGAAATTTACCTTAAAAATTTAAACACAAGAGCTTCTTTAAAGTCAATCTTTATACTATATTTGATTTCTGTATTAAAGCTATAATTCAATATGACTTGTTAAAGAAATAAACATTGTTACAGATACATTCTAATGTCTGATATTTTTTTAAAACTTTTGTAATTAAATTAATTTATTCACTTTGTATTATATGGCATGCCGTAATGTACATTAGCACAATGAAAAGTTTACAGTTGCCACATGCGCTTCCGGGATTTCCGCTCTAGTTTTATTTGCCTGGAGCGGGTACGAGTTTTAGACTATAACTACTACTACTACTACTAATGCCATTACTATTACAATCTTTTGCCCGTCTAATCCAGTTAATTATAGTATTTTATGTTTTATGGATCTATACAGATAAGCCAAATGGTATGCGTGATAAGTCGAAGCATTTTCATGACTTTATGACTTAATTAAAGAGCTAATCGAGTTGTGCGTGTGTGTCTATGTGATATCATTTTAAAGTGGTTTGATGCTGACCTACACCAGTTTCATTTGGGTTTTTACTGTTTAATTGCGCCTAGACCAATTGCTAAATGATGAAAGGTCTTGCGAATCAAATCTAGACCAATGCAATTAAGATCTTCACAACGCAAAGTCATTCACTCTGAGGCGTAGTAGAAAGTTATTTCCAACCTAAATTGCCTTTCAATCATAAAAGGCCATTTTCATAAACGGATATTACCAGACAAGAAAATACATACAATCTTATATAGCATGTCTCAGCGTGACAAGAAGAAAATATGACACTGACTTTTGTTGTTCCCCATAAAAAATTGTCTGACAATTTTAATGAAATTGATTCAATTGCGATTCGATGCCTTGACTTGTATATATATAAATATATATACATATAGGTATGTCGGATAACTAGAGAGACAAAGTTGCATCTGATTAGAATTGCTGAAAAGCAATTAAAATACTATTAAATATTTTTACTATAGAAACATCTACTATAGAAGTGTTTGCGGGTAAACCCCACAAATTGAATATGTTTGCTTTCGTTGAAGAATTGCATTACCTATTCATAAACTATAGTTAGCCTTTCGCTTTCCTGGGCATGTGCCACGTTTATTTATAAACAAAGTGGCTTACTAACTGAATGAGAATTCGAATGGTCAACAAGCCACAAAGAACAAGTAAGGAAAGCTACAGTCGAGCGCGCCCGACAGTAAGATACCATTCGACCATTTGACGCGGGCAACGGAACTATGCCAAACCATTTCTTTAATAACTTTTGTGTTTATTGTCCGATCGGATTGTAATTTGGCGGTTTGGGTGCATACTATCAGCATCTTTACGTGTTCCAAAGCAGCTTTCCTTAATATTCGTAAATTATCGATTTGCGTGAGCGGAGGGCGTGGCACCTCAAATTTTATATAAACTTGATCTGCGTATGCTATACAGGAACCATCATGTCAATTTTGGTGTCTCTAGCTTTTGTAATAGCTGAGATCTCGGCGTTCATACAGACAGACGGACAGACGGACATGGCTCAATCGACTCGGCTAGTGATCTTGAGCAAGAATATATGGTTTATGGGGTCTGTCATGTCTGCTTCTGCCTGTTACATACTTTTGCACAAACATAGTATACCATTTTTGACCATTTTCGATGGTCGAATGGTATCAAAAGTCAGCAAATAATCTAATCAAAGAACTAGGTATTTCGTTGGCTTAGTACGCCTTAAGTGTTATGAATGAGCAAGATTGGGATTGTCCGACCCTTAAGCTGCCAACGTTCGATTCTCTTTTGCGATTCGCTTAATTGATGTGCTCCGACTGCGAATGTGAGTACCCGTAATTGATGGTTGTCTGACCCCGGCCGCAAAACCTTTGCAACGGGGGAAACGGGGTAAGTGAGGGGGTAGGGGGCGTTAAATGCAGTGCAAGCGACGAGACTTGTTTGTCGTTAATTGATTTGCGGTTTTCTGCTTCGGTTTCGTCTGGGGGGGTGGGTGTATCTAAACAGCAACAACGACGTTAAAGTTGACAACAAGTGAGCAATTGCATATAGAATTAATTGTTTAATTTATGCCCTGTCATTGTAGTTGCAATTTATCAAACAATTTTATGCTCAATTTGAGCTGCAAGCTGACAGCCTAAAGCAGGTTCAGCTACATAAAATATGGTATATACCAGAGATTAACAGACACACAACCATACATTAGGTGCAGATTCATCGCCAGCTAAGACGAAACCCAACAAGTTGGAAACTTTGTCTGCTTTGTTTAAACATTTGTCTGCTCCAAAGGTTTCTAATCAAACTTTGCGGTTGCCCAAGCATTGTGACTTACTCAAGAGTTGGGAGAAAGAAGAAGGAGGGACAACCCAAAGAATTGGCTTAACTTCTACAAGTTGAACGGAGAGAGACAGAGAGAGATTAGTGTTTGCCCATTTTGAATAAATATTTATAAAGTTTTTAGACAAAAAGTGCTAAACATATTCGGAGTATGCAACTTTCATAAAAAGCATGTAAAGATTTCCTACTTAAGGAAAATGACTTGATAGAATTAAACCCGTTTCACTGTAGTTCCTGCAGAAGCCCCAGCCACAACTACACTTTGAGCATCTTCTTGGCCTGCCCTTGCCATGTGCTTTCATCTGTCTGTTTATCTTGGCTGCTACACGTTTATGCTACTACTATGTATGTGTGTGTGTGTGTGTGTGTGTGTGTGTGCATACTGCCACTTGCCTCGTGTCACGTTTTGCCTGTGGTATCCTTCAGCTTGTTACCGCATAAAAGTTGCCAAGTTGAGCACGGCTCGTGACTGGCTGCAAAAAAATGTGTGACAGGCAAACAAGTGCAGGCAAAAAACAAGGTGTCACTGTGGCACACACACACATGTACGCACAGACAATACACGTGCTGCGGCTGCTTGCTTTGATGTGTGGCACGGTGTGCGTAGTTATTTACAGTGGTTGTTGTTGATGTTGCCACGGACAAATTGCAACAATAAAGCGCAGTAGCATGAGGTTATTTTATTTCCATTTTTTTTTTCTTTACCAAAAATGGCGACTGCATTTCCACAAACACACACAGGCGTACGCACACATGCACGCGCAGCGAACGCGTGTTAAAGGATTATTTATGTTTTTTGCCTTCAACTTGACAAAGTTCTGCGGCCACACAGACACACGCAAAAGGCGTTTACTATTGATTTTCTCTCACGTGTTTGGGTGTGTGTGAGCGAGTGTTTGTGCTCACTCGTGTGTGCGCCTGCCGTGCATATGAAATGAGATTTACCGCTGCGATTTTTCTCCCTTTTCATCAAACAAGAAAAATCCCTTTAGGCAGCGCAAAATGTTTCATGACATGTTTACAGGCATTTTTTCAGCATGCCAATATTTTCCCAAAACTGTCACAATATTTCTATATATGATACATATTTATGTTTTCAAGATAAACATTTTTTTTTCGCATTTCTTTTTCCCTATCGCGAAGGCCATCGGTCAATTTTGGGCGTAAAAAAACCCAAGTCGAAGGTCGTGTAAAATTTAAGGGTAACGTTAATATTTCTTATTCCACACATTTGACGTGCACGCAAAGGCGTCATGGGAGGTTAAAGGTTGAATTTGAAATTGCAATTAGCTTAAATGCAAATGGAAATCCAGAACTGTGCAACTCAACTGGAAGTCCAGATAAAATTTGCAATATGCTAATTACACCCAATTCGTATACCCTGTAAATATATCTATACATTTATTTGGTATTTAAATATGTATGCAATAAATATTTATGCATCTTTGAATCGATTTCGATTTTAATTAATGCAGCTAAAATTTGTATTTGTAACTGAAACTGCATAAAATAGTATGTAAAAACCGATATTGTGCATTACATTTGCATTCCGTAACCGAACTGTAAGCTCCGACCGCAGCAATCAATCGAACCAAGTGAGTATTCATGAATAATTTATGAACGTTTTCGAAAATGTTATGCAGAAAACGCTAATTTACTGCAGTTAATTAAGAAGCAGAGAGTAAAAACGGCGTTAAGCAGCAGATTAACGATAAGCGCTAAAACGAAAGGGGAAGCGAGTGGGAAAGCAAAAAGAGAAATTTACAAAAAGCAGAGAGAAAAAAAAATTGAAATTCGCGCAAGGACGTCATCGAGAGGACAATCTGCTAGATTAGCATCGCAGATAATAGCAGCTGAGAGTGTAGACAAGCAGCAAGGTCGAGGAGGAACCTAAGGACTCAGCTGTAGTCAAGGCTAACTAAGTGACTGCGGCTGATGCAATTACGCTGTCAAATTGAAAGAGTTAACTGACTGCAGTAATCCGATGAACAAAGTTTTTGCTTTTCTTTGCCTTCTTCTCTTTGAACTTTTCTATACGCTGTTTTCCAACACTCAATTGCTCTACTTACTGGCGATAAATTGTTCTTTGTTTACAACAGAACTCAATTGATAAGTAGTTGACTTTGCTTTCTCAAAGTTTCCATCGCGGCTTGAAATCGAATCACGACTGACGATGTGACGACTATTTGACGTCTTCTAGGCAACTAAACTCGACGCCCTGCGCGTTGATTGAGATATGGATACACCAAACCATCATCAGCCACCGCACTTACTCACCCTGTCTCTCTCTGTTGGTGCAGCATACCCTTCTCTTTTTCACTCTCTCTTTCTCTCACTCCCTCTTCTTCATATATGTTTGCTTTCTTCAATTTTTCTTATAGCATGTTTCAACCACTAGCACTAACGCTATTTGCCCTGAATAGCTCTTTGTTTGTTTCGGACAGTGGAAAATTACCAGTTGACATTATAAATACTCTCACGGTGTGTGTGTGTGTGTGTGTGTGTGCAGGCAATAGGAGAAATGATATTTGAAAGCCAAAGAACTTGTCTTTTTTGATATTACGCAGTTCGATTATCAAGAAAATGTATCAAATTAATTTGGTATCATGTTCTGTTGTTTTATCAAATTTCAAAGATAAATAAATACCACATCCGTATCTATTTATTTATTATTTATCTTTGAAATTTGATTTAAAATTGTTTATTTAAACATTTCACATAATGTGAACATTTCTTACTAAGATTTTCTAGAATTTTCTCTTTACTTTGTACTTTAGGGAAATAAATGCGCTGATAATACTTAATAAAATAATAAATAAAAAATATAAAATAATGTGGATTAATTGGTTTTGTAATTATAATAAGTTATTTATTATTATTATTTCTATATTATTATTTATTATTATGATTTCTATTATTGTTTCTATAATCTTTAAATTTAACTAACAATAAAATAAACATATTTAACTTTATATGAAATAAGCATATATATGTATCTGCATTCTAAATACTTTTATTCAGTATTTTTGGTCAAAATACTACTAAAAAATTTTATAATAGTTAATCTAATATATCGATTAAGCATTAAGGTTGCTACATTTTGTAAAGTTGTAAGGCTTATTTGTTTTCATTTTATAAGAAAGATCTCTTTTCGGTCTTCCATTTAAAGCTGTCGGTCATTCTTGAAAACTTTTTTGTGCCTTTAAACTAAAAGAAAATATAAGCTAATTAAAAAGTGCACATATACATACATACTTATTGTCCTTAACTCTTTCCACCGGTTTAACCTTAGCTTCTTGACTTGCTCCAATTTGTTGACATTTCGTGTGTTCGCCAATGACGTTCGTTGCGTCACGTTTGCGCATTTCGCACATTCGTTGATAAAATTGCTTTGTTGCAAGTTATTCCTCTCTTCTTTCCCCCATATTCAGCCCAGCTACTCTCGTCGTATTCCTTTCACTATTATTTTATGCAAATGGCAACTTAACGGTCATGCGATAAGCACGTGAGCAACGCCCCGACCCGCCTCCCTCCCTTTGCCCTGCATCCTGGCAGCAATGTTTTCGTTTCAACAATCTGGAGTGAAATTTATGTGCGTGTCCTGCGGCTACGTTGCAATCAAGTCGGAAGTTCTGGGGCAAAGGCGAACAATTAATTCGCAAATTGCATGCTAAACTCGTTTATTATGTGAAAGAGCAAAACCAAATTTAATATACACTTTACTTTGGCAGTTTCTTCTTTAAACTTGTATGGGGATTAGCAAAAACTTCTTCACATTGTTTGACTATTTGCTTAAGCCAAAGATTTGATATAGCCCAATATTTGACTAGTTTTACGTATTTGCGACAGACTAGCAGCTAGTGTGTATGTATTCATATTAAAGTCAGTCAAGAGAATTGTACATCGGCTACAGGCAGTCGCAAAACTCATTACAGGCATACCCTGCTGCGCAGCGAGCTGCAGGGTATTCGATTAAGTTAATCGCTTGCTTCCATGTTTGTTCAGAACTAAAGCCATGTTTAAACCATATTAAAGGCGCTTGCAAATTTACCTTCTGCTACCTAACATAAGCAAAACCAACAACATCATCATCATCATTATTTCAATCATCATCTTCATAATGAAGATTACCAGCATTATCATAATCATTAAGAAGACATTTGAAGGCATCTCACGCAGCTGCTATGAACCGGTTTGGGGTTTATTTTTTATTGATTTTTTTCCCTCTCCTTTTTCCCTTATATTTTGTATCCGAGTGTATTCATAGCATGTGTGCGGCGCTGCGAGTGTTCACAGTGCAATCAGCTGTTGGACTCATAACACTGACACACATTGTGATAATGTGTGGAGCTCATTTGAATGCAAAAAAAAAAAAAGACCTTACCGGTTTCATCATCAGCTGAGCAGCTGCTTTTTTTGTATTTATTTAGGTGTTGTTGTTGTTTTCTGCTTGTCAGAATTGCTAGCAACAATATTTGTTTAAAAGAAATTAACATTTTTACGAAGCAAACGTTTGCAAGTCTCATGAGTTTGAAGTAGATTTTGCAAGAATTGAAGTTCATATGTTTAATGAACTTTAAAATGTTTTGTATTTCCTTAGATAGCTTTGTAAGCTGAAGTTGGAGTCGATTAATTAAAATAAGTTCTACCAGTAATAATAAATAAGTAACATTAATAAATAATTATAATGCAATTTTAGTAATTTTATGCTAAAGCTTTATCGCAAGACATTTGTAAAAAGTATAAATTTATTATTACTTCGAATAAGTATGAATATAAGTACTATGTTTTATTGTGCATTCAATTCTTAATGGTTTTCTCGAACTCAATTCTGAATATTTCGCAAACATAAGAACTGCATCAATTTGAAACGAGTTTTTGGCTTTTGCTCATATGTTACTTGAAGCCAGTTTTGCATGACCCAATGATTGAGAGAATGACGAGCGAAACGACAGAGCAGAGTGCGTTACGCCATAGCCAATGCAAAGACTTTTTGGTGCTCAAGGACAGAACAAAGTACAGAGAACAGAGAACAGAGAACAGAACAAACAAAAAGTGACTGAATGCAATGGTTTTCGATTAAATTAAATCAAATTTACAGTTAGACAAAGAACGATAAACCGAAACATCGAATGCCAAATTGCCGAAACCATCGAAGTGTCTATGCACAGCCCAAGCCAAACAAAACAACCGTCATCCATTTACATCCGACATAAATCCATCTATCTATGTATGTACATATGTACATTATATTGTATGTGTAGTTGTTGTACTTGTGAGTATGTCCTATGCGGCACTTGACACTGACTTTTACTGGAATAGAGAGAGGGGCTCAGACAGACAAAAACAATAAAACTCAAATGGTTGGTGGCCCCAAGACGATAGACAAAATGGCGGCGCGTGTGTGACTATTTTTTTTTTTTTTTTTTTTTGTTATTTTTGGAACCCCCGAAAACTGTGCCGCGCCCCACTTCCAATGCGGTTTTCCATTCCCTCCGATTTCTGAGCTAATGCAAATAACTTGGCCCAAAAACTGAGCTAAAAATCCTCGCAGTCTCGGGGAGCAGCAGACGGTCTGTCGCGCGAAATTGGTGCGAGATAATCAATTAATTTACGCAATTTTTGCTTGTTTAATTTAATTAAATTGCTTTTGGGTTAAGTTAAAGGCGACAGACCATAACGATATCGCAGTCAATTTGATTTCGAGGGTTAATTTGATAAAAAAAACAAGTGGGAGGCGCCTTTTAGCTAACGATTTAGAGAACCTACAAAATGATTGAGTATAGATTTAAAAAATTATAAACTATAGATAAGTATGTTCATATACAATCGATTTCAAACTCGCTGAATGAAGCTGATTGTCTTCAATGTCTTTTTCCATTTCATACTTATCTATAAAGGCTTTACCATATCTATGTACTACATATGTACATATACATATGTATGTAGACCCTTGCCTTATCAGCACGTTTACAGCTTTCTGTATTTATCGTGAGTGTGTATGTCTTCTACTTTACAAAACCGATGACGAATATATTGAGATATGAGTGAAACAATTGCACACAGCTTACAAAAATAAAGTGCATTTGCTACGCTATGCTTCTTGCTTTTAGCTACTTTCTTAATTGCGTTGTTAAAAAATATGAATTTTTGCACACAAGCCAAATGACGCAAAATATTGGAAAAAAAATAAGAATTTTTAATAAGATTTTCGGCAAAAACCAAAAATAGCCGCACATATGATTGAAAAGAAATGCTGGCTAGCTGAGGCAATTGCGTCGGTCGCCCTGCTTGGCAAACAAAGCATTAATCATAGGATATGTCTATATAGCAGAGAATATATACATATATATTTATAGATGCGTAGTATGAATTCACGACATACTTGCAGAAATGTATTAAAAATTACACACATGTGTGTGGACAAAAGCAAACTGAAAAAATTTCAAGAAAACGCAAGCCGAAACAAGGTCAATGAGCCCTCACGTCGTTCAAGTTGAAAATAAGTGACATTTGTAATATTATTTTTAAATAAAATTATCGAGAACATCACGCACCTGTTTCCAGTCGATTTCAAAGTTCTTTCCACTGTCGTTTTGGGTTGATCTTCAGCTAAATTTCAACCATTTTCGCAAAGTTTGGTCGTATTTTTATAATTATTGTTCAATTCGTTTGAATACACAGCTTACATTTCGAGTCGAATGACAACTGTTTTGCTTTCTATATTTCAAGGAGGGCAGTCTTTATATAAACAAAATGTAAAGCACTCGCGTATTTCTCTTTATTTTGTTTACAGTTCGCACAGTGGGTGCAAGGCATAAAGATTCTGCATAAAAATTGAAGCTCAGTTACGGTTTGTTCCAAGTTGCTGTTTGTGCGTTTTGGGGAAGTAGTTGTGTGCGCCAGTATAAAAATTGCACAACACTTTGGTAAACAATTATTGTCAGGTGTTTGTGTTCGTTACGATTTCGTTATGCAAAAGTACAAAAGATTAAGGTTCTATTTTTATAAATTAAACACAATGTTCGTGTCACGCTCTGCTATTTGCTATGATTTCAGTAAATTTTTCTTTACTTTAACTTTTTTTTTTGTTTTCCGGTTCACCGTTTAATTCGCTTTGCTTCGCGTGTTCGCTTTTTGCGGCAGTTCGCCCAGCGTGCGGGAGTTTCGATTTTTCTGCACAGAACACGAATGGATGGGGAAGACGGGGAGCAATGACAGCACCGCCCAACAACGCAAGTTCACCCGAAGTATTTGGCGGTTGGGATAAACAAATGCACCCACAAACACACGCACGCTCAAAGGCAGCACAAGTCGGAGAGAGATGGAGAGAGACGCAGGCACGTTAACGTTTAATTGAAACGTTAAAACGGGTTCACACAAATCAAAACGATTTGTGTTTAATTTAAAACTTAGCACGTTCACACAAAAGTTAATGACACAAAGACTTTACGAATTTTTGTTGCTTTGAATTTTTCTAATTGCGATTCTTCCGCTGACACGACCGTTCGATTCCACAACTTCAAACTGTTATGCCGCTAAGCATGTTAACGCACTGTTATGCTCAATTGCAGCTGTTAACACAGTGTTGTGCTCAAACGAGCTGTTAACTGCGCTGTAAGAGTGATTGTCACTGTAAAAGAGCTCAGTGGCGTAGGGAAAAGAGCGTGTGTGTTATATAAATAAAAAACATTGTATAAAATAAAACCTAGAGTTCTCAATTTAAGAGTTTACTTAATTTTTATTTATTTTTTATATATTTTCTATTAAAATAACTCATCGGATTGGACATATTAAACAGCTGATGAGCAGTGTGTACATATCGAACAAAAAAGAAAAATCCCGCCATTTCCAGATTTGAAATAAATGTTTATGTATATTATTTAGTTACTAAATTTATTCTTAATTTTACTTATGGCACATTGTTCACGATAATGAAATTAAAAGATAATTTAATATTCTATCCATAGCGTATAAACGATAACCGCCAAGTGGTTTGTACTTCGATTTAATTTAAGTCTACGAACAAGCCGTACTGTCAGGTCCTTCCGCTTCGGCAGCTGCAAAAACATAAAGGATTTATTATAAACTGAGCAAATTCCACTTGTACCGAGACACCAAGTCGTTACTTAAGTGATATTACGCAAATGCCCATTGACAATTTAAGACTACCGTGTGTCCATCAAAGCCAATAGCTAAATTTCTTTCTTATCACCGATAATGGCTATCAATCAACTTACAAAGTATTTGCAATCCAAACATAACGCCGAAGCCCGCCAGTGCAGCAACGTATGCCCGCCAGCCGGCGTGATTCTCTGTGAGAATTTCAAAGAAGACCACATAGAGCAGCGTGCCCGAGGCGATGCCCTGGAGAATGCCCGATGGAATACTCGGTTGATTTGCATTTTCCTGCTGACTAATTGCAATGCCTACTCCAATGCCTATGGGCGTGACTATGGAGAAAGTTATGAGATAGATAATGGCCAAAAAGGGCCGGGTGCGGGCCACCAGCAGCTCCATGCCCACACAGAACGCGAGCACCAGTTTGTGGGCTGCGACGGCGGCAAACATGAACCAAACTGTGGCAACGGTTCCCTCTAGTCCAATCGCCATGCCTTCAAAAAGTTCGTGCAGCGACAAAGCTAATATAATGCCCAGTCCACGCATCGATGTGGCATCGGCATCGATTGACGGCATGTGTGAATGTCCGTGACCTTGACTGTGATCGTGATGAGCGTGCTCACCGCCTGAATGTATGCCTGGCTCAGTCTTTTGCTGTTCCGTCGCTTTCGCTTCAGTGTTCATCAACCCCGTCGCTTTCTCCTGCACTGTTAGGTCCTCCTGCATCTTTTGACTGTCCTTGCGGACAAGAATGCTGTTCTTTAAATGGCTGCCTCGCACAAAGGCCTTGCTGGCCACCGACTCCCGTCGGCTGAGTTTCTTCTGATGGTGTAGCATAACCCTGTGCATGATCTCATCTAGCGCGTACATCAGAAAGAATCCCGTGCACATAAGCATTTCGGGCAGAGCAAATGGGGTCTGGACGAAATAGCCACATTGCTGCAGTAGCTCAACCACATCAATGACATCCGGTAGCATGTGCAACAAGGTGGTGCACAAGAGGACACCGCCGCCAAAGTAGATGAAGCAACGCACCACATTCGAAGCGCGTGTCTCCTTCGGGTCTTGTTTCGTCCACTTGAAGCAGCGATTCAGCAGGTAAGGCAAGCTCCCGCAAATTACAGTGACCACAGCGAGCACCACCATGGACACAATTTTGGCCACCAGCAAGGCATGTCTGTTGGCCGTTACCGCTCTCGCGTCCCGCACACTTATAACCTCGGCAAGCTCCTCCACCAACGCTGGCATCGCGCTCACTTCGTACATCTTCGCATCACCGAATGTGAATTACAAGTGACAAAAAATCGACTGCAGACCGTCCACATATACGCACATATATAGTGCTATCAGCGAGTTGTAAATTAAAGGTGCTCTCTCTGATGGACAGGTGAAATTATTACCAACTGCTTGGGAAGTTGATTGCGCGCTCGCTTCACTTCCATACTAGACCAAACGTCGGACGCGATGTCGAGCTACTTTGTCGGCTGATTAGCAAAGTCAGATATTGAAAAATATTAACATGTATGTATATAGTATGCATTTAATCTATATTTAGCAGAAAGTTAAGGGTTTCAGTTAAGAACATTTTATTTGCTTTGATTTTATCCTAAGAATGTCTAGGTTATGTATGTCCCTTCACGCCAGAAGGACACACAAAGGAACCCTTGCCCTTAGCCTCGACCACTGTAAGAGAATTCCAATCAGGTTAACTATTAAAGAGAATTATGTTGAGCTCGACCTCACCTGCAATTTGCAAGCCAAACATAAGCAGAAAACCGCCCAGTGAGCAGAGGAAAACGCGCCAGCCCGCATGGTTCTTGGCCACAATCTCAAAGTAGACCACATAGAGCAGCGTGCCACAGGCAATGCCCTGGAGAATGCCCGCCGGAATGCTGGGCTCATTTGCACTAGACGACTCGCTGACCGCAATGCCAATGCCCACACCAATGGGCGTGACTATCGAGAAGACGACCAGGTATATGACGGCGATTAGCCAGCGTGTGTGTGCCATCATTATCTCCATGCCAATGCAGAAGGCCAGCACCAGTTTGTGTGCGGCAATGGCACCGCACATGAACCACACCGTATCCACGCTGCCCTCCAGGCCAATGGACATGCCGCCAAAGAGTTCGTGCAGCGAGAGAGCGACAATGATGCCAAGGCCACGTAGCCAGTTGGGCTGCTCTTCCTCCGTGACTTCCACCGTTACCACCACCGCCATCTCCATTTGCTGCTGCTGCTGCTCCTCTACCTGTTCTACTTCCTTTACTGCTCCCTCTGCCCGCTGCAGCGCTTGTCGCTTGCGTCGCTGCTGCCGCCCCACCACAAAGTACATAAGCTCCTCGATGGAATACATCAGATAGAAGCCGGTGCACATGAGTATCTCGGGCAGGGCAAACGGGGTCGTCACCAGCATGTCGCATTGCTGCAGTGCATTCACTGTGCTAATGACAGCGGGCAATATGTGAATAAATGTGGTGGCAATTAGCACGCCTCCACCGAAGTTTAGCAGGCACAGCACAGCCAGAAAATCGCGTGCATTGGTCTGCGCCCGATTGGTCCACTTGAACCAACGATTGAGCACATACGGAATGAAGCAGAAGATCAAGGTGACCAGCAGCAGCACCACAATGACCACAATTTTGGCCACCAGCAGCTTGTGATCGTTCATGGCGGCGGCAACGTTCTAGCCCAAACACCATCCTAGATACCTTATATACCCTTACGTATATCGTCATATCTAGTCAAAGATATCGAGTAGATCCAAGCGTAGAGCTCTTAAGTTGCGCTTTAAAGTTATCGAGCTGAAAATGTGCTGACCGTACAGTCTAACTTCGAATTAAGGGAATATATATAGAATTGCTAGACGGGAAAGTACATCGCTAAAACTCACCTTTCACCTGATTGGATATTAAAATCTCCGCTTATGTTATCAGAAATAAACCCAGTAGTAAACTCTTTTGCTGTCAGTTTTTTATAGCGAGCTGTCACTGTAATTGAAATGATATTAGTACAGACTGAGGGCTGCCAACCTGAAATTTCACCAGAGATAACGGCAAATTGGTAGCCACTTAGCCGTCGTCATGTGGCTGGCCTCCAGTATGACCTACAAAGCTGTGTGTTTTACTGTTGAAAATTCAGACTGATAACTTCAAAGTTGCCACTGATATCTCTTGCGGCTAGTTGAAAATAATTTATATCAAATAGATTGCTATCTCGTATTGACAACTTTAGCACATTGTTTATCGCCACGAGTCTGTTTAAAAATATCACCCCATAATTCAGCACAATCAGGTGGTTGTTGCACTGAAATTTCAGCAAAAACAACCTTTGTAAACAGGTTACCGTTTAGTGGAAAGGCTGCAATTTCAGAGATAGTGGTATGTGGGTGAGATAGTGGAGTAACCGTATTATTTATAAGGGCACAATATATCGATTTATCGATCTATGCTTTGAAATATCTAAGTTCCTTTTCAATACTTTTTGATTATTACAAAAACAAAATAAAAAGTATTATTCAAGAATTTGAATTATGTTTTATTGATCCGTAATAGTTTACTGTAAAAATTATCATTTTGCTTTAATTATACAATAAGTATTATTATTGTAATTGTATTTAAATATTAATTTAAAAGTAATTACTATGACTTGAGTGTTGATTGGTTTATTTCTCACTTGGAGTGAAGTCAAATGATAATCGCACTGATTGATTGATTGTTTGATTGATTGAAAACTGTCTGAGGGGATTTTCTTGTTGTTTGTGAATGCAACGGATTTATATTATTATATTTTGTTTATGTAATATTTGCAATGTTTGGTCGCCAGGGACTCTCTTTCCTTCTGTCTCTCTTCCTCTCGCACAATACTTGGGGCAGCGTTTCTCGTTGATGTCGTTTATAAAGTCATTTCATACTGTCGTCTAATTTAGACGAATTGCATGATGAAAGTTCATTAGATCCTTTAAGATGAAATATGTCTGTGTGTGTGTGTGTGTGTGTGGCTGAGTGTGTGTGTATGTTTGTGTGTTGTATCGTTTTTAAATTTTCATTTGCTCTCTTCCTTGTTTCCTCATTGTCTCTCTACACGCAGGCAGCCCTTTGTAGTAGTTTAAATAAAATCGTATATGTTCTTCAACAATTTCTAATTCCACAGCAACGGCAACGGCAGCAGCAGCAGCAGAAACGAATCCAGGCGGCACTCGGAGGTGAGTGGATCCTGGATCCCATCACGATTGCTTTGGATGTTGCACAGGTGGTGGCGGCGCTGGCTTGAAGCACTGCAGCAGGAACGCTGTGTAGACAACAAATGCCACCGCTAGAGCTATCAGGGCGTACATGAATATGTTCAGTTCAGGCTGACGGAAGCGATTTTTGCGTAGCCATTCCAGCACCTCATCCTCCGAGAGCAGATCGCCTATAGTAAAAAAAAGAAAATAAATAAGAATAATTTAAACTCTTGGGATCGTCCCTCCCCAAAATGCTTGCCTCTGTATATGCTGGGAAAGCGGCGACGGAAATAGACCATCGCTGGCAGTTTGGTAACGCCCCATTTCTTAGCATAACGCGAATCAGCCATTTTCACAAATGTTATATCCAAATTATCCGTTTCGCTGTCAATATTCTCCAGCTTCTCCAGTGCAGCCGTGCTGTCCAATTGATTGTGTTCATCTGGCATAAGTAAGGAATCAATAAATATTTCAATAAATCTATATAAATTCCGAGCATCTTTCAAACTCACAAAAGAACACGGATAGAAATTCGTTTTCCTCGAGCAACTTGTCAAGCATTTTGCGATTGACTTCCTCGATTTCGTTTTTGATTTCGAACACATCCTGCGATGTCAGCCAGGTGATGACCTTGTCATGCTGATGCAAATCACCGTCATACAACACAGGCACTTGTTTTCTATGACAAAAAAAGAGAAGTATATAATAATATGATTCTGAATGGTTTCAGGTTGCTACATACCGGAAATATACCAGAGATGGTATATTGACAATTTCGTATTTCTTGGCTGCCTCAACGCTGGCGATTTTCACAAAGTCAATTCCAAACATATCAGCCTCGCCGTCGATTTCCTCCAGCTCTTCCAGTATTTCCTCACATTCAGCACAATCGTCATCATCTATAAGCATAAAATAGTCTATCTTAAGTTTCTAAACTTGTTAATCGAAATTTATTGTCACCTACAGAAGAAAACGACAAGTAAAGTGGACTCAGCCATGAGACGATCCAACATGCGCTCATTAACCTCTTCGATCTCATCGGCCAACTCACGATTATCATCATCTATAAGCCATTCCAGCACAGATTGTTCGTTCTGTAGATCACCCTCAAAGAGCAGGGGATTGCCATTGCTAAAAAATAGAATCAGTATTAACCTAAGAAAATCTTAAAACTCTGTTAATTTCTACCGGAAGTAGACCAACGCTGGGAAGGTTTTGATGGAGTAACGTTTAGCTAGTTGGGGATCTTGAATTTTCACCATGTGTATACCAAATACATCGCACTCGTCATCAATGAGTTCTAGGCCCTCCAATATCTGATCACAGATATTACAGTTAATCTTATCTGAAATGAAACCAAATATTTAAGTTAACTTCTCCAGCGTAAAATACTTTTTTAAGAATGTGAAGCGTTGGCAGTGTAGTAAGTCAGTTAAAAGAGTTATCGTAGGCAGCTCAGAAAACGACGAAAACAAAAAGGTATTCGCGCCCAAACTAAATTTTACTTTTCGCAACTTTTCGGAAAACTGGAAAAACGCATTTTTGGTAATCGGAGATAATTTAGTTTGGTCGGTAATACGATTAAAAGCCATGTTTAGTAAACGCCTTAACGACGAGAAGAAGACAACAACAATAACAACAGTAGGAGAGTAGTATTATTGTAGAATTATCTAATTTATATCTGGTTAGAGCTGGCGACATGCGAATTGATTATACGAAACGATAGTCTTTATTCTATGTAGATAGATAGATAGTTGGGAGTTGCGATTTGTACACACGGAATACCTTGTTTTTCGATACGTTTTCTTTTACGTGACATGTAGCTTTTTACGAATTGGCTGGATGAGTGTTTGCTTGTGGAGGTCAGGTTGCTTTCTATAAGACTAGAGGGGGAGCAGAAACTTCGACAGTAAGCGGGTGGCTTGCCCTTGCGCTCAGTCGGTACTGAGGATCGTTTGGTTTTGGTTTTGGTTTTTGGTTTGTGGAAGGACATTGGTTTTTTTTTTATTTTTTGTGATTGGATTTGGTTGGTGTTGGTGGTGCAGTGTGGTGCGGCGGTGCAGTGGAGCAGTGGTTGTGCATTGGTGGTGCCAGGGGATAATAATTGATAGTGTGTGACATTGTGAAAATATGTTTTTTTTTCCGGATTTGTAACAGCAACTTACAGAAATATACGGCAAGATATTGGGTTTCCTCGACCATGGTCTCCAGCATTTGACGGGTGATCAATTCGATGCGATCCTCGGTCTTCTGTGTGATCAGCCATTGTAGGACTTCCTCCTCCTCGCTAAGCTCACCTGAAGAGGGAAAAGAAATTATGCTATTCGTAGAATAGAAATTAAATGTATTAGGTCTTCTGCTTACCTTCAAACACATTGGGTATGCCGCCTTCGAAGTAGACCAAGGCAGGATATTCGTGCACTCCATAACCATCGGCCACGGAGAAGTCTCGGGTCTTTACAAACGTTATGCCGTGTTTATCGCAATCGTCATCAATGTTCTCGAGCTCCTCTAGCACCTTGGTGCACTGTTCACAGCCATCGGCATCTATAGAAGAATGGTGATTGGGGGCAAGGGGAATATGCATATTATAACAAAGACTGCACACTAGACGGGGGTGCCGGGGAAACTGGCAATAGAACGTACTACGAGCAAGCACTACACATAAACTAAGCACAAATCGGGGAACAGATTGGATACTTGTGTTGAGACAAAGCATTGAGTAAAGTATAAAACAAAGAGGGTGGAACGCCACAAGTGCTAAGATAAAAAAGAAGAAGTGACATAATGAAAAAGGCAGACAGACAGAGAGACAGAGAGAAAGAGAGAGAGACAGAGAAGGGATCGAGTGATAGAGAGTGTCGAGGGGGATCTCTTGGGTGCGCTACAGCAAAGTGGGAAAGACATTCTCATACAATTGGAGGTGCTTGCGTGGGTGTGTGCGGTGTGTGTGTGTGTGTGTGTGTGTATGTGTCGGGTTCGGTGGTGTGGTTAAACATTCTTGGACTCATTCCATTTATTCTACATATGTCACGAATTGCGCTACCATCATCGTGTTTGCCGGCCATTGCTGCGGCATCCGCTGCTCCACCCTCGCCACCACCGGCAGCCCCAGCACCGCCCGCCTCGGCAGCAGCTCCGCCCTCAGGATCACTGCCAAAGGCGGCAGCAGCACTGGCGGTGCCGCCGTCCTGTTGATGCTGTTCGCGCTCCTTTTTCAGACGCGCCTTTCGCGCCGCTTTCGAATTGCAAATATCGCACTTCGTTTTGTTCCCTAAGTTTGTTTTTGCGTGTTCGTTGTTTTTTTTTTTTTTTGTGGTTTTTGTGTGTTTTCAAATATTTTTGGTTTTTTTAAATAGAAATATATAAATTTTTTGTAAAAAGTCTTGTAGGTTAGATACAGTTGAGCGCTGATAAAATTGCTTACAAACTAAGTACTGAAGTTAAAGGAAGTCCTAAGATATATGATATAGAATGACAAAGTACTGCAAACTGTTTGCGCAAAAGAGTGAACCAAGCCTATATCGAGTACAATCTAAACATATATCTAACATATATCTAAAATATATGATGCATTGAATGTAATAATAGCTTAAAAAAGACAATACTTTAAAGACGCTGAAACAAACAAATACAAAGTGAGATCAGGTCGAATATGATCAATATGCATATCTATGTTTATGAAATTGGAATGGCTTTTACTATACTCGATACAAGCTTCGTCCACCAAACCGATTGCAGTTGATAAACGCTTGATAGGCTTAACAAATTAAATGGAAAATACTTATGTATTTGTTAAATATATCGCACGTTTTTTGGGGTTTCTCAACTTACAGAAATACACCGCAATTGAGCCAGACTCTTCGATCAATTGAACGAGTCGTTCGCCTTCGAGATCTTCAATAACATCTCCACTTGGATCCTTTTGCGTAAGTAACCAAGTAAGGATCTGTTCTTCTTCATAAAGATCCCCTGTGAACATTAACATAATTGAAATATAATCTGACACTGAGATATAGATATAGGCCATATCTAACCGGCGTATATGACTGGCTCTTTGGATGTGGGCTTGAAGAAAACAATGGCAGGCAGTGCAAAGACGCCATATTCCTTGGCCATTTGTTTGTCGTCGATCTTGACGAAGTCGATGCCCGCCTTATCCGCATCGTCATCAATGTGCTCCACCTCGGCGAGAACACGAGGGCATTGCTTGCACTCGTCGCTGTCTATACGCCAAAGGAATAAACTTTTATCCCATATACCTTATATACCCAGCAACAGTTACTTACAAAATATTACGGCCACATAGTCGGAATTCTTGCGTATTTTCTCAAACATTTTGCGATTAACCTGCTCGATGTGATCGGTCATCTCCATATTGGCCGGACTTGTTAGCCAGTCGAGCACCTCCTCTTCGTCATCGATATCGCCATCGTAGTTGATATACTTGCCCTTGCGGAAGTATGTCAGACCTGGCGGATTTCGATAGCCGTATTTCTTTGCCATCAGTTTGTCGTTCATCTTTACGATATAAATGCCATATTCGGCAGCCTCGTCGTCAATCAGTTCGATGTGCCGCAACACACGCGGCGAGTCCGGATCATCCTCTTTGTCTGAAAAAACGGTTTTAAATATTGCTATAATACCTGCACCTACATATATACCCTGCACTTTGTCCTAAGTTATTTAAAATTTTGATATGCTTTTTGCTTGCTTTTGGGCAGTTACAGTTTTTAGTGGGCGCGCAAACTTATACCATCTGATTGATAGATAGTATACATGTTTTTGTCTTGTTTTAAGAAGTTCATAAACTTAGCGAGTACCTTAAAGTTTTCATACTTACAGAAAACAACCGCTAAAAAGTCTCTGGTGGCTATATACTCAATAAGCTGATCCCGATTGATTAGCTCAATACTTTGATCGGCCTTCTGCTCCAGTATCCAGTTGAAGACTTCCTGATTACTATCAAGATTACCTGCACAGCAAATACAAATGTTTTAAATGAAATTTGCATAAAGTTTTGAAAAATACAGTATTTCTTTTGGGTTCTATTTTTGAACATACCTGTAAGCTGCAGTTGGTCAATCAATCAAGGGTTTTCACTTTAAAAAAAATACCTATAGATTTTTGTTTTATTTTTCCATTCCCCCATATTGAAAACTCTTTATCTTCTCAGTGTAACAGAAATTGTTTCAAAAATAATGCAAAATCATTTCTGGGAACCTTACAATATTCTTACAAAATGAGAAAGAATCAAAACATAATATATATATATTTTTTTTAATTTTGTTTTGTATTTGTGCAAACGCTTAAGTTTAAGAAAACCTAATTTGTTTTTGAGTTAAGTGAAAATTTACAATTGATTTTACAATTTTACAAAAATTTGTTTTGTTCTTTTTTACATTCTTTTGATAGAATATTCATATAGAGTATGTATAAGTAAAACTTTAACAAAATACACGTTCCTCTTCTTTACAGCTGCTGTTCAACAACAAAATAGTTTTATTTTTATAAAGATTCTTACGAAAAATGATGTGACTCTCAGTAATTGGCGAAAGGCTTACAAAGCTTAGCTAATGAAACTAAATAGATAGAATTCGATATTTTGTAAATATCGATAACAAATCAACAGTGGGCCGAATCGGCAGAGAAACAAATGAAACAACTGCAACAAAATGGTGCGATGAGCGTTTTGCGAGGCCATTGAGAGATTTTCCAGCCATTCATTATAGTATCAAGTATATGAACCTAAGTTCGGTAAATAGATTAGCAAGTTTACTTAGTAAGCCACAACAACAAAAATTGATCGTTATATTTAGTAATTTGTGACTCAGTTTACAGCCAGTTAGCTATGTTAATAGTTGTATTAGATAAATTTGCTTCTCTTCGTTTCGTTTTGTAAAATTGTTTAAAAAATATTTCGCTTTCTCTCTTCGTTTTATGCTAGCTACATACATAAATGTAAATTGTATATTGTAACAAAAAAGTAGTAAGTAGTATCAAAAAGTTTATGTTTTTAAGCTCAGTTATTTTGATTTGTTTTTGCTTTGTTTTGTGTATGCTTTTGAATGAACTACAATTCATTATCAGCTAAAGCTATGTATATAGATCTGAAATATCTGAAAATGTTTTAACTATATTCGGCAGTCCGAAGATGCAATTTGCTGTGTGTGCTTGTGCTTGTGTGTGTGTGTGCGTGTGTTAATAGTAAGTTTGTTGTTGCAGTAATTGCTTTAAGTTTGAACAAAGTTTTGTTTGCGAGATTGAAATGCAACAAATTCTAGTTAAGTTATAGTTTAGTTTAGTTTAGTTTAGTTCAGTTTACAGGCAACCTCGACGAAAATAGAAGGTCAAAGGTTGAAGGTGCAAGAGTACCAAATTACCAAGTTAGGTTCAAAAAAGATTTGAATCGGTTAATTATATTATTATTGAGTTGCGTGCCAATCGGAATTATTCTACAATTGAAAATTCCGTTGGCAATGCGACTTGCCCGAACCGCTGCGATGCGTGTGGAACAAAGAGTACGGTATTGGATGGGACAAGTGTGCAATTGATATATTGTAGGTACGATATATTGCTGTTGCTGTTGCTTTAAAAAATGTACAGTTACATTCATATTCGATCTGATGTCGGAGAGCGTATGATATTATGAGTAATCTTTAATATTAAAGTGACGCGTATTAGATACACAACCAAAATGAGCTCGTCTAGTTGTTCTTGTTCTTGTTCTCGTTGTTGTTGTTGTCTTTTGCTCTTACAAATTATGACAGTGAAAATCACACATTACACAGGACTACACAGTTACCAACATACATATACATACATACGTTACATACATACATACAAACATATTATAGACCTGCAGTTCGTGGCTTTTACAATCGTGTAGTTCTTATTTAATATGCGTGCTTTCTCTTGTTGCTGTTGTTGTTGTTGTTTTTGAACATTTATCATTTGTTTACTTCACTGGACAACAGTGCGTATACGTGCTACTTTAAATATTGCATATCATTCGGTTCATACAATCATTGAGTTCAATTGCTTTGCTATTTGACTTTGATTTTGGTTTTTGTTAATTGACTTTTGTTTTTGCATTTCAGTTTATAATTGTTGCCTTACTCCCACAGAGAGATATCCTGAAAAATGAGGTCATACAAATTTTTTAGTCGATTTTGGAAAAAATTAATGCCTGCAAGACACAAAGAGAAAAAAAAGAGAGAGAGAAATAAACAAATAAAATTACAACCAGATCTGTCTGTGTGTATGCTAAACATATATGTACATATACATATGGGCGTGTATTTGTGTGTGTGTGTGACTGTGGGGTGTGCACAACAACAATTACAATAAAAAAAATAATGGACAACGGAACGAAGTTATTGTGTCTTACAATTTTGATAAAAATGATAAATGATTTTTTTTTCTTTTTCTTTGAATTTTAAGTATTTTTGAAAGTAATTTTTTTATATTGCAGTATTCTGTAATTTTTTATTTAGGGATAACGCGACGTACCGGTTTTAACATTCAGCTTATTGCCCGACTTCTTGGACGACTTCCTGCTCTTCTCCACCTCAAGCGACTCGTCGTCATCCTGCTGCAGCTTGGGAATCGGCTTCTTGGCACCTTGGCCCGAACGCTTGTTGGCATAGGACACCTTGACCAGCGGCACATCGTCATCATCATCATCATCGTCGTCGTCTTGGGCATTGTTCTGCTTGGCCTGCTTCTTGGGGACTATCTTGCCTGCGGGCTTGCTAGGTGCACTTGTGGACGAGGTGAACTTGAAGTTGCCTCCTGGACGCTTGCTCGACTCGCTGTCGCTGTGTCCGATGCGCTGGGCCGTCATTTTAGGAACTTTCGTTGACTTCTCCAATTTGGTTGGACAGCATTGGAATGGTTTGTAATCGTTGGGCACAAAATTGTTGCCGCGCTTAGCTGAATAGCCGTCGTGACCCAATCCAACATAGAAACATTCGTCATCTGTGTGAGCAAACAAACAAAAACATTTTGTCAGATTGTTTAGTTCTTGAAATTTTATTGTTGTTTTTTTTTTGTTTTATTAATTTAATTTATATTTTTTTATAGTTTGTTTTCAGAAAATCACTAACAAGAATCAAAAGTAAACAAAAGTGCATAAAGATTGAGGCGAGAAATACAAAATAAAAGTCGAAAAGTTGCTTTTATTTTTCAACACCTTTCGGAAAAAAATCACCACAAAGAGCAGTTAGTACGATTTTCATTATATAAATATATAGAAAGATAAAAAGAGAGACAGAGAGAATCTCTTCACGATAGTTTGATTTCTTGTTCAAGTACTAGAGTAGAGAAGCGTGCTTTATGAATGAACAGAATTTAACACGTTGTTGTAATATTTTTTTTTTGATTTAAACATTAATTTTTTCTTTAGCTAATTTAACTAATAACTGACAAAATGCTTTTGATGCTGACTGTACATGTTGTTTTGGAATTATTGAACCTAATTTAGTTCGTTCTAAGTTGAGTTCAATGTTCGGATCGTTGTACAATTTTCTCTTTTCGGTTTTTCGTTCGTTTTTCGTTTTGTTAAATAAATAATTAATCAATTATATTCAGCACAGGGTGGTTCGATATTATAAAATATAATTAACAATTAAAAACGATTACTTATGTAATAAATGAGAGTAATTATATCAATAGTCGAGACAATCAAGTTATTAACAGTTTTTCTCGTACGCATTATTTAATAATTATATTAAAGAACTTTTTTTTGTTGTAACTTGTAAGAAATTAAGATCAATATATTTTGGAAATATATATTTTTTTCAAACATTGTGTCAGCTATGATTTTTGCATTATTTTCATTGATTTTTTTCATGTTGTACCAAATTTGTTCACTTTTTTGAAGAAAAAGAAGTAGTAAGGGGATGGGAATCTTCAAACAACATTTTGGGTAAAATCGAAGCATGGAGATTGGGTCGAATACATACACCAGGGCAAACATTGACGTGGAATTTAGTTTAGTGTACTAGTGTGCGTGTGTGTGTGTGTTCATGTATGTGTGTGAGTGCGTCTATAGCTCCAATTTCCATTTATTAAATCGTATGAGTGTAGATGATTTGCTTTAGCACAGAAGCACACATTAAGATACTTTCTATACGTATCGAGAGTGGAGACTTTTGTTACCTTTGTAGAATGCACTCTTTGAAATCCTTTTACCCGAGTCTGTAGATAGACAATGAAAATACTGTAGTGTGCGTTACTGTTCGAAGTTTTTTGAGTTTTAAGTTTTGTGTTTGTAGGAACGAAGAAGGTCAGGGAGGAGGACTTTGCAACAAGTAACAACTTCAGTTAGTGCGGCAATGGCAACTCACATTCATGTATTACCTATTTCATCGAAAAGACGACCCGAGCAGAGCTCAGAAAGACGATGTATCGTTCTGCCTTTAGCTCTTTGCTTATAAATTTGCTTGCTTATATCTTGTTCTTCGTCATCGTCGACATTTTCATCATTGTTATCGTTATCGTCATCGTCTTTGTCGTCGTCATCATCATCGTCGTTATCATTATCGTTGTCCTTGTCGTCCTCATCGTCGTCGTTGTCATCGTTATTGTCATCATCGTCGTCGTCATCGTTATTGTCATCGTCGTCATCGTTATTATCGTCGTCATCATCATCGTTGTCCTTGTCAATATTATCACCATCTTTGTCATCGTTGTCGTCTTCATCGTCTTCATTGTCGTCGTCGTCATCATCATCATCATTATCATCATCATTGTCATCATCATCATCATCATTGTCTTTGTCTTTGTCATTGTCGTCATCATCATCATCCTCATCTTTGTTATCGTCATCTTCGTCTTCATCGTCGTCATCGTCATCGTCATCGCCATTGTTATCAATTTCATCGTCATCATCATCATTATCATCATCATCATTGTCATCGTTGTCATCGTCATCGTCGTCATTGTTATCGTTATCGTCATCGTCATCGTCATCATTGCCGTCGTTGTCCTCATCATCGTTGTCATCGTCATTGTCATCGTCGTTGTCATCGTCGTTGTCATCGTCGTTGTCATCGTCGTTGTCATCGTCGTTGTCATCGTCATTGTCATCGTTATCCTCATTTTCATGGTCGTCTTCGTCATTATTGTCGTCATCGTCAATGTCATCGTCGTCGTCATCGTCATCATTATCATCGTCATCATTATTGTCATCATCGTCGTCGGCTTCGTCATCGTCATCATCGTCATGGTCTTTTTTAGTACTATCACCATTATCGTCATCGTCATCGTTATCATCGTTATCGTCATCATCGTTGCCATTTTTATTATAGTGCTTTTGTTTTCGTAGTCTTTCCTTTCGGATCGTTTGCTGCAGACGCTTTAGTCTCTGTCTTTTATCCACATCACTTTCTTTTGGATAGCTCAACTTAACAATTTTCTCATCACTTCCATCGTCATCGTTGCCTAGTATATCGTATATCGAAAGTATTCATTACGTTTTGCACTTTACAAATATGGCTAAGAACGGGTAGAATGATTTTGGATACATCCGACTGGCTTGAAATTGATATTGATACTGATATTGATATTGACATTGATATGCAATCTCTGTATAGTTTGGCCAAGATGTTATTGGCTCAACTGAGTTTGTATTGAATGTTTGGCATATGAGCGTGAGTTAGAAAGCGGAGAGAACATTGGAAACAAGAACGCTTACTCTTTTGATTGACTAACCACTGCAGCACTCGATTTTCATTTTTGAGATTACCTGCAAACAAGTGCGATATTTACTTTTCATTTCAAATCTATTAAGAAATCGGACTTACCATCATACATGATCGGAACGCCTGTCTCGTAGTAGACCAAGGCTGGGAATGCGAAAATACCAATTTCATGGGCCAACTTGACATCGTTCGACTTGACAAACTGAATGCCGTGTTTATCGGTATCATCGTCGATGTTCTCCAACTCTTCCAAAATGCCTGCGCATGTTTCACACTCATCATCATCTATTGAACACATTAAATTTGATTAAAATTGTATTTCCCTAAGTAAATGCTGTACAACGTACAGAAGAATACAGCCAAATGCTCAACATCGTTGATCAACACTTGTAGTGTCTTGCGATCCACCGATTCGATGACGTCAGCCGTAGACTCATGCAAATCAATAACCCATTCGAGGATTTCCTCTTCCTTCATCAGATCACCTATGAACAAAAACTTATATATGTATAGCTCTTTATACTATATATTTAATATGCAGACTTACCGGTGTAAATTGTTCTAAACTTATGTCTATAAAATGCAAGCGCCGGCAAACCGGGCAGATCGTATTCCTTATCAATATCGTCGTCGGATGTCTTTACAAAGTCGATGTCTTTTTCCTCGCATTCGTCGTCGATGTTCTCCAATTCGTTGAGGATCTTCTGTGCCTTCTTATCCCCTTCGGCGTCTGCGAGAAAATATATTATGAAATATTTTATATCCAATTAAAATTCTTTAACTTACAGAAGAACACGACAACATGATCGTTTTCGGCCAAAATTTTATCCAACATCTTGACGTTGACCTCCTCGATTTTGCCGGGAATCTCTAGAGTTTCGTCATCGGTGATCCAGGCCAAAACTTCGTCTTCGTCATCCAAATCACCAGTGAAGTGCAATGGATCACGGTTCCTAAAGAAGACCAGACGTGGATAGGATTTGACATTGTATTTCTTTGCGATGCCGGTATCCTCAGTGGTAACAAAAATAATGCCAGCCTCGTCTAGCTCATCGTCGATGCTTTCCAGGGCACTCAGTGTATGATCGCAGGACTCTCCCGGCTCGCATGGACCCGTAAAGAAGACAACAACATATTCATGCTCGTTGATCAGATTGACGAGAATCTCGTCGGTGACCTCCTCAATGGTGGCCGTCTTCTTTTGCACCAACAGCCATTCAAGGACCTCATCCTCGTTCATTAGATCACCCTCGTACAAGGCAGGTATTTTGTTCTCAAAGTAAATCAGAGCTGGCAAATGATCGAGACCATATTCTTTGGCTTCAGCGGCGTTATCGATGCGGACAATGACGATGCCCTCCTTTTCCAGTTCATCGTCAATGTTCTCCAGCTCATTCAGAATGCGCATGTCCTGTTTGTCATCCTTGTCGTCTGTGAAACAAAGCAAATTAATCAGACATAGTATTCCCAGAAATTACAATCAATTATTGATCAATCTTACAGAAAATAACTGCCAAGTGTTCGGTGTTCTCGACCAATTTGTCCTTCATTTCATCGGTAACCTCGGGAATTTCAGAGTAACGCTTCTGATGCACCAACCAGCCAAGGAGCTCATCCTCTTTCATCAGATCACCCTCGTAGATATGTGGAATACCACGTTCAAAGAGTACAATCGATGGGATCTCATCAATACCCCATTCTTTGGCTTCCTTATCATCATCGATCTTGACAAAGGCAATATCATTCTGATCGCACTCATCGTCGATGTTTTCCAATTCTGCGAGGATTTTCTGTGATTTCTTTTGATCTTTGTCATCTGTGAAAGAGTTAGGGCGATTACTGGGAACGTTCTATCAATGGGTATTTCAAGGGAAAAACGCAAAGAACAGGCCTACTACTGAAAAGCTCTCAACTTGTAACTGGGTTCATACTACGAAAGGAATGTTTCAAGTAACCTACCCAAAAGTTTAGGTTCAAACCTATAAATACTAAAAAGTTTCTGTTTTAGTTGTTTGTTTACTGATTAGTTGAAGCGCTTTTAAAATTAATAAATTTACAAGCACATCGAGCATAAGATTATTATTGCAGACACTCAGACACACCCCGGTTTTACAACATAAACTTGTATACTTGTATATATGTACATGGTGTATATACATATACGATCTATACATTATCTACAATTTCGCTTGTATTTCCGAGGGTCATGGACGAACGGCCCTGAAATCACTTACAGAAGAGCACAGCAACGTGGGGCATTTTCTCAATGATCAGATCCAACATTTCATCGGTAATGTCTTCGATCTGATCGGAACTTGTCTGTTCTTCAAGCCATTTCAATAGCTTCTCCTCATCCTCCAGATTGCCTTCATATATTGTTGGAATGCCTTTTTCAAAGTATATCAGTTTAGGAACTTTATTGATGCCATATTCAACGGCCTCCTCAGGATTGTCGATTTTGACGAAAGTAATGCCCAATGCATCGCATTCATCGTCAATGTTCTCAAGCTCTTCCAGCACCTTTTGCGATTTCTTGTCGTTGTTGTCGTCTGTAAAATGGGATCTTATGGATCAAAATTGCGCCAATCTTCGAACTATTTTATACATATTTACAGAACAGCACTGCAATGACGCGTCCCTCTTTAATCATTGTATCGAGCATTTCATCGGTGACATCCTCGATCTCATCGCGTTCCAACTGTCCCAACAGCCATTTTAGTATTTGTTCCTCATCCATGAGATCGCCATCGTAAACGTTTGGAATTTCTTTTTCAAAGTACACAATTGCCGGAATCTGTAAATTCGGAATCCCCCATGGAGTTGGTTGACTGTTCATTACGGATTTTCACTCGGGGATATTCGTACCGTATCGATTCCGAAATCGGCTGCCGCCTTGGCATCGTCAATCTTCACAAACTGAATGCCATGCTTATCGCAGTCGTCGTCGATTTGTTCTAGCTCCTCCAACACGGTCATTGAATCATCATTTCCATGATCATCTGTAGTAAATGCGATAGTTTGCTATCGAGTGTGTTGATCGATTGACCGGAATGAACATGAATACATACAGAATAGCACAACCAGATTATCGATATTGCTTATTAGCGTCGCTAGCGTCTTGGAGGTAACATCCTCGATAACATCGTCTTCGTCTCCGGTTGATTTATTTTGTACCAACCACTCCAGAACATCTTCCTCACGCTGCAGTTCACCTGCAGCACACACACAGACGGACAATTAGGAGGGATACAGGGTGTCATACAGGGTAGTATACTCTCTACCTTCATAGATGATCGGAGTCTGATGGCGGTAGTAGACCAATGCCGGTAGAGCGCCCAAGTTGTACTCATCGGCCAAAGCCTCGTCGTGAATTTTCACGAAACCGATGCCAAGTTGATCGGCCTCGTCGTCGATATTCTCCAGCTCTTGCAAGGCCTTGGCACATTTGCGGCATTGCTGTTTATCTGGTTATACATATATGCATATAAACATATACATAGACAAAAATTAGATAGATCGTTCACTTTAAACTCAAGTCCATCCCGAGTTGGCATTAGACTTGGCTAGACAGTTGGATTGGTGCTTAGTACAACGATTTATACACTTTTAGTTCGATTTCGGGGTTTCATAGGGACAGATTTTTCAATGCTTTTTATCGGGAAAAGGGGCTTTACAAGTAAGAATCATACGCTGTGAGTATTGGTACGGTTAAGCTTAACGGAATGCTGTGCATGCAACACAAGAATAGAATAGTTTAGATTAGAAGAGTACAGAATGCGAGAGTGCAATGTATTAGACCATTTGGCAGCCAGCAAAAGGTGTTGGATATCGTATTAGCCAATCAAATCAAATTTTTGTTTACAAAAGCCCGAATAAATATTATTATTATAGTAATAATAATTTTCCTTGTGTACAACCTGTTGCAAAATTATTATTCAGAGAGAGAGAGATAGAGAGAGAAAGAGAGGAAGAGAGAGAAAGAGAATACATATTGCATTTGAAAGTCTGCTCAGTTTTTTGTGCTCTTCCCCTCTCACAATATAATGAACAAATATATTAAAAGCTCTGGCTGCTGTCATTTCTATTTTGCCCTCAACATTTATCGCCGTTGCCTTGCACTCGCCATCAGAGAGCTTTCGCTCTGGCATGCGCTGCGTATACGTAATATTCAATCTCTCTGAAGGCCCGACTATAAATTAAACGCCTGTATTAACTTAATTACTATTTATAATCTGCGTTTATATTTTAATTTAAATAAATATTTAAATTCGCACTGAGAGGAGGAGGAGGAGGTTACTAAACGATAAGCAAAATAAATTTTTCGCTTCTCTCGTGAGAAATTTTTTCTTTTGCATCGCAAGTTGCGATTTCCAAGTTTTATTCAGAATACACTAGTTTTATACATGTATTATATTCTTTCAAAAGGCTGTTTATAGTGTTAAACACAAATTAAATACTTTGTATTTTATTGTTACCGATGAATTATAAATAATCGAAAAATTTTAAGTGTAAAATTTTTCTATGAAATTTTCGCGCATACATAAATTTAAGGCAATATATCTGCCTGGGTGAGTGGGTGTCGCCAAGGTGGCAAGGCCACAGACACACGCACACTCACCCATACATTACTGTGTGGCGACAGTGACTAAACATGTTTATGTTTATAATTTTGACAGGTTTCTCTTATTTTTCGATTTTTTTTTGCTTGTTTTGTAAACTTGCGTTTAGTATGCAAAATGCATTAATGAATTTACGGCAGACTTGGGCAAATACTAAAAATAGTGCAAGTCAGTCGGCTAAAATCCACACACACACACACACACGTACACGTGCACACGGTTGTAACACATACATACATGTGTTTGTATTTCTTTATATATAATATTATGTAAATTTGCATTTGGCTGCAACTAAAGAGCTGCCCATAATGACATCCATGCCGGCTCGTGTGTGCCAGCATCTTGATGTATTGCTGTATGCAAAAGCAATTAAAAGTGCTGTCTGTCTGCAGTTCTCAGCGAACAGTACAAAAAACCAGAGTGTGCAGGCATGTGGTGTATTTTTGAATACCCTATAATGAGTGAAGGGTATCTTAACAGCGATGACTCAGCTTTGTAATTCTTTGCCATTTTAAAGCATTTTTTAATCTTTCAAATATGTTATTTATATTTTAATCCTTATCGATAGTAAGTTGTCTATATATTTTAAGCCTTATTAATAGTTTGTGCTCTGCTGTCGATAATAAAAACAATTAAATATAAAGAGAGCAGATGCTCAATAAATAATAATTTATCGCGTAAACCCCCCTCTCGATATCTGCACATATTATAATCCTTGTCTACAGGGTATGCAGTAGAGAGTTTCCCTAGGTACTGTAGACGGAACAATAGATGCGCAAGCAAGCACAATATCTTGTTCTTGTCTCACCTACATGCTGATCATCTCTGCGAAGACCTTTGTGTGCTGTCTGCGCTTGATAAAAATACATGTACTATTGATATATACGCATACACACACACACACACACACACAAGCATATAAATGTTTAATGCGTGTATTTGTGTGCGGGCGTATACAGTTAGTTGTTAGAAAATTGAGCAAAAATAACAGCAGCAGCGAAAAATCATTTTGTTGGCCAACCAACTGCTTCGCGTTTGCTATTTATAGACCAAAAATTGTAGGTGGCTCAGATGTGTTGAAAATACAACAAAAAGAACAGGCCACAGCAGCGGCGAAGAGGAAGAGAAAATTGAGAAGAAAAGAAAAGGCAAACAAATAAATAAAACTTGCTACACTTTGTTGTTCTCGTTGCACCACCCCACCCCACTCAAGCCCTCTTCTCACACCACCCACCACCCCCGCCGCTTGGCATTGGGCCCAGGCCCATACAATGTTAGATAAATACAGAGTTAAGTTTATGTTGTTCTCTCTTGCTGTAGAATTATCCATTTCCTTTTGTTCCATAAATTGTGGCCAAAATATTTCCACATTAAACTAATTATAAACGCCCGCGAACCCATACAGCTTCATAGGCCATGCTGGGTGCGTATATCGAGCAATTATTTCATGCGTATATAGATACATACAAACATACATACAGTATGCAATTTATGCTTAATATGCCAAACAAAGTGTGTTTTACAAATTGATAGAGAGACAGATGAATGGACGGACGGACAGACGAACAGTTCAAAATTTGAATTCTGTATTTGTTGTTGTTGTTGTTGTTGTGGTTGGTTTTGATGTGTTTTCTATAACGATTCGATGGACTGATTGTACCCGCCGGGCTACAGAGCACGGTCTGGCATAGAGCCCAGAAGACGACAGACGTTCCCGATGTTGTTGTAGTCTTAATTATATATGTATGTACATATATCTACGTATACGTAATATCTACCTAATTTAATTTTGTTTTGTGTTTGATATACTATGGCAAATTGTTTGCCAGCAAAAAGTTCGTTATCTAGTGCAGTAATACTATATATAGTATAGAATCAGCTTTACATAGCAATTGCAATTCTGCATATATCAAGAATGCCTTGACTTTTTACTTTCCACACAGCATATAGAACAAATTTGTTCATTTCCGGCATAGCGAATCGACTTGGATTTCAATTTGCGTAGAAACTAAATATATATGCATCATTCTTGAGAGACAATTTTGACATGAATAATGACTTTTATTATGATGAGAAAGGTTGTTCGCATTATATTATATTCCCTTTTGACGTAATCTTGCTTATATAGATTCAGAAGAAAGCCTTTACTGAGTCTTATTTATTATATATCAGAAAGATTCACTATAAGATTGTAACTGATGAAACTATAATCTTGATCCTAATGCTCCCATCTGATAACAGTTTTGCTAATAAAATTTGACTTGTTGGTTTCATTGGAAAGTTATTTTTAATTAGGCCTATAGCAGGGTTAATTTTAGGACATTCATGTTAAAATCGGGTTTGAGTTACTAATTATAATACTCATATATTGACACATTCAGGCACATGGAGGAAAGATTGTTATACATATTTACAAATAGATTTGTACATCGGTTTAACGTTACGGCATGGTGTGTGAGGCTTTTGTGCATATGTAATTTACTGTTGTTGGAAATTTTGATTTAGAGGAAAATTATTGAGGACTGGAAATGCAACGTACTTTAGAATTGATTTAGTTTTGTTTAAAGATTTAAGTAGGATTTTCTTGGCGGAATTTTTTTTTTTTGGATGGTAACAAGTCTAAAGAACAACCCGAAAACATATGCACAAACTTACCCATTACCCTCGGTGGGCAGGTTTCATGATCAGGACCTGTTGTCGTTTGAATAGATACAACGCATACGGATATATATATATTTGCTTGGATAAATACGATATGTATGCGTATGCTTAGAAGTGTCTAGAGGCAGTAAGTACCGCCGCTACGATAGATCTATTATAGTATATATATAGTATTATATATAGTTAAGTTGGCGCCGAAGTTTGCTTGGATTAGTTACAAGATAGTACACGAAAGTTAATAAATATCTATATATGTACATACATTACTAGGTAATTATGTAGTTTGTACCTAAGTTGTATGAATTTTAGTCACAAGAGAGCTTAACTGGAGTTTCTTAAAAGTTCTTATGATAATTGTACTTGTTTTTAACGCTAAAAACTGCAACTGCTTTGAAGTAAATATAATCAAAATATTTCACCAATATGTAAGAATAAAAGTAAATAGATATAAACATAGAAATATATAGAGAAAGATAGAAGGTAATAGGAGCAGAGAATAGGTTGTACTCACAGAATAGCACGGCAACAAAGTCGGTGTCCTCGATGATCTTTTGCAATATCTTTGCGTTTACCTCCTCGATGCGATCGGGCAGATCCATGGCCTCGAGTGAGGTAAGAAAATCGAGCACGCCCTCCTCATCCATGAGATCTCCATCATAGATAATGGGTTCCTTCTCCCTGTTGTGTAGATTGCAGTTAGCTCGTAAAATTTCTTTATAGCAAATTTCTTGCTTGTGTATTACCTGAAGTAGGTGAGCGCCGGGAAATTCTTGATGCCATATTGTTTAGCTAGTCGTTTGTCGTTAATTTTCACAAAGTCCACACCGAAGGAATCGGTGTCATCGTCGATCTTTTCGAGCTCTGCTAAAACCTTGTCACAGGTCACACAGCTACGCGCATCTGCAAAGCAATTGAACAATTATTTATGATGAATAAATACCACAAAGTGGTAGCGCCAGAGGGTGGGGGGTGTCTAATCGGCTTAACAGATTTGTAAACCAAAATGAAAGCGCATAAAGATACCAACATGAATTGACGGCTAGCAACTGTCGCGTGTGACGCCAAATGCCGTGGCGATTATTCATAGCCCCCTCAGGATGCATCATCGGTAGTGCCCACCTCAGCACCCTCCACCCTCCATCTGCTGCTCTTCTTCTGCTTTTTCTTCTTCCTAATTTTCTTGATCATCTTCTCCGCCCCTTTTTGCACCTATACTACATAGCGAGAGAGCAAGAACCGCTAATGGCATTTTGAGGCCCAGCCCAGGGCAAGCTAGTGAATGAAATGACAGCGGCAGCAGAGCAATCGCAATCGCCATCGCAATCGCAATCGCATTGGGTATATGTCTATCTATGCAGTGTACAAATCGTGTATATCGTATATATATGGTATGGTTAGCTATTAATGTGCGCCCAACTGCCAACGGCATTTTGCTAAATTAATTCATAAAATCGCATGCAGCCACTATTAGGGAAATGAATTTGCTACCACACAAAAAGATGTTGCCAATTTGTTGGCGCTCTCGTCATCTCGTCGGTTTTGGGTGGTTGCACGCCCATGCACAATATACAATCTTCAATAATTATTTGCTATATATTTTATACCTCGAACCGATGGGCAAGCAGGAAAAGGATGTAATCGACTTGGTAGAAAAGTGAACCTTAAATTGTCTGAACATACAAAAATGAACCATACGCGAAGACATAAATATAATCCAGAAACATCTCGAGTCATTTCTAAATGTAACAAATGTTTGTTTTCTAAACATTATTTCAGCTCCTTCAATCAGGAAGCGCTTACTTTATATAATTTAGTTTAAAAGGTTCTATTGGTGCTAATCTGTAAGAAATTTGCAGTGTATTTTATAGACAAACCAAGTGGATACAGCACACCAGATTGTTGATTCTTTCTATGCTGGCTAAGTAAACTCTGCTAGCTTGATTTAGCTAACATTGGTTCTTACCGGATCTAAACAACTTTACTATATACTATAAAATCAAACTTGGTTTGTTTAGTGAATTTGCGAAAAAAAAAAAGAAAAGCACTTTAAGGTTTTGATAGCTTTCCGGCCGCAAGTTTGTTGGTTGATTTTTAGCAGGGGAATTTTATGGCCGTTGAGTACATTGACCAGCTGCGTATACGATATATGTATGCAGACAGAGAAGTTGCGTATACGCACTGTCTATTACTCAATGAATTGCCACAAATAACTGTTTGTGTATTACAGAGCGCTGTTGATTATATCTGTTGGGAATATGTATTCTCACAACGCATTGCAATAACATGAATAGCGTTTACTTGAAATAACAAACAGCTGAGCATTTTTATTGCCAATTTGAATGCCGATTCGCAATGATATTCCATTTGCGTAGTCCATATATATATATATATATATATATATATCCATATATATATATATATTCATTTTCTTTTCGTTTTCCTCGCTTCAATACGTTTTATTTCGACTTGTTTGTTTGTTTGTTTAAATCATTGAGTTTGAGTTTTTCATGTGCACAAATGTTTTTCAGTGTCAACAAGCGAACATTTTGGAAATATGTAAAAATGCGCAGGCGTTTTTTCTATCGACAAAGATAGGAGAGAGAAAGAGAGAGAAAGAAAAATGTATATCTTCGAACATTGACTAATGCACTTGAAACGATTTTCAGCTAATTTCTAGCTATATTTTACATTAACTTGCGGCATTGAAGTAATTTAGTTCAATTATAAAAACACATATATCACAGCTATATCTTTTCGAATAGATGGAAAATCTCAAGGAACCTTCGTGCGGCTGAAACAGTATCCCAAGCGCGAAGGTGATTAACGCTTGAAGAATTATTTAACATGTTTATGGAGGCTATTTTTAAAGTGATAAATTGAAATCGCATGGGGCCAGATTTTTGTTTATATGAAATTGGCTTTCCATTTCTATATGTTCTTTATGTTTCCAAATTATTCAATTAACATTTTAATGGTTGATCATAAAACGAAATTTTTCTATTCTGCAGAGAAAATAAACATTGCAATTGAGGTAGATTTTTTATATCTTTCTAACTGTTGAACGTCAGACTATAGCTAATTGCTCGAACTGGAGGGGAATTAGCTGTCTGGCTTTCTGGCCAATTTTGCTAGCTGTCCCTTGGATGCCAAGCGTTTGCGCCAAATTCGTCTAACCAAAGCAACAAAAACTACTCTGGCGACATAAAACACACTCTCAGACACTCACACACACACAAACTCATACATACATGTATTGCAAAAAGCACTAAAATAAGAAGACCAACAACGTACGGAGACGGCAATTTCTCACAGCCAAAGCGATTTCTACTCATAAACAGAACGCGCTGAGATAGCGCAAGGGGGAAAATAGAAAAAAAAAAAAAAAAAAAAAAAACAAAAAAAAAAAAAACGAAACGAATACTACTACCAACAAAAAAAAAGTCGAAAAAAATAAACCGAATGAAAATCTCAAGACATTTCGTACAACGAAATTTTTCACATATTTTCACTTGTATGCGAATTTTTAGAATTTTCACTAGAGAAAATTTATATAATATGGCTTCTGTTACTATTTCGAGTCGCATGGCCATCGTGCGTTCAAGAAGATTAAATCGAACGCCCGGATCTTGCCCATTACTAGCTACAACAACAACAACAAGAACAGCTGAATGGGTGAGCGTGCATATATGTGTGAGTGTGTTTTTGTGTATATGTATGCACATTCAGCTGTATTGGATACTTACACCAAAAGACGGCAACGTAATCCTTGTCGGCCAAGAGTTTCTCCAACTGCTTGGCATTGACCTCCTCGATGACGGCCTCCGGCTCGAGCGGTGCCGCCGCCGCGGGCTGCGATCCTTTCTTGTTAGCGCCATTCACATATCCGGGAAAACTCAGTGCCAGCAACGTACACACGAGCAATGTCAGAGTTTTTAATCGCGTGAAAGTCATCTTGCGACTTCTTTCGATACTTTCTATCCCCTAATTACTTTCGGATCGGTTCAAACTCTTAACTCAAACATGCGGACGTGTGTGTGTGTGTTGATTTGATTTTAATTTCAATAAAATTATTATTATTATTCTTATTGCTTTTTGGAGGTTTTAAATTCGTCGTTTAGCAGCTTTGTCGTTGAGTTAAAAAATTATAATTTTCAAAATTAAGGCACTATTTTTAGTTGAAAAATCGTATTTCTTTCGCGTACACTAATACATATATTTTGTGCTCATATAAATACGGGCGCAAATATATATAGGGTATATATGAGAAAATTAGATTATATATATAAATATATATACATATATAGAAGTGTATGTATATATTTCTATTAATTGAATGTTTCCCGCGGACTGTACTCTTTATTAGTTTCAAATTTTGTTCCACTCCGTGCAGAGGTCCGCTCGCAACTGAAAGTCTTTAGGTGAACATATTGTGCCATCCAAAAGGCCTAGTCGAGCTTTAGGGATCTTATATTTCGGGCTTTTTACTGGCAGCTTTTTCGACGCCAATAGCTTTTAGAATGAGCGATTGAGCGAGCGATGAGCCGCTGCATGATCGCACAAAAAGTATGGTGAAAATTTCAAAAAACTGAGCGAGCATCTTTCTCGTCTTCTTCTTTGCGCTGCAATTCTTTGTTTATGCATCTCGATCTAGACACTTGTGTGCGGCGGATAGATATAGAGACGCTCGGTGGTCTTACGAAACTTCCTGTAAAAACAAAACATAAAAAGTACTCACGAACATGCTTAAATAGCGTATATGTCGTGTGTGTATCTATATATAACGAGAATGACGGTTTAAAGAGCAATTGTGAAATGCGTAAATATCCAAATCACAACAGCTGCGAGCACATGGCCGACATTTGAGCACAACAAAATTGAAACATTTGCTATAACGGATATAATAAAAACCCATGAATCTACACTTTCGTTTTTACAAGTTGGTGCAAATTACTCATAGAAATAATATTATATTTTTGTTGGAGTTTTGATTTATTAGTTCTGCTTTATAATTGCAATACTAATAAATATTTATTTGTAATAAATTTAAAATTTCCGACCATTCATATTTTAAAAATGCCTTATATCGATATCTTTCAAGTCCATGCGCTGTACAACAATCGATTATATTTCACATGCGCAGAGTGCCCGTTCGCTCTGGTAAATAAAACACATGTTTACTTAAAGTAAGTAAAATTAAAGCTTTGGCCGCTAAATGCGATCGGTCACACCTCACACATATCTCTCGAAATTTTGTTAGGATAAAGACGTTCTGCCGTGTTTGTCCCGTCTAAAAGGCAGTTCGGGCGTTAATGCAAGTACAAAACACCAATAAATTAACGCTGGTGTGCGTAGTGCATTATAAATTTAATGTAACAATACAAATTATAACGGTCGAGTTGAAATTGAACAGAATTGTAAAGCATTAACAGTGCTTAGTTAATACGCGCCACTTGAAACTGCATAAAATCGATTAGCATTTGTGAAATTTAAGGTAAACTACAAATCGATGAATGCAAGACGTATTGATTGAACCAGCATTTAGTAAATTCGCACTAAGCGAATACCACAAGCCACATAGAAAAGGTTCACCTTGAACTCTTACCATTGCAAAGACGCCCCATCGTCAGCCGCGCGCAGCATATCAAAGAAACAAATACCTTAACACATTCTGTGTTTGGTTTTTTCATATTTCCTCCTTTGCCTCTCACTACGCGCTTCAAGAGTAAACAAAATTTCGTCAACTGACCGCGAAAACAGACATTGTCCGTCCACTTTGTCTTCAGCTTTAAGCTCTTTGTCGCATATCAATGTGAAGGTGAAAGTTATCAGCTGCAAATCGCTGTTTTGTAAACATTAGTATTGTATGCAACTAGTGTATACCCTTAAAATATACTAGTGTATCTAGATACTGTTGTTTCATCTTGACGCCTGCAAATTTTAAGTTATTACGGAATAGATTTCATAATTATACGAAGTAAATATTAGTAATTATCAGGATAATGTCAATAAACTGGCATTTGTTTACCCGATTCGTTAGGGTATTTACTAATAGAGTATAAATTATTATTGACACTTATTGATTGATTTTCTTATCGGAAAATATTGTTTTGTATGCAGTGGGAATTTAGAGCTTATCATAGATATGTATCAATAAATCGCTTTATATATATATATATATATATATAAGTTGATTGAGCTTGCACCCAAGAGAGTACTTCCTCAATGCTAAATCAAACATATGTTTTGGCCGGCGAGTTTTATTATGCAAACCAGTTTTGTTTAAATTATTCAAATGCCTGACAAGCTTGCTTTTGTCTAAGGAAGCATTCACGTTCCACGGCTTTTCTGCAGTTGTGCTGCAACGAGCGGATTTTTCAAGAAATAACTACCCACGCCTAGGTTAAATTTCAATTGATGCCAACACATAGGGTTTTTCCGTAATTGTACAATTAACTTAATAACAATGTATTAATATGAATCTCTCTATGCTTTGTTGGTTCGTTTTTTCCCAGCAAGGCGCGTGACAATTTAGCGGGGTTTATGTCAATTTTACTATGAAATTGGATGAAATTGTCGCATGGTAAGTGAATTGCATAATAAAATTACCGTATTTTGGTTTATTCATTAAAGTTTGCAGGTACCAAAAACGAATCGGCACCTATGATAAGCAAGAATGGGAGAAAACCGTGGAGCAGCGAATTCTGGATGGGTTCAACAGCGTCAATTTAAAGAACACTAAACTTAAAACAGAACTGATTGATGTGGATCTTGTAAGAGGTGATTAAACAAGAATAGTTCTATTAATAAATAAACTTTAATAAAAATCCCTGCATACTTAGGCTCGACATTTCCCAAGGCAAAGCCCAAGCAAACCTTGCTCACTGTCATCCGTTTGGCCGTTTTGCGGTACCTGTTGCTGCCACTGTATGCACAATGGTGGGTCAAGCAGACAACGCCAAATGCTTTTGGCTTCATACTGTGCCTGTACATCACGCAATTGATCAATTGGGCCATCTACATAATACACAGCAATCGCATTGCGCCGCTTGTCTACGAGCAGGAAGCGAATGCAACTGCTGCTGCAGCCACGCCTGCTGGCGATAAGCAACAATCGGAGGAGAATGCTGATTTGCTTAGCGCATTGCTAATACCCTGCGCATTGAGTTTGCTGATTAGTTTGATACACTCACAGATTGTTGCCACAAATACAAGTCCACTAGGAAGCACTAAGAGCAAATTGCGACGTTTCTCCATGAGCAGCTTGGGCGAGAAGTCCAATGCGCCTCGAGAACATCGTGTGCGTCGACGCAAGAAGTTTGTGCGGTCAGTATCAGCATCTGTATATACCAAATATTCTTAAAATACCATTTATTTGGTACTTACAGTATGCGACAGTCGGAAACCGATATAACCCAAACCAGTAGCAATCACTCGTTACCTGCACGACGTGCCAAACCGACATCCATGGCCATAGAACCAAATGCCAACAGTCCCAGCAACATTGTCGAGCTTAAGCCCTGCACCTGTTCACCGAATCCCAGTGAAGAAACCTTTGCCAGCACAACTGCCATAACCGTACATCATCAAGCTGCAGCAGCTGATAGCACTACCCCCACGGAGCCGATCTATGATCTCAGACAGGTAGCCGCAGCTGCACACGAAAGTCCGCATAAGAAACGCAATGTCAACTGGCATACTCCAATCCAGATCTATGCCACATTCGATCAGAACGAACTGCCCTCGTCCAGCATTGAGCTATGCGGTGTGTCGTCGCCAAGTAGTGCCCACTTAGATTCTAGCTTCAGGCAGCGAAGGAGCATCGGGGATGACGATGGCTTCGAGAGTCTGAACGGCAAGAGCTCTAGTGGCGAGGACAACAATCATTCGCCCAATGTGAGTGGAAGTGCGGGAGCCACAGCAACAACAATTCCCCCTCAACCAAGTCAATTGCGATTGCGTCTGAATGTAAATGGTGGCGGTGGTGGCAGTTGCAACACAAACGCCACCAACGGTAGCAATAGCAATGTGCCGACAACTGATAAAATATACAGAGAATCGACGAGCAGCTGTGCCGAATCAGATGAGTGCGACGATGCAGACATTATATCGAGTCCTGCTTCGGTAGGGACACAAGAGTGCAATACATCGGCAACCGATTGGTTGGGCGTGACGACGAACAGTGAAGATTGCAGCTATACTTCGGAGTTGGAGCAATCGGATGACGGCTTTAAGCATCAGCCATGTACTGACGAGGAACTGCCCGAGTTGGATATAACACCCACAACCATACTCAATCCGCACAGCAGCTTGGATCGCAGTAAGTTGTCGTAATGTGGTTGAAGTCAAGTCGAGTAACCTGCTGTTTTGTCTTTCTTCAGTCAGTTGCACCATTTGGGATCAGCGTGATACAAAGAAGGCACAGCTGTCTGTCTTGGAGATTGCCTCGTGCATAATTGAGCGTGTTGATTCTTTGGGCGTGACTAACGACTATATATACATAGGCGTTTTCTTTTCCTTCCTGCTGACGCTGATACCGACGTTCTGTCGGCTGTGCGAGGTGCGTGCTCTGAATGAGGAACAAGCAGTGAAACATGTTTGATTAAACGCTCGCTTTCAGATCACAATTGATGCGGATAAGGCCAGTGAGATAAGCTACTTTTATATGCCACAACTGCTGTGGGAGAAGTCATCGTCCTCCTTTTTTACACTCTTCAGCTTTGCGTTCGGCGAGGCACGATGGGAGCGCACCGTGCTAGCCCTGGGCTTTGTGCAACGGCTGTGCCTTACACTTATATTGTTCATGATATTTGCTGTGGCAGAGCGCACGTTTAAGCAACGGTAAAGGGAATAATTTACAAATTTATAGTGTACTTAAACTGGGTCTGACCTCATTTCAGTTTTTTGTATGCTAAACTTTTCTCGCACTTGACATCATCGCGACGCGCTCGTAAATCGGATCTGCCACACTTTCGGCTCAACAAAGTACGCAACATCAAGACGTGGCTAAGTGTGCGATCCTACCTAAAGGTAAGATCTTAAATTATATTATATTAAAGTGGAACTTTAATCACTGACATACATCTGCTACAGAAACGCGGCCCTCAGCGCTCGGTGGATATCATTGTGTCGGCGGCTTTTATAGTCACATTGCTGCTGCTGGCCTTTCTTAGTGTCGAGTGGCTCAAGGACTCGGTTCATCTACACACACATCTCACGCTAGAGGCTCTCGTCTGGTCCATCACCATTGGCATCTACTTGTTGCGCTTCATGACGCTGGGTCAGAAGATTCAACACAAATACCGCAGCGTGTCGGTGCTGATAACCGAACAAATTAATTTGTATCTACAAATTGAGCAGAAGCCTAAGAAGAAGGATGAATTAATGGTCTCAAATAGCGTACTAAAGCTGGCAGCGGATCTGCTAAAGGAACTCGAAACGCCATTCAAGATCTCTGGTCTCAGTGCCAATCCATATCTGTTCACAACCATCAAGGTTGTCATCTTGTCGGCCCTGTCGGGTGTGCTAAGCGAGGTGCTGGGCTTTAAATTGAAGCTACACAAAATTAAAATTAAGTAAGCCAAAAATGCAAGATACAAAAAAGAAAAGGAAAAGGAAAGCATTAACAAATTACCAATTGATCCAAATTAAAACTGATGTAAAGAGATTTGTGGCCAACCGGCTAGGCAGCAGATAACGTTATATTTTTCTAGTACAATTTTTTGGAAATGCTTGACGAGCAAAAACAAATGAACTATATCCGAATTATCTATACATAGTTTTTACCAATATACATAATAACAAATAGAATAGTAATAAATTAAGTAAGCCAATGTTTATGTTTATCATGTGATCGTATCGTAGAAGCGTTAACTACTTAAATTATAAATACGACTACAATTACAACAACAACTAATATAAATAAAGTCCTATATTTACAGTATACACACCCACACTAACGTATCTATGTATTAGCTCCTAGCGCGTCGTGCACAATCACATTTTAACATGTTCGCAGAACCATTAGTACACATAACAAATAATATAGCTATCCTCGTATAACTAAAACGAATTGCGTTGTCAACTGACAAGTTATATTTGCAATAAATATCGGAATATAAATTTACCAAAGTCAAAGTTAGAAGTAGTTACTATTGTTTGGTTTAAATAAATTGCTTAAACATATCAAATTAATTGTTAATTTTAAAAATAACATTTTCTGACCATTAAAGATATCAAAAAAGGGTATACTAACTTAATGCAAATGTATCACATGTAAAAGAAGGCGTCGGACCTCCATAAATTACATATATATTTGGAATCTGGATCCCTATCCGAGACGATTGATCCACGTCCGTTTGAAAGTCTGGACCTCAGCTATTACAAAAGCAAGAGACACCAAACTTCGCAAGAAGGTTCCCATATACCGTAGGCTGACTTTATATTCAATTTTTAGTATCATGCCCACCGCCCCCACAAATCGATATTTAACGATTATTGAGAAAAGTATAAAAGTTACGGTCGTAAGCTTTGGTACGAGCTAAGATAAATTAAAAAAAATAACATTCTCCCAAATTACAATCTAATCGGACATTAAACAAAAGTTATTCAAGTCGATTTCTATAGATCAATTTCAGGCACCTCAGTTTCAAACACCTACCGTCTATCTCCATCATCGATAAATCGCGTAAAACTTTTTCAAACTGAAAATATTATATTGTCTACCTAACTGAACGATCGAAAGAGGCAAACAGGGAGAATAATTCCCTGCCACCGGCTGTCTAATAAAAATGTTGTTTTCTATGTCATTTTGAGTTTTTTTTAAAGCTATATTTTAAAACGTGTTACTCAAAATAAAGAACGGCTTTTTTTTAGTATTTATTTCAATTATTTTTATAGTATTTATTTATTCATTTAACAATACTTTGGGTTTTTGCGGAAGTTTTTCCGCTAAAGAAAGCTTTTATAATACTAAAAGGTTGGCTGCACTGTTCGTTTTTATTCGTATTAATCAATATTAATAATAAATAGGTGGCATAGTGGCAGAGAAGTAAGAAGTAAGAAGAAAACTATCGGGCACGATCGATTGTAGCCGTTATTTACTTGTGTTATTTTAATGATTTCTGATTTTCCTTCCGCCTTGCGGAACAACAGATGGCGCTATGGCAACATGACAGCTGATCGCGCGTTGAGTGTGACCAAAGTTCACACGCACGCCAACACACACCTGACGTAACATCATTTGCCATTTCTGTGATCGAAGCTCAATATTCCACACGATTCAACGAGCGCTCCACCATGTTGAAGCTTCCACTGACCCAAATGCTGCGGCATTCGCTGGCCACACAGCTGATACGCAGCCAGACGCGATTGCTTCACTTGGGCGAGGCGAATGTGCTGGCCAGCGACATTGATAAGCAGTCGGTGGAGTACAAGGTATAAACAATTAGCATATGTTGCATAGGAATCTAAACATTTTTCGTTCCCCTGGGCAGGAAAATGCCAGCGAGATGAAGAAGCTGGTGACACAACTGCGCAGCTTGACCAGCCAGGTGCTGACTGGTGGCGGTGACAAGGCCAACGAGCGTCACACTTCGCGGGGAAAGCTGTTGGCGCGGGAGCGCATCAACCTGTTGCTCGACAAGGGATCTCCCTTCTTGGAGCTGAGCACACTAGCTGGCCACGAGCTCTACGGCGACGAGGTAGTTAATTCAGGTGGCATTGTCACCGGCGTGGGACGTGTTTGCGGGTAAGAAGAGGAGCACATGCTGTTTATAAGACTTACTTTACCTTTTGATACTTCTGCAGCACGGAGTGCGTTGTGGTAGCTAACGATGCGACTGTTAAGGGCGGTAGTTATTATCCTATTACGGTGAAGAAGCATTTGCGAGCACAGGAAATCGCCCAGGAGAATCGATTGCCTTGCATTTATCTGGTGGACTCTGGCGGTGCCAACTTGCCGCGACAAGCTGAAGTGTTCCCTGACAAGCTGCACTTTGGACGCATTTTCTACAACCAGGCCAACATGTCTGCCTTGGGTATACCACAGATTGCTGTTGTCATGGGCAGCTGCACGGCCGGCGGCGCCTATGTGCCTGCCATGGCGGACGAAAGTATTATTGTGAAGAAACAGGGCACCATCTTTCTGGCCGGTCCACCGCTAGTTAAGGCTGCCACCGGTGAGGAGGTTTCCGCTGAGGACCTTGGAGGCGCTGATCTACATTGCAAGACTTCCGGCGTGACGGATCATTATGCTGTAGATGATGAGCATGCTCTTTACCTAGCTCGCCAGGTGGTGAGCAATTTGAATCTGGAAGCCACTAACGCCTACCAGGAGCAGTTGCTGTACTCCAGTCAGGGGAACTTTAAATTGGCCAAGCCATCAGATGTGAGTGCTGTAGAAGAGCCACGTTACGACCCAAGCGAGCTCTACGGCATCGTGGGTCCCAATCTGACCAAGAGTTTCGATGTTCGTGAAGTAATTGCTCGCATTGTGGACGGCAGCCGCTTCACGGAGTTCAAGAAGCTTTACGGCGAGACTTTGGTTTGTGGATTTGCCAAGCTCTACGGGCGCACAGTGGGCATTGTGGGCAACAATGGTGTGCTCTTCTCGGAGAGTGCTCTAAAGGGTGCCCACTTCATCCAGCTGTGCTCGCAGCGCAATATTCCGTTGGTCTTTCTGCAGAATATAACAGGTAAGACAGTGTATCTCGAACTTACCATAAAATATCACCACTTTTCGTTGCTAGGTTTCATGGTCGGTCGCGACGCCGAAGCCAACGGTATTGCCAAGAACGGCGCTAAGATGGTAACCGCTGTAGCTTGCGCCAATGTGCCTAAATTTACGGTTATAATTGGCGGTTCTTATGGCGCCGGAAACTATGGCATGTGCGGGCGTGCCTATTCGCCTAGGTTTCTCTACATGTGGCCCAATTCGCGTATTTCAGTGATGGGTGGCACCCAGGCGGCCAATGTGCTAGCCCAGATCACAGAGGATCAGCGCAAGCGTGCCGGCAAGGAGTTTACCGAGGCGGAAGCCCAGAAAATTAAGAAACCGATTGTGGAAATGTTCGAGAAGGAGGGTTCGCCGTACTACAGCACAGCCCGATTGTGGGACGACGGTATCATTGATCCAGCCAACACGAGGCAAGTGCTGGGCCTTAGTCTGAAGGCGGCTCTTAACAATGCTGGTCATCCGACCAAGTTTGGCGTTTTCCGCATGTAATTGTTATCCCATTTACTGGCTGAGAGATTTTGTGCATTTGTGAGCATTTAATGTTCAAACTGTTGAAACTGTTGCATTTATTAGTGTTTAAGTGATGTGTCATTTTGTAAACAAAGTTTAAGGCATGCCCTGAAAAGTTTTTATAATTCAAATTAAATAACGATCAGAACTAAATTGACTAATCAATAATCGATTACTTATCGTTTGACCGTGCCGGCAAATAAGAAGCTAGTGCTAATGTAAAGTTTACAGTCCGTTAACATTTACTTAACATATTGTACACCTTTGCAACACTTGCCAAAACAGCTTCAACAACACTAGTAAGCAGTCGACAATACTACGTGAAAACGGTTCGTCATAGAATTTGGGATTTCTTTGTCGAAAATATCGTTGAAATATTAAATATTTCAGAATTAAATAAATCAAAGACTATTCAGAAATTAATCATTTGGGTGAGTGCATAATCGGTAATCAGTGAACCAGCGGCATTTGCGGAATATGCTGTGTATGTGTCAACTGAGTGCTGAGTGTGTGAGTGAGTGTTCATATTGGTGAATGTTGCTGCTGCGGCGGCGGCACTTTGCGTTTTTTGCTTCATCTTGAATGTGTGCATGGCAAAATCTAGAAGTAGCGTCAGCAGAAAAGAAAGTTCAACGGCAAAAAAAATGTGAGAGTTGCGCGTGTATGTGGCGATTTTAAAATAGCCTTGCCGAAAACTTCAAGTGCACACTTGAGCGCAAAGTAGGAGAAAATATCTGTACATGCTGCGCGTCGGCGATGCAACGGTGTGCGTGTGCCTGTTGTACGCATTAAATGTCGCCCGTATTGCAGGCGTCCGTCTGTGAGTGTGCGCCCAAAAATAAAATGTGTGCGTGAGATGCTTCCTCTGTGCATGTGTGCGCGTGTGTGTGCTTGCGCGCGTTTGTGTGTGCCTTGCAACAGGAACAGCCATAAAAATTCCACTGCCGCATTGCAATTGCAAAACGTCTTTGCGGCTAATCTGCGCTGCGTCAATTCCGTTACCTTTCGCCACTTACGCATGTCATTTGTGTGTGTGTGTTTGTTTGTGTGTGTGTGTGTTTGTGTATGTATATGCAGTTTTACCTGCCACAGCCGAATGCAATTTTAGCCACACCGGCTTTAGTTACCATATTTCCATTCATTTCCTGTGGCCAGGTTCAGGTTCTTGGCTTCGGTTCTTGGTCCCATTTCTGTCAATTTGGTTTCTGCCAATTCCAATTATTTGCATGACGTCATCGGCTTGTATGTCAGCTCTTTATGCGGTCTATCTGTCAACCCCCGCACATTGTTGTCCAATCAATTGCTGCACATGTGTGCGTGCATGTGCGAGTATTGGCGATAGGTGTTTACTCAGTCGCCCTGTGGCCAGAGCGGACGCCTTGGCTTGTTTTCTTTTAGTTGGCTATTATTTTTTATTGGCTTCGTTAAAATTGCTGAGCCAGCAGTGAGCTGAGCTGACGCGCACGCCGACGCTCTCAAAACTTGCCGGTTTTTTCACACTTTGGCAGATCAGCTCTCGCACACATGCGTAGCATAGTTATGAATATGTGCTTGTGTGTTTGTGTATATGTATGTGTGTGCTTGTGTGTTTAGGTGGGGTATGCAGCTCATGTTTTTTGATCTTGCATAAGAAACGATTTACGCTGATGATTTGAAAAATAATGTTGAAAGATGCCGATAAGTAGATGGCCGCTATCGATAAATAAATATCGTGGTAATTATCATGTGAGTGAGCGCGTGAGTTAAATTTTTGCTGATGAAGGAGTCATTTTATGAGTTGTTCACCCTCTGTTCTAGTTCCGTTTAATTTGTTTGCCACAACTTCCGTTGAACAGTGGCATGCACATACACACACACACACATAGACTTAAACACACCAATTATAGGCAGAGCACAGTCAGCGGCAAACGCCCCCGCTCCATAGCTCGCTCATACTAATCATACGGCATCGACATGGCAAACAAAACAAATCCCCCGTAATGAGTTTTCAACTTGTTGTATTTGGGGCAGTTCGCCTTGCCATAGTTGTTGGCGCGCACTTCAATCAATAAACAACAATAGCAACAACAGCAGAAGCAGCAGCAGCAGCAGCGACACACAAGCTGCAGGAGGAGGGAGTAGGGAGGACAGAGTAAAATACTAACTCGCATTTGTATGGAAGTTCCGGCAACAGCCCCAACTTGAGTTTATAACATCATAGCCCGCCCTTTTTGTTTTGGGTTCATTGCACTTGCCACTATAACGTGGCAAAACTTTACACACACCAGCACACACACATACAGCAACACACACAAACACACACATAGTGCTTGGGAACTATGGCCTGATATTTATAGGCACATTTAGGCGGCGTCACCCCGAAAATGCCGGCTAATTCGATTCTTTATCAACGTGTGTTTTCTCTTCTCTTGCCCACGTCTGTGGCATTGGTCTTGTCTTCTGCTCTTGATAATGCCAAATGCCTACGACGCGTTATAGCTGACGCAGCGCTATAGCTGCAGCGCGATGCGTCGGCAATATGACTAAGAGCAGACGCTGACGCTGCTCAAGAAGCAACGACTTCGACTGTGGCAGCGGCAGCGGCAGCGGCAGCGAAGCGTTGACAACCCACCGCCCAGCATCGTTGACTGAGCAGGCAGCAGTAGCAGCGACGGCAGCAGCAACAACAGCAGGCAAGCAGCCGGCACAGTCCAAGTTCATTGTTCGTTGGCTCCAGTCTCGCACGGATTGCGCCGCTATCTTTTTATTTTGCCGCTCTTGTTTTACTTCATTTTTCATTCCAATTTTAATTCTTCTGATTGTGTGCGTCTTCGGCGTCGCGAGTTCGCCAATTCGCTTGAGTTCTACGCTCGTTCGTAAGTTTTTGATTAAGCTTTACCACTGTTCAATTCAGTTCAGTTCAAAAAGGTTTCCTTAAGGAGTTGCTTAGCCTTAATTAACATAAGAATATGTTTTGTCCAAATTAAATTTATTTGCTATTCTTTTATTTCGTGAAACTTGATACTGATTTCTAGAGGCATCCGCACAAAATCGCCCCGTATCAACAACACAGTTTATGCAAATAGACCTAGAATGTCTTTTTTTTTTTTTATTCAATTTACATAGGCTGTGTGGGTGCAATTCAAGCAGGCTTGGAACAACTATTAACTTGAACGCGTCGATAAGTTCATTCAAATTTCAACGTAGCTAAATGAAGTATTGAAAAAAAAGTGTTCAAAAAAGACAGATATAAATAAATAAAAAAATACAGAAATCAAAAGAAAATCAGGTAAAAGCTAATTAAAATGTTAAATTCCGTGGAAACACGATGTTACATTTAAATAGGAAAGTGCAAATGGCATTTGCTGAAAACATTTGCTAAACTAGCAGAAACAATTAAAAGGAAAAGTGGCGGACGACTTTTCGTGTGTCCGCGGCAATAGTAATCAACCGCATGCCACATGTTACATGCCGCATGCCACACAGTTGTTGCAATTGCCGATGGCTGTGTTTGTTTGTGATTATCATGATCTTGATATTGAGGCACGCACATGCGCGCTTCAATGCACAAACTAACACACCACACATACATGCATGCACACAAATAGAGGAATAGACAGTCGAAAAGCAACATCGAAAATAATTATTAAGCAGGCCGCCATTAACAGCATGAGCCACTCCCACACACCTTTCCATATCGGGTGAACTAAGTAAATAATTAAATCATTTCCATCGTTCCATATGTTTTTCAGCAGCGAGCAGAAACCGTTTGAACTAAAGAGCCATGGCTGTTAACGTATACTCCACAAATGTGACGTCAGAGAATCTGTCGCGTCACGACATGCTGGCCTGGGTTAACGATTGCCTGCAATCGCAATTCTCCAAAATTGAGGAACTATGCACTGGTAAGTCTCACCTTCGGGCTCGTTAAATAGATCGATCGATTGTTCGATTATTATTAAACGCTTTTCCTTCTACTTCGTGTCCATATTTAGGTGCCGCTTACTGTCAGTTCATGGACATGTTGTTTCCAAATTCAGTGCCCGTCAAGCGTGTCAAATTCCGTACGAATCTGGAGCACGAATATATACAGAACTTTAAGATCTTGCAGGCGGGCTTTAAAAAGATGTCGGTCGATAAGGTAATTTCGTAAACTTTTTACTGAAACATTTGTTTTACAAACTGTTTTGATTTTTGATTTAATTATGAATTTCTGTTATTGATTAACCAAAACACAAATTGTGCACACTTACATGATTAATTTATTTAAGAGAACAGCTCAGTTCCGTGTGTGTGCCCCCTGATTCTGTTTAGTATCTAGTTAGTTCCATATGCTAACCCATCAAAATCCCAGTCTGTACCCAGATAAGTAGCGCGTTATCCTTGTGTCATGGGGCCATGTTGAGTCCATCTGTCAGTCTGTTCACGTTTTCAAATATATGATATATGATTGATTTAGAAGAAATTTCAGTTTGTAGTACTTCACCAATCACAATGTAGAAAGTCACTTTATTCTATCTTCATTTTTGTAGTCAAGTGCAACTAAAGAGTGGCGGGCGCAAGTCGCGACAAGTTTTCTATACACATGATAATGGTTTGACTTTAATATGTGTGTTATTAACTGACATTTCCGTTACAAATCAACAAAATACAACAACAATGACATTGTGCTGGCACGAACCAATCGCAACAACAACAACAACGGCAATGAGAACAGATAATACCAGTCGACAAGCTTATAAAGGGACGTTTCCAAGACAATTTCGAGTTCCTACAATGGTTCATGAAGTTCTTCAATGCCAATTATGATGGACGTGAATATGATCCATTGGGCCCCCGAGGCGGTGTCAAATTGGGCAACGGCGGTAGTAATGCCGGCAGTGGCGGTGGCAGCAGCAACACCGATCTGCATCTGATGCAGCGTCGTGCCCAGCAGCAGCAGCAGCAGCAGCAGCAGCATCATGTGGTCAATAGTAATCGCCTTACAGTAGCAACATCGGTATCATCAGCGGTTCACAATGCCCGAAACCAACAACAACAATACGGTATGGCAAATGCGAAAGATAGTGAAAGTGACGGCGATGAAAAAGATGATAAAGAAGCTGGTGACGGTGATAGTCGCTGTATGCGATAGAATGATCTGTTGCTGTGTGGGCAACAAACGAACGTGAAGCACGCAGAAGGGTTAAAATCACAACAAAAACTACAACAACACCCACCATTTGGATAACGTCAGTGCACCCACAAGCAGATCCACCCACCACATGCACAACATCCCAGCACGGTACAGTCCACGCACACACATGGGAACACACACAAACACATACAGAAATCCAAACACCTAGACACACACATAGAACACACATTGTCTTGAGTTGATTTTTCGTTTGTCCTTGTTTTGTGTGCACATTTATCATGTATTTTCTTTCAGTTTGTTAACTTAAACCTTTTGTCTTCTGTACAGTGTTCGCATTATTCTCGGTTCATTTTTCTTCTACGTCTTGCTCTTCACCCACTCAAGAACACTGCATATTATTGTCTCTTTCACACATTTTACTTTTAGATAATACCTATTGACAAATTGATAAAGGGTCGATTCCAAGATAATTTCGAATTTTTACAATGGTTCAAAAAGTTCTTCGACGCCAATTACGATGGCAGAGATTACGATGCCAGCGCCGTACGAGAAGGTGCGCCCATGGGCTTCGGCTCTGGCGCAGTTAAATCTCTGCCCGGCACAAGCAGCGGCGGCGTGTCCAGCTCCTACAGGCGTCCGGCACCGGCGTCAACGACAAGATCACCAGCAACAGTGACAGCCTCAAAGCCCAGTAGGTTTTCTTGGTGTGGTTTAGTTTTCACAGTCCTTAGACAACAACAGATTAACAACATAAAGACAACTAATAATACAAATATTTATAACACTAATGCATTCAGTCATTTTGTATATACATCTAACATGACATCTAACTGTTCCTTGCCTCATATATTATTTAATTTAACTTAGTATTTAACTTAACAAAACTGAATGCACAAGCTACAAAATGAAACAAAAAACATACAAAGCGACAATTCCAAGCAAAGCCAATTGACGTGCTTCACGTTTGTTAAATAATCGTCCGATTCGGTGCAAATTACGTCGAGATTAACGTAATTCTCTTGTTCTATTTGCAATCCAAGCAGTTTCTAAGGTGCCGCCACGTACGACCAATGCGACGCAACCAAACAGACTGGGCGCTGGAACCACGGGCGCTGTGAAGAAGAACGACGCGGCTGGCGCGGCATCCAATCAGCAGATCGAAGAGCTCTCCAATCAGGTTCGTCCAGAGGTAGTTAAAGAATGCGCTATCAAAATTTATACGTTTGTTTGTTCATATCACTGTCTTTAGGTAATGGATATGCGTCTAAATCTCGAGGGTTTGGAGAAGGAACGCGACTTTTACTTTTCTAAGCTGCGCGATATTGAAATTCTGTAAGTTGTCGGAAAAGGGGGAGTCGAATTCCTTTGCACATAAACGTGACACTAATCTATTCTCTTTGGTCTGCCCACAGTTGTCAGGAAGCCGATGACGCTGATCCAGCTCAGCTGATTCAAAAGATTTTGGACATACTATATGCAACTGAGGTAAGCGAGAGATTCATTTTCAATACGACAACTTGCATAATCAATGTGTTTTGGTACCACAGGATGGCTTTGCGCCACCAGACGATGCACCACCAGAGGACGAAGAGTACTAAGTGTAATCAACAATCGGACCAGCCCACGCTTAATAGATTGTTGCACACATATTCAAAACTTTAAACAAAGAACGAAAGAAATAACAAAAACAATTAATATTAATTGCTGCGCTACAGTAAAGAGTCAACATAAAAATCAAAATGTGTAACAATCACAGGAAGAACACAGTCATCAACGAGAAGATCATCATCCACACGATACAATTAAACACGCACTGGATAAATTACTGTAAAAGAACTATACATTTGACGGTAACATCAGATCTTAAACACGAGAAAGCAACAAGAAATAACTCACTTTAGATGATTGGTAAACGTGGCTGAACTGTTTATAAATAGCAAATAGCAGCTATCGGTTGAACATGAAACTGTATTATTCATTTTTAGGCTCACGACTGCTCAATTTTGTTTAAACACAAAACTGTGTAATGTTCGCTAGCATTTTAAGTACAATATATCATCACACATGACACGGAATATCGGCAGCTTTATGTTCAGTCGTTGGCTGAATTTGTTAATTATTAACATCGAGAAGCATCGAAATAATGTATCATGTATCTAAATTTGTTGTATCAGAGTAAAACGAAAAATATAATAAAAAAAATAAGCGTAGAAAACAATAGTTGACAAAGAGGACTCATGTAAAACCCAAAACAGAAAATTGTTAATGAAACTTTACACTAATGGCAGAATAATTTGTTTATTTCTTTAACTTTAGAGATTTGAGATAAGTTTTTGCCTGTATTATACAAAGTTGAATCGTAAATTCTACGATTGTCTAAATGCTAAAACTGATGAATTTAATAAGTTTAATAAATTTGTATTTCGTTTTGAGTGTTGTGTGTAGTGATCAGTCCCGAAGGTGTACAATGTCAAGTACTAGGCGTGATGAGATACATATATGAAATTTGCATTCATAATATAAGTTTTTTGAATTTTCGATTTCTTAAAATAACATAACACGAACAATGCAAATGCGTAATATGAATATAGTAGTATTTAAGCCATTTTGCTCTCAATTCTTTTTAGTTCTATATTTATATGTAAAAATCCGAACGTTAATAGATTGAAATAAAAACAAAAGCAACTTTCTAATTTCTAAAACTTTTTGATTTATTTTTTTTAAATTTTCTTCAAACATTTGTAGATTTCCTTTGCTTTGGCTTCTCATTCTTTATCTGTCTGTCCAAGCACCTGTAAATATTTTGTTGATGCTTGAAAGATCATGACTAAAATTGAAAAACTTAAGATATACATATAATGTATGTTATTGGGCTGCATAAACCATAAGCATTCAAATGTGTCTGTATAAAAAAGGTTCTATATAATAATCTAGAATAAAAACCAAAACAAATATGTTGCTTGATTCAAAATTTATCTCATGCATTTCTCATTTTCGTTTCGAGTACATTGTACAAAATGCAAAATCATTTAACAAAATGCCACCTTATAGTTTTAAGTTTTGTTAAACTATTTTACGGCAGCCTGGATCTGGGGCTGCTTGTGGGTGCCATCGCAGAAGGGTCGATGTGTGGTCTGCTTGCAGTTGCAGAGCCAATAGTCGCCGGTTTCCTCCACCTTAAATCGAATAGGCCTGCGGGCAATGGCAAATGGTTTGTTAATCACATACATATTTTGCAGACATATTTTTTGTTAGACTCACCTAAGCTTTATCTTAAGAAATACGTTTTTGTGCGTGCCATCGCAAAGGGGCTGCGACTTGGACTTGCCGCACAGGCACCAGCTGTAGGTTTTATCTGTTGGCAAGGGGATTGCAACATGTGTGTGTTGGTTATATAAACATATGTATTTGATAATTCCACTTAAACGCACCTTTTTCCAAGTGGAGTTTGAATGGACGCTTGTCGAATATGGCGCCGTTTTCACTTTGCAAATTCGCTGTTTGCTTATCCTCGAGCAGATTTTTTGGTATCGTCTTTGCCTTTGTATCAGTCTCAGCGTTCGTCTTGGCGCTGGAACTATAGCAAATTTTCTGGGTAAACAGCAGAGAGAAAATTGTTAATAAAAGAAAATACGCTGACAAATTGACATTTCCAGCTATTGTTACCTTTAAGAGCAGGCGCCCTGGCAGGTTACGTCTTAAGATAACAGACATTTTCAGCAATAGTTTCACTAAAACCAGTAGAAGTTGCAATTTGCAATAAGAATGGTCAACAAAAACAGCTGTTTGTTGCAGTGTGTCCCTACCGTTAAAGCAATTAATGTAAAAAAAACACTAGATGGTCACTCTAACATTGCCAGTGTGTGCACAAGAGGTAAGTTAACAATAGATTTGGTATTAAAATACCAAAACCACTGTGAGTAATTTATTTAATTTTGAAATACTCAAACCATATCCTTATCTTGTGTGCAAAAACACAAGTATTCATAAATAGGTAACAAATGAATATATTACGCCTAGTATATCCAACCAGATGAGCAAAAGGAAGCAGTCAATATCGTTCCCCCTCGCCCCTAAACTGTGTTTAAAGATTCACGCGATTTCACAATGAACTTAAAATCTGTAAACTGATAAGAAAAACACTTAAAGCCCCAGGCGACAAAATGACAGCCATGTTCCGGAGATATGATTTCGATTTGGGAATACTACGTTGAAAAATTAAACGTAGACATTGCAATAGCCGTGTGGGCTTTATCGCTGCACACAATCATAAGGAATTTCAGTCTGAAAATCGAATACGAAAAACGCTTTAAGTTTTGTTTAGTCTCGTTTTTACGTAAGATACTCAAGATAAGATGCTCACAGACTACACGAGTCAAGGTGTTTATCAAGCGACCCCAATATAACAAGCTGATTAGCTGACTTTCGTCTAATACAACTCTGTGCTTTGTGTTTTTATTAAAAATACTAAATGACTTTTTTCTCCTCTTTTCTTCTTTTTTTTCTCTCTTGGTTGCTTTTGCTGAGTTATTTTCATTTTCTTTTTGGAACTTTTGAGTATAAATAGAGCTGACGGTGTCTAGAACTCGTCGTTGAATGGATAGTATTTATGATTGGCCATGCCGCTGAACGGAACTGTGCGCACGCCCGTGTGATACTTCTCCATGGAGGCGACATCCTCGGGCGTCAGTTCGAAATCGAAGACGTTAAAGTTCTCGGCAATGCGCGTCGGATTCGAAGACTTTGGCAGTGGCACAACACCGATTTGTATCAGATAACGCAGGCAGATTTGCGCCGTAGAGCGACCGTATTTCTTGGCCAACTTCTGGGCATGATCATCGTATAGAAACGGAGGCCAGTGGCGTGCAGGCTGTGGTCGCGCCAGGGGGCAGTAGGCGCAAATGATCAGATCATGCTGCTTGGCATGGGCGCGCAACTTGTGCTGCTGGAAAGCCGGATGACATTCGACCTGGTTGACGACGGGCTTGATGCGACAATTGGCCAGAACGCGTTCCGTTTGGCTAGCATTAAAATTGGACAGTCCGATGCTGCGTACGAGTCCCTGGTCGACCAGTTTCTCCATTTCCCGCCACGTAACCAGATAATCCACATCGGTCAGCTCCAGAGTGCCATGTACATTGCTGTCGTTGTGGAACTTCTGGCCAATGGGCAGATGCATCAGATACAGATCGATGTACTCCAGGCCCAAGTTGCTGAGACTCAGTTTAAAGGCGCGCTCCACAATCTCGGGATCGTGGTGTATGCCGCCCAGTTTGGTGGTCACAAAGATATCCTCACGCTTGATGACGCCCTCCGCGATCTTCTCGCGTATAGCATTGCCCACCTCCTGCTCGTTCTCATAAACGAATGCGGTGTCTATGTGTCTGTAGCCAACATCGATTGCCGCACGTGTGGCCTGATACGCCTCCGACTCGAACGATTTCCAGGTGCCCAGGCCCAGCACTGGCATTTCCTGGCCATTGTTAAGTTTCACTCTCGGCGCTAGATTTGGCATTTTGTTGATAATTAGTGACAAATTAAACTCTCTGATTACTGATGCGTTTCAAAATTTCTCGTCCCGTCTCGTCTCGATCGACAGCGCAATCTGTTCCAGCACGTACAAGGTTTAGTGAGCGACTAATGCGACGCTCACCCAGCCGGTTCTACTAAGTTCCCGATGCGTGATTCAGCTGCCAGTTCGCAATTTCAGAGCCCGCAGCGCTGCGAGTAACCTGTAATTGTGTTGAGTGGGGCATGCCAGACTTGTGGGAATACATGTGTATACGAGTGTAGCAAGTAATTTAAAGTTAATGGTTAATAAAATGAAGCTTCTCTAGGTAGACTATAGTTGAAAGGTTTTATGTCTAGAGTTTTTTAAACCCTGATTTGTTAAAAGCTTTTTATCGTGCGTATTGTCCATTGTTAAACTTTACCCAGTTCAGTTTATTTCGTGTTCTATCAGTCGCACAGTATATCAACTAAATCAAAGATAGCTAATATTAAAATCCAATTGAACCAAACGCTAGAACCTTCTATAGGGTATTTGCAAATCATGCTCTCCACACTTACCGCTCTCCGGTTTATTTCGTTGAGTCATGCGATGAACTCAGCAGTAGACGCCAAGTGGTTTTTCCCTTCCCTGCAAGCTTTAAAGCGCAAAAGCTTTCGCTCTCAAGCTTTTTGTGACGCGCTGAAATTGAAATTCACCCAGAGTTGTCTACATTGTATTTTTTTTTTTTGTTTTTTGCTAACACATAAAATTTTATTTGAATATTAGGTAAAGTTCAAAATGTTAGACATTCAAAAGTTACATGTGTCGTACGCTTAGTTGACTGCAAGTTGCAACATTTAAAGATTATTGTTAAAATATTTTTGGTAGCTTTGCATAAATTGTTCTTGTTTATAGTTAGTTATTAGTTTTGTAATTGTATCGGTATTTGTTAGTGGCTATAAATGGTTAAAAGAGCTGCTCCTGGTACACAATTATCCTTGATCGGTTAAATATGTATGCAATAATACGTAATACTCAAAGTTCTATGCTATTTCATTAAGATATATTACTATATTGTTTATGTTTATTTCGCCCGTTTGATGGCTGCTAATTGGTTTGGTGTTGTATTCTTACTGTGAGCCCCGCGCTGGGAGCGTTTCATTAAAACTAGTCTATTATAAATTGTCGTTATTTTAGATATTCTTCGTTTTAGTTTTTGGTATTTTGTAAGTTTTTTAGTAAGTAAAATTGTCAAGATTGTATTCGTTAGACATGTAAACATTGTTTTTGAACATTAAGTTAGATGGTTTTATTTTTGAACATTTATCGACTTTTCCAAATATAGAGTGCCTGGAAAGTTGCAACGGAGGTACTTCCAACTATTTAGTTGGGATCTCTCTTTTTCTCTCTCTTTCTCTACGCATCTTATACAAATTTATGCAAAGTGGAAGATTGAAAGTAAAAATAAATATATTGAAAGAAACCTTGAAATGTTTCGTAAGTTAAACTAAAACTCTGTAGAGATTCTTTTAAGATTGTCAAATCGAATCACAATTTAAAATTTTGAATTTTTTCTCATCTCCGTTATAAGTTGTTTACAGTTGTATATATAGCTTGTTATCGGTATATTGGAAAGATTTCTGTATAACTTCCAACATAGAAGTACTACAAAATATATGTATATTAATGTATAGAGCTGTATATATAAATGTTTGACACAAAAATGTTGGAAACGTTCCTTACGCTACGGTAGATCCTAAGTATTTATTACGTTATATTATTGGGCAAGCATACGCATAATATGCAAGTATTATCCTATCAACCCGTTCCATTTAGACAACGCCTTGGTCTAATCAGCTAAATTAACATTTAATCTACATATTCTGAAGAGTTTTCGCAAGGGAAAATGGTTCGTTTTAATTATTGTTAATTAGCAATTCTAAATGGACGACTCTGACGAAAATACCCCATTTCGTTTTCATTTAAATTATACGTTATTCGTGTTTTCATATTCATTTTCATTTTCATTTTCGTTATCGTTTTTCTTGGTAGATAAAGTAATTAAAGGCTTTGAATTTCCTACGTTCTTTTTTTCTTTTTGTCGATCTTAAAAAAATTGGTGTTTTGCGTTGTTTGAAAAATCAATTCAGAATTGATCGGTATACTTAATAAATTATAGAATCGTTCATTTACAAGAGTTTTTAGTTTTGATTAAAAATTCGTTCGTCTGTCGGGGGAAACCTCGGAATGATCGATTTTTATTCTCGTATTTATTTCCTATGTAAGTGTGTGCGTGTGTGAGTGTGTGCTTGTGTGTTTGAGACTTAGGATAGTGTGAAAGTTAAATAAATATGTTAATTCTACAATCGATGCTAGGTGGTTGGGTGAGTAGCCTACGAAGTGGTTCTAAGTGGTATGTCGTTGTTTGAGAGACCTTTATGGGAGAGGAGTTGGTTTATCTCGATACTACATGTATGTACGATATCTAGGTGTATAACTACAATTATATTTTGCTTCTCTCTCTATCAAGTGCAAGTGCTACCTTCTATGAGACCCGATGTGAAATGATTAGTACAATTAAAGTAAGGGTTTGCAGTTATAGAGATAGTTAAGGAAGTTAAACTCTATAGCTTTGAAAGCAGCTGCAAGGGTTGTTTGTTGGATCCCATAAAAGTCACACCTTCGCCGCCTAAATTAATTCTACTAGGTATGTACAACTGAATAATGTCGTCTTTTGTACATATTCTACAACTAATAAGGTCCCTCTCCAGTGTTTAATATGATATTCCTTTGAATATGCTGCATATTTTTGCAACCCAAAAGATTCCGATACATATTACAAAATGAAGAAAACAAAAAAAGCCGAAACAACTGAAATTATCGGACTATATAAATATGTGTGGGTGTGTTTTATTTGTGGATTGCATAACTTAAGCATTTACAGGTGAAAACGAGGACTTAGGACTAGGTTGCTTAAGGGCTAATAACTAGTGGTAACTAGATTTGATTAACGTATGTGTTTATTCACGGTAGTTAGTCGCTCGCCAATTCTACGTATTTATCTCGCTTACAAAAATAGATTCCATATTCTGTATCCCTCTTTATTCATCTTACTTTCACACTTTCTCTTTCGCTCGATTTGCATCATAGCCGGATTTTTCGCTTTGTCGTTCTTTCTTTTCGGGTTTTCCCACTCGATTTCGAAAGTTTTCGGGATATAGTTAGTACAATTTTTGCTGTTGTTTCTTTCTCTAAATGTTTAGTATCACACACGCCCACTTTTTGTTGGTTTCATCGCTTCGCTTGTTTGTTTGTTCTTTGGGTTGGGGGGAGGGATTCCGGTAAATTCGTTCGCTCCCAATGCCAATTTTTATTTTTGTTTGTACTAAAGCAAAAAGTTTTTTGTTTTCAGGATTTGCCCTGCAATCAAATGCAGTTTCAGTTCATTTGAGAAATCGAGATAGATATTCTATTTTTTTTTCTTTCATTAGTTAAAGGTTTTTGCTATTTGTTGTAACATACACGCGCTAAGCTTACATAAATATTACTTAGTTTCTGGCTAATGTGAATAAAGTTGTTAGCTTATTTGTTTCTGTGGGAATTCGCAGAATGCACTGGAAGGGGGCTACCAACTCAGCTAAGCTCGTAACTGTGCAGCTAACTAGCTTTGCTGCAATACACCTTATATGTTATGTTATGTTATGTTATATTTTATATATGTATATAGAGATTTATATAGACACTAAGTACGTGCTAATCTAAGTGAACTAGACATGTTTGACGGCAATTTAGTTATTATTTAGCTTCCTGGTGGGCTCCACCTTCTGTGACATGGCAGTCAGGACGCGTTGATTGTCGATCACGCGAAAACTGCTAATATATGAGCGCACCTCGCCTTCGCTCTTGGGGGAGGGTGGTTCTAGGCCTGTAATGAGCAAGGAGAAAATTGTTGTAAGGTTAAATAATTGAAGAGGGATGAAGTCATAAATGAAAAATAAAAGAATTAACAAGTTAAAACAAAAAAGAAAGCCCAGGTTTCATACCCTTTCAGTTACTCCAAATATTAAATTGGCCGATAGGTTCTACGGCAGCTTTCCGATTTTGTTAAAACTTGAATAGCATTTAATGGACAACATACTTAGACATATATCAGAAAAGTTTGACTGCGATATCTTGAAAAATTTCAAAAATCGGTCTATAGATTCATTGGCAGCTATACGATATAACGGTCCGATCCAGCGCGTTCCGACTAATTTACAGCGTGCAGCGATAAGAAGCATGTATATCAAGTTTCATCAAGGTAGCTCTAAAACTGAGAGACTAGTTTCCGTTGCAACGGACGGATGGACAGACGGACGGACATAGCTAGTTCGACTTCCCTATTGATGCTGATTAAGAATATATATATATGCTATATAAGGTCGGAAATGTCTCCTAAGTTGCGTTGTAAACTTCTGGCCAAAATTAATATACCAGCTGCAATGGTATAAACAAGCTACAGTCATGATAGCCTTACAGTAAGATACCATTCGTCAAGCTTTGAAAAACAAACCGATAACAAAGTTTTTCATCTCCTATTTCCATCTCACTTTCACACACTTATGTTCACCCTGATGTTCACTTTAATAACTTATACGTTTGCGATTCGATTTGTTATATAGGTGCATATATAGTATACATCCATGTGAGTAGTAGAAAATAGTTATTTAAAGTGTTATCTCGAAGAACGTTTTCCCAACTTACCCAAACTTCTCGAGCGACAGAAGCGTATGGTGCGCATTGTCTGTGCCATCATGTGCATCTTCTCGAAGTTAACCAGCCCGTCGAGGCTGGTCTTATTGCCCTCGTGAGCGAACGTCATGTCCTTCAGCAGCAGCGGCATAAAGGGAATCAGTGGCGGCTGTAGTTTGCCCACGAAGACGCGATAGGCACGATGATTGCGACTGGGATCGATGAGGGCCTCGAACTCTTGAAATATCTTGCGGAACTTCGACGGTATCTTTTCCCAGGTCTGATGCATTCGCGTCACGGCCATATTCGATAGCCCCATGACTACAGCAAAGAAGGCGTTCAGATTCTGGTACTCCTTGCAACTGAGAAAGGAAGGGGTAAAATTAATTGAGGTCTTTCAAGTGAAATGGGGCGGAGCGACGATACTTACTACGCGGCCAGCTTGATGAATTTGCGCACCAGTCCCACACGCTTGCTGAGACTGGGCGTGGAGACGAGCTCGGTCACAATCCAGTACTGCACCTCGTTGAAGCGCCGCAGAAAGACATCCAAGTTGGCCGTAATCTGTGCGGAAAAACGGAGAGCACATTAGAGGCAAAGTTAGACAACACATTTTGGTAAGCTTTAATTGCTTGAGAGAGTCCTTGAGGCAGTCGAAAGAGCGAGAGAGAGAGAGAGACAACAAGGGAGAGAGAAAGGCAGATGGAGCCGCTCAGCTCGTGGCAAAACTCAATTTGCAGCAACATGACAAATGCCAGACTTCTGAATAGTTTACGGCAAACTTGGGTGCTGTAAGAATAGTCAAATTGCTTGAGCCAGGGATGGCAAGGAGTAGCAAGGGGCAAGGCCTGAGGCTTCGGCATTGCCTGCAGTGTCAGCCTAATTAGGCAAAAGGCTTTTAAAACTTCTGACAAACAATGCAGGCAGAGCAGAGACGCCTCAGGCGATGCCAAATGATTTCTCTTTCGCGCTGACTACACTGCAAGAAAATGTTTAAAGATGTCTGCTAACTCATATACATTTTTAGGTATTAAAAAGAAAATGTAAATCCAAATTCACATAATTTTTTGTGACTTATATCTTTCTTAAATATGTAAATATATAGTTTCTTCGAGTATTTTGTTCAGTGTACCTTGCCAAAGTGATGCCGCCCAAAGGTGTGATAAAGCAACTCGTACTCGTGCACCGCCCAAAACAAGTCCCACTCAAAGATGGTGATGTGATAGGCAATCTCTTTGGTGCTCAGGATTTCCAGGTCGATGTCGACGCCCTCTGTGGGGCACTCCTGCTCCGGCAGCTGTGTCTGTCGTTGCCAGTTGTTAGTTACTAAAGAGTATAACAGTGGAAGGGGAGCGCTCCACTTACCAAGGCATCCAGATGATCCTTGACGGACACAAACAAGCGACCGTTGAGCGTGAGGCCAGTAGGTATGCTAACGTCATTATCCTTGAATACCGACCGTTCTCCATTCGACTTCACCTCCACGAGGCACAAGTCATCGGGGCCGCGATTCAATTGCAGCTTGTCGGCGGCGCATGCTTTGATTAGCTCTGCTGTGGTGTGCATGGGAAAGCGCAAGGTGCAGTAGGTGTGGTCGGCGCAATAGACGCGGAAAATGACTACACAGGATGGGGGAAGGGGTAAGTTGTGGTGGTTAGTTCAATTTGCCAGGATTTGCAAGTGTGCGAGTGCGCTACTTACTGTCATCGTCGGGTCGGATGACCGTCTTTGAGGGCGTCGCATTGCCGCTGAATAGACAAATCGGTTGTCCATTTGTGGGCAGCTTCCACTTCTGTCCCGCATTCTGATTGCGATCCTCCTGATAGCGTGCCATCTGTGTGAGCACATTGTGTATAATGCTAGTCTCCTCATTCAGATCGGGATCTGCCTCCACCTCGGCGGCAAGATCTTCTATGAAATCGCAGACACTGGGCTCCTCGAAGGCAGCATGGCGCACAGCCATCACCCACTTTTGCATGAACTGAATCACACGCTTCTTAAAGTTGATTATATACTCTCGATCCTCGGGCGTTTGTGCCTCCTCGTGCGCATCGCAATGGAAAGTGCACGGCGGTTAAGGAATGCCAACCAATGCGGATTATGAAGTGGCCTAAAATTCTATCTGGAATCTGTCACTTTGGCACGCACACGCACAAGTAGGGGCAGAGAATCTGGAGGTGTGGGAGGGGTCAATTCGAAATTGTCTGTCTGCTTATTAAGCACAACACGTATTCGAATGCAGATTGGAGATTAGTTTCAAGCATCATTGGAGCGGATACAAGCGAAACGCACCTCCCACTCGACGCACCTAAGCCCTGAGTAAGGGCAGTCCGGACAGTCTGGTGTCTCTGACAGACCACACATTACCAAATTGTTGACCCAATGTCCAAGGACTCTATTACGGTATGCATGTGTGTGCCTGGCTGTGTGCGGGAGAGGGAGGATTGGGCTGTGTGTAGCACTTTTGACTTCATTGTGGCTTTTGTTTTGTGAGAGAGTTTAACGGTTACTTTGGCCCGCAAGGAAGTCCTGCTCGTTAGTTCTAGTTTACTTCCCCACCCACCCGCTTCTCTTTATTTTCTCCCTATTTTCCTCCCCATTGTATGCCTGCTCTACTGTTTTTCTTGACATTTTCAAGTCACGAACCTGACTTCATGCACTGCCCATATGTGGGCGTGACTCTCTATGTTTGTGTATGTGTGTGTGTGCGTGTGTGTGGTTTGCATGCAGCCAACACTTAAACTTTCGCTGTGGATATGTTTTTGCTGCCCCCAAGAAAGTACGTGACTCCTGTTCGCATTTTTAAAGTGGATCAGTCAAGTGCGAGACGACGCGAGACGCAGTTGCCGTCGCATGTGAAGGAGGCCCCTTTAAAGTGGCTTCAGTTGGCGAGCTCAAGTTTCCCGTTAAGCTGTCGCACGTGGTTGGCATGCGGAAAATGCGGCTCAATAAATTCAATTAGATCCGGCATAATTTTCCATTACTTGATTTATTCTCGAAGGCAAATCAAGTCAAAAAATGAAAACTTTCCAATAACAGGATAGAAAACAACCCTTGACAGAGATCCCTTTTCGTGAGAGCCCCTTCGGGAATTGTACAAAAATATTTGAAGATTTTTATGGCTTCTGCTAGTTTTGTTTGTGTGACTATCGCACAAAAAATAATGTTAAGTTGTGGAAATAAATCATAAACTTAATATGATTTAATTCATTTTCGCTAAAGATTAATTAGCGGAGACCTGCGAGATATTTTACAGCAGATAAGCAAGTTGCTTTGTTCGCAAATAGGCAGCTGGGGAATATAATTGGGCTTGTGGAAATTGGTTATATTTTTGTTATTTTCGAGAAATATGTTCAAAAATATTTAGGACTTGAATTTTATATTGAATTTATATTAATTCTCAAACTATTAAAGCCAATGAATTTAGTTTTAAATAAATTTATGAATAACAAAAAAATAGATTTAAACTTTTTTGTACCCCTTGGAAAAGTCTATAAAATTTAAAATATTTTATGTCTTTGAAATTTCGATGCGAAATTAATAAAGAAGCATAATTAAATTACAGAAAACAAATTTTTATGTTTTCTTTTTGCCGATTTTTGACAAAATTATAAATGTGAAAAGTCAAGCATTATGGGGTAAGGGTTTAAAAAGGGGTATACTAAAAAGACTATAAGAATTGGCTCCCACGCTTTTACCCAGGCTTGATCTATACATAAAATGGTCACTAAAAGTCGATTAATGATAAATCAATTTGGTTCTGTTTGCTGAAAGAAAGTTGCCATAAAGAAGTCACTTCATCTGTCACAGAGTTTCTCATTCACGCAGTACCCGATCCTATAAACCTTACCTAGTCATTTCTTAAAAAAGATAGTTTATAATAATACATGTGTATATAGTTTTAAAAAGGATATTAGTTGGCCAATTCGTCGACGAGCTGCACGACGGGCATGAAGACGATGTGCGTGAGCAGAAAATCATCGAGAAAGGGATCCATGCCGCTGACCGTCTGACCCAGACGCGTCTCAAGCAAGTGTTCCAGCATTTTGGCTGGTGTGCCCGACATTACGGTATATCTGCAGGAGAAGAAGTAGAAGAAGAATATGACGCAAATGCGCAAACAATATTGAAATTCGGTCACGTGCGAGTGGCCAATAAAATCGGCATCAAATTTGGGACGAGGCCACTTCTCACGCCTCCACCTCCTCCTGGCACGCATCTCGTTACGATTTCAATTAAAATTTTAATGCAGCCAGTCGGCATTGGGTGAAGAGGCGGGAAGGGGGAGACAATTGCCAATTGGCACTCACTTGAAGGCCGAATGCTGTCCACGTTGTTTGGCCACGCGCTCAAGCACTAAAACATCCTTGCCGTGCTCCTGCAGTCTCAGTGTGTTGGCCTCGACATCGCGCAGGATGCGATTGAAGTGTTCCTTGTCCACGCGCAGCAAATGGCAGTTGTTCTCCTTTAAAACGATGGTAGCAGCTCTGCATAGGAGTGAGAGAGAGAGAGAGATAGAAAGGAAATCATTTCGTTAATTTGGCAATTATCTTAAGTTCATAATTTGCGTAAATCAAATTCGAGTTGAGCTCGCAAAAATTTGTTGCAAACTTTGTGGCAAAGTTTTGGCGCTGCCTGACAAACTTTTAATGAATTATGCATGACAGTGTGCATTTTGTTAATTACATTTTTGCCCAAAAACTGCTGACATATTTTTCAAACTTTTCGCTGTCCATGTGTATTTGCATACCCTGTAAAAAGTCTGAGAGATTTTACATTGAAAAAACTATGTTTGGTTGTTAGCCAAACGATTACGAGTTACATTTTTCCTTCTGTAACTGGACTCGAAATTCAAGGGGTATCTGCCAGTCACTTTCGTCAATACACTCGCAATTCCCAATATGCCACTATGCCACAGTGCCACAGCGCCTTTTTATCGGTCTGTTGCCACATGAAAATTGCAATTTTGCTGATAAATAAAACCAATCGATGGTTGTGTGTAAATATAGTAAAACAAGAAACCATCGCGAATAACATTTATGTGCAAATTTACCATACAGATGGGGGAGAGGGGCCGCCTTTATGCTCAAACGAGGCGCGTTACTCATTTTTATGCAGGTTATGCGTGTGTGTGTGAAACCATAATTCACTTAAAGTAAATAAGGTATTTTAATTAATATTGAGCGCACACGTTGTTTCACTTATGCCATTGCATTTTAATTGGATTTTATGAAAGCGCATTTTTAAAAACTTTCTATTCGAATTAATATGATATTTTTTCCATAGTTGCAACAGTTTAAAAAGTAAAAAAAAATGTATAAGGAAAAATAGTTTATAGTAACTAATGCATTAAGTTCTTAAATTTGGTAGGCTCCAGTCACTTAGGTTTCTTTAAATTTAGTTTCAGCTTTAATGAGCCTTCAAGCTCTTTTTGCATCTACAATTTTTGATTTTGAATTCCTAAGGCTTTCAAATCCCACGTAGATTTTGCAGACTTTTTAAAATTCAAGTATTTCAAAGCACTTTAAAACTTTGCCGGATTTTCTCACGTTCATTGAAAGCTTCCTTAAGACACTTTAAGTACTTAGGGTTTCATGAAAATGGCTGTAGAACTTAATTATTATTGATCTAAGGTTTGAGTGCAATTTTCGACATTTATTCTCCCCTCAGCAAATGTCCGGAAAAATTTGTATTTTGTTTCGATTTTCAATTGTTTGCCACAACCTTAGCCCCATTGAGACTGTCCTTCATTCTGGTTGTTGTTATCTCTGGTGTGTGTGCATGTGTGTGTGTGTGCCGGGCCAACAAAGTGTCTAATGCTATTAACCGACGCACTTGTTGGATCTTGGCGCATTGTTGGGCTTGACTGGGACTTCTGTGGCCCCATTATGCTGCTCTCATATTGTAACCCGCTTCGAGTGAAAGTGGTAAAAAAAGAACAAGCCTAACTTATGTCAGGGAGATGGAAGCGATATAAAGAGAATTGTTGATGCCTTTGCTCGATGTCTACAAAGTTTGAAGCAAGAAAAACTTTTAGCCCGGCCAACTGACAGTTTAAAATGTGGCACAATTTTTGTTATTTCTCTCTTTCACTCTTTCTCTCTCTCTGTCTGCCTCTTATTGGCCACTTACCTGGGTGCGTCGTTTATCAAGGCCAATTTGCCGAAATCATCGCCAGTTTTCAGAGTGGCAACGGTCCCTTTGCCATGTATCACAACGTCGACGGAGCCTTTGAGTAAAATATACCAGGAGCGCCCCTCGTCACCTTGATTGAATACTAAAAGAAGAAGAGCCGCAAAAAGGGATTAGGATAGCACAAAGGGTTTGCTAACGGTAAAAGTAATTAGCTAAAATGGGCTGGCAATTTATTGAAAACAGTTTGCTGAGAGTTGACCGATTGCCAAGCTAATGAATGCAAATGGATTTCCGGCTTAGCTGGAATTCCGAATTTGATTTTCATTCAGTTGTAGTTACAGTTATTGCTACAGTTATGGCTACAGTTATGGCTACAGTTATGGCTACAGTTATGGCTACAGCTATGGCTACTCACATATGGTGCCCGCCTGTGCGTGGGCTTCGAATACAATTATCGAGGCTAGCTCCCGCTTAATGCTGGTCGATAGATGCGAGAGAGCTGCTATATGCACGAGTTCCTCGAATACCAGTTCCAGTTCCTCGGGTGTGCGTTCATGCGAACTGCAAGGGAGTGAGCGGAAGTGAGAAAGAGAGGGGGCGAAAGAGAGTGTGTGTGTGTGTGGGAGATTGATTAAAAACAAATAGGGGTAATTGTGGCAGCTGAACAATGCAACTAATTGGCAAGCCCAAAGGAGGGTGGACAAAAATCAATCATACGCAGTGTGAGGCGTACAGCTGCGAAACTGTTGCATACTTTCAGGCTTGCCGGGAAACTGCACAGAGACAATGTTACACTTACGGCTTGCGCAATATCATGCGCAATATGGCATCTGGTCCACGCTGGAAGAGTGCACTCAGCGCCTCCCTGATGTGCTCGTTGGCCGCGTTAAGATCCTCAGACGATGGAATGCCCGCTGCCGGTGCGCCACCCTCCTCATCCAAGCGAAATCGATACAGAAAGCATTTATCCTTGAACGGTTGCTCCTTGTTGACTGCAATGACGAAGCCAACGACAGTGGAGCAATGTGTTAACAGCGGTGTAAAGTGCGTTAATTGCAACGGCTACGCGAGCTGCTGCTTACACCAAACTCCTCTCTCCCCTCTCCCCTCTGTATGTAGCTTACCATGTGTCAGTACACCTTCCTCGAGCAGGGCCTGCCACATGCCCGCCGCCTGGGCGCGTGTGTGAACAATGGGTGCCAAATTCACCAGCCAATCCACTAGTTCTGTGCCCGGCGCACACTTGCGTATTAGCTTGCCCGATACCTAAAGAGAGAGAGGGCAAAAAAGAAAGAGAGGGCGATAATTTCATGATAGCGCACAGATGTAGAGGCAAAGTCAACTGCCAGCGCCGTCACTCACCTTGCGATCCTTCAAGCAGCTTGAGTTATCGACCACCAATAATGTTCGCAGCGCCCAGCCCATGCGGTTCATAGCAGGACTCGGCGACTAACAGAGAGAGAGAGAGAAGAGAAAGAGAGGGGGGGAGAGAATATGTATTATAGAATCGGCGTAGAAAGCTTCTTGCCATAAAACTTCGCACAACTTGCTGCTTGAGTATTTTCCTGCACGAAGTTTGTGCTGGGAAAGTTTATTGAGGAAACTGCATGAATTTTCTAATGAAATTCACGGAAATTGAGCTTCAATTTGCAAATATTTAAATTAAATAGATGAAATTAAGAGAAGAGAAATAGCTAAGTGACTTGAGACTGCGCTCATAATTGAAATTTCCCAATAATGCTGCACATAGGTATAGCATAATATTTCACATAGTATTCAGCATATGCCGGCTATTATATCAATTCTGTCTCAGGGACAGCTGCAATTTCGTGAGAATTCAATTCAATCAGTCAAGTTGTGCGCACAATTAACTGATTTGCCATGTCAAGTGAAGCCGCTCATACTGAAGCTTTTGTGTGTGTGTGTGTGTGTGTGTGTGTGCGTGTGTGTGTTTTGTATGCCTTTGTGATTTATTGCGTTTACACACGCACACTCATATTCACATTCACACGGACTCTTTGGGTGCTTACCTCGGTGATGGGTAGCGCTGGATTCGGATGGTCTGGACTGAGTGGGCGTTTTGTGGGTGATGTGCCGGCTGCGGATTGTACGCCAGGACCAAAACCTAATAAAGTCGGAAGTATATGTATATAATATATGCATTCAATAACTGCTTAATTGCTGTGTGCGAATCGAATCGAATCGAATCGAATCGAATTTATGCGGGCGCCTAAGGGTATGCAACACTTTTTCACGCTACGCCGTGTATTTACTTTTATAATACGCTTTTAATGAGCTTTTAATCAGTGTGCGTTTTTTTTTTTATTGAGGTATTTATAATTAAAAACAAATATTGCGAGCTCTTCAATAGAAGCCCTTAATACACACGCACACTTACCATTCTTTAGTTTGCAGCTGGTGATAATGTCATTCATCAACTCCTTGTTTTTCTGCAATTAAAATAGACATGCTCGCGCTTAGTTCGTTTGTATTTATAGATAGGTTGTGTTTGTTGCTGTGGTTGCTGCCGTGATGGCTCATACATTGCTCATTTCGAATGCCGTCGACTGTGGGCGTTGCTGACGCTGAACAAAGCGTCGCAGCTTGACCGTAGCGGAAGTGGCGCCAGCAGTGGCAGCTGTTGTACTTGCAGCAGTTGCTTCTGCTGCTGCCTTGGCCTCTTGCTGGTCGCTGTCGCTGTGACGTCGATAGCGCAGCAAGAAGCACAAGGTTGTCGCCTCATCGCTGGCCACAAACTGACCAGAGCGACGCTGAAACTGTCGCAGCTCACGCTGCTGTCGCCTCAATTGGGCCGTCGACATGTTCTCTGCTCAATTCTGTGCAACACTTTCACTTGCCACATGTGTCGCATTCCGTGCACACATTTTCTTTAGAGTTTTTTTCGCACTGCTGTGCTGAGCAGGTAAGTGTCGTCGACGTTTGTCGCGCGCGAGAACTGATAAGCGTAGCCACTTGGGTCGCACTTGACGAACGCTTTGCCACTGCATGCTCCGTGGGTTTCATTTGTTTTTGTTTTGTGCGGCGCTCTAGACGATGCCTTATCAGGCACTGGCTAGGGTTGCCAGAGTGTCGGGCTGTGCAGCTATTAATAGTCTCGCTGCGTTGCTGGGATTATTTTAATAAACAATCAAGGCTAAGGCTGAGGTTGGCACTGGAGGCTGAGGACGAAACTGAGGCCAGGCGCAAGGGTAGACGACCCGCATGATGGCACACAACTTCCACAACTCGCACAGGCTACCGCCTGGCAACACTTTGCGCTCAGCTGATAAGCGACGGCAGCAGCGGCAGCGGCAGCGTTTGCGTTCGCGTTGGCGTCTACGCTAATTAAACTCATTTCACTTATCAAACGCACAGCGGGAGCAATGAGCGGGCGGGCCAATTGTCGTTAGATATGATGAGTCGTCCATGAAAAGTGAGTGTTTTCTAGGGGAAGGCAGAGGGGGGAGAGTTCGAGTGCTAGGGGAGCTAGAGAAGTGTCTTTGCCTTCGCCTTGAAAACAATAGCCTTCAATTCCGATAATATTGCTGACAGGCAGCTAGTCAGCCGTCGTGACGTCGCCTTTGCATGGAGACGGATATTCATTTGGCCATATTGACTGCTGGCAAGCGGCAAGTGCCATGCCGCATGCCGCATGTGGCACGCTCAACACTCAGCAAGCAGCTTAATTGGCGTCCAATTATCTGCTATCCTTTGTTTGTGCGCACAATGAAATCGAATGCTCTAGCTTTTGTTTAAGTTGAATGTAATTGAAAATAGAATTTGGCTGCAACCAAAGATCGATGAGTCTAGACACAACGCAGAAGTTAATTTTCATAAAAACGGATTTTAAATTTTTGGTAATTCATTAGCAAGTTAATTATAAACTTAATAGTATAAACTTAAGGAAGCTGCTCTGTTTGAAATTCTGATACAATGAAATTGATAAGAGACAATGTATATCTTTTCTTTATATTTGGCAGGTTTTACAAACGTTTTAATAATTTTATGGAGTATCCTGATTAGTCAATTAATTAACTGTTGAGTTTTTGAAAACAATCTTAGAATTTAAAAAGATTATTGATTAAAATAAATGGGTTAGGTTCCTAAAAAGATAAATTAAACTTTTATGTCTATGAGCCGATCGAAACCAAGTTTAAAGCGATCGTTTGGGTGGTGATAGTTATCATACACATTAAAGCCGAATACTTTAGCTTAATTATTGCGCTTGCTATTTGTTTTATCGATTTGAGGGGGTAGAAGCAGGCGTGTCCCAAATTTTGATAAAATTTTTACAGCGTATGATTGAGATATAGGTGTTCATACAGACGAATAGACGGCCAGACGGACGGACGAATCAGACGGACATGGAATATATATACTTATGTCTTCTGCCTGTTACGCACATTTCGACAAACACAATAAAACATGTATTTTTTTTTTAAATCCATTGTCTAAAAACATGAGTAAAATAATATTTCAAAACAAACACACTCACTGCATAAGTTATTAAAATTTAATGCGTGCTTAAAGTACAGTTTTAATGGAAATAGACAAAGTTAAAAAAAAGATTCTGGTGTCAACCTAATCTTTAAATATAACGAAAAGTATTCAAGTCCCATTTCCTTTCTCAGTCAAAGCCTTAATTTATTAAATCTATTAAGCAAATGTTCATTTAGAATTCATAAAATAACTTATGATTAAGAGTAGTTACAGCAAATAATTGCAGCACAATTAAATTTGTTGCTGCTGCTATTCAAGTGGCCCGCACTGTGCACACAATAAATGTAAATTGTAGCGTGCAGCGTGTGTTCTCTTTACGTCGCTTTCCCGCTCTAAGTTGCAGTTGCAGGTTTTGTTTGTGCATAAATAAATAGCCGCATGTCCATGGGCACACACGCATCAGCTAACCGTGTGTTTGCGTGTTTGTGTGTGTGTGTGTGTGTGTGTGTGAGAGAGAGCATCTGTACAGTGCGAATGCCGTTGCGCTTCTCTATTATTTATGGGCTGTGCATTACGTATACCACATGTTTTCCGAGCTGCAAGCTACAATTGTTGCGCTGCCCCCAGTTGACCCTCGGCCAGTGGGAATTATGAAATGTTCTGAGGCACATAAAATGTGGCAAATTAAATGCAAATAATTCGAAATCGATTGCAGAGCCTGCAAGGCTTTTTGTAGAGCTCCCATTCCTATCTGCCAGTAAAATAATTAAGTTACGAAATGAACATGAACCATTTTGAATTTTGAATTGCAATGTTCCTTCACTTGGTGAGCTTGCCACAAATGTCGAGCTCTAATTTCCGGCTAACTAACGTGTGTGGTTGTCTGTGTGTGTGTGTGTCTGTGTGTGTGTGCATGTGTGTGTTTGATCAAATTGAAATTGTAATTGTAATTGTGTTTGCTATGTGAATCACGAACTGTTTACCGTCTGCATTTTCAATTGCAAACTTAGAAGGCAACCCTGAGGCTTGAATCGGATAATTCAATATGCTGCACTAAAGCAGAGTCATAACATAAAGTTAAGTTTATTCTCTGCACACTTAAGAAATATATATCATTCTCACAGTAAATCGCACAAAAACGCTCAGTGCGAATTTTCTGTGACAAGTCAGCGCATTTTTCGCCACATAAATATTTTTCAATTTCAAATGATTCTATCGCATTTAGCACTGGCTACAGCAGCTGCAGCTGTAGCACTTACTTTAGCAGCAACATTTTATGCCACTGCTTGTGGCTCTTGCTGTGGCAGAGGCGCTTAACTTCATTGTTGCACGCTGCGTATACGTAATGTATGTTTGCGCTGCATGCTGCATGCTGCATGCTGCAGCTACTTTGTTATCGTTACCCATCAGCCAGTTGCAATGGTAACGGCAGGTCGCTGGTGTCAGGTAGCAGGTGGCAAGTGGCATGTGGCAAGTGGCAAGTGTAGCCCCCTCTGGGTTAGCCAATGTTGCCCCAATTTGAGGTTGTAACGCAAAAGGTAAATATGCATTCATTCATCTTGTCTCTCTTTGTGTGTGCGGACTATGTAAGTCTGTGTGTATGTGTGTGAGTGTGCTATGTGTGTGTCAGTGGTTTATACCTTTTGTGCGTGTTCGCCCTGGTTTTCCCCCCCAGGGGAGCATCTGTGTGTGTGTGTGTGTCCTTAAAAAGTCAAACCTCTAAAAAAACAAACTCCTGAAACTGGCAACTATTTTGGCTTCTGTGTGTGTCTGTGTGTGTGGTTGTAAGTGTGCTTTTGTATGGGTTCGTTTTCCTATCAAACATTTGGCATTTTGTCATTGAAATTCACAAAACTTTGTAGCCAAATTCTGTGGCATTTCATTTGGGTACCCCCTTCAAGGTTTGCCTAATGCAAATAAAATGCTTCCTGATTGAATCTGATTAGATGCGAACCTTAAAGTCTAAAGTTTGCTTACACAGAGGCCGTAAGCAAACTTCAATACTATGGCTCGACCGCCCTAAATTCAATTAATTTGCAATATTCTTAAGAGCGATTTATCATGAAATTCCCTAGATTATAACCATAAGAGCTGCCAATTAGGTCGATAGCTTGGCTGGATATGCCATAACCTGTGGTGCATTATTATTCATTAGTCCCGGGAATCGATTAGCCTGTCCGAATTGTCATTAGAGTTTAATTCAATTTGGTAAGTGTGGCCGCCGCCCAAAAAAGCCATCAATAGTGCTAGCAACTTGTTAGGGGCGCCTTCCCGAGTGCCTTCTTAGCTTGGCTCGAGTTCATTGCGCTCCCGGCTAGAGAGAGGGGGGAAAGAGGGGGAAAGTTACGTGGTCTGTTGGTCGCATCATTAATTGTTAATTGAAATTTTAATTAAATATTTTGACAATGACGCAAATACCGCAAATGTTCGGGCAAGTCAGGAAGACAAGAAGTCTGCCTATTCCACCGCCTCCTGCTCGTCTTTAGTTCAAATATTTAGCGCACAGCTGCTCATTAACATGCTCAGACGGGGTGTGTAGGGTAGTCGAAGTGTGTGTGTGTGCGAGGGTGTTGCTTTTAATGAGCGCTCCGCAAATGCTTAAGAAAAGCTTCGTCGCCTCTGATGCTTTATAGACACAATGACACAAGCTAAAAACGGCAGTTAAAAAAGCGGCTTATGCTTTTAGTGCACTGCAGCAGGAGACACCAAGTAGGGGAAAGGCATGGGGGATCCCTTAAGTCGCTCGGTTTAATAAAGTTTAACTAGCTGACAGATTTATTGAGCTTTCTTTGTTGCAAACTGCGCCAAAATGAACACTTTGTTGGACAAATAATTATTTTGCTACAGCTTGCCGCAAACTTAGCGGAACTATAACTACTTAATGACACTTTGGCAAAACTTTATTGTGATAAATCTTGTGCAAATATTGTGAGTGAAGCCACAACTAATGCAAAACTGTTAAATGAATTCAATAGATATAAAGGTATTCAATTTTTTTGCATTGTTCAGTTTTAACCTCACCAATCTTTGCGTTAATCAACACTGCTGCATGCTCGATTCTCTTGCTTTACAACACTGTGAGGAATTCGCAGCTTAAATGCCTTCTTAGGCCAGTCTCATTGCACTCACAGCGCTCAGGACACTTGAGTTGAGTTGTAGACAAATTAAATATACATGTACATGTATAGGTAAGTGTGTTTGTATGTACATTGTACATTGTATATCGTATATATGGCTTCGGCGCCGCTTACCTCCCAGATGAGACGAAAGTCCTGCTGCTCCACGCGCAGCAGCTCGCAGGTTGTCTTCGTCACAACGGTGCTGTCGCGAGGCAAGTCGTGCAGTATCGATTCGCCAAATGTGGCGCCCACGCCAAGATTACACAAAGTAACGGAGCTCTGTAAAAAAGAAAAGAAACAAAGAGAGAAAGAGAGGGATGAGCGAAAGCTAACAAGCGGGGCAGGGGCGTTGTAGAGGGCGGGTTGAGGGTGTCAACTAATAATCTGCTAAACTTTAGTTGTAGCTTGCAGATTAAACATTTTGTGGTTGACTGACAAAACACACACACACACAAACACGCACACAACCACATGCAAACTATCTCTCTCACACAGCCAACGGCAGCCCGTTGCCCTTCTCTGTTTACATTCAGCCCAGTGTCCTGTTGTGCCTGTGTGTGTGTATGCGTGTTTGCTAATTGCTCAATGTGGCACAATTTGTTGCATTGCCTTGTGGCAGATTGTTGGCAAACATTTGCTTACAGCCTGTAATCGCTTCATTGCACACTCATTTTTCAATCGGTTCTCATCGGAAGTTGTCTACTTCTAAAACCGGAAATAACAACAGCATCAGCAGTAGCGACAACAACAACAACAACAACAATTCACTGACAACCGACCCAAAAATGCAATTTAGTTGATAGTTTCCGAAAAAAACACACACACACACACACACACACACACGCACACGCACACAGACAATTGAAGCAAGAATTGTGGGCTCAGAGACAACTAACCGCAGCATTGCAACGGAATGACATTTCATTTCACTTAGCTGAAACAGTTGCCCATTTTATCCTGTAATTGAAAAGTGATTTGGGTATATACGACTGATAGAGTAAGATTAAAGTTGGATTAATAGTTAAATATAACACATTGCTTTTCAGTGTTCCATTTGAAATGTAGAACGTTTTTAGGGCGAAGAAGATTTTTTTCTTGATTAATTTCTTTTCATATTTTTATTTAAATAAATATTTTAAATATTTATATAAATATATATTAAACACTTTAAATATTTTATTTCAAAGAATTTTATGTATATTTTTATTTTTTATAATTATCTTTTATTTAATCAAAATTATTTATGCATATCAAATTTTCTCTTGCTACATTCTGTGAAAGTTTTCAATGATGTATTAAACTTTTTCAAGGCTTTCCTTTTCATGCATACCCCATTTAAAACTTCATAGACCTCATAGAGCATCTACCTAGTCGCATTAAGCTTGTGGTTTTTAGTTTTTCCTGCTGTTTCTAAGTTCCAAGTTTACATTTGCGGCTCGTTTTGTTTGAGCTGACGCTTGTTGTTCTTGTTGTTGTTGTTATTGTTGTTGATCTAAGTTTGTTGTTGTTGTTTGTTTTCATTTCCCAGAAGACAACTTCTTGGCAGCACCCGAGGGCCCAGCCTTATTTCTGTTGGCTTAAGTCTTGCTCTCTCTCTCTCTCTCTCTCTCTCTTTCTACCTGTCTCAGTCACTCTTTTCCTTTCCCTGTCTCCCACTCTCTCCCTATACCGCTCTTTTTTTCTGGCTCTCCGTTTGGAGGGTCTGGGGCAACGCATATAATTGGCTTAACATGGCTTAAACACAACCGCAAAATTGTTAAACTCGCATTAGTCGGCGTTGTGTGTGTGCGCGTCTCTTCTTGTTGTTGTTGCTGTTATTGTTGTTATTGTTGTTGTTGGTGTTCCTGTAGTGGTTGCTGTGCTTGAGTTTTCTTTACAGTTATTACACATGCAGTGGGTCGGAGGTAAATGCCACAACAGCATCAAAGACTTAAGGTCCGCTATAAAACATAATTTAATCATTTGAGTGCTGTGTAATTACAATTGTTGTTCTTTTTCTTGTTGTTGTTGTTTTTGCTATAATTATTGTTGTTGTTGTTGTTTTAGCCGTACTTGTTGGTCAAGTGGTAAGTTGAATTTCACGCGTTCCACTTAGAAATTTCATTTACTTCATTTGATTTATGGCGACTTTTTGCTTTTGACACACCAAAAGTATTTTCCTCTCGCCATTTGCCTTCCGTTTTCCCTCTCTGTCCGACTTCCCACCTTCCCACTGCTCCCACTTCTTTTTTCTTTCGTTTTTTGGCTGCTGTTCTCTTTCGTTTGTCGGTCTCTTTTCACGCTAGAAATTTTGATTGCTTTCTAATTTGTTTCCACAGTTGGTCGTAAGAGCTGCTTTGCCCAAATATTTAGATAATTTTCGTCTGGCTTTCATTCAATCGACCTCCACACACACACACACATCTAAACACAGACACCCTCGCATAATGCGAACCACAGCATAAACATCATAAAATCGAAAATTACTGGGAAAACATTTTAATTGAGATTTTCGCGGTCAGGAAAAACTAAATGTGGACATTCCTACAATGGAATCGACGGTGTTTATGGCCCAAAATTTGCTTTTAACATTTTTATTTGTGTTTTTTCTTATTGCCAGACACCGCTCAAAGATTGCCTACGGCGTCAAATAAATATTTATTTGGCTTCCTGAATTTCATTTAGATTGCAGACAGAAAAAACTTTAGCCTCCCTAATGAGCTGCATAATCTTTATTATGATTACAAATGGTCGGCAGTTAAGATTTTATTCGGTTAGCCAAGCTAGGGAAGTATTTTTTTCTCTGGGTAGCTGCCCAACTTGTATCGATTGTTAGTGACTTGTTTCCTTTCTTTTCCCATTCTTATCGAAGTTTTTCTCAGCGGCTGCAACGCTGAAATTCCCATTGATAGTTTCGGATGACTCGTATAGGTTTCGCCATTTTTTTTTACCCATTTTCAATCGATACCAAGGGGGGCGGGTTGGGGAGGCAGCGTTTCTTTGTTGTGCCAGCGTATTGTGCACATTTTAATTGAAACCTAACGTGGAGCAAGTGTGCAGTCTACGGGTTGAGATGGAGCTACCCCCGAAGGGTTTTTGTTCAATATGAGTTTTCGGAAAAAAAAACTGTTAAATTGTTGTCTAGAGAATGCTATTGTCAAGACTTTAAAACCCAATTTTTTGTAGGGTTATCATTAAGGAATGCATGGGTTCGATAAAAGTTGATTTAAAGTTGATTTAAAAGAAGTTTGGTTTACTTGAGCTGTGCCCGTTCGGTTTATACAAACATGCAAACGGCAAATACCTCTCTCTCTTTCTCCATCTGCTCCACTGAAACTAATTTAAAGGCATAAATAATAACAAGTTCGCTTACAATGCGTTGATAGCTCTGTCACATAATCCACCTATGATATGATATGACAATTATGACAGAGAGTGCGGTTGAAAATATGAATGAAGCAAACTCATTGAATGCATTTCATAACCATCAACGTAAAAAATACAAAGAGACGACGTATAAAAACGCTCATAAATATGGGTAGTCATAATCTACATATGTATATCAGGTTTGTGATGTGTTATCTGTTATAATTGTGAGCACGTAGGTTTCAAATAATCGCACCATGCCGCTCCGATGTTTTACCTTTGCATAATGTCGCGTTGATTGCTCCACATTATACGTACAACTGCGACGAAAAAGCATAGCTTTATGTGTTTCTCTCTCCCCCTTTTTCTCTCTCTTTTTTTTCGTATTCGTTTTTTGTTTTTAGTTTGGCACAGTCGACAGCAGATTTCGCATTTTTAAAATGCTGTAATATCATTTAAATCCCAATAAGAAATATTAGCATGCAAATTTGGTTGCTGTTGTTGTTGTTGTTGTTGTTGCTGCTGGCGTGTATTGTTTGTTGTGTCTTGTATTGTGTGCTCAATTTCTTATGTATTTTTGAATGAAATCGCAAAACGTGTGCGCTCTGTTTTTTTTGGGGGCCGAACATAAAGAAATGCCAAAGCTAGAAACTCCAATTTGGTATCGCATGTTTTGACACACTATATGTAGCTGGGTAGATTGGGTGCTCAATGATTTATATCACATGACGAGGTGGTAAAGAGAGGTCAATAGATCTGTGACATATTCCAATTAAACGACAGTTGCTTTTTAGGACTGGTATTAATTCTTGTATTGGTTTCGGAAATATCTGAAGATTTCTATGTCAATTTAAGGACTTCTTTCTTTTGAATAAACTTTGTAATTTATATATTTCTTGTTGATTTTTATTGTAAAGAACTTGGCACTGAACGAATTGACTAACCTTTTCTTTCATATTTGAAATACATAGCAGATATCTAAAGACTTCTCTGATGACAGCTAAATCAATTTCCATTGAGCAATTCATTTAACTTTTTCTGATATTTCTTATAAATGTCTTAGCCATTCTTTAAATACTAGTTTCCTCTACAAAGGTAAATCGAAACAGCCTTCGAGCTGAACTCTCCTATTACTTTGCAACTTTATTTCGATTATCTCAGCTAAATTCTCCCCATGCAATTTGCTTGAGATCTTTGCTAAAGCTGAGCAAGAGGCCAACTCAGCTGAGCTCTGCTCAGTTCAGTTTAGTTCTATTTAGCTGCCAGATGGGGAAATCCACAGCATGGCGAGGGCATTGGGTTAAGCGCAAGGGGGGCATTTATGCTGCTGCTTCTGCTGCTGCTGCTGTTGCTGCTGCTGCCAGTCCAGTGATAAATGACGTGCATTCGTGCCCGGCACCACAAACTGCTCGAAAACAAACAACAACAACAACAACAACGACAACAAATCCAGTTGGCCATTGGCAAATACGCTTTCAACTTGTGGCCAACATTTGCATGCCACACATTTTGGTCATGTAACTTTTGTGCCACTGTTATTACTACTATTATTATTATTGCTCGTATTGTTACTATTATTATTATTATTATTGTTGTTTTTGTTTTCGTGTATTATTAGCAATAATTCTCTGACATTTTTTAGCGCGTACCACTTTCGATTTGGGGCCGCAACGCGACTTTTGTGTATATAATCTAATTGGCAGCAAGGCACGAAATCGGGTTGGCCGACGACTGTGACTGCGACGAGATGTGCTGCTAGAGAATTAAGAGTCGCGCTTGGATTGTGCAACCGCGCGGTGCCGCGTTGTAAGCCGAACTGAACTGAAGTCGGAGTTGCCGTCGTCACACGGCTGAGTTTAAATTAGCAACAGCGGCGACATAACACCGGCACCCCGTCTGTGCTAGTGTGTGTGTGTGTGTGTGTGTGAGAGCGTGTGTGTCTGTTTTGTGTGCGACTCTTTGGGCAATGCAAGTGGAAGTTGCTGGAGTGTGGCAGCAACAATAGCAGCAACAACTTGCTGTGGCGTGTCGCAAATTGGAGCAGCAGCAGCAGCAGCTCAATCAGGCATGCAAAATAGGCATATCTCATATCTCGAATGGTCAACGAATCTGCAGCACAACAACAGCAACAAAATGCGTATACAAAGTTGTCATAGACTTTCAGCTCTGTTTGCTGCAGCTACCTACGTGTATGTATGTGTGTGTGTGTGTGTGTTAGTGTGTTTTGCTTTCACTGCAACTGCAATTAATCCGCACAGTCGCATCGCACCTCCCACTCGACTTGACCAATTGTCCAGGTACCGCTGCGCTGCGCTTGAAGAATTGTATGTACACACACCCGAGCAACACTTCCGTCTAGCAGCAGCGGCAGCAGCAGTTGTGTTGTTTTTGTTGTTGACGTTGATGTTGCTACTGCAATTGCAGTTGTTGAATATAGTAGCTGCTGCTTGCTGTGCACACTGGCAAACAATTTAGGACTCGACTGAGACTGAATTTGGGCTGGGGCAAGCATCGAGAAATGAATATCAGATTTGATTGCTGTCTGTACACTGAACGAAAAGCAGCGATAAGTTTAAAACTTTTTCGAAAGTATTGAAACCCAAATTGAACATCAATTTGTTTTTCAACAAAACATTAGACACCCATAAAGTTTTCCATTTTTTCACAGTGCATCTGGCCGAGTGCAACTCAGTTTACTGCTACCGGAATGAAAGTAATTTGCCACAACCGAATGCAACTGAAAGCTGAAAAGGCTTCCCTTAATTAGTCAACTCTTGTTTGAAATTGGGCTTATTAAAAGTGCATGGACAAAGGTCCCGCCGATAGTTAGGGTTGAACAACCGAAGCCCTCGACGTGTATATGGCACGAACGTTGCTTCTCATTTGGTTTTTCATTCACTCTTCTCTAGGTTGGCTGAACTGAACCCAGCGTATGCTCGGGACTCGAGACGTGTAATTAATTTTGCTTTAGCCTGGTCTTTTGAAGGTGAGACGCGGCTCGAAACAAGTCAATGACTGCGCACAATGAGTAAGCACGGAGCTCGACGAGCATCTGCGAGTTATTTGCACGAAACTAATTAATTAGCATAAACAATGCGTAATTATTGCACATATACTTTGCATGACAAGTGCCAGAGGCAGGGTATGCAGCGGACTGTGCAATTTAAGGTATTTTAATAACTCTATTGCTTGAAGTTGATCTCTTGAAACCTATGCAAACACATTTGTTTATGGTTAACTAACATATTTGTGCACTGCACGGGGTATTCTCAGGTCAATCATGCATAATTAGAGCATTTTAAATGTCAAATAAATTGTGTTTCGCCTGCTGATTTTGCATAATTATATTTTACATTTATTTATTTGACTTGAATCAAATTAATTTAATTAGTTAACTTGCGGTTTCGTGAATTATTGCAAAAATAATATTATTGTAGCTGCAACCAGAAAATAAATAAATACACCGCAGAATATGTGAAATTATTTTTAATGACATATTCAGCGGCACCGTTAGAAACCGCCATTTTCAAATAGAATTTTTCCACGCCAGTGAAGAAGACTTTGATGCAGTTTTCCCGCGAGTTGCATGTTCTAATGGCGTTACATTAAAGAGATTTTCCATGTTGTCGTGCATAATTAAAAAGCAGTTTTAATATGTATGCAGATGGTACTTAAAGCACTTCAGCTCTTCAGTTTTGATTTACAGTTTACGCACACCTAACCCAGATGCATACAGATTGAAACGCTTTTCCATCGAACCGAATAATTGCTGTGGAAATTCTTCAAGTATACCTACGGAAATTCTCGCCAACTTTGCCTAGAGACTCTTTGCGATTCTTAAATTCGCCACACAAAAGCAGGAATTTTAGCTCGAATATGCAAATGCAAAGTAAAAGGATGCCCCCCAAAAAGAAGGACACAACGTAATGCAACCAAAACTATGCATATGTAAGAATATTTTATAAGAGTAGACGACAAAGGTGGAACGGCGTGGGAAAGGGGGGGATGAGAAAGGGAAAGAGCGGAAGGAAACGCAAGACTGTGGAATAGCTGTTCAGCTTCGGTTTAAATCAGTCAATGCCAATTCGAATGTAAATAAGTGAAATTGTTGGAGCGGAAAACGCTGCACATATAAACTGCCAACGAAAGAGAATTTTTTGTTTGTTTGCTGAAAGTTTGTACATCGGCAAAAAAGTAGAGCGAAAGATAGTATTGTACTTAAAATGACACTAAATTTAAAGGGCTCGAAATAAAAACCTAACAGCAATCAAAAAGGTTTTCTTCTAAATTCAAGAGCTATAAGAAGCATTAAAAATAGTTGTTTCGGTTTTCTTCATCTTAATTCTTAACATTATTAATCGATTGCCTAACACCATTGTTAACTTGGTCTTGATCTTCTCAAAGCCCGCCTTAACACATATGAAGAAACTGGAATAAAATCGGAAAATCTCTGATTAGAAATGTAAAATTTCTGTAAGAAATTTAGCTACTATTAATATCTGATCTAAATCCGCTCCATGCGCAAATGAAGGCCATCCTGTGTCACAATAAGAATAGCTCTGAGATCATAGATTAGCAGAATATCTATCTTATCGCACACGCTGAGTTTAAAGTTTATAAGCCGATACGCGTCTGCATCTGTCCAAAACGCATTCCCACACAATTCTGGGGGGCTTTCCCCAAAGAGCAGCCATAAGATTGAATCGCGAGCTGCTACTTTTTCAGAAGTGAAGCGATCCTGATCAAATTTCTCTGGATCAGGAAAGTTTTCATCACGATGATATGCAGATGCAGTTATAAAGACTGGAGTTTACTTCTTTATAACACAATTCGGACAACCGGAAGAGTTTCTGTTTAGGGTTGTTCAAGAAGATTAACAACCAATGCATTCCTAGTCGTTGACGGACTTACCTGACCTGACCTGGTCCAGGTAAGGAATGTCACTAATGGCTTCATAGGTTAGTTTCCCGTCGTGTTGCTTAAGCACTCGATCGATATCTGCTCTCAACTTATCTTGAGTGTCGGTGTGCCTTGTAAGTTCATACAAAGTAAAGGTCATTGTGGATGAAGAGGTCTCGAATCCAACTCCGCGAAATTCAATCCCTTGATTACTTCCCCATTTTCTAAAGTGTATGTGCCCTTTTGCTTCAGCTCGATGAGCATCTCCAGAAAGTCATTGCGTTTAATCTTCTCTTTTTCACGATATGTGGTAGTTTCGTCTATTAACCTTATAAAGAAATCATGGATATCATCTGGAATTATACGCATTCGTAGCTTGCGGGCTAGATTTGGAAAACTTAGTTGGAAAGCCGTCAGAAGACGTCCATGCCGCACCTCAGTGACAGCCTTACGAGCCATAGTACGAAATTCTGTTTCGGAATTACGCAACGTATTACATTCTATGCCAAAGGCACAGTTGCCTATAACATCTATGGTATATCGGGCCATGAGGTCCTTGATTTCGACTATATCACCACCCGATTTAACAGGAACATGTTCAAGCATCACTTTTATAAGTTCTTCGGAAACATTGACCACAATGGGAAATGTGAATTTCATTTTTCCCGAAGTGAATGTTGGAGACAGTTTCTGTCGCATCTTCTTCCAACGTTTTCCAATCAGATTGAAAAGACCTCCAGTCAAAGGTTCATTTTGTTCATTATGAAACTGTCCAGTTTTTCGATATTTGTTGTAGTAGTCAATCATAACGTCGCTCAACATACGATCCGGGTGTGGTGCATCCTGGGGAATTCCGTCTCGGTTGTTTCGGTTTCCTAATAGGCACTGAATATTGAGGAGCGCTCATGAAGATTGATTCAGCGTGAGTTGGCTCGAATTTTAATAAAGACTAACGGAAGAGAGATAACATAACAGAATTTCTTGGTTTTCTATTGTATGTAGTGGCTGTTATCAATGATAACTGATATCAGCCAAGTGGGAACAGTTTAGCTTTGCTGAGCCAATGAAATCTGCAGTGGTGAAATAACTTAACATGGAACGAGCCTCCGGACAAGCCTTCGGACAAGCTTTTTTCAAGAAAAATTGATATTTATGGAAGTTTTTGACACAGAATTAAATGATTTAAACAAAAAACTGTCGCACAGTTACAATATTAACTGTTCTCGTTTCGCTAATGGTTATTAACTATGGTATCGATGTTGACCACATCAAAAATGGGCTTCAGTATTTTAATATCGATAGCATTTTCACAACGAAAATTTCGATATCTTCTTGCCGATAATACCATGCCTGGGGGTATATGCAATTGTAAAGAAGAAAAGATAATGAAATTTTATAGGCAGATGTAATTTTCTCTCATAGTATTAATAATAATTTCAAGATACCCACAATCATTTAATCATTTAATTCAGATCTCTTAATATTTACATTTATTGTAAATGCAGCAATATTGCATTTATTTATTATTATTATTTTATTATCAAAAATATTTCGGTACAATATTATTATTTCTTTGACCAAAGCTGCTATTTTTTTTTTGTTTAATCAAATTAATTTATTGTTTTATTATGTTAAAAGGTATTTAAAGCTTGTACGGCTTAATACGCAATTAACCCGTTCGACGACTATGGCATCATAACGAAAAACAACCTACACAGTTTAATTCAAATTTAGATTTCAGTATTAAATATGCTCATAACGCAAAAAAGAGCCTCTAATAAGAATCTCGGTTTGGAGATAAGACATATCAATAAAATTCATACACAGCTTCGAAGGTCATCACCGAAGGGAACCCAAATGACAGAATCACGTGCTGCCACCTACTCTGGCGGGGTTGGGGGTAATAATCTTCGTTGAGGTGGTATGCAATCGTAGGCAATACCATTTTTGATAATAAGATTGGGATTGTCAGGCACAACGTGGCTTTGCATTTAAAAATGACCTTCAGTAACTCTTTGGAGACGTCAATCAAAGTGGGAAATATAAACTTCATCTATCTATCCTAAGTGAATTAAGAAAAAAGCATTTGTACCATCTACTTTCAGCGACCCCAATTTAACAGATTTCCCGACAGAGGTTAATGTTGCCATGTAATATATTTGGGTGTTCTTGGGTAATACCTTGACACTTTTAATAAATTACATTGCGGAATGCACATAAATATGATATTAGTCAAGTTCAGCTCGGACCAACGTTCCGGCGTACACTGAACTTGTCGGGCCAAACCGCGGGAATTATACGAAGGCAGGTCGGCATATCAGCGTGACGTTGCAATTTGTGACGTTTGTTCGTGTTTAAGTTTCTTAAGTACCTATGTTTGCGAGATTCCCGTAGCCACCTTGTTGATAACAAACAATAACAAAATGTTTCGAACTCATGCTTAATTTCATTGCGGCAATTTGTTTACCAATCTTTCGAAGAGGGAACCTGATTGTGATTTAAATTTCAGTCAAAGAGAAACAGCGCCTTACCAAATTACAAACACCTCTACAAATCACCCCAAAAAGATTCTGTAAAGCAGCTAAATAATTTGCTAAAGTATTTCAACTTTTTATAAGTAACAACAATTCGTGGACGCTTTCATAGAAGAGAATCAATAAATTGTCTAATCTTAAAATTTCGATAATATTTCAATACAGTTTTTTGACTTGAATGCAATAGTATATAGATTATTTATTGTGCGATGTAATGAACAAATAATTTGTACACACAGCAAGGTAATCGTGTTCTCTCTTACGCTGGAGATTTAACTTAATTACGCATGCTGAAAACGTCGACAGCAACAAATACATCGCTCACCAACGACTCAGTTTATAAAAGAACAACAATTTCAATTGAATTTAGTTTCTAAACACGCTCGACACGCAAAAAGATGCCAGTGACTTTGCCTAAAACAAACGATTTGGAATCGAAGACAAGAGGTATATCTGTCTTATCACAAATGCTGAATTCGAAGTTTTTGATAAGCTGGACCATATTCCCGTTTTCTAATATGTAGCTTTCTTTCTGCTTCAGTTCGGTTAGCATTTCTATGATATAATTTCGCCTGACGTGCTCTCGCTCTCCTTATACTATACGCACTCTCAACCTTCAAGCAAGTTTTGCAAAACACTTTTTTACGAGTTCATTTAAGAACTTTATAAGAAATTGCTGTCAGTGTAAATGTTTATTATGCTTAGCTTTGGCTCTACTCAAACTCTCTCAGAGACGACAACCGGTTTTGAAAACAAAAACCAAATTCGAGGGGAAAAATTTGATTTTACACTTGAATTTACACATTACAAGTTTAGAGTAAATAATGTTTGACACATCTTATATAATTATATACATCCAGCTCTTAAGTTTAAATTCTGTTTTTAACAAAGAATCCCCCGTTTTCTATGATCATAGTTAGGTACATATTCTACTTATACTTTAAATAAGCTAAATACTACGTTTTTCGTACAAGTTTTATTTGATAAGGTCAAAAACTTGATAAGATTATTTAGGTTTTTTCTTTATGAAAAAGCCAAGCATGTTATATTCGTTACTGACCTATTGAATAATTCTTGTGTTTAAGAGCTTATCTTATTTTCCAAATATAAAATATGAATAAGAGTCGAATATACTCGTTCTTTTAAAGTAATGTTCTTTTAGTCTGCTGAAATCATACAAATTATATACAAAAATAAATTTCTTATAGCACCCATACAAAAGTCTTTTAATCTAAACACGTTCTGCTCGCAAGTACATTCCACCAGTTGTACCCAAAACAAATGATTTGGGATTATAGATAAGGGGTATGTCTGTCTTATCGCACACCGTAAACTTGAAGTTCTTTATCAGCTGTGCCATACCCACGCGCGACTGCATTTGACCGAATCTCATTCCCACACAGTTCCGAGGTCCATCACCGAAGGGTAACCACTCAACAGAATCACGAGCGGCCACTTGTTCATCTGAGAAACGCTCGGGATCGAATTTTTCGGGGTCTGGGTAGAAATCTTCATCGCGATGATAAGCAGCAGCAGGAATTAAAACCTGCGTTCCCTTTTCTATGATGAGTTTTGGATGGCCGGGTACAACGTAATCGTTGAGAGCTTTTCTCTCAAGTATAGGCACAATCGTAAATAGTCGAAGAGTTTCTGCAGAGACAAGGGGTTGAGAGTCCGCTGGAGCTCATTATTTTTGCTGGCTTACCTGATATAACCTGATTTAAGTAGCGCATTGCCTTGATACTTTCGTAGGTTAACTTTCCATCGTGTTCTTGGAGTACCACCACAATTTCTTCCCTCAGCTTATCCTGAATATCGGTATGCTGTGCCAACAGGTACAAGCAGAAACTCATGGTCGATGAGGATGTCTCGAAGCCGGCCAAGAAGAACACGAATGCCTGTGCGGCCAACTCTCCAATCTCCATTCCCTTGACTACTTCACCGTTTTCCAAAGTAAAGCTGCCCTTTTGCTTCAGTTCAATGAGCATATCCATAAAGTCATTACGCTTGACCTTCTCCCGTTCCCGATATGATATGGTCTCTTGAACGAGTCCCATGAAGAAGTTGTGAACATCGTCGGTTAAAAGACGCATTCTAAGCTTTCGGGCCAGATTGGGAAAGCTGAGTTGGAAGGTCGTAAGGATTGCACCGTGCCTCAATTCGGTGAAAGGCTTACTGCCCATTTTGCGGAAGTCTTCGTTAAGGTTGCGTAAAGTGTTGCACTCAATGCCGAAGGCACAAGTACCGATAACGTCAGTGGTGAAGCGTGCCATCAGTTCTTTTATTTCAATAACAGCGCCTCCGGTTTTTGCAGGGATTTCCTCAAACATGACTCTCGTGAATTCTTCGGAAACATTGATTACAGTTGGAAACATGAACTTCATTTTGCCAGAGGTAAATGTGGGAGAAAGTTTCTGTCGCATTTCCTTCCAGCGTTTGCCATCCAAATTGAAGAGATGTCCTGTGAGAGGATCATCGCGTTCATTGTGGAACTGTCCACGATCGGCAAAGTTTGAGAAATCCCTGATTAGAATATTCTTCGCCAATTTTATGTCCATTATGAGGGCAGTAGGTTTATGAAGAAAATTGAATCCTACGAACGGATAGCCGGACTTGCGAAACTTATTGTAGTATTCCGCAAAAATATCATGCATAATGCGATACTTTCGGAATCCAATTAGATTGCCATAGAACGGATGGGGTGGGTCCTGAGGTATTCCTCGGCTCTTCCAGTAGTTTGCTTGGCGATGTAGAAAGTATACAGCCAACGCTGCCACAGCGATCAGTATATATATCAAAAAAAGCATTTTGTGATCTGCTTTCCACAACAAATCGGGTAAAACTGAACAATCTCGAGGCAAGCAACAGGTATTTTATAATGGCTACCCGACTAAGCATGACAAAGCGCATTTCGCGTGTTCTGCGTTATAACGAACTATGCTCTTTGTTGGTTTTAGAAGAGTGCACACAACTGAGTACAAATTGATAACGAAAATAAGAGAGATTTTCGTACTCTTGCACTCGGCTTTACTTATATTCTCCATACAAAACCGGTTTCAATTTGTTCTCTAATGATAATTACTATATTTTGGAAAATAAGCAGGGTTTTCTTGTTTCCAAGAGATGTTTTTCTTTATGTTTTTGAAAAAATAATCAAACTTTTTGACCGTATTCACCATGACATTAAATTTGGCGCTAAAAGAGCGCTGGAGTCAAGAGCACCCGATTGAATAATACCCTTCGCACAATTTTGAATAATGTTATAAGCTAACTAAAATTTGAACATTTTTTTAAATTATTTACTACTGCATATAATGTTTTAATGTTTCATTTAAGATTAAATATTATTTTCGCACTTGAGGCATATGTTTGGCCGCCAGCTCAAACACAAGTTATCCAAAACGGATAGCGGCAGTTATCTAGTACGCTGACCGATTTGACGTTTAAGAGAGTCTTAAAGCCAACTCTTTCCGCTATTCCCACGACTACTAGCTTGCACTCCTTGCGCTGTCGGTAAATGTTTAGTACCAAGGCAGCTGGTTTTACCGATAGTTTCTTATCGGTACCTACGAAAAAAACGCTTGTTTACACAAAACTTAACATCTTCTATAGGAATACATTCGGGTTACAAGACTTGAACGTTACTCCTAGACTTAAGATAACATACTGCAGTTTCTCCTTCCACTATCGGGGATTATGTAAAGTTATTAATAATAAACAAGTAAGAAAGCTACAGTCGAGTGTGCTCGACTGTAATATACCCGCTACCCAGCTGCTCGTACATCATTTATTTATGGAACAAAAAAACGGCTACAATCAAATTTTGACCGTAAAAGGCTATGGACTCATAATATCTATGCAAAGTCAAAATCTAAAATAAAAAAAAAAACATTTTTGCACACATTTAATTTTTGATGCGGGCGGGACTCGAACCCGTAAATGCATAACAGTACTGTTCGTTTTGCAGTCCACAACTTAACCCATTTCACCACCGTACACGCACACACGATTCGGCACAATGCTATGGAAAACGTTAAGCTAAATAACTTCTGTGTTTATATCCGATTGTTACCAAATTTTCAGAGATCATTTGGCTAGCTATAGTTATCATGTAAACCGAAACTGAACAATATGGCATCAAAATTGCGCTTGTAATCAATGTTTTTTCGATTTACGGGAGCGGAAGGGGGCGTGGCCAAAATCCAAAATAAACTTGATCAGCGTGCAATAATAACACATATTGTCACCAAATTTGGTAGTCCTAGCTCTTATAATAGCTGAGATCTAGATTTTCACACGGACAGACAGACGGACAGACGGTTGATCCTGAGCCAGAATATATATACTTTATGGGGTCGGAGGTGTCTCCTTCTGCCTGTTACATACATTTTCGGTTTGAACAAAGTTATAATACCCTTCTACTCTATGAGTAGCGGGTATAAAAACATACATTCATGATACCTAACACTAAAACTGGCTGTTTAATACTTCTTTAATCTAAAATACTTCAAACGATATCAAAAGTATAAATTCATTCGCCCAACACCAAAGTTGCGCGCCAGATCTACGATCTAAGATCGAATGGTGTAAAAAATCTCCTGACAGTTTTTATCAAGTAAAATGTGTAACATAGTTTGAATTTTATTTATTGACCCTTTTGAATTTGTGTTAATTTTTAAGCCTTTTCAAAGACCACCCTAAGGCATACCCAGAAGTTAATAGTATTCAATTATTAAGATCACTAACTGTGAGAGTACAAGTTTTTTTTTAACCAATTCGTCATATATAAACGTTCTATCTAAACGCGCTCCATGCGCACATAAATACCGCCCACTGTGACTATTAGAAGAGATCTGGGGTCATAGATAAGCGGAATATCGGTCATATTGCACACGCTGAACTTAAAGTTTTTGATCAGCTGGGCCAAGCCGACGCGCGACTGCATTTGCCCGAAACGCATTCCCACACAGTTTCGGGGGCCTTCGCCGAAAGGCAGCCACAAGACTGAATCGCGAGCTGCTACTTTTTCGGGAGTGAAGCGATCCGGATCAAATTTCTCTGGATCAGGATAAAAGTCTTCATCACGATGATATGCAGATGCAGGTATAAAGACTGGAGTTCCCTTCTTTATAACATGATTCGGATGTCCGGGTACTACGTAGTCTTGTACAGCTTTGCGCTCCATAAATGATAAAAGCGTGTACAGGCGAAGAGTTTCTGTTTAGGGTTGTTTAAGAAAATTAACACCCAATGCATTCCATGTCGTTGACGGACTTACCTGACATGACCTGATCCAGGTATCGCATTTCACTAATGGCTTCATAGGTTAGTTTCCCGTCGTGTTGCTTAAGCACTCGATCGATATCTGCTCTCAACTTATCTTGAATGTCGGTGTGCCTTGCAAGTTCATACAAAGTAAAGGTCATTGTGGATGAAGAGGTCTCGAATCCGGCCAAATAGAAAGTAAACACCTGGCCGGCCAACTCCGCGAAATTCAATCCCTTGATTACTTCCCCATTTTCTAAAGTGTATGTGCCCTTTTGCTTCAGCTCGATGAGCATCTCCAGAAAGTCATTGCGTTTAATCTTCTCTTTTTCACGATATGTGGTAGTTTCGTCTATTAACCTTATAAAGAAATCATGGATATCATCTGGAATTATACGCATTCGTAGCTTGCGGGCTAGATTTGGAAAACTTAGTTGGAAAGCCGTCAGAAGACGTCCATGCCGCACCTCAGTGACAGCCTTACGAGCCATAGTACGAAATTCTGTTTCGGAATTACGCAACGTATTACATTCTATGCCAAAGGCACAGTTGCCTATAACATCTATGGTATATCGGGCCATGAGGTCCTTGATTTCGACTATATCACCACCCGATTTAACAGGAACATGTTCAAGCATCACTTTTATAAGTTCTTCGGAAACATTGACCACAATGGGAAATGTGAATTTCATTTTTCCCGAAGTGAATGTTGGAGACAGTTTCTGTCGCATCTTCTTCCAACGTTTTCCAATCAGATTGAAAAGACCTCCAGTCAAAGGTTCATTTCGTTCATTATGAAACTGTCCAGTTTTTCGATATTTGTTGTAGTAGTCAATCATAACGTCGCTCAACATACGATCCGGGTGTGGTGCATCCTGGGGAATTCCGTCTCGGTTGTTTCGGTTTCCTAATAGGCACTGAATATTGAGGAGCGCTCATGAAGATTGATTCAGCGTGAGTTGGCTCGAATTTTAATAAAGACTAACGGAAGAGAGATAACATAACAGAATTTCTTGGTTTTCTATTGTATGTAGTGGCTGTTATCAATGATAACTGATATCAGCCAAGTGGGAACAGTTTAGCTTTGCTGAGCCAATGAAATCTGCAGTGGTGAAATAACTTAACATGGAACGAGCCTCCGGACAAGCCTTCGGACAAGCTTTTTTCAAGAAAAATTGATATTTATGGAAGTTTTTGACACAGAATTAAATGATTTAAACAAAAAACTGTCGCACAGTTACAATATTAACTGTTCTCGTTTCGCTAATGGTTATTAACTATGGTATCGATGTTGACCACATCAAAAATGGGCTTCAGTATTTTAATATCGATAGCATTTTCACAACGAAAATTTCGATATCTTCTTGCCGATAATACCATGCCTGGGGGTATATGCAATTGTAAAGAAGAAAAGATAATGAAATTTTATAGGCAGATGTAATTTTCTCTCATAGTATTAATAATAATTTCAAGATACCCACAATCATTTAATCATTTAATTCAGATCTCTTAATATTTACATTTATTGTAAATGCAGCAATATTGCATTTATTTATTATTATTATTTTATTATCAAAAATATTTCGGTACAATATTATTATTTCTTTGACCAAAGCTGCTATTTTTTTTTTGTTTAATCAAATTAATTTATTGTTTTATTATGTTAAAAGGTATTTAAAGCTTGTACGGCTTAATACGCAATTAACCCGTTCGACGACTATGGCATCATAACGAAAAACAACCTACACAGTTTAATTCAAATTTAGATTTCAGTATTAAATATGCTCATAACGCAAAAAAGAGCCTCTAATAAGAATCTCGGTTTGGAGATAAGACATATCAATAAAATTCATACACAGCTTCGAAGGTCATCACCGAAGGGAACCCAAATGACAGAATCACGTGCTGCCACCTACTCTGGCGGGGTTGGGGGTAATAATCTTCGTTGAGGTGGTATGCAATCGTAGGCAATACCATTTTTGATAATAAGATTGGGATTGTCAGGCACAACGTGGCTTTGCATTTAAAAATGACCTTCAGTAACTCTTTGGAGACGTCAATCAAAGTGGGAAATATAAACTTCATCTATCTATCCTAAGTGAATTAAGAAAAAAGCATTTGTACCATCTACTTTCAGCGACCCCAATTTAACAGATTTCCCGACAGAGGTTAATGTTGCCATGTAATATATTTGGGTGTTCTTGGGTAATACCTTGACACTTTTAATAAATTACATTGCGGAATGCACATAAATATGATATTAGTCAAGTTCAGCTCGGACCAACGTTCCGGCGTACACTGAACTTGTCGGGCCAAACCGCGGGAATTATACGAAGGCAGGTCGGCATATCAGCGTGACGTTGCAATTTGTGACGTTTGTTCGTGTTTAAGTTTCTTAAGTACCTATGTTTGCGAGATTCCCGTAGCCACCTTGTTGATAACAAACAATAACAAAATGTTTCGAACTCATGCTTAATTTCATTGCGGCAATTTGTTTACCAATCTTTCGAAGAGGGAACCTGATTGTGATTTAAATTTCAGTCAAAGAGAAACAGCGCCTTACCAAATTACAAACACCTCTACAAATCACCCCCAAAAGATTCTGTAAAGCAGCTAAATAATTTGCTAAAGTATTTCAACTTTTTATAAGTAACAACAATTCGTGGACGCTTTCATAGAAGAGAATCAATAAATTGTCTAATCTTAAAATTTCGATAATATTTCAATACAGTTTTTTGACTTGAATGCAATAGTATATAGATTATTTATTGTGCGATGTAATGAACAAATAATTTGTACACACAGCAAGGTAATCGTGTTCTCTCTTACGCTGGAGATTTAACTTAATTACGCATGCTGAAAACGTCGACAGCAACAAATACATCGCTCACCAACGACTCAGTTTATAAAAGAACAACAATTTCAATTGAATTTAGTTTCTAAACACGCTCGACACGCAAAAAGATGCCAGTGACTTTGCCTAAAACAAACGATTTGGAATCGAAGACAAGAGGTATATCTGTCTTATCACAAATGCTGAATTCGAAGTTTTTGATAAGCTGGACCATATTCCCGTTTTCTAATATGTAGCTTTCTTTCTGCTTCAGTTCGGTTAGCATTTCTATGATATAATTTCGCCTGACGTGCTCTCGCTCTCCTTATACTATACGCACTCTCAACCTTCAAGCAAGTTTTGCAAAACACTTTTTTTACGAGTTCATTTAAGAACTTTATAAGAAATTGCTGTCAGTGTAAATGTTTATTATGCTTAGCTTTGGCTCTACTCAAACTCTCTCAGAGACGACAACCGGTTTTGAAAACAAAAACCAAATTCGAGGGGAAAAATTTGATTTTACACTTGAATTTACACATTACAAGTTTAGAGTAAATAATGTTTGACACATCTTATATAATTATATACATCCAGCTCTTAAGTTTAAATTCTGTTTTTAACAAAGAATCCCCCGTTTTCTATGATCATAGTTAGGTACATATTCTACTTATACTTTAAATAAGCTAAATACTACGTTTTTCGTACAAGTTTTATTTGATAAGGTCAAAAACTTGATAAGATTATTTAGGTTTTTTCTTTATGAAAAAGCCAAGCATGTTATATTCGTTACTGACCTATTGAATAATTCTTGTGTTTAAGAGCTTATCTTATTTTCCAAATATAAAATATGAATAAGAGTCGAATATACTCGTTCTTTTAAAGTAATGTTCTTTTAGTCTGCTGAAATCATACAAATTATATACAAAAATAAATTTCTTATAGCACCCATACAAAAGTCTTTTAATCTAAACACGTTCTGCTCGCAAGTACATTCCACCAGTTGTACCCAAAACAAATGATTTGGGATTATAGATAAGGGGTATGTCTGTCTTATCGCACACCGTAAACTTGAAGTTCTTTATCAGCTGTGCCATACCCACGCGCGACTGCATTTGACCGAATCTCATTCCCACACAGTTCCGAGGTCCATCACCGAAGGGTAACCACTCAACAGAATCACGAGCGGCCACTTGTTCATCTGAGAAACGCTCGGGATCGAATTTTTCGGGGTCTGGGTAGAAATCTTCATCGCGATGATAAGCAGCAGCAGGAATTAAAACCTGCGTTCCCTTTTCTATGATGAGTTTTGGATGGCCGGGTACAACGTAATCGTTGAGAGCTTTTCTCTCAAGTATAGGCACAATCGTAAATAGTCGAAGAGTTTCTGCAGAGACAAGGGGTTGAGAGTCCGCTGGAGCTCATTATTTTTGCTGGCTTACCTGATATAACCTGATTTAAGTAGCGCATTGCCTTGATACTTTCGTAGGTTAACTTTCCATCGTGTTCTTGGAGTACCACCACAATTTCTTCCCTCAGCTTATCCTGAATATCGGTATGCTGTGCCAACAGGTACAAGCAGAAACTCATGGTCGATGAGGATGTCTCGAAGCCGGCCAAGAAGAACACGAATGCCTGTGCGGCCAACTCTCCAATCTCCATTCCCTTGACTACTTCACCGTTTTCCAAAGTAAAGCTGCCCTTTTGCTTCAGTTCAATGAGCATATCCATAAAGTCATTACGCTTGACCTTCTCCCGTTCCCGATATGATATGGTCTCTTGAACGAGTCCCATGAAGAAGTTGTGAACATCGTCGGTTAAAAGACGCATTCTAAGCTTTCGGGCCAGATTGGGAAAGCTGAGTTGGAAGGTCGTAAGGATTGCACCGTGCCTCAATTCGGTGAAAGGCTTACTGCCCATTTTGCGGAAGTCTTCGTTAAGGTTGCGTAAAGTGTTGCACTCAATGCCGAAGGCACAAGTACCGATAACGTCAGTGGTGAAGCGTGCCATCAGTTCTTTTATTTCAATAACAGCGCCTCCGGTTTTTGCAGGGATTTCCTCAAACATGACTCTCGTGAATTCTTCGGAAACATTGATTACAGTTGGAAACATGAACTTCATTTTGCCAGAGGTAAATGTGGGAGAAAGTTTCTGTCGCATTTCCTTCCAGCGTTTGCCATCCAAATTGAAGAGATGTCCTGTGAGAGGATCATCGCGTTCATTGTGGAACTGTCCACGATCGGCAAAGTTTGAGAAATCCCTGATTAGAATATTCTTCGCCAATTTTATGTCCATTATGAGGGCAGTAGGTTTATGAAGAAAATTGAATCCTACGAACGGATAGCCGGACTTGCGAAACTTATTGTAGTATTCCGCAAAAATATCATGCACAATGCGATACTTTCGGAATCCAATTAGATTGCCATAGAACGGATGGGGTGGGTCCTGAGGTATTCCTCGGCTCTTCCAGTAGTTTGCTTGGCGATGTAGAAAGTATACAGCCAACGCTGCCACAGCGATCAGTATATATATCAAAAAAAGCATTTTGTGATCTGCTTTCCACAACAAATCGGGTAAAACTGAACAATCTCGAGGCAAGCAACAGGTATTTTATAATGGCTACCCGACTAAGCATGACAAAGCGCATTTCGCGTGTTCTGCGTTATAACGAACTATGCTCTTTGTTGGTTTTAGAAGAGTGCACACAACTGAGTACAAATTGATAACGAAAATAAGAGAGATTTTCGTACTCTTGCACTCGGCTTTACTTATATTCTCCATACAAAACCGGTTTCAATTTGTTCTCTAATGATAATTACTATATTTTGGAAAATAAGCAGGGTTTTCTTGTTTCCAAGAGATGTTTTTCTTTATGTTTTTGAAAAAATAATCAAACTTTTTGACCGTATTCACCATGACATTAAATTTGGCGCTAAAAGAGCGCTGGAGTCAAGAGCACCCGATTGAATAATACCCTTCGCACAATTTTGAATAATGTTATAAGCTAACTAAAATTTGAACATTTTTTTAAATTATTTACTACTGCATATAATGTTTTAATGTTTCATTTAAGATTAAATATTATTTTCGCACTTGAGGCATATGTTTGGCCGCCAGCTCAAACACAAGTTATCCAAAACGGATAGCGGCAGTTATCTAGTACGCTGACCGATTTGACGTTTAAGAGAGTCTTAAAGCCAACTCTTTCCGCTATTCCCACGACTACTAGCTTGCACTCCTTGCGCTGTCGGTAAATGTTTAGTACCAAGGCAGCTGGTTTTACCGATAGTTTCTTATCGGTACCTACGAAAAAAACGCTTGTTTACACAAAACTTAACATCTTCTATAGGAATACATTCGGGTTACAAGACTTGAACGTTACTCCTAGACTTAAGATAACATACTGCAGTTTCTCCTTCCACTATCGGGGATTATGTAAAGTTATTAATAATAAACAAGTAAGAAAGCTACAGTCGAGTGTGCTCGACTGTAATATACCCGCTACCCAGCTGCTCGTACATCATTTATTTGTGGAACAAAAAAACGGCTACAATCAAATTTTGACCGTAAAAGGCTATGGACTCATAATATCTATGCAAAGCCAAAATCTAAAATAAAAAAAAAAACATTTTTGCACACATTTAATTTTTGATGCGGGCGGGACTCGAACCCGTAAATGCATAACAGTACTGTTCGTTTTGCAGTCCACAACTTAACCCATTTCACCACCGTACACGCACACACGATTCGGCACAATGCTATGGAAAACGTTAAGCTAAATAACTTCTGTGTTTATATCCGATTGTTACCAAATTTTCAGAGATCATTTGGCTAGCTATAGTTATCATGTAAACCGAAACTGAACAATATGGCATCAAAATTGCGCTTGTAATCAATGTTTTTTCGATTTACGGGAGCGGAAGGGGGCGTGGCCAAAATCCAAAATAAACTTGATCAGCGTGCAATAATAACACATATTGTCACCAAATTTGGTAGTCCTAGCTCTTATAATAGCTGAGATCTAGATTTTCACACGGACAGACAGACGGACAGACGGTTGATCCTGAGCCAGAATATATATACTTTATGGGGTCGGAGGTGTCTCCTTCTGCCTGTTACATACATTTTCGGTTTGAACAAAGTTATAATACCCTTCTACTCTATGAGTAGCGGGTATAAAAACATACATTCATGATACCTAACACTAAAACTGGCTGTTTAATACTTCTTTAATCTAAAATACTTCAAACGATATCAAAAGTATAAATTCATTCGCCCAACACCAAAGTTGCGCGCCAGATCTACGATCTAAGATCGAATGGTGTAAAAAATCTCCTGACAGTTTTTATCAAGTAAAATGTGTAACATAGTTTGAATTTTATTTATTGACCCTTTTGAATTTGTGTTAATTTTTAAGCCTTTTCAAAGACCACCCTAAGGCATACCCAGAAGTTAATAGTATTCAATTATTAAGATCACTAACTGTGAGAGTACAAGTTTTTTTTTAACCAATTCGTCATATATAAACGTTCTATCTAAACGCGCTCCATGCGCACATAAATACCGCCCACTGTGACTATTAGAAGAGATCTGGGGTCATAGATAAGCGGAATATCGGTCATATTGCACACGCTGAACTTAAAGTTTTTGATCAGCTGGGCCAAGCCGACGCGCGACTGCATTTGCCCGAAACGCATTCCCACACAGTTTCGGGGGCCTTCGCCGAAAGGCAGCCACAAGACTGAATCGCGAGCTGCTACTTTTTCGGGAGTGAAGCGATCCGGATCAAATTTCTCTGGATCAGGATAAAAGTCTTCATCACGATGATATGCAGATGCAGGTATAAAGACTGGAGTTCCCTTCTTTATAACATGATTCGGATGTCCGGGTACTACGTAGTCTTGTACAGCTTTGCGCTCCATAAATGATAAAAGCGTGTACAGGCGAAGAGTTTCTGTTTAGGGTTGTTTAAGAAAATTAACACCCAATGCATTCCATGTCGTTGACGGACTTACCTGACATGACCTGATCCAGGTATCGCATTTCACTAATGGCTTCATAGGTTAGTTTCCCGTCGTGTTGCTTAAGCACTCGATCGATATCTGCTCTCAACTTATCTTGAATGTCGGTGTGCCTTGCAAGTTCATACAAAGTAAAGGTCATTGTGGATGAAGAGGTCTCGAATCCGGCCAAATAGAAAGTAAACACCTGGCCGGCCAACTCCGCGAAATTCAATCCCTTGATTACTTCCCCATTATCTAAAGTGTAGGTGCCCTTTTGCTTCAGCTCGATGAGCATCTCCAGAAAGTCATTGCGTTTAATCTTCTCTTTTTCACGATATGTGGTAGTTTCGTCTATTAACCTTATAAAGAAATCATGGATATCATCTGGAATTATACGCATTCGTAGCTTGCGGGCTAGATTTGGAAAACTTAGTTGGAAAGCCGTCAGAAGACGTCCATGCCGCACCTCAGTGACAGCCTTTCGAGCCATAGTACGAAATTCTGTTTCGGGATTACGCAACGTATTACATTCTATGCCAAAGGCACAGTTGCCTATAACATCTATGGTATATCGGGCCATGAGGTCCTTGATTTCGACTATATCACCACCCGATTTAGCAGGAACATGTTCAAGCATCACTTTTACAAGTTCTTCGGAAACGTTGATGACAGTAGGATACATGAATTTCATTTTTCCCGAAGTGAATGTTGGAGACAGTTTCTGTCGCATCTCCTTCCAACGTTTTCCATCCAGATTGAAAAGACCTCCAGTCAAAGGATCATTTCGTTCATTATGAAACTGTCCACGATCAGAAAAGCTCGAAAAGTCTTTGATCAAAATGTTTTTAGCCAACTTGGTATCGATTATAAACAAACTTCGTTTGTTCAGAAAGTTGAAGCCCACAAAGGGGTGTCCACTTTTTTTATATTTGTTGTAGTAATCTATCATAATGTCGCTTATCATACGATCCTTTCTAAATCCAACCAAGTTTCCGTAGATTGGGTGTGGTGGATCCTGGGGGATTCCTTGGTTTCTCCAATAGGTTGCATTGCGATGTAAAAGGTATGCAATTAACGCCGATAGAGCAAGCACCAAATATAGAAAAACGAACATTTTTGGCCCGGTTTTTTTGGTTTCCTAATAAACACTGAATAGTGAGGAGGCCTTAAACAGAGCTTTTATATTCATGGGAAGTCATTCAAAACCATCAACGTGAGTTGGCTTGAATTTTAATGAAGACTAACAGAAGAGAGATAATATTACAGAATTTCTTGTTTGCCTATTGTATTGTAGCGGCTGTTATCAATGTTAACTGATATCAGCCAAGTGGGAACAGTTTAGCTTAGCTGAGCCAATGAATTCTGCAGTGGTGAAATAACTTAACATAGAACGAGCCTCCGAACAAGCTTTTCTCAAGAAAAATTGATATTTATGGAAGTTTTTTGCCACATTTATAAGACCTGTTTATTCTTTAAACGCTCCAGTGATTAAATACTTATAAAGCGTTAAATGATTTTAACAAAAAACTGTCATACAGCCACAGTATTTACTGTTCCCTTTTTGGTAATGGTTATTGACTATGGTTATCGATGTTGACCACATAACCTAATATTAAAAGTGGTCTTTAGTATTTTTATATCGATGACATTTTCACTACGAAAATTTTCGATTTCTTCTTGTCGATAATACCCTGCCTGAGAGTATATACAATTGTAAACAAGAAAAGAGAATAAAATATATTGAGCAGATGAGCTTTTCGCTCATTATATTAATAATATTTTCAAAATGATCAAAATAGTTTAATAGCTTGTACGGCTTAATACGCAATTATTTGAACATCATTAAAACCCGTTCGACGACTATGGCATCATAACGAAAAAGAACCTACTCAGTTTGATTCAAATTTAGATTTCAGTATTAAATATGCTCATAACGCAAAAAGGGCCGCTAACAGTACGCAATATTAACAATCTCGGTTTGGAGATAAAACATATCAATAAAATTCATACACAGCTTCGAAGGTCATCATTGAAGGAAACCCAAACCACCTACTCTGGCGGGGTTGGGGGTAATAATCTTCGTTGAGGTAGTATGCAATCGCAGGCAATACCATTTTTATACCATTCGACCATTGAAAATGGTCAAAAATGGTATACTAAGTTTGTGCAAATGTATGCAACAGGCAGAAGGAGACGTCGCAGACCCCAAAAAGTATATATATTCTGACTCAAGATCACTAGCTGAGTCGATTGAGCCATGTCCGTCTGTCTGTCCGTCTATCCGTCTATCCGTCCGTCTGTCCGTCTGTCCGTTTGAACGTCTAGATCTCAGCTATTACAAAAGCTAGAAACACTATATTTCACATGAAGGTTTATTTTCAATTTTTGATGCCATGCGCACCGCCCACGCAAATTGATAATTTGCGATTATCAGGAGAAGTTTTTAATTTATTGCTTTCTGCTTTGGTATGAACATAAATAATTGCAATATAAATCTATTTCCCAAATTACAATCCAATCGGACGATAAACACAGAAGTTATCCGTGTTTCCGTTTTCTGTACTTCCACTGCTTGCCCCTGTGCTGCGCGTCGTGACGTCATCGTCACGATGCCTCGTTTCAGCCGTAGCATGTGTAAAGCTATGCAGTTTTCACATGTAGATGGTGCTTTTCAAAAATAGATCCTATTTAAACAATAGGTGTCGGATAAACTTGTGCAGCGTTTTTTGATGGAATAAAATGTGTGGTAATTTATTTCGAAACTGGGCGAATGCTATCTTATTGTCGGGCGCGCTCGACTGTAGCTTTCTTTACTTGTTGATAATAAGATTGGAATTGTCAGGCACAACGTAGCTTTGCATTTAAAAATGACCTTCAGAAACTCTTTGGAGACGTCAATCAAAGTGGAAAATATAAACTTCATCTATCTATCCTAAGTGAATTAAGAAAAAAGCATTTGTACCATCTACTTTCGGCGACCCCAATTTAACAGATTTCCCGACAGAGGTCATGTAATATATTTGGATGTTCTTGACACTTTTAATAAATTACATTGCGAAATGCACATAAATATGATATTAGTCAAGTTCAGCTCGGACCAACGTTCCGGCGTACACTGAACTTGTCGGGCCAAACCGCGGGAATTATACGAAGGCAGGTCGGCATATCAGCGTGACGTTGCAATTTGTGACGTTTGTTCGTGTTTAAGTTTCTTAAGTACCTATGTTTGCGAGATTCCCGTAGTCACCTTGTTGATAACAAACAATAACAAAATGTTTCGAACTCATGCTTAATTTTATTGTGGCAATTAGTTTATCAATCTTCGGAGAGAGAACCTGATTGTGATTTAAATTTCAGTCAAAGAGAAACAGCACCTTACCAAATTACAAACACCTCTACAAATCACCCCAAAAAGTTTCTTTAAATCAGTTAAATAATTTGCTAAAGTATTTCAACTTTTTATAAGTAACAACAATTAGTGGACGCTTTCATAGAAGAGAATCAATAAATTGTCTAATCTTAAAATTTCGATAATATTTCAATACAGTTTTTTGACTTGAATGCAATAGTATATAGATTATTTATTGTGCGATGTAATGAACAAATAATTTGTACACACAGCAAGGTAATCGTGTTCTCTCTTACGCTGGAGATTTAACTTAATTACGCATGCTGAAAACGTCGACAGCAACAAATACATCGCTCACCAACGACTCAGTTTATAAAAGAACAACAATTTCAATTGAATTTAGTTTCTAAACACGCTCGACACGCAAAAAAATGCCATTGGCTGTGCCTAAAACAAACGATTTGGGATCGAAGACAAGAGGTATATCTGTCTTATCACAAACGCTGAACTTGAAGTTTTTGATAAGTTGAGCCAATCCTATGCGAGTCTGCATTTGCCCAAAGCGCATTCCCACACAGTTGCGTGGGCCGTCACCGAAGGGCAACCACTCGACAGAATCACGAGCGGCCACTTGCTCGTGGGAGAAACGGTCAGGATCGAATCTTTCCGGTTCGGGATAGAAATCTTCATCACGATGATAAGCAGCTGCCGGTATTATTACCTGCGTTCCCTTCTCTATGACATATTTTGGATGTCCTGGCACAACGTAATCATCAAGAGCTTTGCGTTCCAGCTGAGGCACAATCGTGTACAGCCGGAGAGTTTCTGTTGAATTCGAAAGCTGAGTATTAAATGAGGTCCACTTTCCTATTAAACTTACCAGATATAACCTGATCCAAGTAACGCATTGCTTTGATACTTTCATACGTTAATTTTCCATTGTGGTCATGGAGCACTCTCTTGATATCTTCCCTAAGCTTGTCCTGAATATCAATGTTCTGCGCCAGCTCATACAAACTGTAGCTCATGGTCGATGAGGAAGTCTCGAAGCCAGCCAAGAAAAAGACGAATGCCTGCGCGGCAAGCTCTCCGATTTCCAATCCTTTGATCTTTTCCCCGTTTTCTAATGTGTAGTTGCCCTTCTGCTTCAGTTCGATTAGCATCTCCATAAAATCATTTCGCTTGATGTGCTCTCGCTCTCTATATGCTATTGTATCATTTACTAACCGCATGAAGAACTCATGAACATCGTCTGGAACTTTGCGCATTCTCAACTTCTGAGCAAGTTTAGGAAAACTAAAGAGAAACGCCGTTAAAACTGAACCATGACGGGTCTCGGTGAGTGCCTTCTTGGACATGGTACGAAAGTCGGTAACCGGAGTTCTCAGCGTGTTGCATTCGATACCAAAAGCGCAATTTCCGATGACGTCGGTTGTGAACCGAGCCATAAGTTCCTTAATTTCGATGATAGTTCCACCAGACAGTGCGGGAACTTGTTCAGCCATTACACGGACAAATTCCTCCGATACTCGAATCACAATGGGAAACATAAACTTCATCTTTCCAGATGTAAAGGTTGGTGTCAATTTCTGTCGCATCTCCTTCCATCGTTTGCCATCCAAGTTAAAGATATGCGCTGACAGAGGGTCGTCTCGTTCGTTGTGGAACAGACCACGGTCGGTAAAGTTGGCAAAATCTTTGATCAGGATGTTCTTTGCCAACCTAATGTCCATGATAAACGCGGCTCGCTTGTGCAGAAAATGGAAGCCCACAAAAGGATGTCCGGTCTTTCGAAATTTGTTGTAATATTGGTCCAAGATATGGTGGATAACGCGGTTTTTTTGAAATCCGATGAGGTTGCCATAGAAAGGATGCGGTTTTTCCTGGGGAATTCCGCGGTTCTTCCAATAGTTAAAATGGCGATGCAATGCGTATGCACCTAGGGCCGATATAGTTATCAACAGATATATAACGAAAACCATTATGTAATTGACTTGAACGGTATTTCGATGAACACTGAACACTGCTGGGCGAATCGCGGGAGTTTTATTTGCATTTTCAAAGTATTCAGCATGAATACGCAGATTTACTCATTGTTTTTGTTTTATTCTTATGTTGGATTTGTATTGCTCTGTAATCACGATTTAATACCCTCTAAACTTAGGGTAGAACGGTATTTAAGGTTTGCTTCAACCGAAAATCATATATGTGACAAGCAGATGGAGCCATCTTTGATCCCAGAGAGTGAATGTATTCATTCTAGATCAATGTCAACAGTCGAGTTACCGTAGCCCTGTCCGTTTGTCTGTCTAGTGTCGCACTCCAAAGGTGCAACAAATAGTACATGAAAGAATTTTGGCTGTATGAACATCGGGTAGTGGGTATATAATAGTCGAGCCCACGCGACAGTTTTTTGTTTTCACTAGTTCATTTTAGAACTTGATAAGAGTTTAAGTGTGTATCATGCTTACTTTTGCTCCACTAAAACATTTCTCTGAGACGACAACCGGTTTGAAAACAACAGCTAAATACAAATTGGCACATTTTATTTCCTACTTGAAAAGATGACACACCTTACATTACATTAAAGAAAATGGTTCAATAGTTGTATACATTTAGTTTTAGTTGTATACATTTAGTTTTAAACTTAGAAATTTACTTTATAGACAGGAATTCCCACGGTTTAGGAACATATTCTACTAAATACTACGATTCTTACAAGTTGAATGTGATTAGGCCAACACACTTGATAAGATTATTAAGTTCTTCCCTAGATGATAGCGCCGAGCATGTTATATTTGTTACTGACCTATTGAACAACTCTTCTTTTTTAAAAGCTTATCTTATCTTTGAAATATAAGAAATATACTCATTCTTCTAGGAAATGTTTTTTAATCAGCTACAATCATACAAATTATAAACAATATTTTTGCTGATAGCACCAATACAAAAGTCTTTTAATCTAAATACGTTCTGCTCGCAAGTATATTCCGCCGGTTGTGCCTAACACAGACGATTTGGGATTATAGATAAGGGGTATGTCTGTCTTATCGCACACCGTAAACTTGAAGTTCTTTATCAGCTGTGCCATACCCACGCGCGACTGCATTTGTCCGAATCTCATTCCCACACAGTTCCGAGGTCCATCACCGAAGGGTAACCACTCGACAGAATCGCGTGCAGCTACTTGCTCAGGTGAGAAACGCTCGGGATCGAATTTCTCAGGGTCGGGATAGAAATCTTCATCGCGATGATAAGCAGCAGCAGGAATTAAAACATGCGTTCCCTTTTCTATGATAAGTTTTGGATGGCCGGGTACAACGTAATCATTGAGAGCTTTTCTCTCTAGTACAGGCACAATCGTAAATAGTCGAAGAGTTTCTGCAGAGACAAGGGGTTAAGAGTCCGCTGGAGCTCATTATTTTTGCTGGCTTACCTGATATAACCTGATTTAAGTAGCGCATTGCCTTGATACTTTCGTAGGTAAACTTTCCATCGTGTTCTTGGAGTACCACCACAATTTCTTCCCTCAGCTTATCCTGAATATCGGTATGCTGTGCCAACAGGTACAAGCAGAAACTCATGGTCGATGAGGATGTCTCGAAGCCGGCCAAGAAGAACACGAATGCCTGTGCGGCCAACTCTCCAATCTTCATTCCCTTGACCACTTCACCGTTTTCCAAAGTAAAGCTGCCCTTTTGCTTCAGTTCAATGAGCATATCCATAAAGTCATTACGCTTGACCTTCTCCCGTTCCCGATATGCTATGGTCTCTTGAACGAGTCCCATGAAGAAGTTGTGAACATCGTCGGTTAAAAGACGCATTCTAAGCTTTCGGGCCAGATTAGGAAAACTGACTTGGAAGGTCGTAAGGATTGCACCGTGCCTCAATTCGGTAAAAGGCTTATTGCCCATTTTGCGGAAGTCTTCGTTAAGGTTGCGTAAAGTGTTGCACTCAATGCCGAAGGCACAAGTACCGATAACGTCAGTGGTGAAGCGTGCCATAATTTCTTTTATTTCAATTACAGCGCCTCCGGTTTTTGCAGGGACTTCTTCAAACATGACTCTCATGAATTCTTCGGAAACATTGACCACAGTTGGAAACATGAACTTCATTTTGCCAGAGGTAAATGTGGGAGAAAGTTTCTGTCGCATTTCCTTCCAGCGTTTGCCATCTAAATTGAAGAGATGTCCTGTGAGAGGATCATCGCGTTCATTGTGGAACTGTCCACGATCGGCAAAGTTTGAGAAATCCCTGATTAGAATATTCTTCGCCAATTTTATGTCCATTATGAGCGCAGTAGGTTTATGAAGAAAATTGAATCCTACGAACGGATAGCCGGACTTGCGAAACTTATTGTAGTATTCCGCAAAAATATCATGCACAATGCGATACTTTCGGAACCCAATTAGATTGCCATAGAACGGATGGGGTGGGTCCTGAGGTATTCCTCGGCTCTTCCAGTAGTTTGCTTGGCGATGTAGAAAGTATACAGCAAACGCTGCCACAGCAAACAATATATATAATAAAAAAAACATGTTGTGGTCCGCTCTTCACAGCAAATTAGGCGAAACTGACCTGACTTCAAGGCGAGCAGCAGGTATTTTATAACGACGGGTTGACTAATCATGACTGAGCGCATTGTGCCGTTCTCCGTTATAACGTGTATTCATTTCTCTTTGTTGAATTTATAAGAGTGCGGTTGAGTAATGATTGATAACGAAAATACGAGAGGTTCTCGCACTCTTGCACTCGGCTTTAACTTGTCTTCACACACAGAACAGATTACAATAAGTTGAACCATTTTCTTAAATGTTAAATACAATATTTTTGCAAATAAATAGGGTTTCCTTTGTTTTAAGAGGCGTTTTTCTTTATTTTTTTTTAAATCTAATCGTTCTTTTCGAACATATTCACCATGACATTCAAGGTGCCATAAAAGAGCGTTAAAGTCGATAGCACCCGATTTAAATATACCCTTCGCGCAGTTTTAACTGAATTGACCTTAATATGCTTATGATATAAAAAAACCTTTAGGTAAATTATGTAAGGGGTCGGCCACACCCCTCTGCCTGTAATTTTTACAATAACTAATCATACCTTCTTTTATTCATTTTAAGTTTTAGTAGGGTATACCCAGCTGTTATCAAATCAGTTATTAGTGAAATGACTTGAAATTAAATGTGGCAAAATCAGCTTGACGATGTTCTTAAATATGCATAGGCTTTACTCATGATAAGATATTGAGGGACTTCACTTTTTTTCTCGTTTAGTCACTCAGACTACGGCATTCAACTTTGCACTGCTTTGGTGAGAGTGGTACTCTCTCTTTTATACAAATATAGATAGCTATCTCTTTTGCGCTCGCCCATTCAAATTGAGAGGTAAACATAAACAAATTAAGGCGCAACAGCCAACTGCTTGGTGCTATCTCTTACGTGAAATACTTAAAACAATGAGAGTAAATTGACCATACGATTAATAAGGCGAGGGAACCCGACTCAGAGATACCCATAACGAGCACACCGTACACTTCTTTACTCTTTATCTATACGTTTTGCATACTTTTATGTAGGGTGTGAGAAGTTTCACTGCTTTTACTAACATTATAGAGATAGTATATATGCGTAAACCCAGCAAAGAGAATCTTGTAAGAACCCAGATAAGCCAGATATGCGATAGAGTCAACAGAGTAAGCTGAGTGCGCTGTAAGCACACACAAATCTATCTTAAGGTGGATATCATATTGCTGCAGTTAACTGTCAGAGGATTACATTATAGATTCAACTGCGCGCAAAGTGTATACTTGGGTTCAGTTATTGGCACTCGGTGCAGAGTGCATGACACTTTTTGAGTTCTGTTTCAGTGTCCTTTGCCGTCCTTTGCTGCCCGGCGGTCTCCGACCCTCGAGTGACAGCCCGTAGCAGCTGGAGGCAAAGCTGCAGGAGTTCAGCCTGTGCGGCTTGCTTCTCCCTCGACTCACATATTCAGGCGCGCTTGACATTTATTTAATTACATGAATGGCTTTTTTAAGCTTACTTGGATGGGGATTTTCACTGGAAATGCGTGTGAAAAGCGTTCAATTATAATGGACGTTTATGCGTCAGCTCATTAAGACATCCGAGCGAGACAATCTTTAAGCTGACCTTGAGCTGTCGCCGTCGCCCCAGTTTTGCTCTCGTGTAAATTTGCCAGCGACCAACAAAGGGAATAATGCAGAGTAAAAACTCAGTCAAGCAGCAGCAATAGCAGCAGAAGGCGACGTTCTTGGCCATAATAAATGCATGAGTACCTAAAACAAAAGGAATGCATTCATCTTCAAGCTGCGCAAGCTGCGGCACTAAAAAAGAACACACACACACACACACACATACACACAGACTGCTGCGACGGCACTTACGCGCTAAATAAAAATGCAAATCTAAATGTAACATAAGAGCGAGTACGAATAGTACTATAAGTACGCAAATGCGGGCAAAAACCAGGCCCGGGCAACAAAAGAAAACCTCGAGAATGGCTAAGAAAATTATGCGAGTGCGTGTGAAGGTATTTAATGACTGACTAGGCCATACCATGGCTGAGGCCTACATATATGTGATGTTGCAATATAATTAAATTGTTAATAAATACAATAATAAGTTGATATTAAGCTTTTATTTTAAAAAATAAGAAAGAAATTAAAAATAAGGCCATCAATTTATTTGTTGGATTTTGTTAAAAACAAATTTTCTTAAATTAATTGTGGCAGGAAATCCCCAAAACATTTAATCAATTCTTCTCTACCTTCTGTGTGAACACAATGAAGTGTCCGTATATATTAAACCAGTATGTATTAAACCTTTTTATTTTGTTTTTGACTTCCTCTTTAAATAAAATTTTTTACAGTGATCAAAAAGAAAGAAATGATAATGTTTTTTATACATCTGTAAGGATAAGTAAATCAAGAGTTATTCTCCTATGGGCATTTTCTTTAGATGTTTCTAGCTTGTCTCTTTGTCATCCCCACATCAATTACATACAGGGTATACCAGCAGTTCAAACATGTGCAGCTGCATTTGCTGCGTTTGCTGTCAGACAGCTGATTTCATGCTGTCTCTTGTTGCTGTTGTTGTTACTGTTGACTTAGTTGCTGCCAAGGTGCCAGGAAAACAGACAAACAATTGCCTTCCTGCACTCGCCCTACCCCAGCGCATTCCCCTTCCCAAAAAGGTCTTGAGCTGAGATGCTTTGCTAATTACGCAAGCGCAGGCTCCAGCATCTTATGGATTCGTGTAAACAGTGGGCTAATTGTTTGGCCTGCTAAGGGGGGATGGCCGGAGAAGGCAAGAGGAAGCTGGGTAGAGCAGGGACAGCTGCTGGGGTGTTAAGAGCGCTACGAAGACAGCTCTTTTAAATGCAAATGCCAGAATGGGTCCAACCTCTTTGGCTCAGCCAAGTCAAGGTGTGCGCTCTGTGTGCCTCTGCCGCTGCTGTTGTCTCCCTCTCTGCCTATTTGTCTGAATGTTTGTCTCTCTTTCTGTCTGCCTGTGCCTTGCATAAATTAGTTTTGTTTGCGTCTGGCAGCTACCCCCGAGCAGACACTTTAAACAAATTGTAAATTGTGAATTGTGAGTTGTGAGTTGTGAGCTGTGAATCGTGAATGGGGAGTAGTGCGCATTTCCTGTATCTTGCGCTGCGCTCGGCTCTAGTGTGTCTCTGCTGTTGTGTGTTGACAAAACGACTTGGCAGCATCAAGTCTCTGCCACATTATGTAAATTTCAAAGCGAAATCACAATAAGAAATCCGCAGCGTGTAAGAAGAAGTGATTACCCATTTCGACTCCGAAGACGTGCCCCCGCAGAAATTCTCAAGGGCAGGCCGTACCTTTTACGATTATCTGAACACACACACGCACACCCCACTCACCCACTCAAACACACGAATACACATCCTTTGGCAGACGGGGCAAAGCCAACTCGAGTCAAGTCAAGCAATTGTTGTTCAAATTGGATGGCGTTGACTTCGGCAATAACAATAATAAAAAAATAAATAAATATACGTATATGTGTGTGTGTGTGTGGGTGTGTGTACATGTGTGTGAGATACTTTGTGGTATTTTGTCAATTGCATGCGCCTGGCAGCGAGGCAAATTAAAGTTGGCTTCCTTCCGGTTTCCGCTGCAGACAAGCCCGATTTACACAATCTGCACATATCGTTGATAAAATCATAATCAGCTACAGAACTGGGGAAATGAATGACACTTGTGCCATAATTAAAGATGGATTAAACATGCAAGACGTCTTCAAAAGTCCATGCAGACTTAAAGGCTTTAAATGAAAAGGTTTCTAAACCCTTTTTAGCTTTCTAAGCACATTGCCATTGCCACTTTTGACTTAGAAAATTGATTGGAAACACATGCAAGCCATAAGCAGCTTATAGAAAGAATCAAAAACTCTAGTCGACTTTTAATATTGTCAAGAGAGTTTCCCTAAGCTTTAATTAGTTTCCCTAAAAAAAGCCAAAACAATATGTACTTAATGCTCCTGCTGTCGTACTCAACGAAGCAAATAATTAGCTGCCAACCACTTCTGTCAGATCTGCGTGTGTATGTGTGTGTTGAGAAGTTTAAAATTGTCAGGACATCGTGCAAATGTGACAGTCGCACAAGTTGTTGCCTGACAAGTTCATCGCATGGAAAGCTGATTGACTTTCCGTCTGACATATGCGTTATTCTGATTGTTTGACATGGCAACAGCTACAGCTACAGCTACAACAACCACAACAACAGCAATAAGAGCAACGACAACAAGGACATCACGTACTTCACAAGCCATAAAAGTATATGTTCAAGAACATACTGGTAATATGCATGTCAGCCAATGCGGCGGCTACTTAATATTGATTTGATGCTGTCACTTTAATACAACTTGCACAATGTGCATCAAAATGTGACACTCGATAGATGTTTTTACGAACTGCTTGCTCTATTTGCAAATTGATAGCGAATTCATAGCGCTAGCTGCAATAAAAATCAAAGTTACAGCGAGACAAGACAAGCCATCGCAAGCTGCACTCATCGTGATAGATGACTACGGAGAGACGCGGTGAATGTCAAGTCGAGGGTCCACTAAATTGCCCATGCGACCCAGTGGACCCAACCGGATTTTTGCTTGACAAATGATGATTTATGCCGACATCGTCGTCTTCGCCGCTGTCTCTGCGCAGTCTGAACTTTTTACGACAATACAAAGCAGAGCAAAGCTAGCAGCAGAGCTGCTTCCCAACGCATTGCATCGCATCGCAGCACAAAAATTTCTGGGTTATTGGGTGATAAAAATTTCGATTTAAAATTGTCGAGCAACAAAAGTGAAAGTCGCGTGTGCGCACGATAAAATGTAACACCGAAGCAGGAGAAGTGGAGGAAAAAGTGCTAAACTGCTTTGTGTGTGGGGCAAACAACAAAATGTAGAAATAAATCGGGGAAAAAGAGAGGCTAACCCTTAAGACTTAAGTAAACGGTTACAAAGTCATTTGAAATGAATTATGCGCGGATATGCAAGAAGAAAAGTGACAAAACCTTTGGCTTGCGAAAGCGCAGATGCTCTCACAGAGCAAGGTCAGATTGAGTTGTCTATTTGATGCTCTCAAATGATTTCCAAATATTTTCCAATGATTTTATTAGGAAAACATAAGCAAACTAAGAAATCTATTATTTTTTTAAATTGATAATACACACACTGAACATACAAGTTGTAATAGCCTCTGTGAGGGTATTAAAAAGGGGACCATATCGAATTGCTAGCCTCCAACCAGAATTATATTTATTGTTTGGGTTCACGAAATTGTGGTCCTAAGCTCATGCTGCCATCTGGCCGGCAATTCTAGCTTGGCAAAAGATCTTTCTGGCCACCCCCCATGGCGTATGCTTCATCTCTGTTAGCCTGCTGCATAACTCAACGCGTTTATTTTCGTTAACTGAAATTTTATTAGGCCACGTTGCGCCGCATCGTATACATAAACATGTGCCGCATAGGCATAAAAAGGCCAAACATATTTTCACATGCGAGTTTGGTCAGCAGAAAATCGATATGTTTTGACTGGCTCTCTCTCCCTCCCTCGCTCTTTCTCTCTCACTTTTTTGTTAGGCTTTGCCTCATCAATTTTCATATAGGAAATGCAAATAAAAATAGTTTTATTTATTGAGAGCTTTGATATAGTTGAAATGCCATTCATAGTATCTCAAGTACTACGCGTTATCGCTCAATTACACTTCAGAGCAAAATATTAATAATAAGACTAGAAAAAACCTTGAATAGTTCGGAAATTTAAACAACTTTAAAAAAATATTTTGGCAGCAACTTTTTAACAAAACAGAATTCAAACTTTTTTTTTTTTTCCATCTATACAGCCCCTTGAACCACAACTGCTATTTACAGGGTATGCAAATTTGCATTAATATATTGAATTGCTACTCGTTGACTTTTTGTTTCAACTTCTTTTTACAGTTACAATTGTGCAATTGGTTTCACGTTTGTCTTTTATTGTCGGGGGCAAAACCTTTTGAAGTTCTCGCTGCCAAAGTGACTCTCCAGGCCATCAGTTGACGCCCCCGTCTCTGTCTCCGTGCCACTCGCTGTCGCTGTATCTCTGCTTCAAATGCAAATGGAGCAGGGAAAAAGGAAAATTTGCCTGGCAAATAAAAAATATATTTTTTAAATCAATTCAGCACATGCAGCGCAATTCAATTTTGTTTAGTGAACTCTCCGTTTTTTTTTTATTGCTAAACAAATATTGATTTTGATTTGCAGAAAGTTTTCTCAGTTTATTTAATACGCTTGTTTTCTGTTTTTCACTTTTTTTCCTTCGTTTGCTGTTGCTGTTTGCCTTTAAAATATGCTGTTCTAATTTGTGGCAAGCACAAAGTTAGCTGTGTTCTCCTGGATTTTCTCAAGTTTTCTCCACAAACACTTCGTCTGGCACTGAACTTGACAAATGTCGGGGCAAGGTTATCCCCAACCGGCTGAGGCCGAGCGGACCTCGAATGTCTCTAATTCAAGTTGCGACATTCAACGCCTCCGTTTTGTCGTGTCATGTTGCATATTATTAGTAATTGGCATACTATGACGCAGGGTATATGAGGTTGCTTAGGAAGCATGCAAATTGTTTAGAAACTTAACTTTTGAAATTGCTAATTATTTTTAAATTAAATCGAATAAATTAATAAAATTAACTATAACGTTAAGCAAATTTTACATATGATTATGTTTATTTTTAATATATATTGATCTATATTTAATGCATATTAATAGTATCTATTTATATATATTAATATATATTTATAGTAATAATTTAATTCAAATTTACTTTGAAGTACTATTAAATTTGAAAACTTCCATTACCAGCAACATTTTCTTTTTATTAATTTTCCTCTACCTTTTAGTTTGATAAAGGACTATTGAAATGTAGAGTATCAGCGCTTCGGCCACCACAAAATTGAATTATCCTTACTTTTTTCATTTTTAGTATTTATGGTAATCGACATCAAATGCTGGAATTAAGCTTATTGGCATGGAAAGCAGCCCGAGCCGCATTTATAAATGTTTTCATACGTTGATTCTTGTCGTTCTCGTTCTCGTTGTTGTTGTTGCTCTTTGTAGGCCTGAAAACGCAGACACACAACAACCACCCACACACACACACACATACACATGAGCCAAATTATTGTAGATATTTCAAAATTTGCATGTGTTGATGTTGGGGGCGGCATTTCATATTTGGCTACATTTGGCACGTTTTGAATTTGAACGTGTTTAAATTTATGAGAGAGAACGTGCCGTCTTTCTCTCTCTCTCTGTCTCTATCTGGCTCACTCACTCGCTCCGCTCTAATTTGTTTATGTTTGTGTGTACGCGAGGCAGCAGCATAAATAAATTATACAATATAAGATTTAGTTGCGCTTCAATGGGTGTGGGTATTTTTAGCACCTTATCAGAGCATTACGAGTATTTGCATAATTTGAGGCCGCATTTTTTGTTTATCTTTTATGATTTTCGCTCCGATATATATGTTATATTTTGCTCTGCTGCCTGTTGTTTTTTCTTTGCATTAAATTGAAGGTTTTATGCCGCATGTGACGAGCTTATCTAACCAATTCGATAAAGCAAACACTAACTAAGCTTTTAGCACATTCGATGAGGTTTATCTGACGATTGAGCGAATGAAACACATTGAATCGGGGCAAAGGCAACTGCTGATAAGCTACCTGATGAGTTTGTTATGTCAATTGTGGCGCCAGCGAAATGTGCCATCGGTAGCTAAATGAGCATAAATTAATCATGCATTGAAAACTCTTCAAATTTCCCACATAAGCTCTTATAAAATGAGAGGTACACGCGTAACCATGTTACTAATGCTCAATTAACCGAACTCTTAATTAAATTCCGCAAATATTTAACGTTTAAAAATTTATTTTATCGTTTAAAAAATTTTGAAAAATTCAGAGTGTCTGTTTTTTATTTTTCGTTGCAATTAGTAAACTTTAAATTGAGTGCAGAATTTTGCCAAACCGACGGGAAATCAAATCCGAAAAGTGGCAAACGAAGGGGGAGGAGCGAAAGGCAGAAAGAGAGGAAGAGAGCAAAGAGAGACACACACTCAGGTGTTTGCTCTGGGTTTAACCGACAAAAGGATAAACGCCATAAACTTGTTCCATGTTTTTCGTTTTATTTTGCGGTTTCCCCAGCAGCTGCCATCTGGCACTGGCAACAGAGAGCTGCAAATGAAAATGTCCGACTTAGTGGGACACAAGAAAAAAAAACGCTTTCAGATGTTGTTGGGAATCAAATTAATAAAGCTAAAGGTACTCACACACACACACACACAAACACGTAAACTGAGTGTGTGAGTGAGATAAATAATAACGTAAAAATGCTGTTATTTTGATAAGCGCGGCATAAACCTCGCTGTGCATGCACCTAGCCGCGTGCTGTGTGGGGCATGTGGCAAGTTTATTGCATTCCCACCCACGCACACGGGCGAGAAGGCAAGCAGGCAGGCAGGCAGGCAGGCAGGCAGGCAGGCAAGCAGGCAGGCACTTTTCATATATGTATATAGCCTATTAAAGATTATTAAAAGCGCCTTGATCTCAGCTGGTATGGCGCCCCTCGGCGCATCCCCTTTCCCTTTTCTCCCTGGTCGTGCACCTCTTGCTCGGCTGCCTCGCTGGCTTCTCTGCTGCACGCACGCAAACTTATTGATCCATAAAAAATATAAAACATGAGCATTATTAGTATTTGATGTGCCTGAGAGAGCAGCAGCATCCACTTAACAGGGCTTATGCTGTCGGGGAAATGTGCATGCGATGGCAGCACCCAACGGGCCACAACGCACTTTGACCTTTTTCAAGGTTGTTGCAACAAGCTGTTGCAGCATTTACCCCACGAGGCCCCAGTGTTGTCTAATCTCCGGGGAAATATAAACCCCCAGCGAGCCAAGTGTATTAATTAGTTATCATCAATTTTAATTAAGAAACTTACAATAAATCTCCATTTTTAGATTTGCTTCGTTTGCTACTAATCGCCCAATAATAATATATCTTCATGCATGTAGCGGTATTATTATTGTTATTTGATAAAGTTATGTGACTGATAAAGTTGTCTGCGTCTGGCCCATTCATCTTCTCGGCCGTTTGTTTATTCATCTATGCATTTTTATCGACTGTTTGGTAATTCGTTCGGTTAGCCAAAGTACCATCAATCATATCCCTAGCAGACGCCTTTTTATTTGAACTTTTTATACCCTCGAGCCACGGTGGCGATAAGAAGGCCACAATAAAGCTGTCTAGTTGCCAAAGAAAACACAAGTTGATCTGCCTACCTGTTTGGCATGTGGTCTACACTCTTAAAGAACTTAGTTTATCCGAGCAAATGATAATGTAGTAGAGTTTTTTTACAGGGTATTCCTCTTTCGAGCTCTCTTGTATCGCACTCATTTCGGCAACTTTGATTTGCCTCGCGGAACAAGTACAAAAGCATTTTAAAGTCGACAGTCAACTCATTGAATCATGATATATTCATACGAATATTATGTAAATCATTTCGAATGTGACATTTGTCGGTCTTAGCAGCGATTTAAACAATTCACTGAATGAACTTAGCATAAATTGTGAATATAGATTATGAGAAAAATCTGATAAAAGACCTGCTTAAACAATATTATATAATTTTGAAAGTTTTATTTCTTTTTTTTTTTTTTTGCTTGTTTTCTGTTTTAATTCACGTATCTGCATTTCTTACTCATTCTGGTTCCGGAAGTGTCAATAAATTCCCTGTCTACCCACTGTCGTACTCGACTCGAGTGGCTCGACTGAATTGTCTGGGGCAACGACAAGTTCTTGCCACACCCCCCACTGCCCACTGCTTGCCTTCTTATCTATGTCTACGACAATTGCCAATTGTTTTCTAGTACCTTGGCCACTAAACAGGGTATTCGCTTATCTCGCTATGGGGTAAACAAAAGAAAACAAACAAAATACGAACCCAAGATCGTCAGTAGCGCCGGCTTATAAATCCATAGGTTTATCCAGCTGTTGTTTAGCTAAAATATGCTTTGATATTTTCACCTCAATTCTGATATTTAGTTAGCCTTCGTCTCGACTAATGAATGGCAACGAGTGTATGGTGAATTGCACTCATAAATAATTCACTTGCATTTCGTACAAATTTCGTTTGTTTACGCTGAATCAGAAACAAGAAATCGTTGCGTATACACAATGTGGCTATATACAGATATCTCAGTGTGTGTATATTTATCCGTATGTATTTTTAGGCCATACATTTTTTAAAACAATTACACTTGTTGTTGCTGCATAAACAATTGCAAAACTTGCACTCGAATATTTTTCGCGCTGCAACCCGTCCGGGTGATTCGAATGTAATAATTTTTATTATTTAACAACTTTATACCGCAGATTCTCCTTGCTGGTTTTTGCCCGTTTTGCAAACTTTTCAGCTCTTCTGGTTGTTTTTCTTTCGGCCAAGTAAATATTTACACACGCAATGCGAACGCCCGCGCGTTAACGCGCAACGACGACGCCCACGTTGAAGATGGTAACGAAAGACGAGACGACGCGGAAGAGTCGCACAACTCGCACAGACTTGACTTCAATTGCTTTGAAAGTAAAACCAGATAAGCTATAGAGCTGTCTATAACTTGTCTCGGCCGATACCGCCGCTACCGCCGATACCGCAATACCTGGCGACGCAGACGATGCCAATGTACTTTCGACTACGTGCAGAAAGAAGACGAAGCCGAGGAAGCCGGCGCCCAGACTCGAACCGCGACAGATCCGACGCGACGAGCGAGTTGTGTGTTGTGTGCGCGCTGTTGAAGTGATCAACACGTATTAATTTCTGTGGCGGCAGCAAAAGTATCCAAAAGATACATTCGGTCGCACACACACACACACACACATACACACTCACAGTCAGCCAGTCTTTCAGCGTGCGTGTGTGCAGTCAGCTGTATGTGGGCTACATCGACTGCGACTGCGACTGCGACTGCCACGGCGTCGGCGATCTCTGAGAGATTCAAGCTCCCAACTTGTTTGACACACAAGACGTGCGCATATTGCCCTGATTGTTTGCGTGCTGCTGTCGCTGCTGCTTCTGTTTACATTTACATGTCCCGCACTGTGGCTGCCGTGCTCTAATGAAAAGCGACAAATTGTTGTTGTTGTCTCTTCGCCTGCCGTGTTTGCCCGTCAAACACAACAGACGCGCGTAATCTCAGTAGTTTTTAGCGGCTATCAATGACAACAGCTGAATGTGTCAGTCGAGTATTTAAAAGCAGACTTATTTCTCTGGGTGAAGACAATCAGTGGCAATAAAATTTGTTATCTGCTGCAGATAAGAAGTTAGATTCCCTGAGCTTTCAATTGCGACGAAAGCGTTGTTGTGTTTTTAATGCGAATTTCTTGATACTATCTTTGTTCAGCTTTAATTCAAATACATAAGTTAAAGAATCTCAGTGAGAAAGAATCTCAAACCAGCATTAAGTTCCAGTGCAAGCTTCAAAGCTCATTTTTAATACTTTCTTGGCTTTAAGTAACATAAGATATAAAATGTGATAAAGAAAATGGAAAACAAACAGCTTTAGTATGTATAAGGTACAATGCAAGTTTTTAAGTCAATTTCTTGATGATATAAGTAATCTAATTTGATCAAGAATTAGCTGAGGTTAGCTTTTGGATTAAATACAAAATTTAATGTACTTTCAAACCTTTTATATATATAGTTTTAGTTTTGTTTTTATGCCTTCACTTTAAGCTTGTCTCATTGTCTCATGTTCACAAGAGTCGCTATGTTCTGTTCATTCGCCGGTTTCCGTCTTCGCCTGACAACTCACTCAGCCGCCTTTCTTGCGAACGCGCGGTGTATTTGCTTAGCCATTAATTGGTAGTTAGTGTGTGTAAATGTGTTTAATTAACGCTAGTGATTAGAGATGGAGAGAGAAAGAGAGAGAAAAGGAAATTGCCAGCATCTTTCCCACTGTGTTAGCTGCTAACGAACTGATTGACGATTCGCATAAAACGATGTACGACAGACTGACGATTGGCGACGCGACTGAACATGTTGATTAACGACTTTTGAATCCATGCTGTGTTTGGGTTCTCGATGCCGATTTTGATTACAGGCCCAGTTACAGGTTTTCCGCATATGGCCAACGGTCTATGCAAATGTTGCCCATAAAGGCAACCAACTTGGCTAAGAGGCACTCACAGCGTTGCTGTCGCTTATTAACTAATTAAACATTTCCAAATGGGGCCACAATGAATGTCGAATATCGAATGAGTGCAAATGCCCAAAAAGAGGCCAGAAGTATTTGCGTATTTGTATGTTTGATTTGTTTCGAAGTTGTTGTTTGTCTTGTTGTCCGCCTGTCTGGCAATTCATTGTGGCATGCGGTTTTTTGACCAAAACTGGAATGCTTCCGGCTTTTTGCGAGAGACGGAAATTGCGCTCTCTTCTCTTGGGAAGCTGCGATTTATTCAAATGGAGCGCACTTTCAGCATGTTCTAGTTTTCAGTTTCCATCGAGTTTTTTTAGTATTTCTTAGTGTGTGTAAGTGAAAACGTTTCGATCGCACACAAAACACTCGACATAAACTAAAACGCATCGTTGACATTTTTTATGCTTTCTCCAAGTCGTCGTCGTAAAGCTGCCAGTCTCAACACCTACGTTCGAAGTGTTTGAACTTGAAAATGGATGTGCCGCTCGTGCTGGGTGGCCATCAGGGGAAGTCGATAAAAAACAGAAAGAAGACCAAACCGAACCGAACGGAACGAAACCTGCTCTTGGTGTATCGAGGAAGTTGCTGGGCTGCCTAATGATGCCTAATTATATGTGGGTTAAGTTTTCAGTTTTGTATCGAAACACAAAGAGCGAAAGAAAAAAATCCAAACAAAATAAAAACAATTTTCATTAGTTTGATGAGTTTAGGAAAAACAATTTTGAGCGTCTCTAGCGCATGGCTAATTTGATGGCCAGGCGTGCCGGCTATAATTATAATAATATCATAATTTTAATTGGAGCCGTGTCAGACAACAAAGATAAATTGTGTAATTTGAAGACGAGCGGAAGACAGCGCTACAAGCTGTAAACTACAATACTAATAGATACCAGATACTAAGATACTAGCTACAAGCCACAAGCTACTTAAGCAACATAGTTGAAGGCCGCTTAAATTGTTGCTGGTGACCAATGCACTCCCCCGCATAGACAGTATTATTCAATTATAACGGCTTACAGGTACTCTAATTAGTGCCTCCGTTGCCGCCGCCGCTGCTGCTGCTGCTGCTGTGGTTGTGGCTGCCACGCCCCCCGTCTGCCTTGACGCCTTTGACTTGACTTGAGCAAAGCGTGTCTCTCTTATAAATGAATTGCAATTTGTATCTGCTGCCGGCCGTCGCTCGTATTTCATTAGATCTAAATTAGCCGCCGGCCATGACGTGAGCTCAAATCATCAGCGGAGCCACCAACCCAACACCCTCCTCTCAGCCCCCATGTCACGTGAGCAGTGCAGGGAAATCCGGTTGAACGGAACTCACACCAAATGGTCTCTGACTGCAAGTCGCACATAAATTTGTTTTCATTTCGAAAAAAAAAAAAAAATATTTTAGCTCGCATCGTTGTCTATTTTCCGATGAGTTCACTCTCCCATCACCCACCCTGCCCGCACACACACTCGACATTAATTGTACGGCTATTGATAGGTCTCGTGTTCCCCTTTGTTGTGCTCAGGTTTTGGGTTGTGTTTTTTTTTTTTGTTTTAGTTTTTGTTTTTGGTTTTTCCCTTGCATTTATATTTAGCTTGTCTTTTTCGAGATGAGAAATGAAATTGGGTTTTGCGTGTCGCACGCCACCATCGTTTGGCTTTCATCTGCGACTTCTTTAACTTCAACTTCAGCTGCTTCAATCACGGTTTCTTCTTGCCTTTTTTTCTTCCATCAAGTGTCAAATACAGTTTCTGCCGCTCTTGCCGCACGCCGTTGCCCGCGGCCCGTTAAGCGAATATACATAATTTATGCGCTTGTAATTGTGAGCCCTAGCCACTGGCGAATTTTCTAATGTTTTTGCCTAAATAAATCAAGTGAAAAATTATGTAAATACGTGACAAGAATTGGGCCATGATTGGGCGTGCGACACTGATTGCAAACCGCTCAAATGAGCTTGTCGTCCATTTTCAGAAGCTCAACAAGCCGCGGGTGTTTCTCCTCTGCGCTTTTATAGTTAATAACCAAAGCTGGGAAATTAAGGTATTTTGTATACCCTTTGACCATTAAATAGGGTCAAAAAAGGGTATACTAACTTTGTAAATCTTATCTAATAGGCATAAGACTGCAGAAAGTATATTCTAGTATATTCTTGTTTAGGATCACTAGCCGACTCGATTGAGCCATGTCTGCCTGTCTGTTGGTTCGTATATCCGCCGGTCCGACCGTCCGTATGAACGCGCTGATCTCACCCACTGTTATAGCTAAAGACCTCAAATTTTACATGAGGGTTTCTGTGACCCATTTGCCGACAAAGTTTATTTTCAATATTGAGTGCCACACCCACTACTCTCGTATATCGATCATTTGCAATTATCACTAAGCCAAGTCTATCCTCACAATTTCAATCTGATCAGAAACAAAATGACATTAGTTATTTAAATTGTAATTTTTTATAGTTTTTTTCTACGAATAGTCGGTATCGACTGGTATTAAAACTGTGGTAACATGTTCGAAATGAGTTTTTGAGATTGGGCCTACGGTATCTCACTTTCGAGCTGGCTCGATTGAAGTTTTTCTTAGTTACTAAATTTTTAATTGTGAATCAGTTAATATTAATTAAATTAAGCTTGAAATTAACAAGTAATCTCCCTTTTTATATTATTTAATACAATAATTATAATATATTATCCAGTGCATAGCTTATAATCCCATGTTTTCCAAAATTTGCAACACGTAGTCACTTTAATATCCATATTATAAATTCAATCATGAACTCAAACTTATCCGCCGTGTAAACCGCAGTGCGGATTTGCTTTGAGTTCATGTTACCGCCGAATGTCCTTCATGGCACACTTATTCATAATATTCGAATTTATACGAGCATTACACACAGACACACAAACACATACACCGGTACACACACAGAGCCAAAAACACAGGCATTGCGCCTCAGCTTGTCCATGCGCCTATTTCAATTAGCCGACACCGCATAACGGCGGCACCACTGGCGGCACAGGCGACACAGGAAGGGGGCGGAACGAGCACTCCATAAAAGAGCGTGCAAAAAATGAACTCGACCATGCAGTGGCGAACGGGCCGAATGGTTGGCCAAACGGCATCGACAGGCTGTAAAAACGGCTGGCCAATATCCGTGCGGAAATTAATGTGCTGTGGCTGTGTGCGGCCAGCACAAAAGAAAAAAGAGCACGGAAAATCGAAGAAGATGGCAGGAAAATACTAGGAAAAAATAGAGAGAAATTGTATGGCACTGGCGCATGCCAAGGATCTGAATGCACAATGACGCTGTCAGCACTTTTGGGGACGCCCGGACAGATAAAAGGCAAGCCACAGGGTTATAAACCGCAACCCAACCAAGCCGCCAGCCAGTCAACCAGGCAGGCAACCAATTCATATATACAGCAGCACCCACAGCTGAGTTGGCAATCGAAACGACATATTGAACATGCAAAGCCCCAGCCCCGCAAACCCCCCACTCCCCCTTGATACCCATGGTCGTGCATGTCCCGGCATAGCCTTACCATATAATCGCCATCAATTATATTGTTCAAACTGTGCATTGTTTTCACATGACATGACAGCAGTTTCGCCTTTAAAGTGCCCGACAATGTCTGGCATAGTGTTGGCGTGGAGTCCATGGAGATTCCATATTTATGGCTCTACTACAACTACTGGTAGTCAGTATGAAAAGCGAGTGCACTCACCTTTCCGTCGGCATCCGAATGCGCGTGGTATCGCACCTCCAGCGAGCCACCCAGCACGGCATACCAGAAGCGTCCTTGTTCCCCGGCGCGAAAAACTGTAACCCAGAAAAAAGAAAAAAAAGAAACGAGAAATGTTTGAAATTATGATGAGGTAAAAATGGAAAAAGAACATGTATGAAGCGTATGGAACATGGGTGTAAATTCACTTGTATGGCTAGTGCATTATTTTGGTGTACATAATTAATGTAATAATGCCACTTACGTGTCACGCCCTTCTCCAAGTCCTCGTAGAAGCCGCACATGGCCAGCTGCTGCAAGGCCGACCCTGGCAGGCGACACAACGGCTCTACGCGACGCAAGCGACAGGATATTAGTTCCACATCACGTAAATTCCGATCACAAGGACTGCAAGGAAACGCACGCACACAATGTTAGTGAAGAAATTGAGGAGCTTCTCATCACAGGGGATTAGTTTCGTTTAAGGATGTGTTAATGAAGAGCGTAAGTGGAATGCTAAATCAGTTGGATAGTGTAGATCAGAACTTAAGTGTTACTTGAAACTTGATTATGACTAAAAGGTTTCTGAATTGATTGGTTGGTTTTATTATTTTCCTATTAATTATTTTAAATATTTTTATATCCTCCAGAAGTTTGCAAAGCACCAGACATCTCTAACCCAATAAAGTATATATATTCTTGATCAGCATCAATGAGGGTGTCAAATTAGCCATGTCTGTCTGTCCGTCTGTCCGTCCGTCCGTCTATATTGCAACACAAACTAGTCTTTTAATTTTAGAGCTATCTTGATGAAACTTGGTATGCATGTTATCTTATTGCCACAGGCTGTATTGGCCGATTTTTGTTATTTTTCGCCATGAAACTTTTTCAATATATTTCTATGCACGTCCTTTAAAGACTGTAAATTTTATTAAAATCGGACATATCGTAAAGTTGCCATAGAACCTATCGGCTGATTTTATAGTTAGAAAAACTGCAAGGGTATGAAACCTTCGGCGTGTCGATAGTATCCTTTCTTTCTTTTTATGTTTTAATTCACCAAAATTTTCTAACTTATTAATTGAAATATTTTACTTTCATTATTATGTTCTTAATTCTATAGCTTATTTTAATTATTTCCCCATTTAATTTTTTTTTATTGAATCGGGTTCCATTAGCTTAAATGTTTCATCTTATAGCATATTATTCAATTTTTTTATTCATTAAATGCCTCTTACAGATTTTATCTGTTATACCCATTAGAAAATGTGCAATAAGTGCTCATCAAATATAAAATATCAAATTATAATATAACTAACTCAAACTGTTTACTTTCTTTGTTTTACGAGTTCCCTTTGCATTTCCATTGTCCTACTTTCTCTTGTTATTTAACTCAATTGTTTGTGACACGAATGTTTACAGTAAAATCGCAAGTGAGTCAAGGAGAGTACCCCGACAATGCCTGCAGTCCCTCTCTTACAATAGAGCCTAATATACTGCGCAGTGATAAAAGGACAAAGCGGCAAAAGGCATGAGAACGCGTATTTGCAGTTTTTAAATCAGTGCCATTCTAAGAACTGTTGTTTTTTGTCTGTGTTTTTCTACCTCTGCGGGCGGCCGATGGCCAAAGAAATATGAAAAATGCCATCGAAACAAAATGCAAATGAAAACAAAATGGAAATACGACAATGCTTAAATTAAGAAGAAAAGCGAACGCAAAAAATGAACGAATGATTTGGGCTTGAATTAAATATGCAAATTCCAATCTCTCTTTCCCTCTCTCCCTCTCTCTGCTTTACTTTGCTATTCTGTGCAGCTTTTTGTAATGTTTTTAAAATAAAAATGCATAAATAAAAACTTATAAGAATGGGTCGAAAAACAGCCACGTAGCCGGAAACGGAAGCCAGGCGAAAGCCGAAGCTGAAGCAGCAAGTGAAAGTCAAGAAGAGCCAAGAAGAACAGCAACAACTAATTGCCGTTAGTTCAACTTTAGACAAGTTTACTTTCGGTTTGTTTTTCTTGGCCCGCTTCAGTTTGGCTCTCCAAGGACTGACAGTCGCGGCCAGAGTGTCTGCACGGCCTGCACAAGGATTCAACTTGTCTGCGGCCAAGCGCTTGCCAGCTGCTCCATTGACAGCAGCTTTAAGTTACGTTCGTGCAAAAGGCCAAGCCACTTCGAGTGTCTTTATAGTGAGTCTCAATGACGCAGAGGGGGTTTTTAAGATTTGTTTGAAAATGGGACAAAAAATATTTGAAAACGAATTAAGCAATTTAAACAGCACTTAAAGTGCTTCAAAGCTTTAAGCTGCTGCACTTTCAATTGAAGTTGCAGTTTGCACATTCTGCTTTAATAAGCAATCAAAAGTCCTTGGCAACTCAATCAACTATTTCTCTGCTCTTTTCTAAATTACGTTCTTTGTGCTTTGTTTTTCGTGTCGAAATAATACGAAGCTTTGGCAGCACACTCAGCGCAAGGCTTTGTTTCTATCTCTACCCCTTTTACTTTTCCCCTTCTGCTGCTGCATTAGCGCACAGAGATCGTGAGACGGCAAAAGAGCAGAGCAGAGCAGAGCAAAGTAGTTCGTAACTGGAATCTTTGTGTGCTTTGCCTAATTAAAAATTCCATAAAATCGTCAGTTGCAAACCAGCTGAAATTTTTGCTCTAAATCAAAATCAACAAGGCAGACTGAGCGAGTTAAGCTCCGTCTGTGTGTGTGTGTGTGTTTGTGTGTGCGTTTGCTTTTATGCCAGGAAGCTACTTTAATATTGTAGAGTCTACTTTTTGGCGCTGGCATTGAGTAACTTTCGGCGCTGCAGTAGGTGAGCCGCAGGGCTGCCTGGCCAGGTGCTTGGCTGCCTGGGTGGCAGGCTGTCTCCGACCCACTCATACATAATTTATAGGCCACGCTTGTATAGGGCCCCTCAGCGACTGGGCGTTGCTTGTTGTCGTTAACCAAACAGCAACTCGGCTAAGTGCCATGTCTATATATGTATGTGCGAGCCCAGAGAGACAGCGACTGTGTAGAGTGCAAATGGGGGAAGGGGCTGGGCCATACACATTGCTCGCTGGGCCGGCTGAGCCGGAAGCGCGTTGAGGCGCACGCCCGCGGTCTCATGTTGTTTATTATAATAGCATTTTGTGGTTTTACAATATGCAAAGCTGCCTTTTTATAATTGCCATGTAAGCAACAGAAGCAGCAGCCCCTAAAAAACTGGCTAACCGTATAAATATCTAACTTTTGGCTGAAATATGCATGAAGCTCACTCTTATCGAGTTGAAGTGCGGCACACGTGGCGTATGATAAATATGCGCCAGCTCAAACACTCAAACGAGGACAAACAGGCGCAGACACAGAGGCACGAACGAAGTGAGGCCTAGGCCAAGCTACGCAGCCAACATCATCAATATCAATTGCCAGCAAGCTACCTTAACTTGCCTCGCCTGCTGGGCAGGACGAACAGCTCTGATTGTTCTCCAGATGCCGCCACTGATCGCTCTTGATACGCCGCATTACCACATTACGTGAAGCCAAAACGATTTGCTTGCGTGACTTTGCATTGAGAACCATTAATTTTCACCAAATTAAATCATTTATTCTGCGGCAATTGCGTGGCGACAATTTCGACACTCTGAAATTGCTTTATGGCCCCCTCGTTTTGGTAACTGGCCCGAAACGTAAATGCAAATGAAGTTCGCAAACGAACGATATAAATGCATTCAATTTTGCATGAAATTCCAATAAGAAATGCCTGTCATTTCTCTCATTTTTTCTCTTTCTCTTTCTGTCATTCTCTCTCTCTTGCTCTAGTTTTTGCTTTCTGCTTTCTGCTGCAACTTGCGACTTGACACTGACCACAAAGTGGTTTGAAAGGAAAAAAGCAGAATGTGCCACAATTGGCTCTATTCAAATTTCTCCTTCTTTACCTCTTTAGACAAATGTGTGCAAACAATAATTTTATAATAAATTTCTCAAAAATGTTAATCGTTCAGAAATAAATTTAGGATAATTAAAATAACTATGTATTTTTTTTTATTTTCAACAATTTGTGAGATATTTATTTTTTTGCAGACTTCTAAACGAACTTTAAAATTGTTCAAAGGGTATATACACGCCTTTACTTGAGATTAAAGAGAATATCTACAGAATTAAATTTGAAAGCGAACGTGAGACATGCGTATTGTTTCAAGCTGAGTGCAAATAAAAAATGCAACAAAAATACAAATAAAAATAAAAAAAGCTAAGCAAATGCGAGGGAAATACAAATATTTGCACGAACACACACACACACGCTCACAGAAGCCGGAGCACAATCGCAGAGCATACAACAAATGCTGTGTGTGTGTGTACGTGTGTGAGCTTAGAGCCCTTTGCTCTTGACCTTTTTGCCAGTAGAGCCGAGTTGAGCTGACCCTGGACTCCTGGATTTCGGCAGGTTGCTGTGGACGACACGCTGTTCATTTAAGCCGCCAGCGGGCAAGTTCTGATTGATTGGGCGTAGGGCAAAGAGTGAAGGGCGGAGAGCGCGTGTCTAGGGCAGGTCACGCCCTTAGATATCATTTTATTGCAGCTCTTTTGGAACGTGTTAGCGCACTTCAGTGAAATTCAAGTAGCAGCTGCCACTAAATAATGCCCATAGAACGCCAAAACGTTTGAACCGAGCCGGGGCAGCGCGTCGCGGCGGCCACTTGTGCTAATGATGCCAGCTTTTATACCGAAAGTGCTGCAAATAAACGCGCCTCATTCAATGTACCCTGTAGTCATTAAAAATGTAATATTTCAAGGCGAGACGAATGCAGACACAATAAATACCCTATGAAGCAGATACTTGAACAAACCACCAAGTTTTTCGTAAGCTTTAAGTGGAGTTAGAGAAAATAAGAAATCTGTTTCCTTGTTTATTTAAATCTGACATTGTGTGCTTTGTAAAACTGCTTATAGGATCCTTAATATCTCTTGGGTGCTTGTCAATAAATTTTGAAAATTTTATAACAATTTAAACTCTAGGGAAATGTGTGTTTACTTATGATGCTTTGAACTGGTGTAAATCTCGCTAGACCATAACTAACTGGTGACCCATTCCTACCAACATTGCCCTGGCAACTGCAAACAGCGCTTGTAATGAGCACAATTTTCACTTGAGTGCCGCCCTTGGAAATTGAATCCCTACAATTTTTATTTGAGCTATTTGCCAGCTCTCAATTTTCGCTGCTCGACTGCGCTAATCAAGTGGAAAGGACCTGTGCGCGGCCAGACTTCAAAAAGTGACCAACGGCAGCCAGCAACTTTGTAATATAATTGCATTTCACTGCCAGAATAGAGCTTAAAATTTGGCATTGTAATTTAATAAAGCGTATAATTTGACGCAAGCCGTGTCCTGCATTCGGATACGAACTCGGGTTCGGGTACGGGTAAGGGTTTTGAGCACGGATTTGCCTGTTGCCCACGTACATACTTCAAGCTGCTGCTGGTCGCCTGCTGTGCAGAAGGATGAATTAATGGAGGATACAGCTGTTGCCTTTTGACAGATGAATGTCGAGCATGATATATAAACATTTTAAATGTAACGAGCGAGTTTCTTTCTCTGAAATGGGAAAAGAAGAGAGCAGAACAAGAAGGGAAACAAAAACAACATTTGTCGAACAGAAAAAGATGTGTGTGGCAAATTGAAAAGCATCTGTCGAAATGAGAACTTTTCCCGTAGGTTTGTTTGAATTTAAAATGAAAAAATGGAATAAAATAAATTCGCAATTTTCAAGCTTGAAATAATATTTAAAATATGATTTAATTATCTCTCGTCTCGAATGAAATATATTTCACAGTCATATTTTACGGTCTGCCAAAACTTTTCTAATAACTTGTAGCATTCTTTCTTTTTGTTTTTGTTTCATGAGAAATTGCTCTCATGCTCCACAAATCATGAAAAATAAAAGTTTTGAAGCAATTAAATGTGCAGCTGTAAATGACTCCCCCACCTTAAATAGAAATAACTTTTTCGGAAAATGGCTACAAAAGAACTAAAACTAATGGCCTCGCCCAGAGCTTTAATGATATGTCTGGGGGAAAAGCAGCTGATGAATTAGTGCGCAGTGCAGAGGGGAAAAGCACAACAGAAAAGTTGAGGAAAAAGGAAATGAATGGGAAACTGCAAACTGTGCTCTGAAAACCAGTTACAGGAAAATACAAAATAGTTAAAGGATCTGCGTGTGCTTTAGATGAAGACTAAACAAAGAAAAAAAGCTAAAGTCGAGCGAGCCCGACAGTAAGATAACAATCGCCCAGTTTCGAAAGAAATTATCACACTTTTATTTCCATCAAAAAACACTCCACAAGTTCATCTACCACCTATTGTTTAAATTAGATCTATGTATCTTTAAAAAGCGCCATCTACATATGAAAACGTCGTAGCAATCAGCTTTATACACGCTACGGCTGAAGCGAAGCATCGGGAAGATGACGTCACGATATGGTGCAAAGGCGCAAGCAGTGAAACTACTGAAAACGTTAACACGGATAACTTCTGTGCTTATTGTCCGATCGGATTGTAATTTAAGGAATAGGAATATATTGTAATTATCTATGTTCATACCAAAGCAGAAATCTGTTACTTCAATATTTCTCCTGATAATCGTAAATTATCGATTTGCGTGCCTAAGATCTAGACGTTCAAACAGACAGACGGACAGACGGACGGACGGACAGACAGACGGACATGGCACAATCGACTTGGCTGGTGATCCTGAGTCAGAATATATATACCACGCATTATTCTGCCTGTTACATACATTTTCACAAACTTAGATACCATTTTTGACCATTTTTAATGGTCGCATGGTATAAAAATAACTTTTCATTTCATTTTAATTTTTCTGCGTTTTTTTAAATATTATATTGTTTGTTGTGGCTAATATTAAACTTGACTTATTTATTCAATGTTCATTTTTTTAAATTTACTCACCGTTTGTCCATAGCTGTTATCCATTCCATCGCCATGATGCTGTCTTTTATTTAAATATTATAGAGTTATGTAAATATTTTAAAACTATTAATATATTTATTTTATACAGTTATTGTTTTGTTTTATTTTATTTGATTTAACGATTGAATTTTGTTGTTTTGTTTTGTTTGGAAAAAGTAGAATATAAATTAAGACACGACCACGCCACAACTTTTTTTGATGATTAACGCAAAACGTAAGGCAGTCCAAATGTTCTTGGCCAAAGTGATGTCGAATTGTTTTTCACAAATAAATGTTGCATTTCTATGCGCGCAAAAGAAAACGCCGAAAAAGTTGTGGCCCTACTTGAAACTGATTGTAAACACTGCACTCAACGTCGTTTTCAATTTATAATTTCGCTGAATATTGCATAAAATAAATAGCAAAACATTATTGTTGTTGCTTTTGTCGCGCGAGAGATGCGCGCGCGAAATGTCCGGAACTGAGTTTGAAAGACTGACAGATGCAACTGAAACAGATATAGACAGAGACAGTTATATTGACAGTTACACTGGTAAGAGCAGCGTTTAAACTAATTTTGGAATTTGAATTTATTACGCCGTGCAGCTGCTTCGTTATTCGTTGGCCATTTCGTTACTTGGCTCTTGCGTTCTGTGGCAATTGAAGTGGCATCGACATGGCTCCGATTGGCATTCGGCAGCTGTAAATAAAGTTATTTACATGACAGTTAAGACAGTTGCTAGACTAGAAATATGCAAATATTTACAGGGTATACAAGGCATAGCAGTTAAAGGCTTCAAGCACCAAAGCAGCTACAAATCTATTAAACATTTGCTGTTACGCTACAAATGAAAACCAAAGCCCGAAAGGGTTCCCTATATACAATGTTGTTTATGTCTGTGTGTGTGTGTGTGTGTGTGTGTGTGTGTGTGTGCTAATGTGCCTTGTTGCCTGCTGACAGCTGCCCAGAAGGCTTAATGCATGTTTTCCCCTTAAACAAAGCGAATGTTTCGCATGAGTCCCGCCTGTGTGAATTTGAATGCGAATGCGAATGTGAATGTGATTGTGAATTCCATTCTGAGTGTGAGTGCATGTTATCACAATTGTGTGAATATATGTAGAATTATTTGAATAAGAGCGCTGACGTGTGTACGCACACACATGACGTTGGTGTTCACGTTGCGTATACTTAATACTGCAACAAAGTTTCAGATTGCACAGCACAGTTGAAGCATAGAAAATAAGAATTCAGCTTATGCAGACAACAAAGACAGACACAAAAATTACCTAGCTGACGATTGTGTAACACAATGAAAGCAGCAGAAGCAAAACAAGAGAGGCTGAAATAGATATACGATGACTAAACTTGCGATTTACCGAAATGAGCTATACGCTTTTTGTGGGCTCTATTTGTTCAAACCTTAATTTATGCTAATCTATTTCCCATTTGTGCCCGCCTTTGTGTGGACTACAAAGGACCGAACCTTAGTTTGGACTTTCGATTTGGTGGCTCATTGAATTCCTTTTCCAATCTACGTATCCAATGACAGGCCAGAACTATTCTGTGCGCGTGCGGGTGCGTGTGTGTGTGTGCTTGATAGTTTCTCGATTGGGCTTTGTTTTGTCATTGAATTTGCTTATTTCGTATATCCTTATCACTGCTCCACATGTGTATGTGGGTGGGTGAGCCCCGATAAGGGTCTTATCAGGCGAGTTCTTTCTGTATGGTTAGATAGAACAACGCAAACAGAAACTACACTGGCTTCTAGCTAAGATGGGAGCAAAGAGTGAGGACTCTGGAAAGGGAGCTTCTTTGCTGTGCTTTTCCCCAGACCAAATGCAATTAGTGTCGAGCCAGCAGCTGCTCCATGTGGCTTGCAGCAATTTCTCGTGCCCAAACGAAGACAGAAAAATTTTGCTTGCCAAGTGCAGTTGCAAAAGGAGGTGAAAATTAAAAGATCTCGAAGAAAAACAGGTGGAAGAAAATCTTGTTTAAGTACCTGTGCAATAGGCGGTGATACTTACGTGAAAGCAGCGCGATCCTGGATGCCTGACGAGCTTGCAACATTGCCCAGAGCCGGCAGAAATAATAGATAGAGTAAAATATAATAAAAATACTAAAGCAACAAAGGCGAAAGCTCAGATCGCTTACAATGCAGCAAATCGCCTCGACCAACATGAATATTGAATACTGTGTCGGAGATCTAAGGACTACGAGCTATATAGTAGAGTAGTATTATATTCAAGTATATACTACAGGGTGTATGTTATATACCGATTACTTATGGGATGGTTAGTAGGTTAGTTTTTCTGGTTTGGTTAGTACTAATTGGATAATGCATAGAGAGTGCGTGCAAAAAAGTTATTAATTATTATGAATACGATTATTTGGTGGATTTAGCTAAAGGATAATGCAGTTTTATTTACAGCTCTTAGCTATATATATATAGTACTATGACAAGTGTTTACCGATTGACAGAGCACTACTAAAATATCGACACACGCGCTACGGCACTTTGATGCACAAAACTTTCACACGTTCGTTGGGTTCGACAGTTGACGGCGAACTGAAGTCGAAAGTGTTGATTCGTATTTGCAAACTGAGCACGCGTGACGCGCTTATCCAGATATAAATAAATATTTTTTATTTTTATATTTACAATTCTAAGTCGAGGCACAAAGTATGAAATTCATTTTGCAGAATATTCGAATTTGTTTTGGGAAATATTTGAAAAACTTCTCTAAACTGTATTAGAAACTTTTTCGAAAGCGCTCGCACGTCCGTTACGTTCCTTAGTCGCGTCGCAACTGTTTTGACCGAGAGCCGAGAGACCCGAGCAGCGAATGCTCTGCCAAACTCACCAGCTATTCGGCTGGGGAAGAAGCAAGAGCAGCGGAGAACGGGGAGGCCTCTGGCCAGGCATCCTGCGCCTAACAGGTGAGTTTTTCCGCTGACAGCTGGGCCAGCCAAGGCATTCGAAGTAGGAGGGGCCTAGGGGTTTGGGGAGGTTCACTGTTTGGGGTGGTGAGTACATGTCTTCGTCGTCGTCGTCGTCGTTGGCGATGACTGCAGTGTTGACTGTTGCGGTGCGCATTTCGGTCGCTTTTTTTCTGCTGTGTCAAAGTTGGTGCGGGCATGTGCGTGTGTGTGTGTGTGTATTGGTGGGTGTGTTGATGTGTGCATGGGTTTTTCATTATATTTTGGCGCGTTTTAGCAACAAGTTTGAGAGTTGTCACAGTGGTTGGCAAACGATTTAGCTGGCACAGAACAATCTATTAAAATACATGTTATTTATTTGTAAACTTTAAATACATTTTTTTAAATTTTTTTTTATTTTTTTCAGACTGACTTTTACTAGAATATAAATTGATTTTGCTAAACTTAAGCATTTTGTGGAACTTCTATTTTTCAACTTTAAATTAAAAAATAAAAAATAAATAAAATAATAAATAAACAACGCCTTAATAAATGAAATAAATAAATTACGATGGTTGAGCTTCTGTTGCGGTTTAGCACTCACAAGTGAAATTTACATTATTATGATAAATGAAAAATTATTACACATATTTAATAAGCATCGAGAGCTGGAGTGTGTTTAAAAATAGTTCAACCGTCAGTCGAAAGCAATAATTGAAATAAAAATATGAATCAATTACATACTTGGTTTGTTTAACCTGGGAATTTTCCAACAGTTCGTTATTCATTCTTTTCTCCGACATCCATTTAAGTTGCCCTTTCAACAGCTTTATTGATTAAGTCATTTGTTATATTTTTGTTTGATTCTCCGTTTTTTTACGTACTCGAATGTGAAATATTTACAATTTCCGGCAACATGTTGCTGCCACATCGATTGGCTGTTGCTGGAAGTACGCGCTCCCTCCCTACTTCTATCCCTCGCTCTGTTGCTCTGGTCTAAACGCTCTCTCAACACTTTGCAACAAACTGTTGAGCGCTCAATTGGTGAGTCTGCGCACAGTGCGCCACTTCAACAGTTGCTTCACACTTCTCATTCCACCAAGCAACTGACCCCCTTCTACAGGTTACCCCGCCCTCCCCCGTCTCCGTCTCTTCTGCTGTCAGACAGTCGAATGCGTGAATTGCACATAAAACGAAATCACGCGCTGCAAAACAATCAAAGTGTCAATTAAAATATGCACATCTACAATAACAGCAACAAGAACAAAAACAACAACAACAAGAGTAGCAACAGCAAATGACGAACCGGAAGTGATGTCCTTTATATGGTCGCACGCCTTGATCCATTAAACAAACGACCATTGGGCATTAAGAAATGGAACTGCCCATCCGTTCCGCTCCCCTTTCCTCTCTCTCTCTCGTTCTTTCTCCAGCAGGTGCCAAGTTTTGTGCGGCTGCTGCTTTTGTTTTTGTTTTTGTCCTGCGGTCGCTGCAGCAATATTTACAGCACTCACGAGTGCCTTTATTTCCGCATGAATCATTTGCCGCTCTGCGAATAAATTCCATGCTTTCATTTCCCTTTTCTTTCTTGCTTTCTTTTTCGTTTTGCCCTAGAGCGATAGTAGGCCCGGACCGTGCGTGTCTGTGGCACTTCTTTTTTTACGAGCTGTTGTCGTCCTCGTCATCCTCGTCGCCCTGCGTCGGCATTTCGGCGGCTTTAACAATGAAATTCCGAGCATTTTATGGCCTGAACTCGTATTTTGCCTGTTGAATTCCAGCATTTGGCGCTCGCATGCAAGTTAGGCCCAGGCCCAGGCCCAGGCCCAGGCTGATGATGTACCTATCGCCTGTTCACTTGTCTGTCTGCGCTGTGGCGTTAATTATGATAAATGTGCTACTAATAAACTGCTGCAGGCTGTCATAAGGCCATCGCTTGTTTAGTTGGCCGTCCTGTCTAAACCGTCTAAGCCAACTTCCGAGCCACGTTAATGCATTTTCTTGTCGTGAAAACTGTGCTAATGGCATTTCCTCTACAACTGCCCATTAGCACGGCAAATGACATTAGTAACTGCTCCTGTTGCTGCCCCAAGTATTGCCCTTGTTGTTCTTGTCGCCCGCCGTGACTGTTCAGCTGCTGCAGTGCTGCGAACGTGTTCAGGTGGCAGCTGGACCTGCGAGCAGTCAATCGATGAGTCAGTTGACGGGGCACGTGAGCAGCCCATGATTGCCATTTGATGTCATTTCAACCGTGCTTTCAAGTGTGTGCGTATGTATGTGAGAATGTGTGTTTGTGTTATGGCCTAATGCCTTCCCCTCTGCTAGTTGCATTAACGTTTATGCAATCAACGTTTAACGCAAATAACCTATTTAACTGAGCCCAAAATATACTCGAGTGCCTGTGTGTATGTGCGTGCCTGTGTGTGTGGGTGTGTGTGTGTGTGTGTGAGTGAGATCTATTTAAATGCGCGAATTATGGCATTGTAATTTGATTAGGGCCAAAGCGTGACTGATAATTGGCCCGCAGCAATCACGCAATCACAGTCTGTATGTGCCCGTTCTATGTGTGTGTGTTTGTCACCACATACTTACATGTGCAATAAAAACAGTATATTGTCTCTGACAAGCAGGACGAGAGCGAGCGATGAATGAGCTTAATGAAGCATTTTCTAAAAATAAATCAAAGTGCGACGTGGCCCGCAGAAATTTCACAATTTTCCATTGCATACTTTCGTGCGCAGCGCAAAATTCCCTCTATCTATCTTTCTCTCTCACACTCTGCGATTCATTTAATATTATTAAATTGTTTCGTAGCTGATGCAGATGAAAGAACATGAAACAAGGTAAACAAAAAAGTTTTCGTCAAACAAAGTGAAAGAAGAATGCAGAGACTGAATGAATGTCGAAATATTTAATATTTGTTTGCAAGTTATGGCAAATTAAAAGAGAAAATTGTAAATAAATTGTCAACAGAAAGCAGCATGAAAGAAAGTCAATAGATATTAAGCATCAAATACTAGTTTGTTTAATGCATAAACAAAAATAATGAGATTGAGTAACTTTACTTCCTGTATTTAAGTGATAGAATGCTATATCCTGATAGAAAAACATAAATATTGCCAGCAACGACGTGCGCAAAAAGTACTTGTTAAAGCATTTAGCCAACCCTAACTGGGTTAAATACTTGGCAAATACTTTGAAAATTGTTTGAGTACTTCTCAAAGTATGCCGCAAATTTCTATTACGAGTAAACTTCGGTGAAAGAAATTTAATATAAATTTACACACCGAATGCGTTAAGTGTTTTTGCCTTAACTTGTTGGGTCATATTTTAAATTCGAGAATCATAAAGTCTCGACAGTTTCATATGCACGTTGCAGGCGGCATTCAAAAAGAGTTTTGTCACAGAACTTTAGCCATGCAAACTTTTCGTTAAAAATTCACTTTTTACTTGCGCCTTAATTACTCGCACTGTGCTCAAGTGTCGTGAACTTTAAACACATGTGCAAGTGCATAAGCGCAGTGTGCGTGTGCCATAAATTAATAAAATGCATTAAAAAAGAGCATCGCGTATGCCGCATGTGGTGCAGATGACGCCAGCCTGCAATAAGCTTAATTGAGTGCAATAAGTAATTGCATGAAATGTCAATAAGAAGTTGCGATATGATATAGTAATTAATTGCACTGGCTGCAGTTGTTCTCGAGTAGAGCAGATCGGATCAAAACTAAAAAAATGCAAATGTAATTAAGATGGAGCAAGGGGGGAGGGGTATCAGTGTTTGACCGCTTCACATTTTGCACCGCCTCTGTTTTGAGTTTTGCAATTCAATCTAAAAACAATTGCATAAAATTATGCGCAACGGAGCGGGAAATTAGTTTTTTAGTAGCAACATTTGCGCTGTCAACAGTGTCAAGTGTCGTAGGCGGCATAGCATGTTATACCTGCCTCCCTTGCACTCTTGGCTGCTGCCAGACCATGGCCAGAGCCCTCTGCCTTCGTTTCCGCCCCTTCACACTTCTTCAGCAAATACAAACGAGCAAGGAGAGACGCCGCATCGTTTGCTCGCTGCATGCAGATGACGACAGACAAGCTACGCTCGTTGTGTATGCGTGTGTATTTGTGTTGTGTGACTGTATGTGAATGCATGATGTCCTGATGAATTTCATGGCTGGCTTCACTAACATTGTCTTCGAGCCGGGCTACTTGCTGTGCGCTCTTTGTGCGCGCTTGGCTTTCCACAATGTCCTGATTCTGAGTGCCTTAATTATTGAAATAATCGCCGCTGCTTGTCTTCACGTCTCACTCTCCGTACTCTTTTCCCCTCCCCCTACTTGGTCTTATGCGCGACAAAGGGTTGTTTTAGCCGTCTTAAGCTGCTTGCCAAATTATTTGCGCAATTATGAGCATGTCGCGCGCTCAGCAACAGCTGCCAGCCAAGGATAGCAAACAGTCGGGCGGCGTTGTCAGGCTTCTTGGTGCTGTTGTTGTTGTTGTTGTTGATGGCAAAAAGTTAATTTTAAAACACATTTCGCTGAGCTCATTAAGCATGCGCCCCTCCCATGGCTAGCCCAACTCTTGGCTTATTCAAATGACTGTAAAACATTGCGTTTATTTACTTTTGATTTGTTATAATGCTCGGCTGAGCAGCAGCTTGCGAAGACTTAAAGAGTTTGCCTACAATATTTGCTCTGTCCTCCCCACCTCTCTCTTTCTCTCTCCCAAAATATTGTAGTTGTAAATAAAACGAAATTTTCATTTTGCTTTCACTGCGAGATTTGTGTTAATCAAACGCATCAATAAATTGCATTTTATTGGACTGCATAAAAAGGCACTTGAAATTTTTAAGTGCTTTGGCACAGCCCGAAATTGCGTATACGCCACCTGGCTCCATACTAATTCGCTGCCCGGCCGACAATCTGCGGGGCAGGTTCAATAGCGTTCGACGCGTTTGGAGGGAGAGTCCCTTAATGGGTTTTTTGGACTCTGCATAAAAAGCGACCCCCGAAATCCATTCACATTGGGTGCATTGCACGTTGGCGCGTTATCAGCTATTGGCATTGAGAAAAAACAAAGCGAAAAGCGAAAAAACGTAACCACCAAAGCAATTTACATTTTGTTTACCTTTAGCGCCCATTCCCGCCCGCTTTGAATTTGAGTTTTTTCTCTCTTGTACCTTTGATTCACTGTAAGCGGACAGCAAGAAGACGCTTGTCCTATACAGTTGGTGTATGTGTGTTTGTGTTTGTGTGCAGGTGTGTGTGGTGGGCTTTAATTTTATATTTCTCACTTCATTTGGGGTTTCGACTAAATTGTTTGGCATCGCTTCAACACTTTACATACATTTGCATAAGCAACAACAGCAACAAAAACTGCAAAGGAAGGCAACAACCTGAGCAGAGCGCAAAAGTCAAAGCTTTAATAAACGACCTCGAAACCCACCACGCACCACGATGGGCCAGGCGGAGCAGCTGAAGCGACGCGTTGCTCGTTGCGCCATTAAAGCGTTGCTCGAGTGCGGCAAAAACGTAGCATACTTTTCTGCGCGTAAGACGCAAATGCGCCCAACTTTTACGGCCACTTTAGGCAGGTGCCTGCTCAGTCTGTGTGCGTGTCTGTGTGTGGGTGTGTGTGTGGGTGTGGGTGTGCACTGTGTGTAGATTTCTTGTCTTGCTGCTGATTATTTGCAGCTTATTGCGTTTATGCGACGCTTATCGCATTCGCATGAAAATCGCATTAAGACGCTCTCGGGGCCAAGAGAAGAAGCGGCAGAAGGGGTCACTGGGTGTCGCCCACATAAAGCCATCGCCTTGTGCGTGGCGGGAAAAACTGTGATTTTCCTGGCATGGCTATTTACATAGCTCACTGTGAGGGCGTCTTCTGTTGGCTTTGCTTAACTGTTTTGTTGGCAATTGTTTGATTAGCCCGACCAAGCATGTCGCACAAGTAAACACACATGCGAGGGTCGACACGAAAGTTATTTGTAGTGGAAGACAAGTTATAAATGTTTCTATCTTCAAAGGTTTCGTGTTCCCCTGAGCACGCTATTCATAAATTCAGTTTAAGAGCGTTGTAAATTTACCCACTGTCATTGAGCTACCCTCTTGCTCATTTTCTTCCACAGTTTAGTGTACAAATTTTAGTGGCATTGTGCGTCTGTTTTGTTTGGCCATTCAATCAAGGACGCCACTGGCCGTTAAATGCGCAAATATTTGCCGTAGGCCTGCCCCAATTCAAGGCATATAGATCCCTTATGCAGTATCCTATAAAGACTATATAGTCTGTATAGTCAACTCAAGGTTAATTCGTTTAATTCTGTCTATTTGCGTAAATTGAGTTGACTTTCTTGCCAGCGTGTGTTCTTGTTCTTTCTCTCGCTGACCTATTTACTGCATCATTTATTTATGCGAATTTAATGAAAAACTTCATGCTAAAATATGCAAATTAATTTGCATAATTTACTCTCTCTCACTGTCTCTACCAGGCTTTACCCCCTCCTTCTAAGATGCTGGGGTACACAACGCGCAGTAGCCCGAAATGGTGCTAGAAATTATGTCATAATAAAAATGTTGCCGAGATAAAAAGAAAGAGAACCCAAACAACATTTACGACACATCCAGCTTTATGTTTGTTTTTGGACTGTGGATCGTAATTGAAAATATAACCCAAATATTCATAAATATTTTACGAGCTGTAGTTACATAATTAGTTAGCGCATTTTACAGCTAGTCACAGAAGTTTTAATGGTTATTTGATTTATATTGCGTGAAATAAAAGTGATTTAAAGACTTTATGATAATTTTATGGACACCAGAATGTGATTCAAAACTTTCATATTTTCCGCTGAGTCCTTAATAGATTCACATAGCACTAGTTCACATAACTCAGTGAATTTAAACGAGTTATACAATTTGTGCATAAAACAAGCTTTCACTGCCTAACGCTGTATTAATTTGGCTCCCTTTGGGTCCAAAAGGCAGCTTGGCCTGCAAAGCCATATGAAGTTTATGCAGCTCTCTGCAAAATTAAAGTTTAAGCTCGAAACTTGTAAGGGAAATTGAGTTGTAAGCCGCTTTTATGGTGCAACCTGAACTAAAGTTAAGTCAGAGCTAAGCCAGAGTCGAGTCCTTTAAATGGATATTTACGTTGCGGTGGCACGTTGTGGGGCATAATGGGTGGACAAATGGTCGGAGAAGGCGTTTGCCAACACATTGTTTTGTCTGGCGAAAGGCACATAAAAATGGCAGATATTATGCAGATTCCTGGCATATTTAAGCAGTTCAAGTTCGGGCTACTATCTATGAGCATAAGATTAAAGTTGACACCATTTGCTTTCTCCTCTTCCTCTCATGGCTTCATTTATGCCGTGCGTGCCCAGGGAGCGGCAGCCGAAAGGAGTCAAGTATTGAGTTTGCTACGTGCTGCTATCTGAGCTCTGTGCGTGCCTGAAGCATTCACTACATATTCAGTTACAACAACAAGGGGCCTTACAGCGCTGCCTTTGGGCCGAGCTCGGACTGCCGCGTCTGATGCGCTTTTGATAACTTGTTTGTGCGCTGACAACACTTTGTTGTTGTCTCTACTGCTGCTTCTTCTTTGCTGCCATTGTTGTTGTCCCTGTCGGCGTGACTTGGCGACAAGTTGCCGCCATCAGGTTGATAAATAGTTTCTGAGCTCCTAGAAATAGGGAATAAGACGATAGCGTAAGCGAAAGAAAACCTTGAATTACACGTGCCTGTCAGCCGTAAGTTGATTGAAATTAAAAACAACCTCGACAATTTCACACAAACACAAAACACACAAAGAGAGGCGCAGCCAAGTGTCGCAATAATGTGTATTTTTACTCTGGCACCCACCCACCCATAGGTAGCCGCAGCAGCAGGTGTAAAAGTTCCCAGGCTTCGTTGTTGATAATTTCAGTTGTTGCTACTTCGAGCGCTTTAAAATTGCTCGCTGCAAGATGTTTAAGTTTTTATTTCGCCTCGCTTCAGTTGCGGCACATAAAATTTTATGCACTTGATGGCGAATAATGAAAATGAACATCAAACAGCGGCGTGCACATAAAAATTGCTGTCTTGGCGAAATTACAACAGGATTTTACACTCGCTGCACTCTCGAGATGGACACCTGTCGTCCTAGCAGCACTGAAAGCTCTTCAAGCGTCTTTGTCGCTGTGACAGCAGCCTGGGGAGGATGGGGCGAATGCCTTGAAGGCAACCAAGCAAGCTTTGAGTACACATTTTTGCACTCAATCTCACTTAAAGCTTTCAAGTGCTTTCATGCTAGCTTTGAGCTTCGTTTGATTTCATTACAGTTATCCAGAGTTGCTAATGAGCTTCAAGCTTAGATTTCTTCTCGCTTCAAACTTTAAGCAACTTCTAAAACAGCTTTGACATTACATAAGGCACTTACATAGATCGTTAAGCTTTCATGTTCTTCCCCACTAGCATTAGACTTAATCCAATTTAAGAAAGGCTTTTAAAAGCCAAGCGAACTTTAAGCACATTTGAAGTAAAGTGCTTTCAAGCTAGATTTGCCCTTAGCGTGACTTTCCAAGAGCCTTGAGCTTTAGTACGCTTAATCAAATTTGAAGCACTTATGTGTTAAAAACCAAATCTGTCTTGCATTTAAAAGTCTTTAAGAAAATCAAGAAATCGTTTAGCACATATGAATCTTTCGGAAGATTTCAGGTCGACTTGTAGCTTAGTTTGATTCAATTAAAAAATCCTGTTAGGTTTAAAATGCTGCTACAAGATTAACTTCAATTTTTAACAAATTTCTACCCAAGCTTTCTAAAGCTTTAAAGGGAACTTTACTTAAAGGCATATCCAGTCGCACTTTAAGCTTTCAAGTGCTTACCCACGAGCTTTAGACTTCAATTTTCGTGCACACTTAATCTCACTCAAAGCTCTCAAGTGCCAGCAAGACGCACTGCCTGTGTTTGCCTTGCCTTGCTTGGCTGCTCACTTGCTGGATCTTTCTTCAGCTAATCCCATTGGCACTTAATCAATTTAGCTGGCACTTTAATGCCCATTCACAACTACGCGACATGCCAGCTGCACACTCACACAGTCACGGCACATGTGTCGTATACGCAATAATTGAAAAAGCAACAAATTTGTTGCCAATTTGCAGCAATTGGCGGGCATTAAATATGTGTGTGTGTGTGTGAGTGGGCGTAGTGAGTTCAAATCGTGTTAGCGTGCTGCACTTTTAATGATATATTAAATGTCAGAATAACATAACGAGCCGCAATCGATGTTTACAACAATTTGACCCTCATCCACTAAGCGGGCATAAATAATTCATTTAGATACGAGTCTGGGCGGGCGAGGTATATTGAATAACACTGTCTGTCTACTGTCTATGTCTGTGCTGCTGTTGATATTGATGTGCGAATATCTGTGTGTGTGTGTGTGTGTGTGTGTTTTATGGCTCCCCGGGGAAATGACGCCTTATGAATGTCATTTTAATACGGCCAGAAACTTTGACAATATTGTCGGCTCGTTCTGAAGCGATTCGAATGCTATTTTTGTGACGCTTGTGCTATTGATAGATACCAAGTTATTCAAGCTGTTACATATGTCTATATAACAGTCACACACAAGACTCCATGTGCATGTGTGTGTGTGAGAGTGTGTGCGTCATGGTTGAAATGGCACACGCAAAACTGATGTAGATAGACAGTAGGCTGCAGTAGCAGGGGTAGATATAGAGAGCTGGAATACGAAGGAGAGGCTCGAGAGAGATGAAGGGTGAGGGAGGAGGGGGGGGGGCTGAATGGCAGACGTAAATGTGTATTTGACGCACCACAAACATTTATCAAGTGGTTCGCTCAATTTGGCAAATCTAAACGTCTATTGGGCCATTCATTCGACTCGCTTTCAGTATTTTCATATTGATTTTGCCAACTTTTCTCTTCGAGCACGAGGCACCCCCACCACCTCTCTGCTCCTCCACACCCTCGTAGAACTTTCATTGCCCGCAGCAAATCACAGCGCGCCAGGCTTGGGCCTATTCCATGAATGGAAACTTTAAAGGCAGCACTTGGGCACGCCCGGCTAATTACCTGCGCTCGTCATTGACGTCATTTGCATGCACCAATTTGGCACGGCACTCGAATTTCAATCACAACAACTAACAACAGTAACCCTCCCTCCCCACCACCCCCACTTCCCTTCGCAATCCTCGCGGCTCTTGAAGAACTGTAGCCTTTTGTTGGGCTGCCTCTGCTGGCATTTTGTTGCCTTTTCTGTGTGTTGTTCTTCGTTCGCAAACAGCGGGGCGTGGAGTCGCCTCACCTGGCCCCAACGCTTTATTTAAGTTTGTGCATTGTTTATATATTTGCCTTTAATGCGAGTTGTTTGGGCCAGGTCGAGGCGACCCACAGTTATTTGCAACCTCAACTTTTTGTGCGCTCCTCTGTTTGCTTTAACATTGAAAAAGTTTTTCTGCTTTTTCAGTTCGACTCATAAAGCCCTCGACGGACTTTTCAACTTTTTCCACCGAGGTTTTTATTCCTTTCAGTTTTAACATTGCCATTGCCTAGGTGAGAATGAGTCTCGAAGTTTTGCTCTCGTTTTCTTTGCGCTTTCGCTCTCTTCTACTTTGCACATTATGCCACAGTATATGCGCGTTATATATGTAGTATTTATAAGCATTGTACAACAAGCGGCAGCAACAAAAGGTCAATGAACAATTGACAAACTTGCCTTGCTACTCTCGGCTTCGCTGCATAAATGGCATTTAAAAAGTTTTATACTATAGTTTGCCAGCACTTGGCAAGTGCCATTAAAATCTCGCCGATTCCTTGCGCTCATTCCTCGAGGGTGTATGAGGTGCAGTGCCCGACAACAACACAAACAATGTGGTTGACAGCGCGCTTTTATCAGTGCACGCTCAATTAAAAGTTCGCAATTAACAAGCTGATGCCATTAAGCTCCCTAACGCCGACCAACATCGACAAACTTGAGGAATTGTTTTATATCTACATTCGGTCAAGCAACATCTAAAAATAAACCATAGCAAAAACGTTAAAATCATTAGAAAATTTAGGTCTGTTTGGTCTTATAGATCACCTACAGATCGAATATGCTTATATCATAAATACTCTATGAACTTATGCAAATCGTTTTTATTCTAATCCAGTTGCTGATAGGGGAAGCTCACTTCGATAGACTTATCAAACTGTTGCTTTATGACTAACTAAGCCTTTTTTTTTTGGACCTTTGTTATTGTTTTCAAATATATAACTCTGATATCAGTGCTTATCTACGGCCGCATTGCCTATTGATTAGACACATAGGGAACTGACTCAACGCGACGGCGTAGCTTATACTCAGTTCACGTTGGCATCTCAATTAAAGCGTTTCAACCAAAGACTTTCCTCGGTTTTTCGCAATGCTTGCGTTTGTAATCGCCATTTCAATCGCCACAACGATATTTTTTATAACATCTATTGTGGTAATTATCAGGCGAAAACAAAAAGAAACCAGAAATGTCGGTTTTGTCATCAACGAAGGCTGCGGTAAGTACCAATTCTTGGAATGAAGTTGGACGGCGAAATTTCGGCAGCAGATCGACTTCTATTTATACTATGAACTCGTAACATATATAATATATGATTTACTCCGCAGCTGCTCCAGTGCCACCACCTAATGTTAATGGCGGCGTGCCCGTCACACAGTATCCACCACCAGGATACCAACATTATCAGCTACCAGGTGTTTCTCCGGTCGCGCAGTACCCACCATCAGCATATCCACAGTGTGCTGCACAGGGTGGCGTTACCGTTGCACAGCTCCCAGCTTCAGGGTATCCACAATATCCACCAACGTATCAAGAAAATGCTTACGCTTATCCAGCAACCACTACTTCTTGGTAATATTCAAAATATATCTTTTAATTGTTCAATTGTTGAATTAAATTTCGCTTTGTAGTCAGGTTACCGTGCAAATGACGACAGCAGTGCAGCCAGAAGTGCCTAAGTAGGCTTACAACATAAACATAACGGATCCTTGAATTAAATTGTATCTTTATTTATTTCAGTGTGCCCTCGTCACAGTTGCCACAATCACCGGTGCAGCAGCGAGTCCTGGGACAACAGCCCAGCCCTGGTAATGCGATCAGTGTACTACCAACAAGCGGTGAAAAAAAAGAAACTCAACTAACTCATACAGGAGCAGTAGAATCCGTTAGCCAAATATAAATATATTCGATGCTATTACGAATTTAACAAAAATGGTACGCTCATTTGTCCATTTTTTATTGACATAAACAAAGCCCAACAACGATATTAATGTTCAATTTGATTATTTAAATACCTCAAATACAAAAGAGCAGCTGGTCACACGGCGAATGACACAATATCGATAATTTCTAAGTTTCGATACATTTGTCAAAGGGCTACCAGATAGCTGAATTAAGTTACTATATATTTCAACAAATATTTGTTCACCAAAATTTATTTAACAGAATATACATTTATAAAAATATGTTTCGGCTAAAAACAATTGCAAGTTTTATTGCTTTTTTCGAAGCAAAACTTAAATTTATATTCAAATTAAATCAGCTGTTAGTAATGTTTTTATCTTTGCCAACCTGGGCAAGCTGCCTTTTGCCGTCTATATCGATTACTTCTGGCAACTCTGTTTCACAGCTCTTTGCCGTGCAACTAGACTGCAGCTTAAATTTTCCTGACGGAAAACATCGTATTTGTCTGCTTAAAATAATAATTAATTGCAAACGCAGTGTCGTTTCAATTTGAAATTTATCACCAGTGAAAATGTTGGTCAACGAAGCCAGACAAATACTTAGCCGCGCCAGCTCCTTGGCGGCACGTCACCAGGTGAGCAGCTGAACCATTCGAAGTTCCTCTAAACATTCTCCAGATGTGGGAGGGGTGTAAACGGCGGCTATTTGGGTATTCGCGTTATATAAGATTTACAAAAAATGTTGCCAAAACAAGATAATATAGATAAAAGTTAAGCCAAATGCGCTGTAAGAATATCACAATTTGCGATTATGTAAACATTTTCACATTGGGCAACAGGCAAAATTGGCGTGGCGTGACCCAATCAAAATAATAATAAACCAACTATATTGTATGTTGCGATTTTTTCAGCTGCGTGCTATCAGCAACACATCGCAGGTGGATCAGCAGGCCCAGCCCAAGGAGGCGCCACAGCCGCAGATTAAGAAGTTCGAGATCTACCGTTGGAATCCGGACAATGCTGGCGAGAAGCCGTACATGCAGACCTACGAGGTTAACATGCGCGAGTGTGGCCCCATGGTGTTGGATGCTCTTATTAAGATCAAGAACGAGGTGGATCCCACACTGACGTTCCGTCGCTCCTGTCGCGAGGGTATTTGCGGCTCATGCGCCATGAACATTGGTGGCACCAACACCTTGGCGTGCATCAGCAAGATCGATGCAACCAGCTCCAAGCCCTTGAAGATTTATCCCTTGCCCCATATGTATGTGGTGCGCGATCTGGTGCCCGATATGAACAACTTCTACGAGCAGTACAAAAACATTCAGCCCTGGCTACAGCGCAAGTGAGTAAATTCGCGAATTCTGTTTAGACCACTATTGATTCCTGTCCTGTTTATTATTTAGAAACGAAGCCGGTGAGAAGAAGGGTAAGGCACAGTACTTGCAGTCCGTGGAGGATCGTCTCAAATTGGATGGTCTGTACGAGTGCATTCTGTGCGCTTGCTGCTCCACATCATGCCCCTCGTACTGGTGGAATGCCGAAAAGTATCTGGGCCCTGCTGTGCTCATGCAGGCCTATCGCTGGATCATCGATTCTCGTGACGAGAACACCGCGGAACGCTTGAGCAAGTTGAAGGATCCCTTCAGTGTGTACCGTTGCCACACCATCATGAACTGCACGCGTACATGCCCGAAGGGCCTGAACCCTGGACGCGCCATTGCGGAGATCAAGAAGTTGCTATCCGGTCTGGCATCAAAACCAGCGCCCAAGTTGGAGACGGCAGCGCTGCACAAGTAGACGAATGTTATCCTTCAGAGTCCTTGTTTGTGAATCCGCTCCCTTGACCAGTTCGCCTCTGGCCCGACGATAATATGGATATAACCAGTGTGCGCTCCTCCAACTATTTTTGCTTATGTTTATAATTTATTTAAGCTTAAAGTAAACGACATTTGTTATTACAGTTTGTAAAGGGAACAGTTTGTAGTCGCAAAAGTAATTAACTAAACGGTGTATCTACGAAATGCGTTTTTCTAGGGAGCTGTCGGCGAGGTCTCATCATTCATTTGTATGTCATCGGCTGAATAGAAATCCTGTGTAACGGGGATAACTCGATCGTTAGTCTCGTCGTCCTCCTCATCGTGGCTGTCAGTGTCCTCGCTGTCATCGTTTGCTTTGAGAATCAAATATGGAATAAAGTACTGTGTATATAAATTCCTTTATTGCACTAACCATCCTCGTCATCGGTTTCTATACCAGGCAACGTTAGCACCTTCCCAAGCGGCTGCAAATCCGAGGCAGCGTTCTTCAGGGACTCCCGCTGTAATGGAATACCAAAAACAATGAATTATTTGCGTGTTTGTGTTTTATGTATGCAGCATACCCAATTTTTGCGCTCATCCTCATATCTCTTTGTTTGTACCTCATCATCCGATGGCACGTCACACCAAAACCGATTGGACAGCGACGGCTTGAGATTCGGAAAAAAGGGAATCATAGACATTTTCGAAAAATTTTCAGATATTTTAGCCCTGATTGCTTGGATTGGCTTTGTTTATGGCAGCGTTTTTAATAATCTGGCAATATTTGCATGTGCATGTATCGAGAAACATGTTATCGTCGGCATTTGACAATCGAAAACCATTTTGCTGTTAAAAGGTAAAAATAATTCGGCAAAAATATGATTGAAATAACTTGCAACGATCGTTTGGGCAAAAAGGTAAAGATAATGTACTTAAAAGATATGTACAAACAACAACTAATACTTTAAATACAGGTACGCGTGAAGTGCAATCCCGACGACACCATTGGCGACCTTAAGAAGCTTATAGCGGCGCAGACGGGTACAAAGCACGAGAAGATTGTTCTGAAAAAGTGGTATACCATCTACAAGGATCCCATTCGGCTATCTGATTGTGAGTAAAAGTGAATTCCTTTAAATGTGACTTTAATCTAAGCAAGCTTATTTTTCTGATTGTTGCAGATGAAATTCACGACGGCATGAACCTGGAGCTATACTACCAATAGTTTCGTGGGTCTGACCACCAGGTTACTCACTACGAAATGTTTTTTTTTACTGTCACCTAATACAATATAAATTAGATATAATTAAAATCAGAATTTTTAATTAAAAATAACTTATAATGTTTCAAATGGTGCTGAAGAATAATAATTAATTGTCGAAATACTTTTTTAAAGATTGCCTTCCTCAAAAAACAGCGGAGCTGCATACTTGACTTGACGAAGTATAAGAGCTCCCATATCGATGATTCAATTGTATCGATGTATCGCACAGTTTTGCGATAGATTCGTTTCAACTAACTTTTATCGAGCCAAACGTGATTTTTTTCTCGCTTGGTTCGGACGTGCATTTTCACGCTGCGCGAAGTCTATTAATAACAGCGTCGGCGTCGTTAATAAAATAAGAAATTGTGCAAAAGCACATTTAAACAACACCATTATTCTATACGAGATTTGAATGAGTGAAAAGTAAGAGACTCTTGCAAAATATTTCTAACGTTTGTGTGTGTATAAGATGTTGTGTGTTTTTGCCTATGAGTGTGCGTGCCTCTTTTCCAAGGAGCACGCAACAACAACCACGACGCGGCCGCTATTGCTGACGCAGTTGCGGGGCGGAAAACTTGTTTGGGTTTTCATCCGCTTTTTCTACCGAAATGAATTTTTGTGGGTCGCCTTCCAGACAAAGACGCATTTTATCGATTAACACTGGCCTCCTGTGTTTGTTTATGGCGTTGCCCCACTGCTAGCGTTTGCGTGTTGCCTTCTCCCTTTTGCATCTGTTTATGCTCACACGCAGTGCGAACGATTCCGGTGCTTCGCAGATACCCGTAATTGCAAAGCGGTCGCCGGCATTGGCAGTGTGTGTTGCTGTTGCTTGTTTTATTTTTAGCATCGGCTGCGCTCTCATTGCAATCTAATTAAAACTCAAGCATCTGCGCTCATTTCCACACGCATTGCATAATTTCTAATGTTAATGTTTTGGGCCAACAGCACGGATTTGTCGAGCACTCGAGCGTTAAAGAAACGGGTCTCATACATATGCGCATACATACATAAATAAATGTGTTGCAAGAGCTCCGTCATTACCAATTGCGGCTCATTCAGGTACCCCCTCCCATTGAAGTGAAATCCGTGTTGTGTATTGTAAACAACCCACGCCCGCACTACGCACACACACACACACAAACGTACACAGAAAATGCTCGGCATTTATTTCTTCACATTCTTAATTGTTTACGTGTATCAGCTCTCTCATTACGTCTCTCTCTCTCTCTCCCTCTTTACGTGCAGTAAACCTTTTTAGGCAGTAGCAATGAGCGAGGAAACCTATCAGATAGAGACGCGCCGGCGTTCGCGCTCGAAGACGCCTTTTTTGCGCTCAAACTGCGATCATGAGAACTGCGAGCACGCCGGAGAGGAGGGACATGTGCATCATAAAAAGAAGAAGCAATCCGTGGCACCAAATGTGCAGTAAGTACTTGAGAGCCTCCCATCCCCAAAAATAGATTCCACATACAATTACAGCGCTCTTTGCTTATCTCTTGAACATGTCTGCGTTATCAGTAGCCCGAAATAAATTAAAACTTCGTTTGTAGAAAGAGAATCTACTTAAGCATTCTTTTCTGCAGCCCGCACAAACAATAAACGTTATTTTCAAAAATAATTAAACAGACTTGAAAGCGGCGTCATAAATATAACACACTCGCGCAACCCCACAGCATATGGTCGCGCCTGTACAAACAACTGGCTGTGCGTGTGTGTTTGTGACCATGACGTCATCTGCTTGTTATTCACACTCGCAGCGAAATTTCATTTAATTTCCAAACAGCAAATGAGCAACAGTATATCTGAGATGTACACAAGTCACGGTGACTGTGATTTCGAGCAAGTCACTGAAGTGTAGAGAGAATTGAGATATATAGAAAAAGTTTCTAGACTGAAGATTCTTGTAGTTTAATGTATCATTTACATATATACAGAAACTATTTCTCTTTAGCTCTTTATCAGTTATGCGCAATGACTCATAAGCATGAAGAAGTTTTCGCACAGTTTTTGCTCAGTTCTGATGCAAATTTGAACGACATCGAGTGTTGACAAACTTTTGTGTTGTGTACAGTGTACCGGGTGCACGATATGATATTTCATTTTGGCGGGTAAATTGATTCAAGCTCGCGGTTTAATGGATTGTTGTTTGTATCGTGCAAATGGCGTGTTTGGTCTGGTTGATGACGACACCGTGTGAGGGGTGGGAGCAACACTTGGCCATGAGAGATACGTTTTCACGTTTTCGGTTTAGAGCCAGTATAGGCGACGATCGGCTGGCGTTTGTTGCCGTTGCCGTTGCCGTTGCCGTTGTCGAATGAAGGTCAACGCGCGTTTCTATTTGTGAATCGTTTATGAGCGTGTATTTCTCTCGTTTGTTTTGATTCACATATTTTGTGTTAATTTTCATTTTACATTTTTGACTTTTGTGATTTCCGCAAACATTACTAAATGATTTACATATTTACAGAACCATTGTGGAGGAATATGTGGAGACTCGTACCACGACCACAAGCAGCAGCGGCATCAGCAGCAACAACAAGGCAACACGCTTAAAGGCATTTGCTCCGCTAACCTCCGACTACTCTAGCGACGACATGACGCCAGAGGCCAAGCGCAGGCAGCTGTCAAACAACAAGGCAAGTGCGAGCACCAAGTCCACGGTGACCACCATGTTTACCAACACCAGCAAACGGCTGGGCAATGCCCTTAATGCCCGCCTGACTGCGGCTACATCGACGCCACGCAGCCAACTGGAGACTACACAAAATGTGCTTAACTCAACGCAGGAGCAGCAACAACGTAGCACTGCCGAGTGGAGCCAGGACCATTTGGCCTACATTGAGTACAGAGATGCCGGCGAGTACTGGAAGTGAGTAAATAACTGCGATGATAAATGAGATGACAGCTTGAAGTGGTTATCAGTTGTCTAATGCAGTTCTGCAATTGTTTTTGCCTTACTAATCCATCAATAATTTGCAGTAAAACGCCCAAAACGGATTATACGTACTCGGAACTATCGCCACATCGACGCCAGCTAGCACCTGGCATAGTGGCCATGCCGAATATGTCACGTCGCAGTCTGGGCAACCATGATGAGCGTGTCGAGTATATGGTTAATCAGAATCCGACACAGGAAGAATTCATACGGCGGCGTTATCAATCGCATTATCAAACCAATTTGAATTATGACTCTGGCGACGAGGTGGACATTACGCATTTCAATCAGAAGCAAACCAGTTGGTTCGTCCGTTTCATCACTGTTCTAACTAGCGTGTGGCGAAGCGTAACAAGCGTTTTCGGCAGCGATAGCAATGCACATCATAACTACTATGCAAAGCAAAGGCGTCATCAGCAGCACGGATTTGTGAAGGGCAGTCTCATTGGCTTGTGGCAGTACATCTATCTGGGCATAGCATCGGTGCTCAACTTGGACACATTGCTACTGAAGTCAAGTAGCGCTGGCAACAAGGGCAAGAAGCGTTTCCTTCTGCTGCTGCTGTTGCTGCTTCCATTGCTCCTGCTAGCGGGTAAGTGAAATTATCGACATTCATGTATAACATTTACATAAAAGATGTAAACTCAAATATGTATTCGCGCCTTGACATTGAGCAGCGGCCAAGAGCTGACCTTGTAGCAAGTCTACGACTGATGCTAACATGCTCTCCACATATAGTTCACCTTTTGCCGTGTGTATTAATAAAGCGTCGTCTGTCGTTCGTTGACAGTGTTGTGACGTCAGCGGGGCAGTTGTATTTGTTGCTATTGATATGGAAAATGTTTGCATAATTTGTATGAAAATTCCATAGTCTACAGCTATAAATATATATACATATTTGACTTTATACTTGAGTGACACTTGCTGTGAGAAACCAAGAGAATATAACAGCTCGAAAAGTACAGCAAATTCATTCATTCATTCTCCCACAATTAACTCATACAAAAATTAGTCTAATATTGCTTAGTTTGACTTTAGCTAACTGCAACTTCCTAACTTTACAGGTCTGTACTATTACCTACATCCCAATGAAAGTTTCCCACCCAAATCCTTCAATCTAGACACATTAACCCTCCCCGAATTGCCCAAAATAGATGTTAGCGCGTATCTGAATGCAGCCCAGTACGAGACGCTGCGCACGCAGGCCGTCGATCAGGCGGTACGCGTGCGTGACTGGGCCGATGATTATTTGCTATATCTGAAAACCATTGGCCAAAATGTAGCCAACAAGGGTCGCCAGTTGTTTCAGACCAACGATGAGGTCTATTATGAGCGTATCTAATGAATGCCTTCAGCAGTTTTTCTATCGTTTTGGCTATGAGCTGCTGTCGCAGTTGGTTATTTAAAAATCCCCACTAGGGAAATACCACAGCCTCAAAACGTTTTTTTTGTTATTATATTCGTTCAGTTTTTCCACTTCGAACAATTCAAGTACAAATTAAAGCATTTTTTGTCAGTTCACGTTACATATCTCTATGTATTATCTGATCTGTCTCTATATTATTATTTTTTTGTTTTATATCAAAAAAAAAAACCCCACCTATACATCACATCATATTCCACCCTATCATATCCCTCCCCCTCTTCCCCTACCCCGACTAAATGAAGCAATATGGAGAAGGATAGAGAGCGCACCGCTGTTCGATTTTTGCAGAATTTAATAAGTTAACTTTAAATTAAAAATATCCATCATTCTTTTTTGTCGAAAAATCGATGTTTTTGGGATCGGGTTTAACAGCCAGAATGCAACTTTTTTCAATTTGTATTATGTAATATTAATAACAATTGCAAAGAGTCTATTCAAGTTCTTAAATCAGCTCAAAAATATTGCATATTTTTTGTTGTCAAACAACCTTTAATTTTTTTGTAATCTTTCATTTGTTTGCCTCGTCAATTGTCACTTTAAAAAGTTACTTTTTTGTAAACTCAATAAAAACTGCAAACATAAAATAAGATCCAGTACAAAACAGAAAGAAAATAGCTTGTTTTATTTGCCATTACGAAAGCAACATGAAATGGTAAGTAAAATATGTGAAAAGTCAAACATTAGTTGGCCAGAAAAGAACAGAACAGAACATAAACCGAACTCTATCCTTCTGCACTTGTGCTCATTGCCGTCGTCCCGATAGAACTCCTCCCCAAAATTAGATCAAGTTAAGCTAAGCAAGTTGCAAATGTAGAAGGATAATTCGATTCTGATTCTGTGTCGACCAACTAATGTTGTTCTTTTTGCAGCCCGGTGGCAACTGTCGCCAGAGGAGCGTGTGGCGTATGTGCAGCGTGCCGAGGCTTTGCTGCCCCTAAGCATTTTCGCCGCACTACGCACGCAGCTATCGCATGCGCGAGACGCCTTTAAGTTGCTGCTGCCGTTGCCTTCCATTCGGGTGCCACAAGAGGAGGAGGTTGCCATTAAGCTGCAAATGGAGCAGGTGCAGCAGGATATGAAAAAGTCACTGACGCCGGAAGAGTATGAGAATATATTGAATCATGTGAACAGCTACGTGCAACAGTTGATCGAATTGAAGTTGCAACAACAGGTCAAGGAGCAGCAGAAAGCCCAGAACCAACAACAATTGTCGCCACAACAAATCCAGATCATTGTCCAATTGATACGTGAGAATCTGCAGGAGTTTGCCCAGCAGAAGGCCGAGTTCAGTGAGCAGCAAATGGCGGATTTGGCGCTGCGGCTAAAGTTGCAACTGCAACAATCGGGCGAGTGGCAGGTGCATTCGCAGGGAGAACACGGGAGGCTGACAGCAGCGCAAATAGATGAAATAACGCGATTGATTAAATCCGAGTTGACGCTAGAGGAGAAGCACTACACGCTGCTGTTCGAGCGCATTGATTTGACGGCGCTTCTGACGCGTTTGCTTGGCTCACCGGAGTTGGCGGAATTTGTAGACGGTCGCATCAATCTGGCGCTGCAGGAGCAACAGGCTGCAACCGAAGGCTCAGCACAGCGTCCTACAGAGCAGCAAATCGATCAGCTTAACAGGGAAATTGCATTTATCAAGCTCGCCTTGTCCGACAAGCACGCCGAGAACGCGGATCTGCAGCAGTCTATCAGTAGTTTAAAGCTCACGCAGGATGATCTGTTAGCACGCATGCAACAACATGAACTTGCACAGGATCAACGTTTCAGTGCACTGCTGGCCGAGATAGATAGCAAGTTGACTGCCCTTAACGATTCCCAGTTTGCGCTGCTCAATAAGCAGGTGAAGCTGACGCTCGTCGAGATTCTAGGCTTTAAGCAGGCAGATGGAAAGCTGAACGATGTCGACCTGCAAAACTGGGTGCGCAGCATGTTCGTAGCCAAGGACTATCTGGAGGAGCAGCTGTTGGAGCTGAACAAGCGCACCAACAACAACATACGCGAGGAGATCGAACGATCGAGCATTGTTCTGATGGGCGACATTAGTGAGCGGCTCAAGAGGGAGATTTTGTTGGTCGTCGAGGCCAGGCACAATGAGAGCAGCCAGCAGGTGGGCAAACTGCAGCTGCACGAGGATGAGGTGCGTCAGATTGTTAAGTCTGTGCTGGCCGTCTACGATGCAGATAAGACAGGCCTAGTGGATTTCGCTCTGGAATCGGCGGGCGGGCAAATACTTTCTACCCGCTGCACTGAAAGCTACCAAACCAAATCCGCCCAAATTTCCGTCTTCGGCATTCCCCTGTGGTATCCGAGTAACACTCCCCGCGTGGCCATTTCGCCCAATGTGCAGCCTGGCGAGTGCTGGGCCTTTCAGGGCTTTCCCGGATTTCTGGGTAGGTAAACAGAGTCGCTGAATAGGCCATTACTTGCAACTCTTCTCGTACACAGTGCTGAAGCTCAACTCCATGGTCTACGTCACGGGCTTTACGCTGGAGCACATTTCAAAAAGCTTGTCGCCCACGGGACGCATCGATTCGGCGCCGCGGAACTTTACAGTTTGGGTAAGCTGGCAGATTGTTAATTATTTAAAGGCGCACATTCACAATCTTCTTTTCCTGCAGGGTCTCGACCACGAGAAGGATCAGGATCCAGTGCTGTTCGGTGAGTACGAGTATCGGGACAATGGCGGTGCCTTGCAATACTTCCCCGTGCAGAATGTGGACAATAAGCGTCCCTTTGAGATTGTCGAGCTGCGCATCGAGACGAATCACGGCCAGCCCGATTACACGTGTCTTTATCGTTTTCGTGTGCATGGAAAACCTCCCAATGCATAGATACTCAGGGTTTCAAGCCTGTGTTTAGTTGTAAGATCAAGTTCAGTCAGGTGTACATAATGTCCGTGCCTTAAAAAGGATAATACGATACTATTTACCAGAAGAGAAGGAAGAAGAGGAGCAACAGCAGCAGCAGCAGAAACAACAACAACTACTTACAACAAACTATGCTAATAGAACAAAACGAAAAATAGGCTATAGCTTGTAAGTGTTTATTGTACGATGAAATAGGCTAGTTGGGCAGAGTGTTTATAGTGATGTAAGAAACGATTTGTATATACTACCATAGCATAAAGCGTAGGCTAAGAGAATGTCCTATATACCTATATATATATATTTATATTTATTATGGTTACCCCCTTATCGGCAGTGGATCATCGAAATTAGGTTAAATCTGTTTGCCATTTGTATAACGTTTTGAACTTAATAGTCATAGGCTTACAAACTAACCCCCCTAACTGAGCCATATGCTTGCTATACGTTCATTAACTGAATAATTTAAGTTTACTTTAGGTTTCCCTCTTTCTGTACCGAGTTCAAATCTGAATTACTTACTATAATGCCATAGGAAATGGAATTGAATACTATTTAAAAAATTAAACTGAAATGGATAATTGCTTCCACTACTTACGCTATGAACAAATATATCTCAGCCGATTCGAAACGAATTGACATATCACACACAAACTAAACGTAGATAGAGAACCCAAAAATAGTTGTAAAACTAACCGACTTATTTACCCATTTGTTGTTACCCATAGGTTTATACTGAATGTCCGCTAAAGCATTATATGATGTAATAAGTTAACGTTTCTACCGTGCGTCCAGTTTGCAGTTCTTCTTTGTAATTTTCAATAAATGCGTTGCACAAAGTAATTAAAAATACGTTTTGTAATTAAAACTTAACGAAGGGGGTAATCGCATACCGCGCACTCGTTGTTAACGACTGAAAAGTTCGATTGCAGATTTTCCAGCTGATGAAAAGCGCGTGTCAATTGTTGTTGAAATTGCAGCAAACATGAAAGTTGATTCAATAAATGCTCTCAAATTTATTAATTGTCCCTGCGTTATCTCATTAACTACGGCTCCGGCTTTTCAATTTCGGTTCTGGTTTCCAATTAAGACACGTTGTACTCGAGACCATGTACTTTGGTAGGTTATTATTATCCTGATTCAATATGTTGCAAATATGTAAATGTGGCAATTGCATTCGTCGCACGCGGTATACAAAATGTGTTTAAATTTTAGACGCAGTCGCCGTAAGCGGGCCAACGCTGCATGCTGCGAGGATGTGGCATCAAGTTGTGTCGAGAATCTCTAGCGGAGCAGCTCATATTCGGCATCGGAGTCAGGCACGCACTTAATTAAAAGCCGCTGCCTCCATGACTGACTGACTGGGTGACTGGGTGACTGGCTGGCTGAGTGTGTGCTTGCTACATTTTGGGGCAAGGAATCGCTTGCAAAATAGATGAAATTGCAGTGCTTAAGCTTGTGGAGCAAGCAGTTATACGGGAACTGAGTGCTGGGCTGGGGTCGGGTGCTAGCAGGTGCCACATATAGTAGGGCTGTAGGGTTGGAACGTGCTCTGCCAAGTCTGTATCTATATTAAAGACATTGCTCACGTGCTTTGCCACTCTCCGTGTTCGGGTATGTCTAGCTGTAATTTCTAAGTGACCTCCCCACGCCCACGCCCATCTCCACGCCCACCTTCCGAATTCTTTCTACGTGTTTATTGCAGCCTTAGTCGTATTATTGTAGGCGTAGGGGGGCAATGAGCGGGTAGTAGGTGCGGGTGAGTCCTTGGCCCTGCCAATATATTTGCCACGGCAGCTGAAAACTTTGAATTTTTTTGCTCGCTATTGTAAGTGAAATTTATTCGGGGCTCATTAGAGCTGTGCTACGACGCGCGAGGCTCATTAGTTTTTTCGAGCACCTGCGTGGAGAAGGGGGCGGGGGGGGGGGCGGAAGTTACGAGGTGTGCGTTTAATTTGTTTACGCAATTCTTCTTGGTGTGAGAGACGTCTGTTTGACTTGGGCTCAGTGAGGAAAACCAACAACAACAAAAACACAAAACTGCAAAATAAAAGTAAAAATTGAACTTAACTTTAACTGCTCAGCAAGTTTGCTGGGTTGCGGGTGTGTGTGTGTGTGTGTGTGTGCGTGTGCGTGTGTAACAATTAAAGAGCAGCTAAAAAATAGTGACTAATGAGAAAAGTTTTTGGGCAGCAACAACAGAAATAAATAAATAAAATAAAACTGCCTTTTTAAGCTGGCGCCAACTTTGCTCTCATTTCTCTCCTCCTTCAGCTTTCAATTGGCCATTTTGGCAAACTGTTTTGCTTTCGTTTTCTGTTACTTTTTCGGGCCAATATAGTGGGAAATTCAATTGGGAATGCGCCAAAGGGGGAAGGCTGAGGCGAAAAACTGAAAGTGTGTGCGCGCCATAAAAGCAAGTTAGCTGAAACATTGAAATCATTGCATAGTTAACTGTTGTGAGCATGTGTTGAATCCACTTGTTTCACCCTCGCGCCTCCCTCTCTCCTCTCTCTGCAGCGCCTCTTCCCGTGGCATTGCGCCCACTCTCAAGCGGCACTTATCGGCACAAGAAAATCAGAAACTTTGACACAACTTGAGCTGTGTAGCTGATAAGCATTGAAAACGCTCATAATATCAAATACTTTGCACAAGTATTTGCAATAAGAATATGGGGCGAAACTTCTTGGCGACCTTTATGGGCATTCGGGGAACTTGAGCAGTGGCCCCAAACAGACATAGCCGCAGCCGCAGCCGGAGCCGGAGCCGGAGCCGGAGCAGATGAACGAGACTGCTTTAATTGTATCTCGCATTGAGGGGAAGCGAAGAGAGAAGGGGTATTTCATATTAAAGTGATATTTCGCAGCAGACCTAAACAGTATCTTCAGTTTGTTGCAATTCCACTTGACTTGAGAAATTGAATTGTTTTGGAAATTGATCCGATTATGCGTTTCATTGGGAAACGTTAACGTGAATAATGCAACACCTCAAGTGCGTCTTGGCCCGCCTAAATGTATGCTACAATTATTTCCCTCAAGCTGTTGCATATTGAGCAACAGACTAATCGGCTTTTCCACTCGACTAGCTGCAATTAAACAATTTGTGCAGTGCATACTTCAAGCCGCCTAGTCGAGCATACCCCGAATACCCCGCATACCCCTAGTTGCAGCCACTTAGAGAGAGGAAGAGCAGCCCAGAGTTGCTGCTGCTGCTGCTACAGATATTATTAGGTTTTCCGTTTGACAGGCAAATGAACGCAAAACCGTGCCACACAATGTGGCAGACGCCGAGAGACATGCAACAATCAGCATTAGATATGCGCATATATTCAGCGGGTTGCAAACTTTTCTTTGAATTTCAATTCACACAACGCTGTCGTTGCCTGTCGGAGTGCTGTCTCCCCCTGTCTCCCCCTGTCTCTCTCTTTTTATGTGCTTGTGTGTTTCTGTGTGTGTGTTTGCAGTTTGCGGTTGTGTGTTTGTCAAAGTTGGCAGTGCTTAGTTAGAGCCATTTGTTTGAGTTGCGGCCATAATTAAATTTGCCCTGGCAAACTTTAAAATAATTTAACAGTCCGTTAAGCAGCGTTTTGGCCAAACTCGCAAAATTGATTTTATGCCATTTGCGGCCACGATCGTGCCACTCGTAGATGCGTGTGTGTGTGTGTGTGTGTGTGTGCCGTTTGCTTTGTGGTCCCAACTAATGCAATAAACTTGTCACACGTTTGTCACACAAGCCATTTGGCCATTATGGTCGACTGTCTGCACCTTCTCGACGGCGCAGCCTCCTTCGCAGAGTCAACTGCAATAAATGTTGCCCACAGCTGAGCGAAAGGAAATTTTCATTGGAAATTAAATTACGCATGAAACTTGTTTACAAATCCAAACTTAATCCTTGCCGCCCGTCACTCACTTCCTTCCTCCACGCGTCCATTCGTGGCGTAGTCAGTTAGTCAGGCAGTCGCTGGGCGTGCCCTGTCTGTTGTGCTCGCATTAACCTTAATTAAGTGACAAACAACATCCGTTGCCCCCGTCGCAGACCGCGCCCATCTCCTTAGCCACACCGAGAACTTCGACTCCTTCATTTACAGGCAATTGAATTTTAATAGGATTTCGCTTTGGCCCAAAATGCCGCCTTTGGGCTACGTTCTGCAGCTGCTGTGACTCGTCTCTGCCTTGGCCCCTGTTTACCCTTGCCCCTCGATTGTCAAGTGTCCATTTGCATATTTGTCGTTTCAGTTGCGCAACTTTTGCGCCCTTTGGCTTTTATTTTGTTCGCTCGTAATTCAATTTATTTGCAATGCTCGCAAATTTGTCGTGAAAGTGAAAAGATTTCTCCGCCATTTCGCCTTTTGTTTTTGCTCTATTTCTGGCCAAGCATATTGAAGTTCGTTGCGGTTAAAGCGGCCACAAGCCAGTTTAAGGGGTCTTAACGCATCATTTAAGCTGCTGACATCTGACCCCAGAGAGACAGAGACAAAGCTGGCGAGGAGAGAGAGAGAGGCAGACTGTTAGCGCGTGGCAAGACCAAGCGCCGCCTAGAGAAAGCTGTCTATGCGTGGCCCTTAATTAAAGATTAAATGTGCTAAATTGTGCGGCCTTTGGCAGCCAAAGTTGGCTTTAATGTTCTTCCAGATTGTATACGATATGTAGTCAGTCGTTCTGTGTGTGTCTGTGCTTGTGTGTGCTAGCCAGGGAGCAGCTGCTTGGCCAGCGCGCTGCGTGCATCCATCAATCAATCAATTACGCTTAGAAGTGCGTCAGAGCACACAGAAGAGAGAATGGCAATAAAACGTGCCTCGAGTTCAGTTTTGTCAGCGAAATTTACGATCAACTTGGCTAACAACAACAGCGCGAATTGAAATGTAACGTTTGGTCTGAATGCCCGAATTAATCTCGCCAAACTGGCGAGCTAAACTAAGACCCTTTAAAGAGCCTGCAAATCTCTGGCACAGCATCTCTTTGGCACATTCAGGTTCATCAATAAATAAACACGTTCATTTTGATTATCAAAATGTTTTCGTTTTTTTTATTCGCTTGAAGTTTGTTGCAATTTTCTGACTTTTATTCGGATTTTCATTCATTGATTTCGTGTTGTTTTTAATCAACATTTATACAAATATGTATATATATTTTTTTTATTTTTGGTATCTACTCCCCTCCCCCTTTATATTTAATGGATTTAACACAATGTTCGCAGTGTGTTTATTATTTACAGTTTTCATTTATTTAACTGACATGCTGCTGCTGCCTTTTGTCTAGCTTTCTCGCCGCCCATCCCCCCTCCCCCAAGTTCTACTAAGCTGCATAGCAATCATTTAACTGGATGGTCGACTGAAAAGTGTTTTATACTGTCAGCCAGACAGCATGTCGGGCATGTGTGCTTGTGTGTGTGTGTGTGTGTGTGCGTGTGTGCATCACAACAAAAGGAATAAGTATAAGCATTTGAAATGAAAATCAACACAAAGCAGAATGCAGAGTGCTGTGCGTAAGCCAGGCCTTTGACTAGACAGATAGCACGCAGCTCACTCAGTGATATGGTATTTAAATATAAATAATATTTATTTAGAATTCCATTGTTTAATTGGTTAAGTCCATATGAGGCGGATGACAACGTACGTAGATCTTAAATAGATTGCTTCGGCTAAGTGTGACGCAGTTTTTTCAAGTCAGCATTTTTCTCATTAAACGAGGTTTTTATTTTCTTAGCAAAACAAAACGTTTAATTCAGTGAGCAGCGAAAAATCTAGATTTAATTAGCATCTATGGACTAGATTTAGTTCCGTATATATATTTTTTAAACTTTAAAGTTCTATCATCATCTTTTAAGTTTAGTTATTGGTGTCGAAAAAAGGCAAACAGAGGAATCCCTGAACACTCGCTTCCCGCTTTAAATTATGATATATTTCCTTCAAATATTACAGGTGTAAAACAATATGTTCTTTTGGCGCGTGTGCACTGTACACTCTTAAGAAATCCTTGCAAATTCAAAAAGCTACGCTTTTTCCGCAAAATAATACGGTGCGATATTTAATTGGGCTCAGAAGTATGCAGCCTTTTTTAATGCGCCGCACAAAAGAATGCTTTGATTTAATGCGTGTGAGTGCATTAATTGATATGAACGAAAGTATGCTCAGAATTTAATAACTGTTGGAATTACACGGCAGCGCAAAAGTATGCAATACTTTTTGCACTGCTAGCGAGTTCAAATTAATTGTGCTGCCGTCAAGCACGCAATGACAAAGAACTCACTCACAATGCATTATTGGCATGCAAAAAAGAAGGCAACAAAAATAAAAAATGCAATTATTTATACCATTTGATTGTTTTATCATCGCCTTAACAGGGTATCCGCTGGCAGTGCACGCGCACTGCGCTTATTTTTACCAGGCTTAATCAGGTCTGCCACAGTTATTGCAGCCGCTTGGCTAAGAGCGAGTTGTCGCAGTTGCGATGGCCACCACATCATTATGAGGCAGCTGCCATACTTAAATACAAACAGAGAGTACGGCACACAGATACACACAAACAGAACGGAGATGATTACAATTTACACACACACACACACACACGCACATCCATACGACGGTATACATGAGTGTGCGTAATATACGACTGCATATATCATGGGTAGCAAAGTACTTTTCATGGCTGCGGCAACTGCCTGTTGACACAATTCCGCATTGTGATTTCGCTCTGATTTCTGCTGTTGCATTTTATTTACGCGCTCACAATTTATCGACGTTGCCTGCCGTTCGGCGGACTCATTCTTTATGTCGCAAACTGTTTGCACATGGCCAATGTCACAATCGCAGCAGTTCCCATTGCCATACCATTTCCAATTGCATTGTTGCATTGTCAAAAGTTGAAACAAGCTACCAATAAGCAAAAGTAGAGAAAGAGACAACAGCGAAGCGGAGAGGAAATGGCACTCAGCACGGACTCTATTTACAGTGCGTTTAATTGAATCAGCAAGTTGTTTATTAGCTGACAGCAAGATCTGTGACTCGCAGATGCGAAATGCCCTTGCAGGGATGTGTGAGAGATGCTATTCGGTATGCCTGTCATGCAACGTCTGCAATAACACGACACAATTATCATCTTGTTTTGCTCGCAATCAAGGCAATTAGCCTGCTGTGCGCTAAGCTTACATGCAGAGGCGCTGGCAACGGCGAGTTTCGTGTGGCGTATGCGCAATATGGCAACGAAGTTACACTGCAATTGAAATCGATTGATTGCCAATGTGGGTCTGGTATTGGCGCATTATTCGTTCATTTTAATTAATAAATTGTAAATGATGCAAAGTGGCAAAGTAATTATAAATTAATCAGCTGACAGCGTTGCGTACGACTGTGTGTTATAATTAAATTAAATACGAAAGGCCACCCCAAAAGTTGACTTTTTTACGGCCCGCTGATTGTCTGTTGCCCTCACATTTCCAGCAAGTATTTCATATACTTGGTCATAACTTTTATGGCAATTCAATTGCATTTGTATCTGTGACATTTACACAGATTTATGTGCCGTAAAACGAGGACTAGACTCGACTCTGTTGAATGGCGCTGCCATTTTTATGGCCGCCAATAAAAAGCCAAAACGAGTCGCACATTTGTTTACCCAAGGTACGCACACATACATGCACCACCACCCACCCACCCACACAGTCATACAGAGAAGTATGATTACATACAATATATTACGAGTGCTTTTGTGCTGCGCTTTGCTGCCAATAACTGTGCGTATGGAGCAGGGCAGAGGCAGTACCTGAGGGCCTGAGGGGAGGCGACTGGGCATTGCGCATTTGGTTAATTTTAATGCGAACCCGTTAATGCAAAGTAAACAGAGCTGAATCAAATCTAAAGCTTATTGTTTATCTAAGGTAATTGCGTGCAGGAGCAACGTTTTGCCGACTGTTTGCTTATTTGTTTATGGCGACCCTTCATTAAGGTGCACGTGTAAAAAGGTTCGCCCTTGGTCATTTCGACAAGCGTTACCCAAGTATCTGTGTAGGCGCATGTACGTGTGTGTGGGTGTCTGTGGCTTGTGTGTGTGTATATGTGTGCTTGTTTTATTATCCTGGCGACATTCTAATTATGCGAGTTGCATATTTCATAAGCTTGCCTCTAAGAGTTTTCGCTCAAACGACAGCTAAGCCAAATTGGATACAGCCCACGCCCCACTCCCTGCATCGTTGGGCGTTTGAGGGGAGCATGCCGCAGCTGGGTGCCGCATCGTTCAGTGCAGCAGCAGCAGCAGCAGCAGCCGCAGGTGCGCTTAGCGTGCACTTTAATAAACTTCGCCAAAGTACGCAAAGTAACGCATTGTCTAGCGCCGAGCAAACTGTGCGTGGGTTCTGTTTGCTGGGTACACCGAAAAGTTGCACAATTTCTGCACGCAATTTCAGTCGATAAAATTGATGGGAAAATGCTCAAGCACGCACTCGACTAAAAATCAAAAATAATATGTTCCCATTGCGAAAAGCATTGCGTCAGAACGATTTCTCTAATACCCTTTCCAAGGGTATTTGAAACTTGGCTTGAACTTGGTTGAAGTTGCAGGAGAATCTAAGCTGTGCAATTTAATAGCTTAATCTTTTAATCTACTATTTTTTTAATAACTTTGTAATTTTTAATTTATTTATTATTTTTATTGAATTATTTTCTTCTAAAATTAATATAACTAATGAGTTTTTACTTGCATAAAATATATTTAATTACCTTTATTACACATTGTTAACTAAACAAAATATAAATAATAAAATAATGTCTTCAATTTGCTCCACCAATTGTAAAGTATTTCTCAATTTCTGACTGCAATAAATATTTCTATCCATTCAAGCTCTTAGTACTTAATAAACAACCCTCTTACAGGATACTTGGCACTGTTAGCCTGAGGCTGATATAGCTGATATGACTCTGCTGCCGCTGCCGCTGCTGCTGCCGCTGCCAATGTCTCAGCCCGCTTGTTGGCCACTTTGCAGCTTGCTGCCTTATAATAGCCATGGCAACGGCTACCAGCAAGACGCATTTTGCAACTGGCAACGGCAACTGGGGAACTTTTGCATTTTGCATTTTACATTTTGTCTTTAGTTACCGTTGTTCTCAAATTGCTTTTAGTAATCTTTCATACTTTGCGTGCCGTTTTCTCAGCCGCGCTTCGCTTAATTGCAGGCTACTCTTGATAAGTTTTTCGCGTTCGCTGAGTTTTTCTATTCGTTATCGTTTTCGTTTTCGTTTCCATTTTGCAATTTCGCTTTCCGTTCGCGCGTTGCAGTTGCAATTAAAGTTTTCTTTGTAATTAAAATGCGCAAATGATTTGATTTCAGGTTTACGCTCTTAATGCTCACTTTTCCTTTAATCAGCCTCATTGTGGGTCATTCCGAGCAGCGCGACAAAAGAACAGCTTCAATGGCAACAGCAACAGCAACAGCAACGGCAACAACAACAATTTGTATGCGATAAAAGCGTCTTTTGTGCGCAGTGAAAAGTTTTCGAGTTCATTTTTGCGATACAACTGGGTTCCATTATGCCAGCCAACATAGTTTTCAAAGCTCTCTGAATGCCCGTACATGTGACTGTAACTATTGTACAACTGTGTGGGTCTCTATGTGTCTGTGTGTGCGACTGCCTGTTTGTGCCAAAGTTTGTCTGTCAACTTTTCGCTCTCAACTTTAAACCAATTTTAACACTCCATTTATGCGCAGCTAGCTCCATCGGATCGCTGCAAAGAAGTCAATTTGTTGCAAAAATAACGCAATATTTTTGCTAACAATTAAAATGCAATCAAGGATAAACTAATTGGCTGGCAAATGCGGCTGCTAATACCGATTGCCAGTTGCAATCGTTCGATTTGTTTGTGGCTTTGCCTAAATAAACACACACACACACACACACACACACATTCACACACATACCACAACGAAAACATGACAAAGCTTTTGTTAATTAAATTAAAAGCATCTCTGCGGTAAGCTGGCCATAGGTAAATTGGCCAAAACTGGCTCAAAATGGCTTAGAGTGCAGTTGCAGCTGGCAAATCTGGCGAATAAGCTGCGGCAATGCCATCGAGAAGTGTCTGTGCAACGGCAGCTGCCGCAACGTTTGCCGCCCAATTTGCATAAAAAGCAATTGTGTGTGTTTCTGTGTGTGTGTGTGTGTGGGAGGGGGCAGGTTAAGTGGGCGTGGCATAGTCAAATATACGTGTACTTGTAAGGCATTTGCATTTACAGGCCTGACCTCGCCCCGGGAGACAAAGCTGTCCTTCAGCATTTCTAATTGTTATTTAATTTGCATAAACTCGAGAGCTGCTTAACCCCTGCAGGACACCCGAACCTTCCCCTCTCCCCTCCCTTCTTCTCCACTTCTCGTTTGGACACAAAGGAAACACATGTCCTATAAAATGAATCATTTTTATGGCCACACACATACACCCAACTTTGCGTTGGCTAATTTATATAACTTTTTGGGGGCTGCTTAAATTTTAAAACAATTTCGTTTTAATATTTATAGCATAACTTTGTGACATTTTCTTAGACCTTAGCAAAAGGATTTCCAAGCGTAGCTGCTCATAATAAATACGCATATTTTGGCTAATAAAATGAAACAAAAGCATTTGACAGTTTTATTAAATTTCGCCTCAGCCTCTGCACAATTCATGCCTAGATATTTATTATTTATTTGTCGTTGGGCAGGGAAAGGGATTAGATTGCCCAAGTTTAGGGGAAGGGGACACAGATGAGAAATGGCTTTAAACAATTACCCTAAAGACTTGGCTTACCGGGTTGGCCAGATAAAATCTTTAAGCAAGCATAAAACTTGCCATAAAGGCAAAAAGTAAAATTGCTATTGAAAGAAAATTTAGGATAATAGATATAAAATAACGGTATTATTATTTATTGATTTAAACAAAATTTGTGATTTTATATTATATATAATCAATAAAATATTTATAAATATTACTAATATTAAAAAAAAAATAACTTGAAGAATCTGCTTAATACTTTAGTTGCAGATGAATTTAATTTAAAGATTAAAATAACAATAAATAACTCATTTTTACACCCGCTACTCATAGAGTAGAAGGGTATTATAACTTTGTTCAAACCGAAAATGTATGTAACAGGCAGTAGGAGACACCTCCGACCCCATAAAGTGTATACATTCTGGCTCAGGATCAACAGCGGAGTCGATATATATAGCCATGTCCGTCTGTCCGTCCGTCCGTCTGTCCGTCTGTCTGTCCGTGTGAAAATCTAGATCTCAGCTATTATAAGAGCTAGGACTACCAAATTTGGTGACAATATGTGTTATTATTGCACGCTGATCAAGTTTATTTTGGATTTTGGCCACGCCCCCTTCCGCCCCCGTAAATCGAAAAAACATTGATTACAAGCGCAATTTTGATGCCATATTGTTCATTTTCGGTTTACATGGTTTGGTAACAATCGGATAATAAACACAGAAGTTATTCAGCTTAACGTTTTCCATAGCTGTAAGCAGCGCTGCCGGCAGCGCTGCTTGCAGCATTGTGCCGAATCGTGTGTGCGTGTACGGTGGTAAAACGGGTTAAGTTGTGGACTGCAAAACGAACGGTACTATTATGCATTTACGGGTTCGAGTCCCGCCCGCATCAAAAATTAAATGTGTGCAAAAATGTTTTTTTTTTTTTTATTTTATATTTTGACTTTGCATAAATATTATAAGTCCATAGCCTTTTACGGTCAAAATTTGATTGTAGCCGTTTTTTTGTTCCGCAAATAAATGATGTACGAGCAGCTGGGTAGCGGGAATATTACAGTCGAGCACACTCGACTGTAGCTTTCTTACTTGTTTAAATAATATAGTTGGTTTTTTAGATATTAATGTATAAATTTACACTTAATAATTACTCCTCCAGTACAAAAACAATTACAGATACAAATACAATACAAGGAATACGTCTGCGTTTGCTGCCCTTATCAAAAGAGATCGGGGAATGAGATCCCTAGGTTGTCGCCGGTAAGAGCGCTTGCCAGCCGATTTCTGTGCCGCCCCAGCCTGTCATGGTACCAACAGTTTCAGATCTCTGTGAAGGATGGTGTTTCGTGCAAACCACTAGCACCAGTTAATGCTACTCCCGACCCTATTCTGGATAACATGGATCCCCTTAATTTGACTATCGCATGTCAAGCCCTAGATTTGGCACCCGTACTTCCAGATTGGTGCATCGGCACCTGTACGTGGTGCACACATCATCGGCAAATGCGGCAATCATTGATGTCCCGTACTGGCTAACGTCTGGCTGTGGCATATCGTGGCTATACAAGCAGTAGAGCATCGGGCCAAGGACACAACACTGGAATACTCCAGCTGCCACATCATGCTCGGTAGAAAGAGCCGAGTAGAAGCGTCTTCGTCTTCCTTCCAGATATAATTTTCGTAGTCCGAAGTATGGAGCAGGTAGCGTTTTTTTTTATTCGGACCAGTAGTCCAGCGTGGCACACTCGCTCAAACGCTTCTCGGATGTCCAGGAAGAGTCCGTTGAAATATTTTTTTACAGTCGACAACTCGATGGAGCTGCCCGACAGTGCAGTGGCCAGCACAGAACCCGAACTGGTGATCAGGGGTAATCCCTAGGCTTCCATGATCGAAATTGAAGGGATGAGGCTGATCGGTCGGTTGGAGGCGGGCTTCCTTTTCGGCTTGTCAGGTGGATCATGGAGATCCTGGCCTGGTGCTCTATTGCTGTTCTGGCGTGCAATGGCTTCAGCTAAACCCAGATAAGTAATTTACCTAATGGAGCAACCTGCTCGCTAAATTGATTAACTCACCCTTTTTCAGCACTTCAGTTTATCTAAATTGTTGGTCGCATTGGCTGGGCAAGTGTTGCTGATAAATCGTATGTGAATATTTTATTACAGCAAAATTGTTATAGGCCCACAAAATATTGCCGACAAAAAAAATGTCAAGCTGTTATGGCGTATAATACCGCAAATTTGTTGCCCATTCCCACTGTTACTGTTGTTGTTGAATGGGGCAATTGACATTTTTCAGATGTCAAGCCACATTGATTTCCGTTTAGTTGGTTGACTTTGACCAAGGATGGGGGGCAGGACTGACGAGCGGGTAGATTCTGTCGGAAACAAATCGATTTGCCTTGGTGCTACATTTCTGACATATCTATGCCATATATCATGCATCGCATAACGTATATCATATGCCAGACGAGTGGGCACAGATGTGCCAACTGTTGCGTGTGTGTGTGTGTGCATAATATTTGGCAAGGACTCAAGTGTGACGGCACAGACATTTGATGAATATAAGAATGATTGTTACGAGCGTTTTATGTAAATGCAGCACATGAAATTTATAAAAGAAATTAGCAACTGAAAGAAAGCACAAGCAGAAGAAGAAGAAGAAGAGTGCTTCTGGGGGAGTGGGTAGAATGTTCCAAAAGCGAGAAAGAAGGCAACTGTTGACAGTTATCCTGACACAGACATGCATTGTCATGTCTAACAAGCATCAGCAGCAGCAGCAACGGCGGCAGCAACATCACAGCGTCAGCGTCAGTCTCGGCCTCAGCTCCAGCCTCGACTTTGCATCGCCTGTCAGTCAGCCTCAGTTAAGTTATGTATGCCAGGAGGACATTTACATATTTACACTTTTCGCCCGCACGGCGTCGCTGAACTGTATAAAATGTTTACGCCCCCATGCCACCACGCACTGCGTAGCCCCTATACCCCCTGCTATTGTACCCCTGCACCCGACCACACTCTCAGCTCATTGTTTTTCCTTAACTGGCGCTGCAATGTTAAGGTTTAATGCGTGCCAACTCGCCTAAAGGCTGCCCAAATGCAATTTGCACAAAGAGCGCAAAAGCGCGCTGAAATGCCTGAGCAAAACTGAATCATCTTAATGCAATTTGCATGTCGCACACACACACACACACGCGCACACACAGGCCACGCACAAGCGTACGCACTCTCGAAATGTGCAGCTAACAGCGCGTTAACAGTGAGTGCGCTGTTAACGCGCTGTTAACGCTCTGCTCGCTCACTCGAGTCGTGCTCGGTGCACAAAGACTCATTCATAAAAAGCCACCCGAGAGAGCCAGCTGAGAGCGCGGCGAGAGAGACAGCCGAGAGAGAGAGAGAGAGAGAGAGAGAGAGAGATTGAGATTGAGATTGAGTTGTTGGCCACGTTGGATGCTGTTGCTGCTGTTAGCCATAATATAAATACGCTGCGTACAGCATCAAGCGGCAACAGTGGGCGACGCAGCGTTGAGCCTGAGTGACGGGCTGAACAGTTATTACGCATACGTCGTGTGTGACAGTTAGTCAGCCAGCCGAACACTGAGTAAGAGTGAACACTGTCTGAGCATCTAACAGGAAGACAGACACACGGACTCGCGGACTCGCGGACTCGCGGACAGAGCGCAACCAGTTCGCGCGAGTTCGCAGCGCGTTTTTGTGTGCCAAACAAAAGTGTTGAAAGTAAAATTGCAAATTATGCAGCAACGACTTCTGCATGTGATAAATATCAAATTTAATTATGTAATTAACGCGTGAAATGTAATTAAATGCAAACAAATAGGCACGTTACTCAGTGTGTGTGTGTGTGTGGGTGTGAGTGTGCGAGTGTGAGTGTCTGAGTGGGCACGAGTTCGGAATTCCATCAGTCGACACTGGACACGTTAAGCGGAAATTGTTACAAATTGAATGTAAATCAAATATTGCGCATACGCCCCCGAGGCCAACTGCTAAACCGTGCAGACCTGCGGCATCTGCAATGACACTAAAAGTTATCAAAAGTTGCTTTACAAGGAACGCTTTGTTTCAACGCCAGCCTGTGTGTGTGTGGCTGTGCGGGTGTGTGTGATTGCGCTGCGTGTGTGCTCACTTCGTCTATGTGTGTGTGTGAATATGTCTGGGCATCGCGCTAATTTCTCACACTTCAAACGTCTGGCAATGAATTTCCGTTCGCCTCCAACCGGGATGCTTTCTGCTTTCACTTCGTTCACGTTCTGATTTCCTGCTCTTTGCTATTTTTGTTGTTGTTCTTGTTGTTGTTGTCGCTGCTGCTGCTTTTTTGTCACTCTTTGCTCTGGCTTTTCACTTCCGCATGCCGTTGGCGAATTGTTTAGCTCAAGTGTTTTGTGTTTGCTTCTGTCTCCCTCTGCAGCCCCTGCAGGGTAGCTCTCACCTGGCCACACTCTCTTCTTCTCTTCGCCGTCCTTAGTTTTATCCGCCTTTTATGCCATAAATTAAGCACTCTGACAGTGCATTTACCTTCGCATTGTTTGTCGATAAACACTTTATGCGAATTTGAGCTCTGCATTAACGCTTCGTTCGCAAGCACAGTTAGAATAGCCAGGCAAAGCATTCGCTCTTCCACTTTGATGGTGTTTCCAGAGAGAGAGAGAGACAGAGAGAGGAGGATTCCGTTTATGAATAGTTTCTTGAGCTACTTAGGGCATCCAAATGGTTCGTAAATCGTGAAAGTGATTCAAAGTTCTTTTACAGTCCCAGCTACGCCATGGCCCTTGATCATTGATGCGGAAATCGCGTTGAAACTATGCTGCAGAGGATAAGCAGATGAACGTTTGGATCTATAAATTATTCCTGCCATTTAAATACTACAACAACTTGAGTGGGAGTACGTAAATTCCATTGCTATTATCGCTGCGATAATGCGCTATCATAGAACACTTTATTTTGTTCAGCGCGATGGGGGAGCTCGGATTGCTTCTGATTAGTTAATGGCGTTTATTTCATTTCAAATTGTTTGCCACAATCGCAGCTGGCACGCCGTCTGCTGCCATCTTCCCTTCACCCTATTCTATTACTGCGCTCATTCGCATTCTGATTTCGATTGCGAGTCCAAGTTTTGTGCTTGGGTTACATAAGGCACGTAGCGCAGAAAGTGAGGAAACACTTGTTGGCCAAGTTCGGTTGTTAGTTGGGGCACGTAGCGAGGGCAAATCAGAGTTGCGAGATTACCGACTTGCCGAATGAATTGAATATAAGCCGTGACTATGGTAATTGATGGTACACTTCGCGAGCGGGGCGTGCCAGGGTGGTGCGGGCGTCTATAAATGGAAACTGCAAAAAGTGTTGCCTACTTACGCGGGCAGCTGCATAGTTGCAGCAACTTGAGTACGTGCGCGTCTTAGCCCCTCTTTGTGGGTGTGTTGGTCTTATAAAAATAACGCAAATCTTACAGCAAACAAGCAGCGAGTACAACTGCAGCACTTGTGCGAAAATAAACTAAAAAGCAAAAGAAAACAGCGAAAAGCAAAGATCAACAACGACAACTAAAACGGTAACCCGCCACACTGTTTCCTTTGTATGCGGTGAATGCGTGTGTGCGTGTGTGTGAGTGTGTGCGAAGGTTGCCCGTTGATATTGCGAGCAATGTGCGACTTAGTGCATAAAATCCACGAACAACAGAAATAAAAGCGACAACGAAAAGGAAAACGCACAGCAAACGAAACGCAAACATCAACGTAAACGTAAACGCAAACGCAAACGAAAAGCAAAACGTAAGCGGCAACTGATAGGACAGAAAGGAAAAGGAACGCCAGGGGGATTATTAGCAGCGGAGGCGGCCTCAGCATGACAAGCATCAATTCCGTGTGGTTTTGCTTGCTGCTCTGCCTCAGCTGCAACATTTGTGGATTACTTCGTCTCGAGCAGCGGCACCTGGCCGAAGGTGAGTCCCAAAGAGTTCCTTAAGCCACACACAAACATACACATGCACAAGGACATACGATGTACATGTGTGCTTTACAGCCGCATAGTAAATCTGTGTCAAGAATAAATTGCAGACATTTTATGGGCTCACGCTCGAATTGTGTTTTATATTTTTCATTTTCATTCGCATTCGCATTCACATTCGCATTCACATTTGCCATTCTCATTTCTGATTCGCCACTCTCCTCATTTTATGTCATAATGAGCGTTGCCTTTTGATTTAATGACAAACGTCGTGAGGCGCCATAAAACGCAATACCCATCGACTCCAGCTACGGCTCCGACTCCGACTCCGACTCCAACTCCGGCTCCAGCTTCAGCTCCGTCCGCCGCTGTTTGTGTGTGTTTTATGCGCGCTTGTGATTTATTTCGAAGTGCTTTTCATTTTTTATGATAATTTATCAAATACGCGAGCAGCAGCCGCACTTGCCCTGTGTTTATGGTCTCCCGGCCAGATTGCATATCGGCCACATAACCGTATAACAAGCACATTGCCATGAGGTGGCAACAGCCGCTTGATTGCAGCTTAGCCCCAATAATGCGCCACAAAATGCTCTTAGACCAGTTAGCAAAACCTTTAAAACAACAACTCGAACTCGACTTGAATGCTTAATGCCAAAAATGCCAAAAGCCAACTCAACAGCGGCTTATTTCGCCTTTTTGCTTCTTTCTGCTTCCGTCCGTTTCCTCTCCCCTCTCCCCTCCCCCGTCCCTTTTTTCCATTTGCTCCCCGTTTTAGCGCTGCCCTTTGAGTATTCGGAGGACCACGAGGACGAGTTCAACTACGACCTGGACGAAGCGCAATCTCAGGCCAAATACGATGCACGTCTGCTGTCCGAGCAAATGCTGAGCGACGCTGAGCTTCAGCAAAGAGCAGACATCGAGTCCGGCTACAGTTCCAGCACCAGCACCAGCTCCAGCTCCAGCTCCGGCACCAACACCAACGCCAACGCCAGCCCGAATTCCAACTCTAACAATGGAGCACAGTCGACAGCTACCGGTGCTGTCGGCTCATCTGCAGCCGAGGAAGACTTGGAGCCGCATAGTCGAGCTGCGGCATGTTTTACAAATGGCCACAAGTACACACACGGACAGAAGGTAAGCGTATCAGTGTGTGAGTGTGTGTGTGTGTGTGTGTGTGTGGGTTATGTGCATTTTCCACACCTGTGTGTAACCTAGGCGAATATATCGCACTCATACGCGCACTCGCTCTCGCACTCACCCGTATTCATATGAGGTTGTGGTTTAGTTATCAACTGAGACTTGCTGCCTTAAATGACTTAGTCAAGCTTTGCTCTTGCCGTTATATTTATAGCTGAAGTAGTTTATGGCAACCGCAGGCCAGAGTGATAGCTATACCAAATGATTTATGCAGTTTGCTGTGAGCAAACAGCAATTCAAGTGAGAGGCCAGATTATTACATTAAACTCATTACTTTCTCCAGTGAAAGAGAAAACTAATAAGTTTTCATAAAATTAGCAAGAAAATCAATGCAACTTTTAAGCTCAGATTTATTTGATATTTGTAGAATAAGTAGAAAGCTACAATAAAGACTGCCTGACTGTGGTATTCTCGCTAGGCAAAGCTTTACCTAGCTGACCGTTTTACTTGAACAACTTTTATATCAATTAAGCGAACGCACTAAGATTTACAAAAATTAATTTAGTAAGGACAACGATTGCATACGCCCAAACTGAACGATCGAGCTTTAAAATGACGTTTGAAAGTGGGCGTGGCTAAATTCTGAAATGTATTTACACTGCGTGTACTTAAAAGATATACAATATTATCCCCAAGCCGTAGGTCATATAGTTTCTGACTAGAGCATATGACTATAGCATTTTGGCTCTTAAAAATAATCAAGCAAATGCATACTGTTGCATACATTTCTAAATTGAACCCATTTACCCCATTGCTGACAGGTATAAAGAATGTATACTTTTGGGAAATTCCTCAATATCTATAAATATGTGCTAGTCCCACATATTTTTCCTAGTTTTGCACTAGTACAGCTGTTACCACATCCATTTCGGGCCTTAAAAAAGGTGCCCGGAAAATATTTAAAGTTTCGCGACATGCGGCAAACACATGTGCAACATGTTGAAAAATGTTACTTTTATTTTTGTGTAAGTTTTTTTTTTTTTTTTTGAAATTTGGTTAACCCATGTTTTGTTTGCTCTCTCCCTTTTCGAATGTTTTTCCATTGCTTCTCTGTGGCAGGTGCCGCGCCTGGATGCCTGTGAGGTTTGCCTGTGCATGGACGGCGAAATCTTTTGCTGGTGGGAGAAATGCGGTTAGTTTGAATTGAGTTTTGAGTTGAGTTAATGCATGCACGCGGATTGCTTGAGTGGGGAGTTTTGCTCTGCTTTGCAGATAAGGCGAGAAGCGTAAACAGCGCTCCAACTGAGGCAGCCGGCGACTATTCAGATCCGTATCGGCTTGAGACCACAACGCGAAAATCAACAAAACTGCATAAAGTGGAGAGGAAAGTTGGCAAGCGGCACAAGCATCACAAGAATCAAAAGAATTTTAATGACTATGAAGTTTACCATAGCCGCAAGCAGGCGCCGGATTATAAAAAGCCAGACATAAAGCAACAAAAACAAAAGGGCGACGATGCCAGTCACGACGGCAGCAGTGCCAGCAGCGGCAGCAGCAGCCCCAGTAACTTCATTGGCAGCAACAACTACAATATAATCAGGCAACACAAACACGAGCAGAAGCAGCAAAATTTGCCAACGTCAACGGCCCAGCAGCAACAGCAGCAACAGCAACGGCAGCAACCACAGGCGGAGCAGCATGAGCTGCACGAGCAGGGGGAGCAGAAACTTCATATGGCAACAGCAACGACTGTTAATCAGGCAGCAAAGGAAACACATTATCAGCAGCAGCAATTGCCGCCACCCCCGCAGCGGCAGCAACACCAACAACGCGAGCAGCAGCTTCATCTGCACGCCCATCAGCCGCACTCGTCAAGCAAGATTTTAAATTTTCCCGAAAACTTGCCGGCCCTGCTTTATTATGACTACAAGACCGAGGAGCACGAACACCATCAGCACCAGCATCATCAGCAGCATTTGCTGCATGAAAAGCAGCGACTACAGCAGCAGCAGCAGCAGCAACAGCAACAGCAACAACTTCGCCTGCAACAGCAACAGCAACAGCAGCAGCAGCAGAGAAAGGCGCACGGAGACGTTGAACTCAGCACGGACTTGGTCATTGATAAAAACTTTGATGAGGCGGAAACCGACAGCGATATTTTACCCGAGCCACCAACCAAGCGACCAACAAAAGCAGCAGCAATACTGACAGCTAGCAGCAGCAGCAGCAGCAGCAGTGGCAGTGGCAGTGGCAGCAGCGGGGCGACAACAATGGCTGTGGCAACAACAATTGAAATGATGACAACGCCGCGTAGCCAACATGCAGCCACAGTCGTTGCCATGGCCAATACAAATGTGAGTATTTAAACAGCCACCCAACACCCTGCGCTACCACTTCCCCGCAGCTTGGCCACAGCAACAGCAACTTCAGTGGTTGCAGTTGGTGTCAAGAGCTGCCAAAGTTTTTAAGCATCGTCCAGTTTAAGGACACGCGGTGCAATCTGCAGTCCGTTCAACTGCGATGCCTTCGCAATTGCATTTTTCATGCTCGACTTGTTTTATTATTTATTTCATTTTAATGTTTATCATAATGCCAGAGAGTGAGTGGGTGAGAGGGAGGGAAGTGAAATGGGCAAAAGTTGCCGAGTTTATGAAGAATATTTAGTATCCATTAGCCTGGGCGGGCTGTGCGGGAAGCAGATCCATTAAACGGCGCATACTTTATGTGCATAAAAATTTCTGGCAAACTGAAACTGATACACGGCCTTATATACATATCCTATACTTTATATATATATATATATATTCCTGCTATATATTTACTTTGTGCTGCAACAACTGCAGCATCAGGATCAGGAAATTGAGGACGCTGACGATGCGTTCCATCGTTGGCTGACATCGACGGAACTGAATGTTGACAGCACAAACACGCTCGACAATAGCTTGGCAGCGGTTGCTGTCGTGCAGGAAACACCAGCATCAACAATAATCGATGATGTTGGCGTTAACAACAACAGCAGCAGCAGCAGCACCATCAGCGACAGCAGCATCAGCGGCAACGACAGCATTGCTGTCAAGCCAAAAGACAAAGGCAACAGGCACGGCAGCAACATCGCTGACAATGCGGATGCTGTGTTCTTTCGTAGCTCCTACAATGATTACAGCAGTGAATTCAATGGCAGCGTTGTCAATATTGACATTACACTAACTGCAGTCGATGTGCATCCACTGCGCCCACATCAACAACAGCAGCATCAACACTTGCAGCGGCAGCAGCAACAACAGTTGCCCAAAGCTGCTGCTGCTGCTGGCGCCGTTGGGCAAACGGATTTAATTGCAAATGACAACCGAACGTCAGATGTCGATGATGCTGAAAGGCAGCCGACTATGCAGCCAGCAGCGACATCACCAGCAACATCAACAACATCTATGGCAGCAACAGCAACTACAACCCAGGCAGCTGCAGCGGGTGTGGCAACGCTTCGTCTGCCCATCAGTGGCAGCAATCAGCACAGCGTGCCGCCCTACACGCTGACAACAATTATAACAACAACGCCATTGGCAACGGGGCGTATGTGCAATGTGCTGGGTAAGTTGCAAGTCAACGCAGCTACAGCAGCTTCAGCAGCAGCAGCAGCAGCAGCAAGTACAACAACGGGAGATTCAATCGGCATCTTCTTGTCTGGTTTATTTCGAATTTTGCAGGCAAATTGTATAAAATTGGTGAGATCCTGCCACAGGACACCGGCAACTGTTTGCAGTGCATCTGCACGGACGCCGTCACACCGGATGAGCAGCCCAGCGTCACCTGCAGCCCGCACAACTGTCCGCCGCTCGTGCTGCCGGATCTCTTCGATGCGACTGGTTACTGAGGTTACGGGTTTGTGCTGTAAGTTGCGACACGTCCACACACAAATTGGGGACAAATTGGAAGAAAAAATGCGAAAGGAAAAGCTACAAGAAAATCGGTAAATAATGCAAAAAAATTGAAGAAAAAAAAAACAGCAATGGGAAAACTTGATTAATTAAATTTTAATTGGATTTAAATGTAAACTGCAGCAAATGGCACACAAGTAACACTAATTAAACAGACACACACACACACACACACACACACTCACACTCAAGCGTAACTCATACTCAGAAGCAACTCAGCTGTCGCTATACCAATTTATGGATTTCAATGTAAAGCCCTCCCTATATCATGAGTGCATTTCACACTCACTAAAACAAATACTCACAAACCTATCAACAGTATACACAAGCAGACACACACACATACACGGACACACGCACAGCTCTCTTATATCACGCGTGTGCGTGCGTGTGTGTGTGTGCGGTAGAGCAGAGAAAATTTGCTGAGAGCAAATTCTAGTTTTTAAGCTGAATGTTTATGCATTTTACAAAGAACAACAGAAGTAGCCTCCCTCTTTCCCTCACTTCCCCTCTCTTCCCCTTTCCCCAAGACCAGAAATGAATGTATACACGATTAGAAATTTTAAAGAATTTATAGATGTACTTAAAGGCCACAATAATGAATAACCACGTTTACAAACTCACCCACACACACACAAAGTCATACAAATATATGCCCTATACCAGTCTATAAATATTTATACTAATCGTAAATCGTAGGTAAGCATAACTCATTAACTTCTCGTAACAAATACTAAATGGAATAAAGCGAAGGGAAACGACATTAAGCTACTAAATCCATAACGTAAAAACTGAACAATGACAAATAATCTATTATGTATATGTAGAATCATTTGCGACATAGTTTAAGACAATTCAGCATTGATTGATTTACTCGATTCAGTTCATTTCGAGCAAGCCAAACTACTTATTGATTGCCCCATTAAGTAATTCCCGCAGGATAGTTGAGCTTGTTTTCGAGAAAACTAAACTAGTTTAAGATGTTAGCAACGCATGGTAATGCAGGGTATTTGCTAGTCAGGCCACCCTTGACTCGAACCACTTTTTAATTGTAATTCAAACTAGTTTATGCGCTTCTTCTAGACATTTACGAAATACGTAATAAATTAATTACAGAAAAGGGCGAGAATTGTACATGGTTATATGTAACTTAATAGGAAGACACCATATCTTATAGTATGTACTTAATGAGAATTATAAACGATTGTAAGTGATTCAATTTAGTCATTAATTCATTCACTCATTTCTTCGCTTAAGTTACATTATTTCTCCCTCTTAAGGCGTGATAGCAACTTATTCACTTTAAAGAGATAACGTTAATTAAGCAAAACGAATACTTGAAAAGTAGGCACAATTATGGATATTAGAAAACAAGTGAATAGGAGCAACTCAAATTTTATATAAACAACTCAGCGTGAGGGATGCGAGCCACGCCAAAACTCATTCCAAACAACTCAATTTCAGTCGAAATTCAAAACTCAAAATGTAATCAAAAGCAAAACGTGTATATTTATAGACTAAAATGGAAAGAAAAACAAAAAAAACATAAATGTACTGAAAAAGAAAAGAAGACCTTTTCGGCTTGCCGAACATGCTATACCCTTGCAGATTTTGAGAGAAAAATTCAATCTTGGCTATAAGACTTTATATTATATTGAGAACGAAATATAAATAATATAATTTCGATTTCTCAAATATTAATAAACTCTTCTTAATAAGTTTAAAATAAATTTTAAAATGATATTAAAAAAATATATTATTATTTTATAATATATAATATATATAGTTAAGAAATTAGACTTTATCATATCATTATTTGTATTTTTTTTATATATTTATTTAAAGTCGTCTCAATTATATGGCATAATTAAATTTAATATAAAAAGGTAAATTAAATAAAACTTCAATTATTTTCAATGCTTGAAATATAAAATCAAAAGTTAAATAAACATATATTTTGAGTTAAATGTAAATTTATTTTAAATTTAATTTAAATATAAACTTGACTATAGTCGCACTGCAAGGGTAATAGAGAACAAAAATTACATAAATATTGAATTTCAGCATCAAATAGAGAGAGAGCAGACACGAGCAAAATACAACATAAAAAAAAAAAAAAAAAAAAAAAACCTGAACAAATAGAAATTGTGTACTCGTAATCCGTATTAAAATGTATACAAAATAAATATTTGCGAATCGTATCGTATTGTACTCGTATGTGTAAAGTGAATGTAACTGCAAGTTTCTTAACTAATCTGTTTACATATATGCATATTTACAGGATTCCCAAACACACAGAACACACAAACACAAACACACACACACACACACACACCCAGAGAGATACAAACAGACACTACTCTACATTAGTATAACATGTATGTGTAAAATGGATTCTGTGTTCGATACAAATCAAATTGACATGAATAAACCAACATATGATAAATGAGGCCGAAACGTTGTCAATTTTGTTCGCAGATTACTCTGAGTATCCTGAGCACTCGATGGAACCGACTCCGATGGGGGTCGAGCCATGCAAAACTCACAATTCATTGCGTTTCACATTGTTTCACATTTTCGATCAATTTATTATGAGTCATGCAACTGGACTGTTAACCTGGTAACACTGTCAAACATGGCACGCCGTGACATGGCTACAACACTTCGCTCTCGCTGCCCGACTCAAAGCCGGAATCGTCGCCCTCGGTCTCGGCGATTTGCAGAAGTGATGCAGGCGCAATGGGTTCGCGATTGAGCAGCGCAAGGCCGCCCATGTGCGAGGCCTGCAACATGGCCGTACTGCGATGGGCCAGCGTCGGTGCATGATGCTGCTCCCAGCGCTGGTAGTCGCGCAGAATTATCTCCACCCTGCGATTCACCGGTCGCAGGCGATTGTAGCGCTCGCTCAGCTGATTATCACCACCTCCATCCATTTGGCTTGTTCGGCTGCAGTTTGATTGCGATTTTTAGAATTTTCAACTGGAATTTTCGTATTACATCAATTTTCTCTTCATGCAAAATGGCATTCAAAATTTTGTGTTCTCGTTCGAATGTATGTATGTTTGAGTACACATATTTGTTTGTATGTATGTGTTTCTCGTCTGGCAAGTAATGCAAAACGATGCCGGAAATGAACGTTCTGTTGCCGATTGCCCTTGTTAGGCTATTGCCTGTTAATATGCTTTAATAACTCATACATGTATCGACATGTGGCATGCGGCATTCGGCAATCGGCATGTGGCATGTGGCATACGTCATGTGGCAGGCAGCAGCCTAAAATAGGGCGCATTCGTATGCAGGCAGAGGGTTTATTAGATTTTTTGACCACAGCGCAATCAACGCGATGCCAGCAACCGCAAAGCACTTAACACACACACGCACGTACAGTAGAACTCTGTGTATGTGTATATGTGTGCATGTGAGGGTGCGGAAACGGAAGCGAGGCAAGGCCTGTGAAATGTACTGCCTGGTTGACTGACCGCACGAAGCCATAACTCGAGCCCAAGTTCAGAACCCCAGAAAGCACAGCTGGCCCAAAGCTGCTCTGGCGCCGCCTCTCGGCCCCGCCCACTTCCCTCCCGGGCACATATATTGCTGTCAATTTGTGATAACGGCAACTTTATTTCAAAATATCAACGACTTTATTTGCGGCCCACTTTGCCCGCCCATGCAAACGCATCGCTTGTGCAGCTTGGCCAACAGTTTTGTCTGGCGCTCCAATTGGCATGGTCAGTGTGGCTCCCAGAGTGTGCCAAGTGAAGTGGAAATGATTCAAGCGGTAATCAAATCAGCGTCAACTTGAAGTTTACAGCGGACCCTCGAACGCACTTCGATGGCTGCCAATGCTGTGAGATAATTATGAAAGTACTCGTGCGATAATATTGTGCGAATAATTCTTGAGAGATTTTTAAAAAGAATTAAGTTAGACATATGCGTAGAAATGTGCCGGACATTGCTTCTAACAATAACAGAAATACTGGGAATTTTCTTTCCCTTTAGCACAACACATTATTATGAAAACTACATATAATGCAAACACAAGGCAATAGGAGAAAAGTTTTATAAAATGTCAACTAAATAAGTTGAACTAAATAAATATTTATAACAAGTAAGGAAAGCTACAGTCAAGCGTGCCCGACAGTAAAATACTATTCGCCCTCTTTTGAAACAAATCACAATTTCCATCAAAGTCCTTTTACACACGCTACGGCTAAAATGAACGTCAAAATGACGTCATCGTTGCGATGTGCTGCAAAGCAAGCAGTGAAACTATGGAAATCATGGATAACTTCTGTGTTAATTGTGTGATCGAATTGTAATTAAAGGAATAGAATTATATTGCATTCATCTATGTTTACACCAAAGCAGAAAGTGGTATCTTCAATACATTTTTTAATAATCGCAAGTTATACATTTGCGAGGGTGGTGGGCGTGATATCAAAAATTGAAAATAACCTCGATCAGCCTATGGTATACAGGAATCTTCATATGCAATTTGGTGTCTCTAACTTTTGTAATAGCTGAGATCTAGGCGTTCAAACGGGCAGACAGGCAGGCAGACGGACATGGCTCAATCGACTCAGCTAGTGATCCTGAGTTAGAATATATATACTTTATAGGGTCTACGCCTCTTTCTACCTGTAACATATGTTTACACAAACTCAGTATACCATTTTCGAACATTTTCGATGGTCGAATGGCATAAAAATATGAAATACTAGAGGACTACGTTGCGATGTGGCTGTAGGGTGTAGTTTGCGCTTTAGTTGATTGAAAACGGTGATGCCAAGATTGTTTACTCTCTGTTTATAAATTGAAAACTTGCTAAGGAACACCCTGTAAAATCTCTAGCTATCTTGACTGCTCCAATATGAGAAAAAATTAAATTAAAACAAGTAAGAAAGCTACATTCGAGTGAGCTCGCTGTAATATACCCGCTACACAGCTGCTCGTACATCAAAATTGTTTGCGGAACAAAAAAGAACGGCTACAATCATATTTTCACCGTAAAAGGCTATGGACTTACAATATTTATGCAAAATCAAAATCTAAAATACAAAAAAAAAACATTTTTGCACACATTTAATTTTTGATGCGGGCGGGACTCGAACCCGTAAATGCATAATAGTACTGTTCGTTTTGCAGTCCACAACTTAACCCATTTCACCACTCCAAGCAGCGCTGCCGGCATGTAAACCGAGTATGAACACTATGGCATCAAAATTGCGGTTGTAATCAATTTTTTTCGATTTACAGGGGCAGAAGGGAGCGTGGCCAAAATCCAAAATAAACTTGATCAGCGTGCAATAATGACACATATTGTCACCAAATTTGGTAGTCCTAGCTCTTATAATAGCTGAGATCTAGATTTTCACACGGACAGACAGACGGACAGACGGACGGACGGACAGACGGACATGGCTATATATATCGACTCGGCTGTTGATCCTGAGCCAGAATATATATACTTTATGGGGTCGGAGGTGTCTCCTTCTGCCTGTTACATACATTTTCGGTTTGAACAAAGTTATAATACCCTTCTACTCTATGAGTAGCGGGTATAAACATAAAAGAATTCTTTAGGATATTTAATATCATATACTACTTATTTAATTCACACAAATAATAAACTGCATAAAGAAATACATAAAAGGATAGATATAGGACGTACTCAAATTATTATTGATTATGTAAATTTAAGCCCCATTTAACATCTGCCTTCTTTTATTTAAAGATATTCTGCACTGGTTCGGTTTCAACTATACGATTCTTTAGCAACTTATGTGCTAAAATAGCCCTTACACTATACATACATATGTATATTAATTTTGCTTTGAGCTCTGACCAATACAACATATTGCTGCTATAGAAATTTGCGGCCGAATTGAGGGATATTTGTAAACAAAAATACAGTAAAGCTATTCGTATTTATTTAAAATTATATTTCATAAGAATCGGCTAACTCTATATTCTATAGCTTTCATAGAAAAAATCAATCAAGAATTTAAATTAGGATACCATGGCCCAATCATGTTTACAACTAAACTTCATACATAACAAACGTTTTATTAGTATAAAAACAATTAACCCAATGTAATTATAACATAAATTTTTATTTAAGCAAGTAAGCTATGGGGATAATCTCAAAATGTCATTTGAAGAGTTATACATTTTAAAAGCCTTACGGTAACGTGAAAACTGCTCTCAAAACACACAGTTTTTCTGATTTCTGATAAATTTAAATTAACAATGTCTTGTTCGAAATATTGTAGCTATTTTTTTTCCTTCTGGACCCTATTGAATGCTATACTTGTCGTGGTGTACCAGTTTTCCACTGTCCCAGAAGTCTTTGTTCGTTTTTCATTCAAAGACAAATAATAATAAGATTATATTACAGGAGGGTTGGAGCGCTAAGGAATTTACTAATTCTTTTTTGCAGTTCCTTATATTGATGATTTTATGCGTCATTCATTTGATCGCTGGAATATGTTTACTATCTGGAATGCTCTTGGTGTGTATTATTATTACGTTTGGGGTCATGCCGCTGGTTATTATTATTTCTTTTTAACTACCTTTATTAGAAACATGGCGACCTATTTTTGTGTGGCATCCAAATGTCCTTTATCTTTCCAGGAATAACTATATATCTTCATAAATATAATCTCGATATACAACGGGGATATACTTGGGGTCTTTACTGTTCTCAGGCTGTGTTGGTTATATTTGCCTTAATATATTATTTTAAAGAGCTAAAAGTACAAAAGACTGCAGTGTAAAATATTATATATAAATGTATACATATACCGTTTTAAAGTTTTAAACTCTGTTGATGATGGTCCGGAAAGCAGTTTAGCTGACCTGGCTAACTTTGTTCTGCCTTAAAGCCAATGAATTAGCTGAAATACTGTATTATAATGTTTCAGTTTTTATTAACAGAAACACACTGTTATTATTTAATATGTTAATCAATTTAAAACTTTCTCAAAAATTATATTTTTTGTTTTGTTTTGTGGTGCGTAAATAAACAATGAAGACGTTTTTTCCGACGCGACGAATAATTGTCCATGCGCGAAACAGGGAAACTCCAAGCTGATTCCGCAATCTTCTAAAGACTGTCCTTGCGATTTATTCAATGTCATCGCAAAGGCCAGACGTACTAAAAATTGTAAACGTTTAAAATCGAATGGTAAGTCCGTTGGAATCATTAGTATTCGAACCAAGTCTGGCCGTTTTCTCTTCGGCATTGTAAAAAATGTAAATAAAATGTTTCTCAAAATTTATATTTGTTACCATTAGCTGTTTGAGATGCGCGTTCCATACGCGATATTACTTATCTGTTCAAAATGCGCGATTTGTTTTTCAAAGTCTGATTTGCAGTACTTAACTTTGGAATTCTACTGAATTTTTTTAAAAAAGACTACTTTACAACAAAATTCAAATTTAATTCTGTATGGAAGATAGATAAAGGCTGTTTTTAGGGTTTTCCCGGATATTATTTGAATTTTTCTCACCTTGTATACCATCTCTAGACCTCCACGAACATTTCAAGACTAAGATTATATAAATCCGTTCAGAGGGCTCTCCAGTTTTTGTCAGGCTAATGGTGACCATTTTATTTTTATATAAATAGAAAGATATTTCCAAATAATAAAAAAAACCATCTGATAATTACAATAATCAAGAAGTTCAGAACTCACGCTTGATAAGTCAGTTGTAAAATAAATGCACTTAAATAAATATTTCATAGTAAATAACCATTTAAATTGGCTGCGCTTTGCTATTATGCTAAAAGGGAAAATGCGGCAAAGTGCAGAACAGAACAGAACAGTGCAGGGCTGGAAAAAGTCAGCTGTGCTGGCAATGGGAGAAAACTATGGAAAAAAAAACTATGCGGGCATTTGCACATTTTTAATTACGCTGCGCATTTGCATTTGAATTGCGCATTTTACACGCTGATAAGCGCAAATAAAGGGCAACAGTTGGCTGAGCTGCAGCTAAAGACACACACACACACCCACACACACACAGCAAAGCACAGCACAGCACAGAATGAGTGCGTGTGTGTGCGCTAGTGTGTCTGCTTTTTTTAACTGATTTGCAGAACGTGCAATTTTCAAGTTGACAACTTTTGTACCAAAGCACTGACCTCGTTATGCCACACACGCACACTCACTCACCCACACACGCAGATACCCTCGGTTTGTTTGCTTTGGAAATGGCAGTGCCCGCAGCCATTGCCTTTTCCATTGCATACTTTTGTGGGCACTGCAAAGAAAAGTGCATTTCGGAAGGGCAGAAAACGGAATGCGAAAGCGAAATCGAAATCGAAAGTCACCGAACAAAGGCACAAATTTTATTTGGGGTATACCCATACACAAACATCTGTAGGTATATATGTATGTAGTCATACATATGTACACGCACATACATATATACAAGTATATACAGGAGTTACGTTTTGATACAAGGAATTTTCATTTGTCGTCCTTAGACAATTCGGAACTCTTTAGTCCTTGCCAGCTCCTCCAGCTACACTGCCTTATGCTGCTGTTGCCTCACACAGCTTTGCACCGCCGAAAGCTGTTCGTAAATCCTTTCGATTTCCACCAGCTGCATCTTGTAGATGGCATCGCGTCGCTGTCGCTGTTGCCGCTCCAAGGGGCGCAGCCAGACGATTGCATTGAGATTGTTATTCTCATAGCGACCGGGAGGCATATCGACAATGCGTACATGGTGAAAGTTCTCGTCCAAAAGATTATTCATATTGTTATTCATTGTATTACTTGCTAGGTATTTTGTTACTGTTTTCTGTCTGGCTATTGCTTTGCTATTAGCTCTGCCTACTCAGTTGGCTAAATTAATTTTTCGGTTTCTCTAAGCACACACGTGTCTCTGGGAGGCGCGCCCCCACCAAAAAAAAAGGGGTTCGCCTCGCCTTTTTATAAACTGTTTTTAATGACGGCCAACAGCAGCAGACGCCAATGCCTTGGCTAATTACTACGGTACAAAGCGGCAAAGTTTTAGCTTGAAATAGAAAATTAGCCGCCTACTATGGAATTCAACAAAAGTTTTGCGAATAGTTTCGCGTGAAGAACGAAAAACGTGCCGGTGTGCTGAGCCGTGGCAGATGGTTTGGGTGTCAGGTGACATTAATTAGCGCACGCATAGCACTCACGAATATCAAATGAAGATTTCCACAGGCTCGCGGTTTCATTTCGCTAAGATGTCAACCCACAATTTGGGTCAGAATAACGCAAACGTATGAGGTTATGTTATGCTTGTCTCCGCGGGTGTGTGTGTGTGTATTGTGTAGTGTAGTGTGTGTGTGGTGTGGCATGTTTGTGTTTCCCCTCTGGCTGAAATACCGTTGCATTAACCGCATGTACAGACACCTTTGACAATTTAAATTCCATTATAATTAATAAGCTACCTCATCGTGTATACGACCCGTGGGCAAGCTTTGTTGTGGCAAGCAGCAGCTCATTGTATGGTCAGAGGTGCATGGAGTGCAAAACCTGCTCAAAAAGCAGGTTAATAGATAGAGAAGTACCCGTGCGCTTTAATAAAAGCCATTCAAGTGATCCGTTTGAGCTACTCAAAGCCAAATGCTGTCAATGCCAACAGCAACAAATTCGAGACCGTCTAAAGGGTCATAAATATGCACAGCGCTGACAAGCGCTCACACAGACACACACCTACACATACATACATATACACCTCCCACACAGTTGCATATAGCAGTGACCCCCCGGAGGGCCCCTGTGGCAATAGCAACACTAAAAGGTCGCACGTCGCCCTCACGCTCATTTATAAGCATTCATCATTCATTTGCCACAACGACTGCCAGCCCCGTCCCTCCCTCTATTACTTTCCTTCTCTTTCTCTCTTTGTCTCTCTCTCTCTCTCTCTCTCTCAATCTCTCTTTCTCTCCTTGAGTCAACATTTTGTGCATCCAGCCACGTACACAGAAAACAAAAAAAGAATTCCACTACTGTTTGCCTCATTGTTCGGTGCCCTGCCCAGCCTGGCCTGGCCAGCCTGGCTGTGTTTTGTTACCTCAGGCCAAGTCAGGCGCATCGAGGCGCTCGTATGAGCCTTGAATTGTGCTGCTCTCCAGTTGCCCGAGCACACAAATTAATCTTCATCTCCATCTCCATCTACACACATTGCCTTAGGCGCGACTCAAGTTTGCCATTTGTTAGGCACTTACTTAAAAGCAGTCGCACGGCTGAATTAAATCCCAGTTCCAAGGCGACAATTATATACATTGACGGCGATTTCTCTGCAGCATTACGAAATTAAATGCACTGCGATAATGTACATCGTTGATATATGTATGCTTTAACTACACTAGGATAACTATATCGATAGAATAGTGTGCGATAAAGTCTATGGGAATATTTGAGCAACAGCGTCTGAGTATAGACAAGTTCGTGTATTTTTCACAATTTGACTAGAAATGCAACTTGCCTATGTTTTGAATATAACAAGAAAGAAAGGCTACCTTCGGCACGCCGAAGGTTTTACGCCCTTGTACTTACTCCAAATGTAAAATCGGCCGATAGGTTTTATTGCAGCTTTACAATATATCGGTCCGATCCGGCTCGTTCCGATTCATTTACAGCAATAAAAAGCTCTAAAACTGAGAGACTAGTTTGCTTTGCAACAGACGGATGGATAGGCAGACGGACATGGCTAGTTATGGAATATATACTTTATAGGGTCGGCGATGTCCCCTAAGGTGCATTGCAAAAAAATCTGGCCAAAATTAATATACCAACTGCATTGGTATAGAAATTTTTAAATTTTAAATAAATCTTTTATAATTAAAATATAAATAAATCTTTTATAATTTTGGCAAAGGGGTAGTATAGGAAAACAAATAAAATATTTAAGTGTTTTTAATTTAGATGTCATACATAATATGAAAATATACCCTGATCATAAATTTTTTATAAAAACATTGAAAGCCCAGAACTATCATGAGAATTTTCACAAAATGTGGATTTTCTTGGTTTTATATTTTCCTTTAGATATTGACAGACAGACATTCTTATATCGACTCGAGTGTTGATATACGTGTATGCATATGTGTGGGTAAATAGTTTATGAAGTCGAGTTTTAAATCCATAGTCCACAAATATTTCAGAAAATATATTTAAATATTCTGTAAGACTTGACTTGGCTTAAACAATCTGATACTTACAATATGTTTTATCTGCAATATTCGAAAGCGCGTTGAATAATTAAATCTAATTGTTGTCCATCAAATTTAATCTCTGTCCAGTATTTACGCAGTCAAGTACTATCTGTCTCCCTCACACTCCTCACACTCCTCGCCTCCTGTCACTTTGTTCGCTGGCTTAATTGCTGTAAACAAATATAAACTGCCTGTCCGTGCTGTTGTTGTCTGCCTGTTGTCGTTTCTGTTGTTGTTGTTCTGCTTTGTTTTGTTATTGTTCTCGTTTTCATTTTTGTTTTGTTTAATCGTGCAATTCATGTGGCAGCTGTTCAACTGCAAAATCGCTGTTTATACAGCGCCCAAATCAAAACAACAACAGGAATAATAAAAGCACTAGTAGCATGGCAACAACAACAGCAACAGCAACAGCAGAGCTGGAACAACTGCAGCGTGTTGCATGTTGACTTTCATGTAGCACGCTTTGTGGTTGCATTTATCGGGGGATTCTTTTGGTTACCAATTGTTCGGGCTTTAAATATTCGATGCAGCCAGGTGACTGGTTGTAAAGCCAGCCCATACCCTTGCGGCATGCCACCCCGCCCCATACGCCTTCCAGCCCTGAAGCAGGCAAGCAAAAGCTTAAAACGAAACGCGCAACACATTGGAAAATGCAAAAATTGTGTAATTTTCAAGTTAGCAGCTCTTGACCTGGTTTGGCAGTCTGCCGTCAGGCAGGCATTGGCAAAAGGGGGGCGGGGCGGGGCGACAGCCAGAGGGGGCGCCGTTTTGCGATTGCTTGCTTTAGTTTTGGGTTTCACCGCTGCTGTTTCTGCTGCCGTTTTTGTTTACAAATATGCAAAAGCGCAATTGTGTGTTAAGTTGCCTTTGTTAGCGGATGAATGCTGTACGCTTATGCACGTGTGTGTGTGTGTGTGTGTGTGTGTGTGTGTGTGTGTGTGTGTGTGTGTGTGTGTGTGTGTGTGTTTACGTTTGTGTATCTGCTGCACACTTTTAGGCGCTGCGAAAGAGGTAAATACGTTTTATGCGCCCTCGAATGGGCGCCAAACTTTTGGGCCCACTGCCAGACGACGGCGCCATCGCGTTGCCGCTTGCAAGCTGAAAACTTTAAGCCGCCTCGAAACTTTTAATACAGTGCCTAACAATTGTTGCCAGCCAGCTGTTCGGGCTTTTAGCGCATACATTAGGGCCGCCATTTATGTAGTTTTTTTTTTCTGTGCTGCGAGTTTTCTCACTTTTCGAGTCGTTATGGGGCCAGGCAAAAGTTGGAACACACATCTTGGCACTGTTTTGTGCTACCTTTTTTGTTGTTTAACTAACAATTCAAGTTGGTTTGCCACTCAAAAACAAAGTGTAATGTGTAGAGCGTCCTGAAAGGGCAACCCGACAACAAGGAATGCATAACGAACTACAGAGTGGCCTGTAAAAGGCATAAGGCTGGATGAAAGCGATGTTATGACAAGATATGCCAAACAGCAGAGTGGAGAATATTTCGTAAAAAAATATGTATTATATTCATAAAATAAAATAAAGTAAAATAAACAGAAAATGAATTGCAACGCACACACAAATTGAAAGAAATGAATGCATCGAAATTTCATACATGCAAATTGATATGGAGAAATGAAGATTTAAGTTGAAACAAAAATATTGAATATATAAAAAATATATAAACGTTTTAATAACTGAATAAGAAGAGAATCTAAAGGTATTCCAAACAGATACTACAGAAATACCCTTTGAAAATGAGAACAAATGAGAAACCGGTACATTAATTGAAGATTTATTTCCATAGAACTTTGGCATACTTTATAGTTTGATCTGATAATTAACAATTAGGTGAAAACTAAACCACCCATTTAGCTAGCTCCTACCAGGGTACAACAACTCAGTTGGCAGTGTGCACAGGGCCGCAAAGTAAACAAATGTAAAAAATACTCATATGTTTCAATAACAAAACACTCAACACTTTTACAGCGCTACAGTTGGTAAGCGGAACGAGGGTGGACGTTGGGGCGGGCTCGGGCAATTGCAGTAAAAACTGAAAAGCGCAACGACCGTTTTACATAAACCAACCACCCATCCCTCCCTCCCCCCACACACACACACACACATGCACACACACACACAGAGAGAGGACATGCAAACTATTGTTGCAGCCAGCCCAAAAATAAAAGGAGAGATGAAACTTTTGCTAGCGTTTAAAATAAAAACATTTTGCCAGGCAGGCAAAAGTTTGACTGCAAGATTTGTAAATAATTGAAGGCAAAAATGTCGAAAATATTCCAGCTTAATAATTGCAAATGTGAAAACAAAATTGTTGCCGAAGGCTAAACTGGCCACAGTTCTCTACAGCCTCCTCCTACGCGAGAAAAGCGTTTCGCATACCCTACATCAGTGGGAAAGTTTAAAAAGGGCATGCTAGGTAAATGTAAGTATTCATAGGTAGCAAAAATAAGGTATGACAGACCCTGTAGACCACACATACTCTTAGTCAGGCTTGTCTGGCTTGCTACCCGTTTGTCTGAGCAGGGTCATCTTAGTTATTATAAGTAGATGCAAGAGACATCAAATTTGTTGAGAGAACCTTGACTTATAGCGAGCTTACCACACATTTTTAATGCTATGTTTAGCGCCCTCGAAAATTGTCAAGTCATATATGCATATATAATATGAACTGAACATCTTCTTAAAATTGCAGTTTATTGATTATAAATAGGTTTTCGCGCGCTCTCGAGTCTAGCTTTCACTACTTGTTTTGACATTATTACTTGTTGGTTGCTTGGCAAATAGTTGGACCTGGAAAAAGGGCTGATGCTAGCAGGATTTCAATATCCTGCGGACGCGCCAATGACTGAACAAGCTGGACACGACGGAAGTCAACAAAGGCGGGCTGCCTGCAGCCGGCAGCCGGCAGTCAGTAGTCAGCAGGCCGTGGGGCATTTTGCGGCCATGCAAATGCCACGACTGCCGCCAGGCTCTGGCCGGAAATCGGCGTTTTTATGCACTTTATGCCTGCCACACCAGGGCAAACAATGAGCACGCGCAGTGCGCAGGCTGAGGGGACTCGCTGAAAGGACACTTGCATTATTGAGCAGCAGCAGGCAGCGAGTGCAAGAGGGGTGGGAGGGAGGTGAGTGCGAGGCCGGCAAGGCTTGTAATTTTAAGCAACGCCCACGCCGTAGCAGCAGCAGCAGCAGCAGCAGGACAAATGTAGAGCGAGAACTTTGGGCCATCAAATGCAGCGTTAAAAGCCAACCGAGAACTCATTAGGCATGCGTCGGCGCTGGCTGCGCTCTAATTATGCTACCAAAAAAGCGACAAAGCGGTGTCGGCAAAAGGGTCGAGCGGGGACAGGGGGTGGAGCAGATCAGGCAGTGGTCTGTTAGAGGGCTTGTCAACGACTTTTGTTGTCTGCGGGGGCATTAACAATGGCGCAGCGGAAATCGTAGCTGGTATTTCCGTTGCAAGCAGGAAACGGCACAGCGTACACGGAACTTCAATGGACACTGGATTTGCCAAAGTTGTCCCTGCTATTGTTGTCCCTTTGTTGTTGTTGTTGTCGTATTTTTTTTGCCTTTGGGCAACAGCCACATTTATGAAGCAAATCTGATGTAGGCAGTCGGCAAGTGTGCGTCGCCTTTGCGTGGCTGAGGCGGCCGTAAAACGGGTTCAGGTTCATCGAAAAACGTTTTGCTTGACCTTCGGCAGGGCATTAAAAAGAAATAAATAATAAATCAGCTGGAGCATGAAATATTCAATAACCTAAACCGACAAAGATTTACTGCTCAGCCATTTATTTTGGTGCGCCAACAACAACAACAACAACAAAAACACTTTGTAAGCAATTTGTGCGAAAGGTGCTCGCTGGCTACACAAGCAGCCGCCTGCTGATATGTTCTGAAAACTGCCAACTAAACAAGAAGTCATTTTGCGACCCAAACACACACACACAAACGAACACACACACACACTCATTGAGTAAATTGAAAGAGTTGCCAAAGTTTATTGCCGGCTAAACGAAAAGGGGCCGGCAGTGTCTCAAAGAGAGTCCGCTGCCGTGGCTGCTGCTGCTTAGCCAAGTCTTATGTGACTTATAGTTGAGGCTTTTCATAATTTGCCAAGACAACAGCAACGGCTTTTGCTGCTGCTGCTGCTGCTGCTGCCACTTCTTCCTTCAACTTCAAACCGCAAAAACTTCAAAAACTGTGAATGGGACGCTTGATTCAATTGTTGTTGTTGCTGTTGCTGTTTCTCTTGTGGCTGCGACACGTGTGCGACATTAAGCACAGCCAAGGAAATGAAGTAATCAAAAGATAATGCCACAAAAGCAGCCCAAACATAATGCCTTCAGATGTCATAAGGACAAATGAGCAAAACTTTTTACTTGGCAACGATTCGGCATCCAAGTGAAATTGAGACATCCGAATTGCATATTGATGCGGGTCTCATACGATAACGTGCGATATCTGCGACTCAAGTTGTATATGCGATTCGCTGCCGCTGCTCTGCAACGCAGCACAGGTTGTTCGCCTTGAAGCTGCGGGTGGGCCGCATCTCGCACCCAAATCTAAGGAGTCTTGGGGACTTGCAGCATGGTCTGAGCCAAATTGATATTGTATTTATGTACCCTGTGTGCGGAGGGACTGAAGTGCAGAGTGTGCGCGACTTGTAAGTTAGTGAAGAAATTAACTAAAAAGGCGAGAGAAAACCTAATCAACTTCTAATAAAATATGTATTAAATACTCTTTAATATATTTTAGATATAATACTTATAAATGAACAAATTCATTTTTGCCTGATCAAAGCTGAATGAAATGTTAGCAATCAACTTCTTCTCTTATCAGCTTTATTCCAAGATAACATGTCGCTTATCCTCTGTTTTTCTTTTTCTACTCCTACCTATATCCAATCGTTGTTGTCTGCCGATTTGGTTGAGTGAGTTAACGCGCTTTGCAACTACAATGCAGATAGATACTCGTAAACGAGTGCAAATTCAGTGGCCTGATCTGGCTCTGCTCTGCTCGTACACGGGTATTAGCCGCTCTAATGCCGTTAGTTGTCGACCCCGACACGGACTGTATTGTGGCAAGAGCAGGCGTTGTGTTGCTAGACAAGCTCACACACACACACACACACACACGCACAGTCGAACACAAATACATGAGAAGAAATTCAAATGGACTTTTTGTTTGCCTGTCACAGCCGCACTGCAAATGATAGAGCAGGAAATAGCACTAAGGCCGCAGGGTGGCGGTGGGCGGGTAGAGAAGGAAGAAGGCGGAACAGAGACATTTAATACAGGCAAATAAATAAAGCCAAAAATAAACGCGACTACGCTGTGTATACAAAGTGGCAACAGCAAATACTACGCAGGCAGGCACAGACTAGCCTTGTCTGGTCTGTGCTGAGCTGGGCTGCGCAGGCAGCCTGTTAAATTAGTGGAGTTTTAGTGTCTGTAGCAGAGCTCATAAATTGCCCAACGAACAGACAGACAGACAGACAGATAGGCAAACAGGCAGGCAGGCAGTAGCACTGGCTCATGCCATACATATTTAGTCATATTTACTCATATCTCAGTTGGGTATTATGAGCATTCAGCTCATAATTTTCAATAAGCAACATTTGTGGTCATGATAACGCGTCGTATACGTAATAACTTGCCATGCATAACTTGCGCCAGCAGCTGATTAAGGATGCAGATTTGCTACGAGCCAAAAGTGTATGGCGACAGAGCAAAGAGAGTAGAGTGCGAGAGAGCGCACAGAGAGCAACTGCGTATGTTGTTAACAGCGGCGTGTTAATCGAGGCGTTAACAGTGCCGCTAACAGCCGCTTAACAGCTGCAACTGAGCGCATTCATGCAAATATATATAGCTGACTATTGCAATTTATAGCAACGCTAAGTGTGCAACCTGTCGCTGTCACACCCTCCATACCCTCCAACCCCCACCCCCGCTATGTCCACTGCCCTCACGTTTTGTCACCACAGACGCGCGCAGAGGGGCAAAATGTCATGGTTATCCTGCCATAAATCATAATCAAATTAGTTGCCTGCTCTGATTATGTTGAGGCTGGCGCATGAAATTGATTAATAAATCAGGTTGCTGTAATAAATCAGAAGCACGCAGCAACACGCAGCAGAACGCGGCAATACGCATTAGAGTAGCTCACCGCACAGCCAAACACGAATGCACACACACATACGCTCACACACATACGCTCGTACAACACGTGCCTAACACTTGACTTGAGCTGAATATTTGTTTGGCATACAACTCGCTGGCACATCCTTCCCCGCACCATCAACCATTTCCATTCCCCGCTCAAGAGGCAATCATCTATTTATGCCATTGGCAAAAATCTGTCAGCGCTTAGCGCGCGATTTCAATAAAAATTATCAAAATTATTTTCGCACTGATTATGTTGCTCGACAAATCAATTATTTGCCGTCGATTCTAGCTGTTTGCATGCCCAAATCTGATTTACACGCCCAAATGAATATTAAATTGCTTGAATCAATTGAGTTGAGGCGGCCCACCACACACACACACACACACACACACATTACCCAAATACACACACGGTACGCAATGATTGTGAATTTTGCGTTATGCGAAATCAATAATAACATAAATCGCACAGCGCACAGCACAATGAAATTCCAACAATTTTGCTCTACGCTGAATTCAGCCTGCTTCGGTTCAGAGAAATAGGAAAATGCGAATGCAGAAAAGCGGAAGTGAAGCCTTGGGCACGGGGGTGGGGTAGAGCAGCAGGTGAGGTTAGGCAGCGCACGAATTTTTAAGAGATGCACTTTGCACTTGCGAAATTATAAGAACACTTGTGCGAAAATGTCTTGCAGCAATAATATTAAAGCAATTTAATAAAAAATAAATATACAAGTATAAACAAAATAATACAGGAAATATTCAAAAAGGAATTAATTGTAAAAATTATATTAAAAATAAAAAAACCAATAAAAAAAATATTAAAAATAATAATAAAAATTATAAAAAAAATAATAAAATCTATATTAATAAATTAAAATAATTAATTAATTAATTAAATTAAATTAATAATAATAATAATAAAAATAAAAAAAATAATAAAAAATAATAATAATAATAATAATAATAATAATAATAATAATAATAATAATAATAATAATAATAATAATAATAATAATAATAATAATAATAATAATAATAATAATAATAATAATAATAATAATAATAATAATAATAATAATAATAATAATAATAATAATAATAATAATAATAATAATAATAATAATAATAATAATAATAATAATAATAATAATAATAATAATAATAATAATAATAATAATAATAATAATAATAATAATAATAATAATAATAATAATAATAATAATAATAATAATAATAATAATAATAATAATAATAATAATAATAATAATAATAATAAAAATAATAATAATAATAAAAAAAATATTATAATAAAAATAAACCACTTACATTTTTTAATAAAAATATAATACAATTTATAATCACAATAATTATTGTGGATGAATTTAAAAAAATGGTTATTCTCAAAATACCTTCAATGCTAATAATAATAACATTAAATATAATAGGAGGTATTTGCATGATGCTTTTGATGCTTTTCGGGTGCTTCATTTTGTTAAAAATAATAAAATAATAATACGAACAATAATTATAATTATACTAACTTTAGTAGTAACAAATATTACCCTAATAATAATAATAATAATCATCACATTTATGTTTTACAGTATTATTCCATGCGGATACATCCACCTTGTATCCAATAACAAGTAAGAAAGCTACATTCGAGTGTGCTCGACTGTAATACCCGCTACCCAGCTGCTCGTACATCATTTATTTGCGGAACAAAAAAAACGGCTACAATCATATTTTGACCGTAAAAGGCTATGGACTTACAATATTTATGCAAGTCAAATCTAAATAAAAAAACATTTTTGCACACATTTAATTTATGATGCGGGCGGGACTCGAACCCTAAATGCATAATAGTACTGTTCGTTTTGCAGTCAACAACTTAACCCTTTCACCACCGTACACTCCACACATTCGCAATGCTGCAAGCAGCCTGCAGCGTTGCTTACAGCTATGGAAAACGTTAAGCTGAATAACTTCTTGTTTTTATCCGATTGTTAAATTTGTTTAGTTATTTATCATGTAAACCGAAATGAACAATATGGCCAAATTGCGCTTACAATCATGTTTTTCGATTTACGGGGCGGAAGGGGGCGTGGCCACCAAAATAAACTTGATCAGCGTGCAATAATAACACATATTGTCACCAAATTTGGTAGTTAGCTCTTATAATAGCTGAGATCTGATTTTACACGGACAGACAGATGGACACGGACATGGTAATCGACTCGGCTGTTGATCCTGAGACAGTATATATACCTTTAGGGTCGCGTCTCCTTCCCTGTTCTACATTTTCTTTGACAAAGTTTAATACCCTTCTACCTATGTAGGGTATAAAAACACCGATTTATATAACATCAACTTCTCTGCAATCAATGTAAATATACTATGCATTGGGAAGTTCGAAGCTCTTGCATATATACACGACTTTTCGCTTTTATTGTCTTCCCTTTCCTATCGTTTCGTTTGATTTTGGCGCTGTCTGTAGCTGAACTCTTGACGTTTCAGTCTATAAGGATTATTGCTAAACATTTTTTTCGTTGTCTGTCATATGAAATTCCCGAGAACAAACTTTATTGAATTTTGTATTAATTTTTTTCTTGCTTCAAAGTCAAGTTGTTGTTGTTGCTGTTGTTGCTGCTGCTTTTGTTGTAGTTGTTGTTAATGTTGTTGTTGTTGATTGTTGTCGTATGGGTTTAATATGAAAACGTGGCGTTTATTAAATTTCGTTTTGCTGTGCACAGTACAAGAGAAAAGTTTTCGTTCGCACATTGCATGTGCAGTTGACATCTTTATGTGTGTTCGTATGTGTGCGTTACTTTGTGTATGCGCGTGTGTGTGTGTGTGTGTGTGTGTGTGTGTGTGTGTGTGTTGAATGGCTGCTGACTTGTTGTTTATGTTGCTGCTGTGTTATACTTGCTCGTTGACATTTTCAACGTCAAAGTGGTGCTTGGCCAAGAGTGTCTGCTCCGCTGCTGCTGCTGTGCTCAGCTGCCAGTGGGTGTGTCTTTGTATGCAACTGTACACGTGTGTGCGAGTGTGTGTGTGTGTTGTAACCAACTTTCATATTTACAAATTTTTGGCACAAATTTTAAACCTTTTTTCAATTATGCAGCTGCAGTTGCAGCAGTTGAGCCAAAGTTTAATTGCATGCCACTTCGCTGAGTTGAGTGTGGCAGCAACAGAAAAAGAAGGGGGGAATAATAAAAACAATAACAACAACAACACGAACACGAAGAAGGAGAAAAAATTGTTAACAATTAATTACACATGGACAGAAGCAACAAAAATGCACAAAAGTTGCCAAAACTCGCAGCTCATATTTCAGCAGATAATAACGAGAAGGTTGAAAGCAATTTTCCCCTTACTCACACGCACACACGCACGTACCGAAAAAGGACCAGCAAAGCCATGAATATATTATTGTTGTATGTGTGTGTATGTGTGTGGGTGTGGGTGTGTGCGGCGTCTAATTGCCATTGTTGTAGTTCGCTTTTTGTTGTTGCCGCCGTGCGAACGTGTAACAGGTGCGCGCTTTGGTATTTTGTTGTTGAAATGTATTCTCAACCATAAATTAAATAACGGGCCATAAAAAAGTTTACAGCGCTCAGCGCTCAGCGCTCGGCGCTCGACGCTTGCCGAAAGTGTTTAGAACCGTTTTTGGCCAGCTGTAAATTCCAGCAGTCAGCTGAAAACTCATTTAAAACGGCCCTTGCGCGTGAGTGAGTGTGTGTTGTGTGTGTGTGTGTGTGTCCCAGTGCAAACTGTCTGATAAGTACCTACTTTATACTCAGTAATTTGAGAGCGTTGCGCAAGGAAGGTAGCCCCAAAGGATCTTTGGGTAGTGGGCTATGAAATTTGGATATTAGTTTGCCTATTCATAGCACAGATTGAACTTATTATGCCATAAAGATTTCTGATTTCTGAAGAGATATTGGTGTTAAATTTACTATGATGTTTTGTTTTTCAATGCACTGTATAACTTTATTTTCTAATAAGCTGAAGATCTCTTTCCGGGTAGTTGCTCTTTTCATGACACTATAACTTTTATTTCTCTTTCTAAACTTATCTCGATAAGCTCAAGATCTTTAGTAGTCGAAGAAGCATGGCTGTGATATTTTCTAGGTAGTTTTTCTATCATAATATTATTCAAATTTATTTAGCCCTTAACTTTAAATCTGTTGTAATTGAGCTTCGAAATTTGCTAGGTATTGTAGTTTAAGCATTCAATACCCTGCACAATTTGCATTCTCAATAAAATTTAAAGAGTGTAAATTTAAATAGTGTTTTGCCTTCCAGGGCAACTGCCAGCTGAGCTCCCCCACTGTTCGTGCATTTTTTTGCTCCCTGTCGACTGTCTCTGGCATTTTTCATAAGCTCACTTCTGCGCTTAACTTATGTCTTTTAATAAAGCATTTAAAAAGCGCCATAAATTGCTTAACCCTAAGCGGGCTTTGCTCATTTTCGCACTGTGCCATTGGCGGGTCGCATTCATAATTTCCACAAAGCTTATGTCGTGGGTAGGAGAAGAGGGAAAGTAATGTGATTTAGCAAGGAATCTGCATTTGCAACATTGCAAACGCTCGAGGGCTGCCGAGTTGCACAGTACGTGTATATGCATTGAGGGCGCACGAGCGGTGCCCCACGGTACAAAAGGTGCAGGTGCCTACGACCCTACGACCCTAGGACCCACTCAGTCGTGCCTTCCTCAGGAAGGCAACCTCTCACCTGCGCTGACAGCCACTTGAAGCGTGCGCGTGACATTCGGCGGCTCTGACAGGCGACCCCTCTCTGTGTGCACCCTGCCCCTCTGTCATTTTTTATGTTCATCGTTTTCCTCCTTTTGCCACCAAGTCAACTCGGCCCCCGTATTTGAATAATGCCCGTCAAGTGGCGACGGCATTGTTGGGCCTTTATTTTGTCTGGCTTCGATGCGCCTACCCACTCCACCCCCTGCCCACACACCAGGACACATTTGGCCACATCCTGCCCCTGGCTGTCTGTGATTGACGATACGAGACGGTTTTATATTGAATTCATGCCTTGCCTTGCCATGCCATGCCATGCCTTGAATCCTCCTGACTCCATCGACCTGCTCTGCGCGTGGCAGTTATTAAATGTGCTGATTAAGTGCAAAGTATAAAGTCAAAGGTCTAAAGTGTATATAGAATATTTATGAATTTCCCTCCCGCCTTTGTCGCAACAAAGCGGCATCATAATTATGACGAATTGATTTCGTATACTGACAATGTGAATTGCAAATGTGAAACTCCAAAGCTGCAGCTAAATTTGACAGACATTTAATCATAGTCTGAGACGAAGATGATGGAATAATTCTTTTGTATTTTGATTTCTCTTAACTTAATTACCTAAAATGCACACAGCATATCGGCAGCACTTTACTCAAATTTCAATAGAGAAAGATCTGGCTAAGCTCTCTTGCTGCAAATCGCAAGTCCTTCAAACCATAATACAACGTAGCTATGGCTTCTCTTGGAGCACACAGCTTTCAGGTTATTCAGGTGAATGGGGGAGGAAACTTAAATTTAAGCCCTGTATCAACTGGCCGACAGGCCGAAAATTATTAATGTAAAATTCATAACGAAATGAGTGTACTCGATCATGTGCCCTTAATGCAGTAATTAAATGTACTGCCCCGAAAAGTATGCTATAATTTGTTGTCGGATGAGTCGTAGGTCTGCGGGGGGCTGAGGGCACAAGTCACAACTGCGCAGGCATCAAATTTGACGTTATATTTGTCTGACATGCATTATAGCAGGATATATAATGCTATGTATATATGTGAGTGTGCGTGCGTGTGCGTGGGCGTGAGCGTTTGTGTGTGTTTATGCCTGTGTTCATATCTCACTCAAACACGCAACACAATTAAGCAGCATTTAAACGCTCGACTGGGTTTTTGTGCAACTCGACAGAACTCGCCATGTTGCATGTGCTCGCAATAATTGATATTTCAATGGCCCTACAGAGTTGTCGGACTCTGTCGAAGGCTCCTTTATGTCTGCCGGATGCGAGTCAGCGTCAGCTGTTTGCCCCGACAATGGCAACAAGAGTTCGCGTGGCTTACGTTTTAATGTTGATGTATGTATTCGTACTTTGATTGCGTTTATAGTTTCGACCACGGGGCTGTAAAAAGCGTTAAGCGGATTTTATAAAGTGCAACAAATGCCAATAAGCGAACGGATCGTGACTCGATGCTCCAGCTCCGCTGGCTGCAGTGCACTGTCGATGCAAAGAAGGAAGCCCGCAACGGAGCACGTGCTCGGCATAAATCGATGGAGCTGGCACTGGCAAGGAATTATATTTATGTATGCACACAGCGAATGGAATATAAATTCTGCAAGCGTGTTCTGTGCGTGTGTTTTGTGGGTATGTGTGTGTGTGTACACGGTGTTAATGCGAATCTATGTATTATTTGCTGGCAAATCAACTAACTAGCCTGATAATCAAATATATACCCCGTGCGTGCACCCGTTCGCCACATTTTGGGTCTGTCTTCACTCCGTTTCTCTGTCTCTTTCTTCTCGCTGGCAACTGAGAGGGAGAAACACTTTGGCAACACGTAAAATTATGCAAATTCCATGGCTCGTTTTACCAATATTCTAATTTGCATATTGCGGCCGCATTGTTTACCGCAGTTTGTGGCCCATATTGAGGCTCCGATTGGGGTTACCAGTTACAAGTATTTTCTGGATAGGTTCCCAGTTCCCTACTCGCCGTTCACTTTATTATGCAGGGCACACAGAGCCAGCGGCCAAGTTATGCGTTCAGCCATGTAATTTTTCTCTGTGTGCACTCGCCAACAGCTCAGCCAGGCAGGCAGGCAGCCAGGCAGCCATTCATTCACCCAGGCAGTTCGTCAGGCAGTCAGGCAGTCAGTCAATCAGTCTGGCAGTCAAGCATGGTTTGACTTATTAATGCCTTGTATATCAAAGGTTTAACTCTTTTCTCACCAAGAGGGGAATGAAGGTGCCGAGAGGGGGGAGGGAGCAGAGCAGGCAAGTGTAAAATGTGGCAGCTGTTTGCTTTTGGCCGTCAAAGCCGTCTTTAAAGTGCGGCATAACTTGGCGCCCATTGTAAACAGCAAATCTGTTGGCTGTTCGGCTGGTTAAATAGATGTTTCTCTTCTGTTTGCTTGGGCTGTATGTCCGCTTAGCACTAGGCCGTCTAATGATGACACACACAACTGTGCGCAGACACCTTCAACGCACACACACACACACCATAGATCACCTGGCTGTTAAATTTATGTGCTTGTTGGGGGCTCAGGCATGCGAAAGATGATTTCAGCTGATAGTTCGGCATGTCTTGCGTGACTGGGGATAGTCACACCTGTGCGGCATATTTGGGGCAAAGTAAATGAACATTTCTATTAACCTGAATGAGCCATGAACTAGTCGGGCAAAAGTCGAGAATGATTGGGGGAGAGAGTGAAAGCTATGAACACTCGTTATCACTTAGTGAGTGCTGCCAGTTGAGTAAATCTTTGTGAAGCTGGGAATATATCTGAGCAAATTTTTGTTTCATTTTCGAACTTGCTTTGCTGCCTTTTCACATTTTCTGCTCGAGCTGAAAGAGGCAAGTCGGGATGAATTTTTACACAGACTTTTAATGCACTCATAAAAGTAAATTTCCCTTCGATAAACTTGCTGCATTCTTAATTCAAGCAACTCCCCCTTTGAGCTGTGCTGCCAATTTGCGCAGTTTCCACTTTAAATACAAAAACACAAACTCAAAAACCCAATATATTTGCGCTTTATAGCCATTTGCCCGTTTCCCGTTTCCCGTCGCCACTTGCCGCTTGCAATTTGCCATTTACAGCCATCAGTTCGCAGTTCACAGTTCGCAGCTGGCAGCTTGGCAGCCCGCAATGATGCAGTGGTGCGACAGTGCATAACCATAACCACTTAGCGAGGCAAAACTCTGGACCACGCTTGTCGTCCGGGCAACGCTTAGTTAGCTACCTCCGATTGCAGTCGATGTGGTTTGCCATTTGCTGAGAATGTGGCAAGCAGGGGCAGAGCGAGGGGAGCAAGGGGAGCAAGGGAAAAGGATGCGCTGTGGATGACCGAGTGCAAAAATAATTACTCAATTTTGACAGAACATGGTAGAAATTAACAAATAAATTGGTCACAATTCGCATACATCGCTGCATCAAGCTGGCATAACTCATACGCTCAGTCGGCCAGCACAGTCACAATGCAATTAGTCACACCGCACTTGCAGCACATACGCAAATTTACATAAATAAAACCACAGTAAATAAAGAACACACAGAGTTAGTTTGCCAAGAGTCAACAAAAGGGGAGTCCCATAGAAGAGTCGACTTCGACATGCAGCATGCAGCTTGCACTCACAATGGCAGCTAAATCCGCTGCAAGTGGAGTGCAGAGTCGTCTTTGAGCCGCCATTAAGGCAGTCTCTTGATTGCAATCTCATTAGGAGCGACTTAAGAGCGAAGTTTAAGCAGCATTTTATATATTTTGTAAGCGCATTTAATCGACTTAATTAGCCGCTGTCTCCAGTTCCGTTTCCTGCGTTTTACCGGTCAGCTAATTAAGCACTTTAAGTACGCTTAATGTGCGCCTAAGCCCTCATCCGCTCGACTCGACGCGGCTCGGCTGAGCTTCAGTGCCTGCGCATTGTTGCGTGAATCAAAAATTAAATATTAAATTCGCCGGAAGCGAATTTGGCGGGCATTTCAGGTTCAAGTTCATCAATTGCTACACTCAATATAGCCAAATTTAAATGTGGCCAGTTGGCTTAAAGCGACTAAGCCAGAAAAAGGAAAGAAAAAAAACACGGAGAGGAAAACCTACTGCGACTGTCGACAGCGACAAACGCAGAAGCCGAGCCAGCTGCAAAGCAATTTGTTTCACCGCCAAGTAATTTGTCTTCAAAAGCAAATGTTTTGCAATTTGTTAACAAGAAAATTTCTTTGCGTTTTCTGCGTCTTGGCCCTGTTTGCAGTCGCTCGGTTTTTGCGCCCCCCTCCGCCCCGCAACACTTGTTTACATTGTTTGCGCTGTTGTTTCGTTTGTTGTCTACACAGTATTGGGTATCTCTCGGTCTCAGCCTCAGCCTCAGCCTCAGTCTCTGCTCCAGCTCCAGTTCTTGTTTGTCTCGCTTCTCTTCTCTCTCTCTCTCTCTATTTCTTTCATTTGCTTTTCGTCTCCCTCTTCCCCAGGCATCTGCTTTGCAAATGAAAATTGTACACGAATGCTGCCTAAGTGATAAGCGGCAAATGTCGGCGTGGGTGTCGTGTGTTTGCCTCGCTCTCCGATATGTGTGTGTGTGTGTGCTGGTGTGTGTGTGTGTGTGTGTGTTTGTTGTGAGGGGTATCTTTTGGTCTTTGCTTTGGGTTGTAATAAATGATTTTTTAGTCCAAAATTGAAAGTAAATACATATTGATAGGCTAAACAAGCGAAACCAGTTTCAAAACGGACATAGGTGACTGTAAAATACCCTGTAATAAACCTAAATTCCCACTCATAGAAATGAAGAAAGTTGCCTTAATACTTTACTAAGTTCTCCTACAATAACAATTTGCGATAAATGGAAACACAGTTGCCCAACTTGATATGCCCCTCACAGAGCTCAGCTCACTCCATTTTGGGAAGTAGCCAAAGAAGTGTCCCGCCTGGCACAGGGTAGGGCCGCAAAACATGTGTATGTGCCAGATACTATAAGCCAGCAACTAGCAAGGCTTTTCCTGTTCGGCACCACCTCTGGCACCACCCCTATCACCGCTCCCCTCAGCACCCACACTGCTCTGGGCTTGGGCTGCAACAACCTGCTAAGAGTCTTACCATGTTTGACTGGCAAATTTCGACGCCAGATTCCCTTGGCCATGCCCCTCCCTCGCTCCCTCGCTCCCTCGCTCGCCCTTTGGCAACGCTCCCTGCGAACTTGCCAAAGTTTGCGTGCGCATGGCGAAACGAGAAGTTCGAATTGCGAGGGGAGATTCACTTGTTGGACACGTCAAGCATTGATTAAATCAGTGCAAAAAGTGCAAGGGGGAAAGCTGCCACCATGAAGAAGAAATTGTTTAACAATAAATTGTATAATTGAATATCATGTTGAAATTTTACGCTTTTTATTCAACGTTGCCAAGCGCCCTCCCTCCTCCCCTCCCTCCATTCCCCGCCTGTCTGTTGGCGCCGTTTGAAAATGTGTTTAAATAAATATTAAATATGAATATGCATGGCCAAGTCGGGGTGCGTTCATGTGCATAAATTCAATTAGCTTCATGACCGGACACGTTAATTGGCCTTTAATACACGATTCTGCAGCGTATCTGAAATTCAACTCAACCCCATGTAACTTTACAACTTATGAATATTTGCGAGTAAAGCGTGCACTCATATATACATATATTCAGATGTACTTTGGATGTACTCTCTACCTGTGCGTGTTTTTACAGCTTACAAGTTGACCAAAGATAACAAGAGCGAACCAGAACTGAAGGTGGGAATAGACTGGCAGATACCCTTTAATATTGATCTCAATTTCTGCATATTTGCATTTATTTGTACTAATAATATTATTAAGCTAACTAAATGAGTTAACATATGTGATACAGAATTCAGTCTTCCAAAGCATACTGAGCTTTCCTATTTTTATTTTGCTATCAATATCTTTGGACCTTCCCCTTTCAACTTGCTCATTTCGAAATTCACAAAGTTTATTGTCGCTTTCAGGCATCGAAATTCCAGCTTTATCATACCCAATGCAACAGCTTGATGGCTTCGATGGTATTAAAAGAGAAACCTGTTTTTGTCAGCCCAAAAATGTGGAATTTGTTGCATTTGCCGTATTTGCTGGATTTGTAGCATTCGATAAATCCAAGAACCGCAACGTCCATTAGGATGTGTGTGCAGCTCACCGTGTTTGCCGAGCAGCTGGTGGGCGACTTTTGTGGATTTTGTGCAATGCTTTCTGAAATCGATGGCAACATTGATTTGAGGTTTTCCTATAAAAGCGACCAGTTTAATAACGTGCACTCTCTCACACACACACACACACACACACACAGCATACATAATCCCAAGTCCTTGATGCGTGTGGGTGCATGTGTGTACTTAGGTGTGCTGTGTGTAACTTTAAGCTTGTAACTTGCTGTCAGCTGCATATTCATTTTTCACAAGCCAAACGATTTGCATAGACTAGAAACTAAAAGTCTCAATCTTTTTGCGAACTCTATGCTTAGTAATCATGAGGCTGAGGGGGTAGATAAAAGGAATGGAAAAACGGGGGGTGGTTGGGGGGGGGGGGAGGGTACGCCAACAACGCAGTCATAAAACGTCACAATTTGAACTTTAACACCTTCAATGACAGCTACCCAGAATGACCCCGGGCGCAATTTTGTGTAAATAACATGAAAATAAGAAAAACAACCTCGGGCCGGGCAGGGCTGGGTAGGACAACAGGACGACAGACGTCAGTTGGGTGGCAAAGCCAAACCGACTGCTCCCCAAAAACCACTCACGACTAACATTTTGCTTTGCCTTTTTATGAGTGTGCTACTGTAGTTCCCTTTCTCTTAGTTCTTGTAGTTGTAGTTGTTGTTGTAGTTGGCCATTATGCGCATAAAATATAAGAGGGTTGTTCATATCCAAGATACAATAGAAACAGCGCCTGATGCACACAGCCAAAGCATAAATCTGAGCTGCTTTATAGCCCACGGAGAGAGAGAGAGAGAGAGAGAGCAGAGTGAGGGAAGCCGTGACAGACAGAGGGGAAGGTAGCGCGAATGTGTGGGATAAAGGGCATGAAAGGGCAAGAAATTGAAACTTCACTTTAGCCCGAGACGAGAAGAAGAGGAGCGGAAGAGTGAGAGAGGAAGAGAGGAAGAAAGCATAGCACAGGCAGCAAAGCCAAAAAGATTTATTTTAACATTTTTATTATTAGTTTGGCCGTCGTCGTCGCAAGTTTTGTGGTCATGCAACGTTAGCTCTGCTGGCATCATCATCAGCCATCAGGCATCAGCGCAAATTGCTGCCAAATCACATTGCAAATTATGTTAAATTTAAGGCACTTCATTGCCAAGTTGATTGCCTGCAAAATTGAAAGCGTTTACTGTTATTGGCCACACGCCTCGTCCTTTTAAATACCCATGTCAGTTGCGGCAACCCAATGACTGAAGTCGACAAACCAAATGGGTTGAAAGGGTGCGAGACAAACTGAGCAGAGTAACTACAAATTGGATCAGGAAGCTTTAAGGTGCTTTCACCAAATTTTTAAAGCTTTGGCTTAAAGGAAAAGCTTCTACAGAAATTGGTTAAAGTTTAAGCTCAAATTTTATGTAAACTTACACATTAAGCTTCAAGGAGCTTTAAAAATAATTAAAAGCTTTGTTTATATGTGTAAGATTTCAGTTGTTTTTGATGATTTATAATGATTTGAACTAAACTGAATTTGCCAGCTTAAGTTGATTATTAATAATATATTTTCTTTTGACTCTTCACTATAGAATAGTAGAAAGATCCTATGAAAATGTATTAGTCTGCAAGCCCAGATTGATTGCTTTTAGTAAGCTTTTGACTTTCAGCTGACTGTCAATAAAATCACAATATCAACTTTCAGCTACTGTCATAGCTTCTACACAGTTTATTGCTTTTAGTTTGCAGTTTACGGTCTCTCTCTCTCTCTCTCTCCCTGGGCATGTCTAACCAGATGCCTGTGGGCTGTGCGTATGAAGCAAATGTCAGCTGTCAGTGGGCCTAAAGTTCGGTTTACTGTTTACTGTATCGTTGTTAAGCTGCCAAAATAACTGAAATAGTTGGTCGGCTGGCACGGCGTGGTCGGCCTGGCCCCCGGTATGCCAGCCAGTCAGCATGCCTGCCTGCCTGCCAGCCTGTCAGGTCCGCTGCGACCCTTTTGTCTTACTTTTAGTCCGATTTTATGCTTGACAATTTCATTTCCTAACTACAAAATGGCCTGAAATTGAACAGTTTCGGCCAGTAATTGAACATCGGCCTACAACTTGTTGCCAAACTGGGGCATTTTTTGATGTGTGTGTGTGAGCGAGGTAGCTGTCTGGGAAAAGAGAGAGAGAGAGCGGGGGGCAGGGGAGAATGTTTGCGCGTAATGCGCATTAGAATCCTTTCGCATTTCGCATTTCGCATTTGGGCTTCATCGAAGTCGCTCTAAGTGCACGGAACAATATCCATAAAAGCTGAACTCCTCCTCACCCCTTTCGCCACTCCGGTACATTTGTAAGTCTTGTAAATTTTCAATTTTCTTTATGCTCTACTCTACGCGTTGGCGTTGGGGGCATCCATTTAGTTTCCACTTTTTCGCTTTCTCTCCACACGCTTTTCTGCTGACTCGTGCGCCTAATTGTCAGTAACAAGCAAACAATTTTCAGCACAGCAAATGGCAATGAAAATGGAAATGAGACTGGAAATGCTCCACTCTCAGCTCACAGACAGACAGACAGACAGACGGGAGGACAAAAACAGACAGTGTTGGATAGAGAAGGAATGAGGTAGGGGCAAGGAGAGAGAGAAAAAAACAAATGACGGTGCAAAAATTCTTAGCAAACGCTTTTTCACGCTTGATTAATTTCCGCAGCGAGCCGCCTTTTTCTTCTATTCCACTTTGAGTTCTCTTTTTTCTTTCTACTTGTTACTTTTCATTCTTTTCTTTTTATTTTATTTTATTAGCATTCATTTTTAATAGCAAAGTGTTAAGTTTGACAGTTGGGCTACACTTGCTGGCCAAAAGCACATTATGCACACTTGATTAAATATGGGCCAAAGACTCTTGGCCCAAAGCTGGCAACGCGAAAGTCGTCGAAACTCGTCGAAAAGTGCAAACAGGCGCAACTTTCGAAAATTTCTAAATTCTCTCGCACTCGACTCGGCCGACAAGCGATTGGTAATTAATTCAGTTAAAACTTTAAACAGAAGCTGAAGGGTTACAGGAGAGGCCAGCATATGTAAATGTTCCCATGGAGACTGCTATGTAGTTGAAGCAATGCAGCTGCATGGCAACTCCAATTGTACAGTTAGTTACGAGCTGAGGAAATGCGGTCAACGAGCACATCATTAAGGGCAGGTGATTTTCTCAGCTCTGGTAGATGGCAAAGTTCAAGTGGTTCATTCAAGTCTCGTGCTTGATTTGATTGAATGGCGAATGAGAGCTGCAAAGCTTCTTCAACTCGTTTACTCAATTGATGTCTAGCTTCAGTTTGTTGTGTGTGCGTGCTCTGCGCATGTTTGTGTGTGTGGGTGTGAGTGTGAGTGTGTGGGTATTTATGTTAGTGTCTTGAGTATACGCATACAAATGGTTGTTGTAGTCGTCTACATAATGGCAGCGTACTTTGCTTTCAATTTACTAATGCACTAGGCACCAGGCATCAGGCACCAGGCAGCAGCATCAGGCAAGCCAAAAGTCAAAGGTTGACTAGCTGCCAGTGCTCACTCAGAGATGAAGATGTTTTTCAAGCCGTCACACCCAGGTTTCTCCCAGCAGCCCATTTTAAAATACCCTGTCGATGCGTGTATGAATGAGGCTTGTGTTGAGATTTGGAAAAAAAAGGAAAGAAGCTGGCAGCAATCCATTTGCACCGAACTGTAGGTAAACATAAACTTGCACTTAATTAAAAAATTTCAAAATTAATGCAAATTTCTTATTTATTAGAATCTTGTCAAGAACACCAAATATTTCACTTAGAAATGCATTTATTAATTTTGAGCAACTTAAAATAAAATCTTAAAGAAAAACTACCAAGTTTGCCATTATATGCATTATTTGTTTGATAAGAATATAAAATATTTAATTTAGAAAATGATGTTTTTTTAAGCAACTTGTAGGTAATAGAATTAGTGCAATAAAATACTCGTACACTCACGTGATTTCTGAAAATAAACTGGAGGGGAAACCCAAAATACTAAGGTAAACAAGAGCTAAAATTTAATTAAAGATTTAGGAAAATAATAAAAATTAATATAATAAAATTAAATACAATTTTCCATTTAAAAATTAATTGATTATTGTTTGTAAAATTTCCATTAATCAAAATTTTGCAATAAGCAAAAAACTTTACAAATTTTACTTAATCCCTACAGGGTATTCTTGTAGTCATAACTATGAGAATACAAAATGCCTTGTTGTTGTGCTTGCTGCACAAAGTTATTGTTGAACGCATATCGAGCGTACCGCAGTCGGGCACGGATATCGCTCCAGCATTGTAATCAGAACTATGCATTGTGCTTTGCCAACTGCAACAGTAACGTGCACACAAACACACGCACACACTCACGCACACACATAGCTTAGTACGTACAGGTGCCCGTTGAGGCAGGTAAGGTTAAGCTGCTCGTTCAATTGCAAAATAATTGCGAATTTGCGTTGCATAAATGAAAAATCAACAAACAGGCACATCATCAAATATAATCAACAAAGTTGCGCTTTTTTAATGAATAAGTTGATTTTTTTTTGTACAGTATTTATATTATTAATAGAATCACGCAGTGCACGCAAACATTTGCGGTTATTCGGTACATTGCACACGCTTCTTTGTGGCATCGATCATAATTAATACGTGTGTTTTTGGCCACAGAATGAAAATGTTTAGTAATTGGTAGATGTATTGCAACTGATTGGCTTATGTGGCGTATGCGCAATATTTGATTTAATGATCTCTTTAATTGCGCGTGGCTTTATCTGGCAAACAGTCGACTTAATCAAGCTGGGATTTGCCAAATATACATGAGTTTCCCTCTGTAGGTGTGTGTGTTCTCAAGTTGTTGCCAAATTGTTTACCTTGAAATTTGCAGCTGTCTGTCAAGTGTTGGTTAAGCCATTAAGCAGGTGGTTGTATTGTTGGCATTGTTCGGTTAGCTGCGTGCGTAGACCTTTTCGCCAGCTGCAGTAATTAATTAGTACAAAAATTTCATTAAATCGAGTTAATTTTAGCAGATGCTGAAGCCAAAGCGAAATGTTGCATTTGAAATTTGTTCGTTCAATTCATTTGAATAAAACGCAACAACAACTGCGGAAGAGGGGGAAAGCCAGACAGAGAGAGAGAGAGAGAGAGAGGGCAATGAAAATAAATGAGATCTCATCAAAATAAAACGCTGAAAATTAAGAAAAATGTGCACAGCGAAACGGAGCCAACAGAGCCAACATGAGCCGGACATGAGGACAGCCGGACAGCAAAAAAAAGAAGCAAAATAAAATATAAGTAAGATAACAAAACCATCAAGAATGCGCGACGCAGAGGGAAAGAAGGAGAAGAGACCACTGTCGCCGACTTGCCAATACCCACCAAAGCAGAAGTTCTTAATTTATTATTATTTTTATAAACTGCTCAGCGAATCCTCCCCTCCTGCTCTGGCTGCCTTTTCTACAGGGTATCCGAAAAAGAAATGAATTTAAAGCGAGTCGCAGGTGCGGGCATTAAGTCGCTCAGTCAAACAAATTGGTTTTCGCATTTAAATATTTCCGGCAACAGTTGCGACAGCTTTAAGCCCAACTCAAAACTGAAACCTTCTGACGCAGCTGAAAATCAAAAATGTTGAACCATTTTTCAAAATATTCACAAACGACAAACCAAGGTTGTGGTGCAAGGATGCGAATGAGATGCAGAATGAGGATGGCGATGGAGATGGGGATGGGGATGGGGATGATGGGCTGTGCGGCAGGTTGTGCACTCTTTGCCTTGCATGCGGTTTTTTGTATTTGTGCAACGTGGCATGAATGTTAGCCTGCCACGCCTACACCTGCACGCCCTGTTAGCCCATCAGCTGGCGCTGTCAAGCTGCTGTTGGCCTGCAGCTGAAGTGCAAATGTGCAGTGTAATTAAAAGTGTGTGTGTGTGTGTGCGCGCAGCAATTGAAAGCACAAATGACAAAAAACAACAAAAACCAAAGAGCAAATGGGTAAAAGAAAAACTACAGAAAACTGTGGGCTCTTCACATACCCTCTCTTTCTCTCTCTCTCTCTCTCTCTCTCTCTCTCTCTCTCTCTCTCTATCTATCTATCTTTCTCATTCTCCAGTGTCTGATGTCCTTGTCATAGATATAACCACATTAGATACTTGACGAATTTTAGAGTAGCTTAACGAGTCTTTGGGTTTTTAATCTTTGAAATTGCTTTAAATCTTCTTAAGAAAATTGGCAGCAAAATTGAAGCATAGTTAGCATGTTAGTTTATTTTTATTAAATGTTAAATGAAATAAATAACAAATCATTAAATTTTTTATTCAAATCTAAAAACATTTAATTTAAAAATATTTTTAATTTTTTTTCGATAGCTTGCCTAGGATATTTCAAGCTCTTAGCAGTTTCCTGCAGTGTAATATATTTTCAGCCCATTTTTTTAACTTTTTTTGCCGACACGGAAACGTCAACGACGACGACGACAACGCTGACTTGGCCTGACTGTGTGGCATGTGGGTAATTTGCAGAAATATGAACTCACTGCTTGCTCGCTGGCTTTCTGATTGCTGGCAGCTTGTGTATATGCGGCCTATTTAGGCAGCAGGCAGCATAAGCCCGACATCGGGTCAGCTTTGCCTTTGAACTCGGCTATCTAAAAGCGGGAAACGGTCAGGCAGGTAGGTAAAATAATAGAATGGCCCTAATGTCCAGTACTCAGTCTTCGGCCAGACGGAGGCAGAGAAGGACTGCCAGACAAGCAGACAGACAGAGTCTGGCAGCTGAGCAACTAGCACATTGCTGGCCTTTTTAATTAACATTTGGCCAACATAAACCGAAACAAGCAGCAGCCAGACCAAAGGAGTCAACTGCTCCCTCATCCCTCATCCCTCATCTCACATCGCTTCGTCTCACCTCGTTTCTCGCCTTGCCTCGTCGACGTAAATTAGTTTGAGCAGGTGCAGAGCACTTGGCCTGAATATGTGATAATTGAGTTTTGGGCTATTCAATAAACTCGACAAGGACTCGACAAACTAATTGCACTGCATTCAGTCGATTCGAGTGAGCTGAACGAGGCAGAAAAATGCATCCATCAAATTGAAATAACTTTTGCGAAAATTGCTTGAACAAATATTTGCACAAAAGAAATCCATTTTATGCCAACAAATCAGTTTAGGCTGCTTGAATGTATTCGTATGAGAATATATATATATTCCTTTATGCTACGATTAGCATGCCGAATATGCAATGCGATGCGAGAGAATTTATGGAGCGAACTTTAATTTCAATAAATGAATTCAAAGCTTCATTGTGCCGTGGCAAATGAAATAGAACGAAATAGAAAAGCAATGGGAGAGGGGAAAGGGTAGGGGGAAAGGGAGAGCTGCACACGAGTGAGACGAGGTGCAGCGTTTTAAAACGGAGCCATGTGAAAGTGCGAGGCAAAATATAAATCTTGCCAAACACAATGGCCGCACGGCGACGCTCGCAGCGGAGTCGGAGACAAAGAAGTCGTGGAGCAGCTACAAAGGGTAGGGCAACCCCTATGCCGAAGCACTTAGCCATGGCTGTGAAGCTGCCTAATTTATGGGCCTGTCTGAAAGCGCTGGTCCAGACAAGTCCCCATTCGGCACTCATCTCGCTCTCTCTCTCTCTCTCTATCTCTACACACTCCCTGCCTCGCCGTGCTCTCACTGTCTCCCAGGAGTTGAGCAAATAGCAGCAGATTAGCCACAGACGATTGCACTGAAACAATGCAAAATGCAGCGAGCGGTAGAGACGGTAGTGGAGGCGTAGGCAGAGGCGTGTTGCTCTGCACAGAGAGATATGTGAAATTTTTGAAGCTCTGCGGTCGTGTTATGCATGCCACGCATTGAGGCAGCTCGTATTCAAATCGATTTGTGGTGACTGCACAGCTCTTAGGCTTGCGTGGCTGTGTATGTGTGTGTGTGTGTTCGCGCGTTTATGTATTTGTGTGTGTGTGCGTGCTGGCGTAAAACTACAAATTGATATAATTGAATCAGATAGCAGTAAGCGGCTAATGGTCTAATGACACGAGCTGAAATGGAAGGAGATATGAGTGTGGCAGGCAAATCAATGAATAAGCAATAAAGGATACCGTATGATGCTGAGCAGATAGGTTAGACTAGGGTATGAATAAGTTGTAGCCCTCAATGTATTAAAAGCTGCGCTTTTTCACGAGATTTAAAGTTCGTTTTTCATTGAGTAAAGTACTTAAAGACTGGCACTGTAAAGAACATTAAGCTCTGCGATTGTTTAAGATCAACAAAAGAAATTCAGTTGAAATTCGGTGAATATGGGATAAAAGACCCTATGGCGCAAAGCAGATAGTGTGGGCTAGAACATAAGCAAGTTGTAGGCTTTCCATCAGCTTTAAAGCTTGCTGCCCTTTCAGTTACTAAAACAGTTAATAAGAAATTAGAATGTTGCAAAGACATTGATGCACATTTAACCCTATAGAAGATGATTTGGCTTTTGAAGCTTTTAAAGCTAGGAAGCTTTTTCAGAAACTTCAAAAGCTCCTGCCCAAGTGAACTAACTTAAGAATACATCAGTTCTCTCTCACTCCTTGCCCAACTAAGACAGTTTCATTTTCCCGAATTTCTCTCGCAAGTTTAACAACTATTTTAATCTTCAACCCGAACAAGATTAATCCCATTAGTTGGGCTGCAATTGTGCAGGTGATGTCACTGCGCCTTATTGAATAGAGATGCGGAAAATGGCATAACTTTTTCTGTGAGACTAGCGCGGAATCCTCTGACGAGTTTCATTTTATTGTTATGGTTATTACTTTTATTTGGCAAACTCGACTGACATTTATTGCAAAAAGTAAATGTTTGATGATAGTCACGTAGTTGCTACTAAACAACGACAGTTGGACAGAAAAAAACAGCACGCAAACAGTGGGAAAGAAGGTGAGGAGATTCGGAGACTAGAGCGCATCAAGTGTGGAGCGGCGGAGAGTTCAGAGTTCAGAGAGGCACATGACATGCAAAAACAAAATCCCAAAACACTGAAACGTGCCTTTTTGACATTTAGGCGTATGTGTGTGCTTGACACTGTGTGTGCGTGTGTCTCTGTGTGTCTGCGTGCGTAGAGTGAGGCACGTGTGTGTTAGCAAATTGAATTTCAGTGGAAAAAATTTGTTGTATTGATTTAAAGGCGCGATTCGGTAGACGGGCAGCATTAGGGTCAATTAGGGGGCGACAAAGTGAGTGAGCAGTGTGCCGCAAGGGCGCATCGGAAGCAGGCAACAAAGCGTTAACTGTTGATGCAGCACTCACACAGACTCTCTCTCTCTCTCTCTTACACACACATACACCCCGTATTACTTTCATTATCTGCGCAAATATTTGCCAAAAATGGCAGTTGCCAGCTGCCAGTTGCCAGTTTGAAGTTGCCTCCTACGTTGCCAGCTCAACACTTTCGGGCAAGTTTTTAAGCCGTTTAGGGAGGCTCCAAAGTGAAAGTTATTGTGTGTTGACAACACACACACATAGACACACACACATGCGAACACTTGGTGCACATTTCATAAATGCGGTAGAGGACAAACTATTTTTTGAGTACGTTGTTGTTATGATCCTTGTTGTTGTTGCTGTTGCGTGCGCTTTTGATGAAGTTTCCTGGGGCGCCGGTTCCGATCTTAACTTTCGCATATGCCTGAAACCCTGAAACTATGCACACGAGGGCCACAAACTTGTGCCTCCCCAAAGGCGTCCTGCCACGCCCGCTCGCCTGCCTGCCTGCCTGTCCAGCCCACCCATCCGCCTGCCTGCCTGTCGTAAATATTTGCCTTTGTGGCAGGGCATAGCCAGCAGAGCAAACATCTCAGACAGTCACCTCGTCCTCCTGCTCCCCTGCCGCTTGCCCCCCCTCTGCGTATTTGTGTCGCAAGACACACGCTTAGCTGAGCTATTGCTGGCACCTGAAGCGTTGAGCAAAGGCGAGCAGGAAAGTCAATTTATGCGTGGCAGGCCCGAAAGAAAAAAACTTTGTAGCTCAAGCACCACGCGGCGTATGAGTGATATATTGCGAAAAATTTTCAATTTTGCCTACGCTTGGAATGCAACGTATTGGAAAATGCAAAGAAAACCGCATTTTATGCTCGAAAAAGCTAATTAACATCATTTTTACGAGACATAAACTTCCGACAATAAACGCGCTTATTTTCTGTCAGCGAATAAACAAAAGGAAATGTTTTGGCGTCGCGCGTATTTCTTTATATGCGAACAGTAAAGACAGGACAGACACACAGCCCCGTGTAAATTTACGAGGCACTCGTCAAGGGCATCAGGGATCACGCAGGAAAGGGGGGCATGTGTGGGGGGGGGGGGGTACAGAAAGACAGTCAGTCTGCTGGTACTTAACAACTTGGCGTATTTGTTTAGCACGTGTTTTCGTGCGTGGCATATTTGTTGCTTGCTTTTAATTAACAAATGCCTCGAATCGCATTGCTGCAATCATTGCGCTGCTTAATTAGACATAAACGCCAGCTCTAGCTCTAAATTAGTGACCGCATGCCACGTTTTACGAGGCGGCATCAACAACAAAAAAAAAAAAAAAACGAAAACAAAAACAAAAATTTGCAACAAATTTCAATTTAGAATCAACACGCTGCTTATCAACTGTTTGGGAGTTAACATTCATTTCGCTCACGCGCTCTCTCTCTCTCTCTCTCTCTCCTGCGCTGTTAACTGAGACCGGTCTCACGAAGGACCTATGCTAACAGTCTGTTAAAACCAGACAGGAGTCTCTCAGCCAAGTGATTCATGAGTTCCTGAAATACGTGAATTCTAAATTAAAACATGCAATTTAATTTTGGAAAGTAATGTTTATTTTAAAATTAAAAATTGCTTTAAGAAAATTTAGTTAAAAATAAAGAAAAGAAAGCTTACTTTTCGTATGCATATACTCCTTAGAGGCCTATCTGGGAGTAAGCGTCTAGTAAGTATGCTGTGGTGTCTTTTCAGCCTGTCACTATACCATGAGATCTGCTCTTCCACTGTATGCAGGTTTAGATCCCGGTGAAGGGTAGTTCCACGTACATAATATGGACAGTCTGTAATGGCACGCATGGCACGCTGTATACGCTTGTAGTTGAATTTTGCAGATATACCCCAGATCTGCTGCTTTTTTGCTGATGCTGATTAAGAATGTATGCACTTTGTAGGTTCTGAGATGTCTCCTAAGGTGTGTGCAAACTTCTGGCCAAATTAATATTTAGTATCCGGAAATATGAATTTATCTTCTGCTAGTGTTTAAAAATTGATTTAAAACTATTAGTTGCTTCTTACTGTCCTTTAATTTAGAACATAATTTAAATTGCATTTAACTGCCAACAAAAGAGCGCAAAATCAATTTCATTACTAATACCTGCTTGGGCGCACTTAATTAATATGCCAAAATCATTTAAATTCCTTATTTAATTGCAGTTTTTGCGCCAGAAACAACACTAGACCGCTCGCTGTGCCATGTGATATATTGACAAAGCTGTTTAGCCAGAAATTAAATACATTTGCATAATCAATTAAATCGTAAATCGCAAAATGCCATCAATATGTATTTTTGACTCCGTTGCCGTTTGTTTGCACTAATTGCATTACGAGTATGTGCAGCAGTTAAATTGTAATCAATATTTTAACATTTCGAGCACGATAATTGTATGCAGGCATTTAAATTTCATTTCCTTCCCCCATTCCTAAGTGTTCCCATTGCCAAGATGACGAATACTCACTTAGAGGCATCACTCAATGTCAACGTTCAATTGGGCATTTTGGGTACACTCGTTTCGCCCCTTTGTCATGTTGAGTGCAGCTGCAGCTGGAGAGTGCTTCTTCACGCGCAGACACTGCCCCATCGGCCCATCGAGTTGAGTATCTAATTGCAGTAAAGCATTTGCCAGACGAGTGCTTCAATGACAATCATAAGCATAGCTCATCATCGACCCTATTAATAGCCCTGGCAAATATTTGCGCATTGATCTTGCACTTAAGTGTGCAGATTATAAGCCTGCATCTAAGTGACTAAGTGCAATTCAAACTAAGACAGGTTTGATTAACACTGAAGAGGTTGAGATAAAAATCAACAAGACGAAAAACTTTCACACGTTTCTGATTTTACATTGTATTAACACGACATTTCAAGAACCGTATTACAAAATTAAATATAACAAGTAAGGAAAGCTACAGTCGAGCGCACCCAACCGTAAGCTACCGTTCGACTAACATCGTAGTTGCGCTCCAGAAATGTCAATAGATAGTGCTAACTCGCTGTCAAACACACATACAGACACTATGCTGCAATGACACGGGCAGCGGAACTAAGGAAAACGTTTTCTTGATTAACTTGGCATCTTTAATTTGAAATAAACTTGAGCTGCGTATGGTATACAGGAACCATATTGCCAAATTTCTTGTCTCTAGCTTTTGTAATAGCTGAGATCTAGACGTTCAGACAGACGGACAGACGGACATGCCTCATCGACTCGGTTAGTGATCCTGAGAATAAATATATATAGTTAATGGGGCCTGCCATGTCTCCTTTTGCCTATTACATACTTTAACATAAACTAAGTTTGACCATTTTCAATGGTCGAATAGTATAAAAACAAATTCAAATTTTATTTTAAGTTAAGATTTAATTTACCTTAAAGCTAAATATTTCGTATTTTGTTTACTATACTTTAAATTAAATTTAATATTATTATTATATTTTTACTACAATATTATATTATTTTTATATTGAATTATTACATATAAGGTATATAGTAAAATTAAGGCAACTATTTGGTGGACTTTTTAGAAATAAATAAATAATGCATAACTATAAATATAGTCTTTAATTGACAATTTCTTTCAACGTACAGATCGTTTTATACTTGGAAAGACAAACAAATGTAGCTTAGAACTTACTTTGACCCTCTTGATTTTTCCCCATTTGCAGTTCTCCCCTTACGGTATTATCCAATGGTCAAAGTTCAATTGCAGCAGATGTGTCGTCTTCTTTGTGGTAGGTTAAGTGAGAAGCAGAGCGATAAGCTCCACAAAGTGAAGCAGACACATGCCACACACAATGGGCCACACACTCGCACAGCGCAATTCACAAGAATAACAGATGATTGATCAAAAGTTTCCAGCTATCAATAAGTTATTAGATAACACGTCTTCGTCGTCGTCGTCGTCGTCGTTGTTGTTGCACTCCCTGCCTGGCAGGCTGGCAGCCTTTGAGTGCACACTTCAGAGCTAATCGACACGCGGCCCAAGTGCTTCATATAAAAGGCCACGTCTTGCCAGAGTCCATGGTAGTGTGAACAGAAAATAGCGCAGCGAGTGTACGGTGCAGCGAGTGAGCGAATCGAACTACTAAAACAAACACGCGAGCAAAAGGGGGACAGTGAAATAATGAGAGTGTTAGTGCTGGCTGGAGTGTTAGCCTTGGCGTCCTTGGCAACGCTGGCCGTGGCCAGGAAACCAATGGCCGCGCGCTATGACAATTTCAGAGTGTACAAAGCTTTTGTCAAGGATACTGAGCAGTTGGAGGAGTTTAAAAAAATTCATCAGCGCTTACAAGTAGGTCCCGTAGGACCCTGAGGGGCCAAGTCCTTCACTGAGCTGAACTTTTTGGCCCATTTCAGGTTCACATGCTGCAGGAAATTGGCGTTGCCAATCGCAGCTATGACGTTGTTGTCGGGCCTCAGTACCATCGCGTCTTCGAGCGGACCCTCAATTTGTTGGATATTCAATTTGAGATAGTAATCGAGGATTTGCAGGCGTAGGTGCACAGGGAGGAGGACGAGGAAGTAATTCGTAAAACTAAAGGGAAACTTTTTCGTTTAGATTGTTGGATGAGTCTGTCTATGACGAGGATGCGCCTATGGACTGGGTCACCTACCATCCGTTGGATAAGATCTACGAGTGGGTAGACGAGCAGTGCGCCACCCATGACTATCTTGATTGTAAGGTCATAGGTCACTCCTACGAGGGACGCCCCATCAAGAGCGTCAGGCTGTCAAAACGCGAAGGCAACAAGGCGATTGTCATCGAGGGCAATATTCATGCCATGGAATGGATTTCCTCCGCAACGGTCACCTACATTCTGAATCAGCTCATCAACTCAGAAGATGCTGAGATACAGCGTCTGACTGAGAAGTACGACTGGATTGTGCTGCCCATGATGAATCCCGACGGGTTTGTCCACACACACGAGGTGGAGCGTCTGTGGCGTAAGAATCGCCGTCCCAATGGATATAGAAACCTAACCGGACCCTGTTACGGCGTCGACATGAATCGCAACTTCGATTATCACTGGGGCGGAGCAGGCTGGAATATCGATGATCCTTGCGATCATTGGTTTGGCGGCGAAGAGCCCAACACGGAGCGGGAGATACTCGCATTGCAGAACTTTGTCAGCTCTTTCGAGGATGGCTACATACGCGCCTACATGGCCTTCCATGCCTATGGCCAGTACGTGCTGCTGCCCTATGGACACTCGAACACCGAGTTCCCGCCCAACTATGATCAGATGATGCGCATTGCCGCCGCCTTTGCCGACGGTGCTGTGCAGCCATATGGCTCTGATTTTACCTACGGCGCCAGCGGGTTATTGAACTGTAAGTATCGAAGTGAAAAGTGAGAGAGAGAGAGAAGGAGAGGGAGTATGAGAAATTTGAAATGTTATTGACCTGCCTCTCGTTCGTCTCTTTGCAGACGTTGTCTCGGGCGCTGCCAAGGACTGGGCCTATGGCGTTAAAAATATTCCATTCACCTGCACTGTGGAACTGCGTGATAAGGGCACATTTGGCTTTTTCCTGCCGTCCAATCAAATTACGGAAGTCGGCGTCGAAGTCACCGAGGGTCTCAAATCTCTCGTTGTCAAAGCAACCGAAGAGGGTATTTTCGATTGAGTGGCCATCCGAGGATTTGCTTGCTTGCTCTAGAATAAATAGCACGATTTTAAACTTTTGTTAAATATGATAAATACATTTGCCATGACAACCAGTGTTGTCCGTTACTCTCCATAAAAACAATAAAAAATAACAAAAATAGACAGAAAATTAAAATAAAGATAGCAAAGTCTCGAGCAGCAAGAAAGTAGACGAATCGTTTTGTCCGTAAATTGGCTAACTTGACAACACTGATACGAACACACTGCGTATGTGTAATGTAGCCGTGCTTTCAACTGCTTGGAAGCAGTGAGACACAACCAACAACCAACTGCTTGAGCAGTGTCATGCAGTACACGCGACAAGCAGTGCTGGTACGTGTCTAGGCTAAGTCATTTAACAGCTGACTGTATTCACAACTGTTAAACAAATGTTAAAAAGGAATTTTGTGTTGCCTACTTCCAGGTGCAAATTGCAGGTGTCGGCGGAAAAACCGCCCCCCGGCTTTTCTGAAAAAGATTTAGTGCTTTTTAAAATTTTATAAATTGCTTAAAAGACCAATTAACGATTTGCAAGAGATTTCAAAACGATTGGTCGGCCCAGTTTTCTACAACAATTGCGCAAAAACGGCGCACGTTTTCCTTGCAATTTGAGCGCGTGCAGCCTACAATTTTCAACTTTTTGGAAATCCTTCTTGAAGGACGCTAGCCAGGACTGTTCTGAAACAGAATGAATTCTTTTTTTTCATTTTCGCTTTTCCGTTTTCAAGCAAACTCGCAAAAACTTCAGGCTCCCTTCACGGTCGACACACGCACTTTTTGGCCCCGCGAACGCGCCAAAAAGACGCACAAACGCTATCTGCGGCCGTTCGCCCAAAAATCGAATTTGAAAATTTAAAAAAAATTCCGTTATTCGAAAAAAAAACTGCTTGTTTTTTCGCTAACAGCGCGTTAACAGCGGATTTATCGAGTCCCCTGGCACTGCTTGCAACAGTCTGTTAAAACTTAACATAGCGCGGTGAGAAACTGTTACCGCTCTGTTATCTATTTTTTTCAGAAATGTTTTTGAGGTGGGGGCGCGTAAAGAATGTTATCGATATCGATATCGATATGTTATCAATTCGAAGACTCGGTGAAAGATCAACATTTTTTTTTTACAATTAATAATAATTCAATTAAAATAATTCAGAAAATAAGAAACAAATTTTGAAAGTCCAATATGGGGTTGTCTCTATTTTGTTTAATTAAAAATAATTATTTAATAAAATGTATTTTTAATTAGTGTTGAATTATTGGATATTAATATGTTAATTTGTAATAAAAGTTATTTTGGAATGGAAAGAAACTAGACAGCTGAACCTCACTGTTACTATCTCGCGGTTTGATGCTTAATAAAGTTAATTGCGGGAGGGTAGGGTATGAATGTATTGAGTAAGCTTAAGTGAAACAATTTAGTAAATTTAAATGTTTTTTGGCTGTATAGCCTCAGGCTAAGCATATTTAAAGCATGTTTATAACTGACTCTGTTGGCTGAGATTGCGCCCAACACCCAGTACTGCTCATATCACTTATGGCCTCTCACCTCTGCTTATCGCTCTTCGGCAATTACGAGGCAAACTAAGTGTTTGGCTTCAATTACATGTAGTTAGAGGTGCTTATACTGCTATATTAGGTTCGGGTGCGGGTCAAGCAACTCTACTTGAAGCCATCCGCACACAATTAAGCCAAAAGTGTGGCCTCTTATCAGGCTCATTAGCATTACGGCCTAAGCTGAGCCAGTCACGTGAGCGTCGCCGGAGTCTTCATTGATTTCACCTATCGCGCATTTGCCGAAAAGGAACTCAAAGCAGCAGCGGGGAGTGAAGAGAGAAAGGGGTGGATAGGCATTTCTTAAATATGATTTCGCTGCGAGCATAACAGTTTCACGCTCTACGAGAACTTCTGTTTTATGTTAATTTCGCCATGGCAAACACATGTAGAAATTGCTGACCTTTTATTGCCAATAACCTGCGCCATTTGAGACGCATTTCGTTATTGTTGTTGTTCCGCTCACGACGCCCACGTGACATAAAAACCTGCTGCAAGGCGATGCCTGCTGGAGGGCAAAGTTAATTGAAAATTTGTCGGAAGCAGTCGGCGCCAGTTAAAGGAAAACTGCTCGGATCCGTTAATGCCTACACATTTCCGTTTCTTTCGCTCTCCTTTTGCTTTTGGCATTTTATTTGCTTTGCATATTTGATTACAGGCAGCAGCTGAGCAGCCGAGCAGCCGAAGCAGCCCAACCTGGCTGGGCTAGGTACAGGTATTTGGGCTGGCACACACTTATCAGGTGTCAAAGACAGGGCTGAGGCCGATAGGACTGAGTTGCAATGCGTGGAGGGAGGCAGCATTTCTTGGTATTTCTTTGCCAAGCACATTTTATAGAGTTCAAATCTGAAAGCTGTGTGTGCCGCAAATGTCCTGCGAGCGTGTGTGAGCCTTAGGGATGGGTGCGTGGCATCAAACACGAGCCAAGCAACACGAGATGTGCGAGATGTGAGCCAGAGACAAGGAAGAGGAGAGCCCGTGTGTAATCATAATTCCTACAGTTTGTGCCTTCGTGCCAGCCCGCACCCATCTCCAGCCAGTGTACATGGTTAGGCACTGTATTTGCATATCAAAGCGTTAGGGAGTCATTGAGACGTAAATCATGTGCCGATATTAAGGGCGATCGTATAGTCGCAGATACATGCGAGGAATGGCAGCTCCGCCTCATTATATGCCGAGCTGCGCGCAGCAGTTTACTTGCCGTTGCCTTGCAACCGGAGTGCACTCGCGAGGGCATGCAACACGGAAACAGCTACAACGACGACGTCAGCCTCCCACACGCTCCATCATAAATAGCACTACATGCGCCGGCGGCCGGATCAGAGTGAGATGCGGCTGTGCGAGTTGCGAGATGCAGCGCGTATCTGCGTTGGACACGTGAAACCATCATCAATCTACTGGCAACGACAGTTTTAACGACTTCTTGCGGATTACTTCAAACAAAATAACCACTTTGTAGTCGAGGGAAATTTTATGTTTGCCCCGGTCGCTGTTGATGGCCCTCCTGGACTTCTTGGTTGCGGCTTTGGCAGCGACTATGGCTGCAGCTACGTCCTACGGCTTTGGGTATTTGCTGCATTTGGATAAAGTTTTGCAGCATGCCCCGAAAAGTTGCTGGCAAAGTGCAAACGTTAACAGAAATTGCAGCACACACATGCAAAACTCAAACATAAATTTTTATTATTGCTGCAACCTGACGGCAAGCACTTAGTTCTTGCTGCCGACACATGCAACGGCCTCAAGGATGTTGCACAAATTGATTGTGGCCAAAAATGCGAGAAAAAACGATAAGCTAACTCAAACGATTAATAGCCAAGTTTTCAAGCTGAGTGGCTAAGTTCGATAGAACTATCGATAACGCTGAGCTTACATTGATCACGAAAACAGCTCTGGTTGTGTGCGATGTATCGATGGGAAATATCGATTGCGTTGCAGCGCTTAGATGAACAAAACTTATATTTTGAATAAAAGAAAAAATGTAATTTAAAATATATATTTTTTAAACAACTGTATGTATGTTATGTATGTATGCTAGTATTTAACTTTGCGCCAACTATGACATCAGTTTTTTTTATGTTTTCATGGCAATTTCTTTTGCAGGAGGCAGGCACAAGAAATCCACATAATGATCTACCTTTTGGCAGGTATTTTTAATTAAATTTAAAACTAGTTGAATAAATGCTAAAGGCAGGACCAGAGAAAACACACAGAAACAACCCTCGAAAGGCAGTGCAGCAGCTGTTGCTGTTGCTATTGCTGCTGCTGCTGCCTGTGTTGTTTTTTTTAGCCATTGCATTGCTTTTGGCCAGAAGATGTGGCGACTGAGGCGCAGTCGAGCGCAGCGCATGAAAACCAAAACGTTGAATCCCTACAAAAGGCTCGCCAGCGGCTGCGGCCAGTTTGTTTCTCTTATATTTTTTTTTCTTCTTCTGTTTCTTTCGCTGTGTCCCTTTTGGAGCTGGTTCCCCCAGGAGCGGCAGGAGCAGATGCGACAAAGCTTCATTAAAATTAACAAAACTTAATTGCAGCTTACGTGGCACGTAACATGTTGCAAATGTGTTTTGCAATCTGTTTGATGGCCCCTACAATCAGCACACAGCGAGTCGCCGAGTCGTCGTCGTCGCCGCATTGGGGAGCAGGAGACACACCTGCCGCTGCCGCTGCCTCTGCCACTGTCCAATGATGATCGCAGTCAGGCAGGGAAGCATTCAGCGAGTCTGCCTGCCAAATTTGATGTATTGCATTCGGGGACTTATGTAGCTGGCTGGCAGCCGGCAGGCAGGCAGGATACGCAGATACTCTGATCCTGCGTGCCGCAGTCGCAGATTGCAGCTGCAAAAAGGATTAGTGCACGCGTGCGTTCAGCTGCAACTGGTTGCAGGGATGACGATTTGCGGCAAGCAGGACGCAGTAAACAGAGGGGTGGGAGGTAGCAAGTAACGAGCAACTGGCAAGTGGCAAAGTGCAATTGGAGTCTTGCGTGCAACTGTTATTGACAGCCTCCCCTCCCTCCCGCTCCCGCTCTCGCTCTCTCTGCTGCTTGCACACGCTGCAGGCATAGAACTTTCCTCGGCTCAATGTGGCCCATTTGGCCTGTCAATGGCTTGTAAGCGGGCCAACTGCAAACTGTTTAGCCCAACTTGGAGTCGAACTTTGGCACATGGCATGTCTGAAATTACGTTAAGCGCTTTAGTGCCTTTGACATTTGCATGCAATATGCCACCCCCGCCCCCGCCCGCTACTCCTCCTCCTCCTGGCAAGCAGTTCCGCCTGCCAAACAATGCTCGCTTCGACAAACTGCAATTACTACGCCCAAAGTGTAACAAAGGTCGATGCTCCCTCAACTGCTGCCCCTGCCCACTGCCCGCTGGATATTCGATTCCCCATTCACCTGCCGACGGCGACGGGTGTCGGCCAATTTGTGTGGCAATTTTTCAACTGGACATCAATTTGAGGCAACTCGCATTTAATTGCAGGCGGTCGACAAATGCTGAAAACGAGCGAGTGTCATATTCATAAATTGTGGCCGACTCTTGCGGGCTGACGCCTGTGGCCAACTATGTGACCATATGGACACAGACAGAGGCAGAGAGAGAGAGAGAGAGAGAGACGGCATACTGCGTGTGGTCTTTGTGGCCAGAGGACGGGGCGTGTGTGCGCGCCAGTTGTTTGAAGTGTGCCCCAATAAACGGCGTCAGTTGGCTTATGCGATCTGGTTTCAAAACAAAGGTTTATGGTTACATATTGCAAAGCGCACAGAGCGTTAATATTTAAACCCGTTCATGTGTATGACGATTAAACGACGCCACACACAGGGCCTGCCGCGCTGTGTCTCCCTCTCCCTCTCTTCCTCAGGCTCTGCCTGCCCCGTAGCCTTTTGGCATAATTTTTGCATTAAGCGCGACACGGCGTCGATTTCAATAATAGCAGCCAGCAGTTTACGCTCGAGTGCGAGTGCATTATTTTAAGGCGAAAGACAACAAAACAACACGACAACACAAGGAGTCCAACTGGCCGTAGATAATATGAAAGATAGCTCATACGCCCCGTTGTGTGCCGTTATCCTGGCTCGAAGGCAGCTGCCATGCTGCGCATTTGTTCCTGTGCCAGCACCGTGACTACTTACAGCATGTTCCTGTGTGTGTGTGTGTTGAGTGCATTATATAAACGCGCTTTTAATAATACGCAACGTATTCATCGCGCTACTTCTGCGATCCCCTCCGCATCTCCCTCTGCATTTGCATTGGCCATAATTGCGAGCGAGTGCGCGGGCCCGCATAAATACGCGATAAGCCAGCGCAATTTAGATATCAATTTGCAGATAAGAAGCGTGCAGATAAACGTAAAGCATCAAACCAAAACTTTAGTGCTCTTTCAGCTCGTTTTGTTTGTCAATCCGAGAGCAACGACTTCAATTAATGCCCATTAAATTGACATTAATCATGCAGCCGCAGCACATTTTATATGCCAAGCATATGTGGCATATATATAGTATACAATATACCAATTACTACTATTCAGTATGTATATCTGCTGGAAACTGCTACTATTTTTTTAATTAAATTCCAATGCACGTCGGCCGCTGCCGCTGCTGCTGCTGCTGACGTTGACGTTGACGTTGATTCCGCTCTGACGGGTCTCATGTAAATTCAATATAAATATTTAAGTATTTGCCACATGCTCATTTTTAACAGCACCTGCAGCTGCAATGGCAGCGGCAGCGGCAGCGGCAGCGGTAACTGCCTCTCGCGCTGCTCGCGTGCAAATCAAACAGCGGCTACAAGAGTTGCCGCGTCCGGCATCGTCCGCTGTGCTGGTTCTGTCCGTCCTTTTGCATAACCAAATACTCGCGCAGTGCACAAACACGTGAGGTTTCTCCTGCTCCCGTTGTTGCCTCCTGTCGTTGCTGTTGCTGTAGCAGTTGCTGCAGTGTCTCTGCATGAGTAACGATGCCAGTGCGACAACTGCCCTCCAGTTGTTGAGCTGCTGATGAGTGTACTACACCTGCCCTGCCTCCCTACATGCACAGCTCCTTCAACAGTTTGAGTTCTACTTCCACTTTCATAGCTACAACCGCACCTCCTCCTCCTCCCTCTACCTCCCCTGCCCGCTGCCCGAATACAGTTCATGGTTCAATGACAAGCAACTTTGAGTGGACACAACACTCGCTCACACACACACACACACACCCGCTAGTTGGCCCTTAGCTGTTAGCTGTTAGCTGGCACCAGTTATTTGTCTGTGGTTTGGCACTGTTGACACCCTCCCGCCACGCCCGCATCTGCCCCCGCTTCCACTTCAGGACAGCTATGCCACACACGCCCTGCGGCCTGCTTTCCCGTCAACAGTTTTTGCTGAACGTTTAATTATAGAGCTATTTCTGACAGGGCATCATATGAGAAGGCCTGAATACTGTTTTCTGTAATTAACTGTTGATTATGAAGAGCAAGGGGTGCAGGTTGTGAATGATATAAGAAGAATATGAGGGATAAATAGGCCAAGAAAATATGCAACAAATATTTTCAGTAAACTTTAAGTTAACACTTGAATGTTATCCATTATATTATTACAATTTGCCAATTGACAATACAATTTGGGAAAATATTTATTGTTATTGTTTTTTGTGGTCATAATTAAGCGTATACTTTATTTTATTATCGCTCGCTCGCTGGGCATTTTAATTGTTTGTTCTCCCCTGGCACAACAATGGCCCATTATGCTGAACTGCCTTCGAACTAACAAAACAACAATGGGGAATTTAAATATTGATGCAAACGAAAGTTGCAAAAACACGATTGATTACAAATTATTTCATAGTTTGGTTAACTCATTAAACAATAAAGCGCAAATGGATTTATTCATTTAATCGCATTTAGTATACCATATTTATTCATATAAATTTTATACGTTTTTTCTTTTCTCCAGCTCGCTCCCCTTTTAGTGAGTGGTTTTTTGCATTCTCCCCCGTCATGTTCTGTCGGTTCCGGTTCGGTTTTTTAGTCTGCTATATTTGCACAGTTGATACTCAAGTCCTTTGGAAGCACCCCCTCAAATAGAATGTTCGCTTGGCCGTTTTTTTGCTTAACGAAGTGGAACTTGCGTGAGGCAAGTCATAAAACAAAAAATGGAAAAAGTTAGTGTGCTCACAAGGAGGGCTTTCGAGATGGAGATACCTCTTGCGAGGGTTAACAGTCCCTACAACAAATTGCTGTGTTTATTGTTAAAGCATTGCAAATGTACAGCTCCCAGAACTGAGATATATGTTCAATATTATATAGTTATTTACATTTTACATTTACATTTTAAGTCTATTTTGGCTTGTCACTTCATTTCGCCTTGGCGTGCGAATTTTGATAAATTTAATCGACTCATTCTATCGACTTACCGCCACTTTCGATAAATCATTGAGCAAGTCTTAAAATTAGTGTTGGATAAGCTAAAAATAGCGAATGTAATTGAACCACATTAAATAAAAAATATTTTTGAGTGAATGACTAAATATATTAAATGAATCAGTTAGAAATAAAGTTTATCAGTGACTTACAAAACATAAATATTATTTTATAGTGCAGAGATATATTTTAAATGTAACAATAGTTGTATATAATCTGCATCTCATGCTTGCTTAAATTCCCTCGTACACTAGCTTCTATTTCGCAATCCTTACCTTTTGCCTTTGTATTCACTCAATTCAATTACAGCCCTTTTAATTGCGCTGCCTTTACAGGGTATTAAAATTATGTTCGCCTATTTTTTCAGTCGAGTTTTATGTGCGCTTTTCACTTGACTTTACTCGTTATAAGTACAAGTTGTAAAGCCGAACAGACTCTGCACTGGGCCACAGGCCATGGCTATACACGTCCAGGCACAGAAGGCTAGTTAATTCCGGGCAACGGGGCGGGGCAAACGGGGCGTTCTAAACTCATTAAACCCCGCATGGAATGGTAGTCAGAAATTAAATGGCAGAGCTTACAACAGATTTGTGGCGGGTGCCACGAAAACGTTGCCCCGAAACGAAGTTGACCATAATTTAACCGTTGTGTGGGCAGTCGGGTGTGTGTGTGTGTGTGTGTGCGGGCGGTGCGGTGGAGGCGAAGGGGGCGTGGCTGGTGCTGTCAACGTTTAAATTGCGGTTGCAGCGACAAAAATGAATAAGTGGGCGAATTCGCATTTCGGATGCAACATTTTAAATGATTTCCAGGCAGCCGTCGCTGCTGCTGCTGCTGCAACTCGCTACCGCATGCAATTTGCCGGGCATCAGCAGGACACACACACACACGCACACAGGGAAAGAGCACACTAGGTGTACGGTGCACCAGCACAATGCAGGCCGCAGTGACCAATTCTGCAAATGAACAACGAGCTGCGCGGGCTGCTGCTGCTGCTGCTGCCGTGCCCGGCTGCCTGGGCAGGGCTGGTCTGCCGTTCAATGTCCACACTTTTCACATTTGCGCTGTTCATATTTCATTCTCAATGACGCTGACAGGACAATGTGGTAAGCGAGCCGTATGCGACGAGTCCTGCCGTGTACTCCACCAGCAGCGGCGTGTCTGCGCGCACCCTCAATGAATCAAGGAGTGTGTGTGCGTGTGAGTGTGTGTGTGTGTGCATGACTTGATTTGCATGCTGCAGCTGTGTGCGGGTGTGCTCGTGTGTGTGTCTGTATGTGTGAGGCTGCCGCTTGCTTACACTGATTCCAACTGATGAAGTTGGCGTTTTATGTGCGGTCGTCGGGACACAAGCAGCAGGACACGCAGTCCCGCCGCATTGTTTATCGCCAACAACAGACACAAACTGCTGGACAGCAGCTTTTCCCTTCGCCTCCCCCTCTGACCCCCCCCCCGTCGTTCGAGTGCATTAATCAAAAGTTCACTGTCAACCAAAGGAAATTTTTCGTGTGCACAGAAATTTCGTCATAATTAAAAATAAATAAATAAAAATCAAAGAGCTGCAAAAGGAAAAGCAGCAAGGATCAGGCAAGGAATGCAGCAGTCACAAATGAATGCATAAATGAATGAATGAGCGACTGCAAAGGGATAAGAGCAATACAGAGACAGAGAGTGAGCGGCAGGGGAGCTTGGGCAGGGGCGCGGGCAGAGCGCATATGTTATTGGCAAACGGAAACAGGACTCCTTTTGTGTGCTCAGCCAGGCAGGCAGCTGACAGTTCTTATCCTCGCACATTTCTTTCTGCAGCACATCGAACGGATATGCGCAGGAAACCTCAAACACAGGCACACCCGCACACTCGCACACACACGCTGACATATTCACACCGGCACTCACACTCGCACTCACACTCACATTCACACTCGCTGCTTGCCCTCGATTTCGATTCATCTTTGGGCTTGGCATTTGTTTCCTTTGACTGTAACCGAGAGAGCAGCAGGTGATATACCTAACGATTTCCGGCTTATGATTTGACTTTGTTCCCTCCTTCCTTATCCTTTTCCTTTTCCCCTTGCCCTGCTGCCCTCCGCTCGATGCCATCAATTATAACTGGATTTTGCATCAGCAGCTGCTTTCCATAAAAGTTTTCATCTGCGGGTCGAACCTTCTGATGCATCGCCTGCCAATCAAGGACACGACACACTCACACACACACACCCGAATACACACACACAATCAACGCAGTCAAGGGTTATTAATTGCGACCATTGACCCGGCCACCTCTCGCCGCTTTACTCCCTTTATGCTACACCCCCGCGCTGCGTAATAACTCTAATGGCACTTGAGCTCGAGCCGCGCGCTTTGCGGGGTAATAAGAAAAGTTTAACTTTATGATTTCTTGCTTAGCAAGCGGCAAGTGAAACAACACGACTGGCTCAACGTGGCGGACGGCCCACGTGGCGTATGCTTGTTGTTGTTCTGCGGGTTTTGGGCACAATAAAAGCATAAAGTGACAACAAAGCGGCGAACAACAAAATAAATAAATCACAACAAAGCAGACAGACACAAGCGCCGACGCACACACACACACACCGATACACACACACACCGATACACCAAAAATAGCACGCACAGCAAATGCTGAAAAAAAAGCATAAGACAGAGTGCAAAAGCAATTTACGCACTGTCAAATACCCTGTCAATCTAAGTTGTTGACGTGTATTAGGCAAATTTACGGAGTATCCAAAGTTAGGCTTTAAAATAGATGCGACTTATTGGAATGAGTAATTTTCATAGTCGAGATCAACTGATAATTCTCTTAACCTTGCAGTATACCCTACCTGCCCAATCCAGCTGGGACAGTTGTGCAGCTCTTGAGCAGTTTATTGTTGACAGGGTATAAATAGCAGCGGCAGCGGCAGCAACAATAACAAGTACGGCAAAAGTTTTAGTTGTCCTGCTTCGCTTTTGTTCTTGCTCGTCCTTTGCCTTAGCACGCGATTCATATTTTTCTGGCAAGGCACAGGGCAGAGGCGCCGTCGCTTCATATGCCGCTGCTGCTGCTAGGCAGCTTATTGTTGCTCTACGTACTCGGATTGTATGTTGTTCTTACTATTGTTGTTGTTGCTGTTGTTGCTGCTGGCATTTATTGTACGCCAGTTGACACAATGCACAACAAGGTGGGCGTAGACAGGGACCTGAGCACGATTCAGCCCGAAAACGGAAACTTTGTCATTGTTAGGTTGTTTGTGGGTCCCTTTAGTCGCTTCCTTGCGTTCTGGCTCTTCTTTTTCCCTCTCACTCATCCTCATCCGCATCCTCTACCCCTCATCCGCCCCTGCCCCTGCCCCTGCCGCTGTTAAGCATTTCCGGCTTTTATTGTTCTTGAGCTTGGGCCACCACTAAACGCTTCATCATTGCGCACAGTTTTCATTTCCTTTTCTTGCTTTTTTTCTGCGCTCGACTCCTTCGCCGTTTTCCCAGGCTGTTAGGGTTACCGTCTGCATCGAATTGGTGTCGTTGCACGTTGAAATATTTATGCTGCCCCTTGTTAATTTATAATGTGCTTGCTCCGCTTACGCCGCCGCCCGGAAAGGGCAGCCAGCTCAATAGCATTTTTAGCTTAAAGCAATGGCCACTTGTGCATGTCCTGCTCATTACGAGGGTGAGCCCCCAAGCCCCCTCTGGCCCAGTCCCCTGACCGCCTGACTGTCCAACCTACCTGGCTGCACCCTGGTGACGGCGCGGAGGGGCAGCATTTCTGCATGTCTCGACGAAAATCACCTTAGGAGCAAAGGCATCACGAATTTCTCACAAAAGTTTTGCATAAATTTTCGTGAAAATTTACGAGCTGCGAGCTGTGTGAAGTTTTCTGCGCTCTCCTTTATTTTTATTATTATTTTTATTTTCCTTTATTTTTTTTACGTGTAGTCCGCTTCTTTAGGCCCTCCCTCCTCCGCTTCTGTTATTCGAAATTTACGATACAATAAATTTTGTCAAACATTTGAAGTTGCAAAGCAGCCGAAACCCCCAAAGGAGTTTTCACTCTCTCTTTCTGTCTCCCTCTCCCTCTCCCTTACCCTAAGCCTATCTCTTTCTTTCTCAAGGCACCAATACCCGTTGCCGAAACCGATGCGGAACGCGTTTTCTCAATGCCGGCACTTTTTGCGTCCTCAACCGACTTTTGTTTTTCTTTGTTTGATAAGCCATTAGTCAAAATGACAAACGTTTAGGTTGATTTAAATTGGAAAGATTTACAGTTCGCAGAACGGTTAAGCGTATCCAGATTGAAAACAAGTACACGAACAAGTACTTCGGGGCGGCTGCGTTCGAGATCATATAGGCTCAGGGCAAAACCCACGACAAGGCAATCGAATCGAATCGTATGCAACCCTCGGTTGTTCTGGGTAATCGATTAGGCGGCATCATGTATATTTTTTTTAGTCTTTACACTGTCACAAAATGTTACGATAATACGATAGGCAATACTGTCACTAATACACTAAGTCGAAAGACGTTTTAACTTTCTGTAAGGAATCAATAAACCTCAATATTTTATTATAATTCTTTAAACATTTATTTGGACTATTCATTGAAAAGATCTCTTTTCAAAAATGTACAAGTTATAAACTTATAAGCAATGCTTTAAAAGTCATTTGAAAAAATAAGACAATGGACAAAAATTTTGTTGTTATGCTGTCAAGAATTTCCATCTTTACATTAAAAAAATATAAAGGGATTATTCTAAGAGATGAGTCTTACTAAACATATGTTTAAACATTCCATAATCTTTTTTTTATATATATGCATATTGAATATTGAATTTAGCTGCTTTCTCACTTACGTAGCGAAGTAGCTTTTTAAAATATGTTCTTAAACAATTTTAGGACAGCCACTTATAAAAAATGCTCAAATTGTTATTTAAATAACTCTTATCCTGTCAAAAATATGTAGTTTCTATACGAAACCTATTGTTAAGCAGCATACTTGGAAAGATAAAATGATAACTTGCTGCCAATATTCTTATTAACAAGAAAGAAAGAATGCGCGCAGTAATAAGAAGCATGTAAGTTTTATCAAGATAGCTCTAAAACTGAGAGACTAGTTTGCGTTGCAACAGACGGACGGACAGATGGACGGATGAACAGACGGACATAGCTAGTTTGAGTCTCCTATTGATGCTGATTAAGAATATGTACACCTTATAAGCTCGGAGATGTCTCCGAAGGTGCGTTGCAAGCTTCTGGCCAAAATTAATATACCATCTGCAATGGTATAAATACGAGGGTCGTTTGATAAGACCGTGACTTTTTGTATTTGCCGCGCACCTGCTCTAAATACAACACCGCTCCTGTCAGCAGTTATCGATTAACAGCTGACTGTAAAATTTTGAGAAAGCTGCGTTTTTGGTTTGCGTTTTATAGGCATTGAAAGCAGACGATCTCGTGAATTTTAACGAAAATGGAAAAAGTGAATTTCGTGTGCTAATTAAGCATTATTTTTTGCGTAAAAATCCATCACCGAAACCAAGGAAAGACTTGATAAATATTATGGGGACTCTGCACCATCAATTTCAATGGTTAAGAAATGGTTTACTGAGTTCCGTTGTGGTCGTACCAGTACAAGTGATGCCGAACGTTCAGGTCGCCCAAAAGAGGTCGTCATGCCAGAAATCGTCGACAAAATCCATGGAATGATATTGGATGATCGGAGAATGAAAGTGCGTGAGGTAGCTGAGGCTGTAGGCATCTCAACTGAACGGGTACATCACATTTTACATGAATATTTGGACATGAAAAGCTTTTCGCGCGATGGGTGCCGCGATTGCTCCACACGACCATAAGCGCAACCGTGTGACCATTTCAAAGGAGTGTTTGGCGATGTTCAACCGCAATCCAAACGAATTTTTGCGCCGTTTCGTTACCGTAGACGAAACATGGATCCACCACACCACACCAGAGACCAAAGAACAATCAAGACAGTGGGTTTCTCCGGGTGAACGTGCACCAAAGAAGGCCAGGTGGGTCTGTCGGCCAACAAGGTCATGGCCACAGTTTTTTGGGATGCACAAGGTATCATTCACATCGATTACCTTGAAAAGGGTAAAACGATCACCGGCGAATATTATTCAGAGCTTTTGGACAGATTCGATATTGATTTGAAGCAGAAACGACCGCATTTGGCGAAAAAAGTGCTGTTCCATCAGGACAATGCACGGGTGCACACGTGTGTAGTCAGCATGGCAAAATTTCATAAATTGGGCTACGAACTGCTACCCCATCCAGCATATTCTCCAGATTTAGCCCCCTGTGACTATTTTTTGTTTCCAAACATGAAGAAATGGCTCGGCGGTAAGAGATTCGGGTCAAATGAAGAGGTCATCACAGAAACAAACGACTATTTTGAGGGCCTTGAGAAAACCTATTATTTGGAAGGAATAAAAAATTGGAAAACGCTGGACTAAATGTATAGAGCTAAAAGGAGATTATGTTGAGAAATAAAACGCTTCTTTGACGAAAAAAATATATTTTATTCAAAAAGTCACGGACTTATCAAACGACCCTCGTATGTTTTAACTTTTTAAGTAATCGAGAACCCTCAATATTAAATCTTGATATTTATGTTATCGTGAAAACCTTGTCAGTCTTCCTTTTGCATGACAGAGCTCTATCAGACCTGTTTTAAAAAATCATGCAGGCTAAAAATTGTTATCAAGGGCCAAAAGTTTATTTAACTTGTTTTTGAGTAAAGTTTTCCCCACTGTGCACTATACTCTGTTTCAGAACCACAAAGAACTATTTAACTTTCTTTAATCTTCCTTACACGATTATTAAAATTTCGATAACCCTTAATTGATTTATTATTTAATACAGCATTCCACCCAAAAATCTTTATTTATCTGCCTTCAATCTACCTATTTTTTGAAATAGCTCCATCAAAGCTCTTATCTAAATAATACAGGTTATACATTTAAAAACAACGTTTAAAATCCCATTAAAAATAACACGTAAGACCATGTAAATAGTTGAGAATATTGATTACAATTGCCTGGAGATGTGTGCGTGATAGACAACTTTTAATATCCAAATATAACTGCGATTTCTAGCAAACAAGCAAACAGCAAAAACAACAGCAACAAGAAATACCCTAGCTATTTTTCTACACCCATATCAATTGCCGTGATTTTTTTTTGGAAAAATGCTTTTAGCTCGGTGATGCATAAAAAATTCAAAAGCCGCTTTGCCGCACATATTTTCTCGCACGGGGTCTGCGAATCGGATTTGGGCATATCGAAAAGGGCCGCCAGAAAGTGTTCGTAGTATTTTGCATTCAATGTTTGCCCCTGACATTTTTCACGTTTTTCCAAGAGTGTGGGTTAGGGTGTGTGTGTGTGTAGTGTGTGTATTTTTTCTTCTTCTTCTTTTTGCTGTTGCACGTTGCACGCTGCACGTTTGCTGTTGCTCTGGGCACGGCCCGCAGTTGCAGGCAGCAAATTTTGCACTAGCCCCATTTAGTTGTCGTTTTGTCTCTGTTCATACGCTTCGAGAGGGTAGTTGCACTTTGTTAGGCAGTATGTGACAATGTATGTCGGGTATAATGTGCAAAAATATTAAAAGTACATATAGAAGGATGAAATGATTATCATCGATTACACTATATATAACTTAAAGCAAATCTTACTAAATGATACTATTATGTCTTAAATGATACTATTATGTCTCATTTTTTACTAGGTGATATATTAAAGTTTAAATTTTAAAATACAAAGTTTTAATGTATGAATAAATTTAAAATAAATTAAGTTAAAAACTTTACAATTTTATTTTAATTTTAAAATTAAATTTGATTTATTTAAAGAGCATCCAAACTTCGCTGGGGCATTGAAACTTTCCCATTGCGCTGTACTTTTTTGCTTATTTTGTAAAGGGGTTTTTGTCGCATGTGCAACGGTTTCATATCCTGCACTGGGGCAATTAAGTTCGTAATCTGGGCGACATCTGTACTGCATTCGCCCGATCGCCCTTCGATGCGCTGCCACCCACGATGCGATGGGGGCAACAACACGACCGACAACAATAACAACAACTGCAGAGATTTCTCTCTGTGTGTGCAGCGTTTTCAATTTTTCGTCGACAATTTCATTTTTGTGCGTCGTATCGTTTTTGTTTCCTCTGCTTTTTACAGGGCCAAGGGAAGAAGTAGAAGAGGGGAGAGAGAGGATGTGGAAGAGGGTAGCATACAAAGAGAACGCGGGCAAATGGCAGTGTTGTTTACAGCTTGTTATTAACTCTTTCGAATGTGAATGAAGTTTTTTTCGGCAGAATGGGGCACTTTGGGGGCAGCTGCTGCTGCTGCTGTTGCATGCCACGTGATTCGAGGAGAGTGCTGTAAATTCGCAAATAGCTCAAATGGCAGCTGCATTGCGCAATTGCCACAGTCAGCGGGGGCCGCTGCTCAATTATGTGTGAGCCTAGCAGGATTATCGACGTAGCCAATTTATAACGTCAGTTTTGCAGGTTTAATTGCCAGGAAAGTTACGTAAAAAGTGAGATATGAGATTATAGCTGGGAGCGGAGAAGATTATTAGATAGTATTTTGTGCGAAGTTAAGCTAGTCAAGCGTTATTTAAATTCCCCCTTTAAGCTGTTTATATAACTACGGTTTTTTTTTTAGATATATGCAACATTTTTTCGAGAGTTTTCTTTTGCAAATTCCTCACTTGGTGCTGGGAATTCTACTGGACACGCAAATTGGTTTTCCGTTGCAATTGAACGCATTTCAATGCAATTGCTGACAGCCCCAGTTGGACGATGATTGATGGCAGAACTGCAACCTGAGGACGCCGCACACTTAACCTTCAGAGGCAGTTGCAGTTGCAGTTGCAAGTTGGATTGCAGCCGAGTGCTAGAGATTGATTTCCGATGCGGTTCACCCAAATGAGGAGCAGCAACAGCTGCAGCACAATCAACGAGCTGCTGCTCAGCATTTGCATTGTTAACTACACGTCCACACACACACACACACAACCTGCTTACCTGTGTATGTGTATGTGTGTTAACAAAAGTCCTGCTGCTTCGTAGCTATCTTTCACCTTGTCCATTTGCTGCCATTTGCTGGGGCAACTGCTGCCGCTGCCGTTGAAAATCTGTTGGGCTCACAGCCAGCACGGGCGATGGTTCGACAGCTGCTTGGATTTTGAAGCGGCAGCGTCGCAAAACATCCTTTTGATACTCTGTAAATGAGCGTGCCACTCAAACGGGTGGGCTAGACTTGGGACTCATTAAAATGCAACTCGCTTGTCATATCAAATTGCAGCCTAGATATGCTGACTAAACTCAAGAAACTCAGCAACTAAGCAGCAGAATTTGCATAGAGCTTGGTCTCTCAATAAAACTTAGTAATGTTAAGTTAATTAACAGTTTACTTGCATATTTATTTAATAAACTTCAATTTTAATTTTTAAAACTGTTTCTTTTTTTCCAGGGAATCTGCTCGTTGTGCACCCAGTTCTAGCATATTCTTTGCTTTTTTCTCTCATTTTGTATATGCCTAGGATATGCGTTGTAGATGCAGCTGTCGTGCAGGCTCTCAAAACGCGTAGTAAAAGACAAACACACACAACCAGAGAAAGAGAAAGGAAGAGAAAGAGAGACCGAAAGAGAGTATTATATACGCACGGGCGAGGGCCACACATAGCCATAGCTGAAGTCTGTGCCACATAGCCAAAGGATTTTTATGGCTTTTCAATTGGTTCACGTGCTTTTTTTTCGTTGCCCCGTTCGGCTTGTTCGTTTTTTATCACAGCGCTGGCAGCTGTCAGGCGAGCGAGGCGTTGCGAGTGCTTCGCGTGGGGCATTCATTAGGGGAGCGCTGCATAAAATTCTGGCTAAAAGCAGAGCTCGATGCCAGCAGGCAGGCAGCAGGCAGCAGGCTTGCCTCGATGCTGGTGTTGGTAAGAAAACAAAAGCGTAAGCAAAAAAACACACACACACACACACACACGCACGACAGGCGAGTGGAAGCAGCCAAGCAGCAACAGCCTTGAGTGATAACATCATCATGTGCCTCGCTGTGTGAGTGTTCGTGTGTGTGTGTGTGTGTGCGCAGCGATGCATGCAGGCAACATGCCACGCCAAGCAGCAGCCGATGAAACCCAGAAACTGCAGCAACAGCCGCGCCAGCAGCACCAGCAACAGCAGCAACAACAACGAAACCTTGGCAACGAAAAAGCCGTAGACAAGAACAAGGCAACAGGCCGACAATGAGCCACACGAGGAACAGAGCGAAGCAAAACGAAAGGGAATGAAAGCGAACGCAGCAGGCTGCGTCTATATCGAGTGAGGCAAGGCAAGGTAAGACGAGCAGCAGCAGTAGAAGGAGGAGGGGGAGGAGTAGAAGGAGGAGCAGGCACAAAAATAAAAAAGATTAAATCAGGTAGGAAATTTTCGTTTGAGTTGTGAATTCTTTTGCACCTGCCGTTAGCCGGCAGCCGGTTTACTTGACTTGCCTCAGCTGTTGCCGTTGCCGTCGTTGTTGTTGTTGTTGTCATTCAGATGATTAGTGCGCAGCCTTCAAGCTGCGACTGCGCAGCAACAGCAATAGCCACGGCATACGACAATCTCCTTTGTTGTTGGTTTTTGGCTAACTGTTGCAGTTGTTCTTGTTGTTGTTGTTGTTGTCGTTGCTGCCTCGCGTGCGTGTGCAGGCTCGGGCTGGACGAAAGTCGAGATCTCGCAGCAGAAACCTGTCCACGCATTCATCGCATTTGCTTTGCAGGCATAGCCCGGCTCGAATTGGTCAACAGCGCGTGTACGTGTGCGTGCGAGTGTGTGCGTGCCAGCTAGCATGTTAATGCAAAGAATCAACAGCCTTTGGGCGTTTTGCCCTCATCAAAACAAGCTCACTAAACAGCTGAAAACACCTGCGCTAATTTGCGCGCCTCTCTTCGGGCATTGATTGTTCTGTGCTCTCTCCTTCTGTCACTCCACCTCTCTCTCTCTCTTTTAATTAAAATGGGCGAAACGCATTGCAGAGCTGCCACTGCAGACAATGTTGCAAAATGCTGGGTCAATTAGGAACTTTAACGAAGAATAAATTAGATTTGCCTTGATTAAACGAAAATTGCTGGACATTTTAAAAACCTACATGAATGAATCAAATATCTTAACAATTAACTGTTATAAAATAATAAGATCGCATAAAGTAAGACAAAATAAATTATAAACTTCACTTGAACATGCATAACTTGAAAATATCCACTTTGAATAGTTTATTCATTTTTTATTTGATATTTATGTATTGAATAATTATTTACTATCTTTTCATTATTATTAATTATATATTTGTTATTTAACTATTATTTACTTATTATTTTTGTATTATTTACTTATTATTTATTTATTATTCACTTATAATTTATTTGTTATTTATTTATTATTTATTTATTATGTATTTATTATTTATTTATTATTTATTTATTATTTATTTATTTATTATTTATTTATTATTTATTTATTATTTATTTATTATTTATTTATTATTTATTTATTATTTATTTATTATTTATTTATTATTTATTTATGTTTTATATATTTATTTATTTATTTATTTTTATTTATTTATTTATTTATTTATTTATTATTTATTTGTTATTTATTTAATATTTACTTTTTATTTTTATATTATTTTTGTATTATTTTTTGGTTTATTATTTATTTATTATATACTCGTTAATTATTTATTTAATTTATTTCGTTATTTTATTATTTAGCTTAAGTATTTGTTGTATATTTTTGTTTGTTTTTATAGTTATATAATCACTTTTTTATTTATGTTGTTTCTATTTAGTTAATCATTTATTGTATTATTTATATATTTACGCAATTTTGTTTATTATTTTACTTATGTACAATATAATTTATACATTTTTTTAAAAGCAGCGTAAATAAACTTAAAAAACACATTAATTATAAATGGATCCACAGTTGTTGTCTAAAATAAAAAAGCTATAAATAATACTATTATTAATTTATTTCACCGAATTTTATAAAATTTGTTACTAGTAAGTTTGCAATTAATTTGTTCAATTCAGACAATCTGACCAAGTTGAACCCAAATGCTAGGCAATTTAAATAAAGTGTAATATTTAGAGTAGAAAACCTGCAATAAAAAACGATTGTTTTGTCGCCAGACGAGACCTTTCTGTTGCGGCAGCATCTGCTGTGCGCAGTTGGTTAGATAAAAAGTATATGGAATATGGCATGGAATAAAATTCTAAACCGAAATGCGAAAATGGCCTCGAAGTGAGAGTTAATGGCTTAAATGCAGCGACAATAACGGCTAACAGCAGCCGAGCTGGCGACGAGGCGAACTTGGTGAGCTTGGCGAGCAGCAGGTTTACTTCCAGGCCATTAGCTTAATATGCTCTGACCATAACGAGTACCACACAGGGCAAGAGGCAAGGGGAAGAGGGCGCACTATAAAAACCAGCAATAACAATAACAATATTAACAGACAACGACGGCGGCAGCACCGGCACCGGCAGCAACAACCATGACAAGCAGGCGACAATGAAATGGAAAATGTAAAAAACATGCAGAGCAATGCAAATGGAAGCAGTTGCAAGTTGCTGCTGCTGCTGCTGCTGCTGCTAGGGCAACAGTTGAAAGGGCAGAGGCAGCAACAGCATAGAGGGAGGGAGATAGAGAGGGAGAGAGCAACCACCACCACGCCCATGTGTAGCTGCCTCAGTTGGGCATAGGGAATTGCCGGATGCGCTGTTAGCCGCACGAGTTGGCTGCATTAATGTGCAATGTGCAACAAGCTAGAACAGCGCGCCACAAATTGACAACAAACAAAAGGCAACAGCAAGAAAAATTAAAAACTAAACTGCATGCAACGAGCTAAATATGCAAACTGTAGCAACAGCAGAAACAACAACCACAACAACAACAACTCATGTGGCCTGGCCATGGCAGTTGATTATAAGCCCATTGATGTTGCTGGTCAGCGAGTTCGACCCTCTGTTCTCGGCTCAACTTTGCCCCACCCAACCTTTACGTCTTCCCCTGCCCTCTGCTCCCATCCTCCCTTGGTGTGGCATTAAAAAATGAAAACGAAAATATTGCAAATTGCAATACAACGCAGACAAAATGGCAACAAAGGCCACACAGCACACAACGTGCAGGGCAACAGGCAGCGCAGTCTGTTGCAGGGGCAGCATAGCGAACAGACCTCGCTAACGCCTCGCTTTGCCCCGCCGCGTGGCTTGTGCAACGAAGCGCGCCACCCGAATAGGTTGGTCTGCAGCTTGCTCCTTGGTGGTTTATAGGTGCGCGCACAGCCCCGCACACTCATGGGATACAAAAAGCGCCATTTTTGGCATAGTCTCTCGAATGCCCTCCCCCCGCTTACCCCGGACCCCGCTGCCCCGCGCAACCCTTTGTCGCAACTCCATAACAATTGTTGAAAATTCAACACCAGCGCTGGGCAACAATGCCGCTAAATAAACTTCATTCGGTTGAGGTTCGGTATTTTTTGTTCCCCTTCCCCTCCCACCTTCCCCTCTGTCCCTTTACCTTTGCTTGTTTTTAGCATTTTAGCTTTAGCCCAAATGACTTTCTGTTCTGCGCGGCACTCAAAAGTTGCACTGTGCAACACTGGAGAGCGTTCAGCAAATAGCTATGAATAATCTTAATTCCACCCCCCCTTCCCCTCCCCATCCGCTTGCCATACAAGACCACAAAGCGCCGCAGATTGAAAATGTTCAATAACCGTTGAGAAACAATGAATGAATTAATTTACCAAAGGTTGATTAAGTCGTTGTTTATGAAAGGGGAACGGGAAGCATATTTGTTGCGTGTTGCCGGAATAGAAATACGAAATAAAAACATGCAGAACTTTAGTTGATTAATGATGGGATATGTTTCACAATATGCAAAGAAAGGAATTGACAAACTTGCCCTAAGTTGCTTTTGTTATCGAGAACTTATTACAGTATAAGTTAATGCAAAAATAAATACTCTGACTCCTATGTATAAAGATAATGTAGAGTATACTTCAACCTTATGGAATTTCCAAACCGAACAAGCCACTTAAAAATATATTAAATTAACAATGTTGCCTTAACTTTTCGAGTAAAACTTAAGTATAACTTGTGAGTGAAAATACAACATAAAGTTGCATATGCAAAACAAGTTTACTTTAATGTACTTTATCGTACTATATGATTAACATTTGTTTATTGAATAAGCCTATTAGTGGCTGCTTGAGTAGAGTATTAATTTACTTATTCACTTGGAAGCAGCTGCCAAGTTTTTTTTCGACTACAACGGCTCTTCCTTTTTTTTTCATTTTATACCCTTCGAGCATTGTAAATGTTCAAAAAAAGGGTATACTTACTTTATGCAAATGTATGTAGTAGGCAAAATGTATGTATTCTTTAACTCGATTAACCATGCGGCTTCGCCCTTTTCTTTTGTTTTTGGCAAGTATTCTAATACCTTCTAATATTTATTTCAAATTGCAGATGCCATACTGATCAAGAAACAAGCATTAACGTGATTGAAGTCAATGTATTGCACAGTTAAGTGCAGCAAGAAAGCAATAGGCGGCAGAAGATATTGTTGTTGGGAGTTTTGTGTGTATTTGTAACGGCTTCTCATAGTTGAGCAAAGGGTATTTTAGTGTCGGGATTGCTGAACTGTAGCTTGTTTTTTTTTGTTTATATTTTTTTTCAGCGTGTTCGAAGCGCATTCCGCATTCGCACTCGACGCAAACTTGAACATTGTAACGGCTGCTTATAGGATCTGACATCTGCCGTTGTTTGTCGGTTGACCGCAGGCGCGCCATGTGTCGGCAGCGACAGCGACAGCGACGTTCTCTCAAGGATATGAGGGCCATGCATAATAAACAGTTACAAGCGAGAAGCAGCTAGAAGAAAACAAGGGATAAATTAGTTAAGTAAATATATTAATTAAGATATTAATTAATGATAGTTCAGGCACCTTGGCAGACGGACCGCAGTTTTTGGGTTACTTTGGTAGCTGGCAAAAGCAAAGTGCTCTTAACTCCGCTCTCTCTCTCTCTCTTTCTCTTCGCAAATTCAGTTACGCCCGAGTGGCGTGCAAGCTGTTTAAGAGCCACGCTTCTGCTTGTTGCATGCTCTTCAAGCATAACTCGCTCTCGCTCTCCGCTCTCCCTCTCTCGTAAGAGAGAGCCCAACGAAGCGAGAACGAAACGAAGCCAGCGTCGGCGACGTCGGCTGCATCGGGTATAAAAAGGACGAAACTGCTGCGCGACGCTTTAGTCCTACGACAAACGCCGCGCTGACTGCCTCGTGCCAAGTCAAGCCAAGTCCGACAGACAGTTCCCACTTAGTTTGAGCGAGTTTCCGCGTCGAGTTCGTCTCTCTGTCAGTGTGTGTGAGTGTGTGACGATTAAAGCCGCTTAAAAGGGCAGCCCTCGAGTGGCAAATAACAAACAGCCAAACAGCGGCACAAGTGGCAAGCTTCAAGTGGCTTCAAGCTGTGCTGAAGTTGCGCGGAGTACGGAGTGTGGAGTGAGCCGCGCAGTATAATTGTAATACGGTTAGCGCCGCTCTTTATAAGGTGTTTAGCTGCGGTCGGTCCGTCATGAGACGTGGCCAACATTTGCATAAATTCCCAATTCCGCAACCGAATCCGCCGACCCTCTGTGAACTGTAATTTGTGCTCGTGAAATACATTTCAAATATCTCTCTTTGCATAATTTGGGAACCTTAGCTCCCAACCTGAACTTGACTTTAATTCACCCACTTAGCAATGGCGCAGTCGAAAATGATGGCGCTCATTCTGTTGATCGTTGCTGTGGCAAGCGCGCGTGGCGCCACCGGCATCATCAGCGATGTGAACAACATGTTGCGTGACACACAGTCGACCAGTTCGGCACCAGTGCCTCCATCGCTGGCCACAACGATGCCATCCAGCGTGGAGCTGCTGCGTTTCGTCAACGATGAGGACAACAGCAACAACAATGAAGCCAGCGACGATGACGAGCTGGAGATGCTGTCGAATGGAGCCCAAGTGAGCAGGAGCCCGCAGCAGCAGGCCGACAGCGAGGACAAGCTGAAGCTGGGCGATCAAGTGCGTCTGCTGACCAAGCAATTGAACGCACTGATGACGCGTCGCCGTGAGGATTACGAGCTGCTTGAGCATAATTTACGCAAATCCCTGCGGCTTACCACGGATGCGGCCAGCGTCGATGCGGATGTGCGCAGCGAATTGGATCAATTGAGGTGTGTAACTTGACAATTTCCACGTACCTGTGTGTGTGTGTGTGTGTGCCAGTTGGTGCATAGCAAATCGATGGCTTAATTAGCTCAGCCACAAAGCGATTGCAGCTGTGGCAGTTGCAATTGCAACTTTGGCACTTGCAGCTTGGCCAACTTTGCGCTTAACTTGTTGGACAAAAGTTTTGGACAGCGTGCGCCTTAAATCAACTGGGCGTGGGCCCAACTAATTTTTATAGCCGCACACATGCATGTGTGTGTGTGTGTGCGACAAAGATAGCGACAGAGAAGTTGCCTAAGCCAATTAGGCGGCGCCTGAAAGTAGGCAACACTTTTGCGCCTCGCTGAATTCTGATTCCTGCACGCGTTTTATTTGTCTTGTTTTTTGGGGGAAGAGTGTGGGGGCAGCAGGCCAAGTTAATTTAAACAAATACTCAGTCAAGACAAGACTAAGCCAGGCCCAGGTTGATAAGAAATCGCTGGCCGGAAGCACGTAGATTTCGGGGCAGAGCCGTAGGCAGCCAAGCCCCTTGCACAGTGGCTGCGTTTCGTGATTTGTTTGTTGTCTTTGCAGACAGGCTGACTAATAATGATTGTCTCATCGGTACACACACGCACACACACACACGCACACACACACGGGGGAAGCGCTGTTGATACACAGCGAAGGACAACAGAAATGGCGCACTCTTAATTCACTGTACAAATAGCTTTGGTTAGTTTTGTTGCTGCTTTTGTTTGCTCATGTCGTGAACGTCGTAAACTTTGTCACTGACACCGTAAATAATTCAGCACACGCGTGTGCACACACACACACACACACACACACACAAGCTCACACAGACAGAGGCAAACAGCAACTCGCCAGGGCCAGTCAAACGTCATGTCAACTGTGGTTTATGTGACCCCACAACGCCCCACCAAGTCGTTATCTGATTGCGGCACGAGTCGCAGCCAGCAGCAGCATAGGGACACACACACATACACAAACACATAGACATTCGCATGCAGGGCAAGAGGGACTTGACAAGGACTGTAATCCATTAAACTGGTAGTCATTTTCCTCTGCCGATGCGCAGTGAATTTGATGGCGCATCGCGCATTGCAGCCTTCCGCCATTTGATAATTAAAATCAACGCGCCGATCTGCTATGAATCCCACTGGCCCGTTATCTTTAGTCAGTCATGCCGCCGTATTTCGCATTTGTTTTATATTCTTTCTTTTCTCTCCCCTCTGGCGTGTATTCAATTTACTTCACGTCATTGACAGCATTTCCAATTTTTACTTTGAATGACATGTGCCGCCGCCTTTTCACCTTTCCAGCCCCACTTGCCCGCCTTGCCTTCTGCCCGTCGATACTGTTCACGAATATCGTTGGGAAAAACTGTTGCAGCCATGCGAAAAATTGTGCAAATTTTGTAGTTGCCCCATCTGTTGTTGTTGTTGTTGTTGTTATTGTTGTTGCGCGGATGTGTAGAGCGCACAATGGTTTACTTTGTGCACGCGGGTTTTTTGTTCAGCAAACAAATCTAATGTTTGGTTTAATTGAGTCCAGGCATGTCATGAAAATGCAAATGAATGCGAGAAAAACAACTCTTTTGATTACGTTCGATTTTCGCTATAATTAGAAATGCAAATAGAGCAAAAAAAAAAAAAGTGTGCAAAGAAAATGTAGAAAAATAAACAGTAAAATAAACAGCGCAACAAGCGAGCTCGCATTGCACTCCGAATAAATTAAATCCATTTAGCCCGATCTGTTTGACAGCCCACGCTGCTCTTGTCGGCAGTTGAAAAGTCATGGAATTAACTTAAAATTATTTTAACGAACTTTCGTCGCCCAAGCCAATGGAATTCTTCTATTTAAATAATTATAAAAACTAACTTTGCGGCATGTGGAGCATGGCACTGTCGGAAACTTGTCTCAAGTCGTCAAATTTACACACACACACACATGCACATGCAGCAGTCGACCGCACGCAAATTGAAATATTACGTATACGCAACAATTCTGCACCGCATCCCACCGAAAAAGGCAGTAGGAAAAAAGTTTTTATGAAAATTTCATGTAGCTTTGCTCTTTTGACAGTGAAAAATAAAACAGCAGCAACAGCAGCTGCAGAGCGAGAGCAGCAACAACAAGAAGAGCAGGGAACAGGAAGAACCAACGCAGTTGGCTGAAAAGTTTTTGCGATGGGAATAGAAGTTGAAAGACTTGCGCTCACGTCTTCTATCTCTCTCTCTCTCGCACACACTGGCATCTACGAGTGGCTGCCTTCAGCTCTTCCGACTGACTACTTTAATTGTCTGAAATGCCACAAAAATGCGCTCAAGTTTTGCGGCTGGTGGCGCCTGCCAACTGCCACAAGTGCTACAACATTTTCATTTTGCCAGGCGTTTTTCAAAAATACAAAAAACAAAAAAAAAACCTAAACAAAATTTATTTTTCTACACTTAAACAATATTTTGCCAGGCTTTCGCACTTGTTGTCGTTGTCGTTGTTGTTGCTGTTGCTGTTGTTGTCGAGTTGTTGTTTGTTGTTGCTTCTTGTGTTTCGGCTTTTGTTTGCGGTGGCAAAGTTTCTTTTTTTGGCATTATTTTTCATTTGTTGAATTGCAGTTAACTTTGCAGCAGACTACGTCCTGATTCCCCTTAGCTCTGCATGTGCGTGTGCGTGTGCATGTGTGTGTGCGTGTGGCTTGGTGTGAAATTATTGCGCCTGCTAGTGCGCAGAGTTTCGACAGTTGCTGCCAATGGCGAATTTATTGCGGCAGTGCCGAAAAACTTGGCCAACAAGGCCATTAAGCAGGCTTAATTGAAAAACTGCATGGAAAATGACGTTGCCTTTTCACGTGCGACTCACGCCCAAATCCCATTACCACATACACATACACATACACACACGCGCACACACACGCAGCCAATTAAGGCAGCTAGCCTGAAAATGTCAATTTAAATTAGATTCAGCCAGGCAGCGAGGCACACAGCGCGCACTGCACACACACACACACCGCGGCGCCGCACGTTGCCCATTTCAAAGTCAATTAAAGTGTTACGCATACGCAGCGTGTGCCCTGCATTTTACGCCCGCTTCCGCCAGCCAGGCTAATTAAACAAGCGCAGCGAACAGAGCGAGTTAAATGAAAATGCAGGCTGCAAAAAAGTAAAGTAATATGCTAATTTCTGCTCCCCCTCTCTCTCTCAGACGTGAAATGCAAACGCTGCGCGCCACGCACAGTGGCAACAAGGAGCGCCTCACCGTCGAGTGGCTGCAGCAGTCGATTTCGGAGATACGCAAACAGTTGGTCGAGCTGCAACGCACCGCCGGCAATGTGGCCAAGGATGTGCGACACAGTGGCGGCGCCTACGAGGATTTGGCCACAATACGCAACGACTATCAGCAGCTCAAGCTGGAGTTGGCCGCACAGCGGGAGCGGCAACAGCAAACGGAGGTGCTGGTGCAGGAGCTGCGCGAGGAGATGCTGCAGCAGGAGCAGGAATATAAGCATCAAGTGAATCGTCAGCTGAATGCCAAGCCAAATGCCAAAGCGGAGCAGTCGGCCAGCATAGAGGAGTATAGCGGCAGTCAGGAAGTCAGCCAAGAGGTGAGTCGAGCGACTTTATGCTAATGATCAGATAAGCACGCAACGCACACCCGCACACACGCGCACTCAGGTGGAGTGCTTCACTTTTTATGGGTTTGAAATTTTTTTCGTTTTTCTGCTTTCTGTTTTTTTGTTTCTGCTGCTGCTGCTGCTGCCGCCATTTAAGTGCGCTCATAAAGCGTTCGCCCCCCCACCGCTTGGGTACCTGAGCTGCCGTGCTTCTGTGGCTTTTGGCCACCCCCAACCCCCAACCCACAACCCCCAGCCCCTAGCATCTCTGCCCATTGCCATTATCTGGCCATTTTATGCCTCATTTTATACCGACGCGGTCTGCACTGGCAGCGCATTGTTTTGGGTCTCGTTTCGGTAGGCGCCATCTGAGGACACGATGTGCTAACGAGCCGAGTGCCAGCCGAGACGCTACGAGCCCAGTCACGTGTGTGTGTGTGTGTGTGTGTGTGTGAGTGCACGTGTGTGCGTTGTGTCTTTCCCTTTTTAATGGCGTCTCATATGCCGGCTAAATTACTCATACGCACCGCAGGACGTCAACATATTTAATATTTAATGCCAAACTCCTCGCCCCGGGCAGCCACTTAGCCCAGCCTCTGCTGCCATTCCTGCTGCCTTCTGCTTCTGCTGCTCCTGCCTCTGCCTCTGCCTCTACCCCTGCCGACTGTCTGTGCTCCTGTTGACGACCTAACTGAATCATTAACATTAAGGTCAGGCAAATCGCAGACAGCTCAACGCTCAGACTGAACAACAACATGCTAACAACTTTTAATTATAATTAAAGTCAATAAAGCGAGCAGGCAAAGTGAAAGTAAAGGCTTCAGCAATGCATGAGTATGCAGCACGCACCGCAGATACCCTGTAGATAATGCAAAGTGGCACTTAGTTCGGCTTATTGACACCTTTCCGAGTGCTCTCAGCCACTTAACGAGCAGCTTTTAAAAACTTGCGCAGCACTTACGCACTTTGCTGCACTATAAAATACTCTGTAGTCCGTTTTAGTGCCTGCAAATTGCACTTAAACTCAAGCTTAATCGCGATAAGGATGTGCTCGTAAAAAATCAACTTCGCACAGAGATAACTGAGCATGGAGCATGACCCAAAATTAAGATACCCTGCAGTGCGGCAAATTACCTCAGAGCGTGAGACAGACTTTTATAATGGCATACTTAAATAATTATGTTAATATTAAACAACACAACTCATTAAGTCGAATGTGCCTCATATGCTGCATATTAAAATTTCAGGCTGCTTTGAAAGCTGCTGAAAGCTGAAGAAGAACACTTTGAGCTAGTCTAAATTCAGTTAAAAATTCGAGCAACTTCTGCTTAAAGCTTCAAAGCGCCTAAGGCTCTATCTGAAAATTACTAAGTTCTTGATCGATGGATTATCGACTCTTTTTGAAAGCTGCTAAAAGCTTTAGGAAAATACTTTAAGCTACGAACTGAACCCAGTTCAATCCAGAGCTTTAAAGCGCATCACCGTCTGCAAGCGTTTTCAATTAGGGATCGATCTAAGAATCTACGACTTGAGAATATACTTCCAGCTAGACAAATTTTGTCAAAAGCTTTAAAGTGCTTTAAGCGCTGTGCCTAAATTTCTCGAAAGTTGCTTGATAGATGATCTAGATGATGAAGCTTTAGCCACCAATTAAAATGCAAATAAAAAATGAAGCTCGCTTTGCTTAAAGCTTTAAGGCGCTTTAAGCTCTGTCTTCAAGTTGCTCAGTGCTCGATGGACGATTTGCTAGGCAAGCGTATCAAATTTTTCAAGCATGCAAAAGCAACAGAAAACCTTTTCATGCGGGCAAACAAAGCTGGGAGACATCAGAGCAACCAACAGGTAAAACCGCAAAATGTCTGAGCAGGGTGGGACAAGGGACGCAGCTGAGTGCAAAGAGTTAAGCGAGAGACCTGACAGCGTGAGCAATTGAGCGGGCTTGGCGGAGAGTGAGGCTGGGGGAGTGTTTCTGGGCATTGCATAAAATATATACATATATATAAAAAAAAAAGGGAGAACGAAGATGGGAACGTTGAGCTTCATTAAAAGGATTATGCGACGCCCATATGCATGCGGTTGCCACAAGAAAATATGTCAGTGGGATACCCGAAACTGGTTTACAGCCACCTGTTTTTTAGCTGAGCCAGACCCTTAACTCCCTTACCCTCTCCGCTCTCCCTCCGCGCCTTGCACTGTTGTTGCTATTCGCTTGATACTTTATGAGAGCAGGTTCCCCCCGTTTGCTTTGAAGTCGACTGCGACGCAGAAAATTTGCTTGCTTAGGGTAGATGCGACTAGAGGAAGACGGACAGCGGCAGCTGCGGTGCCCTGTGCTTTGTGCTGCTGCTGCTGCTTTGGCTGATTGAAAAGTGAACCTCGTTGAGCACACAAAGCAATTACGCCGACAAGCAGCCACTAAAAATTTTGACCACAAATTGCTTTAACGCAGCTCAAAAAAAAAAAAAAAAACGAGCCAAACAAAACCAATAAAACCGATGAAAGCGATAAAACGTGCAGTCAGGCGGCTTAAGCGGCTTTCACAACAGACGCACTTGAATCTGCCGGACTGCAGGACGGGATAACGCGCTCACACGCACACACATACACGTTTGTATTAATGTAATGTTAAAGGGCAAATACAGTACACGTGCGTTTGTCTATGTATGTGTGTGTGTGTGTGTGTGTTTGCAATGAAATTGCTGAAAATTGCAAACAAAAAGCAGGAAATCACCTTTTAATCGCCCCAGCGCAGGGTAAGGGAGGGGGGAAGGGCACAGGGGGCAGGGGGACTTAGGCTAAGGGGAACTGAAATTGGTATCCACGCCAGCTGCGCTGTCAGAGCCCAGTGACGGCTGCTGTCTTTTGTTTTGCCAACATTTGGCAGTTTGCCCCAGTCCGCAGCGGCAGCAGATGCTCTTGAGTGCCTTGATAATCAGTTTTGTATATGTATTTGTATTTGTATATGTATGTTGCGTATTTGTTTTCTCCCTCGCTGTCTGTCTGTCGGTCTGTGCTGTTGTGTGTGTGCGTTTATGATGCGCGCGATGCTTCAGCACAATTTGATCCTTTTCATTATTTTTTAGGTTCTTCTTCTTTTTTTTTTTTTGTTGCTTTTTTCGCATGTAGCAGAAAACAGTTATCTCTACTCGCACTCCTGCTCCCTCCGGCTTCTGCTGCTCCTGCTGCTGTCGGAACTTTTAGACCATCGCACAATGAAAGTAAAATGGCAAAAAGCAATTTTCAAAAATTGTTATTATAAAAGCGCAGCAAAGCAGAAATTAGGTTAAATTAGAACAAAGCGCATGGCAGACAGCGAGAATAACAATCAAATTGCACAGGTGGCTGACGCAGAAAACCGAAAATAAAGACAGAAAGACAACTCCATGTACTACACGGATCCAAAAAAAATTGCAGTTTTTTCGTGTGGGTTTGTGGTTGAATTAAATCAACTCAGCTTTATTTGATTAAAATTCGGAATGGAAAACAAGTGACTTAAGCTACAGTTGAGCATGCCTGTCAGTAAAAATACCCTTCAGCCAATTTTGAAAAACCGTTACAAACATGCTAGCGATTCTCAAAAACATTCCCATTGGATAAATGGGAAGATGCTGTACTTTTAATACTTATCTGGGCGTGGCGTCGATAATTATACAGGAACCTTTGGAATTCTGTGTCTATTGCTTTTTTAGTAACTACAATCCAGACGTTTAAACGAACAGTCAGACGGATAAGTCTCAATCGACCAGGCTAATGATATTAAGAAAGAATATATATATACTTTTGGCCTGTCTGCCTGTTACATACATTTGCACAAAGTTAGCATACCCATTTTTGATCATTTTCAATGGTCAATGGGTATAGATAGTGAAACACAATCCAAATGGAAACAAAAAACTGAAAGCGAATACAGTAATTTTTTTATATTCATATAAAAATCATATTTCAAGTTGAGGGACAGCTTTAATCACAACTCACTCGACACCGCACGAGTTGCGAAAACTTTTTCGACTTCCAAATGGAGCAACGATTGTCGAACACATTCCTTCTGTATCGATTGTAAAAGCCTCTTTCATGTTTATTTAATGTCGGCACTTAGTTGATTTGTGCCCCTACTAATTGAACCCGAATCAATGGAGGAGTCCCTTCGAATGGCCACTCGAACTGTTGCTTCAGCAGAGATGCTGCCGGGCGCAGCTGCTCGTGACAGACCCCAGAAATGATGCTCTAATTGCAATGTGTGCAGATTTATAACAAAGCCGACACACACACGAACACACGAACACACGCACACACACGCACATGTAATACACGCACACTCAAGGCATAACAAATCGCATGATGGAAGCTGTCACTAGCAACAGTTAAAGGCAAATGTTATCATTGGTTATTGATGCGATTGTCAGGGAGGAGCCGTGGCAGGAACAGGATATTCTGACAGTAGGGAAAGAAATATACGAGCAGATATTGTACATATGAGAAACTTGCTCTTAAATTAGCCAGGCAAACAAATGCGGGACAGACAGCACAGACAGAGCCCACATGAGAAGAGGATCCGGTTTCGTTTTGTTTTCGGTTTTCGGGTTTCGTTTCGTTTCGTTTTGCTTTTTCTTTTTGCTCGTTTTCTCTTATGTTTCTTTTTTATTTTTGCTGGTTCTTCTTGTATTGTGTACTCGAGTGGGCCCAGCATTTTACCTTATTTACGTTGATATTTCTCTGCTGCTGCGCCTTTTGTTTTATGTTACATGCGGCACCAACCGCCGCCACGCCCCTCTCCTCCCTCGCTGTGCTGCCTTCGCTGCGGCTGGCAATTTGTTTGATTGTTGGAGTGCTTGTATTTCCCTTTACTTTTTTCGGGTATGTGTACAGAAGCCGCAGCAGCAGACTCTCTGCGAGCAGGGGAGGGGGATGGCTGCGAGAGATTGCATACATTTCGTTAGTACTTGTAGTTGATATTTATTTTATGAGTCAAATTACCTTTATTGGAACTTGGCATTCACTTGAGATTCATGTGTAGTACTACATCATGTTCTCATATTATATTTTTGGAGAGCTTTGCCTCGCGCAGAAGTTCCTCGGCGCGAAGCGAAATGGTAAACATGATGTTTTTCTTGACTTCCCTAGGAAATATGCATATATTTATTTCTGGTCTCTCTCTCTGTGTGTGTGTGTGTGCTCCCGCTTTATTTGCGCGAACTTGCGTCTCAAGTTTGACTTGCTTTTTAAAGAAAACTTGGCAAAGAGTAAAGCAGCGATTTCATTTGCAGCTCCTCCCTCTGCCACTTCCTGCCCCTTGGCTTTTCGGCATGTGTGATTATTTTTTAAGCAGCCTTAAAAATTGAAGTGCTCGTTTTATTAAAATTCGTAACACTCCGTTGCAATATTTGCGCATATTTAGTTTCAAATTATGCACACGTTTGCCATTTGCCTAAAGGAGGAGCGCGGGGGACGACGACAGTTGAGGAAAGGACCTTCCCTTGGCGGCTCCTAAATGCGCATTAAGTTAATGGCATTTTGTGGCAGTTTGTGCCAACACACACACACACCCGCTCGCTCACTCACTCACACACACACACACACACAGCTCAACTGTGTGTAACTTTTTGAGCGGCACACAAAAGTCCTATTAAATTTTTACGACAATTCAGCGCCGAGCTACAACGCCAGAGCCAGCAGCAGCAGCAATTTTTTTTCCCCTATTTGCACTGTAAACTCACCCGCGCACACACACACACACAGAGACACAAAGGCTGTGATACTCCCTGCTGCATAGCTGACGCTAATAGCAAATCCTTGTTAGCCTTCACTTGAGCAAAACATGTAAAATTTCACTTTAATCCCCGCAACGACCCAAACGGTTTATGCAACTCAGGTGTGTGTGTGTGTGTACGTATTTGACTTGGCAAATTAATTAGCCTAGCGGCTGCTCTTTGCCTGCCTGATTAGCGTTTCTTATTTATGATTAACACACGCACTCACTCACACACACACACACACTCGCAGCGTAATAAAATATTTATGCAGCGATTTCGATTTCAATTAGCGACCCTGTCACTTGCCACTGAATGTCTTTAAAATTGCCTTTGGCTACATCTGGCAACGCCGCCAGCGACGCCGCTCAACTGTTAATTGCTATAACGGAATTTGTGACTGGGCCAACGCATAAATCACATTTAATTATATTGTTGACGTCGCCCGCTGCAAATCGTATATCACCTTTCGTTCGCGGCCGCTTTTGATAGCCTCCCCAGACGTTTAGCAGCGCCCACGCACACACCTACACTACTAGTGTGTGTGTGCAAGTATATACTCTATATATCGTCTCTGTCTCTGTCGAACGTGGAGTATTAGCAGTGTTCGTGACCTTTCGCATAAAACAGCAACGACGCTTCCTTTTGGCAGCGCGGCAAAGTCCTTGCCAAGTGGTGCCACTGCTGCTCCTGCCCCTCCACGTCTTGCTCTCCTCTGCCGCTTCGCCCACGCCGTGAAACGTGCGTCGAGGCAAAGCAAACACAAACAGCGGCAGTAGCAGGAAATTCCGTTAAGTTGCGCTTCGATTGGCAGCGCGCACAAGTTTCGCGTAAAATTCATGCATTACGTTAGGTTTTCGCCGCGCTTGTTGTTCTCTTCTACCATTTTCGGCTGCCCGCATAAATAATTGAATTTAAAACCATAAAAGAAGAAATATTAAAAAACTACGCACAATAAATATTTGTTTACGATTACGGTTAGCGAGGCGAAAGTTACGAGCTGCCAACATAAAAATCCAAATGATTTTCTAAACTACTTTTGGATGCAACAACCCGAGGGGAACCTGTTTCTGACTTTAATGCCAGCGCAGTCTCAAAAGAATATTAAAGTTATATTGAATTTATCAATAATTACAGTTTGTTTGCTGAAATTACATAAATATGAACGGTTTCTATGGCATAAAAATAGATAGATATGCGTGTCTCTCTTTCTCTCCAGGATTCGTACCTTGCTTTTATGTTTCACTTAATTAAACAGCAGCATCAGTTTTGCCCAGCTTCTACTATTCTGCAGCCACTGCTGGTGCCTCTGCTCCTCGTTGCTTGTGCCCTTTGCATTCATTAGCAGAACATTTCAGTAGCTCCAGAGTATTTCCGAGATACTTTATTAGTCAATTATGAGGGACAACGCCATGACTGATGTCATGGCGCGCACAAAAGCGTAGATGGAAAACAGAATTCTTTGTAATGAAGGGCAGCATGCGATGTCTGTATCGGTCTGTATCTCTCTTTGCCCCATCTAAAGCTCCACCTCGAGCTGTATCTCTATTTTGTATCTGCGCTGCCAGCATATTCATTACATTTCCATTCACAAATCACAAATGTGACCCAAATGCCATTACCTTGGTTAACGCTTGTCACTCAGTGAAATTATACCACTTCTCTGTGGTAAATGTGCCAGTATGCACATATGTACACACACACACACACACACATACGTACATGCATGCATATATGTTATGGGAAGAAACGCATAAATAAACCTGTGTGGTGCTTACAGAGACAGCTGCCAAGTTGCCCCAACTAAATATCTATGTATGTTGAAGCTCTCGAAGGTGTACAAGTTTGTAAGCGTGTGTGGGCGTGCCTAGGGCAGCAAGCGTGCCGTGTGCTAGTCGTGACACGAATTGAGCATTTGCGAATGTTACTAGCACTGCCTTGTTCAATTACTGAAATGATATTATTGAAATTATTCAAAGCAAGATTTTGCATATTTATGTTACGATATTTTTTGTTGATATTAGCAAACATTTATTCTCACCCACTTACCCATTCCAACTGCCATCTCTAATGCCCTTCTCTAACGCGGGGGACTTAAACGCGTTGCTGTCACTAACATTATTGTTGCACAAGCCTTTCATACACGGCATGACAGGCTAGGGCAGGGATTGCGCGTGGGTGAGTGTGTGTTTGTCGCTGCGGTGGGTTATGAAATGCATTCATAATAAATGGATCTAGGATTCAATTCCCAGCACATAATCCTAAGCACATGCATATTACAAGTGCGCGCTGTGATAGCAGCAGCGCGACAGCACAAAAGCGCTTAAGTAATGCAGCAGTTTTAAAGCTTCTTGCAACACAAAACTTTAGCATACTTTGCGAGTACTTATGGAACACACATTTTGCTTTACTTTCAGTCCCATCCGGTGCTGTCGAGCAGCGAGCTGGCCGACCATAGACGCCGCCATTGTCGTTTCCAACAGCAGCAGATACATAACCTGCAGCTGGGACAACGTAACCTGCGTCGGCAGATGAACGAGCTGAAGTATCATCACATCGATGAGCGTGTTAGAAGCATTGAGTTGGAGCAACATCGCATCGCCAACGCCAATTTCAATTTGAGCCGTCAAATTGCAACGCTGGACAAGCTGCACACCTCCATGCTGGAGCTACTCGAGGATGTTGAGGGACTGCAAAGTAAAATGGACAAGAACATACCGGAATTGCGACATGAAATCTCCAAGCTGGAATTCGCCAATGCACAAATAAGTTCTGAACAGAATTTGGTCCGCGAGGAGGGAAAGAATGCGGCACGCTCCCTACAGGCAATGGCTGTCAGTGTCAGTGCGCTGCAGGATGAGCGTGATGGCGTCAAGAAGCTGGTTACCACCGTGCAGCAGCTGCAGACCAATGTGGATCGCGTTCAGACGTTGGTAAACAACGAGCTGCACAATAAGGTAAGCAGTAGGTTAAATACTTTTAAGTTATTGAAATCTTTTAAGCAATTTTTAAAGTAGACCAGGGCTGTGTAAAATGACTTATTGCGATATTTTCGTTAAATCGATTACAATTCAGTATCGATATTTATTCATTTTATTGTATATTGTTTCGTTGTCGCAGTTTCGATATTCATATAAATATCATCAAATATCGATGCACTTATATATCGTATGCACTTGAGCATCGATACATTGAAGTGCTGCCAGACTGTTTAATTTAATTGTACTTAAGCAAGTGGCGCATTTTTCTTTTGTTTTGCACCTTTTAATTTTGTAATGTTTTATTTCTCGCCTGCAGCTTTCGCATTTGAATAAGCCTCACAAGCGTCCACATCATCCGAAACAGTTGCAGCTGGCGGACGAAATTCAGGCGGCAGATTTGCGTACAGACAATGAGATGGCCGAGACGCTGGTGGCCGAATTGGAAAATGTTGAGGCACAGTACGAAGCAATTGTAAACAAACTGCCTCAGGACTGCAGCGAGCTATCGACGCATGTAGATGGCCTGCATCTGATAGCACCTGCTGGCCAGCATCATCCACTAATGACACACTGCAATGCGGACGGTTGGACGACAGTGCAGCGTCGCTTCGATGGCAGCGGCGACTTCAATCGCTCGTGGGCAGACTATGCCCAGGGCTTTGGCACGCCGAGCGGCGAGTATTGGATTGGCAACGAGCAACTGCATCACTTGACGCTGAACAACTGCACGCAGCTGCTTGTGCAAATGCAGGACATCTACGACAACAACTGGGTGGCGGAATATAAGTATTTCTATATCTCATCACGATCGGACGGCTATAGGCTGCACATTGGCGAGTACAGTGGGAACGCATCGGATGCGCTGAACTATCAGCAGGGCATGCAGTTCTCGGCCATTGATGACGATCGTGATATATCACATACGCACTGTGCTGCTAACTATGAGGGTGGCTGGTGGTTCTCTCATTGCCAGCACGCCAATCTAAATGGTCGCTATAATCTGGGCCTGACTTGGTTTGATGCGAGCCGCAACGAATGGATTGCGGTCAGGTCAAGCCAAATGATGGTCAAGCGGCGACCCAGCGACGAGTGCCGAGCGCCGAGCATTGGCAATGAGGCGCCTCCAGTGGCAGCAACATCAACGGCAGCGACAACCGTCGACTCCACCAGCACACGGCCAACCACTGTGGTGCAGTTCGTTGCCGCTGCGCAGGCGTAAGCAATCAGCTTGCTCCCAAGCAGCTAACAGCTTCAGTGAACCACCATAGCCATGCCTACTATAGTTTGGAGTGCGTGCATGTGAAACGCGCAAAAAACAGAACAAAACAAAATCGAAAACGAAAAATATTCTATGTAAAAATAATTCAAGAGAAACGCGCGGCCAGAGTCAACAACGAGCAGGAGCGAAGTTTCGGAGCGTGATTCTTGTGTAAATAGCTAGCTTTTGTCTAAGTTGTAGTTAATACTATTTCAATGGAGCTTACTAGCCTCGTCAGAAAAGAAAAAAATAGTGGAAAACACAAAAAAAAGAAGAAAGTGCTTAACAATAGAGTACACTAGGCGTATGCGTAATCTAGGTAATCTAGCTATTAATACCAACTTGTCCATGGAAATATGCAACCCGTACATATTTGTTTTGTCTTTCAGCAGATCTCATAGAGACATAAGTTCGCGCAGCTCAAATCTGATAAACAAAAACGAAATAACAAAACTGAACGTGGTAAATTCCCCATTCGCAAAACTTAAGAAAAAAGAAAATAATTTATCGTAATAACTGTACTTAAAAGCTAAACTTAACTCTATTTGGACATATCATGAGCAGAACAAATAAGTGCGTGCATCTGCGTCTGCAGTTATTTCCCTAATAACTAAACATAGATCTTAAGTCCAGCCAGTCGACTAGTTTAGGCATCTCAGACAAATAATAACTATACTTAAAATGTCATACAAAGAACGAGAAAGAAAGAGAGAGGCAAGGTTTTATTCAATTTGTGTGCTTCTGTGTTCTAGTGTTAAACGTAAGCGTCCATATCAAGTACGAATACATTGTGTAGACTTGATGAACAGTCATTTAGTATAGTCCTAATGTAATTGTTGTATCATAAATGTTATCAGCATCAACCATCTGCCCAAGAACTCTACAACTTCACCTATCCGCTTAACAACTTATCATTTCTAACCAACTCGCATGAATGCCAAAGATAACGAAAGCAAAACACCCCACACACACACACACACGTATTTACATTAATATAATTTATGAAACTCAAGCTATACACAACATGAAACAGACTAAAACTATTTTCCGCCGTTTTGCATATACCAAAAATACAAATACACATCTATATACATAAGCATCTACAGATACATAGTATACATGTATATGAAATATAATATGTACTTATACCATATAAGTTGGGGGGGCTAAGAAGGCGCAGCTAACTTAAGTCAATAGCGATCAAGCGAACTATATGATAAGTATACATTTATATAGTATGTATCTATGTACGTGTATACATTAATTTTATGTACGTTACGTATTAAGTGACTCGAAAGAAAAACTGGTCATAGCCAGCGTATTTTACAATAAATGAATTGATGTGAACTCTCCTCGACGAGGTCTTTCTTTCGGCACTTCGTTCGACAGCTGAATAAATATCTTGCAGCGAGTGATTGGCAAAGGATTTACAAGTTAAGGCGGCCGAAATCTGAATGAGCGCAGGGTGTAATCGTAGGTGAGATACCCTGGAAAATCTTTTGTGTGACATAAAAGTCAGTTTCAAGAATATTTCAAGCTTCCTTTCGCATAGTAACCCATTTATGTCTGCGCATTAATCCAGTTTACAATCCACGTATATAGTATGTCCGTATCAATCTCTGCACTTTCCGTAAGGATGCAAAAGGACAACAATGTATTTTCATACTTTGCATACGGAACAACATGACGACGCACTGCGCTGCGAGTGTTGTCAATGACAACAACAACAACATTGCGAGCAGCTGAAAGCACTGGCATGCTGAAAGCGCAGATTTATGGCTGCATATTGCACACACACACGCACACACACACATACACAGCGAACCCACCCACCCCATGACACACACGCGCGTAAACAGAGAAGATCCGATTGAAGAGGAGCTGCAAAAAGAAATGCAGCTATAACGCAAAAAATGGTGTGCAAAATCTCAGTGCGCAGTCGAGAACAAAAGCCACAGCTGTGGGTAGCCTCGACTATTGTTGTGGTTGTTGTTATTGTTGCCCTTATAGTTGGCCCTATTGTTTTAGTCAGCTTTGAGCTATCTGTGAGCCTACTCAAGGAGCTGCCATTGGCCAATTCGAGCGTAGAATGTCATTACAATGAGTTGCTCAGCTGCAGCGCACAAAAGTATGCTATGCGTTTTATTAAATCTGCCACATAAAGATGCAGCAGCAGCGACGCACTGTAAATTTTCATTTTGAAATGCCAACTGGATGCTGCCTGCTGCCTGCTGCCTGCCGCTCGATATGTCTGTCAGTCTGTCTAATATCTGCGTGGCACAGACGAAGCATAAGACATTTTCACACCCCAACTCAGAGTGCGGTAGGTGCAGGGGAAGAGGGAGCTGCAGCCAAAGCTCAGCTGCAATTTATCAGGCATGAGAGCACACGCCTTAATAATGGAAGAGTGCACATTTTTATGCTTCTTCTTTGACGGCTGCTGCTACGCTTTGGCTATAATATTGAATACTTTTCGCATTGACTTTTGACTGGGTAAGAATTACGAGCTCCGACGCCGACCCCAACCCGAACCACCTCAGCCCCACTCCCTAGACGTCATTGTGGATTGACGCAGTGATCCTTATTTATGCATTTATTTTGTTGACACTTTTGCACTCAAATCTTCTCGGGGCTAATGCAACCCCGCAACCCCGCAAGCTGCCAAGCGGAACGTGGCCAAGTATGATTTCTTTCTCTTTTTCGCTTTTATTTCGTTTTTTTTTATATATTTGACATTTATTTGCCAGTGAGAACGAGAACGGGAATATAAGTAAATAGTGAATTTTCGGAGAATTTTGACGTTGGAGGAGGAGCGAGCGGGTAGCCACACACACACACACACACACACATAAAATGTGACATTTAAATATATTTTTAGCTTTACTTAGGTCAGTCAACAGTCAAGAGCGTTTCTGCACCATTTAACCTAAGAACATCTTGCAGACTGAACTCAAATTTAGTGTGAACCGAAAATAAAAAGGCGGACAGCCAAAAAATGCAAAAATGTAAAAAAAAAAAAGAAAAGGAAAGAAATTACGAACCCAAACTCACCTTCAGATTTTGCCTTTTTTTTGTAAAAGTATTTACAAAGGCAACCGCTTAAATAAAAGGGGCACAAATAAAAGCGAAAGCTGCGCGGCGTTGCACGGCCATTTAAAATGCAAAGCTATTCATGGTTGTGTGGCCGTAAGCGGCGAGTCGAGGCGAGTTGAGTTGAGTCTGCGTACCGTTAGCTCGCACTTCCGGCAATTAACAATGAGTGAGAGGAAACCGCTTGGCTTTAATGACTGCTCGCAAAGCAACATCGGGAACTCGAGCGTTTATCTATAAATATTTGCCATGAACTGCTTTTAAACTGATTTCTGTTTAATTCGAAACTATGCACACACACACGCGCACACACACAGGGACAGTTTGTAAGCAAACACAATGCAAGCCCAAAAAGCAGACGGCAACCAAAACCGCGAGCTATTCAGCGCAAACAATTCGAGTGAACTCAGTCAAAAACAGCTGCAAATATTGCTGAGCTTGTCTGTGTGTCGTCAGTGTGTGGGTGTATGTGTGTGTGTGTGTGTGTGTGCACATGCACAATTTCAGCCGAATTATTTATGCGTTTTCAGCGTTTTTATGCAACAAGCTCAACAGGGCGTATGCGCAATTAATATGCCTGCAAGTCTGCCAGCATAATTATGATAATTAAACGCGGCTTTGCTATCGATGTGTGCACGTGTGCGTGGTGTGTGTGTGCGTGTGTGCTCATGTGTGTGCTAAGAAAATTCACTTTAATACCATTTTAATTGCAGTCCAAATTTATGGCAAGCACATTTCAAAAGTCTAACTAAATTTATATGGCACACACAGACACACGCGCACACACATGTGTGTGTGTCGCCATAATAAAAGGCAGCCAACAATTTAATTAAAAGCCTAATGCCTGACGGCTTAGACACAAGGCTCAGACTACAAACAACAACAAAGCAGACAGTAAAAAAAAAATAAATAAAAACCAAAAACAAAAAACAAAAAACAAAAAAACACAATAAACTTTTACGATTCTAATGTGGCGCAAAAATGACACAAAGCCGCAGGCAAAGAGCAAACGCTTGTTAGCTTTCCCTTTTAATCAGCTGGCAGCGCGTTGTAGTTTCTCATACTCTACCCGCAGAGGTTATTCGACTTGCGCATGAAGTTGGTAAGGCTAAGAAAATTGCTGTATATATGTTATACATGTATTAAGTTTATGTAAACTTCCTGTTTTTAAAACTTCTTTTATAGAGTATTCTAGTGTCGTCAGTTCTCCTATCCGCCTCCATTTCCCTTGCCATTTTTTCTTGCATTTTATCTGCGCCAAGTCCCACCGTCAGCTAATGTGGTTTTTGCCCAGACCAAGCCCACATCCTGCCACCAGCTGTGCTCTCTGCTTGCCACTCGCTACTCGCAGCTGGGCTGGCGAAAGGGAATATGCTAATTTTAATTAGCCAGAAATTTACATATGCTACGCACACTAGTGCAAAACAAACGCACACGTATACGCGCATAAGTACTTAAGCAGATATCCTGCAGATAACGTGCCTCGGCGCCTTTTGTCTGCTTTGCTTTGACAGCGGCGGCGCGAGTTGGAAAACTTTTGTCCTGGCCTTGTCGCCGCAATTAGTCCAATTATAAATGTTATTGACAGCAAAGTGCGCTAACTATTTGAATAATTCAGCTCAGCTAATCAACTAATCCACCTTCACGCCCCCATGCCGCACTTCTGACAGCAAACGAGCTGCTTGTGTTTACATTTGATACGCAACTAATTAACTTAACTGAAATTTCAATTCATACAGCGCACTCCGAAAGTATTTGGCCAAATACATACATGTATGTGACGTGCTGTAAATCGAATGAGGTTCGGTTTATTAGCTAAAACCAAATAATTATTATATTTTATCAAGTGTCAAACGTAATGTGGGTCGATTAAATAATATTATAATTTAAAGTAGAGGTAAATTGTGCAATTTACTAGTAAATTAGTAAAGACAGAGTGAGAGAATTATTTCAATAATTTTAAAAAGAAGACTAGCTAAAATATCTTAATAGTTTTCGGTTTAATATTATAACTAAAACAAAATAAGTTGAATGTGTTCACAAAGGAATTTCATATGACTTATTGTTTATGAAACCAACCCAAATGGTGCCACTTGCATAAATCTCAAGTAATACCCTTGTGCCTGGTATGGAAATCAAACGTACATTATACTAGGTCAGCGTGGGAGAGTCGCTCCTCTGTGCGACGCTTTGATCACCAAAAAAACAGCCAAATAAGCTGGCTTATACAAAAAGCTAAAGTAATCACGACTCGAATCTGAGAAGACCTTGCGCTCCAACCGAAAATGCACAATTTTCTTTTGTGCCGGGCGAGAGAGGAAGGGGTAGGGGAAGGGGAAGTGGAAGTGGTCGGGGTGGCATACTTTTAACCTTAGCCTGCATTGGTGCCGGCTTTTTTCGGCTCGAGCCCTGTGTAAACGCTGCTAAAAGTCACATTGCATTCAAATGCAAAAAGCCAACGACAAAGACAAGCAGAGAGAGATGGAGAGAGGGAGAGAGGGCAGAGAAACCCCAAAGCCTTATTGTTTTCTGGTTTTTATCTACTACCGAGCTGCTATTTCACTTTTCTCACTGCCACAGCGAGCCGGCGAAGGCGATTATTATTGCAAAGTTGGTTGACAACTTGCGTCAGGCTGCCTTGATGAGGGCAAGTAAGAAATGCAAGGGCGGGTGGGGTACAGCTGGACAGCCTGCAGGATCGTAATAAGGCATCAAGTAAGAAGTGTAGTGAAAATAAACAGTTGGATAGTTCGCTAGTTCCATAGTTGTTCACTCTAGTTGGGTAATGCAGAGTGAAGAGAGAGACGAAAGAAGAGCGGCGAGTTTTGCAGTCAGTTCCGCAGTTTGTCGGGCGGCCCTGAAACTTTGCTATTCTCTAACGACTTTGAATTTTTTATTAATGCAGCATTTAAGTTGCTACACCGCTACAGTTGCTGACGCCGCTGCTCTTTAAGGCGAGAGACTCGCTCGCCTGCGGGGGTCAATGGCACAAAGACACAAGGAGCGCGAGGCATGGGAGGCATGAAAGGCTGCTGCAGGAAATTGAATATCCGTTAGAAAATTATCAATTTATGGTAAAATGAGCACTGATTGCACAGCGACGATACCAATTGAAGGAGTCCTGCTTTGTGGCATTTGCTAAATTGAAAACGTATCGAAATGAAAACCAAACCAAACCAAAAGCGAAGCGAACCGATCCAAACTGAAGGCGGCAGTCAACAAGCAGACGCCAAACGGGACCATAATGAGCAAGTCAATATCATGGACAGCGCAGGACAGAGCAGAGTGGAGAGCACAGAGTATACAGTTGTATATAGCATATATATAAAGTGTACGTATGCACGCCCACAGAAGGCAATCGATGAGGTCCTGCGACGCTGAGGTCGCTATCTCTCTCTCTCTTTCTCTGCCTTCCTGCTTGGCCCTCTGCCTCCGTCTCCAACTCTTGCAGCGTGCGATAAAAAGCAGATTGCAATTTGTTTTACTGATTTCCATGCTTTTGGCTTTATTTGCGCGACGGAAACTTTCATTAACATCAAACAGATACGCGTGGGCGGACGAAGGAGGCAACTGGGGCAGAATGTAGGAACAAGGAAGACACAGGCACAGCAGGACAAAATTCAAGAAAGCAACCAGCAGACACATCATCATAATATCATACACTCTCCGTAATGAGTTGTGCACACAGACAAAGATAAACACGTTCATACATGCACATATACACATGCATGTGGCATATACATACATAAGTATGTGCTACTTATAGTTGACGATGTTTGGGCAAACGGCATTATTAAGTGACATGTGCATTGTTCATTTGCACAATTACTTATGATTAATTCGGTGCTGCAGCAACTCAATTGTAGTTGCGCAGTCCCATTGGCTGTGTTCTCGGTGTAGTCAGCAGACAATGCTTTTGCTTTCGAGGTTGAAGTTTACGATTGAGATTGATATGGAATGTGTCTGTATGAACAGGCAGTAAGGCTTGAGGGTGTCCTAGAATAGACTTCCAGCTGCTCTTAGTGCTCTGAACTATCTTTAGACAAAGGTAACAGTTAGTTCTCTACCTTACGCTTACTGCAATTTTGAGGTTTAATACCCTTATACTCGTATAACAGGCTTTAATCTAGAAGACGAAACAAAAGAGCTTGTGAACTAAGGTTGAAATGAAAAATTGAGAGATCGTTAAAAAATATGAGTGTGTGTGTAGGAAACGGATTCTTGAAGACTTCGAGGTGCTCCAAGCTCTTCAATATTTAAACTCTTATCCTGACCCGAGTAGGCAAACATTCTCTGCCTTGCCCTCAAACTCAAACCTCCAGCCTTAGGTTAGTCTGCGTTCGTGAATTCTTGAGAGCTTTCTTTTTGTAGCTTTTTCTTTTAAATAAGCGTTTATGAAAATGAAAGCCATGCATAATCTAAACTCAGCTGCAGGCTAAAAGGAAAAACTCAATACCTTATTCAATTAAATATTAAAACATCTAAATTAAAGCTATTTGATCTCTGTAAATCTCTGATGATTATTGTAAAAGCTAAACGTCTTTTAAACGCTTTCCCAATTTCAGCGCATGTCATTGTGCTGCACTCGCAGTGCACACTGCAAACACGTTTAATTGGCCACAAGCTGATGGGCAAACATTTGCCACCTTCTGCTTTTGGCCAAGCAAACAGAGAAAACGCTAGTAGGGGCAGGAGTAGCTGAAGAATTTCATAAAATATGCGAGAGTGCAACCAATTACAATGGCAAATAATGGTCAGCAATGAGTGGTGTCTGGCTGTCTGTCTGTCTGTCTGACTGCCTGACACAGTGCGCCGGCTACACCGCAGGCATTCGCATTCCTATTCACATTCACATTTACATTTACATTAAAATTCAGATTGTCGAGCGCAGCAACAAAAGTCACGGCCCAAAACTAAATTTATGTGTGCATTATGTGGGCCAGTTGCCCCAGTTGCTTTTGGCCCCTCCCCCCTCGCGAGAGCCAAGCGCCTACCCCATGGTTAAAGAAAGATGTCGAAATTGTGTAACTTTGTTTGTAAGTAATTTTAACAAATTTGCGAGACATTTGTGGCCTTTGTGCAAATATTTAACCTATTTTCGGGCCTTCCTCCCCTCATCATTTAGCCGAACTTTTGTTGTTGTCGCCCTGTGTGAGTGTGTGTGTTTGTGTGTATTTGTGTTGACTTTTTGCGGCCAAAAAGGCCAATTAACTTAAATAATTAGCCAAAGTTTTGGTCTCAGATAAAGTTGTTGCTTCAAATTGGACCAGGAACCGGTCGGGGCGGCATTTCAATAAAATTTCATTGTTGCCCTAAGTTATTGTGGCGAAATGTGTCGAGTAATTTGAACCGAAGTACACATTGAAACAAATATATATATATATATATATACTTTTCTCTCTGCTCTCTTTTTGGACTACAATGCAAACTTACCACCGGAGAAAACGAAGCGATGAGCACGACTCGCATTATTCAATTCCGACCAAGCGTAAGAAGTGGTACAAATATGGCATAATCTATCGCGTACTCTATTGGGTTTTGGTTATTGTTGTTGTGGGGTGTGTCATTTTGGGTCTGCACATGGCATTGAAATCAGATTACGGACTTTGTTCAGCCTTTGACATCAAGTGTACCTGAAGACTCTAAACTATCAAGTAATGGACAAACTCAATCGGGATATACAACACAATGTTAAACATCTTCTGTTCTGGATTGCTGCTGTTTCCGGCCTCTTAATAATATTCTTTTTGATAAACTTGTATATGTACAAACGGCATCACTTCTGCGAGGACTACGATGTCATCTGCGTGGATGTAAGTATTTGTTTTATATACCAATTATTTACTTATTATCTCGAGTATTTGCAGAATGATGAGGAATTTTAATTGATAACTAAAATCTCTCTTTAAGACACTTGGCTGTATAATTTATGCAATAAGATACAGATGTTCTCAATGTTTACTTATAATTACGAATTTCGCTGAATACTCCCAAAAAGTTTGCACATGAAGCCGCGTCTTCATTGCAACTACTTCACTTACTCGACACGTCTACGTTTTAATGAATTGCAACACGACGGGAGCTGAGAGCCCTTGCCAGCTGCAGTTGCAGCCCCAACTCGACTCAGCTACAGTGCCTGTCAGCAGTCTGTCACACTGCCTGGCAAATTCATTGACATAATGCCGGGACTTCCACTTGTTGTTGTTGCTGCTGATGTTGCCGATGTTACTCAAGTTGTTGTTGCCATACAATCATAATACATGATATTGCATATCCTTGAACAGTAAATAAAAAAAATATACAAAAATAAAAAGAGAAAACTAAAAACAAAAAAAAAAGAAGGCGCAAAATTGTTGACCTACTCTCGGTAAAATATCGCAAAGCTTTTCAAATTTACTGAAGCACACACGAACTCGCACTCGCATCGAAATTTCAATGCACACTCATGAGTACACCCGAAGAAGAGTGCGCACTTTGCGATTGAGTGCATATGAATGCATGGAAAGCGCATCGAGTATCGATAGACTTAACACGTAGGCTGCCATATTAATTAAGAAGTTTTCAGTGATGCCAAGTGATGCCCCGTCGCGACGTGGGTGAGATATGCCCAGGCATCGTATTTGGTGTCCTAAAAATAAAGAAGAGCTGAGTTGATACCGTCTAAGAGAGCTTAAAGAGTTTATAAGCCAAAAAAGATCCATTCCTGTGATACTTTCTAAACAAGCTTCCGTATAGCCCTATCTGACTCAATGCGTATTGAACCATTATCATAATATTGAGATAAATTTTAGAGTTACTTACTTTTACAAGCTATCACATGTTACATATATCACTTGCTACAATATACCCTGTACTAAAGACCACAAAAACTGACTGAACTTTTAGGTATTCAACTGAATTTTTGGCCTGTTTTTATGCCCAGCACAGCCCACGCGTAAGTCACTTGTGGCCACAACTTTACCCACACACACACACTGAAAGAGAAAGAGAGAGAGCGGGAGAGCGGGAGAGTAAGAATGAGAGGGAAAGGGCTGTGTATACAAACAACAAACTGCATACTAATGATGTCTCTGTTGTGGTCTGCACTTTTGCGCTGTTAGCCCGCATAATTGGGCCATGGGGTGAGTGTGTGTGTTTGTGTGTGTGGGTGTGTGTGAGGCTACGTATGGTGCTTGTTGTTTATCTTCGTTTGGTCTATGATTTACAGAAGGAGGAAACAAGCAGTTTTTAACTCAAACATGCCAGTTAAGCTGACCACAATGCGACTTTTTAACGAGCCATGATTTACGCCCCAATGACAACGATGCACACAGCTAATTGAGTATTAAGTGTGAGTGAAAGAATTATCGAAAGAATTATATATATATATATATATAAAGCCTACTTTATCTGTAGCAATGGCTTTTTTAAGTGCTTATTGAGCTTATGAAATGAAGCTTGCTCGAAGCATGTGTTGTTTCTGCACTCCAGACCTGATGCTGATGTCAAGGTCAAGTCGGGCTTTAAGCTGATGAAAATAAATGTGTGTTTCTCTAACAAACTCACATTGTTATTCCATGATTGCGGCTGACATTTTTGCGCACAGCAGGTGAAAAATAAATAAACTTTTGAGTTTGCCACGGAGATTTATTGCCCGTCTGAAGTTTGACATTTGGATGCTGCTGCGGTCGTCTCATGGTGCTATAACATGGAAATCGACAACAAAATATAATTACTTTACTTGCTATAAATTGGAAAATGGAAGACTACGCTGCGTATGCGTAATATATAAGCCAGATTGAATTGCATTTAATGTCAATCACGATTTGTCTGCAAATAATTGCAGGAAACTATGATTAGCACCTCCACTCTCCCCTCTCTCCTCCAGCCCAGCCCTCGACAACTTTGTGTTTCTGTAACTGATGATAATTGCTGGCAAGGCAGTGCGTCTAACGAGTTGGCAAACAATGGCGCACGCTGCGTATGAGTAATATTAAGATAGCTGCATTTACATAATTGAACTTTCCGCTTTGCGCGCCGACAAACTGAAATTTAGTGGCAAGCACACACGCACACGCGCACACACACATGGCTTTAATTACAGTTAATTCAGGCAACTGCATATTGTGCCGTTACACAGACAAAGCGGCTTAAGTGCAGAGTGGAAGGTATTTTATCTCGAACTGCCCTGGCAAGGATGCTAATTAACAATTTCCTTGAGACAAAGTATTATCAACTTTTTTGAGTCTGGCATGCAGCACCAGCACATGTAGTTAAAGCTTAAATTCCCTCTTATCGTACATTATATTTGTCCTCTTTTTCAGAGAGAAAGAGAAGGAGAAGGAGAGAGAAGAGACACAGCTGCCCTTGGCTCTTTTGCTTCTTTTCTGATTTTTTTTCTTTCTTTTTTTCTTCGAACAATTTAACAGTGTATTGACCTAATTGTGTGCTGTTGCTTTCAGCTCTATCCCCCTCCTTCTCCCACTGTCCCACGCCTCACTCTCTCTCTATTTTGTAGATTTCGCCCCGGCACGCAAAACTTGTGCTCTACTTGAGTCCATTCGGTAAGTTAACCCAAGGACACTTTGGAATTTAAGGCAGTCAGTCGTAGAATAAGAAGAAGCGGAAGCAGAGGCAGACGAAAACGAAGACGAAGACGAAGAATAGAAAGTTTGGCAAGGCGAAAAATGAGTCTGCTGACTAAGGGATTTACTTAACTTGAGTCCAAGTCGTGTTAAGCCTTTGATTTGGGTTTAATTTCGAGCTCGATTGCCAGCTTGCCAGCTCATCCCGGCTCGGGGGGGGGCAACACGTGCCAGTCTCGTTGGCCAAAAGCCATTCGCCCCAATCCACTTGCAGTGCACTGCGCAGCGTGTTTAACGTAAACACGTTTAAAACAAAAGGCGTTGACATGCACCGAAAGACAAACAAAACATTTGACATAATGTTGCATGTCAGACACGGCTGGTGAGTACCCTGCCCCATGGCGTGGCATAATTCTGACGCTTAACGTGTGTACAGCACAGCAGGAGTTGATTTTTATGGCACGATGATGTGCTATAAAAAATTAAAGTTGCTTTTTGCATGCACTTTTCAAATACTTAAATAAAATCAAGGCTGCAACTTGAAAAGATTCTTTAAATATTTTCTATTTATTTCTTTATTTATTTCTTTGGGATTTCACATTGTTGTGGAAACATGCAAATATTTGACTAAATATTTAATTTCATATTTTATTCATGCCTAGCATTTAAGAGTATTAAATTTTCGTTCTGTCAAATTCACTTGAACTTTTCTTTCTTTGGAAATTTTTTTTTTTTATTTCCTGATGAAAAACAGCAACACGTGATGTGGTATGTAAATATAGCACACACACACACACACATGTTTGCATTTGTGTATGTTTGCGCTTCCGTCTGTCAGAAGCAAATGTTGTTGTTGCCCTCGTTGTTTATGTTCATCGTCGACGTCGTAATGATTGTCAACCTGCAGCCGCCATCGCTGCCGACCACCCCCAAAAACCAAACCGTACCAAACCAACCCCCACCCCAATCCCCTCTACGTGCTTCTCTCTTCAATATTTGCATTGGCATTGCATTGTTCAGGATGCTTCTGCTCCACACGGCTCCACTCGGCTCCGCTCTGCTCTGCTCCGTGCGAATGCTTTAAGCGCATTTAAATACATTGAACAAAAACAAATTCCAGAGTTCAGAGAAATACTACAACGGCAATTGTTGGCCTGCAAATCAGTTATGCCCCGGCAAAAGTCCATTGAATTCTGTGGGAATTTGTAAATACTATTGGGATTATGCAGCACTGATTCGGCTATTCATTTGCAGGCATGCGATCTATTATGCGGGCTCTAATATATCACTAATTATGCCCGAGAAATCTAGAATTCAAATTGGCATTGGTAATAAAATATATACCCTTTGTTAGCTCTATCATAGATAGGATAGTAACAGAAATATATATGGACAATGCAAACTCTAATTTCTTATTGCTTTCTTAATTAGCATATTCCCTGTCCGGTAGCTTCACAATTTCCAAGCTCAATATGCAAAATATATCTCTGGACTTGTCACACTGACAGCATCATCAACATCTGCCGCAGCTGGCAGTCTATCAGTGCGAAGCAACAAAATTTCGGGGCATTGTCATAACTCATAAGGCATATGGCATATGGCCAAAGTTTGTAGTTCTCATAGTAGTGAGAGAGAAGATGGAAAAGCGGGGCCATCGACAAATTAAAGTCCACTCAAGCACAAATGCAACTACTTCGGATCAGATGACTGCACATGTTGCTGCGGCTGCTGTGGTCAGCAAACCCCCCCCCCCCCCCCATCCCCCGTATCCCACTCTCGACTCCTCCCGCATGTGTTGCCTTGCAGCCAATTGTGGCATGCACCGCATTTGTCTGCATCGGAAACAAGAAATTTGTAAAGTGCATGAATACTGAATGAACTCGTGACTACATTAAATTTATTTTTATTATCCTTTCTCTCCCTTTTCCTCTCCCCTCTCTCTCTCTCACACTTTCTCTCTTTCTCTCTCTCTCTCTCTCTCTCTCTCTTTCTCTCTATCTGCTTGTGTTGTCAAGCTGTTCAACTCGAACACACACGAAAATGCTTTGAATAGTTGCGAGAGAAAAGAAAGAAAGCGAACTAAAACTAAGCGAAAACCGCAAACGCACAGCTACAGATACATTTGTATCTGCGGGATACATTTGCATTGTTTGCCAGCGCATGTGTCTGCGGCTGCGGCTGCCATTGCTGCCACTGCTGCTGTTGCGATTTCCGCAGACAAATTTTTATGCTCTATACTTGATTTTTCTACCCATGCAAAGTGATACGAAAGGGTATAACGGGCACAAGTAGCCATGGCGGATCCCAAAAAGGCACGAATACATCAACAATATTTGAATTGACTTAGCGCTTTGTATTTTTCTGTAAATTGTTACAGGATATCCTACTGTCGCGTGCACCCGACAAAGGCTTTCCTTGTTTGCTTTATTTTATACAATTTTTTCTATTTTTTTTCTTTTTTGTTGACGCCCGCGAAAACCACAAATTGAGTCATTTATTGAATTGATACAAATCGTTGAATCGTTAAAGATTTCAAAGGGATGGGCCATGAATAGGTCAACTTTAAGCCCCACTGCTTATAAGCCTTTGTAAGGGACACTTGTTATTGCAAACCGTTTCCATTAACGTCAGCTTCCTTGAAGCTTTGCCTTGCGCATGTTTTGCTGTCGTGCGGGGCAACCTTTGAAGCACTTTCAAGAAAATAAAAACAATTCTATTTTAATCTCATTAAAAACAATTTCAACATGGAAATGCAACTTCTGAGAGTATAAATAATTAGCAAACTAGAATGAAGTATATTCATGGTAATCTCTAAAATTCCATAATATTTCTTAAGTCCCATTAAACTTGCATCTAGTATTTGTATCCATTTCGCATATTGTTGTATAAAATATAAAAATAAAACTTTCCCTTCATCTATCATCGTCATCATCATCATGGTATTGAAACTTTCGGCCCAACTAATTTCCACACATATAAAAGTTTACTCTATTGTTGAAATTTCGGCAATCTTGCACTTAGTGCACTTCAGGCTATAGTTTCTAAAATGATACCGCAAAACTTTCCCAGGGGGATTGGGGGCTGGCGAGCAGGGCAGAGAAATTGAGGAGGGCTTCAGTCGGGCCTCAAAGCACTTGGAATGTTTCTCATATTTCGATTATTTACAAAACGATTCAAATTTGATACGCTGCTTCCAGTCAGCTACAGCGTGATTCTCAACAATGAGTGGGCGTAGTTCCATGTCAAAGTGGGCGTGCCACTGGCGGCCATTGACAATGATTATGTGCTCGACGCGCGGTACGCTGCGTGGGTGTGTGTGTTTGTGTGTGTGCTGTGGCTTGTCGATTGAACGGCGAACTTTGATATTGTATTGTTCCCGTGGCAAAGTTAATCGAAAGCCTAATTAGTTGACTGGCCCTGGACACGGACTACAGCTCCTTAGCTCCCCAGCTTCCCAGCTTCGTATGCCCCCATCCCCATCTCTACAATTGCCTTGATTGGGCAGCTGAGAGCCAGGCAAATACAATTAAGCGGCTGCTGTTAAATTAGCAGCATAATAAGAACCAAAATGTAGTTAAGCCGTAAACAAGCACAAAAGCAAAGCCAGAGAAATTAAGCGCTGACATTGAACAAAAGTTTGCTTTATTTGATTGCTGGGGCGGAGAAAGAGTGATGGAGGAGTGCAGAGGATGGCCATTACTTCAAGTCAATCGCACTGAACTTATATAGATAAAATAGCAATGCGAACAAATTGTGCAAAATTGCATGGACAAACAGGGAATAAATACAATGCCAAAGAGGACGAAACTTAAACAGAGCCAATCAAGGCGAAGCCAAAGTGAAAGGAGAAAGTTCACAATTGTTATACTACTTTCCCCTTTCTCTCTCTCTCTCTCTCTCTCTCTCTCTCTCTCTCTCTCTCTCTCTCTGTCTGTCTCTCTGAGAAAAAGTACATTATATTGAGCTTTACTTTGCGTACCTCCAAAATTTATACATACTATTTACTACATACAGACATACTACGCAGCGAACTGCGATGCAGCAAGGAACAAAAGAATTTAATATGTACTACATGTAGGGATTTACTTCGCATTATGCTGCATGGATACCAGCTGAAAATGCCTCTTGACGAAAGGTAACGAAAGAGGAGAGATGAAAAATAGAAAAAAAGTTTCTTGAGAATTTAATAACAGAATAAATAGAGGTGGAGAACTTAAGTGGGATTTTCATGCATTTAATCCGATTAAATTTATTGAAGTTTATTTATTGCACAATATATTCAGCTGTCATGCAAAGTTTAGGGATTGCAACTTAGTAATGGGTTGTCAGTTTAACTAAGCTTCTTAAAGGGCTTTCTTAAGATTTACTTTGAAATGAGATTTCAGAAAATACATGACATTTCTTTCTAATCTCTCTTTTTATGAGTATCTTCGTCTACTTTTCTTGCTTAAAGCTTTCATATTGCCGAAAGTTTCGTCAGATTTCTCTTTTACGTGATTAATCCCGAGGCTCCGCGTCGCTTTTGCCCACTGTCATTAGTATTATCGCACTGTCAGAGCGCTCAGACAATCTGCTAGCTTAACCGTAGACACAGACAAAAGACATTCGTAATGAAATATATACATTCAACCACACTTTTTCCACACACTTTGACATTACATAAAAATGTGTGCATATACGTATATTTTATGCATGACATGGCCTTAACACAGACTCAAGCACACTCACACACACACACACACATGCAGCGCACTTGCAAACACTTACAGACAGTCAGATATGAGTACTACATCCAGATAGATTTGTGGGCGTCAGGGCCGCATATGAAAATGGCTGACACGTTTTTCGAGGACGACAGCTGCACATCACGTTTGCAGCTCTATCTCTCGTATTTCATATCTCGTCTGATACACATATATATAAAGCATGTTGCTTTGAGAACGCTGTTATGTAATTACTTAAATATGTTATAGCCATAAAGTAAAACCTTCACAGAGCTCAACGAAAATAAAAAAGAAAAACCATAAACAAATAGTGTATTTATGCATTCAGTTAATCCCTTTAGAAAAGTGCGCAGAAAATAACTTTGTGCACGGCAAAATTTGCACTCTGAACTAGGGCAACAGTTAATTAGTTAAATGTGCTCTTTGGCAATGTGATTTGCATAAATTGAAAAGACCCGCTAAAGGCACTCGAAATGCTTCACACAAATCACGTCTTTCAATTGTCAAGTGATAATTTGACGCAATTGCCTGATGGGAAAATTGAAATTTCTGTAAATAATTCAAGTCCGACGGGGTGTAGTCAACTCATTTGGGTTATAAAGAAAAAGTTAAAATATTTTTATACCATTCGATCATTGAAAGTGATCACATTTGGGTATACAAACTTTGTGTAAATGTAAGTCGATTGAGCCACGTCTGTCGCTCTGTAAGTTAATCTGTCTGTATGAACACACAGATCTCAGTTATTATAAAAGGTAGATAAACCAAATGTAGCATAAAGTTTTCTATATTTTGTCTGCCTAACAAATTTATTTCAAACTTTAGATGCTACGCACACCGCTTTCGTAAATCGATACATACATTAAAGAATTAGATTTGCAGCGAAGTTTTAGAAGTAAGAGTAAAACATATTATTTAAGAGAATTGATTGTTATTTCTTTGAGCGAACGGCATCCTACTGTCGTTGAGGCTGGATCGTAGATTTCGTTACTTAGCATAAACATTCACAACTTTAGCAAAAATTTGTATCACATTTCTTAACTATTTTCAAGAAATATTTCCCAACTTAATTGAAAAATTATGAAAATAAATTGTAATTTGCCAAGAAAAACCTTTCTTTATCCCACAGTATCTGCTAGTTCATCCTTTTCTTGCTTTAACAACAGCAAATTCATGCAAATTTCATTTATACAACTAATAACGTCACAGTCCAATAAATTGGCTAAAGTACGTGAGAAATTTCATGAGCAAAAATGTTCGTAGCATGCAGCTTGAGTGAAAAATCATCTCACGCACAACTAATTACATATGTGTGTTTGTTTGTCTGTGTGTGGGGCGTGCGAATTTTCTTTTTTTGGCTGCGAAAATTCATTTTCATGTGGTGCAAACACATTTGCAGAACGTGCGAGCATTTGCGATGCTTTTAACACTTTAATGACATTAATTTAAATGAATGTCAGCCTTACACACAAACCCAACCCGCAAGCCCGCACACAGAAAGACACACAAACACACACACACACACACACACACACAGAGCTGCATTGACGCAAAGGCGAAGACAAAAAGTGCAAAAATACTCGAAACAGCAAACTGCCTGAGCGAATCAGAAGCAATTTGTTGCTCTGCATGGGAAGTCTATCGTATATATTTGTGTGTATTTGTTGTGCTTGTTTGTGTGAGTGTGTGTGTGTGTGTGTGTGTATTGCTTTATATAAATGTAAGTCAAGTTGCCTTAGGTTGCGTTTTAATGCGAAAAGGAATGAACAGTTTTCCATGGAATAGCCATGCAACATGCAACTTAATACACTACCTAAGCCAACGAGATATCCGACAGACGGTCTGATCTAATATAATATGATATTTATATAATTAATGCATAATTAAACTACAATTCACAACACAAAGAGAACAAAGCAGCAAGGCAAATGAAATTAAAGTGTTTCATTACAAAGAAGAGCAAAAACCAAGGCCGTAAAAAGATAAAATTAACTCATAAGGCATATCACATGCTGCTCGATATAATTAGTATACCTCGTGCAGGTAGCGTAGTGAAATCGTTTTTTATATACAACACACAGTGTAAGAGGCAGTCAATGGATGGTGGTATTGGAACTGCAGGCAGCCACAGCTGCCAGAGCTAGGAGAAGGCTGAACTGCAGCTGGCAAGTGGCTGGGCAGTTGGCGGTTTGCTGTCTTTTAGGATTTTCACTCGACTTGAGCTGAATGCGTTTTCATGTGCCAGTCAAAGGCAGTCAACAGCTGCCTCATAATGTGAAATTGCAAAAAGGACTGCAAGAATTGACAGCTTTAACTTGTCAGCTCGTCCATCTGCTGCGTCAACGGCAGCAGCATTTTCACATAATCTCAATCGATAGTTATTTCTCTATTTATTTGCTGCGATTATTATTATTATTATTATTATTATGTAGTTATGGAGTGTCTTCATTTAATTAACGTGCCAACGAGCTTGATTGTTATGGATTTATGTAGTTTAGAGCTTAATTAAGTGTAAACATTCAACACGATTCGATATTTAAATTGGCGCTGAATTTGGTGCCATGGCAAATGCCTTTGAAATGCGGCAAATCAACAATAATAAACAATCGGCGCTCATGCAAAAATATTCATGCAATTAGGCAATAAGTAAACAACAACAACAACAGCAACGAAAGAGCGACGGACCCCGAGCCAACTTACTGTGAAAGGCTTTGACAACGCGGCGTATGCGCAATGACAATATGCGCATGGCACATGGACAGTGAAAAGTGTACACTGCAAAGGGGTTAAATTGCTGGAGCTGATTAAATAAGCAAAAGATATCTAAGAATTTAAAACATATTCAACATGCTAAGTGAATTTTGCTGCACTTTAAAGCTCTCAGAGAATCGAATGAGCGCAATAAGTTGAAACCTTTTCCCATGCACATAAGCCAACTGTAATTGCAGTGTAGCGGAATTTCCAGAAATTTGAAAATCTACCATGCGCCGCGTCTCATTTGGGCATCTGTTTCGCTGCGCGTTGGCGATAATTCAATGCTGAGTTTCACGCACAGTCAAATTAATGCTATGTTGTGTTCCCATGGCTGCAGCGCAATGCGAAAATATTCAGGGGGCAAATTAAATAAAGCTGCAGCCTGATTTGCCATTGTTGGTTGGTTCAAGCCGACCAAGTCACACACACACACATAACACACAAATAAAACAATATGGAAAATAAAACAAATAGTCACGAGCAACTTATATATATGTATGTTTTATACTTCCATTATGCAGTTGAAATGCGCAGAGCAAACGTACCAGAAAATATGCACAATAAATGAATAATAAAATAAAATAAATGCGAGCAAGCGTGATGATGAAAGAGAGAGAGAGCGGGAGAGCGGGAGAGCGAGAGAGAGGAAGCCAGCGAAAGCCGAAGAAAAATATAAAAAGCAGACGCATTGAAAATTCCATCATTGTAGCTAAAGCTGTCGGCTGTCGGTTGTGGCCCTCGTTTCCGCCGAGCTGGAGTACAGGATGTGATTTTCATTTTTATTTCCGGCAATTAGCACTCGAATCGAGAGTGCAAACGAACTCTTAACACGCCCACTGAAGTATGCTCAGTCCGCGCATCCATTTAGATGATGATTTAAATCTGCGCGACTTCACATCATGCTGCAGCACGCGAGCAAACACAGGGTATGCTTAGTTGATATAGATGATTAAAGCTATAGTGCAATTATAGTTTAGTTACTTCTCTTTGAGTTATCATAACTGCAATCAATGCAGATTAAATGCAGACTTACAATCTCTTCCTTCAAGCTTCGACCTTTTCTAAAAGTTTCTTCACTTTGAGCTGAGCACTTTCCTATAGCTACTCAGTCTAGGCTACCCCAGTAATAGCTGCATCATCTCAGTTCGTTTTCCCACATAATTTTAATGCACTTCTAGCACTTAATGCGCACTGAGCAAACTCTTCAAATTTCACAGTAATTTAAAGTTTTTGGCTCGCATTTCCGCTAACGGCGGCCACTTTGTTGCTGCTGCAACACCAACTGTCAGGATTTTCGCAAACGAACCTGACCGAATTTATGTTTCCGGCGAGGTCTCTTGCTCAACTGCTGCCATTGCTGCTGTTGCAACGCTGTCTGCCGTCTCTGTCACATCCGTTAGCCGAACTTGGTTGGCAATTCGAAACCGAATGCCGCTTGCTTTAAGCTTGCCGGGCAGCTCATTTAAGCCGGCGAACTGCAGTCGGTATCCGGATTTAAGGGCGAATGATACAGAAATGCGTATAAAGCTTCATGTCAAGGTTAGTCACAGCAGACACTCAAACTTCCTATCTTCTTCTGTTTACCTGTTGATATGGAAAACGTGGTTGACAATTTTGCAATTGAACCTATTTCATCACCTTATCGACTGCCTCAAAGTGCTTCACTAATGCCGCCGCACATAACCGAGCTGCAGCCCAAGCGTGGCAATTACTGCGAAACTGACTGACAGAACCCGTCGAGGGTTATTTGATTTGCAAGTGCAACTCACGCTTGACATATTCATGCCCACCAAAATTGATGCTTGATGTCGCAACCAAGTTGGTTATGGCTAAAGCGAACTGATAACCCAGAGACAGAGCCGCAAGAGAGCTAGAGTGAGAGTGCGCGCGCTTTACTGGCGTATCAGTGGAGCAAGTCGGGCATATTTATCAAGTAGCCGCAGACCGACAATTTGTTGCTTGTTACCAGCCCTTGGCTTGAACTCGAAAACCAGCTGGCAGCTGATTTATGATGCCACGCTCTGGTCGGGCTTCGGTCTGCTTTGAGCTAGTCTGGTTGGACCTATGTTGGTCTCGTTAGAACGCATAAAATATTAAAGGAGAGCGAAAATTAACAGTCAAACACCATCGAGTCTTGAATTACTCAAGTCGAGCGCGAAAGAAAGCCAAATAAACTTGCGATGTGCAATCAAGGAGGAGGGAGAGAAGCGTCGCCTGGCTTGGCGGGATTCGAGTTAGAAAACAAAACCCAAGCTGTCTGGCTTAATTGTAGCGACATGCACTTTAAGCCGCAAAACCATTTCAGTTACGACTTTACACTTTTGCACTTCATTTCAGTTTCTGGCAGCAGCAGCAGCAGCAACGTTCGAGGCCATCAAAATGAGAACGGGAGAGAAGCAAAGAGAGAGATAGAGAGAGAGAGAGAGAGAGTAAAGCGCCAAAGGATTTTGCTCACTTACATTGCTTCATCTTCTTTCACGTTCACTTTGCTTCACTTCTCGCAGCTTACTTAGATGTTATTTTCTTGTTGCTGCTTCTGCTTTGGCTGCTCCTTGCTGCAGTTGCTATTTCAAAGCATTTTACATGGCATTAGTGCTGCATGAGACTGCTTTACGAGCTAAGCGAATCAAGTGAATGTGTTGGCTTTGCTGCAAAGTAACAAATATCTCTCGGGCATACAGAGCGTATGTGTAATGCGCTTAGTGTATCGAGCAGCAAGCAGCAGCGAGTATCGTATCGAGTGCGCGAGAGAAGCGCAAAGTAAATCAAAATGATATACTAATGTATCAAACTTATTGAGACCACGCCCCAAGGCAACAGCCTGCTGTCAATTTGAGTATATTGCAACAAGCAGGCAGCAGCTCCATTTCAGGCAGACAGATATTAAGCTTAGATTGTAAGCTGATGGATCAGTTAATAAGAGCTTACAAGCCGATTGGGCAATGAACTGAAATATTCAATGTATATGCAAAACTGGAGTTTGGGAAAACCAGAGAAATCGAAAGAGATTTAATACGAGGGTCGTTTGATAAGACCGTGACTTTTTGTATTTGCCGCGCACCTGCTCTAAATACAACACTGCTCCTGTCAGCAGTTATCGATTAACAGCTGACTGTAAAATTTTGAGAAAGCTGCGTTTTTTGGTTTGCGTTTTATAGGCATTGAAAGCAGACGATCTCGTGAATTTTAACGAAAATGGAAAAAGTGAATTTCGTGTGCTAATTAAGCATTATTTTTTGCGTAAAAAATCCATCACCGAAACCAAGGAAAGACTTGATAAATATTATGGGGACTCTGCACCATCAATTTCAATGGTTAAGAAATGGTTTACTGAGTTCCGTTGTGGTCGTACCAGTACAAGTGATGCCGAACGTTCAGGTCGCCCAAAAGAGGTCGTCATGCCAGAAATCGTCGACAAAATCCATGGAATGATATTGGATGATCGGAGAATGAAAGTGCGTGAGGTAGCTGAGGCTGTAGGCATCTCAACTGAACGGGTACATCACATTTTACATGAATATTTGGACATGAAAAGCTTTCCGCGCGATGGGTGCCGCGATTGCTCACACACGACCATAAGCGCAACCGTGTGACCATTTCAAAGGAGTGTTTGGCGATGTTCAACCGCAATCCAAACGAATTTTGCGCCGTTTCGTTACCGTAGACGAAACATGGATCCACCACACCACACCAGAGACCAAAGAACAATCAAGACAGTGGGTTTCTCCGGGTGAACGTGCACCAAAGAAGGCCAAGGTGGGTCTGTCGGCCAACAAGGTCATGGCCACAGTTTTTTGGGATGCACAAGGTATCATTCACATCGATTACCTTGAAAAGGGTAAAACGATCACCGGCGAATATTATTCAGAGCTTTTGGACAGATTCGATATTGATTTGAAGCAGAAACGACCGCATTTGGCGAAAAAAAGTGCTGTTCCATCAGGACAATGCACGGGTGCACACGTGTGTAGTCAGCATGGCAAAATTTCATAAATTGGGCTACGAACTGCTACCCCATCCAGCATATTCTCCAGATTTAGCCCCTGTGACTATTTTTTGTTTCCAAACATGAAGAAATGGCTCGGCGGTAAGAGATTCGGGTCAAATGAAGAGGTCATCACAGAAACAAACGACTATTTTGAGGGCCTTGAGAAAACCTATTATTTGGAAGGAATAAAAAAATTGGAAAAACGCTGGACTAAATGTATAGAGCTAAAAGGAGATTATGTTGAGAAATAAAACGCTTCTTTGACGAAAAAAATATATTTTATTCAAAAAGTCACGGACTTATCAAACGACCCTCGTATTAGGAAAAAAAACGTCAGCATATCTATGCTAATTATGATTATAATTCTTAGTTAAAATGTTTATTTGTCCTTCGCCAAATAATTTCCAAAATTATTTCTAAATAAAAATAATTTCCTCTTAATTATTTCCACAAGCATCACCAAAATCTATTAAAGATTAAATATAGAAATCTATGTGTATTTCTCGATGCAGAAATTGATTCATTTTGGAGACAGAGATAAAAAGCAAATGTATGTAAGGCATTAAAAGTCAATTATTACCATAAATGTAAGAAATAAAATTATAAAGTAAATGCAGATAAAACAAGTAAAGAAAGCTACAGTCGAGCACGCCCGACAGTAAGATACCATTCGCCCAGTTTCGAAACAAATTATCACATATTTAATTCCATCAAAAAACTCTGCACAAGTTTATCCTCCACCTATTGTTTAGATTAGATTTATCTCTGAATAGCGCCATCTACATGTGAAAACGGCATAGCTTTACACACGCTACGGCTGAAACGAAGCATCGTGACGATGAGTTCACGACGCGCAGCCCAGGCGCAAGCAGTGGAAGTACGGAAAACGGAAACATGGATAACTTCTGTGTTTATGGTCCGATTGGATTGTAATTTAGGGAATAGATTTATATTGCAATTATTTATGTTCATACCAAAGCAGAAAGCTGTAATTTCAATACTTCTCCGGTTAATCGAAAATTATCGATTTACGTGGGCGGTGGGCGTGGCACCTCAAATTTCAAATAAATCTCATCTGCGTATGATTTATAGGAACCATCATGCCAAATTTGGTGTCTGTAACTGTAATACTTTCCTTAATATTCAAAAATTATCGATTTGCGTGGGCGGTGGGCGTGGCACCTCAAATTTCAAATAAATTTTATCTGCGCATGATTTATAGGAACCATCATGCCAAATTTTGTGTCCGTAACTGTAATACTTTCCTTAATATTCAAAAATTATCGATTTGCGTGGGCGGTGGGTGTGGCAGCCCAAATTTGAAAAAAAAACGCATTCTGCGCATAGTTTACAGGAACCATCATGCCAAATTTGGTGTCTGTAACTGTAATACTTTCCTTAATATTCGTAAATGATCGATTTGCGTGGGCGGTGGGCGTGGCACCCCAAATTTGAAATAAACTTGTTCTGCGTATGGTATACAGGAACCATCATGTCAAATTTGGTGTCTCTAGCTTTTGTAATAGCTGAGATCTCGACGTTCATACAGACAGACGGACAGATGGACATGGCTCAATCAACTCGGCTGTTGATCCTGAGCCAGAATATATATACTTTATGGGGTCTGCCATGTCTCCTTCTGCCTGTTACATACTTTTGCACAAACTTAGTATACCATTTTTGACCATTTTCAATGGCCGAATGGTATAAAAACTCAAAATAAATTGAAATAAAGCTCAAGAAATCTTAGTGAATACTGAGGATATATGTATATTAAGAAATATTTTTCTATATCTGCAGTTATTATAGTCACAATCTTAACCAAGCGAGTTTTTTCTGAATTAAATGATTTACCAAATAATTCCTTAACTAATCGAAAAGTGAACCAACTGCCAACCTACCAGATTTGTTTCACCAGCTGGGATGCCTACAAAAAATACTATTAAATTTTTTCGTAATCTCTTATAACACACCAGCATAATCGCTTTAATGGCGCAAATGGCTGGCACTGAACTTTCATGCAAAATGTATGAGAGAGAAAAACGGTCTCAACTTTTGACATGTCACAAATTTTTGGTATGCATTAGTTGTGCACAGTCTGTTGGTTTGCCCGGTGGTGGAACTGTGCAGATAGAGCACACGTGTGCACGAAATCCAAGTGACAATTGAACCAGGCAACAGTGGAAGATGCTGCTGCTTGGATCTGCATAGGGCAGATTAGGTATGCAGGTTGTAGGCGGAGGCGGGACTGTGGCGAAAAAGGGAGGAGGGAGGCGGGTAACCAGTGCAGTGTGACAGCTGCTTGACAGAATTCAAGCTGGCATACCAAAATATTACTTATGGCTGGACATTTTACTGTCCCTCCACACACACACACACACACACACACACAGACGCAGATTTACTGAATGTTGAATCAGTTGGAGCACGAAGCTCTGTAAAAATTGTCAATACGACAAAACATTGCACGTTCTACGCATTGTCAATGGGAACGTGCTCAAGCAAGTTATTGACATGAAAAATGCTCGTGAACATATTTTTGAGTTTTGATTTCAGATTTACAAGAGAACGCGCACACATCGACACGGAAATACACGCACAGTTGCAGATTTGCTGAATTTGCAGTGAATTTACGATAATTTTGGCAATAATAAAATGCAATTTGTTATCATGTTATTTGACGTAGATAATTGCCAAAATAATGTAGCAAAAGACTCTACCAAATAACTCGACTCGAATGAAATTGGGCAAAAACTTATAAAGAGCATAAATAACGAGAGAAAATTGATGCTTGTCAGTTGTGTGCGGCGATAAGTTACCCTGTAAAAAGACTGCAATTAGAAGGAATAGAAAATTCCAAAATATTTGAAAAGTTTTAGAAAAAACTCTTAAAAAACAAGTAAGAAATATTTTTGAAAACTTTAAAGTATGTGTTCTTGTCTATGTACCCCCACTTCTCACCAGCTAGAGCATAGAAATTGGGTTAACATTTGTTTCGACCCCCACTCTGTGAGAGGTCAAAAACTTTGCAATTTGCTATTTGTATTTACTTGTGATTTTTTTTTGGAAAAATGTTTTTCAATTTTCTTAAAGCAAAACTTGCCACTTGATTCCCCTGTGTGTCTTCCATCATTTGCTCTGTTTGATGTCGTTGTGGGCGCTGCCAGACGACGCCGTCGACGACAACGACGATGAGGACGCAACAATGGCGACAAAAGGAATCAGGAGAGAGAAAAAACAATCAGCAACAAAATGCCGAAATATTAAAATTGAAATTTGTTTTCTAAAAACGCAAAACAACAGCAGCAACAACTGGGGCAGCAGGCAGCATGAAGCAGTCGGCCAAAAAACAAATCCCCAAACTTGGTTTCCACCGACGACGCGACTTCGTCGACTCTGTCGACTCTGTCGACTCCGACTCTGACTCGGCATGGCTCATGAGTCGTGCAAACGGAATAATATTTACCCAACGTGATTTTGTTTACCTATCTTTTCAAGCCCAACTGCGTGCCCAGGCACCTGCAGAGTCCCCCCTTTCCGCTCTCATCGTCCTCCAGCTTGCCACATACAAATTTATATGGCCACAAATTGTTTGTATTTTGTTATTAGTTTTCTCTCTCTCTCTCTCTGTCTCTTTGTTTATTTCGTTTTAAACATATTTTTTTCGCTCTTTTGGCAATTCGCATTTGCGTTTGTTCTCATTGTGTGCATGCACAGAAGTTAATCCAGCTGTCGCGCGTTTTAAGCTAGTCACCAAGAGTATCTTAAAGATACTTTCTCTCGTTGGACGCGCCAGAAAGAAGTTGCAACTTAAAGTTTTCTTGACTTGCTTTTATGTAGCCTGAAGTTTTGCAGTTGCAGCCGACAAAAAAGCGCAACAAAAAAGCAATAAGGGAGTAGAGTAATGGAAGAAAGAGAGAGAGAGAGAGTGTGGAAGAGAGATCAAGACGAGAACAAAGCACAAAGACTTTATTTAATTAAAAACTTGCCGCACGCATGCAAAACGCTCGTGTATAAAACATGTTACACTCTCTACTTGGCCAAAACTTTGGGCAACTGCAAACGCACGCTAGATTTTTCATTAGCACTTCTTAATTAGCCTCTGCTCGCTTCTGCCCTGGTCCTGATCCAACTTCGGATCCAACATGTGTGTGTGTGTGTGATGGCTGTGAACTTTTTATGACACAGAGATTAATGAAAGCAGCCAAAGAGGCAAATCTGCTGCAAATCACGAAATACCAATGGAAAATGCCTAACTTGCTGCAAAGTTCTCAGTTTGTGTGTGTGTGTGTGGGTGTGTATCCAGGGAACAATCTCGTTTGATGTCATGAGCACTCTGCTGTGTGTGTGTGTTTGTGTGTGTGTGTGTGATGGCTTGGCTTTATTGCCGGCCGTAAATCTCTATTACTTTTGAGGTGTACTTCGGGGTGTACTTACTTAACGTCTTTAACATGAAAATGACACGCCCGAGGTGCCCTCGGCTAGCGAGCTTGACTCGGCTCGGCTAATGAAAGCAAATCGGTTGTAGCCAATTCCTGGCAGTGCAGTTGTGTCTGGTTACTTGTTGCCTGCACCACTGGAGCAGCTGAAGCAACTGCTCTCTGCGGTCAGCTTAATAAGCTTGTTTGCTCGCTCGCTTGTTTAAACTCGTGTCGAAAACACTCGACAGCAAAATGATTTCAATTAAAATCAATGTCTAAAAGGGTGCGACAGTTTTCCAAGGAAATTTAAAAATTATAATGGGCGTTTCTTAACTCCTTTGCAAAGGTTGTTAAGAAATCATTTGGGCTGTTCAGTTCTAAGAGTTTTGTAAATGCTAATTTAGAATATACAAAAAAACTAAGTTTGTTCATAAAAAAATAGATAATTTTAGTTGTTAAAAATGTTTTAGACATCTAAAAAAAAATTAGAAACTTGATTTTTTGACTCTTTTGCAAAGGCTGTAAATAAATCATTTGGGCTGTTTATTATACCCTTGAAGAGGATATATTAATACTGCCCAGAAGTTTGCAATGCACCTTAGGAGACATTTCCGACCCAATAAAGTATATATATTCTTAATCTGCATAATAGACAAGTCCAACTAGCCATCTGTCCGTCTGTCCTTCCGTCTGTTGCAGCGCAAACTAGTCTCTCAGTTTTAAAACTATCTTAATGTAACTTGGTATACATACAACTCATTGATCGGCCCGTCTATCGTATATCTGCCATAAAACGTATCGGCCGATGAAACTGTCGCTATGAAACTTTTCTGATATACATATGTATGTCCTCTAAAGGCTGTGCAATTAAATTAAAATCGGACAGATATATCGTTAACAACCTATCGTCCGGGTTAATATTTGGAGTAACTGCAAGGGTATGAAACCTTCGGCGTACCGAAGGTAGCCTTTCTTCTTTTTTTATTTCTTTTCCTTCATGCTAAGAAAATTGTTAAATTAAAAATACACAAAAAGAAAACATTTCGTTCTTAATAAAGATTAAATATTTTAGGTATTAAAAAACGTTTTAAAAATCTAAAAATATTATTACTGAAAGTGAGCTTGAAACTATTTGCTTGGCCTTTTAGTCTTAACTAACGATTAAATTGCAATTGGCTCGTCGAACAAATCAAATTATTTAACCTTTTAAATGCTCGCAATGAAATGTTTTGTTTATACACTCGATTCGCCGACAGACACACACTCAGACAGAGTCGAAGACGTAGACAGGCACACCCACACACACACAGCTGGCATACATGTGTGTCTTCCTTTTTGCTTCGCATCTTCCTTTTTGCTTCCTCTTCCGTTGTTACCTTTGCGTTGGCAGCAAACAAATATGCGATTTTATTGTATTTATTTTTTTTCTTTTGCTGACAGCTGCTGCTACTGCCACCCAACTCGATTTGACTCGACTGTGGCAACACGTTATGTAATTTAGTCGGATGTAATTTATTGTTAATTTTAATGTTTAAATTACGCACGGCGTGTAATTCGTTTGATTTATGCGCGTGGCGCCTGCAAATATGCAACATGCAAATTAATAAAGCGACGCGGCGCTTAAAACTTTAATCCTTTGTGCACATATGGCTGGCAGTATTTATCACTCCCGGTGACACACTCACCTGACCTTTTTCCCAATGCCCAACCCAGGGAAACTCTTCTCATTCTACCTCCACCCACCAGCACTCTCACACTCCCTCTATTTCACACCGTTCTCTCCTCCACCCTGCGGCTCTAGACTGTTTGCCTTTGGCTTTGGGAGCACATTTTGAATTTATGCACATTTCATGGCATTAATTATGCGCTTTTGAGTTATTTCTGTTGTTGTTGTTGCTGCCAGCACTGCTGCCGCAGCTTGCTCGTTGTTTGTTGTTTATTGTTGACATTAATAAACGCGCAATTAATGAAATTGCAAACGTGCAGCTACATAATTAATTATTTGCATTAATTATAAAGGCTCTTAAAATTATACAAATTGTAAATTTTTATATGTTTTTTTTTTGTTTGATATATTCATAATATTATGCTGTAACTTAAAATATGCCTTTTTCAAATTTATTAATTGTAGCCATCGAACAAATCTCTCGACAAGAGGATTGTCTTCACAAGTTGCCAGTGCACAGACATTTAAAGAGATTTACAACTATTGAAATAATTAATAATAATTAAATTGATTACTATGGCAAATGATTCCTTTTTTTTTATTTTCATAGCAGCAACAACTTGTCACAATGGTAAAACAAATTTTCAATTGTTAAGTAGAAGAAGTTACAGGTAAAACTTTGATACATTTTAAAAAGTTATTATTTTAGCGATGTTGCATTATAATGACATCTATTTGACTATTTTAAACTTTATTTATACTATGCCATTTATTGTTATTATTTTAATTGATTTTGGGATGTAAGATTTTAACGAATGCTGCAGTCAAATGATGTAATAAAAATAATTGTATGTAAAAAAAAATGCGATGAACTAGGACTGGTTGAAATAGTAGAATTACAACAAAAATAAATTTGTAATGTTTATGCAATGTATAATATGAATTCTTGTTCGTGACATCTAAAATTTGAATTAAACTTGCAAAGCAGAAAATAAACAGACCGTGTCCTTCATACAAATTTGATGGTTCTAGCTAAGATGGGTGGCCATGGGTCATCGACTCTTCTAATCCTGAATATATATACCTCGTGGAATCTGCCATACCTCCTTCTGTCTGTTACATTCTTATTGAGCATTTTCAATGGTCGAAGGATATAAAAATATCCCCTGTTTATGCGATACAAGCGATTTCATGCAATAAGTTTGGCAAAACCTACTTCAATTGCTTTTCTTGCACTGTGACACAATTCATAATTAACCTTCATAATTAACCTATTCATAAAATGCGCTCCGCATGAACGGGATAAAATAAGTAACGGAAGCTGCAGTTAAAAGTTGATTGTGTAGCTGAGCTTGTTCTCGCTTCAATAGTTGCCATTTTTCCCAACTTTTAATATGATTCATTCACAGTTTTACTGCTAATCAACTATCTAAACACAGTCTCACAGCCCGACCCGCCGTTCTGCATTCAAATTGTGCAGATATCTTAATGTCGGGCATTTGTGTGCACTTAAAAGCAGTTGGAAAAAACACTTGAACCGACTACCGACTGTAGCCTGGAAATGGCAACTCGAGTAACAGCTAAAAACTTATTAAATTTGCTATTTTCCGTTGAACAATTAGCACTCGGACTACTCCCACAACGAACTACGACGAACTGGCCATCCTACTGGCCGGCTATCTGGCAAGCGTATACCTGCCTGGTCTGGACTGTCTACTCTGTCTGGCCCACAGGGCAGTTTCCGCAGCCCAGTTAATGAAAACTTTTGCGCATCAGCTTGAATGGGAACTTGAATAAGTAATAAAGCACTTGGCCTCCTCGAACAGCAATAGCGCTGAAAGGGGAAGGGAAAAAAACGTGAAATAATATAACCTGGCTAACTGATGATAGCCAAGCGGGGGCATAAGAGAGGTAAAAGGGGACGGGGTGGGAAGGCGGGGAGCGAGTGTAGCAGCTTCAGTTCGCCTGACTGGCAGGCTATTTGCAAAATGCTTGACCAACTTCTGAACTTTTGAGTAACTTTTGATGGCATTCGCAATTGTTTGTTGTTGCGGCGGGGCACGACGGCGGGGTTGACGGAAAGACGCACGGCAGAGTTGGCCCCATGTCGCCGACATTGTTGAGTCGAATAAGCGTTTTAATCGGACCACAACTCAGAAATTAAGTGGCAAAAATACATTTAAATGCAAACATAATGCGTAAATAACTCGCTTGGCGGTCGCGTTATGTGTGCTTTACATTTAAAGTGTTTTCAGTTAATTGTTCAAATATTTGCAGAAGTTTTTTTTTCCACGTTCTCATAATTAAATATGCCAGAGGGAATAAAAAAGCCAGAGAGAGAGAGAGAGAGAGAGAGAGAGAGAGACAACACTGTGCGCTTCAATGCACTTTCGCAATCAGTGCGTGATTTATTAGTGCAGCCAAAAGCTTCGTTTTAACAGAGCTTTTGGCATCAAAGCAAATTTAATTAATTTCAAATTTCGCTCGCCTGTAATTAACCAACAGTTGTCGTACTTTCATGCAACCAATTTTGTGGCCAACCCTTTGAGCCATCTTCTGCAGACTGAGCCGAGCTTCGCACAGTTCGGGTAGACCGCATTGTCAGAGAGCGAGAGAGATAGACAGAGACTGAGCGAGATGGCAAATCCAATCAAAATATGCACAGTTCACACAATTTAAATTTTGATTTAACTCGGCCCAGACAGGTCAACGGGTAACTGGCAACTGGCGCCGTCGTCGGAGCAAGCAAACTATAGACAAGCAAGGAATATAATAAATAATCATATTGCAGCAAAAATAGAGAAGCAATGAGAGGGGGGAAGAAGAGGTAGGGCGGTATTCGAGTGGTCGACAAGTTGCATTGGCAAGCACTTTGAAACTTAAATGTGTAACTCCCTGACTCCCTGAATCCCTCAGCTGCCCCGAGTTACTTGTCACCTCTGTGACCTGCCAGAGGCCGCAGGAGGCATTGAGTGAAATTCAATTCAATTTTCTCTTCCATATGCGTAATTAAAATCGCTTTAAATAGCAGTAAAACCAGGTTTTTTTTTTTGGGAAAATTTGTTTTATTTTTGTGTTTTGTAATTCTATTTGCACAAGCTCAAACGTATGTAAATATTTTATTCTATATATTTATATGTAATGAATATAACAAATAGATAGATTGGTTTTCCATTCATTCGCTAGAAATAAAAGGCCATAGATACTGTACATGTGCCAGCACAATCAATCGATCTATGGACGTAATCAAGCCTCAAATTTCATCGTCTATGTTACGGGCATGAAATTTGCATATAATAAACAATGCACGTTTCCGACACATGCACACACACACACCTACACTCACACACACACACACAGGAGTAGATATTTGCAATTTTCAAAGCAAAGACAGCAGATACTGTAATTAGAATTTGCATATTATTACCGAAACGAGCCGCATTACAATTGCAATCTGTGGCAGGCGGCATCCTCATAAATATATTAACATTAATAATGTAGCATGAAGCATGTAGCATGCCACAGCATCAGCCGCCGCCTCGTTTGCGAATGCATTTTTAATGAAATTCAAGTATCCGCATTTTATTAACAATTCAGCTGACAACATTAACACGTTATAGGATGTCAACTGCTATGTCAAATAGACTCGATTCAAATTGCCAGGTTTGTTTTCAGGGCGTAGGGCGAGGCAATAGATAGCAGAGCTTAGCAAGAACATATTGAATAACTGCATGAATTAAAAGGTTCTTTGGATTGACAATAGCTTTAAAATAATTTACTTTGTGTATTATTTCAAATTTCCATCAATATATTTATTTATTAAATTATATTTGTTAAATGTATTAAAATAAATAAAAATTTATTTATTGTCTTTTAAATTTCCTAAATTTAATTTTTTGGTAAATATTGATTTTTATTTATATTAAAAAAACACATTAATAATATTTCAAAAATACCCAAATAAATGTATTACTTATTTTCACCTTCCACCTTCTCTTCAGCGCATCAGGCAGTCGTTACGCCCCACACAGACACACACACACACACACACACACTCACAACGCTAGCAAAGGTTGCTTGTTAGTAGCGTTACACAATGACTGCGGCATGTGACCGAAAAACCCCAAAGCTGTCAATCAAAGTCAAGGCAAGTTTATTGCACTTGTAAAGCGGGCAACAGCTTGTGGCAGCCCAAGAACAGCGCAGCACATAATGATACGAGCTCCTTAAGTCGTTCGCCATCTTTAGCTGTATCTTCAGCTGTATCTGTAGTTGTATCTATTGCTGTGAGTGTGGCATATCCATATCCGCATTCGTACACGAATTCGACCAGAGTTATTTGTTTGCCCCCAACAACCACAACAAGAACAACGATATAAAGCAAAGAAAAACGTAGACAACGCTCCAGAGAATCGACTGGCAAAGTGAAAAGTGAAAAGTAGAAAATGGAAAATGGAAAAGGGGCAACAACAGCAACAGCAACAGCAACAACTGCTTTTGGTGCTGCTGTTGCTGCTTACAAGCGCACATGCAAATGGAATGCAGCAGCATGCAGAAGGCGCCGCAAAGTATGCTATGGAATATTTTAAATTGTTTTCAACAAGGAATTTTAATATCAAAAACATGGCCACTAAGCTAGACGCACACACATAGCTAAATAGAGAGGGGCGCGCAAGCAGCAGCACGTCTGACAGACACGTGCTGAGCGCAATCAATTTGTGTTTCATCAAAGTTGTGTGCATACTCCAGCGCATTGGACCAAAAGTGCAAAACAAAATTAGCCAAAGCTTATTGAAAGAAGTTGGCAATATGAAAAACCAAAAGAACGCAATGCGGCGTGTGTGTGTGCGAGTGTGCGAGAGTGTGCTGACTGCTAATTGCAATTAATGAAGTACGCATGAGAGTTGTGCACAACTCGATTTCGCTGAAATTTCGCCAGCAATTCGCCCGCACAGCTACAGAATCTAGCTGGGCTTGGCGAATTGCCACAGCAAACAGTTTACCGGAACTTGGACGTATGCTTATTATGCTCTTTCAACTGCCAACTGTATTTGGCCAGTGGGCAACATCAAAAGCAGCTGCCCCAAAATGCTCAAATAATTATTTATTAAAGCCCAAGTTCAAGTCTAAGGCACAGCGAATCACTCAAAGTGCCTCGTTCGACTTGCTCTCGCAGTAAGCTAATTACCCGCTCGCTGGAGCGGCACATGAGCAAACAGTTCCGTCTTTGCGCCTGGGCAAAGTTTGTAAACTGGACTGCGTTAGCTTGGGGTATTTATTTCGCTGCAATAACAAAGAACGTGACAATTTTAACAAACCTCAAAGCGCAAAGTGCGGGAAGGCATCGAACAAAAGTGTGAGGCAGACGGCGACTGGGGAGGCTATGTAATCCCAAATTGATGAAGGTTCATGTTCAATGCCAAGCAGGCAATTATTATTAACTATGCTCCAGGGTGCCAGAGTTCAGCACTTGCCATTGACATTGTCCCCCATAGGCATACAGCAACAACAACAACACAAGCGGAAACGGAAACAACAACAAGCGCAATAACGAGAGAAACCAAAGTATATAAAGCAAGTACGTGTCTGGCATATATTTTTGGACTTGGTTGGGGCAGGCAGGCGACGCAACTAGTGGAAAAAGGCTTTTGCAATAAGCGCGCCCTCCTGCTGCACTCGGGAGTTGCAATCAGCTCGACAAAATGAGATTTGAGCTGCATCAAACACGAAAAAAACAAAAATGGAAACGCCGCCGGTTCAAAGTCAATTTGGCTGCAACGCCAACGCATTGGGCTCGACCGGATTGCACATACGCCACGTGGGCCGCGGTCCAAATTTGCCATGGCAACTGTCGCGGCGGCAGCTGTTGCAGTGTTCGAAATGCTTCGAAACGGCTCGAAATCGAAAGCGCTAAAGGCTAACCGTATTGCCAGTACGTAATTGCTGCTAATGGGTCATTATTGCTGGCCAACAGCAGCAGCAGCAGCAGCAGCAGCAGCGGTAGAGGTTCAGCATGTTCCCAGCAATTTGTACGCATGAAATATCAATGGAAATTGCTGCTGCAAGCCGTGCGCACAGTAAAACGTATTAGAGGTAATTGCAATTGAAAAACAGCCTTAAAATGCTGCAAAATGCACTGGCAGTTGCGCGTTCAACTATTTAACAAATTAAATAGAAATATACAAGAAATGTGTAGAAGAAATATTTGTCGGTCTATGCAAGGAAATAAAATTCCCAGCTAGAAAAATATTTGCATAAATAAGTCAGCGTAAGCGGATGAGGAAGTCCTCGCCTGGCTGCATTACCTGCACCAGCCGCGGCAGTTTCCTTTATTTTATTTTATTTTATTTAGCCAGCTACTGTTGCCGTTGCCATTGCCGTCGCCAATACTGCGAATAGTTGGAGCAGAAAATTGTAAATCGCCTGCGCGACAAAATGATAACATTGCAAAATGCAAATGCTGCAGGCGCAAACAGAAGAACCTTAACCATGACTTAAGCAACAATGACACGAACTGTAAGTTGCAGCAAGTAAACAAAGGCTGATAGTCCACTGTGAATATTGAGATTCCTTGTGCAACTTGTTTATTTCAAAGTTTATTAAATTAGTGAATATTTCCAAGACTGGCTTTAGAACCAACTTGATCTTAATTTGAGAGTTTGTTCCATTTCTTAATTATTATTTTAGAAATTGAATAGATATTTTCTCTATTTTACTCCGCTTACCGGCTTCACCCTCTACTTTAAGTCACTTTTTTTAATTTTGAAAACTCTTTCAATTACTGCGCTTTCTTGCATTTCTATCTTTTCCTACCTCATGCCTCTGTTATTAATTTAAAAGGTGGTATTTTTTAACTTAAGTATTCTTTCACTTGATTTTAGTTTTTCACGAATTTTTTTTACATATTTTAAAGATAATTTTTTTTAAGACTTCGCTCAGATCCAACTGAATTTAAGTCTTAAATTTCTCCTAATTTATACGACCTTTAAATGGAACTAATATATTATCTCATATCATTGTCAAAGTTTTTAAATTAAGTGAGTATCTAGAAGAATTAAATTTAAAATTTAATTCTCTTCTCTTATTTTTATAATTTACAAGTAATTTAAATCGACATTAATCTACTTCGATTTTTGCGCCCTCCTCCATGCTCTTACCTTTTCCTGCTTTGCGACTCACTCTCACATTATGCAAATATTTATTCATTCCATTAAAACTCATAAATTTAATTTCACCCATAATCGGCATGCAAATTTGCCGAGGCACAGCATGAAAAACTCATCTTAAAGCTAATTATAATATGCCAAAAAGTGCTCGCAAACACAAAATATTACTTAGCCGTTTAGCTGTCCGGCATTGAAAAGTACGCACAAAACGTTTTTATTAAATTTATCTCTCCGAGGACCTGCCGCCCACGACGACACGCACACGCGCTCACCCACTCACCCACTTAGCGAGACTCAGAGACAGCCCCACCCGGACATATACAATACATAAATTAAACGATATATCATGCTGACATCTTAAATATTGTTAAAAACTGTCACGTTTACGTTTGCGTTGCTTACTCATTCAGTCGGTGTTATATAAGTATCATGCACACTACCTTCGCAGTCCCGGTCCCAGTCCCTGTCCCTGTCCCTGGGACGGTCCCTGGCTCCGATCTCACTCTGACTCTGCGGATTTCTGGACTGACAGTTAATGGACCATAAGAAATTCAATTAGAGACGTTGCTGCCTCCGTCGCCGCCTCTGCGACACAGTTCGTTTGTATGTGTGCCATGCGCTATTCTTCTGGCGGCATTATTTTTTTTATTAATGATACTTTACGACGGTGGTGTTGGTGGCGGAGCCATTACAAAGCCAAAAAACGACAGGCAAAAGCAGCCGCAATTGTCCGACTGTCACTCGTGGCGCTACTGTCAGTCAACGAGTGTCTGACAGTCAGTCAGCCTTATGAAAAGCGTAAACTGCCGCTGCTGCTGCTGCTGTTGAAAAATTTACAGTGGAAATGCTGGAGAAACGCCCGGAAATATGTAGTGGAGGAGAGGGCAGTTTCTGAATTGTCATGTGAACTATACAAGTATATGGCTAATTAAGCCAGCTTAAAAGCATTTGCCGTAAGCCAATAGTATCCATAGTCGGTCTGTAACACACTATCTACATTGCCCATTCGTCGGCGCGAAGCATTTTAATTAAGCCAAGTTACGATAAGGAAACGACCGAAGGCGAAGGCGAGAGGGAAACAGGGAATTCCGTTAACCAAACCCAAGCAAACCAAACCGAATACCCCAAAACCAAAATGCTGTCAGTTTGTCTGCTCCTCTGGCATTTTTGGGCCGACAGTTTTGTCTGACTAACTGTTTGCTTGTTTGCTTATTTGCTTTCGTGATTGTGTCGGCGGTTTCTTCGCTGTCAGCGACTGACTGACTGAGCTCTGTCGTTGCCATTGCCGTTGCCTTCATTAGCGCTGTCAAGTGAGCGACACCTTTTAACGCCCCCATTGTGACCCACCTCGTGAATTGTGCGTGCGCCAGCTAATTTGCATATCAGCCATGCCTCCTTGTCCCCCCGTTAATCAAGTGCTATCGTTATAATCAGCACATTTGTCTTTAAACTTTATGTGCGCCCCCTCTGCCCACACTAGCTGGGTACAATTTAAAAATCACCTTTAAGCTTGCCGTTTAAATAGTCGCTATACTTAACTGTTATTAACTTCACTTGCAGAGCTTAGTAAACAGCTGCAATTATTGCCATTTCCACTGGCAATGCTGGCAAGCTTCGATTGCTTGGCAAATACCAACAAACCGATCAATTGTCGCTACGGCAGAGCTGCTGCTGCTTCGTTTTGATAGCTGCAAATTGGTTTTCCTACTTGACGCAATGCAATGCGATACAGAAAAGGCGAGCGGAAGCATTGCACAAGCTGCAATGGCAGCCGACAATGCAATTTATAGCGCTCTGCGCTCGAATGTATGCTACGATTTCTTTCACACAGCGCGCTTGGCATTTCAATTATGGCTCAAGCAAATAAAATACTTAACTCCGTCTCTATAACAAGCTTACCGCTATAATTGCATTTCACCACACACTTCCCACACTCCTTGCCTGATACTTATTAGGTTATTTATATACCAGTAGGAAACACTTCCGGCCACAAGCTCAGATTTCCAATTATGGCCGCACTCAGTGTTTGTGTTTAATCAAGAAGTCAAACTATCAACATGCTTCTGCAAACGGGCATTTTTCCATTGTTCGCATTTTTTACGTATCGCTACACACAAATGCCCAGACTGAACGACGTGCAGAGGAGGGGGGTGGGGAGGGGTAGTGGATCAACCACAAGAAACATAAGGGCATGTTGAAAAAATGAAACCCCTCCAAAAACGTCGTTAGATTTGTGCAGTCAACTGTGCGCATTTCATATTGTACTTCAATTAAACAAAATGCTCGACTCAATGGGCAACGCTCTTGGCTGGAGTACAAAGGAAAATGTTACATTTACTCGCTGAAGGACTTGTGCCACGTTAAGCAGCCAAAAGCTTTAGCTAGGCTGCTTTGTGCAAGTTTGAAATGTGTTTGTAGCTATGGTTTAATATTATCAAAGAATCAAAACCTTTTAAGCTCATTTAAGTTGCACAGCTTAGTGTCATGAAAGCTTTCAAAGCACATTGAAGCTACGAAGCTTAAAGCTGCAGCTAAAAGCTCAGAAAGCACCTTATTATTTAAGGGATTAATACTCCCTAATACTGTCTTCTCTAGCAGACATCACTAAAATCGTTGAAGCCTTCAAAGCGCATTAAAGCTGCTTATAGCAACTGGAAGACTGCAACAGTTTATGCAGCTTGGAAAGTACATTAAACCTGACTTAACATAGCTGCAACATAAGCACCATAAATAGTTAAAGAGATTTCACTTAATTTTAAAACACAAGCGCAGAAATCAGATATTTTGCTTGCCCTTCTAAAGAGCTCATTAAAATAATTTGCAGCTCAATTACGTAATGCACAAGTTTCGTAAAAAGCAACTTCAACTTTCGCTTGATTTTAAAGCCAAACAAAGTATGCATTTCATATGAGAATACAGAATAATTTCAATTTACAAACGCTTTTGGGATGCGCTGAGCAAAGCGAGTTTGACCCTCGCAAATTTGAAATTTGAAATTTGAAACTTGAGTCGTGCATTTTACAACATGTGTAATGCAATTAACGAGCTGTTAATTAAGGAATATGCGAGGCAACTTTGACCACTTCTTGCTTGTTTGTGTCCCACAAAAGGCAAAAACTTCAAGGCACTCGTATGCACTACTAGTTATAACTCAAATATTTCTGACCACAAGGACTCGGCCTAACTCAACTCAAGTCGCCTTGCCTCGCCTCGAACAAGGCTGTTGGGCAGCCGAGGCGAAAGTTCGTTAAAACTGAAGTACATATGAGCGAGAGGGAAAAGTTGGACAACTCGAAATAACTCGCACAAAACACAAAATGAACAAAGAACAAGAAAAAACAATACTTGATTCGTTTAATATTTGAAGTGCACTCGAAACGAGCTTGGCAGCAGGCAGAAGGCAGAAGGCAGCACTTTGGCAACTGTTTTTATTAAGGTTGTTGCCATAAAATATATCATGAATAAAGGGTATACTTCTTGCATTATTATTTTTGTTTTTGAATACCAAACGAAACGGAAAGTTCGTAGAGTCAAGTGCGCCCCAAGCAGCACTCGTTGTAGCAGAATGAATATGAAAATTTTGGAAACTGATTGTAAAATCAAAATGGAATTAGAAACTTTGAAATCAAGCGGGAAAACTCGTTTAAAGCGAACAGGAAATGCTGAATATATGCATAATCACAAATTGATTTTTCAATTTTCGCCGAGACAACAATTACGAAACTTTAAATGGGTTTGCAAAACAGCAGCGAAGCCTGTTGCCTGCCACTTGCTGTCTGCTGCCTCGTTGTTCTTGTTGTTTTTTTTTTGGAAATAACCAAATGAATGCGGCTTTTATAATATGTCTTTGTGTGCCGTAAACGGCCGGTTGCCAGGTCACGCCCACAGGAATGCAGCACGCTCGTACATGCGTGTGGAAGCTGGCAGGGAGAAATGGTAAGAGGGAAAGGGAGAGGGAAGAGATAGGGGCGTGCCTGGATTCCAGACGGGAGCAAACAGGGGCAAACCATATCAGACATTGCAACGTTAACGAAGCAAACGAAGCACACAGAGCAGAGAAGCCACAAAGCAAGAATCAATTGGAATCAACATGGGGAGCTATTGGCGTACCCGACCTGAGAATCCATACAGAGAGAGAGAGAGAGAGAGAGAGAGAGAGAGAGCAGCAGCTGCCACTGAGTGCAAAAATCATTGCAATTCTCATGCATTCAATCGGTATGCAACAGCAGCAACTGCAGCAGCAGCAACCGCTTGCAGAGCTTGTGGTAATTTTTGCAATTACTCTGCCGGCATTGGGAGGCTGCAAATGGTTGTGAAAATTCCGAAGGGGATGCAGCTATAGGGGCTATAGGGAGGGACGGACACTTCGGGGGTAAATGGGGCATGCGGCTAATGCGCACTTAAATATTTCATTTTGTGACGTTGCCAGCAAGTGCAGCATAAACTGGACCAGGCAACGTAATAACAATGACAGCCAACAATGGCAACAAATAAGCCGAAATATAAACAGGAACCCGGCTAAACAAATAACAGTAAATAACAGCAAGAGTGTCTATGTGAGAGTGTGTGAGTGTGTGTGCACACACAGACAGCGCCAAATGGCACACTAATCGTCTGCGCATTTGCTGCCCTGTCCTGCCTTTGTTTGGACTCTCTCTCTCTCTCTCTCGCTCTTCCATTGTTGCCTAGCAAAAACTTTGCATGCCACGGGGCGTATGAGCTTTATCCAACTCGTTGCCGTCGTCGTTGTAGCAGTCGGCCCACAAAATGGGTCAATGGAACTTTATTTTGTGTTTTGCTTCTGCCGCTGCCGCTGCACAGACACAAATCGCCAGCGCAGCCGCCGAACGTTGCAAGCAAATAAATTTCAAATGCTGTCACATAAATTGTGACTTTTTATATGTTGCTCGAATGTTTTGTTTCTTTTAGTGTCGACCCGCCTGGGGTGTAGCTTCAAATTAAATTTGACTGCACATTGTTAATAGGTCTGCAATGTGGGCATAAAGTGGCCATAAATAAGTCTGCGCAGACTGTCGCATTGTCCACCAACGTCTTCGGTGTGTGTTCGTTCCACTTGCCCCATAACGGTTAATTATGGCCACACAAAGCAAATCACTTAGGCGCACAATTTGTTTAGCTCGCTCACTGAGGGCCATAAACAGCAAATTGCATGAAAAAACTTTCGGCTGACATTGGCAGTAGATGTGAAAGGGCCACGGGGTCGCAGGGGGTCACAAGTTGATGCGCTTATTAAATTCATTTGCCATGCAAAGTGAATGCCTTTTGGGAGCCACAAGTTTTGCGCTAGCAACTTTCAGCAGACTCTCCTTGGAGGCATCTTTTCTCGCAAAGGATAACTCGAATGCCTTGCGGGGTATGAGGCAGACAAACAGAAAATGTGCAGGCAATGCAAGTCTCTACAGCTGCTGAGATTCTTTTTGGACTCAACTGGAATTTGTCATTTGATTATATTTATTATTAAATATTATTTCTTTACCCTGTAAAAATTTAAATGAATGTACAAATTTGATTATAGGAATATTACAAGAAATTATAAATCAATTAAGATCACATAAATTACCTAGAATATATTCTATATCATTATGGTAAGTGTATTCAAAACTTAACCTAACCCAACATAAATTTCCTATTTCTAGTCTGTTATTGTCCTGCAAACTTGCAGATGTTTGCCTCAGACTGCAAGTGAAAATCAATAAGCCAAATGACAAACTCTGTGAGACCTACTTAACAGCACACACACACACACCCACACACCCACACACATATCCAAGCACATCACTCATTCAACTTGCTGTTAAGCTCATGTTGATTTTGAGCCCGAGGTTTGTTAGTAAAAACAGCAGCAACATGCAACATCATCATATGCTGCCTGCCACATCGGCGAAAGTTTACCCACTGTATCATTATTTGTGCAATTTGTACACTGTATTTACCAACTGGAGCACACTCACACAAATATACACACAAGCAGCACACTCAGCCATTTCTTGGCTTATTTCTAGCTTGGAATTCCAGTTCAGTTCTGTGTTAATTATATAGACTTGCCACTGCATTTGCATACACGACACACACGACACACACGACGATAAGCCCCTGCGTTTAGTGGGCCTTTAAATTTCATATAATAAACTAATTAAATAACATGATGTGGCCATATAGCGTGAGTTAATGTACCTTCTATGACTGCAATGTAGGCCGACAAATGTGCGCACATTTGTATTAATCATGTTTAGTCGCATAAAACAAGCGCATTTTAATTGCACCGCAGCGACTACTGTGCGTAATTATCTACCGCATTGTGCACAGTGGTTAAAGTTTAATTTATTTATGCTCTTAATAGTTTGCGTATTGTTTCGAACGTTATCAATTATACTAAAATTGCAGACTAAAATTAACTATAAATTTAAGTCAAATTTTAGGAAATTAATTCCGTTTGTATTTGCTTCTCCCTCCATTTTCTCCCGCTATCTGCAAATGTAAATTCAATCAACTCGCAAATGTTGCAATATTATTTATATGGCCAGTGCCAAAACAAAAAAATAAATTAGACAGAAATTAAAATTAATTTGTGCATTGTCGAATTGCGGTCAAGCGGCAAAAGGCCCAACGGCTTAATATGGCGTATGGTAGAATCAAAATTAGTTTTACGGTTTTAGTGGCTGACTCGCAAAAAACAAAAAGCTAATAAAGCAAATAAATATAAATATATTGCCAAATAAATTATATACATAAAAGTTAGAAAGTTCTGTATTTACTAAAAATCGAATGACTACGTATGCAGTCAAGCATCCTGACAACAAGATATACACGTATGTTATGACAATTTTAATACCAACAAACATTTCCGCTAAAATTCTTCTGCAACATTTTCATATAAGATTAATCCTAATAAATGACGCCACTACGAATATATCACAGCAATTATCTATGCAATCTCGCAGACATACAGACGCACACACGTCACGACCCTGCGCCTTGCGCCCTTTGTGGAGCCTCCTTCTATATGTTTTATACAATTGCACCAAATTTGTATACCTTGACGATTTTCAAAAAAAAAAAAAAAAAAAAAAAAAAAAAAAAAAAAAAAAAAAAAAAAAAAAATAAATAAGATTATTAAAAAAAGTTGAGAGCTTGTTAGTGGTAATAATAATAATAAAGAGCAGTGCATTTATCTATATGAAACCTTGAATAACTTTTATGTTTATTTATTATGTTATATTCATTCAGCGATCGTTTAGGTGGTGATAGTTATCATACACACCAAAACTAAATACTGTAGCTTTATTATTGCGCTTGCTATACGGTTTATCGATTTGCGGGGGCGGAAGTAGGCGTGGCCAAAATTTTAACAAAAATTTTATAGCGTTTGATTCACATAAGTGTTGTCACCAAATTTGGTGGCTCTAGCTTTTTTATAACTAGTATAACTAGTAGTAAATCTGTTTTTTATTTATTTCAAAGAGTTTTCTTGCTTCTTTCACCATGCAAAGCTGAGCTACTCAGCAGGTAAATGGTTTGTTAGGAACAGCTTGGAAATTTCCATCATCGTCACAGCTCTATTGGGCACTTGTCGCAAACTTTCGATGGGGCTCAACAAGTTTTGCATATATTTAAAGCATTTCGACACGCGTTCTTGTCATATTATGAATATTACGCGTATTTTAAATAACCATGGCAGGAAAACAACGTGCAAGGTGCGGGGGCGGGTGCGGGTGCGGGCGTAGAGGTAGACGTTGCTGGCGACTAAGCGGGAAGCCGACAAACACTTATGCAAATTTTTCGTAGTTTCGCTTGCTCTCTATACGCACATACACAAACACATGCACAGGCACACACACACGCACAGGGAAATACAAACATTTGCCGCCTTTTAGCAGCATAATTTTCAGAGACACAAAAGAAGAGCGCGACGTGTTTATGTTTCGGATGCGTTGCAAAATGACATCCTGTCACATTTCCCGAAACAGTTCGTGTGCGTGTCTGTGTGTGTCTGTGTGACTGTGTTCGTGTGCATGAGTATGCCGCCAAATGTCGGCATCCTGCGTAACATACTGAAACCGTATGTGGGTGCCTGCCTCTGTGTGTGTGTGTCATGCGTGACTCCCGGCGCGACCGGGTCGACCCAAACAGTCGAACTCACGCAGACACCGAACGATTGACAGACAGACGGACAGGCTGACGGACAGACTGACGGACTGACAGCCCAGCTGACTGACGAACTGAGGTACTCGCTGACTGCGAGGCCCATTTAAAGCATCGCGTCGTGTCGCGTCACTCACTCTCACAGCCGACACCGTCAGCCGGCAGCAGCTGCTCGACAATCTGTCCAGAAAACATAAAGACACGTTTTATTTAAACTTCACGCTAAAGCGGGCGGTATTCATACCGTACTTATGTATGCACATATGTGTGCGAGAGGGAGGCAGAAAAATGAAAAACGAAAACGAAAAGAGCCACCCAAAGCGGAAAATAAAACGTTAACACAGGCTCAAATGAACAAATTTCACATTTCCGTAAAAATATGTTGCACACATGCGCGCAGCTTTTGACTTTTATGCTCGTTTAATAAGGCAATATTGAAATTAACATTATTTTTTATGCTTCTGATTCTTTAAGTAGGCACTTTCGGGTCCTTCGTCGTAAAACGCCAAAGCCGTCCTAAGACACTCGCTATTTATGCCTCTTAATAATTACAATAAAAATAAAAATGAAAATCAACATGAAAATGCAAATAAAAGCATACACACACACTCCCACATACACACACACACAGATAATTTCAAGCATCGAAGAGCACGTTTTAGCCGGCTTAATGAGAAGTACTAAAAAGCTAAGATGATCACTTGGCAATAATTAGAATTTGGACTGGCTCCAGCTGCACTTCAAGTTTCCCAGGGGCAAGGCTTGGTTGGTTCTATGCTAAACAGGAAAGAAGGCCTACCTTCGGCACGCCGAAACTTTTATACCCTTGCAATTAGTCCAAATATTAAATCGGCCGACAGGTTCTATGGCAGCTTAACGATTCATGTATCTGTTCGATTTTCATTAAATTTTTACAGAATTTAATCGGCATATTTAGACATATATCAGGAAAATTTCAAAGCGATATCATGAAAAATAATGAAATTCAACCGATAGGTTCTATGGCAACTATACGATATATCCGTCCGATCCGGCTCGCTCCCACTTATTTACAGCGTGCAACAATAAGCAGCATGTATGTATACCAAATTTCTTCAAGATAGCTCGAAAACTGAGAGACGACTTTGCGTTACAACAGACAGACGGACAGACGGACATGGCTAGTTCGATTTCCTTATTGATGCTGATTAAGAATATAACTTTATGGCCAAAATTAATATACCCTCTGTAAGGGTATAAAAATAAAAAAGTTAGCAGTAGATTAGAAAGAACATGTAACGCAAGCTACAATCGAACGCGCCCGACAGTATTATACCCTTCGAACAATTTTGCAAATCTGTTACAAACATGTTATCACACTTTTAATTAAAACAACAAATTCTATTGCGAAAAATTATTGAAAATGAAGGTGACAGTGCAACGTATTTACATTAGACACACCATGACTGAAACGACGCGGCGTTATGCAGCAAAGGCACCGGCTGCACACTATTTGGAACTATGGAAAACTATAGAATAACTTTTGTGTTTATAATAGGATCCGATTTTCATCTCTTCTGCTGAAGTAGAAACTAACTTCAATACTTTCATTAATAAAAAAAGCTATTGATTGGCGGAGGCAGATTTTAATATACAAATATACAAACAATACAATATACAAACCATCATACCAAATTATAAGTTTCTACCTTTTATAATAGCTGAGATAAGTGCATTCAAACAGACTGACAGACTGACGGACATGGCACGATTGGAACAGTTTAATCAAATTTATCTCTATCTGAGAGACACATTGTATTCAGTCATTGTTAAAACACACATGAGCCACCTCTTGCCAACACCAGGATGTACTTGCTCTTACCAACATTCATTCCCGCTCACAAGCACAAAGTAAACTTACAACCATGTGCTCTCTTGCTGTAACCGAAGAGAGTGTAGGCAGCATAGCAGCTTAAGAGCGAAGCATATGCTGCCCGCTCTCTCTTCGTTCACAATTAAACAAAGGCACAGCTTGTGCGGCTTGTTTTAAGAGTTCGCTCAGTCGTCGAACAACTCGATATAAATTATTTGCATACAACTTTAATTTGCTGCTCTGCTCGATTCGCTGTAGTGCACTCATCGCCAATTTGGCTAAGTACCCCAAGCGGTATATGATGTGTGTGTGTGTGTTGTGTTGTGTTGGGCTGTGTGTGCAGCGAGCACAATAAGCCGAAAAGCTTAAACATTTGCCAAACCGCAAAAACCGACAATTGGCTGGCATTTGAAATGCGCTCGCCGGCAGCACTATGCATATTAATCCAGTGCATCGTAATGCACTCACACGGGTACTCAGACTCGCATTCACAGTAATTCGGCATTATTTTGTGAATTATATTAATTGCCGGACCACAAAGAGTGCCGAAGAGTGCATAAATCACAGGCTCGCCTCAGGGCTTAGCACACAATCACAATAATTGAGGGTGTTATCGCATGCCAGTGTTGGTAAATGTGACATTTTTCACATTAGATTTGCGGTTGTGATTGTGAATATCCATGTGTCGTTGTGAAGACCACAGACGGGATACAAATTTGTTGTTTTCTGTAAGTTTTAAATGTTTTTTATTTGAGCCAGTGTTGGCAAGTGTTGTAAGTTGAGTTAACTTTAGCCAGTATTTGCCTTATTCATATTCAGCTAGTAAACCTTCCTTTAAGCACCTTGCAACATCTCCTACATCCAGACCAGTGTTGGTAAATATGAAATTTTGCACATTAATATCTAGGTGTCGTTGAAAAGTCTACATATCGAACACATATCTGTTTATATTTTATAGCCGCCAGTGTTGGCAAGTGCAGTCGCTTAAGTTAGTCCAGTATTGTGTAATGTATTCCTTAATTCACCTATTAGTAATCCTGTCTTCGAGCTAACAACGTGCAGCAACTTCCCGCTAATCTTACCAACCACCAGTGTTGGCAAATGTGCCATATTTCCGTTGCACTTTGGCTCAAGTAAGCTTACAGTAAATCCTATTTCTATGGCACAATCCCCTTATTAAGCTCACTACGTATATCCAGTTTATCAACTTGTCCACGCTGTGCAACACTTCACTGAGGTCACGCGCTCAGGTACGAGGCACAAGTCCACGCAATCCGGAAGTGGAAACGGAAAATTCCATTTTATATGATTTGCACTTGACAATCGAAAAATGTGCAGCTCACTTATTGTGTATAAGTACTTGTTTCTGCGGTTTATACACTCACCCTCACCACACACACACACACACACACAGCCACACACAGGCACGCACCAACACTCGCGCAGACATAACCACACGAGACGTGCAGTAGAATATTTTTTTGTGTGAGCAGCAAAACTTTTGCAGCTTGTGGTCATGTGGGTGTGTGGGTGTGTGTGTGTTCCTAGTGGTTAGGAAGATGGGAGCGCAGGAAGAACCATAAAAAGGACACTGCAGCCAGGAGCCAGTGTGGGAGTAGCAACACGCACTCACGTTCATAAATGTAATGCAATTTCAAGTAGAACTTTATTTAATTGAGTATTTCGGTGTTAAGGCTGTCGTCAAAGCAGACACACACACACACACACACACACTCCTCTTCTCTATATCTTGCTCCCTCTTCCTCTAGTGTAAAGCAAGTTTTATGCGAACTGTTTGAGCTTTTAGAAACTTTGTGCATCATATTGGCACAAGCAGCCTTTGCGGTTGCATATTGTCTCAATGAGAACTTCTCAAATTTCAATGGAGTTTCTTAAAGCTGGAACGAAACTAAGTAACTAGGCTAATGACACTGGCTTAAAGTGTCATTCCAGTGCCCAAGGAGGCCAATTAGCGCGCGAAAATCTGTTAAAGTGGATCAAAGAAACTTTAAAGCGCTTTGATTTCTACTCAAACTTAAACACATTTCAAAGCAAGTAAATACAAAGTTTTGATTTTAAAGCCAGTTTATAGCTATAATTGAGAATAAAGAGCAGCCGGACACCGGACGTACGTCTAGGTCGGTTTTGCAAACACATGAATTCGTGCTACCATTTAAAGCTCCATTAACTGGCCAAGTGTGGCAGCTTATACCCATTCCTAGCAATCCAAAGAATTATTGTGCAAATACAAAGCCAATAACTCGATAAAACAATGAAAACTATTCAATGGGCATTTAAAGCCCGATCAAATTGCATCAGCCTTAATAATTCCCAAGATGCATTCGACTTGGCTCTAGAAATAAATTGTTTTGCCAATTGAATTTGCAGTGCAAATGCTTTCAATTCCGGGAAATTTACTAAATTGGTAAAATGTAATGCACACACACACACACACAGACACACAGAGAGAAGCTTCTAAGCTTCTGGCCTGAGCCATAAAAAATGCTAAACAATAAATAAGAGACAAGAGACGGCAAAGAGAAGTAGAGGGAATCAAGGAAGAAAGGCAGGAAGGCAGGAAGGCAGCAGGATACTCACATGGGTTTATTATAGCATACAAGGCGTTGTCCTCTGCGAGTGTGTGTGTGTGCAACATACTGAGTGTGTGCGCACTGAGGCATCATTTTATTTATGCTCATAATGCTGCGCAATGAATAATTATGCAAATGGGTCAACTAGCGGTCAAGCCAGCCGCCAAGAGGATTTGCCACTAACCAGGAGCAGCAACGCCTGGTGAATCGGGCAACTGGGCAAACCCAAAGGCAGTCACTGCTCCTGCTGGCCACAGTAACAAATTACAAGTTTGCACAATTTGCCAAGCACTTAAGCCACATGGCCAAGCCGCAGCCAACAGGCAGCAACTGCAGTTGGCCAAAATATGACCATTAACGTTTAGCGTAGCAGTTCGCCCCAGTTGAGTTAAGTTCAGTTCAAGTTTACGAGGAGGTTGGCACTCTTTTTTTTCTTTACCCCTCCATCCTGCATCGGCAAGAAAAATAATGCTTAAATGTCGCTTGCAGTCATAGATTTAGCTAAAAGTTTTTATTCTTTTTCTTGGTTGTTGTTGTTGTTTTTGCTTTTGCCCTCATTGTTTTGGCCATCCAGCGAAAATAATTAACAACTTTTGGCGCAGGCAAATGCAAAAACAACACAATTTTCAACTTGTTTGCTTGTTTTTTTCGCGCCTTTTGTCGCCAAGACTTTTCGCCCCGCCCCCCGGGCAAGTTTAGTGCGCGCGCGTAAAACTTTGTTGCCTTTTGATAGAAACTTGAAGTTTTCCGTCTGTGCCACTTTGATATGCGAGATATTCGACTTTAGTCCAACCCTCCCCCTCACAACTTAATCGTCTGCCGCATTTTAATTTCATGAACTTGAAATGCGCCCGATTAGAGAGAGAGAGAGAGAGAGAGAGAGAGAGGGGGGAGAGAGCACGGTATATAGTATACTAGATCTGTATATTGCTGCACAATATTTATTGTGAACTGTGCTGAGCAGCTGCTGACGGGGGAATAAATCAATATCGCATTAACTGCTTAGTCGGCCAAAAACTTTTTGCCTAAATATCCCAAGCACATAAATAACGAAATGTCAAAAAGTTTTTGGCCAAAATTTCTTGCTTACCAAATTAAACTGGTCCTCGCATCGCAGTCAGCTGCAAATGTTGCGGCCATTTTGATAGCACCGCCAAAAGGAAGGACACTATGGACACAGAGGGTGCTGGAGCCATACTCGCCATACTTAGGCGAAACTTTGCCCCAAAGTAAGTATGGCAAATACATTTTATTGCGATATGAATTGGGATGCAATTGGATTAGTTAGCTTATAGCATTGATTCTCGTATGTTATTTTTCTGCTTTTGATTGCGGAAATACAATCCCAAATTATTTTCATCGTTTATGTTTTTCGTGTCGCTCTCAGCGCTTTGTTTTCGATTACTTTTAATTAACTGCGACTACAAACTTTCGCTTTGATGCATTAAAATAATTATCGAATCCAGCTTGGCAGGAAAATGCTGTAATTTGCTGCTCTGCTTCAGCTTGATAAATGAATCGAGCTGTGCTGGAGTTGCAGTCTGGAGCAGCACTTTAAGTTGCACATAAAAGAAAGTTTTTAATTAGAATTTCACTTGATTAATTAGCTAAAAGCAATGTAGAGCAATGTAGTTGCTGCAGCTGCAGAGAGTGTAGCATGCAATTGGAATATTCATATTTTACAATTCAGTTTTTCTGTTCACGAATTTGATCCAAAACTTCTCCTTGGGTACCATTGTAAAGCCAATTATGTTATTCAGCATATCCTTTGAGGTCTTCTGTGCTGGCTCCAATCTAAACTTGGTCAGCATGTGGTAGACAATAGACTTCAGCTCCATCAGCGCCATGCGATTACCTAGAAAATATTTCAAGTTTTAATTATAAATTTAGATATATCTTTTTCAATTCCCACCTATGCAGCTTCTGCGTCCCACACCGAAAGGCAAATAGGTAAACGGTTTGATTTCCTTTTTATTCTCATCTGAGAAACGCTCAGGTCTGAACTCTTCGGGATCTGAAAAGTTCTCTGGATCATGGTGTAATCCGAACATTGGAATAAAGAGTATATCTCCCTTTTTCAGGGACACCACGAGCTTGTCGTTTTCATCCCGTAAATCTATATCTGCATTGCACAATCGATCGGTTCTGGGTGCAGGAGGCCATTTGCGCAGTGATTCCGATACGACCATATCCAGATACTTCATATGCATAAGCGTATCATAGTCCAAGGGCTTTCCCTGCAGCTGCTGTTCCACATCGCGAACTTCTTCGTACAGCCGCGATTGCACCTCCTGATTCATGCATAGCTCGTAGGTGAGGAAGCACAGACCGCTGGAGACTGTCTCGAAGCCAGCGAAGAAGAACAGCAGACATTGTGCCAACAGTTCATCGTCGGAAAACCGTTTACCCGGCTCAGCATCGTCGCCCTGACATTGTGCCTCCATCAGCAGATGTATCATGTCGGGTCGCACGATTTTATGCTCCACACGATACTTCATGGCATCGAAGACTAAGCTCCTAAAGTACCCAATTTTCGTCTCATCCAAGACGCTGATTTTGAGAGCCTGAAGAAATTGAAGAAAACTTTTAACTGCATCTTTTGTTATCAATCGATATCTTCACCAACCTTCATAATCTTTGGTATAAAACTGTAGAGTAAACCCTTCAGAAGAACAAACGCCGATATATTCGTCACAGATTGTCCAATTTTGAAAAACTTATTCTCTTTATCCGCAAAGGAATCCACCTTAATGCCAAAGGCAGCAGAAGCTATGACATCGTTGGTGTATCGGGTAAAGTAATCCTTCATTTCCAGCTCAATGCTATGGCCACCCTCCAACCGTATTTCCTGCTCGATATATTGGATTCCAACCTCACTGCATGCATTGATCAGCTCGTACATGGTACGCATCTTGCTGCCGGTGAACGTGGGCGATAATATGTGCCGCATCTCCTTCCACTTTTGATCTTTCAGCTGCACCAGACTCTTGGTCAGCAGCGACTCCACCTTATCGGAACCCGAATGATTCATAAAGTGATCAAAATCTTTGACACCCACATTTTTAATCAGCTCTGGGTCGCGTATAACAAACACTGGATCACGTAAGAAATACTGGCCATACACCTTACTATCTCGAAAGCGTAAGTGATCGTCGATTTGCTTTTTTAGAGCCGGAACAGAGCCAAAAAATTCCTGTATTCTCACATTGCCCATCAACGGAACGGGCGGGTCATGGGCCACACCTCGTTCCTTGAATGTTTGAAATTTGGCCACCGACCATTTATAGATCAACCCGAACAGAACAACAGTAAGTAAAATTAAAAGATACATATTGAAAATAGCAATTGCATTAGCTAGACGAAAAGCACGAATGAAATTTTTGTTCAACCGAGTGACGTGATCGCACAATTCCGACTGAGGCAACAATTGTTTTTTCAAGAATACGCAGTAAATAATTTATACTCTCTCACTTAATTTCTACGCTCTTGCGCTCTCTAGCAAATAACATTAGCTTTTTTATAGCCTCCCAAACAAAGCTATCATTAGCAACAGCGCAATGAAATTTTTGTTTGGTGTAGTTCCCTATCTAATTCTCTCTCAGCGTGCGTGTGAACATTCTTTCTCTTATACGAGACTGTATAATGTAGAATTAATTATGTATATATTCTCTCTCACGCACTCTTATTCTCTTATACGTAGTATTTACAATACATATTCGCGCTTGAAGCTGTTCTATGTATATCTAGTATACTATATAACGTACATATGTAAACGGGTTATTATTATTTGCATTTATCAAACATTTTTCACAATCTAATCTCATTTATTTGTCAATAGAAATACATATATTTATGGTCTCTGGTATCATTATTATTTATTGATGATTTGGGGTAGAAGTGCAGCGTACTGCCTTATGGTCTAAATTGCAATTCCGATATTAAAATCATTATAAAAATTTATTTGTTTTGTTCTTTTTTTTGTGCAAATTTGTGGTTTTCCGTTAAAATTGTTTTAGCATTTCAGATCCAAAAATAGAAATAATCAAAATATGATTTGTTGGAACTAGACATTATTTACTCATTATTGTCTCAATAATCTATGCATTCATAAGTCATCTATATTTTAAAAATTTTAAAACTTAAAGGTTTCTTTTTTTCCACTCATATTACTTGCTTACATCAGTTATAAAACTCTTTAAACATTTAAATTAATTTTCATTAGAAAATTTAAAATTGGTGTACAAATAAGTTCAAAAATAATTTGACACTCAAAGTTTGGGGCGATTATCAAACTTTCTTGCAGTGCAGCTTTATTCCTAAGCATTATCTCTTCGCACCAGTTTGATCCAAAACTTTTCTTTGGGCTGCATGTGAAATCCCTTCAGGCTTGCCATCATGTTTGTCACGGTTTTTTTGCCTGGAACCAGTTGAAATTTGCTTATCAAGTGAAAAATTATAGACTTTACCTCCATAATTGCCATTCGGTTGCCTAAATAGAGCAGAATACCAAAATATTAAAGGAGCATTCATAAAGTTTACGTTAATTTTCCTACCAATGCAACTGCGTGGTCCAAGGCCAAACGGCAAATACGTAAAAGGTTTAATCTGTTTCTTATTCTCTTCTAGAAATCGCTCTGGCTTAAAGAGCTCTGGATCTGGGAAGTGATCAGGATCACGATGTATGGCAATAATGGGTATAACTATAGTGTCTCCCGCCTTGAATTTGACAATTAGCTCTTGATTCTCATCCAACATGGTGATATCTTTGCCACACTTTCGGTCCAAACTAAAGGCAGGCGGCCAGATACGCAGTAGTTCCGATATGACCATATCCATATACTTCATTTTGGCCAGCATGTTATAGTTGAGTGGCTTGCCCTGTAACTCTTCCTCAACGGCCATAACCTCTTCGTACAGCTGTGCTTGAACCTCGGGATTTTTGCAGAGTTCATAGGTCAAATAGCACAGGCAGGAGGACATTGTTTGAAAGCCCACAAAAAAGAACAGAAGGCATTGGGCAAGCAGATCTTCATCATTGAACTCCGCGTGCTCTGCTGTTCCATTCTCAGGGATTGCATCGAATTTCTGCAGCTGAAACTGACGCTTGGCCTCCATTAGCAAATGAATCATATCGGAACGTATAATTTTATTTTCAGCCCGATATTTCATTGCGTCGAATATCAAACTGTTAAAGTACGCGATACTCTTCTCATCCAACATTTGAACACGCAAGGTCTGTGTGGACTCAATCAATCAAAAAGATATAGTAAAATCAATTTAACAATTTTCTATAATTACCTTCATTAGGCGCGGCATAATGCCGAAGAGAATAAACTTGATCATGGCCAGTCCCGAGAACTCCACCACCGACTGTCCAGTTTTGTAGAATTTATTTCGCTTATCCACAAACGAGTTGACCTTAATGCCAAAGGCAGCCGAGGCAATCACATCGTTGGCGTAACGCGTAAAGTAATCCTTCATTTCAATATCGATCTCCCTGCTGTTCAACTTTTTCAACTCTTCCTCAACATAGCGAACACCTTCGGTACTGCATTCGTTGATCAGCTCGAACATGGCCTTCAGTTTGCTGCCCGTAAAGGCGGGCGTCAAAGTGTTGCGCATTTCCCTCCACTTGTCGTCCTTCAGGGCGATAAGGCACTTGCAGAACATCGACTCGGTGAACTCGGGAATTAGCTGACGATGATTGGTGAAATGCTCAAAATCCTGTATGCCCACTCGCTTGATAACCTCCACATCGTGCACAACAAAGAAGGGTTCCCGCACATTGTAGAAGCCGTATACCTTTTGATCCTTAAACTTGGTATATTTGTCAATAAGAATCTGCAGAAACGGAGTTATTCCCAGCATAACTCGTACGCTGAGATTTCCTATGAACGGTTTAGGTGTCTCATGGACAATTCCACGCTCCTTAAACACCTTATACGGTGCCATGCAAAACTCATAGACCAACAACAGCACCACCAGGATAAGGACTATCATTATTAGAGCCATTATCAATCGAACTATTCAAAACTGCGTTTATAGCTAAACTAAATGCCAACTCAAAGTGCGAAATGGCTTATAGATATGGCTAATTCGTTGATGGATGAAAATATTTGATTATTTTATCTGATACATGAAACTGATAACCATAACAAATAACTTCTAATTATGCGAAAAAAGGCGACCAGTATAGAGTTACAGTACTTTGCGATTTAAATTCATTTTAAATAAACATTAAACAAAGGGAAAATCTGCAACATAATTTAACGTGCAACATAATAGTTCCTTTAAGTATTTTGTAAATAAAATCTACAGTAATGAAAAAACGGGTTCATTTTCTTCACTTTGCTAATCAACATTCCCATGTAATCTCGCTGATTGCAAACTGAACCAACAAAGGGGAAAAAATTCAGTAATTGCATTAGCACATTACCGTTGCGATTATCAATAAATAAAATATGATAAAAACTTATTAGGCCAACTGATAAGGTCAAATCCATAGTAATTATGAATTTGAGCAAAAACGCGATCAAAGGAAACCCCAACAAGGTTGAAACAACAATTTAATGATGAAATTACCTTGTTTGTAATGAAAAGCCAAAACGACAAAAAAAGGACAAATAAATACATGTTGCGAACGTAAATAAGTTCTGTTTTTAAATGGAAATTAAAATCATATGTATATATGTATCTATACTGTCTACGATTGCAGCTATGCAATCAAATAATCAATAAAAAGTGCAGTTATAACGAGGAAAAACTGTACTCCCTGGTGACTTTTTAAGACCGGCAGAAAAAAATGCTGCATCATGTAAAAGCGGCAATTTAGGCAATTGAAATTGCATCAGAATTGCGCATGGGAGCGCCTGCACCTTGTGTGACATGAGTCAGGCTGAAATTACAATAATTACAGCATACTTTTGGGCGCAGCTATAAAAATGAACTGTCCGCCCCGAGCCGCAGACATTCGTCGTGTTGAGACGCGTTGCAGAAGACGATATGCTCGAGGACATCCAATTAATTTACATGAACGTAAGGATATTGCGTTTTTGGGCTCTGCTCTACGAGCGCAACGTGAAGCGTTACATCTGCCTGTCGCTGAGCATCTTCCATGTGCTCACCCAACTGCTGTATATGTTCACCACCAACGAGGGCATTACCGGCATCATCCGCAACTCGTACATGCTCGTGTTGTGGATCAACACGGTGCTGCGGGCATATCTGCTGCTGTTCGACCAGAGCAGCTACTTGCAGCTAATTGGCAACCTGCGGATATACTACAACGAGCTGGTGTCGCTCGATGATCGATATATCGCACAGCTTCTGGCCCAGGCTAATCGCCAGGGTCAGCTTATGGCGCGAGGTAATCTTTTCTTTGGCCTGCTCACCTGCATCGGCTTCGGTTTGTATCCACTCAGCTCCAGCGAGCGAGGTAAGTGGTAAAGGCTGTGAATCGCAAACCAAACTTTTAATCTTCCAAACATTGTTTCCATAAGCTTTAATGTGCTTTTGACTCTGCCCAAAGTACAATAGCATACGAGCTTTAATGCGCTTTAAATACTTAAGCAAGCAACGAGTTTAAGCTCTAAAGTGATTTTAAAATTGGACAACTTAATAGCTTGACTAAAGCTTTAATGTGCTTCGGCAACAAAGCTTTTAAACTCATGTTAAGCTTCAAAAAAGCCTTAACCGCATTTTAGCTGATAAATATCTATTCCATGCTTTCTCAAATTAATCTACCGCTTAAGTACTCCAACGATTAGGTCTATCGATTGTAATTGCTTTTGTTCTCCCTCACAGTGTTGCCCTTTGGCAGCAAAATACCCGGCGTAAACGAGTATGCCACGCCCTACTATCAGATCTGGTTCGTCTTTCACATGCTCATCACGCCGATGGGCTGCTGCATGTACATACCCTACACCAGTCTGTGTGTGGCCTTCATCATGTTCGGCATTGTGATGTGTAAGGCATTGCAGCATCGACTGCGCTGCCTTAGCCACAGGCTGCTCACGCGTCAACAACTGTCCCAGGAAATCGTCGAGTGCATTATCTACCATCAGCGAATAATCGAGTGAGCTAGAGAGGAAAGAATATAGACTTGTAGGTCTGGCTTATAATGGGTCTACATTCCAGTTATATACACACTATCAATGGGCTAACCACCTACATATTTCTAGTAGAATTTCTGGCCTTTGGCGCGCTGCTCTGTGCGTTGCTCTTCATGCTGATTTTTGTAAGTGCAGCTCGATGAGTCCGCTAAAGCCTATGCAACACGACTGCTCTGTCTCTCTCTCTCTCTCTCTCTCTCTCTCTCTCTCTGTGTAGGTGGACACCACGACCCAAGTGGCCATAGTAGGCGCCTATATAAACATGATACTGGCACAGATATTGGCACTTTATTGGTACGCCAACGAGTTGCGAGAGCAGGTGAGTGTGTCGGCCCGAATAGCCCGAACTTTCCGGCATAACCGTACCCTTATGGCCCCCCACACACAGAACTTGGCCATTGCAACGGCAGCCTACGAAACGGAATGGTTTACCTTTGACATTGCAGTACGCAGGAATATATTATTTATGATATTACGTGCACAACGACCGGCTTCGGTGAGTTGCGAGATGGAATTAATTGGAAATTTGCTTAATTTAATTGGCCGCAATTACGTTTAATTATCCACAGATTCGCTTGGGCAACATACGACCCATTACGCTGGAACTGTTTCAGCATTTGCTCAACACGACCTACACATTTTTCACCGTACTCAAGCGTATTTACGGTTAAAACTAGCTGACATTACGCATACGACGTGTACACCACGAGCAATGCATGAATTTCATTTTAGTTTACGGCACAAATTCACAAAGCGAATTTGATTTTAAGCACCTTTTAATGGACTTTAAATATTAATTGAACATATTTGTAGTAGACCGCAAAAAAATTTGGATGCCACTGTCGCGCGCACTGCGCACTTAAATGCGACATAATTAAATAGCCAACTTGCTATAAGTAAATATTTTATGCATGGGAAAAAAACTTTGATTTAATTGCATAAATTGTACAAAACCTGTTAATACAATTGCAAAAAAAAAACGAGAGAAAAAATTACTTTATTGCAAAACAATTTAATACTGTCGAAAATGCAGGTAATTTCATTTATTTATTTATTTATTTTATTGTTTTTGTTCTTCTTGTAGTATCTCGCACATTTTTGTTGCGCATCATTTGCGGTTGTTGTGCATTTCATGCTGCGTTTGCATTTTTTATACAATTTCCCCCTCCTCCGCACTCCACTTGAAGCACACATAAAAAACGCATAAAACCGTTGAAGGTGTGGCAAGAGTGTGATAAAAATTGTTTGCTGAAGTTGTCAACGCGATGAACGCGATGCTGAATTGCTGGCAAACTTTGCGCCTCTGACATTGAGTGGCAGTCGCAAGCGCCACCTGTCGGCGACGCGTTGCTGTTGCACCGAAAACTGTCAGCAGTTTGTAGCGAGCGCCAGAGCGAGCGGCTAGCGTAAAAAACAATTCAATTTGGCAACACTGTGCAACAAAATTATGAATTATCGGATGGAAAAATAAATAAATTGATAAACTAAACTAAACACACTATTTAAGTAACGTGTAAAAATATACAAACTTTTCAAAATAAAATAAAATATTACAAAAAAATTTTACAATTTTAGCAAATGTTTGTTTTTGTTGATCAGGTAGAAATATGTATATATGTTACCATATATTCCCCGTTTAGATATACCGTCTAGAATTGAGTGTGAACAATCAATTTAATTTATTCAGTTGCGCATTCGATAATTTGTTAGGTTAGAAATTGACATTAGCAGCTAGAACATGGGATCGTAATCGGATATGTCATTGCTGAAGTCATATATCTCGTTGACAGAGCACAGATTAAGGTAGTCCGGATTGCGTCCGGTGCGGCATTCACTGGCCGGCCTATCGGCGCTCTGATAAACCGGCGCATTCACATCGTTGCCCCGCACAAAGTTGCATGTCATGTACTGATGCGTGCTCAGCAGTCGTTGCCCATCGGTGCCGCTGCTGTTGCGCGTCTCGCGGAGTATGCCGCAGCCCACATGGGTGGTGCTGTCCCTGACCAGTTGTGTGAAGTACTCAATGCACTTGCTGACGTGAATATGTAGAAAACTTTGAAAGTCTCAAACAGCAGCAAAAGCTGGACGGGATTGCTCTTACCTATTGATGGGCGGACTGAAAGCAACAATGTCCCGCATGCTGCACTCCTTGTATTCGGCAAACATTTGATCCAATGTGGCTTTAATCACCTCATCCTCCGTATGGTATTCGCCGTCACTTGCTTTGCCCGCATTGATTGTCGTTTGCCAGCCGCCCTCGGCCACCACCTGAGCCACATTGCGAAACTGCTCACTGTTGCGGCAATGATCGTTGACCAGGCCGCAACGCTTCACATTCAACTCGGCAAAACTGGCCAGCTCTGGATCCCATTGCACTGTGGCCATGCGTGCAGCCGCATTGAAACCCACCAGATCGCCGCGTGCAATGCGATCCCGATAGTTATTCAGCTCGTGCAGAATCATCTTACGACGCTCCGTCGTAATGCGCACAATATACGCGTCTGGACTGCAGCTCTCCGCCAGCTCCTGCAAGCGGGCGGACGAGGCATTAAATGGGCAATGGGCAAACATATATATTTCTTTTGACTTACACCAAAATTATTGCATGCAATGTGCTTCTCGGGTCCCGGGCAGAGAACAGGATCACAGTAGTCAAAGGCCAGTATCCTGGGCCAGAGGCACAGCGGCCACAGCGCGGCGAGCAGCCAGTTAGTGCGCATCATTTCGATAGTCAGCTAGCTGCGGGCGCACACTCTCTTATAGAGTTGCCCCGCCAATCGATTTGTCGCCAAGCATGGCTATCGACACCCATCTCCAATTGGCATTAAGCATTAACTTTCCCATTAACTACAGTTATTGTTTATTTCAATATTTTGCGAACTTCGCTCACACAATTAACAATTACAGGGCTTCTCTGTGGGTACGTTGGGCACGAAGTTATTGTCGATCTCCTCTTGCCTCTTGCATAGGTTCTCGTATAGCAAGCTCTTGCCGGACTCGCATTCCTCACCAGGCAACTTGCCCACCTTGTAGGGCGGCATGCCGTTGACATTGGCGCGTGACAAGTTACAGACCATAGTTACGGTCGAATTGAGTGAGGGGTCTACACTCTCCGACAAGCGGATGGCACAGCCTATGCGATTGCCGTGATCCTGTATTAATGGAATATAATGACCCACGCAAAGGCTGAGCAAAAGAGGAAACGCAAAAGTAAACTTACAAATGAAACGGTTATTTGCTATGCGACTCACCCCTCCGCCACTGGCAAGATTGCACCATCAGCATTCATGTGACAGCCGTAGACATCCTTGAACCAAATCGGCAGCATTACGTTTCGCATATCGCTCAGAATGTGAGGATGGCGACTCTTGTAGGATGCTCTCACCTCGACGGTGACAGCATACTTGTATTTCTGTGTATTCACACAGAGATCATGATCGGGATCGCACTCATGGGCCAACACCCTGGCCCCAGCAGCCAAATCATCATCCCAGGTTACCATGGGCATGCGTGCAGCTGCCGACATGTTAAACAGTCCGCTAGCCACACTGTTGCGCAACACATTCACATACTGAACTATGACGCCCCTCAGGAAGCCGTTCACTTGCACGAATCTGTGGAAGTACGGCTGGCTGGTGCAATTCGGCGAAAATTCCTGCGAAAAGCAAAGCTCGATCTCGTTTTGATCGACATGTGTGAGTGTGACTGCAGGCTTACCTTATATTTCGAGAGGGGCAAACAACCCACATGCTTCATATCACTCGGGCAAAGTTGCTGCTCACAAGGCAGACGCTTTATTTTCTGCTGTCCGTCGGCACAGCTCAAGGCAGCCAGCAGAAGCAGGAGCAGCAGGAATGGGAATTTCTTTGTCATTCTATCGCTAAGTCTAAACATTGCGCCAGCGTGGCAAGAATCAAAATAACATCCCAAACTACCAGTTAAACCGATACAAATACCTGAAAATTGCGTATTAAGCCAATTTCTTATTGATTTGCTTCGGTTTATTGTCGAGTCCGAATCTTACGAAGGTTGATGCAAACGAGATAATTATTAATTTTATAGACATTAATATACAAAAGTAAACAAAATGTTTGGCAACTTAAACAGTAAGTTTGGGAATTTATTATAAATTAATAATTATAAATTTAAAAAGTTTACTATAAAAATTTAACAAGTCAATTGTTATTTTTTTTTTTTTTAGTTTGGCAGGAACGTCCAATAAAAAGTTCACGTAAGCTTTTATATTTTAATTGGTTTTAATAGATGATTTGCGTAAGATATAAACTCTAAATATTTTAAAGAAGACTTTATAAAAATAATTTTTACTGCGAATTATTCGATTTCAATTTTCTTCCAGAACCAGGCCACATTATTTTTGTATAATCATTTTTTTTCTACCCCAAAGAGTATGCAATATTTGTGAATATCATTAAAAAGGGCAACAGCTTACAATTTAAGATATTTTACAAAATTCTGATTTATTGTGTGTGTGTGTGTGGGTGTGGGTGTGTTGATTGGAATAAGAATAATACAAACAATTATAGCATACAGCATATAAACAAACAAAGTTACATATGTCGTTGTGGCGTTAATGCACATCGTAACGTCCAGTTCATACTTTTATTAATAGTATTTTTTTTTTTTTCATTTTTGTTTATATATCTTATCGCAGTAGTAGTAAAAATAAAATAAGTTCCACTTAAAATTATACATCACAATAATGTCTAAATAATGACTAAGAATTGTTGTGATAGAAATGAATACAAAAGGCTCTTTACATTGAATCTTTGGATGGCCGAAAATCAGATACTGTATATCTGGTATATAGTAACAAACTTTCACTAGTGGTAACAGAGCTCAGCTCATTTTTGTATTATTCTTGAGAAGTAAGAAGCCCGAAATGCACTATCTTATCAGATCCAAGGCAATACACAACCTTATTGTGTATAGTTGGGATTGTAGGGCATTTGCTTCTCATAGCTTGGGTTTGAATTGGCCATGGCCGCGTCGTACGAGGGTGGCGCCATGCTTGCCGCAGTAGGACCAGGCTGTGGCATGGGTGGGTATGGTGCCACATACGGCTGCATTCTGCAATTGAAACACAAGTGGTAAGTAGATGCTCTAATTGTGTGACAATTCAATTGTACTTACCCCGGCATGGGTGGCTGTCCAACTGGCATGGGCATGGGTATCTGTACGCTCACATTACTATGGGAATTGCAGATAATAAGAAAGAAAGACATAGATAAAAGGAAAGAGAGAGAGAGAGAGAAAGAAGCATTATTATAACTTGATTGCACGTGGCAAGTACTGCAAGTAGCTTACCCAGTCGTCTGTGCTGGATATGGGGCTGCGTAAACAGTTGGCTGATAGGTTCTGGCTGGAATCTGTGTCACTGGTTGACTGATCCCTGTGTGCGTCGCCGATGTGACCGCAATGGGTGCTGCAAGTACAGAAAGAAAAATTAAAAAATTAGAATACATTCAATTGTGAAATTCGTAATCAACTGATAAGAATTTGTGACCTAAGGCAAATCAATTTACCAGCTCCTTCATTTATCGTATAGCCCCGATTTGCGTTTGCTTTCGCTCGACGCTTTAAACACAATACCGACGACAGAATAACAAAAACCATAAATCCCAAAGCGAAACCAATTATTAGTCTTGATGCCATTGCTACTATCCAATAACCAACCAAGTGTTGTCTTCGAGATGGCAATGCAAACTGCGTACTGAATACGTACACTCAGAGCCAAGTCTAATCACTAATTAAATATACCCATATGGTGCGATAAGAGACCTATATAAAACAGTTAGCCGATCGATCGCGTGTAAACAATTTCAGCGGCTCAGGTAACAGTTATTTCCACTTGTTACCAACGTTATAGAATTAAAAAAAGGCTTATAGACGGCTTATCAAGCGATTCGACGTTTAAAGTAACTGTGAGATTAGAACCTTTTTGTAAATACAAAAAAAGGAATACCAGATGCACTCAGAGTTTGTACACAAGACTTCATCGCATGCAATCCACAGTTCAAAGAAAAGGTAGATAAAATTTATTTCATATTGAAATTGCACCGATAAAATCTAAAAATAGCTTACAAAGAGCGTGACACAATTGTCTCGCAATATTTGTATAGCAATCGGGCTGATCAAGTCTTATCAACTAACACTTTAACTGTAAACAAATCACACATTTTATGATAAGAATTTATTGGTCACTTTTCACAAACCTCCGCCCTTTAAAAGCTCTGTTCGCCGACTGCGTCCGCGGGTAAGAAAAACTGCCATGGAGGTTAAAAAGAAAATAGAAAACGTAAAGAATAGAATCCAAAAAACTCCAGTATCATCCATGGTAAACTCTTTGAATACTTCTCACGATACGAACAACGCGGCACACGCTTCACGACTAACAAAAATGCACAGGAAAATCAAACGATTAGAAAAATGCACAAGTCACGCTATGAATTGCGAGTTTTATAAAGGGCAATCTGAAGAATCGTATAGATAAGAAAGCTCTCACAACTTGCAAAAACTTACTCGAATCTATTAAAATTTTAACACTTTACAGCCGTTGTTTCTTTTGGAATAGTAACAGAGTAAACCTATGATTTACCGATAGGTAATTAGATGATCCTGCCTGAAAGCATATCAGTAAATGATAGTGCATCCTAGTAGTGCATTAAGCAGGATTCCGGAAACGAAAATAACCCACAATCTATTGAGGTACTGCACAACAGTTTTGGGTTATCCCTTAAGTCAATTGATATAGGTTAGGGGGTTAAGTGATAAGTTATCTAATTTAGCATGAGATAACATGAGCGTGCACCATAAATTGTTCCGGAACAAATAAGTTATTTTTATCAAATGTGATAATTAATTAATAATAATAATAATATATAAAATAAATAATAGTGCCAATAATAATAATAATAAATAGTAAATAAATATAAAAAACTTTCTGGGACGAACGAGTCGTCGGCGGGTATTAGACAGTCAAGCACACTCCTATAAAATTTCAAGCAAGAACACCATGTTTAGATAACTTGCAGAGACTTACTTAGACTCTTTAAAATTTCAATGCGTCGCCTCCGACGTTTATATTTAATGATACAGCAGACCATGGTGACAAGCAAAAATGAGATGCATCCCTTGACCATGAAGCGAATTACCCGTGCAACAAAGATTGATAACAGACTGGATAGGCTGTGGGGCTCAGTTCTGGTAGCGTGTTCAACGGCATCACTGGATAGTGTATAGTTCTGCATTTTGTTACAGCTTGAAAAGCACTAAACACAGACAACTCCAAAGCAATTGAGGTATTACCAAAATCTCAATTAATGTCAATTGATATCGGACTGAGTCATTAATTAGTTAATGTGACCGAATTAGCATCAAACCAACGGTAAATTTGTTAATTAAGCGATGTCTCTTATATACAATAATATCTAATGAATTAGTAGATTGTTGTTGTAGATTGATTTAATTTATATAAATGCATTCTGAATACTCTGGCATACGAACTTATTGTTAAAATAGGAGATGTGGTAACATGTTTGTAACTGTTTTTTGAAATTATGCGAAGGGTATCTTACTGCCGGTGCGTCCGACTGTAGCTTATGACATTTGTTATAGTTAAAAATTCTTTTGTTTTTTTTATCAATTAATAATAAAAAAGCGTGTAATAACCTCGATCCTCTGCATAGATGCAATGGTTATGTTTTTTGCAGTATTTTTTAATTGTTTCGCAGCAATCAAATATTTTACAACAAACAAAACATAGTTTAAAAAAAAATGCTATTAAAATTATAAGTGTCACAATATCCAATGCATTCCATTCACCCATAACTTTTTAGAAAACTATATACAATTATTTAAATCGCAAAGAATAAAGTAAAGAACCGGATTGATGAAAGCACAATAAAAGACTGATCGAGTGACGTTGGGAGAAAAATTCGAAGTTTTTAAAAGTATGCCTTTACATACATACATACCAATAAATTTATATAAACACATAAGCACTGTCGACATATGTATAGCACATATACATTCAAGCATTCAGACGTTCTTATCGCTACTTTTAAAAAATGGTCTCATGTTTTTCTGAGCTTATGAATCATCATCAATGCTGACGTCTAAACTAGAGGTTCCCTAGCATCAACAAATTTTACTGATTTTGCAAACACTTGAATCTTTTAAAATAATGACTTCTCTTGTTCAATCTTCAGATATTGCAAAAACTTACTCCGATTTTTAGAGATTCTAGCATATCCTCGTTAACGAATATATATAATAAATCAAAAGGTTATCATAACAAGTAATACAGAACATTAAGAAAGAGTCTAGTAACTTTCTTTTCAACACATTCATTAAATCAAACAAAAACTTTAATTGCACGCAAGTTTCTATCCTTTTTACTCTTCACTTTCACTCTCTTCGCATCCTTTTCTATAGACCAAGAATAGACAATGGCCAAAACACAAAGTATAAGCAACACGAGCATTTCAAATACTATCATTTTCCAATCGACATGCATTCCTTCAGTCATGAAATACCAATAGAAAATGCTGGCATTTATGCTGAAAAACAAAAACTGGAACTTCACCAAATTATCGAAAGCACTTAACACGTAATCGCTTCTAATTTGTACAAATATTCATAAATTGTTAATATTGCAATCAGTATGAAATGCGTGTAATAACCTCTATCTTCTGCATCATTTGGATTATCACATTGTTTGCAGCAATCGGAAATACAGAAGCAGCACTTAAGTGTTAAGAGACAACAATTAGCTAAATGATAAATAAGAATCACAATATCACATGCGCTCGTTTCACCCATAATAATTCACTGAATTATGTATACAGAAATTGCGTAAAATAAAATAAAGAACCTTGATGGCAAAAGCAATAAAAGAGACTGCTAGTATAACATGAAGTGAAAGAAATCTAAGCTTAAAAAATATGCACATACATATGTATTTGTAAACATCCACATATATATTTTTATATGCATACCCACATGTCAAACACATGTACAACATTCAAATATAAAGTTCTTATCGCTATTTTTAAAGAACACTAACATGTTATATATACAAAGGATTTTTCGGTCTCTGCTGAATATAATGAATCATCATTATCGCGGATTTCTACAGAATCTGTTCCTTAACTTTCAAACAAAAACTTCTTGTGATATTTGTATTTTAAAGAAATGATTTATGCTTATTTATAAAATATATTTTTTTATTGATTTTTATCTATTCCATAAATTCATTAGGAATCGGACACTGGTTACAGTTATTATTACAGATTTCCAAGTTACACTAACCGCTCAAGCTTAACTTTGGCATGGGAAATTTGTATGAGCAATGTAATGTTAAGCTTCAATGTTGGAATTGCCCGTAGAACTGAATCAACGATGTGTCATATAGTGTAAACGGAAAAAGATTTCACTAGGTAGACAACAAACAAATACTTGATAAACAGGTTTCTTGTTCTTAACAAACTAAATAGTTGTAATGATTAATTTAACTTAAGAGTCAAATCAATTTTCCATATAAAGAGTAAATCAGAATAACAAAGCCGTCCCACTTAATCATATTGATATAAATATATAGTGTTTATATTTACAATTCCGATGTTCATCACGCTGTTTCTTCCTGAGGCTTGGGAGCCAATAACAGTTGGTACAGCATAAGGAAAATGCAAATATTATTATTATGGTTACTGCAATTCCTATAAAAACTTTATCGCTGAGATTCCGCGGAAACGATGCAATCTCCTTTGAAAAGAATTCATGCGTATAACCATTGGTAATATCCTCAAACTCATTGGCGAATTGTACACTCAAATTGTTTAACTTTGGCATGGAAAATAAATCCAAGAAACGCAGTGGAAAAAATAATAGTTCGATTAGGCCGACGTATCAACAATAACTGAATTCAAAGCTTGTCACAATTTCAATTCAGACATGGGGGAAAAAATCACTATTCGCAAGCTTTAAAGTTGGAATTGCCCCAACTATAAAACGACGATGCATCATATGGGGTACTTGGCAATTGCTTTCTTTGAGAAATTTTCCAATTTAAACATGCATTACAAGTAAAATACAATTACCGGCTAATCGAATTTAAATTTTTTTAACGAGCTATTGGTAAATAGAAATTAAAACAAATCAGAGAAATTTAATCATATTTAAGAACTTGTTGAAATATGAAAGAAAAGTTATTTTCGGCTTGCTCAAGGTTTTAAACCATTGGGGCTACTCTTGATATAAATAAGGTTTGGATTGCTTAATTCAGAAAGGTTAAATAAGCCAAATGCAAGCGATACGCCACTTAGAAAAATAATTGACCATAGTTAGCATTACCATCAGGTGGGTCTTTGCAATAGAGTCGGCAAATGGGCAAGCATAAACACACCAAAAGAGAAATAATAACAATGAGTATGTGAGCTGCGTGCCAAGCCCTGGACGACGGATAATGCTTGTTAGTTGTAAGCTGGATTTCCTTCTCCATCGCGAACAACTATCCACAATAACATTCGAAATATAACTAACCAGAATTTTGTAAACTCAAAGTGTGCAATAAGCAAATTTATGTAGACTTCATTAAAAAATTAACAAACACATGGTTCCACATTTAAACATAAAAACTCTTATCGCGCGCAGTTAATTAACGGTTTTATGTTTCATATAATTTAAGTGTTTTTCAGGGTAGGTTTTTGAGTATACTTAATTATTATCGACGCTTAATTTTAAGAATTTCTAAACATACAAAAATTGTTATTATAGATACTATTAAATAACTTTTTTATACCCGCTACTCATAGAGTAGAAGGGTATTATAACTTTGTTCAAACCGAAAATGTATGTAACAGGCAGAAGGAGACACCTCCGACCCCATAAAGTATATATATTCTGGCTCAGGATCAACAACCGAGTCGATATAGCCATGTCCGTGAAAATCTAGATCTCAGCTATTATAAGAGCTAGGACTACCAAATTTGGAGACAATATGTGTAATTATTGCACGCTGATCAAGTTTATTTTGGATTTTGGCCACGCCCCCTTCCGCCCCTGTAAATCGAAAAATTGATTACAAGCGCAATTTAGATGCCATATTGTTCATATTCGGTTTACATTATAACTATAGCTAGCCAGATGATCTCTGAAAATTTGGTAACAATCGGATAATAAACACAGAAGTTATTCAGCTTAACGTTTTCCATAGCTGTAAGCAGCGCTACTTGCAGCATTGTGCCGAATAGTGTGTGCGTGTTCGGTGGTGAAATGGGTTAAGTTGTGGACTGCAAAACGAACAGTACTATTATGCATTTACGGGTTCGAGTCCCGCCCGCATTAAAAATTAAATGTGTCCAAAAATATTTTTTTTTTAGATTTTGACTTTGCATAAATATTGTAAGTCCATAGCCTTTTACGGTCAAAATATGATTGTAGCCGTTTTTTTTGTTCTGCAAATAAATGATGTACGAACAGCTGGGTAGCGTGTATATTACAGTCGAGCACACTCGAATGTAGCTTTCTTACTTGTTTATACAATAAATTTCATATAAAGTAAGCTATATTAACTATTGTTAATACCAACATCGATCATCATCGTCGGTTATTTCTACAGCATCTATTCCATATATGCTATCATCAATCTGGCGATGGTTGAATTCATTATTAGAGTTATAATGGAACATAACGCGAAAAATAGCAAAGCGAATTCAATGAAAATATAAACTTCTCTGATGAATCACCAGTTAAACACTCAAGGAGGATTTAAATACGACTGAACACAGAGTTAAAGAAATGAGGAAATAAATAATAAATCTGTGGAATAACTGGGAACCTTATCGTTGAGTTATTTTTAAAAATTGCGTGTAAGCTTCATTCTATAATATATATGAAATGTCAATCAGAGTAAAAAAGCTGACCCATTTAATCATATTAATATAAATATATGGTATATTTACAATTCCGATATTCATCACGAAGTTTCTTCCTTAGGGTAGAAAGCCAATAACAATTGGCTAAGCATACGGCAAATGAAATTATTATTATGGCTATAACAAATACGATAAAAACTTTATCACTGAAATTCCGTTGAAACGATGCAATCTCCTTTGAATAGTATTCATGCGTATTACCACTGGTAATATCCACACCTTCATTGTCAATTAATACAGTGAAATTGCTTAACATCGGAATGAAAAATTAGTACAGGAAATTTGGTGAGAAAAATAAATGTTCGATTGGCCCGACTTAGCAATAATAACTACGTTTGAAGCTTCTGAATTGAATTGAGGTATTGGAAAAAAAGAAGTATTCAAAAGCTTTAAAGTTGGAACTGCCCAAACTACAAAATAACGATGCATCATATGGGGTAATTGGAAAATGTTATTGTAATTCATTGATAAACCTTTCAAATCTAACAGCTTAGTAAATACAAAACAATTTCTGGGTGGGCAGATTAGCACTAGCACTAATTTAACTTTTCTAAACTATTAATAAAACCTTAAAAACTCACAATGATGAAGAATCAATGGAAATTAAAATGACTGTTGGTATTAGGTGGGTCTTTACAATAGCGACCACAGATATGAATTAAGGATATTAATTTAAGTTTTAATCAATGCTTAGAACTGTCATTAAAAAGCGTTAAACTGATCCAAGGCTTTGTTGTCGATTAAAATGTTGATTATATTCACCTTTAGTATCAGGTGTAATAACAGAAGCAGCGCTACGGCACGCATAAATACAAAGATACAGCACCAGGGCAATGATAATAACGGCTATGATAACTGCAGGCGGTGCATTTTTGAAGTGCTTAACATTTAATTTGAATCTTCTTGCCATCTTAAGTACTATTCACACTAACTTTCAATAAATAACTAAATCAGCAACAAGTTGAAAATGTACAACGATGTTTGATATAGACTCTTGCGGTTTATGTTTAGTAAATATGCGATAGTATAGAAATTACTTTTTTATATTTTTGTATTGTGATTCAAGTTGAAGTTAGTAAGACGAACATTAATAGTAATTATTTTTACTGGAAATTTAATTACAGGCACTAACAAGACTCATTGCACATTTCCATATCATTCCTTCCAGGAATTGCCCTATAGCTCCGATGCCGATTGAAGTCCCGTTCATAGTTCAGGCAGGTAGTACACCAGCGCATGCAAGCCCGCACCAGAAAGGCAATGATAACAACGGCAATAATAAAGTAAAACCCGAGTCTCTTTATATTTCGCACCAGCATCGCGTGTATTATGCAGTATAAGCATTCAGAATATAACTGAATCAGAAATGAAAATGCGAACGAAGCGTAGATTGTGCGTTAATTTACATATGTATATCTGCGGGTGCATGAGTTGCTCGAGTTGATTATCAAAGTATGTTGATTATGTTAAGGTACACACAAATGGTTCTTTCAAATGTCTTATCTACGTGGACTCCCAAAAGTTTGCTATGATTAAAATGGCTGTTGATAAGCCTCTGGCAACTGTGATTGGTTCACACATTTTCAAATCAAAGGCACTCAAACTGAATGCAAAAACAATGGGAAGAGACTCATTTATCTCAATTCAATACTCAAACTGCAAGTGGGAAAACTGAAAGATTTTCCATTTATAAAACAAGAAAAGAATTTGTTGCACTATCTTTAATTTTCAATATATTTTAAATCATTCACTCAAAACTTACTCACCGGCACGTCGAAAGAGTTGCAAGTAAACTTTGAGAACAAAACAACAGCGTAGAAAGTGAATAGTTGCAGCAATCAGTCCCACCGTGAGTAGAAGTCCAAGCAAAGGCAATAGGGCCAGCCAATCCATTGCGGCACTCACAGAATATTCATTATCCGCGTTCAGTTCACAACGAATTTACAAATGCAAATGAATTGCAGAGAGACAGCCAACAATTGTCAATGTAAGTTCTTCTTCGAACCGATAAGGTGGCGACCAAAACATAAATGCCATGTCAAAGACAGTTGTCTAAGCCACGAAGGGATGTCGTGGTAAGGACCTGTTGCAGCTATATATAGCGCATGGCTACATAACTACACATACAGCTAAGCTGTTTACTTGTCTGTGTGTCAGCCTGTTGAAGAGCCTGTCAGCGTCAGACGAAGAGGATTACAAAAGAAATTGCCATGAACTTTAATCAGTTCTGCGCACTCGTATTATTTTCCAGCATTGAGTGGAAAGTTTTCATTCTGATATACTGCACAAGTCGTAAGTAAACAAAACGGCTACAAGTGTTCGAACAGTCAGAAATTATTGCAATACTATTATCAGAAAACTTTGCAGACTAAACAATGTCAAAGTAAACTCTCTATATTAGCGTTAAATCCAAAGAAAATAAGAACAACCAAATCACATTGCATATCAAATCAAATCAAATTACATATTCAAAATGATCTTATGTGAAATTCCAATAAAGTTAGTCTTACTTACTCATCAGAAAGAATTTTATTCAGTAACATAATTTACACAATTACACACGTATAATTTTAAAGGCTCATAGCATCTTTATGTTCAAGCATTTTAAAATGAATTGCGAATATTGTTTTTGCGGCAAAAGCTTCTGGCACAGCATATCTTTAAGATCTCAAAAAGAGTTTACAGCTTAGGGAGGGATTCAAATAGATTGAAAATGCAGTCCATAGAATACAAATATATCATATACTGAGGCGGTTTCTGTACTCGTTTTATATTAAAACTATTGCTGAACGATCACTTTTCGCTTCGGAGTGTAGTATTTGAGGAACATTGAGGTGAGTTTTTGGTAGGTATAATTTCACTCTATTGGAATACAGCACATGGTCTCTTCGTCATCTCCACAGCAATATTGATAATATTTGTAAGTTTTACAGCAACATCCAATAACGCTACAAGTGTCATCTAACCCAAATACTGCAAAATTGTCAGATTGTGAGTTTAAAATGATCCTTTAAAGGGAAACGTGTTCAATAAAATCCAAATCCAAATTATACAAATTGCATGCGAAAAAAGCTTCTTCATCATTTATTGATAATACGATAAGCAATAACTTTCACTTTTCGATATCAGTTTCGCACTTTTAATAGAAATTTTGACACATATTTTTAAATTCTTTGAACATTTTATCACGTTAAAAATTCATTCCGTGAATTACGAAAGGAAAACCGGCACACGCGACATAATTATGATTATGAGGAACCGCAGACAAGGGTCAGCAAAATAAAATCACTTATTTCCAACCAATATATGTAGCTTATTTATATAACTTGTATTCATTTCATTAGTTCACTTCACAAACTTAAAGCGTTTGGTGAAACGGATAAATAAATATAAATAAATGTCGTAACTACTTTGACTACGTTAAGGGCAGTAGCATTTATAAAGTCGGGTTTTAAAAACTGATCTAAGGGAAAATATATAGTGAAGCAAGGTGAGTCATCTGTATGTTACAGTGTTCAAGTATATTAAGTATGCACATGATGGAAATGGTACAAAAAAGGTATTATCAAAACAAATTTAAATGGATCTCAGCAAAGCTTTCTTACAAAAGAAATCATAGTAAAAGCTTTAAGAGAATTAAAAACAAAGACAACGTTGAAAAATAAATATTTTTCTGCCTCAAAACTAAAAAATCCCACTGTTCACAAAATTCTATTATCATGTTACAGATGCTTCGGTTATTGACACAACTTATTAAAGTTCAATTGGGTTTTTGTAATTATTGCCGTCTTTGTATTTTATTACTTATGTTTGTAGTTTAACAAACATGTAAACATTTATCGACTACATACTTGTACTAACAATTATCAATCAAGTATTCTCTTTGTTTTCGTTTTCCCAACGCGTGGCGTATGATGATTGTTAGGATAATTGCGAGGACGACAACGAAGAGACAGAGCAGCACAATTGTAGAGATTTCCAGATCCTTATCAGTAGGGTTGTGAGCCATTTTCAATAAATATACTATGTGTTTTAAAATTACTTTTATAAACTATAAATTCGAATTTTTTACATTTGTTTTAGCCAAGTTTTCACTTTCGGACTACGCGTTGTGCATCGCTTTGTTGGTTGAAGCTAAATAATACTGATTCGTATTGGATTTCTTGCTTTAAAGAACTCTTAACATGGCTTGAAGAAGATAAGATATATGACGCCACTAGAGCAAACGGTTTATAAAGGGAGCTGATTATGGATTCCAATTAACCCAGTACGCAGTACATAATAAAATATAAAATATCAAAGTGGACACAGAATTTACAACTATGTTGTGCGTCAATGGATCGATTACTCCATCGCAAAACTTTCCGGTTTTTTTTTGGGTTTGGTTTTCTTTTCCACTTTTGCTGCTCTTATTGTTTTCATTTTGTTTTTGCATGTTCTACTTGACTTTGGCCAATTAGATTCACTAATGGAATCTGCTTAAACCAATTGAAAGCGCGACTACCTCGTATCGTCAGCTGATAATCTTTACCTCTTGCAGGAACTGCGACAACGTCTACTGACGTCAGTAATGATTAACGATTCCATTATTGAATTACACCTATCGCATAAGTCTGACAGAAGCTGATGCGCTTTGTATAGGTTAAAGTTGGGTTAACCGTACGATAAAATAAATAATGTTTTGTGGTTATTGAATGTTGAGAGAATTTCCTCGTTATAATATTCCTTTCTTACTCCTGAACATAAAATATTTGAACATTAAGCTAATTTATTCAGATAAGTAATTTATTATGTACGTCAAACGCGATGAGTACCGAAATTTCTCAATAAACTATTATAAACACGTACGTATTTTACCGGGGGGTTCCAATTTGAGTGCAATGCTTATCAAATTGCTGGCACTTGTAGTCAAGTGCCATTAATTTGATATTAAGCTCCTTAACATAACTGACGTCAGTGAGCAATCTGTACACGTACATATGTCAAAATAAAGACATATCTAGTGCGAGTTGCGATTTATAGAATTCTTTGGAAGTACTAGCTAATCCAAGAAGCAATGCAAATGACACAAATAGTCTACACTTGCCACTTGAGTGCCGCATGCGATAAGATTTCTGAATATTCCAATATTTCCCATCTTTTAGCATCTTATCTTGCTATGATATTTTCAGTTTTCTATCGCGGTTTAATTTATATTATGCTTACGGCTTGAGATCACCGTGGTAGTTGTTCCCAAACCGTATCGACGTATTCGTATGGTGCACAGTATTGCAAACAACAGGATGATAAGAGATCCAAACACAATTGGCACACAATATATGGGATCCATGTCAAAAAACCCGAAGAACTTAGCGTGAAGTTCAGAAAGGTTTAAATGTCGCGACGCTACTAACCAATAATGAACGAAGCGAACTATTGATAGCATAATGTTCGATTTATCAATTCAAAAAGCCCCAACCACCTGTTATCTAATTGTAAATTTGCACCGAATTTTAACGAATATCGAAATTGGTAACACCGAGCATCTGAACTCTTAAATATATATTGTGTATTATTTTCATGTGCGTTAAAATAATTGATGATAAAGAATTCTACAAATACCAAAGCATTATTTGTTCAAACAAAGAACAAAGAAAAAACATAAATAATAAATCGTAATATTTATGGAATATATAATCGATTACCAACAATATAGTATCAAAGTATCTGAGATATTTTACAGGGAATCCAAATGCGACTCCTGTGAAATGTTTTGAGTACTACAGTGACAACGTGACAATAAAATCAAATCCATAGATAAGATACAAAGCACACACAATTAATTAGATAATTATTAGTCATTGTCCAGTTGATAACACAATACGTATCACACTCTTTCATGTACATAATAACAAGACAAATTTTACTCATCGCAACAAAATTTGAAGCATACAAGAGAAAAAGTCATTATCTTTATTTACGAAAGGGAGGAGCTGGCATAACGAAAATTTTTAAATTAAAAATTCGAAATTGTATGTAGGAGTCTCCTACTAGGAGACACATGTATACAAAAGTTCTCTCCGACTGTATGCAAGCACAGTGGGAAAAACTAAGAGTAAAACTAAGCAATAACAATTGATATACAAATTTTGAAGAAAATGAACAAGATATTTATAAATTTCATGAATCGTAGATTAGTCATGAAACAATTAAGAGGAAAACAAATATTTAACAATTATTACGTATGTATATGTATCTGAACGTACATATTTCCGCAAGCCTCTTCGGCCCCTAACTGCGCTTCTTATAAACACACAACTACCCGCATTCGCGAAATGGTGCCGCTATGAGTCATCCGGGGAATAGGCATGAATAGTATATGTTTTTGACTTACTTGAAAGCACGGCGCCACGCCGTTTGCTGGAACAGCAGTAACCACAGCAGGACATAATAAGGAAGGTCAGAAGGAAGAACATAAAAACGCCCCAAATATCCATGTCTAATTTGTCGATGTCGTGAAAATCGTCCTCTGCCATTTATTAAACATATACATAAAGTATATATGATTTTTGTTGTTCATTTTAATCTCATGCATACTCACGTTCAACACTTTGGCTCCAGTCGATTTGACGGCGCGGTAAATGTTTTTTTAATAATTAATGAATAAATTCCACTTGTTGCAGGTCTGCCTCTCTAAATATGTCGTTGGCTTTGGGTTTAGGTAATTTGCACACGTATTATCTGACAAAATGCAGCGTACCAGTACTGAGTTCACAAGCTGGGTGACTTTAATTAATCAAATCAACTTAATAATACGCGCTATCTTATCTTTCGGGTGAGATAATACTAATCTCTGACAACTTGCGACTTTGTTCAGCTGGGTTGCCCTGCCTTAACTGTCAGGAGTCTATTAGCTGTTTTACAACACTTCACTGTGTGTGTTTTGTGAGCACAAAAACAGCTGTTGGCTATCGATAGCTCTTCGAAATATCGTTGTTCAAAAGATTAATAAGAACGGCAATGAGAAACAAAAAATGAAAGTCTTAAAGTTAAAAAAATAAAAATAATATATTTTTATTTAAATTATTATGGGCACACCAAGTGATTTCCGTAATAAATTAATTCGTATGAATTCAATCGATAGTTAACACAGTATTTAGTGCTTCTCAGCAGTACTACTTACTTATACATACTGCTTTGCCATTTTTATCATGGCGATTTCTTTTTGACATTTGACTACAACTGGCCGCACGTGTTTTTCGGGCTTAGCTCTGTGCTAAATTATTGTGAATCAAAGTAATTTCAAATTGAATTTTAGACATACCAATATCGAAATAATAACTTTTCATATTTTCATAATTTGCCGCGCGTGTGCGTATTACAGATGAATCCGGAGAAGCTTAAGAAGTTGCAAGCACAGGTGCGCATTGGCGGCAAGGGTACCCCACGCCGCAAGAAGAAGATTGTGCACTCGACCCCGGCAACCGATGACAAGAAGTTGCAGTCATCGCTGAAAAAACTGTCTGTCAATACCATTCCCGGTATTGAGGAAGTGAACATTATCAAAAATGACGGCACCGTAATTCATTTCAATAACCCAAAGGCGCAGGCCTCCCTGCCCACCAACACGTTCGCCATTACTGGTCATGGTGAGAATAAGACGATCTCGGAAATGCTTCCCGGCATTTTGACGCAATTGGGTCCCCAGGACATTAACCAATTGAAGAAGATCGCTTCAGAGATCGCCAACAAGAGCAGTGCTGCTGGTGGCGCTGCCGCCGGCGCAGCTGCTGCGGATGCTGCTGACGACGATGTACCCGATCTGGTCGAAAACTTTGAGGAGGTAGCAATTGCTGGTGCCAATGCTGAGCAGGCCAAGAAATCTGGTGAAGTTGCAGCATCTGCCTAAACAACACACACATTAACACACCACAAACACACACACACACAACATAAGAACAGAAGCAAGAAGCGAGTGGACAAAAACATAGAGCTTCTCTTCTATTGGGGGTCATACACACACACACACACACACAAACAGCCAATACACAACCTATACAAATAAAGGCATCCAAGTGAGCGCTGAGAACAGAACACACATAAAATATAATAATTATATTAATATATTAAGGGTATTTTCAACTTAAAAAATACTAAATAGTTATAGTTGGAAGCGCGCGACAGAAGCAAAAGCGAAAGTTAATACAAACTATGTACAAGAAAACTATGTATTTCCAAGCGATTAAAGCACGTTTCCACTACACAAAAAAACAAAAAAAAAAACCAACACGTTTCCACTATACCCCACATACAGCAGCATTCTCTTGTTTTGCCTCCCACTAACTGAAAACGAAAATGAAAACATACATACAAAATACATGTCTACTATATACATTACATACATATACTACATAGCAACAACAAGAAATCCATAGTTCTACAGTTTTGATGTTTTTAAATATATACAAATATTGTATGTGAATGAAGATCCAAAGTGACGGAAGACGACGACGACAAACACTCCAGGAAAGTCATTGCCAGTTGTGTGCACGGAAGCAGCAACCAGTTCGAGGAGAGAGAGAGCGTTAAGCAGAAGTGTTGAATCTATATGTATTTTTAGCATTAGCATTACTTTCCCTCCTGCCTGCCTGCCTCTCCATAAGAAAGCAAGTGTTTCATCAAAAACAGAATAGAATTTTTCCCATTGTCACTGCTACTTCCCAACTTGAAAATGAAAACAAAACTGAGGCCTCTCGCGCCTTGCAAAACCAGACTTTGATCCATATTCATACGATATACAAGTAATAAGCAAAACGTTTTGGATGAAATCACACACAATGATGCAACTTGAAATTGTACCAAAATTGTTGAAAACATTTTTATAATTTGTAAACTATTTTTTTAGACTATCATACAACATTAAAAAGAACTGTAAAAATACATTTCATTCATATTGTAAGCGATTTATTTCTAGCTTGCATAACTCATACCCCGCCGCCGGCACGCACAAACACACCTACACCGACGCATGCTTACATATCTGTGTGAGCAAACTTGTATGTGTGTGTGTGTGTTTGTAGGGTCTTTAGATGTGTGTGTGCCCGTTTTACCATTATGCCTAGCAACGATTATGGGGTGTGGTGGGGGGAGAGGTGCGCCAGAAGCACGCGGCACAGCAGAAACCGAAAACTTGTTGACATTGAAATTTGGCTTGGATTCTTCACGCAGCTGATGGCAGTGGCTTAGAGAAGTGCTACGGTTTTAATAATCAACAGCTGAGTCGCTTTGCATTTACATATGCGGAAAACGAAGACCCCACTGAGACATGATTACAATCAATCAGGAAAACATGTACGTAACATTCGTCCAAAGCGAATTAAAGGTGAAAACATTAGACACACAACATGTGCGTATGTGTGTAAATATATAAACGCTAATGCGTTTTTGTGTGTGTGTGTGTGTATTTGTTTAAAATAATATTTGCCGTGAGTCACGGACACGTTTTGTGTCTATTACAATTTCTATATACAAAATTGTGCTATTTGTGTTGCCCGAAGTTTCCAGCACAATTTAGTGCGGTTAGTTCTTATCACACATTGTGCAATGCAATAAAATACCGAGAAGTTTCTGTCATATTGAGTTCAAAAATACCCCACAATCAACTGTAACCAACTGTAACCCTTTTTATATTACATGTGAATATTTGAATTTAACCACTGCAGATAGCATTTTGCGGTTATCCGCAGATACAACATGACCACTTCCCCTTTTCAGCGAAATCGAAAGTTAGCGCCCGCATTGATAACGATTGCAAAACATAAACATTGCAATCGATAAATACCGCGCAAGGCTGCCAACGTATACCCCAAAAGTCTGGCAACGCAGTATAATTTTACGTGGCTTGGACAGACAGAAAAACAATTCAGAGTCGTTTACGAATTATCCACATTTAATGTGATATTAGTAACTGTTGCTCTAGTAAGTTAAGTGCGAAGAGTTTTCCAGTAGCAAAAGCAATAAAACAAAGCATCAAATGAACTGTGAGTAACCGTTGAATGTGTAAAACGCGGCGCGCTCTCTAAATCATCATCCTGCGGTTTGCCTGGCTGCCTGCAACAGGAGTTTTTCGATCAAAACATCCCTTTCACTTTTAATTGCAATTGCATTTTCGCCCACGTAGCTAAAACTCAAGTGTATTAATTGTAATTCGCACTCAGCTGATTTTCGGTTTGTGTTATCCAATTGGCTGCGGGGGGCGCGAAACAAAACAAAAAAAAAAAAAAAAACGAATGCACAACAAAAGAAAAGGCGCAACATATATAAATTGTTGTGGTTTTTAGCTTTGTCATACAAATACTCAATACGTATGCAGATTTTTGCATACATACATACACAATGCTGTGTCTCTAAAATTAAACAATTTTTAGAATTTTGTTTTTTTACAAAGAGCGCAAAAACAAAGTGCAACAACAATACGATTATGCTGCTTGTTTTATTTGTGTTTTGTGTACGTCAACAATTTTTTTTCTTACATAAACCAAATACGGTGAGAAGAGCCAAACAAACATAAACAGTTGAGAAAGCGTCTTCGCACACACACGCCAACAAACATTTACGCACACACACACACACTGTGCTGAAGCTCCCCCGCCTGGGCAGCCATCTTCCACATCAGCTGTTTGCCAACTGGGCTGCAGCTGCGGCTTGTGCTGCTGCTGTCGCTGCTTCTGGGACGCGACTGCGACGTCGACGCCGACACCATGGCTAAGTCTTCTACGAATTCAGTAACGGTCGTTGCGCTTTTGATTGAAATTGTAGTAGCGTCCTATCGCGCTCTCTTTCTCTCTCTTCCGCCAGAAACTCTTTTCAAATTTCCTGCTAACATTGCGTCAGTCTGTTCGTTGAATTTCATCAGCAATTCGTATAAAAGAGACGCTCTCAGCGACGCATCTTTTATTACTCCAGTGAAATGCGAGCAAAGCGGATGCCGGTTAAAACTCGACTAAGACAACTGGGCGTGGGATAGGTTAGGAAATAATAGTCAATAATAACGGTAAATGCTGATAATACTATGTTTTCTATGTATGATTGTTGCAGAAACATCCTAAAATCTGCACACTGCACACACCGCACACACACACAGTCAGGCAATGATTCCAAGGATATAAATTTGGCCAATCAATCACTTAGATAGAAACCAATCATGAACAATATACAAAGTACGCCGCCGACGTCACCCGTTGCAACAACAGTGGCACCGAATGTGGGCGTGGGCATCAAGAGTGCCCGCAGCAATATCTTCAACGTGGACGGGCTGCCAACGCAACAGCTGCAGCACCTGAGCATCGACTACTCCAGCATACGTGGCAAGGATGTGCTCGTCCAGCCGACAGAGGCTCAGCTGGAGCTACTCCGGCGGCGGCTGCTCGATCGCATAGCGGACAGTTGCGGCGAGACAATCTACGAGATTGGCGTCGGCGAGGGTAAGTTCAATAGTTTTCAATAAGAACACACTTAATTCCAATAAGAATTTTTTGGTAATGAATCACTCGAAATTCCCAATGTGTTTGATAATACAATTTCACAACAATTTCAAATTCGTCTTTCTTGTAGATGGCAGCGACAGTGGGCTGAATGCGGAGCTTTTTGAGGCCTCCGTGGCGACGCTGCGCCAACTAGCTGCCTCCATTGACGCGGACATAGTAAAGCTGCGCGTGCGTACCGCCGAGAAGGGCAACACGGGACAGTTTCTAATACGCAAGCACATCGATACGACAGACTTTATGGAGATTCGGTAGGGCATGAGATGCACAGCATCACGGGAAAGCGTAACTTACTCCTCTCTCTCTTCTCAGCGTTGCGGTTGTGGGCAATGTGGATGCCGGCAAGTCCACGCTGCTGGGTGTATTGACTCACGGCGAGCTAGACAATGGACGTGGCCATGCTAGACAGCGTCTGTTTCGGCACAAGCACGAGATCGAAAGCGGACGCACCAGTTCGGTGGGTAATGACATTCTGGGCTTCGATGGTGTGGGCAACGTAGTCAATAAGCCCGATCACGGCCACCTGGACTGGGTCAAGATCTGCGAGAAGTCATCCAAGGTGATCACTTTCATTGATTTGGCGGGTCACGAACGATACCTAAAGACCACAGTGTTTGGCATGACGGGCCACGCTCCTGACTTTGGCATGCTGATGGTAAGTGCGGAAGTCGTAAAATCCTTCAGAGCTCTTTGCCTAATTGCCTCTGAAATCATTTGCAGATTGGCGCAAATGCCGGCATCATTGGCATGACCAAGGAGCATCTGGGCCTGGCTTTGGCCCTGGCCGTACCAGTCTTTGTGGTGGTCACCAAAATCGACATGTGCCCACCGAATGTGCTACAAGATAATATGAAGCTGCTCTTTAAAATGCTCAAATCGCAGGGCTGCCGCAAGGTGCCCGTGGTGGTGCGCACCCAGGATGATGTGGTACTAAGTGCCACGAATTTTGTCAGCGAGCGCTTGTGCCCGATCTTCCAGGTGTCGAATGTCAGCGGTGCTAATCTAGAGCTACTCAAGATGTTCCTTAATCTGCTGAGCACACGCATGGCAGGCTCTGAGAATTTGCCCGCTGAGTTCCAAATCGACGATGTCTACTCGGTGCCCGGCGTCGGTACTGTGGTCTCCGGCACCTGCCTGCAGGGGACCATAAAACTGAACGATGTCCTCATGTTGGGCCCATATGCAGTAGGCAACTTCGTGCCCATCACCATCAAGAGCATCCACCGTAAGCGCATGAATGTGGAGCGTGTGCGTTGTGGCCAGACGGCGAGCTTTGCACTAAAGAAAATCAAACGAACGTTTCTGCGCAAGGGCATGGTCATGGTGTCGCCGGATCTGAAGCCGCAAGCTTGCTGGGAATTCGAGGGCGAAATATTGGTACTCCACCATCCGACAACGATCTCTGCCCGCTACCAGGCCATGGTGCACTGCGGCAGCATCAGGCAAACGGCATCCATTGTGCACATGTCGCGCGATTGCCTGCGCACCGGCGACAAGGCCCACGTGAAGTTCCGTTTCATCAAGCAGCCGGAGTACATACGCGCCGGTCAGCGTCTGGTCTTCCGTGAGGGTCGCACCAAAGCGGTGGGCAACATTCTGCGGCCCATGCCACATGCTGCCGCCTCCCCGTATCGTCCCAAGCCGGCCAAGATGCAGTCCCGTGCCCACAACGGCGGCGGTAGCAATAGCAGCAGCAATCAGCAGCGTCACAATGGACAAGGCTCATCATCGGGAGCAGCCGGAGGCAGCAAGGATGGTGGCGAGGATGGCAAACAGAATGGAGAGCGGCGCGAGGGTAGTCGGCGGGGTGGCAAGCGGAAACGCAACAATCGCAATACGCAGCAGGCAAGCGGAGCAGGATCCTCATCAACGGCGGTAACGACGGCAACGACGACGACGACGACGACGGTGGTGACGGCTGTCAATGGCAACGCTAGTACCGCTCCTGCTCCGCTCATCGCTTCCGATGTGGTAGAGCCTGCGCCGCCAGATGATGCCACTAATCACTAAACTGATCTTATTTCGATTTCACTTTGTTTAACACTTTTCTATTCAAAATTCGTTAGTTCTTAAGCTCCAAAGTATTTGGCGAATCGGTTGTGAGCCGAGGCGAAAGAGGAGGCGAAGGAGATAAAGAAACTATTTTGCTACAGGTAAAAACACACATTGCATGAAATAACATTATAAGAGAAAAAGCAATCGAGAAATTAATATAAATTCACCTTGTTCGTCCATGTAAAGAAACGTTTTAAAGAACAACAACAATACAGGAGAGAGTGAGAACAGAACAGAGCGACAATTTTGGTAAAACTATCATCGATTCTGAATTAGTTTTCTATTAGAACTTTAAGAGACTTTCTTTCCACAATAACTATTGATTTCATCATGATGATCCGTTTCAAAATATGTATAGTTATTATAACATGCTTGAGCGGATTTAAATTAAATTAAAAAATAAATTGAAAGTTTGACGAACTCTACGCAATGTGTTTCTCTTTTTGAAAGGTTTCCTTTAAAAATACATTCTACAGGTTGGGGAATTTTGTTTATGTTCCTAAATAAATCAACAATAATTTAGTTATTCTTCTTTTTCTGCAGTTCCCTCTTGACACCCTCCAGTTCCTGGCGCACATTATTCTTGAACATATTTATGAAAGCTCTGCAAGAGATTGGGGAATGGGAAGAGGTATTAGCTTAAAAGGCCGATCGAGTTTGATAGTGTCTTACTTGAAGCGTTCGGGCGTCATCTCGTGCAGTCCCTGCTCTCTGGCTATGCTCTTCGAGCGATACATTAATGAAACAACCACTTGGGCAGCTCTTCGCATGGGATAACTGTCGGCCATGCGCTGAATGAGCTGCTCATTGTTGGCCAGATAACGCATCAGCAGTCGAAGCACCATCTTGCAGCCACGTGTGTGTGGGTATGTGTGTGGGTGTGTGTGAACTAGACTAGAACTCCGTGCCCTTGTATTTGCGTATGAGCTGTTGTTTTAGCTTCAGTTGATTTCGCAGCAATTCCAGGCGCTGCAGTTGCTCCTCCTTGTTATAGTCAATGCCAGGCAACTGTTTGATCTGCTCCCGCGCCGAGTCAAAGCGTTTCTGCAACTCGAATATCTGCAAGGTGCTCCGAGCTTATTACGATGCAACTATTTGTGTAAATATATGAAATTACCTTGTGGTTGCAGTCCTGAGACTCACGCAGCTTTACTGTGTTCTCGAGGGGATCCTTTTCCACACTGTGGGACAGAAAAACATTCTTATTATATAATTGCTTGCAAAAATTTATTTTCCCCTAACAAAATTTCTCATCTGTTGCGCAGTTTGCTTTGCCAAAAAAAAACAAAACAAAATGCCAGGAGTTTATTGCCCCCACAGCTCGCACCCACACACTCACAGACTGAGGCGCACACACCAGTCGGGCAACCGCAATAATAACTCACCAGCGCACAATGTCGTAGATGATCGGCAAAATTTCGATGTCGAGCTGGTCCACTGTCAGCGGACCCCCACTGTTCCCGTTGCCGATGCCGTTCGATGTTTGCGTCTCCTGCGAAACAGTTGTTGCTGCTGCAGTCGCTGCGTTGGGATCGAAGGGAGAATTTGAGGTTTGCACCAGACCGTCGGCTGTTAATGTGGGTTTTCTGTCCTCAATTTGATTATTGGGCGATAATTCCATTATAAATTCGCGCTTTTTAGCGACGCTTTGTTTGGATTTTTTGCTAATTAGGTATGGGGAAATCCAGTGTTTTTGTTATCGATATACTGTTAAGTTATCGCCATCTCTAGTGCAGTAGTGTTATAAAGTACGTTTTGCCCAGTGACAATCAACTTTGACACGCGCGCGTAATTTGAAAATGCTAACGGCCTTATGAAATTTTCCAATGCGCGATTTTTGACATCAAAACGTGTCATTTTATTTACTGAGCTATTTAGCACGTTGATTGGCAACTTTTTTAATTTCATTCAGTTTATCGAGCCTTACACGAGCCCAAGTTTTACGTCTTTCAACTTATTTATTTGATTGTCACAATAAAATCGATGAATGACTATAATAAGAATAAAACCCGAATCAAAGTGCAAATTATTATAAATTAGCAAGAAAATTATTGACACTCGCTAATTCAAGCCACAAAAATTTCTTGTCATGGCAAATTAATTAAGACCTTAAGGAAACAAGCCCTGCCCCTTTACTTTTGCATCATGTAACACACGATCTGTCCGATCAATATCTTCTTAATGTATTGCACATTTTTATTGTAACGAATTGCGTCTTTGACTTTCATTGTGCGAAATAAATTAATTTCACTTGAAACCTTGCTATTGATGGCAATTTAAAAACAATTGAAAAACATTTAATTCGCCTTCTCTCATTGCCATCAATTGAAGAAATGCCCAACGAAAGCATAAAACACATGCTGCAGACTTATAAAACCATGTTTTGCTGTCGCGTTTATTGATTGAGTGCCATTTTTGAGAAAAGCAGCCAGTCTAGCGCTAACCAGCAATTTCGGCGAATTTTCAAAATTGCCTTTACCAATTAAGCATTCAATTAACACAAGTCGAGCAGCTTATGAATGAATCCAAATATGACACACACACACACACACACACACAGACTCTAAAAAATGTCAAAGCCCCGTATTAATTAATGCGAATTAAACTTAGAGAACTATAGGAATACTTGCGGTATTCGGCATTTGTTCTACAAGCTTCGATCATTCAGGCAATTTTTGGTTTGATTGCTAATTTACCGTTACACTGATAATTTCAAGCGCAGCCAACTTAACGTGTGATCGCCGCCATATTTAGGCCAATTAAAAAGCACTTGCGCATTACAAAGATGGCTACTTTCAGCTACAAGCCGCTTGGCCCTCATATGCAATTTGACATATAAATAACAACAAAATGCGCTGCAGCCACAGAGAGAGAGAGTAACGTCAATGCTCCCACGCAATACGCTTTGGCTGTGGCAGGTGCATTAGTCGCTCTCTTGGATCTTGCTCTTTAACGCAGCGATTAAATGCAACAGCTGCTCGACGGTTGCTACGCTGTTGCTCTTTGTTGTTGTGCGCTGTCGTTATTGTTGTTGTCGAATGCATGTCGAACTACCCATAAAACTTGTTTGTTTTCATGATTAATTGCATTCCTGCATTTGCTGCATATCCACTGAAAGAGACGGAGAGAGAGTCAACGTCTAACAAGTGCGTGACGATAACAATTTCCTCTGCTCTCGCTTTTGTTAGTGCATTCCACTAGCATTTACATATCGCGTTGACTGTGTGTGCGTATGTGCATGTGCGTGCGTAAAGAGCGCCACCTTGGGTCCCCGTGCTCTTCGTGCTGCAAGAGAAAGGAAGAGAGAGAGAGAGAGAGAGAGAGAGTCAGTCAGCTGGTAAACGCGAAGCTTGGGCTAAAATTTATATTAGCGTGTGACGTGCGCTCACCAAATCAGTACGTTTGCTTCCATCGGCTAAAACACAAGTTTTGTGCGAGTCTTAACAATTATAACAACAACAAATCAACAACAAGCGATTTCAACGGTCAATCCACAATAACATCGATAACTACATACAACGATAGCACAGCAATAGCAGCAATAACACGTCGGCTCTTTATTTGTTTATCAAAAAGAAGAAAATTTAATTAGCGCGTTTAGCGACGACGCCGCTGCATTCGTGTTTTGCGCTTTTTCGAAGGCTCTCCCAGTATTCTGTGCCTTTTATTACGTGTGCGTGCCAAAATACGTCATCGACGCGCGCAGCAATTGTGAGCCAAACGTCAGCTACAAAAACAACTACAGCAACAACAACAACGACAACAAGAGCAGGAGAAGGAACGGCAGCCATTGAAAGCTTCTGAGTGGGCAGCTCACACAACACAAACATACGCAAATACAGCTAAATACATGTGCAAAACACACACACACACACAGATAGAGGCCTATTGAATTGAATTCAATTGCAAGTACAACGCGCGCAATCAACATAAATCGAGGAAAATTTCGCTGTGTTTGAAATAATTAATTTGTTATTGTGTCGCTGCGACGGCGACATTCACAGTGAAGCGCAGCAGCAGCAACAACAGCAGCAAAGAGTAGCCAAGTCAAGCGCGCAACACGTGTGTGCGAGTGAAATAACGCTAGTGTTCGTCAGTATTGTGAGCATAGGCAGTGCGAGTGCGAGTGCAAGTGAAATACGTGCGTTTGATATATGTAAGCAGAGTAACCGAAAGAAAAGAAAAACAAAAGACGACAATAATCAAAATAACAGCAGATAAGAAAACGTGCAAAACAGCTGAGAAGTGCAGCCACAACTGCAGCAACAACAACAAGAACAACATAAGAGGTAGCAACAGCTGAAGTAGCGGCAGCGGCAACTAAACAAAGCCCTTTTCAATTGACACAAGCACAGTGAGAGCAGCAACAATAACAACGAAAGCAGAGAATCAAATTCGAACGCAGCGCGCGCACATTGTTGTCAATTAGAGAAGCAGCAAACGTCAGCGTTGGCAGAGCAGTCACGTCGCAGTCGCAGTAGCACATCATCAGCGTCGTCGTCGTCGTCGTCGTCCACACATCAACAACGGCAATCAACTTGATCAACAATCAGCAGCAGCAGCAGCAGCAGCAGCAGTCGCAGTCTCAGCAGCAGCAGCAGTCGCAGTCGCAGCATCAGTAGCGGTCGCAGTCGCAATCTCATCGTCCCGTGTCCGTCGTAATCACAAGTTTTTTGATCGTCGTCGTCGGCTCGCGCTCGGTTTGCGTTGAGGCCTGCCTGTGTTTAATTCCGAAACAGAAATTGAAACTGTATCTGTAGTTTCCCGCTAACGGCGAATATTCTCACAACTCATTGATATTTTAACCTCGTGTCCGTGTTGGTTGCCGCTCGACCAAGGTTCTGGCCACACAAAATGCTCGTCTCTTTGGGCTTTTCGAAGCCTCGCTTCGTCGGATTAAAAGTGCTCCTATAGCGCGAAACAAGAAACCGGCAAATATCGATCAAAAACGATCCCAAAAAAATAACAAAAATTGGCAAACAAGAAAACATCTCTTCTCAGCTAATTAATGAACCTCAGTTAAAACAAAGCAAAATAAAAACGATCACTAAAAATAAAACAATAAAAAAGAAAATAATACAAATTCAAATCAAAAATTCAAACATTGCGCGCGAACAAACATCGAAAGAAACGCTTCGACTAAACAAACAAACCAGATCAAAAATTTTTGAATCTGTTAATTTGATTAATCAAGTCTAAACAATTAGCAGGCGAACTCGAAAACTCGTTTTGAAATTCAAAAACCGTCAGAAGTTTCAAAAATAATATATGTATATAAGGCTCTAATAAAGTTTATTGCAGCCCCAACCAAACTGACCAACAAAACTGAGTCGAGTAAATACAATAAGAAGAAAAGAAAGAGTGTGAGAGACAGAGACAGAAACGCAAAGATAACGAAAAAAACAAACACTTTGAAAACTTTATCAGTTGTGTGCACCAATACAGTCAGCAATACGCGCGGTGTCCATACACAGAGAGAAACACAGTGACTTCTATAAATAACACGCATACACGCGCACCAAAAGCTGCTACTCTCTCGTCCATGTGCAGCAGCGATTAAACTTGAAGCAGCAGCGGCAGCAGCAGAAACAACAACAACAACAACAACAACAAAAACGCGTCAACGGCTGAAAAAAAATATTAGCAAAGCTTCGCAGCGATTTTCACACTCAGCGGCTAAACAGAGTCAAATTGAAACGCGTCTGGAATAGTTGTGTCTACGGTGTCTGCTCTTCGGAAAAAATCAAAAATTCAACATATATATACAGAGAAATAATCTTGCCAACGTTCATACGTACATATATATACTCGCGCTCTTTTCTCAGTGATCTTTTCTCAAAGTGTTAATCGAAGCGTTTAAGTGTTGTCAACAGTGTTGTACAAATCGACAAAGCAAATGCACCATTTGTTTGTTAAATTTCTAACTATCACATACCCTACGTCTCTGCCGTATCGCCAGCTATAATGTCCGCCTTGTGACAGTGTCTAAAAGAACAGCAACAGCAATAGGAGAATATCGCGTGCCTTACATAAGTCACATTTTTTGGTCAAGGAATAAGCATATTTTGTGGAACTCGTAAAAGTGCCAAACTATTTGGTTACCGCCTAATTAGAATGTCAAATATCTGACAGTGTGCCACATCGATAAACAAAGCTCTTAAAGAAACGATAAAATAAAGAAACATTTTAAGAGGCAACTCTTCAGCCAAATAGAGCTTTAAAACAGTTAATTTCTTCACGCAACGGTTTTAACATAATATCGCTAGAATGTCCGTCGCAATCTGACAGCGGTTTAAAAACCCAAAAAAAAAAAAAACTCCCTGCAATAAACAAGGACAACCAAAACCAGGCAGAACTAAAGGCCCAGCTAAGGCAAAGCAAAGGAAGAGCTTAAAGGAATCGTTCCCAGCCTAAGCAAAGAGAGCAGGAACGTCTTTAAGTGACTCGCAGAAGCGAAGAAAAGCGGAAGAACTTTTGAAACTTTTGTGCATCCCCCAAGTTAAGAAACTTAACGATAAATGGAGAAATCTGAAATTCGGCTTCAACGCATGTCAAATGAGTATCAATCGCAATCGAGCTATATGTATCTGCGGAACAAAATGCTGTTAAAAATTGAAAACACACTACTTCGAAGCCATCGTCAGCGTGAGACCACTGGGATCAAGAAACTATACAATTCGTTTTTTGTGCTCTTCTAATTTATCGGAAGTTCTCGCCCGAAGAACGCACAACGAATTTTTTATCAATTCAAGCATAAAATAGTTACAAAAGTTGTTAAAGAAAAACTATAGATATTATTTGGTTGTTAGTTGTATTTCAAATCCAAGTGCTGTGCTAAGAAAAACATAAAAAATCAAAAAAAAAAAAAAAAAAAAAAACCAAAACATATATAATTATATATACATATATCAAACTAGTGTCATTTTTCTTCTTTGTTGTCATAAACATTTTAAAAAAAAAAACCAAAAATGTTGACCTAAATTACGTGTAGAACCAAAAGATTTGTTTGAAGCCCGTTTTACTATTTTTTTTCTACTTCGAATATATATTTTAAATTTGTTGTTTTGCAAACAACAAAAATAATTAATAAGGGGGCACCGGCTGCAAAAACTTGACAAAATTGCACGCGAAAACTGGGCGGTAACACCCTGAGAGCCCCGTGTTTCTTTAAAACGTGCGTATAATCGGTAATTGTGGACTATATACACTCTACACACAAAACAATAGACATTAATCGCAAATTTCGGTAATTTGAAAAAAAAAAAATATATCTCGAACATTTCGTCAGAGTTGCTTTTGCTTGTGAGTTCGGTAAAAGAACAGGAAGAATTTGGAAAGTTAATTGTTTTCGTACCGAATGGCGCTTTCGTTTCTATCGCAAAATTCCGGCCTCTTGGATTTACAAAGCATATTTGATCCACAATATTCATTGCAACAACATCAACAACAACAACAACAAAAATTACATTTACCATCACAACAACAACAACTACAACAGCAACAACAAACATCACGCACGTTTACGAAATTCGATTTAAACATTTTCAACGATTTCGACCAAATGGAATTCAACAACAATTTGAGTCGAAACAACAATCAATATCAGAATAATAATAACAACAATAACACTATCAATAATAATAATAGCAACCACAACACCAACAACACCAACAATAACAACATACATACGCACCAAAACAACGGTGAAAATCTTAATCAGGTAGGTCTAAAATAATCTAAATTGTTTGTATATTTATATTGTAGTATTTCTTTTTGGCTAAGAAGTTTGAAAAAAAGGGAAAAATCTTGATTTTTATTTCCCATTTATCCGGCTATTATTACAATTGGAATGTAAAGAATTTAGGCTCAAATATTTTCATCTCCAGTTTTAAGGTTTCGACAGGTTTTCAGATCAAACACTCCCGACTTCTCTATTTGCTTGCTGACACATTTAAATGTGCCGTTTCTTTCCACCCTCAATTAGAGCGAAATTGCAATGTATGTGCGACAAACATATATTGTAGAATCAATATCATACATATACAAACATATGTATTGACATGTACTTCGAATTAGAATACCCCTGATATCATATAACGAATCGACTGGCAGAGACAGAGAAAACAACGTTGACAAACGCTAACAGTCATTGTTGTGAATGTTACGTAAAACGGTCGAGTTGATAGGCATAAGATAGCCCCTACCTAGGTGGAAATATCGCCTCAAGCTGTTGGCTTTCTTTACCCTCTCCCTTTCTACGTACATACGTCTCCGTCGCACGCTCTTATCATTTTCAGAAGCAAATAAAATGAAACCCCATGAGATCCATAGAGTTCACAGCACGACGTAAACAAAAACAAATCTTAATATACATATGTAGAGCAAAATGTAATGAATCGATTACAATTTCGATTTTCTTAACTCTCGCTCTCGCGTAAAAAAACGGCAGACAAAATGAGCGTGCTCTCGGGCTCCGGCTCCGGCGTTTATTATCAGCAAGGTTTAGGACCCCAACAGTATTTTAGGTAGACTTCGGTGATAATGAGCTTGACTGAGACATACGGACTAGACGATTCGAGTGAATAACTTGTTCGCCTTTTATTAAAATGATCAGTTTTCGTAGAGTAAATCGTAAGCCGAGTACTTGGAAAACTTTCTCAAAGAAAAAGTTCAATTAGTTGAGTTACTCAATATATTATTATATTATATTAAGCGGTTATATTGTTTTTTAGATCCAAAATCGTCATTTTATGAGCGGCTATCATCATCAGCATATTGGATCGGATTATGAGCAAGTGATTAACTTTGTTGACTCACCACCAAATTCAGAGGAATCTTGGACAGGTAAGGTATATCCCTGGAATACCAGGAATTCACAAATTCATATCGACTGCGATACAAAAAAAAAAAAACTGGAAAATAAAATACACATTGAAAGAACTCAAAATATTCATCGAATCCATGATAAAAGCATCGTTCGCATTGCCTAATCGATACGTTTCGATCGGTTCGTATTACTGCAGACGCTCAATCGAAGGATTCGCCCGGACCTCAGATTATCGACGTACGGACAATTTACTCCAACAGTGGTTCACGCAAAAGACGAATGGATTGGGACTCATTGGATATTGGTCAAAGTGAAAATTCGCCGACAACACAGACGGGCGACTTATCCAATAAGGTGGCACATCAGCAGGAGAAAGATAAACACAAGCGTGAAAAGCATTCAGGTAAGAAGTCCGCAAGAAGTCGCTGTAACCTAGTGCTATAAGGCATGGCCATACATATATATTCTCTTTTTATACATTGTATTCAAGTACATTCGAGTGAGTACTTAGAGCTAAATTAAACATATATGGCTTGTCTGTCTGGCATAGCGTGTGTGTGGTACTTACAACACAATCGATTAGGTTTCTAATCTTAACTGTTCCTAAAGTGTTACCTGATTTACGAGTATATCTTTATGGGGAAAAATAAATTTTAATATTTAAATATTTGTCCTTATAACTGATAACACCCATTACTTATGGTATAAGATATTTGACCGATGGAAATAGTTAAAAGACTCCATAAAGTAAGAGAGTATAATTGAATAAAATTATGAATCTTAAACTATAAATTATGAATCTTAAAACAAAAATAGAAACAAATTTAATTTTCAGTTCCCCAAATTGTGCTTTCACTCAAAATAAAAAAATTTCATTATATACCAAAATAGAACAGAAACAAACTGATAGCCAAGAAAAGAAAGCAATTTACGTAGTTGGAAAAAAAGTATTACATACTATATGCACTGTTTCTATTTTTAAATCCGCTTTTGGTAAATTAAATCTTAAATCAGAAAGAATGACAGTGGGCGTTTTGCACGTTGCGCTTAAAGTCCGAAAATTAGGATATCCATAAATTTACGAACAGTGTGCATTGAAATTAACAACAGCTCCAAACCGGTTTTTGCGTCTGCGCAACGTGCGATTTGACGCCGATCTTAATTAGCGGGAGAATATATGTTAATATGTATACCTCACATATGTTGAGAATTTGATTTTGTAAATCAAATGTATTTGGTTTTTGAAATGTTAAACTGATTTTTAATGTAGCATGCACTTAAATCAATCTTATTCCCAGTTTGAATGTGTTAATTGTTTCATAAAACAACAGATATGTATTTGCTAATTAATCAATATCTATAAGATACGTGCACACATCTACATCATACATACGTGAGCTTATAAAATAAATTTTTATTGAACATGTCGTGAGTTAACGATTAAAACTTAATTCCCTTTAATTAGCTGTTTCAAAAAGTATTGACAACAGTTGTTCTTTTGGTATATATGTACACGCTTTTAAAGAGCTTTAAAGGTTGAAGATTCTTGAAATATTTAAAATATATTTTTGTTATACCACCACTTTATTATACCATTGAAAATGGGCAAAAATGGTATCCTAAGTTTGTGCAAATGTATATAATAGGCAGAAAGAGTTGTGGCAGACCCCACAAAGTATATACATATATTCTGACTCAGGATCATCAGCCGAGTCAATTGAGCCATGTCCGTCGGGCTGTCCGTCTGTCCGTTTGAACGTCTAGATCTCAGCTATTATAAAAGCTTGAGACCCCAGTTTTACATAAAGGTTCCATTACACAAAGGTTACCATAGGTAGATCGAGTTAATTTTCAATTTTTGATGCCACGCCCACCGCCCACGCAAATCGATAATTTACGATTATCAGGAGAAGTATTGAAGTTACAGCTTTTTGCTTTTGGTACGAACATAGATAATTGCCATGTAAATTTATTCCCCAAATTACAATCCAATCGAAAAATAAACACAGAAAAGTGTTAACGTTTTCCGTAGTTCCACTGCTTGCGCCTTTGCAGCATATCGTGACGCCATCGTCCCGATGCTTCGTTCCAGCCGTAGCGTGTGTAAAACTGACTGCTACGACGTTTTCATATGTATATGGCGCTATTCAAATATACATAGATCTAATTTAAACAAAAGGTGGCAAATGAACATGTGCAGTGTTTTTTGATGGAAATAAAAGTGTGATAATTTTTTTCAAAACTGAGCGAATGGTATCTTACTGTCGGGCGCGCTCTACTGTAGCTTTCCTTACTTGCTAAATATATTTAGTTTGTGAAAGACAACTGACTTTTCCTGAGTGGCATAGCTTTCTGTTGTTTCAGTTGGGTCTGTGTACTGTGTACTTCATATTGAGTTTTCGGTCTTATAGATGTCATAGAAACTGCGTTTTATACCTTTGATATCCCTTGGATTAGCACCTGTTTATGAGACCGCAAGAGAGGTCTATTGAATCGGATAATTAACTTAACACATATGTGCAAGACGCAGTGTTAATTATTCGAGGACTGTAAGAATAGAACAAGCTGTGTTTAAAGACAATAAATATTTATGGTTCTATTGTCATTCTTATTTATCTAATCAATCGGAGCTGTGGAAATTTACCAAAATGCAGTCCATCTACACACACCCCCCTTTCTGTGGCAGATCTTGACCTTTATAGTAGTAGTAGAATATTAGATTAATTTCGGAATTGGGGGCTGGTATTTTTTTTCAGATAGAGAAGATTATGTCGAAAGTTTTGTATCGAAATCACGCAAAGGCCAACAGCGTCGCTTGCCATTGGCCTAATTACAGCAGTGGCAATAATGCAGCCACAAATACATTTACAGATATATACATACATACTCGTATATAGTATGTGCTTACCCATATAATTTAAGCTTTGTAAAGCCAAGCGGAGAGCGAGGGCCTATCGTTGGGCTCGTGATGGCTTATCATGGAATGGCAAATCAACATGACAAATGTGAGCAGAACTGAACAGAACAGTACAGAACAGATAAGGCCGCTGTAAAATTGTCGACGTTTTGTAGAACCCGCAATTACGGCAATTTTGTTTTATTTAAAACAACTGAAATCGTTGCGAGAGATTTTTGCATTGTCTCATTAGTTTTTTTTTTATTTATTTACTTTTTTTTTTTTGGAAAAAGTTTCAGCAATTATCCAAACTGTCAATAAAAGTTTTAATTAATTTTTTCTAACAGCAAATAATTTACGGTTGTGGGTCTGTAGAACAATTATATCAACTGTTTATATAACGTAAGCTAATTCAATGGATTTTCTCATTCGATATGCAAGTACTCAAGCCGCGCCTATCCTCAATTTTTGTTGTCATTCAGCGGGTTTTGCTCTTGAATTTCTATAGATTGACATTTGAGCAATTACAGTGGACAATTTCCTCCTTTATTGTTGTCAAATTAGCAAGCCGTGTGAAAAGGCAATCTACTACGATCAGGCAATGTTATACCCAAAAAACTTGATTTTGTCAGAAAATACGTTATAATACAACAAATAAAGAATAAACCCAACGAGATTTGTGTCGTCGTACAGTACCATTAATTTTACATTATTGATCTAATTTTGTTTCATTTAATGTCATCATTTGATGTCCCTAGCTCCTATAATAACTGTGATTTGTGGTTCAAACTGAGAGAGAAACGGACTTAGATCCGGAGCAAAATTGTATATATATTTAGTTGAATTTACCACTTCTGCTGTTAAGTGCCTTTTCAAAACAATCACACCTTTTTTGGACCACTATCAATTATAATAATCTCCAAAGATGTTTACGTATGTATGTGTTAGAGAAATAACGACTGTTACTTATTGACTAATTGAACTGTTTATATAAAAGTCAAAATATGCCTGAGAGTATATGAAAAGGTCGAATCACATGGGAGGCGCTTAAGTATGGCGAATCACAATATACAAAATTTCAACGAAATTTTAAAATAAATTTTATAAATAGTTTTAAGAATTTGTTAATCTGCTTAAGCCCCAAGATCAATCAAATCGTATTTTGATTTCCGATGCTCATAACTTTGCCGAGAACTATCTAAATTTTATTTGGTATGTCACTTTATCAATGGTACAATTTTTGGATTCAAATGACATTAAAATTAACATATTAAATATTCCAATAAATTCGGGCTTTCCAAGAAATTTAAATTTTTTAGAAATTAAAATCAGTATCTTTTAGTTTAAATTAAAAAACTAATACAAATTAGTATAAAATTGATTGCAATGGTCAAAAAAGAACATAATATCTTTTTACAAATGTATGTAAGAGGCATAAAAAAACACACCCTATAAAGTATATATTCATATATTCTAGTCGAGTCGATACAGTTAAGTCTGTCCGTCCGTCTGAACATGTCGTTCTTGGCAACTGACATAGCTAAAGATACCAAAGTTTGCAAGAAGTTTCCTGTATACCATATCAATAATTTGTATCGAAATTAACTTCAATAAACTTAGTTTATTCTGATTTATAAATTACAATAAATTATATAATTTTTCCCCATTATTTTTACAGGTCGCAGTAGCTGGAGCGACGATATAGGGTTTGATCTGAACGCTGAGTTCAATAGCAACTCATATTTGAACAAGTGAGCTCAAAGCGTATGATAGCATAGAATATTCATAGAATTAACCTAATCTCTCCCACAGTGAAAACTTTCTATCGTTCTCCCCGAGCCTGACGGCACTGAAACAGGAGCCGCAGACAGAGCAGCTCAAACCGAATTCGAAGCTATCGCTGGAGAGTGGCAGCAACAACGGCGGTAGCAGCAGCAGCGGTTCTTTGGGTGTCGTGAACATTGGCAAGATTGACAAATCGCCTCTGGGCGAGGCCAATCACTCACCACAGCGTGCAGGACAGGAGTCGGGATCGGGCGCAGGATCTGCTGGAGCAGGCGGCAAACATGAGTTGAACTCGGGCAACATCTGCGGTTGTGGCTCGCCACAAGGCTCGCCCGCCGCAGCGGACTTTGAACTGAATGGCAATGCCAATGGAAACGCTGCAGCAGGCGACAAGAACAGAGCTGCAGGGGGCAATGAGGCCTTTGCACAGGCGCGTAAGTAGAATCAACGCGTCATATATGCATATATATATACATATCTTTTGGAATCTCAATAATTGCGTCAATTGATAAATTGCAGCACGCTCTGGACTGCAGCAGCAGCTGAGCGTTGTTGAGGCGGCCAAAATAGACGCGAGCTCTTCGGGCGGTGGAGCCCATGTGGAGGATCACAAGTAAGCGGCAGATAGAGTTACTCTACATCTTTGGATCATTCAATCTACATATTTTTTCTCTTATTTTTTTTTCCAGATTTCAATACATTTTGGCAGCAGCCACCTCAATTGCAACTAAGAATAATGAGGAGACTCTAACCTATCTGAATCAGGGTCAAAGCTATGAGATCAAATTGAAGAAAATTGGTGATTTATCGCTTTATCGTGATAAGATTTTAAAGGTAAGTGAAATGTCGTCTATGCAGATCTATAGCTTATGCAAAAAAAAATCTCATATAGTCGCATATAAATCATAGTTAGTCTGGCTGTAGACTTAACTCTCGTCCCCCTCGCTCTGAATTAGTCCAGCAGCATCTTCTCGCCTCTTCTTGCTTATCTCATGCGTTGAGTTCAAACTAATTTGCGAAAAAAAAAAAAATTGTGAGAGAAAAATTTGTTTAAATTGACTGAGTTATTGTTATGGTTGTTTCTATTAAGACTAAAGTGTCCACTGTCCGCTCGTTGTCAAAACGAATGTGTGTTTGATTGTTGCGCAGTTGCGGGCAGCGACTGCGACAGCGACTGCAGCGGCGACTGAGGACAGTTATGCGCTCGTTGCCCATGTTGAAATATTAAAGTTTGTGTGTGTGTGTGTGTGAATGTTAATTGATTTTAATATGCCCCAATTAAACTTAATTTGTACGCAAAACAACTTGAGCCATGCGCGACAGCGACTGAAAAAAAGTGTATCTTCAAGTTTGCTTTTCATAAGGAAAGGTATATATAATATATATGGTATATGGTAAATTTCATACTCTTCTCTCGTGCTGAAATTGAACTTTGTACTTTGATTTTCACAATTGTTAATTTCCTTTTCTAGAGCGTTATTAAAATCTGTTTCCACGAGCGTCGATTGCAGTTCATGGAACGCGAACAGATGCAACAATGGCAAGCTTCGCGTCCTGGCGATCGCATCATTGAGGTGGATGTGCCACTCTCCTATGGCCTGTGCCATGTGTCGCAGCCATTGAGCTCGAATGCACTGAACACGGTCGAAATATTATGGGATCCATTGAAGGAGGTCGGTGTTTACATCAAGGTCAATTGCATTTCCACTGAGTTTACACCAAAGAAGCACGGCGGCGAAAAGGGTGTACCATTTCGACTACAAATTGAAACATATATAGAGAATACGAATAGTTGCAACGGCAACGGCAACGGCAATGGCAACGGCAATGGCAACAACAGCTCGAGTAGCAGCAGCAGTAGCAGCAACAGCAGCAGCAGTGTCAGTGGCAACAATAACAATAGCAACAACAACAATAACGGCAGTACAGCAACATGCAATAACAACAACGGCAGCAACAACAACAGCAACAGTGGCAGCGGCAACAACATCAACGCAGCAGCAGGGGCTGGGGCAGGGGCAATCACATCGCCCGGCACACCCGACAATCGTACAGGCAATGGTGGCAGCGGTGGTTCCATCGCCGGACTTTCCGCACTCAACGGCAAACAGGCGGTGCATGCAGCTGCATGTCAGATTAAGGTAAGGGTATACAGAAGCGGCAAGGCAACTGAGAAACTTTTTCATCACTAAATGATATCATGTTGCAGGTATTTAAGCTGAAGGGCGCCGATCGCAAGCATAAACAGGATCGCGAGAAGATACAAAAGCGTCCGCAGTCTGAGCAGGAGAAGTTCCAGCCCAGCTACGAGTGCACCATTATGAATGATATATCGTTGGATCTGGTAATGCCGGCCACCACCACCGGCTGCTACAGTCCCGAGTAGTGAGTATTGCGCGGATCAATTGATCGAACGATCGATCGTCTTATGTCGTGCCTAATTAAATACAATTATTCTGTTGTTCTTCAAATCCCGCGATCTTTCATTTGATATGCCGCTCAAATGATTCTGCGCATTTTCCAATTTGGTTTTATTACGCTTTCAACATTGTACAGTTATGTATATGTTTTTCAGATAAATATAGTGTAGCCCATACTAGTCGGTTATCTGTTTAGTTAGCTCAGCTTGCACTACACAGTCAAGTTCAAGTGTGCTCACCCACACACACGCACGGCTTTTAATCATTTGCATTTACTTTTATATTGATTTGTTTACTTAATCCAAAGAGCAATCAGCTATATAAATGAAATTTTCCCAATACAATATAGCATAGATTTAGTTTGTATTTTTTGTTGCTTTCTTTTTGGAATCGAATTTGTAAAGAGCGCAAACAATAAGAAATTCAATTGACTTAAATCGAAATTTGTATAGACCGGAAACGTGTTTATACTCTTATTAGCGCGACTCTCATAGAATCTACTCTTAGCTCTCTCTTAGTCGTCATTAAGAGAATCTCTTAGGTATTGTAATTTTCCATCTCTTGTTAAGCGCTCGAACTGGTCTTGTTATTTTCGCGTTTGCAAATCAATAAAAAAAAGTTTGCGGTTATTTTTAGTAAGAAAACGAACCGGTTTAGTACCCTGTACGGGCAAGCCAAAGAGTATATGGAAAGTTTATAACGAAGAAACAATCAATCAATTATCTCTTATATTTAGATACTACAAAAGCGCATCAGTAAGTCGATCTTTTCAAGCTGAAATCTTTCACTTAAGAAACTGTTTGCATAGCAAAATTCATATGTTTGATTTTTGAGCATAAGTACACGATTTCAAAATAAACTCTTATAACACAAACACATGAACCAGATCAACCAGCCTGAAATCTGCTTAGATTTTAGTAGTCTGACGTACAGATGTTAATTGAATTGGGGGGTCCCAAAGAAAGCAAAGCGTTTACAATGAATTTTGTAGCGTCTACATAAGTTGGTCGTACCGAAGGTCATTTAATACACTTTAATAACAATTATTGCCAGCTGACTGAACAGATTTATATAGGGTTTAATCAACCACAGCAGTGCGTATCGAATATCGCATCAACGCACTGTCGACTATGTGTGTATATACTTGCTCATATACCGTCTGCTTGAAGTTTATATAACAAAACTGGCCTTAAACCGATTGTCAATGTTGCAAGAGAGCATAGAGCATTACTGAGCCGGCAGAGAGAAAGACAGGGAGAGAGAGAGAGAGAAAGAGAACTACGGGCGTGTGTATCTGTTGGATGGTCTTGCTTGTCTTGTGAAGCATTCACGAAGATGCGCTTGTATCTAAAGGATCAACACGCCTGTCGTTGCCCGAACAAATATTACCACACACTTTTGCAGAGAATTTGTAATTGAAATGGGTGTCAATTGTTATGTTTTGTTATATAATATTTATACAGTGATTTTCTTTGTAATTTCAGTATGAAACTTTGGCCCAATTCGCCGGTTCATATACCAAAATATGATGGGATGCTACCGTTCGCAAGCGGCGCATCTCCGGCGACAAGCAGCAGCCCCATTGCGATCAATTCAGTGACATCAACAAATTCGCCAACATTGAAACTAATGGACGCCACGAATATGGTATCGCCGCAACATGTGCCAGCGGATATGGATGATTATGTACGTAGAGCAGAGTACGTGAAATATTTGTTGCAACAGTGAGTCTAATTGAATATTTTTTTTTGCCATCTTTTGTTATTGCGACGCATAGAATCAAAACATAATGCCGGAATCAACGCCCTCACAAGTGACACAATGGCTGACCAATCATCGCCTGACGGCCTACCTCACCACGTTTGCCCATTTCTCGGGAGCCGATATTATGCGGTGAGTGCAGAGCTTTTAATTCGCTATACATAAAGCTTATTCGTTCTCTTCTCGTCTATATTTAGCATGTCCAAGGAGGATCTTATACAGATCTGTGGTCTTGCCGATGGAATACGCATGTTCAATATATTGCGCGCCAAGTGAGTGTATAAGTCAAATGATTATTCAAGCCCAAAGATATTAGCTGAATCTGACACAACTTCGGCCTATATCAATACCGACATGAGTGTTGCAAGTTGCTCACTAATTTCAAATACTTGCAGAACCATTGCGCCGCGTCTAACACTCTACGCCAGCATGGACGGCTGCAGCTTTAATGCCATCTATCTGCTGTCCAACACGGCCAAGGAGCTCCAGCAGAAGATCTACAAGTTACCTGGTTTCTACGAATTCATGGCCAAGGGCGGTGCCTCGGGCGTCTTGGAGAATGGCAGCGTGTCGGCCGCAGTTGCAGCTGCAGCGACAGCCGCTGCACTTTACAACAATTGGGGCATGCACTCAAAGTACTCCGGCAGCGGATCGAACATCTTCAACGATGTGAACAACAAGAGTTGCGTTTACATTTCGGGACCGTCAGGCGTGCATGTCAGTGTCTCCGACGAGGTACTCAACAACGAGATCAAGGACGGCAGCCTCTACGCTCTGGATGTGCAGGGCGGCAAAGTTATTTTGAAATTAATCAATAAGCAGGATAACAATTAAGCGATTCGATTCGATGCGATTGTCATATCCGCACCTCTTATAGCTGTAGCATTGCTTTTGTTAATTGCCCGCCAGAAAAGTAAACGAGAAAGTATAGTTTTTTTTTAGCATTTAGCAACTAATTAACTATCTTGCTAATCCCTAATTGGCGTATTACACTTCTACATTTACACATGCATTATATTTCATTTCTATATAAGTTTCAATTTGTATGAGATTTCGCGTAGCAATTTTGAACAAGTAGCAACGATTAACAACCACAACAAGAACAACAACAACAGCAAACTGGATATGCCCTGTTATTAATGTTTTAAGTTGAAAGCTTCGGCCCCATTTTAATTACTTCTTATTTTCATTACGTTTCCCATTATTATTTTCATTTTTCTCAACAAACATTCAAACATTTCCCTTCTCTGAAAAACATTTTATATTTTGTTTCGTTTTATCAATGCTCCATGTTTAAATCCATAAGTTTAGGATCTTATTATTTTACCTTCATACGCCCGCGTATATAACGTTTATACATTCATACCACACATACGTGTATACATATATATATAATTATTTGTTGTTTACATACAAAATAACATAAAAATATAGCAAAGATTTATATATGAAGAAGTTGCAAACATTTGAAGTAGAAAAAAACAAAATACATAAAAAAACAAGAAAAATGTACACAAAAAAAAAATTATATTTAGTATATGCATATTACAAGTAGATAACTACCCCATTGAAAGTACAGTACCACGATATCAGACATTAAACAACAACAAATGTCGGATGCGATCGAGAATGAGAGTTCAGCTAACAACCAAACAACATCTATTGTTTTTAACCAGCTTATTCATTGTATGTGATAAAGGCAATAAAGTGTTATCCAAGAGTGGACTGTCAAAAAAAAAGCTTAACGATTGTTTTATTGTTTCAACATCAGAAATTAAATGGAAATTTTAAAATATTTTCAATTTTTAAAGCTTTGTTTGAGTATAAACTTTGTTTTTGACTTTCTCAAAATATTATTACAACACAGTAAACGATAGTTTGATAAAAATCGCAGCATACTCGTTATGTAAAGTATTAGTTACTCAGCTCATAATCGGCCAATTTAACCGAACTCTGGCAACTCTGTTGTCCGTAAAATCCCCGTCCTATTTCGATAAAAACTAGAGATTTCAGCATGTCAAAATTATCAGTTATCATATTGTCTCTTCTTGTCTTGGGTAAAATTTCCATATTGAAAATACTCCAGTGATATTGCACATTATATTATATATTCTTCTTCAAGACAGATGTCAGGGCCGATTGTGCTTTAACGCGTTACATGGTAGAGGGCACAAATCGTATATTTACTTACTGCGATGCCTTAGGTGCATTACATCTTCTGCGCACAGAGACGGTGCCAAGCGGATTAAAGCTTCACATGATCTGCACGCCAGATGACGTGGTGGACACACAATGCCTGGAAACTGGTAGCTTTACGGTGCCTTTGCCCATGTCGTGTGGCAATCCGATGAAGCCGACGTCCATCAAAGTCTCTGATCGGGGTTGCCCAGCGCAAATGTACTCCGTGGGCTATGAGATTGATAATATGCATTTGGAACTCTTTCGATCCTGCTACGATAAGGCCACAGCGAGGGTGCTGTACTCCCAAAGCGATGTCTACTATAAGTCGTTCTGTATGACATTCTCTTAGCACCAACATTGTCCTTAACAAACTAAAGTGTTCTATTCTTTGTGCAGTTGCCAAGCGTCCCTTTGTAGAGTTCACAACGGATGAGATTATGACGCCAGCAGAGGCGGCTGGCTATATGAAACATAATATCTACGATGCATTTTGCTGCATTTTCGGTCAATCTCAGCGCTATCTACCCAATGCGCGCGAATTGATCATAAATCGCGGTCATCTGGTGGCATCGGCGGACTTTCTATTTGTCGATCAGATGAGTAGCACGTTCCGTTACCTGAACATTGTGCCGCAATTCAAGACGATCAACGACGGCAACTGGGAGAAAATCGAACGCTGGATTCGCAGCCAGGTGCCGGCGTCGAGTCCGTTTCGCATCAAAACTGGCGGCATCGACGTGCTCTCGCTTTGCGATGCTAGTGGCCGGCTATGCGCTGCTTATCTATCGGGCAACAAGTTGCCGGTGCCACAGTGGATGTATAAGGTAGTCAAGGACAGTGCGGGCAAAGGGCTCTATGTGTTTCTCGTCTTCAACTCGACCTTCGAGCAACAGCGACCCCCTGTTTTGGATATTTGTCGCCCTGTTTCGTGTCCATTTAGCTTGCCGAATAATGCCAATGACGGTTTTATCTATTGCTGCAATCCAGATAGCTTTCCGTATTAACCAGCGTGAAGAGATCTGTCATCTGAACGTATAAAATATTTAACAGCTTTTTCCAATTCGATATACACAAGATCTTAAACTTGTAGCATTTTTGTGGAATTTAAAAAAGAGAATAAGTGAAAACAAAAGACTTATTTTTCTAAATAACTAAAAAAAAAAAAAAAAAAACAAACAAAATTTAATAAAATAAACTAAGATCTCCCACTGAACCAAGATCTCCGTTGTACTTTGAAATTCTTTCTATTCTATTCTATATTTTATAATTCTATTCTTTCTATTTCTATTCTATAATACAAATTACATAGCAGAGTCTTTTTAAGATTACGCCAAAATATTGAGGGTATCCAAATAAAAACTACCGAATAAACTTACGGGGATTTTATTTAAGAACTTATAATTAAACTTAATACTTATTTCGTAGAAATTTTAAATTATATACTATCGATCTCATCATTTTAATTTTTATATATCGATAAAAGAATTTAACATAAATTTCTTGCCAGCTCTCGTTTAACCGATTGCGGTTACTTTGCAGAGCTGCAAACTTTTTTGAATCAAAACAAGTAAGGAAAGCTACAGTCGAGCGCGCCCGACAGAAAGTTACCATTCGCCCAATTTTGAAACAAATTATTACACTGTTGATTCCAACAAGAATGATTCAAATTAGATCTATCTTTGCATAACGCCATCTAAGAAAACTTCATAGCAACCCGCTTAACACACTCTGCGGCTGAAACAAAGCATTGCAACGATGACGTCACGATATGGTGTAAAGATGCAAGCAGTGGAACCCGTTTATTTAAATAACTTTTTTGCTTATGATCCGATCGGTTTAAAATTTGAATATATATGCATATAGTATATATCTTTGCGTGTGTTAAAACAAAAAGCTAAAACTTTAGTACTTTCGTCACAAATCGAATTCAAACATGTATTTATCAATTTTTAAAGGCGGTGGGCGTGGCACCTCAAATTTTAAATAAACTTCAGGAGCTTGTGACGTCATATATGTACATTCATACCAAATTTGGTCTAGCTTTTATAATAGCTGAGTGTGTTCACACAGACGCGTGACGGACAGACGGACAGAAGGACAGACGAACAGACAGGCGGATATGGCTCAATCGACTTGGCTAGTGATCATGAGCAAGAATATATATACTTTGTGGGGTCTGCCACGCCTCCCTCTGCCTGTTACATACATTTGCACAAACTTAGTATACCATTTTTGACCATTTTCAATGGTCGAATGGTATAAAAAGCTCTTTTTTAACATAAACTCTTTTATTTAAAAACACGCCAAACAGTTATATTCCACCGGAATTGGCAACACTGACCACCCCCACAGACCCCTGAGCAAAGTTACAGTTTAGTTGCATATGCATAATCGAACACCCTGTATTTTTTTTTTGCATTTTAGCTATATAAGACGTTGGCAAGTGAATAATGATTCAGTTAGTTATTCACATTGAAACGCATAGGTTGTTTATTAAATAAAAATAATTCCAGTGTTTTAATTGAACAGTTAATGAAAATTTGTTTCATCATGTTCAAGTTAACAGTTATTATTTTATTCTTCCTCGTATTGGGTAAGAGTATGCAAATATTTGCCTGATCTTATGAGAAACATTACATTATTACATTTCAACAGAAATAAAGGGTGATTGTCAGATAACACGTGCTATGGTCGAGGGCACGAATCGCATATTTACCTACCGTGATGCCCGCGGTTCTTATCAACTTCTGCGCACAGAGGTGGTTCCCAGTGGTGCAACGATGTACATGGTCTGCACACCGAGCAATGTAGAGAAAATACAATGCAAAGGAAACCACTTTAGCTCTCAGTCGTTTAAGTCATGTGCCAATCCGATGAAGACAACAATCCGTAAAGTGAATGACAAAAATTGCCCAGCGCAGACTTACTCCGTGGGCTATGGGCTTGGTGGTCAGCATGTGGAACTCTTCCGATCCTGCTACGATGTGGCAACTGCAAGGGCGGTGTATTCCCAAAGCGAGATCTATCACAGATCGTTATGTAAGACCTGCTCCCAGTTTCCGACCAATCCTTTACTTAGCAGGGTATGTTTTACCGCCTTTTTTTTACAGATGCCAAACGTCCTGCGGTGCAATTCATTTCGGACAATCTTCAGACAATGGGAGTTGCCTATATTAAGCAAAATATCTATAAAGCGTTTTGCGATATATTCGGTAAATCCCAGAAATATATACCCAACGATAAAGATTTGGTGATCAATCGTGGACATCTGGTGGCCTCGGCAGATTTTCTGTTTGTTGATCAGATGATCAGCACATATCGCTATATCAACGTGGTGCCACAGTTTAAGTCGATCAACGAAGGCAACTGGGAGAAGATCGAGAGCTGGGTGCGGAGCCAGGTGAGCAAGTCGAGTCCCTATCGGGTCAAAACGGGAGGAATCGATGTGCTCGCGTTGCGCAATGAGAAAACCGGCAAAGCAGAGCATGTTTATTTGTCGGGAAAGAAGTTGCCTGTGCCCCAGTGGATTTACAAGTCGATCAAGGACACCAATAATAAGGGAAAATATGTGTTTCTGTTCTTTAATTCTATATACAAGACAGACTCCAAGCCCCGTGCTCATCAAAGTTGTAAGCCAGTTAGGTGTCCCGTTACATATCCGAATAATGCCGCTGCTGGTTACTATTATTGTTGTGATCCAGCGACTTTTCCATACTAGGGATCTTTACCGTGACCTTATGAATTTCAAAGTCTTTAACAGATTCCAATATTATTGTTTTCTCAAAGTTTTAATGAAAATTAAAGAAAATGGGGGCTGCGAGCTAAGAATAGGATTGCAATCAATTACAAGTATAAAAAAATGCAATCTTAAAAGCGATGCAGAATCATGACGGTGGTTTTATTATGCTATGCCCTTATAAATAAAAAGTTGTGGTTTAACTTTGAGAAAACTATTATTCTATATTCATTTATAAAATTTATATGTATGTATAAAAAAAAAAAATAAATAAATATATTTACTCCTCTGCAGCACTTTTAGTTTATTTATTATTTAAATTTATTAGAAGCGTAGTGAGTTTGAATTGTAGAAAATACAAAATGCTAAAAGGTAATTAATAACATTATAAAATTGCAAGATCCAAGCTGTACAACAATTTTTAATATTGACTCAAAGTACTCGGTATTATCGGAACTATATACATATGTATGTATGTATATGATTATTTTTAATATTTAAAAATTCTGTAGAACAGTTTATTTATAAATTTATATTTTATGGTAATTGTTTTCATATAAAAATTTTATAGAAAATATTTTTCCAATTATTTTATAAATATTCAAACATTTCTAATTATTTTAAACATATACAAATTCCCTAGAATGCATATCATAGATATCACTGAGGCTGTGTCGTCACATCTACTCCCCCTCTAAGTGACTTCGTCGGTAGGAGAAGGGAGTGAGATCTGTTCAGGAAGCTGCATAGGTGTTGCAGGCTGTACCGAAGAGGACTTAAAGTCTTCATTATATGCTAAGCGAATCCGAATAAGACTGTGGGTAATAAGTTTGTCCGAGGAATATGTGAATTGCATGGAATTGCGTGTATAAAACATGTCTCTTCTGACATGTTGGCCAGTGGAACTACGAGTGGGCATCTGCTAAATCGTTCGATGACAGTGGGGTAAAAGCGTAGGTTGTTGATGCGGGGCAACTCTATGGGATCCAAGTGAATATGATCAAAGCGCTGATCTAGGACATCAATCTGGCCGAAAGATGTGCGAGTATGTCGATGACTTTTGGCACGCTGACACGAAACACATTGTCGACACCATGTAACAATATCTTGATTCATGCCTGGCCAGACAAATCGCAGTTTCAATAATCGAGCAGTTGTGCGATCGCATGGGTGAGCCAGGTTATGAATTGCATGAAATGCAGTGACTTTTCCATATTAAATGACGTTCTGAAAATTGTTACAAATCACTTTAAAAATTTCTAACACATTTTCTCTTTATAAATTTTCCCAAAGTATAACCAGACAAGTAAGAAAGCTACAGTCGAGTGTGCTCGACTCTGATATACCCGCTACCCAGCTGCTGGTGTATCAAAATTATTTGCGAAACAATAAAGAATGGCTACATTCATATTTTGACTGTAAAAGGCCATGGACTTACATACTGATTTAAAGTCAAAATCTAAAATAATAAAAAATGCAGCTATGACAAACGTTAAGTTAAATATTTTCTGTATTTATTATCCGATTGTTACCAAATTTGGCGGGCGTGGTCAAAATCCAAAACAAACTTGATCGGAGTACAATAAAAGCACATATTGTCCCCTGGGGAGGTAGTCCTTGCTCTTATAATAGCTGAGATTTAGATTTTCACACGGACAGACAGATGGACCGATAGACAGACGGACAGACGGACATGGCTATATCGACTCGGAGATGTTTCTTTCTCCCTGTTACTAACATTTTCAGTTTGACCAAAGTTATAATACCCTTCTACTCTATGAGTAGCGGGTATAAAAATCGTTTGCGAATTTGCAAGTTAAATCCATTTTGTCGGTACTTTGGCGCTGTTTAATAATTAAGTATTTTCATATAACGGTTCTCTGAGCTCATTAGGCAACAGTGGCGGTTAGTTGCGTGCATGGTAATGCACTGTGCGAAAAAGTCATCTAAGTTGTGAGCTATGAAAAAGGATAAAGAAAACAACGACCCTTTCGAAGTGCAATCTTAAGAGCGATGCAAATGCAAGTTTTGGACTTTTTTATTGTATACTCTTGTAACAAATTTACATATGTGTATATGTATTTAACATCATAAGCATAAAATGTATCTACTTCTTTGCAAAGTTTTGAGTTTATGTTGATTAATTTTACAAATGCAAAGGCAATTAGGCAACGTAATGAGCTTTTAATTGTTCCGAAAAATCCATTAAAAGCCTTAGAACTTCTGAGGTGCGTTTCAGTTAAGGTTCCAGCTCCTAGGTTTCGTAATGCAACCGAATTTGGATAGTTGTGTTGAGGTTTTCTATAGTGGTCAGCGAAGAATTTTGGAATTCTATGCTATGGGAGCGCAGGAGGAGCGCTGGAGGCGTCTGCTGCTTCGCGTGCATTTCTGGCACGTCTTCGTTTTTTGGATACTGATGTTCGATCTGATACTGGCATTGCGCATTGCCCTTAATATAAACCACATGAGCGAGGTGATCAAGGGCTTCTTTGTGCTCTCCACTTGCACTGCGTACACGCTGAAGGTGTGCCAAGGTGAAGGGGAATCCCAGCTGGAATCTTCGATATCAAGTGCTTCTCTTCTAGGTTGGCTACTTTAAATTTAACAATGTCGCACTGCTGCAGCTCTTCAGGAATCTGCACAATTTGCACTTTCACCCCGAGGATGGACAAGAGTTGGGTTTGCTGGAACGGGCCAGCGCATTGAGTCGCAACATACGTAACTATTACGGCGGAATCTCTGTAGCTGCTCTCACCATGGTACTGCTAACGCAATATGCCATCGATAAGACGGAGCTGCCGCTGGCCACCTACGCTCCCTTTGAGAGCACGCACGGCACATGGGGCTTCGCCGTCATGTATGTGTATCAGTGCATAGCCCTATCGCTGGCCTGTTTTCTCAACATAGCCTTTGACTCGCTGTGCTGCTCCATCTTTGTGTTCATCAAGTGCCAGTTGGATATACTCTCACTGCGCCTGCAACGCATAGGGTTGCATGATGCAGACGAGCGGCAGACGCAGCAGCAGCTCAAGAATTGCATTGGGTTCTATATGAAAATTGTAGAACTTGCGGCCGATATGGAAACTTTGGTCTACAAACCGATATCGGCGCAGATACTCTGTTCAGTGTTGGTTCTAACAGCCAATTTCTATGCCATGTCTCTGGTAAGTTGCGTCATTGGGTAATTCAAATTCCTCACGTTCTCTTTTTTTATTTCTCCGCTCTCTTTTTCCCTCTATATTTGCTTGACAGTTGTCGGATGAGAAACCTGTGTTCCTTAAGTTCTTTATCTATCAGAGCTGCATGCTCAGCCAGGTCTTCATACTGTGCTACTATGCGGGGTAAGTTAAAAGAGAAAAATCTTCGTAGATTACTTGCCTTAGAACTTACATGCAGGGAAATCACGCAACGCAGCTCGGAACTGCCGCACGAGCTCTACAAGTGCCACTGGGTGGGCTGGCCTCGTGCCAATCAGCGATTGCTGCTGATGCTAATGCAACGCCTGGACACCAGCATACGCATTAGGACACTGAATGCAAGTCATTCCTTCGACCTGGCGCTATTTAGCTCGGTAAGTTCCGTAATTTTCTTGCCGTGTACGCGTAATAAGCGGCTCATTAGAGCTCATTACCGGGGTTCGTCCTTGCTATAAAAGCCGCTTGAGTTGGTTTACTGAGAAAGTTATTCTGAAGAAAGTCATCGGGAACATGTTGCTGGAGACACACGAATATACGCAAAGCTTTTACAAGTATCAGGTGTGGTATTTCCAGTTTTTGGGTGCTTGGCAGGCGCCACTATGTGCCAACCGGATGCAGCGTTACCTGCACGAGTTTCGCTTCTATCTGATCCTGTCAATCATGTCGGTCATGTTGCTCTTCTTTACCATACGCGTGCTGGGCAACATGGATCAGCTGAGTATCATTCTTGGGGTGTTCTTTATGTTTGCCACCGAAGTGTCGTGCCTGTTTAAGCTACTCAGCATTCGCTGGCGGCTGCCACAGCACACGCTACTCATCGACGAGATGCATTGCGAGGACTTCAGGCCACACGATGTCAGTGAATCGCTGATATTCCAAGGCACCGCCGAGCTGGCCACGAAGTTACGTAACTATTACTGTTGGATGTCCTTGGTGGCGGCGGTTCTGATACTGCTTACCCAGTGGATTGAGGGCAGCGGCACGCTACCCGTGACAATGTACGAGCCCTGCGATTTGGCCTCGTCCAGGTGCTACTGCGCGCTCTACGTGTACCAGGTGCTGTCTGTGCTGCCTACCTGTGGGTTGAACATTGCTTTTGACTCGTTCGTTCAGTCGCTGCTGTACTTTCTGCGCGTCCAGCTGAACATGTTAGGCAACCGTCTAGAGAACTTGGGTGCCGCACTGACGCCACTGGATAATGAGCAGATTGCGTTGCAGCTGCGCCGCTGTTGCGTCTACTACAATCGCATTGTTAAGCTGCGAGATTTGGTTGCCGATTTCATTAAGGTGCCCTGCTCGGTGCAGTTGCTCTGCTCCGTGCTGGTGCTCGTTTCCAATTTTTACAACATGTCCATCAATACGGGCAAAACGAACTTTATGATTAAAACAGCAATGTATCAGCTGGTGATGCTTATGCAGATCTTCATCGTCTGCTATGCCGCCGACGAGGTAACCCATCAGAGTTCGCAGCTATGCCATGCGTTGTACAAGGCCGACTGGACGTCGTGGAACAAGGCGAATCGCAAGATGTGTCTGCTTATGATGCTGCGTTTTAATAAGCCGCTTTTCATGCACACTCTGAATCACACACAGAGCTTTAGTTTGACCACATTTGCATCTGTATGCAGTGTTTAGTTATTTATTAATTTTATAATAACTTATTTCATTTAACATTTCAGATTGTCAACTGTTCGTACAGCTATTTTGCATTGCTCAAGCGGGTCAATAGTTAAATCTGCCGCCATACGAAAATACTTGCACACGTTGGCAGCACCAATTATCGATAATCGATAACTCGTAGAAACTCACTCTCTCGTTTCTATAGCAGCATCTGGTTATTTGTTGTTATTTTCAGCTAAAGCAGTATGCAGTAGTGCACTAATAAAGAAGTTACACAACACTAGACATTTCATATCGTTCAGCTGACGCTTGGTCTTGGCGAAAATTTCGTGTTGTGTGTAAAAAGTTAAAATGTCGGAGAGTTTGAAAACAAAGAGCGAAACTGGGCCTAGCTGCCTGCATTGCAGAGTGCACAATTCAAAACTGTCGTATCAGGAGATATTTGATGAAGTGGGCCTTGAGATCGAACTGGCCGATTTGCTGGCCAAATATTTTCAGATAACTGTAAAACGTGACCCCCAAAAGTCGCAGCTGCTGTGCCAGGAGTGCGTTAAGACGCTTATACGATTTTTCGATATTGACGAACTGCAGCGGGAGCAAGATGCCGCCACCAAAAAGGGGACGAAAGCTGTGTCAGAGCCCGCGCCTGTGGCAACTCCCGTTGCCAGGAAGGAAACAAAGTCCGCCGGAAAAAAACAGACGCCGCCAGCACCTAAGGCTATTGTTGAGTCAAAAACCAAACCAGTCGCATCGATAAAGTTGACGCCTGCAGCCGATTTGCAGCCGGCAAAATCTGTCCCACTTGAACCTCAAACGAAACCGTTTTCCATACGTATAACCAGGGCAAAAACTCTGGCTACGGCGCCTAAGCGTTTGCAGATTATACCCAAAGGCAAAGTCGCCGAAAAGCCTGCGGGAAAGAGTAAAAAAACCCGAGAAGGCGACCAGGAGCAAATAAGTGCGTTAATACGTGATATACTTGACGACGAGGAGTCGCCGCACGATGAGAAATTCGCTAAGGCGGCTGACACAGTGCGCCACCTAGAGACTCAGGCTGGCGACGAGCAGGAGCTGTCGCTAGAAGCGGTTGTCGAGGATCCGGAGGAGCAGCAGCAAGAGCCCGAAAATGGAGATGAGTTGGAGTTTTTAGTTGAGCACGAAGGTGAGTTTGTACTTGGACATTGATTCACAATATTAAAAATTGTTGATTACCTTTAGACGATTCGTCTGCATCGGACGAGCGCCCGTTTAAAACGATTAAGATGGCACACCCGGATGATTCACAGTCTGCAAACGAGACGCAAAGCGAGAATGAATCCCTAAAAGTGGAACCATTTAATTTTGTGTTGATCAAGGAATGTGAGTAAATAAGTCTATATAAATACTGCAATGGTTGATAACCTTATTTTCTGCTCTGCCCAGCTGATGGCATTGACGATTTGCTGGAATATCTGGGAACTGTGGTGAAGACTTGCTTTGAGACCCTCACCTTCGATTGGTCCACTGTATGCCGGCACTGCTCGTTGAAGTGCAGCAAATTCGAGAACCTGCTGAACCATATGCAAAAGCGCCATCAGTTGCCGGAGGAGCGCTTCAAGTGCCCCATAGACGGTTGTACAGCAGAGCTGAAGGGCCACAAGTTCCTGGCCATGCATTTGGTAGTGCTGCATGCGCCAGTTGCAGAGTAAGCACATCTCTTTAAGCTGTAGATGAATTGATTTAACACCTAATTACTTTTCAGCATTCCCATCTATGGTTCTTGTCCCGAGTGCAACATTACTTTCTCCAATATATTGCAGTACAACAAGCATTCGTGTGCCCATGTGATCAAGAAACGTCGTGGCATACGCTTGTACTGCGAGATGTGCGGCTTGGAGTTCCCTTCCTGGAAGCGGTACGGCATGCACACCTTATTCTTGATTCGAGCTAATTGTCTGTTGCTAATTTCAGTTTCAATTTCCATAATCAATTCCATCTGGAGCGCCATAGACCGCGCGCTTGTTTCGTGTGCAACTATGCGAACAACAATATCGACGATCTCTTCCAGCATTTGCACTACTCCCACGAACCCGAGGGTACGCTCTTCTGCGATCTGTAAGTTTTGGTAGCTTGTGCAGCTTGTAATTCTTAATCACTTATTACATTTTCTTGCTCCGCACTTGAAGCTGTGATCGCAACTTTCGTGATGCAGCCGTTTTTATGGAGCACAACAAGTCGCACGCCAACGTCAGCAGCACCACCTACAGCTGCAGCGAATGCAACGCTAACTTTGAGACCCGTGGACGCCTTAACGGTCATATGGTGGGTTCGGGCAACATCTGTATGGTGCCAGTTTCAGATTTAATCTTTTTGAGTAATTGTTCTGGATTTTTTTTTAGCGCTCCACACATTCCTCCGTTATTAGCTGCGAGCTATGCAGCCGCGAGTTTGCCTCAGAGACCACCTACAACATTCACATGAAAAAGCATTTGATTATCGAGCGTGAGGTGCACGTTTGCAGCAGCTGTGGCACGCTCAGTGAGTACCACGATAAGATGGTGGTAAGTGTAGCGTTATTGTGTGTTATTGTAATGGACCTCGTAAATTTGACTTCCTTCGCAGGCACATGTAGAAAACGAGAATTCAGCTTGCTTTGGCGTCGATATCTACGCGGAACTGCTGCGTGATGCCTACATCTGTGAATACTGCTCGGCATACTTCAAGCAAAAGTCCGATCTGCGCGCTCATCGCGATTCAGGCGTGCATAAGAATGGCATGTTTTGGTGTCAGCCATGTGAGAAGGAGTTTGCGGACATGAAGCTCTATCGCCATCATGTGCGCAACTATCAGCTACAGCGCTCCGATGTGGAGCATCGTAAATTAGAGATTGGTCTGTACTTTATGTGCGATTTTGAGGTGAGTCAGAAAGAGCTATTCACTTGGGAGTAGCAAACTTATTCGTTGGTTCCGTTTGGTTCCAGGAATGCTACGAGTCATACATCAATTGGAATTCGCTGTACACGCACAAGCGTCGTACGCATGACCCCGTCGAAAAAATAGAATCTAAAATGAAGGATGGTGAATGGATCTGCCAGTTCTGCCAGAAGGTGTGTCCCTCCAAGATGTCGCTATCGGTGCATGTGGCCAGAAGTCACAATAACAGTGAGTAGTAGCAGCTGCAGATAGAAAGTAAGGGAAAGTAACTCTTTTTACTTTGCAGACAATGTAGTCTGTCCGTTGTGCAAGGCTTCGTATAAGGATGATGAGGCGTTGAAGAAACATCATGCCTACTGGCACGAGCCGATGGAGTGTGCGCTGTGTCTGAAGGTTGTCAAGAATCGCCGTAACTTCGATACGCACATGAATGTGGTGCACTCGGACAACAAGCGGTATAGGTGCGCTGTCTGCCAAAAAGGATTCTATCACAAGAGCGAAATGGAGGCACATCAGCAGGTATGAACTGATTCACATTCCTTGCTCCTTGCTGACTGACATTCCTTGCTCCATTGCAGCTGCATAATCAACTCTTCAGCTGCGAGCAGTGCAGCTTTCAGACGCGCAACAAGAAGTCGTTGTCAGTGCATGTGCTCGGCCAGCATTTGCAGCGCTTCGCCTTCAAATGCAATATGTGCGATAAGCGCTTTGGACGTCGTCAGGGACTGTTGTGTCACGTGCGGCGTGTCCATGGATCGAAGTTCATGTGCCGTGACTTTTTTGCCGGCGGCTGCACCAAGGCCTTTAGATCAACCGCACACCTTAATGTGCATGTGCGTAAGGTTCATAACGGAAGCATCGCATGTGACGACGAAAACGATAAAGTTGGGGAAGAGCAGGTGGAGCAACAGGAGAAAGAGGAGAACGAGGACGCAGAACTGGATGCAGAGCAGGTGCACAAAGTAAAACAGGATACCGCTGGTCCGTCTACATCGAAGAAACGTTGCATTAGCGTCTTTAATGATACAGAGATTGAGTTCCTAGGCGGCGATGAAGACGAAGACATGGAGATGCTTGAGGAGATTCAGGAAATAAAAAACCAGCGAAAAGCGCCCCCGAAGAAGCAAAAACGTACATAAAAACCAGATAAAAATAACAAACTTTGATTGTTGCATTTATTTTGTATTTCGCTAAAGCAATAATTAATTCAGTTTTTGATTGGTTTAAGTAGTTTGCTACCCATAATTTGAACACAAATAAGTAAGAAAGCTACAGTCGAGTGTGCTCGACTGTTATGTACCCGCTACAATAAGGAACGGCTTCAATTATATTTTGACTTTTAAAGGCCATAGAATTACAATATTGATGCAAACTCAAAATCTTAAATAATAAAGTTTTTGCACATACAATTGTTAAAATAAAACACTAAAAATTTAATTTATGACGCGGGCGGGATTCGAATCCGTGAGCGCATAGAAGTTCTGTTTGTTTTTTTGTCCCCCACTTAACCCATTTGACTACCGTACACGTACGTACTATACGGTCCAATGCTACTGGCAGCGCTGCCGGCAGCGCTGCTTACAGCTTTAAGAAACGTTGACTTGAATAACTTCTGTCTTTATTATTCAATTGTTACCAAATTTTCAGAGATCATTTGGCTTGTGTTATTAATTATATAAACCGAAAAATAACAATATGGCACCAAAATTGCGCTTGTAATCAGAGGCGTGGTCAAAATCCAAAAGAAGCTTGATCAGCGTGCCATAATGACATATGTATATTGTCACCAAATTTGATAGTCCTAGGTCTTATAATAGCTGAGCTGAGAATTCTTTGTACGGACAGACAAACAAACAGACGGACATGGCTTTATCGACTCGACTGTTGATCCTGAGCCAAAATATATACACTTTAGGGGGTCGGAGATGTCTCCTTCTGCCTGTTACATACATTTTCGGTTTGAATAAAGTTATGATACCCTTCTAATTCATGAGTAGCGGGTATAAAAATGTCAGTAAATGGACATACATTAGCCATGTATTTCAAATTGTTTTGCTTATTTTGTTTTCTTTTGTTTGTTTCAAATTTATCAATTAGCTTATGCTCTGTTTTATTCTCTTATGGTCACTTTAATCACTTTTGCTACTTGTCTCGATTCGTAACTCCCAATTATTCTTTCATTTATATTACTTCTATTCTCATCATATATTTACATTCTCCACTAACCGATCGTTTTAGTTTTATTGGTTTTATTGTTTTCCTTAGGGTATAAGTACTTGAATCTCAGCAACTATTTAGGCTAGAGCTATGAAATTTTGTATGTGGTCTCTCACATGCCTGCTTAAAAGGAAATCGAATGTGTTTCTGTGTGTAAGCTAAAACCTGCTACAGGATATCTGCGAGTCTTGTTTAATTACGGCAGCAAATTTGATTTATAAAGCATTGCGATTTGGTCATTAAAAACGTTCGAATAAATTAAGTCGACGAAACGTGTTTGTTTTTGTGTGTACGAATGTATGATAGATTTTCATATAGTTATGTTATTCTAGAAATTGGTACAGCTCGAGCGCTCTACTAGAGCACACGACTTCTTATAGATACTATAGATATTACATATCGACTTATTTTAATTGCATTTAACTAACCAGAGTCTGGCGGAAGCAAATTTGATTTATTAAGCGTTGTAGTTTGGTCATTTAAACTTTGAAGATTGAGTGCGGAGCTTACCTGAAAGGGAGATCAAGTTAATCTTCTGTATAGAATACTAGTACAGGGTATACATAGGTAGGCATAGTGTACTCACTGGGCTAATTGGTGTTATAACAATGGCGGTGCGCGTGGCGCACTGTAAGAGTGCCGTGTCCTCAGTGGACTCATCACAGTCACCGTCCGCATCGACGTCCACATCGGCGCCAATGTCGCTATCGATCTCCCACGATGGGAAGTGCTCCATTTCACCCTCACAGTTCAGATCCTCCTCCTCGAAATCCTCATACTCATCGATGAGTATAACTGCAGGTGTAGAATAGAGATAACATAATCAATGATATTTATTACAATACAATACGATGCAAAAGCGAGAAGCATGCGTGCCCAATTGAAAAATAAAAAGTTTAAAATTTGATTTTGATGCTATTTGCTTTATTCTGTGGTAACAAAATGAATCTTTGGTGTGGTATGTGGCAAGTGGAAAATGCGGGAAATGTTCTAAGTTCAGGCACGGCCCGGCTTACTTGAACTATCTGGCGGCGTAGGCTTCGCACTGGAATCCAAGGATTGTGCGCCCTCATCTGGCATATTGATGCGCTGCTCATGTTTGCTATATGGCTCCGATGTGGATCTATGCAGGCTGTCAATATATACATATAATATTAATATATATGATAGTGGGGGTGCTCTATTAAAGTGTACCTTAAAGTAACGCGTTTTTTAGTTCTATTCTCTAAATCAGTCATAAATACATCATTGTGCTGTTGCTTCTCAGGCGGTAGCTGATATGAGTTAAGCACGGAAGACTGCAAAGAAAGTAACAATTAAATATTAAATACTTATAATACATACTGGTATATTCATATGAGTTGTAAACATTTGAATTTGTAAGCTTTCAGGCTATTAAGTTTAAGTCGATTATATTTTATTTGAAAAAAAAATTCAAATTTTAATTAAATAAACAAATAAATTAAAAATAAATAAATAAAATAATTGTATAAATAATAAAATAAATAAATAGAAAATAAAGTAATATAACTACATATGTATATGCTGGAACTATGGAATCTCGTGTCGCACCTTAGTATTGGTCGCTGTATGCTGTGTATGCGGCAAGTTTGTTTGCGTGGCAATCGCATCGGTTGTTGTTGTCATTGTCTGCGTCGAGGTCAGCGCCGTCTCGTTGCTGTCCAGGCGATCGACTGCTCCGACCGACGATGCCGCCGCGCCAGCCGGCGACACTAGCTCCGGATGCACACTGAGCGTTGCGGTGCGTTTCCACACATCGATCATATGCTGATTGTGTGCCTGATGCAGATTGTGACTGTGACTAGGACTAATGGAATGTATTTTAGGTTTGGGATTCGCTGGCAAAGGAAGCGCTAAGAATCTATCACGATCCTCCATGTAGGCCTTGATGAGAATATCCAGTTTCTCCTCAATATCAACCACCTGCAGGTGAAACACACAGTAGTAAGGGTTTAACAACTTTATAAAGCCTAACAAATTAATCCCACCTGTCGCTCCACCTTGACGACGCGCGAGGCTAAGCTTATTTTCGAGGCATAGACATCCTTGGCCTTGGAGCCCTGCTTGCCCAGTATTTGATCGAGACTGTAGCGAAAAGAGTGAAAATTTGCAAAATTATACAAGTTTTGAAATAGAATTAAAAGCTTTTGCCTCAGTATGTTGACAGCATCATAAGCTTTAAGCAGCTTTAATAAGCTAAAAGCTCATTCGTTTGATTTCTATAGCTTCTTTCAACTTCACTTACCGCAAGTGCAGCATTTTGACGCGTCCCAGCAAATCCACATGGCCTGAAAGCAGACATTAATGTAGTACAACAGATGCTATAAAAGATATATAAATATATAATAAATCAAGCTAACCCGCCGCATACTGCTCCATAACGTCCTTGACATCGTAAGGCTTCAAAGCCTCCTTGAACTTGCGGCGTGCCACAAAGTACTTGAGCTGCAAGCAGACGAAATACACAGTATATATCATACTATATATGGTAGTAGGAGGCAGAGAGAGAGAGACAGAGAGATAATATCGTACCTTGCGTATGAAGCGTATGGCGATCTTGTGCCGACTTGTCAGCTGCGTGCAGCGCGGCTCGTCATCCTCATCTGCGGGCAATTTGTGAATCAGAGAGATTGACTTGTGCGTTAGGTTTTGGTTGCTTGCTTCGCGTTCGTTGTTTTAGCGGCAATTTTAGTACAATAATCAAGTCCAAAACAAATCCAACAACACACAATTAACACATACAATGAGCGTTATACACACATATAAAGGCATATAAAGGTAGTACACAATATATAGAACATACGATAAGATATTACAGATATTAGGTTAGTTCAATGCTGGGCACAAAATACAAGTAAAGTACATCGAGTACAGATAGTTTTATAGATAGGTATAGGACATGGGATTTATCTCGTGTTAGTAGTTAGTTAGTTAGTTTAGTTTAGTTTAGTTTAATTTAATTGAGGTTATGGCTAAGGCGTTGTTTAAAGCAAGCGTCGTATGGGTGTGTGTTGGTGTTGGTGTGGTGAGAGAGAGATTGAGTTTAGCAAGTGGGGAAAGCTGCTGCATGTTAGCTTCCCCATGATACAATTAGTTAGTACAGAGTTAGTACAGATCTACAGTTAGTACAGGCTACTAGGGCAAAATGCAAAACTTTACTAGCTCAACTAGGTCTATATAGAGCGCATGCTAATCCAATCCTAGCAGTAAATACACTTTTCTCCCCGGCTACAACTTGCGCTCACGCACTTGCCACATGTATTGCACCATCACCGCCGCCGCCTCCGGCGCCCTGCAGCGAGCCCGTCTCCAGAAAATGCGTAGCAGCCGCAAAGAAGCGACCCGTGCGTCCACCACGTCCTGGACTGGGACTGGGACTGGGACTGGGATTCGTACTCGACTCGGCGCCCGGCGGCGGTGCCGCGTGCACCTGCATGCCCGCCTCCAGATCCTGCGTGGGCGTGACACGCGAATTGCGCAGTGAAAATGTCGAGCCAAAGAAATCGCCTTGCAAAAAGCCACAGAACACGACGGGAATGGTCAACGTATTTGGACTAGCCTCCAGTTTGGGCGCCCCAGCAGGCCCACTCTCTTTGCCCCACTGTGCCGCCGCCGATGTGGGCAGCACAGAGCCCAGGCTGGAACTGAGCTGGCAATGGTTAAGCTTTGCAGGCGACGGCGTGGGCTTTGCTGCGTCTGCGTGTGTGTGTGTGTGTGTGTGTTGGTGTTGGTGTGTGTGAGAAAGCGCATTAGTCTCAGCCTGAAAGTCCCTGACCATAAATCAAAGTTTTTGTTTTTCAAAAGAACCAACCAAGAACAACATCAATTCAATTCAATTCAATTCAATCAATTAAGATGCAACCACAACATAGACACAACCACAACACTCAGTATAAGGATAAGATATTATAATCTCTTTGGTATTTTTTTGTTGTATTTTGTTTCGGTTATAGGGTGTATATGGTGTATGTATTGTATGGTAGTATATGGAACCTGGGCAGGACCTTGTAGACTTACCGTCTGAATTTTTAACATTTTTTAAGCAAGTTGTTTCAGCAACTGAATCTTCGCTAAAACTCGGATTCATGGATTTGCCATTTTGTACTACCTCTGAAAATGTCAAACCAGATGTTAAAGTTTTTCGATTTTTGTTGTGTTTTTTCACGTATTCAATTTTTGTAGTATAAGTGCCAATCAATCTATTAATCAATCAATCAGTCAATCAATCAAGAGACACGGTAGTCTATTTGGGTCGCACAAAATGGTTACAAACGGGTAAAAGAAACTTTGCAAAACAAACACACACATATGAGTCAACTTGAAAACATTCCTTCAAAAAATTAAAGAGAAAAAAACTTAAAGAATTTATTTTTGTTTTCGCTATAGCTTTTCTTAATCTGGAGTTTAGTTAATCGCTTGGTTAAGTAATCTAGTGCAAAGTGGGAGAACACTTAGAGAATTAACATACTAACTACAGAAGTTATGTACGAAGTGTTAGATGATCTGATGATGATGGTGAGCCCAAGCAAGCAGATGATAAATGAGTTTGTAAAGCCATAACGAGACATTCCTTATAGTACAAGTATATATCTTTCTTATTTATTACTAAAATCTGCTTCAAAGCTTCAATTAGTAAGCGCATCTAATTGTCATATTGTTTTATTATTGGCTGATTTATTGCTGTATCATTTGCTAAATTGAAATTTATGTTCATCTAATTGAAGTAAGTAAGCGCACAGACTGTCGTTTATGCAATGGAACGTAAATATCTTAGTAAGTTTTAGTTTAGTAAACATGTGAGGAAAAAAAGGAAATATTATTATTTAACATATGTTAGTGTTATAAAGAGAACTTTGAGTATTATTTCCAAAACATTTGCAATGCATGTAAAACTATATGGTTTCGGTTTTCTTATTGCGAACATTCAGTTAAGTGGAAAATGCAAATGCCTGTGAAAAATGTGGAAAATATTCGCTTGACATTCGTGTTCATGGTTTTCTTTATGCGTTATGCGATAGGAAATGTTTCGATTGATATACAATAATGAGTTCTGTACAGATTGTTTCTTATAGAAGTCAAGTTGGGATGGTAACATGCATGGCACCAAGACAAATAGAAAACGATAACTTGGTATTGTTTTTGGTTTTTGCTCTTTGTTCCCCTGGTTTCTGGGTTGTTACGAGTATTATTTGTTGTGTGTAGCAGGGTGTGTGTGTGGAAGGGCGTTGGGTTTGTGCGAACAGAAATAAGTGTAATAAGTGAAACGGTATTGGAACTTCATAACAACTGCTGAGGCAATCTTCAACAAAACTCAGCATCATCAATGCAAAAAGTAGATGAAAGGAGCAGGCGCATCGCCTAGACAACTTACCCAGGTTCTCCACAGATGTGTTGATGTCGCGTATGGTGCGGGTGTAGCGCGTGGAGGCACGCGATGAGCTGGGGGGCTTGGCCAGCGTGGTGCCATCGGGACCGGGGGTCTGGATGGTCTGGCTCTTGTGACGCCTTATTGTCGGCAGGCGGGCCACAAAGGATGTGTTGTGCTTAAAACTGGAAGAGGCCCGTCTGGGGGAGAAACCATTGGCACAAATATTTGAATAATCAGAGATTGTGAATCGCTGAGAGTAGAGCAGAAGAATAAGTCAAAGAGAAAAGGTGGGAAAGAGGGATAAGCTGGGTAGAGAGGGGGAGATTTTAATAAAACAGCAGACAGTAGAGCGTAGTAGTATATAGACAGTATGTGTAAGTGTGAGTGGGTCTAGTTGTGTGTGTGTGTGCGCTAGGCCGAACCTGTTGCTAAGGGGACAAGTTACAAATAATTTGTGAAAAGTGCTGTGAAAGCTCCCATGACACGAGCTGAAAGTCTCTCTTCACTAAAGCCTAATGAATATTAAGAGTGTATTTTAAGCGTATTTTAATAAATGTTGTCAACTTGAATTTATTCTTCAGCTGGTGTCATTGTTGCTTTGCTACTAGTGACCCACAGAAAGAACACTTAAAAGTTACTCAATAACAAAAGTGCATTTGCCCAGTAAATATTGTGTAAGTATTATCAAACAGGGTGTCGATTGTTAGAGAAAAGTTGATAAAAATGGAGAAATGGGAATAAAAATGCATTTTAGAAAATTGCAATTTAATTTGTTCGAACTCACGTGTTAATTATTGTACACATTTTGAATGGTTTTGTTATGTTTTGTTTGGTTTATTTTATTTTATTTTTTTTCGATAACCACACACAGCGGCAGCATAATGAGAATCAATTTGTATCAGATTGATTAATTTACTTATATCATTTATGAGAACATAAATAGGATAGGAACAATTGCAAAAGAGAATTTAGCATAGTTAGTTGTCGTTGTTATCGGATGTTTCGAAAATAGCCAACAGATTGTGGAGTCGATAGTTGAGAAAAGGGAATAGGATAGTTACGATAGAATGATAATAGTAGTATAGAAATTCGATTAGAGTGCATAATATAGAAGCTGCGAATTACGATCTCGATTAGGGTGAGTTGTGTGTGTTGATTTTTTCATGAATTCTTTTTTTTTTTTTTGTCATGTACTTAGGAGCTTTTATGCATTTAAATGACTTGGTGCTTGACAAGCAAATACCCTAGAAAACAATAACATGAATAGCATTTGAAATCGTTTGCTGTAATTTTTGTTTTTGTTTTGTTTTGTTTTGTTTTTTATTATCACTTTTACCTATATTCGGTTATGTTTTTTAATAATCGCTCCCAGTTTTCAGAACTGAAAAGTTTATAAAAATTATTATGAAAGAAAATGATAGTAGGTACGTAAAGAATGTTCAAGAAACAAAGTACGCTGAAACTGAAATTGTTAATTGAGAGACGACAGAGAGAGAGGGAGAGAGAGTTGTTCTTGTGTGTTTGGTTCTCGTTGTTCGTGTAGATTATGTGGAGATTTTAAACAGTTATATTATTAGTTGGGGAACATTGCAGTAGTCACTTGGTACTACCTACGGGTAGTAATATATGTATGTACAGTCTACGATTGTGTAGTGTATTGTACAAACGGTTTGTTAATCGAGTTCGTTGAGCATGCGCCTTTCTCAGTGATTCTCATAAAAAATTGCAACTGCGTGTCGCACTTCGTCCTTTTTTATACTTTCTACAGCTCGCTGGTGTTTGTTGTCCATGTGATTGTGTGTGTGTGGGAGGTTTTGAGTATTTATGGGTGTGAATCTATATAATAACATGAGATAGCTCTAGAGCACTTTAAATGAGGACTAAACGTTAACCCAATCTTTTAAAAATTGTTTGAAATTCTTTAAAAATTTAAAAAGTGATTTTCTGCCTTTTCGTGAAACGTTCTTTTGTTCCTCTTGAAAGTAGAGCTATTTCATGTTTCAATTAAATTTGCTTTGAAGGCGCTCTATCTAAAGTCATTTGACACTCATTGTCCGCTGCAAATCCCAAAACGAAGTACTCGGTTTGTCTGTTTGAATGTGACGGGTTCAGTGGCTCAAGGGATACTTACGATGCGGGCGGACTTGGCAGGGCCACCTGATGTATCTTCCAAGTGGCCACCGACACGGAATGCTCATCGGCCGCATAGCAACGCCACACGGCCTGAATGAGCGTCGCCGCCGGCTGGCGACGCCGTATCATGTGCTTCTGTCGCTGTTGTTGTTGCACCTTCAACGCAAAACCGCTGCCGAGAATGCCCTGCAATGGCAATGCGATTGGGAATGGCAATGTGAATGATCAATGTATATGCCGGCCTGCAGCCGACTTGTGGCAGCTGATGCCTCTTCCGGTGCACCGGATGCCGCAGTTAACGAGTCACTTACCGCAGGCAGCGCAAAGAACGATATGCCCAATAGGGCACAGCAGGAGGCAATCAATTTGCCCTGCCAGGTGATGGGTACCATGTCGCCATAGCCCACAGTACAGAGTGTAATCTAGGTCAAGAGTTTAAATAATTGAGTTGCAATTCGGTTGTGGCAGCAGCAGCAGCAGCAGCAGCTGTCGTTGGTTACGTACCACGCCCCACCACAGCGCCTGGGCGAAATTGCTGAACTTATCATTGACGTCCTTCTCCCACATATAAACTAGGAATGATGCAAAGATGAGACCTAAGAATCCAATGTACATGGTGGTGATGAGCTCCTGCAAGTAGCCCAATACAAATTTCATACTATTTCCACGGGGAATATATCTCTATCTATCGTCTACTGACCTGCCTATGTGCGTATACAACCGAACCGAGCAGTTTCCAGGTGCCGCCACGGCGATCCATGCGCACCATACGCAAGATCTGAAAGAATCTCAGACCACGCAACGCGCTGGTGGCGAACACCTGACCCGAGGTGCCCATGCCTAATACTACAATTGAGGCTAAAATGGTGATAATATCTGCAGGGAGGCAATGGTTTTTTTATTATCGATCTTAACAGATCCCATCTCACTCACCTATAATACAAAATGGCTGCTTGATGAACTTGAGTCGCCCCAGTGTGCCCTGGTAGCGCGAGCGACAGCCCGATGACCAAAGTCGCGCGCCGAACTCCATGGTGAACCAGATGACGACTATAATCTCCATGCGAAACAGTATATACACAGCATCCTCCTCGTATTCCTTGATGGTGGAGAACACGCTCAGTGCGAGACATGTGAACACCATCAGAAAACTGACGTTGGAAGAAGAAATATTAAAAAAATAATTTAATGTAATTGTTTATTAATTATTTTTTTCTTTTCTTTATCTGAAAAATTAAAACTAAAGGAAATGTTTAAATTCTGTTAAAAGATTTATTGGGCTTTTAAGTGAAGATAAAAAGAATTACGTAAAAAAAATAATATATTTATAAAAAACTTTTTAAAAACTAACATATTCAGAAGTAAAACAAATAAAATTCACACATGAATATTCACTATGAAGATAGGCTTTAATTTTGTTTTTCAGTTTTAAGTTAAATTGAAATTTGTTAATTTTTTATTTATTATGTCTTATACCCAAAAAAGTTTTGAAATTGCGCAAACTTCTGTTATTCAAAAACAATATGATGCACATATAATTATTTGTATGAGGTAGACTTTTTTCCCTTAGCAAAACTTACTGTATTCATTTCACTTTACTTATATCGTACTTTATGAAGATATGAGAAATAAATATAACTTCAATAAAAGTTAAGATCTTTAAAATACCGGCCAAAATCAATGCATAATAGATCTATTTCTCTCTAGCAATTAATTTAAGTTTAAGATTTTAGGCACGATCTGGATACTGATAAAGTATTTTTCAAAATTAGTTATTATTAAAAAAAATTGATAAACGAAACTTTAATCTTTAAAAGTACTAAGCACCATAGAATAAAATAGATCCACCTAATATGAACTTTACTTTATGCTTTATTTTAAAAGAACTATTGGAATTTGGTATAGTAACAAATAAAACCGGAAACTATAAACCCAAATTATCTAGTAACAATTAATAGATCTTGAAAGAAACTAAGCGAACTCAATATCAAATGTACCTGAGCACTTCAAAACACACAAATTGCACTGTTTATTTACTTGATTTATAGCGATCTCTTTACTTACACCATCACATGATAGAAAATTGCATGTAGGCCCCGCGGTCGCTCCAGAAAATTGTAGAGGCGGCTTTGCATCCGCCGGTAGCGCGCATCGCGGCGATGTGTGCCGCGATTATAGTTCAGCGGCTTCCCTAGAAGTGACATTCGCGGTTGCAGAAATTGTGGCGATTTTGTTGGTCCCGCCTGCCTACATTTCCTGCAAAGACACACAAAAACATACACGAACACACACGGAGATAAATACACACACATTAATTGCAGTTCAAAAGAGAATTTTAGTATTTGCTTATGGTATACCCCTTAAAACCCCTGATATCATAGAAGGCATAAACATCGTTCTCTGGATCCATGTTGAGTGCATGCCCCCGCCTCGCGCAGTACACTTAGAAAGAACACAAACACTTGGAACACTTTGCCAATTGCTAAACCGATAATACTTTGTGTTAGATCCCAATTTTTTTTGGGGTATCGGAACGTGTGTCGCGTTTGGCGTTCGAGTCACTACTCGATCGTCGTCTGTGCGGTGTGCACGTTAAAACCTTCTAGCTTAGACACTTTCCAAAAACCTCCATGTGTAAATTTTATTAATTATATACATAAACGATTTTTCTACACACCTTGCATTTTTATGGCTTGCCTATGGCTACGTAGACCTTTATTTGATTTGATTTTATTTCGAATTTTATTTCAATCTTTTTCGCCTTTTTTTCCCCTTTTTTTTTTTGGGTACGTTTTGTTTTTGTGTTTTGTTGCACCTCGCTGCGTCATAAAATTTTGCGACGACTTCAATTTCGCACTTGATTTTTTTTGTCTATCGGTCTAGCGGGGAAACGGGGTATTTGAGGGGCAGGCGAGCGTGTCATCGTGTGGGCGGGCAACCGATCGAGACGGCTCCTTAGTTTAGTCACGATTGTAGCGGGTTGAGGGTTTTGTTTTTGCCGAGCGTGCCATAAGCTTTACCTACGTCATTAACATTCGGGCTCGAGTGCTCAAGATAGATAGTGCAAATATGGGTGGATCGATGAGGAAGGGTGTGTTTTTAATCGGAAAACTACAGAGACCATGGAAACATTTGGCTGCTCTAATATGTCGTTATTCTTTTCTTAATATTCTATTTGGAGCTTGAGTCAGGCTTCAACTGCATTGACCCAGATTTCTATGGCAATCTAGTTTGCATAGCAAACGATGATCTCGTTTTGCTTAGACAGCTTGACGATCGGCACTCAATGTCGGCAAAGTCAATTTTAAAAGTAATATTGAATTATCAAATTCAAAATTTATGTTCTCAGCAGATAAACCCCATAATTTATGTTAATTACTACCAGAGCATGCCATATATTTTTTCCATAATTTTCGATAGGGTACTCTAGGTGCGCTTAAGTGAAACTTAACTAAATCGTCTCAAAGCTTTGCAGTTTTCGTGTAACTTAAACAAATTGCAATGCACCAAAGCAAATTTGGAGCAATTCGGCGCATTTTATGGGTATTCCTCGATTGTATATCCATTCAAACGGATGCACAGATCTTCTAAATAAAAGCAACTATGCACAGATTCCTCCGCCATAAATGATTCAGAAATGAATGCTAATTGTGTGTGGGATCCGCGCGAAACGAGTTACGCGAGCTCTAAACAATTTGCACTCGATTATAGGCGATAATAGATATATCTAACATACATATAGATCTTTTAAGTGGATGACGAAAGCTTCAGCTTCGATTTGGTATAGGCAATGCATCAAAGCGATCGAAAGCTCTTGCTTTCAACTCTTCGTGGACACGAACCACCGGGAAGCAATACGGAAAGTCACAAAGTTGCTTTCTGTTTTTTTATACCATTTTATGGTATATTAAGTGTATGTATATAAACTATATATATTCTTGCTCAGGATCACTAGCCGAGTCGATTAAGCCATGTCCCTCTGTCCGTTTGTCTGTATGAACGTCAAGATCTCAGCTATTACAAAAGCTAGAGACAATAAATTTGGCATGATGGTTCCTGTATACCTTACGCAGATCAAATTTATTTCAAATTTAAGATGCCACGCCCCCCGCCCACGCGAACTAATAATTAACGAATATTAAGCAAAGTATTAAAGTTACAGCTGCGTTAGCACACGTAAAGATGCTGATGATATGCATCTAATGCACAAATTACATTCCGATCGGACAGTGAACAAAAAAGTTATAGTGTCTGTATGTGTGTGTGAGTGCGAGTTAGCGCCATCTATTGACATTTCTAGAGCGCAACTACGAAGTTCGTCGAATGGTATCGAACGGTCGGGCGCGCTCGACTGTAGCTTTCCTTACTTGTTTACGCTTCGTGACATGTTGGTAGAGACCCCCAACCCGCCCCCTCCGAGTTACTTTTACTATTTGAGTCATAGACTCTGTATCTTATCATCGCTGGGAGAGAGAGAGAGAGAGAGAGAAAGGCAGAGCAAAACAATGTTTTCTGTTCCATTTTGCATCATTAGTTTTGTATCAGGAAAAGAGCAAAACGAAACCAATTAAAAACACAGCGCAATACGAGTTCAGCAAAAAATGTTGTTTTTTAATTTTAATGTAATGCTTGTTTTAGTCTGTTGCTGGCTTATTAGGTTAGTCGCTAATTAAAATTGATGGTATATATTATTGTATATATATATTTTTGTATTTACGAATCCGTACTGTCTGTGTGCACGTTTTGGCCGTTCAAATGTATGTACAGTAATTGGTTATGGAAGGCGGTAAAAAATAAAGTAACGTATAATATATATGCACGATAGAGATATAGTATGTATGTAGTAGGTAGCTTTATATGTATATTATGTGTATGTTATATGCTTAGTTTGTATCCGTCAATGCGCACGATACAAGATCACAAGTTGTTGTTGCTCTTAGCACCCCTCTTAGCGTCCTCCTTTTGGTCACCTCTGGTTCACTTCTTGGCATCGATGATGATCTCATCGCCCGACTGCAAATTGTAGCTATAGAGCTGTTTGTTGGGGAAGCGCATCTCCTCGGGCCCGAACTCCTTGTAGTCCTGATCCAGATAGTAGAGACGCATCTTGTTGGGCGCCAAATTGACCAGTTTCTCCAATTTGACCTTCAGATCGTTGACCGTCAGGTAGATGTCCACAAAGCGACTCTCGCACACATCCTTGTACGTGAAGATCACTTTGACTCGCTTCTCTGGCTTCAGATTGACATTGACCAGCGGATCCAGTTGACCATGCACTGCCAACAGTTCGGCATAGCGTGCAGGTCGTTCCTCCTCCGGCTTGTTCATATAGTGACGCACAAAGGCACGCTCCGCATCGACACGCTCATCCACACTGATCTTGCCGCCGCCATTCAACATGGTCACATTGGGCAGACGCGCTATGAGCAGTTGCCGCCGCTCGTGCTCCGTGCACTCGAGGGTCTCCCACAGGGGCCAGTGCTTGACGCGCAGATTCTGCAACTGGCCGTACTTGGCCAGCTCATCGATGTCGGCCCAGCTGTTGATCTGCGCACAGCTGAGGTTGAGCAGCTTCAGGCAGGGAAAGTATTTGTGGCTCTCGCTGGCGCTGGCCGAGTCCAGTTCGGCTGTGGCGGTGGGTTGCAGCGACTTGATGGGGCACTCGGCCAGCACCAAAGACTCGAGGCTGGGGAAGAGTCGGCCTAGACGGCAGATTTCCTGCCAATGCTCGATGGGATTGCCGGTAAAGTGTAGAATCTTCAGCTCGGGATGGGCTTGGGTCAATTTGCGCTGTGCCTGGCACAGATTGCAGCATGTTTCCGCCTCCGCCTCAGCTGATTCCCCCTCTATTTCGTTGTGTGTCTGTGGCACGCATTGGCAGTGATTGCAGTTCTCTGACTCCGCGTGCTGCTGCTGCTGCTGCTGCTGCTCTGCCTCCACGCTCTCGGCTGCATCCAAAAGCACGGCACGATAATTATTAAGACTCAAGTGCAGCTCCTGCAGCACAGGTAGATTCTGCAGCAGCGCATCCACGCACATCCAGTCGAGATAGGTGCCATTTAGCACCAGATTCTTGAGATTGACCGTTGGCGCCGCCTGCAGCGCACTTGCCGGACTCATCAGCTGATTCTTGCTGAGATTCAAGAACTCAATGCGCGGCATATGCTTTAGTATGTTGAACACCTCCTGCCAGTCGCTCAGCTTGTTCTGCGCCAGATCCAGCTCACGCACACGCTGACACTTCTCCCGTATGCTATCGAAATCGCCGGCACAATCGATATCGCAATCGTTGAGCACCAACAGCTCGGGCACACTGGTCAGCGGCGAGAGGCGCGGTATGAATATGGCGAATTCCATGCGTCCGCCGCATTTTGTAACCGTAAAATCATTGGGCAGGTCCGAGCGCTTGTGCAGCTTCGGCTGATTGGCGTTCTCGAATTCACATTCGGCAAAGTATTTGCGCTCGAGCGCCTCCAGCAATGAGGGCATCTCTTAAGCGTCGTGGCCTCCGCCTGCCTGCCTGCCTCGCTGACTGACTCACCGACTCACCGACTCCCTGACTGACTGCTTCTCTGCCTGCTCTGCTCTGCTCTGCTTTGGTCCGCCTCGTCCGGTTCGGTTCCGGGCGTTCCGCCTGCTGTCGCGCTCTGCGCTGCTCAGCGAATTATGTAAATTTTACGTTTCACTTTTGTTTTTGTTTTTGGTTTTTGTCTTTCTGTGTTTGGTTTTTTGTTTCTTGTCTCTTTTGCTTTAATTTGTGTTTCTTCGCTTCTTTTCTTATGCTGTTTTTTTTTTTTGTTGTCGCTGCTTGTCTACTTTGCGCGCCGTTTGCGTTTTGCGTTTGCTGCGCTTTTCCAAGCTTCTCCTTCCGCGCACGCAGAGCTTTTGCTGCTGCTGTGTCGTTGTTGTTGTTGTTGCTGCTGCTGTTGCTGTTGGTTTTGTTACAGTTGTCGCAGCCTCTGCCTCTGTCACTTCTCCTGCCGCGCTGCGCTGCTGCTGCTCTGTCGCTGCACTGTTGGCTTATTGATTTTTGGAGAACCAAAGTTTTACATTTAATTTGTTGTTGCGTGATGCAATTTTTCGTGTCTGTTTTTTGCGCAGTTTTATTTCTTTTGCTGTCTTAATTTGCTGCTAAAGTCGATTTAAACAAATTGCTGCGCACGTTGCTGCTGCTGTTGCTGTTTGTGCCAGTTGTTGTTGTTGCTGCAGTTGTTGTAACTGCGCACTAATTTAACAATATCGCTTCGATGTTCTCGAAACAAAGAAACGCAACAACAAATGCGTGAGAGTGTGTCCGTTTGTCAGTGTGTGTGGGTGTGTGTGTGTGTGGGGCCACTTGCCAGCAGACTGACTACCTGCTGCCCTCTGCCGTTGCCTCTGTCGCTGCCTCTGCTTTGGCCAGTGCGTGCGTGCCCGTGTGTGTGTGTGTGTGTGTGCGCTAAGACTCCAGTCAATGACGTTTACTACGACAATAGCCAGGCCAAAGCGAAGTTGTAGTAGCTCTTGTATTTGTTGCCTCTTTTGTTATTGTTTAGCTTTGCTAATTGTTGTTTTTTTTTTGTTTGTTGTCCAGTAGTGCAGTTGCTTCAGCTGCTGTTGCTGCTGCTGCTGCTGCTGCTGCTGCTGCTGCTGTTCCAATTGGTGTCTCTCTGTCTGTCTGTTCGCAACGCCAGCAAACGCTCAACTAAAACACAACACACAAGAACGAACTCGTCTCCGTGTTGTATGTATTCTTCTGGCCCGTTTTGCCAGTCGCCTCTGCTGCTGCTGCGCGCTGCGCTGCGCTGCGCTGCCGCTGTGAGTGCTTTTATTTTGCTTTTGTGTGTAGGTCGCCGTCATGCGCACAGGAGCGGATTTGCAGGAAGCTTTCAGCAGTTTGGGCGCTCTGCTGGCTTGCTCGTTTCGTTGTTGCCTGCTTGTTGGATTTTCTTCTTTTGAATTTTATATCAAGAATTAATATAGCTCTGCGATAAGTTCTCATCTGATTTATTTATATAAATAAAATACTTCGGCCAGCAATCAGATAAGAACTTATCAAAAATTTTGACGATACCAAATCGAGTGCTCTAAAATGAGTACAGTGTAACATGTAATGCATAGACTGTTTAGTTCCGAACTCGCCAGCCCCCCTTGACTTGGGCGCTCTGAACGGACCCGTTGTAAGCGCAAACGACGCGTTGTTGTGACTGCGACCTTGCGACGTAAATAAATGTGTTTGCTCAATTACGAAATTGTGTTAGCTTAGCCGAACAGCAAATACGAAATTCAAATATTCTTTTCATTTTCTATGTTTCTGGGGCAAGCAAAAATAGACATAGAAAATCATGTAGTTTCATATAGAATCTTGAATATTGTACATTTACAATGACCTTGCACGTTGGCCCTAGGCGCCGTGAATTTGGCGCCGTGCGGGCATGCGAATGCGGCACTGTGTGTCGTTTGTCTGGAAAACCAGTTATAAAGTCAACGGTCATGTCACAGTGAACACGCGCTACAAAGAAACCACCCCGATAAAGATCTTGCAAAGCGTTTTCTTTATTATGATTGACAGCGCTAAGTTTGTGCAGGGGATGAATGTAAATTTATCTAGCAATAGAATATATTGCCATAGCCTTGCTGCAAGTAGTTTTTTATATGTACATAACACAGTTAATGCCGCACATTCGCAATCTGCGTCGTTGTTGCCGTAACAACTCAGTGGGGCTCACTTTGCTGACAGCTTGAAAGGTGCGCAATAAGTGAGCGCGTTTTGACAGTGGGTGGGGGGAAACTGGGACAGTCGAGAGAGCGAGAGCGAGAGTGAGAGCGAGCGCAAGAGCGTAGAGCGTAGAGCGTAAAGCGTAGAGAGAGCGCACGCAGTTGTGAGGCTCTCTCGCGCTCAGCTGTGCTTTGTTGTCGTTGCACGAACAAAAAAAACACAAACATCTGTTTTGTTTGCATTTGGCTTTGAAACGAAACTGCGCAGCGCGTGTCGAAAGCTTCTCGCTCAGCTGATTGCGTTTGCATTGCTTAGCGAGCTTTTTAACGCGCTCTCTCGTTTGCTCGCTGCCCCTCTCTCTTAGTGCTTTTTCCATGTGCTGCACTTCACAACAATAACAAAAAAGCACACAAAGCCAACAGCTGAAAACAGATGGCAGCGCTGTATGGCGACAATGGGGCAATGGCTTGGCAAGTCTTGCTTGGCATCGCTTGCTCGGGGAGGCGTTACAAATTTGATTTGCGAGTGAGTGAGAAAGAGAGACGGATGGGGATGGGGATGGGGATGGGGATGGGGATGGGGAAAGGTGTCGCTTGACACCTCCGACGCGGCTTTTTTACGAGTCAAAAGTCAATTTGCTATGTTAGACATGCATATGAGTTTCTACTTGTAGAACACTACACTCAGCATGCAAAGATGGAACAATTTTTATTGGACTGCCGGCGCGGCATGAGAGGCATGTGCTGCTGCAGCACTTGGAGGATACCAATCAATTTATGCATATGCAGATTCGATTGTGTCTGTCATTGCTTTGTGCATCAACAAATTTTAAAACGAAAATGCGCTACACATCTAAATTCGTATTCGTTTGTTGTTTTAGCCGCTTGTTGGATCAATAGAAATGACAAGGTAATACAGAATGTATACACAAAAATAACACATAGTACTTCACATGCACAACTGCCACTATACTATACTATAGTTTGTCTAAATCATGCATATATTCTAGCTAAAATTATTTGAAAAATTTCATATACAAAACATTGAAATTTCTGCGCTCTTGACGATTACTTTTCCATTATATTTTGCTGTTTGTGTAAGCTCTTGTGCTGTGACCTATGACGAAATTAGGCAAAAATATGAAATAGAAAAAAAAAAACACTTCATTAGCATGTACACAATGGTAATTATAGTCACTACTGAATCATCATTGTTTTTTTTTGTTGCGATAATTCTATAGACCTTGCAGGTTTTCAAATATCATCAATTATCATTATATTTAGAGTAGCTGTAACAAGTACCAATAAGCCATTCAAAAGAGCTTAAAGTCGATTAGAAAGCAACCTTTAAATACATTTACCCATTCTACATAACCTCAAAATCAAAAAAAAAGACAGCTAAGCAAATTTCGAAAAACAATTTGGGCTCATTGTACACATTAATTATGCCGTCGTATCGATGCTGCTGTTATTGTTGTTGTTGTTGCCGCTGTCGTCGACCCGCAACGTCGCAGCCGCCAGTCGGCGGCGTCACACCTCTGGCCATCTACTTATATGCACCCAGACTACTATATACAATATCGCATATATACAGTCTATAATTAAGTCCGGTAAAGTCGCAACACTTTGTGTATTATTCTTAAATGCGATTTTGTTATGGTTTGACCGGCGTTCGTTTTGTTGCAATACCCAAAAAGAGAAAATAAATAAGCCGTTTGTCAATAGAATTTACACCCCGTCCCCGTCCCCCTCCCCAACCCCCTTCCCCACCGCCTACTTTCTTAATTTCCCGTTAGAATTTTCTGCTCTGGCAACTGGCATATTTTATTGACACTCATATATCATTATTTATTTTTTGGGATGTTTTGACGATTCGATTTTATTGCACTGTTTCAACAAAGACTGATGAAATTGCGATTGGTGCGTGAGCGGAGACTCTGACATTGGGCCAGGTTTTCTCATACAGGGAATGTCTGCAAACATTTTGTAATTAGAAATTGGAAATAATATTATTTTGGGGTTTATTTAATGAACGCGATTTTATTGTCGATTTTTGTGTTTACAAATTTTGTGTTTAAGTACATATGTATATATTTGGATACACACACACACGCAGAGACATACGTGTATTTATATCAAAGCAAAAAGGCGCAAATAAACCAGACGAGAAATCGTTCAAATCAATTGCGTCAATAAATGCGCATAAGATGCTGCAAATGTTGTTGTTGCCGCTGCTCGTAAAGTTCTATAAAATTGTTCTATGTAAAATGAAAATTTTGACTTTCTGGACTTTCGGCGGCATTTAACGACTTCAGTGGAATGGCACACGCAAAAGCCGCCGCGCAGCTTTCTCCCCCTAACTGCTCACAAGCACACGTAAACAATGCAGCTAAGCAAAGCAATTTCTGCTGTCTCGAAAATGTTCTTAGTTCTTCAGTCTAGACGGCGTTATTTTTCTTACATTTTACATTTTACATTTCATTTTATTTCTCTTCTTTTTTCTTAATTTATTACATGGTTTTTGGAGTCGACAACATGCGTAAACACGCACACACAGAAATACGCATAAGTGTGTGTGTGTGTGTGTGTGTGTGTACCTCCACTGCTCGATGTCTGCCTTGTCTGGCATGGAACAAGTGGTTAACCTTGCGTATGAGTAATGTTATTGTGTGTTCATTATGCCACAGAGTCTGGGCATCTCTGAAGTTGATATATTATATGTACATACTTAGAAAGGGATTCATTTCTCTGACCTATTTGTTAAGTGCAGCCAACAAACCACTGAAGCGATATATATTCACATACTATATATATTATACCGAGTAGTTTTCAGCATGCTCATAAATTTCAAGCCAATAAATATGTTTAGCGTAAATCGCAATGTTTTCGCTTTAACAGAAATGGGTAAATTGGCCAATTGACAAATTGAATAAATGACAATAACGTCACGTTATGGCCGGCTGACTGATTGATCGACTTGGCCGGGCCAGTCCAGTTTAGTCGCCCCGATAGTGCTGCCATCGCTGACGTTGACAGCTCTCATTAGTTCTATACAATATTTACACACACAAACACACACACAGATAAAGTATTTTCAATTTTACTGCAGCTACAGCATACCCTGTTGTCACTAGAAAGGGGATATTGGATCAAGATCTGCGTGTGAACTGGTTCAGATTCGAATTTAACATAAAGTGAAATATTAAAAATATATAATATAAATAATTGTGCAGTTTTAAAACTGTGCAAAATACTTTAAACTATTTCAAGCTGATCTGCTCATATACAGAGCATTCCATAGTCGTTCAATCTTTCCTAAAGCCCTTGCACTTGCTCTTCTTCTTTCTACCCCCTGTTGTCTCTTTTCACGCTTCGAATCATTTTGTTGTTGTTGTTGTTTTTGGGTCGACTAACGTTAATTTAATATGCGACATTTGCACTTTTCGGTCAGCGCCAGCGAAACCCGCAGATAAACCCAACAAGAGGGAGAAACCTGCTGCTGCTCCTCTGCTCCTCTGCTGCTGCTGCTGCTGCTGCTGTTGTCGGTGTCACTATCGCCGGATCGGTATCATTTTGTGGGTCGCGCTGCCTGCCACTCCACTCCAGTCCCTGCGAGAGCAACCGCGTTGCTCTTATTATATTTATTTTCATTTTGCCATTTTATTTTTATGATTATTTTGCAACGAAAGTTCAATTAAAGTGATGCACTTCGTGCTTGCTTGGCTCGTAAAAACAGGAATCGTTTCATGCTTCATGTAGTTTAACACTTTGACAGCTGGCTGGGCTCTCAATAATTCCCCCATAAAGAATATTATATGTACTATGTACAGTATAAGTATTGCAGCTCAGTTCGTGCAGCATCGGTTCGGTAATTAAGGAGATTATTGTACAAGGACTAATTGGTTTTTTTTTTTGGGTAACCACTCAGCTGATGAAAATTGCGTATTTTTAACGATTTCCCAATACGGCAGTGATACAAGTAAAAATAAATAAACAGAAGCAAGAGACGAGAGATTAATTTGTAGAAATGTATGTTACTTTATTAAGCTCCGTATATTGGGAACTTGGAAGCTTAAACTTAGCTTAGTTTTAGTTTTATTTATGTTTCAAAGCTGCAGGGGCATAAAAGTTAATAAGTAAGTAGAAGGGAAATGAAAACTTAATTATGTAAAAACAAGTAAGGAAAGCAACAGTCGAGCGCACTCAACAGTAAGATACGATTCGCCCAGTTTTGAAACAAACTTTCCCACTTTTCTTTCCATCAAAAATTTGTGAATTTGATTTATATTACATTCATCTATGTTCGTACCAAAACAAAATGCTGTAAATTCTATATATTTCTTAATAATCGTTAATTATCAATTTGCGTGGGTGGAGGGTGTGACATCAAAAATTGAAAATAAATTCGATCCGCCTATGGTATACAGGAACCTTCATGTGAAATTTAGTGTCTCTAGCTTTTGTAATAGCTGAGATACAGACGTTCAAACGGACAGACGGACATACAGACGGACAGGGCTCAATAGACTCGGCTAGTGATCCTGAGTCAGAATATTTATACTTTGTGGGGTCTGCCACGCCTCCTTCTGCCTGTTACATACATTTGCAAAAACTTAGTATACCATTTTAAACCATTTTCAATGGTCAAATGGTACAATTAGTTTTTTCTTTTGAGCTATAGTATAATAAATTTCAAACTTCACTTTAAGCGCTTGTCATGGACAACTTAACTGAAAACTTTGAAGAATTGTCAGGTGTTTTTTCTGATTCAGTTTTATTTATTTTTCCTAGCAAACAGAAATGACATCTTAATTACGTAAATATTTGTTCTTCCCAATCTATCATAGTCTAACGTAAATTGTAAACTATTTTTTTAAAGCTCTTGTCTATTGACAAGTAAATGAAGAACATTGCAGAACTTGAAGGTTTACTTACAGACGGCACTGTCAATGTTTGCTCTGTCTGTCAGTTATCTTGGCAAACGAATGTGTATCTCAACTCACAAACGAAATAGTTATACACTAATTGAGTCACTTGATTGCCCCGTCGATAAGCCTTATCGCGCTTGTCCCAAAATAAGCGTGAACCATTATAATGATGTTGATGGTGGGCACACCATAGTACAACTATATAATAAGTTAATCGAGTTGATTGTGCAGACCCATTGAATCATCCAACGCTGAATTATTAAACGAGAGCAGACCACACAAACAATGAGCACCCTTCATTGTGGGCAGGACCTTCATTTCGACTGCACTTTCTCAAACATTTACCCAGGACATGCCGTTCCTCATTCCTCCATGCCTCCTCCCTTGGCGTTTTGCAATGCATTCGAGCTCATTATATGCAATTAGTGGTTTTTCTTTTCCATGTCCACGACGCGACGGCATAAAGCAATAACGTTGAGCGGGTCAGGCCAACTGGCTAAATGAATTATTCACAACCGGCTCGAAGGCAAAAGGCATAGCCAAAGACAAAGTACTGCGAGTTGCCAGTCAGCAATGTTAGATATGGCTCGTATATCGTGTATCGTATATCGTATATCGTCTTTCAGTCTGCAGTTATATAGCACTCAGGGCGCAATTAATTTGCTGGCAATAATGAAATCTAGGACAAAGTGTTCGCAAAAGAAAATCGTTGACAGTTGGCTTACGAACAGAGGCACAACTCGTGTGTCTCCGTTTTACTTGTGTTCTTCTGTTATGCATAGCAAAATGGTTTGGGCTATTCGACTTGCAGTTGCGCTGTGTGAAACAACTCGAAGTAATTCGTAGATAACTTTTTTATGCTTCAACGAATTCCGATCAAATTTTTACCAATTATTTACAATATCTTTTTATGCATATGTAGCTAATTTCATGATATTATATTTTAAACTGCATATCTTGCAGCTCATTAATAATATAAATAATATTTTTAATATTTCAAATATTTTTTCCATGTTCCAATCCCTTTAAATCGGTAAAGCTGCAACTACTGTAGAGTATAAAAAGATTTCCCTTTGCAGTTTCAATGTACCAGAATCGGAACTGAAATCATTTGTCAGCTGCAGATTGCAGTTACACGAGTGTGAGTGTGTGTGGGTAGACGGGTGTGATTGTGTGTGTATTTGCGCAAGTCGTCACTCGGCCTAGATGGCTGCGAAGGTGTTTTGGGATGGGATTTTGTGGGAGTTGGTGCGAACACGTTTGAGACACGTTTGCGAGTTTGTATCTGCATATCAATTGTTTGGCATTCACACTTGTACGGACTATTTGCTTTTTAGGGACATGTTTTAATCAAACTAAAATGCCAGACAAACTAAACGAGATAGAGATACCTGCACACGCACACAGGATTTGTGTGTGAGTCTGCAATTTACATTTGTTAAGCCGGCTAAGTAGGCTGGCAAAAGTATTGAGCAGAGAAAGAGAAAAGAGATGGAGTAAAAGTAGATTGGAATTTCTTTTGGTGAAATTGAAACAAATTGAATAAAGAGAAAGTTGTCAGAGAAAGCAAGAAGAGTTAAAGTACAAGCCAAGTGAGCTTAAAGCATTTCCCCAAATTTATGTCAACTTTAACCATAAAGACCAAGTGAAATGCTAGTCATATTTATAGCTCCAGATATTCCTTTCTCTTTAGAACATTAAAGCAACACGATAAGCACTTATTACGCTGGCTGTCTATCTGTCATGCTGGTCTAACAATTACGCGCTACTGTCAGTGAATTGTGAATTCTTTTCGCACATTGTCATTGCTCGATGGTCCGTTTAATAGGTTCGGGCCATTTGGCGGCACGCTGATTAGCAGCGGCCTGGCGATGGCTACGGCGATGGCTACGGCGATGGCTACGGCGATGGCGATGGCGTGCCACAAAGTTATCAATGCCGCCTCAATGCCAACCCGAATGAATCACTTTAAGTGCGCTAATTTAGCTGTCTATCCATTTTCATATCTTGCTCTCGCTCGCTGAACTTGAAACTGGGCCAAAACTTTTGCACAATTTGCATATTCTTGGCCGGGGCCCCGAGGCGGCTATGCCGCCGGACAATTTGCTTATTCAAATTGTTGAGGATCTTCTCTCTAAGTTCTGCTGGGGTTGTTGTTGTTGTTTTTGTTTGTGGTTTCTCTTGATGCTTTTCATCAATCAAATGTTTGTTTTCCAACGAATGGGGGGGCCAGGAGGCATGGCGATTGGTGGCGCAGAACAATCGCAAATTCATTGTAATTTGTTTGAACAGCTGTGGGGCAAAGTAAAATGCAAACAGGCAGATAAAGGAGGCGCGAGCGAGGAGGGAAGGGGATGTGCAAGAAAAGGTTTTGTTTGCCAAGGGATTATTTGGCCGTTGCCTGCCGCACTTTAAAAATGGAGTCGCCCACGCGGCAGACACGCAAATGTGCAATGACAGGCTAATGATAATTACATAAGCCGCCGCCGCAGCGTAGGTAACTGCCCAGCGTGCCGCAATTACCGACTGCGGTCAATGTGGCATGTGGCAAGTGCGAATGACACTGGCTGATGCAAATCAATCCAATGGGATCAGGAGCTAAATGAGCCACACTCAATTTGCATTAGACGCGCTGCTGCGCTTTGTCAGCTTGGCTTAATGGATTTGTGTGCGTCGAGAGCCGCGAAAGCTAGTATTAATTCAATGAGGAGAAATTTGCTCGAAGCTTAAATGTGCTTTGAAATCGGACAAGATTCTGGGCTAAATTGAAAATTTCAACTGCTGGTGATTTTTAGGTGCTTTCATTTCTTAAATAAAATTAAATTCTTTGTTCTTTTTTGGCTGCTTTAAAGCTCTGCTTGGCTGGAAAAACGCTGGTTTTAATTAATCATTTGCTGCCTTCAGCAGATGTCATCGCTCGTTTTAATTTTGCCGGACTTAATCCGCATTTAACGCCTGATGCGCAACATAAAGGTGGCCTCATCGTAAAACACACACACACACACACACGCACACACACACACATGCCGCTGCACACTTACATGGGAAACAGAAATAAAGCAGCGGCAGGCTGAATTATAATTATCACGAAATTGAGTTACGTTGTCAGCTACGCAGCGGCACCACGGGGCGTATGAGTAATAGCAGCGAGCGAACAGATGCCGGCACACGCACATGCAAACTCGACTGCACACATTTATTACTATTACTATTATTGTTATTTCCAGTACATGTGAGTGTGCATGTGTGTGTGTGAACACTTTTGTTTTGTGTCTAGGCAATGTTTATTATTACTTCCACACGTAATTCTAATTGCATTCCGCATATGTCTGCACTTGATTTAGTTATCTCGGTATTTTAATCACACCGGCGACCTCTCCTCTCTTCGCACTCTTCGCTCTCTTCCCTCTCTTTTAACCCTTTTCCTGCCCGCAAAACAATTGCATGAAAATAGTTGAAGTGCTCGAAATAATTTTGCAACTCTTTTGCACATTTTGTTATTTTTTTCATTTCTATTTTTCTTTGTACCTCCTTTTCCTTTATCTCCCTTTGCAAAGTTGCGCAAAGAATTTCACATTGCGCAGGCAACCGAAGAGCGTTTTTCATAAACATCAAGTTCGTAGTTCGGCGAAAAATGTGCGCTATAGAATTCTTGATAAATTATTTCATGCTGGGCATATGAATTAATTATAATTTGAAGCCAGGGGCTGTCATGCTGGCTAACTTATGTCAGTTTTGATGGAAACTACTACCATTTCACTTATGCCCTAGAGAGATTTTTTTGAATTTCATTAACGACTCTTCAAAATTCGTAGCATACTTTTCGGAGTCCACTAGCGAATTCCGTTTTGCGCTGTATTTAATTTGAGCAATATCTTGAAAATGTATTGCACATATTAATAATGGATAAATCAGTTTAGCCTTAGCCTTAGTCATTCATCGAATGTCAAGTACCACAACTTTCGAGGTCATCAACAATTTGAAAAGCGGAAATTTAACTGGTAATTTGCGCAAAAACAACTGTTACTTTTCTTTTGCTTCCCCCGCACGTCCCCTCCCTCTCTTCGCTGGCAATGTCGTCATTTGGCTTTTGCTTTCTCTGTTTGCGCAGCGCAAACAATTGACGAAGAGAATCGCAATTGCTGGGGCCACATTTGAGGGCACGCAAGCGGTAATTAATTGAGAATGTCAAGTGAAGGGGTATAGGGGGAGAAGAATGGACAGGAAAGTAGACAAATGCGATTGTCAGCCAGTGGCAAGCATGCAGCCATCTAAGTGGCATGCTGTCAATCAACTTCAGCATTTTCCATATTCCATTTATGATTTGCAGCGATTTGTGGGGCGCATGGCACGTGCGGACTGGTCAGGCATTTTGTATGGAATCGACTAGGTATGGCTAGACGATGCAACATGTTGCATGGCGCCCGACAATTATGCAGCTGCTTGTATGACTTCTTAGCCGCATTACATGAAGTCCTTAAAACTTGATATAGTATGACGGGGGCAACGCGATCGCCATTTTCTTGCACAAAGGACGCCTTGTCATTTTAGTGCCATTCAACTTAATTGCACAGGTGTATGTGTGTGTGTGTCTATTGGGTGTGTGTGTGTGTCTATTGGGTGTGTGTGTGTGTCTGTGCCTGCGAGGCGCTCGCGCAACGTTGCGTATGAGCAACTTTTGAATAATTAACTCACTTCACTGGCACTCGAGCCTTTTGCTGCCTCTCTTTCTCGCCCCAACGCGCACATACTCGCTATCTCTCTCTCTCACACAGTGGCGCGCGGTCTGCCTTCGCTGGGTTTTCTCTTCGTCTCCGCCTCGCTGTCTCGGCCTGCCACTTGATGTGGAACGTTATAAAGTAAAAGTGCGCTGCAAGAACATTTGATATGCATAAATTAAAATGCAACCACAGCACATTCACACACGCTTCCTTCCTCCCGACGACCCTTGCATTTCCCTCTTGTCAATGCTGGCATTTTGCAATGTTCTTAATGGAGGCTGCATGTGTGTACTGTGTGCCTGTGTGTGTGGGTGTGCCTGAATATTATAAAATACGCGCTGACTTCACAGCATCCATTTATTATTGCCCCCTGCCCCACATGGTCCCCTTGAACTCTGACATTTTATCAATAACTTTGGCGACAAACTTACAGTTTGTCATTAACCCAGTCGAAGTGTGAGCTGTGTATAAAGAAGATATTAAACTATGATATAGCTGCTTCCTAGGCACAATAAGATTAAGGGTGTATCTTTACTGCCTGTAACGAAGTACCTCTCTCACATTGTAAATCAAGTTAGTGTCAAACGGAATTTGATTCAGAGATGCAAGTGATTTCGGTTCGGCAAACAATCAAAGTTGCAGCTGAAATGACATTCAGAGAAAAGAAACTTTCAACTGCACCTGCCCATGGTGAAGGGGCGGTTGCATGCAACAGCTGTTGCTAAGAGCTTGCCCCCAAAATGCTGTTGAATATTTGATAAGCGCCATCCCCCATACCCAAACGGAAAGATGCATTTGGAAGGGCTCTTGGCTTGTGCCGCATGCCGCAGCCGCATGCCGCATGCCGCATGCCGCATTGCTTGGCCCCCATTGACATTGGTTTTGATATTTGCTTGTTGCTTGTTGCACGCTGTCCGCTCTGCCGCAAATTGCATGGCATATAGAAAAATGGAATCGATATTATTGATTCGCAGATGGCCAACAGTTGCGCCAAACGGACGACGAAGGTCTTACACATATTGCCAATGGACTTATATTTGCCCAGTTTGTCATTACAACTGATTGGCCAATCAGATTTTGCAAGCGCTTCGCCATGCCATGTAAATATTTGCAATTACTCGTCCGCACACGCACACACACACACACACAGATAGACAAACACTCATGTGCATATGCATTCATATTCATATACGGTATAAAGTTATTTGTCGATTTGCGTGAAGGTTCTCATCGTAAGCAATGGGAATTCGCTGGAGAATATCTCAATTAATTTCAAGAAGATACATTTATCTTGGGCTTGTTTCCTCGTTCCCTGTTGCCGGTATTCAAAGTTAGTTGGCGTGAATTATTTCCACTAAATACAATAAAACCATTTAGCCGGCGGCATTAAAAATTTGCATAGAAATGAAAGCATCGCAACCGGAACTGTGCCACAACATAATAAGGCAGGCACACAGAGAAAAGGACACAAACAGAATGAGAGAGAGAGAGAGAAAGACAACAGTACGGTTGATGAGCTTCTGTTTTGTGGGTTCTTCGGGTACGTTTTGAGGGTGTGGCCCGCCCGCGGATGTAAATAATAAAAAGCACATTAAACAGCATTTTCTTTCATTTCGAAACGAAAACGAAACAATTTCCAGTTTCACTTCGGACTAGGGCACAAGTACAAGCCCGCACACACACAGACATGCACAAAGAAATATGCTATAGCTGCGCTGCTGTAGTTCTCTAGTGCTGCATGACGGCGACGGCGACGGCGACGGCGACGGCGACGCTTTGACACTTGGGCAGCTGCACTACTTAGGGGGCTGCGGCCACGGCCCACTTAGAGAAATGCACTTTGCACTTAAATGGGCATTAGATTCCGCACATGCAGTTTATTACTGCATAAGTCGGAAGTGGGGGGAGAAAGTATGCCAAAAAAGCATTTGAAAAGGGCGCAAGGAAAGCGCCAGAGATTTTCCGCCAAATGACCAATAAAATTGTGAAAAAAGGCGGAAAGTGTTTCAAAAATAAATACAAAAAATATTTATTTTTTATTTTTACATAGGAAACTTTGCACATTTTTATTCTCTACTAACATTATAATTTCCACATAAATAAACTGTGAAAGTGAAAGTGAAAGCCAGCAACATTTCGAGAGCATTAAAGCTTCGTTATTGCTCAATTACTTGCGCGTTTCTCATGTTTTGTTTTGCCTTTTATTTTTGTCTGTGTGTGTGTGTGTGTGTGTGTGTCTGTGTGTGTTTCATGTTTTGCGGCCGGAATGTAACATCTCCGTCTGCCGTCTGCTGTCGCTCCCTGGCAAATTGTGGCAGCTGCTACTTGGGCCACTTGCAGCACGGCCTGCCACTTTTTTATGCCTTTCATTTTCATGTCCAATTTCGCATTTGGCGCACGCTGAGCCTAAAAGACTGCACTTGAAAATTTAATAGGCGTTGCAGTAGTTTCCCCCCCCCACAGTCCCTACAGTCTCTACAGTCTTCACTGTGTCTCCCGACGCTCGACTAGTCCTGCCCGCCGACTGCGTTGCGGCTTTTATGATGACCAATTTTATGATGACTTTGGTGCGCCCTGTCTGGGCACACGGCCCTGGGCCCTGTCGCTCCACTACTGGTTCTGTGTGTGTGTGTGTGTGTGTGTGTGTGTGTATGTAATGTGCCCTTCTGACTGACTCGACTCAAATGAAATGTGAAATGTAATCCGGTTGCCTGCCATGTGCCATGTTTATTTGCCTGCCAGCCATGCAGCCAAAAGGGGCCAACTGAAACCGGAGAGAGAGAGAGAGAGAGCGCAGCATTCGGGCCAATGTGCCAATTGAGTTTAATTTGTTGAATGCCTTTTGACAGATTTCAAAATTAACTGGTGGCACACTTGACTGCACCACCAAAGCAAATGACTCGTAGCCCATTCCGTGTTGCGTTCTCTGGCTCGTTTGCCCGTTCGACAATAACAAAATGTTCGGTGGCGGCAGCACCACAAAGATCTAACCAAATCTCGAGCCCGTATGTGTATGTGATTGAGGGCATTTCCGAATACTAATGACATGAGCTGAAGCGTGAAGCCAAGTCAAAGATTAATCAATCTGTTGCGCTCGCCTTTGATCTGCGCCAATTGCCAAAGTTGCTTCTGTTCAAGATTTTGCAGAGCGAATGTATTGCTTATTCAACTCATTCAACTTAATGTTTCGAAGCTTTCTCAATTTGAATCGAAGCTTTTGAATGTGCTTTAAGCTTTCACAAAATGGAAAAAAGAGCAACATTTATTAATGTAAAATGTTATTAATAATCGATTAATCTAAGCCCAACTTAACATTGAATTCATTTTAATTTGAAATTAATTCCAAACACTTCTTACATCTTGACTGCGCTAAGATTCAAGTGCCACTTTAACATTTGATGCAACTAAAAGTTGCTTAGATGGTGAACTTAATCCAAGCTTAAGTGGTATTTTCGGCCAGTCACATTGCCAGTTTCTACTTGGCCAGCTTAAATGTTTACCCATGCAGATGAGAGGATTTTATTGCACGAATTCATTTGTGAAATTTGATTATGCACACTTAAATATATGTATGAAGCACACACGAACACACCCAGACACATACACACATACAGACAGACAGACAGGCCCGCACAGCAAACTGGAGGAAATTCTGTTGACAAACTTTGCCTGTGGCTGGCCTCATACATTTTTAACCCACACGGCTTGCAGTTAGTTGTAATCATTGATTTGCCGCAACTTTGGCACAGCTTAACCAAATCCGATTAAAGTCAACATTCTGCTGGTTATTTCTATTAAGTTGTTTTTCGACTCCCAGTCTCATCTCTGCCTTGGCTATGCAAAACAGCTGTTGCTGCTGCCTGAGAGAGGCTTAGACCGAGCCCAGAGTCCCTTAAGCCCCTGGCCAAGGTAAGGCGCTTAATATGTTTTCATGCCGGGCATGGCAAACACTATCGATAACAGGCTCTACGGCTCTCGACTTTGAAATGTTTATAAACTTTCAAATGCAACTATTGCATGCCATTAAAAATTCAGCAGGCGAGAAAGTTCTAATCTCACTTTTAGCAGCATTATATGCATTCAAATTTTACAAGTATTTCGTTGCGACTTCTTACGACATTTTAATGAGCTTTTTTCTTTTAGTTGAACAATTATTTTAATGGTTTTATGCTTTGCTTAGCAAACTCATTTAACGCCCCCGGAATGCTCTGCTCTTGTTCGGGGATTAAAACTATCAAATACCAGTGCGAGCAAATTTCGTTCGTATCTGTCAATAAGTGCAAAATGTTTCCTTACTTTATTGCCACTTTTCCGCATTTTCTGCAAGTGCAATAAATTTCACTTTCGGCACGATTTCTCTAACTTTTTGGCTGAGCCAACGAACAATTAGATTGGGCAATTTATGGGCAATTACTTGACAACAAGTTGGCAGCTCGAATAACGATTATTCTTGGTGTCCAGCACAAGTTGGCACAGTTCGAAATTCGCATATTTATTTTTCAATTTAAGTAGTTATAAACGCGGGCATAAACGGAACTTTACACATATTTGCAGTCCAAATAAAAATAAATAAATGCACGTACGGAGAAGACGACAATTACGCATACGCCGCGTGAAACGTTTAATTTTTTTTTTTGTCTTTTCATTTGTCATTTAATTTCATGATATAGAGTAGGGTATATTACTTTCAAATCTAAAATTTAAATTGAACAAAAATCATCAAATTTGTTCCTGAAATTTAATAATTTTAAAATTTCTAAAATTTCTTCTTCAACTTTTAATTAAAGAGGCAAATGAAAATTGGTATAAAAACCGCTAGCAAAATTCTTTCTAACATAAGGAAACGAAATTTTCTGATATCCTTCTTCAGCTTACAGAGTATCTTACAGTCGATTGCTGTACGCATTTGCCTCCCCGCACTTGTTTGCTTTTATTGTTTTCTCTCTGACTTTTTGATAGCGCACAGACATCAAATAAAATAATTTTTATGCTCTGCTTTTGGCACATTTTTATTGTTTTGATAAAAGAATTCGTTTTCGTTTGTTACATTTTTGCGTAAGAGAAAAAGTGCACGAGGCTTGAAATCACTTGAGCAAATGAATAAGCGTCCCTTAAAGGGTTAACCCTGTGTTAAATGAGCTCCTCTTGTTGTTGTTGTTGCTCTTGCCTCGTCGTTATTGCGACTAATTGTGTTTGCTTACCATATTACATGATATAAGCTTAATGTGATTGAAAATTGCACTTATTGCACACTCAATTTACCCGGTCAATTGGCTCACTTAAAATGCTACCTAAGCTCTGATTCGTATTCAATTAGCTGTGATATCTCTAAGGACATCAAAGTTACTTTAACCCTATGCTAATTTCCAGGTGCAGGTGTATATTGCAGTGTCTGATTAGGGGCAGGCAACATTGCACAATTTGAGGCAACACTTGCCGTGGCATGCCGCACATTAGCATAATCCGCTGACTTATGTTAGATGGTGATTTGCATAAGCTGCTCACGCTGCAAACTGCAGCCGTCGCATGCCACAAAATGACCTACAAAATGTCGCAGTGCAGTCTATTAATTTGCTGCATACCCTTTTGGGCACTGAAAGCAAAACGCAGGTAGAGCTGGCATTGACTGACTGCATTGCGAGTACTTAAAGTTGTAGTTTAAAAATATTGCATCTTTTATAAAATCAGGCCCAGTTGAGTGAAGAAAGTAGCGCATTAGGGCTGTCTGGCATGCCCACCCATCCGTAATTTGTTTTACATTAGCCGCGAGAATGAAGTCAAGTGCAGATTTGTTTTTTTTTTTTCAGACTTCCGCACACTTGCCACAACTCGGGATATCCGACAATGAATTTTAATGAGCCTCCTCAGTTGCAGTTGCAGCAAGACTAAAAATAACATAAAATGCTGGAGTTCGCATTTTCAATGACTTGGCCAAATATGTAAATTAACGTAACCAAGTCAAAGCTATATACGCACGTAAACTTTATATATCTGTATATGTATATGTGTATGTATGTCTGCTCTGCCTGCGGCGCACTGCGAGGGGCGCTTCAAGTGTCGCTGTGTGACTTTTCTTTGAACTATTTTCGTATGCATATTGAGTACCAACGTTTCTTGTTGTTGTTGTTGTTGTTGCTGTCGTCGTTTCGGAACATAACAAATGGCATTGCTGGTTGTGTTTGCCGTTGTTACCATTATCGTTAGGTGGAACAAGTGCAGCTAACAATGCACTCGAGCCTCCTCGCTGACACTTGACACAGCCGCAACAATAACGGCAACCGCAACTAATAACTAACAGTCGCTGCGGCGGTGAAAATAGTAGTATAACAAACACTCGAATGCGTGTGTGTGTGTGTGTATTGTATGGCAACAGCCGCAGCACAACAACACAGCGACAATAACTGCGACCACATTGCGTATACGTCATGCGGCGGCGCCGCAGCCCAACAGACAGCGTAAGTGAACTTTTTAATTTCCTGTGCAAATTTGTTTTAATTGCAACCAACTAACATACGGTTGGGCACACACACACACACACACACACACACAGAGAGAGAGACAGGTCCCATATAACATTGATTTAATTTCAAAGTCGCTTTTTAATTAATTGTTAATGCATTTTGTTGTAAATTAAATGAAACGCAGCTCATTAAAATGAAAGCGGGCTGTAAACTTGCAAATTAACAAATAAATATGCTAGTTTTTTTGTTATTTACTCTGATTTCTCTGTGGCCAGAAAATGGCTAGTAAGTATGTAGTAAGCTGAAAAGGTTGTAAAATTGTTTGAAGGAATTTAAAAAATAAGTTAATCGTAAATTCATTTTTAAATATATAAAAAAAAACAAATTAAATAAAAATTGTTGTTTTAATTTAAAAATAATTTAAAAATATTTTATAATATTTAAGAATAAATATGTATATTTTAAATTATTTTAGCTTCTATATTCAGCTTAAAACTTTGCACGTTATAGCGTATCTAGCAGTCATGTTGTTTGTTCTCCTGCTTAATTTGTTTGTCGTGCAAATATTTAATTGTAATATGCACCATTTGCATTGCGCCCTTGGGCGGAATTTTATTAGAATTTTAAGTCCTTGTTAATTAGCGGATAAACAGGGGAAACTCTCTCCATTATAATGAATGCGGAAATTGCATTAGTTTCCGTTTAATTATAAACATGTTGTGTGTGCGGGTCCTTTTCATTTAACAGATCTCAGTGCATAAAACTTATCGTAGTTCTTAAAGCTGCAAACTGAATTAGTCCGCTTTAATCCCTGTCTCTCGCTTGCTGTGGATTTTAGCAACTTCCCAGGCAATTTTATTGCCGTTTAGTGTTGTAATAAACGCGCAGAAATGCTTCATTATGCGCTTTATCTGATTGTCATTTATTTGTATAATGGACACGCGCTATCCGTGCCATCACATGCACAGACATATATCATATGCATATATCGCATATCGCATTGGGGGCGTGCAATAATAAAAGTTTCGTGCCTGTCTAACAATACGCATAAATCACTTAACACTTCTGCCCATAATCGAAGCAGCAGAAACAATATCGACAGAGAGAATCCACTAATGTACGGACTATATAAAATGCCCACGCTACTTGATGGACCGGCCAGACGGTGGGTTAAATTGACTTTTTATTTGATCTGCTAATTAACTAATATGTGGGAGGTCGGGTGAAAAGTAAACAAACAATTTTTTAATTACATTTCTTGTGTGGGAACTCCCTCCTAATTGGCAGCCAACTAATGTGTGAGTGTGAGTGTGTGTGAGTGTGTGTGTGGTGTGTGTGCGTGTGTGAGCGCCCTCAGCGGTATAGTCTGAAATTGATGGGTTTCGGCCAAGTTGGCTGCAGGCCGCGCTCTCAACTTCGACGCTGACTGCAGGCCAAAAGAAAAGCTGAAAACGTAAATTTCACTATCGATTCGAACATTTTACACACACAGTGCATGTGTGTGTGTGTGTGGTGTGCTATGGGTGTGTGCCACAACTCGACACTGATTTGGCTGGCGCGATAGGGGGAAAAGGTCTTTTGTGCCGTGGCCAGGCCAAGCATAACGGTTTAAATGCGAAAAGGGTCTATTAAAAAACAAAATGGAGTACATGCCAGTACACCACACACACACACACACGCACATACTGACATACTCAATACACACTCACTCACTCCGGCACACACAAAAGCCAACATGCAATTTATGAACAGCTTTTTGCTAGCGGGCCAAAATGCTCGTTTGAAGCTAACGAAGTGTTCCAAGCCAAAACCAAGCCAGGCCGCCACCTTCAGAGCACAGCGGGCTGACAAAAGCAGCAGGAACAGCAACGGCACAGCAAGTAAAACCGAGAGTGGTGGAAAAAAGCAAAAGAAAATCGTACTCCTTGTACTTCCCGCACTTCCCACACTTCCCACACTGCGCGCAAGAAACGCTAAAACAAGAAAGAAAGCGCAGCTCAGGTGAGTAGCTGGCCAAGTTCTACTTAGACATGGGGATTTGCTCTGCGCACGTATGTGTCTGTCTCTGTGAGTGTTTGTTTGTGTGTTTGTGTGTGTGTGTGTGGGCGACTAGCAAATTGCAAAGACTTCTCAAGGGAGCCAGCGAAGTTGTGGCACCAGCGGTAGTTTGTATACCCAGCGCTATTAGCCAGAAAGTGTAGCTGCTGTTGGGGGGTTTTAGCTGGAAAACGGCTATAAATATAGCTAAAGCTAAAGCATCAACGGTTCAATGAGACTTCTTTAGCAATAGCAACTGAAAAGTACGAAAAATATTGCACTTAGCCTCTTTAAAAAAAAACTGCCCCAAAAAGTATGCAATAAAAATCGTACTTCGCAAACTATTAAAAAATTTTAAACTGACGGCATTTGCCATCATAAAAAATTACAAACTATATTGAAATAACTAGAAAACACTTGAGCCCTCAACTTTGCGAAGTATGCCATAGTCTCGCATACCCTTGAAGCTGTCAAGCTAGTTGCGCTTGTTGCTGTTGTTTGCCGTGGATTAAATTTATAAAAATTGAAAGTATCCAAGCGGGCATTGGGCCAGCTGGACAGCCAGCGGGTTGCGGGCAGGATGGCGGCACACTGAGTACACGAAGTATACGGCCAATGCGCACAATGAAACTTTTACATTGCATTGCATGCGCCATAAGCCGTGAAAGTTTTATGCAAATGTTTTATGCTAAAATATGTGCCAGGTCGACGCCTGGACAGAACGCGCTTGGCGGCCAGCAGGCAGCTTCAGGTCTGGACTGGTCGAACTTGCCACATGCCACCCACACTCGAGGTCAGCGGGCAGAGATAGGGGGAGGGGCAGCGGCATTTTGTGATATATTGGCGCACGAGGCGTCGAGTGCAATTTGCAGTGTAACATTTATTAGAGTATAAAGCAAACTACCTAGCCCCGCCACATCCGATCCCGAACCCGAACCCGATCCTTGACCCCAAACTCCGTTATCCAATAAGCTACCGCGCGCGCCCCCGGCCCACGTAATACCTATAGAAGCAGCTATAAAAACCAGCGAAAGTTATTTTCTGCAATTTTTCGTTCGGCGGTTTTGCAGTTTTTTTTCTGCTTTTTTCAGCTTTTTTCAGCTATTTCAGATTTTATGTTCGCAGGCACAACAAAAGGTGTGACGGCGTGTGTGTGTGTGTGTGTGTGTGAGTTATTGTATATGCCATTCTCTTTTGGTGTTATTATAAAGGAGCATTTTGTAGTTGGAGTTTTTAGTTTCGTTTTCGTTTTCTGTTTCTGTTTCTGTTTCAATTACAGCTGCAACTAGAGAAATGTAATTACCAAAGTGTTGCACACTCGGACAAATGAGCGACAAGGACAGCACGCTCTGCTATGTCCATCAACTTTTTCGAGTTTCATCATGAACATGGAAAACAGAAAGCACTTTTCTCTCTACTTTGCTTTCGTTATGAATGTGTTTGCTTTAGAGCTAACGAAAATGAAAGTCTGAGACGAGAATTTCCTTTTTTACAGGGTGTCAAAGTGAATGATCTATGGGCAGAGCTAGATATATATTCTGCCCCTCACGAGGTTTCTAACTTGAGCAATTTGATAATTATGAGCAAAAGGCAAACCGGTGTCGGTCTATTATTTTGCCAAGTTTTCGCCATAATTTATTTACCCATTTTTCATATTATGAGCTCCCTAAGCATTTTCTCTTCCCCAAATTTAAAATCTCAACTTTTTTACGCGACGACATAAAAACGAAAACGAAACGAGGCTCTTTGATTCTCTATTTGGGTCGCAGTCGCAAATGAGTTCACACTTTCGGAGTTGTTGGCAAAGGCAAAGTTATTGCCGCATGCGGATGGGAAGCGCGTCGTGTGCTTGACCTTGATTCATTTACGGGTAGGACTAACGGTAAAAGGGGTTCTTTCGCCTCCGTAATGGAGAAACGCAATCAAATGCCATGTGTCAACTGCTATTGAGGGTTCTTGTTTTGGGGTACGATGTCAACTTCGCTATGACCTGCCCTTCTCTCCTCACCTCTCTCTCTCTCCATTAAACCTGTCCACGACCTACAACAGCAGCAGCAGCAGCAGCAAATTATTTGTCGTGTACTTCATATTTTTGCTGGGGCTCGTAAAGTCAACAAAAAAACGCCAAATGAAGTGGGGGAGTTGCGGCAAAATGTGGGGCAGGCAGCGTCATTTCATGCCATAGGCCAATAAAAAGGTTGACTTCTATGGTATAGCAGAGGCCTGCGACCCAATTCCAGACGTGCCTTATCGCAGGGGTCTGTCCCCATCCCCTCTTTCCCTCTCGCTCTCTCCCTCTCTCTCGCATACCTCAGCATGTAAATACACGTGAGCTGCGTGCGTGTGGCTGTGTGTGTGTGCGGAGGAACATCATAATTATGCGCACTAATTTAATAATAATATTGCCAAAGCAAGGGATATTTGGGATATTTCTATATGTAGTTTCTATGGATAGTTGCCACAGGGTGCCGTGGAGCGGGAAGCGGGGGGAGAGGGGCTTGGGTTAGCATATTAATTGTCGTATTTTCCCAAGGATTTTCCTTACAGTTGCGAATTGTGCGCGATTTCCGGCACGCATATTTAATCAATTATACAAATTGCCAGCACGTAAATTGTAGTCCACACAATTTGTAGATATTTATCGGCAGTAGGTAGTAAGAGCGAGAGAGAGACAGACAGAGATAGAGAGAGAGAGAGAGAGCTGCTTGCTTCTCAGCAGTTTTCCCCTGGCGTCAATCTGATTAAATGCTGCATAAATTGTGTGCGCTTATCAAGACGAACGTATCACAAATGTGCGCAAATTTTTACAAACATGCTCAAAACACACACGCACGCAGAGACAAGGAGAGAGAGAGAGGTAGAGAGCGAGAGAGGTAGAGAGCGGTGCCATGTACACTCGGCTGCCTTAATGGCGCACAGCGTTTTGCACGTAAATTAAAAATAAAAGAAGGCGCGCATAATTTTCAATTTTCCCACAGCGTTAAAAGCGCTGAAAAATGATATTGAAAAGCGAAACTTAACGATGGCCCAAGCGCGACAGCACGAGCTAGGCCCAGGCCCACGACGCGAGAGAGAGCGAGTGGGAGAGAGCGTGAAAGTGAGGAGGGCGTGGCGTGGCGTGGCAAGAAGGTAGAGAAATACGCCAAGTCGAAAGTTCGCTAGCTACACTTGGGCAACTTTTTGCTCTCTTTTCTTGCTTTCTGCTTTAATAGAGTCAAAGATAATTGAAAAGTGATGTGAAACGTTGAGGGGACAAGCAGAGAGCTCTGAGAATGCGAAATAATTGAAATAATATCTATATAATGTAGTTTGTTAATTATTTCTGTCAGTGTACTGGCTAAGTAGTACATAGAATCTTGTATACACAGCTCACGGCCGGGCAACCCCCTGTGGGGAACAGAGCGAAAAGGGGTTTGGCCGCAAAAGCCGCAGGACACGCCGGGACTGCTTCAAGTCGGCGAAGTGCTTGAAAAGTTTTACGCTTGCCAAATAGCTTTGAAGTTGCGTCCCAAGCTCAACGAAACTAATAACTTGAGACAAATTAACTTATACACAGACACACACACACACAAACACAAAAGAGAGACTCACACAAAGAGAGAGAGAGAGACGCGTATGTTGGCATGCAAACTGCTGAAATACCAAAGTGTTATTTGCTTGAGTGCCGACAGCGGCGCTGTTGTCAGTGACGTCATTGTCATTGGATTTATTACGCATACGCCGCATGTGCACCAACAATTTAGTTGGCCTCATTTACACCGGCTTTTTTTTTTGTTTTTGCTGTTTTTCAACCCTCCGCACACTTCTTGCCTTCTTGCTGTCAACGAAAAACTTTACATAGACCGACGTTCAATTTGGCGTTCAGTTGTTGCTGTTTCGCCGGCTGCTGTCGCTGCCATTGAATGTCATAAAAATGTGTTTGAGGTAAGGTAACAATAACAAATAAACACGCGCCCGCCCCCCAGTGTGTGTGTGTGTGTGTGTGTGAGTATGTTTGTTTGTGTGCACGGCCGCACATGCAAATGGCAAGGCAAAGCACAAAAGCCAGCGAGAAAATAGGGTATACAACATAAAACTAAATGAGATCAACTATGCGATATAGACGGCACCTGCCTTCACACGGATAATTTGCATTTACATTTTCACGTTCGGCGTCGCATTGTTTTTGCATTTACTGCACAAATTGCCGCGCTAAATCATTCGTGAAAGCTAAAGCATTTTATTTTGCAGATATGAGTAAGTCTGGCAAATTTTCTCCCTCAACGCCTTATCTAAGAAATATGGCAATTTATCGTAAAATATATCGAGCTGCCGTTAAGCCTGTAGCTTGCCATAATGGTGCAGTAAATTTGATTAAATATATTAGAAAATAAAATGAATTTATAACATGCAAATTTCATATTTTATTTGCACAAATAAAATTGTAGCTCCATAAATCATGCTATGAAATTTTTGAGTTGGGCTTAAATGGGTTAAAAACCGTACGTTTTATTTACTATAAATAATTTTAAATATTTCTTAGATTTATTGTTGTATCTTAACAGTTAAACTAAACAGTTTTAATATTTTTTATAAATTACTTTTCCAAGGGTATTCAGAGTTCGTCGGGCGCAAAGTTTAGCTTTATTTTTTGGCTAATTACTTAAGGTAATTGGCACAATTAATACATTCACCACGTTTCATTTGTTAATTCCGCGATGAATATAATTTATGTAGTTGCATGTGCGACTTTCCCAGCCGGATATGAGTTGCTTTTAATGCCGCCCAATGCGAAGGGGTATCTCGCAGTGCACGTAAGTGAAGCACACGGCAAAAAAAAAAAGTAAACAAATATAAAGTGTTGCGTTGGCTTTGTCTGCATGTCTGCCTGGCTTTGTGCGCGTGTGCGTGTGCGTGTGTGTGGCTGTATGGGTGTATGGGTGTGTGTGTGTGCCATTCATTTACGAAACGCTGGCAAAAAGTTGCGGCAATAAGCTGCGGCAACAGACGCAACAGACGCGCTGCGTGGGCGAGGGATAAGCAAGCCGTAAGCAGGCGAAATCTGCTGAAGACGTCAGGCAGGCAGGCAGGCAGGCAGGCAGGGTGCAGTCTGACGTACGAGGACGAAGACGCAACAGCAGAGAAGGACGATAAGAATGAGATGAGGTTTCAACTTGGCGCTGGCAGCGATTTTTAAAGTCTGACGCGCTTATTTACACATTGTGCCATATGCGGCACAGCACAATTTACATATGTGAGTGCGTGCGAGTGTGTGTGTGTGTTGGGGGTGTGCGTGTGTGCCTGTGTGTGTGCGACTGTGCGTTATTGTGTCACAGCCTTAGAATTTTTTGCGCAAATTTCAAGTTGTTACGTTTAATACTTTTGCTCTGACGCCATTTTGTACACTTGGCTGCATGGCACACATCCTTAACCAAAAGCAACAACAATTAAAAGGCTCTCCATGTCCGTAACACCAACACCGTCCCACGTTCCCCCCTGCTTAGCACCGTTCCGAGTCGCCAGTTGCCGCTAAGCTGGCCTGCAACAACAAAAGACGAGGCAAGAAATATCATCATAATGCCGTCACATGTGGGCTACGGCTACGGGGGCTGCCACTGGGATGCAGAGCTTGAGCCCGTTGCCATATTGCTTATAAGTCGCCGCCACACAAAAGGCGACAAGTCTATTTGTCCTCCCTACACTTTTGTGCCATCTCACTCTCGCACTCTTTCGCTTTCGCTTTCGCGCCTGCCTGCTTAGTTATATACTTCGTCTTTAAGTATATTTTTGTATAATTGACAGCGCAGTTAAATGCTTTACGAGTGTGTGCTGCAGGCGCCTAGTTCTTCCTCTTTGTGTATCCTGTAAAAGGAGAGAACTTTTCACACAGGGTAGCATAGACTAGCAGTGGTAGATGCAGAGCGAAAAGGGAACAAAGAGGTTTATCGATAGTATTGACAGCATGAGGAATCCGCTAAATGGCAAAAAATAAAAGAGTATCATCTCTAACAAACAAATCAATAGTTTGCTATCGATAGTATCAAATTTATTTAGAGAAGGCTCCTAAAATGCTTATTCTCTGACATACTTATCGTTAAGTTTTTCATCGATAGTAACAAACTTACTTAATGAAGGCTTTAGAAGGGAGGCAGTATCTTTACTTGGCGATATCCACATCGGTATCCATAATTTGATATCGATAGTATTTAGCTTACTCAAAAACCTAATTCAATTAATGCATTTTATCATCGTTAGAAGTTATCGATAGTTTTCCGATAGTCCCCACAAAGCAAAGAGAAAACCCAGGCTAAGAGGTGTGCTCCCTGTCGATCTTTATTTCGCTGCCTTCAGGTTTTCTTATCGGTCTGGCGTATTTCACTTTAAAAAAGGCCGCCAAGAACATTTGGCTGCAGCCCCAGGCTGGGGCAGAGGCCGCCCTCTGTTAAATGGCGCGTAAAATTTCACACTCAATTTGTGAGTGTACGAGTGTGTGTGTGTGTGTGTGTGGGGATCTGGTTTGGTTTGGTATTTTTTTTTCTTTGCTTGTGAAGGGTCGGTCTGGTCGGCCTTTGGTTTTTGGCTTGGTTTGCCTGGGTTCGCTTTGCTGCTGCTTTTGCTGCTTAATATGCTCTCGCAGCTTAATAATTCGAAATTTATGTACATTTATTAAACATTTCGGTTTGCTCGTACATTTTGCACGGAATTTAAAATTTATGGCAAGCTTCATTGATTTGCGGCTTTCGAAAAATTGCCATAAATATTTGAATGCGCCTCTTCAAAATTAAATGATCTCAAAAATGATTTGTGCAAATGCGGAATGCGAGAACAACGCAAAAACCAAAAACCAAAAACCAAAAAAAAAAAACACCAAAAATCGGAGTGCATTTCTACAATATTTGGAAAGAGATTCCGATTTAAAGTTGAAAACAATTTTGTTTCGCCTTTGTAGTCTTACACAACGCACACAAAGGCTAAATAATTCTTTAGAATAAATACGAGAGATTGTATAAATAAACTGCAAGCACTTCACAAAGCGTTTGCCAGGCTTCAACAATACCCTGTAGCAGTGGGGGGTAAATAGCAGAGGGTCGCAACAGTCGTTGAAAGTTTGAGTTCGAGTTAAGATAAGTAGAAAATCACATTTTAATCCGAGCATACCCCAACTGATGCTGCCTACCTTACAGGGTATTTTATTTTAGACGAGCACTCGACAAAAATGTTGTTTTTTTTTTCTTTCTTTTGCGTTTTGTTGTAGGTTTTCCCTTTTTCGGCTCTGTTTGTTTGGTTACACCAAAGGATAAGTTTTCGACACAAAGCTGTAGGAACGCATAGACTTCTTCGCACAACACAATTGCTGTGGTAGTTAAAATATCAGATTTAATTAAAACATTTATACAGAATATTAAATTCCACGTAAATGCCTCAAAATGCAAAACGTTTTCAAGTTGCGAGCTTAAAGCCGATTAAACTGTGCCAGAAAATACTATGTGGTATGCATAAAGTTACGTAGTTACGTACGTAGTTGCGTGTCCATATCGAATCGATAGATTTAAGCTTGATTTTAGTTAAACCTTTTGGTTTTTGAACTTTTAATTAATTTTATTCAAAATGTGGCAAACTGAGCGGGCTTAGTGGGTTTGTTGCCAGCGTGAGTAGCGTGAAGGGAAAGTTATTTTACAGCGACACAATTGATATACCCGTCTATACCCTTCAACTCACTGACAAGTCCATTTATCTTGCTGTCCGCCCAGCAGCGAGTTTGAATTCCCCTGAGACAGAGGGAGAAACGAGAAGTTTATATCAGCTTTGAGTATAGGGTATCCTCATATTAGATAATGCTATAATATTAAAAGGCTTAAGCATTTCTTCTTCACCTCAGTTAAGGCTACTTTGAAATTCAATCTTCTCCAGAAGTTTTCAATCTGTTTTGAGCTGCAACTCAATTAAATTAGTTGAGCTACTTCCCGAGCACTTTCGCAACTCTAGTACAGCCTGGGGTTATGCCTCACTAGTTAGTGGAGCCGTAATCCCCATATTATGGCAAATCCTTGTCATCATTTGTGCCACTGTCAATGTTGTTGTCCCGGCAACAAATCCCAAACGAACACGATGCATTTCATTTGCTAATGTCAAATGTCATTTTCTAAATCGCGCTGTGAATATTATGAGAGCGGGAGGGAAGAAGAAGCAGAAGAAGGAGGGAGGGATTACTTGACATCCTGCGGCTGGGGCTGCCTGCTGATAGCAATTTGCTGGAATTGTTGTGGAATTAGCAACTGTTTGCACTCAGTTTCAGCCACCGAAAACACAGCCAAACTCAATTTAACAGATCCTCCGAGTGGCCATCAGACACAGCTGGAGCAAGGAGCTGGTAAGGTGCAAATGCGAGAGAAGCAGCAACGTCAGCATTCGCATTCGCATTCGCATTCGCATCCGCATCTGAATTCGAATCAGAATACGAAAACTTTTTGGCCAGACAAAAATGTTGTAATTGATTTACAAATGCAAATGTCTTTTTCTCTGCATGTGTGTGTGGGCAGGTAACGCCGCCCACAAGTTACACAACCACGCTCCCCCTTCCCATCCCTGCCCGCCTCCTGCACTCCTGAACTGTTTTAATCCTCTTGGTGTCTCATGAGAATAGTGGGGCTTATACAATTTCAGGCACGTACCGAATTTGTCGCTTATCTTTGGGCCCATTTTAAATTTTGCTCTTGTCTCTAGTTGCCATTGTTGTTGTTGTTGTTGTTGTTGCTGTTGCTGTTTGATGTTGTCGTTGCCATTGTTGTTAATACTAATTTGGTTGTTGGGCACTGCTGATGATATTATTGCCACCGATGTTCTGTAGAGAAGTAGGAGGAGGTAGACCCTCTGAGGTTTGGGGGTAATTTAATTCGTGCAACTTCTTCAATTTGCTTTGCAATTGGTATTAAATTCCCCTACAAATTAGGCAAATTCTCTCGAATTTCTACAAATATTTCCAAACAATTTAAGTTAATCAATTTGGATCTAACTTTACGTAGGTATTAAGTTAAAGCGATGCGACATTTTATGACAAGCGTAACAAGATAAAATTGACAAGCGAATCGAGTTCCATGAATAAAACATATATTCATCATACTTCACTGTCAATAGGGAACTATTTATGGGTCGTAACTTGATAGTATAACAGTTTTATGCGCTGCTTAGGGAGTATGACAGTTTAGGCACGCAAGTCGTGACAATTCAATGAAGCTATTCGCGATCTACATAATATATATATAGAGCTATATAGCTGTTATTTCGTGCAGTATTACGAATTCTGTGCAACATTCTGCGAATTATTCCTAGAACTTCATGACTCTCCAACCCCCATATCATTTATATAACTAGCACAATCCCTGCAACTTGATTAAGTTTACTTAATTTTCTGCTTAACCATAAAGAATTTAGCTAGCTTCTCACACATATCGCCGTAGTTTTTCAGCGTATACGGTAAAATGGTGTGTCAGCACTCCCGGAACCTTGAAGCGTGTCGGGGTCGCTGCTATAAATCCGACTACTGTGCCCGCTGCTCGGCACGTACTGCTTGGAAATGGAAGTTGAAAATGGAAATTGAGAGGAACAAATTGTTAGAAGGTAGGAGGTCTCTCTCCCCCTCCCCCTCCCCCTGCCCCCTGCACTCAGTCTACACGCTTATTTGACAGTTTATCAGCTGGTGCTAACAAAAAATTCGAGACTTGTCTGGTCTCATGTGCCTTTTTGGCTACTTCGTTGTCTGCCTTTTTCTCGCGCTCTTTCGCCTGTTTTATTTGTTTTCCACCTTTTCGTTTGGCATCAACTTGCGAATTCTTGTGAATTTTTTTATGATTTCACTTTGTACGCTCACGTCTAATATACAACACATATAGTATGTATTTATAACAGATCTATTTTATCAGTTGTTCGCTTTGTTGTCGCTGCTGCTGCTGCTGCTGCTGCTCCTGCTGCTGCAGAGCATATGTTGCCGCCCAGCAACAACAACAATTGCTGCAGTTCGAGTTGCCTTAACGAGGCGCCAACAAATGGGGAATATATTTAAATACGATATATAGAAATACAGTTGTTGTTGTGCGTGTGTGTCTATAGATAAGTATTTATATTTACGAGCGTGAGTATTTAGAGCAGACTACAATATACACTGCACAGCAAGCGAAGAGTTCTAAACAAACAATAAAATTATTATACAAAATTTCACAATAGTTGATTGTTATTTACAAGAATTTTATTTATGGAAAATGTAATAATACTATAAGGTTTTATAATAAGCAAACACTCGGCGCTCGCTTCGTAAACACGCAGAAATTGCTTTGGAAAATCAAAAAAAAAAGAAATCAATCAAATTTCCCTTCAATCGATCACGTTATATTTCTGTTGTGCAGTGTCGAAAATCTGCAGATGTCTATAGAGCATCCCATAGAAAATCGGACGATTATTTCCGTCGAAAACGATTCTCCGTTTTCCTTTCGATTTAATTTTTTTTTTAATTTTTTTTTTTTTTTTTTGGGATTTTTTGCAATCCAATTTGGGGAATTGTTATTAAGCGATATTCGACTGTGTTTGCAAATTTACTTAATATTTAAAAGCGAAATTAATAAACAATAAAAACGAGTAAATTGTAAATTGTCGCACCTTTCTGGCTGAGCTGCTTTCGATATCAGCGAAAAATTCTTTATTTGTATTGCTTGTTGTTGTTGCTGCTGCTGCTGCTGTTGTTCTCGTTGTTGACGTCGGCTGTTTATATGATTATTTTTATTGTGGTTGTTGCTGTTGTTGTTGTTGTTGTTTTAAGCGTCTTTGCGCCGGTTCTTGCTTTATTTGTTGTTGTTGCTGTTGTGTGTTGTCGTTGTTGATTGTACGCTTTGGTAAAGCCAATTTAAGCTTTTAATCAGCGTTGCTTTTTACACTCACACACACACACACACTAACACACTCTCACACACAGGCACATGCGGGCGCCCTGCATTTGCATTTGTTACTTATTTTGTGTCGGTGTTGTTGTTGTATTTATTTCGCAAATTCTGTTGCTGCATACGCGCTTTTTTTTAACGCGTGCCAAATTCTGAACTTGAACGTGCTTGATTGAATCAAGCAGGCGCGCGCACTCCGTCGCAGCGATACGTAGTTGCCGCGAATGCCGAGTAACTGTAACTGCCGACAGCAGCAGCGTCGCACCGTCGTCGTCGTCGTCGTCGTCGTCGTCGCCGTCGAGCGTGTGAACAGAACAGCGTCGTCTGCGATACTTGTGCAAAAATTTGCTACAAAAGATGCCGCCAATGGGCCAGACGAACGTTTGCGCTCAAACGCTATGTTCGAGCGACTTCTCACTCGGTTCGACTGTGTTCGGCAGCGCCGGCGTTGTGTGGGTGCGCGTGCCGACGTCATCGATGCTGTTCGCTGCGAACATGTTGAAGTTCGATGTGTTGCGCTCAAACTTCTTTGCTCTCGCAAACTGTTGCCGTTTTCGAGCATGTGTGGAGTGTTTGTTTGCCAGTTTGTTTGTGTGCGTGTTGTTTGGGGCGGCATGCGTTTTACTCGGCTTGGTTTCGGTTTTCGTGCACGGCATGCGAAAGTGCCAAGCAGCGAACGCAAATTGCTTGAGTAGGTTGGTAGGTCACTGCCTTGCGCGTGTGTGTGTGTGTGTGTGTGCGTCGCGATGGGGTTGCGTCTATGTCTGCGCTTAAGTTCATTAACGGCGGCCGTTTCGCGCAACAGTTCGGGGCAGCGCCACAAGCATAGTGTAACGGTATGCCACATACAAGACACACTCACACTCACACATGCACGCACACAGCTGTCCGTGCCGTTAGTTAGTTGTAAGAGATACTCACAGTTTTCGGGACTGATTGCTCGCTCTATTTGCTGCCTGTGAGTCGCAGAAGTGGAATGAATGGCACTGAAATTGTGCAAATGTTGTTTTCCTGTCTTCCACCCCCCTCTCCCCTTTCCCCTCGCCGACCACCCCCCCCTGATTCTCTCCCCCACTTTGCCCATGTTATTCTCCCCGCTTACCATTCAAATCTGCGGCCATAGACTTGATAGATATTATTTGCACGTGCTTGTCTAGATTGTATTTGATGAAGATGATAATGAGGTTGATGCAGATGATGATGTTGATCATGGGGATGGGGATGATGATGGAAATAAAGCAAACTTTCAGCGAAAAAGGGTTTCCAAAGAGGGACCAAACTTTTGTGTTTACTATACAATAAAATCCTGGTAAACCCGAATTTAGTTTATGTTTACAATGCTGTAAATAAACAAATGTGGACAGTATTGTGGAGAATCAGCGTTATTCGATTGGAAAATACGGCGAATTTCCTTGGTAAGTCAGCCTAAAAAAAAAACGAATCCTTAAAGTGAATATATAAATTGAAAATGATTTTTCTTTTATTGCTCATATACTGGGTTAACTGCTTTAAACTTTACGGAAGCAAAGTTCTTAAAAATTCAAAAGAAATTTAAATTGTTTTAAAATTTACTGATAAAATGCAAAATTTCAAGTAGCTTGGTTAGTTAAATTGAAGTCTCTAGTTAATTATATGCTGGGTACTTTGGGTTATTCTATTAGAATTTGTTTTTCAAAAAATAATGTTTTATAGATAATATGCCATACTTTTGGGTCCCTAGCAGGGCTGACAGATGAACCTTTTTATACCCTTGCAGAGGGTATATTTATTTTGGCCAGAAGTTTGCAACGCACATTAGAAGATATTTCCGACTCTTTTAAGTATATATATTTTAGCCACGTCCGTCTGTCCGTCTGTCCGCCTGTCCGTCCGTTTGTTGCAACGCAAACTAGTCCCTCAGTTTTAGAGCTATCTTAATAAAATTTGGTATACATGGTTCTTATTTCTGCGCGCAGTATATAAGTTGGAACGAGTCAGATTGGACCCATATATCGTATAGCTGTCACAGAGCCTATCGGCCGACTTTCATTAGTTTTCATAATATCGCCATAAAACTTTTCTGATATATGTTGTATAAATGCTATAAACATTTTATTCAAATCGGACAGATACATACATACATCATTAAGCTGAAATAGAACCTATGGGCCCATTTAATATTTGGAGTAACTGCAAGGGTATAAAACCTTCGGTTTGCCTAAGATAGGCTTTCTTTCCAGTCTTTCTCGTATCTATCCCTTGATCTATTTCTTTTTTTGAGAGATGTAGCGGGTAGCCCTGGTCTCTAGTAAAATCTAGCTCTGAGTACGTTGCGTTAGTGAAGTAAATTCCCCTTAAAAAACCCACGGAAGTTTAAAACAACTTGCCAAATTTCCTATCTATAACTGTAGCCAGCGCTAAGCTCACTTCTTAATGGAATTGTTTCAACTTGTTGACATTTTATGTGCAAGGGAAAAACGTTCTCTGCTGTATACAAATTAGTTCAGAACGCGCATAGTGAACTCGAAATTGTCTACATTATCGCGTACAGCTTTATTTACCGCATTTGCCGATATTCAAATTTCAAAATTATCTCAATTTTTTGGAAAGGTCAATAAACAATAATTAATTGAGCAGCAGATGGTCGTAATTATTGTCAATTGCGATGCAGGTTTACAGCTTGGCGTGTGCCTGTATCTCTCTCTCTCTCTCTTTCGCTCTCTATGTGTGCGCGTGTGTGTGAATGTGTTTGCCGCAGTTTTGTTGGTATTTTTATGGTCGTCTGTCTGTCCGCCGCGTGCTAATTAAGTGCGTTTTCTAACTGCCCCCAACCATACGCACCGTGGGCCCGGTGCGGCTGGCAGGACTGCCAACTCGCTTGGGGGACTCATTAAGAGCAAATCCCAAATTAATTGGGTATTAGACAAAATGCATTACAGGCTAAGCGAAAAGTCCTGTCTGCGTGTGTGTGTGTGTGTGTGTTGGCCTAGGCCCAGTCAGCTATAAAATGACCAAATGGGTGTGGCGAAGGCCCCATAAAAATACGCAAATAATAAAGAGCCAGTCGAAAACGACTGCCAGCCTGCTTATTGATTCTAGCAGTCTCTCCCCCTCTCTCTCTCGCTCTCCCACCATCTCTTTGAGCAAATGAACCCTGAACCATGTCTGAACTCCAGCTCATCCGGAATCCATTCACAAAACCCAGCCATGGGCTATGGGATCGTAAAAATATTTGTATGCTATAAAAACAGTAATAATTTATACACAAACACATATGTGCGGGCAGTGTGCATAATATATACATATATACATATATGCGTATATGTGTATAGTATGTAAATATGATAGATAGGCAGGTTTCTATTGCAAATATTTGAGAATGTGCCCAAGTCGAGCTTTCTGCTCCATGCTGTATGTTTATTGTTGCCTTTGCTTAGATTATGCAGAAAAGTCAGCAAATTCGAGTTTGACCAATTTTCTGTTTGTATTTCAAAACTGCAGACAACAGAGCAGACAAAGGAACTAAGCCACACACACACACACAGAGACACACACACACACCTACACACAGACGGAAGGACATAAATTGGCATTTTGCTCAGCGAAGGCAGAAAATGTTTTGTTTATTGTTTGGGGTCGCATCTATATTTGTTTGGGGCCCCCAAAGCAGGCGGCGACTTTGAGCCAAGTTTGGACAACAATTTGGATGCCCTTATTAAATGTAAGTTAACATGAATATGAAAATAACCAAGCTGAGCTACTTCTATTTTATGAACTTTAATCGCTTTGGGGCTTATAAAATGCGACAGAAGAGGAGAAAGAGAAAGTTGGGCGCGGGCAGTAGAGAGGCTGTAAATGGTTTATGGCACCCAAAGATTTCTTTTACTTTATTAAAAACATTAATATAGTTTTAATTTATTTTCTATTTGATATGTTTTTTTTAGCTACGTCTCTTTCACATACTATTCCGTCTCGCATAAGTTCTATTTGAACAATAAGCCAACAATAAGTAGTAGTCGCACAGTAGTTTATTCAGCTCTCATTCCAGTAATGCCTCATACCATCAACTTGTTTTACTTCCCCCCACCACCCTCTGCATCCTTTGCCTTGCTGAGCTCCTGCTGTGCTTTCATTGTTATGCGTGGTATGCGCATTTTTGCGTACAAGTAAATGTACTTACGACATGCCTGCGATTTATTTGACTACACACACACAGTGACACTTGTGGGTGCGGGTGTGCGGGTGTGTGTTTGTGCAAATTAACCCAGTCACGTAGTGCGCTTAGGCGGGCCTAATCAAATAAACGCACCAAATTAAACAACAGCCGCAAAAACAACAAAAAGCAAGGCAAGAAGAACAAGAAGAACAACAACAAGGGAGGGGGAGGAGGAGAAAGCGAAAGCGACAAGTAAATATATGAGTTTGACACCTCGACACCAGATTGCACAGACAAATAGACGGAGCAAGAGAGAGAGAGAGAGAGAGAGAGTGAGCGGGTGATAGAGTTAAGTTAGGCATGCCGTGTATTTATTTAGCCCACTTAACAAGGACGGCGCGCAACGCACAATGCTGTGCTATGCTTTGCGGCCTGATATACCCTGTAATTGTAGGTGAAGAAAGAAAAGGAAGGCTAAGGGGATGTGAGCTTAATAAATGCTGTTATAGCACAGCAAAAGAGATAGACGGAAACGAGATCTTACGAAGTAATCCAACTATGCAGTTAAAGAATTCAAATTTCTCACTGAAAAAATATTTTAAAAATAATTTTTTAATTGTCATTAAAATTTCATGATAATTGCTTGATAAATGTTAAAGTTATTGAGTATTTTATAACATGAACTTAATTGAAAAGAAGCTTAAGTTATTTGTATTATTTTCTGCCCATTTTTACAGGGCATCCTTTATGGTCCATCAAGCTGCTAGCCTCGATTAGACCTCACTAATTTGCTTTCTTTTTGGCCTAGCTGATTTTTTTTTGTAGTTGTTGTAGTTGTTCTCTTGGCCCAGCGATAAGTTGTTGCAGCTGACGTCATATTAATTATACGACACGTTGCGAGGCAGTAGAAGCAACCGAAGTAGTAGAAGGGGCAGCCAATTGTGTGGCACACACAGATTCAATCGGATTGCAGGGCGACTCAAATGTTGAGTGTGTGTGTGCCACACAACTTGAGTGAAGTGTGCGTTCGTTGTCTGCCGGCCAACTCGAGTGTGTCTGAGGCCCAAATGAGCCATCAACTTGTGCCCCACTCGCCCCGAGCTACGGCAACGTGCGTTGCCAAGTTGTTTACATGCTCGTTGTTGTTGCTGTTGTTGTTGTTGTTGCGTTGTTGTTGATTCTTTTAACATGGCTGCTCTGTTTACTAGACGCGCAGCACGTGCTGACAGAGCACCCCATCCGCTGCCGCTGCCGCTGCCGCTGCCGTTTCCTACCCCGACTCCGATACCGGGCCGAAGCATGTCCGCTTGTTGTTGCCGCTTTGGGTTATGCGCCTGTTCCTGGTGCATGCATATTTCATATGGCCATAAGCCGAAGATGTTGCTGCCGCTGACGCTGTCGATGCCGATGCTGTTGCTGTTGCTGTTGCTGCTGTCTCAGCGCGCGTCGTCTCAGGCCGCCACTAATCGCAATTGCCAAAAGGGGCAGCGCGGGCACATCATTATTTTTAGCTTCAGTTGAAGTTGGGTTTGCTTTGCTTTGGTTTGTCCGCCCCCGACCCTCGTTAGTTACTTATTTATTTATTAATGTTGTTCCTTTTTGTAGGGGGAGGGGGTAATTCCCCAACTGCCGCACGTTAATTCCAATTGTTGTTGCAGTGCTAAAAAGAAACTTCAAGATTTGCAATTTTCAATTTTCCTGCCGCATTTTTCTGGCGCACACGATTTTATAATCAACAAGTCCGTTTTGCACTCAACGCCAGGCGGCTTAGTTTGCCTGACTTTTGCCTCCTTCGCTGCCAATTGGAGTCGCCCCCTCTGTCTACCTTTGCTCTTGCCAAAAAAATACAAAGCACACATAGTGATAGGGGAAGAGACAGAAGAAGGTAGATTCGTAACTGGGCAAAGCAAAAAGCTGACTATCTTTACGTATCCCAAGTAAGCTTCGAACAAAGGCTTAGGACTTGTTAGTTACGGAATTTATTGATGGGCATGTAAGGCTAGGCATCATCTCTGCATGGACATAGCCTACTTTCGGTATTTGATGTTTTCCCAGGCAATATATCAGGCAAAAGACAAGGCAAAAAAACCTGCTCCAGTTCCGGTTGTCATGTGTGCTAAGTAGGCTAGCTCTTTAATCCTTGTGGTTGTGGTTGGGCAAAGGGGCAAACTCATAAAGTACTTCAGCTATTTAAATAAAATTTTTGTAACATATCAAAGTTGTTCAGCTCTTGAAAGACAACAGATAAAATTTTAAAAAAAAGTGCAGTTAAGCACTAAATAAAACAAGTAACGAAAGCTATTGTCGAGAGCGCCCGACAGTAAGATACCATTCGACAAGTTTTTAAAAAAATTATCACACTTTTATTTCCATTAAAAAACTCTGCTTAAGTTCCACTGCCAACTATTGTTCCAATTAAAGCTGTAACTTCAATACTTCCCATAATAATCGTAAATTATCGATTTGCGTGGGCGGTGGGCGTGGCATCAAAAATTTAAATTAAACTCTATCTACCTATGGTGCATATATGTAGTGAAATTTGGTATCTCTATCTTTTGTTATAGCTGAGATCCAGACGTTCAAACGGACAGACCGACGGAGATGGCTCAATGAGTCAGAATATATGTATATACTTTGTTTGGTCGACCACGCCTCCTTCTGCCTTTTACATGCATTTACACAAACTTAGAATGGTATAAAAATATAACAAACTATTTTAACTCAACTAGTTGTTAAAAGCTGATTAAATTTGGCTCAAATAAAGCTCCAATTAAAATGTTTCAAAATCAAAGTAGTTCAACCCAGAACTAAGCCCTGTTTAAATTTATTGCAGCCATAACTCATTAAGCACTTCAAGAATAGTGATTAAATTACTCTCATTCGACTTTCGTTAGACAATGAAATTACTTTGCTTGCGAAATGAGGTCAAGCCGGGCTCAAAGCAGTTTGAAAACCTCTTAAAACGACCACATTACGTTGAGATATTAAACTGCGCAGTCATAACTTGAAAACGTAATCAAACTGGTCGACTTTAATGTGAAGTATTTCGTATTTGGGCTTTAAAATCGATTCAGAGCGGGATGAAAGTAACCCACAGTAATGAGATGCAACTGTCTTAATTGAAAGTGACATCGCAGACAGACCATTTATGGGCCATTTTCTGCTTTGTTAACTTCGAGACAACGTGATGAAATACACAGGCAGCGAGACGGAGCGGAAGAGAGGAGGAAGAGAGAGGGTGGGGTAGGGGAAGAATGACAAGGCGAATGTTTTAATTTTTGTTGCTTAACTTTAAGATTTGTTTATTTCATTATTTATTGCACAGAAATATTTCGCTTATTATCTAAACAGTGACAAATCACACCCAGATTCGTGATTCGTAATTCGTGATTCGTGTCATTCATTCGATCATTATTTTGGTTTCTACTTTTACTTAATATGTGCGTGCGTGCGTCTGTCTTGCTTGCTGTGGTGTTATATAACACGCCCACAGGCGTGGCCCCACAGGGACGGGGGCAGGGGCGTGGCACGGGCTTTCCCATTAGACAAAAGGATGCCGCGTGCGGCGCTTGGCCTTGACGGGATACTCGTAGCCCTCGAAGTCATCGTCGAGCTCATCCTGCTCGTGATAATGATGACTGTGACTGCTGCGATGATGCTTCTTGGGTTCCTTGTGCTCCTTGTGCTCCTTGACCGGCACCGGTATGGGTAGCGGCACTTTCTTTATGACCGTCTTGGTGTGCACATGCGTGTGATGCTTCACCGGCACGTGGATGCGTATCCTGTGGAATGTGAATGGGATGCTCAATGTGAATGGCCATGCGAATGACATTGGATACATGCAGGAATACTCGTCGCACACATGGCACTATGCATGAGTGTGGGCGAGGTGGGCGGGGGGCGGTTGGTAGAACATGTCGTTAAAGGCGTGGCCGTTACACTTACTTAAGCTTCTCGTTTGATGGATGGCCGCTTGTCAGGACAAACATCATGCATGTGATAAACAGCAAACTTAATGCCTGCAAGGAAGAAACAAAAACACGAGTAAATTAAACAACAACAGCAACAACAACAGCAGCAGCAGCCGCACGGCAGACAGAGCAGCGAGTGGCAACAAGAAATCATGGCACAAGAGATTGGCACCGCGACGCCCAATGCGGCGTATGCGTGATAAAAACTTTAGTGTCTATAAACAGAACAATATAATTAGCATAATGCTGATGCTTATGCCTTATTATGGGGCCAGCAAATCTGATTTTGATTGCAGCACTTCATGTGGGCGTGGCTCAGTCCTTAAGCTTCACTGTAATTACGGCGCAAGCCCAGGCCTCCACGTCGCGTAATGACAATCCCGCCAATCTGTTTCTGTATCGATTTTCAAAGAAAATTTCAGTATTTTCTTTAGCCTCAGCCCGCAGCATATTCAATTAGCAGCAGAATGTAAATGAAAACGAAATTGAAATTTAAAAACGGAAAGCTGAAAACTGAAAACAGAAAATTGAAAATTGCTTTTGAGTGTTTTTCTCATCACTTTCCAACTCATTAAATAAACCATCGAGGCATTGCGAGCCATGTGGCCGGCGGCCAGCGAGCATATTGGTTAATAGACAAGCCGAGTGTTAATATCTTTACTTCATTTAGAAATATTTTAAAGTGTTTTGTTTGGCTAAGAAGTGACCTAGAGGGAAAGGGAAACTGTTTTAATTGAATTTTCTAAATTAAATTCGGAAAAATAAAAGAAATGTTAAGAAGTGCCTTGTTAAAATGGAACCAGGCCTTATTCTTTTCGCAGAGCAATTTGCAGTGCTGTTAGTTCCTTAAAAATTTCACGACATTTAACAAAATATTGAAAATTCATTGCACAACTGACTAAGATGGAAACCATAAGCCATATATAAATATATTCTTGTTCAATATCCCTCGCCGAGTCGATTGAGCCATGTCTGTCGGTCCGTCTGTCTGTCTGTCCGTTTGGATCTCAGAGACCGAAAAAGCCTGAGCCACCAAATTTGGGGACAACACACGTGTCGGTCACAAGCTCTCAAAGATGTTTTGAATTTGCGCCACGCCTACTTTCGCCCCCGTAATCTATCGAACTCGAATAACACGCGCAATTCTTAAGCTACAGGATTTAGTTTGAGTGTGTATGATAAACACCATCCCCAAACGATCACTGATAATTTGGTTACGATCGGACAGTAAATTTTAGTGTTAAAATTTGTTGTTATAATAGAACTAGAGCTTCTTTCTGGCTGTATCTTTAAGAAAATTTCTGTGCTGTTATTTTTTAACATTTTCACGACTTTTCACAAAGGATATCTCATAAAAAATAGTGAAAATTCATTGCAGAACTATGGCGGAAAATCACTCGAGAACTCTCTGTAGACATGGCTTAATTTAATTACTGGACTGACTGAAGCCACTTGAGGGCCCTTTGGAGACTGCATGATTAACGCTTGATTAAATATGGAAGGGTGTCCACTGTAGCGCATAAATTAATAATTAATTTCGTTCGAATCTTTTTTCATTTGTTCATTACACGCGCGATTGCAGTCGATGTATTCGTTGCGACACAAGACAAAAAACAATTTAAATATTTTATATTTGTTTTTGCGGTTTGTGAGTGCCTGTGTGTGTGTGTGTGTGTGTGTGTGTGTGTGAGCGAGTTTGAGTGTACTTTCTAAGCTGGTTTCGGGTGTTTTGTTTATCTCTCTGGGGGTATTTAATTTTTGCATAATTTACGTTCGATGAACTCATTAGTTGTTGCTGTTGTTGTTGTTGCTGTTTATTTTTCTGTTGATTAATTGAAAACGGCGTCGGGGGAAAATGAGTTGGCCATAGCCAGCGTAAAACAAGGATAATGCTGCATTAACTTTGCCACTTTTAGAGCGTTTTTGCTGATACTTTCAACACACTTTGTTGTTTTTCTGGTATGTTTGCTGTACATTCTTTGTTGATGTAATTAACACTTACTCCTTGGGGGAAATGCATTTTATTCACACCGTTCTTAACACGTTGTCGACTATACTGTTTTATTGTGTTTTATATTATATTTTGTTTTTTTTTTTCGGCTTTCGACTAGGTTCCGATACGATATCGTTTTGTTTTGCTTTGTTTGGGCTATGCGGGGCACTTCGAGGCGCAACCTTGCAGCGTCTAACGTAGAAATGAAATTGCACTGGGACCTGGCGTTGTTCGTCGCTTAAATATAAAAAAATCAAAGAAAAAAATAAATTGGTGCTACAGTGAAACGTGCCGCAGCGCTCGCAATGAAGACTTTGGCAACAAGTGAGAGGCAGACAGAGAGAGAGAGAGAGAGAGAGAGAGAGAGCGGGAGATAGAGTGCATGTGAGAGGGAGAGAGTAAGAGAGCGTGGCAACAACAATGTAATCACATGAAGTAAGTAAAACAAAAACATAATCAACAGACACCGGCTGCAAAACTTGACCAGCTTAGGCTATGCTGCTGGGTGCCGGATGGAGGGGTGTATATATAGGGAGCGACACGGGGGTACCGTGTATTTGCAGTGTGTGCGACAACAAGCAGCGTGGCGGAGCAAGTGCTGCAAAGCGTGGCACACACCAATGGGAAATGATTTGCTTTCAAGGCGACTAGCAAAGACGCTGCAAGTGGATTAGCCAAAGTTAAGTGTTGCATATGAAATTATATACCATATATATCTAAGATTATGTTAGCTTAATTTAAAAAAATGTAATTTCTTTTAAAGCCAACTCATTGTTTGCCATAATAAATAAAAATAAAACACTTTAAAAATCAATAAAATATTTTCTAATTAAATTTAAGCTATTTATTTTAAATGTTATACACATTTTCGCTTTAAACGCTATAAAAATTGTATATAAAATATTTTTAATTTCATTTAAGTTTTGTATTTTTAGTTTAATTTATATTTCCAATTTTCAGCCAATGGGCTTACAGTGGGTATCCGGTAGAGCAGCTTCAAGCAAGTCTTCACTGACAGTGAAAAAGCAACTACAATTACAATTGCAACTACAACTACAATTACAGCTACAGTTACAACAATAACAACAGCAACAGCAACAACAACCGCAACACGACGGCAAACGGCAACAAAGTAAAACGCACAGTGGCAATCACATTAGCCAAACAGTGCTCGCACAGTGGGCTGGGAACCGCCTCGAATGAATGCCAACCACATTGTGAAAAGCCGCCAAACATGCTGCAAGCCGCAATGTCGGGATGGAGAATGGAGCGGCGGGGCAGCTGGTGGCGAGCTGCGGCGGCAACTGGCAGCGCCAAAGTCAAAAGCGTAATTGAAGCTTGTGCCTCAGTTAAACGTCGGTGATTATGTCTGCTGGCTTTTCATGGGGAGCCCCATGAGCGGCCGCAGACGAACAACAATTGAGGCAACAACAACGAGAGAAGCAACATTTGGTAGCAGGTTCAAGTTGCCACAAGGATTATGCAGCCCAAAGCAGCGCTTCCTGGTTGCCTAAAAGCCCGCAACCGAAACTGTAACCGTAACGCTAACCGAAAAGGCCAACACAGAAAACCCAACAATAGCAGCAACAACAACAAAAGAAAACCCCAACTAAACCCAAAGCGAAGCGAACTGAAACTGAATTTGAAACTGAAACCGAATAAAACATTTGATTTTTACCATTTGCCTCCACTAACGAAGTCAGCGCAAATTGAGTTGTGTGGCACGTTGAAATATGTCGCCGTTGCGGCATGTCTTCATGCCTCTCCCCCTCTTCTTCTCTTCTTCTCTCCTCCTCTTCTCCTGCCCCTGCTCCTCTGGCCACCCACCTGAATTGACAGATTTTGACAGCGGCAATTTAAATGTGCAACGAGGCAGCTGCAATGTGGCAACGTCATGAAGTTGCAATTTCATTTGATTGGCAACGCCATTCTGGCCAGCGGGAGATTTTCATCTAATGGGTAATCCATCTAAAGCAGGAAGCGATAAGCCTAATGAGACCAGTGTGGGAGGCGAGGGGAGCAACGGTGGGAAGGAAGAGAGACGAAACCTCTGTAAAACCTATCAGGCGGTCTATTAGCAGATGATTTCGATTGGTTTGCCAGCAAATAAAGGATCGAAGAGCTTTGGTGGCACATCAATTCGAAGTGATTGCATTTTGAAAACAAGAAATTTTGTCCTTGTGGCTAGAGTTTTGTAATAGTTATAGTATCTCTTTTATATAAATTTGATTATTGACTTTCTTAACTAAATTGATGGAGACTAAAATTTTTGCACTCTTAGTAAAACAAATTTGTTCGATTCTTCTATTATTGAGAAAACGGAATATCAAGCTTGTGTAAATGTATGTAACAGTCTTATGCCTGGCAGATATGTCAAAGCATATATTTATAATTGATCTGGATTACTGGACGATTTTATGCTAAAGACATTGACATCACAAGAATCGGGAAACATATTTTGGTGGGTTTTTTGAGAATGTGTAAAGGGTATCTTATCAATATTTTATGCTATTCTTTTACAATAAATAAATAAAGAAATCTTTATTAGTTCATTTGTCCATGTGTTCAAGTATTTATCGAATTAAAATTATAATTTAATGTTTTTCACATATTTCGAAGTTTTTTCCCAGTTGTCAATACTACAAAACTTCCATTCAAAATTTTTAAAAAATTCTCAAAACCTAAGTTTACGATCTAAGCTAATTAAGAAAGTATAAAAATCGATGCCAATTAAGTTTTAAAATAGACTTGCGAACTATAACGGAAATATACCCGGCTTTTTGGTGAACATACAATAACAATAAGATACTCTAGCTTTATGATCGCAGTTGAGCTCCCCTCTGCAGGCCTCTCACTGAGCATAACATGCATTGTTTAGAGTCTTTTGCGCACTTTCGTAGCCATTAACTGCTTGGACTCATCAACTGGTTTTAGGCCCATTTTCCGACTGTGATTGCATAAGAGTCGCAACAATGGCAAAACGACACTTGGACTCGGTCAGCGGCTCATCCATCTGTATGTATGTGCGTGTGTGTGTGTGCGTTTGTGTATATGTGTTGACTCAACTATGGCACGAAATTTTCCGGCCAAATTAGCAGCTCGAAAATAGCAACAATTGCGTTTTCACTTTTTCTACGTGATATAACAATCGAATGCCAATGATATATGGGTTGTTAGTACACGCTGTAATTATATTGGAACAGTCGTTAATACGTATATAAATATATCATACATATATGGATATAATGATATATATTCGCAGTGATTTATTGCACTGACCAATCCCGCTCGTTTGCTGCTGCGGTATTTCTCTCTCTCTCTCTTAATCGTATTTCGTTTGGCATTTCGGAATTTCTATTGTAGGCAGCAATTAAAACGGATGATATAATTCGAGTTTGGTTCGTAACAGAAAATCAAAATCCCAATTGCTTGGGTTAACAAATTGCAACCGGTTATTGGTAGCGGTTAGCGGGTTTGCGAACCGGGTATCGCCTGCGTGTCGGCCGCGTATCTTAGTCGATTCATGCAAGTTGGCCGACGGTTTTGGTATCCGGTTACGACCACGGTGCGTATACATAATTTAAAAGCAGCCGAGTGTCAAAATAAAGATATTATTAATTGAACAGCATGGGCAGAGCAATGCACCAAAAGCGTTTGTTCGCCAGGTCATTAGCAGCGAATTTAGTGAATGTGACAACGACAACAATTGCGGAAGCAACAGCAACAGCAACAACCACTGAAAGCCTTTCAATCAATCTGCCCGTCAATATTTGTGCAATCAAAGTTGGCCCAAGGCCAAGGGACGCGTTCGCTCAATCAATTGGCCAAGGCAATTGGCTTACACAAAAGGAAATTTTGTTTATACCTTGACATTCTTGGTAATTTTTCATTAAAGAACTGCAATGTTGTCGACCTTTTTATGTAGGTGGGTTCAGAGGACACTAGAAAATTTTACCATACAATAATGTGTAGTTTCTTTAAGTCGTAACTTTTTTAAGAAAAGTCAATATGGTGCCTGAAAAAAAGAATAATATCCATACCACAACAACTTCAAAGCAAAATGATTGAAAATATCATCAATAAACCCACATTTGGTGAACCTGTTGACCAAGCGGCGCCACAAAGCAATAACGAAGCTAAAAGTAACGAAACGAAAAGCAACGAAAGGAAATGCCGAGAAAGCCTTTCGCTTTTGCAACGAGGGTGGGCACTGAAATTGTGGGTGTGCATTACAGTAGAAATCCAATTCTCTCTAGCAAATATAAAATATATTTTAATTTTTAAATATTTAAAACATTTATTAATTTTTTTTTAATAAGTTTATTATGGGAAATTGTCAGTAAAATATAAGATTTTCAAGATTGAATAAATTGATTTAAACGAGTCTTTTTTCTATAGCAATTGAAATATGTATAATATTGTAAACACATTGAGCTACCCTCGCGAGCGCAGCGTAACAAGCGTGGCGACCAAAAAAAAAAAGGATTATCGCATTGCGCCTCCCGGAAACCAATACATCAGCCGCTGTTGTCTTCATTTCCTTTACAAATAAATTTTCACTTAACTATGTCGGCCGAGTGGCATGCAACATTCAATCCGCTGCCGTTGCCGTTGCCTGTATGTACCGTTAGTACTGGCGCTCATGTCCCATGTCTCGTGTCCCATGTTCATGTCCATGTTGAATTGAATCCGAAGCAGGCATTGTTTTCTGCGGTCGTTGTTGTTGTTGCTGTTGCTGTTGCTGCTGTGACACAATTTTCCCGTTCGGCTCGTAAATTCAATTGACGGAAGCGCGTTAAACTTGCAACAGCTGCCTCACTGAAGTTGCATGCCACGCAAATTTGTCGCAAATTTATGCATTATGCATTATTTGCATAGCCAACTCGACTCGACTTGGCTCCACTTGGTTTGCCTTGCTCTCGGTTTCGGTTTCGGTTTCGCTTTTGGTTTTGGTTTTGTTTTCATTTACGTTTTCCATTTCGTTGGTTATTTATGGCAGCGCCAAAGACGCATTCATGTCCTGGCCAGAAACCAAGCTAAGCTTGCGCACCTCCACCTCTAGCCTAGCCTAGCCTGGCTGCCGCATAGTTTTGTTGACAAGGCCACTGGCCAAGCGGCAACCGGTTTTTGCTGAGCCAAGCGGTAGCTGGCAGTAAGCAGCAAGTGGCAAGTAGCAAGTGGCAAGTGGCAAGTGGCAAGCGCCAAGACATTTGGCAAGTTCAGCAAACTTTTGCTATTGCCACAACACTCACTCACACACACACACACATTGAGGGAGGTGGGATGGGGCGAGTGGTAGCACTTGTCTGAATGGCCATAAATTCAATGCTCTCTTGGCCATAAAACGTACTGCATATAGCACAAAATCTTATGCTGTCTGACCTACCTACCTAGCCCGTCCCCTTCCCCTTACGACACATCGACACCTGCGAAATCCAAACTAAACTTGCCCTCTCCGAAATAAACACCAATACTTTGCCGCAAATGAACTCAATGCCACGTTGGATTTATGGCCAGTCTCCGGTTTGCTATTGCTGTTGCTGCTGTTGTTGTTGTTGCGGCTTTGTTGCGTGTGTCCATTTGTGGTCGAGAGTGTGTGTGTGTGTGTGTGTGTGTGTGTGTGTGCTGCAAGGTCATTCTGATGAAGTCAGCTAGTATCGCAGTATCATGCTCTCATGTGCTTAACGCTTTGCCTTTCCAACCACAACGCAAGCCAATTGCAAGCTAAACTTTGCTCTTACTCTTTCGCTCTTTTGGTCATTTTTTTATCTATCTATCTATCTATCTATCTCTAACGATTTTTTTTTTTTTTTTGGTGGCGCCAAACTGGCACAAGGAGCGCTGGCATGTTGCAAGCTGTAAAGTGAGTGGAAAAAGAGTTAGTTGCAAGTTGCTTTGCTGTTTGAGATTGTTGTGGATTAAAGTGAGTTGAGAGCGGCTTAAATTGCTTTAAATATGTATGGGACTGAATACCTAAACGAAAGAAGAACAAGTAAGAAAGGTACAGTCGAACGACGAACTTTGTAGTTGCGCTCCAGAAGTGTCAATAGATGGCGCGAGAGTGCGAGACATATGTACAAATACAGACACACACATTGCAATGACGCGGGGTTGCGGAACTATAAAAACGTTTTCTTAAATAACTTTTGTGTGTATGGAAGCATAATGTCAAATTTGGCGTCTCTAGCTTTTAAAATAGCTGAGATCTCGACGTTTATACGACAGACGGACAGACAGATGGACATGGCTCAATCGACTCGACTAGTGATTCTGAGCAAGAATATATATAGTTTATGGGGTTTTCCACGTCTCATTCTGCTTGTAATTACTTTTGCACAAACTTAGTATACCATTTTTGACCATTTTCGACCATTTTGGTTTAATTAAAAGAGAAATCGTTGAAAGCACCTAAGGGTTTGTAAAGCTTTCTGACTTAAATATTTTTTTATTATGAACTGCATTTACTTTATTCTATAAAATAAACTGCCTGAATCTACTAAAGGTAAGCTATGAAATATTATTAAACATAGTTTGATTGCCTGAAAGCTACAGCTCTGATTAATCGGCCAAGTTTTTGAACCCAAAAAAGATCTATAAAAGCTCCTTAAAGCTTAGCCTTTCTAATAGCTTTCTTCTTAGAAACATTTTTCTCGAAATGTGATGATCTTTAGTTTCAAATTCAGCAGTTGCTATAACTAAACCTTTAACTATCTTTTAGTTCAGCAAAATCGATATATATTTGCGTTGTTCGGTTGCTGGAAAATTGCAGACCTGATTAATCGACCAAGCTTTGAAGACAATCTAAAATGCATCAGGGACTAACGCCATCAAATACTTTACTGTTTAAAATATGTACTTTAAGCTTTAAAAGACAGCCTGAAGCTCCTACTCTCAAAAATGGCCAAAATAAAGCCCAAGTGAATGAAGGATCTTTCAAAGCACCACTAAAGCTAAGCTTTTTCTGTAAGAAGCTTTATCCGCATATTCTAACCACCTAAAGCTCTAAATTGAACTGACCCTCCGAGCTTTTGATTGTCTCTAAAGTCAGCAAAATCGATATATTTGCCTAGTTTGATTGCCTGAAAATTGCAGCTCTGATTAATCGGCCAAGCGCGCTCTCGACTATCTAAAATGGATCTGTGATTAAAGACTTCAACTTTTCACTCAATCAGATTTAAACGTTGCTGATAAAGTGAGAATTGAATACGATAAACAGTTGGACTCTTTTCCGCTGTTGCCACGCTTCATTTCCTCATTCGCGCATTATCCATCAATCAGGCAGTCAATCGATGCACGACGCCGTTGCCGTTGCAGTTGCAGTTGCTGATACGAGGATCCATTAAATATTGTTTATATAGAAATGTGTGTACGGTTGTTACTGCAGAGAGGCGACACATTAAACAATACCGTTTTCATTTGCGTACCGAGTTCAGTGGCAGCAGCTGAGGCAGACAAAGAGCAGGCTGAAAATGGGAAAATTGAAAATGGGAAATTGAATGCCATTAAGTAGTTGATAATTGAAAACGTAAAACGAAGGCCAGGGGCAAACACCCCCCCCCTACTCCTCTCTTCGCCCAGCTGGCAAGTGGAAAAAATAAAGAAAGAGAGAAAAAGAGACAGAGTCAGAGATTGATTTAAATCTTTCCTTTGTTTGTTTTTCCTTTTTTGTATAATTCAGATTACACTTTATTGTTAAGAATGAATTGAATTATTTAGTTGTTGTTTTTTTGTATTTGCTTTTGTGTTTGTTTTTGCATTTTGCTTTTGTTTTACGCATTTCTTTTGTTTTCTTTTTGCTTTCTCATTATTCACTTTAGTTGCTTGTGTGTTTTTTTCGCCCCACGAAAGTTTTGTTTCAACTTTCGCGCAAATTGTGATTGGGTTTTTATTTCTTTCTGGCTTGCTCTCTTAACGTTGCCATCGTCTTTAATCGTAATGATAATAATCGTAATAATCATAATAATAATAATCAGAATAATGCAGTATGACATAATATATATATGTATGTATGTTTGTATCTTTGTTGTTCTTTGTTGTTGGTGTTGCTGTTTTGCTTGCATATTTGTATGTAGTATAAGTTATGCAGGCTATATACGATATATTTGTATAGAGACACAGTTTATATAATTCGATTTACCTAGAAAACAATTTACAAATATATAAAAAACGAATTCATCTAGTTAAACTAAGTATGTAAAAAACGATTTATACGTATCTATATATATACTTAAATATGTATATATCTTCTTCTTCTATTCTTCTCTTGTTCGACTTCATTTATTGTTGTGTCTGCCTAGGCTGCTCCTAGCCTGCCGCTGCATTTCGTTTTCTTTTGTTTTGTTTTGTATTTTATTTTGGTTTTCTGGGAGGATTTGCTCGCTGTGTAACGCACTACAGCATCGATCTGTACGCCAGGTAGGAAAAGCCGAAGGGGAATTGTTTACAGCAGCGCCATAAATATTAAATCGTATTCATGTGCCCGTGTGTGTGTGTGTGTGTGTGTGTGTGAGAGAGTGTGTTTTATTTATGTTCGCGTCTAAAAGCATTTAAAAAAACATTAAAAACCAACCGGAGCGAAAACAATGCGTAGCGCATGCAGAAATAGACGAATAAATGCTGGAAAAAAACAAACGAAAGAAACGAATATTGCGCATACGCTGCGTTGTGCAGGAAACACGTTGAGTGAGTGAGTGAATGAGTGACTAAGAGACTGTAGGTGTGTGTGTGTGTGTTGAAAGATATTTTAGAGTGTGGACAACTAACAGTGGGCACTGTAGCTTGTGACAAACTGAAGCTAACTTGCTCATTCCTTTTCATCATTTGTAACTGTCAGCTGCAGGCACGCCCACGCCCACCTTGTGTGTGGGAGAGTGTGTGTGAGTGTGTGTGTGTGTTTGGTTTGCAATGTGCAACAGTCGTTCTACGGCTACACTTAATCATGTATCATAATGAATGAGATTTATTTAGCTGCTTTCGTATATAAGTTCTGTATATAATTAAGTTCAGTTTTCTTTCTTTCTTTTCTTTTTTTTCTTTTCGTTTTATTTTTTATTTAAAGTCATTTGTTGTGTGTGTATGTTTATAGGGGGAGTTGGTTTTTTGCTTTTGTTTTTTTTTTTTTTTTGTTTCTCTTCTGGTTTCATTTTGTAAATATTGTAACATAATTCATATGCCATTATATGCTAGATTAAATTTAAATTTACTCATGTTCCTTCATCGTCCTTCACGTACTTCTTCACGCACTTCTGCTTCCTTTTGTTTTTTATTATTAAAAATTTAACCATTTCTTTGCACTAAAAACTTAGCATAAAAATTTAACAATATATATATTTATTTCTTGTATATATATTTTATATAGATACTTTTTGTTTTCTTCTTCCTTACTCAACTCAACGCTTAACTTTGCTTGTTGCTGTTGTTGCTGTTGTTGTGGTTGTTGTTGCCAATGCTTTTATCTGCATTCGCATTAGCATGTTGCATGTTGCATGTTTCATGTTTCATGTTGCATGTTTCATTTGAATTCTCATTGGTTTTTTCACAATGCTTTTGCCGGTTTGAAAGCTGCTCCCTTGCTTTGTATAAATTAGAACTAATCTTTATTTGCTATATACATATATATGTATGCATGTATATATATATATATATTTATGTTGTATGTATGTATATATGTGGTGTATATATATAAAGTACTCTTACTTTACTTTAACATTATCTTTAATCTTTTTACTTGTTTATATTTACTTTAAGGCCAAAAATGTCGAACGTAAATTTCTCTTGCAGTTTAGCGGGTAATTCTTATAGGCCCAACCAAATAGTCTATATAGAGCGAGAGAGAAAACAGATGTTGGATATAGGCAGAGATAGAGATAGAGTTAAAGATAGATAGAAATAGTGTCAGGGAAGGAATTGAGAAAGGGGGAGAGTGGGCGGGGCGGGTCGGGGGTGGCTCATAACAAAAACTTGTGGAATTGCAATTGGTAATTTATTTTTGTTGTTTTACAGTTAATTATTATTTATACGTGTATATGTATATAATGTGTATAATTAGTTTATCTAATAATAATTAATGCCTGCCTGCTTAGTTGGGGAGTTGCGTTCTGTTCTGCCTGTCTACCGAAAAATCGTATTTAGCTAATTTGCAATTCAGTAAAAAACGTTCCACATTTTTCTCAGTGTATTTCTGGTATTAGGGGGGAAGCAACGGCTGCTTGGGTAGGAAGCGAGGGTAGGGGCATTTAAGACACACTAATTATCACCTACTATCCGAAGTGTGGTTGTTGTTGTTTTTGTAGTTTCTGTCTATCGCTAGTTTAACTAATGTAGTGTATGTGTGTGTGTGTGTGAGAGAGAGTGTGCGTGAGTGTGTGTGTGTGTGTGTGTGTGTGTGTGTGTTGCGTCTTTGTGTAGTCAGTCGTTTTTTATTTTTGTAAAATTAAGAAGCAGAAAAAACGATTTCCAATCAGCTTATTTGTCTTTAAATGTTGAAAAAGGGTGCGAGAGAGTGAGATAGATAGAGATAAAGGGGGATGGAAGTGAGGGGTGGTGAGCGGGGAGGCTGTCCGGGGTTGTGGCGTGCGGTCCATCAGTCTGTTTGTTTTTTCTTGTTGTTGTTGTTTTTTGTTATTTTTTTTTGTATTTTTTATATTTTTTGTGTTTTTTTTTTTTTTTGTTTTGTTTATTCACTTAGAAGTTTCGCTTAAAACAATAAACTTGTAACTTGATATTACGAGTAGGTTCTCATCGTATATAATTTTCCATTTCATTTAACTTTATCCATTTAGTACAATTTGCTTTCGCTCTATATGTATTGTATGTATATCAAAAGTTTCGTGTTAGCTAAACTATTAAAGTCTGTTAATGCTTTCCTTTCTTTTCTTTTCTTTTCTTTTTCTTATGCTTTTGCGTTTACCTTTACTTGCATTCGTTCTCTTCTTCTTTCGCTTTAAATCTAGTAAACCTTGGAACCGGAATTTTGGGGGGATTTGCTACCATGCTAAATGTAAAATGATCGAAACGAAAACTAGCTATGTTTTTCTCCTTCAATGTCTGTGTGTGTGTGTGTGTGTGTGTGTTTTTGTTGCATGTTGCACGTTTCTGTAAGTGTTAACGTAAATCGTAATCGTAATTATTTTAATCATTAATCATAAACATTATATAAGAACACATTTTTCCGAGATATTCGATTTTGTTTTTCTGTTTTTCTTTTGTTTTTCTCATTTGTTTACAAAAATTTGCAGTATTATAAAAAATGATAATATATATTCATATTCATTAGATATATGTATATATTGTATATATAATACACATGTTTAGTTTACAACAAAAGGCAGAGACAACCTAGTGGGTTAATGGTATATGGTATATGGTATATGGTATATGGGGGAGGCTGGCTTGCAGCCGGAGGAGTAGGGGTAGGGGGCGGCAGGGACAATGAAATCAAAGCTGAGCTCAGTTAAAACGCGCTTTCTGCAATTTTTGTAAAGAAACAAGAACTCTAGTTGTTGTTGTTTTTGAGTTTTACTAAGTTAAGTACTTGGCTAGGGGATGGTGGCGGGGGGCTGAGAACTGAAAACTAATTTCTTCTTCATCTTCTTTTATTTCATCTGCTTTGATTGCGTTATTAAGTTGCGTTTTGCTAAAATGCATTTGACTTTTGTGTGTTTTGTGTGTTTTCTTGTCTGTCTATGAAGCGAAAGATTAACTGAGTTTTACGTTTTACTCTATTCTATTTCCGTTTCCGTTTTTGTTTTTGTTTTTCTGCATTTATTTCTTGTGTTTTGTTTTGATTTTTTTTGTTTTTTGGGGTTCTTGTTCTAGAAAAAAGTATATATAATATTTTTGAAATATTTTCTGCTTTTCTGTTTTGTTATGTTTTTTTTTTTTTTTTTGTAGCTTGCTTTATGTGTAATCTTAAGTGAGTCCTCGGATAGGATCTCATCCTTGGTTGTATGCTAGCTTAGATGATGATAAAGTTCTTTTCCTTTCACTTCTTCTTCTTGTATTTCCTTATGTATTCTTGTTTGTTGTTGCTGCTGCTGCTGCTGTTGTTGTTGTTGTTGTTATTGTTGTTTGCCGCTTCAGTCCTCCAGCTGCAGTTGCTGCTCAGCTGATGTCACCGTTGCCGTTGCCGTTGCCGTCACCGTCGCCGTTTGCGTCGCTGTGGCCGTGGCCAGTATTTGCAGCGGGCAACCGGCGGCAACATCGGCCACAGAACCGGATGATGTATCCATGAATTGCGGCTCTGGTTATGTCAGATCCTGTTGTGAATCTATTGAGAAGAGCTCCTTGTACAGCGCTGGGAACACAACGTTCGGATGCTGCTGCTTAAATTTGCTCAGCGCTTCCATGTGCAAAATCGAAATATCGCTGCAAGTAGAAATGTACAAATTGTTATAAACAATTTGAAATTTATTAGGAATTAACTCTATGGGCTAACCGGAAATTGGGTATGTTATTGAGGAGCGTGTCCAGTACGGTTACATCGCCCTTGAGCGGCGCATGATTCGTTTCCAGCTCCTGCCGTATTGCATTCATGCTCAAATTGAAAAGCCTCTGTATTTCCGTATTGCCGCGTACTCCATTGCGTTCTATATTGCGAAAGAAAATAAGAGATATTATTCAGTTATTCCCATAAGGTATTCTTTGGTGTTCCCTTACCTGGCCAGAGCAGCACTAAGCTCTGATATAGCGCCAGTTCGGTTTCAGTCAGTTTGAGTTCGGCTATCGATTTAGCCGTTTGGAAAATGCGCGACACAAGGCGCATCTCCTCCGAATCGGATGTGTAGAATGCCTCCTGCGGCAGCATCACATCGCCATACAGCACAGCGTTCTGTGAGAGATCTAGCAATCTGGACATGCGAACAATCGCCAGCTCAAACGAGCCCGTCTTCAGCAATAATATCTGTAAAGGAATGACATGAGTGTCTCGTTTTTTTTTTTATTCACTTAAATAACTTACCTGATCATCCTGACTGAGGCGCATAAAGCCAGGTATTAGCTTAGCAAATTCGATAATATTCTGTATCATTTGTGTCAGCTTCTCAGCACAGTCCAGCCAAAGCTCCTCTTGGCCCAGATTTTTGTAGTAGAGTATGCGTGATAGATCCTACAAAAAGAGATTATTATGATATTGTGCTTTGCTTGAGATAAGTCTGTAAAACTAGCCAAGAAGATGAAGTCTGGAAATGATTCCAAGATTGCAAAACTCAGAAAAACCTTGTATATTTGATAACTAGCGCTCGAGCTTTAAGTGAGCACAAATTTGTACAGAAGAGAATACAATATAGAATATAATATCTGATGTATATTATCAGTAAACGTGAGGTAAATTGGTTGAAGAATTGGAAACAGTCGTATACAGTCGAAAAGTAAGTCTGATTCTTATTGAAAGCTTAAGAAATTCAAAAATTTCTTATAATTTTTATAGGTAAATGTCTCTTTTTAAGAAACTAAAGACAAATTAGTGAAACTAGCATATAAAATCGGCCACCAAGTCAAAAACTCATCATGAAGCACTCTGGAAATTCTTTCCTTAGAGAAGCATGATTAAAATCCGTGCAACTATAGTAAACAGTCGTTCATTGAGTTTTGGACGCATTCAGAGCCTTGAAAATTCAGAACACTTCTTGAACTCCTTGCTATACAAGTATATCCTAAGTTCGCACTTACCTGCGGCTTTCGGAACATGTCGTGCACAGACTCCAGTTTGGTATTTGTGTTTGCATGCGCCTCGGCCAGAGTTTTGATCAGCACATCGTTGATATCGCCGTCCGCTGTGGGGAGTTCGGAATGATAGGATTAGCAAGTGCAGACGGACAGTTCAAAGTATCCACATACCATGACTAATAAATTCGGGATCGATCATTGTACTGCGCGGCTCGTATGTGGTGCTGTCCACATAGTCGGCCGATATATCGTATTGCATGGTCTGCTGTGGCGTCACCGAAGCCGAGTAGCCGTAGGGACTGCCGTAGCCGACCTCATTGTTGGAGTACCCGCCGCTGTAGCTGTGTGACAGAGGGGGGAGAGACAGAAGAAGAGGAAGAGAGAAAGAGAGTGGGGGGATAGAGATAGAGCAAGAGAAGAGAGAGAGAGAGAGAAAAGGGTAGACCAATAAATATGTGTAGCGTATCGAGGAGTGAAGAGTCTCATCATATTTCTTTATACTGCACCTATTATAGTTGTTGTGCTGCAGCTGATCGCTGCTCGAGGGCGTCTGTGTATCGTACACGGAGCTATCAGGTGCCGCATCGCTCTGGGCACGCATCTGGGCACGATGGAAACGCACCTCATCCTCAACCTTTTCACGTTGCTTCTTGGACATTCTGCCGAATTTTACAGCTGAAAAAAGAGAAGTGAAATAACAAGAAATCACATAGTTAGCAAGGGAATTGTTGGCTTCAGATACTTTTGTATCTATATCTCAACGAGTGCAGCTATTGATGTATTGATGTATGTAAGAATTAACATGAATATTTGTGTGGCTGCCTGCATCATACCATCACGACTCATTCCCAATTTTAGGCACTTTTGCAGTCTACAGTATTGACAGCGATTCCGATTGACCCGATCGACGACGCATTGCTTGTTGCGCGGACACTGATAATTCACGACGGAACTCTGCGATCGCCGGAAGAATCCCTTGCAGCCCTCACAGGTGATAACGCCGTAGTGCACCCCCGATGATTTGTCGCCACAGACTTTGCATGGAATTATTTCAATTTGAGCTACAAAAATACAGAAAAAAACCAAAAAATTTGTGATTAGTTATATGATCAAGATTCAAGAACATAGGGTATCTTCAGTTGTGGAATATGTTACTATATTGTCACTATATCAAAGTAAACAATGAAATTTTTGTTCAAGAATTTTAAGAATTTTCAAGTAATTTATCTTTCTTTTTATACGTTTACTTTTCTACTTATTCACCCCGATGGACATGTGCAATGATCAAGGCATTAGCTGTGGTGTAAGTCTATAGTATATAGTATAGAGGATAATGTCTAGCTTATCCCACTGTCCCTCCTTCCCCCGCCCAGACCACAATCATAGCCCTTGAATTCGATAAAGGCGTTGTAATTGCCGCCGATTCCCGCACGAGCTGTGGCAGCTACGTATGCAATCGTCTGGCGGATAAATTGACCCCCATCACGGATAAGATAGTCTGCTGCCGCAGTGGCTCTGCCTCACAGACGCAGACGTTGGCCAATGTGGTAACCCATGTAATGAAAACGCTGGAGCGCAGTCTGGATGAGCCTGCGTTGGTCTACGATGCGGCGGCAACATTTCGCAATCAGATCTATAGGCATCGCAATTCGCTGGTGGCCAGTGTCATAGTTGCCGGCTGGGATCGCGTTAAGGGTGGGCAGGTCTATAGTGTACCGATAACGGGAATGCTGGTGCGTGAGCATTGCGCTGTTTCCGGCTCGGGTTCGGTCTTCATACTGGGCTACATTACGGCAGAATATCGGCAGGGCATGTCGGAGAAGGAATGCGTCGAACTGGCCAGAAAAGCGGTGCGTCTGGCCATCATCCATGACAACGCCTCTGGTGGAGTGGTGCGCGTGGGCGTGATTACCAAAGATGGCATGAAGACGGCAGTGTTCACCAAAACGGATGACGAGATTGTTGAGGTCACCAACAAAATCCTATGGACGCTGGAGTTTGGCGAATGGTAGCACTTACGTTCAACGAGGAAAATCTTAGATTGTGTTAGAATAAAGACAATATGGCACTTTGTGTGTGAGAGTTCCTGTCGTTTATACCTACTACACATAAGCTAGATGGGTTCTACAAATTTCTGCCGAAATTGAAGGAGAAAAAGAAATGTCATAAATAGTAAATATTCTTGATCAGTGTCAACAGCGGAATCAATTTGTCTATGTATGTCTGTATGATCATTTAGAACTCGGAGACTATCAGAGCTAAAGTTACTCGACTTAGTGACAATATGTCCTATTATATCACGCAAGTGAAGTATGCCTAAAACCTTTGCCACGCCTCTTGCCGCCCATGCAAATTGAAAACAAGATAGAAAGGCTGCCCTCGGCACTCCGAAGGTTTCATATACTTGCAGTTATTCCAAATATTAAATCGGCCGATAGGTTCTATGGCAGCTTAACGCTATATCTGTCCGATTGTAATGAAAATTGCATAGCATTTAATGGACAAACTTAGACATATATCAGGAAAGTTTCACAACGATATTTTAAAAAATTTGAATGTCTGCCGATAGGTTCTATGAAAGCTATACGATATATGGTTATTTACAGCATGCAGCAATAAATGCATGTATTCATTAAGATAGCTTTAAAACTGAGAGACTAGTTTGCGGAGCAGCAGAAGAATGGACGGACAGACAGACGGACAGACGGACATGGCTAGCTTGACTCCCCTATTGATGCTGATTAAAAATATATGTATATACTTTATGGGATCGGATATGTCTCCTAAGGTGCGTTGCCATTATATACCATCTGCAATGGTATTAAAAGCGATCTGCAAGCGTAATTATAAAACCGAAGAATGAGTTTCAATGCAGCTACCTCTTCATAGTTCTCAATCTATATAATTTATAATCTCTTAAAAGGGTATAATAGATAAGAAACTCCCTCTTTCTCCAGGAAATACGCCTCATTCTTTTGTATAATGTATAGAACGATTGTTCCTTAGGTAAACACGCATTGGAAAGCCCTTTATACCGACAGTGTAAAAGAGTTAGAGGGAAAACTATGCTACATTCTGCCGCTTGCACCCTTACAAGGTACTGGGGCACAGTGTGTGTGTTTACAGAGTGTATACTGAATTATTCAGAGACCATTAACTGTGGCCATATGGCCCGACCTGGCCCCTGGCCTGGCCCCTAACAAATGTGATGCAAATTGAAGTTCTTTAGACAGACACAATTTGCCACAATGCGTCAGTTGGATTAGGTTGTTGTAGGGGTACTAGCAGGCAATAGGTTGCTCGCTGCCCATTGTCGTGGCTCAACAAAGAACTAAGTACTTATTACGCAATGGGAACTTGACTGCACTGCGAGAAAACAGGGGGAGCTTCAGTTGAAATTGAGTTTTGGCATTAATTATTTAGTTTTATTACTCTTTTTTGCACACTTGAAACTCTTAGAACTTTTTCCACCCAACAATTAATATTAATTAATTATTAATTAATTTTTATTAATATTTATATAATAAATTATTAATATTATTATTAATCAGTTTATTTTTTTGCACACTTCAAACGCCACCAATCATTTCGCTCAGTGTGCGCGCACAGCATTAAACGCGCTGAGTACCTTAAGCCACTTGTTTGCCTAGACAATGGAACAGTTCAAGTGTGTGTGCGCTGCGTGCGTGTGTGCGACAGACAGACAGACAGAGAGACAGCGACAGCTGTTGGGATTCCCTCGCAGCATGCAACAATCCTTTGCAGCGATGATGTAATATCTGCGCGGCAAACAAAAAGAGAGCAGCAGACGCACTACAGCAGCAACAACAACAACAACAACAACAGCAAACGATGATCAACTGCAGCCCACACACACACGCACACACTCACACCACACACACACACACACACGCACGCACAGAACTGGTTCTAGGCTGGGACTGGGCCATGCAGTTGCGTTGATTGCTAAACCCCCCGTCTGCGTCTCCTATCTCACCCCCTGCCCCCCACGCTGCTGCAACAGCTGAATCCGCCTCGCAGCGACGCGTCGGCGTCTGCGTCTGCTTCTGCGACAACGTCAGCGTCTGCGACAACGTCAGCGGCAGCGTATTGTGTAATCTAGCGCTTTGCGTATTTACCCACGAGGATGAAAGATGCGCGCTGAACCGAAAGCAGTCAAACACAGACGCAGTCGCAGTCGCAGCCGACGTCGCTGTTGCCGTTGGCAGCGCAGCCTCCGCGTCGCAGTAGAAAAATTTGTGCCAAGCCGCTGTAGTCGCTTTTGTTGTTGCTGTCGCTGTACTGGGAGAAATGTGTGACAGTTGATGAGCGTCAGAGCGAATGAGTAAGAGACGTTTCTGTCTGTGAGAGTGTGTGTATGTATGTGTGTGTGTGTGTGTGCATGAGTGACTGACTGAAATGTTTTTCAAGTGTCAATGAACTTTTCCAACACGGCAGTATCACACACCATAATACAAATCATACAATACTCACACACACACACACACTCTCCCTCTCTCTCTCCTTCACACACACACACACACGTAGCCAACTCATTCTCATTTCCATTCTCGTGAGCGCGCGATGCGAATGAAGAAACAAAAACATATTGAAAAGAAAGTTCACATTGCCGCGCTCTCTTAATTCTTTAGCTCTCCCGCTCTCTTGCTTGCTCTCTTACTGCGCTGCACTCTCTTCACTGTGGCAGTGCAGTGCGTTGTGTTGCATTCACACAATTTTGGTTATTTTGAAATGTGTGTCGTCACCAGCGGGCAGACGGCATAGGGTGGCGGCAGAGGGAGAGGGGAAGGGGATGGGGGAGACTTGGGTGTTGTCGGCGTCGACTTGTTTGGGCATCGCTTAAAGCGCTTTAAGCGCTTGCAACGTTCTCAGCGTCAGTTACGAAATGCGGCAACGTGCCACGGCGTGTTTACTGCAGACTGTAGTACAGTGCGACAACACACAACACACACACACACACACACACACACGCAACACGCACCGCAGTTCACTTGCCCCGTAAATCTTTATCTTTATCAGCTCAGTGCGAGCGTTTCGTGCGTGGCGGCGGATAAGCAAGAAAAGCTTGCTGCGCTGACAGGTTTACCGTTACGCCGACGCATTAGTATGCGTGCGTGCCACAAGAACAACTGAACAATTGTTACTTGCGTACATTTACATTTTCCCCAGGGAACTCGAAACTGTTACAAGGGCCTCATAAAAACAGGCACGCGGGTATCTTTGCAGACAGAAAGACAGAGGGACGGACGGACAGGCAGAGCGGAAAGTAATGTTGCCAAATATTTGTTCAATATTATAGCAGAACAGAGCGCAGACGTTCTACTCTCAGTTAATACTCACACTCACACTCATATTCACATTCACATTCGCACCTGTATTCGCAGTCGTATTCGTTATTGTCTTATGCCATTTTATTTGCCGAAGCACGGTACAATCAAAAACAAATAGCCGAATGACATACTTTCCAAATGCGGCAAATATTTGCCAAAAATTATTTGTCATCATGAAACATGTACATTTGTACGCGTATGTCTTTAAATACATATACATACGTTCATCACACATAAAATTTAAAATTGTTTACTTTTTGTCGAAGAAAGTTTTCAATTTAAGAGTCATAGCCTAAGATCTTTAGACCTATTAAACATGTAAGTAATAAATATTCTAAAGACCCTTAATATTTATTTTCAATTTATATTTTACTAAAATTTTATAAATTCTTAACATTTCTAAATTATTAAATAAAATTCCATAAATGATTTTTTATAAACAATTCAAACTGAAATTATAACTAACTCTTTTTTGAATTGTTTTAAATCTAAGCATGAACTCCACCCCCAAAGTAAATTAAATTTTTGTAATTTAATAAGGCATCTTATTTAAGACAATTCCATATAGTAGTTATCGATAAGCTATCGATTAATGAAAGTCGATATCTGAGCTCTTGTAAAAGTGAACTAATTTCAATATTCTACGGTAATTAAGTAACTGTTTTTAAAGCGCAATACTCACAAAGCTTACACCTTGAAAAATAGTTCAATTTAAATATAAAATTTATTTTTATTTATTTTATTATTAAATTTATTTAAAAGTTTCAATTAGATAAAAACTTTATATAGTAATACTATTATTTAAATATTATACTATTATTTCTGTATTTTTCTTTAAATTAAATCATTTAACTTCCGTAACTCCTTATACCACCCTCCTGCACGAACAACCTAAACTCAATTCATTCATAATGCAATTCATTCCCTGCACTCAATGAAATTTCCATTTGCAATGCACAAAACTTTGTTTATCGCAGCCAAAAATAACGCATACGCACCGTATGTGCGCGCAGACAGTGCGAAACAAGTAACTGTTAATTAACTACATGAAACTAGCAACAACAACAACAACAGCAGCAGCAATGAGGAGAAACAGAAAGAAAAGTAAAGAGTAAAGAGTAAAGAAAAAGCGCCGCAAGTGTAAACCGCAATTTGCCAACAAGTTTTCCACGGGGCTGCACAAACGATAATTTAAACGCTGTGCAAAAATTCACAATAAAATAAAATTCAGAATGGGCCACATAAACACACACACACGCACACGCACACACACACACACACACACACGCGCGCAGGCTGGGCAAAACAAGAAAAACGCGAAAATATTTTTGCATATGCAATTTATTTTGCATGCCTGCGGGATTTCTGCTGCCGCTGCCGCTGCCGCTGCTGCAGTCGCTGCTTACCCCCTTCCCCTGCCCCCCTGCTTGGTGCAGCAATAACCAGAAGTCAAAATTAATATGTTCTTTATTGCAAATGCAGGCACAAAAAGCAACAACACAGCGGGAAAAACGAACAAAAAGCAGAAACGTACAACGAAAATTAATATGCAGCGACATGTGCGAAAAAAAAGTGCGCAGCTTGAAAGAGATAAAAAAAGGGCAGCAACACGGCGTTGTAGAACTGCATATGATTTGCACTTTTGCCACAACAGCAACAGCAACAGCAACAGCAACAACAACAACATCAGCCATCAAATAAAATAATAATAATAACAACGGCAACAGCAACAGCAACAGCAACAACAAACACAGCGCTGCATAATAGCAGGCAAAGCTTTCGAGACAGAGCGCAGCGCAGTTGCAGCGCTGCCAACGCCGCTGCCTATTGCACAAGCTGTATGTGCACGAAGCAAAGCAACGAAGCAGAGCCGAGGCACGAGCCGAGCGCAACATTCGCATTCGCATTCGCAAAAGCAGCTTCGTAAGTGGGTCAGCGAGCTGTGGGGTCAATGCACCGCCTGCCTGCCTGCCTGCTGCCTGCTGCCAGTTAGCCTCAGCTGCGACGTCGCGTCGGCAGAGCGAGCGAGCGCTGCGAGTGAGCTCATAATAATAATAAAACAGCGCCAACTCACACACACACACACACACACCACAGAGAGAGGGAGCACACAGACACGCTCTTTGTGCGCCTAAGAGAGCGCGCTCGCGCTCTCTCTCTCTCACTCTCTTGGTTCTTTAACGTGGCAGAGCGCAAAACTTGTTTGCCAGCAGCAGCAGCAGCTTTCACAAGTGAAAAGGGAGCGGGAGAGCGGAAGAAAGAGAGGAGCGTAGGCTCAGGCAAGCCGGCTGATGGCAATACATACACGTACATATAAGAAATGCCGTTAGAGAGCGGCGGCGGTTGTTGTTGCTGTTGCTGTTGCTGTGGCTACGTAATGTTGGCGCTTTCTTTTTGCTTTGCTCACACGCATTTGCATGCGACTCGTTTGTGTGTGTGTGTGTGTGTGTGCGTTTGAGGAAGACGCCGTTAGAATTAGTAAAGAGCAGCAAATTCATTCACGCTGCTCTGTTCTTAATACAGTAATAATAATCAGCAGCAGCAGCAGCAGCAGCAGGGGCAGCGGCAGCGGCAGCGGCAGCATCATTATAATAATATAATTTTAATTTACGCGCAGTTATGCCAAAGTCGCCGACCTAACGGTGCTTCGCAGTCAATGGCCTTTTTTTTGTGTTCTTTTTCTCTTTCGTTTTTCTGGATTCTCGCTTTTTCTGTAATGTTTACATTTCGCACTGCTCCCCCTTCTCCTTCTCCTTCGCTTCTCCCCCTCTCCCTTTCTTTCTGCTTCTTCGCTGGCTGTGCGTGCGTGCCGTTTGCTTTTGTTGCCTCGCAGAAACTGGCCAAGTTCTTTTTCGGCTAAAAAGTTGATTGACCCACGAAATTCTGGCAGCAGCAGCGAAATGAAAACGAAGCACGAAATGAAATTCAACAAATGATGTAATTCGTAATGAGCTGCGCAAACTTAATTATCACGTTGAAGCTTTGAGCAGCTTTACGAGCTGCGTTTTTGTGCAATTTAGAATGCACAATTTAACTGTTGATTTGAGTGACTGTTGTTGTTGTTGCTTTGTTGTTGTTGCTGTTGCTGGCCCTTTTTGCGCCTTGCTTTCCTGCAAGATGAGTGTGCACACATGACGTATGCGTTATAAACGTTCTCGCACTGAAATCACGTATACGCCACACGTGACAATGAAAACTGAGCAGCCAAGAGCCGAAGAGTGTGTGTGTGTGTGTGTGTGCGGGTGTGAGTGTGTGCCTGAGTTAAGATACATTTTCGTCACATGATTCATATGCCTGAAATTTCTCTGTAATTTTGCATACAAATCGAACTGTTTACTTCATTTTCTGTCGCGCTTCTTTCGTTTTGGTGTTGCTTGGCATGCGAAGGAGTCTGATAAATATTCATTGAATGCGAATAACAATCGGCAACTTGGGCAACAGGAAAGTTGAAGCAACTTTCTTTGTTGACAATCAAAATGCTTAAGCTGTGAAACAGCTACGTTTTCGGAGATTGTTGTGAGATATTTTTTTGATTTTATCACAGATTTTACATAAATGATTTGTGAATATATTCATTATATTTAAAGCACTTCTTTTTTCACTTATACATACATACATACAGTGAAAATGGTCAAAAATGGTATACTAGGTTTGTGCAAATGTATGTAACAGGCAGAAGGAGGCGTGGCAGACCCCACAAAGTATTTATGAATCACCAGCCGAATCGATTGAGCCATGTCCGTCTGTCTGTCCGCCTGTCCGTTTGAACGTCTAGATCTCAGCTATTACAAAAGCTGGAGACAGCAAATTTCACATGAAGGTTCCTGTATACCATAGGCCGATCGAATTTATTTTCAATTTTTGATGCCACGCCCACCGCCCACGCAAATCAATTATTTACGATTATTAGAAAAAGTAAAAAAGTTAAGGCTTTCTTATTTGGAAACTGGGCGAATGGGGTGTACTGTCGCTCGACTGTGGCTTTCCTTACTTGTTTATCCCAGTAAAATCTTTAAAACGGTTGCATATTTTTGGCGCTAGAAACAATTGAACAATTTTGCAGCGGAAATTCTTGTGAAAGTGACGCAAGAGCTGAGAACGTGTTGGGTTCACAAAACGCTGGAAAGCCCTCGAGCTGTTGCGATTCTAATGCATAAGTCGCAAACAATGGCGTAGTGTGCATGTGTTTGCGTGTGTGTGAGTATGCGTGAGGTATGTTTCCAGCCCATAAAAAAGTAGGCCCATGCATTATTTATGCACGGCTTCAAATGCAACAGCGTCGACATAAATGAAACTCAACTCAGCAGCAACAACAACAACAACGACAAAAGCCAAAACAGAAACGAAAACAAAGTCGACAAAATATACGAAAAAATACCTTGACAACCTCAAAAGCCACACACAAAGCCGCGTGTAAGTTGACTCTTTTTTAAGCCTCACTTTGCGCAACTTGCCAAGAAGCAGAAGAAGGCAGAGAGGGGGGTGAAGGGGTTGAAACAATTGCAACTGCAAGATTTACACTTAAATAGCCAATTATTTATGGTATTTATGTGTAGTTGTTGTTGTTGTTGCAGTGGTTGTCTGCCTGCTCGAATAGAACCCAAAAAGCCAACGAGATTTCTTTTTCAAGTTGAACACGAATTGTGGCCAAATTGAATGAACGAACGACTAACTAAGCAAAACGAACTATGGTAACTAAGTAACTTGTTGTTTGTTTCTGTTCGTTGCTGTGCGAAAAGCGCGAAAAATTCTTAAAGAAAACTGCCTCAGCGCGAAGTGGAAAAACCAGTTTTTCCAGCCAGCGCCTAATTGATAGTTTTGTTTCTGTTTGTATTTTTTTTTTGTTTTGTTTTTGGACAGAACGAACGAAAGAACAACGCGGCGTATGCGCAACATTGTTGCCCAGCACAATGGCCAGTGCCAGCAGCAATAGCAACAGCGATGGCAACAGAAACAGCAACAGCAACAGCAACAACAATTGATGCTGCCCGCTGCAAGTCGTAACAAAACAAAAATTCTCTGCTGTCATCCGCCCCGTTGGCTGTGAGGAAAAAAGTCGTTGACGTTGCATGCAAATTGTAATCACAAAAATCGAGTCGCAGAGCCCGAAAACTACACTAATACACCAGCGACGCGGGCTATATACTACATGCAAGCATAAATATATGTGCAGTAGAGCAACAACAACAACAGCAACAACAACTACAGCAACAACAAGAACAACAGCCGCAGCCATAGCCGCAGCAGCGTCGTCTATAAAATACACAAACTAAAAGGCATTCATTTTGTTTTTCCACTGTTGCTGCTGTTGTTGTTACAGTTGTAGTTGTTGTTGCTTTTGGTGTTGTTGTTGTTGTTGTTGTTGCTGCCGTCGTCGCTTCCATCATGCAACTGTGCGCACTAATATCCGTCCTTGGCTCGTCTGTTCAACTTTGTCCCAGTTTTTCGCATTTGTTGGCGGCGCTCGTTCGCCTCTAACTTGTCGGCGAGTTGCATTTTTGTGTGTGCAGCACACACACACACACAGATACTCACATTCACACTCACACTCATACACACACAGACAGTGCTGTACACTCGCAGCTCCAACAAATATATTCGTCTATTCATTTGGCGCGACTCGCATTACCCAGCGGGACCTGCTGCCATGCGAACTGCAGTAGAGAAAGAGCGCGACAAAGAGCGCGTTAGATAGCGAGAGAAACAGAGAGAGAGAGAGAGAGAGAGCGCTTTAAAGCGCGTAGAGTTTTAAGTTTAAGTTTGGAAGAAAGTTCTCAAAGTTGAGCTGCAAAATTGCACGACTCCAGGGAGCACTTATGGCAGCTGCTTACCTTGCCGACTTGATTAATGCCGCCTAGGAAGAAGGCTTGCTTCAGGTAATCCGCTGCACGTGCTTGCCATGAATATTCCCCTCTCTCTCTCTTTACTCTTTACACTTTACACTTCTACTTTGCAGCCCTTAGTTTTGCTAACACCTGCGTAAAAGGAGGAGATTTATAGCAGACGTCGACGTCGTCGTCTTTCCCGCTGGGTGCTTGTTGTTCTCAGCTGCATTGTGGGGCACATGCAATCTTTTATTTGCTGCCCATACACACATAGATCAGACAGCGAGGTATGTGTGTGTGTGTGTGTGTGTGTGTCTGTGTGTCGAAACTCACGCACATTGAATACTATGCGAGAGTTGCATAGATAAGATACGCAGCAGCAGCTGCTGCGGTCGCGTCTGCGGTGGCTTTTGCGCTGCGCTGTGTTGCATTGCGTTGTCCCCCCCTATCTGCTACTTCTCTTCTCCCCTCTCTCTCGCTCTTTCTCTTTCTGCTGCTGCTGGCCCCGTGGGGGCCATTGATGCATTGCATTTTGGTCTGGCCAGATAATTGCTAGAATAATATTATGCCATATTCTCAAATCTAACGAATTTGTTGCGAGTTCTGTTCGCTCTTCGCTCGTTGTTGCTGCTGTTGTTGTTGTTGTTGTTGTTGTTGCTGCTGTTGCAATTGTTGTTGCTTTGCCCTCGCACATTTGTTTTGTAATACACGTTGAATTTTTTCGTTTTCGTCGGGGCAATGTGCAAAGTTGCTGATTGCACTGCGGGAAGCTGCGAGTCGAGGTGAGGCGCTCTCACATTGCAAGCATTTCCCGTCATACAATGAGTTTTCCCGTATTCTCTTTTGGCGCACATTCGTAAAGGTTTTAGCTGGCTGCTCATGCTGCCGTTTTTAATTACTGTTAATAGATTCATTTGGAGTTACTCTAGAGTTGGGAGAGAATGTCAAACTGTCAAAAAAAGTTATTCTCAATTTTCGTAAACGTTTTTACTGGCTTCTCTAATATTCTGACCGCTACTGACTCTTCCGATACTTTCTTGTATGCTGCTTTTGTCTGCTTTGCAAAACGTCTTCAATTTTGTTAGTTTTCTCTCTTTTGTAAACGTTTCCACTGGCTTCCCTAAAGATCAGATCCCAAGTTCTTCTTTGCCACTTTAGTAAGACCTTTTCTGTCTGTCTAACGAAATTTGTTCTTTATCTCTTTCATAAACGTTATGACTGTCTCCCCAGATGTTACATCACCTCTTCTTCTTGTAGTTTGTGACTATTTCAAGTTACTCACAATCGTCTAAAGGTCGTTCCTGCCGATCTGCTGTAATCGCTTCTTCGCTTCGATTCTTCGCTTGTCTGGGCTGGAATAGCATTGAAGTTGTGGCCTTATGACACACATTTGTGGTTAGCTTATCGCCCAGTATGGCATAGCAAGTACTACTAAATGCTCTACGTAAATACATAATATATTTGTGTACGCACGCCAAAGAAAACAACTAAGCAATCGCCCGAGCAGAGCTGATCAGAACAGAGCAGATAACTGCGACAATTGAAAGTCCTTCGATGCATTTGTCTATCATTAAGCAAAGTCTGATGCACTCGACAGAGACGCCACAGATCGATGGGGTCGATACGGTGTACTCTATCCGAAGATCATGCTTAAGCGATATCGTTTAAATCGAGAGCAAGAGACAAAAAAGAGAGAGAGAGAGCGAGAGCGAGAGAGTCACACATGACTCAGGCAGATAAGCCAGCCTAACGGGGAGCTTTGGGGAGTATTTAAAAAACCATAGGGAACTATCAGAATCATGTCTGCTCGGCTTATCTTGGTGACAAGTGCTTCGCCTGGCATTAGAAACATATTCCATCGGGGAGTTCAATGACCTTTTCGAAAACGACAACCTGCAAAGTTCTTGAAAGGTGACCCAGGCAGGTGACATATCATTATGCAGGGATTTCTTATGTAAAGATCAGTTTTCAGATTTTCTTTGTACTAAAATATATATACTATCTATATCATTATTATGTATTACACATAGTGTACTTCGGTTATCGTCTAGTATTTCACTCGTTCTTTTAGGGTTTGTGTGTGTTTTTTTCCATCGTTCTTTTTATCCAATTGTTGTGTCTGGCTGCAAATTTCCATAATTATCGTAGAAAAAAAAAAAACCTTATGTGGTTTCCACACTTTGTTTCTGGGACAAAAGCGAATGAACTTCCAAAAAATAACAACAACAAATTGCTCTGTTTGTTTGCAAATAACTCGCAAGTTTGGAAAATATTTGCGTGTGCCATATACGATATATGAAATTGGAATTTCTATGAGAAGAAACAGAAAAAATGTTCTAACATTTTATGTGGACTGAGGCAAGGGATCAGCCGCCCCCCAGTGGAATATGAAACACATTACAAACAGCTGTCGGAGTAATGGAAATATTGCCCCCTCTCCCTCTGCCACTCTCTCACCCTCCCTTTCCCTTCTGTCCTGGCTGCTGCGTGTGGCTTGTCCAGCAACCCTACACCATGCCAAGATATTGTGAAGAACATGCATATGGCGTGTATATGAAAATCAAATTAACTGCTTAACTGTTAACAAATGACGACTACGACTAACGGTAAAGTCAAGTGGAAACTGGACTTTTGCGTTAAACAATTAAAGCGCAACAACAAAAGCAACAACGCGTAGGGGCGACTGCAAATGGAAATTCACGCAATAATTGTCACAAAACATTGGGCGAAATGCACTGCGAGAAAGCTGCTAGCTAGAAGTGAAGCAAATTGCTGATTTACACATAGATCTGTTAAGGGACACCTTAAGCCAAATGATGCTACTGTATAGGGTAAACTTTAAACAAAAAACTTATGCTGACAATGCAGAGTTCTATCGAGGTCTCGCTAAGTGAGTTTTCCAAAAATTTTATTAAACATTTTCCCCCAATTTCTGCGAGTTCTGTAAGCATCTACAGGAGTCGTAATACCTCCTTTCCTTTCCTCATTTAAAGCTAAGCATTCGAAAGAAGTTTCTATGAACAAATAAAATAGCGTGGGAAATTCCCATAAACTATTTTCGAGCACATCTTTGCAAACATTATTTCTAGCTAAAATATTTGAACAGCTTTAAAGTTGCCTAAATTCATTTATTGATCAGTCCAAGTTCCTTGGCATTTCGCTCAGTGTAGCTGTACGCAACGCAACTCTCTCCCACTCTCCCACTCTCTCTCCGCTTTCTGCTCTTTCACTCGCTTCGCACATGAATTTATGCGTAAATATTAATACAAGCTGAGCTGCCGCCTTTGCTGGCTCTGCTGCCGCTGCAGGCAGCAGCGTTAGCGCTAGCGCTGGCAAAGGCGTTGCGTAGCGTCGCGTCGCGTCGCGTCGTCAAGCCATAGAAAGCATCGCATTATTTGCCACTGTGTGCGTGTGTGTGAAAGCGAATTCGACAGCCGCTCCTCAACTTCCCCCCCCCCCTATATTCGCCGCGCTGCTGCTTCACTCGCATGTTGTAATGTGCGTTGCGATGACGTCGACGCGTCAACGCTCCCGCATAGCAGCAGCGGCAGCAACTACAACACGCGGAACGCCTCGACGCGTTCGCTCACGCACGCAGCTCACGCACTCACAGCGAAGAGAGCAAGCGAGGTAGAGAGAGAGAGAGAGAGTGAGCGAGAGTGGGAGCGTAAGTACTGCGGCGAGGGCCAGCGAGGGCTGTCGTTGTATGCGTGTGCGTGTGCGTGCCAGCGAGCGAGCGTGTGCGTGTGTGTGTGTGTGAGTGCGTATGGATCTGCTCGGGTGAATGACCGCCGAAATTAAATTTTTTGTCGATTTTAGACTTTTACTATGTTGACGCTCAACTTGATTGTTTCCCGCCGTTGCTGTAGTTGTTGTTGTTGTTGTTGTTGCTTGGCTGTGCTTTGCTACACACACACACACACACACACACACACACACGCACACACATGGGAAAGAGAGATACAGCTACAATGCGCTGCTTTATAGTTTTCGTGAGCGTTCGCACTATCGCGCGTCGTTTTTATGGCCATCGCAACGGCACGCAGGGCGCCGCAGAGGGGGTGACCTGCAAGCTAGCGACGTGTGCGTGCGTGTGCTGTGTGTGTGTGTGTGTGTGCCTAGACTACACAATCAGCAGCAGCAGCAAACGCAGCGCAGGCATTTCACTCACAGCGACAAAACTTTTTTTTTCTCGCTCTTTTTTGACGCTTTTCGCCTGCACCGCCGCAAGGGCCACGGCCAGGGGAGTAGGTGAGGGCGGCTGGAAGGGGGGAGGGCGGTAGCATTAAGCATACGATCGCCAGCCACTTTCGACAGCGACTCTTTCGCTTTTGTTGTTGTTGCTTTTTTCGACCGCTTTCTGTTTACGCCGCATTTCTTTCACTTTGTACCCCGTACTATCTGTTTTCTGTTTCTGTTTCTGTTTCACATTTTATTGTTGCCTTGGTTTTTTTTTTTTTTGTCGTATTTTTATGAAGTACCGAGTGCCAAAATGCCGTGCGAGCAGCGCTGCCTGCCTGTTGCCTTTTTGGCAAAACTCGAGACAACTCAAAGTGAAAATTTCAATAAAACAAAGTTGCCAACGTCGCGTCGATGATGTCTGCCTGTTGTTGTTGTTGTTGCTGCTGCTGTCGCGGAAGTCATAAAGGCAAATTGCATGCATATTTCGCTGAGTTTTGCGGGCGCTTTAGGGCTCCCTCTCTCCCTCTCCTTCTCCCTATCCCTGTTCCTGTACCCCGTCCCCTACTTCATTTCCTTTCTCCGTGTGCACACGCAAGCCAAACAGTTTTATTAGCTGCTTTTCGTTGACTTTTAATTGCTCGACTTTTTTGGGAGAAAAAATAAAACAAAGAAAAGCCGAAACTGAAACAAAGTGAAAACAAGTCAGCGAATACTCTAAAGAAAAGCGTTTCTAATTTGAAAATTTATGAATGGAATTCAAAGTTTTTTAAAGAAAATAGAAAATGTTTCTAAAAAGTTTTTGCTGTAAATTTGATCATTTGCTTGCTTGAAAAAATTGTATAAATATTTTCACTACATATGTAGATATAGACATATTTATTAAGTTATAAATTACTAGCATAATTATTATATAATAATTTAATATTATATTTAATTTCATATTTATTTTTTATAGTTTCAAGCTTAATTGCTCTCGTAACCTGGGAGAGTGAATGGGATTTATGAGTTATGTTTGGCCATAAATAAAACCCACTATAGATGGCATGTTTTTTATGTGTTTCACAGTTCGTACACCCGCGTCTTAATGTCAACTATTAGGGGGTGGTGTGGGGGTGGGGGGTTCTGTTGGGGTCAGCACACGCAACGCTTTGCGCTTTGATTGACTTGCAGTGTGCGCGGATTCCTGGAAGGGCGGGGCGGGGGCGCTGTTAGCAATTTCCCTTACTAAAGGTTTTTCATACGCTAAACGCACACCCGCACGCACACGCACACACACACTTACACACCCGCAGCAAGATTGAGGCCTGGCGATTAAGATTTATGACGGGCGTCCTGCGTTGATAGACCAGAGAGAAATACGCATTAACCGTAAAACCGAAAAGCCTGACAAATGCTCATTATTCATTTGGGCCGCTGACCCCCGTGCTGAGGTCAAAGAACGACGTGGCAAGACCCCCCCCCCTCCCCCAGCATATCCTGCCTTTTCCCATAGGCAGCTGATAAGCAAGAAACGATGTGTTGCAACAATAATTGCAATGATTTTGAATGCAGATCGAACTTGCTTTATTTCTATATAATAATTAAATATATAAATATATATATTTGTATGTGTTCATGTGTGTGTGTGAGTGTGTGCTTTAATTGCCAGCAATGAGCCAAAAATAAACCAATTTGGCCAACACAATCGTGTAAAATATAATAATAATTCCAAAAAGACCAAAGAAAACATGAAAAAAGAAAAGTGCGAGTGGATAGAAAATATAACTAGACTTGAAGATACCCTGCAAGGCAAAGGAAATGTGCCTTGAAGCAAAGAAGAGTAGACTCTTTTGCACTTTCAACTGGAATTTTCTTATCAAAGCATGAGGCATAAAGCCTGACGTATATGCATTTTATTTTATATTATATTATATATATATATATATATATAAGTAACTATATCATGTAATAAATATATATAATTAATATATATGCATATATCATACAATTTAATAGAAACCATTTTTTTTTCGGCAATCTCTCCTTCAACTCTTTTCGCCTTTTGCTTGCACAACTTTCTGATGCTTTTTAGCCATTTTTTTTTTATTGCTATAGGGTATTTATACAAACGGATCTGTGCATAATATATATGCATATGTGTTGTATATACATACATATATTTATTCCAACTCGTATAGAGCCGAAAAATGAAAGAGCCGGAGACGAACGAGAAATTGTTGGCATTACAATATCGCTTTTTATAGCTTGGCGCGCGATTTTTAATTCGCAACTCGCTTTGTCTCTGTGTGTGTGTGTGTGTCTGCACCTATTGCAGCAGAGTGTGAGTGCGTGTGTGTGTGTGTGTGTGAGTCAGCTTTGGAAAAAGGGTCTCTTTGATGAGGGCTTATTGGCCTGAACTGGTGACTACTCAGCAAACTGATTGCCATGTCGAATTAGTTTAATTGTTAATGCAAACACACGAAAGCGCCGAAAAGAGATGGCAATAGCGACGTGTGTGTGTGTGCGTGTGTATGTGTGTGTGCAATAATGTTTCGTAATGTATCTGCTGTTGTTGTTGTTGTTGCTGTTTGTTGCTTTTACTGTTACTGTGTTGCGTCTTTCTTCATTTACGAATTTCATGGATTTCCCTACAATAATTCCGCTTGCCGTTGAGAAACTCGCGTCTCAAGTGACTTTCACTGCCAACGACGACGGCGACGGCGACGGCGACGCGACGCAGCGATGCGGCAGCTTAATTTATTTCGGCAGTGCGGCTGGCCTTCCTCCTACTCTGCTGACCAGCCAAGCCACCAGCTAACCAATCGACTGACTGACCAACTGACTGGTGTAGTTAACTAACTAACTAATTTACTAACCAAGTTACTATCCAACTTACTAACTAACTTATACAGCACTTACAGCGCAACTCAATTTACTAAGATCAACTTGGGCAATCATTGCCAAAAGTTCGGAAAGAAGCGTGTATTCATCTAATGCAGTTAGAGTTCAGAAAGTTGTGGCAATAAGAAAATTTTGTTATAGATACTTTGGACTTCGAAAGATACTGAAAACTGCTAAAGATACAAAAAAAAGTGCTAATGAAACTTTAGATTGTTATAGATAACACTTTAAATGTGCCATAGGTACTGCTAAAGATACTAAGTACATCTAAAGATACTTTTAACTGCTGTAGATACTTTATCATAGATTTGCTATAGTCTGCTAAAAATACCTAAAGAGAGTTGAAGATACTTTAGGCAGGCATATATATATTTTAAAGTTGTTTATTGCAGTTACTACAGACTTCTATAGATATTATGCATTGTCTTAGATTCTTTTAATACTATACTAAAATAATTAAAAAACATGACAGAAATAATATACATTGCTGTGTATATCTTAAGATTGCTTTAATTACTTTAGACTATAATAGATACTGTAAACTCTTTAGCTGCTACAGCCTATAGATACTTTACACTGTCATCGATACATTTACTTAAGTATAGATAAGTATAGATACAGCTGTTATCTCGATACTACAAACTGCTATGTATTATATATATTTCACTATTAAAGAAACCTAACATTGCAGTATTCATTTACAGATAGCTATAATTTATATTTAAATCTATCTATCTATTTCAGTTCTTTTAGATACTTTGAGCTATTGTAGATGCTATAGATTTATTCAGTTATTTATACTACAAAATGATATAAACTTGACACTATAAACTGTTATAGAGATATCAAAGATATCAAACATTGTCAGATCAACATGCCCAAAATATTCTTTTTGTGTTTGAAAACTTTTAACTTTTTAACTCTCAGAATTTTAAGTTTGTCTGTTTGTTGATCCCTAAGTGCCTTATAGACACTCTTCAATCTCATATTCGATATATTACAATAATATTTATAAGGACATAAATCTTTCAGTACATCAACCGCACTAAACTTTATGAATACATAATTTATTTATTTTAATAAAAAAGTTCCCAATTCATTGCGTAAGAAACGCTACCGACACCCATTTAATATCATATACTATATTATAAGTTACGCATATGGCTTTTCTTTTACATTCAGATTGAGAAAGGGGCTCGTTTTACCTTTAATTGAACCGCTTGAGTTGTTTTGTCCCGCGGGCGATTGCACGTTGGATTGACCCAGGTTATTTGCGTGTGCTTCCAGTTTTGAAGTGACGCTGCTCCACATGTCAAACATACGTTGCGTATACATAATTAAAGTACGTCTCAGCGCGCAAATGCCACGAAAACTTGATCGTATATCGTATATTGTAACGTATATTGTATATCGCGTACTCTATCGTACGTAATCTCCTTTTTGAGATGTCTATCCGTATCCTGCGAACCACTCCGTACCACACAGGACACACACACAGCTACATAGCCAGCTGCCAGGCGTGCGAGTGTGCGTGTGCAGACGCGGGGGAGCTGTGTATCAATTATGGTTATCCAACTTGTTGGGGTAAAGTAAACGTTTCGTATTCGTAGCTGCACTTGACCGACTCCAAATGGGGGAGGGGAGTGGGGCCTGCTTGATTACGATTTCGGCTTTTCCGGTTTTATTGCACTTGGTTTTTCTTGTTGTTGTTTTTCGAATTGAATTTTCTTGCTCTTTGTTGTTTTGCTTTATATGTGTGAAATTACTAATATCACAGTGGGGGGCGCAGGGGGGCTGGCAGGGGGAGTTTGTTGCTGCTGCTGTTGGTTTGCCAATCTTGAAAGTTTCTATGTACGTTGTATATAACTATCGCTAAATGCTGTATATATAGTATGTATTGTATATATATATAATATATGTTTTGTGTACGGTTTGTGTGTATATATATATATATATATCTATATATATCGTTCTAATGTTGTCTTCAGGCCTGTAGGTACTATCAAACTTGTTATAACTATGTGAATAATGCTGCTTCCTCTTCCTCTTCTCTGCTTGATTCTCTCCTCTGCTTCTTGTAGACTATTTAATTATGTTATAAGACACTTGTTCGCGTATATATCTAAGTATATATATATATAAATCTATTTAGATAGAAATGTGTTTATTTTTCGTTTTTTAAGCGATTTTTCTTTTAGAAATTTTAGCTAGTTTTTTCTTTTTATTTTTAGCCCTTGTGCAGCACATGCAATTTTAAGTTGTTGTTGCTGTTGTTGCTCTTTGAAGTTTTGGGCTGCGATTGTTGTTGTTGTTGTTGTTGTTGTTGTTTTGGTTGATTATTTAGCACTTTCACTGCGATTTTACTGCGTTTGCTGTGATTTTTATTGTGTTGCTGTTGTTGTTGCTGCTGCTGCTTGTTGCTGTTGTTGCTGTTGTTGCTGTTGCCGCTGTTGTTGCTACTGCTGCCACTGTTGTTGCTGTGATTGTTGCTGCCGCTGTTGTTGTTATGCTCATTGTTTTGTCGATTTCTCTGTTTTGTTTGATTCCAAATCAAAATTTCCAAAAATACGAAAATTTCACGACAATTAATTCCGGAAGACATTTAGGGGCATTCTTCAGAGACAGCACTTCATGTGGGAATTATTGAATATTTGACAATATACATATATATATCGATTATATAATATCATATATTATGCACTAATTACTTGGTTTTTTTTTTATTAATTTCTCTTGTCTATTTAAACACTTTGATGTATAAAATGGTCTGGCCCGCTTTGTAAATGCTCTTGCTGCGCGTTGTTAGCCATGGCCAATTCAGCATGGCATGCAGCATATTGTTTCGAGTCTAGGGGGCGTGGCAAATCAGGGTGCCTGCAAAATTTTGGAAATCAGTAACGAAAACGAAGCCTCGCGTTGCGCCTATGTCTGTGTGCGTGTGTGTGAATGATTTTCCTCACTTTTTTTTTGTTTAATTGAATTTGCCTTTAAAAACACACGAGGAACAAGGAACGAGGAGGAACGTAAAAAAAAAAGATCAAACAAAGCACAACATGGAAAAACTGTGCCGGCTGGCCAACTGGCCCCAACTCCAACTTCAGCACACACACAACCCCATCAAGCAGAACAAGTCCCCCCCCACCCGTTTCACTCCCCCTACCCAACCCTGGTGGAATGCGGCAAATGCATGAGAATGTAACATGAACATGAAAAATCGATATAGAAATGAGATTTAAGGGTGCTAGACAGCCACAGCCCAGGCAGGGGGTCGCCTATGTGGGTGAGCGAGTGTATGTGTGTGTGTGTGTGTGTGTGAGATGGGGTAGGGGTGGGGGTAAAGTTTGTCAGACAGCAACGAGCAGGGAAAATGCAGTTCACGACGACAACGACGACGACGCATAAATCTCACAACGAAAGCTCAGTGCGAGTGTGTGTGTGTGAGCGAGAGCGAGAGAGCAGGCAGTAACATGTGCGTGTGCGTATGTGTGTGTTGTAAACACTGAAAAAAGTTCTATGACCCAAAGCTGCGGCGTGCCGGCAAACGAGCAAGGCAAAGGCAGCGGCAGAGAAAGAGAGAGAGAGAGCGAGAGAGAGAGAGCAGTAGAGAGAAAGAGAGGCAGCAGCAATGAATATAAAACATTTCTTCTTGCTTGCTTTCTTTCAAACATTCTGCTGTTGTTTTTTTTTAGCCCACAACTAGCAACAACAACAACAACACATGCATATGAGGGTGGCCCGCTTAGGGGTTTGTGGCTGTGTGTGGGTGGCGCGGGGGCAGAGGGGAGCACTGGGCGACGCTGCGTTAGTTTATTGGAACTCCAAATGCGGAAGCCAGCAAAGCGCAGACATGCAAATACGTCACCAAATGAAGTGCTTGCGTTGCTCTTGTTGTTGTTGTTGTTGTTGCTTGTGCTGCTCGTGTTGCTCGTGTTGCTGTTGCTATTGTTGCCGTCGTCACCAAAGCGACAACAACAGAAATTGTGCCAGCAGCAGCAACAACAACTGTAACTAAAGCAGCGCCAGCAGTTTTTATTTCTGCTGTTGTTGTTGTTGTTGTAATGGGAGAAATTTACATATAGCAGCGAAAGAGCGCGCGAGCGAAGGGGAGAGGGAGACAGTCGGAAACAGTGGGAAGCGCAGCGCGCTGAGTGAAAAGAAAATGAAAATGAATAGCAACGGCAACGCCAGCAACAACAACAACAACAACAACAATACGAAATTCAAAATTCTCAACGCACACGAACGACAACGAACTGACTAACGGTACTAAGCCGGTCAAGCCCGAAAAAAAAGGGAGGCAGAGCTCCAACAACAACTACAACAACAACAACGACGACGAAAAGAAGAACAAGAACAAAACTGACGACAAAGTTACATGGCGACTGCGCTGCCAACGGCGCTGCTCGCTGCGCTGCCGCAGTACGTTGACGCCGAAAAAGACCAATGACCTATGCTAGAGCCGAGTGCGCACACACACACACACACTCACACACAGAGGGAGGCAGCGAGGCGCACACAAGCATAGGCGCTGCTGCTGCTGCTAGGCTTTTTTCTTTGCTGCCTCCCCTCCCCCTCCCCCTCCCCTTTCCCCCACTCCGCTGCCTGTGGCGCGCCCCGTCGACTGGCTCTGGGGTGGGCTGGCACACTTACAGACAGCAGCATGTGTTTGTGTGTGTGTGTGTGTGTGTGCTTAGCAATGTTGTTCTACTAACGGTAATGCAAACAGTCGACGTCGACAGTGACGCTAACTGCGGCACAGTCAGCAGGGTGTGGGAGAGTGGGTGTGCTGCCGACGCAGGCGGGTGGAGAGGGGAGAGGCGGAGGTGAAGGTGGGCGTAGATCTAGCACGGCAGACGCGAGAGACAGCGCGCTGCTTTAGGTGCTCTGAACTCAACTGAACCGAACTCAACTAAACCTGAACTGAGCTGGAGACTAACGACAGACGCAGGGGGAGACGGACAGACGGACAGACGAACGGGCGACCCAGCGACGACTGGGTGACTTACTGGAGGGAAGTTGCTGCCGCTGCTGCTGCAGGAGGCGACTGTGTTTACCGTCGACTTCCGACTACTTTTCTTGGCTTTTAGCGCAGCCAAAGAAACTGTCTAGTTTTATAATGACAACCAAAAACAACAGAAACAGCAACAGCAACAGCAACAAAAGCAACAGCAACAATTACAACAGCAACTACAACAAATGTCTGATAATCATAACTGGGCACAATGGCCAACAATTTGCATTGTTTTTTCCCTGCCAAGGCAGGAGAGGAGGGAGTGGGGGGGGGGCAAGAAAAACAATGTGGAAACATTATGAAAGATTATTACTGTGAACTTTTAACTGTCAGTTTTGGCTGATGACGATGAGCTACGCTATGATGTTAACGATGATGATGACGATGTTGCTCTGAGTATGGGAAGATTTCAATAGCCAAACGAATGTTGTAGCCTAAGAAATTAACCATAATTAATTATCTAACTCGAGCTATACCTAACTATCTATCTGCATCATGGAATGGAATATAAAATGCAATACGTAGCATGGAACAATTCTACTTTCCATATTGCCAAGCCTAGGCAGCCCTAATTGAAGTTAAATGTACTTGTCGAATCTGTTGGGAACAATTAGCAAAGATACGGGTTGGAGTGCAGTGAAAGAACTGAGAACTGAACTGAGAACTGAGAACTGAAAGACTTCAAAGTTGCGGAAAAAGAAAATTGTATTTATCAGAAGGATAGATGAAATTAAGTATGCTCTTTAATATCTTCTGATAATATCTTATATAATAGATAATATCTTTTGAAAACACTATAGGTCTTTATTAACAGAAATGTTTTTTTTTTAATTTAGTTAAAGTTAAGAAAGAGCTAGAATATCTTATGAAAAATACTGTACTATATATTACTTAAACAGCAAATCAGTAAACTTTTGAGATTGTTCAATTCCTTATAGTGAAATGGAAACTAAGAAAGGTTTACCGTCAATCATGAAAGAATGTTGGAAATATTTCTTTAAAATATCTACAATTTTTATGCTACTTAAATATCGTGTTAAAAATCTTAACAACTTTGAAAAGTGAGGAAAAAACTAGAGAAACTTTAAAAAAATAGAAATATGTGAAATTTCATAGTTTTTTTAAATCATTATTAAAATTGCTATGTTTTTCAAAAGCAATCTCAATATTCCAAAAGTATTTGCAATATTTTTTCAAAAATCTGATATTTTTCTACTTTATAATTGTATTAATCAATGATTTAAAAAGTTTTCTATTCCCATATTTTTTTTAAAGACAAATTCAAATGCCAAAATCAGTTGGAATTTTTTTCAGAAAAATATATGTAAATCCCTATATGAGTCTAAAACTGTCGAAGTGAGAATTCCGTTGTAGATTTCTCTCTCTCTCTCTCGTTTTAACCCTTATAACTGTTTAATATCCAAGTGGGTGTGGGTATCCAATAGTTTATCCAATATGTGGGGGTTGCTTATTTCTTTTTTTTTGCTTGTATTTCCTTTGATTTTTAAAGATTTATTCCAATTGGAAATTATCCTTTAGCTTTCACACACACACAAACACAGATAGGCGCGGACACACACACACGCACACACGCACAATGGATTATTGTATTACACAATCCAAAACGTTTGCTGGGTGGAAGGGAGGCAGGGGCAGGGATATGGCGTGTGTGGGTGTGTGTGCGGGTGGGTGGGTGGATGGCAACGCAGAGGGGCGTGTTGCATTCTGATGTTGCTCCAAAAAGTTGTCGCTTCTTTTTGGAATCTGTTGCGATAGATAAATTACGTCACTTGCACTTCCGTTTTGTTGTTGCTGCCGACAACGACGGCGACGGGCTGTGGCAGTTGCAGTTAGGCACGATTTGGAATTTGAATGCACACTTTGTTGTTGTTTTTTAATATTTGTATATTTGCCGTCGTTGTTGCTGTTGTTGTTGTTGTTGTTGTTGTTGCCTACAGCTGAAACCGAACAACTTCACTGGCTGGCGTTGCAAGAAATTAGCCAGGCATGTTGCAATATTTGTTGTTGCATTTGAATTTTCGTATTTCGAATTTATCTATTGCTGCCGGTTGACACACACAGACACAGACACAGACACAGTCACACTCACGCACGCACACTCACGCGGCGAGCGGGCCGAGCACGACGCACGATGCACGATGCACGATGCACGATCCAATGCATTGCAATGCGTTGCAATGCGATGCGATGCGATGCGTTGCGATGTGATGTGATGCAGCGGAGACGAGCGGATGAGAGGCGCGTTGAAATTGTTGTTGGAAAGAATCACACACAGACGAACAGGCACGCACAGAATACACATACATATACACAGAGATATATAGAAATCATATACAATAAGTATAAACAACAACAACAAGAAATAATTAATAATAAAGATACAACGCGCAACGCATCGTAACCGCCGCCGCGATACGCTCAATACGAAGTGTAGCTGAAGACTGCCTCAAAATGTTATCGAGTTCGTTGTCCAAGTGGCGCGCCGCATTGCGGCCTCACTGTGGCAGCAACTCACAACGCACACACACACACACACACACGCACACATAACTCAAAAGAGAGTGCGCTCCAAAGAGCGCGCGCCAGTCGAGCCACGTTGCGCTCAGCAACGGCAACGGCAACGGCAACGGCTACGGCAGCAGCAGCGCAAGCCCCCCCAACCCGCTCTGGCGCTGTCGCTGTCGTTGCGACGCCGACGCCGACGCCGACACCGACGCCAGCGTCGCTGCCTGCTGAGTGGGTATATGTGTCTCTGTGCCGATGACTTCTTCAATTTTTTTCAGCATTACGCTTTGTTCCGTTCGTTCGCTATGGCAACCGCTCCACTGGCGCTTTTCTATCGCTGCGAGCGTGTGTGTGTGAGTGCGCTCGCTCGTGAGCGCAGCAGCATGAGAGCGTAGTGTGAGCAGCGCGCGCTTTTTCCTAATCAGCTGTTGTCTGGCGGCGCCTCTCTCTCTCTCTCTCTTCCACACTCTCTCTCTCTCTCAAAGAGAGCACGCGCTCGTTACTCGACTCTCTTAGACGCTGCGAAGCTTTGCTGCAGGCGGAAAAAGCTGTGTGTGCCATATTATTTGTACTATTACAGCATTTGTTGTTTTAACTCCCCCCGCCCCTTCACTCTCCCACTCTCCCGCTCTCGCTCTCTTTGCAGTCTTCGTTCCGTTGTTTTTCCACTGTTGTTGCCGATTTTTGTGCATTTCCTTTTTGAACTGCGCTTCTTTGTCTGCTGTCATTTCCATTTGAAATTCCCAATTAGCAGGTCAATTGCTTTTTAGGCCAAACTGTGTGCATTGCAGTCGACTTCCCTCTCGCTCTCTCTCTCCCTCTCTCCCTTTCTTTGCCACTCTTTGTCTGTCTGGACTAGTCTGCCTGCCTAGCTGCCTAGCTGGCTGGCTGGCTGGCTGGCTGACTGGCTGGCTATGCTGCTTGCCTCGCCTCATCCTGTGTGCGGCATTTAATTACAGTTTTAGCTTACTTTCCTCGACGACGACTCACTTATGCATGGAAATTGTTTCTAATGGCTTTGTAAATTGCGCACAAATGCATTTTTCATGAGCGAAAACATCCCCCCACCTTCCCCCCCCCCGCGTTTCCCCTCTCTGTGCGAAAAAACAAAACATATGCAACTCTTCCCAACATGAATTACTTGATTTCGAGTGCTCGAGTAGTACTTGGCAATTGGGTTTTATGCTTGAATAATACAACATATTTGCATGGGTAGCGCAAATTTAGATTGGCAACAAACGCTCTGCATGATTTCTGTATTCTACAGCAATTTGCGGTGAAAAAAAACAACAAAATATGTCATATATGGCAAAGTATAAACTAAGTAGAAAGACCGTTTAGAAATATTTAAAATCCCAACAAATAATTATAATGCCTTTTTTTTTTAGAGCTATAATACAAAATGAGCGCGAGATTTCTGCTTTAATCAAAACCATAGTTTACATACTATACTATTTGCACCTAATAATTAATTAATTATTCAAAGCCCTAAGTTTGTAATTTCAACTAATAATTTGAAAGCCTGGGAAAATATGTCATGTATGGCATATAACAGGGAAAGGATAATGGGGACTAACGAGTTTCGTAAAATGTATGATATAAAAGCAACCATATTCTACCATTAAAAAAGAAATAAAGGCTATCTTTTAGCACGCTGAAGGCTTCATACCCTTGCAGTTACTCCAGAGATTAGACATATGTATATCAGAAAAGTTTCACGGCGAAATCTTGAAAAGTGATAAAAATGAGCCGATAGGTTCTATGGCAGCTATACGATATATCGATCCGATCCGAATTGTTCCGACCTATTTACAGCGTGCAACAATAAGCAGCATGTATACTAAGTTTCATTAGTGTAGCTCTTAAACTGAGAGACTAGTTTGAATTGCAACAGACAGACGGACAAACGGACATGGCTAGTTTGATTCCCCAATTAATGTTGATTAAGAATATGAAAGCTTTATAGGATCGGAGATGTCTTTTTGGGGGCGTTACAAACTTCTGGCCCAAATTAATATACCCTCAGCAAGCGTTAAAAAAAACCGTCTTTTAAATTTATGAATATTTGTATCTTTTAATAAATATAAAATATACTTTCCTGTCATTTCAAATTTTAAATGCCACAGATTATAATAGTTTTAGCTTAGCTTGATGATTCCTACTAATCATTTGACTCAAAAACTCGTTAGGTCTGCAAGTTTTTAAATGCCAAAATATATCATATAAAAAGGGAGAGAGACAGTTTTGAAAGTATATAAAATAATAATAATAATATAAATAAAATAAAAATATGAAACTCTGAATTCATATTATAGTATAAAACTTTAAACTCCCTTAAAACATATCCCATGTCACATAATTGTTTAACTTGATAATTCCCACTAATATTCAGTTTATATTTTTAGATTTTGTAAATTCCATAAAGAAATCCCGCAGCAAGTGCCAAGCGGCGTTACATAAAGCCAGCGTCAAGCATTTAGTTAATTATATAGAAATTCGCAGAAAAACGATTACCATACATAATTGCCACTATCTGTCTATAAATTAATATGTCCAAAAATTAAACAAATTACCCCAACTTGTTTAATCCCTTTCGAGTAAAAATAGCAAAACAAAAATTAACCGTAATCGGAGCAAGCGTCAAGGTAAACCGCAGTCAAAGTTCAGCGGGCACAGGTTCGCACTACATACACACACACATATATATTGGCTATAGAGACTAGTCCAGCAATTTGAAATTCAGTCAACTTAAGTATCTACGCCAAAACAACAAAAAAAAAAAAAAATAAGATGAGGATGTTGCAACTTTGACGACTTTCAGTTTGCAAAATTCGAAACGCAGCGAGCAACAAATACGCTTCGTAGCCCAAAAGTTAATAAATTAATATTTTGTAGCTAATTTATGTCTTGTTATTGTTGTAGTGCATACAATTAACTCTGCCGCAACACACACACACACACACACTCATACACAAAATAGACAACTCTATGAACAGCATAAACTTTGCATAAACGAAACAAACAGATGAACACAAGAAATGGAAAAACGAAAAAAAAAAATAAGAAACACAATATTACGACATGCTCAACAACTATAAAGATTGGCAAAAAATATAGAGAAATATCAGAGAAAAAAAAAAACAAAAATAAACGTAAATATGATAATGAAACTGCTACGCTCGATTGGAAAAGAAACGTCATGCGGCGCTGGCTAATGGACGGAGTTACAGGGCCTTTTGGGGGCCGGCAGATTCATGCATGAAATGCATGAACGTTGTTTAGCTGAAATTATAATGAACCCATAGCCAAATCATATACGCTGCCACACATAAGTGAGCCCATGCGAATGGGGGACATCTGTGCACATATGTATATACAGATATATGCGCTCATACAGACATATGTATGTTATGTATTAGCTATATGCGATCATTCGCAAAAGTGATAGTCCCCTCGGATCGAAAGTCTCGCAATTTGTAATCCGTATAGCTCGTCGCGTCGGGGGGTTTTCAGTTTGTGCGGTCTTGTGTAATGGCAACCGTCTGATCAGGGCTTCAGGGTCGTCATCGCATCTCATAGATACAACAGATCAGCCACTAACTAAGCTAGTGCGAAAACCTTTTCATTGTTTTGCTTCTTGTTTCTTTGCCCAAAACTAATATGATTATTAATGCGTCTGCTGAACTACATTTCGAAGCTGCAAAACAAAAACATATATTCCGTAATACCAGACTAGTTTTGCAGTAGTCAAGAGTTTGCTAAGTATCTGCAAATTGGAGTTGGTAAAATGAATAAGATCTTCAGTGTTACTAAGTTATTTCTTAGAAAACTTCTTATGTGCTAGAACTTTAACCGTTATCCCGCAGCAAAGCCGACTCTTTAATCCATTATGTGCCGAATGTTGTAGCTATGGATATGATCTATGCTGGGGGGGGGCGAAATCGGTTCATCAATCATCGAATGACAAAAAGATACAGTTTAGCGGCTAATGAGCTGCAGCAACATTGGACAGGGAGTACAGATACATACACTATATGAAATGTAGATCAATCTTGGTTTGTGGCATGAAAACCCGTCAGACCCGCCCCTGCAGCCGTAGGGGGCAACTCATTTGTAGCCATCAAAACTGACAACTGTTGCCGCCTTGAGCAGCCAAATCAATTTCAAGCTTAAGCATATTATAAAACTTACAGACCGGGGGTAGTCGTCTCTCCCTCTCCCTCTCCTTCTCTTTTTTCTATTCTTCTACCCACCTCCCCTCCCTGCACTGCTCATTATCATTATGAAGAATTGCGAGTTGAGCAGCTAATTCTATTGCAGTCAATACACGCGAGTCGCTGAATGTAGCCAGGTATCTATCCAGGTATCTATGTATCTCATGTGTGTGTGTGTAAGTGTGTGTGTGCTAAGACTTCATTCAGCTAACTGTATAGTTTGTAGCTGAGGCTTTTACCGCTAAGGTTCGTTCGTACGGTAAAAACTATGAGCCAAGAATGCTGAAAGCGCTGAGCGCGATGAACAAGTGCCCACAACTGTGACTTGACTGACTAAACAGGGTGATAGAAAGAAAGACAGAGAGAGAGAAGAGAGAGAGAGAGTGGGGGGAGAGTGTGGCATACAGGGTGCTGCGGTGAGGCTCATTTGTGCCGCAAGTGAGTCAAAGAGCCGTAAAGCGAATGTGTCGAAGCAGCAAGAATCGCACAAACTAACAGAACCTAATGATAAAGAACACCTCGCCGCGTTGCCTCGCCTCGCCTCGCTGCCGCTGCCGCTGTCGACTTTGCGGCTTATTTAGTATGTCAAAACATGTTTTTTTTTTTGCTGCTGCTGCTGTTTGTCTTTTTTTTGTGTTTTTTTTCTTCTTTTACTGCTGCAACCAACGACGACGACGACGACGTCTATGGAAAGTGGGACACAGCCGCAGCCACCGCCGCGTCAGGCAAGTCGAGCTGCCACAGAGGTGAATAGCCAATAAATCGACGCTTGTAAATTGAAATTCTTTAGCATGAGGTGTGTGCGAGAGCTCGCTTGCGCCTCTGTATGTGTGTGTGTGTGTGTGTACGCACATACACCTGTTGTGTCGCAGAGTCTGTGACAGGCAGCGTCTCTGGCCTTAGACCACAGGCCACAGGCCTTTAATTGTGGTCCGTGCTGCTTGCGCAATGCGTTTCTGGAGTATCGTTTGCATGCCACAAATGTTTCCTTCAAGGTGGAGCAGTGGTTGGAGGCAACTTTGGGAGCTGACGGGGGGCCCTGAGATAGGGAAAGATTTCGGATGCGTGCAAAGCATGTCTAACAGTAAGTTGTCATTTGTAGATACATTGAGAAGTTTGTAAAGAAATGGCAGGGAAAAGGAATAACTTGAATTGAAACAATCGAAATATCCATCGAAACTATCGTCAAACTATCGTATGGAGAAAAAACACAAAGTACTTTCATTTCACACAACCTATTTAAATGTGATGAAAGCGTTTTAGGATATTTCGAAATGCATTCTTTTCCCAATCTGAAGCATTAATCTTCGCATTAAAGTGCTTCAAAATCATCGCAACAGATTTAAGATCTAAAATTCCTTAAGTTTGCAAACTTCTAATAAGTGGGGTATTAGTTTTTTTAGATACAAAGATACGTATGACCGAAAACTTAAATTATTATCATTATCATAAAGAGTTAATTCAACTTAATTAAACTGTCTGATTTTTCAGTTAGTTTCTTTTTCCAAAGTCTCAAACCTCAGCGTTAGGATGCATTAAAGTGCTTCAAATATATTAAATAGATTGATGATCTTCAATTGCTTAATGCAAAAGAGTACAGATTATCAAATCAAAATGTACATGACATCCTGCTTTAGCTTTCTTTGCTCTAATCTCAAGCTGAAGTTGAAGCTTTAAAGCTGACGTTAAAGGGCTTCAAAATCATCGCAATACAGATCTTAAATTGCTTAAGCTCACATAGACCCAATGAGTAAACGTAAATACTTTTTATGGACGGGAAAATGGGTTGGAAAAATCGAAATATATATTCTAACTATCGCCAAACTATCGTATGCCAGAAGAATATACATTAAATTTAAATTCAAACACATCGCGATGGTATGAACTTTATTACTAAATTTAAGGTATTATTCAAGAGGTTGGCTTCGTCGATAGTTATCGATAATTGAAGTCCTTAGGTTTCCATCGTAAATCGATTCATCGCCTTATGATACTTATATCAAACATTCATCCACTTCTTTCGCTTTCTCTCCCTCTTTTTCCTTACTTTTCTCTTACATTGCAGTTCACTCACTGCTTAGCTTCACTGTACTTATACCTATGCGCACTAACCTGTCATGGCTCCATTGCTGCTGCCGCTGCTGCTGCTGTTGTCTCTGTCTCTATCTCTATCTCGCTCTCTATCGCGTGTTGCTGTTGCCGCCACCGCCGCAACCGTGGTGGTTGCTGTTGTTGTTGCTGCTGTGGTTGCCGTTGTTGCTGCTGCCACTGCGGCTGTAGTTGCCGCCGCCGCCGCCGCCGCTGCTGCTGATGCTGTGGTTGCTGTTGCTGCTGCTGATGTTGTGGTTGCTGCCGCTGGCTTCTGTGTGGGCAGCAACGGTGGCGGCGTTCGCTCTCGACGCCGCTGCCTATCTGAGGGCGTGGATAGTTTCCGATTCGTGTTGCTGCTGCTGCTGCTGCTGTTGCCGCTGGTCAATTGCTTGCAGGCACCGCTGATGCTGCTCAGGCTGCTGAAGCTGGACAGACTACTAAAGCTGCTGGAACGCGCCAGCGCCGGTGGCTCCGACATGAATTTCCTCTGCTGCTGTTGCTGTTGGTGTGGGTGCTGCTGCGGTGTTGCTGCCAGCGCCAGCCGTTTGGGCGCTGGCTCCGACAATTGCAGCTCCTGCTGCGACGCCTCTGGCGTTAGGCTGGCAATGATGGTGCCCTCCTCCGCTTCGTCATCCTCTTCGCCAGTCACCGACTCGAAGCAGACGTCCAACAATGTGGCTCCTCCGCCCGTCTGCAAGCCTGCAATGTCCTTGAGATCGATCCAGCTGGCTCCCAGCTTGTCGGCATCGCTTAGCGGCAGACTGAGCACACGCGTGTCGCCCTCGTCAACAATGTGAAAGGCCTGCGTGGGCTCGATCTTTACAATAATGGGTTGGCTGGCCAGGATTTGTGCGGGTAGAACTTGCGAGCGGTTGCTGTGGCTGTTGCTGTGGGTGTTGCTGCTGCTGTTGCCCAGTAGGCCGGCCATGTTTTCATCGTCGTCCTCGCCGATGTCTGCCAGCTCGCTGAGCTGCTGCTCGATTTGCAGGTACGTGGTTGTTGTTGTTGCTGTTGCTGTGGCGCTGCTGCTGTTGCTGCTGCTGCTGTTGTGACTGGCATCGCCCACTGTGCGTATGGTTGTCACTGGCTCGCGCTGCCCCCGTAGCACATCCAACTTGAGCACGGTGCACTTGTCCGTCTGCTGGTACTGATGCTGCTGCTGGGGCCGCACATATGCCGAGCCACCGGTTGCCTCCGTGAGGAAGGCCAGCGGCGGCGATGTTGCCTTGTTGGATGTGCTTACGGTGCGCACGGTCGTCGCTGCTGTTGTTGTTGTTGCCGTTGCCGTTGTCGTGGGCGTGGCGCGACCTGTTGCACCCTGCGCCCTGGCCACAATGGTTGTGGCAGCGGGCAACGGTATTATCGATATAGAGGGCACCTTGCTGCGCAAATTGGCCACGGCTGCCGCTGTGGCAGCATCTGCATCCAGATAGCTGCCAGTCGCTGCCGCTGCTGTTGTTGTGGCAACTGTTGCTGCTGTTGTTCTGCTGCTGGTGCTGCCAACGGGCGCTGCCTGCTGTATCAGCAGGAGATCTCTTGGCCTATCCGTTGTGAGGGCCGTTTCTCAGACAATTTGTGTATAGAAAGCGGCAGCAGTTGCTGTCGCTAATTGCTGTTGCTGGTTGCTCTTGTGCGCTTGTGACAATTAACTGCAATTTCTGGTTTGAATTTTTGGAGTTTTCCTTAAGTCTCTGCGTAAACTTGCTAATAATTTCGCACACTTAAACTGTTTCTGCTTGCTAATAAATGTTTCTTTTATGTTTTGGTTTTTTTTTTCGAGTTTTGTGTTTTGTTTTTGTTTTTGTTCTTTTGCGGTCGTGTAGAAGCACAACATCAAAATAAATTGAGAAAAATCAGCCTTACAAAAGTGCACTTAAAATCGTTTACACTAAGAGTCACACATCGAACTTTGAATTGCTTTCAATTGTATTGGATTCATTCGTATTTTTATTCATATTCATTATCATATTTCCTGGGTGTAGATACACCTGGGTAGCAGCTGCTGCTGCTGCTGTTTCTTGGCTGCAGCTTTATGCAGCTTGGAATACGCGTCGTATACACGATGTCGCTCGCCCGCCCTCGCACGTTGCTGTTGCCTCTGTTGTTTTTGTTGTTGATTTTTTCTCTTGATTTGTGCGTAGCGAAAATTGCTCTCTGTTTCGAGTTGTAACTTTTTCTCTTTTTCTAAATCTTTTTTTTAATATTAATTTTTTTTTATGTTATTTTGCACAGTAAATCAGTCGCCTTTCTATCTTATTGGTGTTGTTCGCAGTTGTGGTTGCTGCTGCTGTTGTTGTTGTTGTTGTGGGCTATAGCCAAAATGCATTTCCATTGTTTAAATACGTCACAATATGTTGGGGAATCGAACTGTAGCTGGAGCTGTAGAAGGAGCTGCAGGACACAAACTGCTGCCTGCTGCAGCTGCTGCTGCTGCTACTGTCGTCTACCTGCGCCACTGCCTGGGCTATTGTGCGCTGTTTGTTGCTGCTGCTGTTGCTGCCGTTGCTGCTGCTGCTGCTGTTGCTGTTGCCAGTGTGTATCTGTAGCCGTAACTGGCAAGTGCTGCTGCTGCTGCTGCTGTTGCTGCTGTTGTTGTTGTTGTTGTCGCTTGCGTATCCTGGCGCTGCACATGCAACGAGCTGCCTTTGTTGTTGTTGTTGTTGTTGTTGTTGCTGCTGCTGCTGCCACTGGATGGCTGCAAGGCGCCATTGGAATTTGACGTCAAAATACAAGTGCCTGGAAGTGTGTCGCTGCTGTTGCTGCCGCTGCCGCTGCCGGCGTCGCTGCCGCTTGCCTTCCACATTGCGGCACGCAACCCTAGCGCCAGTTTATGCCTCCATGCAAGTCGGCAACAACAGAGCAACCCCCTGCCTGCCGCCTGCCGCCTGCCGCCTGCAACCCCCACCAGCCCAGCGACAACAACCACCAGCTGTGTGTGGCTGAAACTTTAATAATCGATTTTTCAGCGCACACACATGCAAATCGATACACACACGCGCGCGCACACACACAAACGCACAGCAAGTGCAATGCTTTCGCTTTCCTCTGCGCTTTTTTATTAATTATTAATTTTTCTAAATGTTCGCTGCATTTCCCACAACTTTTAAATTATTTATGTTTTTTTTTTTCAAATTTCAAGCTTTCTTTATGTTCTTTCAGATTTTTAAATTTTTTTTTTTTTGATTAAATTTTCATTCTATTTACACTGCAATTGCAGCTGCACAAATTTCTTTTCCACAGGTTTTTCATTGTTTACCAGAGTCGCATATATTTTGCGCAATAATTTTGCGATTTAATTTGCACTAGAATTTTTCAAGTTATTTTTCACTTTGTTGCCTTTGTCGAGATTTGGCTTTTGTTTTTCTGCTATTTTTTTATTTGTGTCGCGTTGCATTGGCCGCGTATCCTTTTCGATGCGTCCTTTGCAGGAATGTGTCCCAAATTCAAGTGCGCCACAAACACATTTCGCGCCGCACTTTCCGTTTCGCCACTCAGCTGCTTGGAACGAGGACTTCGAATGGGAAAAATCGCAATGCCAGGCTGTCTCACAGTTTGTGTGTGCACTGTGTGTGTGTGTGTGTGTGTGTGTTCGGGAGGGTGTGTGCGTGTGGCGCGTGTGACAGTGTGTGTGCCACTCGACCATATGCAGGCCAAAAATGGGACTCGCTGCGCTGCAAAATAGGGTTAGTAGGCATAATGCCAAGTGCATAGCCGGGAAAACTGGAAAAGTGCCGCGCGCGCTCGGCATTGTTGCGCAGCTTTTCCTACCCTTAAGCGCAGTTTCGTTCCATTAACATATGCGTGTGTGCGTTTCTCTCTCTCTGTGTGTGTGTGTGTGTGTGTTTGTGTGTCTATGCCTGTGTGTGCGCGCACAAGGGAAATTCCCCGAGTGTGGTGAAAAGTCTCTGGGAAATTCAAAACAGGGTTGAGTTTTCCTTTTCAAAATATTTGTAGCTTTTGCTTTATAGATATCATGGATAGTCATTTGCTTTCGCGTTTTCTAAAGAATATGGGCTTTAAGATACCCTTTTATAAGCTTGATAATATAATATTTATTTATTTCTTTATTAATTATATATTTATTTATTAATTACATATATAATATATAATACAGTAGTATCTAGTACAGCTCTGGCTACAGATTTAATTTATTGTTTTTAATTTTACTAAAGAACTGTTTTCTTTTGGCTTTTTACAATGATTTATCGATAAACAAACCATAATGAATTAGTATTATTAAATAGGGGCTATATAAATTAAGATTTAAGATTTTAATATAAAAAAAATTGCCTCTTAAATAATTGGTATTTCCTGTCAACTCAATAAAGAACTAATAGAAAGAAAATTACTTTTATAAAAAGTAAAAAAGCTACAGTCGAGTGTGGTCGACTGTTATATACCCGCTACCCAGCTGCTCGCTCACCAAAATTATTTGCGAAACAATAACAACTACAATTATATTTTGACTTTAGAAGGCATTGGACCTACAATGTTGATGCAAAGTCAAAAATTAAAAAATGATAAACAAGTAAGGAAAGCTATAGTCGAGCGCACCCGACAGTACGATACCATTCGCCCAATTTCGAATCAAATTTTCACACTTTTATTTCCTCTGCACAAGTTCATCTGCCACCTATTGTTTGAATTATATCTATCTTTGAATAGCGCCACCATATGAAAACATCATTGCAATCAGCTTTACACACGCTGCGACTGAATCGAAGCATCGCAACGATGACGTCACGATATGCTGCAAAGGCGCAAGCAGCGGAACGTTTAAATGATTAACTTTTGTGTTTATAATCTGATCGGCTTGAAATTATATATGTGCAAATCGTATATATCTATGTGTGTGTTAACTAAAAAACTTGAAACTTTAATACTTTTGCCTCAAAGCAGACTCAAAAATGTATAAACCATTCTTCAGAGGCGGTGGGCGTGGCACCTCAAATTTTAAATAAACTCCAGGAGCTAGTAATATTCATATAGCTTCATACCAAATTTCTCTAGCTTTTATAATAGCTGAGATCTGTGTGGGTTCACAGAGACGCGTGACGAACAGACGGACAGACAGACGGACATGGGTCAATGGACTCGGCTAGTGATACTGAGTCAGAATATATACACTTTGTTGTTTTGCCATTTAGTATATACACTTAGTATACCATTTTTGACCAATTTCAATAGTCAAATGGTATAATACAGTAATACAATTTCCCAATGAAATCTTATGGGCTTAAGGAAAAGTGCTGCAAATTAAATTCTTATAGTTTATTATATTTTATATTGTATTATACTATTTAAAGTGATGTTTTAGCTCTGAAACTCTAGCGAGGGGTGAGATTGCCGACTTCGGAGCATGAGCGGTTTTACAATCCCAAATCAAATCGAAATTATAAAGAAAGTTCTAAATAAGAACAAATTGCATGATTTTTTGACAAATCCGTGTGTGAGTGAAGCAAGAGAAAGAAATTACTAGACAGTTAGATTCGCCTGGAATCACATAGTACCGCCATATAATTGCACTAATTGACCTGATTCCTGCCGCGGGAAACACGAGCGGTAAAGCACGCATTGCAAAACGCTAATGAAAATCCGCTAAAAGAACTAATTTGAGGATCCGTAAAGCCAATAAACTGTAAGCCAAAAAAAAAAAAAGAATGGATATCAATGCGAATCGAAGGTGAATGAGAAGACTTAAGCGAGTCTATCAAATCGATGGCTCGAGCTGCTCCCAATGAGGCCCCGAAAACAGTTAAAAGGCAACAACAACTGAACGGGGGGGCCCGTTAGCTGGAATTGGCCAAGAAGTATTACACAATACAAGAAAACACACACACAGACACAACAAGGGGCAATAAAACCAAACTAATCGCCCTATAACTGGGCCCTCTGCTGATCATCTTGACGCATCATTAGCCATATTATCATCGAGCCGGCCAAGTCTATCGTCGTCTTCGTCTTCACTTTGCACTTCTTTCATATTTCATGTTTTCCGTTGCTTAAATCGTGTTAGATTTATTTGTGCTGGTTTCTGACTTGATGCAGGGGAAGAGGTAAAAGGGGGCTCAGCTTGCGCAAGAAACCGTCAGGTCTATCAAGAGCTAACTGGTTCTAGCCGTAAGCCTTCAATTTGGCTCAGACGGGGCTTGCAACGTTGGAAGCGCCGTTGGTTCTAACGTGAAAATGTGTGCCTCACCGTTGTAACGATCGTATTTTGTACCCTCCTCCCCCCTCCCTCCACCCTTCTCTTCCCCTGCTGCGTCTTTCCTCTCGTTCTTCTTCTTCTTTCTTTTAGCTTGCCTTGCCTCGGCTGTTTGCAGTTTCTTGGCCAGGTTTCTTAGACATTGCAGCAAGCGATTCTAACCAGTTTCAGTAAAAGAGATAGAGAGAGAATCTGAGCGAGAGAGATTGTGATGGGGGAAAACTCACACAGTGGCAGGTCCAGGGTACGAAAGTCCCGTACGAAAGTCCCAGTTATTCAAGAGGAAAAACCTGTTACACGCAAGTGGAACTGGCTCTGTCTCTGCCTCTGCTGCTGCTTCTCTGATTGTGGCGCAGCTCTTGGCCAAGAACAAATCAAAAAGCCAGCAAAACAGCTACCACAACTGAAACACGTTAGTACCGTTGTGTCGGATTCTTTGTTGCGCAACTGTGTTGCAAGATTAGCTGACGACGACGACGACGGCGACTGCGACGGCGACTGCGACGGCGACTGCGACTGGTTTATTGCAACGTCGCGTCGCGTCGCACGTTGCGTCGCTGCTGCTGTCGATGAGGCAACTCAGCTCAATGTTGCTGCTGGGCGCAGGCGCAGCTTGATGTTTTCCATACCCTATTGATTGTCGTCTAGTGCAACGCCCCCATAAGGGGGCGTGGCAAAAAAAGCATGAAGAAATGAAGCGAGAGAAAACCTGCTGAAATATTTCTATTTCTTTAACCAATTGAAAATTTCCTTAGAGTAGAGTCGCATCCCCATCTTAAATCACTCACCCGGCCAGGGTATCTGCAATTCGAGCATATATAAGTCTCAAGAAGCTCTTGCTGCTTTTTGTCTTCTGCCAGTTTGATATAAACTTTATTGTTGCTGCCGCTGATTGCTGGTGATGTTGCACAACATCTGCAGAGCTAGAATCGGAAATGCGGCGCAAGAAAAACCAAGCAGCAGAGAGAAAAACAACAGCAACAACAACAACACGTTAGATAATGGAAAACCTTGCCCAGGCAATTGCGTGCGTTGAAGCTTGACTGCGTTTTGCATTCGCCAGCAATTCTGCCAAAGACTCATATTGAAAACCGTTGCCCCTTTGCTTTTTAACGATCCATTAAGTTGTTTTTTTTTTTTTCTTTCTTATAAATTTAGTATGTAATTTAAACATTGGTATAACAGGCAAGGCTAAGTTCGAAAATATCACCAGAATTATTTGTAAAGTTTTCTTAAGTTGAGCAAATGCAATTATTACATTTAAGTGCGATTATTGCATAATATCAATAAATACACAAACGTCAAACCTTGAAATTTGGAAAACTAAAATAAATATTTTATACTTTTAAAAGCTACACAATTTCTAGGACAATACTTAAATGAGTTAAGACCCAATTGATTATATCTTTAATCATTAAAAGCTGATGTAACCGCTGCGCGATAATTGGTAAAAGCCGGGGTGAAGGTTCCATCATTAACAACTGTGTCGAATTCGGGGTTTTCATCCCAAGATTTGTCATGCTTCATGCAACGCGATACGTTCGAAAATAATCAAAGTCATGAAGATAATTAACCATAGCCCGTCGCCGACTCCAAAGATTCAAGTAAATTTGCAAATATGCAGAATTGGCAAAACGATTAGCGGACTCACCTCTGATGGTGCTTGGCATGTTACATGGGTTCTCTAGTCTCATCTAGTTGCACGGCTTGAACACGATTATTACAGGGAGCTCGATAGGCTCGATAGATACCAAGATCAGATCAGATCAGATCAATTCAAATTGGTGGCGAATTGAGGCGAATTCCAGTTTCTGTTGCATTTTGGCGGCACATGTCAAATTTATCGATAACTCGATAGCACGAAAGCACTTAATTAGTTTAACGATCAAACGCAGAGAACAAGTTAAAAAAAGGCGACGCGTCGCGACGAAGGCAAACAGTTTTCAAACGGTAAATTAGCCGAAGTGGGCGAAGCGAAGGCGACACGAGTGCGCCCAGCAACGAGTGCGTTGCCGTTGATTGACGAGACAGCGAGACAGAGAGAGAGAGAGAGAGAGAGCACGACGAAAAGACGAGCACAAAAACAAGACGAAAGCAAAGCAAAACACGAGACTGGACACGCTGGACTGGACGTGTGGACAAACGTTTGAACACTAAATGGCCACGGCCAGGCCGGGCCAGGAATCGGAATCCGAATCGAAGTCGAAATCGCAGACGCAGACGCAGACGCAGACGAAGAACTCGGACTCAGGCACCGTGGGGACTCTGGGTACTGTGGGGGGGAGGGGAGGGAGTCATCTGCCTGACGATCGGGCAAAAACCTGTGCAGAAGGTGGGCCCCAAACGCGCAACGGGCAGCGCAAGCAGCGTCAGTTGCATTTTGAAGAAAGGAGAAAGGAGCAGAGAATCAGCAAGCGACAAACTCTCGGTCAGCGCACTGCGAATTTCTCTCACTCTCACACACACACACACGCGAGCGGCTAAGAATTCCTGCTAATTAAATGCGTGATCATCGCTCAAAAATACACCCCAACAACACGAAGAAGAAGAAGAAGAAGAAGTCACAAGAGTCATGCGGGATCCGAAGCTGTGGCTACGTGAGTCGACGCGTGACACGCAATGCATGTCGTGATCAAATGAAATTATCGACACTCACACTCAATACTCGGAAACATTTTATAGTATCAATTCAACATTTCACAACTTTTCGTTCTAACGACTTTCTCTGCTTGGGCAAACCCTAAGAGCTCGTAAAGTATTAAGCTCGCTGATATTCTGTGGAATTTTGCTTTTCTCTTGCCGTTGCAGGGCATAAAAAACTACACTAAAGATCTGAGAATCTAAGCGAACTGAGCACAGCTTCGTCTCGTGACACGACATATCGCACTGCGTTCATCTTTAGGCTGCCTGAGCCGGGATCAAGTCAGAGTCAGAGTCGGAGTCAGAGTCGGAATCGTAGTTGGAAGCTCGTGACGTTGCATTGGGGGCCGCGTCATCGAAGCTGGCAGGCGGGCAGGCAGGCTCCAGCTGCAGCTACACAAACACACACAAACACACACACACACACACACACACACACACGTGCACTCTCTCAGCGAGGCAACGGAAAAAGCGCACCTTTAACTTAAATCGTAAAATAAACAGGAAGACTTCTACAGCAAACACACACACACACACAGACACACACACACACACGCTCGCTCAGAGAAGACTTATCACAAGTAAGCAGCGCAGCAGCAGCGACGCAGTGGAGAAGAAAAAATGAAATAAAACAGGTTGAGAAGTACCGCTAAGCGGGAAGAAGAAGCAGCAGCAGCGGCAGCAGCAACAAGCCCCACAAGCAAAAAGGTCAACGAACGTTCTTAGCAAAGAAGAATGGAATCAAAACACAAAAACACGAAAAACTGAGCACGGCAAAGACAATAAGTGAGAGCGGGAGAGAGAGAGAGAGAGAGCGCGCGCGCAAGTCACTCAGCCGAAGAGAGCGCAAAGAAAGTGCACAGAGAAAGCCTAACAGCCATGCGATCGCACAAAGAGAGCGCAACAGGCAGCAGTAAGAGTGGAAAAGAGAGAGAGAGAGAGGGAGTGTGAGAGGGAGCGCTGGCGTGCTAAGAGCGTCGATTGCAGTTGGAAATAAAATGTCAAAATTTATGCGATGTGCATTTTGTAAAGTATTTTTATGAAAATAACCTGAGGAAAATGTATTTTTAGCAAGAATTTCTTTCCGACAAGAGCGAGACAGAAGGCGAGTGAGAGGGAGAGAGAGAGAGCGTGAGAGAGATGGGGCGTTATCACTTTGTAACTGTCTCGAGCAAGTCGAAAGAAACTGAAATTCTTGTTATATTGCTCAATATTTGGTAATACGCACGCACACAATAAAAAGTCAACACACACACATAGACACACACACACGCACACAACGACGTGCAAATGCCATTGAATGTAGCGGTATATTGACGAAATTTCTGAGACGCGAGTAACAAGCAAAGCTCATTGACCTCCAGCAGCCGTCGACGTCGACGTCGACGTCTTCGTCGTTGTCGTCGTTGTCGTTGCCGTTGCCGTGCGCCGTCTTCGCTGCCAGCGCAGTTGTAACTGTGTAATAAGCAAGTGGTGGGGGAGGCGGGGACGGTGGAAAAGAATTACAGCTAGAAGTTTTTTCGGCTTTTTTTATGCTAGTTTCATATTTGGTTCCTTCTCTGTTTCAATTGAAATTCGGTTTCTTCCGTTGGAGCAACAATGATTTTGATGGCCGCAAAGCTGTCGCTGATTATGCAATCGTGTGAGTGTGGATTGTGGATTGTGGCAGGCGCGTGTCGCTTGCAATTGCCTTGGGCCAAAAGAGACTTATTAAACTTAAGCTGCGAAAACCTTCCCCACAGGCTCAGCTCAAATTGCCTGCAACGTTGATCCTGTTTCGCTGTGCCGCACGCATTCCCACACACACACCCACGCACACAGCGAGAGAGTGTGTGTGTGTGTGTGTGTTAATGCGCCCAACACTGCACGCTGATTGGCCAACGCAAGGCGTAAGGCTTCGCTAGACGAGACGCTGTCATTGGTTGTCGCTCTGCTGCTGCTGTTCCTTCTCCTTTGGCCCGTTGCCTGTTGCCTTATGCCGTATGTATTCCCTTCCACTTTGTGTGCTCTTTGCCTGCGCCTGTTGCGCGCTGCCCTTATACTCTTTCCAAAGAGAGTTTGTGCAGATCATCAGAGCCTTAGTGGGGATATATGATATCATGTTATTTGTGATGTCATTCGTTGCGAACTTAAAATATTTTAACTTAAACTCAATCGTTGATGAATTATTATTATAATCATTCTTAAGATTTGCATAAATTTAGATTATTTATATAATTTTTATATTTTTTTATGTTTTTCTCTGTCTTCTCTCCGGTCTGTTCATTCTTTATATTATTCTTTGCTTGCAAAAGAGTATACGAAATTCTCATTAGGTGTAACTGACAATTACATGTTTTTTTAAGGATGTTGTAGACAAATAGAATTTATTGAATTCAGCAGGAAGTTTTTGGGTATAAATAGAGCCTGTGCACCCAGAGAGGTCCTAGTCTAACTCTGTTTGCGGAGCAGCTACAAAGTGCGAGTTTTAAGTGTGTGTGTGTGCGTTAAGGGGTAAATCAGTTGAATTATTCAAGTGAAACTAGGAAAATAACTGTGTACTATATAAATCAAAGTTCTAAGTTGAATGAAACTCTCTAGTTTTATTTATTGGCAAATTTTAGTATGAATTTTTGTAACACTTTTCTGATTTTATCGTGATTCAGCTGCGATTTCAGTTTCTGTTGTTTAGTTGGACTATTTCGCAATTAATTGTCAATGCATGACAAAATGCAGTTCAATCAGTTTTGAGCAGGTTCAACTCAGTGCATAAAGCAGACAGGTGTGCACGAGGTGCATATATAACTATATATATATGTGTATGTATAGTACTTAGATATTGAGATCGCTGCGATTGGCCGCAAATTGACAGCATTTGAAACAATATAATGAAATACCAGCATAAACAATTAAAGAGCGCTCAACATTTAAACGGAATTTTGTTGGCGAATCTGCCTCGCAATGATCTCTCGATGCCGAGTAGCCTCCCTTTCTCTCCGTACATCCCGTATACCACTGGCAGAGTGCTACCAATTAACCGTTGCACGTTGCATGCTGCAGAGTGACAGCATCGCGCCGTAATTGACTGACAATCTGTAAACACACGAGTCAAATTCACATTTCGACTACAAATTGCGTTCATTAATTAAGTCACTGCGATTACACGGCGGAGAGGGCGGGGGTATATTGGGTATACATATGTACTATAAAAAGTCGCATGTGTCGCTGCTTGCGATCCCACTCAGTTCGATATTGTCAAACGTGAAAATTATCAAAATATTTTTGTGTGCTGTCATAATTAGTAAAAAGGGCGCAAACCCTTTTTTTTCCACGACGACCTGTGGCTCAAAGAGGTTACCACCCCAATACAACCCTAGCTGGGGCCCAATAATATTTTCACAGCTGGCCAAGTTTCCCACACGACACCCACACACCATACACCGCACACCGCACACCACACACCTCACACCACACACCACACACACAATGCACGCGCTGTCATTCCATGGGTCGCCTTTCATTTCCAATTAGAGGGAAGCCCCACAACGTCGGAAGCAAGTGTCCAAGTCTCTTGCATTTTCAGTCAGCGTCGTTCGCCGTTCCAATTTGCCATACGAATCTGGCCCCAAATTGTTATAATAATACAAAACAGTTGGCTAAAAGCGAAACTTTCTGCTCTAACAGATAATGGCGCGTGTCTAGCGGCTCCACAGCGATTCAAGCGTATAGTAGTTTAACCAAGCACCCCGGCGAGACCCCGCGACGACCCGAAGCCAAAGGATTAGAGGCCAGAAAATAGCAGCAGCAGAAATACCCCCCGGAATTTGCAGATAGTTAAATCAGTCACACACGCACACAGGCACAGGCACAGGCTGAGGCTGAGGCTGAGATACACGCTCCTACTGCAGACGTCATCGCCATGGACTTTAAGGAGTATCGTCAACGGGGTAAGTGACCATAAAGCGCACAGCAGCAGCTCGCAACTGTGAGTGAGATACATTTGTATCTGAAGCTGGCTTAATTTGATTTGCAGCCCACTGCAGTGCTAAGGGGATTACGGATTTGTCCCAACACACACAATTTGCCCAGTTCAATATAAAGCTCGTATATCTTGATTTAATGAGCTAAGTTAGCCCAGTTATTTCTTATTTATTTGACGCCATTTAAAGTGAGCTCAAATAGAACTTATTGCAAATTATTGATGAAATTTCATCAGAATTAGAAATTCTTTAGTATTATATAAGAATAAAACTTACTATATACTCTTAAAAATTGCATTGCTTTTTACAGTAAAACATTCTTAATTCATTATTATAATTTCTTAGACAATTCGACTTTAATCTTGAACCGAAAATTTTAATATAAACTGAAGTAAAAGTATTTCTATCAAGCCAAGATGTTAAGCCAAGTTTCCATTTGAATTATTATTATACAAAGTGTAATATGATTCCAAAATGTATGTTGTATACCATGAATTTAAACAAATACTCGTATGTGGTCTTCTGGCAGAAGCAGGCAGCTATAAGAGACTATAAACTATATATAGAATCAGTATCCGGCAGTCCGTCTGTCTGCCAGTATAAGCGCCTGGATCTCGAAAATTATTAGAGCTAGAGCCACCGGATTGTTTACCAACACTGTTGCAAATTTCAGTGTCTTTTAGTTGGTTTTTGAAATAATGCCACGCCCACTAATGCCTTATTTTATTTCTATGTCAACTGTGCATTAAACTGTTCCGATTTCAAAGAAAATTTTGCCGACAGATACGGTTAGTTTGGTTTGACTAGTTAGACATCCATATTGGTATTGATCAAGAGTTCATATACCTTTATAGGGTCATCCCTTTGCTAGATAATTTTATATATTTTAATCTGCTTGAACAGGCAAAGAGATGGTCGACTATATAGCTGACTATTTGGAGAACATACGAGAGCGTCGCGTCTTTCCCGATGTGAGTCCCGGCTACATGCGCCAGCTGCTGCCCGAGTCGGCGCCCTTGGAGGGTGAGCCATGGCCCAAGATCTTTGGCGACGTGGAGCACATTGTCATGTCCGGCGTGACCCACTGGCAATCGCCGCATATGCACGGCTACTTTCCGGCACTGAACTCGATGCCATCGCTGCTGGGCGACATGTTGGCCGATGCCATCAATTGCTTGGGTTTCACCTGGGCCAGTTCGCCGGCATGCACAGAGCTGGAGATTGTCGTAATGAACTGGCTGGGCAAGATGATTGGACTGCCAGATGAGTTTCTGCATCTGAGTAACAATTGCAAAGGAGGCGGCGTGCTGCAGACGACGGCCAGTGAGGCGACTCTGGTGTGCCTGCTGGCGGGACGCACACGCGCCATACAGCGCTTCCATGAGCGCAATCCTGGCTACCAGGATGCGGAGATTAATGCGCGCCTGGTGGCCTATTGCTCGGATCAGGCGCATTCGAGCGTGGAGAAGGCCGCGTTGATTGGTAAGTGGGAGGGAGACAGTGGGTCGTGTGACGCACTTCTAAGCCGCTTACGGCACAAGCTAATAATATAAAACTCCCACTGTTCCATTTACTCCACCATCCCTCCCCTCTTGTCGCTGCATTCTCACAGGACTCGTGCGTATGCGCTACATCGAGGCAGACGAGGAGCTCTCCATGCGGGGCAAACTGTTGCGCGAGGCCATCGAGGACGACATTAAGCAGGGCCTGGTCCCGTTCTGGGTGAGTCATTGTGTATCTCTATGTCTATCTCTCTCTCTCTCTCTCTCTTTTCTCTTCGTCTCTCCATCGGTTTTCCCTGTCAAAATTAATTGGCCGCCAACCAACAGGCACAATTAGGCGTTGAGTGGATTTGTGGCCAGCGGCAGCTGTGTCAGCTTCCCGTTTTGCGAATCCTTGATTCGTTGATTCCCACCGGAGTCAATTAATAAACGTCAACAAATGAGCATCACGAGGCGAACAGCTTCACTCCGAGCACTTCTGCTTACGCACTTGCTGACGATATCTTTCAACGGCTACACTTGCCCAATACGCACTAATCCCCTCTCGTCTCATCAGAGCTACGTAACTGTTACTGGCTCGGGTTTTCATTGAGTCCTTAATCGATTCGCTTGTCTTCCAATTGCTTTACAGTTTATAGTTGTAAAGCAACCAATTGATATCATTTGAAAAAATGGGCAGCTTGTGCAAATTTATTTAATAGACATAAGGAAGCGTGGCAGACTCCTTAAAGTATATATATGAACAGCAAGAATAGCCAATTCGATTTCGCCATTTCATTGTGTCTGTCTGGTGGTGTGAACAAACTGTTCTCAGTCGGTATAAAAGCCAGGCAAACTTAGCATAAAAGTTTTTCTATACCACTTGATTCTAGAATTTGTTTCAAATTTTAGGTGTTACGCCAACCCCACCCTAATTATACCCTTGCAGAGGGTATATTAGTTTTTGTCAGATGTTTGCAACACACCTCAGGAGACATCTGCGACCCTGTAAAGTGTATATATTCTTAATCAGGATCAGCTGGGGAGCCAAACTAGCCATGACCATCTGTCTGTTCGTTTGTCCGTCTGTCCGTCCACTTGTCCGTCTGTCCATCTGTCTGTTGCAACGCAAACTAGTCCCTCAGCTTTAGAGTTATCTTAATGAAACTTGGTATACATGCTTCTTATTGCTGAACGCAGTAAATAGGTCGGAACGAGCCGGATCGGATCATTTTCATCATTTTTCAAGATATCGGTATACAACTTTTCTGATAAATGTCTAAGTATGTCCTTTAAAAGCTGCAAAAGTTTTATCAAAATCCGTCCGATATATCGTATAGCTGCGAAAGAACTTATAGATCAAATTTGTAAGTAACTGCAAATGTATGAAGATTTCGGCATTCCGAAGGTAGCCTTTCTTTCTTGTATTTGAATTAATTTTAAATAAAACAAATATTTAAACTTAGCCGACCAGTATTTGATTTGATGTTTAAAAAATTTCAAAAACGACGTTTTAAAGACACATTACTTTTCTGTCGTTTACTTATCTGGCTTTTAAATTATAATATTAATTAGATTCCAATTACCTGAATTACAGTTCAAACGGGTAATACACTCAAAAAAATTTCGAGTTGATGCTTTATTTGTGCTTAAGTGAGACAGTAATCGGTGACAGAAGACTTGGTTGTTTGAAATTTGTTGTATATTTTTAAACTGTTGCATTCCTTACTTCTTGCTTAATGTTGGCAGGAAGTTTGCACCTTGGGAGACATCTCAGAGTCATAAAGTATATACATTCTTAATAAGAACCATAAGGGGATTCTCTTGTATTCTTTATCTAGAATTACATTATTTGTTTATTGTTTCCTCTTTCTCTTGCAGGTCTGTGCCACACTTGGCACCACCGGCAGCTGCAGCTTCGATAATCTGGATGAGGTGTGTCGTAGCACAGCTAATCTAACGTTTCACATTATTCATGATTTATTTCCCTTCGTCAGATTGGCGTCGTCTGCCGCGAGTTCAATCTGTGGCTACATGTGGATGCTGCCTATGCGGGCAGCGCGTTCATCTGTCCAGAGTTCCGCACCTGGTTGCGTGGCATCGAGCGCGCTGACTCCATTGCCTTTAATCCCTCCAAGTGGTTGATGGTTCACTTCGATGCGACTGCAATGTGGGTGCGCGATAGCACCGCAGTGCATCGCACCTTCAACGTGGAACCATTGTATCTGCAGCACGAGAACTCCGGCGTGGCCGTTGACTTTATGCACTGGCAAATTCCGTTAAGTCGTCGTTTTCGAGCGCTTAAGGTGTGGTTCGTCCTCCGATCCTTTGGTATCAAAGGTCTGCAGCGACATATACGCGAAGGCGTGCGTCTGGCGCAGAAGTTCGAGGCACTCGTACTGGCCGATCATCGCTTCGAGCTGCCCGCCAAGCGGCATCTGGGGCTGGTGGTGTTCCGGATTCGTGGGGACAACGAGATCACCGAGCGGCTGCTCAAGCGGCTCAACTATCGCGGCAACCAGCACTGTGTGCCGTCATCGCTGAAGGGGCAGTATGTGATCAGGTTTACCATCACCTCGACGCACACGACGCTCGACGACATTGTCAAGGATTGGATGGAGATCCGACAGGTGGCGTCGCTAGTGCTGGACGAGATGAACATCACCATATCGAATCGCGTCTATCTGAAGGGTAAACACTGGGCCCTTCCCAATTACTGAATCGCCCCTCGTATTGTTGCGTTTCGTTACGTTTTATTTTAGTTGAATTTTGTATTTACATAGTTATTGTTTATGTTTCGTCCTTAGTATAAAACACTTTGATCCACCCAAAACAAAAGATGGCGCTTTCTTCTTTGCTTTTCTGAAAAGTATCTGTAAGATACGAGAGTATATGATCTGTATATCGTATCTTTACATATTCAAGTACTTATACTCTTTCCTTTGAATACCTGACTTTTAAAAACAGATGTATCTTTAAGATACAAATACAAATCTGTGACTATAAAACACAAAAGTATCTTAATAAGAAATTTTAACAGATTTTCGTAACTCTGAAATACCCACGGCTGTTGTATACCAAAGTATTTCTGGGTACAAATATATCTTTATATGCATAAAGGTACTGAATTTTCATTTGGTACAAGATCTCGTACATATGTATACCTTATTTCTTGAACACATGGCTTTTAGGTTCAATTGTAATTGGGAGATACAAATGTATCTTTAAGATACTTTTGTATTTGTAAGATTGAAAAGTATCTAAATATGAAATCCTTAAATATTCACATATTTTTACTCTTCCTAAAATACCCCTTGCTATCTAATATTAAGCTATCAAGATGCAAATGTATCTGTAAGATACAAAAGTATCTAAATATCAACTTATGCATAATCTCTTGCCTACATTCTTTTCCAACAAATGAAATGTATCTGAGATACAATGATTTTCGTTATTAATCATTGATCATCTCTTCACAAATGCTGCATCTGTCAGATACCAAGGAGAAGAGCGAAGCCTTCGGCTCCAGTTTGCTGCTCTCCAATTCGCCGCTTTCCCCAAAAGTGGTTAACGGATCGTTTGCAGCCATCTTCGATGCCGACGAGTTTCTGGCCAAAACCTATGCGGGCATACGCATTGCGGTAAGCAAATAGCAAGAGCCTAACGCAGCTAACCCAAATCCATTCGACTTCACCCACAGCACCAAGAATCGCCGTCGACGCGACGCCGTGTGCGCGGCATACTTATGTCGGGCAAACAGTTCTCGCTGGACTCGCACATGGATGTCGCTGTGGTGCGCACCACCCTGGACGATGGTAAGACGAACCCGCACTGCGCGCTGCGCGACACAGCCGGTGGTCAACAGGTGGGAGTGGGAGTCGGTGTGGGTGTGGGTGCCCAGGCGAGCATACGCGAAGATGTCGACGACGAGGAGAACGCCGCGGAAGGTATGAAGCACAGGTAGCGTAGTCGCCAGTTCATGTAGTTCTATTGCCAGTTTCCCATGCTCGAGAAGCTTAAGCAAACCCAAAAATTAAAAATGAAATTATCGATATTTGTCTGACCTGCTGTGCCCGATTCTTTGACAGACACTGAGCTGCTGCTTTTCTGCCAGCAGCGACGCGAGAGCAGCCAGGCCATTTGCAATCATATCCAGTCCAGCCATAGCCCAAGCAACAATCACAACTATAGCCACAACCCGAATGCCACGCCCGCCAATCACTTTCGCCCCATTGCACTCTACACTGTCCAAACGGCGGCGAAGTCGACGTCCAGCTTCAGTCGCGAGGTGACCCTTGCCTTGGAGAGTCCCTTTACGTCGGCAGCAACGGTCGTGGCGGCGGCGGCAGCGACCCACTGCGACATGTATCACGGCAGGCGGTTCCTGGAGCCCGTAAGCAGCCTCATCGAGAACAGTTCCTTTTCCAGCAGTGTCTACCATATGCCCACGCCCATCACAACGCCCATTACAACACCCACGGAGCCGTGTGCGCCGATGCTCAGCTTCGAGGACACTGATTGGCCAGCAAGAACCTTTGGCCAACTGCTGCTGGAACGCTATGGTAACTCATCGCACTCGTCGTCGCTGTCGGGCGACGTTTCGTCTACAGACAGCAGCAACCTGAGTCTGGACAAGGTAGCCACGCCCACACCGAGCCTGCTCAGTAGCCTCAACGATCTAGCTTCGCCCCTTCTCGGATCCTTTGCCTCGCAATCGCAGCCACAGCACTCGGCCCTGGGTGCATGCAAGTTCAGCGACTCCGATGCGACCATCTGCTCGGCTGCTTCCTCGCTGGAGTCCCTATAAATATAGTACCCGTTTAATATTCCTATCGAATACGATTATACTAATATCATATATATAGATTAACCCAAGAAAAAAACTAAGAGTTACTTGTATGTAGAAATTGAAAAGAATCCTTCACTGCTGTGCAATCAATAATGTTACCTATCGTAGTACCAGTTTGAACCTATATAGATACATACCATGTATATCCAGGCACTTAAATATGGATCTTCTCTATTGTAATTCCGTGTAATATACGTATACATAGGTAATTAGACCGCGTGAAACAGTTTCCAATTGATGAACCAGATTAGATGATCGTGCTTGCTCTGTCCGTCTGCGACTCCCATCTGTCTCTCTCTCTCTCTCTCTCTCTCTCTTTTCTCTCGTATATACGTATATATGATGTCCAAATTTTACTCAATGTGATTAAAGTTTCAGCGTTAAATTTACAATAACAAATGGTTTTTGATTTCTAAAATTATACGAGTTTATTATATATTATATTTAAGAAAATCCCAGGTAGGGAAGAACACTAGATATATCAGTGAATAACTTTTCAAACCGAAATGCACATTGCAAGTGTATTGAAACCGATATAGATACAGCTTTTGCGGCGAACATTTAACGAGATGTGCAGTCGAGTATGCCCGGTAGTAGGATACCTTTCGCCCAACTTTTTAATAACAAATCTTTCTACTTCCATTGGAAAGTGTTTTGTCGAACTTTTTTTATGTAATCGGTTTGTAATTTGAAATATAGTTGGATATTGTATATGTCTATGTATATTTCAACGCATATATTTGTAACTTCGTGGCACTTTGTGAAGCAGACAAAACATATAAGTCTTCATAAATATAACCAAATAACCAATATTGTTTGGTTTCTCCAGCTTTTATAATAGCCGAGATCTGTGTATTCATACAGACAGACGGACAAGCCTTAATCGGCTCGGCTAGTAATCCTGACCTTAAACATATATACTATGTGCTGCCGCCTTATGCCTGTTTAGATTGCATAGATTTGCACAACCTTAGTATACCCTCTTTGGATATTGAAAAGCTCGAAGGGTATAATAATATATTATTCAAATATTAATCAGTGGAAATTTCTAAAAATGTTATCCCTTAGAATTATTAAAACGACAACAAGTTAAGTTGGGATTTGAATGGTCCACGGTCACGGCAAAATTATCAGATACAATCGGAACAAGCAAACAACAGCAGCTCTTGCAGTGCATGCAACTGGGATACATGGGAACACCTGAATCATTCGCTGAGATTGTCGGGGGTTTCGAGGCATAGTCTCGTATTTATTAAAAACAAAACAGAAATAAATCAACTTGCTACAGTAGTTGCCTCTGTTGTTGTAGTATTCGCAGATTCCGTTGTTTCATTAATATTCTTTGACGCAATGGGATACTTTGTCTGCACGTAGAATGTGAGCAAGAAGATAATGATATAGTCATAGAAGAGTATCAGCGTTGCCAGAAGGAAATCATTCACTCGCATCTCGGCAAAGCGACCGCCGCCTATGGTCTGTGCATGGTACATGACGAACTGAGGGCGACAGTAGATCGGCAGATACATATGGGGTAAAAGACAATAGATGTGTGTTGGATACTCACTATTAGTATGATGACTGTCACAAAGAGCTGGTACAATACAATCGTATAGGGAGCCTTTATCATGACGTAAAGCATGATTAGGAAAATTGATGTAATCAGAAATATGAAGGATATCACAAATATAACGACTACATCCAATGTCAGGTCGTGCTGCAGGTGAGTTTAGTATTTTAGTAATTGTTGAGAATATTTCGCATATTATGCTCTACCCACCGGAATAACCGTACCAATCAAGACAAATAGATATAGTACCAGCAGACATATTGTAAACCACATCAACATATCGGGCCACTTTGAGCGTGCGACCAATGCAAATAGTCCAATGATGGCGAATTCTACCTATGTATAATCAAGGCATATCCAGTTACCATTTTAAAATTTCCCCCCGCTCCCTATACTTACTGTGAATATTGTTATAATCCAGTTTATAACGACAGTAAAGCGCACTTGTTCGACGAATATGAATAGCATGACAAAAGCGATCCCAATTAGGAAGCATAACACACTTATCCATTCAGAATCACGAAACACCTTGGCAACATCCTCGCTGTGTAGATTTCAGTTAAATGTAGTTACATAGACAATTTAATCATTCTTTATCATATAGACCTACACTAGGCAGACGAGGAGCCATTGCGCGACCGCAATGATCAGCCATAGCAAGCTAACCAGATACACCGTGATGGCGAACTTTCTGCGTGCCCGTTGATAGGTCCCGATGCGCTGTTCCATTCTATCTTAATGTCTTTCAACATTCATTCACTTTTCGAATTTTTCAGTTAGCTGTGTTTTAGCTATGTAAATAACACAAAAAAATTTTAAATATTTTGTAGAAAACATGTATTTATATTCTCCTTAAAATGGGAAAGCGTGGGGGAGTGTGGCGTGTAAAGCACGGCTAGTTTGATTTGTTTCTATAGCCCAATCAAAGTTAGGCACGAAGAATATGATTGAATCGTACATGACGATTGCAGGATTTCCAATCCTTTAAATTGAAGGTACGTTTATATAAGGCTAAGGTTTTCAGATCGCATAGCCAAACTTCGTTTACGACCATTTCGGAATTCGGAAACAACATGTAAAAGAAATTAATTCCCCTCTCTTGGGATCGAAGTTAGCATTTCCTTAGGTGTTCGAAATGTAATCCTCCAGTTTTCTTTCAAAATTGTATTGAAACTAACAAAATCCATCAATGGATACAGCTGACCCGCTAAAGGAGGAGGAAGATGAAATAACTGCGAAACAGCTACTGATAAACACATACAAAGTAACGATCATTATGCTGGTAATTGGAGTCGGTCAGGTAACAGTTATAATGAGTATGTAAGTGCCAACTTTATGTCGTTTAATTTAAGTTCAATCCTAATCTCTCCTCTTCTCTCTTTCTTTTTACATCTCTTTTATATTTATTTAAGTGGTCCTATCAAAGAACTTCTAAAGGAGCATTACTATATCAGTGTGGTGCAGTTCTTTATAAGTTTCCTTTCCATACAGCTGTACGTCTTCTTTTTTCACGTCATTGTAGAACTATCAGCATGGAAACGCTTTCTGGCTGGCCTTTGGACCGTAAGCTAACGATTTATAACTATGATAATATCTTTTTAATCTCGATTGTTCTTCAGTTCGAAATGAATACCATATCAATAATGAAGCCAGCGAAATCGGGGGACTATAAATACTTGTTATTCTCTTGTATCTTGACCATCTTTATGATGCTTATCAGCGTGGCCTATGGCGAAATGGCGACCAAGCATTTGCATGGACTCTTTGTTAGTTTTTATTAGAGTGTTCTGAAACTGATACTTATACCCTTGCAGGGAATATATCTTTACCAGATTGTTGTTCAGATTTTATATATATATTCTTAATTAGCATCAAGAAGCCAGTCGAACTACTTATGTCCATCTGTCTGTGGCAATTGCAACGTGTCGAATCGAATCTAGAACCCATTGGACTTATTAAGATTTATTTTAAGATAGCAATTGCAAATGCTTTGTGAATCCGACCTCTATAACACATAGCTTCCATGGAATCATAACTTCAGCCGATAGAAGATTTCTTGTATAGAATTCTATATAATTAACCTATCGGTAGCAATGAAAGTTAGCCAGTAACCTATGCATAGTTTTCGCATTTCAACAAAATCTGCAAGAGATATATAGCCTTCATAAGAACAATTAGATTGAAATGAAGATTTTTATAAAGAAATAATATATTCTAGCTGCTAGGGTATAAATCCATCGGCATGTCGAGGGTAATTGTTTTTTTTTTTTTTCAAATTTTAGATACGCCGTCACAACGTGATTCGCTGGAGCGAACGACTTTTTGTATTGACAAGTTTTGGCATTATTGTCTGTTCAGAGATGCAGCGAATAACCATCGAGTTTCCGACACTTTTAACCTACTGCATGATGTCGAATATTGTGAGCAAAGCTTTAAAGCTTGTCTTAATTTTTTGGCAGCTTTTTTGTCTGACTTAAGTTTAAATGTGCTTTAGCAGCTTTTAATTTGAAATTTCTCAAAATTTCCCAACTTTCTGCTCTTTTTCATTACAGTTTGTGATTATTTTCGCTGCCTCGATGCGCAGACCCGGATTTTATCATCTGGACTCCAAGGGTGATCACATTCTTATTGGCCAGCTTTACTACCTTAACTTCTATGCGCTCTACATGGGCTACGTGCGGACTTTAAAGTCGGGATTTCAAATTTATGAGCAGCTTGAATAGAGTTGCCATGCTTTAGTTGCAAACTTGTCCGCTGGCCAGACGCATGCGCCATAACAGCTGTTGTACACGCACACACACCCCCACACACACGCACGCACGCACACACTCTCCGTCACTCAGCCAGACTCTCGCTCGCCCATCTGCCGTCCATTGTCTCAATGTTTACTATTCTCAGTTGCAACTTACGTCACAAACAGTTGATTTGTCTGATTCGTTTTGGATCCTGGTCGTGGTGTATCGCTGTGTATTGTCGTGCGGTTCTATCTCTAGGCAGGTTGTGCTACCGTCGTCGCTTAAAAATCGATAATACTTTTTTTCTCTTACTATTAATATTGTTTTGATTAAATAATAATAACAGTGTTTTTAATTGTTTTAAGTTTTCTACAAAATGTTCGCGACTTTTTCTGGCAAACGTACGTTGTGTTCTTGTTGTTGTTATTGTATTACAAAAATAGTACCGAAGCAATCGAATTTCAATTACAATGCCATCTCACATAAGTATAAATACAAAATATAAATGTGTGTATAAAGTAATATATATGTATATAAGGAGCGATAATACATGTAGACAAAGACGTGCGTGTGTGTGCGCTGGTATGGTACATCGATTGTTAAACACTTAACTTGGCTAAACCGTTAATATTTTCATTGCAAAAAGAAAACACACACACACACACAACATAGGAATACATATGTATGTATAAACATGTGCAATATAGTATGTATATTTAGAATGGTTTTTCGTTTCTTTTTTTTTTGTTTAGTTTTTAATGACAACTGATGGTTGGCATTTTGTTGTTGTTGTGTTGTTGTTGCGTTTACAATGCATGTGTGAAAAATGTTGTTTAACATTTAAGATTAATATTAATTACATTTCTGTTCAGTGTTACAATTTTAGACACAGTTTTCATAATTTGTTATTATTCTTTCTCCTGTTATTGTTGTTATTTTAATAATGTTATTTGCGCATAAGGCCAATACGAAGGCAACTGAGTTTTCCCATCTTTCAATTCGTTCCGCTTTTCCGGAGGCTGTTTTAGGGCGCTTTCGTTGCATGGTCGCTGCTGCTGCTGCTGCTGCTGGGAAGAGCGCAAACTGTTGAAGGAGAGCAAAAGAGAATATGTGATTATTCTTGATTAAGTTCACACATGGTTCACACCCCTTCCCCTTTCTCAGCTTGCTAACTGTTTTCTCTACACGATTTTGGGTTTTTATCTACATATAATCTGGGCAAATAAACTTAATAGTTAGCACATTGCACGCGCAACATTAGTTTTTACCTTTTTTGGCTTAGACTAAATACAGATACACATACAGAGGTTATATACACATACATATATATATATATACATTGTGTGTGCGTCTGTGTGTATGTGTTTAGTGTCTGCTTAATTATACGTATTGATAAGCTCAACAAGTTGCCTTGTTGCAAGTGGATGCGGTTTTCTTGATTTACTTTTGCGTTTGGTTATATGTCTTATTGTCTGTTTATCAATTGTATATCGACACTGCAAATAGAAGAAGAATAAATCAAAGTTGATAGTTGTTGTTCTTATTGTTGTTGTTGTCCTCGATTAGTGATGTACTGGCTGAACTGCATGCGTTTTGTTGGCCAATTTAAATCCAAAGACGAAACCGAAGCCCAAAACCGCAAGAGACAAAACAAAACAAAACCAAATAGATTGAGCAACGCGTCAGGTGGCGTCGTTATCAGTCACCTGTGTGTGTGCGTGAGTGTGTGTCGGTGTGTGTGTGTGTGTGTTGATGTGAGTGTATGTGTGCGGTAATATACTTAAAACTAAAACATAAAATATTTGAATGGGCTGTAAAAGGGCAAAGCAAGTAAACATTCGCCAAGCAAGTTTGGGACTTATTTCATTATTTGTTTTGTATTACAATGCTCTGTAGAGTTCATATAGTATATATATAGTATATGTACTTTATAACTTGTTGCTATGCAGTGACTTTAGTGATATTAGCAGGAGTATGTGTATGTGTGTGTGCTTAGCCTAACTTAACCGTAACCAATACTAAGTCAACCGCAACCATTAAAGAACAGGGCTGTAACTTGCAAAATCATTAGAGAAATAATCAAATTAAGTTTAGCATTCATTCGCAATGGGTTATCAAATTTAGTCTACTGCTTTACAGCTCTGTTAGCAAATCCCAACGGGAAGCCGCTGGACTCCTTTACCAACGTTCACTTACCTATAATAATGATGAGCAAGACAACTGCGATCACGCCCAGAATGATCATCATTTTCATGTTGGCCCACCATTGCTTGCGCTTCAGTTTGCCGGCCTGTTGCTCAAACTGTGAGGCACCCTGTTCTAGCTGATCGGCTCGCTCGCCCAGCTCCGACAGCTTCTGGTCACGTTCGAGCACCTTTTCGACATTGACGCGCATTATGCCGACCACCTCGTCCACTTTGGCCTGTGTCTGCTGCAGACGCTTCTGGGCAGCATTGTTGTTGCTGATGTTGTTGACATCGTGAAAGTTATTGTTGTTGTTGGACGGCGGCGGCGGAAGTATGGGAAAACTGTATAATATTATATGTGTGGTGGTGGTGGCAGAGCAAAATACATATAAAGCGTGACTTACAATGCGGCGCACAAATGCCAAGTGAATCATTTGTATTCGCTATTCGTTTAATAACGAGAAAGAACTGAGAGAACACTGGGACGTTCATTGAGCGAGATTCAAGGTGTTTGTGCGTCGCACTGTGGCGGCTTACAAAGGCAAATGCAAATGGATGGAGAAGGTAGGGATTCACTTACTCATTGTTTGATCCAGAAGGTGCGGGTGCCTCGTTGTTCTCCATCTTTGTTTGTGCGTTGCCTGATCGTCTAAATGTTTAGCTGAAAATGCAATCTTTGATTATAGAGAACGTTCTTTGTTTAAATTACAAGCTATATAGATCGGCATATACATTTGGAATATTTCCGTGAGCTCTCAAGGTACGAAGTACTCAGGTAATTACAGCGGGTGCAAACTCACACACACACACCATATATATAAATACTATCACACACAGGCTAGAGTTGCGATTAATTACGTTAAAATTAACAGAGAAAACGCAGAAAGCACATCTTATCTATGCAATATTGGGCGCAGAAAGAGTGATTCATACATTTCCCGTACGTGGACTCGCACAAAAATAGTGATGAGCGTTAGTAATAAAATAAGTGACTGCATACATTTTTCACCTCATTCAATTGCCAATTAGCTCAAACAAGACTAGGAAGTTAAACAAATAACATACATGTATTTTTTCAGCCCATTGACGTTTTTATGCCTCCTCCAACAACAATTTAACACAATGTAAACTGTGACTGTTCCCTCTGCTATCGCTAGCGAGTGACAAAAGTGCCAGCTCCAGCGGCACCAACACCAAAAAAACTTGTTGCTTGCTCAATTTCGCAGCCTGCTTGCCAACGCACAATATTTACACTGCGTTCTACGGCCTCGCCCTATATATCGTTCAAAACTCACCTAGGTTGTGTTTATTGTATATTTATTTCGCCGATTTTGTGCAGTTTGACGAGATTTGCTGTTTTTTTTTTCAGTTTTTGCTCGATGTTGATTAGAAAATATCAGTAGGGCAACGTTGTTATTTAGCTTGACAATTAACAGACTGTTAACGAAAAAATAAATTGTCAAACTTGTGTGGCCCGGAAATAACAGATATGTTAATAGCAGAGCGTCCGACTGTTAGTGTTGTCTGCTAAAAGATATCGATAGTTGCGCAGCGTTACCACTTGGAAAATGGCAACGCTGTCATCAGCAGTCTGGTAGCATGACTCATAGTTTTGGCGCCAAGTTTAATACGTTTGTTTATTTGCAGAAATAACCAATAACATTGAGGAAAACATGGAAAATGCATAACTCATTGGCCTCCAAGTTGCTAGTGCGACTTCTGTTGCTGTTCGCACTAGTGACTGTCATTTCGATAGCCATTCTAACAAAATGGGGATTCGAGGAGCTGACTGCCCAAACGGAGAAGGATTCGCATGCCAATCCCAGCGAGGCAAATGGATATAATTATGCACTGGGTGCACGGGATGCGCAGATAGAGCGTCTTAAACTCGAAGTTCTGGCACTGCGTGCTCAGATTGTGCTGTTGCAGAATAATCGCAGCGGCAACAATGGATTGGGCGGCAAGTTGCCGTCACCGGGTATTGGCTACTCCGCCTCTTCTGCCTCATTGCCCGCCAGCAACAACAACAGTCAGATTGGCGTGCCACAACAGGCGGATACAACAGTTGCTGCGCTAACGCATCACTACGACTGCAGCAGCTACATACGTAAACAAGTGGGCGCTGCCGAGATTCTACATGGTCTGCCGCTTAACAACGAGTACGAGATGATACCCTTCAATCATTTCACCTTCACGCGTGTCTATCCCATCGATCTGGGCCTGGGCAAGCGTGTGGTGGAGAAGCCCATTGGCTACAGGCGTCGCGATCTGCTGGAAGCGGTAAACAAAGCCCTGGAGAGTCTCAATCGCAATCACACGGCACGGGCACGAGCGAAGGGTCTGGCAGCCAATGAGCTGGGCAAGTATACGCTGGACGACTTCGTTGAGGGCATCTACCGTACCGAGCCCACAACTGGCAGCCAATACGAATTGTATTTCCAGAGCGTCAAGCACCCGACAAATATGGTGCGCAAGGCGCTGATTATGAGACCCTTTGCGCCGCTACAGACTGTGCAGCTGTCCGAGGTGGCAGCCAGTTCGTTAATACATGTGATACTCCCGCTGGCTGGGCGACTGCGCAGCTTTCGCAGCTTCATGCAGATGTTTAGCCAGCTTTCGGATCGTCGCCTTCAGCTAACCGTCGTCTATTTCGGCGATGCTGGCCTTAAGCAGGCTCAGGAGCTGGCAGCGGGCTCAGAGCGTGTTCAGCTCTTGGCACTAAACGAAACGTTCAGTAGAGCCAAAGCTCTGCGTCTGGGCGCAGAGCACATACAGCTGGAGGCAACGAAGCCAACTGACGACGCGTTACTCTTTATGTGTGACGTAGACATTGTGTTCACGGCGAAGTTTCTAGAGCGCTGCCGGTGGAATGCCTCGCCAGGCAAGAAGGTAGTGTATGCATGAATTCTATTCTAAAAAGTCCTACCTAATGAGCTCCCTCTACTGCCTAGGTCTACTATCCTGTTGTGTTCAGCCTATACAATCCGCACGTGGTGTACACGCTGCAGGGCAAGTCGTTGCCCAGCGATGAGGAGCAGCTGCTTATCTCTAGGGACACGGGCTTCTGGCGTGACTTTGGCTACGGCATGACATGTCAGTATCGCTCGGACTTTCTGCAGATACGCGGCTTCGACGAGGAGATTGTCGGTTGGGGCGGCGAGGACGTTATGCTTTATCGCAAATATGTGAGATCCAAAATCAAAATAATACGCGCCACAGACCCGGGCATCTTTCATCGTTGGCACACAAAGGTAATGCCTAAAGGATTCTCCTATATGCTACATCTAACTTCGATTTCCTTTGCAGATCTGCACCAGCTCACTCAGTGCGGATCAGTATCGTGCCTGCATACGATCGCGTGCCCTCAACGAGGCCTCACATGCCCAGCTCGGGTTTCTGGCATTTCAGGATGAGATCGCCGCCGCAGCAGCAGGTGCCATGTCAGGGTCCCTGGCACAAACGCACTCGTGATATCTTCTTGGCATCGGCATCAGTATCGGGGTCGGCCTCGGCCTGCGCATGCGCTGCTCGGCCTCAATGTGACAATAACTTGTATTTAGCCAATCGTTGAACTAGCCTAATTATTGTTAACTAAATCTGTTTTTAGTTTATTTTTATTTTTGTGTTTTTTTTTTTTTGTTTTGGTTGCCGCCAGTCGAGAGCCTAACTAACTAGATACTTAACTACTCGTACTCGTAATCGTATGACAAATTGTTCTTCCATGAAGCAAACTAGATGCAATCTTCAACAATAAACGTAAACGTATACCTACAACTACAACTATCTGGAACGGATCTAGCGTATTGTATCATAGTGAACTTACATTTCAAATACAAATACGCGTAGCTGACATTAAAAAATAACAAAATTATATCGTTTAATTAAACTTGTCGCCGTAGCTTCGTCGCCGCACATGATTTTCGATGTGTCTCTGACTTGGATATGTAAAGCATGTGTATGCGTATATTGCGAGTGCCAATGACCTCCATGTGGGGTTCACTGAGCATGCAGACGCTAAAGAAGCTGTCGCAGGAGCAAGACCCAAAGCTTTTCACTCTAGCGTAAAGTTCACAGAAGGTTTTTCCATTATGCGATAGAGTTGGGTATAGTGACTATATGATGTGATTTGTTAAGTTTAGGTAGAGGAATTAGATGTGAAGCCTATTATTTATTCCTTTAGGGGACAGTACTGATAGGAGAAAGATAGAAAATATGTAGCGAAAGATATATGCCAAAATCAGCAATAGCTTTTCTGGTAAATTGAGGTCTTACGGTTTTATACGGTGGCGGTATACCGCAAGATTTGCAGTGGTGTCTTTAAATCTCTAATCTTAAACTAAGCGATGCTTTTAGTCAGGTCAACCGGAGATACAAACACTAGTATAACTCAAGTAAATTTCGAAGGCATTAGTATTTGGGTTTTCCCAAATACAGGTCTGCCTTAAATGTATATATATAGTACCTAAAATAGTCGCTAAGTGCCCACCCTATAATTAATATCCAGATTTATTTTTTAAAGTTTCTGCAATATTGAGAAAGGGCATGCAACAATTGTCTCTTTGGCAATTAAAACTCTCTTCTTGCGTGCCTTGTCTGACGATTGTCTGGTGAGTCTCGAAGTTAAACCCTTTTCATGGTCACGCTCTTGGATTATGTAAGCGTCCAAAAATGAATTTGTTCGGGCCAATTAACAATGCTAATTTCACGCCTTAAATCCAAGATCTATACAGCTCAGTGTTCTCAGTGAGTCAGTGCTCTCACTCAATAGCCTAAAAATAGTAGGAAAGCAGCTGAAACAATTGTCGACAACTCTCTGAAGGAATTCGCTTGGCCGCATTACGCAATGCGTCGACGACGGGATGCATAATTAGCCGCAAAATACTTGTGAATTAGTCGTCTAGGCGTGTTTCAGATTAAAGACAGCTGGAATAATGACAGGTCTCTCGGCGGAAAAAAACATCCTCCTGTCATTCCACGAATGCCAAACTGACCATGAAAATCTCGAAAACAGAGCACACACACACTCCCACACCCACACTCACTTTGACAGGGGTTGAACCAACACCCAAGGTGTTGCAGGTGAAGTGACAAAGCGACGCCCCAAACCGAGTGCCAACACCTCACCCAGAGACCACATGCAGATCGTTACTGCCCTCTCGCTTGCTCTCACTCTCGCCTGCCCGCTCCCTCTCAGCACTCGAGCTTGATCTCGCGCTTCAGTGCGTCTCTCTGTGAGGTTTTCGGCCGCGGATTCCGACTCGGATTTGAATTCGGTTCTTGGCGGCACTTTCTGAATAAATACCTCTGCCTCGGAGCTGAGCAGCACATTCGTGATTTCGTTTCTGTAGCCAGCAGCACGTAGAGTGATTTGTTCAGTAAAGGATTGTGTACTAAACTCCGTAGACGAAGCTAATATAGCTCCAGAGGGCACAACACGTGCCTGGAAAAAAGTTGTGCAAGTGATTTTTGAAACAGTGAAACATATCAGCAAAATGCACGTGCTGCAACTGGTGAGTTGTCGAAAGATTAATTGAGAACCAAAGTATTACACACTTAAAAATATCCTAATAAGGGTTTAATAAATTTTACAAATAACTGTTGTAATAATCACCATCAAGAAATAAAATAAAATAATTAAAATAAAATAAATTAAGACGCTTTAAAAGAAACAGGTAACGAAAGCTTCAGTCGAGCAAGCCCAACACTAAGATACCCTACACTAAACTTATCAATTCAGTCCTCTACTACTTGAATACCTTTTGCGCCTATGATCCGATCGGCAATTTGGAATATAGTTGCCATAAATTAATATAGATACGTGTATGTCAAAACAGAAAGTTGGAACTGTATTCGTTTTGTTACAAATCAAATTTAAATATTAATTTATCGATTTGAGGAGACGGTGGGCTTGGCATTTAAAATTTAAAAATAAATAGTGAATCAAACAATATACAGAAATATTATTGCAAAATTTAAAGCCATTAGCTTTTATAATAGCTGATTTCTGTGTGTTCACACAGACGGACAGACAGATTGACATGGCGTAGACTACTCGGCTAGTGTCTGCACCTGAATATACACTTTGTAGAGTCTGCCAAGCCTTCTTACAAACATTGGCAAAAAGTTTACCCTATATTAATATTTTTCAATAGTCAAAGGGTATGAAAATATTTACAATTGACTAGAATCAAGCTTCCAAAAAAAAAAAAAAAAAAAACATCTTAAGCTTGGGGAATCCCCTTTGTTTACTATTTCATAAGAAAATTCAAAAATCCCCCCAGAAAGTATCTTCTTAGCTTGATATGTAGTTAAATGGGACAAGTCTGTTATTCCAATGTGAGCCAATAATATATATTCAAAATATGGTAGCTCTCTAAAAAGAGAAGAACAGAAAGAGGCAAAGCAGTGGAGGTACTGAAAAAGTCATTATGAATTTGTTGTTTTACGGGACATTCATTTAAATTCAGTCTTAATTCAGATTTATTTTAGAAGATGAGAGAATAATTTGTCAACATTTGTTCAAATAAAAAAAAAACCATAAGCCAAAATTACATTAGAAATCTATAATGTAAATTCCGTTTCGAGAAGATATAGAGAGATTATAAGACCAAAAATAAGAGGGAAATTCCAGCAACCTGCTTCTATTAGATAAGCACATCGCTGACCTACCCCTAGCCTAATAACAATTAGTGAAACCCAGAGGCAGAACCATTGCTTTATGATGTAATAATTCTTACTCGATCGTATGCTCATTATATAACGTAAATATTCAAATTTTGTATAACTCTTTGGCTAAAAATTGACGACAAAGCCAACGACCCTTGGGCATTGAGAATATAGAAATTGTTCACTCCGTTTTATTTTTGTTTTTTTTTTTTTTTTGTGTTGATTATTATTTTGAAAATATAATTATTCTAATAAAGTGAGGGCAGACATGTCGCTAGCAACAGCCAAAGCGACAGCCGCGAGTCACGAGCGGCAGATCCACCAAGCGATTGGTCAGCGCGGTGGTTTTTGGCCAATTCGACCCCAAGCGGAAGTTGTTCCTGATGCTTGGCTAACAAAGCGTGGCGGCGGGCTCGCCACATTCATGATTAACTAGCTCTTCGGACAGGGGAGTCGGCGGCACCCTCCTTCCCTCTCACAATGTTGATACACATAGCGAGTTGTGGGTTTCATAGCGAGCTTTATGATTCCGAATCCGCCGCAGCCATGAATGAAAACAAAATGATGTCAATGCTATTTTATGCATATGAATATGAGTTTTTGTTATTCATTTGTCTGCTTCTCCTTCTCGTTCTCTTTTTCTCCCTCTCTCTCTCTTTGTCTCTGCCCGTTTGTTACAATAAATTAAACGCGAGCACTTGAGGTGTTGGTCCCCATTTCAGCCCTAATCTATGCTTCATTATTACATAATCGAACAGTGAGAAGAGAGAGAGAGAGAGAGAGAGAGAGAGAGAGAGAGAGAGATAGAAAGAGAGGTGAGGGGATGTAGAATCCAAAGCATTCCGTACATTGATCATATTTCACGCTTGCTGGCTCCGAGTGTCCATTTTTAATGATCATAATGACGCTGATGATTTCTACACATGGCTTTGTATTTCGACCAGCGCTTTGGTACTTTCGTCAATTATGATTGGAGGCTGTAGCTATGCATGTGTGTGTGTGTGGGCGGTATGCGAGGGCTTTGGCCCAGTTGGTTGCTGGACTGTGAAATCTATCCATAAACAATCAGCTAATGATCGTGCAACAAATTCGTTTCAACTCTTTTTTCCCCAGCTACTCTGTCTGGCCGTCGTCTCTGTTCGAGGTTCTGTTTCGTTGTCAGGACCCGAGGCGCGCAGTGCCACGCCCACTGGCAACGATAAGCAGCTGTCGTCGGGTTCTGTTGGGATTCTGGATTCGGTGCTGCGCGGCAATGGAAAGAGCCGCCAGTCGCGCTGTGTGCGCTGCTACGAGGATCGCTACTACGGCAGCGATCGTTATGGCAGCAGCGATCGCTATGGAGGCAGTGATCGTTATGGGGGCTACTCCAGTCGTGCTATCGAAGATCCCCGCAGCTCCTGGTACTACTCATATGATCGGTACGATGATCGCGGTGCCACAGGTCGTGATCGCGACTACGATCGCTACTACAGTCGCGACGATCGTTACTCACCGCGTGGCACCTACGATCGCTATGAGGGGCGTGGATACGATGAGTACCGCAGGGGCAGCGGGTACGATCGCGGCTCTGGCTATGGTTCAAGCTACGGCTACTCAGGCTATGATACCAGAGATCGTTACTATGCTGATCGTTACAGCGACAGTTCAAGGGGTAAGTAAGGGAAGGGGCAAACTTAAAATATAATTGGTATTAATTACTTTTATTCAATAGATCGCTACTATGATCGCTCACGTTCCGGCTATGGTTACGACAAGTACGATCCGTACGATCGCTACTATTCAAGGTATGATTTTCGCAACTATCGTCCTTGGGATGAGACCTACAGGTATCGCTATCCTGCTTCTTTAGCTACTTAGTGTCTTTCTTTTGCTCAATGTTTGTTTCGTGTACAAGTTGTGGTTAATTTTAACGCTCTTGCTTTCTACTTGCATACAACTACAACTACAACAACAACAACAACAACAACATAACAACAACAACATCAAACTCCTACAACAACAACTTCTAACACAACAACAACAACAACACTCGCAAAACAATACCATATGTACTCTGGATACTCTACGCCTCGTACTCGTACTCGGAACTAAATGCACCACTTCATCACCCACTTGTCCTGTCCCTTTCACCCCAACTTCAACCACTACTGCACCCACGCGCACCCAACTCGCTGGCATCCCCGCCGAGTCCAGGGGACAGTCGGGCTTCGATAATTCGGGGCGTGGCTATTACTTTGCCGGCGATGACGACGACACCCGCTCCGGCTCGCCTCCGTTCTACGATCGCGAACGTGCCCAGTCATCCGCTTCCGCCTCGCCATGCGGCCACCTTGTCGCCAACTGCCCCTACGCAGGTGATCGCGGTACTAAAGTCTCCTCTTCGGCCATTGGCAGCGATGGCTATCGCGGCGGCCATACCAGCGTCATGGGCAAACCCGGTGATCAGGGTGGCTGGACATATCTGGGGGATCAGGATAAGCAGAGCTCTCGCGGTGGCAGCAACGGCAGTGGAGGCGGCATGGGTGGCGGCGCCAGCAGCGCGGCAGGTGTTGCTGGCAATGGCAACTCCGGCAGTGGCGGCACCGGTGGTGGCCGCAGCGGGGGCGATGTCGGTCGGGATCGGGAGCGAGATGCACAGAGGTAAGTTGCAGTAGGTGCTGCTGCTGGCCGGGCACAAGCACAACAACAAGTCACCCTAGATAAGTCAGAGTCTGATGTAGTCGATTAGCCGAGGGCGCTGTGGTGAATTGGTAAAATCATTAAGATAGGCTTGTGCTCTTGTCACCCCTTGTAGCTCTTCCTATGGTGGCCGACCTCGACCCTTAGGCGGCAGTTATCTCTTCGACCGCGACAGCAATGCCGTTCCGGAGAGCCCGAGCGGAGCCGCCAACTCCAATGGCGGTGACAATGGTGGTGGTGAAGGTAATGGTGGTGCCAGCATGCCGGCAGCTGCGGCCCAAACGGCGTCTGCCCTCCAAAAGGATCAGGACAATGCCAAGGATCAGGCAAGGCAGTGATCGAAGGCGCCGGCGCAGCTTTAGCTACATGAGCAGCAGCGGCAGCATCGAGTAGAGCAGCAGCAGCCTTGTAGGCGTGGCTTAACTTAATTTTCTGTATTTATGTGTAACTCCTAAGCTAAAATTATAAATGATATATTTATGTGCGTCACGCCGAAGCAAATTTGCTCAATAAACAATTCAAAGGATTCTCAGAATGAAACAGATTTGGTTGTATTGAAGTATTGGAAGTACAGTTTATTATTACAGTTTATAAGGATTAAGCATTATTGTTTGTTGTCGGTGCGGAACATACAAAGACTTAGGAGGTATCATATGAAGAGCCCAGTTTAAAGAATGAAATGGAATTTAAATATTCCTTTTTAATTAAGTTATTTACTTTGGGCATGAGCATAAGTAAAAAGGTAATGAAAATGAAATTTAACAAAAGGAAAAAATATTAAAAATAAAAATACACAAAGTAATGAAAATTAAAGAAAAAACCAAAATTAAACAAACTAGGAAAAAATAAAATGAAAAAACTTAAGATAGAACATAAAAAATTATAAGAAACAACATTAAAAACTCCAAATAAATAAAAATAACTAAGAAAATAAAAACTAAATAAAATATAATCAAAGGAAATTTTTTAAATTCAAGGAAACAAACGTATTTTAAAAATAGATCTAAACCAAACAAAATGAAATAACATCTTAAAAATCATAAATTAAAATCATTCATATCAGGAAAAAAGATAAAACTAAATTAATCAAATAATAAATGAAACCAAAATAACAAATTAAATATAATCCAAAATACAAACTGAATTTTATTGCAAAGAAAAACTTTTGAAAAATAATATTAAATAAACTTACCAATCGAAAATAGATAAACACAAGTTTAATGAACACAAAGAATTGGAACACAATTTTTATTTTAAATAAATAATAAAATAATATTAAAGAGTCAATTAAAAATTCGATCAATAAATAATATAAAGTAAACTAAAAAAAAACTACAAAATATTTAAATAAAATTAAAATATCAAATTATACACAAATAATGTTCAAATAATAGAAACGTAATAGCAAAAAATGTCAACAACCTAAGGCATTAATTAAAAACTATTAAAATAAAGAAAAACAAAAACAAAACAAAAATAAGTGAAAATTAAAAGTTTACGAAGTAATAATATAATAAAACAAAAAGTTATCTGTACAAAAATTATATAAAAAATCATAACTTACCCAAACAGAATTTGAAATCAAATTAAAAAAAAAACGAAATCGAACCAAGAATTTCAAACAAAACGGAAAAGCCGAATTTAAAAAAAAAAAAAACTTACCAAACGAAAATTGGGAATAATTGACGAAACGAAAAATAACAGTTTTCCAAACTTAAATAATTAACAAATACAATTTTCTTGTAACAAAAACACGCCTGCTATTGGCAATATACATCGTTAAAAATTTCGCGATCTTTTCCTTTCCTGAACCGTAATCAATTCGTTCGAATTTTGAATTTCGCTGCTGCATTTGGAAACTTTCAACAAGAACATTGTTAGACCAACAAATTTATGGCTTTTTTCAACAAAAGTCAACAAAAAACAACAACCGAACTGAAGAGTAAACCAAAAAGGCACAAAAAGTAAGTCGAAGTGGGATCGGGCTCTATTTGCCCATCGAGTGGAGAATATTGTCGCATTGCCATCTAAGATAAGAAACTTGCTCTACAGTTCCAGAGTTCCATAGTTGCCCATAACATGTCGATCCGAACACTATATCATTTCGTAGTTGCAGAATGTTGGATGAATGAATGTTGTTAACAAAAGTTTGTTACACATGGTATCAATGACGTGTGGATCTATAATTGGCTCGATCGGCGAGAGTATTCGTATTTCATTGAAATATTTCTTGAACAAGCCTCGATATATTTGTGGTTTGGGTTACTTTAGGAGCTGAAGGCAATCAACCAGACTCTGTATGCTATTGAGAGAGTTAAGATTTTTATAATTTATGCTACGTTTATTTTTTCTTGGCAGTACTTACAATATTTGGGAGCAAATTCAACTGGTTGTACTGTACTTTAGGAAGCTTTTTAACTAGCTGCACTGTACTTTAACAATATTTCTACTGTTAGCCGCCACCTTGAACTGGTGGCGGCTCAACTTCTTCTTATTATACTTTTTCGTATTCGAAACTTCTTTGAGTTGTTCACTTGATCAAACTGCAGAGCAGACTGTGCTGCACTCCAGATCCGACTGGGTATTTATAGCTTGAAAAACCCACCACCAAAGAGCCGCTTGTTGCAAAGGGGAAGGGGCACCACCACGTTCCGCCAAACAATTGAAAATACTTTCGCATGAAATGAAAATGTGCGCCCAGAACGCAGGCGTGCCGCGCTACTCGAGTCGATGAAAGACCAAGTAGCGGGTCCCTGTGTTCCCCTTGTTCACAATTGTCGGTTTGCTCTGCGTGCCGTTGGGTCATAACAACTGAGGAGGGTTCAAGATATACGAGCGCGTATTGAAATGGAATTGTTTATGCTGGTATTCGTATGCGATCCCAGAAGTTGTAAACTGGTGGAGGGTAAATGCCACCACCAAAGATAGCACACAAGATCAATGTGAGGGTTTCCCAGTGCGAATGTTTTATGTGCGCTATGGGAACAACCAGTTGATATATTTCGAAATGTAGCCCAACGAAGTGGAGTGCATATTAATTAGTCAAGATTTGCTCCTTGGCAAGATAGTAGTCCAGAACGCAGCTGAGTCCAGAATAACGCAATCTTGTTTCAGTTTCTCACGCTTGCGCAGGCAACTTTGCCAACTTTTCACACACTTTTCCCCCGTGTTCCTCCCTTTTTTCAATCCAGCCTAGCTGGGGTTGCTGCGACTGCGAGACATTTGGCTACTGGTGGGCAGCCGCCTTGAGCACGGATTATGCTGGTAGCCCTGCAGGGGTGCAGCAATTAAACAGTTAACGTGCAGCTACTACGAAATGCGGGCAAATTTGATCTTGGCAGGGGTTGGAGTGGGGTACAGGCAGGAGAGGCAGCTGGCTGTAGAACGATCAATACTTGCACTCAGGTAACCGATGAGCGTCATTAGCTATAGCCAAAGATAAACGGTCTATTGGGAGTGTTGGACAACTGATAAGCGGGCGCTCTCTCTTTCTCTCTCTCTCTTATCAGTTGACGGCTCGCAGATAAGGCAAGCAATTCAATTGGGGCACTCGCAGTTACCTGCAGTTCCCACCTGGCCACGCAGTGCTTCAGGTCATGCAATGGTTCGTCTCACGTACCGCCCGAGACCGAAACACTTGTGCTATTTGCTGTTGCTCATCTACTTTTTCATACTCATCGAGCATTCGTATCTGCGTGTGAGTCTTTTCAATACAATTTACTTTGAGCAGGGAAACCTTGTCTCTCCTCTCTTCCCATTTTCCGCCTTTTGCGAATTTCGAGTGGAAAATTCTTGTTGTGCTAAATGAAATGAAAAATTAATCCAAATGATGCGAGCAGTCGTCTTTTTATTTCAAATTAAAAGAAAAGCGAAAAACGTGTGTTTTGTTGTGAAAATGAGCCTTACTGTTCGCTGCACAGTGGGCTGTGTTTGGTATAGAAGTGTGAGAAAATTCTTAAGCTAACCGGATTTCCTTAGGGTTTCCTAAATATGCAACTGAAGTGACAAGGTGTATAAATTAAAATTTGTCACGCTTTCGTAAACTGTTCAAATGCCTTAAAATTCCCCTTACTTTTAAGCAACTAAAAACTTTGATAAGTTTTAAAAATTCCCTAGAATTTCTTAGGCACTTTCAGCCCATTGTGTCAACAACAACTTAATTGGCTCAACAAACACACACACACACACACACACATGCGGATATGCATGAATACAATAATTTTTCTATTGGACAGCCTAGACAAATGTATTAAATGTTTTTTTTGGAATATTTCGTTTTATTTTTTTTCTTCATTTATTTTTCTGCTTTTCGTATTTTTTTTTATTTAAAAATAGCTTGAATTTATATCGCAGTGAAGTGGCGCTGACTCACGCACACACACGCCCAACCTCGCACACACACATACGCATACAGACTTAGTTAGACAGTGGGACACTCCAATTGAGAAACAAAACATACAATTTATAAAGTCGACTCATGTTGGAATTGAAGTGCGTTTACATGCGCCCCCAACACCCACACAGCACTACGCTGCTGTCCCCATCACACACACATATACAAGCTGCGGCGACGCCAACGCTGGCCGCGCTGTCGACGACGCTTTCGCCGCCTGGCGATGACGCGAGGAGGACAGAGTCGCCAATGGCGCCAGTTTCATGCGAATCGTACGTTGATTAACTTGTTGCATACGCGCGTCGCCCCGCCGAGAGTCCTGTGGCAGACACTTGTTGTGCCTGTGAGTGTGTTAGTGTGTGTGTGTGTGTGTGTGGGCGCCATAATCATTTGCGTATTGCGGGCGCCACTAACAGTCCGTCGGTTCTCGGTCCCGGTTTCGCTCCTGCACCAGGTCAGACCGCAGAACACTCGCAAAAACCCCAGCACGATTCCATGGAAAATTGCATTAAAATTCAATAAAAAATAATTCATTATGCTCCAATTACATCGGCCGAGATTTTAATTGGATTAAGTTCGTGCGCGTAAAGCAAAAACAAAAAACAAAAAACAAAAAACAAAAAACTGTGTGTTGTGTTCGCTGAAATTTCGAAAACATAATTCAATTAATTAGAGTAACAAAATGTTGAGATTTCATAGCATACTTCATTAGGCCAAAGCTTAAAGCGCCTTAAAGCTGCATGGCATGAATCATATCTATCCTTGTCTATCTTTAAGCTAGTGTCATTGCGCCCCAAACATAGTTTCTCATGTGATGAGCTCGTTTCATTTTAAATGAAAACTTCTTGGGAAACTTATATGAATATCATTTTCATATCTTTCACGATATTCCCCCCCTTAGTTGAGTAGGGCAATTGTTTTTACGAGTGTAGTTCGGATTGTTAAGTTTAGTTGACAAAGAATGCGTTGAGGTCGGGGCTGCCCCCGATGATGACACTGAAAGACGCGCGCGCATTTATTGTTGCCCCCTGGCCCAGCTCTTGACCCCCCACCCACACCCTACAGCGTGTTATCGTTAATCGATGGCCGCCCATCAACAACAAAACTGAAAGCAAACAAGCAACAGGAGCCGCTTTGGGGTTGGCAGCGCGACTGCGACTACGACTACGACGCCGCCTCCGCCTCCGCCTGCGTAAACAGCGCTGCCAGCGTAAGCGTAGAGAATATATAAGCAGCGCAGCAGTCGCTGTCAGCAGAGGTAGCAGTGGCAGCAGAACCAGCAAAGGCGATGCCGCACAGTCCTGAACAGCGTGACACTTGTAGTCACGAGTAGGCAGCTTGGCGCACAAGTCGCGTAACTGTGATTCACACCTGGACGCCAACGGCAAAGACGTTGCTTGACCGCAGGCAACAGGACACAGACCGCGTACGGCTGCGTGCGCCACTCAAGGTCGACCAGTGTCGACTTTGGTCTAATCAAATCGAAAATTAAATTTAAATTGAAATTTCAACTGAACATACTTTGATGCCAACGCACATAAAATACCATAAAAAAAATACCGCATATACAATATGCATATATAAAGCTTTATATATTTCTGTCTATATAATCGGTTAAACATGCTGGCGGCCCAAGAGAATCGTTTTCAATATGTTTACTTTACGCTCTCCGGCCTGGTGGCTTGCACTATGCTGATACTCTTCTACATCTCCATGCGCACAACCATTGTGAGTGTGGGCGAGTGTGTGTGTGTGTGTGTCACTTACTTATGCCCTTCCCCTTTTATTGTCTTTCAGAACGAACGCCTGCGCGATGATCTCAAGCTGCTGCAGCGTCAACTTATCTACGAGCGACCCAATCCCCACTGGAATTACAACAACAGCTGGAGGCGCATAGGGAATGCGACGCTACGCCATGAGATATTTTCCGCCTACTTTGATGTGCGCACGGACATTATAGGTGAGATCGATAAAGAAGACTAAAAGGAAGATCTATAGGGAAGAATCGATAAGTCCTTTTCGATAGAGATTAACATACTTGCAGCTAAACAGATAACGTGCAGCTTAACAGCAGCTTAGACTGCAATTTAACAGCTGCTTACTACATTCATTTTACAGCGAAATCTAATTGAGATGGTAATCTGCATTATCGATAACAAATAGTAAGCAATAAATAATTAGTATTTCAATTAAACAGTGATCTGCCGTGCACATTAATCCAGCCAATAACATAGTTAAACGTACTCAACAAAGTTTTGTTTTGAGCCGCTTTAGGTATAGTTATTTAAAGGGCAGACGGGGAGATTGTTTGAATTCACTTTAGGTCGGTGGGAAGTGTTCATAACGAGTAACTTTGTTGAAATCGGCCATAAATCATATAATACTTAATGTGTATATGTGTTTACGCGTAAGTTCATGTCCTTGATCGTAGTAAGTACTGAAGTACTGAAACTAAACATAATGTGAAGCCTTTTACTGCGTCCTATTCGCTTATTTGGCCTTTAAGAAAATCCACACAGTTTACTATGTAAAATTTCTTTTCAATACTCATCCATCTCTCTCACCCCCACCAGACAACGTGCTGCTGGAGGAGCACCAGATGACAGTTGGTTCGCTGCGCATTTTCGCCATTCTGCCGGAACGTTTGCGCGACTCGAGGCTGAGCTGCATTGTGCGCTACGCGGACTTCAGCAGCCATGAGATTGTGGCCGAGGAGGCGGGCGCCATGCACGATGTGCACAACAATAGCTTCGCTGCGTGGAGTATCATGTGTCCACTGCACGTGGGCAAACAGACGCCGGTGCGACTGCCCCAGGCGGTGGCATTGAGCTACGCCTCCAATCGGCTGAGTCATCTCAGTCCCACCTACGTGCAGATAAAGTAAGTGCAGCTTCAGACTTCTCTCTTCACTCTAATACGCTTCTCTTACTCCTCCCGTTGCAGCTATCCGCGAAACATGTCGGAAATGTTTAACAAATCGCGACCCTCAATATCTGTCTGCGTGGGTCCGCTGCAGGAGAACTACTCGAATGTGCTGCGCCTGGTGGAGTTTGTCGAGATGTATCGTCTGCAGGGCGCCACGCATTTCTATTTCTACTTTGTGGAGGCTAGTGAGGAGGTGCGTCGCGTCCTGGCTCACTATCAGCGTCTGGGGCTGGCCAATGTGTTCGAATGGAATGTGCAGGCGCATCTGCAGGATGTGCATTACGCGGGGATTGTGGCGCAGTTCAACGATTGCGTCTATCGTGCCAATGTGGTGGACAATCACCGGTATGCGGCCGTGGTGGATCTGGATGAGGTGCTGATGCCACTGAAGCACAACTCGCTGGCCGATTACCTGCGCCAGTGCGACGAGGGTCGTACCTCGGGCTTTGTCTTTCGCAACGTGTTCTTCTATCGCCGCGATAGCAACGATACCTTCAATGCCCCATCTCATGTGATGAATCGCGTGCTTTACACCCAGTCGAAGATTCGACGCACGCTGGAGGTGATGCCTGCCTATATGCGCAGCAAGGTGGTAGTCAATGCTCGCGCAATTGTCGAAATGGGCAACCATCAGGTGTATCGTGCGGCGCCCGGCTTCGTGGACCACATTGTGCACCAGACAGTGGGGCTGCTCTTCCACTATCGCGACAAGTGCATCAACTGCAAAATGGTGCTGATAGTAGACTATACAGCGCGGCGATTCGGTTCGCTGCTCTTCGATCGCGTCGATGCCACTTGCCTGGAGGTCTTCATGGAGCGACGTGGCGTCTGTATGTTGGCGTAACCACAGCCAAGGCTGGCGCTGGCAGTGCCTTATCATCCAGCGGGTTAACGCCCACCAAAACGCTGCGAGCAGCCATGGAGCCAGCCACAGAGGCCAAGCTAGCTAAGCAACAGTATCGCGCTGTCTTTTGGGGCGACAACAACATGCTGAAGTTTTGTTCGCTACGTCGCGGGGGGCAGGGCCAGGAGCATGGGCAGCCGGCGTCGAAGCCAGTCGCCAAGCGCGTGTCCAAAAGTGTACGAGATGAGTCATGCATATAGTCCCTAAGAGCAGAATTCGCCTAGTGCTTTTGTCTACACTCGAAATGAAATTGTGTTTTAAGTTAGTTTTATTAATCAAAGGCTTAAATCGAGAATATTTAAGAAATAATTATAAAAAAAGTGAACAAATAAAAATATGATAAAAAAAACTAACTACTATATTTATAATGTGTTCTCTAAAAATCTGAAAAAGAAAGTTAATTTAATTTCTTAACACTTTCCTAGTCAAATTTCTTTAATTTGCCCCAATTTTGCTCTGTGTATTCGCAATTTTCTTGAGTTTAAAGTTCGTTAATTATAACGGTTACCCGCATTCGACTTTCGACTTTGCAGTCCTCGTTGCGCCTGCAGGACGTATCCTTGACCGATGCGCAGCTACTGAAGGTGCTCAAGGCGCAGCGTGAGCGGGGTCCTCTAATATTGGCACTCAGCAGGTCAGTAGAAGCAGCGAAACAACAACAGCTACAGATTTGCTTTATTTTGTGTGTGCGCTTGCAGCGCAAATGCCGCCATACCGGAAGCGGAAACTTGCCACCATTGTGGCACGCCATATTTAAATCGTAAAACTCAAGCACTGCAAAATGGCGGCGCCACGGGAGCGACACTGGGCAGAGGAGTCGCAGCAGGTGAGCAGCTTCAAGTGCCCAAAATTGCCCATGCTAATGGCATGAGTCATGCATGATGATCGTTATACACGTATGTGTGTGTGTACTAACCCTTTGTGTGTTATTAAAACGCGAAGGCTTTAAAGCGGGCGCATTAACGATTTTGGAAATAAGCAGAGTCTGCTTTTTTACAAGAAATTCTAAATAATGTGTATAACTTTGGATTTTCATCTGTAGTTATATACGATATATGTATAGTATCCCTATCTCTCTGTAAAGTAAAGCTCTCTTAACTCTTAATTTCTGCTGCTCCTTTTTATCTTATACGCTTTAGATTTGCATATTAATTAAGCCCGTACTAACAAATCGCACAATTTTGCTCAAACTAAATTGACAGCTTGTGCCCATAACAAGCAGCTTGTGTCCGCTTGCTGCTGCTCGCTGTTGCTCGCTTTCTGTCAGCTTCTTGACAGGCTGCAACTCTCTTAGCTTTCCGCTGGACATGGATATTTCTAAGGCCTGTCTGTCTATAACTATGTCCATCAGTTCCCGTGCAGTGGCCTGTCGCATGGCAACTCAAGCAGCTCCCCCCTTTTCCGCACGTTGTCAATATTGTCGGCGCATTCTCCCCTAATCTGGCATGTGTTCATGGGACACATTTCAGTGCATAAACGAAACAAACCATAAAAAAAATATATAACAAAAGCTGAAAAACAGAAACAGAAAAACTATGCAATAATAACTGTCGGGGCGCGAGAGCAGAGCCAGAACTGACCCCGAAGCCCCTCACTCACACAGAGAGAGAGAGAGAGAGAGAGAGAGAGAGAGAGAGAGAGAGAGAGAGAGAGAGAGGGAGAGAGAAAGAGATAGAGAGACAGTGAGTGACGGAGACAGAAAGACTGACAGACCTCGAGGGGGAGGAGCACGCCCTTGCAGCTGCCTGTTGGAGCTTGACGGGGAAAGGGGAAAGGGAAGTGGTCGGGGGCGTGACGAATGGACAGAGCCTAAAGCCGGCAACAGGCAAATGTGGAGGGAGGGTTTTCAGATTAGTTTTAAATGTAGCATATGAGGTTGTCATGTAGTCAACATATCTGTGTGGTGTATTCCCCAATTTGTAACCTGCTGATGTATTTTGACACCTTAGTAGCGTGTTATATGTTATATGGCATTGTCGATCGGTGTTTTTCATTGATTTCTTATCACTTTGAAAATTATTTCATAAAGTACTAAGTTAGATGTTATATAATATGAAGAATCCCTTAGTTAAGCATACCCAATAGTAAAAAAACAAACTCTTAAGCGCGAGGGTAGTTTAAGCAGTATTTTATTTACTTTATATATTACTTTATATATACTTTATTTAATAATATAAAGTATATATTGACTGCTCAGAATTTCCAGTTGATATCCCATTCCTTGTGACTTTATCTTTCAATTACCCTATCAATGTTATGCCCAATATCTTACAACCTACCTTATCTGCGTTGCCTATAAATTTCGCCCAACTTGATTGGCTAGCTATACAAATAGCTGAAAAAGATAAAAGGTAATCAAGGGCATTTCATAGACTTGCTGCTTATGTGCAGAGCGTCCCAACTCATTTGAGACATGTCAAAGTTCTCAAAACTTTACGAACTACCCATGCAGACAGGCAACGCCACCCGCAATCTGCCGTCATTGTCATCATTATGAGTCCCCACTCGGTGCCCACTCCAGACGCAGGCGAGTGTGTGGCACTTACAGAGACCCCGATTCCCCCCTAAGCCAGATGCGCACATATACGAATGGGAATGCGAATGTGTGTGTGTGTGTGTGTGTGTGTATGTGTGAGTACTCGTACTCGTACTCATTTGTTGTTTGTTTGGGCTCTTTTGTTTTGTTTTCGCTTTTGCTTTGCTTGGACAGCCGAGCCCATTGATTCTGGGCAAGCGCATGATGTGGAGAGACACATACGAAAGAGAGAGAGAGAGAGAGAGAGTACATAACATGCTGCCCTCCTTCACCACTTGATCCTCCTCCCACTGCTGCCTGACTCTCCCTCTTTTGCCCGGCTGCGCTTGTGTGCATCTGTGTGTGAATTTATGCATACAAATTGGAAAATATCGGATCTGTGGTTCGTGCCCGCCAAGCGCAGCGTCGCAAAGCGTCACAAAGCGTCGAAAACAAACAGCAAAATAACAACAACAAATCGTCAACAAGTCACGCCAAAGCCGGCTGCGGCGGCAGACCCCCGAGCAGAGCCCGAGCAGAGCCAGAGCAGACCCAGAGACCGACGCGACTGCGAGTACCCACCAAAGCACCCACCACTCGCAGCTGCCGTCGGAGTCAACGTCGCTGGCAGCAACAAGTCAACGTCAAACTAATCAAAAGGCAATGCACAGTGGGACCACGTTGCGATAAAAAGGCCCGTGTTAATTACGGGTTGGTGCGATAAGTAAAGACAAATAAATTAAATGAAAATCATAAAATAACGATCAATGTTAATGAAAATTTTATTTAAAACTTTTGGGAAGTGGTTAAAAATTCTAACAACATTAGATTACTTAAACATGAGATCAATTTTAAAAAATTGTAATAAACTGAAAATGAATTATTTTGATGAATTACCAAAAGTTTAGCAATTTTAATAATAATACTAATTTATTTCTACATCAGCGTGATTAATTTATTTTCAACTTCGACACAAAATCATTTTAGTGTTTTTAAACATGAGATTAATATGAAAACAAATATTAATAATTTAAAAATAAATTATTTTACAGAATTACCAACTTGCGCTTTTCCATTCAAAATATTCAAAACATTATTAAAACCAATAATTAAGTAAAAAGTTTAACAATTTTTTTAATACTTATTATTTGTTCTTGCCTCAGTTTATATAAGACACTTTCTTTATACTCTCCATATATGTCGCAATGCATTTCTTTTATAATACATATCTTTCTTGCAAGAAAATCGAAGAGTAACTTATTATAGAACGAGTTCAGATTATTAATCTGATCACTTTGCATAAAATAACTTAACTTGCCATGCTGCGTATTAGGTAGCTGTTAATAATTAAATAAATAAATGAATTTCACTCAGTGTTACTCCATGCGCAGCCCACTGTGCTCAACGGACGCTGCTCTGTCAGTGCTGCCAGCGTCGCTGTCGCCAAATACGCCGTTGTTTTGTGCTATACGATACCGTAGGCCCCTGCTATTTAGTTACTACAGAAGTTTTGCCAAGTCAAGTTGTCGGCATCGTCGTCGGCGTCGTCGTTCGCGTCGCGTCGTGTGTGTATGTGAGCGTGTGTGAGTTCCAGTGATATTTTGCACCTAACAACAACAAGAGCTGAGAATACGAATGCGAATGCTGCGGCGATCGCTAAGCCCCTACGCCCAATAAAAGAGCAGCAACAAAAGCAAGCAAAGTTTTCTGCCAACAACTGTTAAGAGTGTTAAGTCCCCAAAGTTGATTCCCGTTATCCGCCTTGGCAGCGCGTGTGCAACAGCAGCAACAGCAGCTGCAACAGAAGCCGTAGCCGAAGCCGCAGGCATTTCCCGTAGAACGTGAGTTTTGATTAATTTTAATGGCCCATGTCGATTAATTAACCCTTATCAAATTAACCCTCGCAAATTGCGAACGCAAGTTCAAAGTTGAGTTCTCTTTCGGTTCTTCTTGCTTGCGCGATCTTGTGCCATAAAAGTGTTATACACTGTTATACAAACACATGGCGCGCGCACACTGCGACCTTCGGTTCATTAAATATTTAAATCTAAGTGCGATAAGCACTTATTAAAAATTGTAAATATTTCTTCGATATGCGGGCTAATAATGCCTTCGTCTTCGATATGATTGGGTATATATACATATTTTGTATTCCGTCTGTGATATGATAATGTTGTGAGCTTGTGACTGACCCAAAAATGGCACAAAATATGCGCTCCAAATTGCTTAGTGTGTGTCTGTCTATATCTGTCCCCCCGCTTTATTTGTCTATGGATCTAGATAGCTTTGTGGCCCTACTGTTCGTGTACGTGTGTGTGTGATTTTAATTCGTTTTAAATTATACTTTACGAGTTAGACGAGGCGGCATTTGGTCATAGTTCAATTAATTATTTAATCACCGGATGCGTGGAGCAGTCCGGCATGCAAATGAAGTTCGGCCTGTGGCACGTAGTGCGCTTTTTATTATTAATTGTTTTTATTAGAAATTTCTAGGAATTTCGAAAGTATTTTGGATATTTTCGAATTCAGCTATCATAATCGCATAAACTTTGCGCATATTAATTATACGCACTGTACGCACCCGCACCCACCTACACGAATAAAATTGCGAATGTCTTTGCCTTTCTAGTGTTATTTATTATTTTGCCTTTGTTTACGCTACGAGTTGGCGACTTGGCACAAATTTTTGATAAGACAACCGGCAAAAGTTTTAGTATTTTGTGTTATGTACCAGAGAGTTATGTACACACTCACGCGTGGCTTGTCTATGAGTGTGTGTGCGCTAGCAACAAAAGTGCTTCATTTTCTTTAGAACCAAGCGTGAATGACAATTGATAAGCATCGTGCATTTGTTTATACTTAATGAGTAACTAAGCTACTGAGAATATGCAAAACAAAATACAGCGAGTGAGTGAGTCGGGTGAAGCAAAGATCTATAAATAGGTTTGGAGAATCTAGGTATATTTTTAAAATATCCAAACGATAATGAAGACAATAGGAATAATATATGAAATTTTATTTTAAAAAATTAAATATATTATAGTTTACCTAATATTAACAAGATATTTTAAAAGATTAAATTAAAGATACAATTTTAAATTTAATATTATAAAATGCTTTATAAAATGTATGACATAAAAAACATGTATTTCTTATGAATTATTAAATATATCAAGAGTTTTTTGAGATTTAAATTTTAAGATTGATATAAATGTGCAAAAAAGATAAAAACATTTAATAGCAGTGCCACGTGTGGCTAGTTTCAACGTCATCCGCGTTGTGACTTGAGCAGCCCATTCTCTTTATGCACTTCTACTTTCTAAAACGTTTTGACCTTGACAAGCCTGGCAATTTTCGCAGTTTGTTTTGGTCTTTGTGTTTAAATCGATGACGCAAGGTAAAGTCAATTTCCCCAGGATAACTGTATAACTTTTTAAATCGATAAACGTATTTGATTATTGATAAGTTTGACAGAAAGTAAGCCAAGGCGTTTTAAATTCAAGTTACCCCCAAAAAGGCGTCACAGCTGTAACATTTCCCTGATAGCATTTCCAGAAAACAGTGACTCAAAAAGCGGCCACATAAAGCAGCGGTCAATGGCTTACGAAATGAAAGGAACATTTAAGAACTTGTGTCGACTCACATTGTTGTGGTTTCTGGTTACCTGGAGGAAAAGAGGGGAGGGGCTACCGATATGCTCAAGTGTCGTTTTAATTACCCGAGTCACATTAATTGGGCGTGAAGCATGAATGAACGATTATGTGGCATGCCACTCAGTCGGTCGGAATCGAGACGCTGTTGAAATGTTCGCTACTGGTATCGATATCACTCCGTTTCGGCCACTGTATCGCCCACACCTCGCATTGTAGCCTGCCTGCGCTGAGCTGTCATTATGCCATTATGATAATTCCATTCGTTTATTATGTCTATCTATAAGTGGTTATTTTCGTGGCGCTCTCAGCTGACACAGCTGACGCGTTTTGTTTTCTTTACTTGTGTTTCCAGTTTTGAGTTGTTTTTCAAAAATTTTGGCACAACCAAAAAATTAAACAAAAACAAGTAACCAAAGCTACAGTCGACCGCGCACGACAGTTAGATACCCTTCGCATAACTCTTCAAAAACAAAGTGTTCTAATAAAAGTGCTATCTCACTCATGAAAGTGTTTACTTGAGTAACTTTTGTGTTTTAGATGCAATCGGTTGTTTTTTGGACAATGCGTATATAATATTATATAGTATATATGTGCCTGTTCAAGCAGAAAGTTGTAACTTTAATACTTCCATAGCAAATGAAATTTAAAACAAAAAGCAAAGGCTACTTTCGGCAGGCCTTGCAGTTACTTTAAATATTAAATCGCCTGATTGGTTCTATGGCAGCTTAACAATATATCTGTCCGATTTTAATAAACCTGCAAAGCATTTAAATGACATAATTAGACATACACGTATATGAGAAAAAGTTCACACTAATATTCTGAAAAATTATGAAAAATAATGTTCAGCAATGAGAAGCAAGTATACCAAGTTTCATTGAGTTGGCTTTAAATCTGCGAGACTAGTTTGTGTTCCAACAGACGGACGAACAGACGGATATGGCTAGTACGATTTCCTTATTGATGCTAATTAAAAATATATATACTTTATAGGATCGGAGATGCCTCCTAAGGTGCGATGCAAACTTCTGGCCAAAATTGATATTCCATCTGCAATGGTATAAATATATATAATATGTATCGATTTTTTACATTTGAAATAAATTTGTCAAGCAAAAAACAAACATTTATCTTCATGTCAAATTTGGTGTCTCTAGATTTTATAATAGCTGAGATGTGTGTGTACATACGGACAGAAAGATGGATATGGCTCAATCGACTCAGCTAGTGATTTTGAAAAAGCCGTAAGCCTTTTACATAAAATTGCACAAAGTTGGTATACCCATTTTTGACCATTTTCGAAGGTCGAAGGGTATAAAAAGAACTTTTGGCATAAGCTGTGCAATGAATGATTCACAGAGGCTGCCGACTGACTGAAATTGCGTGTTTGTTTCGGATTTGACTTTGACTCGAAAGCGAATCGAATCTCGAGTGCAATTAGCATTCGTTTGTTATCTATTGACTAAACGATTATTCAAATTTTAAAAATTCTGGGCGTAACCGCATATGCGCTTTTTATTTATTTATTTATTTTTCTAAATTATTGCCATGTGCTAAGTGATTTTACTTTTTCACGTTTGTCGTGGCGTCCAGCCAAATGCTTGATTAAATGTTGATAAAAGTGAAGCACACACGCCACACACACACACACACACACACAAACACATAGGCAGGTGGGTGTACTCACATGTTTGTGTATTATATTGTATAATCGCTTGTATGTTTGTTATTTCTGCATGTCAGATAAGTTAACATTTTGATTTTGCACTTTTATCAAGCGTTTTATTTCCTCTGCTTCTTTTTGTTGTTATTTTCGCGCATGATTTCATAGCCGAAACGCGAAATTAAGTCAGAGAAAGAAAAAACCATTTAGAATGAAGGAGAAACCCGATAAAGCTGCGCTCACAAAAACAAAACACCTCTTTCTATACCTGATTAACGAGAGTGTTAATTGTTTTCATACTACTCTCAGTCTGAGTAGCTTGCGAATTCACTTCCAGCTGACGTCGATGATGATGATGATGATGATAATGGGGATGATGATGGGGTCGATAATGATGAAACCGAAAGCTGTTTCCAGCTGTCAATAGGTTGGCAAAATGCCAAAACCTTCTATTCGATTGTACCAGGTGCTCAGGCGAACAGTTGGCTGCCCTCAGACAATAGAACGAGAATAGAACAAACTGTTTGGATTGCATAACGAAACTCGCATACTCTAAACCGGTTCGAATGAGTGTGAGTGAGAGCTTAATCGAGCAGATGAGTCATGCGGTGAAGATAAGATAAGGCAGATTGAATGAAACTAATTGAAAGCTTAGAACATCTTTTAGCTATAAAATATAATGAAATTTATATGTATATATTATATATTATATTAACTTTATTTAGTTTATTTTCAGAGCAGTCGTTCCCCCCCTTTGTTAGGGTATTGCTTTGAAGACAAGCTTTTTATTGGTGAATGCGATTGATTTGAGGTATCAGGAAATCGAACTCAAAGAGAGGCAGAGCGAGCAACTGAATGGGCTGACAAGTGTGTGTGTGTAGAGAGAGTGAGAGAGAGAGAGCGAGAGTGAGAGGCAAAGCGTTCGACAATAATTAGCTTTTGTTGAGCACAAACCGCAACAACAACAACAACAACAACAGCAACAATGGGCAGTTAACAACTTTGGCAAACTTATCGTCTCAGTTTCTGCTTTTGTTATTGTTATTGTTGCTGTTGTTGTAGCCGGCTCGCTGTCTGTGTCTGTGCTGCCGACGCGTTGCCAGGTGACAACGTTGCTCTTGCCATTGTTGTTGTTGTCGGTTGTCGGTTGTTCGTTGACGCGTCGCCAGAAGCTTGCGAAGCTTCAGTTGCCATTAGAACTTCGACTTTGACGTTGTGCGATCGCGAGCGCGTTCCGGAAAGCACAAAGAAACCCAACCAATTACACTGCGCTACATAATTCCGTTGTTAGTTCAATGCTAAATATAGCCAACTCTGCGTGTGTGTGTGTGTGTGTGTTTCTCTTCTAACTGTAAAGCAAAGCCTGACGCAATGGGCCAAAGTTTTCTGTTTTGCTTTCCCTTCTAATGTGTTTGTTTATTTGCCAAGGGAAAGTCGCGAAAAGGCGTGGAGGGAGGGTGTGTGTGTGTGGGGGGGTGGCGGACCCTAACAAAGTTTTGCGCATTTTGAAATTGCAATTAGCCGCCGCGTCTAACACTTGTATGCCAAGGCCCGGTGGTGTGATAAATCGCCGTTGAGATCATTGTTCAATTTTTGGGGGCACTTGAGAAATTTATTATGCTCGCATTGCATAGATAGATAAGACAAGAGATTGTCGGTCAAATGTGTCTGGCCACACTGTGCAGTCGTTGACCGGGCCCAGTTGGGCGCATTTGGATTTGTTGTCTGCTGTGATTCGCCGCAATTCAAATTCGGATACACTCATTCAGTTGGCGCACGTACGCGATGCAACGCTGAGCAAAGCGCAAAAAGAGACGGCGGACAGTGGACTACGGACAGTGGACAGTGGCAGACATCGGCAGAGTGCAAAGCAAAAAGAATCGCCTTTGATATAGCCCGACCGAACGAAGATTTTCACATTAATTGACTAACTAAGTGCGTCGCTTTGGTTCTTTAAGTCTTGCGATTTGTGTTCGGCGCATTTTTTGTTTCCTTCTTTTTGCGTTTGTAATTCGCCGACTGGCCGCGTTGACCTCACGGGCAAAGGCGCAGTAGACGTCGCTGTTGGCGTTGTCGTGACGTCAGCGCGCACCTCGCAGTCACCGTCGCCGTCGCAGTCGTAGTCGCTCTGACGGTGGGTGGCTGCAGAATTGAGCGCGCGAGCCATAAATTAATATACTAAGCGTTTTGTTTGTATTACAACTGCATGTGTGTGTGTGTGTGTAAAAACAAATAGAGGCAAGTGGTAGGCAAAAAGAGAGAGGAAGAGAGTGCAAGAGAGTGTGCGAGAGAGTGCGAGAGCATGCGGCATGTTGCCCAAATAAATTGCGTATACGTAAACAGAACGACAACACCAAGAACAACAACAGCACCCAAAAGTCTAGGCAAATTAAGCAGCAACAACAAACAGACAACAAACGCTTAAAAGCAGCGTACAAAATCTATGCTAATTAGTAACAACAACAACAAGAATAAGAGCAACGGCGCCATTCAATAGGCCAGCAATAAAGACTTGTGAAGCCTCTGCAAAACAGCATGAAAATCATATATGGGTGGGCCTGCTGTGTTTTTGTTTTAAACACAAAACCAAGTTCAGCGAAAATTTAGTTTGATCTTTTTTGTTTAAAGTGGGAGTGAGCTAAAGTGGATATACATAGTTTCTGTGCACTTTCAGATCCAAAATAAAGTGATTTGCCATGTTTTAGATCATGGATTAAAAAAAAACAAGGTCTACTGTGTTTGTCGAAATGTGCGTAACAGGCAGAAGGAGGCATCTGCGACCCCATAAACTATATATATTCTTGCTCAGAGAGCCACCAAATTTGGTGACAACACTTATGTGAATCATTCGCTGTAAAATTTTATATTAAAATTTGGGCCACGCCTACTTCCGCCCCCGCAAATCGATAAACCGAACAGAAAGCACAAAAATAAAGCTGCAGTATTCAGTTTTGGCGTGTATGATAACTGTCACCACCTAAACGATCACTGAATGAATATAAAATAATAAACATAAAAGTTATTCAAGGCTTCATATAGATTTGCACTGCAAGCAAGCCCACCGCAAGCAAGCAAGCAGTGTTTTTTCCAAGCAGTGTTTTTTCAACTGCTTGGACTGCTTGGCATCTACCAATAACAATCTCAATCTGTTCTTACTTGTTAAGCTATAGTGAAGTCGGCGTAATAGATTTTTTGATTGAAATGAAATTTAATTAATAATTTTAAAATGAAAAAATTTTCAATAAAATTATTTTGGAGTAAAATTTTTTTTTTAAATATTTAATTATTATTAAAAAGATATTTTAAACAATTTTAAAATTTTAAACTCTAAACTTTTGCTTCAAATTTAATAAGCATAATAAGTATAAAAATTAAATGAAAAAATTTTTTTGAAAACAATTGTTTAAAAGTACACAAAATGTACCCATTTTAAGAACCCATTATACTTCTTATAAGGCCTTTCTATTTTACCATACATTTTTTTGCTATTTCGTGCGATATTATCGTCGTGGGAAATCTTCTACTCATTCATCCAAATCAAACACAGCTTTAATTCATTGGAAATAGAAACATTTCTCGATGGCCTCAATTGCAGTTTGATTTCCACGAATCCATTCATGCCTTCTGCCTTGTGCATAATGTGCAATGATTGTTCAAATATCGCATAATGATCGAATTCTGATAAGCTATACCCGTCCCGAATTTCCACACAGAAACTTCATTTCAATTTTTAAAGTACAAACAGAAACAGAGGAGAAACAGAATTTTATCAGTATTTGCGCGAAAGATAACTCGATTGTGTAGTGCATACATATCAATTGCAATTTGCTATTCTTGTTGTTGTTGTTATCGATATTGAGTGAGAATTACGTAATGTTAGAAAAGAACTATAGTGAGTTTTATGGCTGTAGAGGCTATTTGGAAAACCACAGAAGAAAAACAGAAGCAACGGAAGCGAAACTGAATGAAATAAACTTAGGTGATGCGAGGAGAGGAATAAAAAGGAAGAATGGGAGGTAGAGGGTGTTAGAGAGAGAGAGAGAGAGAGTGGAAGAGAAAAGAAGACCGATGAGAAGGCGTTTCAGCCGTTTTATTGCTGTCTAGCTGAGGAAATTGACGTTTTAATAGGTTTTTAATTAGGTAGCAAGTGTTAAGTGTGCTTCTCTCTCTTTCTCTCTGTGTCTCTCTCGGGTTTCTCAAGCTGTTGTTAAATTGTTTGCGTGGAATCCCCAAGTTTCAATTGTACCTATCGCTGTCTCACTGTGTCCCACTGTCCTATTGCATAATCACAATGCAGCTCACTTGCATCACGTGCACATTTCACACTTTCCTCCATTCCTTCCCTTTTCTTTCCTTTCCTTTCCTTGCTGTGTCTGGCACCTGACGCCAGACAACGAATCACAGATCTATTTACGCCCTAAGATGATGATCATGTTGAAGATGAGAGAGAGAGAGAGACAGCAAGGAAATTGAAATCCATTAAGTACCTTTAAAAATAAAGCACGACTAGTAACCGCATGGCCCAGTAGAATCGCATATATAGATACAGACCTATAGTATACAATATATCTATATGTATGGGTCGGCACACTTTGTCAGTTGAAAACTGCTTCAATTTCAACTCGTAAAATTATTCAAGTGTACACACACACACAGGAAGAGCGAGCAAAGAGCACAGCTAAAAACAAAACCAAAACTCAAGTAAAAAGAACACAAATCGAAAGAAATTACGCACGAAAAATATCTTGAAAATGCCATAAGTTGTACATAGATACACTCAGTCACACACACACACACACACACACACACTGAGAATATTTCCGTGTCGTGCGTGTGTGTGTGTAATTTAAATGCGCTGTAAACAATTTGTTTGGGCATATTGCACAGCGTAGGGGAGACTGGGAGGGTGGAGTGTGAGGTGATCTTGAGTTGGGTGAAGGTGCCTTAATTGATTTGGGAAATAAACATAGCTTGGGTTCCAATCCAAACAAATTGCAGAATGAAGTTTATTAAACGCACGACTAAGCATAAAAATAAATTTCGAAAATATTTTTTAAAAGTTGAAATTGAAAAAAAATATGCTTAAAATATTTTAAAAATATAATAAATAACTAAAAATTAAGATTTTCATTTTTAAAAATAAATATAAAAAGTTTTTTTAATATCGAACAAATAATAATATAAATTACTTTGAAAAAAATGTTCACATTCTTAAAAGTTCAAATTTTATTTAAGTGATTTTTAATTTTTAAAAAATATTTTAATAGTTTTGGAAATTCTTATAGAAACCAAAATTCCTCTGCAAAATATTTATATTTTATTGCAACCAACTTTTGCATAAACATATCAATTTATTATTTCCCACAATATGCCATGCTAGTGGGCCGGCACACATGCTATGCGGAAATTCCATACGAAATTTTTTTCGAAAATAAATACAAAACTTTTGGATTTCGGTTAATTTATTTGTTTGCCTAAAAGATCAAACAGCATCAACGCTGAGTTCTTCACTGAATAAGCAGCGCCATTAAACGTTCATCTCGGCATGAACTTTCGGACGATATTTTAGAATTGTGGCAGGCGAATCGGCGCAGCCAAAACTGAAAAACAAATATATAATTAAAGATGACATTATTTGCAGGCGCAAAAGCAATTTCTAAACAAAATTCAGTTCCGATTTTGTTTATTGCCGCACAGTATTATTAGTATCTACCACACATATAGTATTTTTCTTGCTTTATGCAACAGTTTTCGACAGAAATCCTGTATTGCTGCCTGCGAATGGGACTTGATTTTGTTGGCTTGGCTTGTTTATTTTTCCTATTTTTTTTTGCTTTATTTACGAAGCAGGCAACTCTGGCAGCGACAACAGCTCTGCACACTTTTGCTTGGCCTATTGCTTGTTTGATTTGCACTCTACGCGATCCTCTTACTCCCACTTCTACAGCAGCTTGCCTTATTTCCCCTGCTGCCTCGTCTCTCAGCCATTGCCAGTGCAGCAGCAACAACAACAACAACAACTACTCCCACCCACAAGTTGGGGGCAACTGTTGCTCTCAGTTCAATTCCACAGACGCTGCGTGCGCCTTGTGTATTTTTAAAATGATCATCAGACGAGCCTCATTATGAATCCCAATACGCTGCGCTTGTTGTTGTTCTTGTTGCTGCTCTTGTTGTTGTTGCTCTTGTGGGCATTTTCTTAGTTTTTCTCGTTTTGTTCCGTTTTTTTTTTTTGTTCGTTCCCATCTGATTTCTGGCCTGCCTCTGTGCAAGTGATTTGTGTGGGGCCCGCATGGCAGCTGGGAGCAGCCCATGGCCCATTCCTTGATCGCCAGTCGCCGCCTGAGCACAAGAAACGGGAACGCGCGCGCGAAACATACACGCACACACACAGACACACACACAGAGACAAACGCACAAGCTGTCGGGAAAAATCTGAATAGAGAATGCCGGCGAAAATCGGGCGCGATGAGAGCGAAAGTTGAAAACTAAAACGTAGAATCTTTAAGTTGTTCTTTTTTCGGCCAAAAATTACGTGTTATGTATACCACACACACACACACACACACACACACGCGTACACGCATTGTATATGTGCTTATGATATATAGATAGATATATATATCAAAATTTTGTGCAGCGCCGGACGCGTGTCAATGTGAAATGTTGTCGTTGTGGCTGTCGCTCGCGCCGTCTCTGTCGTCGTCGCCGTCGTCGTCGTCGTCGTCGTCGCTGCTCGGTTAGCGGCTGTGGCTGGCGCTGCCTGAAATGCCGGTTGGGCATTTGGTCGATCGGCTGACGGCGCCGTACGGTTCAGTTATTCAGTTTTAGTTGTGTTTCTGCCAGGCGACAAGAGTGACACAGAGAGCGAGAGAGCGAGAGTTAAATAATCCCAAAAAGAAACGACGACGACAAATACGACGACGAGCAGTAAACGAGCAATAAAAAACAAAAACAACAACAAAAACAAAGAAAAAACGAATAGAAGCAATTTTTAGATTTAGCTGATTGAAAGCCGCGGCGTACGAGGCGTACGAGGCGTATGCGTAATAAGCTAACGAACTGCAACAAGCAGGCGCAGCAAACAAATTCACAACGACACACAGAAACACACACACACACATACACACACAGAGCAACCGAATTGACTTACATAAAGAGTCGCAGTGAGTGTAAAGTAAAGATCCGTTTTCAGTCCTAAGACGATGCCCAATAATCGTAATCGTAATCGAAATCGTAATCGAAATAAACGCAATAAGCAACAGCAACAGCAACAGCAACAAGCAAACAACAAACAGCAAACTGCGGAGGAGGAGACAGCAATAGCGGCAGCAACAGCAACAGCCACAGCAGCACCAGAGCAGCAGGAGGCAACTTCATTATCAACATTAACGGCCGCAAATGATGATCATTTTCAGAATGAGATTAATGCAAATTCTGGCAGCTTTTCAAATGGGTCATCATCGTCATCCACAAGCAAAACCGCAACTACATCCACGATAGCAACAGCAACAGCAGAAATCATCAGCGACAGCGTCACAGTTGCTGATGAGGCTCCGCCTGGCGTAGCCGACAGCTACGAAAGCAACAACAACGACAAGAGGAATCTGTCTGAAGTGCAGCTGGAGGCGCAGTCAGTGAGTGAGCCCCAGCTAATTGTAGGGCAGGAAGTCAGCAAGAGTGCAGCAAATCAGCTGGGCGAACAGCCTGAAGCTGAGCCAAGAGTTCACCTAGTGCCGATCACAGTTGAGCGGGAGCAAAGCTTACCCACTCAGTCGGCAGAGCAATCGAGAGAGGAAGATCAGTCAGCTGATCCCTCATCAAATCAACCCAAGGTACATTACGTGCCTGTGACAGTTGAGCCGAGGCAGCAGCACGAAATGGGCGCCAAGAACTCGAAGCAGCAGCAGTTGCCGGAGGAACAGGAGCAGCAGCAGCAGCAACCAGCGCCGGCTGAGAAACCGCCAGGCAGTCCGCGACAGGTCAAGGTCATAGTGCATCGTATCGTACGCGACGATGTCGATGAAATTGACTCAAAGCCGCAACAGCAGGCAACAACACCTCAGCCTCAAGCTACACCACAGCAGCAACAGAAGGCAGCAGAAGCAGCAGCAGCACAACAGCCACAGCCACAGCCACAGCCACAGCCTGCTTCACATGCTGCTCCACTGCAACGCAGCACGAAGGTGATTATTCATCAGATACGCGTGGAAACGGACGAGGAGGAACGCGCTCGCAAAGGTAAGCCTCACATCGAGGAGATCAGCAGTACCACAGCAACACCATTATCAGCAGCAACAACAGCATCATCAGCAGCAGCACACAAAGACACCGGCACCCTATCACCGCCGCCGCGTTACCTGGTGGAGTCGCCATCGCCCAAGACGCCCGTGTCGAGTGTCGCGCAGTTCGGCAAATTCGCGCGCGATGTGCAGATTCAGGAGCTGGAGCTAAATAGCGACAGCTACAGCTCGGGCGAGTTTAATAGCTCCGTGCAGTCGCCGGTGGTGTGTGAGTTCTCCGACTCGGAGCCGGACCCCAGCAGCAGCAGCAGCAACGCTGCACCCATTAGCGCTGTACAAGCGTTCTCCGCGGATCTGCCGTCCAACAGCCGCGCCGAGCAACAAGAGCTGCTGCGTCAGAAGCGTGCCCAGAAGCGCAACGCACTGGAATCGCATTTTCTGCCGCAGTTGCTCAGTCCGCGATATTTGGACAGCATTCTCGAGGAGAACAGCGAGACAGCCAGTGGGGGCAGTGGGCATGATCTGGCCAGTCTCAGTCGCAGTTCTTCAGCCGCATATGCTGGCAATGGCGATGGAACAAAGACACGTTCCACTGTGCCAACCAAGGCGAATGAGGCGTTTCCGCGCAGCCATCTGGACTTCAGTCGTCGCCACAAGCGTCGCGAGGAACCGGTGGCTCTTATGTTGGAAACAAAGCTGCTCGAGCAGCCCACAGATGTGGAGAGCTGCACCCGATTGCAGAGCACGCTGTCGCCACAATCCGAAGACGCGGAGCTGGTCTATCTCAGTTCTTCGGCCTCCAGCAGCGTATCGGATCTAATGGAACTTGAACTGGAACAAGCTGCTGCACTGGCGGAACGTGCACTCATCGATCTGGACACGGATGCGAGCAGACTGATCAATCGCCCCGACGATGAAATGAGCAGCACAACAACATCAACCATGGAGCACATGAGCTCATCCAACGAGGCGGAAACCGAGAACGAGTGCGAGGTTCGTAGTGTAGTGCTTCTAATCAGCTAACTAAGGGAACAGCCTAGACTAAGAGGAGGTAGAAACATGGGCAGAGAGTTAGTGACTTTGAAATATAGGAAATTTACACAGGGATTGTTGCATTTTCATATGATATGAAGATTTTTTTTTGTTTTTGAAATCAACTAAGAAACTTAACTAAAGTAAACAATTTCTTCAGTAATTAATTAATAAATTAATTGATTTCATATTTTTAAATACCAGAATATTGAGTTGACATTTATGGTAGAAAGAAAATAACAGGTTATTAAAGAGATTTAAGTTTAAATTAAGGTAAAAAAGAGACTTAAAATCACTTAGAAAATAGAAGTGCAATAATTCGAAAATGGGACCTATTTGATATTTGAGCTAATTCAATTTATATTGTTTTAATATATACAAAATAGTAAAAAAAAATTTAATATTTTTTTTTAATTTTCAAATGATAAAGTTAAATTAGTTAGAGAGTTGTAAGACTTAAAGAGATTTTCCCAATTTAATGTTTATAAATTGATTTCCTTATATTCGAACGAAAGAAAGTGGGTGCTGTATAAGATGAGGTGAGATAAAACATATGTTTTAGGCAAGTTTTATTATAAATTATTAAATAAGATTGTTCTTGTTATAATAGTTAGACAATAGCTAACAGTTCAGAGAGATTTACCTACTGCAAAGTGCGGTAAATTGTAAAATTTATAATAGAAAATACGCAGATATGTCTAGAAAATATTTAATTTGAAAATGTATTGAGTGAAAATCTATGAAAATAATTCGGTTCTTTTTTTAATAACATACTGTAGAAAAACATTCAAATTAGCTTATTTTCGTACGAAACATGTCTGCGCATTCAATTAACAATGAGATGGGGAGAATACTCGAACACATTAGTTGGCAGAGAGGAAGATCTTTTTGCTTTTCTGAGTTGTTTCTGGGTTGCTATTTGGGTCAGTGGTCAAATGTGTTGTTCGAGCATGTTTATGCGTCGCACGCACTATGTGAGTAAAAAGGAAGGTTTATTGAGCAACAATCATAACAACAGCAATATAACAATAGAACAGCAGCAATAACAACAACAACAACTGCTTTGGCAACTATGTACTTGAGCAAATAGCGAAAAACAAACCGAACAAAAAACCGAACAATTTCAGGTCGAAACGGAAGTGGACACGGAAACGGAGGTCGGCAACGGCCACTCGCAGTCGCAATCGAGTCGGGAGAGCACACCTGTTAATGCTCCTCAGCCGACATCGGCATCGCCATCGCCATCGCCAGGCAGTTCGCTATCATCGCTGCTGAGTGCCGCAACGCCAACGCCAACAGAGACGCCAGCAGTGACGCCAGCAGCGACGCCAACAGCAGCGGCGACGCCCACGCCAGCGGCAGCAGCGAGAGAGGCAACAGCAAGTGGGGCGCCGCGGATGTTGGCCAACGAAATTGAATTTGGCTCTGGCAAATTGGCCAACAGTTCATCAGCAACTGCAGCGCCGTCGACGCCGTCGCTGTCGCTGTCGGGAACGCGCGAGCAATTCGTACGGAATATGGAAAAAGTGCGCGAATTAATCGAAATGACGCGGCGCGAAGAGAGCGCGATCGAGAACGGTAACGGAAACGGTAATGGAAACGGTAATGGAAACGGTAATGGAAACGGTAGCGGAAACGGGAGTGAAAGTGAGAACGCGCAACTAACGTCGTGGGTTGCAGCTGCCACGGAGCAGCAGCAACAGTTGCAACAACAGCAGCAACAGCAGCAGCAACAGTTGCGCTGTAGGTTAACCAGCTCCCCCTCGCCTCCGCCTGTGCCACCGCCACCCAGCAGCATGCACTATCCCGCATGTAGCACCACCAACAACAGCATTGCCACAGAATCGACCAATGTGCACCCTATCCTTGCCCCCTTGTTGCTCAAGCGTCAGGAATCGAACGATTCACACTGTTCGGACAGCACACAGCACAGCCAATGCACCGCCATTAACCTGGCCTCACCACCTCCCACCCTGCCAGCACAGCCTCCCACACCTCCCATACGCAAGCAGCAACCACAAGCGGAGCTTAGTGAAATCTCTCAATTTTCAGCCGAGGATTCTGAGGCGGAGCGCATCAAGAAGCTGCGCCTGCTATGCACCGAAACACTCGCCTCGATGCCCTATGGCGAGCAGATGCTTGAGGAACTCGCCAGTGTGGCGCACAACATAAGTAACCAACAGCAGCAGCAATTACTGGAGAAGCAGCAGCAGCAGCAACAGCAACAGCAACAGCAACACGCCAACAGCAACATGCCCTACCCGCTGCCCCAACTGCCGCACATAGGCGAGCTGCAATTGTCACTGGACACAGCCAAGGGTAGCAGAGAGGATGCCTGGCTGGGCATGCCCACGCAGGCAGATCCCAAGCTGCTTGTCTGCCTCTCCCCAGGACAACGTGCGCTGGTCGAGCAGCAGCAGCAACAGTCGCAATCCGCACCCGATCAGCTGCTCGACGCACATGAGAAGTTCGTGCAGCGTCGCGGCTACCACGAGCTGAGCACCGAACAGGTGCGTGCCATGGACAGCGAGCAACTGAAACTGGAACAGGAGCAAATACTCAAGACGGCAGCCAAAATGCGCGAGTTGCGCAAGAGCCTTACGCCCACGCCGCCGCCGGTGCCTGTGAAGAGCGCCGAGACGGCGGCCAAGGCAAAGAGCCAAGCGGCAGCACCGCAGGCAGATGACGCAAGCCAACTGAGAGGCAACAGTAGCTATCAAAAGGTGATCACATCGACAGCAACAGCAACAGCGACAACAACAACAACGGCAGCGACATCATCGTTTGAAAATAAACCAAAGCAGGCGGCAGCAGCACCGGCGGCAACAGCAGCTGATCAGTCGCAGCCGCAGCCGCAGCCGCAGGCGTCACAGCAGTTGCCAAGCTCATTTGAGCAGCGCACGTCGAGTCGCACAGAGCAGCAGAGGAGCAGCAGCAGCAGCTACATGAGCAACAGCAACAGCAACAACAGAGAAAACGACGCCGGCAACACTAGCAAATTTCCAGCTAGCATGGAGAGCGAACTGGCGCGTCTATTTCCCAGCATTGCCAAGCAGGGTGACATATTCGATGAGCAGCGCAAGCGCTTCTCCAACATTGAGCAGAGTCTGCAGCAACGTGTGCCGCAGGTGCAGAGCAAGCGCTACTCCAACATAGAGACGAGCTCGTATGAGTCCAAAAAGCGCACGGAGAACGGACAGGTTGTCTACGACTACAGCAACAGCAGCCGCGAGCAGCAGCAGCAGGGCGAGAAGCCTGAAAAGTTTCCAGTGCAGGTGCATCACATACCTGTCAGGCAGGAGCATGAGGCGCCCCAAGCAGCTGATGTGTCCGACTGTGCACCGCCAGTGCCACCGCCGCCGGCGACTGCAAACATTATGTCAGCTACGAAATTAAATGGCGCGTCCAAAGCAAACACTTTCATTGATGACGCACAGCAGCAACAGCAACAGCAGCAGCAACAACTAAGCAGCGAGAGCAGCCGAGAGCAACACAGAGAGACAACGGCAACAACAACAACAGCATCCGCGTCCAAGGTGACTAGCAATGGTGGCGGCACTTATGAGGAATTTCGGCAACGTGCCAAGGCAGCACTCGAAGCAATTGGTCAACCCCAAACCGAGGGCAAGACGCAACCTTCGTTGGACAATGAGAAGCTGTTCAAGGACTTTGACGCGCTGTCGCAGCAGCTCAATGCCGAACTGCAGACGAGTCGCGATCAGCGGCAGCAGCGCGAGAAATCCGCCTCTCTCTACGATCTCAGTCGCATGGGCCACACGCAGGAGCAACTGAAGCGGGAGCGACACGCCCACATGCAGGAGCTAGAGAGGGAGATAGAGCGTTCCGCCCGCTCGAGGCAGGAGCGCATGTCCTCGGTGCCACGCAGCACGGAGCAGAGTCGAGAGATTCCCATTGAGCTGGCACCGGACTATGCTGCGACGCGTTCCCGCCGTGCCGAGTCGCTGTGCAATCTCAGCGAGCCAGTGAGACCGCACAGCTCAGCCGAACACTATCGCCACCACCAGCAGCACCAGCAGCAGGACGACTGGTCCCGCTATGCCAGCGATCTGGGTTACTCGGAGAACATTGCGCGTCCCTTTGCACGCGAGGTAGAGATTTGCTACCAGCGCCAAGGACAAGGACAGGGGCTGAGGCAGCCACATGGCATACGTGCTCCTCGCCTCTCGGCCAGCACCAACGATCTGTCCAGCAGCAGCTACGATAGCTACAATGCGTACGGAGGTGCAAGGCGACACGCGCCCATGTTGCAACAGGCACCGCCGCAGCAGCGGCCACACTATGCTAGTTGCTATTCGATGATCGAACGGAATCCCAATCCCACATATATAAGCACCACGTCACGGCGTGGTGTGTCCCCTGCACCGCCAGCAGCGACCACGGCCCCACAGCCACCTGCCTACGACAGACAACAGCGACGCGCCTCCCTGCCCCGCGAGCTGCACGAGCAGCAGCTCAAGTATATCCTGAGCAAGGAGGAGGAGCTTAAGCTGGAGTTCGAGCGACTGCAGCAGGAACGACGCCGTCTCATGGACGAGATGCAGCGTGCACCGACGGTGCTCCAGGCGCCACCACCACGACGAGATAGCTATCGCCCCGCACCGAAGTTACCCACGCTCAGCGAGGATGAGGTGTTCCGGCAGCAAATGGCCGAGGAGTGGATGAACAAGGTGGCAGAGCGCGAGGAGCGGCGCCAGCACAAGATCATCAAGATCTCAAAGATCGAGGATGAGCAACAGCATGCGACAGAGGAGCAGGCAAACATTAGCGATGAGTTCCTCAATCGCGTCAAGGAGCGACGCCACAAGCTTGCAATGCCGGCGGACAGTGACTGGGAAAGCGGCGCCGAGTCGCAGCCCGTGCAGGCCGGTGGCAGCGGCGGCGGCGGATCAGATGCAGAGGCGCCCCCAGTGCGGATACTCGAGGGTCAATCGGAAGCGAATTTGCGTGAGCTGCCGCGGCATCTGCGCGAATTCGCCAAGTTCTCCAGCTGCGAGCAGCTCGAGGGCGGCCAGGGTCAGCTGGAGCGGCACGAGCAGCAGGAGCGCAGCGAGACCGCCACGGACAACTCGCTGAGCAGCGCCAGCAAGAAGTCGACGATTGTGAAGACCTACAAGGTGTCCCGACTGCCGCCATCTGTGCAGGGTGAGTTTGCCGCGGCAAGTGGCAGAGCGGCGCCGCCAAGTAATCGTTATCGTTATCGATCGAATACCGCGAAACTCGTTAGTCATAATGTTCAACTAGGCACCGCTTTTGTAACCAACAACTCTCCTACTCCTACTCCTACTCCTACTCCTACTCCATCTTCTTCTCCTACTTTGCCACGCTGCCGCTCTCAAACGCCTGACACTGGTTGTGGTTCTGCTTCCAAAGGTTCCTCTCAATCCTCCTCCTTCCACTCTCTCCAGCACTCCCTTTCCACGTTGTCCAGCACTACCCCAACCCCACCCCCACCAGCCATCTCCTCCAGCATTCCTGTCAGCGGCGCGGTACTGCCAACCGACAGCAATAACAACAATACAAGCGAACCCGGCTCCAACTCCAGCTCCGCCTCGGCTGCGGGCAGCATCCTAAGCACGGCGCTGCTGCTGGGCCTGTCTGTGCTGACAGCTTGGAATCGGTTCGCTTGAATTGCTCCTCAGGCACTTGGCGGGGTGTTTCCAGCTAGATTTGTGCAGAATTATCAGCAAACAAAAAATGCAGCATATTTTACTGCGTTGCTCTTTAAAGCTCCTAAAAGTATGCTTTGAAAAACAACAAATTGATTTATATTTATTTATTTGATTGGTATTTTAGTTTATTTCAAGCCAAATCTAGCTAGAATTGTCTCTGTCGGTTGCATTTTCTTAACTCATTTGGTGAATTTGGTCATTCTGCAGTCTCCTCCATCCCAACCCGCGCACCACATGCCATCTATACTTGTACATATATTGTGTTTGTTGTTGTAGCAACTCTCTCTCTCTATCTTACACACTGTTTGTCTCTGTCTCCCTCTCTCTGTGTGTGTCTCTTTTTTGTATATCGAATTTTTCTCTATCCGCCGCCCTCACACAGACGACAACGACAATGAAAACTCCAACAACCACAACAACAACAACAATAACAACAACAGCGACAACAACAATCCTAGTAATACAAGATCTTCATCGACAACGTCAGAAAGTAGCCACATAGCACACGAGTCGAACTTCAATAGGTTCAGTCGGAGTAGCCAGTCGAGAGCAGGAGACACGGAGCCAACATCGCCATCGGCCTCGGCCTCGGCCTCGTCTCCGCCATTTTTGGGCAATTTTCATAGAAATTTCGATGAGCTGTTTGCCCATTCGCCCTTCCGTTCGAAAATCTTTGAGGAATTCGATAAATATTGGCGCAATTTTGAGCATACAACCACGTCCGACAGTTTCTGAAAACCTTAGTGAATGGAACCGCAAACAAAAAAAAACAAAAACAAAAAAATAAAGATGCTTCAAATTATATTAATTACCACCCCCCAGCTGTCTCCCCCCTCTACCGCCCTGCAGCATGCAGCCTACTTATAACTAAATGAAACACACAAAATTATGTTTTATTTACGTTTTTCTTTTTATTTTGAATAAAATAAAATTGTGAAAAATTAGTTAATTGTTTATTGAAATTAATACAGAATATTTATATAGCGTGTTGTTGAATGTTTACCATAATAAACGATAAATTGATTAACAAACACAATTGTGTGATAGTCTTTATTATTTTGTATGCATGTAAGCCCCATACAGTACATATGTATATCTATGTATACCTATATCTATTTGCCTATAAACATGTGTTCTAGTCCTAAGTTGTGTCACAGAGAGACTCGTTTTGTGCCAGCGCTTGTAAATGCTGCCTTGCTTGATTGACTAATCCTAAATAGATAATTGTATATGACTAATCGATATCGATAATCATGCATCGACTGTACATTAATCTACAAACTTTTTCATAATATTTTAGAACTTAAGTTATTACATTCTCGAGTGGTTAAGTTAGCTACAAAATACTGAACGCTCCGAAAAGCTTTCTTATATACTTATCAGAGCTTTTAAGCGCATTTAAGCTCTTTATTAAAATTTCATCTTTATCGACTTATTTAAAAATCATCTCTGCTCATTTATCTAAAGATTTATAATAATTTCAACTATGGGATTCAACTCATTTCAATATAATTGACTTCTCAAGGGGCATAATTAATGAGCTACAAACTTGAGGCAGCCGAACAGGCCTCGTGTCGTTTACATGCCCATAATTATACCAATATTTATATACACTATATACACTTATAGCTTATTTGTTTTGTCGTGGTTATTCAACGCTGCGTTCAAGTGTTCCCCACTCCGCGGCAGCGCAGGCCAATTTAATTCACAGACGCACGCCCTTTAAGAGCCCCAGTCGCCGTCCCGATAGCCTCGGCTCCGTGTTCCAATTGTGCCGCGGCTTATCTGGGGCAACGCAAGCAACTGCACTGGCTCGGCCAGGCAAGGGGCGAGCAGGGGGCACGCGATTAAGCGGAAATTTTAATTAATTCCATTCAATTGCATGACAAGTCGAGGCAGGGGCGAAATGCGAACAAGCGATTCGTTTGTTTTGCACAATTGAGCACAGGGTTTCTTAGACTAAGTGCAGCATGTGGCATGCCTCACTCACACACACTCACACACACAGAGCGAGAGCGTGGCGAGAGACTAAACGAATGCCAACTACATTTTGATAGCCATAGCAATTAAATCCGAGAGCAAACGGAGACAGCAGCAAGAAGAGCAGCAACAGCAGCAACAGCAACAAGCGACGTCAGCGTCGACAGCGTCGACAGCGATGCCAACGATGCCAACCGCCAAGCTGCGCGCACGCCCACAGAAACAGACGCGTTTTCTGCTATCACCGCAGCAGCTGCAGCGCCAGAGGCAGCGACAGCGACGTAGCTGGTCCGAGAGCGATCTGCTCAAGGAGATCGACAGCGAGCTGCAACTGGCCAAGGGCTTTCTCTTTGCCAACGGTCGGTACACCCTACCCCGCGCTGTCCCCCCACCGCTCTCCTCTCTCCCACCCTCTATGTGTACCTGTGTCTGCGCTTGCCTTGCCTTTTGTCTGCTGTCTGCCCTCCAAGTGTCTGCTCTGTAGAGACGAGCGCAGCTGCTAATTGGCCAAATTTGTATATATTGTTAGCATGAGAATTCCTATTTTCCTATACTTAGCTGCGCTCGTTCCACAGCTCGTGTAATAATCGCACTCGTTGTTTTTTTTTTGTCTTTCTCTCCATATCTCTCTTTCTATTTAATTATGCCATTCTTATTTTTAGTTCAGTATCTTTTCACCTGCAGCCAAAAAGTATGCAACACTTTGCTGACATTCGAAATTGTGTATACGACGTGAGCAACGGCGTCTACTTTGGTCATTCTAGGAATAAATTTATCTTTATCTTCATCTTTATCTCTGGCCGAGTAACAAAATTTATGGCCCACTTTGAATCTCGCTCTCTCTCTCTCTCTCTTTCGTCATCTCTTTCTTCCTCTCGCTCGCTCGCCCACTCTCTGCACTGCCATGGCACTCCCACTCATCCGTTCTCTCTCATTCTCTGGGGCGCTCTTCGCGCTCAAGTGTGAAATAATTTTAAATTTTCTCCTCGACGTCATTTCCCACTTACCGCTCCACCTCCGCCTTCGCCACCTTCCTGTCGTCTCTGTTTACGAAAGCATCAGCATTTTGTTTATACTGAGTCAACCCCTGCCCCAAAAAAAAAAGGCCAAAAAGAAAATGAAAATGAAAAATCAAATCTGTTGAGGGAACACATTCAACGAATTTGTTGTTTTGCCCGCTCACACAAATTGAGTTGATTTTTTTCGCCTCGCCTCGCTTCGCATTTTAATTTGAAGAAAATCCAAGCGACTTGTACAAAATTTTCGCCTGGCGTAGTCGTCGTCGTGTTTAAGTCGTGTGCGCAACGCGAAGGCGCGTGAAAAACAAAAACGAATTCATATATACATACATATATATCAGCACACACACGCGCGCATATAGTGTATATTAGGTTCAACAGCAGAAGCAGTAGCAGCAACAGCGACAGCATTTCTATATTTCCACAGCAAAATCGAGATCGGCCAGAAGAAAATGGGGCAGGGTTAGTCGAGCGTTTTCTTTTTGTTCTTTGCGCGCTTTACTTTCTCAATGGGAAATTCCCTTCCACCCCACTCACTCACCCGGTGGCAGTGTGTTGTCTGTTGTAAAAAGTGCGGGGTATTTTCCTAACCCAGTAAAGTGAAGTGAAGTGTGTCACTGCAAGTGTTCGCGTATCGCTTTTTCTCAGGAAAATCCATTTCACTAAATCGTTTGCAACATTTTTGCAGAGCACACACAAAACTCGACAATGTTTGCGCCCAAATTCAAAGCGCGCGCACCGACTGGCTCAGGTAAAGCATATTCACATAGTTCGTCTCTAGATACTGTATCTGATGGATGCAGGTGCTCACTCCGTGGGCAGCTGTAGGCAGTATCATCTGGCAGAAACTGGCAAAACATGACGTTTTCACGGGGTAGCAAAGTCTTATTATGTCTTTCGACTAAAAGGAATTTTAATTAAGTGCTTCGCTAATGTTTGGGGCTAAAACAAAATTGAAAGGTTCACTTAGGATATTGTTGAAATTTTTGCGAAATTGCTGATAGAGAAAAGGTTAAATAACATTTGACAAACTGTCAGCTAAGAGCTTTTGAAATTAAATTATATAATTAATCGACTGACGAATGATTAATGATGAAATCTTTTCTATTGTTCTGCGACTACAAGTTTTTCATATTAATCAAATTTTATTTGAAATTCTACTTGATATCTTTCGACTTTTCACTTAGTCAATCATGTTCACTGTTCCCAAATTATTTCTTTATTTATTTAAGGCAAAAATTTCTAATCAACTTTCTTTTTGCTGGTTGTGGAAATTTATTGGCACTTATTTATAGCGTTTGTTTCGCTTTCAGTTAGTTTTCCTTCCACTTTTCAGTATGATGATGACGATGACGATGATGATCGGCATCATATTGTGTATATATCATTCACTTTTATAGAACTGAACTTGATTTTGTGCCTCGCGAATGTTTATTTTAAATATTTCACATTAGTTCATGTTAATTGTGCGCGCCAAGCGAAAAGAATTTTCCAAACTGGAACTGGAGGTACGTTCTCTGTTCTCCACGATCCTCCATTTACTTTTCGTGCTAAATATATAAAATGACGTACAATTCAAAAATTTGTTGGCTGAGCAATATTCTTTACAATTTATTTGTGTGCAGCAGAATCTGCCTATGGTTATTGGTGTTGTAGTCGGACGACGCCCACATCGGTTGCCTTTTACAGTACCCATTAAAAATGGCAAATAAACATAAAAGAAAATCCCAGATGGAAAACTGGAATGAGACTCGCTCTGTGACGAACACGGCGAAGCCAAGACAACCTGATGATGTTGATGAATTTGATTTGTTTTGCAATCCCCATGAACACCTTTTGGGTATGGAAAATGCCTGCTGGTTGTGTGTGTGTGTGTGTGTTGGCGTTGCTAATCTATCAAAATGCTAATACGCCCCGGTTGCCGCGTTGATCCTCCTCTTGATTGGCGTCACGATGGAACATCGCTCATCGCTCGATCCGCCAGCAGCAGCAGCAGCAGCCACGGCGACTAAAGTTATGAAAATGTTGTTATTTCTTTTCGCAGCCTTTTTTCGGCCGTAAAGGCGCCTTTATTTATTTAAAGCATTAATTTGTACGTTGTTATTTTTAAATCATCCGTTGTTGTTGCTTTTTTGTGTCGTTTTTTTTTTTTGCCACGCCGTTCGGCGCAAGAAAATCAAAAAAATAAAAAAGCCAAATGGAAAAAAGTTTATTTTCTTTGTGGCGACTTTTAGTGACTGAACATAATTTATAGTTATGATAAAGTCAGCTGAACTTAGCCAGGCGGGAAATAGCTGGTATTATTATTGAATGGGAATGAAAGGTGGCTTTAAATGGATTTGACTTATTGGGTTTGCAATAGCAAGTGAAATAATTTTGCAAATGTGCTGAAAGCATTACGAATGATTTATTATATTCCCACTCAAAGAAATCTTTGAAAGAGAAAACTTCTCTTTAAACTTCAATGACCTTAGATCTACCTGCCTAACCCTTTCTTTTTCCACTACCCCCTCCCGCCGAGCTGATCTGTCTGCTTTGCCTTCACTTCATAAATACGGTGTCCACTTAATAATGGCATACCAAATAAATCAATTCGAGAATGGTTCTTAATTTGCCACCAGAACGATAACAACAAGAACAAGAACAATGGGGCACACCCAGTGCAGGCTGGGTCACAACGCTTCGCCGACGGCCAGGTCGCTGAGGTCTCCACTCCCTTTTGTAAGCCCCAATCGCAATCGCAGTTCCCAATCCCATGAAAAATGGGCGCACGCACAGGTTGCTGTCAGTCGCATAGACAGCCTCACGTGTTTACAGTGTGTGTGTGTGTGTGTGTGTGTTGCAAGGCCATAGGGTAGCACTATAAATAAAGTTGTTGCCTGCAACACATACCCTGTAATTAAGGGCAGGAAATTGGGGGATTTTCGGTGTGTTGAGAAGTAAAATTAGAAAGGCATATTTCTATCTTTGTTTGGTTTAAAATCTACAAATCTGAAAAATCTAAAATACTAAACAAATTAAGCCGTTATTTTATTCAAAAAACAAAGGCGTAATATATAAGTTATCGATAAATTGAGAAATCACTCTATTCTGGCTGAACCCTTTTTAGTTTAGATTCTCTTACAGAGTATTTGATAGTCACATATTGTAGCTGCTCTGGCGTTTCAAGCTTGTAGCAAACATTCCCATTAAAGATTGCAGGTAGAATTTTGTGTTGTTTTTCTTTTTCTTGTTGCTGGTATTTATATTTCCCTAATACTAATCCGATATTCCATTTTGCTAATCGATAAATTTCACATAAATTGCGAGACGCGCTCAGAAGCAATTTCCTAAGTAAATGCGCTTCTTCACGAACGAGCGCGCGGGCGCTCCTTGGGGCACACCCAGCGATAGCAGCAGCAGCAGCAGCAGCAGCAGCAGCAACAACAACAACAGCGACTATTACTTTGGCCTCCCGCCTCCCGCCCCCCGTGCCGGCTGCCCCTTAGTCCAGCACTAGGCACACTTTTATGAGCATTTTCCGAGCATTGTTTTATTGGCTAAAAAATTTCCGTTTGATTTATTCTAAAGCGAGTGGAAAGCAGCGGCAACCAAACCGGAAGTGCGCGAACCGAGCCAAGCCAAAAGCCGATCCAGAAATAACCAAAGAACAATTGTCTTTTGTTTTGTTTTGGTTTTTTTGGTTCCGAAAGAGTTTAGCGCTTCAACCCCAAACCGAACCCTAACCGAAACCAAAGCCCAAACCCCAAATGAAATCATTTTGATTGACTCTTTTCATACAGTCGCAGCGGGGGAAGTACTCGATGTGCATTCACAGCGAGTCACTGCGAGTATTCGGTATTCGGTATTCAGTATTCAGTATTCAGTATGGTATATTTAGTCGCTTACACATCCGTTCCATTTCGCATTGCACGCATAATTGGCGTTCCAGCAGAGAACTCTGCTTTTGTCTGGTCCGCCCTGCTGCCTTTCTGCTTGACGACGGTCCAAACTGAAGTGCGCGCTTCATCGAGCACGGAACACGCACAGAGCGCTCCCACATTTGATTGCAGCGTAATTGATCTTCTATTTAAAATCGCTGAACACAAATAAAAGCACGAGACAAGCAGCAGGGAATGGGGCGGGGTGCCAGGGGCTGCCTCTCTGTAGTTGGGTGTGTTTAGTCATTTAGCAGTCGCTTGTGATTTGCGCCTTTTGTTTTTGTTTGCTGCTTCTCGTTTTTTTTTTTTTCTCATTTTTCCTATCCAGCGCTTTCCCAAAATGTGAAGGAAAAAACGAATCAGCGAGTTGGTCTGCTCGACGCTGCCGGGTCACGCAAAATTCAGTCGCTTTGAGCCGCGCGCGGAGTCAGCAACTCAGAACTCGCAACGGATTCGAATCCAGTATCTGATATACCAAATTCTCCGACTTATTACTTCCTCATCCTGTGTTGGTATGTGTGTAGGAGTGTGTACGACTATGTGAGGTGCCAAGTGACTCATTAAGTGAATCTGCAAGTGAATACCCGTCGCAAGCGCAAGGACTGTGGATTTGATTGACGCTGGCAAAGACTTTGATTCGATTGTATAATTCGATTAAGTGCTGATTGAATTAAGACGTCAGCAGCGCATCCACCCACTCACTCTATACCCGATTCGCCAACAATACTATATACTCTATAGGCGTATAGTATTTTTATATTCAACCGATCGTAGGCGAAACGAATTCTTATTTGCGAAATACGTGTCAATGTCTACGACGACTGTGCGCCTAGGGCAAGCCATATCTCTATCGCCAGGCGTACCTCTGTGTGCGTGTGTGTGTAAACTTGAGATTGTGTGTGTGTGTGCGTGCTATTACAGGTGGCATATAAATCTGCAGAGCGAAAGATCATGAGCAGCATAAGCGAGGGTGGGTTGAGAGATAGCTAAAGTTAAATTTCGAAATTCAGCTAAAATTTAAATTGTTATTTTATATTAAATTATATTTATACAATATAATATATAATTTATAACTGAATGATCTGAATCTACAGCTGAAATATTCTTACAGAGTTTAAGTGTTTATTATTTAGCATACTCGAGGCGATTAAAACAACAACAAGAATGCAAGCTCTTTTAATTTTTGTAATAAAAGCACCAATTGTTATACCCGCTACTCATAGAGTAGAAGGGTATTAAAACTTTGTTCAAACGGAAAATGTATGTAACAGGCAGAAGGAGACATCTCCGACCCCATACAGTATATATATTCTGGCTCAGGATCAACAGCCGCGTCGATATAGCCAAGTCCGTCAGTCCGTCCGTGTAAAAATCTAGATCTCAGCTATTATGAGAGCTAGGACTACCAAATTTGCTGACAAAATGTGTTATTATTGCACGCTGATCAAGTTTATTTTAGATTTCGGCCACGCCCCCTTCCGCCCCCGTAAGTCGAAAAAAATTGATTACAAGCACAATTTTGATGCCGTATTGTTCATTGTCGGCTTATATGATAACTATAGCTAGCCAGATGATCTCTGAAAACAATCGGATAATAAACACAGAAGTTATTCAGCTTAACGTTTTCCATAGCAGTAAGCAGCGCTGCCGGCAGCTTTGACTTTGACTTTGCATAAAGCTCGAGCAGGCTCGACTGTAGTTTTCTTACTTGTTAAAGCTAAAATTGTTGTTGAAAAAAAAAAATTGGTGAACTTTTTTTTGGTTATTTCACGTTTAGTCTTCACTGTAGCGAACAGTTGAAACACCTCGTGAAATTGTTTTTTTTTTTTTGTGTCGCTAGATTCAAATAGAATTTTATATCAGGTCTTTCGTCTATCTGTGAAAGTCTTTGTAAATTCTAAACATGCGCCAAATGCTGTGACTCATCCACCGACATTTACACACACACATCTGTGGTGTGTGTGTGTGCGTGTGTGTTTGACGCTACTGTATGCGATAGTTTTTGGGTTTTGTGGCCAAATTTTGAATGTCTGCCAAATGCGGCTTCCTTGGTCGTATTAATTATTGCTGTTCTACGTCGCGATGTTTGTTTGTCAATTTGTCTTCGCTCGGTTTGTTGACTGCAACATTTATTTTTGTTAGAAATAAAAAAACAAACACAAAACGAAGCAGGAAAGGAAATCACTGCGCCAGACGAGCATAAATTTGTTGACAAGTGTAAATGTCTCTCGCACAAGAAAGTAAGAGGAGAACTCGAGATGAAACTCAAAATTGAACTTGCGCCCCTGAAAAAGTCATGTGTTGCCACTTGCCACCTGCCACCTGCCCCCACCAAACGTCTGTCATCTGTCACCTGTTCCACCTTTAGTGTCATTATGAGCCACCCACGCACATTCAAGCAAAACAAAACCGTTCGCCCTCCCCTTCTCAACAGGCGTCTGGACACCCAAGAGTCAAACACCGCACGGCTCCAGTAACGATCTGCTGGATATCGGCTGCTCGTCGGCGGCACCGACGCCCCCGCCACCGCCCACAGTGCCCGTGTGGACGCCGCAGCCGTCGCCAGCGTTGAGTGGTCGCAAGGAGTTCCGTCCGGTGCGCTTCGAGTCGCCCACCCTGCCACGACGCTACACGGCCCAGCAGCAGCAACAACAACAGCAACAGACGACGACAATACCGCCCTGGTCGTATACCAACGGCAGCTGCCCCAACCTGCCTACGCCAGTGCCAGCACCGCGCAGCACCACAACAAATCAGAGCACGCCCACCACACTCAACTCAACCACATCGGACTACGCGGAGACCGATTGCTCCGCCCATTTCGGTCCAGTGGCGCCGAGTGCCAGCGTCTCCGATAAGATTAAAAGTACTGCCCCAAACGAAAAATACTCTCTGAGAACTAAGGAACACACTTTGAAAAGGAGAAATCGGTTGAGGGTTAAATCCATCGATTAAGAACCTAAGAAATTCCATACAAATCAAGTCTAGAATTTCTACAAAATCTTTTAACTCTTAGGATTTCTTAAGGAGTGTGTTCTAATTCTGTTCTGGGATACACACTTTCAAAGGGAAAATTGGTTAAGAGATATATACTTAGTTATAGAAAACTTCAGTTTTTAAAAGACATCAAAGTCAAATCGATTTATCATTTAGATTTGTTATCGAATTTTTTTCGATTCAGTTCAGTTTTATATGCGATAAAACTCTCTGAGAACTGAAGAGCACGCTTTGAAAGAGGAAATCAGTTAACAGATATATCCTCAGTTGCAAAAAACATCAGATTTTAAGCCTTCCAAGAGAAATCTATAATCTATTATAGAGTCTGGAATCTCTTTGAAGTCTCTTGATTCTAACGATTTCCCATCGAGTGTGTTCCGATTCAGTTGAAAACTGAGAGTTTCTTGTGCCTTGTTTCACTCATAATTTGCTGCTTAAGTGTCACTTAGTTGTCTCCGATTACATTATTTAGGCATTCGCTAATGATTCTCATTTGTCTCATCACTCTTTTTCGCCTCTTCGCCCTTCCCCACCCTCAATATCCCATTAACGCTAAAAGCATTTGAACGCTCGTCTTCCACATCGGAACTGCACAGGCCGTTCGTGCGTCGTCAACTGTCCGACACTAGCCGTCCAGTGTATAGGCCCAATGAAGTCAGTAAGTATGCCATGAATTACAGGGTATTCAATCAATCAATGACCAAAGTACGCGCAATTACGTCGCAACGTATACACCAAGAATATAACAAAGAAACACGAGCAACAACAAGTTAACTAAGTGTTGCACAACTTTAGCTGTCCCGCTGCTCACTTCCCACAGTCTTCCTGTTGCCCCCACCCTTCCCCACACCCTTTCGAACAAGAACAAGAACAACAATTTAACCCACTAAATGCAATCTACGGTTTACAGTCTACAAAGTCAAGCACGAGTATATGAGCGAACCGGAAACGGATAACGATCGTCCGCGCAAAATGGCACAGTTAGGTCGACGGCAATACGAAGGCATCGGTCCGGTGACCAACGATGGAATGCCCATAATACTCAGATCGGTAAAAACAAATCGGTTACCTCTCGCATTTCGAATCGTAGCATTTCTCTTTCTACTCTATTTACTTTGTCTCTATTCCCGAAATATTCAATCGCAATGCTGCAGGAGGTCCAGGAACCACATCAGCATGAATGGTACAAGCGACTCTATCAGACCATACATAAGCAGAAGAATGGCGGTAAATGATAGCCCCCTAAAGTCGAGCTGAAGCATTGTAAAATATAATAATATGATCCTCAAGAGATCTGCCCAACCCAGTCCCAAATCCAATTTCTCCTCTCTGTCTCTTCAGTTGTCTTTTGCAATGCTTCAGTTCTGTCTTCGCCTGCCGAACTTAAACTTAGTTCTAATCTGTCTGAACTCTTCTCTGAATGTCTTCTTCCAAAACTTCCATAACTCAAAAACAAATCACCCATCCCATCGCTTTCACTAAATGAATACAGACGATTTCGTGATACGCTACAAGTGTCCCAGAGGTGATTCTTACAATTCTCTAATTATATAAACCATACTATATATGCCTAATCGTACTCAGTCTAAGCTAGCCTCTCTGTATCTATTCAATCATTATATCGTTTGGCTTCTTGCTTGTACCCATAGACAGCGTATCCGCTTTGGCTGAACTCGCGCGGTCCTGTTTTTTTTTTTTTTAATTGATAGTTGTCTCTATTATGATTTCTATTTATTTTCGATTGCATGCCATTTATCATTTATTTTATTCTATATTTGCGCTCATAGTACTTATTGGATTGCTTTTACTAAATTTCCAACACTAATACTAAGCCATAAGGTCTTCTCATGCACACACACAACGCTCTAACAACATGTCTGCCGAACATAATACACCGAACAACAACAACAACAGCAAGCAAAACAGCAACAGTGATAACAACAACATCAGTAGCTATAGTAATTTTCTAATCTTGACAATTGCAAGTATTTCTGTTTAGCTAATCGAGTTCTCTTCCCTCGTCGAAAATTCAGCACGTCCATCGTACAAGAGCAATGGTTATGTATCCGAACCTGAACCCAACTACGATTCCGATTACTCAACTCTAAAGTACCGCACGCCCAATCCGCTACGTGTGCAATCATCGGTTTCCTCGGCTGTCAATGTGCGCAATCTAAACCAGGACGATAAGTGAGTTGCATATATAGCTGACTCAAAACCTCATGATAATATCCTAATATTCTCCCTCTCTCCATTCAGAGTGTATGGTACTATGCCCAATCCGATTAAGTCGGCCCAGAACGCATACAAGAATCAACCCGGTCGCATAGAGAACTATACAACTGGTCATTCGTCAGTTTCGGAGAAGGAAAAGAAGGAGGCAAGTGCCCCAGGGAAAAGAAAACAGTCAACTGTACACGCACAGAGCTTATCACTTGCGGTGCCCCAAATTTTCACACCTCCCATCAATAACTAACCTCAGCTAACTCGACACTGACTATCACTTAACATCCACAACTTCTTTTACACTCATGTCTTACTAGCCCATACTAGATTTACATTGATTCTCGAACATTTCGCAACATCAGAATCATTATAATACCCCATATTTGATCATATATCATGGCACTCATTCATGCCACATACATACCTCGCGCAGCAATTTTTCTAACTCACAGCAATTATTCTATTCACAATTCTAGTGGTGGGACGAAGTGATGGACATCTTTAACGGGGTATGAACTCTAATTCTATATATATTCCTGTTCTATATAGACGATAATTTTAGTTCTAGTAGATTTTTTTTCTGTCAGCTTTAGTTTAAGTCTGTGCTCTGATTTCTTTTTCGATTCTTCTTACGTCTTCCGTTATTTTTATACTAGGAACTAAACCTTTATTCCCAAATAATTCCTAGAAAATAAAATTATCTCTTGTTTATTTGCCCCTTATACCAATTTTCCCCATGCTATGCCTTACATAAAGTGGCTCAGGGAACATACACGCATACCGCGTATTATCATAGAATTCGTCGATGATTTTGACAATTATGCAGTAAGTTATAGTCAAGATATAGTCTAGTCCAGGAGTAGATCAGATCATTGCGGCACCCGAACTACTAATTTCTGCAAGAAAGTAAATCAACGAAACGTTTTTTGTTTTTGCACCTGAAGAAGCTTTTGTAAACCCATTGCTAATGCAAGTTCTCCTTAACGTCCTTAGAATTTGGAACAATCAAAGTTATCGCCACTCTATACAGAAGGCAATTTATCAAGGTGAGATGAATAACTTAATGCATGATATAAAGGGGATCTAATATAATGCCCTTCCATCTTACAGAGCTTTGGCCAAGGAATCTGGCTACACCAGCGACTCTAACTTAGTCTTCCGCAAGAAGGAGCTTCCTGTGAGCAGCCCACTCAGTCCCGTGGAGCAGAGACAAGCCTACAAGAGTCTGCAGGCAGGTGGAGAACCACCTTTACTGGGCTTCCGTAAGCCAGCGCCCGAGAAACCCAAAGGTATGAGATCTGCTTTTAGGTAGTTGCAATAGATCTAACAGCAAATTTGTAGAGTAAAAGCGCAGTTAATACTAATTCTTCAAATGGTGTTGGTTCTCTCTCTCACTCTTACTCTCTTTTGAACTTGTTCTGGCTCTCTTCTGGCTGGGATTGAGTTCTTTTAACCCTAACATGATTCTGATTCTATTTGGTAAACTTTACTCGTATCACACACCCACTGCTCTCCACACGAAGTTGTTACCAGAGTTCTCTGACCACCACCATAGCACCACTGCAGCACCGGGCACCCTCTCTCTCTCTCTCTCAATAAAGTCGTTGCCTAATCCCAGCCGATCTTTCTTTCCCAAACGAAATATAAAGAAATTGTGGAAGAATTCGAATTCATACAGATAACGCCGACGCTAACTAAGATACGCGTCAGCACGAAGCCGCTTGAAGAGCAGCAGGAAAAACCAGCAAAAGTTGCAGTACCAGTAACTCCACCACCTCCGCCACCGCCACCACCACCACCACCGCCAGCGCCAGCGCCAGCCACAACCAACTGCAAAATGTTCTCGCATTTCTCCAAGAATTTACCCTCTTTCATCCCGCTGAGCAAGAAGCAGCAGCTGCAGCAGGAGACTCCGCCTCCGCATCCGCCCAACCGTCGCTCGTCGTGCACAAAGAGCACTGTTCGAGTGGAGAAGGTGACCACCAGCAGCTGCTCCAAGTCACGGCACGATCAATGCTTTCAACCACCCGGAGGAGGCAGCAACACGCTGACGCTTCGCAAGGTGTCCACGACTGCGCGACGTGAACCGATTTGCCGCTCCAAATCAGCCGGGGCAGTGTCCACGCTACTGGCCACGCTGACTGCTACCAAGGAGACGCGTAGCAAGGATGGCTGCCTGATGCGTGTGCAGCAGCATCACCAGCAGCAGCAGCAGCAACATCATCACGCTCGATTGCGCTCGGTGAGTCCAAGTCGTCGTCCAGCTCGGCTGCTGGCACTGCGTCAGTCAAGTCGCAGCCCCGTGGCCTTTGGGCGCAGCATATCGAAGGAGCGCAGCTTTGCCGAGGAGAAGAAGCGCCTGGAGAACACATTGCCACCGTCGCGCACCAACTTCGAGGCGAGCACCAATATATTGCGCGATCCGCTACTCAAGTCGCCGCAGGAGGTGCGCGAGGCGGTGCGTTCGTATGCCACATGCAAGGCGCAACATACGCGCAGCAAATCGTTGCCACGTCTGCGTCAGAGCACAGTGAGCACCACCACCAGGCACACCATGTGCTTTCCCCAGGTGCGTCCGCAGACGCATCTGCTCGACTGCAGTCGCGCATTGCGCAAGGTGGTGGTGCCACGCTGTGCCAAGGGGCAGACGGGTCAGGGGCAGCAGACAAGCATCAAGACCATTGCCACAGTGCATCGCAGCGCCTCCAATGACAGCTTGCCGCGCAGCAATTCCACCTACTCCATCGATTCGCTAGTACGCACTGAGTACGTACCCATTGCGCCGCCCAAGACCTACATGGGCAAGATTAAGCCGGCCAAGACGCTGCCACTGCAGACCAGTCGCAGCGAGGGTCATGTGCCGCGCAAGCACAAGCCCAAGGGCAGCAACAGCAAGTCCAAGCAGGCAGCAGTTGCGCCGCCCGTGACTCGTCAATCTTACAGCGAAACGGTGCGTGAGAAGACGAACTTCTGGAACGACTACAATGCCAAGCAGAGCATTCAGACGCAGGTGCAGAGCCAGACTCCTCACTCGCTGCCCCAGGCGAGCGGAGGTGGAGGAGGAGTAGGAGGTGACTACACCAAGTACAGTTCGCTGCACGAGCCACCCTACGCTGGGGAGGACATCTACGACTACTCTGGCGAGCAGGGCCCGCCTAGCTGCATTGAGGATCTGGTATGGAAGTACGAGAACAAGGGGCAGCACTGCATGCGTCCTGTCACGGACATTGCGCGTCCGCAGTCGCCCTCGGCCGAGCTCGGTCAGCGTCGTTTTTCGCCCACGCGCGAGGTGCGTGTGCCGCAGGGCCCACAGCGTGAGGTGCGCTCGCCCTCGCGTCGTCGCATCGACAGCTTGCGCTCGAGTCAGCGCCAGGACAAAGAGCAGCAGGTGGTGGCACGTGCCAGCAGCCTGAGCAGCGCAGACGATCGCAGCAAGCGTCAGGCAGGAGGAGCAGGAACTGGTGCTGCTGCAGCCGGCAGCCTTTACCAGTGCGGCGAGTTGGCCCACAGTGCCACCTCGCTCACCTATCTGGAGCGGCACAGCCCCAGCTGTCGCTATCGCAACAACTGTGAACGCTTCACCGAGTTGAATCGTTTCTACAGCACGTTGGAGCGCGTGGGGCAGCTGGAGCGTGCCACGTCGGCGAGTAACTTTCATCCGCTGCGCAAAGATGCGGAGCTCCTCGACTTCGATGAATGGCGCAAGGTGCGTCTGCACGAGCGCGCCGAGAAGGAGCTGCAGTATCTGGTGGGCAAGTTGCAGGACGATCAGCGGGAGCGCGACTTGCACTTTCGCTCCAAGGATGTCAACGAGATCAAGTGGCGCCACGATGCGGATCAGGCACTGCATGCCAAGCAGAAATCTGTAGAGGATTTGCGCGAGAACTTTGAGCAGCTGCAGCTACTAAAGCAGCAACGAGCGGAGGCCGCTCAGCTGCCGCCGGTGCAGCGTCAATGGCGACGCAACACCGTGGCTGATTTGGCCAGCAGCCTGGAGAGCAGCCAGCCCAGGGAGGCGAGGGAATCTCGCGAATCGCGTGAGCCACTGCAACCGGAGCGCCACTTAAGCAACGATCTGGTGAGCACACTGTCCAAAGATCAGATCAAGAAGATCACGCAGCAGCTGACCGAGATCTATGCGGGCAATCGCAAGCCCGGCGTGGAGGAACACTATGTGGTCACAGTGGAGAAGGGTTCCAAGCCAAGCAGCCATGCCAACACTTTGAAGGTGCGCTGCAACTCGAGCATCAGCAAGGAGCAACTGTTGGGTCCCGTGCTGCGCAAGCGGGAGGAGCAGCACCAGCCGCAAACTTTGCCACGTGCCACACGCAGCCAATCACCGGTGGTGGTGGCCAGGGAGACACGCGGCGCTATTGCAGCCAAGAACGCAGAGTTGACACTCGTCAAGCCGCCCGATGTGCCGCCACGTCCCAAGCACAAGGCAGAAGCAAAGCCAGTCAAGGCGGAAACTCAGCAGCAGCAGCAGCAGCAGGAGGAGTCCAAGGAGAATCCTATAAATCAGAAGATACAGTACTTCGAGGATCGCCAGTTCGAGGAGCCGGCCAAGACCATCTACCATGCTCGCGAGGACAGCTCGCCGGATGAGGCCGAGGTGATGCGCCTCATCGAGCAGAACATGCAGGCGCGTCAGCAGGCGCGGCACACTCAGCTCATCCATACCGAGCTGAGCAACTCGCTGACTGATCTGAGCGGCGTCTTTGGCGAACGTCCTTCGGCTAGGGTAAATTTTCACTTGCACAGCCCGCCCGATCGTCCGCCCGATGGACACGACGCACTGCAGCAGCAGCAGCAGCAGCAGCAGGAGCAGCACGGCGATCAGCCAGAGGAGCAACACGAGCTGCTCAGTTACGAGCATGGTTCAGCCGATGGCAGCATTGAGCTCTATGACGCCTACTACCGCTCGCGCAGCCTGTCGCCGCAGTCGCAGGTTTCCGCCTGCTCTAGCTCGTATCTGCAACGCGTCTACACTGGCGAAGTGCAGAAGATTAAGCAGAAGTTCGAGAGCATCCAGCGGGAACAGTCCAACGAACGGCGTGATTTTTTTGGGCTTAGTTCGCTGCGGAAGGCGCGCAGCGATCCTGAATTCAATGCAGGATCAAAAGACGCCCTGAGCAATGCTACGGAGGCATTGCCGAAGTCCGAGGAGCTGCAACCGAAAGCGGAGCACGAGGATGTCAGCCAATTGACGCACAGGTTCGAGCTGCAACGAATGGCTACTCCTTCGCCAGAGCGAGGACGCCGCCGACAACGAGGCCTGCTGATGCCTCACATCGATATCATCAGCAAGACGGCGGCACTTAAGCGGGAGCTGCTGCTGCCCCCGCCACGTGCCAGTCCCACGCGCAGCCACAGTAGCAACAGCTGTGGACACGTGCAGAGCTTGCGCAGTCGCTACGAGTCGCCGGAGCCTGCACCGCCAGCGCAACGCTACTTGTCCACCTCCCTGGCGGATCTGCGCGATGTGCACGACATCTCACCCCACCTGAGTGGCGACTGGGTGGCCCACAAGCATCCGCAACGCACGCCAGCGCTGCCCAAGAAGCCACAGCGTTGCACAGCTGCGGCACAGCGTGCCAGTTCCACTTCGCCCCCACGTCCGGTCAAGTCGCAGCGTCATCAACATTGCGGACAGTTGACCCAATCTCTGCGACGCAATTACGACGACATTTTCGCCAATCAGAAGTTCGATCCTCAGATGCATCGCCCTAAGGCACGCTATGTGCCGGACGGTGCCGACGCTGCCAGCAGTGGAGCTGTGGCACGTGCTGCAGGTACACCCAGCACCACCTTGGAGCGCCTCAAGCGCAGCATGGCGGTCACATTCAAAGGTAATGCGGGTTTTCCTTCACAGACTACTCCTCTGGTTGCTTCTTCGTGCCATGTGCAGTGGGTGTGTCGTTAGGGTTTACCAATCGATCCTACTTTGCTTTCGTTACTCGTAGTTTAGCTTGCTTGGTTCTTGCCTGGGTCTAATCCCTTTCCCCTGCCACTACTACTCCTACTCCTATTCCTTTTCCACCACTTCCTAATTGGTTTCATTTACTCTCGAAATTGTCGGCGCAGATTTTGACTCGAGCGCCGCGCCTCCAATTCCACCACAGCCGCCGCTCAAGGGCCACGCCTTGTCGTCCCAGTCATCCTACGAACCCTACGCCTCCTACAGCAATGGCGATCAGCACGATGGGGGCGCAGGGGCAGCTGCAGGTGCAGGTGAGTTAGTGATTGCTTGATCGATCGATCGATCTACGTTTTGCAACAGATCGTGGGGCTTAATGAACCTAATGCGCGTTGTTTTTTGCTATACTAAAATGGGGATTTTTCCAAATTAAAATGTAATTGGCATCTATTGATAACATACATATATTCTGAACTTAAAAGTTTGTACTAAATTTTAGAACATTTGTTGACTGAAAAAAAGTTGCAAATGGTATCAATACTTGTGTTAATATTCATATATGGATCATAAAACTCTATATGATCTATGTGTACTAAATGGTAGATATTAGCTAGATAATTTTGAATATCTATCGCTATGAAAAGCTTTTTTAACTATAATACAGTATTTATAAAACAATATGTATGTATGTATGTACTAAATCTTAGATCACATATACAAATCTTTTAAGCCAGTTTTGAGGAACTTTACTCCATAGTTTGAGTCTTCCTTTGGGTTTTTGTTGTTAATACACTATTATGGTTCCCTCACATTTATATTGATCTAAAACACTCTTCAATTAGTTTCCACCCCATAAAAATAAAACTATCTACTTATTGTCCAAATTACTGTCCAAATATCCCAATATCGCTTTGGGCAATTGCCACCCCCTGGAAAGCTGCGCCCCTGCGCCGCATTCAATGACCTTTATGAAATGCCGTCTTCTTTTTGTCTTCTTCTTCTTCTTCTACTTTTACTACCTCAACAAATTTCCGCAAATGGTGCAATTTCATTTTGAAGGTGCGGCCGGCATTAGTTGACCAAATTAATCGATAGCTTCAATAGCACAAAGTGACCCGCTTAGCCGAGCACGCGTCAGCTGCCCACCTGTCCGCCTGTCCAGCTGTTCACCTGGCCAAGGCACGAGCCGAAACCGAATCCGAAACAGAAACAGAAACCCCGTAGCCGAAAGCCACCCCCAAAGCCGGCTGCGTTGCCATGGCCAAAACGTGGCAACAAAACAATACGCAACGGGAGAGGGTGTAGAGGAAGGGAGTGGGCACAGCCGGGCCAGCAGACACGTTGGTTACCTGTCGCGGCCGCTTCGTTAGTTTCAGTTAGTTTCACTTTTCCGTGCCAAAAACGTCAGAGAACGCTCGACAATTTCCCCAATTAAATGTGGCAAAAATAGAACGCGCCGCGCGTCGCTCTGTGCATTATGCAACGCTGACTGTGTGTGTGTATGTGGCAGGTGGAGAGCATACATATATGGTATCTGTATGAGTCGGTGGAATAATACGGAAAATACTTATATCAAAGAATGATACATCAAACGCTTGCGCCGCGACGCAGCAACACCTTTGCCGCGGGCCAATACCAGCAGCAGCAGTCCCATGGCAACATCAACAGCAACAACACCAACACCAACACCAACAACAACAGCAACAGAAGCAACCTCCACAGCAGCAACAGCCACCGAAACAGTCGCGTGCACTGGCGACAGCCACATCAGAGGCTGCACAGCAGCTGCAATGATTTAGAGCTGACAGATGACACCATACAGCAGCAGCAGCAACAACAACAGCAGCAACAACAGCAACAACAGCAGCAACAGCAGGCGCAGCGCTGGTGGCGCCGTCAGCGACTGAACAATGCGTCGTATGAGCAACGCGCTGAGAACGACAACTTCAACGCCGCCTGGCCTCAACGTCCGCTCAGCAGCGGCGCCGACGGCAACTACAACAACAACAACTGGACTCCTGCTGCACTGCATCGCAGTGTCTGCGACATGCCCAACTGTGGCAAGTTGCTGTGGATACGTCGCGACTTTGATTATGCAGCGCAGGCGCCTCTTGTGCCGCCACCCGCGCTGCAGTCGCATTCGCCGGCGCAGCCCGAGCTAAGCGTCAGCTATCACATTGTGGGGCTGCCACAGACGCCGTCGCCGGCGCAGCGGCAAGCGTATCTGGCAAATCGTCATGCCATAGGCGCCTCCATGCCGCTGCTTATGTGGCAGCAGCAGCAGCAGCAACAACAGCGGCAGCGGCCAAGCGGCAGTTAGTATTGCAGTTAGTACTTTTCCACCCCCCCCTTCCCCGCCCACCTCTCAATAAAAGCAAAAGACAGCCAAGTGATCAGCAGCAAGTGATCTGAGCTTGCCACGCCCCCCAACCAATGTTAGCCCACCCAGAGAGTTTACTTTCCCATTTGATTGAACGACCTTCCTGTTTTGCACTTTCTCACGGTTTTTCTACACGCGAAATACGACAAAAACTCGTTATCAATCACGCTACGTGAAAGCAAGAGCGCGAGAGAGAGAGAGTAGAGAGAGAGAGAGAGAGAGAGCGTTGAATGAACTGAGAGCGCACTGCAGCTTTTTGCCATGCAACTCACGTTGCGATGTTGTTCGTGATAAAAAGCTTCACCTTCGGCACAAGCTTTGCGTTGGGTTTAACCATCCCATGGCAGAACAGATGGCGAGAGAAACAGTGAAGTGAATTAAGAAAACAATAATGCAAATTTGCAAAAAGATCAGATATTCATAGAGTAAAATATTTTAGAAATGTTTAATTTGTCTATTTAATTGCTTCATGCTCTACAAATTTCGAAAACAATTTCAAACTTAAAACGACAACAATTAGTAGGCTCATTAAAGTGAGCATTCCCCAGATATGACATAAGAAAAACCTAATGAGATACTGCCGAAACTCGCAATTTACACGTACCCACACGCGCTGCTTATCAGGCGGCTTCGCACCACTGTGCACACTGTGCACACTGTGAGTAATTCCGAATAAACGTGCGTTTTGGGGGGCGCCAAAGTAAACGGCACTCGTAGTACGCAACCGATAACAGAATGCGCAACGAGTCAGTGGAAGCTACTCCAGCTCGAAGTTTGCTCATTCTCTTGCTCAGTTCTCTCAGTCTCTCAGTCTCAGTTTGTCAGTCTTTCATTCAGCCTGCTCTGCCTTTGCCTCCGTTCATTCAGTTTCAGTTTCGATTTCAGTCTTAGTCGAGCGCCACGCGTGCTGCAGAGCAGCTGTTGTGAGGTACGTGCAAAGATCGTGGAAAACAAGTTCGGTTTCGGGAGTACTCGATTTGTGTTTAGGTTTATCAGCTGAGCGTTCACTATGTTATATAGCCTTCTCCACTATCGGAGGCATGGCTATGTTGTTATTGTTGATTCTGATCGATTGTGTGTGCGTGTGACTAATCGACAGGGGGAAGAGGAGGCAAACTGCGACGTGCCCCAAAGCGTGACTGAAATGATGATTTATAATTTACATATGGAAAATCGCAAAGCGAGTGCAGGAAAAGCCGGCTCGACGGGTTAAGTGTGTGTGTATGTGTGTGCTGTGTGTGCCTTGTGGTGAAAGATGAAAATCGGCAACACTTTCAAAACGCCGCAAATTGCAGCGCCCGCCACAGCAGCAAATCACAGTGAAAGTGAAAATCTCTCAAGTGACAATTAAGCTTTTTGTACCAACAACAAATTGTTGTTAATTTGCCGTTGTTATTGTTGTTGTTGTCGGTCACATGCCTTATGGTTTATGCGTCTTAAAAACACTTCTTTGTTTGTTGGGGGAACAAACAAACAAACACACATACAAACACTAATATTTGTGCAGTTGCTTGGCCCCAAATGGGGTCGCCATTGGCCCTGACAAAAGAAAAATTTCTATATTTCCATTCAAGCGAAGGTTACCATTCAGGGGGAGGGGGTTGTCATTGTCATCAGCTGCGCAATTCCATTAACAATTGATTTGTAACTCAGTTAGATTTCTAATTGCTCGAACGACATTCCCATCTCGTTGGGTCGTGAATAACTCACTGACGTAGTATGCAAATGGTTTATAAAATATGTTCGGGGTCGCCACAGATGCTCAGCTAGGAAGTTTTATCGCCTAGCCAGACTCATAAATTAACCAAGTAAGATGGGGTTTTCGAGGTTGCTCTTGCTTTGGTCGCATCTTAAAGTATGTTTACGTTAAATTACCTCAGACCTCAGGGTTTTTAGCACCTTCGCAGCACTTCTAAGGGTACACGGGCTAAAGACTTGTTTACATGTCTGTTGAGAATACCCTGTAGGTGGCCAGCCAGATGGGGTATGCGCAAATTGAGAATCTTTTATTGATTGTTATTTTATTTTATTCTTTGTTGTTGTCTAGAAGAGAGCTTTAATAGTCACCTCATTATCTGTTGTTTCTGTAGTGCGTAGCCTCCATGAAATTCCTGCGCGTCTAATCTGCTGTCCGATCTGTCTGATGAGTCTAGCCTCGTTATTACCTCTTGAGTAATCGCCTGGCAGATAAGTCGCTGGAAACAATGAGTCAATTGCAATTACCACCGCACGCTCTTCGTCTGCCCACCCACTTGGGGCACGCCCACTTCGCACCACTTTGCCTCAATTGGGTGCCTCGTTGAGTGTTCGGGGGAGGCAACATTAACTTCAATTGCGGCTCATTTTCGATACAATGAGAAATTTTAATTCAATTTTCAAATCGCAAACGAGTCGCTCTCAGGCATAATTCTTTTGCCTTCCCCCAGCCTCTTCTCTCAGGGGGTTATCTCTCCGATCTGCTTAGCGAGGCATGTAGACTAACGTTGTTTATTTGCTTACCAATTGGCAGACTCGCGGCACAGCTGCTCAAGCTAATACAAATACACGTAGAGATAGAGTCAGATACAACTACAGATGCACAGACAGTTACAGATACAGTTACAGTTACTGATACAGATAAGAGCGACGGCCGCAGGTCTTTGGTTTCATAACTGCGTCGAGAATTTTGCGGTTAACTCGTCTTACAAGTGCCCTGCGGCCCCACGACAATTTCTAGTGTCAACAACAATTATACCCTGTATACTCTGTGCGTATGCAAAACGGGGTTAAGAGGCTATCAAGGTATATTGTTCAAAAATTGTCATAGTGAAAAATGTCGTAAAATTGTTTGTTGATTCGTAGAGAAAAAATATAGAAATCTGAAAATCTTTACAATATAATTCAAAGCAGAATGTGAGAGCTGCAGTTCTGAAATTTGGTGCAGATATCTCCTAGGATTCCCTTTCTTGGAACTACAAATTTCAGAGCTGTAGATCTATGTTATAGTTGGAAATATCCCAGGTTTGCATGTAAGTTCTGCATGCAGGGTATATCCTAATCGGTATGGGGGGAGAACCAACACTCGCCTCAGAATTATGCGTAGTTTTATATCGTTTTTGGCTAATTTGGCTTTTGGCATTGCTTCATCTCTCTTTGCCACGCCCCCAACTTGCGAACTTGCGAAATATGGTATTTGGTATATGAATATATAGAATCTCCAAATCGTTATTATGACACAGACGTGAACATCCACTTCAAGACCCCGGTGAGGCATGAGTACAAGCAGAACGTATCGGAGGAGGAACTAGCCATACGACAAGCGGAGCATATGCAGAAATTGTATCAGGAGGAGCGCAGACGCAAGTATCTACAGGAGTTGCAGGACATGAATTCCCGACGACACACCGACAACTTTACACCCTCACAAAAGTCGCCCATCGCCCTCAATCGCTACGATGACTTCCCCACAGACGTGACCCTCAAGTCGCTGGTGGGTCCCAAGACCGTGGCCAGGGCACTCTACAATTTCCAGGGACAGAGCTCGAAGTGAGTGCATATTAATGGAGAAACTAAACCTTTATAATCTGAAATTCTTCTTTCCACAGGGAACTCTCGTTCCGCAAGGGAGACACCATCTACATAAGGCGACAGATCGATCCCAATTGGTACGAGGGTGAGCACAATGCTATGATCGGACTGCTGCCTGCCAGCTACGTCGAGGTGAGTTCAACTACCCTCATCTTGATACTCCTTGATCCTAAAGGTTTCCTTCTCATTTACAGATTGTCAGCCGTGATGGCGCCCGTACACCCTCCAAGCGACCCTCGGAAGGACAGGCGCGTGCCAAGTACAACTTCCAGGCTCAATCCGGTGTGGAGCTTTCGCTGAATAAGGGCGAACTGGTCACACTGACAAGACGAGTCGATGGCAACTGGTTCGAGGGTAAAATTGCCAATCGGAAAGGAATTTTCCCCGTCTCCTATGTAGAGGTAGCTTCAGGTTAGTTCGCTAGTTGGTGTCATATTTTTATCCTTTTCCTCTTGCCTATCTGCAGGTGCTAACCGACATAGGAGCAGAGGATATTGCGGCCAGAACCACCACGATCATCAGCCAGAACACCACGAATCTGCGTCCCAATTTGAATTTGGACGCGCTGCGCACAAATATCAATAACGAGTTCTACTCGCTAACACAGAACGGGACGCAGCCCGCGAACGGCATCTTGAAGGAAAACAGGTCCCTGCATAAGACGGATGCGCTGCATGTGGACACCAGCTCTGAGCCCGTGACGTGAGTTGAAGCTACTGTTGCTTCTTTTACTATTACAACCACAACAATTTTTGACCGTATCTCTACTATTATAATTTTTCCGTCTGTCCCTACTTTTACTACTTTCTTCTACTGAGACTGTCCACACTTGTACTGTTACTTCAACGATTGTCCCTACATCTTCAAAGATACTAATTTAACTTCTACTACGAATGTCCCTACTTTTTATACTTCTACTGCTTCAACGACTGTCAATACTTATACTACGACTGTCTATACTTCCCTACTAATACTTCTACTTCCACGTACTAAGTACTACAGTATCTAATACTTACACTGTTTTTTAATGATCTTTTTCTTCTTATATTATCTTATCTAATTTTTCTACTACAACCAACTACTTCTACTACTTATATTCTATTATTTTTATTAATTTTTAATAATTTTACAATCTTCTCTTCTCACTTCTGCCTCTTTGTATTTGCCATTCCACTTCCACTTATTCCATTTTATCGCATTGCAGTTATCGCGCCCTCTACAAATACCGACCACAGAATTCCGACGAGCTGGAGATCTTCGAGGGGGATCTGGTGCACGTGCTGGAGAAATGCGATGACGGCTGGTTCGTGGGCACCTCGCAGCGCACGGGCTGCTTTGGCACATTCCCCGGCAACTACGTGGAGCGTGCCTAAAGAAAGAAAGATACTCGCCGCGAGAGTGGAGAGTGGAGAGTGGAGACCGTTACGATATTTGTTGCAATGAAAATGAAAAGAAAAACAGAAAAACTATAAAAAATGTTCATCTCTAATCTTAATGAATTTGTAGTCTAATAACTTTAACCGCAGCCAAGGCAGTAAGAAAGCAATCATAACTATTTATCAATTGTTAATGCAAAAAGAAAAAAAAAAAGAAAAACAAAACTGCTTAATTTGCCGATATGTTTCTCTTTAATTAAAATAATGTACAACTATTTATTTATTTTTAAAGAAATGTTGAAATTATGTTTATTTATAAAACAACACAATATTAACCAGAAGTTTGTACCACACACCCCTCACACACCCACACCCACATACACAGACACCAAATATCAAGCCTCGATATTTTTTTTATTATTATTTTCGTTTACCTACTAATTTTAACTAGTCACAGCTAATTTCCAAAAAAAAGAAAATTAAATGATAAACAGAAGAAACGTAGAAGGTTCTAAGGGATGAGCTGAGAACGCGCCATGAATGAAACCGTTGAACACCAAGTGCCTTAAACTGAAATGTTTATTGAGAGAAAATACTTATGATAATAATTAATAATATATATGAGTTATGATCGAAGTGCCCCTCGTTGTGTGTCGACAATGCTAATAAATTAATATGCAATAATTCTACATTTATCTGAATACTGAATAATATTCGAGAACTAAACAAAGCAAAACAGCCGCAAACCATTTGTAATTCTCACAGACACCTGTTGCAAGCGAATGCGTATTAAGTAAATAAAGTAAACAACAACAAAAACACCAAAAACAATTTGAAAATACAATTTCATTATTATTGTAAATAACAATTAGCTTAAAGTTAACAGGGGACAAGGTTGAAGGCATTGAGGCATCATTACGTTTTGGCCAGCTTCCGTTTCCGCTCCTGCTTGAGTTCCCGCTTGACAGCACGCTGCTCCAGTTCTTCGGTATACTCGGCGTACATACCCAGCAGCGCCGGGTAGAGCTTGTGATAGTGTGGCAGATCCTCCACTGTCACCTCCATGTTGTCAAAGGCTATGGCCACGCTCTGCATATCCTCGCTGCTGGGCAGCCGCGGACACTTGGCGTAGCGCTGTGAGAAGTGTGTGAGAATGGTGTGTTTCGCCTTCATTTCGCGTCCCTGTTGAATGGCCTGCGAAATGGTGCTATGAGTCTTGAGGCGCGCTTCTTCCTCCAGATCATCCTCCATAGTGGCCTCGTGTATCAGCACCGTTGAATTGCGTCCCAGCTCTACGAGATCGGCACAAGGCATTGTGTCGCCGCTATAGGTCACTTTGATGGGTTGCCCCTCGTGCTCGGCCTGCAACGTTACACTCACACCAAAAGCGTTGGGACAATGTCGTACCAGGCAGGTGGCTATCGAAGCTATGCCCAGACTTTGCACCCTTTTGTTCGACAGCGGCGTCTCCAGCATCTCGCCATTGGTCACCAGTTCGTAGGCATCTGCAATGGGTTCGACTTGCTGATCGTAAAACTGCAGCCAAGGTTGCATCTGACGTGGCATCAGCAACAGCAGCGGCTTCTCTGGCTGCAGTCGCTGACGTTCGCGCAGCAATCCAATCAGTCCAATGTGATGATCCGCATGCACGTGGGAGACATACACAGCCTGGAGCTGACGCATAACCTGTTGCGAGCGTTCTTTTCCATAGAAGCGTACAATCTGGCCATAGGTTCCCTCGCCGCAGTCGAGCAACATATACGCATCGGGTGCAGTTTGGAGGAGAATAGAGCTCACATTGCGCGTTTTATTGGGAATGCAGGAGCCAGTGCCGAGGAAAATTATGCGGGGAAAGCTTGTGTCGGAGGAGGTTTTTGTCCGCTGACTGCCGTCGGTTTCATTCCTGAGTTGTGCGAGCAGTTCTGTGAATCCGGGAACTGCATGAGTTTCTTTAACGTATTCCTCCGGCGTTACTTTTGCTTCCTGTGTGCGATCCAGTCCTGAAATTAAGTAGAATTAAATAATATTGATTAACGATGAATCTATCTATTTACCTTTCTTGGGCCGCAAATGGAAAGTTGTCATGGAGCCAATTCCTTTCTCTTGGGTGTCCTTTATCTCACCGCTCTGTTGATCCATCTCCCTTAGCTGCTCCCTTTTCTCACCATTCGTTTCTGTCAACTTTGTTTTCTTTAGACTGTGGCTGAGATTTGTACTTGGGCAGCTCTGCTGCAGTTCCTTCGATTCCCCCAGCAAGGGAAATATCTGCGGTGACAGCTGATGTAGCTGATACTGAATGCGATGGGTGGCCTCATAGCCGGAGAAGGGAATAAGAGGAGAACCGAGATAGATGTGTTGCGTACCAGGCGAAAAGTTCTCTTCCACAAAGCAGCGATAGTCCGCATGCGATGTTAGATCGTGGGGAGTGAAGTGAACCACTACCGCAACCTCGGTAAGCTCAGAAGCTCTCAACTTCTTGTACTGTTCCGATTGAGCATGCAAAGATGGCAGATAATCCTCGCTGGGCACGTCAATGAACACAAAAGAGAGTGCCGTTTCGCCAGGTTCCGTGACGTCCACTGAACGCACCACTTTGCCACAAGGCAATGTCACATCCTGCCCATTTTTAAGTTGTCCCAGCAGAGGACCAGGCTTCAGACCGGCTTCCACACACTTGACGAGATTGAGGGCACCTGGACGTGGCTTGAGCTTACATATATAGCTGATCACCGGCTGTTGTGGCTGCTTTTCGCTGCGCAGCACCACCGACTCTACACTCAGTATGGAGTCCTCGAATTGGCCGTCTTGGGTGGAGTCTATCATCTGCATCTGTAGATTCTTGAGAACCACAAAGCGACGCATGCTCTGCAGCATTGTTTCCAAGTGAGGCGGTCCGTGTAGTCCTAGATTTTTCACTCCGGCATCCTGTATAGTTAGTAGCAAGCCAGGCAGCCCTCCAACCGATGCCCACGTGTTGCGTGTCACGAAAATCTGCTCCAGACGCGACAAACGTGTCTTGTGCTCATGTGCCAGCCGCTGTGTGCCCTCGCCGCAGTTGAAAAGATAACGTGATTGATCCGTAAACAGGTAAACAGCCTTGGGCGATCCATTGGTGCCGGCGCCTAACACCTGAAGATTCACCGAGCCCGGCACCACGGACGATAGCTTCTTACGCAGCTCATTCGGCTGCCGTTCATATTTGGCCGTTGGTAATTCATCCCTGGCACTTGGCAAACAAGTGCTGCTCATCCTGATGATGTTACGGGTCACCGGGCGTAGTATTTCATGCGATTTGTGACGTTGAAATTTCGCCACCGACTGTAACATAGCCGTCATTGGGCAAGCGTGCGTGCATCAGCTGTTGGGCGCTACTAAAGATGACAAAACGACAAAGAGCTGCCCCTAGTCAGACAAAAGCTAGATGCTATGCTAAAAATAAATGTATCGCAGATTTTGTGAGCACCAGCTATTCATCGATAACAACAATCGTTGGGTTTGCGACTTTGCTATATACAAAAGCAGGCACTGCAAATCAGTGCTGCCAACTTTTCAGAAATAAAAATGCTGGTTTTATGGTAAAAATTTTCTGTGGTCCATCCCAAAGATAATCAACAGTTGCTTATCTTTGGTCCGTTCTCACGCAAACCCGCAATGTTTAAAATTGTGTGTGTCAACTTTTAAGAGAGCATAAAACTCTTTTCAGCTCAAATAAGAGACATTAAAACAGACACATTAAAAGAGAGACTGCTTACTCGTCTAAAGAAAGGGCATTAAAAAATTCCCAAAGAGGCAAATTAAATTGTTATTGGTTTTAAGTAAATTTAGAATAATTTATCAGGAAGTCCATTGCCAACTTTTTTTTAAAAGTATGTCGGCAATGCAATAGCAATTTGAAGTTTGAAAACAAAAACTATTCACGCGGGCTATTGAATTTGAAGCTGACGATACATATCGCTAAAAAACGATTGTTGTGTACGCGGAACAGCTGTTTGCGGAACTGCTTCTATCGATAAACGATATGCAGAACGTAAATAAAGCCACCGCACGCACGTGGATTTCGTTCAGCATATCGGCATTTCTTATAACCGGCTTAAATTCTTGACAGAATGGTATTCTTTACATGCAATATTTGCGGAGAATCCGTGAAGAAACCCGCTGTGGAAAAGCACTACCAGACAAAATGCCGTGGCAAGACAAAGAACGTCTCCTGCATGGACTGCCTGAAAGACTTCTACGACGAGGAGTATGCCGCGCACATCAAGTGCATATCCGAGGCGCAAAAGTACTCTAATCAAAACTTTGTGCCCAAGGAGCCCAAGAACAAGAACGCACTGAAACAGGAAAGCTGGATGGACATCATTCGGGCCATCCTCGATAGCACTGAGTACGAGCTGACGCCGCCGCTGCGCAGTGCTTTCCAGCGCCTGCAGAGCGTCGACAATGTGCCGCGAAAGAAGGCCAAGTTCGAGAACTTTGTGGGCAACTGCATGCGCATGCCTCGCCAGCAGGCAACGCAGGTGTGGGACATACTTGAGAAGGAGTTGAATAAAATGAAGGAGGCCAAGCAGGCGCAACTGGCAGCAGCCAAGGCAGCCAAAGAGGCAGAAACAAATGGAGTCACCAAGGAAAAGACGAAAGAGAAAGACGATGATGAAGATGCACCTCCCAAGAAGAAGTCCAAACAGGAAAACGGAGAAGCAACACAGAATGGAAACGCTGCCGCCGAGGAAACCAGCGAATTCGATTGGGCTGCACAGTTATTCAAACTGGTGTCCAAGCAGTCCGACGGCATTTTTCTGGAGAAGCTTAAGAAGAAACTCGTCAAGAAGTATACAAAGCATCTCAACCTGACGGAGCTGAGCGAGAAGCAGACCAAAAAGTTTGACAAACGCTTTGAGAAGCAGCTGAAAAAATGCGACGCACTGCAGTTGGAGGGGGATCTGGTGAAGCAATGCTAGCACAAAGTATCTTTAAGTCTCTAGCGTAATTTAACTTGTACCGATTAAATCTCTAAGCAACGCAACGAGAATGCAATAACTCAGCTCGGCATCGGGTAACCGGAGTCGATTTATGGGGCAGCTGCGACTAAACGTTTCCGGGCGTTGACAAATTGCAAATGCATTGATCTTTATCCAGACTCTGGGTGCTACTATATAAGAGAGCTGTTTCAACTGCAGCACGATTCAGTTAAAAAAGATGAAGCTTTTCGGATTGATGTTGCTTTTTGGCCTGCTGGCCCTCTTGGCCGGCCCCCAGTTGCCTGTTGCCGGCGAGCCTCTTCCCCAACCCAAGGGCGGATCACACACCACACGACGTCCGGCGCCGGATCAACAGAATATAAAGTTCACATGATTTAAAGTTTATTCCATCTGTAGCCTGCACGTGGCGCCACAATAAAGTTTGCAACTCGTTGCCCATATCACCAGCACTCGGAGTTGTTGATTCATCCTACTGCTTGTATTTCAGATAGTCCAGGCATGCCGACAGATACTCACGCGTCACCTTGCACTGTGCCGTGTTGTGAAAGCGCTCCGTGGGGCAGTTGATAATCATTTCGTTGGCAACGCACTCCAGCACCAAACCCGGATACGGATGGCAGTTGTAGCGATTCATGCGCTTGGCTATAACTTTGACGCCCTTGTGGCCGAGCAGATCGAGAGCTAGAAGGGATAAGCAGGCAATGTGTGGTTTTACTTGGTATACATCTTTGTGCTCTTACCGTGCTTGTCGCACTTGACGTAGGTCTGATAGAGCTGCTCCACATCCTCCTCCTTCTCCAGTTCGCTTTCCAAATGCGCGCGCACCTGCTTCAGATTCAATGACTTGCGATCGCTGCCCAGGAAATCGGTGCTATTGAAGGTGCATTCGGCTGTGCACTGCAAGAGTGAGATCGTAGTGTTTTCGGTAATTGGATTCGAATAGAACGTATCTAGTTTATATCTAGACATCTACTCACAAACATATGAACCTGCTCCTGTCGATCATTTGTGGGGTAGATCTTGTCGTGCCATTTGCTCTGGCACTCGGTAAACTCAGGCGATTCGTCGTGCAGCTCACAGCAGAAGTCGTGCTGTAAGACATAATATATACATATATATGTATATATATACATTTATCCATATTTTCTGATCTCTCCTACCATGGTGTCGGCAGCATTCAGTTCACAATCCTCGTCCAACTTGGGCTTGGCCAGCGCCGAACCCAACAATAGCAGGCAAATCCAAAGCGTTTTCATAGCGATTCTATATGTTTTTTTTTTGGCCTCTGCCAATGCCAGGGTCTTTTATAACCCACTGTCCCATAGGTCTGAGCAGCTAATTAGACGGAACATTTAATGATTTTTAATTACGAGCTTAATTTCAGATTTTAATTATTCACTCGAAATAGCGCCGACTCCGCCATGATCATGATCATTTGGGTGCGGCCTGCACGAGGGATGCCTGATGGAGACTTTGGCGTCCCAGTTGAGTGGTTCTGCTCCAATTCCTGGAACTCATTGCATTTTCACGTGCGACTCCCGGCCAAGATTAATGATGAAAGGGCGTCCATCCATCACCGATCAAGCGGCACATACTCCATATATGTAGCTAGGCGACACAGACGCGCCTTGGCTTCCAAATATAGCCAGAAAAGAAGGAGAAACGAAAATCATTTCGGAGTCGGAGTCGGAGTTGGTGTTGGACATGCGACTGATGTGAGACAAATGCGGAAGCGCTACTCGCGCAACTGATACCCGATGCCCCTACCCTTGCCCATTCCCAGCTGCAACTAATTAACCGAGAAATACATCATAAATATCCCAACGATACGAGTTGTTGTAGATGGGCAGCGATCCCAAGGCGCGCAGCTCATCAGTCAAGGCATAGACGCTGCGTCGCTGCCTCAGAAGTTCCCATTTGTTTATTTTCGACTGCACCGGAGCTATCAAGGGGAGGAGTGCAGATGGAGTTGCAACTGCGGCGCTTCATGGTGGCATGCTGCATGCTGCATGCTGCATGTTGCATGTGGCAGCTTGGCAGCGCAGCAGCAAAGAGCAATCAAGCGGCACGTGCCCGCCTGAAGTTCATTTCAGAGGAATTGGAACGCGCCTAAGCAACCAGGCGCATCCATGTGGCTTGTTTTGATTTCTTTTTGAGGTCACCCTAGTATTCCTAATACCTCCGCCTCCTCCTTCTACCTACACCACTCCCACTTCCTCGCTGACCCCACCTTCTCTGGCTTTCTTGTGGATATTGTGGAGCAAACACACCTAGAATATTGAGCAAGCCTGTGTTCCTGGGCGGAAGAACACAAACAGCACTGGGGCAAACATATGTTGCGGTCTTTCGGGTACATACTGTGCTCCATTGCAAGTTGCAGTATTATGACGTAAGCAAGTCGTTGCTGAGATCTTCCACTAGGTCTTTGATCACATAGTATATGAATGATTTTCGTTGTTGTAACTTGAGACTTGGAAAAAAAGAGAAAGTAATAACATGAATAGAAATTCAAGACTTATTAAAACATTAAGGAAATTTAGTAAAAATAAAAAAATTAATTAAAATTTAAATTTAAATTTCAAAATACTAAAAGCATTTAATGCAAATCAAACAACAAAAGCTAAAGTCGAGCGCGTGCGACATTTAGATATCAGAAGCTATGGAAAGCGTTAAGTTAAATAACTTAGGTGATTAATTTGGAGTATAGACTTTCATTATATTCATTTATGTGTACACCAAAGTTATACCTTTATTACCTTTCGTAATAATCAATAAAAAAAACGTATGGTATGTATGTTTATATACTAGGAACCTTCATGCGCATTTTATTGTATTTAGCTAATATAGCTGCTGAGATTGACGCGTTCATCTCGACGGACAGACAAGCGGACAAAGGAACAAACGGACATGCCTTAATCGACTCGGCTTTTGATTCTGAGTAAAAATATATACACTTTATGGGGTCTGCGACACTTCCTTATGTCAGTGATATATATTTTCAAAAACAATTTCAATAAACATACAATTTCGTTTTTCAATTTACTTTCATTTTTAATAGAGTCGCTTTTTTGTTTGCATTTTAATAAATAAGTAAACATAATATGTTTAAATATAGTGTACATATTATTATCAAATATTGCCTGGAGAACTTCACAATATTTTCTTAAATTATTGAAACTCTGCTATATATGAGTTTCCTGAAACGATCCTCATTTCAGTTGTTTATTCATAAAAACTCATATTAACTCAAATTGCATCTCAAATTTATAGACATTTTAAATGCAATAATATTGTAGAATACATTACATTCAAAAAGCTTTTAAGCTCATCTGCAATTTTACAAACCAACCATTCCAACTTCCTTTCAAGTTGTTTCTCCATTCCATTTAAACACTTTTCCGAAATTAGCGAGATCTTTGCAAAATTGTTTTCGTTCTTAATGCGTGTGGATCATAAATGTCAACAACGACAACGTATTGTCATAAATAAACAAGCCAATCCGAAATATCTTCTGCTGTCCATTTCAAACAGTTCTCTCTGGTACTATCTGGCTAGGCCACGCACTCTTACTCCCACACTCTCTCTTTTACGCTTACTCTCTCTCACTCTTTCGGACGCTCACTTTCGCTCTCTGTTAAGCAAATCGAAATGGATGCCAAGTGAAGCGATTGCATTCTGCTGTGGATGCTATTCACGCTCGCCTGCAGACTCCAGCAATGCATTCCACACTCACACTAGCACACACACGGTCGGACGAAACGAACCGCACCGAACCGCACCGAACCGAGCCGATGTGAAAAGAATCCAACTGATCAGAGCTGCGATTCAGTCAAGAATTTGTTGGCAACGCGTGCGGTTCGTTTTGCTCGCGCGGCAGAAGATTTCGAGTCTAGAGGAGCTGACAGGCAGACAGGCGGACAGTCAGTCAGGAAGGCGTTTCGTGTCGCCGCTTCCAAGACTCTGTTCCAAAAAACTTTACCTATAGACCAGAGATACATAGACATACGTGCTGCTAAAGAATTTTATTTATAAATCCGATATTTTTGGATCCAAAGCGAGTGGCCAGGCCAAGTGTTGGCCAAGTGCTTATAGTCCGTACGTGCGCGTGTGCGTGTGTTTGTGTGTGATTTGTGTGTGTTTTCGTGAAAATGCTGCTAGCGAAATTGTGAAACATCGCACAGCAGAATCAAACATCAAACAAAGAAACAAAAGAAATATCGAAAAGAAATTACAATAAGAACTTAATTTAACATGAAGACAATCAGCCAGAAAGCTTGGCTGACGTCGCTGCTGCTACTGGTGCTGGTGGCAACTAACCTGGTCAGCGGCCAATACGAGCACTACCTGGACAGTCTGCGCTCCAACGAGCTGTACGAGTTTGTCGAGGGCACCGGTAGCCAACAGTTTCTGGCCAAGGGCAACAGCGAGCAGGCGCTGCTGCAACTGGAGCAACCCATTGCCTTCTATGGCGAGAAATATGAAAAGATCTTTGTAAGTAGTACATCATGTGGTACATACATACATACATACTGCAGCACGAGTATCTGATAGATGCGACAACAAAGTAGCTATAGAATTTGCGCTGAATGAAATTTGCATTCGCTGCTGGCGGTGATAAGCGCAGCTGATAACGCGACATGTCAATCGAGATTATGCAAATAGTAGTTGCTTAGTTCAATACAAGTAGCATTCTCTACACCCCGCTCCCTCCCACTATTTGACTATTTGTTTGTGTGTGTGTGTGTGCGGTAGTTTATAATTAGCCCAATTCGACATTAATTTTCGGCAAAAGATGACAGCCAAAACGATGTCGACACAAGAGCTGTGTAATCATCATCCAACATTCAATGTTGCTGGGCACTACGGAATCTATCTTTGTGATAGTTTTTACGAGACAAAGCTGCGCGAAACCAATTCGCACGCACTCAACCCGAATACCGAATTCCACTAGGGAGGTGGTCCATGCCGCGGTCGCAGAACACAAACACGAATATTCTCGTAAATAGCCGAAAAGTCAACCCATTGATGTGCTGCGTGTCGCTATGCCGCCTTGGCAGACGCCCAAACTTTTAGCCGCCTTTTTTCTCAACATACCCTGTAAAAACACACGTCCCAAAGGGGGGTATTGTGTGTACGATAAAAGCGAAAGTTGATAAAGGCCTACAATTATTAAACCGAAGATAAAACTTTAGAAATTTTTATATATATTTCTAAAATTATTGTTAAGTAAAAAAATAATAATAATTTATAAATTATATTTAAAAATATTCAGTTATTTGACATCTTCAGCACTAGAAAACATTTTAATACTTTCTCTTTTAAGATGCTATATTTAAATCACGACAATCAATTTAGTTTTCTCATCATTTTCGCTATAATTCTTCTGCACTTTCATTAATTAGTCATTAAAAAATGATTACAGCATATCAGCTAGTCAGGTCCTTCACGGCCTGCCATTTTGTATATGTTTTCTCTATTTTTTTTCTCAGAACAAAAAGAAAATTATGATCGCTCTTAACACAGCGCCGCAGCGAAAGTGTCGCCTATTTTTGTTAGTTAATTAACTAAATTTATGTGTCTGACGTCGAAAAATAGCACGCGGCACAAAATGTGTGGCATTATATTATGGCCATAGAAATGCATAAATTTGTCGGACAACAAATTCTCTCGCACACAGAAAAAGCAGGCAATGCGTCGTCGTCGTTTCCAGCTAAAAGGCATTACTCAGTTTAATTATCGTTGAACCCCTTCGATGTTTATACACGCGTCTATATATAGATGTGTCAAATCCAATGAAGTCGGTTGAAATGAAAAGATAAATAAATTTTTAAAAATGTCCGAAATGGGGTTAGAGGGTTAGTTTGTTTTGGTATAATAGAGCTCGAGAACTCAACTGAATATTGCGGATTATGAAAGAAAATACCTGAAAATTAAATGAGCATATAATACTAAAACACAATTTAATGTGATTTTAAAATGCTGTCTATCCTTCTACATCCAACTGAAATTTTCGACTTATGTTTACCTTGTTAAATGTGTTTATAGGCTTATTAAATTGCCTCAAGATCGCAAATTGCAAGATATATCAAGCAAATATAGCGATAATTTGTTAATTTCTATCAAGAAATGTGGTAAACAAAATTTCACACCTGCAGAGCAGGTCCCGTCGTGCCAAATTGCTGCAAATTGATTTATGTTGTGCTAGAACAGATACCCCCTAAAGTATTGGTTTTCAAACACCTGTGTTCCAGTTCCAAAATTTGAACTGAATTCCAATTTGCAGAGCTCGGAATTTTTTTGTGTCTGTTTATTCAAACAAATATGCAGAATTTATGAGATTTATGCACACTGAAGAGTTGGGGCAATGGGAACAGAGAAGAAGTTGGCAATTGGAATTTTGAAATAAAGAAGAAGACAAAGAAAGGGAGGGGATGGGAATAAGGAAGATACAGCCGAAACGCAGCTGGAGAGTGTCGGCGGTGACTTCAGTTTGTGCTATTTTTAGCAACGGATGCTTATGCCGATGCCGATGCCGATGCCGACAAGGAACTCAATTAGGGAAAGTCATTAGAGGCGGTACCGTGAGAGAAATGGATGCGGCGGCACTAATGATCATTGACGCCCCCTTTTAACGATTTGTTGTTGTTTAGTTTCCGCCTGGAAGAACTGTTAAGTGGCCTGTTGGCACTTCACACACTTCACTTGGCTAATTGATGCATCCTATGCGCTCCGACACCATATGCACTTCATTCTCGAGCACCCTCTTCTTCACGCTAAGCAACCCTACTTGACTTTTCCTTGCACTCTCTTGCAGATCAACACGAATGGTATCTTGACATTTAACGTGGAGTTTCCCGAGTACTTGAATCAGCCCTTTCCTCTCGAGTATCCCTCGATAGCGGCCTTCTACTCGAACGTGGACACCTCGAACAGTGGCGACGATAGCTCCATTTCGCTATTCCACACCACCGATCCCGCCAGCCTGCAGCGCGCTCAGCAGCTGGTGCAATATGCATATAATGAGGAACAGGACTTCGAGGTGCAGCAACTGATTGTGGCCACATGGCGCAATGTGGGTTACTTCGACTCCAAGACAGACAGACTTAACACCTTCCAGGTGGCAGTAATTGCCAATGAGGAGCGCACATTTGTGCACTTCATCTACCCTGAAGGCGGCCTCAACTGGCTGCAGGGTGAGGCTGGCGAACTGGGGTTACCCGACATTCGTGCCCAGGTGGGCTTTGTGGCCGAAGACGGACGCTTCTACAATCTGAACGGTTCCGGTTCAGAGAACGTGAGTAACCCGAGGGCAAAGAATTCGCCCTCAGTCAATAATTTCCTATGTAACTTTCTCTTTACCCTCCTTTGAACAGGCTCGTTTCCTCAGTGAGAGCACAAATCTGGGTGTCCCCGGTGTCTGGTTGTACCAAGTGGCGCCGCTCAATCCTGGCGAGAATGTGCAGGCACCCAACAATGCAGAAACTCACACTGAATCTCCCGCCTTGGTGCAGAGCTGTGGTGGAAATGGACATCAATGCGACAGCCATGCCCAGTGCTATGACAAGTCCGAGGGTTACTGCTGCGTCTGTGAGCCAGGCTACTATGGCAATGGCCGCTCCTGCCTAGCTAACGATCTACCCATACGTGTGACGGGCACTTTGTCAGGCCAGATTAACGGTCTGCCCGTGGACGAGGAGGCTAAGCTGCAGACCTATGTGGTGACAACAGATACGCGCAGCTACACAACCATTAATCCAGTCAAGGAGGAGCTGGCAAGCCAGTTGCGCCTGGTACTGCCATTGCTGACCACCGTGGGTTGGCTTTTTGCCAAGCCCCTCAATGGCGCCGTGAATGGTTACCACCTGACTGGTGGTCAGTACGAGCACATCTCCCGCATACAGTTCGAGTCCGGTGAGCTGCTGCAGGTCAATCAGATCTTCGAAGGCCTCAACTACTGGGATCAACTGACGGTAAGGATTGAGCTGAACGGCAGCGTGCCCCAAGTGTCAGCGACCTCAAAGCTGCACCTGCCCGACTATACGGATGAGTATCGTTTTGTGCGTCCCGGCGAGTTGTACTCGGTTCAGCAGCACAAACTGGAAGTGGCCGATGAGCAGCGTGTCATTGGCTTCCAGCTGGATCAGCGCATTGTTTACACCAGTTGCCTGCGCGACGATGATGCCGATCCCACAGATCGCAGCGTGTTGCAGAAGGTCTCCAAGGTGACGCTGGACTATTTGCAGCGCGAGGAGGCGGTGCGCACCAGCGCCGTTAGCAAAATTGGCGTCGATGCCGAGTCGAATGCCTGCACCGATGGCAGTGCCCAGTGTGGCGAGAATGCCATCTGTGTGCCCTACGAGGACACCTATCGTTGTGACTGCCGACACGGCTACGAGGCCCAGCTGGACGAACGCGAGGTTGAGATCTGTGTCGATCTGGATGAGTGTGCGTTGGGCACACATGTCTGTGATGAACATGCCTTCTGCTCCAACAGCCCCGGTGGCTTCAGCTGCGTCTGCCTGGAAGGATACGAAGGCAACGGTTATCGCTGTCTGCGCAACAACACAGCCGACAACATTGAGTACTCTACACCGGAGTCCGCGGGTTACCCCACGCAGGAAACACAACAGCCACAGCAGCCTGAGGAGCCACAGCTACCAGAAGAGCCACAGCAGCCCAGAGAGCCACATGTGCCCTACTACCAGGAACCCAACTACCCCTATGGCGAAAATGTGGATTACCAACCCAGCGAAGGTAACGGACAGCATCTGGATGAATGCTCTGTAAGTATAACAAGAAGGGTAGCTCAAGAGAAACATGGGGAAACCAAGGGAAGCCAAGGGAAGCTCGGTTTTATGGGATATGTAGGAAAGCACCAAAGAGCTCTCATCTAGTCCGAAACTTTATCAGATTCTCCCGCTTGCTTTACTTGATTTAAAAAGACGGAATAAAGGCAAGAATTAAGAAAATCCATTTAAATCATTTAAGTCAGTGTAGCCATGTCCGTCTCTGTTTGTAGAAATGCCCATATCTCAAAGACCATAAGAAATAGAACCACAGGATTTCTTTCTCTTATGGACCCACGCCAAAACCAATAAAAGCGAAAAAGTTTATTTTTGGGACGTGTAATTATCATTATTATCATAAGGAGAGAAGATAAAAGAAACACTTGTTCATTTTAGTCTTTTATATAGATTATTTATTTTCCTTTTACTTTTATAAATGTCCACTATAATAAAAATTGATTGTGCCTGCAGCGTTGCGCGCCCGATGCAGACTGCTATGAGGGACGCTGCGGTTGCCGCGATGGATTTTCAGGCGATGGCTATAGCTGCACACACATTTGCGGACACGATGAGGTCTGGGAGCACGGACGATGTGTGCCCATTTTGGTGTACGAGCAGGAAGTGAGCCCCAGTTGCGATTACCCTGATGACTGCAAGTGCCCTGAAGGCTATGATTTGAGCGAGGATCTCACCACCTGTCGCTATGCGGGCACCTATGAGCCGGAGAAGAACGACGATCTAATACCCTGCGATGTGGATGCCAATTGCCATATTAATGCCAGATGCTCGTGGTACGAGCAGGAGTATCGACACATTTGCATCTGCAATCCTGGCTTCAGCGGCGATGGCTACAACTGTGATCCCATCGAGGACTCCTGCGCGATTGTGAGTAACCACGGAGTGGGGCCCCATCAAAATCATAATTTACTCTGCTTTCCTTGCAGAAACCGGAAATCTGCGATGTACACGCAATCTGCAACTACAACGAGCAACTGGGCAAGTCTGTGTGCGACTGCGAGCGCGGCTACAATGGCGACGGGCATCACTGCCAGCTGGCACCGGAGTGCGAGACGGCCGAGCACTGTGGCGAAAATGCGTTCTGCGACAGTGGTGTCTGCCAGTGCCTCGAGGGCTTCGAGCGGGATCTGACCGATCGTTGTGTGCCCAGCGGACGTTGCGGCTCTGTGTTCTGTGGCTCCAATGCCATCTGCCGATCTGATGTGCAGCAGGGTGTGCAGTACTGCGACTGCATTGATGGCTACCAAGGCGATGCGCTCGTCGGATGTGTCAGCATACCCATACCCTGTAATGTGCGCAACAACTGCGGAATTCATGCCAACTGCGTTCCCTCCGAGTGAGTACACAGGGTCGACGTTAAGCGAACACTTTATTTGACTCGCTGGTTTCTTTTCCTTGACAACCATAGAGACCCCTCGAACTACACGTGCCAGTGCAGCGAGGGATATAGTGGAGATGGATATGTGTGCATCGAGGAGCAGAACTGTCTTAATAATCCAACACTCTGCGACATGAACGCCAATTGTCAGTCGACTAACTCGGGTCTTCTTTGCGTCTGCAATCAAGGTGAGTTCCTGCCTCCAGCCTTTAGCTGGACTTACGTGGTTTCTTGTTGTCCTCCACATCTTCGGAGCAACTGCTGCACGAGTTGATGAAACAGAAGCTAAATATGGCCAGTGTAAGCAGCACATTCAGGTAGCCATTGTTTCGGTCCCAGGTCAGGGGATGCATGAAGAACTCCCGCATGGACTGCATCGTTGAGGATCTATGGCGCAAGCGAGTCATGTCCTCTGATAGGAATCGTTGTGGACATTTGCACTGGACATGCATAGGTCGCGGTAGCGACTTCGAACTGGTTGCACTGGTGCCCAATCGCGAAATATTCCAACCCAAGCTTACCAAAGGACGCATTGTTGTTATACTTTTTCTTTAATTTATTTTATAATTCCGACCAAAACAAAAACCACAAATTTTGTAAAAAAGTGAAAAGGAAATTCAATATTGAATTAAAGCTGAGAAACTTTTCACATCTGAGGCAACTCAAAGTTAGACTAAGCAAAGGGCTCTCAGATCACAATAAGGTTTTTATACCCGCTACTCATAGAGTAGAAGGGTATTGTATCTATGTTCAAACCAAAAATGTATGTAACAGGCAGAAGGAGACATCTCCGACCCCATAAAGTGCATATATTCTGGCTCAGGATCAACAGCCGAGTCGATATAGCCATGTCCGTCTGTTCGTCTGTCTGTCTGTCCGTCCGTGTGAAAATCTAGATCTCAGCTATTATAAGAGCTAGAACTACGAAATTTGGTGACACTTGCAAGTTGTATTATTACACGCTGATCAAGCTTATTTTGGATTTGGCCACGCCCCCTACCGCCCCGAAAAAAATAGATTACAAGCGCAATTTTGATGCCATATTGTTAATTTTCGGTTTATATTATAACTATAGCTAGCCAGATGATCTCTGATGATTTGGTAACAATCGAATAATAAACACAGAAGTTATTCAGCTTAAACGTTTTCCGTAGCTGTAAGCAGCGTACGGTGCTAAAATGGGTTAAGTTGTGGACTGCAAAACGAATAGTACTATTATGCATTTACGGGTTCGAGTCCCGCCCGCATGAAATATTAAAAGGGTGCAAAAATTTTTTATTTTAATTTAGATTAGGACCTTGCATAAATATTGTAAGTCCATGGCCTTTTACGGTCAAAATATGATTGTAGCCGTACTTTATCGTTTCGCAAATAATTTTGATGTATGAGCAGCTGGGTAGCGGGTATTTTACAGTCGAGTGTGCTTTCTTACTTGTTCTAACATTCTTATGATCATTTTTCTACTTGTTCGATAGGTTTCTACGGCAACGGCTCCGTTTGCTTGGAGCGCCAGCAACACGATTCGGACTTCCTCATAGTCAGTCAGGGCGTGGCCATTGTTCGCGTGCCTCTCAATGGACGTAACGTGCAGCCCATTAGATTGGCCAGCATGGCCATTGGACTGGACAAGGACTGTGTAGAGGGTCGTGTCTACTGGGGTGACATATCCACCAAGAAGATTTTGAGTGTCAAATACGATGGCACCGATGAGCGTGAATTTATTAACACGGGTAAGTCGAGGGTTCAGATCTTGTTATATGGACTTCCCTGTTAATGCCGTGTTTCCCTTTTTTACAGACATTGAATCACCCGAGGGTATTGCCATTGATGTCATCTCGCGACGCCTTTACTGGACAGACTCGGTGAAGGACACCATTGAGGTAGCCAGTCTGGATGATCCCAAACTGCGCACTGTCATCATCAACAAGCAACTGGTTAATCCCCGTGGCATTGCTATTGATCCCTACAGAGAGTAAGTCACAGCTTGGAGCACGGAAAAGAACGAGAGAGAGAGGAAGAGACAACTAACAATAATCTGTCCCGCTTTTAGGAAGCTCTACTGGTCCGACTGGGACAGATCGAATCCCAAGATAGAGTTCTCCGACCTGGACGGCACTGGCCGAGAGCTGCTGCTTGGCTCCGAATCCGTCAAGCTGCCCAATTCGTTGGTGGTGCTGGATCACAGTGGTGAGCTTTGCTTTGCGGATGCAGGCAACAAGAAGGTGGAGTGCATCGACTCACAGAGCCGCCAGATTCGTACAATTTCCCAAGACCTATCCTATCCATTTGGTCTGACCTTCACGAACGATCAATTCTACTGGACCGACTGGACGACGTAAGGGCTATAGGTATCCAAAAGGGAATTTCAACTTATCAATTCTGTTTCTTGACAGCAAAAAACTGGAGAGCGTGGACAGCTCGGGCACTCGCCAGAAACCCATTCAGACATCTTTCTTTGGCAGCCACAAGATGTACGCTATGACGGCCGTGGAGCAGAACTGTCCACAGTATCAGAGCCTCTGCCAGATCAACAATGGCGGCTGCACCGATTCTCGCCTCTGCCTGGTCAATCGCAAGGCTCCGTCGGGCAAAAGCTGCAAGTGCACTAGTGCATCCACTAGCTGCATACTGCCCTCGCCCTTCGCTCCGCTGCAGCCAAGCAAATAGAACTCCGAGTTTTGGGACTTAAACTAAACTAATTAACTGACAACTCAAAAAGAAAACCATTATATTTTGTATACGTCTAACAGAGAGATAACTAAGAACAGGAATCCGAAACGAAACCAAATGAAACCAAATATTAAAGATATACTAATGTGTGTGCCATTTTTGTAAAGCTACTCAATCTAATAAATATAAATATAAAGAAATTAATGTAGTATATTTAAATGGAAAGTTAGGAATATGAAACATAATTCTTACTTTAAGCTTGACTCTTGTTCAGCTCATTATACCCGCTACTCATAGAGTAGAAGGGTATTATAACTTTGTTCAAACCGAAAATGTATGTAACAGGCAGAAGGAGACACCTCCGACCCGATAAAGTATATATATTCTGGCTCAGGATCAACAGCCGAGTCGATATAGCCATGTCCGTCTGTCCCTCTGTCTGTCCGTGTGAAGATCTAGATCTCAGCTATTATAAGAGCTAGAACTACCAAATTTGGTGACAGTATGTGTTATTATTGCACGCTGATCAAGTTTATTTTGGTTTTCGGCCACGCCCCTTTTCGCCCCTGTAAATCGAAAAAAATTGATTACAAGCGCAATTTTGATGCCATATTGTTCATATTCGGTTTACATGATAACTATAGCTAGCCAGATGATCTTGGTAACAATCGGATAATAAACACAGAAGTTATGCCAGGTACACTCGACTGTAGCTTTCTTACTTGTTTTAGTTCTAGTTTACCATATTACGTACGATTATCCCAACCATCCGATTGTATACGATCTTCTCTCTTCCTCATCCCATTCTACTCAGTTTTCATGAACTATATTTCGAATTTATTGTGAGTTTCATTTGTTGCTCTACCCCAAAAGAGCAGACTTAAATATTACAGCAAGTTTTATAATCTAATTATAATATGCATAGTTGTTAAATAAGTACATTTTTCATTTTGTTCTTGTTCTTGTTACTGTTACTTTTACTCTTTCTGTTCATGTGGTTCTTTTTGGTTTTTGACTAATTTCAGGCATTGCCTACTTGCTTTTTGTACATTGAGACATTTACTAGACGCTAGGTTAGTGACTGCTACTAGTAGTAGTACTTAGTTCTACTAAATGTATATAGATACTATATGTTTTTTATAGTGTCCGTGTCGCAGCACGCACACATTCTGTAGTTTCTTGAGACACTGGAATGAATATATATCGCTTGATCGCAGCTTGATCGAGTAAAATTCACTTATAAAACTGTTTGTGCTCTACGTAGCTAAAGGTTTATCAATTTGTAGGTATGTGTGTGTGTGGGTGTGTAGGTACAACGTATGCCTAGGCTATGGGACTAATTAATAAATTTCCTTGTTGCTGGGACGTGTCTGGGTTCACTTAGGTCATCCAAGGTGCTGCTCGACACACACCTTGTTAGGTGTGTAATACAAGCTATGACATGTTTGGTATATATGTATGTAGATGTACTAATATATATATATTTTCATAACTAATCGGGGTGCTTTCTATGCAAAGTATGTGTATAGCTCATTGGATTTGGTACAGTTTTTTTTATAGCTATAGTAGGCTTCGGCTTTGAGCACGGCCTCACTGACCGAACTAAGTGCTTTTTGACTAAGTTTTTCATAACGATACTCATAGCAATTATGGTTATCGTAATCGTTATTGTAATTGTTATCGTTAGAGCTAGTTTCTGTTGTTTTGCGTTTGCGTTTAAGTTCTAATAGTTGTATGCAGTTCCTTGAATGCTCCATTCTTATGTCTACTATATACAGCGACTACATAGACAATCATTGTAGTTCTTGTTCTTGTTGTTGTTGTTTGTAAAGCATTAGAGTATACCAAAGCCTTTCTGAAAACCGTTTTCTCTACACATTTTCAAGTACGTAAATAAACAGAAATATTTTTTGAATTTGCAGGTGTGCATGTGGCATAAGACATCGATAGCACCTTTCATTAAGTAACACGTGGGCGAAAGATTGAAAGTAAAGACTGTGCAACATACTAAAGTCAAGGAAGAAGCTGTCAAAATTGCCGATAACTATGCTGAAATCAATTTAAAATGGAATCTTCTTATGCTACAGATACGCGTGCTTATGGCTAGGTTATATATACATAGTTATACGTGTTTCTTTTTCGTTCGCTAAAAGCTGCATTAGTTTTTATTGGCGATGTTTTTTAATGCCCTCGACCGTGTTTGAGCCTCTGAGTTTCGGGGCGGCTAACTTTCATTAGAGATATGCTAAATGAGATGAATCGACTTTGGCTTAGATCTATCATTAATATTTATATTCATATGTGTGTGTACTATATACAGATAGCTACATAAGTGGTTAGTACCTCAATCATGCCAATAGTTTAACTACTTTGTTGTTCCCAAAAACACATTTGCCTCATTCAAATAACGCGAATATTGAACGAATTTCGAATCTCGAACGAATACAATTTATTGCTACTCATATGGATAGATAGTACTCTAAGCGAAATGATAAGCATATCATCTTTCACACACACATCCCTTCGATACTACAGTAATCTTGGAGTTGCGTTGCGATGCGTGGGTTAATCAGCTACATAAGAAAATAAAGTGTGGTTGAAGGGACGGGGTTGGGATGCCTACTACGGCAGCTCTAGAATCAACACATTAGCTAAGACACACACACAGCACAGACACTGACAGGCTGCTAAGGGGTGGGTTGGGCAGTTGCTTCACAATAGAGATGGCCCTGTGATGCGATAGATTTGCAATTAAGTCAAATAAAAGCAGGCAAATTATGCTTAAAGAAGCATATAATAATTATGTTGATATTCATAGATATCGGTAGTTTCATGTAATCGTTAGGTTTTTCTAATACTATCGGCCGTCACGCAACCATCTCTAGAACATCGTATACATTGTATACTTTCGGTTTTCATGGACTGGGTTAGCAGCTGAGCCTAATAAGTATTGTGACAACATCGAGTTGTTACTAAAACTTATCCCTACGTCTGTGTGTGCTGGCCGTATTCTATATCCACTTGTTCTTCGACATCGATGAGCGGAGTCGGCGACCCCACATCAGGTTGTATCATACAATCGTGCCCTGCAGATGCTGCGGCGAAGGTGCCTGCGACGACTGCGGCAGCGAGTCCTGTGCCTGCAGTGATGCACCCGATGAGGTGCTTGGTCCTGGCCCCAGATCGGCCGTGTTGATGGCCAGCGATGAGCCGCCGCCCAGCATGCCACCACCAACTCCACCGCCACCACCTCCGCCGCCAGAGCTGCCACCCAGTGCAGAGGGATTAATGCCGCCCACACCGCCGCCACCCAGTACACAGGGTACTCCCAGCATGGGTGTTGGTTCCTCCGGTGGCGTAACCTGCAATGAAATTTGATTCTACGCAAGAGCAGCGCCATTATTAGTACAGGGTTGGCATGGTATTTTTAGCCAACCATGCCTACCTCCATGCCAATGCTGCCATTGAGCGAAATCTTGATGGGATTGCTGTGATTCGTTGCCTGCATGAGCGTGGTGAAGTGACTGATGCCGATCTCTTCCAACGATGACTTGCGTCGGCCATGACTGACGCCGACACTGGGCAGACCCTGACGCAGCGAGGAGGAGCGACGCAGCAAGATATCGTTATCGATCTGCAATTAGATAAATGGATGGAAATTGCAACCAACGAGGGTCGCCATTAGAATAAGGCCATAGATCGAACAGTTGGAGGAGGTTCCCCGATATCACTCGGGGGACACAAACACACAAAGAGTACACAAACAAATTGGCTACAGTTCGGGCTTAAAACGAACGAACAAACATATGAACTCAACTCCGTGCCGCACACCATGTTGATGACTGATCATATTCGTATTTATCATATACATATACATATAACTTTATCTATATTGTATTTGGGGTGCAACCAACACGAGTAACGGAAACGGAAACGTGATGTTGTTGTGGACATATCCGCTGCGTGCTTTATGTACGTTATGAATGCTTGCTGAACTGGCTGTTGCTGTTGTTGTTGTTGTTGTTGTTGTTCTTGTTGTAGTAGGTCACATTGTTGTTGTAGCAGTGGCTGCTGTTGTACTTGTTGTTGTTGTTGCGGCTTTGCGGGCTTTTGAAACGCGACATTTATGAATGGTATTTGCAAGTCTTTTTAAAACAAAATGCAATCAAATTTTGATGGGCGTATCTGTGTGTGTACATGTGCATGTGTGAGTGAGCTTTCATCAATAAACAAGTCTTGCAACTAAGCCCGAGTCTAGTAAGTGTCGTGTAAGCCAATTGGTGGTGAAACATCGCATAGCTGCCTATGCCGAGTTGCCCATCACATGCTAAGGTTGGCAGCTCTGACAGCAGTTAGCGAGGTTCAGTGTTGGTAAACGTGAACATAAGCAGGAAATCGGAAAGAGACAGCGCGTGTGTGACAGAGAAAGAGATTGTGTGTGTGATAGACATAGCGAATACATGAGAAAGACAGAGAGAGAGAGAGGGACAGAAAGAGAGAGAGAGAGAGAGAGGGGCATAGAGAATAATAGCCAACCCGCAATGAGTTACTCCTGCCGCGCTGTGAGCCAACCACCGTCGGACTGTCGGGTAGAGAAAGAGAATTCGATTTAATTTGCTGCATCGGCGGAGTACAGCGTGGCGATGATCCATACCCGGCCAATGTCTGAACGCTCTGCATTTGCATGGGGTTCAAACCGGCAATGCCGGAGCCTCGACGCGAACCAGCTCCGACGGCGGTGTTGGGCATATTTGGCATTTGCGGGCCACAGGTGGCGCCCAGGTTGATGTTCGAGCAGAACGAGATGTTTGACTTGCGCCGCGAATTGTGACGCTCGAATGTTTTCTGCGCCGAGAACGGTGAGGGACGCACCAAGTAGCTGCAGATGAAATAGAGCAGAATCAAATGGAATCATTAATTTACTTGTCAGTCCGATTCTTTTGCCACACTCACATGAGATCGCCCTCCTCTAGCTTGAGATCACAGCTCGGATTGATTATCACATACGATAAGTGGTTGCGTTTCTCGCTGACATCGTCGTAGTCTATGGTCGGCAGATTGAGCGATTCCATGCGACTTCGCACCAGGTTGGCGATCTCAGCCCTTTCGATCTGCTGAGCGTGATTATCGCGTGCCTCATCCGCCAGATTAATGGAGTACTGCAAGAGATATCATTGCAGATTGATAACACTTGCAATTCCCTAAAGCATTTGGTGTTAGTCACATTTAAGTGTGTATGTATGTGTGTATGCTGTGTATATGTGTGTGCAACTAATGAACGATTTTGTTGATTATCTTTTGTATTTTTTTTCGGGGGCATCCATTTCCAACAGCATGCTGCAAAGCAAAAACAAAAACCAAAAGAAAGAAACTACCTACCTACCTCCAGGGGGAACTGAGAAGCTGCGAAGGATGTGGTATATTCACTGTGCTGGTATGCGATACTTACAGATGATCCCTTGCGGTCCGAGCAGCCGCCCAGACAGTTCACGGACTTCTGGCGCGGACGGTAGCTGCCCGAAGCGGCTGCGGCGGTGGCGCTAGCGGCCCCGGAGCCACCTGACGAGGGCGGTCGATAGGTAACACCTCGCAGCATTTCCGTGCTGTCCTTGGTCGAGTCGGGGGTGCCGGTCTCCTCGTCGTACTGTGCGCAGGCACGCAAACACGTAGACACGCAGGCAGGCACCACAGCAGACCCACACACAGACACAGATGCAGATGGATTGTTGTATGCAAATTTCAGTGAATTTCGGTTAAACACAAAATGATTTACATATTTAATTGATTTTTAATTAAAATGGCAGATTGTTAAACTTAATTTATGGATGATGGAGTTTTGTCGGAGAGCCGAGGGGAGAATTAAACGAAAAAAGTCGGCCGCTTTTTCATGTTTACGACGCATTTCGCAATTTTTTTTTTTTTTTTTTTTGTGTGCGGTCAAACAATGTAACATTTAATAGTATGTGTGTAAACTGCCAAACATGCCGGTTAAACGATTACAACTAAAAGCCAGAAACATGTCCAAGTACTTAAGTATTTTTCTGTATTCAGCTCTTTGGCTCGTTTAATCAACTGAAACTGGTAAAACAAAAACTCGAATTGAAATTAATCAACGAATCTTGAATCATTAATAAAAAGCGAATGCATAAACTAATCGAAATGGGAAATGAAAATCCAAAATCCAAAAAGTGCCCGCAAAGCGAATGTTAAATTTCGTTGTTCATCGGTAAATAAAACTCAATTAGACACCGACAACAGCGACTACACAGATTCGGCTAAGTGTTATAAAGTGCCGCAGCTCGAGCTCAGCCCCGCTCTACATACATATTATATCGATTTTCTAATGAACCAAGCGGTTTTAAGTGCGTTTTTTTCTTTTAGCGATTTAAGAGGAATTGCAAATTAAAAGCAGAAAGAAAAGCTTAAAAGCTTATTACATCGCGGGCAATGAAGTTGTAGTTACAAAATCATTTAAATTTGCTCTCAACATAAAATTTTTAAGATAAATTCGATCAGTATCACCACATCTATCGGAGTTTAAAGAAGTCTAAAAACGTTTGAATATTTATTTTTATTTTATTTTTTGTGAATCGATAGGGTTTTATTGGGCCGAGCTATCCGAGTATGCTATTAAAATTCCTTAGTCAACTTAACTTATAACTCTAAAAATTAAATTTCTAAGCATGCTTTTAAAAAAATGAAATATATCATGAAGATATATCTAAATAACCATATCTGATGTGTCTGTGATCCCAAATGAAAATATGAAAAGTCTCATGCGGCATGTCACGTAAAGAAAATTACAACACAGCAGGACAGCAGAAAAGAGAAAGAGAGAGAGAGAGAGAGAGAGTAAAGTGGCAAAAGGGCAAGCGGGAGGGGGTGGGGAGTGAGGTTAGGGGCTAGTCTAGCACAATTTGCGAAGCGCCTATTTGTTTATCTTGTTGCTTTTGTGGCCAGCTATTGTCCTGTTGCAGTTGCAGGACGCACGACAAGCGAATGCAATCAACTAATTAAAGGGCAACAAACATGCAGAACTGAACAAACAAACCGAAAAAGGAGAGTAATAACAAGAAGAACATAGTCATGCCAACTAATCGCACTCACACGCACACACACATATATACATGCACTAGCAGATGAGTTTAACTTAAGATTGGCCATCGATGTTCTAGGACTAATGGGGCAGGCAGTGAAAGTTGTGTGTGATGTTTAATTCTTTTGGTATTTTCGATATTTGATTTGGTATTTTTTTGTTGGTTCTTATTTTTAGTAGTTTTCAATCGACTATTCTAAGTAGATTTCATCACTCACTGCGTGCGTGTGCGTTTATTTTTTTGTTCAATAGCTGGTCAAGTCCAATACAAACGCAAATCAATTAGTTTATTTTCTCTTGAAACGGGTCGTATGCGTGATTTTTAATTTATTATTGACTTTCCATCATCGTTTTTTGCTCACACAAAATCAATTGATACGGGGAAAAGGGTGGTTGGGGGGCGGGGCAGTGGGCATGGACGTGGGGCGTGTTAATTTGTCTAGGCTTGGGGAGGTGGGGAATATCATTAGCTAATGCTTAATGTGTGTTTGATATACATAGTTTGGGATTGGGAATTGGACGGAAATTGGCTAATCATGAAGGAGATTACAGAAAAGGGGGACAAAGGAATTTAAAATACGGAGTGGCCAGTAAATAAAAGATATATGTAAAAGAAAAACAACTACTTATCGAATTGGTTTTAATATTTTTTTTTTTTTTTTTTTTTTTTTTTTTATGTACAAAATCAATTTGGCAATTGATACTAAATCAGCACGCTATGCTCTTTAAAATATTCAGGATGATTAGGTAATTCATAGGGTGGCGAGATCTTAACTCGGCTAAGCATATGAGTACTGGAATAAAACTCTAGATCTTTCGAAAGCATTTAAAGTTTACGTTAATCGAAATCGAAATTGAAATTGAAAATTCAATAGCTTTGCCATTACGTTCGAGAATTAGTTGAAAAAGAGTTGGTACATTAGCTGAGTGTTAGTATTACTTGTAGTAGAGTATTAAGTAGTAGTAGTAGTAGCAGTAGTAGAGTAGTATACGAGTACTTATATTAATATAGATATATATTAAGTATAATATGCAAATGAATTTGAAGTTGGCGCAGACTCGACTCAAATGCAGTTAGTATCGAAGCGTAAGCGTGTGATTCGAAACTAAATTCTAAAAACAATGGGAAAGAAATTAAAACAAATAAAATAATACTAAATTAAAAGATTATAAATCAACATACTGACACCTGCTGATCGGGTTAAAATGAAATGCAAACGAGGCTAAACGGAAATGAACTAAATCGTGTTCCTGGTTCAAACGAATTTCGATTTACAAATCAATCGAAATTATGTGAGCAAGAGAGACAGAGAAAGAGACAGGCTGTGTAGGCGTAGGTGTAGGTGTGGCTGTGGGTGTTGGTGTGATGTATGTTAGAGACAGACTTGGTTGTGTTCGTTTTTGTGCTGCCAAAGTTTTTGGCTGAATCAGAAGTTAAATTTTTGTTGTATGTTTTCGTTTTGTTTTTCGGGCCCAAAGTTGAAAGTAAACTTTTTTGTTTTTTTTTGTTTATTTTTAAACTGTTTTGTTGAATTTGCTGCATTTGCTTTGGACTCACCGATGGACGCAAGCGCACACAATGCCTGCTGAAGGCGGAGAAGGGTCCCCATCGTTCGACCGGCGAGTTACTCACATGTGACGTGTCCGCGTTCGAGGTGTCCTGTGTGCGATAGATTCCAATAGGTATTTCGCAGGTGGTCGAGCAGAGTTTTTGATATAGTCGCCCGTAGGTACGTATCCACATGTCATCCTTGGTAATCCGCATCTAAAAAGTTGAGACAGATAAAGTGTGACTAAGTGTTGAGTTCTCCGCTCGTTGATGATTACTTACCGAGGTCAGAAAGCCACTTCCAGGCGCCTGATCAATGCCCAAGAGGAGACGCACAAACGTAATCACATAATCCTTGACAAACGCCTGATAGAGCAGCGTGTCCAGCATGGAGGCACTGAAGACCGCGCCGGCGGCGAAGGGTAGGCGAAACATGTACGAGATGTGTGAACCGCGCTCCTTCTCGCGCTGCAATAAAGTGAGCGACACATTAACCAATGACAACTGCAGCGGAATTCGCCGCCCTGGGTACCGACCTTTTCCATTTTGCTTAGGTGCAGCGCGTACTTGTCGTGTGCCCGGAACTGCATGAAGCGCATGTTTGAGCTCTGCGACAGCTCCGTGATACTCTTGATGCTGGGAAAGAATCTGCAGGGGGGAGACAGATTAAGCATTTAGTGAGAAAATCAAGACAGCAAAGGGTAACTGGTTAATCATATTCATATCTTTCGAAAGCTTCGGTAAATAACCCTTTCTCTTTCGGGACGGACTTGTTGTTAAGACTGCCGAGTCTAAACTGTTAGGCAGCTTAGAAGCTCTTACACTCTTCTGCTGAGCAGGCCAAGATTGATAGTTTTGATTGATTGATTAAGACTGCACTGACTAAACACCTTAACAGCTTGAAAGCTTAATGCTTACACTTTACTCTCTATTTCCCTAACTAAGAAGACCTAGTCGTTGAAGTCCAACTGGTTAAGCAGTTCTAAAGCTATTGAAATCTCTTTTCCCATGACTTACTTGAACATATTCTGCACAGCGACAATTGTGTTGCAGTCCGAAAGTGAATCCTCCTCGGCAGAGTTGGACAACTCCTTGTTGACCACCACAACGCTTTCGGCCAGCGTGATGCCGGCACGCAGCAGATCATCCAAACAATCAATGGAGCCAAGCATCCAGTACACCTGCAATAACAAGAGAAGTTTAACGGGGATTCTCTTTTAAGGTTTACTTATATACCCACCAGTGGAAAGTAGGAGAGGGCATCCAGGAATGCCACATCTGGACGACGCTCGAGCAGCAGAATGATGGGATTCAGTGAGGTCTTCGAGCGAAAGTGAGCACGCAGCGGAATGATGAAGTTGTAGATGCCATTCGAGGCATAATCGGCGGCTAGAATAATCGTTTTGTTCTGCCACTGATATTCCTTGGCGTTGCGATAGCTGCAGTGTTCGCACACCTGCAATAATAGCAACAACAACAAAAAGAACAACGTCAGCTCAGTTGGAGCTGCAAAGTGATTGGTCTCTCCTGCTTACCTGTGCTAGCTGCAGACAGCATAGGGGCTTCTTCTCTTTGAGCAGGTAACAGAGCGTCGGACTGACACCGATGAAGGGCGAAACGGGGGGAAACCCTTTGACAATGCTGCAATGTACAAGCGAGCGGGCAGGGGATGCGTAAGAATTGTTCAATCGATGGTCATTTGAGTGTTTGTGGCGGGGCAAGGCGGGAAGGCGTGTTTCGTGTTAGCCAAATGAAAAGTGGTGCAGGGGAAATGAGGTTTATCGCTTTGGTTGAACAACTTTGAATGCAATTTGGGGAAAATAGGGAAATGTTTCAATTGGGATGGACATACACATGTACACAAACGTATTTACAAACAAACTATATACAGAGCTTTTCTTATGTTATCATGCAATTAACGGTATCTCTCCCAATTCCACTTTTCGCCATTGCCCCTTCCGGTTGTGCTTTAATTGCACTCAGCTGCAGCAGTGGCCTTTGTGGTCATTGCAACACAGTAAACAAGCAACAACAACAACGACAAGAAGCGACAACTTTTCGTATGAATGCAAACTCCAAAGGCAAACAGAACTGCAAAGTATAAAGTAAGCTCAAGTTGAAGCAGAAGCGCAAACAGCAACAGTAACAGCAAAAACAACAGCAACAATAACAAGAAAAAGTAACTGCAGCATAAGAGGAAATGTGGTTGAGCTCGCGATGACTCGACTTGGATGATACTCTGCAAAATGATTTCTTGCTTAAAATGTTGTTAATCGGAGAAATACAAAATCCAAACTAAAAACGAATCAGTTAAATATGCAAGAAAGCGAAAGAGACGTGAAAAAAGCTTTTTAGCAAAAGGAAATCTCCACTTGGCCCCCTTCCCAAGCAGAGGACGTCGTCGTAGTCGTCGTCAGCAAATCTCAAGTTGTTACGGGGCACGTCCAAGGTAAACGTTGCAAGTCATTAAAAAGTGTCCTGCGGCAGGCAACTAGCGACGGTCGTGGGCAAACAAAACTACATTGCATAAGCAACAGCAACAGCAACAACAATAGCAACGGCAACTGCAACAGGATTGGTAACGGTAACGGCAACGGCAACGACAACGACAACGACAACTCTTCAACAATGGAACATTCCAAAATGTCGCCCCATTGGCTTGGTGTGTTTTGGCCGCACGCTGCACACGGCAGCAGCAACACTTACCCAGTATAGTCGGATGCCCACACCGGACGCGCCAGTCGTCGCGTCTCAACGGAGCTGCTCGACGTGAATGCATACGCCGACACCGACGGCGGCAGGCCGGACACAGCGCCGGCAGTGCAGCTCATTTGTCCCCCAACAGCAGCGGTTGTTCTTGTGGTGCCGGTGGTGCTGCTGCTGCTGTCGTGCGAGCAACTGCAGCACGCGCGCTGCAACTGACGCCGTCGTGCAGCTAGCACCGCCAACGTGCCACCACCCATGCCCAGGCCCAGACCCGGACCCAGACCAAGACCCAGACCCAGACCCAGACCCAGACCAGCTAACCGCTGACTGGTGGGCAGTGGTGGACACTCGCTGTCACAGCTGTAGCTCTTCTTCATGGCGCGCCTGCGCCTTCGCCCCTGTCCGACTGAAGCAGACCACTCGCTTGTGGGTTGCGGCTGCAATGACGCATTCGCATTGGCGTTGCCACAATACGCACAGGAGCCACTGCCACTGCCACTGCCACGCGCATACGAGTCCTCCGAGGAGCTCATGATGAGCGAATATGTGCGCGACTGCGGAAAGTGCCCGCCCAAGCAGCTGCGCGATATTTGGTTGGAGAGTTTCAGTTTTAGTGGGAACGCGACTTGGGGTCTGATCATTTTCTTATAGCTAATACGACATTTATAATACTATACAGGAGGAGATCAAGGGAATAGCTTCACCAGGGAGGGGTATGAAATTTTTGTTTCATTTAAAATTACTATAAACGCAAAGTCAATATTTACTTTAGCTTTATAGTTAAGTTATATAGAAAATAACTTTACTACAACTAAATGCCAATGCGCTTCCAGAGAGCATAACAGTTTTGAACAGAAGTTTGCAACGCACCGTGGGGTACGTCGCCGAGTCATAAACTATATATACATTCTTAATCAGTACCAATAGGGGAGTCGAACTAGACATGTCTGTCCTTTATCAGTCTTAGAGCTATCCTAATGAAACTTGGTTAACATGATTCCTATCTCCGTACCTATGTATCGTATAGATGCCATTGAACCTATCAGTTGAATTTTGTTATTTTATCATTATATATCTAAGATATCGCAACAAAACGTTTGCTGTCTTTAGCTTTTTAAGACCTTTTGAGACATTTTGGCCAGAAGATTACAACGTACCCTGTACCCTCTTCTTTATCAACATCAAAAGGAAAGTCGAACCAGCCATGTCCGTATGTACGTCTGTCCGTCTCTCCGTCTGTTTGTTGCAAAGCAAACTAGTCTCTGGACTTAGTATAAATGCTTCTCATTGCTTCACACTATAAATAAGTCGGAACGAGCCGGATTGGATCGATATATCGTATAGCTGCCATAGAACCTATCGGAAAACATTGCAATTTCTTAACATACCGCCTTTCTTTCTCGCTATATTTAGAGTAACTGCAATAAAAGCTTTGGCAATAGTTCAATCAGTTCTTTTCAGTTAACTTTCATTTAAATCTTTAATTTATTTGTAATTTTTCAATAATTTTTCAATTTTGCATTAATAATTTAGAAAACGCAAAAAAAAAATTTGTAATAAATAAAAAAATAATTATTTCATTATCAGTATATAATAAAGAAATTTAATTATAATTTACTCATTTCATGGAATAATCTTTAGTTTGTAAAAGTAAGTTTTACTTAATTTAAACTCTTACATCTCTAGAGACCCCTTTTCCTTGGTGAAGATATTCCGCAACCTAACAATATATGCACATATTTATAACAGTAATATGAGAGTATTTGATTTTATAGCAGAATCATTTTCCTATATACAAAAAACAGTTAGTTGGGTGAGTTACAGTTACAGATAGTTGTAGGTAGGGTGTACACTTAAAGGGTAGCTCTAGAGCTAGGGCTAGTTAGATAGTAAGCTATGTGTGATTCGGGATAGCATTGCTCGGGGTTAGTTGGGAGTGGAGGCACACAATACAGTTATACATATATGCTATACATTTGGGGGGAGTAAAGAGTGCCTCGATTATATCAATTTTTGGTTAATTAGAACATAAATCAAAAGTTCGACTGGGTCGCTTGAGCACAACTGAAGCACTTACGCAATCTTTTCGGAGGGTGAACGCCAGGGCATTTCATCATCAATCTCGTCGTCACTCTCGTCTCCTTCCTCGCCGTCATCGTTGCCGGCAATGCTGAAGGACGATGAGGTAAACATGTCCGGTACGGGCAGTATGGAGGGTCGGCGACTACCTGTCAGGGAGGGAAAGAGGGGAACCAAGACAGGCAGAGACCGAGTTGAGACACATTTTAGCCAGACACACGCTAGACTTACCTCTGCGCTGATTGAGCACGTCGGGACTGAGCAGATTCGGATTGTTGCCGTAGGGCACATCCAGATGATTTCCCGTTGTGGTCAGCGTGGCTGGGGTTATGCTCAGCGAGGTGCCCAGATTGAGACCCACTCCCAGGCCTCCGCCGCCACTGCTACTCGAACCAGCCTGGGCTGACATGCCTCCAGCTCCGCTGCCACCAGCTCCGCCCATGGTCAGTGGCAGACCGGACGTGGTCAATGTGGTCGTTGTTGTTGCTGCCGCCGTTGCCATTTGCGTTGTGCTGACTGTTGTGTCCTTGAGATTCTGACGCGAATCCGATATTATCACAGCCGTCGGAGTGTCGCTGGCTTCGTGGTGAAAGTACCAGTAAATGCGAGAGGAAGAAAAAATAAAGGAGAGAGAGAGAGAGAGAGAGAAAGAGAGAAAGGGAGAAAGAAGCAGATACACTTAAGTATTTGCAGCTCAATCGTGTCCGCAGGATGCAGTAGAATGAACGCAAGGAATTAAGCACAAAATTTACGCTACTTGAACAAAGTTTTGCTTGCTGTACAACAAATTCGCTAAAATATCAGCTGAGTAACAACAACTAGAGTGAAATAAGCAAAGAGCGAGAGAAAGAGAGAGAGAGAGAGATAGAGAGAGAGCGACGTGCAAGAAAAAGAAAACTGTCGAACTCATTAAAAGTCCTTGGCGAAATTTGCAGTTGCCAAAGTTGTGTAGTAGTTGCAGGTGCCTAACGGAACTTGTAGTTAACTCGAGCCGCAATGACACTGGCTAAGGAGGAGTGGGAAAGAGAGAGACAGAAAGAGAGGGAGATAGTGCTGTCAGAATTCAGCTTAAACGAGCATGAAAGGCAGTTTGCATGTGACTGAACTAGTTGCACATAGAGTTTTAGCACTGATTCGTATAGTTTTCCTTTTCACGTCTTTCAGCTGCTGTCATTGTGCTGCTGCACCACTTCAAGTTGTTGGCAAAATATTGACTTTCCGTTAGTTCTGCGCGCTCGGTTTGCAGTCTGTGGCAGGCGGTGAACTTAATTACGCTTGTTCATACAACACGACGAGGCGAGCTGCGGCACAAGTTGACTTGCCTAATGACTTTACCTCATTTGAGGGACTCTTGTTCGTTGTAATTGAAGCCAAAAGCGATGGCAACTACATAAATTTCGGCTAAGCGGTTGCAGGCTTTGGCTGTGTGACACGCAACAGTTGCCAACGCGGCGTATGCGCAATATGCGAAAGGGGCAACAAATTGTTGCGTGCACAGTGCGTATAATTTACAATTGGCAGGGGACACGTAAGGCGGAAAGGGGTGCAGGGGGGGGGGGCACAAACACCAAGAGAGCAATATCTACCATCAATAAAGGTACACAACAGCAACGAGGTGGGAGCGAAAAAAAGCGAAAGAGAGAGAGGTGACACAAAAACACAAACAGCGAATATGAAACAAAGCGGACGGGGTGCAATATGAGACATGCGATAAAAAACACGAACGAACGAACCGTACAACAAGTGCAAAAGCAAAATGAAGCAAAGACAAAAATAACATCGCGGAAGTAACGAAAATTGCTCGGGCGGATGTGGGTATTGACAGGTGGTGGCTGTGTGTGTGTGAGGGATGGTGTGTGTGACGTCTTCTTAGGTGTGTTTAGGCATGTGTTACTCTGTGTCTCTCTGTGTGTGTGTGTGTGTGTGTGTTGAACTTCTCGCTAATGGCTTTTAAATAGCGGATGTGGAGTTGGTTCGAGCATGTGATGTCCCTTTGGGGCGGGGAGGCGGGGCAAGTGTGGCAAGAGGTATTTACAAGCGCTACAAAAGTAGGCAAAACTAAACATATGTAGATAAAGAAATAGAGAGAGAGAGAGAGAGGAAAGAAGAGAGCGAGAGCGAGCAAAAGTAGGTTATGTAGAAAGAACAAAGTTGCCTAGTATCAAATGATTTGCAGTATTTGTATGGTATGTATAGGTAACGGTAGTTATTGATGTATTCAAAAGGTGTTTCATAGTTTATTTATATAATAAAAAAAGGTGATTTTATTTTTGGTTTTGCTTCAATTTGGTTTTTCTCATATTTGGTTTCATTCCTTAGTTCTTTTGGGGAAGTTTATTATTGATAGAGATGAATTTTTTTTTTTTTTTTTGGTTTTTTTCTTGGAGGGGGATTCATTGGTTGCTTTGGTCACACTCACGCACAAATAGTGTTGTATAGTCACTGTCACATGTTTGTTGTTGTAGTAGTTGTTGTTGTTGCATTTGCGGATACGGTAGCGGTTGCGGTTGCGGATACGGATACGGTTGCAAGTGCTGTTGCCGCTCGGTTAGGGGCGTGCCGGCGCCAGAGTCATAACTGGGACTGTGAGGCACACGAACACAAACAGACGGCACTGGTGCAATGGCCGCTTGGTTCAAAGCGGTTGTTGTTGATGCTGATGCTGATGCGGATAATAATGTTGATGATGTGAGAGTCGTGCTAATTGTTGTTGTCATTGTTGTTCTACTACTTGTTGTTGCTGTTGTTATTGTTGCTGTATTAGCTGGTGTTGTAGCTGGTGTTGTTGTTGTTGTTGTTGCTTGTATTGTTGTTGATGTTGTTAGATTGGCTACGCATACAGTTTACGATTTGTGGCATATATAGATATATAGAATAAGAGAAGTATATTTTGTCTATAAGTTCACGCCAGGGTTTGTGTGCGAGTACGTGTGTGTGTGTCTTGTGGGTGTGTGTGTGTGTGTGTGTATGTTAGTAATTCTAAAGAGTCGACAATAACTTCTGCTTCGGTAACGCAGAATTAAGTGCATAGTTTATTATCTTCTTTCATTAAATTCCAAATTTTGTTTTCAAGTTGACTTTAATTATTGTTTTATTTTTTATTTTTATCATTCATATAGTTTTTCTATTTCCAGAGTGGCCTATTAAACATTGTTTGGGTAAGCAATTTCCCCATTTTATTTATGTCAAAGAACTGTAAAACTTTTTCACTTTTAGTTCTTTGTTTTTTGAAAAGTTTTCACTGAGGAAATAACTTAGCAACAAATCAAATGTTCCATAAAAAATGCTTTATGTATCTAAATAACCGAAAAAACAATTTCATACTCGAAACCTGAGAAATGTAAACAGAATTCTGGTTGAGCTCGAGAAGCAATTAGAGTGGAAATTCGAAATAAAAATCATAGAAAATGTCAAAGATGCGCGTAGAGAAGATACAAAACATAACAAAGCGGTGTGTGTTTGTTTTTTTGATATATTTCTTGTTTGTTCTTAGGTTTTAATTTTTTTTTTTCATATTGTGGTTTCTTTAAAAAAGAATTCCAGCAGAAGATAATTAATTAATGGAAATAAAGAAACGTCAACCTCAAGACTAAATGAATAATGTTAATTAGAGACGGGCACGCGCAGACACATTAAAAGCATTTGTTTTGTTTTTGGTTTTTATTTTATAAAATTGCGTTTTTGTTTTGTTCGTTCCAGACAACCGCAACGAGATCAAATTAAAGTCCAAATTAATATGGAAATGAAAATGAAACGAGAGGCAGACAGAAAACAGAGCAAAACGATAAATTGTCAGATTCGAATACGAATACGAGTACGAAAACGAATGCGAATACGAATGCGAATACGAATACAAACGCAACTGATGGCAGCCTCAAAACTGAAGAGCAAAAAACTTGTTGCTAAAATAAGAAAGTTTCACATTTTGCGCTGAATATATTCACATTTTCACATTTTCCATTCAAACTCATTCATTCGTGTTGTGTGTCTTGCTGTAGTTGGTAATTTCATTAGATGCCACACACACGTACACACATACAGGGGCACGTGGGCACACGCGCACACACACACACACACACACACGCACTGAAACACACTCGGACAGTCACACGCAGTTTTGTACCCACCAGTTGCTGCATGAGTATGGGAGGAGCTCGCCCCTCCACCGATGCCGCTGCCACCGGCGCCGCCGCCATCTTTGCCCGCTGCCGTCGTATCCGTAGTTTGATTTTGATTAACGACAAATGCCGAATTCTCCTCCTTGGTAATGCTCATATAATAGCACGTGTCATCCTTTTTCATGATGTGCCTGGGTCCCGGATTCAACAGTATGGTGTCCTCATAGAATTCCGGCAGCTCGGCCGGACGCACGCCCACTAAAGCGACACCATACCTTTTGTTGAGTGTGCGAATAAATACATGTGAAAATACGAAAATGAAAATATGAAAATGTTAAGCAATTTTGGCATTTTACATAAATTTGTATTTGAATGGCAAAGAAAGCGACAAGTTTTATGCCGCCCCTCGGCCCATTTCCCTCACTTACTTGCGATGCGAATGAAAACTGGCGTAGGTGAAACTTTTGCCCTCGTACTCCCCGAAGAAGCGACTGTCGCCGAGCACAATGTGATAGATTTCATTGCCCGAGCATTTGCCATAGAGACGATGCCATTCCTCCGGCGACTGTTGGCCCTCTCTGCGCAATGGGAGAAGCGAGATGATGAGGGTGAGTGGCAAGTAGAAAGTGGAAAGTGGAAAGTGAAGTGAAAAGTCAAAGGTGAATTAAGTTTCAGGTTTCAATTGTTGAGATTCTCGCCCACCCCACAACAAGCCGCAAGAATTTAAAGCGTGTCGTCACGCGGTGTTCTCTTCTCTTTTACTCTCTCTCTCATATCTCTTTCTGTCTCTCTTCCTGCTCCAGACGACTCACCACAAAAATACTAATTAGAATTCCTTACTCAACGAATGCGTCAAGTTCTACGCGGCGTATGATTAATCTGGCTTGCGTGTCGCTCACCACAATGGAAACGCGGCCTCAAATTGGCACAGCTAATGTGCCTGTGAGTGTGTGAGTGTGTGTTTATGTTTAACGTATTTTCCCGGTTTTTTAATTTGCGCCCTCGACGACAAGCGAAATTTGCATAAAACACGGTTCGATGTCAGAAACATTTGCGCATTAAATTTAATTAAAACTTGCACTTCAAATTGACGCAACGCGACATAGCGTTAATTTCCTCTGCAGGAACTGCCTCTCCTTATGGCAAGTATCGTGTCACATGCCGTGTTACACCTCTAACCGGTGTTTAAACTTGAAATACCTCGCAATTAGCAGAGCTAAAATTAAGCTTGAAGCAATGTAAACAGAACTTGTTAGCTAAGCTAAGCTGTGACTGGTAATGCTCTTTTTAGTCCTAACTAATTTGCTCAACAGTTGCAGGTCAGACCTAATGACTTAACCCAAATACCCACAGTACCGTTGCGCAAAAGAGAAAAAAAAACAACTGTATCCCATTGATATTACGCGGAACTGTGACGCATCCACGGCGCGACAAGTTGCTGACGCATGTGAGCTAACTGTTTTTACTGGCGCACGTCAGGCTGATTTTCAGTCGAATGGGTATTCCAGGAAGGGAAGGGGGTGGGGCAAGGGGACTTCATACGTACTGTCCGCGTGACGTGTGCAGCAGCAGAGTGACCAGAGTGCTGGCGCCGGGGCAGGTGCAGTTGTTGGCCAGCAGCGCGTACTTGAACTCATCCTCGCAAACCACGTGCTCGGCGAACTTCACATGCAGCTTGTGCTCCGGCCTGGCCGCAACGAATTTCCGCAGGATATGCAGCACAATGAACAATATGTGTATGCGTGTGCGTGTGTGTGTGTGTGTGTGTGTGTGTGTGTGTGGTTGTGTGTGGCACGCACAGCGTGCGCGCAAACAGTAAAAGAAATCAAATTAACTGAGGCGTGACAAAAAGCAGCTGCAGACTCAACACACACACACTCACCGAAAAATCTGCACATACTGCGGCACATTGGGCGCAAAGTCCTTGACGGCCCAGGAGCGCAGTATGGTGTGCTCGTCGGCAGCGGTTTTGTCCGCATAGTTGCGAGCTGCCAGTATGAAGCACGCCTCCGCCTCGTTCATGCGCGCCCGCGCCAAGTCGCCATCCTTCAGACACGAGCCCTGCAAAAGGCATGGCATAAGTGCCATAAGTGCCATAAGTGCCATAAGTGACATAGTCAGTAGCAGGATCGGGGATATATTTAACCCACCTGTATGTAGATGACGCGCTGCGCCCAAATGGGCACCTGTAGTATCATGCGCATGGTGGTGTCCAGCTCCATGGGACTCAGCAGCACCACATAGAAGTCCTGCAGCAACGGATGTGCGTAGAACTCGTTGAGGAAGTCCATGATGGTGTCCGCGTGCAGCGTGGTCGAACACACAACAACATGTTTCTCGCTCTGCGCCCGATGCGATGAGTAACTGCCCCCCAGTTTCTGTCGCTCCATCCAGGTGAAGGCCAGTTGCTCAAACTGCGCAAAGAGATTGGTGATGGTAGAATTAATTGAATTTCTAATGAGTCAATACAAAATGGGTTAGCTTAGCTGCAATCTGATTTACTGCAGTTTAGATTGCCTTAACTAACACTTAAATTTCAGTTACAGTTTAATCAACCTTTCGGGTGCCGCTAACCAAGATTGATTGCATTGCATTGACAGCACTTTGGGCCAAGTCAATTGCAATTTGAATTGCAGCATTAATAATTTCAATTAAATTTAAGTGCTTTGCTTCCGTTCACGCACACTCACACACACACACACACACACACACACACTCACACTCAGACAACAAATTGGTCACAATGTTGTTTCTGTTGTTGTTGTTGTTGTTGCTCTGGCTGAGCTTGTTATGGCTGGTCATAAATTTCAGTAGCGTACATTGACATGCAGCTGCCTGTCGGGAAGGGGGGGAGGGGGAAATGGTTTCGCCTGCAACCAGCGCCGAAAAGTATGCTACGAAAAGTCGCAAAAAGCGTTTGATTGATGCTCTTGTTTGGGCAACTGTCAAGCCATATTGGCCATATCGACAAACTTTTAGCACAATTGCTCGTTAATTGTCGACGCAAGTCAAATGGCCATGACTCATATTTATGTATGTTTATAGATTGATGGCCCGTAGCAGCGTTGGTCGTTGGTCTCATCTGTTAATAGTCAAATTGATTGATGGTAGCATAAAACGTGGCAGCTAAGCAGCTTAAAATTCTGTTTATCTATTTCTGCACTGCAAATATTTTCTGTCTTTAGTTGAGCCGCAGGCAGCAGATAAGCCAAAGTGGAACCAATGCATTCGCACTCACCTGCGTGGGCAACACAATCAGCGCCACACAAATCATGATGACCATGTAGAGCTGTGAGGGCCAAATGTCTGGCACCAGATCTCCGTAGCCCACCGTGGAGAAGGTCACAACCACGTAGTATGTGCTCTGAAAAAGATTCAAATGGCGATGCCCGGCACGCTGAAAATGCTGTATGCCGCACACACTAAAGAGAGAGAGACAGACAGACAGAGAGAGAAAGAGAGACAAATAGTAACATGACTGACTAATGATAGACGGCAAATCGGATCACTTACCTGGTGAACACAAGGCACAACAATGTGGCCGACAGAATGGTCAACTGCTGCGACAAAGCCGATTGTGATTTTTGCATGGCTCGATGCAGATCGTTCTATAAATAGTTCAATTGTTATAGGTAACTCTCTATTACTATTACTATTACTATTACTATTGTGCACCCACTGCGAGGTGCACAGACACTTACAAACATGTTCTCCAGCGAACGTTTGGCCAGCCAACAGTTCAGAAAAATGGGTATGAAAAGATTGCGCAGTGGCGGATGCACAATCTGCAAAATGTGAGTTTGACGGTGGGAAGGGGTAAGCATTCGTTGAATGGTCACAATAATTATTCAGAGTGCTTTCCAGCACAGAACTTACCGTTAGTGCAAAGGGTATTGTCGTTACTAATTCTAGTATAAAGTGAAATGAGAGTATTTGCTGCCATATGTTGCCCTGGAATAGGCAAGAGGACTCTTAAGTGATTTTGGTAATTAAACAGAAATTTCTAAGAAATTTCAAAGAATTCTCTGTTCGCAATCGAATCTCTTTAGAGTCAACAGCACTGGCACACTCACCTTATAACCTAGATATGTTAGAACCAAAGATTGAGTTAATGACACCATGGCCAGCAGTAATTGTAGCACCCAGAGCACTGTGGGACGATTCACCCAGAGTATTGCATCCCAGTTTATAATTGGATTCTCCCGGAAATCCTCCTCCGTCAGTTTTTCAGAAGCAAGAAACTCTGACTTATTGGCCACTTCGCAGCCATAGCTAAATGCACACGCACAACCACAAATATACCACAAATAAACACACACACACATACATAAAGAGAAAAATACAGTTAGAGTGGGGAGTATAATAAATCGGACATGCTATGACTGTCGTTATTTGTGTTTGGCCTTTTGCTTACCATGTTATATATGTTGGATTTTTATCCAATATCACACGTATTATGTAGAGAACACACGACAGTAACTTAAGAAATAAATCGGCAATTCGTATGCGTAAGCCTTGAAAAGAAAACGAAAGAGAGAGAGGGGGAAAAATGAATTTGGGTCAAGCGAGTAAATTACTTTGTTGGTTTACCTTTTCCTTTAACCTACTCATTCGGTCAGTTCCCAACGAACCAAGCAACTAACCGACTAACTAACTGACCGAAAAGCCACCCCTAGGCAGTATTTACTCGTATCCATCCACCTGTTTCCCTGTTTGTCTGTCTGTCTGTCTGTCTAACCTGTTTACCTGCACAATTATTTCCCCATTCAAATCAATATTTACTCAAGTATATTGCGTCTGCTTTGGAATGTCATTTCCGTTGTAGTTGTTATTGTTATTGCTCTTCTTACACTCGGCCTAAGAAAACTTTAATCGACTGGGTAGAATAAGCTAAGGTATTTCGTAGGTCTCGTCTCGTCTTGAGTTTGTTCAACCCGCGAGCCAATTTAATTAACCATTTATAATTAAGTTAAATAACAAAACAGTCGAGAAATTAAATGAAAATACCAAATTAATACTACTGTTTCGCTCAACTGACCCACCTCTGATTGCCCTGATTCGTGGTTGATTCAAGGGAAATACTCACTTGAACGCTGATTCTTAATGAAATAGAGTTGCAGTCTTTCTTTGAATGTGTTTTCATTCACATAGTACTCCACACGCACTCTGCAAGAGACAAAGATAAAGAGAGTTGGATAGAGACAGGTATGTAGATTGAACTTATAGTAGTACAAGGTGTATATATATCTATGTACTTATATAGTGTATGTGCTTCTGGCAATTGGATTTCAAAAGCCGATTACACAATGTTGAGCGAGTTGGCTTTTATGTTAAATAGATTGACGCATTGTGAAATTCCTTTTCCCATTGATTGAACAGCGATAAAAAGGCAATTGAATTGTCGCTGCTGCACTTGACAATTGATGCGCTTACTTATCACATTATATGGAGCATAAAACGACAGCCTCGTTGCCAACGGCAGCACGGATCGGGTGCCCGTCGACCTGCACGCCGTTTCCGTTTCCTTTCCCCTTTCCCTTTCCCCCTTTCCCCTCTTTCATTGCCAACACGCAGTCCTGCTGGCATTTCTATTAGGAAGTGTGCGCAACGAGTGTCAAGTAAGTACATATTAAAATGTCAGACTCCCGAGCGTGTTTTTGCGTATATGTGTGGGTGTGTGTGTGAGTGTGTGTGTGTGTTTGCTGCGGCACGTGGCAGCTGCCAGGCAGCCTGCACATTTGACAGTGCAAGCAACATAAGCAACGGCAACAAACTAAGGCAGATGCTGCAGCTGCTTCTGCTGGCAAGAAAAGTATCAATGACACAAGCTGGAAGCAGGCAACTTAAGGCACAACACAAAAAAAAGTCATAAAGATAAGCAGGCATTAAAAGGATCCTCAGTGGCTGAAAAACTAAGGCAAAGCTGCAGTATTAATATTTATTTTGCAATTAAAATTTATTAATATATAATAAAGTTCTAAAATTGCATTTCCTGCATGCTCAACTTCCTCCAACGCATCAGCTAGTCTCATCGCGCCATCATGCTTGACTTAACTTGCTCCACAAGTTTGCTGCTGCATTCATTCGAGTTCGTGTTGCATACTTCTTTACTTCTTTATTTATTGGCCCATCTGTAGCTGTAGATGTTGCTGTTGCCGTTGCGCGTGCAACGTGGCGTATGAGCAACAACATAAAAACGTTTATCCCACAATTGCGCTGCAGCTGACAACTTGAAGGCTAAATGCGCTGAAAATGTGCTTTAACCACACTATGGACTTATCTCTACCCTCATGTGTACTCAAGTCGTATAAGATATATACTAGATATGTATATGTATGTAGTTTATTTGGCCACAGCTCAAAGGATTCGAGTGCTGAGCAAAGACAAAAACGCCATTTGTGACGGCTAAAACACTTGACTGCTCCGCACCGGGTTCCATTGTCTGTCCAGTGGGACCAATGTCTAGGTGTCTGAATATCTCACTGGCTGCCTGACTGCCTGACTGAGTGTCTGAGTAGTTGGGACTTAAGTAATTAAAGGCGACACGCTTTAAGCGGGGACTGAGTCAAGTCGAGTCGAGTCGAGACAAAAGAGCGCATTCAATTTGACACCTCGGACCCTCGTTTGGCGAGGCGAACTACTAGACAAACGCATTGTGCTTGGCCTGTGAATATTCATGTCAAGGTTAACGCACGCACAGATAGGGCGTGGGATAAAGCGCTGTATGCCGCAATAAATGGTACCCCTGGGTAGTGGCAAGTGGCCACGTGGCCACGTGGCAATGACTGCACTGTGTGGCGAAATTAACAACACAACGCGCTAGTGACCAATCAGTTATGGCAGCGACGAGCAGTAGACGACCACTTGCCGCACTAACCGCAACGTGCTGCTGCATACTACAATCAACTCTGACCCCAGACAGACGGAAATTCGCCTTTGCCTAGCGGGTTCATTACACTCGGCCATTGAACGCGGCATCATAATTTGCAGCTGCTTATAAATTTCGTTTCTTTCTTCATCGTTGGCGGCAGCCGCAAAACTTGCAGCATTCTGAATTCACGAAATCAAGGAGCAACTTGGGGCAACCATAACACATGCAACGCAAAGGCATTGGCGAAGATGATGTTTTTTTTCTAGCATCCTCAAGGGGAACAAACAATGCCAAAGTTCATGCACAGCGTGTTGAACCCGTTGCGACTTTGATGTCGCCCGCAGCTTAAAATCAAGCCAGAACTAAACAGAATGTCAGCATATGATTAACATGGTGCAATGACATTGGGCTACAGTAGTAGATTATGGCGGCCAAAAGGGTTGCAAGTTGAGGAACCTGAACTGAGGAATACTCTGAGCTTAATTTAAATAGTTCCAGCTTACCGAGTGCAGCTCGAATAACAAGAACAAAAGGTATTTTTGCTCATAAATAAATGTTATTACGTTCAAAATTAAGGGTGATTTTTTTGAATTTTTGAATTTTTCTCTTGAATTGCAGTTTTTTTTATCATGTTTGCTTTCACTCGGCCTCGGCCACAGCTTTTGTGCGCTGCAATGGCATTTTTATTTATTTAACACGCTTCCATAATTGAGTTTTCGGGCACAAGAGTTTAAAAACCAGTTTCAATTTTTGCACAATCAATAAAGAAATGCCATGATGAACTTTACCCGTATGCAACATGAGATTCATCTGACAAAATCAATATGTATGCCATGCGATTGGGCAAGGTCATGCAAATATTTGCACAAACTTTAGAAATATAATTGCGAAAACTTATATTTCTTGCCGAGTTAGAGTTGCTTACGAAACTTGTGTGTCCTCAATTTGCGTGTGCCGAGTCGCATGTGAGAACTTTGTGCGTATACGTAATGTGAGCAAAACTCATACGCAGCAAATTTAAGTTCATCAGAATGATTGCATGCACTTGTTTGCCTCATCAAGTGTTTCCACATTCAATTCAATTTTTCGTCATGTTTTTTTTTTAAGCATTTTCGATGTTTACTTTCGGTCTTAGTCCCGCGTACTTATCATAATGTTTGCCTTGTGGCACGGCAAATTGCGCGCTAATGTGTTTTTTTTTTTTTTGTGTTGCTTCTTCATTCGATTAGGGTGCCAAATTTAATGCTGATATTGAATTTAAAGTCGCCTTTGGAGTAGGACGCTCGAGGCTCCTGCGTGAATCTGCCAGCCCGGTGGATTGTTTTACCTTTATTGATTTTTAAACGTGATTTTCCTTTTGGAACGCTTCGCTAAGATTGAGCGCTAGCTCGCATTTCTATTAGCAACAGCCAACCATGTTTACGAGCGCTCAGATTTGATTACAAAACTTGATTAAATTTCACTCAAAACGAATTTTTTTTTGTCTTGTTAAAGCACCTTTTTAAGGGCCCGCGCCCGAATCAAAGCACAACAAAGCGCTCAATGGAATACCTGACATAACAAAGGAGACGCTTCTGTTGTTCAGCCGCACGGCTTTTTTCACGGCACAAAGCCCCCGAAAAAACATACATCGTAGTTGAGTTGCCTCGATGATGAGGGCCGGGGCAAAAAGACTCTTCATCATCATCATCACGTGGCATCGAAGGCTAGTTGCCTGACTCGATGGGTCACAATCCAATTGCGAAATGCTTGGCTGCCAGTCTCAACTGGTTTATTGCGTCGCTTGCAATGGAGAAGATGATGTAGTTGTTACTGGTGAATGGGAAATGCTCGTTGGACTTGCTTGGATCATTAAAGCTGGCAGAAGAGCATCGTGTGAATAAAACAAAAGCGCGTGCCTCTTAAAATCAACCCAGAACTGTTTTGGTTGTGCGTTAAGTGCTCGACGAACTGCACAAGCGTTTGCCATTGCCCAAGGCTATTCGCATTGATTGTGGCTCATAAAAAGTTAAGAGCTCTCCCCCTGCATCTGCCCCTGCTCCGGCACTCGCCTCAGTGCGCACATAATTACACCCAAACTGCGATGAAAGTCGAGCAATGAAGTTTTTATAATGTGCACAGCGAGAGGACGAAAAGTTGAAGCTAGTTGCAGTTCAGAGTCAAAGAAAATGCACAAAAAACATAGCACACTTTTCTGCGCCAGCAATTGGCAAGCTCATTGCAATTGCGTGCTGATTGAATGACTTTCTGCGAATGCGTATTCAACGACTCGCTTTGTAAATTGCAATTTATATTTTCGATAAAGGCAGCATATACCGTATAGTATATGCACAACATAAAAACTCAATAACTCACTGGGCGATTTCATGACTGAACTATAAATAGCTTTTCCCCAAAAATAAAAGCACACAAGAGACGCTTGAAAGCCCGACTCCCTCCACTATTTTCTCTCACTCTCTATGCGAGTGTTGGGTGCTTTTAGTTGGCGTTTTATTAGATTTGATTGCTAATGGCAATCGAGTTATGATTGCTACTTAAATGCTTTTCTATTTTCTATTACATTTAGTTAAGGCTCTCAGCTTTAAAATCAATAGAACAAGAATTGAATTAGCTACAACGCTGCGTATACGTAATTCGATTGTACGACAAGCTAGACAGCTAGCATCCATCCACCGTGTATTGTGTACATACATACCTGGGTATACGATCGTAGGAGTCCCATGATGACAGACAATTGTAGGACGAGTTGCGACTGTTGCCGGCCATATTGCATAATAGATGATCCATTGGCCAATCGTTTTCAATTGGCTATCACACGCACAAGCCACACACAAACTCAAACACACACATTAATATTTTAAGTTTATAACTTTTGCTAGATATGTTTGAACTGATACGAACTGTTTGCGGTTTTGGGGTTAGTAAGAGAATTTCGCGTGCGACCTAAACAGGGCTTTTAGTTTAATTGCCTCCGATTGGGGCATATTGTGAGTGCAGTTCGCTGTTATCGATATTTGATTGATGTGTACTGCGATGTATGTATGAATACAAGCATCCGCATATACATATATACAAAGTCCCATAGCAGCTCCAATATGTTAACTTCGTTTCAGTTGCCTCAGTTACTTTAGCTCAGCCAGCGCTTTAAATAATTGATTCGCCATCGACGTGCGTTAGTTGCAGTCACTAAGTTTGGTACTTGAGCGAAATGCTGCCAAAAACACAAACACACACGTAGATAGACACACTTTAAGACAGTTGCCCGACAGTTCCGGAGTTGTTACAGATGCTTCAACTCTAATCAAAATTGATTGCCTGCCTGCAATTAATTTCTTGTTTGAACACGCAATTCAGAACGCTGCATGACGTCCACTGGGTCACACACACTCTCACACCCATAGTGATTTACACATGATTTCTGTTCTCTTTGTATGTGTGTGTGTGTGGGTGCGTGTGCGTGTTCAGCGACACTTGTTTGCACTTCGCTCATTTAATAAATTTATTGACGCCCCAGAAAAGGCCTTGAAACGAGCGCGTGAAACGAAACCGCTCCATTGCATAGGCCCAATGACACCAGCTGAAAGCAGACACTAGCGATTAATCTTGAAGAGATGCGTGGGAAAACGAATGGGAGAAACTTTAGTAGAATGCGCTTAAATAGATAAACTTAAAACGCAACTTAAAGTCCCCAGCGATTAGTTCGTTTGGAGTCCGCCAAATCCCTTGAAGAGCTCAAACTGAAATAAGTTTGCCTGCCTAAGGCCGCTCTAGTTAATCACAGCTCAGGCTGTGCTATCATTCAACTCCACTTTTTGCCACATTTGTTTATTTAAATAATTTGACAGAAATTTAATTTGCTGCTTGCTGTGATTTTTGCCCTTATTCTGTCCACATTTGGGTCACACACGCACTCAATTTATTTTTATCGATGGAATTAACCCATACGCTGTATTTATTTGTCAAGGTAATTTTCAATGTGTATAAAATATAATAATCATAATTGCATGTCACATAAATGTAACATGTTTATTTTTAATTGCCATTTAATTGTGCATCATTTTCAATCTGTGGCAATAATGCGCCTAGATGCACAGCAAATTAAATTTTTAACAAGAAGAGGTTCGAGGACTTTAACAAATATTCGTACATTTTTCATAGCATACTTTTGCGGGCCACTTAACTGCGCCTGGCTTTGCCTTGATGCTGTTAAACTGGGCACGTAGCGCAGACAATTTGCCACAGCAACAGCAACTGCCACAAGATGACAATGCAAATTATTTGATTTGTCTTGATTTTTGACACTCAGCGCGACCACTAAGCGAATTTGATGTAGCTCAAATGTCAAAGCGTAGACAACGCTGACGCCGCCTCGTTGTCAGACGTCGCACTTGGAGTCGAAACAATGGCGACTAAGTGACATATTGACAAATGACTAAAGCACTGCCAAGTGAAATCAAAACGCAAATGCCGCAACGCCACAGACTGCTTTCAATTTGTCCAGATTACAATAATTTTCTGTCTGTGTGTGTGTGTGTGTGTGTGTGTGTGTGTATACGTAAATGTATCAGGACATTTGCTTACTGATGGCCAATGGCTAAGCAACATTTTGTGGTTTCTCGGCCATAATGGATTTTGGCACACTGTTTAAGCCCAGACGGTGTGTGGAGGGACAGGCTTTAATGCCAGCCTTATGCTCTGCTATTTTTCAATTTAAATTTCTGTCTCAAGCAGCTGCACTTAATGGCCACTGGCCCAGTTGCGATTTCAATTAAAAATAAAAAAAATTTAATCACTGCCCGCGCATTTGTCCTCGAAGTTATTTGCTAGCAAGGACACGCATCGATTTGAAAATGTCCTCATGCATATTTAAGGAGGCTGCTTTGTTGGCAACCCGCAAAACAAAAACCCAAACATAGATTGTAATTTGCATAGCTTCTGCAAATAACACATACACATACTACGCCTCCCACACATTAACACACTCAATCCGCATACACACATGCCTTGTCAATGGCTGAATAATTGATGAATTTCCTGTGATTAATTGAAGTGCTTTTTGGTTTTGATAGCTCAAGTATGACACGAACGACCGAACTCTCCAGATCCGACCACACACACACACACACACAGCGCGTATCACGTATACGACGTGTGCTTATGTTGTTGAAAAGTAGCTGCTGTCTCGGCTCGTTGTGTGACTTTTTGTGGGCGCTGTCTCTGCTCATTGTCTTTGAGCAATTATCAAAAAATGGTTTAACATCGCTGAGTCAGCAAAGAAAAGGTGAACTGTCAGCCACATAATTGTCTTGCTTTACCTCCTTGCTTCGCCTGCCAGGCATGCTCCACGATGCATCATGCACTGAAATCATATCAATCATGTCGCGGCTTGCACTTTGCACGATTGCAGTTACACAGCGAGCAGCAGAACCAGAAGTTAAATTGCCTGGCTTACCTTATTTCATCTTCCACTCCTTCTCTAGCGACATCACACGGCGTATGAGTTATTTGTAGATTACCCTGCACGACAGTTAATTTTAGAACAAATGTTGTCTGTGTGCCATGTCATAGCTCATTAGTTTTATCGATTCGTTGGCTGTGGCTAATGTCGACCCACCTCAGATGAGACAGACCGACAGGAAGGGGCAGACAGACAGACACACCGACGTGCGAGCATTAAGCACGCTTGCAAACAATTTAAATTTTCATCAACTTCAGAGCGGAGCAACGAACCCTCTGTGAGCTGGGCCTTGTTGCCAAGCAAATTCCCCAGATTATGCCGGATTGTGGATACTCCAATTGCAACTACAAAGCAAACAAATCAATTTGGCTGCCTTCTGATTGTTGTGCATAAAATTTAAATATTTTCTAGCTGTTCCATTTCATTGTCTCGACACTGGACAACTGAAGGCATCTCTCACTGGTTCACTCTCACTCACTCGCTGACGCTCCCTGTCACGCTCTCTGTCTTTGGGGCCTTTGTTTCGGCTGCCATTTGCATACACAAGGAGAGCAAATGGCTTAATTCGGGCGCTGAAGCGGTGACCTTTACAGTTGCCAGTTGGCAGCGCAGGAAGTCCAAAAAGACGTCACAGTTCGTGAACCCGCAATTCCGTTTGCTCTTTTACTCCTTTCCTTCTTTCCCTTTTTATGCTCGGCACGCATAAATGTTGCTTAAAAAGCCGGGCTTGAGCAGTTGCAGCTGTCAAACGTTGGCTGACAGAGCTGACCCTATAAGAATCGTTTCGCACTGGCAGCCCCTGTGTAAACCGGGCAGAGTATTCTGTGGCCTTGCAAAGCTCCACATCAACGCATGCTGATTTATTTGCTTGCTCGCTCCGCATGCCTCGCAGCTTTGTTTTATGATTTGTGCACAGCTCACTCAGCTTTATGGCCGGACTCTGTTTTATGTGCTGCACATAAATTGCAAGGGCTTTATATATATATATATATATATATATATATACGTATGTACATGTATATGTACATATATTTATGTGCGTATGTGCATATTATGAGCGTTTGATATTCGGATGGGCTCCCATTCATTGTCTTGTTTGTCTTGTGTTGGTTGCACATTTCTCTTTGATGTGCTTCCCATTCTCCTTCACTGCACTGCATTCTGCTGGGAATGCCAAATATCGAAATTAGCATTACGCAGAAGCAGCTGGGAAGGGGCAGACAGACAGAGGCACAGAGGGGAGACACATTGATATTTCCCACGCCCAATTTCCAAAATAGGCAGCGGCATGAATAACTTGGGCAAGTTGCGTGCCAGCTTGTCGGCTTGGCAAGCAGCCAACAATTCAGAGGGGCTTCGGGGGAGGAGAACAGGCAGCACGCCTTGGCTGGGAAAATGCGCAACAGTTTAAAGTAGGCGTCAATCGGCAGGGTGCGACTTTTGTCAGGCCAAGAAGGAGGGAACGTTCAACAAGAGAACAAATAGCAAGAAAAATGTTGACAAACATTGGACTTGGCCACTTGACCCACCACTCTCGTCCACACCCTCTGCTAGCCAACTGTTGCTGTTTAGCATACGCGAGAATCATATTTAATCGTGCGGAAGCAATCGATGCTCGTTAAATGGGCAATTTACACAAATGACGTCATAAGAAGAACGACGAAATGCTTAAGGCGAACAAGGGAACCCAAAGCCGACCACATAAATCAATGCTGCAAACTTGGCCGAAACCGCACGCGACCCATCACAATCAAAAACGGGAAAAAGAAGAAAGAGAGACAAGAAGAAATATGTGTAAACTGTGAGCAAGAGTGGAAAAGCAACTTGAACGCGAAGTGGAACTGGAACTGAGGCTCGCAGAGTAAGCAGCAAATTTATCACTTGAGCAGCTTAATGGCACTTGGCAAACAACGAGGCGAACAAGCGAACAGGCGAACAGGCAAGCACACAAAAGCGCATTACAAAGCGTTTAGCAGGCTTTTCCTTCATTCGCCTTCATTCGCCATTCTTTACTCTTCATTTCTCAGCTCTTTTGTTTTGCGCCCGCTTTATTGCCGCTGTGCGTGCGTTTAAGTGTAGAGCCAGCGAGTATGTAAAACTAAAATGACCAACAATACACACACACACACATGCAGACAGCCATACTTAGCGGGTCTTAAGTGATTGTTTATGAGCCTGGCGAAATGAAGTCATAAGCGAATGGACACTGAGCCCATTAGAAACACAATAAGGGCAGCATTTCCCTTAGACTTGAGCTCGTTAAGAACTGCATGTGATAAGCATAAACCATACGTAGTTTAACGGGCCAAGATGAAAAGCATTTTAGATGAGGCAATTCGTAGCCACAACTAAATGAGGTAGGAAAACTAAGCAATTTCCATTTTGAAAATTTGACATTTTCCTGTAATTAGAATAGCAGCTCAAACAGCCGGGGATGAGCTCGATAAGCTTACTCTGTGGTTCCAAAGTAGTCTTGTCTCTGCATGCGTGTGTGCGCGTGTATGTGTGTGTGCTAATATAAATGCGCACACATTAAAAATGTTCACTTGTTTCTTGTTTTTGCTTTGCAGGCCAAAAAGCAATTTGCAATTTGCATGTGCAAAATTTTTGGCTGAATGCGAAGCTGCCATCAAAATTGTTTGTCATTTATGTGCAAAGTGACAACTGAATTTCATATCTATGAGTGCGAGTGTGTGTATGTGTGTGTGTGTGTGTGTTTCGCAGCTGGTGGGGGGCTTAGAATTATGTGCCAAATTAGCTTATTTGACATTTCAATGAGCAAATATTTGCACAAATACACAAACACGAAGAGGAATACGCGAGCGAAGACGTGTAAAGTGTGTTTCACGCATCGCTGCTGCGTGTTTTCATATGTACTTAAAGCACGTGTGGGTGTGTGGGTGTGTGGGGGTGTGTGTGTGTGTGTCCTTGAGTGCCCGAAATGGCGAGCTGTCAAAGCAAAAACAAAAATGGCTCTTTAAGCACAGGCATTTCTACTCGCGGCGTATTTATTTATCTGCGCTTGTCAGTTAATTTCCGTTCAAGTAGCCATTAAAACAATCATTGCGGCGCTTAGGCGCCCACACCCACACCCTAACACACAAACACATACACACATGTGGTGATGTTGATGTGACAAGCGTCGTTTTTATGGGTCGCCATTAACAGCTCGCAGCTTATTGTCAGAGCGCAGCCATTTAATAAAAATGACTGAATCCAAGTAAAATAACTCAATTACACGGTCCAACATGGACTTGCACCGCGACTCGTTATGTCAACAGTCAAGGGTCGAGGGTCGAGGGTCGAGGATGTGTTGCGGTCTCTTGGCTAATTTTCGCCTTCAACGGAATTCAATTATCCCCCTCGGCTGTGCTTTGTCTTTAAACGTTGTTGATTTTGCCTTAAAGAGCCTCGAACCATTGACTTTTGCTAGCTTCATTTGTTTATTAATACGAACACACTAATTTGTGTACATACAGTATGATGATATAGTATTTCTGGGTGTGTGTGTGTATGTGTGGGCACAGTCATAAGTTATCGACTGCGGCATGTGGCACGTGTTAGCTTGCTGTGGCTGATGTTGCTGTTGCTGTTGATGTTGACTTGCAAAAGTTAAGATAAGTTTGCAACTCTTAATTCCATGCTAAGTCAATTTGTCAGTCAACTCGACACATAACTCGAAGTGGCAGCAAATTAAGAAATGGCTTAAGCTGTTACTGTAACTGAAACTGAGGCAACTAACAACCCAACTAGCTTGGAACGCGATAAGGTGAATCACAGTTATCAAAAAGTTTAGATCACTTAAGCTGTGAGCAGAAAATTTTAAATTAAACTTCAAAGTTTCAAAAATAGCTTAGTTAAGAAGTTTATACATTGTTCTTGTAAATATGTATTACTTTTTAATTTAATTTAATTAACTAATTAATTAAGTCTTTTAAATACATAATATAATATATAAGTTTTATATATTTTCATTTTTATCATCGAAATTGGTTTCCAGTTTGGAATACCTTTCACAACCGTCGTATATACACTAACACAGAAGCACAGACACGCACACTTGCACAGCCGGAATGGTTCAATTGATCAAATGCCCAAGATGCAAACTGCTTTAACTGCTTTATTTTGGTACTAAAAAGGACGAGGTCCTGTATTGCTTTCGTACGCGTCGGCACAGGAATAACGACTGAGCCGACGACACGAACTTGGCCCACAGATTGCCCATGCTAAGTCAAAGAAACTCACCACATTCCTTGCTGTGGTGGGTTTCTAACAGCTGACGCACCGAATGGCGCCAAAAGCCGGCAAAGCATTTGTTTATGTTTCGTACGAATAAAATAAGAGAAACAAGCATACAGAGAGTGACAGAAGGAGAGAGAGAGAGCAAGTAGAAAAAGCTCATCAGCTAAGAGAGGCGTTTAACAGCGTAAGAGCGAGTCTGCTGTTAACTGAAAGCTTCGAAGTATGGTTTTAATGCAAAGGGTTATAGAAAAGAGATTTGAATATGCGCTTAAGTCAAGTTGAAAGTAAGACAAAAGCAGCGTTAAATAGAATAGATATATCGCTTATACGCAGCGTTGAACCAACTCAATTGCTTACAGAAAATCATTGATATGGTTGAGGCATAGCTGAACACCCTAAACTGCTTCACTCGATATTAACTGAGCCAACATTATGCCCGTTTCGGTTGTACTAAGCTGGCTTTTATAAATTTGCTCTCAATTTGCGGTTGGCATGGGCAAAGGCTCCGGCACTTACGTACCTGTTGTCGACCTTATAAATGTGTTCATATTAAGCGCACCGACTTGAGCATGGGCAAACAATTTAACCTTTACCTCGACTTGACAATGCCATCAATCATTTGACCTGGCAGCCATCATTTCGTTTTGTAGGCAATCTCACAAGCGCTTATCCCTTAACCTGAAGCCCGGCACAGCCACAGGCGGAGCCCACAAACTACCAACTCATTCAGTTGCCCGACCTGCACACTTTGCATTAACTGGGATCCCTTTTGTTTGTCTTCTGATAAAAGCCCATCCAAGTTATGCCAAAACGCACTCGAGCGTCTTTGGAGCGAATACTACATGAAATATTTATGCGGATGTGTGAGAATAAGCCTAAAAACCAACTGATTAAAATGCGGCAGTGCCGACAGCGACCGAACAGGTTCATTTGTGTGTTTGATAAAGGTTCCTTTTCCGTCCCCCGACCAGTCCGCTCATTTGTTAAACGGCCCGTGGGCGGTACCATATCACTTTCTATACTGTCGATAATCAATCATATTACAAAGGTAAGGTAAGACTACGACCACTGTGTCACCTATTTGCATTTGTGTTGTTGGACCACAAAGGTTTTTCTGAAATTGTTTTTTTAAACACAAATTGAACCATTGAAATTAATTAACAAGCGTTCTATAAGCTGACGCGTCCATCAGATGGCTTAATTTAATTAAGCGGGGATTACCTGAAGAGCCGTCTTTAAATTCAAGTATTCCCCTCTGCAAACTTTTTTGTCTCTCACCTCAGCCGTGTGACAGATGTATAAACGAAAGCCCGCAAAGTTTTCGCAGCTTCTTGGGGAAATAAACTTGACAACTTTTTCGGCCACCCTTGGCACATATATTTTATTGGTCTGTGTCGGTCTGTTTGGGCCATCCATGCGATTTACTTGGACAATGCAAAACAACTTGACTGAACTCAACTTGCTTTCGCGTTCTGTTGATAAGGGTCTGTCTGCTGGGATATAACGTTAGAATACGCATAAAGTGCCTTCAATTTGGCTTAAGAAAACCACGACATTGGGATTCATCAAAAGCAATCGTAGCCCAATTTAATTTACCTAAAATAACAAATAAATATTGAAATACCGTAGAATATAACACTGCAATGGCTGCTTGGCGTAAGGTATTTATGGATTACATCTGCGGGACATCATCCTGCCAAGTGCAATAGCAAAATGGTGTGATATTCTGGGTATGTATTGGTCTATTGTAATCTGCTGTTGTTGGATCACTGCAAGTACAAACATTAGAGGAATTCGAGATGCGTTGCGATTATCACTTACGCGATGTTTTGCCAGCAGATATCCACAAATTCCACCGACAACAAATGTAAGTGCTCGCTGCATAGTAACGTTTTTTATATTCGTTAAGGGATTTTTAGAATTTGAATTGTAACTGAGAAAAAAGCCAAGGCAGAATAAAAGCCAAAGGTGTGAAAGCTAAATTAAAGTAGACTACGTTCGAGAAAAGTCAACTCACTTGGACTACATGTACATAGATTGATAATTTGATACCATTATTTATTAAGTTTCTCACATTAATATTTAAATTTCAAATCATTTTGAATCTGACATGCATCTTTTAAATCACTAGCAACGGCGTTTACATAATAGCAAGCCAGTGATGACGCCCAGAGCGTATGATATAACGACACTCATGGTTGAAAATCTTAAATTACCGGAAATTCTGCGTAAAAGGAACATAATTATTAAATTAAGTTTGAACAAAACTGCAGTTCTTACTCAGGTAACTTGGTTTAGATGTTTCGTTTTGTATACATATGTACATATATCTAGACTTTTAATACAAATATTTTGGGTAGCGCGATAAATGCAAAGTCTACTGTTTAGAAACAAAACTGTCATTGAAGTATCATTTTTTGTAAGTGCTTTGGACTCAAGTTGCTAGTGTCTCGCGATCCAGTAGCCAAGAAGAATACCACAAATCAACGTTAAAATGGGAACCATGTTTTTGAATTATTAAAAATTTGTTTAAAGGTTGATACAGATCTAATATTGAGAATCGAATATGTTAGAATGAAATTTTTATTTTATTTGGTAGAGGAAAAGGTAACCATGTCGACAGATTTGCTTTAGCTTGCTGAATTTAACCTGAATAAAGTAAAGCCAACTATATACTTCTGAGTCTCATTGACTATATATTTTAAATATGCATATTTTATTAGAAGTTGTTACACGTCTTGGGAAATAATATTGTTTACAGTTTTCTCTTCATGGGCCACAACGGCGATTACACAACATAAGACCTGTGACCAACCCCAGTATGTATGCTATCAGATGAACCATGGCTATAGATCGTCCCTTAACTGGATTGCTTCAAGATTTCGTCCTTAAGAAAATTGAATGCGATTAGAACCAATAGATTTGCGAATGTCAGATTGTACTCACAAATGTCCATTCAACTCTAAGAATTTGATTAATAAATTTGGCGAATTTTCTGCATAGTAAAATAATTTTTTATCCACATGGAGCTTACGATGTTAACAATATGAATGCTGAGTTTACTGTGAGAAAAAAATCTTTACTTAACCATTAAGAAAATTTCTCTCGAAGCTTTTGAAACCCCATAAGAATTTCTTAAGAGTGAACGCCAACTAAATAGCCCAATACACATCCAAGTAAAAATGTAAATAGCCAGTCACAATCCATGATATTTTTATAAATAATACAAATAATTTTTTTTTTTAATTTTCAAGTGTTACTCAAACTGGGAGTTTCTGAATACTACAAACAAACAAACCAAAATGGCGTGCCTACTTGTAGTTTTATATTTAGGAAAGGAATACTGTGATGATAAAAATGATTGAAATCATCTTAAAGGATTATCTTGGGGCAATTTTTAGTTTTAATTACCAAAAAGCTCACGTTCGCCCACATTGTGATCAAACTGTTAAGTTCAACTATAAATTTTCATCAATTTATCTTTTTTATTCCCTTTTACTCTCTTTTTTTTAATTTTTTCTTTAACACTTTAAAGCCACCGACCATTGATTTATATCCCGTAAAAAAACTTTATTTGGCTGACAAGATTGAGCGGATATGTGTACTTTTCGTTTATAACATTTCACAAGATTTTTAGGTGAAACACAGCTGATAGCCAACTGAGATAAGAATTTAAAATGTCAAAAATATATATGCTTATGTTATGGCAGCTTCATTTCACATAATTTGCTCTATGTGCTCAAATTTAGACTAAATTCCGTCGGACTCTTCAAAATTTTTTTTTATTTCATTTTGGATTTTTTCTCTCAAAATTTATTAGTTTTAAAAGTCTTGCGATGTGCAAAAGAGACAAAGATGCTTGCAATCCCTCTTGTCGGCCACCAGTTCAACGGCCAACATGTCGACCTCAACCGTCTCTACTTCAAAAGCTGAATTGTGTTGCCTGTAATCGACTCTTCTTCTTTATTGTTGGTGCGTTCTCAGCGGCGATCTATGCAAAGATTCAAGAAGACGCCAGGGCGGAAGCCAACAAGGATCCCAAGCAAAAGGAGAAGGAAAGGAAGGAGAAAGAAGAAAAAGAGAAGAAAGAAAAGGAAAAAAAAGAAAAAGAGAGAAAGGCAAAGGAACTGAAAGACAAGCAAGACAAAGATAAGGCTAAGAAAAAGTAGTTGTTTTTCTTTTGCTTCGATATCGGTAGCTGCTATGAGTCTTTGAACATTCGTAATATCTATGCGGAATTCAAAATTATATTTTATAAGCTTAATTCAGTTATTAGTGTTCCGAATTTCGTATACAATTTAAGGGAAACGAGGGAAAATTGAGAACTAAATTCCATTCTGGTTTTTGACAAGATCGACGAAAAGGAGTTCTAAACAACATTACATCAACGGAGCGGAATATACGATATGAGCAATACATAAAGGAAAGTTTACCGTCAATATATTTCAATTTTATGTAACAATAAAAGTGGAAAAAAAAAGCGTTTGCATTTATACAAATTTAATGTTTCCATTACTAAAATTTTACATATGCATTTGTGATCTGATCATCCAACATTCTACCTGCAGTGATCGCATTGAAAGCCATGCTAGTTAGCCAGAAGATGACACATTTGTACATGAAACTTCTGGGTATATTAGTTCGACATTCAATTTCATTCACAGTGGGTGCATGCGTCATTGCGTTTTATGCTTTCGTATTTTCAGTTGCGGTGTTGTGATTTGCCTTTTATTTCTTCTTCTTCCCCTTCTCCTGAGTTTCCAATAGCAATTGGGCCAGTCCGATTCCGATGACAAAAAATATAACTCGATTACATGGTAAACAGTTCATGCGTGAGAGAATCGATGATCTGCAGCCACGCCTCATTTTGGTGGAGACAAAAAATTTTTGGCAAGGAAAAACTGGTTGTATGATATGTTTGGATGATGATTTTAAACTGAATAATATTCCCCTTACGAGCCTTCATAGCTTTAGTCAGAATTTTGTTGTTTTATGCTTGGGTAATGTGATTTAAAATAAAAAAGAGATACGAAATTAATTCAATTATTATTTTTTTTTTTTTTTTGTATGCCCAGAAGAAAATCAATGAAGAAAGACTTTGTAATTAGCATCTTTTGGTAAATTGTGCATCATATTTTCTGTCAGCAAAACACATCAAGGTCAAGTACAAGCTTAATATAGTATTTTCGATTGCTTACAGCACGAAAATATAATACAATTTACATTTTTAGCATTTTAATTAAAAAGAATATATCGTCCTGCAATTTTAGTTCTGTTTTGCTCTCTCTTTCCATAGCATTCGCTCCATATAAAGTATTCAGGAGACGGTGTTAATGCAAACAGTTCCAAATGACCATTACTTCTTTTTACCCTTCTTATCGTCAATTTCGGGAAATGTTTTCTTATACCATGCGCCGACCAAAACACCAGCAATAGTAGCCGAAATGCGTTCACACCACAGATGCATCTTGGGGTCGGAAGTATAAGGACTACTAAAACTTATGAATTTTCTATATATTTATATTTTTGAGCAAATTTCGAATTTGTTTTCTATGGTTCCAAAAAGAAGGAGAGACTAACTAACTCAGTTTATAAGCAGATTCTTCATGGAATGCTACATACTACATTCCTTCCATTCATGCTACAAATAAATCAGAGCCTACTTGCCTTAGTTATGCAGAACTTTAAGCAATGGAAATGATTCTTCGGCCTATGGCTCATTCAGTGAGGCTAAGTCTTTAATGTACGAATGTTATCGCAGTTATGCCATCAGCCTCTTTTTCGGTTCACATTATAATTTAATTTGACAATTGTGCTACGTCAAAATGTCACAAGTCGACAGAGCTGGCTTCTGGCTGTCGAGTTAGGAGTACCTACGTCACATACGTACATTTATATGTATATGTGCCTTAAGCCACATACACTTTACAAAGACGCCAGTTAGCATGTCAGAATAAGGCAGAAATTAAAGATTAATTCTTAATCAAAACCCCCCGCTGCAGTTGCTCTACCAAAGCACAATGCTTTGGCCTTGAGAATGTATTTAATAAAGTGAATATTTGAGATTAAATAATATATTCATTTTTTGACCATCGATTTTTACAAAATATGGTATATTAGGTTTGTCGAAATAAGTGTAGCAGGCAAAAGGAACCGACCACATGAACTGTATATATTCTCGCTTAGTATTACTAGCCAAGTCGATTGAGCCATGTCTGTCTATCCGTCTGACCGTCTGTCTGTCCGTCAGAGACTAAAATAGCTACAGAAAAAATAGCTACACCAAAATTGGTAAAAAAAAATTCATATGGGTCACAAGCTGTCAATGTTTTTTTTTTTTAATTTGAGCCACGCCATCTTCCGCTTCCCCAAGTCAATCAACCCAAATAGCAAGCGTAATTCTTAAGCCACAGTTTTCAGTTTATAAGTATCACTACCCAAACCATCGCTGATAATTTGATTGGATAATAAACATAAATGTTATTTAAGTAAACGTTTCCGGTACATTTGAACTGCAACACGTAAGAGCATCTGTGGTTAAGTGGGCTGAGTGGCGGACTACGAAATCAATAGTTTTATGGCGCTGCGGGTTCAGTCAGTTTTTAAATTCTGAACTTTTGCATGAATTTGGGAAATCCATCGTCTTATACAGTCGAAACTTAATTGTTTTATATAGAATTATATATAGGATTAAATTAAATAATTATTTTCCAACATATACTTAAGTAAGTCTTATTACTCTCCCGAAAGTGTATACGATTTTCAAATCGTCACTGTGAATGCTTTGCTCTGTTTTGTAACAAATTGTGCTGCGGTTGTACATCATAAGTTAGCAGGTTGCCTTGTGTATTACACAAAAGAATAATGCCAAAGTAATATGTATGTTTCATGAGCAAAGGCTACGAGTGCCACGACGAGTACTCGCACATTTCACTCATGAGTGTGAGAAAGGCAGCTGGAATTTCTAAACTCATGCGGTCGGTGGCTGTGGCGTTGGCTGAGCCCCAGGAGCACAGAGCAAAGAAAAACAATCACAGGTAGCTGGCAAAAGTTGTTCAATTGCAAGCACGTATGTGTATTGCTGTTGTTGTTGTTATGCTGCCTTCAACAATGTAATCGTAGCACACACACACACACACACACACAAACACTCACCTGCCCTGGGGAGACAACTCAAATGGTAGCGAACTCACCTTGGTATCTGCAGCGCAATCTCGTCCAGGCTGTCGGATGGACTCATTGGCGTGCGCTCGAAGAGGCGCGAGGGCGCCAGCGTCAGGTGCCCAGTGGAGTCGCTGACACATTTGAAGACCTTGGCGCCGCGCCGCTGGCGCTGCTGTTGGCGCTGTTGTTCGACGCGTTTCTTGCGCTTGTTCTCCTCGGCACGCTGGAGATTATGCAAGCGAAAGAAGAACATTGACATTCTGCTGGGCGGTTGGTTAACGGGAATGGATGACGGTGAGGGGCTTGGTAGGGGCGTAAAGCGTTAGGGTAGCCGATGAGTCGAGTTGCAGGGTGAATCGAAGCAGGCGAACAGGTTGATTTGGTTACTTTTTTTTTTTTTTTCGTTTTTTTTTCGTTTTTCACAAATTTTGAATTGAGTTTTCGACGCGTTTGACGTGGTGCACATTGTTGTTGTTGTTGTTGTTGTTGTCAACGTTTTGATTGATGTTACGAGTTAATTTAGTAAAGCATTTCGTTGTTATTGTTGTTGTAGTTGTAGTTGGATTGATTGTTGCAATTACAATCGGTATAGAAAAGAGCATGAATTATGCAAAACGAATCATATTTTGATTTAAGCACAGTCTGTGTTTTTGTGTATGTAGTGTGTGTGTGTGTGTAATTTTGGGAGCCATAACTCAACATGCTTACAAAGTGTGCATGCGGAATGCAAAAAGCAAGCAAAATCATAAATCGAAAAGCAAATCAAACCAAAATGATATGTCCCCGGGGACGTAGCAGCAGCCGAGAGGAACCAACTTCCGGCAGCATCAATCAAATCTAAGCGTCATACAAACTGATATAGAAGGCATGCCAAATTGATAGAGAAAGGGAGAGAGATGAAGGGGAAGGGAAGATCAGTACAGTGAGTGGGGAACGGACTGCATAGCTGGACAGCTGGACCGGAAATTGAAATGTGAACAGCATTTTGTAGAGCAGCTTTTCTTCTTTAAAGCGATATCTCTCTCTGGCCCTCCAGCCTCAAACGGAAATGAGGGGAAATTTTGGCATTCGCACGCAGTTCATTACTCGGCCACAAAGCCAGCTCCGGGCAGGAAAATCAATTGGCGAAAAAGCCAAAAGGAGCATTTCGAGCATTGATTGATTACGCGCTGATCAGCTGGCAATCAGGCGTTAAGCAAATACCGAAAACACATTCACACACACACACACACACACATAGACCACTTGTCATCAGCAGCAACAGACTTCCGTTCAATTAGACAACAGTTATTTATCCTAATGACAACGGTCTCGGTACTCACAGCTCTGCTAATGAGGGGGTTGTGGGATGGGTTGATGGTTGAAGCGAGCCGAGACGAGGCCGACTGTCAAAAAATAAATTAATCGAAATTTACATAAATTTACCAAGGACACTGTCAGGCGTCGTCTGCACCAATACCAATACCAATCGAAGTACAATACGTCCCAAGAACTTAATTACCAATTGTGCGTGTACTTGTGTGTGTGTATGTACAAGGGAGAGAGAGAGAGAGAGCGAACGTGAGAGAGACAGAGAGTGAGAGAGAGAGAGAGAGAGAGAGAGAAGAGGAGAGGAAAGAGAGGGAGGTGGAGGACGGGAAAGTCAATAAAACGATTTAAAGTGGTTCTATATTATTGCAGACTGTGCGATGCCCTGCCTGGAGTTAAGTTGGGATACCTACACGCTACATTAAATTTGATAAATTAATAAAAATTAAACAAGTTTCAATCAGTCTCATAATCATAGAATTTTAACTATTTAACAAACGCATACAACTCTGTCTGTTGCTCCGCCAACTACAGGGTATTGCAAACCAAACACTTTGCATCATCATTAGCTCCCCGAGGGCGACAGCACTTTGTACAATTTGTTAATTAGCCAAACTCTGCTTGTCTTTAATGGCTATATAATCGCACCAAGCTTTGCTATGATTTCGGGGGGAACCAAGCAAGCTGAAGTGCGAGTGGCAAAATCAAGGATTAACACTTAGCCAAATTGCTTTAAAGAAAATTGAAAGATTCATTGAATTGAATTTTAACACTGTGTATGATCAGCATGAATAATTTTCAAAATTGGCTGGAAAATGTCAGCTTGTTCATCTAAGGACACGGAACGACTACAGCATCTACGCCTGAAATTTTGCTTGGAACTAAAGTAAATGCATTTTATCGCTTGTAAAGCAGTAAGCTTGACTAACCGACTTGGTTGCATGACTTTGGCAATTGTATACAGTATAATTTAAGCACATAATGAGATCGGTTTGGACGCTCTTCGCGCTGTCTTCGGCTTTGATATCGTGCAGCACATCACTTCGTAAGCTCTCTAAAATATATTCTGCATCAGATATTCAATTATTTTTCTTTACAGCTGATATGTGCAACATTCGTGTATTTGTATTTCAAGCACGCATCACTTGTGCTCCACTTCAGAGCCTTTGGGTGCTACACAAAGGAAAATGTCAAAAGGGTTACACATGCATCAAGGGATATAGTACGATGCAAGAGTGTATGAAATATTGCATAGAGAAGCCAAAACAACTAGAAACCTTGAATATTTCAATGCCAATTTCAACTGCAACAGAAGATATTTTCAAGTCAGATCACACTAGGGTGGTAACTAGAAATGAAACAAAAATTATGGAGAGAGCAATCGCATCAGATGATACAAATGAAAGGAGAACCAGAAGACCGAGAATAAATAGATAATCTATAAACACAGCGTGCAAAAAAACTTGAAAAAAAAGCATTATTAAAAATGTATTGCGCAACTCTAATAAATACACGTAAGGAATAAACAATGGTTCAAAAAAAAAAAAAAAAAACAGAAAAGGGAAAAAAACAATCATGTTATCGTACTTGTATTTTCAACAACAGAGTCTGTAAAAATTCTTAGCAAATGCATATTAGATCAATTTTTGAGTAAATGACGTCACTTTAAAAAAATATCATAGCAATCAGCTTTGCACACGCTGCGGCTGAAACGAAGCAGCAGGCAGGCGCACGGAATTATGGAAACATTTAATTGAATATCTTCTGTATTTATTATCCAATTGAAATGTAATGCATTCATCTAATTCAATTATCTATGTTCACGACAAAGCATAAAACTGTAGAGCTTATACTTTTCTTAATAAATGTTAATTATCATGCTGAAAGCTAATGAATACCCTAACCTATTTCAACACCTGGTATAGTCTACTTCAGTAGTCGTTAAAGAAAAGTCGGCAAGGTTTGGCAGTGCAAACTGTGAAGATGTTAATTAAATTGATTTAATACTTTTGGCAACGGCTGATTCGACTCAGAGCGTGCAACGAAAACAATTGTTCAAGCTAATCACTCCACTTGTAGAACAATGGCAGCCTTCACAATGCGCAATACGTGGATACTTTGCGCATTTCTCCTTTTTGGCTTTACACAAGCATCAAAACCAGAGAAAGGTGTGAACATTTTTTGAGACAATAATTTTGTTTACTGTACTGTTTTGTTTTCTTTTCCTTGTAGCTGACGAACAGTGCCTGTTTTTGGAAAAAGATCGTGCCATGTGCACGGGTCTGAAGCCAGTTTGGGTTCTTCACAAGGGCAAATGTGCTCTGGCGATTCGATGCAGAAAAGGATATACGGAGAAAGAATGTCAAGATGTATGTCTAAAGGGATCAAATGCAGAGCCTGCGACAACCGAAAGTGCGGTTACTGGGAATGATGATAATAACGGAATCCCGAGAATCCTGAGAATCCCGAAGATCCCGAGAATCCTGAGAATACAGAGAATCCCGAGAATACCGAGAATCCCGAGACTACTCCATCATCAAAAGAAGAAGCAGAAACGCCGGAGGCATCTGAAACTGAAAAAACCGACTGAAATTTCAGTCAAAAATACTTCCAACGCGGCACAGAGCAAACAAAGTGATTAAAGCCTTTCAAAGATCGTCAAAAATTATAGATTATGCCATTTTAAACGTTCTTGGGATTCGAATAAAAAACTTCTGCCCGCAAATATAGAAAATTAGCAGTACAGTTAAACAAACCTAGAAACAGCTTATCAGCAGACAACACGCTCGATGTGCTTAAACGATGTCACGCCTTCTGCAAAATCATAAAATAAAGCGAAAGAAAGAGAGTGAGAGAGAGAGAGAGAGAGAGAGAGAGAAAGCGAGAATATCGGATAGGGGAGAGAAAACAAACAATGCCAACATTCTGTGCATTCCAAGAGGTCCATGCGAACAATGCCTCTGCTGGAAGAAAGAAATCAGTCCAATAATCATTAGGGCACAAAAACTTGGCCCAAAAGAAAAGATTGTCAGTGTAGGCTGGCTTTTGTCTCCGATTGGGTTGAGTGCGCTGGAGCACAACCAAGTGCTGACCAGGCACGGCACAGCATTAGCTGCCAAAGTGGAAGACAGCAGGAAACAACAGCGAAAACGACATTGAGCGTAGCTGGATGGGGCGGTGCGGGGCATATAAAGCAAAATGCCGAAATAAACACTTATCCAAGGGGGTCTCCAGCTGTGCGCCCCCTGCCATTGGCATTGGCCACAAAAAGGCATATTTTCCAGCTCAACAGCGGCATTTAGGCTGTGTGCGTGTGCCCAGCACTTGGGCGTGTGTGCCTCTGCCTGTGCGTGTGTGCGCATACGGTTCTGGACACAGCCATTTCATTGTCCTTTGACCGGCGTGAGGAGCTCATCATGAGGCGTGCCGTAAAAATGTGCCCTTTCTGGCCAATCGAAAAAGAGGAGACAACACAGAAAAGAGAAGAGGAAAATCGTAATAAAAATGTAGACAATTTTTACGACACAGCAGAACATGGAAATGGCCACTTTATTTCTTCATTAAAAATCAGTATTGATTGCCACGCCCCTCTGCGCCAAACGGAACTCCTACTGCTTCCTTGCTGATGTATACTTTAATTGAAGGCAAAGCGAACGTCATTATGATTTACTTGGGCTACAGCGCACTAACACACAATGGAAGCGATTGACTGGGACATACCCTGAACATGGTATAAAATATGAAGAGATTTGATTTGATTTAAATAGGTCTATCATATAAAAAACACCAAATTTAATAGAAAGAAAATCCATCCACCACTTTGCTTGCTTTTTCTACTGCTAACCCAAGGACACAATTGTCGACAATTGTGCACTGAAGTGCAAAAGATCAAACTATTTTTTATCGACGCATTTTCATTCGATTCAAACTCAAATTGGTTTATTCGGTTTGCTTTGTTGGCCTTTTCTATATATGGTATCGCATTGTTCCGGCGCCGCACATTGTTTTTGTTGCTTTTGATCTATTTGAATTTCAATATGTTTGTGTTTAACGTTTCGCTGAGAATCAAATTGCCGAGCACTTGATTTGCATTTGCACAAGCGACACAAAAGTCTGTGCGAAATTATTGGCAATTTTCTTTCATGTTGCCGTGTAATTTAGTTTCTACTACTGTAAACAAAAGTTGCAAATGAACAAATTGTTTGCTCTCTAACCATTTTCGAAACTTGATAACTTTAAAAATAAGTGAATCAACAATGAATACCTCATGCAACATTTAAACTACAATTTCTTATTAAATAAACCTCAATTGTTTCGAATTCCTGTTTGCTTGAGGCGAACTCATAATTGATTAAGTTATGAACAATTAGGAATTTCGTCTTTGGAATTGAATACAACGAAGTGCTTTCATATTTTCATATGGAAAACTTTTGCATCAACAGGAAGTCATAAATTTAGCATGTGTCATGCATAAACTTTCAATATGCAAAACGTTTTGAACCGAACATCGAATCAACTTTAATATGCGAACTTCGCAACTCGAAACTTTTCAGCATGCTTGCAGCGAGAAGAACTTGAGGCTAATTAAGACACACACCTAAGGAACACAAACATGAATAACAAGACTGGCAAGGAAAAGAAGGTAAGGCGAATGCACATATGTACACACATGTATGAATAAATAGAAAAACGGCAACTTGAGCTGACGACAAGGAGAATAAAGTGAAATTTAAGTGTACACGTATTGTGAAAGAGGTAAACAACTACAATGGAGCAACTGTTGACTGGCCTCAGATGAGGTTGGCAAAGTTGACGATGACGATGACGCTGACGAAGAGGATGATGAAGGCAATGATGAAGTTGATGATAATAATGATGATGATGATGCTGGTAGCCAGGTCATAGCAACAAGAAGAACCGGATGACAACAATGGCTGAATTGTGTGTGGCACTTCAATGTGTTGGTAGTGGGCTGTGTATGTGTGTGTGCGTGTGCGTATGCGTATGGGTGTGGGTGTGTATCAAAAGGATTGGCATTTTAATTTGATTTTGCGTTGATAGAGAAAATTGTGACATTTTACACTGTTCATGCCGGTTGCGCAATGCGTGCAAATTGTTTTGTGTGCAAATAAAAGTGAGAAATGCTCTTGCTGTTAAATCAATGCTGCAATAACAAATAATACTATAAACAAATAAAACTTACTTGTGAAAACCAACTGACTAACTTGTAGTTGCGTTTAATAAGTATAGGACTATCGTTATTATTATTGTTATTATTGTTGTTGTTGTTATTGTTGATATTATTGTTATTGCTGTTGTTATTGCTGTTGATGTTGCTGTTATTGTTGTTGTTGTTGTTGGCATCATCATCTCTGCTGTGGCTGCTCATGTTGCAGCAGTCTCGCATAGAGAGCAAACTCTCAGACGGAACGTGCTAGATATATATATAGTACACAGATACGCACATACACATACACACAGAGAGGGACAGTGAGAGATAGGTGGATTGAAGGAGACAGGCTTACGACAGAGCAGAGAATACAAATGCTTGAAGTAACATTTAGACACACATATTATATACAGGCATTGAATAAAATTAAATATTATTCATTAAAATTCTGGTTTATTTACAGCTCCCAAAATGTCGTTATTGTAATTGTTGTTGTTGTTGTTGTTGTTCTAGTTGTGGATTTCTTGAGGCGTGTTGTAGTTTACCTGACGATTGAGTTTGTTAAATGCTTTAGAAATTCTTCAATAGTTAAATTTAGTTAGTTGTTGTTGTTTTTGTTGTTATTTTTCGCTTGATTCGTTTAATGTTTAAGCACAGTCTAGAGTTACGCGTTCAGTTGCATTAGATAAGGTTTCGAGTATAGTTATCTATATAATTATGTACACTAGTTTTTGGTCGATTGATAGATCTGACTACGACATCGTCCTCCACTTAAGCACTAATTAAAGCTTTTACCAAATCGTGTACCATTTCATGGTTATATGTACACTTAAAAATATGCGTATGCTTAACAGATCTGTTCTACATATGTATATATAAACAGTAATTATTTGTGGTCTGTATACTACACTATGCACAAGTCTCACATTGATGTTGCAGCAGCAGCTGCTTAGAAGATACTATAAAATTTCATTAGGTTGGTCTATTTAATTATTCATTTAATTATTTTGTATACACTTAAAGTTGGCTTTCGTTTTGGTCCACAGTTGAGTTAAGCACACAAATTCTACATTTATTTACATTAATTATTCTATTTATTTGTTTGGTATAATATTTCAATATTTTTACACAGCACTTTTATATGGTTTGTTTGGTCCTTTCATTTATTTAAAACGTTCCTTTTTTGCTTTTAATTAATTTAGTTTTAATTGTTGTCTATGTTTCCATTATTGTTAAAGCTGTTTAATTGGACTGTAGATTGGCTTGTTAGGAAAATTCATTATTTCTGTGTTGGTCCTGCAAATAAAGCGAAACTTTTCAATTTTTCACGCCCACTGCTTGGACGCGTCCTTGCTCGCTCGCCCGCTCGCTCTGCATTGACCCAACTGTGCCACACGACTGAATCTGCATTGAAATCACTTGAACATAGTTTGCCAGACTAATGAACTTATTGCCGGAACGTTTTTCAAAAAAAATTGCAATAAAAGCGGTCAAAATTTTAGTAGAGAGATTATCATATACCCTAGACTGGGGAAGAATTAAGCCACAGCTTTTTATTTGCTTGGCTTAATGCATTTCCAACGTATTTTTCTATTTAATTTCCACTTCATATACCCTTTTGTACAATGCTTTTTCCTAAAGGGTATATGAAAAAATCAACTCGTAATGACACAAAGCGTGTTCGTTCCCCAAAGTGCAAGAAAACCATTTCTCTAGCACAGACAGTGGCAACCGTCGGGCAGCGCATCAAATTGACGCCTGCTGTGTCTTCTGAATGCAATAAACGGCCAGCCATGGCTCTAGTTGAAGTGCGTGCCGGGCAGCCATTTTGCAGAGCTGCCATTCTGCCATTCTACCATTCAGTCATTTGCCTTGCAAAATGGCTGCCCCTTTGCAGCAGCACCAGGCACGACGCCGGTTGAGATTAACTAATTCAATTGTTTATGGTCTTTGGCTGGTCATAAAATAATTTAATCAGACAATTTCGTACAGCCAAATGAGCAAGCGAAATTATTTAATAATTTCCACAAAAATTTAAGACATTTTCAATTGACATCGATATAGATGGGCAGAAATGTGTGGAAATAAATGGAAAACAACACGATGTTCCAGTTTTATTGTGTTTCGATTCGCCATTAATATGTCAGTAGGCCAGCTAAAAATAAAATCGACAACAAGGTAACTTTCGAATTGGCAGACGGCACGACGTGGCCCTCATGAAAATTCCTAGCTGGCCTCAGTGCGCGGGGAAGCTAAGAGTTTCCGAAAAATCGACTCAAAATAGGTTCATTAATTAATAATCAATGTTGTGCAGCTGCGGCTGCTATGTTTAGCATAAGGTTGTATCCATTTTTAGAAATTGTTTTTCTGTCGAATGGAATTATAATCGATACTTAAGTGGAAAACAAGCAGAAAACATTACACATACGCGCCGTGTGACCGACCATGTGCTCCTTGAGAGTGGAAGGGAAACGCAAACTGGAACTGTTTGTTAACTGCAGTCGGACAACAAAAGTTTTGTGCCCCAAAGAGAATGCAAGTTTCCAGTAGAAGAAGGATGGTGGAAGTGGAAGGGTGGGGAGGGGAGGGGGGTTATGTTCCAGTGGGAGTGGCAGCAGTTAAACTGGAAAACTTATTATATACTTGACATGACATGGCAGACGCCGCAGGGGCACAATAAACCAGAACTCGTTGCATAGCTGCCCGGTTGCCTTTGACAGTGTGTGTCGTCACACAGAGGCAGAGCCAGAGCGCATTCGTCTGTATTTACGTTGCACGCTGCAAATGCTGTACACGGCGTACGCTCCACGTTGCAAGTGACAAAACGCGACAAGCGTTTTCACTGTATCCATTTACGAAATTGAATTTATGACCTACCCAACTTGTCTTCACTCTCCTCCACTTTCACTCCCTCCCACTTTCACGACCCACAACGAGAGCAGCTGTTTTGACAGATATATAAAAAAAAACTTTCAGACTAACCACTGGGTAGCTGAATGCAGGCAAATGCAAATGTTTCAGACTGGAAAATACCCTGTACAGACAGATGACTTTCAGCATGTCCACTTATAAATTATTTTATCAAGCCTTATAGATTTAATTTACTAATATGTAACAAGTTGCCATAGTTTGAAATTGATTATATTATGACTAAACCCGCCCTTTAGATTTCTCGAGCAATTCCAGGGTATGCAAAGCTCACCGATTTCGCACTTGACAACTTGCATAGTTACTCGCTGACTGACTGTCGTAACGTTTTGGCATTTGGTTTTGGTTTTTTGGCTTCTGCTTTGGCTTTAGCTCTGGTTTTGGTTTCATGCGCAGCAAAAAATTCAAAGCAATTTTTTAAGATACTAACAAAGCGAAACAAAAAAAAAAAACAAAAGCCAGTTGCAGATAGGATGAGAAAGAGACCACAAGGGACAAGTCGAGGGATACACACAGATACACATAGAAATCACTTCAATTTATTTTTCGATTTTCGACGGACATTGATTTGTTGCGGTGCCCATTGCTTTTCTGAGCTAAGAAAATGCTTGGTATTTTTCACACTCAAGCCACAAAATAATTTCACAACAAGCACACACATGTACACACCCACACGCACAGTCCACAAGATGTTGCTGTGCTAGCAGAAAATTACTTACACGCCTTGTATGTAATAAACTGCTAATGAAGTTGGGGACTTGTTTAAACAAATTCAAGACATATGACAAAATACGCTTGCCTAATTGACCAATGAAGCGCTGCTAATTGGATTAGCTGAGTGGCAAAGGTATTGATCAAAGGCAGCAGGCAGCTAACTCAGGTTACGTAGAACAATTTGAACCTGATACCTCACTGAGTCGCATATACAGCTCGTTCAATGTCTCCCCCTTGCTCCGGCATTCTCTGTCTAAATAAATAGATACGTTGAGAAGTTAAGCACGTTTCGAGAAGAAAATACAAAACCGATGCGAATACAATTTCTCGGCAAGCAATGTCAACAATGACAGTGGGGAGTACGAGAGATAACATTGAAATGAAAATGAAAATGTTACAAAGAGAATGTAGCAAGCAGGCGGAAAAGAAAATCAACTATTTTCCTATATATTGATGATAATCATGGAACGCATTATGGTTTTAAATCATCAGATTGCCTGAGATTGTCGAGAGATTTTTATAAGCTTTGTTCTCAATGCATTTGTGGCCGCATGAACTTTTGCCATCAGATTAGGCTGAGCTTGCGCATACACAGCACAACTTCATGCGAGAGCTGGGCGCAAAGTTACGTCCATTACGTATACGTCACGTAGCCCCACTTGATACACAATTTGTGCGTTATTAGCAACGTTGCGTATGTGCGTACTGTCGATTACTTTAACTTTTCCACAGAATCGATAGCCCTTTTCGCTGTTGAATATTAATTAAAGTTTCTAATGAATTTACATGATGAAATGTGCTAAACAAAAAGTTGCGGGCAACAACTGCAAAACTTTTTGCCAATACCAAGTTATTTAAACAGTTATGAGCTGCGTGCCATACTATGGCCGAAGTACCCTCAACCAATGCGAGTGCCAGGCCAGCTCCTCAACAGCAACTAAGCTCAGCCAAATGGGCAAGTTGTGAAATCGACTTTGTAGCAGGAAGGGCGGCCCAGCAATTATGTAACGAAGCAGCAGAATCAGCATCATGTGCCGCAATATTTTGTGGCCCCGGCAAAATTTGAAATTTCACAATGGACGCACAGGTGTGGGTAGTGCCGTGCAAGTGGGTCATAATCAATAAACTGCGGTCGCAGGTTGCCGCTTTTGAGTTAATGCGTTCAATTAAGTGCCAAACACACACACACACACACACATACACTCACTCAACCACTCACGCACATCAGCAGCAGTAGCAGCAGCAGCTGCCAGTTGGGCGAGCGTGTGCTTTACAGATTTGGTCCCAGTTTTTGGAACTGCGTCTTGGCCGCATTTGGGGTCCAATTGCAAAGCTTGTGGCGCTTTGTTGTTGCTGCACACTAATGCGCAGCTGCTGAACTTAACGCCTGCTTCGTTGCCGTCACTGTCGCATTGTTGCAATGAAAGCGACGCTTTAATTACATGAGCCGAGTCAGCGTCTCTCAAAGCAACAATACGCCGGTCACCCCTCCCCATTTCCCCAACCTCAGCCCGATTCTGTTGCCAAACGGCTTTTGTTGCCAGTGTCAGGAACGGACCAGCAATTAAAGTAAGTGGCACCATTTTCCATTCTGCAGCGCGTTGTTGCCACTCTTTGCGGCGTTGTGGCCCAGTCCGAAGTGAACCTGTGTGCTCAACTTGTGGCACACTACTCTGCACTGCCTCTGCTTCGCCACTGACTGATGAACTAGCTGACAAACAGCTGCTGCTTGTGGCATTGTTTCTTTTTTCTTCTTTGCATATTCATAATTTTTCTGCTCGAACTTCGAGGGTTTCGTTTCGGAAATGTCAAGAGGGTCGACGAGAGATGATGGCAAGAAAACAGTGGCAAGCAGGACAATTGAAGCAGCGCCCGATGATTAATGAGCTTATCTCAAGAGCTTGCCGGGCTGGCAGGCGCAGTCTTATAATTTGTAGCCGGAATTTGACGAAAATTTGAGTGAAATGAAATGCACAAAGTGCTTCATTTAATATACAAACTAAACGGTAACTATGTAGGGTAATAAGCATTAAAATGAGAAAGGAAATACTAATGAGCCATGGCTTGTTTAGAGTGCTTACTTAGGCAAATATCTGCACCATATACACACTCTGCTTTAAGCTCTAAATACCACTTAAATATTCATAGTCTTCTGGCTCGATCTGCAGTTTTTAAATACAGAAGTATTTCTGCATTCAACTTGTGCAAGAAAACTCCTTTAGAAAACCAGCACAGATTGCATATCACTTGTCACACACAAGTGCGTCGAGTGCTTCAACAAGAAAGTGTAGCATACTTTCTTGCGCACAGCAAATCGAATCGGAGCTGCTGCCTGGTCGCACCTCCTTCTATGCTGTTGCCGGAAATTGAAACTCCATTGGAATATCAACTAACAAAACGAAACTAGCAGAGCAAAAAAAAAAAAAGAAAAGAAACTAAGATAAAGAGAAAGCCGAAGCCAAAGCAGAGGGAGAGACAGGAGCAGAGCGAAGGGCATTGTATTTGCTGTGCAACGCGGCGATTAGCAAACAAGAAGCGGCAACAAAATGCCTGACTGGGATTTGGCTGTGCCAGCACGAGGAGCCAGGGTTGAATTGGGAGGTATGGCGCATAAAAATGCAGTGCGTAGGGACGCAACGAGACTGCGACAATCTAAAAAGTGGCTGCCATTGCTGCCACAGCTCCTCCGGCTTCGGCTGGGGCTGGGGCTGGGGCTGGGGCTGGTGTAACGGTAAACTCGTAGCACAGTACAAGGGAACAGTAAAATGGCAAAACGAGTTTAAATAGGAAAATCGTTACGCTCGTCGCATTGGCTTAGGTACGTGCCATTTGGTGTGTGTCGCACAGTTATCTGCACTCAGCCAGCAGCAGCAGCAGCAGCAGGCAGCGCAAGATGTGGGGCGGGGGGTGTAGCTGCAGGGGAAACGTAATGAAGTTATGCAGCACTTTTCATTGATTTATTTTGATGGCATTTTCGAGGAAAAACCAATAAAGTTAAGCAGACTGCAGCATGCTGACACTCTCAAGATGCGCCAATTAAGTGCACACAAAACCCGAAGGGAATGCCAGCGAGCTGAGTGCGAGTGCGAGTGCAAGTGAATGTGTGTGTGAGTGTACTTACTCAAATTAAACACACTCGCATATGCACAAACACCTAAGCGGCAAAAGTTGAACTCGCCTGCAGCACTTCGGAGAGAGACAGAGAGAGAAAGAGCGAGTGAGTGTGTTGTCACACAGGCAACACACTTCAGCGCATGATGCATGTTCCAAATGAGTCAGTGAAGCTTTAAGGCCACTGCAGGCACTACACAGAGGGAGAGGGGTATGGCAAGGGGGAGGGAAAGCTGTGGCAGTCTGCAGGTGCTAAAAATTTGCCTAAGCCGACACACAAGTGGCACGTCACTTGCAGCGGCTATTTGGCTGGGTGGGTTGGGGCTGCGGTACTTTATGGCTGATTTGGCCATAAGTGGCGCGCTTGAACCTATTTGCAGCAGGCAAATTGTGCATTACGCATACGCCCTGTTTGCCATTAAAGTTTGCTCTTCCATCGCATACGCAACGCGCAGCGCGCTCTTTAAATATTTACAAATTTATGAGTACCGGAAAATAAAGCAAATATTTCATAAGCCACACTCAGCTGCAATTTGTATGTTCGTCTCCCACGGGGTTTGTCTCGCTGGCGAAACCACTTTACACTCGCTTTGAGTGTACAATCGGGTACATTAGTTCTATATGCTGACATGTAACGCACTTAGTTGGAGTAACTCACTCTGCAGTTGCTAATCAGCTCAAAGACTTCAAATTACATGCGAGTTAACCACCTCCACAAAGATATTCGAATTGCTAATTGAATTTATAATAAATCAAAAATGCGAAAGAAAAAAGCGGAAAGTACTTAGCAGCTGCCATGCTTAAATGTTGCCCCGAATTTGCATTTGACTCCAGGCAAATGAATGAAAAGAAAACAAAGCAAAACAGGAGAGAACAGAACAGAACAAAACTGCCACGAAGTGAAATAAAATATGCGCAAAAGTAAAGAGTTTATTAATGGAAATATTTGTCGAGCTCACAGAAATTTATTCACATGCATAAATTCAATCAAAGTTGTGCGAGAGAGCGAGTAAGATAGATTGAGAGAGAGAGAGAGAGAGAGAGAGAGAGGGAAAGTGGGGGGAAAATGAATCGAAAACGCCCAGGCAAATTGAATCTCTGGGGCCTGAAATGTCAGCCGCATATCGTTTGTAATAAATTCAATTTATTAGCAAGGACAACTCGACAGCTCACTTGGCCTCTTTGTCTTGGCCAAAATGGTTCGGGCCCTAATTGTGTCGGTGGCAGCAGCAGCAGCAGCAGCAACAGCAACAGCTACAGCTACAGCAGCATCCTCAGCCGCAGCAAATGTGAAATGGAATACAATTAATATTAATTTTGTGCTCGGTCGCAGCAGCAGCATTAAATGCAAAAACTTTTTCCTCACACTTTTTCTCTGTATATATGTATGTATATTCTTTTTTTTCTCCGCTTTCTTTATTTCTGCACGTCGACACGCCAATTAGTTGTCACTTAAAAGCATTCACATGCTCTTGTCGCCACGCTGATAATTCTGTTTTGGTATTCTTTAATTTTCATTTATTACCAGCTGTCCGTTCAAATTAAGAGCAGAGCCTTGAATGCCTCAAACTAGCGCAAAGTTTGCGATGTATTTGTCAATTAGTTTTGTGATTAGATGCGACAATTGACTGCGAAAACTCAGAGAGAGACTGGACAAAAGAAATATATAAGGATTGAACCAATTCAAAATCATTTTTGCAGAGATAAAATAGGAAAATGTGTGTACCATAATGCTGCGAAATTTATTATAGATTATATTAAACAGCATAAAGTAATCAAAAGAAGAAGTTCAAAAATAATTATCCAATATTCCGCTTAAATATTAATTAATTTCAATGAAGAATTATTTGTGACCCTCAACTAATTCCACTTACAACACATATCATTTGCTTGTGTCATGAAAAATAAATTAGCTGATTCGCATAATTATTGAATTAGCCGGTTACAGCAACAAGTCCTTTAATGCGATTTGCTAACGTATTTAAGCCAAGCTAAGCGTAGCCTTTGTTTTCCTTTTTTGCGCATTACATAAACGCAAATGCAAACACGCACACAGACTGAGAGAGTGAGCGAGGGGGCAGGGGGGGCAAGGGGGCGTGCCTAACTGGCGACACATTTTAATGCCAATTAATCGTTTTAATTACCGAGTTACGAAGCGTTCACCAACGAGTCGAGTCGAGTCGAAGCGAGTCGGGACCGCTGCGTAAGCTGCTTAATTTATTAACGCGAACACGCATTATTAGAAACTCAGCGGCGGCTGCAAATGTTGCCGGAGCTTGGCTTAAACATGCTCAGCAACATGTTGACACAACGGAGAACAGCCAAAACAAACTGGGACAAGTCGAGCCTAAGGCGCTGCCACTCGAGCACCACTTACAGCCCTTTGGCACTTGGGTGCAAGGGTGCGGGGTAGCGCCGTGTCAACAGTTTTGCACCGTCAAGAATATGACACAATTAATTTAGGAAAATTTATGCAAGAGTAATTACCACCCCAACTTCGCGCAAGGCGACACAACTTTGTTCAACTGTGAGGGAACATTTTTGAGTTATGGGCGTGCCAGCAAAAAAAAAATTCGCACGCACACGCTCACACACACACGCACACACACTGGCACACACTTGCAACTAATCCAATTTATGCTGGGGAAAAAATTATGCGCCTAAATTATGCATGCGAACGCTGCCTTAGCTTATCTTTCAGATACACAAATATCTACATAATATATACGGACTTATGTGGAGATAAAGGCGAAGCGAGAGAGAGAGAGAGAAAGAACATCTTTACATTTTCTTCTACTTCCTTAATTTATTTACATTTTATTTTGTATATCTGCTTGGGGTGGGGAATGGAGAGCTATTCAGTTAACTCTGCAACTAGTAAATAAAACATTAGTTTGACAAAACATCCACTGCATATCATGTAAGCAGATTAAAGACTTGCAGCAAATGTAGCACAACAAATATGTTGGCCAATCAGTATCATATCATATATCATAGCCAAACTCGTGGCAGCTGTTTTATATTTAGTCGAGCAAACTTTGCCGCTCAAGTTCGCTGACAACTGTCAATACACGACAAAAAGGGAAAGTGACGCAGCCAGCTTGCAATATTTGTTGCTCCACTAACTGCGATGAGTTGGCCATTTTATTGTATGCCTTAAAGCAACAGGCTGTTATGCGCTCACTCGCACACAGGCGCACCCCTAGCCAAAGTTGTTTTATTAGCACAGCAAGAGCAACAACCAAAATGAATTACCTTAGGCTGGGCAAGGCAAATGTGTTTGGCAGGAGGTGGAGGCGTAGGAGGGGGCGAAGGCATTCTCACAAAGCCAACAACTTTCATTATGAACATGTTGAGGCAAGGCGAAAGACGGACGGGCTGGCTCAATGGGCGACGATAGCAATGGCAGCTGCTGTTGCTGTTTCCGCTGCTGTTTTCTTTATCAATGTCGTCGAGCTGCGCTGTTTGCACACCAAATGCCAGACAACAACAACGGCAACAACAACAACAACAACAATGATAACGGAACGAACCACATCGAAGCCATTTACTCAATGTCCCTTGTCCGTTCGCAAGTTGATTGTTTGCTTACTTTTATCATCGATCTGGCGCTGTTGCCGCTATGGAAATAATCGACAAAGTTTTTAATCAACCTCACAAGCACACACAAACAGCAAGAAATGTATATGTATGGGGAGCGCATTTACCATTTACCTGGCATTACAATCATTAAACGCCCACCACAATCGAGCGAAACACGTCAGCAGTTTTCCGCTTTCCATTCGGTCGCTCGGATTATGAGGGACGCTTAATGCAAATTGGCAAAATTAATTATTAAATTACACGAAAAAGGCATTTGCGGTTTTCTTACAACAATTTCGATTTGTGGCTCATGTGTAAGTGTGTGACCGAGTGTGTGAGAGCCTGCAGCTGTTGGTGTAAATTTTCCATTTGAAAAGTTAATTAAAAATTTTCCTCTCAAGATTGCTCAAGGTCGTTCGCATTGTACCCAAATAAATTTCAAATCCTAATCAAGTGAAAAGGCAACGCGACGCTACGCAGTGTGATTGCCAAAGTCAGTAAAGATATTCATTAAGATGATTAGCAATTGATTTTAGGGTCACAATAACGACAACAAGGCAAATACGGCATCAAGTTGAAGTCGTAAATTATATGTGCCCTCGAAAGTAGGCAATATAAAATATGCAGTCAGCTGGGACAACATCTTTATGCTTGCTTATGCTTGCAATTGAGCGATGGACCGCCAAGTGGGCAAAATCTGCCTGTGATGACTTTTACATTGAAATCCTATAAACAGTGTCACATCCCACTGTTATCTAGAAGTCCACGTCGATAGGACGCTGAGTTGGAGAGTCCACATTCCGGCAATTAGAGTCAAATCTCTTATAAACCTTATATTCGAGCAATTTTTATATGGCAACCAAGGCTTTGCTATAAGCAAACTATACCTAACCCCACCTATAAATATGCTATCCACGTATGGGGAGCTGCGTCTAAAAGCCAGCTCAATAGACTAACGATGACTAACTGCACAACACGCATCCGGGCTACCCTGGTATGTCATCGAGAGGAATTTAAAGATTAACCTATTTGGAGACAAAATAAATTTCCACAGCAGCCCATATGCCGACAGGCTTGTCGCCCACCCAAATCCGCTGGCAAATGTGCTTGTGGATCCCATCCCCCTTTGACGTGTGCAGGCAACCCACCCCACAGATTTCTCTACCATTTATTTGTATTTACTTTTAAGCTACACATTAGGTTAAGTTCTTAAGGCACTCAACGATTCTTTTTGCGCTTAAAAGTAGGCAACGAAAATGGCATAATTACAGATACTCAGCTGCGTCTCGACTCAATCAATTCCTTCAGCTCTTCTGAGCGCCTCCGTAAAGTGTCTGCCAATTAAATGCCATGATTTCAGTTCGATTCAGTAGCCCAACACGATGTGGATGCGGATGCGTTGCGGATGCCGACGCCGACGCGCATAAATAATGCAGGCGATGTTGATGCGCATATCGATGGCATTTTTAATTGAAGTATGGTACGCACACCACGCCCACGCACATACACGGAGACATGCTTGACACCAATTCCGGCCCGCCTGTTACACAATACTTTTATTTCCGAACAGCGTTGGCAAAAATTTAATTAAACCAATTTGCTGTCGATTTAATTGAATTCTGCCATGGCTGGCGCTGTCAATAGCAAAATATTCAAGATCTTTTTGGCGGCGCAGACAATTTGCATGCAAATGCAGTATTCTGCAGTAGCTGCGATAATTGATGCTTGATTTACGTAAAAGATACTTACGTAACAATGAAACTGGCAGCAAACCACAAGCCGAGCTTAAGCACTTTGCAGCTCGACTCAAAGTTCTTGATAAACATTTAAGGCATTACGACACCGCTATCAATGACTCGCACAGACTGACTGCTCTGTCCGCCTGTCCATCCATTCGTCCATCACATTCCTGTTTACTTTACCATATATGCAAAAAAATATTATGCCCTGCATAGACAGACAGAGAGACTGACAGATAGACGGTCTGACAGGCTGACAGTCTGCCCATCTGGCTGTCTGGCAGTCGGGAAAATGCAGTGCAGCCTGTGCTTGTTGTCTTTCTGTCTGTCAATCTGTTTTGTCAGCACGTTTATCATGCACTTAGCACAAGTTTACCAGCTGCTACATTGTTTTAACCCCACTCCACAGAGAGAGAGAGAGAGAGGATCATGGACCGCTGTCGCTGTTGAGCTGTAAAATATTTATGATTTTATAGCAGCGTCGGCTGCGGCTGTGAGACACTTGATTTATCACACGCACATCAAACTGAATTTTTCAACTGAAATTCAATTTTCAAGTATTTCTTCGGCACCAGCCATCGATAAGTGACTTTGCGAACTTTGGTACATTAACGAGCACGCTTGCTGTCGCGCTGTCGAAAGTTGTTTTCCAAACTATTAAAATGCCTGCACTTTGGCTGATAAATTGATAAATGATCTCGAGTCGAGAATTAATAACACACCCAACGTGAGCAGGCACCCAGCTAAAAGTTTACCCTCATTTTGTTTTAATTTTTAAATTGCCCCACAAGTGCCATAATTTCTCATTCACACACACACACACACACGCGCGCGCTCACATAATGACTTTAACTGGCTTTAACTGTGTCTCTGCTGCAATTGCAGCACGTAATGGCAGTGGAACACTCATTCGCCCCGTACTCATATTGCCGCACAAATCTTACTTGCACTCGTTTTATTGCGCCCGGAATCGCCTTTACGTTGTTAAGTCTTAATATTCCTCTCGCTTGGCTTACATATATTTTGCTGTCCCAGTCATTCACTCTCTCTCTCTCTCTCTCTCTCTCTCTCTCTCTCTCTCTCCCTCTTTCGCTTTTTATACTACGATTCTACGGGCGCCTCACAACGCAAATATTTGCCGCACTAAACTCAACTTAAAGTGAACTTTTACAGCAGTTCACCAACACAAACACACTCACACACACACACACACTGACATGCTGGAATACTGACGCATACCCACCGACACACAAAGGGCAGCCTGCAGCGTTTTTCACACTCACTTGCAGTGCCGCCAGAAGGTTGCCAAGTGAGTTTCCCTGCAAGTTTTTCCATCATTTAAAAATGGCTCGCCACATTTTGCATAAAATGAGTTTTGGCCAAAAAGATCTTAGCAAGCGTGCAGCTTTAACGCGGTCAAGTGTCCTGGCCCGACTGGCTAACTGGCCAAATAACTTTATTACTTTCTGCGGTTTTCCCACTCCCACTTTGAGTGCGTTTGCCCAACCCCTTTGCCTGCAGTGGGCATACTTTTTTGTGTGCACTGTTAATTTAATTAATTATTTTGCATTCGATTGCACAATTCGATGCGCACTCGAACAAATGTTTGACAAACACAAATAAATACAATTTATATTTCGATTTAAGGTAGTTCAATTATAAATCTAATTATCTCTCCAGCATGCAGGCAAATAAATCAATTTCCGATTAAGCCAAACACATTCCAGCTGAATTTAGCCATGTTTGTATGCTCAATTTAGCAACGTTGTTTATTCATTTTACAACTGATTGTGCATTTTCTGCACAATTGAGTCGAAGGCGGGGAGAGCCATGAATGAATGGAAATGCGTACAATAATTTGTCGAGATCCGAACTGAGTTTCTCCACAGACAGCCACAAGCTGCTGCTTCAACATTTTGAATTTACATGCAGGCTGAGACGTGTACGTACATGATTTGCTATGCATACAGGGACTGAAGACGGAGACTGTTGTGAGCTCAACAAAGGAAATAGTTCATATTTCCTATGTCAAAGCTTCTCGCTTTATCACACAGTTTAAGCCAAATTCATCTGAATAATTTTAGATAATATGGATCTATTCACTTACGTTTTCAATTTGTTATAACCAATTTCTGCTAATTTATTATTTTTTTCTGCTCATTGAGCCGTAATCAAGCAAGTGTTTTTCCATCCGCTGGCGAAAAATTCAAAATTTGTGGAAAAATGTTTCAAACAATTTACAAGCTTTTAGCTGAATCAAATTCCCTTGCTAATCATTTTACCTCATCGTGAAAATCGTGTGCGGCATGCGAGCGAGCAATTTGTATGCGCCACAGATACACACACACACGCACATTAGATTGACACAACCACAACACACGCACACACATACAGCGCATTGATTTGCCACAGTCCAATCAAAAAACATTTCAACAATATTCAAAACACACTCGCACACACACACACATACATGTACACCGCACACACGCACAACGGCAATCAACAAACAATCTGACAAATGCAAATAGCATGAAGAATAATCAAGTGAAAAGTCCAAATGCAGACATAAATTATTCAGTTCAAAATGTTATAGGTACACATACACATATTTGTATATGCGTATGTGGTACATATGCTGATGATCAGCTATAATTTTATATTTTCCACCGATAAAATGTAATCTTTAATTAAATGATAAATGGAGCACGGCTCAGCGATGCGAAATCAGCTGTAAAATGAAAAACGCGCGAAAGCGCAGCCTGAAAAGGGCTTTGTCACGCCCACTTAAGGCGCTTGTAGTATTCGTTTTATATGTGTGAGGTAGAGGAGACGTTGAAGCCGTTGCCTGTGACGTTGTGACGCCTTAAAGCCAAAACTGCCAGCGCGGTTAATTTCATAAGGCACACGACGCATACGACCCGTAAGCCGTTCGCTACTGTGCCCTTTGCTCGCGTCTCTGTTTGTTTGCCGCTGTATATGCTGAGCAGTCATGCATGTTTATACATAACGAGCAGAGCTGCAGGTCCATGTGTGAGTGTAGTGTATGCGTGTGTGTGTGTGTGTGTGTGTGTGAGTCTTTTTTTTAGTGGAGCGTTATGGCACTTGAACAGTTTTTGTTACCTGACGTCAATCGATTGATTTTGCCATATCCCTTGCCCGACTTCAAGCATTGTTTACCTTTCTCTCATCTACACACACACACATACATATATACACACGCACACCCATATACATGCATATTCATACGTTAACAGCCAAATCCTAATTGCTCGCCCCATTGTGCCAAGCAGAGTCTCATCAATATCATTCGTTTCTGCGCGCGCGTGTGTGTGTGTGTGTGTGTGTGTATTTGTATGGGGTATATCGTATCTACCCTTTGATTAAATATGCAATAATTAAGTACCTGAGCCGCTGTCAAGGTTAGGCCATGGTATCAAGGTCCACGCAAGGGCCAGCTAACCTTTTATGCGGCATATGTCTGATATGTTCTCAGCTCTCACTATGTTACTTTCATTCCCATTTCATTCTTCTGATTAATGCTTTGAGTATCTGTCTGAGTCAATTATTGTCTGCAACATTAACGGACCGTTGGACAGACGACTGGACAGACGGTTTGTGTGTGTTCCTCCTACAGGAGGTCAGGGCTTGTCAGAAGTTGGTCAAAGTATGTCGTGTTGCCTGACATAAATGTGCGCCATATCGGCACATATGTCATTTGGTCTTTTATGAGTTTTATGGTCGACGATAGCGTTTTACTGCTCATGCCGAATGAAATTTTAATAGCAGTGCAGCGAGCGTAATTTAAACAACCTGACTAAGAGCCATCTACCCAAAACTTTTCCCCAACGTAGCCTGATTTAAGCCAAGAGACTTTTCCGAGCACCGTCAAATGACACACCTTGCCAGACACCTTGTTAAATGCGCTCCGTTTCCCAGGCCATAACCTACTTCCACTCTCACTCGTACTCTCGCACTCTTTGCATTCTCTTTGCTCATACTTTCTTATCCGCTTAACTGCTTTGCGACGCTTTCGTAAACGTTTTACTGGCCACAAAAAAACCACAAGCACATGATTTCAATATTTATTTTGTGAATAAAAAAAGCATACAGCGTATTCTGCTACAATTAACGAAAACCTTAACCGGAAATCAGTAATCAGTAATAAGTAATAAGTAGAATATTTAAAGCTCAACACGTCGCCTTCTCTGCCAATAATTAATGCCTAGCTCGGCTAACAAGACCATAAAATTGACGGCATTTCCGAAAATAAATAAATCCAATATCCATTTGGCATTGATCATATCGAGCGGCTCAATGGGATTCCGCCTGCCCCGTTGGGTTACTTTGGTCACTAGCATGTCGCTGTAGGCCCTTCCTTTCCACAACATATCTATACCTGAGCTCTGCGCATTCCGTATGAATAAGTTGAGTGACAAACTATATACGGAATTCTTGCGTATGACCAAAGTCAGGGGCAGATCCTTTGCGATGAGAATATGTTTAGCTCTGCACAAATCCTCATACTTTGTGAACCTCTGATATAGCACAACAGCATTCCATATATGCGTATACGATTGGTAGGCATAACTTGTATTGAAATCATACAGCAATTCGCATAATTCCTTTGATGACTTAAACTGAACATTCGGAATATTTTTCTCGAAGAAAGTTTCGCCATATTCCCATTCCACAATCTGTCGCGTAACAAAATCAAAGATAACGGGCAACTGGCTGTGTCTCAGTTCCTCGTAGGTTTCAATGTGCCTGGCAGGTGGATGCTTTGTCAGCAGGGTACTTAGATTTGCATTGATCCAGCTGCAGAGAAAGATCCCAATGAAGCTGGTTAGTAGAATTATTTGACGCAATGATAAGCTACTTCTGGACCGCACGGGCATAACCTGTCCCAGAAATCCTCGTAGAATTCGGCCGTTGAAAACATCAGGGCATGCCAATCGAAGTCCATGTCCCAACCTGTAATTTGTCATGACTTGCGAAAGGGATTCCAATATATAGAATATGGTATAAAGTATACAGATGGCAAAGAAGCAGAAACCGGGAAATATGTGTTGGAAAACTTGTTGAAAGTTTAGTGTCTCTCCACACGGTGCAACTACAAAGAGACTGACTATGCCCAGAAAGAAAGAGCTCTCCACGCCAGGCCAGTCCAGGCTTCTGGTCCGTGGATAAGAATTCGCGAGAAAATCGAGGGTGCCATTTGCCAAAGAGTCGATGGCTTCAGGCGTTCGGATTGCGTCGTATTCGTTAATTGGCCGCAGCAGTTTCAGGCTGATATTATGACTTAATGCAAAGACTTTCAATAGATTTTGCACATAACCATTAATAAACTTTTTGCCAGTTATTGGATTCGTGCTTATGAAGCTATTCGGCGGCACTAGACTCGGCATTATGGTTGCCTCTCTGCCATGAAAATTAAACGCGCCCCTGAGAAAGATTCTTTCTGATTTCCATTGCTTAAACTCTTCGAATGAAGCATGCGGAAATGGAAGCATTCTATAGATCACGGCAGACTCTTTCCAATGTATAACGATAATATTAATAAATTGATAATTTTCGGCTTGCTTGGCGATTTTACTAAGAAAATGCTCAGCGTTCTCGGCATGCAACCAGACGACAATTCTCGCATTCCTCATGCTATCAAGACCGATGGCCAAGACATTAAACAATATTGTGTCATCATCCTCGGCCATGCAGATCAGAGCGAGAATCATTCGGTTAACACGGGTGCTCACATTAATTCTGGTGAACTCGTGGAAGCGCAGCACAGGCCAATTGGGTGAGTTCCACTTGCGCAAGAGACAATCCAGGTTATGCATATGTTGCAGCACCAGAAGCGAATCTAGCCTTAATTCGTCGTGAGCCCTGCCAACAAAATCATAGAGAAAACGAAGATGTACCCGTTCGGTTTCCCTTTTCTCTGTCGAATCAATTTGCAGACTGGCCATACTGCAGCGTAGGCTGAGGCACAGAACTATTAACCGCGAAACGAACATTACGCGCATCCTTTCGATGATGAACTGAAGCGAAGCTAAGCCCCAAAGGATTCTTTTTAACGTTTATCTGGCATCGTTATAATTGAATTAAAAGCATAATACATAAACAATCCCAAAGTGCATTTGCATTTGCAGTGCGAGCACTTTAAAGCCACGATAAGCATCCAAAAACAAAATGGATTTACGTGGGGCGACAATTTCAGCAACGGTACTTCACGGTTAAGGCATCGACCAGTAGATACCCCGTGAAATTAAAACAGAATACTTGTTTATGAGACTAACATTTATTACATGATTGTCTCTCCCACATTAATTGCGTTGTTCGTCATAGCCAATTTTACCTGGACCTCTCAGCAGACGTTCGCTAATGCACAGCCCGCATATACAAAAAGAATCTGTAATGACGTTGGCGTACACAAAGCTTGTAATTAGCAACAGATTGCGACACGGCGTAAAATAAAGCAGAAATTACGCATACGCACTGTGTGTGCGTTCTCATATTAAAATTAACATGAATTTAAAGTGCTACTTGGACCGCGTTTTGCTCTAACACACGCATGTATTTAAATAAATATTTAATTAGAGGCGCAACATGCGACCTTAATTATGGGCAAAATGAAAGCCAGAAAGGGAAACGCGCGCTGCCCGTTGTCGACAGTTACGTGTGCCCTTTTTCCTGCGCAAAGCCCGAGGCTGCTCTGTGCATATATCCGTGTCGTATGTCATGCCATGTTGCGACTTACGACATTATTTAGAAAAGCGCTTTGGCAGGCCACAAGGCGTCCGGCTCAGCCTGACGCCAGCGTCCGGCAAGTGTCAGTATCCATATCAGTTGCAGTGACCGCCTCAGCCTCAGCTCCAGTGTCTGTCGGTGTGTCTGCCTGTGGCGTTTTGTCAGTTTGTGTAGCATTTCAAGCGCACCTAATGCGCATAATGTCAACTACTACAACAACAATGAGCAAGCAGGGCCAGCTGCGGGAGTCAACTCTCAGTTGAGTTAACATTTGTTTACTGTTTGTGGTTGCTTCCAAAGAGAAAATAGTTTACGAAAATATATTCCGTTTTTGTTGCACAAAATTTTGCAGATTCTATGGCACACCTCAAGCCACCGCCATCGCCACATACATAAATGCTGTGCACCAGCATCATGCAACAAGAGTCGGCAAATTGCAATGCCAGCTTTTTTTTCTAACCCACCTGCCACCTGGGGAATTTCTTGCCCGAGCAAATGGGATAGAATGCCAAAGAACTAATTTGGCAACAGAGATTGGAAAATCTCTCAGAGTGGGCTGCCAATGAAAGACTTAAGCATGATGCAGGTACGGGCTGCATTTATAAAGCTGTAAAATATTCCAGGATTTCAGTTGGCTTAACCCTTTCCAAGGCAATGAAATGAGTTAAGAAGCAGCGTGGTATAAAGACATAAAGAAAATGGTATGCGATAGACTACGCTGCATGTTTACTGTCAGTAAAACATTCCAAGCAGGGACAAAGCTCTTTGAAACTCAGCAGTGACCTCACGTGAAGGGAGTGAGCTCACGTCAATGTGTGCGTAGCGCAGTCAAGAGAATAGAAGAAGATGTTGACAATGATAATAAGCAGCGATGCAGAGGCGCTAAGAGTAAGCAGTAACTGGACTATTAGAGCCTGCGACTGGCGGGTAATTTCATTTACATTGAATATAATTTACACTAATTACACATTCGAGTGCATCACTGTGTCGGCATTTCACCTATTATTCATCGGTCAATTAGGCTGTCCAGAGCTTCAGGACTTGCTGCCCAGCCCGAGCATGAATAATTCAATCGACTGTGCTTGATGCCTGAACTGACCCGCACATGAATCATTTGAGCCTTGCTATGAATACGAAGCATATTCAACACATTTTGGCCCCAAGTGTTTGGGCACGTTTAAAGCATTTGGTCATTATCGTTTATATGTTGCCATCTACAATGAAAACAAAAGTGAACCTAAACGAATGGAGGCAGAGACCAAGCCAAAGTAAACAGAGATGTTGCAAAGCGTGTGTATCCTTTATTGATATAAAATTTACGCACGTAAGCGAACAATTTGCTACACCCAAAATAAAAAAAAAAAAAAAAAAAAAACGGGCAGGAAACAAGCGCAACAAACACACAGAATATGTTAGAAAGAATTACACAATGTTGTTGTTTTTGCCAAGTCAAATCTGACTGCGGATGTGGCTGTGAATGCGGATGCGTCCACGGATGCGGATTCATAGTTGAGTGCACACTCGAGTCGCTGTTGTTGTCGCTGTACGGCGGGCCTGGCAACAGCAACACCTAAATATAACCAAAAAAAAAGAAAGCATAACACACAAATACATACCATGGTTTCTATTTCGATATGCGTGTACGTGCATGTGTGTGTGTGTGTGTGTGTGTGTTTGGGTGTGCATTGGCTTTTATGAGCTTGCGCCCGCGTCTTCCTCGTCCAGCCTCGACTTTTTATTTGTTGCCCATTATATTTCGTGTGGCAAACGATACCCCCAGGACACGCGCTGCGAAGGATTGCGCGAGCGCAACTGCGATGCGCTAAACATTACAAAAGGTTAACAGCGGATTGCAATAAATTCCAAGTCCGAGAGGCGACGAAGTGGAACACGAATCTGCACGAACTTTGAACTTCGAACCTTTTGCGAAGACGCACTGCGGCAAGAACTTGTCCTGGCCAGGCTGGTCTTAGGTGGATTTCAGAGTCTGCCTTAGCCTCGACCTATGGCTTAACCTCGGGCTCATAAATAAAGGACACACAGCATGTGTGAGAGAGGGAAAAAAAGAAAAGAGAGAGAGAGAGAAAAAATAGGTAGATAGACAGTGGCTTGTTCAAGCTTCAAGTTGGTCACACCAAAAAAGATATCTTTCGACCTGTTTGCAGTTTAGTTATTTATTTATATTTGCACAGCGAGTGAACGAGCGAGAGGGACAGAGCGAGACAGAGTCGGATAGAGTGGCATGAGAAGCGAAAAAATTTTATTGCCACTTATATGTTTAGGCCGGGCTAAAGCCAAATTAAATATTTAAGCCAGACAGCTTCGAGTTTGCCCTTATTGATTTATATTCACAATATACCAACGGTTTCTGTTGTTGTTGTTTTTGTTGATATTGTTGCTGTTAGTAATACACTTGCTTTGCCTAGATTTATGAGCATTTCTCACAACAATTTGTCGAAGCAATAAATTCCTCAAGTTGCACACGAATTACATACAAAATTGTCACTCCCACTATGCCAAAATTTCTAATTGATTTTCGTTCTAATTAATTTTTGCTCTAATTAAATTTCGTTCTAATTGAATTGGGTCTATGCACTTGAAACGACTTAAATTTTGCTTGACAAATTACGATTTAATCTAGAAACTAGTTGTGTAATTAATTATTAAGGTAGAATTAAATTCACTAGGCATTTTTAATTAGTTGAAACGAATTAATTTATTATTTAGCACTCGACGCGATTTCCGTTACGAAATTCTTGTTGAAATTCAATTTTTTATGACTCGTGCTTCGTGCATTTTGACATTTTGAACGGCGAAACACGAAAACCTGGTCGGCGAGCAGCGAGCGACACGAGCACAGAATCACGCGCACACAGACACGAAGAATCACACACACTCACACACACACGCGCATACAGGCACGCACGCACGTACACGCACACAGATGCGCTGTATGCTCGGGAAAATTTGTCTGAAGGAAAATGCTTGAATGCAGGCGGCCGCTCAGTACGAGTGAAAATCACATGTTTCATGTGCAAAGTGTAGAAGCAAACTGAAACCGAACGTCAACGCCGTCAACGATGTTTGCATTGTCGCCATCGCCGACGCTGTCGGCAACGGCATCGGCATCGGCATCGCCATCGTTTCGTTTTGTGCAATGCACGAACAGGAGGCGGCGCTGTTAAGCTGAGCCGAGCTCTTACGGCGTACGCGGCGTATGCGTGACGTCGCAGGACGCATACACTCGAGGGTAGCTTTTCATTGTGATTGTCGCAGAGAGCAAAAGCTCGCGCTGTTATCGCGACGCTGTTAAGCAACCGCTAACAGAGACGAATTCAAAAGTGAATGTCCTGATTTTCGTTTGAGATATTAATGAGACTAGCTTGGAATCGTTCGAATATGAAGGGAAATAAAATTGAATGAGTTCATTTGTTATTCAGATGTACGAGAATTCATTTTCCATATTTATTATTAGCCTTTATTGCAGGCAGAGGAATAATTTTAGGGGGATACATAACAAATTAGTTCAAAATACAATTTTTTTTTTATAATTTTTAAGGTTTTTTGCTTGCCTTTCCTTTTTTCCTTTTTAGGTTTCACCACTTTTTATTTATATTTTTATTATTTTCCTTATTTGTTACATCTTCTAGTTGGCATAAGAAAAGGTATAAAGCTTTTTAGCTTCTATCTTCAACTAATGTAAACTAGTGCAAACTAGTTTAAATTGTTTAGTGCTTCCTAATTATGGATGTAATAATTGCATTTTGACACGTCATCTAGCTGCTAACAAGATCTCGCTTTAGTTTGCTATGCTTGTTAATTATAAAACAGATCTTAAGTGTATTACCTGCAAAACTACAACATATAATTTGCAGTTGGCATGTGGACTAGTCAAATAGTATTTGCAGTCACGCGCTTGCAAGCTTCTCTTTCCTATACATGCTCCACTTTTCTGCTTTACTTTACTTTTTTGCTCATACCGTGAATTTTCAAATATTTTACAAAACTAATTGCTTCACACATAAATGTAAACAAGAAGAAAAACAACCTCAAAGTCTAATTAACATTAGGCAACTCGACATTTATGCGAGGCTGATGTAGTAGGGCAGACTGACAGTCAGACAGAGAGACAGACTTCGACAGCCGCAGGGAGATAGCCACAAATCATTTAAGGCTCTAATTAAATTCAAAAATACACACACTCGCATGCCCACATACACACGCACTTAAGTCGAGCAACAGGTGGCATGCGGAAGGCAGCATGTGGCAGACACTCGTGCTGGAAATATGTAAATATCACTTTAATTTGCCACAGACACCACAACGAAATGGCAATTTAAGTGCCAAACTGCTGACACGCACTGTAAACGGCACGTGAAATTCGTTTGCAAAATATAACGGAATTCACAGCAATTACATATATAAAGGCAAAAAAAAAATACCAAACGTTAGTGCTCTTTGTTACTCAATTAATTGTTATGTGCCAGTGTTATTAAGTGGGATGGTCCTGGGGCAAATGCCACACCTACATTTCGCCACACCCTCCAGGGTGAGATGACAAATGTAAACAGCGATAAATGTCATAATGCCAAAGCAAAACAAAACAAAACAACAGAAGACAGCAGAAGAGGCGAGGAGAAGCCAAGCAGCAAATATAAGGAAAATAATGTCGTTTCGGCTTAGACTGGTTTGAACTACACAGGCAACTGGGCCAATAAATCAATTCCACAGACAGGCGAAAGACCAACTTCTTCTAGCCAGAGGCGTGCACACACGCACGCACACACGCACACGCATAGCATTGAATTGCCAAGCCCAGCAGCGGGCAACGCAGCTGGATTGCCACTCAGAGGAGGGCAGAGTAAAGGACTAAAAGACAGGCCGATTGCTGGCTAGCAGGACGCAGGACAAAGGACACAGCAGGCAGAAGCAGCAGCTGCCTTCAGTCAAGTCAAGTGTAACAGGCAGCCATCTCGGCCGGCCAAGTGTGCCGAGTGTTAACATACTAATATACACTTTGCATCTTAATCGTCCTTGCTGTTAGAGCCTGTTAGCACGCCAGCAGCTACAGCGACTACAATAACAACAACAAGTGTTATTGTAGTAGTAACGATGATGCTGACATTGATATGAGAGTCGCAGACTCTCTGCTCTCTTTCTTTCTCTCTGCTTCAAGCAGATTCTAATGCTGCTGCCGTCATTGTTTATATCATCGTTATTATTGACATATTTATGCCATAATTTGCTGGTTATTTTGGTTGTTATTGAAAATACTTGATGCATGAATAATGCAAACGTTATCGAGAACTTTGCCCGACTTTATATCGCTGAATATTAAAATGGAAAATGAATTTGCAAAGGTAAACATCAATGTGCGTATAACTTGCATTGCAATAAAAACTTTTTCATTTAACACTACATTAGGTTGGTTGTATAAAAATTTCGGCTTAAATTTTATTTTCTAATCAATTTCACTTAGCATATTATCCCTTCCACAGACCAATTAAATGGCATTACAATCTCTTTTGTGCCTCAACCCAAAATCATTTGTTAAATTCGAATGCCAATTATATAAAAGCTATCGCTTAGAACAATAATATTTTAATTTGCTGCTAATCTCTTTAGCATTATGATATATACTTTCTATATTGTGCAGCAGTTGAACAAATTTACTTGAAATGTTAGTTCACAAATATGTTGCCTACTTTTAGGCTGCCCTATTTATTCAGCTTCGCTGCTTAGCGCCATCTGTTGCACACGCCGTCGAACTACACTTGTTAAACTCTACAAAAAGCTCTCGCACATTTGGTGAGGACAAAAAAAAAGGAAAGCACACGCAACATGAGCAATGTGAACAACAACTTTGGGGGCAGTTAACGAGCGGCAGCAAGTGAAACACTTTGTTGCAGACTGGCAACGCTGCCGCAGCAGCATCTAAATGCCGCGTGGCATGTCTCTCGCGCACAGCGAATAACAAGCGCAAAGCGGAGACAGCAAAAACACGTGGCTGGCCAGCAAAGAGTCGCGTCGAGCAGGCAAAGAGAGCCCGCAGCATTTGTCGCAGTAGCAGCGCTGCTAGCAGAGGCAGCACTCGCAGCAGCAGCAGCTACCGCTGCGACGTTAACAGTCTTAGTTCTTAGGAAAAGGATTTCTGAGCCAAATAAGCCAATGTGGCTCACGTGCGTGCTTGCCCGTTTGTGTGCGTGTGTTTTTGTGTGTGTGTGTGTGTGTATGTGTGTGTGCGTAATTTTAAGCGTATTTAGCAGCCGGCGCCACACCCCAAACGATTCACACCATCCTCCCACCCGCAGCAAGGTCATTCAAATAATTCGCTGTATTGACAAAAATCGTATGTCCTCACTTGAACTATGCGCTACGAAGTGCTGCGTCCTTCACTGGTTCTGCGCTCATTTGCATTTGCGAGCAGTCAGCAAGCTGATTGCGCTCTGAGCCCAAAGCATAATCGCCGTTCATTTTGTTTGCTGCCATTGAGGGCGCGCCGAGTGTGTTGGCGGCCATAAACGACCTTGGGCCAACTGCTTCCTTGGCTGGCTTTGTGTTAATTAATTGCAGGCACGCATATCGCAAGCTGTAAAACGGCAACAAAACGCAGCACACACGAAACGGCGGGCAAAAATTAATTTTAAAAACATTTTCCTTTTCTTTTATTAGCCAACACACTCTACGCACCAGCAGCCCCTTCTCTGCGCTCTACATCCTGTTGGGCACTTACGCTGTGCGTTTTATACTTGTTGCGCTGCTGGCATTGAGCCATTAAATGCCATTAATTATTTAATCAAATCTTATGGTGCAATTTCACAACAACGTCGCGTATACGTAATGCTTGAAATGGCGACGCCTGAAAGCAGGCAACAATATTTTTCACTTTACAGCACTTGTGGAAAGGGAGAGCATTGTTTGTGTAATAGATTTATGCGCGTATCAATCAACTTTTCTGACTTATTGCTAACTGTATAAGAGACATAAAAAGACGCTGGGTATCATTGCAAACTTTCTACATTTTAAAGGAAAAGCTTCATGAGAAAAATCCTTAAGTACAATATCATACATTTAATACTGGTTATGTTGCTTCCTTCAAGATTTCCCTCAGAATATGTTATACTTTGCACAAGCCAGACTGTTTTCGGGGCTTGTTTGGTCTGTGAGTTGCGAGGAAAAGGGTAGGGGAACTTACCATAAACAATGCCGAGCCCTGACAGCCACATTTAAACACAACACATGGCGCGGCCCACATATCATTATGAAATGCCTGGGCAAACAGGTAACACAAAATGATGGCAGCCCCGAATTGGTTGGCTCTGACTCGTAAAGCCACGCCCAAAGTGTCGGTGTCTTCGTGGGGCGGACGGGGCTCTGGCACATGTTACGCGCACGCAGACAAACATGGACTTACACATGTGCTCTTGCCTATCAAAATTATCTGCACAAATTTGTATTGTTTTTTAAATGCTGAAGTGCAAAGGACGCGCCTCGAAAACTTTTCACTGGCTGAAAAAAAAAGGTTTGATGTACAATTTTCCCTTATGTTGCTAAGGTTCTGCACAATTTAAGATACATATAATTAATACCAGCTACTCACTGCTCGCCTTGCCACATTATACGGTCGTAAATGGAGCATATTACTCATACGCAGCGTAGCACATAAATTTCAAGCTTATGGCCAAAGCACTCACCTGTAAAGAGCAAGAAAAGATATACATAGTAAGTTGAGTCTCTTGTCTGAAGTGGGTGCAAAGCTATGCAGCAAGAAAAAAAAACGTAATGTGGAACTTGGCTGACCAACAAGACATACAGAACAGCAACACCTCCCACATACACACACCCAGCCGTAAGGGGGCGTAGTTAAAGGCAGGGCAAGTAGGTGTTCTAAGTGAGGCGTGCTGTTAATGTTTCTCAATAGCTCTTGATATATGAGTCTCGAGTGTTCATGTCCCTCTCCCGACGCCAGGCAAGCTTGTGTTTTTGTGTAAAGGATTCTATGTTATTGTTGTTGTTGTTGTTTCTGCTTTGGAATACGATGGAAAGTAAAAAACATGGCTAAGATTTAAGCTGGAGAAAAACGAACCCTTTGCAATTTTCTACTTCAAATAACAAGTGAGGCAGTATGAGGGGCTTGGTTTGGTTTATTCTCTCGATTCAATCCCAATCGAAGGAAATGTCTTAAATGGAATCTTTTTTCTGCCATCTTCATCTTCTTGCTCCTATCTGCTGCTCCTCGCTGAGCACATGTCACACAGCTCTCAGTTTCATTTCTGTCGCTGTCACAGTCAACCAAGCATCAAGATGCTCTCAGGAGTCACTTACGCTTCGCTTGTATCAGTTCCCAGAATGCGGGTTTCCTTTTTAGATCAAAACTAGGCCATATATTATTTAGTATTTCCTGGATTCAATTCCAAGAGTTTTTAATATTTATTTGGTATTTAAGATATACGAACAAAGTGAAACAAATTGTGTGCTTTATACGCTCACCGTGTTTACCCCGGGCAAACGAGGGTATAATTAATGTTTATTACAACAATCAAAGCCAGACACTGACACTGACACTGGCTCTGCCATGCACACACTGGTACACACGCACAAGTGGGCACACACGGACACTGTGAGCTGCAGCCTAACAAGCCAATTAGCTGGCGGCGCACATAATCACCAATCAAAAGGTGTCGATGCAGCAGCATCGAAGACACCGACAGTGCCGCACCAGAGTCTCACAAAAAGTGAGCATAATTGAGTTATTTACGCTAATTGCCACAGACACACACACACACACATACTGACACACATATACACGCCTAGACATTCATGCACAAATCCAGGAAAGGCAGGGGCGAGCAGCGTCGGACGAGCGCAGAGTCTGACGCAAATTGCCAGAGCGGTGGACCGCAAAGTTTGCACAGCGCACGTGACTGACGAACCGACAAACAAACTGGCTCATTGACCGACTGACTGACTGACTGCCAGAATGGCCGCATGACTGCCTGAATGACTCACTGTCTGCACGACTGAGGCGAAATCAACACTTGAAGCCGCGTCGCCAAGTGTCGGTGTGCCTCTGCTTGAATTTCATATTTTTTGCGCACAGAATGCCGTGCAAAATGAAAGCACAGGCAGTACAGCTGGCTTCCTGTTGCTGCACGTTGCACTTCCGCTATGGCTCTGCACACAGAAAAGTTTTGGGTGTGGCAAAACGAAGTGGAGCCGTGGATGGGACGCAGTGTGGTGCGGCGCGCTGCTTTCAGCTAGCCGCAAGGCAAAATGCAATTACAAATATTCAATTTGCAACATTGCCACAAATTGTGTGGCACACGGCTATGAATAGGCGGTGCCTCTTGTTGCATGTGCCAATTTGTTTGCTTTTCGATTTGCGCACGGTCACTTTGGCAGTCAGCTCAACGATTTCCTAATTGCAATTCAATGCTTCAAATTGAGCTAAGCCGCAAACTTATTGCGGGCCTTACAATTTGATGGATAATTCTACTTTGTTTCATATTTGTGACTGCGCTTTACTGTTATACGAATTTTTTTACACTGAAAGCAAATGAATTTAACATTGATTAATTTATTAAAATCATTAAAAGCACCATAAGCAAGCATGAAATTATATTACTTACTAAAATCTAGAACATTTTCTAAGTAAATACATAAAGAAAAACAAACCCCAATCCGGCTCGTATAACTGTATTTAATATTAAGTATACGTACATTTCTCCTAATGCCTTTGACACCTGCTTCAACTGATCTCAATTTAAACTGTATTTGCTGTCAGGCATCGATAAATTTCGGCCTGTCACCCAACAAATCCGCATTAATGTCAGTGCACCACACACACACACACACACACAGAGGCGCACAAATACAGAAAATGTCAATGTTTTCGTTTAATTCTATGAAAATAAGAAATCCGAAATGCGTTAAAGCTCACCCCGATTTATGTCGCTTGGCATTAGAGTGCCATAAGCGACATGAGATGGCGCCATAATCACAGACAACAGGATAACGGGATAATAAACTTCAAGTGCTTTAACTAAATAAGAGAGAGTAGCCAATGTCGGCCGACACTCGCCGCATGATGGCCGCAAATTTGAGTTGAGTTGCCATAAAAACGCTTTGACAGGCGCTCAACGTGGCGTATGTGTAATTGTTGTGCTTGCCCAACCGTTTGGCCAAGCACTTAAATTAAATTCGTTAAAGAAATTAACGATTTTAGCGAGTGCTTGCATAAACTGCGTATACGCCGCGTGGCAGGCAAATAAAAGTGACCAAAGAGAGCGAGTGAAATATTTAAAAGAATTTACTGAAATTGTAATACAAGAATTATTCAACTTGCACAGGTTTTCCCTCAATTACGAATTATGTATGCTGTTTTCTCCCGATACAGTCGTTCCTCCGTTATGTTTAGTTTTGTTGCTACATAACCGTGGCTTGCTTAAATTGCTCGCAATCTGCTTAGGGACTTCCAGCAAAGCCGCACAATAGGGACAAAAATACTCTGACATTGTCAGCCAGCTGTGCAAAATGTAAGCAAATATTTATGCAGCTTTTTTCTCTCGCTCCTTCTGCTCTACGCCTTAAGCTCACGCACGCACGCAATCAGCCCAAGCCCGAGCACACACACGCTCGCCCAATAACGGTGCCTTGGGGGCCTGAGCTATGGAGATAGCTAGACAGATGCCTTGCCGTTACGTGCAGGTTCCCCCTAGAGGCAGAGGGAGAGCGAGGGATTGAGAAAACCGAAGAGAACTTACCTCTCATCCAGACGCATGCTGCTGCGACTTATGTCACTCCAGACGGACATCGAGCGGGGTCGCTGGAAAAAGGATTTAGAGAAGCGTCGCACCGTTGGCAACTGCTGCGGCGGATAGCCCGCCAGATCGTTGATTTCCTCATGGAAGTTGACGTTGCGTGTGTTGCCCCGCGTGGGCGATGCCATCGAGGGCAGCGAGTAGCTGTTCGTGTTGGTTTGGTTATCGTCCGACATGCCCAATGCTGTATAGCTGACCTCCAGATTGTGATTGTGATGCTGTGTCATCTCTCAGATATGTTTCACGATACTCCGATCTCTCGTGTCTCTCGCTTGCACACTTTCTCACTTTTTAGCACATTTTCACTACGTCATTTGTCGCATGCAATACCGAGTGCAGTCTTTGCCGCTGCATAGCTCGATGGGGACTAAACGAGTCGTCTAGTCAGCTGATTAATTGGTCACTCCCGTCGCCGGGCAGTTCATTAGACACAATCAAGCGCGCAGCTGAACTAATGAAAATAAACAATTGACCCATCCAATTCACACATTCCCAGCGCCAAGTGAGAATGATGAATCGCTTGCCCTATGCACTTGACTTCGCCCCGAGCTGCGTTCTCTTCCTGCTGCTGCTCCTTTTAATACCGCCCCCCCCCCCTCCCACGTCTCTCATACATGCATAATTGACTGCAAGTTGAAAAGCGACTTGGATCCATCAAAGTGACACCAAGCAAATCCCGAAATCAGCTGGAGCTCTTTATGGATTTGTCGTTCAATTTGCTCCAGCTCTAGCTTGTTTTTCTCTTTGTTTTTGTTTTTCCTTTGCATTTGTTGTTTTTTTTTTTTTTTTGTTCTTTGCTTTCTGTCCTGCCTTGCCAGGTGTTTCTTTCAACACGTAGCCAAATTTCATGCTGGCTAAGTTCAAAATGAAAATACACTCGAAATGCTTATGAATTCCTAATGCGGTTCGCTTTGAATGTCTCCGTTATTCATGGGAGTGTCTATCTGTGCGTATATTTCATATGCATAATGAAAAACAATTTAAGATACTCACACATACAAGCACACACCCTTACACACACCATCAGACACACCCTCACATACACGCAACTGCAGTTTGTCTAGCCGAAGCCAGAGGCAAGCGAAATTAAAGCTTTTCACGCTCTCCTTCCACTTTTAGTGCTTCCACTTTATCAGCTGCTGACGATGATTGTGCTTGGTTTCTATACCCTGTGACCCTTAAAATCAGTAAAGTATGCCCTGCTAAAGAGTCACTTCAAAAGGTTAAATAAACGTTCTTAAAAATCAAAACAAAGAAATAACTAAAAATTATTAGAATACCTAAATCAAATAATTTTCTATAATCCAAATATATATCTGTATTCTATCTGCAGAGTATCTTCCAGTTGAACATCTTTACCTTTTTACATTACCAGCAATGCGTTAGCTAAGTGTTCTTACTGAAGCATTTCGTTTTCCCGTACTATTTCGCACATTTTACGCAATGGCTACATAAAAAACTTTATTATACGAGCACTTTTTAGCTACTTGAGCTGCGCTTCGCCCTCAACAGGCCCCGCCAGACAGCAAAGTCGGCCCAGTTAAGCTGAAAAGAGCTCTCAACTTAGTCTTGAATTGAAGTGATCTACGACGGGAGGCCTAAAAACGTTGGGTATTCTTAACAAGGCCAACGGCGTCTGCATATTAAATGAGATTAAATTCTCGCAACTCGATTATGAATATTATAAAAAAACAAACGCGCCTAAATGTGACCACGCCCCAAGCGCCCCCCATGGCTGTGGAACATTGTCGCCATTTTGTAGCAACCGACGACGCCTGAAAATAAACTCAACTTCGGCACGCGAATTTCTTCCTGTTTTCTTGGCACGCGTTCGTGCAGGGAAAATGCCGGACAAAGGCGAAAAGCTAAGGGCTTAGATGACTCTATAGAGTGAGTGAAAATGCGGGTGGGTGTACGATAGATTATAATTTATTTTGGATGCCCGCCAAATGGAGGAAAGCTCAAACTCGAATCAGCAACATATCAAAGTGCTTAATGATGATTGAAGCAGGGAGGGGAAGGCAGAACAAACGAGCGAGTAAAGAGCGCATAGATCCGAGTTTATCCTTCGCAATATGCAAATCGATGGCCTTGTTGTGAATGTTACGCCCCAAACCCACTCCATGTGGCCCACCTGACCCAGCAGCCTTATCAATTAATGAACATGTCGCACCCGAGTTCCGCTCGTCGGTTAGTTCGAGCATTTCAGCAACGTAAAACGTACAAATACTCGTATGGCATATGCCGTGACTTCCGTCATTTGGGGGCCAACTGTAACGGTAGCTGTAACTGTAAATGCGGTATTCACGCGCCGTTTTTATTGTAAATGGCAGCTGTCTAAGCGGAAACGCCATTTAGTTGCTAACTAAATAAACAGCAAGACCGCCCCTAGCATACCCCGCCTTGCCCTCTGCCTGGAAATTATGCTCATCACCTGCCCCCCGCCTCCCACATAAAGGTCTCGGCAACTGCCGCTGTTCGACTTAGGCAACATTAATAAAGTGTCGCAAAAGGTGTTTCAACAAAGCGAAGCTGAAATACCCTTGCATGTTTGGGCTGGCATCGAAATAAAATCAACTTAAAGTAAAGCCTTGATATCGTGACAAATCGCTCATTAATCACAAAAATGCTTGACAGCCTTGAATTGTCTAAGCTATTTTTTTATACAAACTTCTAGAATAAGATAGTATTTAATTTATATTTAATTTTCTAGGGAGTTAGGGCACTAAAATATATTATTTCATTATCAATTCAATTCTCTTTAACAACTTTCAGTCCAATCTTCTTAAGTATTTATCACCCTAAGGTAACTCAAGTGTTCCTACTTTAATATGCACGATTCGCTTGATCATATAAACAGAATATTTGCTTAACAGTCCCTAAGCCTAACTCGTTGTCACTGACGTAATCTTTCATTTCTCACTTGGCTTAAGTCGCCTTATGCTGCCGCAGTGCGTCGCGCAAGGAGGCCTGCCTATATAAGGCCCACGGTGGCAAGGGTATATAAAGAAAGCTCCTGACAGTTGGAGTGTGACACGTTTTGGTATTTATGTGCATGTATTACGGGGCAACTGCCATATATCAAGGTCGCATTGCGTGCCTTAGTATGCATGACTATGAGCCAAAAAAAAAAAAAAAGTAGGAGCAAATAATAACAAAAACCATATGCGCATAATCCTCAGTTGACATTCTGCGTAAGACCGTCACAAAGTTGTGAATGGGAAAAAGAAAAACCCGGTGGGTTAGTAAACCTTTTGCATGCGCTATAAGCTTGGGTTCTGACCCCGCCAATGGTCAGTGCTTTATTACCCTCATCAGATGCTGTAAGGCCACAAAGAACTGTCTGACCTTTTCTAGCCTTAGAGTCAGGCGAGTAGCAGAAGGGGAAGGGACTGTGGCAGGCAGCTTCACATCTTTTGAAGACACTTTAAGTGTTTCATCAAGAGCTGCTTTTCGTTTTAGACAATTTCATTGAGCGCTTTTAGCTTTTCTCATTTCCCCGACCATAATTTTCCATTTCGTGGCGGTTGCCAAGTGCCAAATTGATTCGTGGCTCAGTGAGCTACAGCGTTCAGGTTTGGGAAATTGAATTTTTATGTTGGCTTCGCTTTTCGCGAGATATTCGCAATTTGCACCTGTGTTAACACACACACACAAACACACCCCAGCATGCACACACATACAAACACCTCTACCGACACCCACAAGAAATTAGCAATTCAAACAAAGCAACTTTTTTAATCTAACAAAAGTCGAGAGCAGTTTGTCTACCTTCAGCTCGGTTGGGCTTTATCTCTGTGATTTAAGCGCTTGTCTGAATGCCAAAAATAACAGTAACTATTCAATAAAGGCTTTGTTCCGGCTTCGACTCTGGAAACAACAGAAACAAGTTTCAGGCAAGTTTCTTTTTGCATTCGAACAAAAGTTGTTAGGCAAAAGCGAAAAGTTTAGCGATTGAATGCTTTTCTCTGTCATAACGGTAAATTCTTTAGGCATTAAAGGCACAACTCTGGTCGAAGGCCAAACATGAATAGATAATGCCAACTGGCTCAAAAAAGTCCAATGAACTTGATGCCCCAAAATTTCAAGCCCCAAACAGAAATTTTGCTTTAAAAGTGAAATTTCATTTGCATTAAATTTTACTTGGCACAAACATCGCGCGGCATTTGCCAGACCCCAGAAAGTTTGCCAACTTTGGCAGCTCTTAAATTACATAAATGGCCCCAGATAGCGGCGAATGGAACAAGGCAGGAGGCGCCAAAGGGAAAGGGGGAAATCACTTAACTGCCTGCGCTCAACTGATAGAACAAGGCAAACAACAAGAGCAGAGCTAACAAATGACAACAAAACTGGAGAAATACAAAATCTCAACAAATACTCGCACGCAAAGCCCACACACACACGCGCACACAGACAGAGATGATGTACATGTATACAAATCGACGCTGGCAGGACTAACTGACCCAACTACATACAAGACATGAATGAGAACAATATTGCGAGAAAACTTTACTTGAACATGACTGATTGAGGGTTGCCCTGTGGCAGAGTTAGCTGTTTTCCACTCTTGATTTAAGCTAAACAGATAGCCTCTTCTCTTATTCCTGAATACAGGGTATATGCACAAGATACGAGATTGCCGATTACAGGCAGGAGTTAAGACAGCGCGTTAAGTCGTGTATTATGGACTACTGTATGTAATACATTTAGCTACAGCAGCAAACAAAAAGAGACAGCACAGATAAACAGCCACACGCAACTTATAAAGATGAATAGAACGTGCAACACATGGCAGACTCAGCACAGTGATAACTACATAAATGATTACAAGATAAAATATGTATAAGCTCCATATAACTTGCCTGCCTAAATTAACACCCTAAGGCCAAGTTAAAGAAAGAAATCGAAAGGAAATCCTATTAATGTGACCAAGACATAAATAACTAATCCCCTTGCAGAACAACTCAGGGAGCATTAAAACTTGTTGTTATCCCAAAATTGTAGCAATTTTCATCAACAATTTGTGTCATTAAGCAAAACACACCCTCAGCTTAAGCAGCAATCAATCCAATTTGGGGTCAAAAAGCTTCACGTGGGATTTATCATTACGTATACGCCATGTGTATAAAAGATCAGCTGAATCACAAAGTGCAAACCTATGCTATTGATTAAAGCGCTCAACACAACCTGCGGTGTTGGCTGTGATTAATGTCGGAACGTGGCATAGCCACGTGGCAAGCAGCCACAAACCAAGTCGACAACCGGCAGCAACTTCATAAATTAGAAAATGTTTGCACAGGTTTTGGGCCATGAGATGATTTAATAATACGAGCACAACTTTAATTAATGCCCTGGCTTCTGGCTTGGGTAAATTTAAACTGCAATTCCACAAAGGCAACCCTATCAGAAACACACACACACGCCCTCATCTGGGTTTTCCCCTCTGTATCTTTCTGCCTTGCGGGCTTACTTTTCAACTGTGGCCAAGGCAATTTGCCGTGAGTGTGTGTATGGCTGTGGGTGTGTGTGTGTGTCTGCGCGTCATATCCATAGATTAACTCGACCTTTGGTCGACTTTCTGCCCTTTTTCCGCTGCTTTCTCTTTCACTTTGCCTTCCCCAGTTGTTGTTGGGATAAGCTTAGCGCATTACATTCTGTCATTTCTCTGTCTGTTACGTTGCCTTTCACAAAGAGCCTCCACGTAGCCAGAGCCACAGAGCGAAAAAGAAAACTTTTTGGCTGCATTTTCTTTTCGGATCTTTTGGTTAGGCTCGTCAGCCCATTGGCCCCCCGGCCCTTTAGCCTGTTGGCCTGCTAAGGCCTTTACGGCTTAGGTCTGACGCCTTTGGCCATTGACCAAGATCTGCTTGAACAATTATTTACGCTTCTTCTACATTTCCGCCTCTACTCATGGAAAGCAGCTCAATAGTTTCGGACTGAGCTTTAATATGATTTAACATTGGTAATAATAACCATATTATAATTTAACATAAATTGCGTATACGCCTAGTATGTCTTTCTGCTTTTATATCTGTTGATTTTCGGTTTGAGTTCGGTTTTTATTTTATGTGCTTTGCGGCCTGTCTTTATATGTCTGTGTCGGTCCCTGCTCTTTTTTCGGCCTTTTTGCGGCTGCAACAGACTGCTTTGATATGGACCCGTTTGCCATACACACACATTGGCTTTTATGTTTTGTCGTATAATAAAAGAAATTACTTTTTTTTATTATTTTTATGTGTTTGCGTCATTTTTTGCTTCGATTAAAGCTTATTTTACGAGTATGTGTGGCTTTTATGCCGACTCTTTGCCTTTGAACTTTACTTTGTAAGTACATGTAACAGAGAGACACACAACGTACTATATTGTGTATTGTATAAAGCGATTTTCTTTAATTTAATTTTTCTTATGCTTTAATTTTATTATTGTAAAACCAAAGGAACTTTTTGATTGGAATAAACCTAACAAAAAGTTTTCACACACAACAAAATCTAAATATTTAAAGTCCAAACCAAATATTTGACACACAATCATCGCAATTGTGGGATGCAAATAAACAAAACAATAAGCTGGGACTTTATTTTGCATCTATTTAAATTGAATTGTTCGCACTTGCTGTCAAGTGGAAAATTGAATTTCCAGTTTTTCATGCATTTAGAATGTAGCTGAATATTTTAGTATTTTAATTCAATTGCAAACAAATTCATTTTTACTTTTTATTAAATGAAATTTAATAAAACTAGTGCAATTCGAGTGACGTTTAATAACGTTTTGTTGTAGAATAACAACTCACAGCAAGGTCACAGAGAGTTTCCCAGCTCTAACGAAAATTGCGCATTCTGAACCGCAAATCTAATTAAATTTCTACCAGACTTCATGTCTCTCTCTATGCCAGCTCTAACCGCAGGGTTTCCAGCCTGTCAGTCCGGCACAGCCCCTAGCAGAGTTGTCAAATGTAAACAGCTAATGCTCCATTTGTAGCAACAAAATGTGAGCAGATTTATATCTGGCTTCGTGTCGCTTCGTAGCCGATGTCGGGAAACAACAAAGGGCAAATGTACAAAATAGCTGACACTAGGTGCAAGTATAATGAGCAAGAGCGACAGTAAATATATAATAAAGTTAATTGGTATGTAAATTTTGTGAGGCCAATTTAGCGAATGCGAATAAAGAACAAACGAGAAATGCGAGCGGAGAGAAGCGGGTGGAGTGGGCAATTTAAATACTTTGAATTGGAATGCTTTGTACGCGACTCACAGAATTCAAATATCATTTAAAGTATTTACATTCTTGCAATGAATGCTTTAAGGATGATTAAAAAATGCAAATTATTCTATTAAATTTGTGTAACTTAATACAAAATAAACAAAAGCAAAATAGTTTAGTGGGAAGCTGCATTAAATAAACTTAACTTAGCCACGAAAAATAATTTTTGTGTTTATGTTCAGATCCAGCTGAAACTTGGGAGATTGTTATATTATAGCCAGCTAATAAGAACTAAAGAAGAAAACCTTTGCTTAAAATACGCTACTAAAAATCAAATTTAAAATATAAAATTATTTATTTTTTGAGGTGATTGGCGTTGCCAAAATCACGTATGGTAAAGGGAAACCTATTTGCCAAATTTGGTATGTCTAGCTTCTAAGTTAGCAGAGATCGATGGCGAAATCGACTCGGCAGGCAGCCTGATCAAAAGGATTCATACTCTTCGCGGTCTGCTACGCCTTCTTTTGTGTGGTACACACATTCACAATTTCAATGGTCGGAGAGTAAAATAGAATGAGACATTAAAGCGTTAATGAAACACGACACAAAATAGAAAGGCAACCAAGAGATGGGGAGACTGAGCGGGGGCTAACAACGTCTATGATAATATATTATTTTTACTACTATGTATTACAAACTGCCTGTAGGCTGCAACTACAATAGATGCTCGCGACCAACCTAGTTATTTTCGTTGTTGTTGTTGTTGTTGTTGTCTCTGCTGTTGTTGGTCCCATAAAAATAACTTGCCGAGCATAAACAAAGCAGAACAGATGTCTGGCAGCTCCAGCGTATGGGTGTTTGTGTGTGACCTACAACAATTGCATAGTAAACAACCATTCACACACACACATACACATATAGAATGGCAACCACACACTGCAAATGGTACCAGAGCGATGTGTCATAAAGCCTAACTGAAACATACTGCATGTCATTCGTCGCTGTCCGTGTGTGGGTGAGCGCGTGTATATGTGGCTGTGTTGAATGATACAAGTTGGTTTACTTAGTGGCGCACGTGGACGAAACTAACGAGAAACTGTGCGAAAAAAGTAAAGAAAAGCAAAAGACACAAACAAGACGGCAGGATCCAGCAACGAAATGTGTCAAGGCAAGACACACCCACACACACAGTGCAGTTACTCTGCATGAGAGTGGAGCGCCCCCACAGGGGGCCATGTCAGGCATTTAGGTAAACAGTAGAAATTTTGTTATTTTTTTAACAAACATTTTAGTAGAGAAAAATGATGCAAAAGCATATTCACCCGAAATATGCATGGAGCAAAAGAAAAAGGAGAAGAAAAAGAAACTATAAAGCTCTCTTTCACTCAGCGAATGTCAAGCAGAGCACGCAGAAAATCCACTCAGCTAACAGCGGCAACAACAACAAATCGATTTTGTTATATGTGCTTGTGCTCATCATCTCATTAAATTGCATTTTCGCAGCGAAGAGAAGAGAAGAAACAAAATAAACACATAAAAAGCGAAAGCAAAGTAGTTGGAATTCACTAAGCGACAATCCTGTTCTGGAGGTTCAAGAGGGAGCATTTGCCCGGAGGAGACTGTAGCAAAGGTTAATTCAAAGTCTGCGCACAAAACTATGCTCTAAAATTTCATTTAACTGCAAGTCACACGCACACACACACACACACACGCAACGCACAAGCACGAACGCAGAGCCAAATAGTTGACTTCACTACAAGACGCGGCACCCCCTTAGTGACACCCTCTGCCCCCATCACATGTTTGCCATTTGAATAAAATTCAGTTGATTAAGCTGCCAGCTGTAAGCGCATTGTTAGCTGTCGACACATGCAATTGACAGCAAGTGTGTGTGTGTGTGCGGAGGGGGGACAGCCCCAATGGCATTACTCTCGTACAAATCGCACACTCAGATGGCACTCCGTATCCGTTACTCGGCACCACTTTACACCCTTTTTTTCTCAAGGGCTCAAGGACATGAACTCGCACTGGCAATGTAAATTTTCATCTTCTTCGCGATAATTAACGAAATCCGCACTGCGATTATGGCCGCATCACGAGGCCACACACTGCGACACACACACAGACGCAATGTTCTGCTAAATTTCGTTGCGCTAATTTCGATTAATGTACGCCTAACGTGCTCTCCAAATCTACTAGGCAACTCAAAGCGTGCACAACGCGTCGCTGCTATGCGGGGCCCGCGTTCGACGAAAGGACAACAACGATTGACGATGAGAACGTCGCGCAGCTCTGCACCGAACTGAATGGCCAGAAGCAAGGTAGAAGCCAGCAACGACGCTGCTGCTGCTGCTGCGACGTCGGCGTCGACGCTGACTGTGCTGCAGCTAACGCTGCCGCTGCTGACTGACTTTCAATCTTGGACTGTGACACTAGGCAGACCGAGCAGCTGTCACGCAACGAGGCAGGCACCCAACAGTGGCTTCACGCACACAAAAACAGTGACTGGCCAAAGTATTTTTGGTGCGTGTGTGTGTGTCTACGACCAACTTCCTTGTTGTGGGATTGCTCTTTGTGCTCTCTTAAGCCATTCGTTTGTTTTAAGAATCTTAAGCTGTGCCGACAGAGTTGCCAGACTGTTGCAATAGTGGAGATACTGATAATACCTATTTTTAAATTTTATGTATGCTTGCTTAAAAAGTTGACAAATTTATTTATAAAATATTTTGTAGATTTTTAGCAGCAATATGTAAGTTATTCCGACAGAGTCGCCAGATTGTTTTTAAAAGAGACAGACAGGTTATTAAGCCGACAGCATGTTATATTTCAGAGTCTCTAGGTTTTTTAAAATTTTTTACCAAAATATTTTAATGCTTTTCTCCAGAAATATTATTGTGTAAAGCCCGTAGAGCTTCCAGATTAAATCGATAATCGAAAGGCAGATTAATAACTTAGGCTAATGTCTAGCATTTCAAAAGACAAAAGTTTTCTCTGTATTTTTATTTAAATTAATAAATTCAAATTATTACTTTAATAAAATTCTACAGTATTTCATGCAGTTTAATTATATTTATAATATTCTAATTTTCTTAATACATATATAAATAATAAATTAAAGCAAAGCTTGGTGCTAAAGTGCGAGCAACACAGAATTCACTTCTCTCAGTGTATCGCGCACGTGTTATATAACAACACAAGCACTCTTCTCTCTCTCTCTCTCGCGCTCTGGCTCTAACTCTCTCGCTGACGCGCTCTGCAAATCTAAGAGAGCTGAAGCGACCGCACGCGTAACCCAGAAAATGGCAACAAAACAAAATGGACGAAAGTTCATAATCAACAAATTTGGCGCCAAATCGGACACGTGTTCAGCGTGTTTCGTTTCGATTTCAATTCGTTGCGTTTCGCATGCGTAAACATTGAAGCTTTTCTGTGACGTCATTTGCGGCCTTATGACGACAGATGCCAAGTCTACACAAAGCGGCTACAGACAGAGAGAGAGAGAGAGAGAGTGAAATTGGAATGAGAGAAAGGCGAAGCACTAAGCGCCATCTGTCGACTGGCAAGAGCAAATGAAGAACTTTTCGAATCGTTACACGTTTTGCTCTCTATGGAAATTCGCTTAGGCAAATGCCGCCGAAAGCAATTCAATATTATATGGTTAAATCAAATATTTAAGCACTCGCCACAGATTAAATGACATCGCATGCCATTTGTTTATGCACAATTCACGCTGTGCCAACCCAACAAACAGCCCCCTGCCCGCCCACATGGGGCATTAGCTATTTAAACAGTTTGTTGTGCAAATTGAAACAGCTGCCGCAAAACTAACTCAAATTATGCATGTGCATATATAAATGGACACTGGTGTCCTTCGCTCGCACCGCACCGCAGCAGCACAGTCCACCTCACCCACCTATAGACATAAAGACGTCTCCTATTCCAACCACCCCTTTTCACTCAGCAACAAATCGTCGAGGAATAAAAAAGGGCAAACAGCAGCATAAAAAGCAACGTAAGTCGCAAATAATATTGATGGCAATTGCTTGAATGATTGATAAAAAAAAACCCATACAAAGCAAGCAACAGCAACAACAAGGCAAATCGATAAGCGTGCAAAGTGTCTGCCGCAACTTGTGGCAACTGACAGCCACACGAATTCAATACTCCTACACTTTGCATGCAACATGCAAATGCCCCAACAATAACAATAACAACAACAGCAAAAGCTACTTCCGCTACAACTACAACTACAACTGGCGCGCTGCATTACAGTTTAAGCAGCAAACAAGAAATGAAAAGTGCAATTTAATGCCTTAGCGTAAAAGCTTTGGTAACACGAGCGCACAAGGAAATGGCATCAAGTTGGCGACAAGCGTGGAAAAGTCAAGTTTGGAAAAGCGCAAGCAGTGCCAAATGAAAATACCAAATCCAGTTAGACATGTCATATGCGAAAAGTCTTAGGTTTTGTGCGCTGTAATCAGATAGCAAGCGGATAGTGCGGAAAGTTCTTTACGCGTGTGCGGAGGTGTGTGAAATAATTCAATATTATTTATAGAAAGAGATGAGGTTGCCTTCCTGTATAAATACTTATATAACCATTAATGCTGAAACGAATATACCTATAAATACAATCTATAATATATAATACAAGAATATATAAGATGGTTTCATACCCTTGCAGCTACTCCAAATATTAAATCGGCCGATAGATTCTATGCCAGCTATACGATAAGACGGTCAAACTTTAAAAAAATGTTCATAGCCTTTGAAGGACATACTTGGGCATAGCTAGGAAAAGTTTCATAGCGTTATCTAAAAAAAAAAAAAAAGTTCGACCGATAGGTTTTATGGCAGCCATACGATATACCTGTCCAATTTCCAGAAATATTTCTTAGACATATATCTGGAACGTTTTATGGTGATATCTTGAAGAATAACAAAAATCGACCTATAGGTTCTATGGCAGCTATACGATATATCGGTCCGATCCTCGTTTGGACTTATTTGCAGTGCATAAGAAATAATAAGAAGCATGTACCAAGTTTCATCAAGATAGTTTTAAAACTGAGAGACTAGTTTATGTTGCAACAGACAGACGGACAGACAGACGGATAGCCGGACAGGCGGATATGGCTAGTTCGACTCCCCTGCTAATGCTGATAAATATATTTATGATATATATATATATAAATATATATATAACAGGTCTATAATGTTCTTAAATATATATATATATATTTAAGAATATATATTTATCAGCATCACCATAATATACCCCCTGCAAGGGTATACAAATTATATTTGTAAAACAAACAACAGAAATTTGCTTTGAACACCCCAGCAAATCATAAAGTTAAAGGATTTCATGTGGTTGAAATTATTATAGTATTAAATCATACCTTTAACTGGGAAGTTTCAAAAATTACTAGAATAATTAACCTAATTAATTTAAAATAAATAATAAATATTAAAAAACTTATACAAAATAATTGAAAATATCTATAATTTTCTTTGGATTTATCTTGAGTTAAAACTTTACCTAGCTCTACCTTTAGCAGGGTGTCTATAGAAAAGTTTCGTCAGTTTCATCGCTTTTAAATTTCAGGCAACTACTCATTAAGCTGCCGGACAGATGACACAGCAGATATCCATAACATAAAAGCCAAAATCGCAAGCGAACAAAGAATCCAAACAGATTAAAGGTCCATAACAATGTTTACGTTTGTGTGCGTATGCGTTGATTAGTCAGGCAGTACAAGTGTGTGAGTGTGTGTAAGTGAGCATGCCTGCGAGTGTGTGTGTGTATGTGTAAAATGAATTTGTAGTCAATTTCCTGCAATTTGTCGTTGGCAGCATCAAGACAGGAGTGGCTCAGCAACAGCAACAGCAACGGGAGCAATGGAATCCTTTGCCGATCTCCCGCTGTCCCGGCGCAAGCTGCCAACTTCCTGTAATGATACGCATCGCACAATCAAGACAACATAATACACTTTAACACTGACGTCTATGGTATATAAATATAAAAACAAATTAGAATGCGGCAAAATATGCCGAGAATGAATTTGCTGGGCCGATGTCGAAGCTGTAAGCAATTTGTCGAGCCATAATGGAAGCAGCTACGTGTAAGTGTGTGTGAGAGAAAGAGTGCGGGTAGGAGAAGACAACGTCAAGTCGAGCACAGAGTGGGCAATTCCTCGCATATCCCTGCTAACTGACATGCACATGTTGTGCGTGTTGTGCTGATAAGTGCGCGTTGTTTGCCAAATTGAGTGTTTGACACTTGCCCTCTCTCTACACTCACTCAGCCCCCTTCCCACACTGCTTGACATTCTCCTTTGGCTGCTGTCGTGCATTCGCCTCTTCCAATTCCAATTAGAAGCTCGCGTTGTGACTGCTTAATCTCATTGACACGCATTAACATGTCTGCAGCGGGGCAAATTGAACAGCCCAATGTGCTGGGAGAGGACACCAGGACCAGGACCAGCAGAAGCACCACTAGGACCAGGCGTAGCAGCAGCCCAAGCAACTGGCAACGCAAAACAGCAGACACTCTGCCTCGCATTGTGATAAAAATGTCAGCACACAGCGGCGGCCAGGCGGAGTGGCCAAGCCAACACGCCACTTACTTGGCCACCGGCAGCAAGGAGACCTGCTGGCTTATCAATTTAGATTGTTGTCCGCAGACAAGCCTCAAAATGCAAAGCACAAATGAAAGTAAAGAGAGAGAGAGGCAGGAAAATAAAAAAAAAAGAAAAACGAAACCAAAACCAACAACGTCAACGTGCAGGGGAACAAAAACATAAATGAAAATGAAAACAAGGAGACAAAAATAACTGTCAACGGCACAAGGACGCATTCTTGCAACATATCAAATGAAATAACTATGCAGACAGATCAGACCCATTTCGGGAAACAGATAGCGAGAGAGAGAGAGAGAAGACGGGCTAGGAGCATCACAGAGCTTTGCAGAACCTTCGGGCAATCAAGCAAAATATTTTTGATAATACCTTTTAAACAAACCAGCATTCAAAAGGGTATCATCAGCTTAACTGGTGCTAAATTTAGTAGCAAAGATTCCCAGAAAAGATAATAAAATAAGAAAGGTTACAATCTTTAAAGCATTTTGAGTAAATATTATGAGAGCAATTGGAGAATATATGATTAGAATTAAGTCTGTCATCTAATTGCTGTTGTTTTAAGGTACACTTTAAGATTTAAGTTACAGTCTTTGATTACTTACAGTTTCATTCGATTAAAAGTTATTTTAATCAGAAACTGATTACAGGATATCAAGTTGGTCTGTCATTGAAATTTTGTTTTTTTATGCATTTTACTTTTTTCTGGATAAAGTAACCCAAACAGTCCTACAGATATTCGCAAAAAGAAAAAAAAAATTGTGGCCTGTACAAGATTCTTATGAAGTTTCGCACACAGAGAGAGATAATAATATCACAGCTCGGCAGGACGGACACAGTTGTCCTGTTGACACTGGGCAAGCGAAACCACAATCCACTTAGGACAATGTATACTATATGGGATTTTATATAGTATATTTCATATATATATAAATTCATTTAAATAAATTGGCCAGCAGGCGGAAGCAGCTGTTACTTGCTCTGCACTGCACATACTACATAAATCTAAATAAAAAACTTATTTTAAAGTTAAAACAAAGTTGACAAATGTTCGGAGGAAAGCGGGATTAAACTTTTAGACAGACCACATTAAGCGCTTTGTTTGACCCACCAATGTGGCCACAGAAAAAGTTTTGACAGGTGTTGCTTCAATTTTTGTATGACTTATTGAGGCTAGAGTCAAGAGAGTGATGATATTATATAAAGAATAATTAAAACTATAGTTGAATAGGCCCGACAGTAAAATACCCTTTGCGTAATTTCGAAAATTCATTACAAACAGGTTATCACACTTTGAATTCTAAGTTCTTCATCCCCATTTACATTTTGTATCTCTGTGCGCTTAAACGGACAGACAGACCGAGTGTACTTGAGCTAGAATATATTTGATGCCCGAAGAGTATAAAAGCACTAGATAGAGAAAGGTATTCTAGTTAGGCATGACAAGGTCTCAGACCTCTCTGCAGATTCCCACTATATGAAGTCGCTCAATTTGAATAAGTGCATGCAAATTGAAACAAAGTGTGAGAGAGACGTCAGATTGCATTTCAGTTTGCGACTTGCGAGAAATACAATATCATCACACGGCAGACAGAGCAAACACACACACACCTGTCCCTCAGCAACTGCTCCGGAATTCGGCACGAATAACACGCGCCGAGGAAATAAATAAATGTATAAAGCGGGAAAGAGAGTGAAGAAAAAAATCCAGCGTATTTGACTTAATACAAAGGGAACAGGAAGGCAGAGCGAGAGGGGGTGCGGAAGAGGGGCGTGGCACAGTGCGCAGACCTGCATACATTTACTGTCAAACACGGCCGCTACGCGTCACTCTGCCCTCTCCCTTCCCTATCCAGCTGTAGCGGGGTCTTTTCATTTATTAATACACATTTCCTGGGCTAAGGCAAGGAGGAGGCAGACGGGTGGCAGTACAAGTAATAGTCAATGGCAAAAGTGAGCAAAGCGAAGAGTAATCAATATTTATACGCTTATATACGCGATATACCCAATACGAGTGAGAGTGTATGCCGTGTGCCTGCTGCTCGGCTTTCTCCATACCCTCAACAACAAAAGCATGTTCTGCATTTTTCACCAGATTTGCAGATGATTTAACTGGAATTTTAAAATAAGTCAGAAGCTTTGATTTTGGTTTGGGAACGAGTGGCAGAGTAGGAGCTGTCCTCTGTGAAAAATGAAAGTGCTTGAAAATGAAATTATTTTCTGTAAAGTTTAAATTTTATTTTCAAGAGCACTTTTCTGCATCTCTCTTGCCTCGCTTTCTGTGCACTTCACTACAGAGTAGTTCTACATTCGTTGTACATTTTTCTGCAACGAAATTATCTATTTTCTTTCATTACTTGGCAGCTGCCAATGACGCGAACGTGGCTCGCGGGACGGTAAAAAGAAACGAATTCAAATTCCAAAACCTAAATTGCATAAATATAAGTTGGGCAACAGCGTTCGCACATAAATTATACAACATCCGAGTCTGTCCGGAATTCATGATGTACCATTTGATGTTTCGTTCGCACTTCGTTGCCAGCTTGTTTCTATGCCGCACCAGCCCCGGCCAGCCCCCCCTTTAATAACAACAGCTGCAATTGCCAGGCGTCAGCAGCACTTTTCATAAAAGTCAATATTTATTATATTTGTTTCTTTTTTTTCGGGTATTTTGTTGTTCTCGTTTGCGTCGCTTGGGTATTGTTTGGCGTTTTGTTTGTATTGTGATTGACAGATTGAGTTTAGTTTCGAAGCGCGCTCGAATATCACTGCAGGCCCATGTGGCGTATACGCAACGCGCTTCAAGCCGCGCGCATGGCACACAGCGTACAGCGAAAATTTAATGTTAAATTAATTGAAATGTTTCGTATACACACACAGCTTAGATAAAAAAAATCATTGCAGAGAGCGAAATAAATATATAAATGTCTGTCAAGGCGAACATGCACCAAAAAAAAAGAGAGAAAAACCAGAGGGAGGAGTAGAACCAAAGTTGAGTTTTAATTATGCAAAAGGTAAACGTGACAGGGAGGCTACACAGAGCAGCCTTCTCAACAACAGCCACAGTTTCACAGCGTGCTACGCGCGGCTGCCAGAGCCTTGTTAAAGTTTAAATATGCCACAGCCAGAGAGCCAGACCCCAAAGCGTAGCCAGATCTGGGAGGAGCGAGACACAGTTGTCCTGAATCCTCGATATTCGCTCGAGGGCTAATTGAACGCCATTTGCCTGGACAGTAATTGATGTATGACTCAGTCAGGGCCTTACCTTAGGGAAAGACTCAAATGCCTGCAGGGGCCAGGGATCAAGTACAGTCGAGTTTTCCAGTTGACGTTGAGGTCAGGTTTTCCCGGCAACTGGTTAGAACGCAAAACGTAACCGATGCTCCACGAAAGTCGACAACTAAAGCAGCAGAACAAAGCGAATGTATTGTTTGGCCCATTACCACAACTTGTCTCTGTCTCCGCTTCTATCCCTCTATGGTTCATTCCTTATTGTGCAATGGTTCAGTCTCACAATACATTTGATTGTGGGAAACTTAAAACTGTTGTCCATTAGGAAATTGCATTGCGAATGGGGCGGACAGGCCATGGCACGAGGTCAACTTGACGCGACGTGCACAATATGTCACACAGTACACACTGTGTATACGCCGTATACTGTCTGTAACTCGAGCGCCCGCTATGCGTTTACCTGTCATATCGATCCACCGAAAAAATAGAGGGAAAAAGAAAGAAAACGACCCTCCGCTTAACGCAATTGCCACAGTGGGTGCTCGTGTGTGGCTGCAAATAAAAAAAAAAAAACAAGCGACATAAACCTCGACCTGCAGCACATTGTCGCAAGTGCGCCGAGTTCTATCAATATTGGTCCAAGCCGGTTCTATTCTTGTGCCTGTGTTTACTCTGTCAAGTGTTTGCGCTGCTTTCACGCCTTTCCCATTTGTCTATGTATTCACACTCATTATTGAGCAATCAAGTCGCAGTGAAGCAACGATAAAGAGAGAGGAATAGCGAGAGAGAGAGAGAAAATGTAAGAGGGAAAGAGGGAAAGCAGAGGGTGACTTAAACGAGTCTCGAATCTTTCGTTCCTTGCTTAATTTCATTTTAATTACTCGCCACAGCAATTAACAAACCTCGACAAAAGGCTCCATACACAAAGGGACAGCTAATTTCGTTAGAGGCGATTCTAAATCACTTTTAATGGAGCGTTACGAAATTTGCCTATTGTCACTCCAAATTGACCCAGCGGTCTTTGTAAAAAAAAAGAAACTTTTGCCATAATGTCAAGCAGTTCTTCTTCTTTGTCGTTGACATTTTTACGATGTGATAAGCTGATAAGTTTGTTCCAGAGTCTAGAGAAACAGCAAAGCTAATTCAAACATGTTTAGATTGTTGCTTATAAAGAGGATTACCATTATTTTAGATAAGTGAATGATTTCGGGACCTCAAGCGTATCAACCAAGTGGACAGATTCTTTTCTCTCTCTCTTAGTTCCTAAAAACCCTTAAGGTTTCTTATAAAAATTAAAATTCGACCATTGACAATGGTAAAATTGTATTCTAACATTGTGAATATGTATGTAACAGCCATAAGGATGTGTGACAAACCCAAAAAAGAAATGTATTCTTGCTCAGAAAACCTCGCCGAGTCGATTGAGCTATGTCCGTCTGTCCGTTCATCCGCTTGTCCGTCGGTCTGTCTGTCCATCTATTTGCCTGTCTGTCCGTTTGAACGTCTGGATCTAAGCTTATTATATTATAAACTAGATTATAAAATACATCAATGTTAAAACAATTCTATTTATCGTTCATAATAACAGCACGATGCATTATCATTTGTCATTTGGCTAATTAATGCTAGAAAGCCCAAGCATATTATCTTAGCAACTGCGTGTTATGCATGTCACTTCGGCATTATCTACACGAATCACGCGGATATATGCTGTGTCTCTGTCATAAATATAGGCTATTAATATCATTATCCCATGGAGTAATTATATATGCAACATGCGAAATGATTAGCTGATAAAACAGCGTTACTTAATGGTCGTTATTCAATTGCTGATTGAGGTTATTAATAAGGCTTATACACACACACACCCACACACACACAGATAGAGAGCGAGAGAACAACGAACCCTTTTCATGTGCTGCCGCACACGCGTTGAATGCCAAATGCGGCATTAACTTAACCAAATGCCAGACGGAACTTGCAAGTTATCGTATTTCCATACGACTCGTTCTTTACGCCTCGCATCTATTTTTATGTGCTGTTCTACGTCATGCGACTATTTATACACCCCCTAAAGGTAGTGTGAGTGTGTGTTGTGGTCTACAAATGCCAACTGGCAACAGGGTCTCATGGTTTGTCTGCACGTCCGCGTGTCTGCAGGGGCAGCTCGACTGTTTCTTGTATTCGTTTCGTTTGTATTTCCGTTGACCTATCGCATTTTTCGCACAGCTAGCGCAAACGTCGTTTAAGGCGCCCCGGCATAATACTTATAAATAAATAATTATGTATGAAGGTCCTTGAAACTATTGGCAAGAATGACGGAAACACGGTTACCACAACAGTTTTTATGAGGAATTCTACTGTTTGCTTAACACGGCTACCAGTCTCGCTCGCTCGCTCGCTTGCTCTCCCTCCCACTCCATGTTTGAGTGTGCTTGAGTGTGCCCGGGTCCAGCCGACAAAAAAAAAGTTCAAAAATCAATCAACGTGCGAAAAAGGCAATTTGCGGCTGACTGTGAGAGGAGCAACAACAACAGCAGCAGCACGGCGAACAAATGCTTGAAAATTCTATTATGAGTAAAGTTCCGGAGCCCGAGGTGTGTCAAGCTATGTGCGCGCGCGTGTGTGTGTGTTTGGGTGGGTGTGCCCGTGTGTACGTCTGGCTTGTGTGCGTTTACCGCACCTCCGCAAGTTGACAACTTCGAGCCGAACGTCGAAGTAGCGTGAAGCATCAGCCCGCTAAGCCTCATCTCCGGCTCCAACTGCATCTCCATCTGCCATCGATAAAAGAGAATAAAGCTTAAAATCAAAAAAAAAAAAAACTGACTCAATATTAAAGTTGGATTTTTTATTTATTTATTTCCATTGAATTCCCCATTGTGCCGTTGCTCAATGACGCATTTAATAGCTTTGCTTTTGCCAGCTTATTGTACGGAACCGATGGGCAGAGAGGCAACAGGCACAAGGGCAGACACAGAGGCAGGCAGGCAGTTGATACACGGCACATTTCTTTGCAAGATCTTAACAAATTCCACAGCCTTCATTGTGTTGCCGCAGAAAGACGCGCAAATTAGCTGAACAACATTTTCCATTGTCATTCCTTACGGTCCGCCAGGCTCGTGTAGCAACTCGTATCTTAAAGCCATTTAAAAATGTAATTATTACCCATGCATGAGTGACATTTAGGCCTCGTCCTGGGCCTGGGCGTAGGCCTTTTGAATTAATCAATTACGTGGGAGATTTCGAAGAAAATGGGCTGCTATAGATACGCCTACCCGTCGGGGAGTTCACGCTGCATTTCGGCCTCGCCTTCGCAAATCGAATTCAGGTTTGCTCCGGTCCTGGTTTCGGGCTTTGCACACCATGGGCACACGGCAGCCCAGCGATGCGGATATCCTTTTGAATTCCAAATCAAACCAAATCAAACTGAATCAGACCAAGCCAAGTGGAACACTGAAGGATACGATGGCTGCCCGACCCATCAACCCACTCACCGACGGACTGGCGCACTGACTCACTGACTCACTGACGGGATCGTTCACTTGCTGACTGCGTAGCCAGAGCAGTGACAGACTTATTGTTAAGACTTCTTTGGCTTTTGGGCAGCGCGTCAGGTCCGCTTGATGGCCACAATTTATGCATGCTTTTACTGCAGCACTTAAAGCGGCGTCCGCAAATGCAAATTTCATTACGAGAATTTTGTGAAAAATTTACAGCGAAATATGTTTAACCCAGAAATTGATATGTGTTCTGACATAGGTTTTTACTCAGCGCATTAAGCCCCTTGTGCAGAATTAGCGGTTCGAGTTATGGATGTAATTGCCACGTTTAAATTACCTATAGTACCACAAGGGGTGCCACGTGCCTGTCTTGATTATAACAACGTCTGCGCCGGACAGTCTCCGAGGGATGATGTAATGTGCGAGTAGGTAAACGCTCTATTAAAACAATCCATAACTATGGGCTTATTATGTAACTTTAAGATACTTTTGCCCTTGATATCCATGCAAAGTCGTGGGTCAAAGTCGTGCGCCATGCTCAACAGTGCAGTTATCAGCACGGAACCGAACTGATGCTCAGAGGTAATCCCCTGGACTTCCATGATCCTGACAATCCGGATGGCAATCCGTCTCTCAAACAACTTCGAAATTGAAGGGAGAAGACTTGTCGGCCGGTAGGAGGCGGGCTCCCATTTCTGCTTGCCATGTTCGCGGATCATGGAGTTTATCTTGAGCTTCTAGTAAGCAGGGAAGTACTGCAACCTCAGAATTGCGTTGAGCGCCAACATTACGTAGAGGATCGCACAACTAGCAGTGCTTTTAATGTGGTGCTTTGTCGCTGTTCTGGCATGCAATGGCTTTTGCTATCTTGTTTGGCTCAAACAGCTTGATTGGCAGATCCATCTGAAGCGCTTGGGTCAGGTGATCTTGAGTCTTTTCGACCTGCTGCGAACTTGTCACCAATAACTAATTATGCTACTATTGTGAACTAGTTACACCATTGCAAATGGTTTAATAATTTTTGCCAGAAGTTTGCAACTCACCTTTGAAGACATCTTTTCATTCTTATTTTTAATTGTTGCACAAGCTATATTTGGGTACGTGCTACTCATTGAAATCTATTCTCAAATTCTAATAGTTCTTAAAAAAAACTTCACTGATTTGCTAAACAATTTAAAAATGAATACTGAACTAACAATCCAAATGGTTCAAAATGTGTAATAATGAACTACATTTTGTGTTCTCCCTTCTACTGTAAATGCTCAACGCATTCCCGGTGTAACCTAATGGAAAATCATGTAAATCGTGTGTAACAACAACACTTGAGGCAGCAATGTTCGATGGGAACATGCAGCTCTGGCGAGGGTGTTGTAAAACGACTGTGTACTTTCTATAAATAGCACTTAATGTATGCATAAAATGATTTTGCACACACAAACGCACACACCATGGCAACTGCAGCCCTTTAGAAGAGAGACAGACAGAGAGAGAGAGAGAGAGAGAGACATAGGGAGAAAGAGAGAAAGCAGCGACACGTGCACTCTTATGTTTGCTTCCACTTCAATCTAATCCGTCAAAGACCACAGCGATGCGTGCCGTGTTGCAGTCCTGTGCAGGCAGCACTTGAAACTTATTTTTCATATCGCAAGATAATTATGGGAGCTGCCATGGATTTACAAGGACTTGCAACACCCTCTGCCCCTCCCCATGGGGGGAGTGTCTACGAAAAATAAAAAGGGAAAGCGAAAACCAAAAACTTGTGGCCAACAACTGCAACTGAGCTCATATAATGCATGCGGAGCACAGGGGGGGGGGGGGCGGTGTTATGCAAACGACTGACACCAAACCAGAAGTGCTCAAAGTTTTATGATTACACGAGTACTCAGTGGATTTGTGAAATTAACTGCAAATGTCTGCAATATTCCATGTGTGCCAGACTAAGATCCAAGAATCATAGAACTTTGCAGCAACAACGCAAAACGGAGAACGGAGAACAACAACAACTACAGCAACAATAAGTAGCTGTCAAAAGTTGCAAGTTAAGGCAGCTCCATATGGGAAATTAGTTACTTGATACGAGTTTAGTTTGCCTTCGCTTATGCAACTACAAATAGCCAACAGTTTCGGCTTTGGCTCCTGCTCTGACTCTGGCTTATTTTCAATGGCCCCCCAAACTTAAGGCCGGGTAATGCACGCTAATGGCCAACTCGAAATACTAAGCTGATAGTCCAGACTAGAGATGGAAAGCGATTCAGACGCAGACACAGATACAGAAACTTGGCCAGTGGGGGAGGGAAAGGCAAGCCGCAGGAGAAAGAGAGTACATTTTGGTTGATTCAAGCTTAGGGTTCTTAAGACGCTGTGAGACAGGGTTGCATCAAGATAACTATCGTTTGCACTTTCTTTTGTACTATCGCATAGGAAAAAAATTAATTTCCATACTTGGAAATAAAATATTTTATTGTATAAGGTTGAAGAACAAGGAAACTGTCGTGTGTACTATCACATAAGGATATTAAGCTTTATATATATTTATAGGATTTTTTTTTGTAAAAGTTTTTTTTTAAAGAAAAGTTCATAAGGTATTTTTACAATTCTTTGTCTAAACCACAAACCAAGTAAAACCAGCGTTCTTAAGAAACTGTGCATCAAACACAAGGAAAGTATCGTTTGTACTATCGCATAACATAATATTAACTTTTTTAAAGTCTAAAGTGCATTAGTATTAAAGAATAAGCTCTTCAAGCCTTCTAATAATCCTTTATCGACACCATATACCATATTATCTGCTAGACCCTTATTCAGATTTCCACAGAACTGGCTACCCCTTTTCACTTAACTTTACCTTCGTTAGCTTTATAGACCTAATTTCATTTTCCACTTTCCAAATTGGTTTCAATTACACACGCACACACGTCCCCAAACTGCTTGCAACAGGTCGTGCATGTCACGCAAACGACACGCACCCAACGCTAGACCAGGGTCCAAATTGGGCGACAAGTTCTTCATGGCCAACTCATTTCGCTCGAGTGTTCAAGACTTTTTTCGAGCTGTTGTTGCTGTTGCTTTTGTTGTCTGCGTTTGTTTTTCCTGCTTGTTTTTCCTGCCACGCGCTTGTTTACACGAAATTGTGTTAAACGTGCGAAAAACAAGTAAATTGCCATTACTCAGCCTCCGTCTTTGTCGTGTCCGTCTGCGTCTCTAACATTTACCTTAACGGCGATTTGTGCCGCAGTCTCGACGCAGAACATAACCCCTACTTAGTTATAATGAGGAAACTTTTCGCTGGATTTAGCAGCGTCTGCCTTGGCGAGGAACCCTTTTTTTGCCTTCTTTTTCGCTGGCCACAAAGATATTTTTGTAGCCATCTCGTGGCTTAATTGAGCAGTTTTACTCATCTTACGCTCGCTGGCTGTGTGTGTGGTTTTCCTTTTTGGGCTCGCATATTTTCCGAATCATTTCAAGTGCGCACTTGGCCATGAAAAATATTTTGCTTACAAAAATTGCTGCTGCTCCTTCGCTGTGGCCGTTGCTAATGAAGCTAAAGTGCAGAGCATTTTTCGTTGAGGCATCACTTTTCAAGTGGCCCGAACTTTGACCTTTATCGAAAAGGGTTTCGAAATCACATCAATTAAACGAGCATGGAGCAAAGCACTTGCCTTAGTTCCATCACATTTTGATGGCCACAAGAAAATTAACAGATTCCTTCTCGCACACAACGCACTCGTAAACCACGTGATATCGTTAAAAAAACGAACCCCTTTGTAGCCCCAAGTCATTTGGTTGAGCAATTAAATGTCCGCCCCCTCTCGTCGTCGTCGTCTTCGTTTGGGGTCTGCATAGTTTATGTTCCACTGGCATCTATAAAATTTTGCATTTTGGTTGTCGTAAATCTTGACGCTGTCGTCAGCATCGACGACGACACTACAAGACGCAGCTCAAGTAAATATGTAGCCCCATATCCCATATATAGTGGAAAATATATGTGCCTGTGTGTGGGTGTGGGCATATACATTAAATATTTAACAAGGCGAAAACAAAACGTAAGAGGCAAACCCGAAAGGAGCCCACACAAAAGGTGCCACAAAGCCTTTAAGCCTACAAAAAACCAAGCCTCACAATGGGCGATTCTATAGAAACGAAGGCAAAATACGCTTACGCTGAAGGAATTGTAAAAGCAACAAGAGAAAATAAATAAAAAATCCGCATATAACGAGTTGTGTTTTCCGCATATAACTTTGGAGTCGATTTCGTAGCAGCATGAAGAAAGCGTAGTTTATCAATTCCACGAAAACAGCGAAATGATTACAAAATAAAAAAGATACTAGAAATGAAAGCCCAACCTCAGATGGTAGCTTTTTGAGTGCAAATAGAGTGATATAAATAGAGCGTAGATATTTTGGATGCATAGACAACATAATAATAAGTAGATGCATATCTAGATAGAAATACTTTGTAGAATTCCTCGCTAATATAAACATAAAACTGCGTTCATCAAGTGTTTTTTTATTATTTGCCGATCTAGCGATATAATCCATAAACTTTTGCACTATTCCCCAGCCTCTCTGGCTAGCAATCCTAACCCATTTTGCTAGAAAGGTATCACACAAAAGACGTGCAGGCATTCGTGCCAAAAGGCCAGTGGGACATGCCACAAGAGTGCGAGTGCGAGAACGACGCTGCTCGTTGGTTTAGCTAGGTAGGCAGGCAGTGAATGAGGGGCTAAGAGTGTGGAAGTGGCAGCGGGGCTTGTCAGCACGCCGCCAAGTGCTTGGGTTGTTGGCTACGTGGCATTAGAATGGCAACTGCCACGGCCACTTACGCACGTCGCAGTCAGCTGAGCAATTCGGGCTTATAAAAAATTAAAATATTTACGCCACATTAAATGCAAAAGGGCGAGCATTGGCAACAAAATATGATTTTGCGAGCAAGACACGCACACACACACACACACACACACACACGCATACGGACACGCACACACCCACAAATTGGCATTTTATGGGCCGCACAGACGCTGCGAACGTTGCCTTATGGCACCGCTGGGAGCTCACGCAACGAGAGAGTCGCGCGCACTACACGGCGTATGCGCAACTAATTTGTAATATTTAAACAGCTTAAACAATTTACACGCCTCGCATGTGTTTATTTGATATTCGCAACACTGTAGTTCCATACCATCTGCATGATTAACGATGTCGCATTATAGGGCTGCTTCGTCACGGTGACAGTCAGTTGAAAGTGGCCGACAGGATGAATTGCTGGCAACAGATTTGCCGTCGCCAGATTGCGTAGAAAATGCTCACCCGTCCGAATGGGGCAATGGAATGCGGTGTTATTTACCAGCAGATTGCGATAGAATTCGCTAAAGATCTTGTTCATTAGTGGCGTATTGAGGAATTGACATCCATCGAGATTTTCGATCTTGTACATGATCGTCTTCGTCTTTAGCGCACGCAAGCTAATTCCGATGAAGAATCTTGTGGCTTTCTTTACCACCTTGAAGCGATAGATCATCTCGGAGCCGGGCACACGATCGAAATACTCAACCATATCGTGATCACAGTAGGTTTTCAACGATTCCAAGATCAACTTTGTTTTGCCACGCACAACCACCTGTCGCAAGGGTTGAGAGCCAGATGAAGTGAATAGACCCGCTTTCAAACGCATTTTTACCTCGTCCTTGGCGCCTCCAACAATGGCCAACAGAAGCAGCAGCAAATAAGCTGCCAAAAAGTTCATGTTGTGCCCGCTAAACGATTTTACACCGACTACACGCACTATTCGAATACTTCCGCCTGTGGTTATCCACACGTTTATAAAGCAATTAAATTGTATTTTAAAAACAACTAATTTTCGCAATAATTAATTGCCAGTTAATTGGCCTTCAGATATTGGAAAATTTACAGACAAAACAAATTTAAACAACATTTAATGGAAAACAAGGGAAGAAATCTACAAACAGGCGATCCGAACAGTAAGATACCCTTCTTCTGCAGACAGTTACAAATTCGTTACCAATTTTAGTGTGTGATATTAAATAAAAAAAACCTTCATCCCAAATTTGCTATCTCCAGCTTTTAAAACAGATGATATTAGAGTGTTCACACACACCAACACGAAGGCAGACATAGTTCAACTGATTCCGCTAGTGATCTTCAGCTAGATTATATTCGATTTGTCATATCTGTCTGTTACATACATTTGCACAAGTGAGTATATCATTTTTGTTACCATATTCAATGGTCGAATGAATAGCTTGAAGCTAACAGAAAACTTTATTTTTAATTAGAATCTTTAGCTTAAGACTACCAAATTTCACCAAGCTAACATAACATAACACATTTATTTCTTTTTCCCTTCCTTTTTTCTTCTTGCTACCTTTTTAATTCTCAGCTTCGTCTCTCATCTGATATTCGAAACTGTATAGTTGCACAAAACCTGCAGTAAATAGGGCTTTCCGCTTTTGGGAGTGTTGATTTGAGCAGCAATGCCAAATTTTCCCACAGGATGTTGTATGCTCCACTTGGCCTTAAGTTGATTATTTATATAGTATGTTTTCGGCTTGAGGGGGCAACGAAAGTACGTGTTATTCACAATGACTGCGTTATAGTAATATGAGAAAAACTTGTTCAATTGCGGATTGTTGAGGAAGCGGCAGGCGTTGCTAAAGTCGTACTCAAAGATTTTCCTGTCCATTGACTGCGAATGAACCTGCACGTTTACTGTAAAGCTATCCACCTGTCTGGTTAGATTCAAGCGAAATATAGGCGAATTAGGCAACACTGGACTACAATCGGACACAAAATCGCCATCACATTTCACTTTGGCCGGTTCCATAACGTATTTCAGATTCCTGTAGATATAGATCTTAGAACAAAAATTACATAGACTAATAATTCAGATGAATGAATGAATTATACCTCTGGCTTGGCAACAGCTTGTGGCCAAATCAAATGCCAAATGATAGCACAAATCCAAATGCTTGTTGTGCTCATCGCGTTGACTACGATTCAAATGTCTCTGTTTTGGACACACAAACGCACTTGGCTCAGTTTGAAAAGTAATGAGTTAATGATGATCATTAGACCATTATATTTCATATCAGTTTGAGCTAATCGATTGGGTTTAGCGCGCAACAGACTGATAAACATCTTGTATGCCCTATGAATTTTGCAAACTATAGCAAGCTATGCGCGGTAGATATTCAAAAACATCAACCGATTCATAGCTACTTAATTGTACTTTGATTACAGAGTACTTTCAATTCGATCATTACGCTTCTGTTTAGCTTGAGTGGGAAAAAACTGACACATTGTTGACACGGCGAACAATGAAGCTGTAGAAATAGCAGAATAGGAAATGAATTTTCCGCATTTTCGCATTGCACTTCTAATCGTCATTTTCGGCTCCGACAACGATTGCACTTTGGCATACAAATTCAAACAAAATCTGCGAGTATCGATTGAATTTGTGGACATCCATTCTTTCTCCCTCTCTCTCTCTTTTTCGTGGGTTGGCAAACCCAGAAATTGATTCGAATGGCGTGAATGGCGTACAAACATGAGTGCATTCACACTATCGGTTTGTTTGCACTTCTCACTCAGTTCTCATCCACAAATAATCCCGGCTCGATGAAAAGTAACTTAATAGTATTTCCCACTGGATTTGGTGACCTCTTTAATCCCTTGTGACATAACTGACTAAAAGTCATGGCAATTAAACCTGTAATACATTAGGACAATCAGGCATCTTGCATTGCCTTGTCAATTTGCTTGTTCGCTCGCAACATTCACTCATTCATTCATTAACCCATTTTTGACGTCGGACATCAGAGCAGGTAACCACGGGTAACGGGCCATATCAGACGGGACACACCAGGCCAGGACATTTTGGCATTTAGCATTGGCAGCTCGTAAATAATTGAGCGGCACGGCGCGATTATTGAACCGACGCGAACTGCCTCGAAAAAAATCATGTCAAGTGAAAATCGATTTATCGATCTTCGGGTATACTGAATCAAATATGGAATATGCCCGCAGACGCAGACCGAAGTCACACGGTGTGTGTGCAATTAAAATTATATTTAGCTGGCATTTAATTGCAATTAAAAAATGCGAGAGAAGCCGCCGCTTGCAGCTGCTGCTGCCAACTGACAACTAGGCGTATGCGCAATTTCGTTAAAGTGGGCAATGGGCAGGGGACGGGGGGAACTTCTAAGTGGTCACAGCTGCGCCAGCTGTGTGTGAAACGGCTTGGCTCAATTAGTAAAAGACGAAACTTACCTTTCGCCATCATCGTTGAAAGAGAAATCGCCCAGCAGCAGATCACGGAAACGATAACGAGGCTGTAAAATGCGTGACATGTTGTTGCTGCTGTTGCCACTGTTGTTGTTGTTGTTGTTGTTGTTGTTGTAGATGCTGCTGCTATTTATGTTGTTGTTGTGGCTGATGTCGTTGTTGAAGCTGCTGCTGATGTTTTTGCTGATGTTGTTGATGTTTGTGGTCGTTATGCTCGGTACACGCAACTCAGTGACTGTTGTCGCCGTCGTCAGCTCCTCCTGCTCGTGCTCCTGCTCCTGCTCTGTCTCAGTTGTCTCTGCTGTTACTGTCACCGCGGCTTGAAAATCACTAAAGTCCGTCACATTAATTAAACACTCATTGGCATTGCGCCAGCTGCCACCACCGGTTTCACTTTGCTCTCCAGCCACGGGACGTGTCCTGCGTCCTGTCACGCCCAGCAGCTCATCCTCACGCGTCGCACTTGTGCCCGTCAGCAGATAACCGCCACTAGCCCGATTGGGCCGTGGCGAACGAAGGCGAGTCCACAGATTGGCGAGTGTCTTGCACCAGGTTTACACCTTGGCGCCTGCGTGTCCTGCGTCCACCACCACCTGCACCACCAGCTCTGACAGCCCAAACACTTTGTCGCCGTCTCAGCCGAAATCCCCAATTGATTTCACTTGCAGTTTATGGCCATATCAGATACACACACACATACGCAGGCGCACACGCACACACAGGTGGGAAATCCATTGAAACTTGCAGAGGTCTGCTGCAACAAAAGAACAATGGAGATGGCATTAATTAAGAGCTAAACCGAAAATTTCGATAATTAATAAAGATAAGTAAAGCTCTTCCAGCTTAGAGACTGTCCGAAGGGTGAGAAAGACAGTTATTTAGACAATATTATAACAATTATAATTTATGCTGCATATTTGTACAATATATAAAACATAATAGTGCAATCTCCAAATTTATCGACACTATTCTTTCATTTATCCCCACGTAAATGAATCTTTCTAATTCACATTCAATTTGAGGCCTGAGGAAAATGCACTAAATTACACGCCATGCTTGCTAACGATCACGAATCACGCACATCACCGTGTAGCATAAACAATTTTGAGCTCTGAGCCCTCTGAATGCAATGAATCCATTTGTTTTTCACATAAATCTCAACAAAAGCGCCCAACACAGAGTGGGTAGACGGGAGGGAGAGGGAACAAGCAGATGCAGGCAAACAAATCAACGTCAAATCGGTTTCACTTGCGTTTTCTTGTTTCTCTCACACTATTTCTCATTTTATCTCTCCCTCTCCCTCTCTATCTTTCTCCATCTTCCATTTTTTCTCTCTTGTTCAATAAAAACCACGTGGCCAGCAAAACGAGAAACACAAAGCCAAACACAACGAGCCGCTCATATGAAAGAGACAAAGAGATGGAGTAGAGAGATGGCGAGATGGAACGAGGCACGTCTGGCCTGGCCAAGTCCTCTTGAACAATTGTCCTCCCCCAGCGCATATTTCTCTGATTATTTGCCGGCTGCGTAATCAAATCATCTCACAAAGCTTTGCTAAGAGCCTCGGCAAACAAATTGTGCTGCCACTTCAGAACGTGTTTGTTTTTTGCCCCACCTACTGCCACACCAACTCCACTCCGCCCCACATCACTCCTGCTGCTGTTCAACCTGTTGTTGTTTGTGAAAAATTCACGCAATTATTACAAAACACAGCTGGCCCCCGACCCGGCTTCAGGCCTCGCACCTGAGAGAGCAAAATAACTCTCGATCCTCCTGCATAAATATTGCCATATAAATTATTCGTGCGCCTCTTGAGCCGCACGCACATTAATTGGATTGGCCCGAAAAACTTCTTGTTTTAGTTATCGCACTTTGCCTTAAAGTGTTTTTAATTAGTTACACCAAATTGACGCTAACAAATTTACAATTTTCTCGCCTGTTGCGGCCTGCCCCTGCCGACTTTCCCACATCTCATTTGTCTCTGTAAATTGCGCCTAGTTTGTAATTAGGCAGTTGCGGGGAAGCCTGTGCAGCTGGCAAAAGCAACAGCAGCAGCTCCTCTTTCAACTCAATTCGGCCCCCCGTTTTCAAATTAGTTTTTCAATTATATTTATTGTTTGACGCGCGCGGCATTAATTTTACAGCAAATCTTTGGCGCAGAGTTCCGATTTGTGCGCGCACAAGCGTAAATTAATGAGCAGCATGTGAACCCCAAAATCTGTGCAATTTATCAATTTTGGGCAGACGTTTTCCAAAAATAAATTTCTTCAAAATTTCGTTTAATTTACCCCACGTTACGAGTATGTTCGAGTAGCCTTGCCAGGTTCTTTTCTCAATTAATTTTCAGTCAAATTAAATATATATATTTTTCTACTTCTCGGAAACCATTTAGACAGCCTTGTAAGGGAATTCAAAATTGCAACGGCCAAAGCAGAAATTAATATTCGCACAAAAGTATGCAACAATTATTTAGCGCGCCGCTTGACTTGGGCATCGCAAATTTCCGCACAATTTCATTTCGCGCCGAAAAGTAGGCAATCAATTTAAGCCAGTTACAGAAAAGTTAAGCAAATAAATGTAATTTCTACGAAAATTAAAAACATGAAAAGGTAAGCACATTTATTACAATTAAATTCACAAATAAGTTAATTCACAAAAATTACTGCAAACATTTCATTTATCCCCCCAGTTTATATTTTCTTTTGTTGTTTATTCATCTTATTGATTTTGAGCTAACCTTTCCGCGTACCTATACCCAAATCGATTTTATGCAAGCGGAAGGTAGCAAATTTTAATTAAACTTTTAATGATACCAGCCTAATTTGCTTTAGAGTTACTCACAAAAAGGTTTGGCCACCGAGATACGTGCCCCAATGAGCGGCACACGCATTTAATTTCCTAATCATTATTTATGATGTGGCGAAAAAACCGAAAGCAACAAAAAAGCAAGCAGACGTTTCAATATGGGAGTAAATGGTTCTCTGTATGAGGCTTTAATTATGTTTTCCGCGGCAAAAAGCAAATGCATATTTGTGATTTATAGACACGTCGAGCGCAAGAAAGGACACCAGTCTAGCCGCCAGCCAGTAGTCATTACAGCCGCGAACGGATAACAAATTGCTGAATTTCATGCGGTGCCAACATTTTCGAACCGATGCAGTGCCATATCTATGCTATCCATTATACTACTTAGTTAACCCGCTGCCCCCTACCTAAACACTCAAGAAGAGTTTTGCGTGTTTGGCCAAGGAGTGACCCAAAAGGGTGAGTAGTAGTTAATAATATTCTTATGTTCATGTTTCGTACGTATATTCATCAACAATAATTGCCTAGCTGAATTTTTGCCTTTGTTTCGCCTGGCGCTGCTGCCGCTACTGTCTCGTCTCATAAGCCTTTCGTGGGGACCCTTTGGCCCCGTGTTTTCATCATCAACAACAGGCGCTCATTGTGTGCGTAAACAGGGCGGAAATTTGTTCCTATCTTTTGTTACGGTCCCAGGTGTTATACACTGTACAAAAAGCTCCATCGATACGTTAATTAGACAGCATTACCTATAAATCAGACCACACCTTACATATATACTTTACTTTACAAGCTCTTCTGTTTATCATATCATATTATATAAATACAATTAGTTCACATGGAGAAGAGTATCTACGGTTCGGCATGCTTAACCCGTTTCTGGTGTTTTGTTTTTCTTTCTGGACGAGCTCTTGTTTTATTATTCTTTGTCTCACAATGTCCCCTAAGAAGTCGTCAGTTGTGCCTGCACTGTTTGCCTTTGGGCGCCCCTTTCCGTTGTGTATTTGTCTGTATTATCCAAAGGCCTCTAAGCCCGCGTTCTCATCCTCGTCGACCACAAAAGCCGCGGAAGCGCCACGCACGGCCCCGCCAAGCCGCTGCAGCTGCCGTTGTTGTTGCTGTTGCTATTGCTGTTGCTGTTACGAGTATTTTGGCGACTTGTCGAGCACTTGGAATATTTTATAAGAATAACTTGACCCGCTTTTTACAACAACAACAACAACAACGAGAACGACAACAATGCCTGACAGAGTCCACACTCTCCAGACTTCCGTGCAAAATGCCGCCCACATTGTCGTCATCATCGCAAGCTTCCGCGGCTCTTCCTCTCCGGCTCTGTCACTCTCTTCTTCTATCTCTCTCACCTGTCGCAGAATCCCTCAAATGCTGACAATACGAGTCTGCTTTATTATCATTGTTGCCCTTTAAGCTCTCTCAGGCTCTCCCTTTTTTCGCCGTGTCTCTCTCTCTCTCTGTCTCTTTCATGCACTCTATCTCCCTGCTTTTGTCTTTCTTCTCTGGGTTTTTCTCCTCTCCAGCACTTAATTAAAATTAACATTTCATGAAGTGCCAGTTGGAATTGTCCGCCCTCAGTTTTTAAGCGCCAAACAGACAATACAAAATTATGGACAAAATAAAATATATAAATACTTTTACTGAGTCGTCTCATAAATATTTAAGACTAATGCCGACTGATCTCTCTGACCCACACTTTCCATTCTACGTTTCTCCCGCTCACTTTATTTTTGCGGCCAGGCTGACTTTCAACTTTTTGTCAGCCCCGAAAATTATCCCAGATAAGCTTTAAATTATATTTAAATATTTATTTATTTAGCTTTTGTTTCCCAAACTTTTGTCCCTTTCCCTCCCTCTTCCACTCTGTGATTATTTCTGCCCTGCGACAAAGGGCAAATAGTTTAACCTTTTTGTGTGTCAATTTAATTGAGACATTAAAAGTGAGAAAGGTTCGCATTTTGCGGCATTATGTGCAACAAATGGGCCAGCATAACATTTTTGTTGAAGGCTATCTGTTTTATAAGCCTCTGCAGGCGTAAATCCTTCAAAGTTTTATAATGCATGTTGTGTGAGCATAGAAAATTTCACAAAATTGAATAAGTTCAAGCCAAGTGGCAATCAACGACGATTAAGCTGAGATAAAAATCATACAATACATTATTTATTGCATATTTTTGTGAGTCTCATAAAAAGTTGGAAAGAACATAATATTAATGTAGATTACGGTATAGGTCAAACCCAAATATTGAGTTGTGCAACTACTTTAAGGACACGGCTGAAAAAACCTATTCAAACTATCATCTATATCTATATCAATATCAGTATATGATGCAGCAATAGCTAGTTTAATTCATTTTATTTATTTTAGAGCTATCAATTACATATGTTTATCTCTATTTGTGCTGCAAACTTTTGCAACATCGAGTCGAGCTTTTCAGCTCTGCATGTTTACCCCGGGGTCTAATTCACAGCCATGTTGTATAGGCTACGTTCTACGTATATCAATACTAATTTTTGCTTTTTTTAAGCACATGTTAAATGCAAAGAGCATGCAGTTAAGCCATATTTCCTGATTTATTTTAGAAATGATAGTATTTATGTGCATTTCAAACAAAATAAATAGCACCAGCTTTATGCTCCAGGGTCACATTCACAGATAGCATTGAGAGCGTCATGCTCGCTGCGCTCATGCGATAGCAATTATTTGCATAGCATACTTTTTAGCGCAGGGTGAAATGCAAAGCCTGAAATGTAACAATAAATTGTTCCACCTGTGAATATATTTATATTAAATTTTGCTATATTTTCCAACAAATGTTAATTAAGACAAAAATAATTAGACTAACATTTTCTAAATACACCCACATAATTGATAGGCCATCGGTTTTTGCATAACTTGATTTTTAGCTGCGCTCGAAAGTATGCTGCATATTATTCGCTATGTGCATTTTAATATTGACCTTAACCCGATACCGACCACGGTTTTTAATTAAAAGACTGCAATTTTTATTTTATTTTTTTTATTTTGCACTGCAGTTATGAAGAGCCTCTTGCTTTCAATTATCGCAAAAAGTATCATTTTCTTTTTTCCGATTGAATACCGATGCAGAAACCAATCGAGCCTGTCATGCTCGTTCTACACGCCAATTTAGTTTTCTGCCCATTCCTGCCCCGGCTAGACTAGAAAACAAAAGTCAGAGGACACACAAAAAACCGTATTCCTCTATTTTTTCTAGACTGCGATAATTGAATGCATTATTCAGGACGTTGGCCAACGATGTGAATGCCATCGAGACTCCTACCTTTTGAGGCGCCTTAACACTTTACGGCCAAAGATGTAAATGTTCCTTCTGGCATATTTTATGTGCACAGTCATCAAAACTTTTCACAACATCAAACTTTTTGTACTACGACAACGAGTATTGTTGTTGCTGTTGCTGCTGTTATTGTTGCATTCGCGTGGTCACTGAAACTTTTCGGAAAAAGGAAATTTACAACTAGTTTTTGGCATTGAAGGAGAATGGGCCGAGCCAAATATTATGGAAAGCCTCTCACGACATGTTACGCATAAACGATCAGATCACTTGGGAACTGTTTGCGGGCACTGTGCACACACGCACTCACACACGCGCACACGCACGCACGAATAGGCACCAACATACGCGACAATTCCAAGAGAAAAGACAGACACAGAGACAGACAGCCAGATAAACAAATACAGTTAGTTGGCAGACACACGAAGAAAAGTTACGATAAATTTGAAAAACACAATGCAAGCGACTTGAATCGTATTGAAAATTTCAGCTTTATTCACCGTTATTTGCCTGAGAACAACCGAACGCGCGCCAGGCTAAATTTGAACTGAGAAAGGAAAAAACACAGCAAGGCGGCGTAGGTGACCGATTCACGCCGTCATAACTGCGCTTCTTGTTGTTGCTGTTGTTGTCGCCGTTGTTGTTGTTATTGCTGGGCTTATCAGAAACAGCTGCTTTAACCGTTACACTGTAAAAGCGACACACGCCAAGCTTTCGCCAGAGCTTTACAGTGCTGGCATAACAAGTGGGCATAGTTCATTGGGTACAAAGCGAAGGTGTTGTTTTATATTAAAGATCCGTTTATTTATTCACATAGGGGTAGACTTAATTTTAGAATGATTAGGAAATTCTGGATGAAAGAGACTTAATAGTTCTCTGTGGTGCGCACATAGTTGACGCCAGACGGCATGGAAACCTTGTCGAAGCCTTTGGGGAACAGCTTGTTGGCCTCTTCGTCAGAGACACTGGGCAAAATCATGACCTTGGTACCAGGCTGTGAGAATAATGTCAATTCGTAAGTAAATAATCACATCGAAGGAAGGTCAATCTATACTCACAGTCCAGTTGGCAGGCGTGGCAACCACCTTCAAGCGATCGGTCAACTGCAGAGAGTCGATGGTGCGCAGGATTTCACTGGAGATTGAGTGAAATTAATAAGAGATCGATTCAAATTGAGACTACGTTTAGTATACTCACTCAACATTGCGACCGGTGGACATGGGGTAGAACATGGAGAGGCGCACCTTGTGGTCAGGGCTAATGATGAAGAGAGCGCGGATGGTCGTAGCCACCTCAGGATCCTTCTTCTGGTCCTCGTCGAGCATGCCCAGGGAGACGGCCAAGTCGCGGGTGGGGTCAGCAATGATGGGATAGGGGAAGTCGCCGGGAATGTCCAGGCAGTACGACTTGATGTCGTTCACCCAGTCCACATGCGAGTTCAAAGCATCCACCGAGTGTGCCAGGCACTTGGTGTTCCTCTTAGCGAACTCGGGCTGGTGCACCGCAATGCGACCCAGTTCCGTGGTGCACACGGGTGTGAAGTCGGCGGGGTGAGAGAACAGCACAACCCACCTGACATAACGAGAGATAAACCACATTAGATTCAGATTACCTTGTAATGCCCCCACAAAGTGGGACTACCTAGTATAAATACTCACGAGTTGCCCTGCCATTCGTGGAACTTGATCGGTCCCTTGGTGGTGTCGGCTTTGAAGTTGGGAATAGTCTGGCCCAGACGCATTTTGATGTCTTTTCTTGGTTTGCTTTTCACTTGGAAACTCACGAATTCAACAGCTGAAGCTGAAGCACACTTGCTTACTGAATGCCTCTCCTAGCCGGCGATCGCTTTTATACGCTCAACTCGAGCTGCGACAAGCGAGTGAGTGACAGAGAGAGAACGAGGCATCGCGTTGGTTGATCGTGTCACACCTTATCAAATGCTAACTTATCTCACAAACAAGGTTCGAGCACAGCGTATACTAAATTGAATACTGTGTGTGTATTGAGTATACATATGTATACAGTTGTTTGTTTATTACAACTGTGCTACATATATAATACATATAATATACCCGGCTTATAGAACCTCGATTAGGCGAGTCGCATGTGGAAAAATGTTTTTATGGCAATTGACGACAAAGTTCTGTAATAATTTGAATAATTTATGATGAAATAACTAAGTGGGGGCTGTGTACAGTTGCCTCGCTGAAAAATAGTTCCTTAATATCATCAGTTTGAATATCCAATAGGTCCTAAAAGACAAGCCTCCAAAGATCAGCGATCAGCTGAGAAAATGTAAACAGAGAGTCGAAGCGGAAAGAGAGCAGCTGCCTCTGTCGTAGTATTAGTAAGAAATATGTCAGTTTGTGTCTGTGTGAGAGAGACTCAGTCGAGAGAGCAGCTCTCTTTTTGGTGGTGTTGGTGGCTCTGCTGTTCGTATGAGCTCGTACACTGATAATAACTTCGGGAATGGGAGAGCAAGTACCGAGAGAGCAGCTGAATCTGCGTGTGTATTGGTGGCTATCATAGAATTCACTCATACTAGAGCAGTCGGCAAATTTCGCGCAAATTCGTATTGAGGCAGTCGGCTTTATTGTGGAACAATCATTCTGATAGTTCTGAAGCTCATGAAATATCCTAAAATGGAGTTTGGAGTAGTATTTAGAATGGAAAATTTGAAGCAATTTAACAAAACACCCTGTATTCAAAGTAATTAAGGCTACTCAGATAGGCGACACGAGGCCCGACCCTCTTTCCCGCTACCTACTTTGCCTTTCCGTCCCAAGTATATTCTAATCTACGCTGAACGAATTGCAAAACGAAAACTGCCTGCGCTGTTGCTTGTCAACAACAGATCGTCATGGAAAAGTACTGGGCGAATTCAAGCGAAACTCAGCCACGCCATATGCGTTGTAGATTTACAATTTCAGCTGTGCATGGAAAAAAACCAACTATTCCACTTTGAAACTGGCTTTGACTGTACCAGAGTGTACTGGCACGTTCACATTGAGTAAATATTCCATGTATTTGATCACTTCACCTTGTAGTTAGCTACTCCAAGTGGGGAGTTGTGTTACTCCTCTTGGTGTGTCCACAGATTTCATCCTCACGCTGCGACAGTCATATAGTATCTGGCGAAGTCCCGACTCGACTTTCGTAGTAGAACCGCCTATATTCACACCTATTTGAGAGAGCGCAGAGTTTGCACTAGTATTGGATACTTGTGTGAAACACACGCATAAACCAATACACACACAAAGTTTGACGCTCTCTTGCCGTTCATTATCTACCCGAACGAAGAACCCGCTCAACAGGTCGCCCGACGCACGAAATCGCATTGCTCGCGCTGAGAGTAACGAGTTGTGCATCTGTGTGTGTGAATGTGTGTGAGTAACTCACTAATACAAGCACGCGCTGCGCAGCTCTCTCCGCTCAGTGCTCACACAAATACGAGTTGAGTGTGCGCTTGTTGGCTCTCACTAATACTATTGCAGTAGCTGCCACTCTCTTGGCTGTTGGAGTCTCTGCTTAAGTTTTGCATGATTTGATCATTTTAAAGTTGAAGGGGCTGATGTTCGGTTCGGCAATGTGTGGTGCTCTCATTTGGAAAGTTTGCAGTGTATATAAAATGAAGAAGTTTGCATTAATCATAACGACGGTGCTTGGTATAGATTTGTGTAGAAATGAGTTGTTTCATTGAGATTTAGTGCTGTCTTCTGCGATAAATGTGCGACTGTGAATAAGTAAACTGCTAAAAGGGAAGATGTGAGTTCTATTAACCGACAATGGATATACAAATTATTCAATCCGATGTTAGGATTTGGAAAAAATTATTTTCACTAGTGAGAAACTCTCTGGAGTCGTTCAACTTAAAACAATGACTTAATTACATTTTGATTCTAAGGGTTAGCTTCGGAGTGTTGAATCTTTTGAGCGCAATGCTCTTGGTGAAATTCATTGACGCTAGAGCAAGTGTGACCCGCTAAGGCATATGCCTATCTATGAATGTCTTATGTTATATGTTGTATTATATGGTGAGTATCGTATGCGCACATAAATGGGGCATAGGGTGCGTAAGCCCAAAGTGCTGACTCTGCAATTGGAACTGTGCCGACGCTGGCGAAATGGATTTTCTTTCTTGGTCGATCGTATTACGCTCTTGATTGCGCTGTTATGTATTTAGCAATTTTGCTTGAATGAAATCAGGTGATTCGTTTTTAACTGATTTAACGGACCAATTATCTTTGTCATGATAACTTCGACCGCCAACGTTTCTAGATCTCTTTTTGTGAAATCTCTTAGCCATCTATTAAAATTAATTTTTTGCCATCAAATTCGGGTGTTGTGGACAAAATTTATCGCTCATATTCCCTTGGCATTGTTGCGTTGTTTGTCATTTTGACTTATTTTCGCTCAAATATGCTAAAATTTAAAAATGTCTCTGAATTTTCTTCTTCTACTACCTCTGCTAGCTCTAAAACGGTTGGTATTGTAAGACAGTGAAGATCTTCTTCTTGAAATTCGTGTTCAGAGTCTCCTATTGATTTCTCAATTTCAAATGTAATTGGGTTATCAAAGATTGTTGGTCCTGTTACCTTGAAATTATATCTGCGTTTGATGATAAGCAGATTTTCTCAAAGTCTATTTAAAAGCTTAGAGGCCTGTGATAAATTGTTTCTATCAAGAGACTCTCTATTATGATGAAGTTATTGGCGTGCTTCATTAAAGCATTCTACCTATATATTATTATAATTATTATAAAACTTTACTTTATTATTGTATTATGTTTAACATAAATGGTTAATTTAAACTATGCAAGTTAATAACGATTTCGATTTGATTTATAAAGTTTTTTTTTATAATTCGGATTCAAATGAAGAACTACATAAAAGTGAAAACTGAAGTAAGCCCTAAGCTAGCTCTGGGTGTCGGGCAGCGGCGTCGGCAGAACGTTGGCGTTGTCGCTGGTAGCGGGATCGGCAGCTAGGCGAAGCTTCAATGTTATTGTTTGAACTCTATTGAACTGGATCAAATTGCGATCTGTGCAATTTCGGCATTGCTGGGTATTCCTTGCGGCGGATGTTTATAATATTGTTGTTTAATGTTTTGAACTCTTGTTTTCGTAGAAATACTTTGTAACACAATTCTCGCCAGCGAAGTATCAAGATTTTATAGTGTCAGTCGGCGAGTGGAGTAACGAAAGTTTCGGTTGTTAACTTATATTATCTGTGTGATCTACTATTTTGACATTATTGACCACATTGGCCGTATTATCTTTGGTCTGACTATCGTCAGAACCAATCCAACTCAATTTAGAATTTTGTATGTGTAAATATATATGTATAATTACAAGTTCGCGGTTGATGTTTATTAAAAAAATATAATTTTATTTTAATAAAAAATTAGACGAAACCCGGAGACAATTCGCGTCTTTTAATAATGAAGTTTAAATTAAATCTAACTTAAAGCTACTAACTGGACGCTTAGCAAACCTTTGGCTGAGTCTTCTTTACTTCTATATTGAGCGTACTTAAGGCTTTTTTTTTATGTTTACATGATACTAGACACTCTCTTGAGTGTATTGTGCATGGGAACAGATCAGCCGAGAATTTGCGTTGCTTAAGCTGTTTTGACCCTTTCGTGGGAATGTTTATATATGACCGGAGTAGGCTGACTTGTTATTGTCGCCGAATTGGGGGATACAAATGTTTATGTCTAAGCAGGCGGATGGATTCTAGTGATATACATAAATGTCTGTCTTATATGCTAAGTACAATGGGCAAGTGTATGTATGTATGTGGAAGTGTTTGTGGGTGTGTATGTGTAGACAAGTGGTGCACGATGGTACATATGATACTATTTATAGAAACAGATTCAGAGTTAGGTTTAAGTAAAAAAAACAACAGGCGTTTGTTTTTTATTTAAAAAATTTATTTACTTTCAAGGAGGAAGAACTAGAGCCTTTTGATTATTACTTAGCTTGGCAATGGACTTCGAAGATGAAGTGGGGTTAAGCTGTCTGCATGTGTAGTTGCAGAATGCGCATCTCAGTGGTCCCAACACAGTGCTGGGGGCAGGTCTTAATTGGTTTCGGCAGGCTGGCTAGTGTTGGTGGTCTTGGTTTATTAGTACTGTTTATTAACTGTAACTGTGCTGAGTAAGTGGTAGTGTTGGGATTTTTCTGATTAATAAAATTTATCAGATGGCCAAGCTCAGTTTGCAATTTTTGAGGCAGAACTCTTCCGTCTTAATTGATCGCATAATTAGGCCTGATGTTACATAGACATTCTTAAGTTAAGGGTGGAGCTAAGATGTAAGCTTGCGGATCAAGGCCTTTCGGCGATGTAGCTAAAGCTGCCATCTCGTGGTGAAATAATTGCCGCGCTTGGGCAAAGAAAGATTTGTTTACAATTAAGAGTGGGAACGCAGACCGTGCGAGCTATGCTCTTGATCGAAAATTTTTTTGACGCCCGATTTAGGATGGGGGGAGGATTTGTTTACTGCATTCAGCTGTGCGGAATAAGTGACCAATGAATACCGAGAAAAGTGGCTCCGCATTACGGATCTGGATGGACTTGTCAACTTCGATCGGGATCGGTTGAGGCTGGAGCAACAACGTTTCTGTTTCTATGTTTAATAGTATTGTGACGTGATTTGTTGTTATTCTGTTGTTTAGGTTAAGTTTGGCCATCAGCTTTCTTCCCACATTGTGCCTAAAGCATTAAATAAGTTCTATGGTTTTAATGAAAACACAACTTCTGATAAGCTGCCGTCCAGTCGTGTTACAAATACGTTCTCCCTACATTCGTGGTTTATTTCTGTGATGACATTAGCTTTGTCGCCATATTTTATGATTGTTTTGTTAATGAAGAGGGTCATTTGTTTGAGTAGGTTGGTAAGCTTCTTCTTGAGGTCTTTTGTATGTTTCTAGCATTGTGGCAATCTTATTTGTAAAGTGATCTGGTTTTGCAATTTTGATGCACTTTTTAGCTTTTTGCTTTATTCGCCTTTTTGGATGAAAAACTTTAAGACGCTGTTGAGCTGTTGAGTTTGTAGTATAAGGAATTGTATTCATTATATTCGCCCCCTTTGGTTGAAAAACACTTGGATAACTTGCAATCGATACTGGCATATAGTATTTCTGTATTATAATTATATAGAAATTGAAAAGAAAGTTTCATGTGTTAAGTCTTAAGTTTCACAATATTCAATAATATTTGTGAGGCAATCATTCAAAATTTGTACTTAAAGTGCAAATTTAAATAGAATGAAAAAAACCCGTCCCAGTCCCCCTGCGGGATATAACAAATACATGTTCTACAGCGACATAGAACTGTATAACAACAATATAGTGGTTATTATGTGAGATAAGACCCGAACGGTCTGTCCCGTACTTCGGCTGCTCTCGTCGCAACTTGTCGTGCTACCTGCGGGCTATAAAAGCAGCCGATCCGCTCACAGCACACTCAGAGAGCAAATCGACATCGACAAAGCTAAATAGATCGTGAGAAATATTTTGCACTCTACAAACAACAACAACAACAAGTTGAATATCAATAAACTGCTTGAAATGGCATTGGTTTCCGTGTCTGACTTCGAGCTGTCGGCCAAGTGCAAACTTGAGAAGAACGCCCTAGACTACTACAAGAACGGGGCGGGGGAGCAGGTGACGGTGAGTCTAAACCACGAGGCATACAAGAGATTGCGCTTGCGTCCGCGCTTTCTGCGCGACGTCTCCCATCTGGATGTAGGGTGTGACATCTTGGGTGAGCACACGAGTTGGCCCCTGGGCATTGCGCCCAGTGCCATGCAGAAGTTGGCCCATCCCGACGGGGAGATTGGCATGGCTCGTGCTGCGGGCAAGGCTGGTTCCATCTACATATTGAGCACATTGTCTACCACATCACTAGAGGATTTGGCGGCTGCAGCCCCCGATACCATCAAGTGGTTCCAGCTCTACATCTACAAGGATCGGTGAGTTAAAAAAAAAAAAAACTAGAAAGATTCCATGGCATCTCTAATTGTTACTTCTCCTCTTTAGCTCCGTGACCGAGCAACTGGTGCGTCGCGCCGAGAGAGCCAACTTTAAGGCGCTGGTGGTGACCATTGACACGCCCATCAACGGCGACAGACGTGCAGATGCACGCAACAAGTTCTGCCTGCCACCTCATCTTAGCCTGGCAAACTTTCAGGGCGAGATGGCACAGGGTGTCGTCTCGGCTATGGGTGGCTCTGGGCTGAATGAGTATGTCGCTAGCCACTACGATCCAAGTGTCACCTGGCAGGATGTCAAGTGGCTGCAGCAGCTTACCCATCTGCCCATCATCCTCAAAGGCATCCTTACAGCCGAAGACGCTGAGCTGGCCCGCGAATTTGATTGCTCGGGCATCATCGTCTCCAACCACGGCGGACGACAGCTGGATACGGCACCAGCCACAATCGAAGCTCTGCCCGAGATAGTCGCCGCTGTGGGCAAAGATTTGACGGTCATGCTGGATGGCGGGATCATGCAGGGCAGCGATATATTCAAGGCCCTCGCTCTGGGTGCCAAGACTGTCTTTATCGGCCGCCCTGCCCTCTGGGGATTGGCCACCAATGGCCAAGCCGGCGTCGAAAAACTACTCTCCGTGATGCGAGACGACTTTGAGACCACGATGATGCTTACCGGTTGCCCCTCTCTGGCCGACATTCAGACAACGATGGTGGTCCACGAGTCGACCTACTGGCGCTTCTAGGTCAGCCAACCCCCAGACTGATTATCCTTACCTACGTTAAATTATTATAAAGTATTTTAATCACTAGTTTAAAATAAATAAATAATATAAACAAACAATAATTTAAAATTTTATTTTTACATATCCCTTTTAAAGATGAACTCATTATATAGATATTTTTGTGACCTATGTTTGGTACAATTTATTAATTTCCTTTTTCTATATGCTAAGAAAAAAATATATATTTTAAAAATTGTATCATTAATAAATATAAGGTTGATATAACAACTTGTTTGCTGACGTTTTGTGCTGCTTAATTTAATTTGCCGAATCCAAATATCAAACAGTTTTAGTAAGTTCTCTAAACATTTTTTTCCTTCAGTTCTTTCAAATTTGCAATGATCAAGCGAGGCAAAATGTAAACAGAGAATCTAAAAGCCAGGAGAGCGGCAGCTACTGCAATAGTATTAGTGAGAGCCAACAAGCGCACACTCAACTCGTATTTGTGTGAGCACTGAGCGGAGAGAGCTGCGCAGCGCGTGCTTGTATTAGTGAGTTACTCACACACACACGATTTCGTGCGTCGGGCGACCTGTTGAGCGGGTTCTTCGTTCGGGCAGATAATGAACGGCAAGAGAGCGTCAGACTTTGTGTGTGTATTGGTTTATGCGTGTGTTTCACACAAGTATCCAATACTAGTGCAAACTCTGCGCTCTCTCAAATAGGCGGTTCTACTACGAAAGTCGAGTCGGGACTCCGCCAGATACTATATGACTGTCGCAGCGTGAGGATGAAATCTGTGGACACACCAAGAGGAGTAATACAACTCCCCACTTGGAGTAGCTAACTACAAGGTGAAGTGATCAAATACATGGAATATTTACTCAATGTGAACGTGCCAGTACACTCTGGTACAGTCAAAGCCAGTTTCAAAGTGGAATAGTTGGTTTTTTTCCATGCACAGCTGAAATTGTAAATCTACAACGCATATGGCGTGGCTGAGTTTCGCTTGAATTCGCCCAGTACTTTTCCATGACGATCTGTTGTTGACAAGCAACAGCGCAGGCAGTTTTCGTTTTGCAATTCGTTCAGCGTAGATTAGAATATACTTGGGACGGAAAGGCAAAGTAGGTAGCGGGAAAGAGGGTCGGGCCTCGTGTCGTCTTAATTACTTTGAATACAGGGTGTTTTGTTAAGTTTCTTAAAATTTTCCATTCTAAATACTACTCCAAACTCCATTTTAGGATATTTCATGAGCTTCAGAACTATCAGAATGATTGTTCCACAATAAAGCCGACTGCCTCAATACGAATTTGCGCGAAATTTGCTGACTGCTCTAGTATGAGTGACTTGTATGAAAGCTTCCAATACACACGCAGATTCAGCTGCTCTCTCGGTACTCGCTCTCCCGTTCCCGAATTTATCATCAGCAGCAAAACCACCAACACCACCAAAGAGAGAGCTGCTCTCTCGACTGAGTCTCTCTCACACAGACACAAACTGACATATTTCTTACTAATACTACGACAGAGGCTGCTGCTCTCTTTCCGCTTCGACTCTCTGTTTACATTTTCTCAGCTGATCGATGATCTTTGGAGGCTTGTCTTTTAGGACCTATTGGATATTCAAACTGATGATATTAAGGAACTATTTTTCAGCGAGGCAACTGTACACAGCCCCCACTTAGTTATTTCATCATAAATTATTCAAATTATTACAGAACTTTGTCGTCAATTGCCATAAAAACATTTTTCCACATGCGACTCGCAACCTAATCGAGGTTCTATATGCCGGGTATATTATATGTATTATATATGTAGCACAGTTGTAATAAACAAACAACTGTATACATATGTATATTCAATACACACACAGTATTCAATTTAGTATACGCTGTGCTCGAACCTTGTTTGTGAGATAAGTTAGCATTTGATAAGGTGTGACACGATCAACCAACGCGATGCCTCGTTCTCTCTCTGTCGCTCACTCGCTTGTCGCAGCTCGAGTTGAGCGTATAAAAGCGATCGCCGGCTAGGAGAGGCATTCAGTAAGCAAGTGTGCTTCAGCTTCAGCTGTTGAATTCGTGAGTTTCCAAGTGAAAAGCAAACCAAGAAAAGACATCAAGATGCGTCTGGGCCAGACTATTCCCAACTTCAAAGCCGACACCACCAAGGGACCGATCAAGTTCCACGAATGGCAGGGCAACTCGTGAGTATCATCCACATAGTATACATCCCACACCTATTTATACTAGGTAGTCCCACTTTGGGGGGGCATTACAAGGTAATCTGAATCTAATGTGGTTTATCTCTCGTTATGTCAGGTGGGTTGTGCTGTTCTCCCACCCCGCCGATTTCACACCCGTGTGCACCACGGAACTGGGTCGCATTGCGGTGCACCAGCCCGAGTTCGCTAAGAGGAACACCAAGTGCCTGGCACACTCGGTGGATGCTTTGAACTCGCATGTGGACTGGGTGAACGACATCAAGTCGTACTGCTTGGACATTCCCGGCGACTTTCCCTACCCCATCATTGCTGACCCCACCCGCGACTTGGCCGTCTCCCTGGGCATGCTCGACGAGGACCAGAAGAAGGATCCTGAGGTGGCTACGACCATCCGCGCTCTTTTCATCATTAGCCCTGACCACAAGGTGCGCCTCTCCATGTTCTACCCCATGTCCACCGGTCGCAATGTTGAGTGAGTATACTAAACGTAGTCTCAATTTGAATCGATCTCTTATTAATTTCACTCAATCTCCAGTGAAATCCTGCGCACCATCGACTCTCTGCAGTTGACCGATCGCTTGAAGGTGGTTGCCACGCCTGCCAACTGGACTGTGAGTATAGATTGACCTTCCTTCGATGTGATTATTTACTTACGAATTGACATTATTCTCACAGCCTGGTACCAAGGTCATGATTTTGCCCAGTGTCTCTGACGAAGAGGCCAACAAGCTGTTCCCCAAGGGCTTCGACAAGGTTTCCATGCCGTCTGGCGTCAACTATGTGCGCACCACAGAGAATTATTAAGCAATTTATAGCTCTTTTCAAATCTTAGTTTTCCAAAGGTTTCTTATGTGCCTTATAAATAAATTTCCTTTTATATAAACCTATTAAACCGCATTCCATTTATAACACTGTACACAATATTTTGTCCTAGAGTGTAAAGCTCTATGCCTTGCACAATTGAGCGTAATTAAAGAGTAAGCCCTTACAAGTGTTCAACCATAACAAGTCCCGAGAACAGATATAACGCTTTCGCATATAACTTATTATTAATAATTACCATATAAAAAAATTATTTCACAAAAACAAATCGTTTTTTAAAATTCTGCGCGGCTTATCGATAAATAATTATTGTGTTCTCCGGGTGAATGGCAAGTCTGCAGGCTGCTGCTGATTAACAGACATATAACAGTTGAAAATAACAGCTGCTCAGCAGTAACATAAATTGACAACAATGACAAAACTCGGTCACACTGCACGCAATTCGACGTAAAAATCTTAAACAAAGTCATTTGTGGTTTAAAAGTGCACTAAACTTGCGAAAAGGTAACGAAACAAAATGTTTAATTCTCGCAGTTAACCAAAAAGGCATTAATAACAAACTCACAAGCAAACTATCCCAGATCCTTCTTCGCAATGCATTTTTTGGCCACCAGCAAATTTTTCTGTATGCATGAGTGTGTGTGCGTGCGTGTTCATGAGCTGCTCTATATGTGTTTGTGTAGTGGCTGTGTGTGTGCGTGCTTGTGTGTGTATGACGACTGTGACTGGTTGCTGCTGCTGCCAAGGGAAAACAAAGAAAACTTCAAAAAAGAACGACGTAAAAACGCATTTGAAACGCACTTTTCAACTGTTTAAAAGCAGAGTGTGTGTTGCCTGCTGGTTAATTGAAATGCAACAGTGTTAAAACTCGATTGGTTATTGATTTTTTTCTTGCTTCAATGCATTGCTGCATGTAGTTGTAGTAAAGTTGTTGTTGTTGGTGCTACTGCTGCTGCTGCTGCTGCTGCCACTGCTGTCTCTGCTAACTGCAGCTGCGCATCAAAACTGTAAACTGTTGTTGCTGTATTTGCTGCTCATTTTGTTGCTCGTGCTGGGACAAAAGAATGTAATTTGTTTTTCATAATCAAGTGCAAAATTATTGCTGTGCATCTGACTGTATTTTTGGAACTTTGCCTGTCTCTGCGGGGGTGGGGAACATGCGTAGATAGAGCAGCATCGCAGCGCAGGACACCAACGCACACAGCTACAGGCTGCCATGATGTTGTTGCTATTGTCGTTGATGACGTTTGCTGCTTGCACCTGCATTTTCTGCATTCGCTACCCACGCTATTCACCCGCCCACACATGCACACGTTCACACAGACACCCCCCACGTACATCATCGACATGCGTTCTGTCAATGTTTCTGTCCTTCGCTTTTAATTGCTTCTTCCAAAAATCTCTCTCAGAGTACAACAACAGCAGATATAGAAAGAAAAAACAGCAAACAGCAGCAGCAAATACAGTTAAGACGAACATGGATTTTGAGCATGCCGATAACGATAACGATACCGAGCATAATCCAAATTTATCCTCGGAAAGCAGCAATGCCAGCAGCAGCAACAGCAATATGCAGGCTGAGCCGCACACAGAAGCAGCAGTAGCAGCAACAACAACAGTAGCAGCATTAGCTACTGTTAATGAAAGTGCAGCTAGCAGCAGTAGCACAACTGCATCTCTGTTATTTAACAGCATACAACAAGAACAACAACAAACTGAAGCTGAACATGAGCATTCTCCCACTCCTACCCAACAGCAATCACCACCAGGAGGAGCAGCAGCGCCACATGCAGCATTCGGGTTGACAGACGACGGACACATTGCCGACGAGGAGCAGGAGCATCAAGAACACCAGCAACACTTGCACCTGCAACAGGATAACCAGCCGGAGCAGGAGCAACTGGTGCACCCGCCTGCTGAAGCCATCGACGCAGACGCCATAGCTGACACCATTGACGCGGGTGATATAGATAACGAAAACGACGTCGTCGTGGAGCGCATCGACGATTACGACGACGAGGACGGTGACGGTGAAGGTGAAGAAGGCGACGACGACCTCGACGAGGAGGAGGCCGACGGCGACGAGCACGACGCTGATCCTGAGCGAGACGTTGCCGAAGTCAACGACGACCCTGTCGCCGAAGACGCGCCCCAACCCGATTCTGGCCTGTCCGCTGCCGTAGCAGCACCAGCTGGCCCAGCAGCACGAGGAGGAGGAGCAGTAGCAACAGCTGGTTCAGTTAGCGGACAGTATCGTCTGCATTCTGTTGCCGTCTTGCCAAGCTATTCCACTGCCGGTCAGAGTGTTGCGCGTGCCTCACTGCCACCGCTACTGCGTGCACCACGCACCAATCACAATAACAACAACAGCAGCAATATCAATAATAACAATAACAACAATAGCGCCGCTTCAAGCTCATCTGGCTCGAGCTCGCGTCGCACGCGTCATTTCTACAGCAACGACGGCAGCCACTTCAACAACGACATGTACGGCGGCCACAAGAGCTCCAGCCAGAGCCAGAGCTCGCCGAGAACGGGCGGCAGCAGCAGCAGCAGCCATGCTGCCGGACGCCATCACAATCAGTCGTCCTCCTCGCATCAGGGCGTAGATCCGCTACGTCTCCTCTATCCCAATGTCAACGAGAACGAGACGCCTTTGCCACGCTGCTGGAGTCCGCACGACAAGTGCCTGACCATCGGACTCTCCCACAACAATCTACGTGTCACCTACAAGGGTGAGTAATACTTTAATAGATATACATATATTAGAGGGGAAAGTCGGGTATTCAGATTCAACAAGAAACTAAAGTTCTCTATAGACTTAAATTAGTTTTTCGTTCTGGTTGCGCTAGAAATGCATATTATTTATTTCTTTATTTTATAATATATAATTCTGAAGGAGTCCTCGAGCCTGAAGATGCATATGTTTTTCAAAATTCTACATCATGTATTATATCTCTCACTCCTACATCTCCATTATATATTTGATAAACTATCAAAAGCTGAATCATCACAGCTAATGACACTGAAACCTAGCGTACACATATACAGTTTGTATACTCTATAAAAAAACCTTCTAAAACATGCCATATAGTATGAAATATGTACGCCATTTACACTCTGATACCTATCTAATTTAATTGGAAATTAACATTACATAAATTCGACTTCGTAAGACTGGTGAAAGCTAAAAAACTAAAACCTAACCTCGAATCGTATTTGTCCGAGCTTTATTGAAAAGGTTTTGAGAAACATAACTCACAAACGGCGTGACTTGTAAAAAGCATAAAAATTATATGAAATTTTCGCATTTAAGAGGTAGCTAGAGACTTTCGTTGTAGTTGTTGTTGTTGCTATTGTTTCCTTCTGCTGTCATAGTGTAACAAAAACAAAATCACAACAGCCATTTTCGGGGCTAAAAGCAACAGCAACAAACGCCAACGCGCTGCCGCTGCTGCTGCTGCGTTCGAGGGGTCTCGACAGAGTGTGCACACAAGAGTTGTCTCGCTCGCACTCGAGTGCAGCTCAGCTGTGCTGCTGTTTTGTTTTTCTGCGCCCACTTCTTACACGCTCATTCGCGTGGTGCTACTTCTGTGTAAGCTAATGGCGAACAGCTGATTGGCTGCAAACACTGGCAACTCTGGGACGAGGAAGTGAGTTGAATAAACTACAGTGCAGGCTCGATAAATAATATAGCCGCTGTTATAAAATAGTTTAAAGTTTAAGTCATTGGCACTTCGAAAAAGAAAAGCGAATAAGTTAAATGAATTTTTTAATAACATTAAATCATTTTTATTACAAATCACCTTAACCAACTTTATATTACGTAGGCGTAGGCAAAGCACACAGCGAGACAGCTGGCTCTGTGCGCACCGCCTATCCGATACCAGCGTCTTGTGGTCTCTACTACTTTGAGGTACGCATCATTTCGAAGGGGCGCAGCGGTTACATGGGCATTGGACTTACCGCCCAACAGTTTCGCATGAATCGTTTACCAGGTACGTATTAAGGTCAGTTCTATTAGTTCAGAGTTCCAACTGAGATTGCTTTTTGTACAATTAGGTGGGGACAAGCAATCATATGGTTATCATGGCAACGACGGCAGTTCATTCAGCTCCTCGTGCAATGGCCAGCGATATGGGCCGCCCTTCACCACCGGCGATATCATCGGTTGCTGTGTCAACTTTGTGAGCAACACTTGTTTCTACACTAAGAATGGCGAAGATCTGGGCATAGCATTTAGAGACTTACCAGTGAGTGCATGGCAAACATTTTGACTGTGATCCAAGCGCCTAAATTTCAATTCCTTTTGCAGACGAAGCTCTATCCCACTGTGGGTCTGCAAACGCCCGGCGAGGAAGTGGATGCCAATTTCGGCCAGGAGCCCTTCAAATTTGATAAGATTGAGGAAATGATGAGGGATATGCGGGCCACGGTTTTGCGTAAAATCGACAGATATCCACATCTGTTGGAAACGCCCGAGAATTTGATGAATAGGTGAGACATTCACACATGATGTAAAGATAAGTGTATACCATAATCATTTCTTTCGCAGACTGGTCTCTACTTATCTGGTGCACAACGGGTACTGTAAGACGGCCGAAGCCTTCAATGGTTACACCCATCAGCCATTCGATGAGGACTTGGACTCCATCAAGACACGTCAAAGTATGATCATGGACTAAACAGACCAACGGTACACCCTCTTCTAATCCTCTTTCCGTGTTCTACAGAAATAATAAAACTCATCCAGACGGGTAAAATGAGCCAGGCTATTGAGAATACAGTGCGCGCCTATCCGGGTCTTTTAGAGAATAACAAAAATCTTTTATTCGCTCTTAAGTGTCGTCAGTTTATTGAGATGATCAATGGTGCCGATATTGAGGTTAGTGTGCAAATATATATTGTGTATGTCACCATGTATGGATAACTTATTGCGGTCTTGTCAACAGCACGCCAATAACAAAGTAACCGCTACCACACAGACCATGCCCACAAATCAAACCTCTGTCATACAATCCACAAAGGCGTTCAAGCACAGCAAGTCCGGCAGCGGCAGCGCCCCCGCCACCGGCACCGGCAGCACCTCCAACAACCAGCCACAAAACAACACTGCGAACTCAGCTGTGATAAAGACAGAACCCAAAAAGTGAGTGGGAAACAGTTTGCGGCCAAGCTTAATGTTTCATAATTAGCATTTCCTGACTTTCAGCATGATTATTGATGACAACTCAAACAAGTGTCCGGAGCAAGATTCAAATAGCATGGATGTGGAAATGGAGCCTGCCAACAGTCACTCCAACGGTGAGTGTTTATAGACATTAACCAAATCGAGATTCTAAGGCTAACCCAACACATATTGCTTAGCGCAGACGAAATTAGGTTACCCCATTTCAAAATAAATTCAAGATTCAAGGCATACGCTGAAAATCAAAAAAAAAAAAAAAAAATACATAATTTAATTTATTAATTCAAGATCATGTTAGATCGTAAGTCTTTCATTTATTTATATTGGTACTTTAAATAGCCTTTGCTTAATTGCAACCCACTTAATAGGTATTTTATTTATTTATACTCCAGGCGATTCCTGCTCCAATGGTAATGCCAATGCGCGTAACCTTCTAGATGCCATCGATGAGGAAATGGGTAAGAGTTAACACTCAAGCTAAGCATTTGGATCCACAAATATTTATACATTCATATAACAGACGTAGATGTATCGCCCTCGTCGCGTAATTATGGACGCGTAATTGAAAAAATTCTTGAATTTGGCAAGGAACTCTCCAGCATGGGTCAGCAGCTGGAGAAGGAAAACCTCATGACTGAAGAGGAGCGTCAAATGTTGGAGGTAATGAAGCAAACGGTAATTTAACAGAAAGATACTTTTTCTAATGAGTTGTATGTAATTTGCAGGATGCATTTAGCTTGATTGCCTACTCAAATCCTTGGTCCAGTCCATTGGGCTGGTTGCTGTGTCCCTCGCGACGTGAAAACGTCTCCACCACGCTCAATTCAGCCATATTGGGTAAGTGCACGAGACAAGATAAAGTTTGCCCAGTAGTTGATGTTGTGTCTGTTGCAGAGTCTCTCAAATTTGAGCGTCGGCCTCCGCTCGAGTATCTCGTAGCGCATGCGGCCGAGCTATTAAAGGTAATCGGACAGCATTCGCTGGGCGAGGACGCTTTCATTACCATCGACGATGTGTTTCCGCAAAATTGACCCAGTTCGCCGACGCTGCTGAAGATGTTCGAGACCACGCTGACCTTGCCGCGCACCAGCGTCCTAACCGAACCGCTGTGCAGCGTACCAACTACATCGACGGCAGCCGTGCAGACCATTACCCCAACCACTAACACCAAACGGCGCCGACGTCGTCGCAACAAACGTAAGCAACAAAAGTCGCCCACGTTGAGTAATGAAACGACATCGTCCAGAACGTTTGATCCAGTCATGACAGCAACGAGTATACGTGGTGGCGGAAGCGGTGGGGGAGGTGGTACGGGGGGTACAGCACGTCGTGGTCGACTTAGAGGCGTTAGTTCTACATCAGCAGCAACGGCGGCGGCGAGGGCAGCTCCAGCATCAACTGCTACTGCAACTGCAACAGCGTCCTCTTCGAACGTGAGCGGCGGCAGAAGCAGCTCAGAGCTATTTGTGGATCCTCACGACTTCTTCGAGACACTCGACTAGATTAAGATTAAAAACAATCTGTAATCTGTAGTAGGTTAATTCAGTTGTTACTTCACATTTTTTACATGTACACCCCCGCCCTCTCCGCTGGAGGTGGAGGTGTGCCAATTCAATATCCTTCTTTTGTAATGGTTTAAAATGATGCTTATTATGATGATGCGACTCACTGTTCAGCAATCAAATTGGCCTTTTGATTTAGCAAGATTTTAACAACGTTAAAAAGAAAGAAAGTAAACACATATTTTTATATAATTAGTATTTCGGATTTAAGCATAAAACTGTGTAATATTACCTTATGTATAATTATTAAACAATGCAGAAGCAAAGCCGTGCTACGCCACGCCGCCTCCAAGCTAAACGGCATGCAATATCGTATATTGTGTTTTGTTTCAGTTGATGCGGATGTCGATGGACAAGACACAGGAAACAGAGAGAAAACACCAAAATAGATTTTCAAATACCAACGCAAATCTTTAGCATATTAAAACTGTTCGTTCATTTAACTTTAAACCTAGAGTTATAAACATTTTGCAACAATTTATTCGCTTGAATCATCTGAAAAATATAAACTGATACTGAAATGTAGCGCTATCATATTTTCAGTCCAAAATTGTGAACAATTTAAATGAATAAAGAACAATATTATGATGTCAACTAAAGAGGATCAGCTTAAATGATCCCTCAATTTAGTATTGGGTGCAAAATTGAAGAATTTCGAACGATTTTTCATAAGAGCAAATTTTAAGTGTAATATTTCGCTGTAGAAACATATTAAAAACTAATCGATAAGTATACACATCACACATCGTTTAAATGTATGTGTATTTCAAACAAAAATTAACAACAAATTACGTTTTTCATTGGGTTTTAATCGAAACCTCTAACCGATTTTTGATTCCTCAAAAAATATTTGGCCCTTTTAAAACTGAACAAGAATTTGTGATTATTTATTATTATTAACTATGACTGACACAACACACACATTAAGCTCATTTGAAAACTTTTATAAAACGCAATAAATTTCAGTTCCACAAATGTTTCCTTCCTTAATACTTTACAAATCTGGCTGGCGTATGCGCTGCACTCGCTCCGCGTTTTTAACGTGCTCCTTTAACATGGCCATAATTTCTGTATCGTATTCGGGCGGCGTGGGCTTCGTTTCAGTGGCCCAGTAAAAGATGTCCCAATCATTGCTGACCCCATTGATGAGCTGGTCATAGAGTGCCGTCTGCTCAGCATTGAAGTCCTTTAGGTATTTGGCAACGAAGGTGCTCAGCAGCAGATCGTTCTCCAGCATGCCGCGTTTGCGAGACTGATACAGCAAGCTGAAGAGAGAAGTCTTACTTAATTGTGTATTAGTCTCACAGGTATACCTACCGCTGTTTGCGGGTCTCGAGTGGCTCATCGGGTCTCAGTGGGTATTTTGGTATCGGTAAATGGGCGGGTTCTTCGTAGTCGATCACCTCAGCGGGCGTCGTGTACTCCGTTTTGTCCAGACCGCTTTGACTGGTGCTGGAAAATCGCTTAGAAGTTGCCAGCGGCAGCAGCACACGGCGTGAAGATGGGGAGCACTATAGATAAAATTTGAAATACCTTTTTTTTTTGCTTTATTATATGAGTACTAACCAATAATTGACGCAACATTTTAATAAGCCGATTAAAATCCAAAACACGCAATAAGAGTCAGCTGCTTTGACCAGGGCTGAACAAACTGTGCTGTAAAAGTAACAGCTGCACAACATTGCATTCATTAAGCCTGTCTGCAGAAACTTATAATAAATGTAGATTACAGACATTGTACTGTAGAATCCTTCCATATTTACAGTTTTAAGGTAACTTCTCAGCCTAACCCAATTAAACTCTGAAAAATAATTCTTATCTGATTACCCGTTTACGTAATTAAACTCTGAAGCATAATTCTTATTTGAATTCAACTGGCTCTTATCGATAATCGATAGAAGCTTTAAGTATAACAGTCTGTTAAGTCGCTCAGCGTTGCCACGCACAGCACACAAAATGTAAACAAAGTGTACGAGCTAATGGTCTGGCAATACCAGAATCAGTTTGAAAGAGACAGCGAGAGGCAGCAAAAGTGTGTTACAAGTTTTCGCACACCCGAAATATTCCAATAAAATTAGAATTAATGCATAATTAAAGCAAAGTGCAAGTGCTAATTGTTGTGCAACGGGTAAATGTGAAGCTGATGTTAGATTGTCAATGTGCAAAAGCGTTCAATTGAAATAAAAATTGAATTGAAAACCCAAAGAGTCAACGGGGCGAAGACGAGAGGGTGGCCTCTCAGTGCTCTTGCTCAGTTCTACTCTGCTGTGCTGCGCTGCGCTGCTCAGTTCGTGTGTGCAAGTGTTGTGTGTATACGCTGGCGCTGGAAACTAGGCGGTGGTAAAATGTAAAGCCGAAAAAAAACGAAGAAAATTGCGCTCCCGTTGCCTGCCCTGGCAGTGGGTGGGAAACTCTGTGTGTGTGTGTGTGTGTGTGTGTGTAGCTGTGGCTCTGTGTCGAGAGTGCGTAGTGTGCGTGTGCGTGAGAGTGCCAGCGCCAGTGTGTAAGAGTGTGAGCAGCACGGCACGAAACTACTAAATGGAAATTTATACAAGCGCCTAAAACACCACCCAAACCACCCAACCGCCCAAAGCAACCACCCAACTAAAAGCGAAACGCGACGCACCCACGCAAAAGCCGCATAAAAAAAAACTAACCGTTTCTGATAGCCACAAAACGCAGCATAAATAGATATAGAAATGGAAATGGCCACTATTCGCATCAGCCAACCGTCTCCAGTGTGACCACGCTGCCTTTTGCCGGCACTGGCGGAACCGTTTTAACACATTTGCGCCTACGCCTACGCCCACGTCTAACTTGCACACACATACACACACGTACGCACTCTGAAACATGTACATAAAATCGCAGGACCTGGCCACACAAGCTCGACTACAAGCACAATTTTCCCAAAAAAAAAAAAAAAAAACTTAATACATGATAAATTACCAAAAGGCGGAAGGTTTTTCCTTTTTTTTAGTTATTTTCTATAGCATTTGCTGATTAGATAAATGGGATTGATGAATATATTTGCTATATATATTTTGTATGCCTGTAGATACGTAGATACATGATTTTCATTCAAGCCATATGCAAATTGGCTGGAGCACTTTACCGCTGCTGTTTCTAGTCATTTTTTTCTTTTTTCTGTTGTAATTGCTCTTATGGTTGTTGTGGCTGTGCTGTGCTTGTTCACGTTGTTATTGTTGTTGTTATTGCAGCCTCGGCCTGATAACAACTACAACAAAGAGCCAGTTCAATTATAATAGCGCTCGCCCTATTGGACAGTCAGACAGTGGCGGCCATAAAATTAGGCGCACTTGTCGAGCAGACAACACATTGGGCACACTGTTATCTCATTGCCGGTGCGTGTCTGCCTGCCTGCCTGCCTGCCTTCCGTCCGTAAGTGAAAGTACATCAGTGTGTGTAACTGTGTGTGTGTGTGTGTATGTGCGCGCGTATGTGTGAGTCATTGTTCATTGAGTCGTTGTCACTTCCCGTGCCCGAACGGGTGAACGGTCAGTTGTTATTGTTTATGCAGAAAAATCCAATTGGAGGCTGCGCGCTCGGTTACTATTTCCCTCGAAACCTCGACGAAACATACAAAAACGTACAAAAATAAAAGAATACTATTAATAATAATCGCTTGTTTGCTTCACAGTGTGTAAATTATTGTAATTTTAAGCAAATTTGTAAATAAAACGAAATTATATGTAAGAACAAACCCCAACAAGGAGTTGCACACACACTTGCCTGTTCTCTCCATACCTGAAGAAAACTACCTTTCTAACCGTTACTGACAAGTGCTGCCAAAGCAACAAAAAAAAAAAAGAAGTAAAAAAAAAACATCTCAAAAACTAACAACAACAACACCGACTACAACTACAAAATGGGCTGCACTACATCAGCTGAAGAGCGCGCTGCCATACAACGTTCCAAACAAATCGAGAAGAATCTGAAAGAGGATGGCATTCAAGCGGCAAAGGACATTAAACTTTTGCTACTCGGTAAGTGCATTGAACAATTTTTGCAAACAATAACAAAATGCAATTCAAGTCTACACTAGAGAACTCTGAACTCTCAGAAATGAACAGAGAACTTTCCACAACGTAGGAAGTCATTGTGCGTTTCCGTTTGAACGGAAAAGAAAAACAAAAAAAAAACTAAACGAATGAAAGAAATTATTTTTATATACCTATGTAAATGTAATTCCATCTTATCAATGGCGAGTCTCAAAGAGCACTTGAGACGTTGAAACTTGTTTATGTTTTTATACCCGCTACTTATAGAGTGGAATGGTATTGTAACTTTGTTTAAACATGTTGAAAATGTATGTAACACGCATGCGGAGACATCTCCGATTCCATAAAGTATATATATTCTTGCAAAGGATCAACAGGCGAGTCGATATAACCATGTCCGTTCGTATGAACACTAAGATCTTAGCTAATATAAGAGCTAGAACTACCAAATTTGGTGTCAGTATCTGTTATTGCATGGCCATGACTTTTAAAATTTCAAATATAATTCTAGCCGTTCTTTATTGTTTTGAAAATAATTTTGGTGAAGGAACAGCTGAGTAGCGGGTATATAAAAGTCGATCACAATCGACTGTAGCTTTCCTACTTATTTGTGCTTCTTTTGGAATGCGTTGAAAAAGCCAACTGCAATTTTTTTTCGGGGTCCCTGCACAGTGCAATGACTCTACTATAAAACTCGGTTTTTACGACGGATAATTAGAAAATAAGGCCATGCACGGCTGAGATAACGATTTAAATACATTTTATGGTTTAATTATGCGAGCTAAAATGATAATAGAAATTTACAAAAAAAAAAAAAAAAAAAAAAAACTATAAATGTTAAAGGCGTTGCCGATAATAAAAAAATTCAACATTTAAATAGTAGTAAATATTTTTGCTTCCGGTTCTAAAAATAAGTAAGTTGAAATTGTTTTTTATTATCTTTTCTATTTTGTTGCAATTGACAATCGATTCCCAAAGTTGACACCATTAGGCCGTGTTAATTTCTATTAACAACACGACAAGAAATTTTGGCTAAAGTTTTCTCAAGGCTGATGCATCATCATCGTCCAGTGGCATGAGCAGTATTTATTCTTAGCGTGTGGCCAAGGCAAAAGCCAAAAAAAAAAGCGAAAAAAAAGTGAGACCAAAAAATAACAATTGGGTCAAATGCGATGGTTGCATGTCATCGTTGAGCTCTCGTTCTCCTCTTTCTCATACTTCTGCTGCTCACACTCGCACACGTTCTCCATTCCCATTCTGATTGTGGCCTGCGAGTGTGGCCAGATTGGAGTGCGACTAATGACAGCTGACAAATCGACATTTAGCCTCATTGCATTTTTAAGGGGATGTCAGACCACGGTGCAACTGTTGCAGCGGCGGTGGTGCAGGCGATGATGGTGCAGGCTGCTGCATTCAAGTGTAAACAACTATGCAGCACAGACGCCGTAAGTGGATGCAACCAGCAGCACGAGTACTCAAGTGCCACCTACACCGCATCTGCCTCCTCCCACTTCACGGCTTCTTCTCCAGCTGCGAACTGGCGCGCCTGCATCCGCCAAACGCCACTTGACATTCAAGCGTGTGCACGTGTGTCGATTGACATGCTTGCCTTGAGGAGAGAGACAGGGCGACTAGAAGGGGATCTCAGCTACTGAGACGAGGGTCTGCACAGCGCGGACAACTCACTTGGTGAGCAGTTAAGCTGACTTTGAAATTGTCGGTTATATTGCCAGTAAATCCTATTTACCTGCATGAAAAGACAAGAACAACAGAACAAACAGGCTGCAACTGAAATTATTTCTTGCTCCAGAGCCTTCAAAGCAAAGCTGTGGCTAAAGCTGTCGTTGTCTGTCCCAGTAAGCCCAGGCTTAGAACAGCGTTTTTATATCTAGCGTTAATTTTCTTCATTTCAATGTTATTAGCAAGAAGATTAACAGCATTTGTTGTTCATAATATAAATAACATATTTAAGCAGCTACATGACGAATTTCGTAACTGTAGCCAAAAGGCCCATTGAGTTATTCGACATGACATGACATAATGGGTAACCTAAACTTTGCTACACTAAAGGTAATAAGCAATTGGAATTGGGCCACAGTGGTTGCGGCTCTCACTGTCCCTTGTGCTGTTGTTGTTGTTGTTGTTGTTTTATGCACTTTGGAGCCGAGACGAATAGCAGCCCGGAAGCATCAAATGGCGGCAGGAAGCCGACGAAGCAAACAATGAACGACAACAGGCGACGACGTTGTTTGCAACTGTTGCCAGCTTGTGCATGTGCGCGCCACGTCAGGGTGTGGTTTTTTCGGTCGCTTGTGTGTGGACAAAACATCGATACACAAGTGCCAACTGGTCCTTGTGCTCTGGTTCTCCAGCTCCTGCTTCTGCTGCTGCTGCCGCTCCAGCGGAAGCCTAAGCCCTTTAACATAATTTTCAGAGTCAAAGGAGGCTATTGAGGAAACAGTTATGGCAAGCACTTTAAGTGATTAATAGACGAAGCAAAAAGAGAGAGAGAGAGAGATAGAGAAGAATTCGGATAATAATTACTTTTAAAACGGGTAATATTTCAAATATTTTAGAACGTGCAAATTACGCGCTCGATAAGCATGCTTACAACAAAGTATTCTAGCTGCTCCCGATAAATGTAAAATACAATATTATATCAAACAATGCCAGATTAAGTACTTAGAATTGCAGAAATATAACAAAAGAAAAGTGCATAAAACGTAGCTATTGTATATTATTGTTAATAATATTATAATTCAATAAATCTGTTCACTTTTTGTTGCGCTTCACGGCATAAACTCTTAAGATACTATGAGGAACTTTATCTATTATTTAGACACGTATTTGTGCATGGCAAAGATTGCAAAAATTGCCCGAAATTCCGAGAAATATCACAGAAAAATGATTTTTTTTATTTTTATCTGCAAGTGAAAATTGATTTTCCAGCTAAAAATGCTATTTGCTCAAATGGAAATGAACTCAAGTGATGTCTTATTCGCTGCCACAACGGCCCCGCCGTCTGCTCACTGTGCTATCTTCCCTAGCCTAGTTCTTGCAAATAAACGTGCTTCGTTGAATAAACTTTATAAAACATGCCAAATACAACACAAATCGAATTTAATTGACTCAAGTCAAATGTCGCACAAAAGTGCCAAAAGGCCCTGGCCCCGGTTTCCCAGACGATAACTGTCGAGCGGAGAGAGAGAGAGAGAGAGATAGTGAGCGCACACAGTGCACCAATGCTTCACATAGTCCCCAGTTACCCTAGCTTCCCCCTGCTCGCACCATTCCTCGCCTTGTTTCTATTTAAAAGAGTTCGCGTGATAATAAAAAACACACAGAGAACCAGTCAATTTGTTTGCCGTTCTCGTTGGCTGCGGTTGCTGTTGCTGTTGCTGTTGCCCCGCTTGGACCCCTATACCCCTACCCTACTTACTACCTCAAGCCTTACCCAACTCATTCAATAATTTCATTTGCTCGTCCATTGTTTTCACTTTTTTTGCTACGCAAATGATAATTCAATTGAATTTGTTGCTGTTCTGCGTGGCCTCCCCCTCCCTTTGGCCCCTTGCACTCATTTGGCGCGTTTAACCAGGGCAACCGTTTGGGCTATGCCTTGTCTCGCTTTGGCACGCCATTTTGCTCGTTTGCCCATTTTCCATGCCATGAAATGCAATTACCTTTTTACTCTGACATCGACGCCAATTATCGCCACATTTAACTGCGCTGCCAGCTTGTCGGGGGCTTAACTTACTAGGGTTTCAGATAGGCAGCAGCGAAATGAAGGAGGAGGAGGCGCTGCGTGCAACAGTTCTTGGAAATGTCTAGCTATCAGTTACCATTGTAGCATTTGCACAGTGCACTACGCTAAATGAATTATTAATCAAGGCATTTCTAATTAAAACTGAAATTGAAGGCTAGGCAAACACACTAATTGGACGAGCTGCGCAGCTAAAAAGGATTTTTATTCGATTATAGGTTAGAAACTGTAAAATGCGATACTATAACGGGTAAGGATTTTCAACAATTACAATAGTAGAATATGAGTGGGTCAATGTGAAACTTAAGATGCGATATTTTCATACTCAACTTGACCTTGTAACTTTCAAATGCTGCAAATCTATTTACTATTTACTACTATTTAATTAACTTAGTACCGAAGTACAAACTATCACTATATATTTTTGACAATTTCACGATGTATACTCGATACATCTTAAGTGTAATCCATGCCGCTATCGATAAACAATATTTATAACAATATATTTTATTTCCATATGATATTCTATAAAATATTTTCTTGTTGTTTGCCAATACACATTCCTAGGCGTGCATCCATTTAATTAATCTAAAATTGCTGGTAGTGTATGTTGCAAAATATTCAAAAAAAAATGTGTAATATAACTGTTTTACAAATCGGAAATGTTAGTTTCATTCAAGCTTAATATTAATTTAGAAAATTCTGTGAAAACGTTATTGATAATGCCTTAATTTAGGCTGAAATTTAAACTCGTTTCATCTTCAATCAATAACCTAAGGCACTGCCATACGGCAGAACATTAATTAACAATTAATAATGAGTAATTGACGCTACTGATTGAAATTGCTTATAGAGCATAAGTAATCCGACAAATAGCCTGGCACACCGATCGATGATAATCGATTGCAGCTGTAATTGTACAACAAGCCTCTCTATGAGTACTGCAATAAGATTAATTGGTTTACTTAGGGTACTTGGCTGGCTCAAGTTCTGGCCGAAGTCTTTTTCTCACCTGCGGCATTGATTGACTGACTGGGCAGGGCCAGAGTATAGAATGAAATGCGATATGGGTCTAATTGAGCGGGTACTTGAAGCGAGGAAAAAAAGCTTTCGCTCAATTAACGCTGTCCGGTTGGGAAACGAACATTCAATCAAACAACAAGAGCTGCGTATTGGCTGCAATGACAATGACTGAACACTATTTGTGCTGCTTCTTCTTCTTCTGCCTTTTTCCTGGTCTGGCACTATCTATCAGTTCCATCAATTGGCCTCCATGTTTTTTAGTTTTACTTTTCCTTTCCCATTTCATATCTAATCCGCTGGCGGCGGCAGTTAGTCAAGTGTTGTTGTTGTTGCTTTCCGGTCAATCGCTGTCAACGCTCGTCATTTGCGAAGAGACCTGCTCTCCCACTTCCACTCTCTCTCACTCCCTATCATTCGCTCCTGGTTCAGCTGCAGCTTTGTAGCTGACTTAGATTAATGCGCCGAGCTTATTTCTTAGCTCAGCTCTCTGCTAACCTAATACCTAATGACCGCTGTGGGCCTGCTGGCATGATGTTTAAATAGCGAAAAGCTACTCATAACTTGCCTTTAAAACACTTGTTTGTCCCCAGTGTGTGTGTGTGTGTGTGTAGGTGTGTGTATGAGTGTATGTTAGCTGTGCTAAGCATGGGCAATTCGTTGCTGTTGTTGTCCTTGCTCTGTGTCACTCGCTGTGTGCGCTACTCGCTGCGCTTTTGCACTCGCTCAACCAACTGGACCAATTACAATGCCCGCTCTCTCTCTCTCTCTCTTGGGAAATGAGCTTTTTCGAACTTGCCTGTTCCTTGCCATGCGCGCGCTTTTGCGCTTTGCCGCGCTCTCTCCCACTTCCACGCTCTCTCTCCCTCTCCCTGTGCACGCTTACTTGGCGTAAAGCTTTGGCGGCCATTCAGAAATGTGTGTGTATTGTGCTTGACGCACAAAGCTTCGACTTCAGCTGCCTGCCACACACACACACACAAGCGAGTGAGAGAGGGAGAGTGAGATGGAGATGAAGAGCGCAAAAGCATGCAAGAGGTGATGGGGAAAGAGAGAGCACGCGATGGGTGAAGAGTTTAGGGCGGCTCCGTTCCGCCTCCAGTCCGTATGAGTGAGTCCAGTTCAGCTCCAGCCAACACAGTCAGTTGGTTGGTTAAAGAGCAAAGTGAATCGTCTTGAAATTCACAACGCACGCGAATTTTCACATTGTGTGTAAAATAGATAAAAAAAAAAAATAGAAAAGCTTCTGCAAAATGCAAAGAAAATATTTAATGAAATTGTGTGCTTAATAAAAAAAATGTGAAAATAGCCAAGCAGAAAATATTAATATTTCTATTTATATTTTAAAAACAACAATTGAGTTTTTGTGCGCGCACATTGAACCAGGCAGATAGAATGATAGAACGAGAGAGAGAGAGAGAGAGAGAGCAAGCGAGAAGGACAGAGCGCGAACTGTAGGCGCGACAAGTGCTCGATAATTGCTCGATAATTATTATGAAAATTAAGGCATATTTTTCCTTTCTTTTTTGCGCGTATGAATCATATGAAACATATTCAGCCTGCACGGCTGGAAGCGCGTGCAACAACAATAAACAATGCCCCAAGAATCGATGAATATTTTCCACAAATTGAACAATAAAGAATAAAAGAATGAAAATAAGGGAAAATAGCGTGGAAAAGAACAACAATTAGAAGTATTCAGAAGCGAACTTGCTTTGCGTCAGCATACGCAACCCTCTGCCTGCGCTTCAGTGCCTCCCTCCTCCCCCTTCTCAGAGCATGTGTTTTTGTGTGTGTGTGTGTGAATGTGTTTATGGCCACTTGTAAGACCAGGCAGGCCAGGCCAGGCCAAATGAGAAACTTTTGGGCAACACACCATGGGAATCGCGAAAAGTGCCTCGAACATTCATTTGAATATATCAATATTATTTATGGGGCAGCAATAAAGGCGAATAAACCCACGCCAATATAATATAATACATATCTACGTTTATTCGATATGCCATAATCGGCGGTGTAACTGCGAACTTTCAGTGTGTGTGTGTGTGTGTGTGTGTTTCGCTTGGATGTTTTATTGATTTTTTTTCTTGGTTTGTCACACGCTGCGTATGCGTGTTGCTGCCACAGTGTGCGTGCATGCGCGCGTTTCTGTTTGCGTGTATGCGTATCTGTCAAGGCTTCAGTTGCAAGCACAATATGATGTACACAATGACTACCCCGACCAGCTCCCTTCCCGTGCCCAACATCTTTGCAATCAAGCCTGAAATCTTGTATATGCGCTAATTGTATTATTTTCTATTACAACTTTTTTTCGGCTAGGACTTCAAAAAGCACAAAACTCGCAAAGCTTTGCCAGCGCGAAACTTTCGTTTCGAAATTGCTCTTTCACTCACTCTCTCTCTCTCTCTCTCTCTCTCTCTCTCTCTCAGCTGGTTTAAAGTGGGAGGTTAGGGATTGCAAAAAGCACCAAGCTGCTGGCTCTCGTCTAGTTCTGTTTCGGAATTCATTCGCTCATTTCGTGCAGCATCCGCGTGGCAAGCGATTGTGTCCAGGCTCTGTCATCCTGGCACTCTTTTGACTCTGGACTCTGGCTGTTTGTCAACAAATGCGCACAGATTCAATTGTTGTTCGGTTATGTCATTTGGCTGCCACCCGCAAGTGTAAAGCAGGAAACGCAAAAAGAAAAATATATGAAACATCCACTCTATCTATCTCTCTCTCTCTCTCTCTCTCACTCTATCGATCTCCCGCAGTGAAACGGCAAACGGGAAATTAAAGTGTTAAATATTTTTCAATTCGTAAACAAAAACTGTGAGAAAAAAAAATAATTTTCGGTTCAAAAAAAAAAAACCGAGCTGAGCTAAGTGTGGCCAGGCCAACGCGTTAATTTGTTATTGCATTCCATCGCTTCTATCCTTCTGCCCCCCAACGTATTCGGCCATTCATTTGGCCGATATTAAACGACCTTCAAAACGTTTTGCGTCGAGGCAATACGCACCATGGGCTGCGCACAGTCTGCCGAGGAGCGAGCCGCAGCCGCCCGGAGTCGCCTGATCGAGCGTAATCTCAAAGAGGATGGCATACAGGCGGCCAAGGAGATAAAGTTGCTGCTGCTGGGTGAGTGCGGGTGGGGGTTGTGAGGGATGCCGCGGATGCCGGGGGTGTCTGGGTGTCGTAAGCTGCATTAATGCCACATTAATACATACGCGCGTCGCTCGTAATTACCATAGCATACTTAGCGGCTCGCCAAGTGGCATTAACGAGCTGTCAAAAAATGCCAGCTAATGCGGCGTATGAGTAATTTGATGTTATGATGCCGGGGGTTTCTCTTCTTATTTTTTCTGCTGCTGTTTCTTCTCTGTTTGGGGGATTAAGTCTGCTCTCTGCGCACATCAACTTTTGAATGGTTTCTTGTTATGGCTGCTGCCGCTGCTTCTCTATGTAAATGCCATAAATTTAATAATCACAATAACACATACATTTTCATACTCCGCAACTGGCTGCAAGCAAAAGTTCAAGGTCAGCGAAATGGTTGCGGGTGCTGCAGCTAGACAACGTTGTGTGTGTGTGTTAGTTTGTGTCTGCTTACAATGCGGCTGCCTTGTACCGGCAATAGTTGATTACAAACTGCAATCGCATTATGGCGCAGGTAATGGGTTATACTATAAAAATTCTAAGCTACTTATAAGAAAGTTATAATATGACATATTCAAGACTTTAAGTTGACATTTATTGCGCTGAACTTAACTAAACTGGGGCAAATAGAATCTGTTTATACCACATATGCACACTTTTTACAGGGCATGCCCTAGTCATTACTTTCTCTATCTTTCACTCGTTTACATTTTATCGCACCGCCATTCACAGTTAAATGAGTAATATTCATAATTTGAAGACATCGTCCTCTGGCACTCTGTGCTTGCTTGCTGTTTCTGCTCATTTCCCCCCAATTTTCATTTCATTTGCTGCTGCTGCCTGCATTTTTTGCTGATGTTTACATTTTCTGTATTTCATTTAATTTCCTCTTGCAAATATCAGCGTCAGATCTGGCTACGTTGGGCGAGCAAGATTTCATTTCTGACAGTTTGTGTGTTTGTATAAAATTTAAAATTTTATATAGCACGCGTGTGTGCGTGTCAGCGTATCTGTGTGTGTGCGTGTGCTGTGTTTGTTTTTCACACAGTGAAAAAATGTTTATTTAAAACAAGTTGAGCGCGTTGCAAAAGTCGAGCTAAAAATTTATAATAATAATCAGAGAACCAAACTTTTAACCGACTCCCGCTCTCTCTCTCTCTTTGTTTCTCTCGCGCTCTGTCGATCAGACTATTTATGCAATTTACGCAGGCATTAAATTTAAGCACTCGCCTTCAATTGAACACAAACATTTCATTAATTTCACGTGCCGTCAGCCATAAACAATGCCATCAACGTCAACGCCGTCGATCCCTAAGTTATTGTATGAACAGTTCCTGTTGCCCTAACTCTTTCTCTACTCCTCCTTCACTCTCAAGTTGATTGTTTGATATGAAAATTCCTATCGCTACTCTAAATATTATTTTAAATGTACAATTCCTTGCTTTGCAATTACAAAATTGAAGCGCGTTGAACTCGAGTTTTTCCAAACAATTTTCATGGGGCTTTTCCAGCGGGAAAGGGCAGCACATTGTTAATTTATGAAGCGACGTGCGACGAGTGCTAACGGCGGCGCAACACGTTGAGTGGGCGCTCTGGGAGCGATGGGGAAAGGGGGAAGGGGGAAAATGCTATATATAGCATCCAGTTAATGGAATGTTCTTTTTGACTGTCATAAAATAGCGCAGAGCCTGAAAGTTCCCGACGGGACGTTCAAGTGGTATTTGTTTTAGCGGGTAAATAACTTTGGAACTTGAAAAGGCATATACAATAAACTCTTTGCCGGAATTTCAACATTATTATTTCCGTATTTATGTCAATGTTCCACCCCGTCTTCAAACTTTCTCTTTATTTAAAGCTTTTATTTTCGGAAGTTCTAAAATAATAAATCACTGACCTTTGTGTGTCGGACAGAGGCCATAATTAAATTCGTCTAGCGACCTCAAAAACCTTCACTCACGCTATGATTCACATGACGTAGAATCAATTTTTTCCGTTCTTTAACCATAATATTTGCATTATACGGTGATTTCGACGAGCTTCCGTTGTATAACATTTTCATGCAGTATAAGGGAAAACAATTTCCCAGTTTCGTGGAAATTCGAACACCCACAATGCGCAGCCAAGTGCTTTAGTGGAGAAATTGTGCTCTGCGATTTATTTTTGGAAAAAATCTTGAACAAAGATAATTTCAAGTGCGCTTTGAAAACAATTTTCCAGCTGAGTAAAATGCACAGATTATCAACAAGTGCATACAAAATGGGGGAGAGAAGAATGGAAAAACAACAACCCACTCAATTATAATAGAGGCAAAGGAAAAGTGAAAAAAAAAAATCGCTGAGAAGCGACGGCAGGGAGACCAAATTGCAGAGCGCGCATGCAATGAGAGCGGCTAAAATTAGACATGAAATGCAGGCAAGAAATTGCCTGGAAGCAGCGTGTACTTGTATAAGGGCTGACAAGTGGGTGCAGTAATGGGGCGGTAGGCGTGGCGTATTTGAAAGAAGCAAAGTTGACCAAAGCATGACACAACAATTAATCCTTTGTTTCTGTGCCTTCGGACGAGGGCCAAGAGCATAAGATGATTGCTCAATGCTGAATGATAATGCTGATGACGATGATGATTATGATAATCAGCATAATGATGATGGTGTGTGTGTGTGTGTGTGTGGGTGTGTTAAAGGCCATTAAGCTCTACTTGTATAATACAAAGCGCACACATTTAGCTCAACAACTGCGAACTATGCACTTGCAATCTGTGTATAAATATTTACAACCCTTCCCCATTTCCCTCCGCCACACTGTGCGCTGGGCAAGCTCTCTTCCTTCTCCTGCGGCTGCGGCTGCGGCTGCTTAGCGTCTTGCGTCAGTGCACATAATCAAACGCCTTCTGTTTTTTTGCACTTTGCACACACACACACACATACGCAGGGGCAGCATCTACAACTACTCTTTACAGTTATGTTAGTTTCGCTATCACACTGCGAATCTTTGCTCGAATCTCTTATCTTTTCCCTACTAATTCTCTCTTTCATTCTCATTCTCTCTTTCACAGGCGCCGGTGAATCGGGCAAAAGCACAATAGTCAAACAAATGAAAATCATTCACGAGAGCGGGTTCACTGCGGAGGACTTTAAACAATATCGACCGGTTGTCTACAGCAACACAATACAATCATTAGTTGCAATATTGCGAGCCATGCCAAATCTTAGTATTCAGTATAGCAATAATGAACGAGAGGTGAGTAAACTGATCTAAAGACATATCAACTGTAACTAAAGCCCTCTCTCTCTCTCTCTCTCTCTCTCTCTCAGAGCGATGCAAAAATGGTGTTCGATGTGTGCCAACGCATGCACGACACCGAACCCTTCTCAGAGGAGCTGCTGGCCGCCATGAAGCGACTTTGGCTGGATGCCGGCGTGCAGGAATGCTTCTCGCGCAGCAACGAATATCAACTGAATGATTCCGCTAAATAGTGAGTAGAACGAGGCATATGCAACTATATAAATGAGCTTTTGACACATCTCTTTGCTGCCAACTCGTCATAGAAATGTCACAAATTCGCAAGTTGGCCTTGTCGCTATAATTAATCTTTAGTCCAGATACTCTTCTATCTGACCTTGTGTGCGACATAAATCAGTGTTATTATCTCTATGAATAATCGTTGCTTTCCCCGCGCCTTGGGCGTGTTCCATTCCCATTCCCATTCCCATTCCCATTGCATTTCCAGCGAGTTTGATTAATGAGCGACTCTGCAGAGAGAGTGTTGCATACTTTTTGGCTTTTTATTGGCAGTACGAACTAACTAAACAGATGACTAAGATGATAACAAATGTATAACAAAGATATCGACTATATATATATATATACATATACAAGGTCGTGCGGTGACTGACGGTCAGAGATATTGTTAGGAGATACAATTGTATCTCGGGTCCATTTGCTTAATTGAAAATGGAAGCAAAAGCTAAGCGGGCAGCAGCAGCAGCTGTTGGAGCTGCCTCGAAATATCACACAGCCGACTGCGACACATGTGGGGGAATCCTGTGGCACGTTCGCTGCTGCTGCTGCTGCTGCTGCTGCTGTGGCTACTCATCCCGCAGCGTCAGCTGGAAATTCAACGGCGATTGCGGTATGTATGTGGAGTTGACACGGTAAACGAATTCGCCAGAACTGTAGGATACCTTATATTTGCGGAATATCTGCAATGGGGGAGAAACAGAGAAGCGTCGAGTAATTAAAATTATATAACAGTCGCCCGTCTCCTACCTTTGCCAGCAGCGTGTGCAACTCGATTTCGGCGAAGCGTCTGCCCACGCACATGCGACGCCCATAGCCAAAGGGCAGACTGACGAACGGATGAATCTTTTGGCCAGCATGTGGGCAGTCCATGGTGGCTGGAAATGCACAATGGACACAATGTACAATTGCAGCTAACATGATCTGTCTGTCTCATTCTTTCCGTCACTTACCTGGACTCTGCTTGAGCCAACGCTCGGGCAGAAAACGCTTCGGCTCGGGGAAGTATGTGGGATCATTGGACACAACCAGATGTGGAAAGATGACGTGCGTCTAAGCAATGTATAAAGTAAAAGTAAAAGGTTACAAATGTTGACAATGAAATGTCGCACGGCCACGCCTACGCCTATGCCCACTTACGCCCTTTGGTACGTGGTAGCCATTAATGACCGCATCCGATTGCAAGTTGCGCCCATTTGCAATGACAACTGGCCGCATGCTGTCAACGAGAGAGAGAGAGAGAGAGAGAGGGAGGAAAAGTGTCAAGAGAGAGGGAGGGAGAGAATGCGTTGCGTGGGTTGCACATACCGTAGCGTTTCCTTGACGCACGCACGCATATACGGCATCTGTTCAAGGACATGTTGATTGATTTGCGCATCGCGCGTGGGAAACGCCTGTTTAAGCTCCTCGAACAGTCGCTGCTGTTTATCCGGGTTCCTAGCCAGCTGATAGATGGTCGACGAGGCGGCTACAGAGGTCTGGAAGAAGGGAAAAAGGAGCATTAACCAGCTTGGCTTGTTTATCTATATAACAATGCAATTAGCAAGGCTTTGCAACGATTCTGGGAATCATCTTCAATTGTCAAGTCGTTCCTGCGTACCGTATCGACGCCCACAAGAAACAGATCCAATGCCAGCACAGCAGCCAATTTGCGATTTCCAGTTTTGCGCACAATGCGCTCCACTATGGATATATCCGCTTCGCTTTTCGGTGTCTCTCGTGTGCGGTCGGCTTTGTCCATCGTTTGGCCGATGTTCTTCATGCAAATGCTGCAGGCAATATAAATCAATCATTAATATTAAATCTGATGGCGCAAATCTAGGGCCGTAAACCTACGCGGAGAATTGATCCAGGGCACGCACAAAGCTGCGATAGGCCTTTGTGGGGAATACGCGCCACAGTGGCATGCGCAGCTCCAGCTCTGGCACAGCCCAGAAGAACGTATTGATGGCCTCAATAATTTGTTGCGCCTCTGCGCTGCCCTCCGGCTTCAGGCAGCCCAGTCGTGTGTCCAGCGAGACGCGACCAACAGCTGCAAAGAGCAAGGGAACGGGCAGGAGGAGGGGATACAAAATACATTCAGTTGAATTTGGACATTTTCATTACTGTTTCTTCTTCTACTTGACTTGGCTTACATTCGAGCGCCCATTTGTACAGTTCGTGCAGAAAATTGTCGGGCAGTTCATCCTGCTCGTTGCGCATCTCGTCAATGCTGCAAAGGAAGAGGAAAGAGAGAGAGAGAGGGCAGGAGGGGATGTTGATGTTGATGTTATACAATATGACGAGGTAGGGCATTCGGAGGGCCCTTATTATGTCATGTAGCTGGCCAACTTACCGCACCATAAACTCGCTGGCAATGTCATTCAGTGGCGGAATGTACTTTTTGGCCGTTTGTGGCTGCAACAGAATGTGCTGCACCTCCTGCCGGAATGCCTCCCATTTGGGTCCGTGCCTAATTGAAGAAAAGCCTTTAGCTAAGCTTCCACCTTTGCCAAATGGCAAATGCAACGTAATACTTACACGCCAATTAGGCCCGCCACATCGCCAAAGAAGTCGCGTCTCAGGTCGCCCTTGTAATGTCGCAGCGATGGCATCGAGGGTCTGCAACAAAGCAAAAGCGTTGCAATGCGGCGTATGAGCAATCTGAGGCTTGCCAAAAAACGCCCACACAATAAGTTGATTTAAGCTCAGGTTGCTATCTCCCCCCCTCCGCCTTTCCTCTTGAGATATTGAACAAAAAATGTTGAGCAAACATGCTAAAATGACGCGAATGTCAAAAAACATGTATCTTGCAGATACACACGCTATTTGCATTATTACTAAGCTCGCATGTCGCTTTATAAATAGCCACATTTTATTTTGTTTTACAACTCTCAAAGTCGTCGCTCGTCTCGTGGCGTATCTATCGAGAGTCTTTTTCATATGTTCCTATCTATCTTTTACATGCTCGTTCCGTCTCGCTCACTCGCTTGCACCCTTTGCTGTTTGTTTTTGTCGTGTGTGTGTGTGTGTGTGTGTGTGTGCAGAAAATGTTGCCCCGGGCAACAATATTCAATTAAATGGCATAAAATAAAAGTCATGCGACACTGTTTGCTCTGCAACTGTGCAATTTGCCAAGCTATTCATACACATGCACACACACACACACACAGCAGGGGTATTCGTGGTAAAGTTCTCATTAAAAAATTCTTTGAAAAGCAACAGCGTTTTTCCCTTTAACACATCTAAACACACACACTTAAAACATCTGCGGCCCTTTAATCTATATACATATATATTCCTAATTAGCATTAACAGAAGAGTCGAAGCCATGTCCTTCTGTCTGTTGCATCCTTAACTAGTCGCTCAGCTTGAGAGTTATCTTTATAAAAGTTGGTATACATGCTGGTAATAAGTCAGAACGAGCTGGATCGGAGCGATGTATCGTATAACTGCTTTACACAACCTATCGATTATTTTTCAAGATATTGCTATGAAACTTTTCCTATCTACGTTTAAAGTATTTTCTTCAAAATCGCACCGATATATCGTATAACTGTAATAGAATCTATTTTTCGAATTCGTATATTTATTTAGATATCGCTATGGAATTTTTGCTATCTCTAGCAAATCAAAAACTTTTTTATAATAACAGTAACTGCAAGAGTAGCAGAAAGAAAGCCTTTCTTTTTGTTTAATCCAACTTTTAACATGATAATTTCATTGGCAACAATATCTTAATTGTTTATCATTATTTTTTTGGCATATTAACGCATTAAAATGTATTACTTTTACCTATGCTGAAACCAGTTTGAAGTATTCTTTGCGAATAAAACTACAATATTTCTTTTCTCGGTCTGCTGCTGCTTAACTAGTTTCTTTCAATGTTGCATTAATTATAAACCTGTTTACGAGATATTTCGTCAATTCAAAGGCAGATTCACTAAGTTGCCAAAATTGGGAGAGGCAACAAAATTATTTCAATATGCAAAATGTGATTTGATGCTTTCTATTACAAGTTTGCGAGGAGAATAGATATATGGTAGAGTAGAGAGACAACTTAGTTTCCTAGAGTATCTTCGGGTAGTCGATTTCCATCGTTGAACAATGTCAGTTATTTCAGTTATTTACGAAAATATTTCAAAATCTGCTGAGGCCGCACAAATTGTATGTGTGTGTGTGTGTGTGCATTTTCACTGAGTTCACGGGGAGGTCAAGCAGGCAGGTAAGTCTACCTGCCTATTGGAATTTAATGCATATGAAACTTGTCAAAGCGATTGCGTGACAATTAAAGAGGAAGCCGACGGAGACGTGAGCGACAAATTGGGAAATTTTCAAAGCTAAGCCGAGAGATTTGTTTTTTATTTATTTATATCAACTTGTCTTTGCCTACGTGTCGCAGATGACGGCCCCAACGATTGTCAGAGCAGCAACAACAAAGCGACAGACTGTATTTGCATTTTCCTTAAGCTATGCGGACATTTTTCTTTCTTTCCCACACATGAATTTATCGAGTGTGTCTTCGAAAGTTGTGTGTGGTATAAACTACAAAAGGTTATGAGGTTTTTGTCTGCCTCTGTCTCTGTTGTCTCTGTTGTTTTTGTTGTTGTGGTTGTTGTTGTTGGGCACGCGTAAAGTGTTGAGTTTGAATATCTTCATCGGTCTGTCAGTCAAAGTCGGCGAATCTGTCAATAGGTTCATGTTGTTCCTATACTAAACACACACACACACACACACACACACGTGCATCAATCAATTAGCGCTGTGTCGTTCATCAATCTTCGACTGGGTAAACATTTCTGTGTGTGTGTGTGTGTTTTCATATTTACGCATTACGCTAATGTCAATTTATTATCTATTCTCTTCCCTCTCTCTCTCTCTGTTTGTCTCTGCAATTTTTTAATGATGACTCGGCTCGATTTTATCGCCAACTACACAATGAAATGAAAAGAAAACAAATGATTTTTTATGCCATGTTTTTTGCGCTGCTTTAGGGGCCACTTAAAGATGTCTCGACGTCTATTTGATTATTTTTATTATTGTTTTGCCATGCGACCATTGAAAATGATCAAAAGAGGGTATACTAAGTTAGTGCAAAAGTATGTAACATACAGAAGGAAGCATGGCAGAACTAGCCGAGTCGATTGAGCCTTGTCCGGCTGTCCATCTGTGTGTCTGTCTGAACGTCGAGATCTCCGTTATTACAAAAGAAAGAGGCACCAAATTTTGCATGATGGTTCTTGTATACCATATGCAGATGAATATTATTTCAAATTTAAGATGCCACGCCCACCGCCCATGCAAATCGATTATTTACGATTATTAAGGAACATGTTTAAGCTACAGCTTTCTGCTTTGGCATGAACATAGATGAAATAGATGCAATGAAAATCTGTTCCCCAAATTATACTCCAATCGGGCAATTAATACGTATATTATTAAAGTAAACGTTTTCCGTAGTTCCACTGCTTGCGGCTGTGCTTCATTTTGTGACGTCATCATCACAATGCTTCGTTTCAGCTGTAGCATGTGTAAAGCTGGTTGCTATGACGTTCTCATAGATGGCGCTATTCTAAGATTGATCTTATTTAACCAATAGGCGAACTTGTGCAGAGTTTCTTTTTGGAAATAAAAGTTTGATAATTTGTTTCGAAACTGAGCGAAGGGTATCTTACTGTCGGGAGCACTCGACTGTAGCTTTCCTTACTTGTTTTTTCTCTTTTTTTCGTTTTGTGTCTCCCGCCACCTTAACGTAACTTGCCTAAATTGGTTCATGGCCAAATGACGGGGCAAATTTGCGGCAAAGACAAGGATTGGGCATAAAAGAAAGCATATCGAGTTGGCTTTCTTTTGATGTTGAATCGAAATATGTATGTGGAATGAACAGAAAAAGAGAACTGACATATGTAAAGATAGACAAAGTTATGTATTGTATTTTTGAGTGGGGGTTCGATGTTAGGCCTATGCTGGGTGAAAGTCTGCAAGCTGAAGTATTGCCTAAACTTTATAAAATGTGCTCAATTTAAAGCACGTTTTGAGAATGGGAAGGGGGGGGAGGGCGGCTTCAAATTCTAGCTCTAATTGAGCACAATGTGTACGTGCTTGCATAATAATTGCAAATAATTACCAAGAATTGCCAATGCAATGGCTAATTACAAACGCTGCTGGCCACAAACACGAACACACACGCTCACGCATACCCTGCGATAATTTAATTAGGAATTTAATGCAATATGCGCATAAATAATAAGGCAAAGGCTGCGCCTACCTCCCCCTTCTTTCTGCTACGTCTGCCTGGGCTGTTGTTATATAATGCGTAGGTTCTCTGTGAAAGCGAGCAAGGACTACGCGCTCTCTCCCTCCCCCTCTTTCTCTCTCTCTCTCTTTCTTTGCCTCTCTTTCTATATATATATATATATATACCATATACATATTCCCCTGCCTCTCTGCATCTCCATCTGCGTGGGCTGCTGCTGCTGCTGATGCTGATTAAGTGCAACCATGTGGTAAATTGCACATGTCAATTAATGTGCATTATATTAAGCTGATTATGGCGACAATTGTACAGTTACAGTCTGTGCATAGCATAAATATTTAGATGATTCTTTATACAAATTTATGCTGCAGCGATGGCTTTATTCATGCTATTTCTAGCACTTATTTAATCAATTCGTTTATCTCTCTCTCTTTCTCTTTCTTGGTTTGTTCTTGCTATAAAACGTTGCTATAACTTTTTAAGTGCCCAAGCAACGAGCCATTAATATTAAATCCAACACTCAAGTGTCAAAGGGCATACTGAGCATGTTAATGAAATGCCGAACATGAAGTCAACATGGTCAGGCCATGTCTCCTGTTTGCCATTTTCGTGTTTTGTTCCCGTGTGTATACGCCCATTCGCTTGACAGCTCTCTACGCTCCTACCTGTGTGGCATTGTCTCCTCCTTTTTGAATATATTGCGTATTTCGTCGCCATCGAATACAAACAACAGATCCGGATGTCCAATGAGGCCGCCCACCTTAGCCATTTTGCCATAGTTGACATGCAGCTCGTGCATCACCTTGTCGAGGTCGCTAATTTTGTAGGTGCCTGCAGATGATTGCAAAAAAGAAAACACTCACTGAATCTGTGAAATGTAAATGGTTTTGTAAAACTAACCAATTAGCGGTGCAAAACGCCAGGAATTGCCAATCAGGGGCAGAGGATACGGCCCAGGAACTTCCGAATAGGGACGCACTTCATGCGATGTCGCTGTAGTTGTTGTTGTCGCTGTTGCTGCAGTTGTTGCTGCAATTGTCGCGCTGTTGTTGCTGCTGTGAATTGTATGTATAGCATGTAGCAAGCCATGTTAAGCGGATGCTGTGACTGCTTACCTGATGGGGAACGTGGGCTCCTGCTGCCTGCGTTGTTGTCGTCGCTGTAATGCTCCAGACGCAATTGATTTTTCAATTTCCGCTGCCACACCAACACCAACATGTGGCAAGGCAGCTCCAGCTGCTGCTGCCGCTGCTGCTCCTTCGCTGCCTCCTGCGCCGCCATTGGGCAGCAGCGTCGTTGTGGCACTGTATGTGGTGCGTCTTATCAACAGCAACGCCGCGCTGGTTTTGCCTAAGCTCGACATTTCCCCCTGCCGTCTCTGTCGCTTGTATCGTGCTCTTAAGTGCGTCTAAAGTGTGCTGAAAATTTGTAGTTTTAGTTTGAAGTACTTGAAAGTGAAGTTTTTCGTAGGTAGATAGCACTGAAACTCAGATACTCTTTCGATTTATAAGCAGATGTAGAAAGGTAACAAAATTTAAAAAATAGTTCAGTGTTTTATATTCAATATACGATATCTTCTGTAGAGATCTTTTACTCTCCACACTGTGTTCTCTTACTACTCTGTTGTTAAGCTCCTCAACGATTGTAACACCCAAATTCCCGACCATGGCAGACAGTGAAAAAAGGCAAAAGTTGGACAAGTTTTAACGCTTGGCAAGCGCCACTTGAAGAACACTTTGAGAGTTTCTCGAGTTTTGCGTTTAATTTTTGCAGGAAAATGAATGTGCAACATTTTTGTTTCGTGCCACTTGCAATTGCGGACGGCACAAAGTTTCCGCTTAGCTGTGCTGTGTGTGTGTTGTGTGTGGGGTTTGCTGTCACTTATCTCAGATGAGTTGGCACAACAATTTAATGCAGTTTATAACCACAAGAAAAGGCAAACAATAAAAGTTTTCGCAATTACAATAAATACAATGCAGAGCGTAGAGTAAGAGATGGAACAACAGCAACAACAACATGTAAATTGTTCAGATAAACAGAGGGATATGTAGTAGGTGCTAAAAGACTACAATACTAAAGAATACTAGACCCAATAGAATTGTTTACCTCTTGCCAGTATTGAGAACTTGTATAGGAAGCTGCAGGGGCATTGTTTATTTATGCACACAGCAAAAGTTATTGAGTCGTGAGTTACGTGCTATGTGTGTGTGTGTGTGTGTGTGTGTGTGTCAATATTAAAACAATGGGCGAGGCTAGACTGAATAAATAAAGCAATTATACATGATAGAAGGCGCATGCATAAATATGGCGAATATGATGACAAAACTTGTGCAAAGTTTTCTATTAAATATACAACATAGTCGCTTCAAACTTGGCGCTCCCAAAGGAGAAGCGCTCAGTTGGGTAGGCAGCAAAGTGTTTACACTAAAAGGCAGCGCCATGACTGTCATTTGACAGCACTTAGTTCGACTAGCCTCGAGTGAAAGGCAAACAATGAACAATTTACAAAATCTATGCGATATGCTGTGATATGCGATGCTGTTGCCTAGGGGTCTAATATTGTATATTGTATGGCCTAAAACAGGGCAAATAAGTGAGCACAACTACATACTCACACGCACCCACAACTTAAGCGCATCGTATCGCATCGACTCAAGTCAAGTCAGATGAACTGAAAACAGGCAACGCGCATTGTTAAAGTTAAGCGAGGGCCAATAAAATTCAAGTGGCTTACAATAGCATTCGATATATATGTATGTATGCGTGTGTGTGTGTGTACATTCGGTACGCCCCGTGGCACTTCAAAGCGTGATTTGTGCCTTTGTGCTGTGCTCTGTGGCACGCTGCGTATGAGCAATATCGCAATATCTCAAATGTTGCTCATACGCCGCGTGGCGTACGTTTCTCATTTGTCGACTGCGCCTGCTCCAACTTACAACTTCTGTGCGCTCGTCATTTAAATGCACACACACACACACACACACACACACAGGCGCACACCCCCAAACACACACGCAGCAAATTTGATGAAATTTTTATAGCACAATCAATGTGCGCCTGTTTGTGTGTGCGTGTGTATCCACAGAGAATCTCTGTATTATGCTTTAGCTCAGGGCATCCTTGCCCTTGCCTTGACAAACGGCGACCTTCAGCTGCGCGTCCAGCACTTGAGCAGCGACACTAAACGAGCCACCCCCAGCTCTAACTAGACACACACACACACACACACAGTGCGAACTTATGAGCCTTATCGGGGCATGCCTCATAATGAACTTGAGCGATAATCCTTGCGCCCGCCAAAAACCAAAATGTCAAGCAGCTGCTCGAGGAGCCGCCTTCAAGTGCTTTGCTTCGCATTGGCTTTGACTTTGACCGCGCCAAGCAAGGCGCCTTGACTTCAGGCAATTTCAGCCGGCTTGGCATTAAGAATCAATAACAGCAGAGTCAAGCAAGTGGAAATAATATTTTGAGTAATAATTAGGCAAAGTTTTCCAACTACTTCAACTGTCTAAAAATAACTCTAAATTTATGCACAACTTTTGGGGTAACTTTTGTGTTTTATGTGCCTGGCAAATCTTGAAGGCTTCATTAATATCGAATTCAAGCTATAAATATTATATAAATTGTCTGCGTAGGCATATCTAGGTGAAACTTATTATCAGCTACAAGCGAAACACGCAGAATGGGTATAAATAGTTTTTGGTAATCTATAAAAATCTTAAACTTGAAATGACTCCACAGAGACGACTCTCTCTCTCTCTCTCTCTCTCTCTCTCTCTCTCTCTGTCTTCATCTCACTCCTGAATGCTTTGTTCACTTTGGCTGCCATTGTTCTTTATAGTTCTCAAGGTGCCGTTACGCACGACTGGCAGCAAAAGCGAAAACAAAAGCAAAAAAATAGAAAACTTGTTTGGCAAGAAATTTGCTGAGCTTGTGCAACGCCATTCTGTGCCATTCTCTCTAGCGCTTCTACTCCCTTCTTCTTATTAGCATCATTAGGCTAAATGACACCCCCGCTGCCCGCTTCACCCTACGCCCTTCCCCACATCATACCCAGCAACAGGAAAGTTTTTTCGCATATATTATGTCACTTTCAAATCGGGTTTTATCTTTTGTTGATTTCTATTGGCGCATCTTGTTTGGGCTTTGATTTTGCAGTTTCGTTTTTGCTTTCAATTTCGCAACAGATCTATAAATTATGCATATTTACGCTAGGTGTGGTTCGGCTGGTGGTGGCACTTGTCGCTGCCGCTGCACTTGTCAAATTGTACGCAAAGATGATTTTCTGTTATGCCTAATGCATTTTCTTCTTCTTCTTCTTTTTGTTGCTGTTGCTGTAGCTGTTTTTCACGCTTCACTTGCATTGCGAACGGAAAGACAAACGGTGCATTGCACCTAAACTAGTTGCTTGTTAGCTCTGTTCGCTCTGTCCGCCATTTAGGCCATTTTTCAAGCTAGCCTTGGCAAAGTTGCTAGCTTCACGTTTTTTTCGCTTTTTCACATTTGCTCACCTTTTGTTTGACGGGTACTCTTTGGGATTTTCGCCGATTGAGTATTGTTCACGCACACGCACACACACGCACTCTTAGCTATATATATATTTATTATATATGATGTGTATTATGCTAAGATTCATTCATTTGCGGAGCACTTGAGGTTCCACTGCCACTTCGAAGACGAACGTCACGCAAGCGTGCAAACTTGTTGGCCAATAGAAAAGTAAAAAAACCCGCGACCAAAGCCGAAAGCCAAACCGAATTCAAACCGCTGCGCTGATTTCCAAGCTCGACTGTTGCCTCGTGTAGCAGACGCGTCGCACTAAACGCGATCGCAGCGCTTCTTAGTCTACTTATAGGATTTGCCTCTGTCTATGCACGGCATAACCTAAAGCGAGTTGTGGCTGCGCTCCGGCGGGGACTACGTGAGCGTGGTTAGGGCCCGGCTCTGCCCAGCTGTGTGTGCGTGTGCGTGTGCGTGAGCGTGAGCTAATCTGCGATTTTGTTGGGCTTTATTGTTAAGATACGCCTGCTAATTACACTCTCCCCTCTCTCTCTCGGGCGCTCTCTTCGAATTTCGCTCTCTTTCCGTGTGTGTGCGGTTGAAATTGAAAGTGTTTGTTGCTAATCAATCTTACTAAAAAGCAAAAGTTTGGACGTTAATTCGTAACGGTAATTCACGCGCTTTTATTCGTTTCTATCAATTTGAAATTCATGTAAGATTGATCGTTGTCGTAATGAGAGGCGAACTTGGCATTAAACACAATTACAGGCAGTGCGCAGCTTTCTTTGTGTTCATCTTTGCCAAATGGGCTTACATAAGCCTCTGGGCCATAAAACATATTTATTAGCTAACTTGATTGGCCCAAGGTTAGAATTTCAGCAATAGAATCTCGCCGCACTGACAGCCATAAATATTGCCGCGTTAATTATTAAAACATTTTTACAACAATTGAGATAGTTGTAAAATAATTTAGTGCCTTGTTCGGCGGACAAGCGTAAAACAAACGTATATTATTTATTTATATTTGATTTATTGGGTACCCAGTGAAGTGTATGTATGTAGAGTCATAGGTAGCATTTTATTTATTACTTTTATTTTATAATATTCTTGCCTATTTTTCGTTTATTCTTTTAAGCCAATAACTCATGTTCTGCATCATAAATTTACATTTCATTAATATTTATGTTTTACAAAGTACAACAACGATGTTATAGCAAGTTACTTACAGCGAGTCGTTGGTGCATAGAATAAACCATTAGGCAATAAAAAATAGTTGCAGTCCCTGAGCTACGCTTGGAGTTTAAAACGAATCAAATGAAACATTAGCAGTTTATGGCTTTGAGTTTGTTTCTTGCAGGTGTTATTTACTTCATTTCATATTTAGGTGCATAAGATACTTTTCTATCTTTAAAGCTTAACTATGCAAATACAATCTTTGCGCTAAGCTTCTCGCTGTCTCTTCCATCATAAATTTTTTATTGTGGAAGTGCGAACACTCCCAGCCCCAGGGCAAATTGCACAATTGCCAGCCTAAACAATTTTTACGGTCATTTGGCCCTTTGCATCTGTAGATCTGTGAATCTCTTGGCATCTTTGCATCACGGATATATCAAATGGTGAAATGTGAGTCTCTTTCGGCCGCATTGGCAGCATTTTTGATTAGCGTGTGCTTCATAAATGTAACAAATATTTACAGTGTTATGTAAATATCGCTATATAGATATGCATACTTATATGGTCTTATTAGGGGCATTATGCATGCGTTCGTACTATTACAACTGCGAAAGTTTTCCACCTCAATGGATGCTTCTTTGCGGTTATACTTATGCCTGCAGACGGTCGGTTATGCCATAGACATTTAGAGCACGGCAAGCGTGACTCGGCAATTTTCCACCGAATTAGTGTGCCACGCTTTGTGGCATTTGTTGCCATGGCGTTGCCAGACCACGCAGCTCAATTGCAACGGACGACAATTTTGAGTTACAACGAGTTGAGAAACTCAGCTCAGCTCAGGCCAGGCTAATTAAAGACTTGCCCTCAACCAGCCGCAAAAAAAGGTACAAAAGTAATTGCCCCACCGGCAAAAGCTACAACAACAACAACCGCAACAACAACAATGAAGATCTACACAATGTGATACAAAAATGAAGAACTGTAAAGTTTATTTACGATGCCTCTACGATACACAGCCTCAGACCGCAGCTCATTGGGTTACCTGAACTTTACACCTAAAGCTAGCAACAAATGGAATTTGTCTTTGCCAAAATAAAAAAGAAAAATGTTGCGTGCCAAGCGTAAATTATATCCCAGATCTCTGGACAGTGGCCTATTATAGCAATATTTTCATTTCTCTTTCTCCTCTCTTTCGCTCTCTCTCTCTCTCTCAATTGTCTGCTTTATGACCTACTTGTTGAAGTTGGTCCGGACACGCAACCTCTGACTGATTGAGAGGCGTAAATAGAGATAATTATGTTGCAACTCATACAGAGTTGCGAAACTGGTTGCCACACACGGATACATTCACACACCCACATGTATCTAAGTATCTTCTTTGGCGCCTTAGCTTGTGCTACGTTTTAATTGTTTGCCTAGCGCTTCAACAAGCGCCGCAAATTTGTTTTCGTCCTGCCGCCGTCGTCGGCTGCAACAAGCCAAACATTTGTCTGGGCCCCTTTGGGTAAATAACATAACATTGGCTCAACTAATGTTTGCCCGTCTACCCGTTGCTATTTGCAGTTTCCTGGATGATTTGGATCGGTTAGGCGCTAAGGACTACCAACCAACCGAGCAGGATATCTTGCGCACCCGTGTCAAGACCACCGGCATTGTGGAGGTTCATTTCTCCTTCAAAAATCTCAACTTCAAGTAAGTTAAATTTATATTAAACTAATGGACTGAACTATTATTTTTAAATACAAATTGAAAAATACAAAAATATTTTTCTAAAAATAGTTTAAAAATCAGTACATCTTATAAAATAATTAAAAATATTTTGAAAAAAAATATTTAAATTGATTCAACCCAAAAGCTAAAGAAATGAAAAACTAATAAATCTTATAAATTTTGTACAGATTGTTCGATGTGGGCGGCCAGCGATCTGAGCGTAAGAAATGGATACATTGCTTTGAGGATGTCACAGCGATTATTTTCTGTGTGGCCATGTCTGAGTACGACCAGGTCTTGCATGAGGACGAAACTACGGTAAGCAGAAGAGCTTAAATAAAATGAATAATTAATCAATCTAAATGAGTTTTGATTGCTTTGTAGAACCGCATGCAAGAGTCACTGAAGCTGTTTGATTCCATTTGCAATAATAAATGGTTTACGGACACTTCGATTATATTGTTCCTGAACAAGAAGGATCTGTTCGAGGAAAAGATACGCAAGAGTCCGCTGACAATTTGCTTTCCCGAATATACAGGTAAGTTAGATTTGGAATAGCTTATATATGCTTTGATAATCTGAACTCTTGTTTATAATGGCTCTCTTCTTAGGTGGTCAGGAGTACGGGGAAGCGGCTGCCTATATTCAGGCTCAATTTGAAGCGAAAAACAAATCAACCTCGAAAGAAATCTACTGCCACATGACGTGCGCCACAGATACCAACAACATTCAGTTTGTATTCGATGCTGTCACCGATGTCATCATAGCAAATAATCTGCGCGGATGTGGCCTGTACTAAGTCGTGTTCGGGTGGCGGGGCAAACGGGAACCGTTACGGTATTACAAAAACAGCGCGGGAGCACAACAACCCACCAGCATTGATCAAAAGCAAATGATGATAGAACCAACACATAACAGCAGATACAGCAACAACAACAGCAAAAACAACAACCAATACAACAAACTATACACTACAAATAACAAACAACACAAAAACAAACACACAAACAAACAAACAAACACACGAAAGCAAGAGCAAAGCCTAAAGAACTTTTATTTGTATGAGAATATGTGCTTGAGAGAACGTTCAGATCAGTGATACTTGATTAGAAAGCTGGTAAAGGCAAACGATAAGAAGCGATCATCGCACATATTGACAAGCATTTCCTATATTTGCATTACATTTGCATCATGCAAGCTACATGTATGACATGAAACGCACACAAACAGTCAAGTGAACACACACAAACACACACGCACAAGTAAACACACACACACACACACATGCATTACACGCACACACATTGAACCGCAAGCATTAATGCATAATATGTAGTTGTTGTTTGGTCTGAATAATTTTATAGAATTTCATAATTTATGTGTAGTTTAGTTTCTCGTGTATTTATTAAAAACAAAACAAAAAAACAAACGGAAAGATCAAACCGAAAAGAAAAACAAAAAGTATAAAGGACAGGAGTAAAGAAAGAACAAAGTATAAATATGCATATACATATATATGAAAAACGCATGTATACCGCATATAAGTATATAAATATTATATTATATATATTAAATGTTTCCTGTTGCAATCTCTTTGAAATTATTCATGCCATCAACGCTGCATTTCTCATGCTTGTTTAGGATTAAGTTGAAAGTTTACAAATTCTGCGCAAATAACATACAAATCAACAGATCACAAAACAAACAGAATCCCTGGGCAATGAATTAGCGGAATGCAAGTGAATATTATATAAAACCAAAAAGAAGAAAAGAAAAAAGAAATTTAAAACTAATTCATAACGTAATGATAAAAGCAAACCAAACAAAAATTATAAAAAACGTAAAGCTCTATTGATTAAGGCCTAATTTAAATGGTAAACACAAGAGAAGAAACCCGGTCTAAATGAAATGAATAGAAAAGAACTCTCTAAACTATTTGTATTTACTTACGATAATTGCAAAAGAAAATTGCGAATTCGAATCAGCCAGCCATAATTCGATTTATTATAGATCGATGTAAATTGTAATTTGTTGAATTTGCGTGTGTATAGAAGATACTTACTTATATAGAACGAACAAAGAGCTAGATGATTGTGCGATAAGAGAAATGGAACGCACCCACACAAAAAACACACAACGCACACACGCATCACGCACAAACAGGACGAAAACAGAAACGTACACGCAAACAAACGCATCTACACAAAAACTAACTTTAATTTTTGGTACACTAATTTATTGTAATTACTATAATTTCTTTGCATTTATAAAGCCACATACGAATGTAGTTTGAATCCAACCTTTTTCAACCAACTCGCAATAGAAACCGAGACAGAACGGAATGGAAGGGAAAGGAAAGGATAATCTCAAAAAAGTCGAACGATACAGCAGAGAGAAACAAGTTCATTGTAAACACATTGTATGTAATATTTATAAAGCATATACTATACACTATATACTATATACGAGTATAATAATATGATAATATTAATAATAACACTAACAATAACAATAATATTAATTGTAAAATTTATTGTATTTAGTAAATGGCATTTAACACTGTGCGTTGCAGCTGTTAATTTTGTTTAGACTTATTTATACTTATGTATTTATGTATGAGTATGCTTATGCATTTCTTTATTGTATCTATGATTGTGCATTTTAATTTTACACAATGAATATGGAATTTATGATTGTTATTTTATAGTATTTTGTATATTATACAACAGCTCTCTCTCTCAGTCTCTAACCCTTTCATTCTCACTCAAACTATTCTATCCATTTCTCTGACCTATACCGAATTCCTAATTGCTCCCGCTCTTGAGAAATCCATTTATGTTTTATAGTTTTTAAGCCTTATTTATGTAAACATGCAACAAACACATACATTCACACTCCCAAACAACTTAAACACTCACACACAACAAGAAACAAATAAAAAAAAAAAAAAGAACTTAGTAAGTTTATTAGCAAAATAAATGTATCATTTAACATTTAAACAATTTGAACGATTTGCTTATAGAGATTGTTTCAATTCTCGGGCAATTTAAACCAAAATCCAGTGTGTAACTATCTATACAAAAGTTGTTGAACAACAAAACGTTTTTCTGTATCTGCGAGATACGAGATACTTTTGTAGTTGAATGCCATGTTATGAGCAGATTTCAAAGCATATGCAGTACGAAAAATTTAAAAAACATAAAAGAATACTAAAATTTAAACAACAACAACCGTAATTGAAATTCAAATGAGAAACCCAAAACACTCCCTAACCTAATCCCAACAATGCAACCACACAAGCCACAAAACCAACAACAACAAACACTGTAATATTTATCGTATGTATTTTCCATTCAACTTGTAAAATTCTACCAAAATACAAAAATAAAAAAATCATTTTCAAATAAAAACTATTTATTCAAAAACCAAAAAAAAACCAAACAACCAACCTCTTTATTCCAACATTCTCTTACAGCCGATTACAAGAGCTGCAAAAGTTAGAAAAAACTAAATATCATTTGATGCTGCTCCACTTACTATAAAAGAACCCAGTAAATTTTCACAAAACAGAAAGAAACCGGTGTAAAATTCGGTATAAGTTGATTAAATTGTATGTAATTATATTACTATAAATCAAATATATATTTATGCAGTATTGCATTCAACCCAACAAATATTTGTAACTACAACTGATGTAATTTATAAAGATAAACTGATACCAAACAACAAACACAAGTTATTGATTTAACTATTCAAGCAAGAGTAATGAATCGTTCTTTATATATACATATACACAAAAGTATATATTTAGTGAGAGTGAAAGAGTCGAAGAAGTTACCACAAACAACATATGTACTATATTTTTCTCGTAAATGATCGTACTTCTAACTACATAACATAATACCGATATACAATACAATATATTTACTATATGCATATAAAAGACTTTCCATATTTTTTAAATACTCATACACAAAGCGACTATAATTTATCTTGGAACTTAGCGATCGTCTCAAGCTCAACTTTGTATCGTTACAAAACTACAACAACTTACGTAATACATAGTATACAAGCATATAAATTAATAAACAATACAAAAAATACAAAATACAATTTACATACATATATCATACATACTTCGTAAAAATAATAATGCAAATCTTTACAAACAATTTTCCATAACTAAAGTAACAAATAAAACTACAAGACAAGGTTAAATCATAGCGACATAATTCATATTTTTCTAAACGGCTCATACAAGTTTTTGCTTCGATAATATACTAATTACCCATTCAAACACACAGACATCCGCACCACTACAGCAGTGAAAGAATTAACTATTACTTTAATAGCAGTTAAACTTTATATGATATCATAAGTCAGCGAAATCTCTGAATAAAGCGAAACATTGAACAAATTGATTGTTTAATAATATTTACCAGTATACAACAACAATAACGTAATGGCAGAAAAAAGTTTAAGTTTGTATTGAAACGGAAACGGAATAATGGTACCATGCGGAACCAGAATTTATAGGTAGACAAACTTTAGATTTTGTATCTAATTTGTAGCCTAATTCGGATTGCTTTTGTTGTCTCCCTTGAAGCAGCACAATTGTGTTTCTCATTTAACCAAATTTACACATCAAATAATATCGCCTATCGGTCTGCAATCATATTTGTTAAACTTGTAAACGTACATAAACATTTATTTATGGCTTTTGTCCTCACACATGCATTTTGTAAATTCTGAGCGAGTTTATCTAAGAATTATTTGCATTCCCCATCGAAACTCAACTCGCGTCGTGTACTATGTATGAACCAAGCCCTTGAGCAGCAGCAGTTTTTAATGTGAAACGAGCAAGAAAACAAAACTTATTAACGTGAAATAATAAATGAAAATTGAATCGTTAAATTACAAATTTAATATATATAAAAATTATAAATACTTATAATGAATCGATGAAAACAAAAACAAATACCGAAATAAATGATAATTAAACCAAAAATCGAAGTAAACACAATGTTTGTATGTAAAAAAAACTCAAAATGTTAGATCATCTAAAATTTAAATAAAAATTAAATTTAAAAAACACAAAATAGTGTACAAGGATACAGTTTCTACTATACTTTAAGTATTTTTTAATTTTTAATGAACTAATTTTAGTTTAATTTTGTGTCACATCTTTTGCCAATTGCTCTAACCGATTCTTAACAATCAACAAATTTTCCTAACGATTGCTGCAGCAGTTGCTCTTCAAATTCGACTGAATAATATTGCTTGCAAAGATTGTGTAGCAAAAACTAAAGGCCACAGTTGCCTTATATATGACATTAGGCAGCAACAACTGATGCAGACACGTTCGTAGCGATTGGCAGCCATTTTTCGAACGCATTTTTGCTGCAGGTCCGATAACGAAGGCGCGACACAATTCTCAGGAGTGGCATAATAGCTTATTAATTGCTGCTGCCTCATAACGCAAAGGGACTGCCACGGCACTCAATCGAAACTCTTTGCGCCACCAAGCGTGCAGCAAAGTGCGACGGTGTGCAGATCTGAAAGCGAGACAAGAATTGTTTTTACATTTCTTTAGTTTTTCCTTTTACTTACTTTCAGTAGCCAAAACCATATTCCTCCGGCAGTAGGTACAGTCGCTCGGTTGATATCGCTGTCTGTCAGCATGTGACGATATTGGCAGGTAGGCGTCACACAATGGCCGTAAAGCAGCAGCGCGGGACACATCATACATTGAGGCCCGCTTCTCGTATTACCAGCAGCTGCGCATGCGTTGCAGTCAATAGATTGGCAATGGGCTGTCCGTGTTGTAGCAGGAATTCATTTAGCTGTGGCAGCGTCTGTTGGCATTCCTTTCCTTTACTAACGATTGCAGCTGCTGCTTTGATTCATTGGGCATAAGCACATTTGGTACTTGACTTACTTTTGAAATGGACTCCAAGTCTGTGGCATGTTGACATGTTGAAGTGTATCAAATTGTGCTTCTTCCACATGAAACTCCGGAGCGTGTGCCTGCAGCAGCAATACTTTACCTCTGTGCGATAAAAAAAATGGGAATATATTATATATAACCGTTTTATGGCGGTCTATGACTTACCTGCCGCTGCCATAGCTCGATGCATGCTTTATCCTTGCATCCTTTACCCTTGCTGCATTGTATATAGGCAGATGTCCTTGGGTAGATGATCTTGCTGAAACAACATCAAATCCGCACTGCGTGCACAGTATATAAGAGAGCGTTGTTGTTCCGGAGCATTCCGCTTGAGATAGTCCAATAACTGCAAGTGTTCCTCTAAGCTATCAGCTAAAAAAACCTCTAGTAATACTCCACCAAAAGCCGCCGCTTCAAGTGAATTTTTGAACAACAGAATATTGATCTTGCCAGGTCAATCTGTTGACCAAGTGGCTTCACAAGATCATCCAATGAGTGTTTTGCTGCATGGACTGTGCAACGGAATTTCCTGCAAAAAATTGCGTAACCATCAACTCATTTAGAAGACTTGCCACAGGATGCGGTCCATGTGCCAGCCAATCTGGATCCATCTGAAAAGCAAAACGATGACCAGTTGCCTAGTTGATGTTACCGTCTGTGTACGTGTTTTATTCATATATTAAAAGTGATATAAATCGTTTAGGGCTAAGCTAAATTTTTTGTATTCTATTATTTTCTATTCTATCAGTTTCTTTTTAGACTTGGGCGTCGAAATCGTTCGCAAGGATACTCGTCGCGGCGTCTTGTGGTTTGGAGTTGTCTGATTTGGCAAAGCATTAGTCGCTGTTGCTACGGGTTTTGCTTCTGCAGATGGTGCAGCTGCTTCATTTGCCGCGGGTGCCTCCATTGCTGGTGTACCCTCCTCTTGTGTGTCTTCGTAAACCAGACGAATATCCTCAGTGCGTTCACAAGTCGCCTCGTTAATTATCAGCTGAGTGTGTTTAGCTTTGCTATCATCCTTTTTGGTGGGTGAGCTGCTTTTCTCGGCTGCTGGCAATGGTGTTATGGATTCCTCTAGGGGCCAGGCATCCATTGCTTCCTCCACAACAACGGGCGCATTAACGGCAGGCACTTCGATCAGCACACGAGGCGTACGACGCACTGCAATGGGCGTGGCATGTTTGGCGGGCACTAATTTCGGCGTAAGGGTATTGCTGTTGTTGTTGCTACTACCCGGTGTGCGGGGTTGTCTTCGTATCTGTATGGGCGTAGCAGGCCTGGATTTCTTCTCTGGCGATTCGAACTTTTCGTCGGTGCTGATAATTTCCTTATCGAGTACATCTTCCAGGGGCTTTGGCAGCACATAATGCGGCTGCTTGGGCGGTTTGTTTCGTACAGCTTCACCATCGTCGCTTGCCTTACGTTTTACTGCAATTGGTGTAGGCTTGAGATCCGACAACTTTCGCGGCGAACGGCGAATTGCAATAGGTGTTGGTTCGGTCACAGTACAAGGAGCACGCCTAAAGGCAATGGGTTTAGCAATTGGTTCTACTTCGTTTTTGGATACAATATTAGGACTGTTCGATGATGTTGTGGAGCTGCTGCTTTGTAGGGACGAATCGTTTTCCTGCTCCAACTCAATTTCCTCGCTCTCTTTGCTAACATCGGCAGTAGCCTGCTTTGTCTCGATACCGTTAGGTTTGACTTTCTCTTGCAGTGGCTGACGTACAGTCGACTCTTCCAAAGAGAGCTTTCGCTGTTTTTGTTTTTTCTGCTTGCGATTGCGTTGTGGCGGATTCTCTATAGTATTGGCAGCAGCGCACAGCACAGCTTCCATTTCTTTATACCGCTCGCCCAGCTCATTCTCATTGAAAGTCAGAAGCGAACAGAAGCCATCTGTGCTTGAAACTATCAATACATTTCCATCAGGTGACCACGTCATATCAGTCAATCGCGTGTAGTGTATGTTGGACACAATTGCAAAGGGCACGGGCTGCTGCGTGTCATAGAAGAATACCGAGTTTTTGGTTGCCACGGCGTAGATCATTCGATAAGGCAGTGATATTATTGGTGGGTTTTTCTCGGCATTGTACGGTCGCAAACGATACAGTATGGGCGAACAGCGCACGGCCACAGTGTATTCATTCGGGAAAGGCAACACGAATGCTGGTTTGCTTAGATCGTAGCGACTGTAGCCATAGCTGGTGTTTGTTGGTTTCAGAACGCCATCGTAGTCAGTTACGCCAGCGGGGGTCAGCAATAACTTGCCATCGGGCGTAAAGCAAAGGCGTCTGAAGAATGTCTGCAGCGTCCCGTCGTGATATAATCTCATGTTGCGACCGTGCAGTTCGTGTCCCTCCTTAACAGGCAGTGTTGACTTGCTTACCCGATGCAAGCAACGACGTGTGTTAACATCAAAGATCCTCAAAACTCTGTAAACAGCCGAGAATAAATCCAAATCTTTCAGAAATTCAGCTGATAAACTTACCTGTCTGTGCTCATGGTTGCAATAAACTGATTACACGGATCCCAGGCAACACCTTGCACATATCCCTTATGATCATCCAATATCGCTAAGGATTTTCCCTTGTGAACATCCCACAACATGGCTGTATTATCAACAGATCCAGTGACAAGAAACTGTGAATTGGGTGCCCAACTCAAATCGTAGACATCTTCCCGATGGCCACGCAAAACTTTTAGTGTCAGCCACACCTCCCTGTCTTGTTCGCTATTGCCGTCGGCATCGACAATGTTTACTACTTCATTATCCGCCTTTTGTTTCCATATAAAGACAACACTTTCATCATCTCCAGATGCCAAAAGTTCGCCGTTTGGTGACCAGCGCACAGTGTTGACAGCACGCTGATGCCTCGACAAATCTGCAGCCAATTCCAGCTCAACGCCTTCGCGTTCCTCTGTCTGGTTCACATACCAAATGAGAACGTGTGCATCGGTGCCGCCCGAGGCAAGGCGGCACATTGTGGGCGCTTTTAGGCCCACACTGTTAGATTGAATGTCTACACTTAGCACCGGGTCGCGATTATGCCATGATATTTCGGGTATTTTGCACTTCATGTCGGTTTAAACAATAAATAACTTACTTAACGAGATTGATCTATTTTTTTCTGCCGTAAATGCTGATTTCGCGCTCAAAACCCTGCCAGCGATGTGCAATCTAAAATAAACATCGCTGCACCGATTCTTGACTGACTACAATCGATAACAAGCGCCTTTAGCAACTCTGTTTGCGATAGTTTATTATATTTGACTGCTACCAACTTAACTCGATTTTTCGAACTCGATTTCGAACATAGGTGTTGAAATGGTAAACAAACCGAAAGTTTTGCCAAATTTTATATAAAATTAGTTTTCTATCTTTTTTAAAGTCTGTCACATTGCACACCGACGTGGGCGACATCAAAATCGAGCTCTTCTGCGAGGCATGCCCCAAGGCTTGTGAAAACTTCCTAGCTTTGTGCGCGAGTGATTACTACAGCGGCTGCTGCTTCATCAGGAACATAAAGGGATTTATTGTACAAACCGGCGATCCCACAAATACCGGCAAGAATGGCCAGTCCATTTGGGGCACTAAATTTGATGATGAGTTCAAGGAGACAATAAAGGTAGCAATACTCTCAACATAGTTAAACAAATGTAACTCCTAAAATATCCTATTGCAGCACACAGACCGGGGAATGGTGTCTATGGCCAATAATGGACCCAACGCCAACGCCAGCCAATTCTTTATAACCTACGCAGCGCAGCCTAACCTCGATTTAAAGTACACACTCTTTGGTCGAGTAATTGATGGATTCGATGCCCTTGATGAGCTGGAAAAACTGCCTGTTAACCCCAAGAACTATCGCCCGCATGTTGATAAGAAAATCAATGGAGTAACCATTCATGCCAATCCACTGGCAGCGTGATTAAAACAATCCAATCGAGTGCTCTATACATATACAATATATTTTTTCTAGCACTTAACTTACAAAAGAACTTTCTTTGTTTACATACTAATTAATTGAGAAACAGCAAATTGTGCAAAAGCTGCTATAACTAGATCTTAAAAATCAGCCAAGGCATTCACACAAATTCACACTCTTTTTTAGTTACATGTTTTTGTATATAAAATTGCATTGCTCATTTCGCATGAATTTCGTTTCTTTTCTTGTTCTTCTTTTAAAACATGTTCGAGGACCTTTGCACTTAAATTGAAAATTACAATAGACAATAGACGACAATATGTATGATGATTGTAAAAACGAGTAACTAGAAAAGTAAAAACAAATGCTAACAAGAATCTCGCAAGAGTTCCACTACAATAGGACAATGCATTATGTGGATTTTCCGTTTGTGATGGGCTTGGCGGGCTTCGGATGATCCTTCATGTGCTGCTCGAACATGGACCGAATATCGGCCAAGGCCTGGCAAATGTGCTCCGAAAACCGATGCACATCCTGCAATTCAAATAGAGTTAGCTAAAAATCACTGTATATGTAAGTCGATTGTAGTACGTACGGTCTGCGGACACGTGGTCTTTGCTGAGATATGGAAGAATATAAGATTTTCGCCAGCTATGATGTACGAGACACCATAACCATCATCTGCGACGGGTCCAAAGCCACCGCCGGCACTAATACAGTTGGGATGCTTCTTCAAATCCATCTTAGGCGTTTGACCATGCGGGGTTTGACTAGTGGACAGACGCCAGGGTTCGCTGAGCACCTCGTTGAGGAAAGGCGAATCCACCTCTAGGTACTTGGACACAACATACAGGCAGAACAGATGACGATCAATTCCCCGTCCACACATGGCATCCTGATAGCCCAACTGGTGACGATCACAGGCATCCTTTAGCAGCTGCACACGATGATCATTCTGAAACATAATCGAAATCGGTTAATAAAGGTGGAATAGTTGATAGTTGACTTAGCCCTCGTACCGTTGTGCTGGGGTCCTGCATGGCCTTCACCCAGGCAGATGACTCAATGGTGCATGGACGCACAGTTTCAGTGCGACCCTCGCGGAACAGGCGTGTCATGGATGCCTCATACGTCAACGAGAAGCGTCCAGCATCGCGATAGTAGGCCAGCTGCAGGGCCATTTGAATGTAGGCATCTGGCGACAGGCGGCACTTCTTCATGAATCCCTTGCCGTACTCTTGGTGCACCAAAATGCGTAGATCAACCTCGTTGGTCAACTTGGTGGCACAGATTGTGGCCTCCTCAATTTGCGTCAGACATGGCTTCAGATCCCAGTTAAGACGTGTTGGTGACGGTGGTTGAAATTCGGGTGTGCCTTTAGTATTGCCAGCTTCATCATATCTGTTGGAGTTAAAGATGCGAATCAGTGATTAGCAGAGCGTAACGACAGGCAAGAATACACATAGAAGCCATAGTTAGTTAGTTGAGTAAATTAGAGTACGATTGTTAGCCACAAGATGATTGTAGAACGTTAGTTAGTTATAGTTCATATGTGAGTTGAAAATATCGAACTTAAACAGTATCAAGTGAGGTTTCCTCAGTTGGAATTTGAGTTTTACCCATCAATATCATCACCAAATATATATTCCCATAGATGTCCCATAACCGGTGCGTCCGCCCTATAAAAGATGCACAAATACAATTGATTAAGCCACAACCATGACGATAAGTGTGTTCTTTAAAACTAAATAAATATAAGTGAATCTTAAGATGAAGCGCCAGTAGAAAAAACCTCGAGCCACGACCGACACCGTCAAACGTAAATTTGAATATATACGGAAAATTTACCCGTCAGAAACAAGATCATCAATGATCAGATTCTCCCACATGTGTGAGGCGATGGCAGCGTCAGACCTTTTTGTTACAACATTCATATTTTTTAATTCAATTCAAACAAAGAGACAACTCTCTCGGGCTAATCCTGCCAGATGGAATTATCTAAACTATGCATTAACACTTACCATGTATGTTCGGCATTGAAACCAACGCGTCCATTGGTACCCACGCAGACGGTGAAGCACTTGTCGAACCAACGATTGTAACCATTACCATGAAGCAGTTTCTTTCCAAATGAGTCTAGCAGCTCCGGACGTTTCAGATCGAACTCGAACGGTTCATCATCCAAGGAAAGCACAAATGCCGCCGATTCAATGGTGCGCAATGAGACGTGGTTGACGCCTCGCGAGAAATGTGTGTTGCGTGTCTCGGCCCACTTGGAACGGTTCCAAGCAGTCAGCGCAGCCAAATGCTCCTCACCCTCCACGGGCGTGGCATTAGCCTTGAGAATCTCCTCGATTTGGCTGTAAAGAAATGGATATATTAGATTAAAGGCTTGGCGAAAACAAGGCCGATTCGCTACTCACACTTGCAACTCGCATGGGCGCAAGATGCGTCCCTTGTAGTAAATGAGCATCTTGTAGTAGCAACCCTTGTGCAGCACAACAATGTAATTGGAATCCCTGTAGTGAACAATGCGATCTGTTTCGAGTCCGGGTATGCGAGCCGTGTTGAAGGTGCGTTCATATTGCCACGAGCAGAGTGGAATCATTCCCTGTACCATTATGGGCTGCAGTTCCTGATGCTCAATAAGACGTCTGAAGTTCAACAACAATGAGATAACATTGGCAGCACGGGCCGACTGCACATTGGTGAGATTCATAAAGATGGCATCGGTGCCATAGAAATTGCTGTTCACACAGAGCGGACTGCGACCGCGTAGGTAGACGTACTCCTCCCACCAATCTGAGACGTAGTTTGTGGACCACCAGCTCTTCAGTATCAGATACCATTGCAGCTTCTTGCCAATCGTTTGCTCAAACTCCTTGGCCAATCCCTCCATGCGTTTGTAGTTATCGTCATCCAGCAGTGGACGCACCGAACGCAGATAACGCTTCATCGTATCGTGCACGGAGGGCAGTGGCAGGCGTGGCAACGATCCCTGGAAACTGTACAGTCCCGGCTTGTTCCAGCTGGACAGCACACGCACCACAGCAACCCACAGCATAGTGGCTAAGGATACACGACTACCCGGCGCCCTTGACTCATACATCCAGCCCTTGTAGATTAGCAGCAGCTTCAGCGTGTAACGCATTGTGAAGCAAATGGAAAGCCAGATGCTAAGTGCGGCCAGAAAGCAGGCGGTTATTTGCCAGTTCACTGTGTTGCTTGGCAGATTCACAAGGATTTTGTGAGTCAGATTAAAAGGTGCTTGATAGCCAGCAAAATGCAGCCCCAGCGCAATGGCCGTGATTAGCCACAAGCTCTGTATATGCGCCGGGTAGACGCCATTGCGTATGCCGTTCTGAGGAAAGAAGAGGCGAAATTAAAATGAAATTCAATATGAGACTATATTGAGTGCCTACCCTGGCACGCGCCATGCGCTTCTTCCAAGAGCGCACACCCGAGTTCCACACAAGATTGAGCACCTCATGGTCATAGTTGATGTCGAAGCCCTCGTGCGTGATCGCAAACGAGAAGGCAACGGCAGAATGGGCTTCAGCCATACCTGTTCAGTTTCCTGAGTAGTTCTGCAAAAGAGTATGGGTATTAGATTAGATTAGTATCATCATATATAAATAAATAAATAAACCCACTGGTATCTACATCATTATTGACCAATTAACTGTGCTTACGGATTTGCTCGCTTTATGGACTAATTAATTGGAACTGATAAGCTCTAGTTATTTGCAATGTCGCCGCTGCTTGGCTATATATGGTTAGATAGAACCCGGCTGATAATACTCCAATGCTACTGGACTTGATTTCTTTACTGCCTGAAATGGTGTGTCATAGCAATGAATAAAATTTCCAAAAATTCCAATACGATATCTAGTATCTGTTATCAATCATCGGATCTTTGTAAAATTAAACTTTGCGTTCATTGCACTCACACAAGTGTTCACTTAAAAGCCTTTTAACCGATCAGATGCTAAAGCTATACTTATAGAAAATTAATAGATTGAATTATTAGCAAGAACATAAACCTTAATCAACAGACTCTAAGGCAGCTGATCACTCGTTTCACAATCGTTTAGCGACTGCTTCTTTTGTACTTTGGTATTATTTACTAGCTGCAACCTGCAAGGCTCACACATTCTCGATTAATTACATATATACATGTGTAGGCAGACGAGGGCAGCGAATAATTTCGATGTCATAACCATTTTTCAGACTATTGATGATTGACGTCATCGCAATGGTCTCGCAACTGTGATGCCGATAACCCCGTATAAGTACGAGAGGGAGGCATAAAAGATTTCCACCGAGTCAGGCAGAGGAAACCATTAACCCATCAATGCTTGTAGCTGACTGATATACCATATATGGCAGTGTCTAGCAGTTCCATTGACATTCGATTGGAGGAACAATAATAGTAACTGCGGTTAGTACTAACTTCCAGTCGAGTGGCGAGCCCAAGCACGTAGATTGATTTATCAAGTGTTCCGCGGGAGCACACTTTGATAGCAATTTGCGTTGTTTTGTGTGCATACTAATTGTTAACAATTACCGATGTGTGTGTGTGCGTGTGTGTGTGCTTGTGTGTGTATTTATTAGCAGAAATTGCTTGTAAGTTATCATTTCTAGCTTGCAACAAACTTGAAAAGTTGTTTGTCTCATTTAACTAGCCGAAAAAACCTTGGATTAGTTGAACTCTAGAGTCAGAGCCAGAGCAAAGCTAACAGCCAAGGCCAATGCAGTCCAAGCAGCGCTTAAAGCCATTAACAATAAGCAATCGACAAGAAACCACAAACACAACAGTTTTATTTTCGTTTGACCTAGTTTCGAGCATTCGGCCACGCTGCGTATGCGTAATGTTTCTTCGCCTAGACGATCGCTACCGGCTTTTAAATATTCATGCATGCGCATATTTATTTGCTTTTGTTTTTGTTTGTGCTGGGGACACAGCAAAACAAGAAATAAGCATACACACACACATAGATGCTGCCTTTGTTGTTGTTGTTGTTGTTGTTGTTTCTGCTGCTGCTGCTAATGTTGATGTTGTTTTTATTTATTTGCGCTGGGCACGAGGGTTCAAAGTCCAATCACAAATATTATTTCTGTTATATTCTATTTTTTCACGGGTTATGTGAAAATATTCAATTGTTATTCGGCTAGGGGGAAAGTTTTGTGATTTATTGCGTTTGTAATTATCTAGAAAACATTGAGGGCCTTTATATAACCACAGAGAACTAGAAAATCTCTTCTAATGCACTGATAAGAAAGACGTGCGCTTGTTTCATGTGCCTTTCTGCTCCTTATCAATAGTATGTATGAACATATATGTACATCTACACGTATACTACGTACTCAAAATATTGAGAATAGTGTAAAGTAGGACAAACACTAGCGAGGCGAAAGACAGTGTAAACAACAGCAAGAAGAAAGCGAATGCAACGTAAGCCACGACAAATTGCAGAGAAATGCAGAAATTACATTTGCTTTTGTTTGTGTTTTACATTTTTCTTGACCTTCAATTAGCCGAGGTGAACAAATAAAAAAACCATTTGCAAAATGGGCATAGCAAACCTTTTCGAGTTAATCGTATTTCAATTATATTCACTTATTGCACAATATATATGTATGTAAGTCTCCTAAGGTATCTCACAGATTTGAAAGCCGAAAATTGCGTTAATTTTTTTAAGTTATTTCTTATTTTTATTCGTCGAGAAGAATCGTTAGACTATAACGAAAATACAGAGACGAAAACAACTTGATCGCTTGAACGACGAGCGTCAACTAACCGTGGGCTGCATGGCGAGCGCATGGGGTCTCAAAAAGCGAACAGCCGTCGCCGGCTACAGATACAGATGCAGTGTACATGTTTAAGTGAGTGTGTGTGTGTGTCGATAAGACACGTATTGGTGTCTGCTGCGTCACAGGCCAGACCAGAAGGGGGCTTGTAAGCACAAACATAGAGAGGCAGAAACAGCGAGAAAAAGAGAGTGTAACGTAAAAAAAGAGAGAGAACAGAAGAGAGGAGAGCAGGGGGGGCTTACGCGTTGCCGGCGGTCGTTGCACGACTGAACTTCGTTAAAAGTGTATCAAAATCGTTCCGTTTAGAGATTTACCTATGTATGTAGATAGATGTGGTATTTAAAAAAGTAAAGCCACATTTGTATATCTTTTATCTTTAGATACATTTGTATCTTTTCGATATTGTCATGTGCATTCCGATCGATTTAGAGTCGCACACGCACACGCACACGCCCCCTCATGGTGGGTGTGTGTCATATATCTCTCCCGAGGCGCACTATAAAAATAGCTTTGAACCGAATACGAAACATGGAAAAGTGAGATAAATGAAACTGATTTGTCGCGTCTATGTGGATAGTGAAGGCATTATGATGAGGTCTATTATTTATATGCATACATACATATACATACATATTTATGGTCACCGGCACAATTTATTATTAGGTTTTTTGCACTTTGAACCGCATCTGAATAGGCGAGCGCGTGTGATACATTTCCATTGGATCTTTATTTATTTATTTATTTCTTTTTTGGAATTATTTGTAATCAAGACAATAAAGCTTAAGTCTGCTGAATAGTAATCACAGAGTGTTATGATACCAAAACAACTGATAAATAACTAGGTTTTTCACAACAAAATTGTTTTTTTACTCTGTACGCCCCTGGAGGCAATTTCTCACACTCAAAGTTATACGATCCTTTTCAACTTGAGCCGATAAGGTTTTATCACTAGTTTGACAGCTCTTCTTTTTTCTTACTTTTACGTACCCAAGCTGATTGCAACAAACTAGGAGTTATCTCCTGTGATTTTATAACATGAAAAATAGTTATTTCAAACCAGCGATAAGATATTTACCTATAATGGCGTATTATAAGTTCATATTTATCATGATCGTCGTGTATACAAAGTTCATTTGCCCATTGGGGTCTAGTTGAAGTAGCAAGTTCCACGAAAGTAGAACGCAATTTCAGTCAACTGTTATTAATGAATGATAAGGGGAGAGTGGGCACGCGGCGGCTTTAGACCGATTGATTCGCAGGTATTGCCAAATTTGTACTACGAAATAGCGTATACGATTCGTAACGCATTAAAGCAGTCTGGTTGGACTTATGGCACAGACAGTAAAGAACTCGGTTATCAGTCAGTCTTTTAGCCGAAAATGACGTTATCAAGCAGTTGTAAAACAAAAAGTCTGGACAGTTGATAAAAGTCTTAGTAAAAGGGGGGTAATTACAGCTGACAGACTTGAGAGATCGTAGACTTTAAAATGCTTATAATCAAAATATGTGACAGCTAAACCGCAGCAGCAGCGCTCTATCTTCAGCTTGGACTTTGAACCGTAAGCAAACTTGAAATGCGCGAGCGAAATCCTCACGCTCTTGTCGTGCCTCCAACGAATGTGAGGGGAGGCGGCAACGCTGAGTTAGATCTGCCACGCGTGTTTATATCATTCACAGCAACTGTGGGATGCGAAGTCAACTGCAGGCTAATGATTTTGATCGTTTTGGAAGTTCCTACTTGATAGTTGTTTACGATTTAGACTTATTATTTGAGCTATTTGAAATAGTGCATGATATTTCAAGAGGTTCTGCCAATTGTTGTTGTCTTTTTCAATTAGCTCGTGTTACTCTCCCAAACGCACAAGAGACTCAGAGAGCGCCGCATGGCTTTGACTTGCTCACACACAACTGCACCTGCCTCAGCAGTGGTGTGTGTGTGTGTGTGTGTGCTCTGTCTGTGTATCTCTTTTACAGATGTTTACAATGCAAAGTCGCAGCGGACGCTGTTTTTAAGCTTGCTGCTGCTGCTGCTGCTGTCTGAGAGCTTTCGCTCACCCACTCAACTGAGAGCTTAGCCAACTCGCATTGGACTTTGAACCTGCTGAGCGAGTGTATAAAGAAACGAAAAAGTTGAACAACAAAACGCCAGCAACAATAATAACAACAAACTCGGCAGCATAAGCAAGCGCACAGCACCAGCACCAGAAAACTGTGTGGTAATCGTTGTTGTTGTTTTTTTTTTAAATAAATACTTGTGTACGTATTGGTTTGCGTTGGCTCTCTATATTTTCCACAACGAGTCGCGGAGATGCTGTTGCTGCTCGAGAGAGGAAAATGGAAAAGAGGGGTTTGCTTGTATGACCCAAATAACCGAAACAGGTTGAAGTTGCTGCTATTAAGCAATGCAATCTTGAGCGTAGAGTAGGTTGTCGGGCCAAAGGTGATTCTCAGATGAAAACGTAACTAAACATTAGTCGTTTCGTAGATGAATGCTCGGCAAGGCGCCTGCGTCAGCAAGGGCGCCTTTTTTTAAGGTATTCCGGTACATGTACATACATATGTACACATGAGTATTTTCTTTTCTTGCGCATAAACAGAAGGTACACAACAAGCCCGCCACTTACTTATGTTTGTGTGTGTAGGTTAGATCGTATTTCCTTATTCCACAGAACTCGTTTTAATTGCAAAGGCAAATCCAATTACGAACGGATAAAGCTTAATCCGAGTGTGATTAAAATAAAAGCGGAACGAAACAAAACGCGCAAGACGAAAATAACACAAAAGCAAATCGTTGAACTACGACGGCGGCAAAGTTGACGCGCGCGTAATGTTGTAAACGAAGCAGCGCAACAAAAGAGACTGAGGAGCAGACTTCTCAGCCGGAGCCAGAGTGCTGTAAACTGCGAGAGAAGCGCCGTGTTGCGCCGCGCAACTCGATTGTTCGAACATATGATCGAAGTTGCGCATGCAAGTGGGGTGGGCAGAACAGGGTGACCATGTGTGCATGCGTTTAAATGCTGTCTTTATTATTAATATATTTCATATTTCATTTCGGGAAAAAATCTTGGAATAAACTAAAACTTTAAATTCCACTTATACTGATACTATTTGCCTTATTTTCATTCGGAATTATTTAACAATAATTATGCAGATTACTCTGCTGGCTCAGCTTTAGGCTGATCCTTACTTTCATTGGCTGAGTTTGAAAGGCCGCGTATGCTCACGTCGTAGACAACTTCTTCAATCTTCTTCACATCGTATTTTAAGGCGTCGAATCGTTTGCGCAATCCATCGTTTTTCATATTGAGCAGACGAAAGCCTGTGTTTAGATCACCAATGAAATGCGAGATGTTTAGCGGGCGTTCGTAGTCGCCCATAGTGACGGAATTTGTTGCGAAACGTGACAGTTCCGAAGCGAGCAGCAATATGCCAAGCAAATAGTCCTCAATGTCCAAGTGAAAACCATCCGAATGTTTCGTTTTTACTGTTTATAACCAAAAGTTGTTAATACAATACAATGGATATGTTTGCATTATTTCTGTACTTACAGCCAAGCATTTCAGCTGCCGTTTCGCGCGTCACCAAAAAGCCCGCCTCCAGGTAAATGACCAACGCAATAAGAAATATCAACCGTTGAGTAATATAAGTCCAATGATCCGAATAACTGTGTGCAGATTGCAAATCAGAAATGATACGCCTACAATAGATTCAAACAAAGCTCTTACCGGTAATACTGCCCGGCTGGCACTAATGAGGCCAACTTTTGATATTTTTCAGCACAGGCTTCGATCTGTTTCCGTGCCAAGGAGCACGCATTACTGACTTTGAATTAAATAAGTCTATTAAAATTTAATTTCTTATTAGAAAAAAAGTACCGCTTACTCTTGCTCAAGTCAGAATGTATCACCTGCAAGTGTATTGTAGCTTCCTTCGCCAGATGCTCAATTTCGCGCACCACAATGCGAATGTTCTGCGAAAGTATTCGTTAATGAGTGATTTTATTTTCAATGAACTTTAATTACCTCGCGCAATTCCTGTTCATTGTCTATATATTTTTGATAGCTCGAGAAAATCTCCATTTTTACAAAATTCGACATCTTGTTTAATAAATTTCGCTTGTTTACGAGAAACCGGCGTACAAACACATACAAAAGCCGAAACACGAACGATATTTGCTTAGATATCGAATAGTCGACTAGTCTGTCTCACGCGATATATCGATTTTTGCGAGCGCCATCGCTTTCGGTTATTTTACTATACCTAAAAGTAGGCAATGGAATATACTCTTCGCGAAAAATTGATGGCGCGGTATATCGAGCAACTTACACATAGACTATCGAAGACGATATTTCCTCTCACCATCGGCATTGCTATCGGTAATCAATTCACAGCTGTGCTTTCTATCTAGTGTGTGTGTTTCGGTCTTGCGACTAATATTAATTGAAGCAATTCAGCCAATTTAATTCTTCCAAAATGTCCTACGTAAGTTTAACTGGCAATTAGTAAATAGGAAACTTGTTAAATTTTGTGTCTTTCTACCAAATACTTCTAGGGCGGTGGTTACAATCCTTACGGTCAACCCGGTGGCTATGCTGCTCCTCCTGGTGCTTTTCCCCCACAAAACGCTCAAGTGTCACCACAGGCTCAGCAATGGTTCGCTATGGTAGACAGAGACCGTTCGGGAAAGATAAACTCCTCAGAGCTTCAAGCAGCTTTAATAAACGGGCGTGGACAGCAGTTCTCGGACAATGCTTGCAAACTCATGATAAGTAAGTCGTAACACGCAACCGACAGACGGGTATCCCATGACTCAATGGGGCTACTTTGAACTAATTTAAATATACAGCCCCACATGGGAAATTAAATATTTGCCAGGTACCCCGTAAACTCTTTACACGTGCATATTTACATAAAGAGATAGCCAAGGCATTATCTTGCTAAACATTTGCATTTTGTTTACCTTATATTAATTTGTTTATTTGATTTTAATCATCGCTCATTTTATGTTTTCCTCCCAGGCATGTTCGACAACGACGCCAGTGGCAGCATTGATGTCTATGAGTTTGAAAAGCTGTATAACTACATTAATCAATGGCTACAGGTCTTTAAGACATACGACGCAGATGGCTCCGGTCACATCGAAGAAAGCGAGCTGATTCAGGGTAGGCCTAAAAGCTTTATTAAATACAAGTTTTATGGCATAACATATTACTTTTTCCCTCTCACAGCTTTCACTCAAATGGGCTTCCGTTTCACGCCCGAGTTCATTAACTTCCTGGTGAAGAAGAGTGATCCTCAGAATCACAAAGAGGTATCAGTGGACCAATTTATTGTGTTGTGCGTGCAGGTACAGCGTTTCACAGAGGCCTTCAGGCAGCGCGATACACAGCAGAACGGTACCATAACCATTGGCTTCGAGGACTTTTTGACCGTTGCCATCGGTTGTTCTTACTAAAAATTGGTTCCAGATATATTACGACTTTTGAAATCAAAGTACACGCCGCACATAGCCTTTAAAGATGCAATCTAATTCCGTTTTCTTAAGCATTTTGTTAAATTCTTGGTGTATGTTAATCTCGTTATCTCCCAGATCGCCAATCACATCATGATAATCTCGTCTGAAACACATTTAGTATTGTTTTTGCAGTTTTGACTCACATAAGTACAAAATCACAATAAAATAAACGCATATATATTTATATTTGTAATTGTAAGATAATGTGTTTTATTTAAAGTGTGAACTTCGTGAATATGTATGTATATGTATATAGTTTAAAAATAATACATGTCTTAGCTGAACGTTTCGAGCAGTTTCACTGCCAGTCAACAGTTCCAATAAAAATGTCTTCGCTCGTTCGGCGTTCAATTGGAAGTGAATAGTCATACAATATCTCAACTTAAAATGGCATTTAAGAACTAAACGCAGTTTAAACAGTTTCATACGTTCGCATATAAATATAAAAATACGATAAAAGTACATTTGGATATAAGAAGTATTTGATTTTTGGTTTGGGAATCATGTTAAAAATTTCTCCTCGTCTTTTTAAGTGTTTTTTTTTTTTTTGGTTAAAGGTATACGAGTACAATTGTAAAATATAGATCCCTTAATATAATTGCTTTCAGTCTTAAAAAGTCAATATTTAATCGTATAATTTTGATTTTGTTAGGATTAATGAATATTTAAGATGGCAAATGGATTTGCAACTCTATCTCTAGCGTAGAAATGATCAGTCAAAATTTCAGTAAAATAAACACCTATTATGGCATAAGTTCAGGAGATCGCTTGAACAGTCGCAGGTTAGGGCTAGGATAAATATACTAATAAATATAAATATGAAGAGAAATCTTTGGAAATGGATCGATCAATAATGACATAGTGGAAGGTTGGGAAAAAATTCTCAATCATAATATAAAGAAATAAGTCTCTTCGATGAGTCTTCTTTAAGCACGATAATAGCGAAGACTTTCTGGTATATATTATAAATAAAAGGCTACGGTTTTGGTTTTTTATTACTATGAATACGTAAACTTAAATTTGATTCGTTTGAAAATGGCCTTGTGGATGGATGAGTCAGTTTGCTTAGAACTTGCATAATAATTTCGCACAATAAATTCTTATCTTATAAAATCCATACAAAAATAATTTCTTATGACAAATAAAATATCATTAATCAGTAGTAAAATATCAACGTGGACTCTCCCCGATTCTTCGTCTTCTCAGTTCGTTTTTGATTTTCGGTTTGTGGAAATCCCAAATTATGCATAGAAATGTTGTAAATAATACGTTGCATACGAAAATATTGATGCCTTAATACTAGTTGGTATTTTTTTTGTTTTGTGATTTTGATTATGCGCTTGATTAGACTTGTTTGCACTTCTTAGACGTAGCATAAATTGATAAATTAAAATATTACAATTAAACATAAAATATTTTTTGGGATGACACAATATGACAAGAAATTATTCGTATTTTTTTTTTCTTTTGTTTGCATTTTTTTCTCTTGACAAATTAAAAAGACAATCTGAAAAATTGCAAAATTGCAAAAATAATCGTTTGTTTAAAATGGAAGTAAAGGCTTCAGTTTCAGTTTGTATCCCCCCATAACCCCTTCTCGCGTTAAGTGTTTTTTGGTATAAATCGTATAAAGGGCTTCGTATTTGCAATTACTTATTGCAGTCAATAATCAATTTGCCTTGCGAGTCGTCGGATATGGAATCGCTGATACTTATCGATCCGCCATCCATTTTCATGGAGTATTTGGAGCGACGCTTGCTTGGCAACTGGGGCAGATCTGTGTGATGCTTGCGCACATGCACACCGAGATTGCCGCGCTGCTTGGACTTGTACGGGCAGTAGGGACACTGATGCGATGGCTCCTTGCCGCCGCACTCGACATTCTCGTGACGACGCAGTGTCGACTTCCAGCGATATTTCTTGCCACAATGACGACACTCGTAGACTGGTTCGCCGTCCAGACCTATGCCATTGGGGCTAGTGGTGCTACAGTTGCTGCTGCTGCCACCGTAGTCGCTTAGTGTAAACTCAAGCTGGCGGAAAGCTTGAGCCTGAGCATCCTTCATCGAGCCAGTGGAATTGTTGCCGAACATGCTCATCGAATAGTTGCCAAACTTGCCAGCCATAACGCCCGCACCGCCTCCAGACTGTTCCATCAATTGTATATCTTCAAAGGCATGGAAGCGTCCTTCGTCCTCATCCTCTGTGGAGGATCCTGGCTCGTTTTCGCACTCTGAATTGCGCATATCACGCTGCTGTTGCTTGCGCAACAAGTTCTCCAAAATCTTGGTGGGCGTCACATCACCCCCAGAGCCGTTCATATTGTGATCAGTCTCATCCTGGGCACGACAATGTGGTGCCTGTTGACGCATTATCTCCTGGGCACGCAACTGCTGTTGGAAGCTGTGCAGACCGTTGCGCATCAACGCCTCAGCGATGGCTGCAGCTGGTGGCTTGTGCACCTGAGCTGCACTGGCTCCAACTGCTGAAGCGGCCGCTGCTGCAGCTGCAGCTGTGGCTGCTGCATTATTGGCCACCAGTACCGAGGTGGGTATGGCTGTAATGCTGGGCATAGTTTTCTCTCTGCGGTCACCGCATTGACCCCAGTTGCCGCTGTCTTCATGGAGTACTTGAGGCGTGGATGAAATGCTCCAGCGCCAGCGGCAGCCGCGCTTATTTGTTGTTGCATTTCATCAGCCATCAAGTTTTTTGAAGCCGTCTCAGAGGCAGCACCATAGACTGCAATGGCGGCAATACTGGACGGTTCCAATGTCTCCGCAGACGCGGGCGACACTTGGCCGTACTTACTCAGCAAGGCCGGATCCTGTTGCAGCTGTTTTGGCTGCTGTTGCTTCGGTGCCTTGGCCGATTTGGTCTTATAAAACTCAAACAGCATGTCGGACACTTCGGACACGGACAGACGCTTGCGTCGAGAGCCGGCCAACTGCTGCTTCTTTTCGTCGCGCTTGGCATTGAGTATGCTACGCTGCAGGCCGCGCTGTATCTCTCCCGAAGCTACCAAGGGGGCTCTGTTCTCCTTGCGACTGAGATCTGTAAGAGGAAGCATTTGGCGTTAGTTGTGGATTTTCTCAGATTGTTTATAATTTTTGACAGTTGATTTGCATGAGCTGTAAATAGTATATGAACACAAATGAAAAAGCAAATGATGAGTTCTCTCGACGTGTTAATACCCTGTTTGCTGGGCTTGATCAAGTGCCTAAGTAAGTGGTGGTTAGAGGTGAGTGTGAAAGTTATGGGCATGCAAGATCAAAATAAAGTTAGGTTAATGCAACAAATTATAGAAAAAATAATTAGCAAATAATATAATCACATACATATTCGAATTCGAAATAAAGCTAAGTACACATTATTTAAAAATTTATTTTGATGTTTTGTTTTTGTTTTGTATCTTTGACACGTTTAATGAAAATGAAAATGTCGTAAATGAAATGAAAATCTTTTTTCAATTTTGTTTTGGTTTATGGTGCGGCAATGTTTTGATTGTTGTTCGAGTGATGCTGGTGTTGATGGTGATGGTGATGGAGTTGCTGGTGGTGGTGGTAGTGGTGGTGGTTGATGTACCGTAACCCAAAATAATAAAATTCTTTACCTGCCGCACACACAATCTAGAAAAACAGAGAAAATAGGTTAATACTTTTTCTTCTTTTCAATTGCACACACAGTTATATCCGATTTAATTCTGCAGTGAGCTGAAAAAGAATTAAAAACAATTATATTAATAATTTATTTCAAACTTGAGTGTAAAAGTTGAGTGCAGTTCGTGCTTGTTCGGGCTGTGTGTGGGCGTAGAGCTTGCTCAATCGTTCACTTATATAATCAATGTCATTAATCACAGTCGGTTCACAATATTCTTGGCTTTTTTAGAAGCTTTTCAGCTTTTTGTTTCACACTATGTTCACTTTGCATACGCTCAACGCCCACGCGCAAGCGCTGGGAAAAGCGTCCACACCGCAACGCACACGAAACTGCACTAGTCGTGACAGCTTAACAATTTTCCAAGCACGCACGCAGGCAGACGAAGCGCATTCTAAAATCCGAAAAGGCTCTGCAGGCTGCAGCTGCAGCCAATCGCAGGCAGACGACGGACAGCCGACAGCAACAGCAACAAAAACAGTCGGGAAAATCTCGTTTCATTTGGCCTGCCTGCTTGCGTGTTTTTGTATGTGTGTGTTTGTGTGTATCTGTGTGTATCTGTTGCTGCACGCACAGCAAGTGTACCCAAGGCTTAAGGCCTGCCTGATCCGGGTCCTTGATTTATTTTTACTCTTTGCTCATTTTCCGAATTTTCTACCTAACTCGCATTCCTTCTACTATTTCTGTCATTTTCCAGGCAAATGTACACACACTCGAACAGCAAACTTTCTCCGAGTGCAGCGAGTGAGAGTTAAGCCGAGCCGACCCGAACCTAAGCGCAAGCGTGTGGGCTGATCTACACAGCGGGAGAGAGAGTAAGAGAGAGAGCAAAAGAGAGTGCGCAATGTAAAGCATTTGCGCAGACGCAGCCCATGCTGAAATGCAGAGAGAACTGCACGTGTGTGAGTGTGCGCGTGTTTACGAGCAGCTTCCGGTGGTGTTTAGGGTGTTGTTTTCCCTCTCTTTTTCTCTTTCTCACTCTTCACAACAGCTGTTGGCAAATGAGTCCATTTATAGATTTCAAGGTCAACATGTTAAATGCAGCAGGGAGCAAAGTTAAGGGAGGCTTGAGCAACATTAACAGCTACATAACTATTGTTGCATTGGGTACTCAATTTGTTTTGATGGAACGAAACTTTAATTTGCCAAAAAATCCAATCGTCGATAACGCATGACAAAAACCGTTTAAAAAGCCGTTTTTAAAGCCGTTTTTTTTTTTTGCAAACATTTGCAGTCAGTTTAAGAAGTTTATTTATCAGGCTTTACACCTAATAAATAAAAAAAATTAATAATGAGTATACCAAGCTAATGTCATCACTTTGAGTAAAGATTCCGGAAGCTAATTAAAACCCAGCCCATGGTTCTAACTAAAAGCCCACAAAGAGAAAGTCGCCTTTATAGATTTGCACATTCATATAAAAAATATTATAAAATATTCAGCATTAACTAATAAGCTGACTTTTCAACAAATGAAGCATGCAGTGCTGTAGTAATTTGTTAGGAGACAGAATTATCTACGCTTGGTACATACAGTCGGCGAGCTCGACTCGAAGCCGCACTCAATGCGAGCGCTTCCTGGAAAATTACATTGAAATAAAAATAACTTGAAAACAATAAATGAGGCAGACAGCCCGACAAACGGACGGACAGACATTTAAACAGCCCCTGGAACTTGCATGCGTGTTTGTGTGTTTCTGTAGCCCGAGCTCTGGTATCCTGGTTACTGGACTTTGCGAAGGCAAAGCCCAAAAGGAAAACGGAGAAAACGCTGAGCACACAATACAATTCGGGCACAACTCTGCGCCTGCGCATTGGCAAATGGAAAACTCTTGGAAATGCGCCGTGGGAAGCACAAAAGCAAAAGCCGCTTGGCAGGCAAACGAAATAGCATAAAAATAGAACCCAAAAACCACACAACAAAAGAAGGAGTGAGACAGAGAGAGAGAGAGAGAGAGAGAGGAATCGAAATGGAGAGAGGCATGTAAACATTGAAAACTTATTTTTAGAGAAAAACCCGGCACGGTACGTGATTTATCTGTGCAACAAATGTTTTTCACATATTTTAGTGTGGGCGAGAGATCTCTCTCAGCAGATAAGGACACACTCTCTCTCTCCCTCTCTCTCTCTTTTTCTATCTATCTCTGCTCAGCGAGAGCGCACGGGTACAGTCCACTTAGCTGCACTTTGTGGTTGGCCAATTTCTACATGTATTTATCGTGTCCTAGGTTAGCGTCGACTTCAAGGCCAAATACCCAAAAACCACCCTCACAATTCGCTTGACTGGACAATGCAGATGGAAACCTGTTTTGTGTGAAAGGATTAAGGATCCTTTTGTCTTGAAATGCGAAACGAAATGGAGTTTTCTTTTGTTATAGCACATCCGAATTCGCAACTCGTTAGGCTGAACATATAGAGATAATTGTTGGTTGAAAATATTATTTGTAATTACCTGTCGATCACGAAAATATGCCAGACATTTGGTTAAAACAGTACCCCAAAGAAACTATAAATCGAACTGTAAAAACAAGAACAAATAAAACAGAAAATTAATATTATAAAATAATGATATAAAATTTAAAATAATTGCAAAAATTAGGCAATTTTCAGACTTACTTCTTGTATTGTCCGAATATGGGAAAAATGGAAAATAGCGAAAAAAAATTAATAAGAAAAACAAAATGAATTTATAACAATTCTTTAGATAGCAACTAATTTCGATTTCAAAATATATATAGTTTGTATTTTTTGGCATATGCTCTATGATTTCGTTTTATTGGCAACATGTATAAAAAACTTATGATTGGTCCTCACATAATATATGTAGTTAACTAGAATTTAATGGCTAACCTGCACTTGGGGCCTGGTGACAGAACTAAGGATGTTTGCGTCCCCTTTTAAAGGCAAATAAAAATGCTTAAAAAACAACTTTTCCAAAATACATAGTAGTGTGTGTATGTGTGAGTGTGTGTGTGTCCTCTTTAATTCTAAGCGAGTTTTGGCGTTATTATAATAATTAATCAACATTATAACTAGATATCCTCTTGATTCAGTTTTTCTGTTGCATAATATATTTTTTTTTTTGGTCTCAATTTGGTCGATAGGTTTGTGTAGCTTTAAACATACGAAATGAATTTGGAATCTGATGAATATTAAATTGCAAATTCAGACTTGCTTTCGTTTTAATATGAAACAGATACAATTGATCTTTGCCTCTATATTTTTTCTTTTTGGTGGTTAAGTGGACAACGTGGGCGTTTCTTGTAGCTTTTATGTGATAGATTGAATAAATGATGTATAAAACTATGTAATAAATGATGAAAACGTGCTGAGAAACTTAGAGAACTAGAAGACTTAAGGTAAATATATGAAAACATTAGAAAATTCTAAGGTTCACTTGTCCACATAGCTAATTTTAGTTCCACGATATTAAATACGGATAGTTATAAAATCGTATAAGATAATTGTATCTCTGGTCTTATATCAAAACCGAGTGCTCCTTGCGCATGTGCTCGTTGAGAAAGGCTTGCGAGCGATAGACGCGTGCGCACAGTGGGCAACGATTCGATTCGTAAGCCGAAGTTCGTTTGGATCCCTGACGTCCCAATTTGCGACCAGCCACCAGGGTGCTGGTGTCAAGTTGCAGGTCCTCTGGCAATTGGGGCACCAGGTGCTGCAGGCTGCGCGCCGTCGAAATGGAGGCCAATTGCTGCAGGGCTATCAAGGCGTTGGCATTGCTCAGCAAAGGTTTTTTGCCATTGTTGTTGCTGCTGCTGCTGCTGCTGTTGGTGTTGTTGTTGTTGTTGCCGCTGTTGGTTTGCAATAATCGCACCTCCGTTTCAGGCTGCTCGTTCTCACTGCGTGGCTCCTTGGTTAACTTTGGCAGCTGTTTAGAAGTGCTAGGCGCAACCGTGGACGAGTCCTGACCACGTAGATTGTATTTCCGACCTGCAACGATAGAAACAAATGAAAAGAAATCAAAATAAAAATGTAAATTAAAAATAAAAACGAAAAAAGATAATTAACTTAATTATGCAAGCTCTGGCTGTAGTTGCCTGACTAAAATGAACTCAGTTGGTAACATAAATTATTAGAAGTGTTCACTGACACACAAACACGTAGGTACACACAGAGTAATTACAGTGGGTAAAAAAAAAGAAATGCACTTTTAAGATGCGAGTTTCTTCTTCGTCTTCATTTTATTTACATATAAAAAATTAAGTATTTGTTTTTGGCATTAACGAGATTAATTAATTAATTATTTTGGCTAATTAATTACATCAGTTTAACTTGAGAACGAAAACAGCTGCCCCAACCCGTGATTTCGCGTCCCTCTCGTTGAGCTTAACTCAAGTCGAAATCCGCTTCGTTCTCCACTCTATAGAGATCCATCGGGTCGAATGCGCTCAGCTGGCGACTTGTTGTGCGATTTCTCGATGTCTTTATGGTTGCTGTTGTTCTTGTTGTTGTCGTTTGATTTTGCTTATAGCTACAAACCGAGTCCAGCTCGGTTCTATGCAGTTTCTTGTGGCGATTCAAGTGCGATCGCCGTTTGAACCACTTCAGACAATAGTCACATTGGAAGCGTTTGAAATCCTGACACTCTTCGCGCTGATGCAACATAAGGCGATTCTCAGTGTTGTAATATCGTCCACATTGGCACAACAATTGATTCTTTGGACCATGCCGCACATAATCTGGGGAAGATAACAAGACGATAGAGAACAACAAATTTCAAATTTGCAATAACAGCCATTAAGACGGTTGGATAAAATTATCCCGTAGTGAGTTGATGGAGCTGATGAATACAAATTCATTTAGGGTTAATATTCTTTTATTCAAATGTGGCGAAAAATGTTGTTAAAGGGTACGCAATGTATTTTTTCGATTTTTTTATCTTTTAGCTACTACAACAAGTTATGTTTAATTTTCAAGACCTTTTCAAGTTATCCAGCTATCTCCAACGGAACAATGCATTGTGGAAAACAACAGCCATGTCAACGCCTAGAAAAAAGAGAATCATATTAATGACGATCATTGAAAGAGTTTTAAAATTAACGGGAAAATAATAATTAAATATTCTGCTAGGTGCACACAAGTAAATTGTAAACATTTATTTACTTTTATCATATACAGGCATTTTCAATATATAAGTTTCAGGATTAAGGTTAGAGTGGCATAAATTTTACTCAGAGATTTTAAAATTGCTAACAATTGATTGATTACATTACGTATGATGTGTGGCTGTGTTAGTGAGTGTGTGCGTGTGATAGTGTGCGTGTGTGTGTGTGTAAGCGCGTGTACTTACACTTGGATTCCGATCGGCAACCGATCTACAATTCAACTAAACGGACATCGTTTGTGTTTCTTGTCTCTTTGGCTTAAGAAATTCGTTTAAAACTTATTCAACTACAATTTCGATTTAGAGATCATATCTTTGGCTATGTTACAATGCTACACAGAGTAAAACCTTTGTATGTATCTATAGATGCTACTACGCACTTAACAGTAGGACAACAAGAAATGCTAACGTACACAGGTTACTCCCTTCTTAAAACTGAACTGCTACGGATAATTGTATAAGAATCCTATAAATGTATATGGCCAACATTTATTAAAAGTAAATCTGTGTGTCTTTCTCTTTGTCTCTCTCCCTCAAGCTATTAATTGCTCATTAGCAGCGTCTCGCTGGATTCCGTATGCTTCTGGTTCATGTGTTTGCGCAAATCGGACTTGTATTTGCATTTGTGCGGACAGTGTGGACACTTGAGGGTGGGCTCCACGCCGCACTCGTAGTTCTTGTGACGCTTCAGGGATCCCTTGATTTTGTACGTTTTGCCGCATACATTGCACGCATATTTTGCGTCGTCGAGAGCCAACTCATTGACCTGATGCAGCGTCACGGCGGTATGCACTCCACTCAGGCCATTCACATAGAGCTTCTCCGCCTGCTGCTCTTCTACTTGCTCATCCCCGCAGGGCGCCAGCTTCTCCACATAATCTTCATCGGCAAGCAGCACCTCGTGCTGATCATTCTTAATGACAGCTAACTCCAGATCACGCTCCGTCTCTTCCTCTTCGGCAAGCAGCAGCTCTGAATCGTGGGTTGTAACTACTGTGGTAGTGACCACTTCGCTGGCTGAGCTGGGCGCCAATGCTATGCTGGTGGCACCATATTGCATGACATCACGCAGCAACATCTTGTCCTCTAGCCGAGAGGTGTCTATTTTGATGTATTCCTGACGTGTCGTCAGTTGCTGCTGCTGCTGCTGCTGCTGCTGCTGTTGCACATCTATACATTGCTGCAGAGATATTTGTTGCCGTTGCTGCTGTTGCTGATGCGACTGCTGCTTGACAATCTGTATGGTAGTGGCCTGTGGCTTGTGCAGCGTGGTGGTATTTGTATTTGTGGTGGCATTCTTGGTCAGAGCGGGAATTGTGTACTGAATGTTGCCAACGGGATTACCAAGATCATCGGGTGGCAGCTCGACAACAACTGTGGCGCCCGACAACAGGTTGCTCGCAGTGCTCGAGCTAAGCGATTGGGCAGTCGTGCTCATCGTTTGGTTGTGACTCGTGGAGCTTGCAATAGAATAGGGCACCGTCTCCAAAATGGTCCAATAGCCGTCTGGAAAGAGAGCAAGAGTTGCAAGCGTAAAATTAGATGAAACTTTAGAAAGTCTTATCAAACGGGGTTGGGGTAGAATAAAGGCAAATAGTTACATAAAAATATCTTACAGCTGGTCATCCAATTTTCTATGCTTATATTTGCAACTTGAGTGCGTGTGTGTGCGTGACAATACGGGTACGGATTGGGTAAACGTTTATATGTATATAATCTCTGCTAAAAGAAAATCAAAAAATCATAAACGAAAATAATAGTAGTAACAAAGATGATGGCAAATTACTTTGCTATACAGAGATAAGCTAAACAGGGCATGGATTGTATTATAATATATGCTTTATTCTTAATTGCTTGCATTTACAAATATACATATTATATATATATTCTGTATGGTATAAAAATGTACACAATTTTTATTTATTTTTTTTTTTTTGACGTTTTGTTTTGTTTTGTTTTAGAAGTAATTAACTACAGTGGAGCAATTTATAGATGGTTTCTTTATAGCACCCAAAAATACATACTGTACTTAAATGTAGCTTGTATTCTGTATAACTGAGGAATATATTCATATATAAACGTATGTATGTAGTGGCAAATAATGGCGATTTAAGTCTTTGTTTGCTTTACATGCTCTTCTTGTTTTCATTTTTCATATTCATTTTTTTTTCCTTCCTTTTGGGAACTGATGTTGGCAAGATTAGATAGAGATTTAGTAAGAGAGAGAGAGAGTTTCGGAACACCAACCCACCACAGACTTGAACAAGTTTTAAGTGTATGTTTCGGGCATAAATAATAATGGTCTTGGACCGTTTTTCAGCTTAAACTAAGTAGGATAGGCACACGATTAACAAAACTTAATATACCAAATTACAAAACAAAAACAAAAATGATACATTAAAATAATAATTGTAAAAAAAACTTTAAGACAAGAAAATAAACACGGAATGCGCTCGGAGATAGTTAAGTTTCGTTCACACGTGACAGCTGGAAATATTCTTAAAATATGTTAAATGATTTTAAGAACTCGGTCAAATTGCGTCAAAAGTTCGAAAGAGTTTGCTTTTTTTGTAGAATATTCAGATGTTTTAAAATTTAAGATATTACAACACTTTGTATACATTAATATTTTGTATACATAAGGTATGCATTAGGAAGGATTTCTTGTTTTGCGTCACGTGTAAAACGCAGCTCTTAAGAGTTTTAAGTTCTAGTAAAATTCAATAGTTGAAAAGTTTTTCGTTTTTAAGTAATTTGTGCGTTGTGCGCAGGAATGTGACATGCTTGAGTTTGCCACAAGAACTGGCCATGAATATTGTATAAACATACATAGGTATGATTAATGCTATATAATATAAATGTATGTGTGTATATAAAGGTATTGTTTTAGGGATTGGTAAGTGGGATTGTGCTACATTATAGAAAAGCTATGGATTCGTTGTTATTGCTGTTGCTCACACACACACGCAAACACACAGACACACGCATTTGGAGGTAGTAGTGACTGCACTGGACAAGCCTCGGCTACCGGCATCAGGTTGTGCAGTGCTCGCACAGGTCAAACTAATGTGTATTCATTTGGTAAACATTTCAAAAATTAGGCCTCTCGGAATTGTTGCGGGCACGCACACAGACACACACATAAACATGCACGCACACAAACTCGCACACACTTTAGCCATCGTCATCATAGTCATCATCATCGTCGTCGCTCTCCTGTAGCATGGGCACAGCCGTTATGGTCAGATCGCGACCGGCAAAATCGAAATTGATCTCACAGAGAGCAGCAGCCACATCACTATCTATGCCACCGCCCTCAGCATCCTCCGCGTCATTATCCGCATCGCCATCGTTCTCATTCTCTTGCTCATTATCATCGTTGCTTAAGTCATCCTCGTTGCGTATCAGATAGAGCCTCTCCTCATCGTTACGCAGACGCTCGTAGAGCATGCAATGCTTGCGCTTGGCATGACGCAGCACATGATCCTTGCGACGCGAGCGATACTCGCAGGAAACACACTTATATTTCTTTTGCTTTAGACAGTACTTGCGCACATGCTCCTGCAGCTTTTGGTGTGATTTATAGTAGCGATTGCAGTGTTTGCATTGCATAAAGGAGTCGCGGGACAGGCCGCCAACATATCCGGGACGGAGTAAGTTGTTAGATTGCGTCGTGCTGCTGGCGGCAGCATGCGCATTGCTACCTCCTCCGGCACCGCCACTGCTAGTGCTGCTGTTCTTGTTTATGTTGCTATTGGTGTTGCTGTTACTGCTGCTGTTATTGTTGTTGTTGAGATATCCATAGTAGTCGCCGAGCGTTACGTCATGGGTGCCGCCGGTATTTGCACTCGTCGAGGTATCCACGCCCAACAGACTGCCCAAAATGGGATAGATGTCTGCTTTGGTTTTGATTGGCGTTGGGTGCGATGGAAAACAAGAACAAAAACATAACAATGAACAAATTAATAGAGCAAACATAAATCAAACGCAAGTAGAACATAAACTAAAGATTATAGTGTACAAATAGTAAACTTAAAATCAAAAAGCAGTAGTTAATAATAAAGGAGTATCAATAAAAGAAATTATAAAAGAGTTGAGAGTACTTAATATTACATATGTATGTCAACTACCCACTAGACAAGTTGTTGTTGTTGTTGTATGAAGAATTTGAGGCAATGACTGAGCCGCAAGCGATGAGGAGCGCTGGTCAAGTGGTGGTGATGATGATGATGATGATGTTGATAATAATGCTCATGAGGTGATGGTAATGAACGTAAGTGGAGATAATGGCAAGCACAGGTGTAATTCCGCTCTATATGCACACTTAGCCCCTAGCTTTGAGTACAGAAAATGCGCCTAAAATATTGCATTAAATAATATATGTACAGTAAAAAAAATCAATAAAAACAATACAATAACAGTTTCTATAATGTGAGGGGAAACGGGGTAGTTTGGTATGTATGTGAGTGTTTGTCGTTGTGGTGTTGCGGTGCTCAAAAACTACAACAATACAGCAATCAAATACATTAAGTTTATCAATATATTTAGTACTATCAGTTTCATTTCATTTCATTTCATAAGTTTCTTCTCACAATACAATACAAGAATTAACGCATTATGATGCCCAGCAACGCATTGTTTCCACATTCTGTCATATAAGAAGTCAGTGTACGCTTCAATCTGCTGATCCAGTTCGACGAGATCTAGAAGAAGAGAAAAACTTATGTTAGTTTCGGTTTTTTCTAATATAGTTAAAGTTGGTGCTGCAAAAATTTCAAAAAAAATGTATCTGTATATAAAGCAAAGGCAAAGGATTGATTGGTTTTTTGTTTTTGTTTTTGTTTTTAATTTAATATATATTTTAAATTTAGTTGTTTTCCTGTTTTACTTATAACAATTAAATCGTTTTACATTTCACATTTTTTATACCATTTTTTATTATACATAATAAAATTGTTTCACAAAAGTTGTTTAAGGCGTTTTTCGGCTCTATACACTTACACATATACATACATATATATACATATATATGTAGGTATATATAATTATTTATTTGTTGCTAACCATTCGTTTTGTTTTTGGGTTCTTATGGTTTTTGCAATTCTTTACTTTAAATGGTTTTTAAGCACACTTTTCAAAAATATTCCAACAACTGGCATTTCAAATGTTCCAATGTCATTGGATATTTTTTAATTTATTTTAGATCTGTTAAACTTCTTATTCTCTACGCATTTCAAAAGCCAAATTTTATTTGTCGGTTCTTGGGTTTCTTAGTTTTTTTTTTTTTTTGGATTGCATTTTTGTTTGTTGTAAATTTTGTTATAAGCGCAAACTAAGCTATTTTTATTGATTTAAATATAATATATTAATTTTTTCATTAAAAATTTGCTATTTTTTGTTTTTATAGGCAAATGACTCTTGTGTGTGTATGTTTGTGAGTGTATTGGGTGTATGGTGCGTGAACAGCAATTAACAGTTATAATAATTTTGGTGTAACTTAAAGCTAATCTCTTGTTATAGTTTAGTATGATGTGAAAAACCCATTTGTAAATATGCTTAGATAAGATCTGTATTAGTTTTAAGAGAAATTATAAACAAGGAAAAAGTAAACTTAGAACTCAGTGTGTGTGTGTATGGCTGTCTGTATTTGAAGTTGTTCTGTATACGTATGTGTAGGTGTGAGTGTGTGTGTGTATTGTGTGTAAAGAAAAGCCCATTCAATGTATCCAAAACCTATTGCCCTGCTTGCCTATGCCGTTCATTTACCATTTCAATTCACATAACATTTGTTTTTCCTTAACAATCACAATTGATCACATCGATTTTGCTTCGTATTATGTACATATATAGAGTTGTATATATATAATTGTAATAGTTATATATAATTTTACATTCACAGCTCCTTGTTTACAACGTTTTGTGTGTGTGTCGTGTTATGTTTATGTGTGTGTGTGTGTGTGTGTGTGTGTGTGTGTGTGTGTGTGTGTGTGTGTGTGTGTGTGTGTATGTGTGTAATAGTAGTTGTAGTAGTAAAAGTAATAGTAGTTGTATGCGCTATTGTATTGTAAACTGTTTTGTTACATATGTATATGTTTTTTTATGTGTTGGTTACAAAGATACATTCAATTCGTTTTTAGGGTTATCCAAAGAAAAGATACAGATACAGTTTCTCAAAAAATATTTAGACTTTACCGTGACCATCTACAATTCTGAATATTTTGCAAAGTTCAAGGATCTTGCAAAACTTTTCATTAGGTTTATAAGTGTGTATGGTAGATATACATATAAATGTGTGTATGTGTAAGCACTACTTATATTTATTACAAAACATACGTGGGTGTGTGTAATGTTTTGTGTGTATGTGTGTGTTAGTAAGTTGGTTGTTAATCAAAATTATATTAAATTTATCACATGCTCTTCATTATATTTCCATTTCTTTTCTCGTTTAGATTTTTAACTATTTGACTCGGAAATGTGTCGCGTGGGTGTGTCTTGAATTTGTTGCAACGACACTCTTCGGAGTCCATCACATGCGCTGTTGATAAATTAAAAGTGTTGTTTGTTTTTTTATGTTGTTTTGTTTTGCTTAGAAAAGTAGTAAAAAAAACGTGAATTAGTTGTATAAATAAGAACCACAACCTTAATAGACAAAGTTAAATAATTGCATTAGATTTTAATTTGATAATTGTTAACGCGAGATAAATGAATGATGAAAAGACGATTAAAGTTTCCGCAAGTTTCTCTATCTTGTTCGCGTTCTCGACTCGTCTAAACAATTAGGTGTAAGTTTAACAAAAAGCAATCTAACTTATTCATGTAACTCTGACTAGCGCAAAAGCAATGCCAAGTTTTTTCAACATAATTTAAATATACAATTAAGATTAGAAAATTAAAATCAATTTGAATGCCAATTTGAAAGCTGTCCGATTGTTGTTGTAACAGAAAACATCGTAAAAATAATAACAATTTAAATACAATTTTGATTTGTAATTTTTTTCCTCACGTAATTCGAATACTGACCGACAAGAATTTTTTTCTTCATTTCATTTTTCACAATTTAAATTAAGATTTTGTTTTTTTTTTGTTATTTTTATCTCGATTCATTTTAAATATTCGCATGTTTTTCTTAAATGTTTTGTTTTTTTTTTTTTTTTTTGTTTATTCTTAACCATTCATAATTTTATCGTTTTTTCTCAATTTTTTGCTAGAGTTTGTGCCAATATTTTGTTTTGTCTGTTGTACAAATGAATTTTTTATCACATATTTTGTGGCACAAACTGCTAACGAACATTACATTGCGCCCCTATGTGTGTGTGTGTGTGTGGGTGGTGTGGTAATATTATAATTATTTAAAGTACCTAAGCAACGAGTTTTGGTAAGCTCATTTTTTAACCCTTTCTTTAGTTACATTTACATTTTTAAATAGTTTATAACAATTTACAAATTTTGTTTCCATTCCATATTTTTTCGTTTATAGTCAATAACATAATTTAAATAGTTTACTCTGTGTTTTTTCTTGACTTGCTATAACAAGTTTTGCAACATTATGTGAATATACTTCTTGGTTGACATAATTTTGAAAATATAAAATAAATAAAATAACTTTTAGTATCGTTGTGTGTGTGTATTCGTGTGTGTGTCTGTGTGTGTGTATTAAGAACAAGAAAAATTATTAATATTATATTAATTACAATGAGGACTATATTCTTTATATCACATACCAATTATTTCTCATTTATTTGACTCTGACTCCAACTACAACTTCGTCTTCGATTACGACTTGAACCGCGACGCTGACTGTGACTCGATGCGAGTTTTGTCCCTAACTCTTTTTCTTTACAATGCCAATTGATGTGCTCACACTTGTACATGTTGCATTATTATCATATTAATATATATTCATAATCATAATCGATATCATTGTAATTTTAATAATTGTTTCGATTGCCTGCACGCGCCGTTTACCAGAGCCACAAGCCAAATGTTTGAAATAAATTTTGAATTTTGCCTAACATTTGTGTACATTTTTTTTCCTTTCCATTTTTTTTTTTTTTTTTTTTTTTTTGGTTCAACTAAAATTGCCGCCTATCACATTTCGTGTTCCTCAATCAATAAATAATAAAAACAAATAAACGAATATTTTTTCATGGAATGAGCACAAGATAAATTAATAAATTTGTTGATTGTGTTTGTGGGTCCTTTTTGAAAAGTTTTTCTTTTAGAGATCGTTGTGTTGCCCTAACAATAATTGTTTTTTGTTTTCGTTTTGTATGTGTTGCTTTTCTTTTTTTTTTAACGTGGCTTTGGTGACTGGCGCAGCTATGAAATTGCAAGAAGCGAATTAAGAACCAAAATTCAAACTTGATTATGCGCATATTGTTTAGAAAACTTTAGAAGATTTCTGGTTTCTTGGTTTTTTCTTTCACGTTTTAGCCTTTTGCACAAATTGCTTTTTGTGTGTTTTTAGCTTTATTGCACATGTCCAAGTGTTTGTTTCTATATAGTTGTAGTTATGATTTTTAGTTTAGTTATAATTTTGTATTGTTTCATCGTTGCCTGAAAGCTTATACTAACTTAGGCACTAACTGACTCTAACATTCTGACTAAGCGATTGACTCTTGTTATTCCATACATATAAAGTTATTTATATTCTCACATAGGTATATGACCTCTCGTACATATGTGTGTAGTTATTAAGCTTATTAAGTTTAACTATTGCCCCAAACAGAATATACAAAAAGAAAAACAAAAACCAAAGTTTATTACACAAGCGCGTGAGAGTGCCAAACTGCCTTCCTGCCTGTCTTGCGAGTCGCTTCACTATACCCAACACTCTGGTTGTTTCGTTTCATGTTTTGTTCTGTTATTAAATAAATAAAATACGCTTAAAAAGTTCAACACTAAAATTAATGTGAATGTTTTGCGTTGCGCGGTTTACTGCGTTTTTCTTCTTTTTTTTCATTTTATACAAAAAAAAAAAAACAAAAACAAATGCATTGATTTTTCCTTTTTTCATCTGTTACACCACAATAAAGAAAAATTCATTGAGATCATTGAGTTTTCTAAGGATGTTACACACCTTTTAACAACAACAACAACAACAACATCATCATCAACAACAACAACAAGCAATTGCAACGCTCTCACGCGCCCCCCATAACAATTTTGAAAGACTGTGGTAGAAACGGAATCAAAACATTAATAAACATTGCAGATTTAAGAAAGAAAACTAAGAAAAATATATCTATATATATAAGAAGATATATAAATATATGTGATACGAAACTAACAATTGGAAAGTGTTAATATATGTATTCACTTTGTGTACGTTGATTCTCTGTTATTCTGTATGTATATGCAAGTGGTTTATAGTATTGTATTGTAAATATATAAAAAACGACTATATGTTTTCAAGATCATTTGAAAAAAACTCGCTCAAACCGCGCTCCGTTTCGCTTTGTTTTGGACTGTACTGGATTGGATCCTGAAAGTGCTGCATAGAAACAAGGCTAACTAACTAGTGGCAACAACAGCAACAATTGCAGCGGCCGCTGCGACAGCAACCGATTGCTGGCGTCATTGCAATTGTTGTTGATTGTATCATCGATGTTGGTGCGTGCGCATGTGCAGCACGAGATTGTGTTTGTGCTTGGACTTCTTGTGACAGATGGGACATTCGAATTGCGGTTCCACGCCGCATTCGAAACGCACGTGTCGATTAAGGCTGTGCGGCCGTGCATAGGTGTTGCCACATCGATCACAGGCATAGGCACCACCAGCCCCACTACCGGAGCCACTGCCACCGGTGCCAGCCCAACTGCTGCTGCCGGCAGTGTTCGATGGGACGAGACCAGCCGCAGCTGCGGCGGCAGCAGCAGCCGCTGCCGATGTCGATGCTCCAACGACGCCGCCGCTAGCCGAGGCACTTGTATTGTTGGCAGCCACAGCGGCAACCGCTGCAGCCATTACCGCATTCGAGTCGACTTGGCTTCCGGCTCCGCTATTGCTAGGCAATCCCGCTACTGCTGCTACCGCTGCCGCTGCTGCGGCCGCTGTTACTGGTGCCATACTCAAACTGCTGCTGCTGCTATAGCGATGATCGGGACTGGACTGTTGCATAAGCTGTGTTAGCTGTGGGCGTGTTTGCTGCTGTAGCTGCTGCTGCTGCGGCTGTTGATGCGAATGCGAATGTGCTTGGATATGATGACCCATTGGGAGTCCACCCGGAGCTTGGGCGGCTGCCAGGAGAACTGCCATGCGCAGATCGAAGGGTTTGTCTCTGCTATCGTTATCGTTGTCGTCCTCATCGTCGTTGTTGTTGCTGCTATCATCATTGTCGCCATTATTACCATGGCGTCCATGGTGCAACATACAATGTGTGGGCGTAGTGCGACCGCTATCAATACGCAGCTCGTGCTCATTATCGTCCATCAAGCCGCCATGTTCGCACTTGATGACGCCTGTGGGTGTCGCAATGGGACTTGTTGGGGGACTGGTCTTCAGATTGAGCAGCGGATAGAATCGTTGTGGGAGCGGTGGAGTCCGTATTGTGTGTGTCCGGGGTGTTCCCTGGCCGCCATGCGCAAATTCTACGACAAGAAAGACAAAAAGAAAAGTCCAAGGAAAATTGATGTTAGTCAAGTGTTTCAAAGCGGGTAAATGCTGGAGAAAAAGGTTGCATAGTTTTTGTTTTTATCGTTCTCGAATAGATAGACAAATTATAAAAATCCTAAAATCTAATTGAAAACGTATAATAGATATAATTGAATTTATTACCGTGAAGTCGTTAAAAATGTTGCGTATCGTTTTGTAACATTTTGAGTGAATTTTGGTGCATTGTGGCAGATGGCAAGTGTGTTGTGTTGTGTTGTGTGCGTGTTTGTGTTTGTGTTTATGATGTGTGTATTTTGAGAATGTAGATTGTGTGAGAGTGAGTAGGCTCTGCTTGATGTAAAGTAAAATGTGTGTTGTATGTGTGGGAGCGTGTGTTTGTGGAACGCTGCTTAGAGATTCGAAAAAGAAAATAATAAAATTGAAAATTAATAAACACAATGGAACAACAATTATTTTAGTTACATGTACTATTGAGCTAAGCAGAAAAAAAGTTGTTCGAGTTACACGTGATTTTCCAATGGGTTTTCAAAACGGGTTTTTCTCAATTATTGTGTGTTAGTCACAAGTTTATAAAATTTATAAATGTAAAAGGAAAATACTGTTATCAGATTTATATGTATATGTGTATAGGAGGGACGCAACTTTCGAAACTTGGATAGCTTCTATATCCTCGATAAACGAGCTGCTATGGGGGGCCGTTAAAAAAAATTACATAAAATATATTGTATAGTTTTGAAATTTTTTTTTTTCAATACGCATGCACAAATGGACGCTGATAGGTAAGATAAACTACAATAAAAAGTAAAAAATGTTGATAGAAAATGCAATATTCATAAAAACATTTTGTTTTTACAAACTAAGTTGCTTTCATCATAATTTTATCTTTTATGTTTTTTTTTTTTTGGTTTTAATAATATATGTATATAGATAGGTATATAAATAATTTAAGGCTATTTAGAGTATATGTATATATAATATGTATATTTATATATTGTATATAGGATACGACACTATGAGCGCAAAGTGAAACTTAAAATTATCCTGCAGCAATACAAACGAAAGAGAACAAACTACAAATCTAATAAAGGTTTCATACAAAGTTAAGAGTTATATAAAGTATAGTTATAGTATAGATATATACAGATATATATATATAGTTAATAGTATAGTGTATGTCCATGTACTAATTTAATAACAGCATCGTCCATACAATAATACATGTACACACACATACATAAATATATATAGCTATATAGTAGTTGGTACGATTGTGGATCGTTTTGATAATTGGTTTTGGTTTTATATAGGATCTAAGAGCAGTAGATACACTGGTTCTAGTTATGTTGAGTTGTATAGTAGAGGTTAAGAGCATGCAAACAACAATAAGAGAGGCTACACCACGTTCTATGGATGGAAGGATATTGTTGTGCCAGCCAGAGCATTATCATTCATCGATCTCATCATCTCAATAGCAACCGACAACATCCACCTGAAATAGAGAGCTGATTAGTAGAGATTCTTGGCAAAATATGAACAATTGCAAATCGTATAACTGTTTGTCGGGGAATTTCGGAAGAGTGGAAAAGCTTAGGAAAGGTCGGAAAGTTGGACGCATAGCTCGTGTTGGGTGATGATGATAATGAATGAAAGTATATGTTCGTTTTGGGGGATAGGAAATATGAAGATGATATCTCGTGATTTCTTGACAATTCAAATAAATACAACATTGTTTTTGGTTATTTTTTGCTTTGACATTTGCTTTTAATTGTATTTCGAAATTTAATTTAATACATATAGCCGGCAATAAATACGATATATTCATTTATATGGAATGCATAATATTTGTGGAATGTTGGTGTGTTGGTGTGTGTCCCTGTGGATGCGTGTGTATTTTTGTGATCTTAGAGGTACTTTCTTTTTTTTTTTTTTTTTTTGTTTTATTTGAGTAGCCAATTTTCATCTTCAGTTTTGTCTTTGTACATACAGAAAGTTAGGTGTGTATTATAATTTATTTTATGGCCGGGTTTCTTCTTTAAATATTTGCTTTAAATCTAACAATTTGTCAATGTTTTTTGGGGTTTTTCATATTGATTTTCGAATTAAAAATTAAAACATTATTTTAGAATTAATAATAATAATTTTTGTCTAATTTTGAAAATATTCATTATAGATAAGTAATATTATTTAATATTAATACATATTATTATAATAGAGATAATCGTTTGGTTTTGACTAGAACTTGTTATCAGTATCATTATCATATATGGTATATATAAAGCAATTTTAACATAATACGCAAAATGTCGTATAATTGATGACAAAAAGGTTTGCTGTTTCTATTTCTCTTCTTTTCTTTCAATCGAATGATGAATGAACATTAATTTTAACTAAGCAGAACCAATTCTTGAATGATTTCTCGTTAGCCATGTGTATAAATGTGAAGGATGTTCAAGTGTGTGAGATTTTGTATAAGTTTGTCTGTGTTTTTGGGGCGGGGCGTGTGTTCATGCCATGCATATGATTTTTGGTTTGTTTTAATTAAAATTAATAATGAATACAAAAACGGTTTGTCATTTTTGGTATTCGGTTTTTGTTTTTCTCTTTGTTTTTGTTACATACAAGTATATAGCACACTTAAACAATTTTTGTTGTGACTAGGTTATAATTTCTTTCGTTTTTTGTGAGATTTTTCTCGAAAAAAAATTTACAGATTTCGTTTTTTCATTTTATAGATATTTTTGTAGTGTTTTGAGAATTCGCTAAAACAATACAAAATTTACGTTTGTATTGCCAACTAAGACTAGATTTTGCCTTTCTTTTTTTGGGATTTTCTTCTTTTTTCTTTCTTTTTTTCTCATTTTTTTTTGGTACTTGCAACTGCGACTGTGTGGCATGCAACAAAACAGATTCTTTAACGTTAATTATACATAACCTAACGACAAATTCAGTGCTGCGCTATATGTTTGTCCTTTCTCTGCTCTTATACGCTTTGCACATCTATTTGAATTTCTGGTGCCAGCAGCAAAGATTGCACGCGCTATTTAAAAACTAATTGGAAAAAACGAAAAAATAAAAAACAAGGAACAAAAATAAAAACAAAACTTATTTTGTACTATGACAAGCTTTCTCATTTTGCCAGTTCCAGTTGCCTCTGTTGCCGCTTGCCAGTTGCCTTTCGCAATCTCTTGCCAGTTCCTCCTGTAGCTTATTTGTACAACTATCGGTGTGTCTATTCCTTTTGAAAGACCAGTGTGTAGGTGCTGCTGTTGCAATTGTTGCTGTTGCTGTTGATGTTGCCGTTGTTGCTGTTGCTGCTGCTAATGTTGCTACTGCTGTTGCTATTGCCGCCAGTATTGCCAGCGGCAGTAGCTACACCACCAACGCCCACACCGGAAGTACTTGCTGGGCCAATTCGCCTCTCCTTCTCTTTCTCCTTTTCCTTCTCCTCTTCCTCCTTCTCCCTATCGCGACACTTTGTGTTGAGATGTCGTTTCAAATTGCTGTGCACATTCGTCGCATAGCCGCACATTTTGCTGCAGAAGTAGCGTGGTGGCAAGCCGCACTCGTTCTTCAGATGACACTTGAGACTGTTCTTCCACTTATAGGTGCGATTGCAGTTACGGCACACCCACGGCTTTTCGATGTCCGCATTGTAGATCATGTCAGCTGAATGTTCCAGCGACTCCTTGCGCATGCGCTTGTTCTGAACAAGAATACGATAGCGATTGTCATCGGTGTGCGACCAGTGCAAGTTCAGATTCTGTGCGTCGACATTGAGTGCCAGTTTGCTGGACAGCAGCGTCGAGTTAGCTGATGTCACATTCTGTGCCCCGCTAGCGCCACTGCCACCACCACTGCTGGTACTGGCAACCGCCGCCTTGGGTGCAGCGATTGTAGTTATGGTGGCCGGTATGGTGGGCAGCTTGATTTGCAGCGATTGACTAGTTGGCTGCAATTGCAAATGCTGCAAATGTTGCTGCTGCTCCAACAACAGTTGCTGCTGTTGTTGCGCACTGAGCACCAGTTTCGAGCCATTATTACCGCCACCGTTGTTTGCCTTTTGCTTCTCATTCGATTGCTTTGCATGTTTCTGTGAGGCAGCCGCAGTGGTCAATAGATCATCATCATCATCATCGTTGTCCATTAGATAACTATCCTCGAACTCTTCGTTCTCAATCTTGACGGCGTCATAGGTCCATGACAGTGGGCTCGCTAGCTTGAGATCATAATCAAATGTATTCTCATCCTCAATGGCCTCATTGCACACCGCCTCCTCATCCCCATTGAGCGACACGTTCTCGGGATTCTCGATCTTCACTATCACCTCGGTCATTGCATCATCAATGCTGTCCAGTTCAACGCCTGCAGCGGCCAGCGCCGCAGCCGATGCAGCATCAACGTTGCAGTTGCTCGTGCTGTTCTTTAGGCTGGCCGGGGTGATGCACGCGATGGTTGTACGTCCAATGCTACCGATGCGGGTAACAGTCTGCGTCTTTGGGTCCAGCACTGGGAGCCCGCTGCTGCTGCTGCTCTTCTCGCTAACAGTGTTGTTGTTGTTGTTGTTGTTATTATTGTGGCTGCTAGTCGTATTGCTGTTGTTGCTGGTGCCGCCGCTGCTGTTGTTAAGCGCTCTCTTTGCAACAGGCGTTGGGGGCGTGGACGCTGACGACGCTTTGATTGCATTGTTAGTGTTTTTAGCGGTGTTTGCGTTTGGCTTTTTGCTCGGAGTTAGTTTGTCTGAACGCAGTTTTAGTAAGTTAGTCGTTTTAGATGATGTTAGCAATGGATTTTTTTTTTAATTTATTATTTTTTTTTTGCGCATGAAAATAGAAATCGTATTACGAAATTTTAAGTTATTTTCAATATTGATCTATGTGTTCGAATAATTTAAGAAAACTAAAAACAATTATAAAGCAATAAAATGATATATTGGCAATTGATGCCACAGTGTGCACAGGGCCATTACAAAACAAAACGTAAATTGTAATGTAAAAATACGACTGTAAAAAGAAAACGAAACATTATTGAAACAAAAAGAATTATATTGCAAAATTGCAATCAAACAAGGCAAGAAAGAATGTAGCCTCGGCTTTGCCGAGTACATGATACCCAAGCAGATTGATCAAAAATGAATAATGGTATATAGATTCTGAAATATTACAGTATAACTGATCAAAAGACAAGTTAATAATCTGCTCGGGCTTATAACAATTACAAAAAATATGTAAACAATATATAAGCAAATAAAATGTAAAAAATCAACTGGAAAACTGTTGTAAATACCTGTAGACCCATCGCTCGTCTTGCCAATGATTGACTGATCCGCCAGCATTAGCCAGTTGCGCACACGTATACGAGATTCGCCACCATCGAGTTGTCCATTATCATCTGGAAAAACGTATATATAAACATGCGCATATTAGTTATATTCTTAAGGTATTTGTCTGATAAAAGAGAATGTGAATGTATTAAGTATGTGTGCCTAAAGAATGTTCCCTGCTTTTATTGTAATTTCTTTGTTCTCACGATACGATTTGATGATTTGTTATAAAACAATACATGTTGATATTATATATATAAATCATAATAATAATACTTACAAGCAGTACGCTACAACAGAAAATCAAATAAAATATGATGATAATCAAAGGAATAATAAAAATAATAGAGATGACGTTGATAATAATAATATAAAGAACGCACAGATCGTAAACGCAGCATAACAAACAACATTTTGTTTTTGCGTTTTATTACATGAATTTTTGTATATTTCTCACATTGAATGTAATTTCCTTTATAATTTACAAAAATGTTTACAAACGACGCATAGAAAAGAATTAAATATAAGGTATATAGATATATCATACATGTATATAGTTTGTATATAGATATATATATTTGTAAGCATATAGTGTCAACTATATGCAACTGTTATATCTTTAATGAGTATTTGTGTTCTTATTAAGTGTTTGCTTTCGTATTGACATAAGAAGTATTTAAATTTATTATTTTCACATTTTTTAAATGTTTAACAACATTTTCTATGTGTATCTTTTGCCAGTTTGAAACCAAAGATTGTTCAACAATATTGTAAATATGATATTTTTGTTTTTTTTTTTATCGAAAATTTAGAATTTTCACTTTTGCCTAAACTGTTGCTGTACGTTTTCTTTTTTTGTTTTTTATAAATTTTATTGCTTATTTTTGTTGTTTTTCTTCATTTTATAAAGAAGCGCTAAACTTAGCCCGACACCGCTTGAAAATATAACCAATCGTTTTCATTCTTAACTGAATATTAGCAAATATATAATTATAATTCGAGATTTTCTTGTTGTTTTTGTTGTTAACTTTTTAGTGCACAGTTTGACTGGCAATGGGTTTTTGTGTTTTTCATTTGTTTATCGCTGTTTCGCTGTGAATGTTTGCAGTTTCGTGTTTGTCTCTTATTGTTTATAAAATCATCTATGGAATGTATTTGCTTTGCGCAGTGTTTTAAACAAACATAGGTTTTAAATTGAAAACTAAAAATAAATTACGCATTACTAGCAAAAAAAGAACATAAAATAATAAAAATATTATATGCATATATGTCTGTGGTGGTAACATGCATATATGTATATATATATAATTAGAATATGTTTATAAATATTACAAATAAATAAGTGCATGTGACGTTTTGTGGCGGTGTTTTTGTTGTTATTTTACGTTGTGTTTTTGTTTCGTTTCCTTTTTTATTATTATTTACTGTTCTTTCGGTATGGGGAGGAATACTGGCCTGCCCCTGAACGTAGCTCAGCTACGCGCGCCTGTTCCTTGGTTTCCTGCCTTATTGTGGAACACAAAACTAAGTACCTGAGTTGAAATCTGTATCATTTTTTCACAAAAATTATATTATATCGAAATAATAAAAATAATAATCTTGACACGTTTTTTGTTGTTAGCTGACTCGCGACTTAAATTAAGGCCTAAAGCTACTTGATATGGCTTTACGATTGATTATAGTAATATAATTGTGTGATTGTTTGTAATATGATTAAACTCCTCTCTGTCTTTCTCGTTTACTTATTCTTCTTTTACTTTCAATTTCTTCAAAAGGCACTTTTTAACTTGACTAAACCGCATTTCATAAAAAAATCGATATAATTTTGAGCACAGTTTTAAAGCCATAAGACTAACACATTGTTATTAATATTGTTTTTGTTGTTGAGGTAACTTGTTGTTTTGTCATCGCATATCTGTAACTTTAACTGTCTGTAATTGTCTGACTTTAGGTATCTTCTGATTTATAGTTTGGCACTGAAATCGTTGAAATTATACATTATCTTCGTATATGTATATTTAAAGTGTCTCTACTAATATCTTAATATGCTCTGAGTTTGAAAAGCTTTACGAAAAACTATCTATCCACTGAGTTGACTGCTCGCACCGCGTTCGCTTTTTACTACACTACATAAGCCCTAGCGTAATATCCATAGCTAATTCTAGGCTCTACACGCTAAACCTAACCTACTTCTGTTTCATTGTACAATTTGTGTCTTTTATTTGTTGATGTTTTTTTTTTTTTGCTTGTTGATTTTGTAACTTGTGGAATGCTGCAACTTTATTAGTTTGTTGGTTAATTGTGTAAAATCATTTTACTGATCACTTTGCTGTTTAAATAACAAAATTTTTTTTCAAAAAAAATTTTTGTTTGTGCACTTTTTTTGTGAGTGGAGTTTTTTTTTGTTAAAAAATTAATAACAATAACAAAAAATTATCATGAAAAAATGGCTAAACTTGTTTTGTGCTTTGCAACAAATTGTTTTGTTTTCTGTTTTTTTTTTTCGAAAATTTTCACAATTTTCCGTGTTTTCTTAGAATTATTAGCTTTTCGTTTTTGTTTTGTTTTTCCCTTTTCTTTTTGTGTTTTTCGTTTTGTCTTTAAATATTAATTTGGCACACTGATTCCGTATTCCGTAAAAGAAACCCCGAGAGCTTGGTGTGTGGGTGTGTGTTTTGTAGTTGTTGTTGTTTTTTTTTCTTTTGTTTTTTAGTAGTTTTCCTTGCTTGTTTAGTTTTTAGTTGTAGTTTAATTTACGTTTCCTTGCTGCTGTTTAAATCCCTGATATATAGTTTTTTCCATATAATAACTGTTCCAACTTTAACGATCCGACTCCGCATCCAACTCATGAAAAATGCGTATGCAGCTCGGGCACACTGGCCAGCGCTGCGGCCGCTGCTGCTGCCGCCACTGCAGCCGCTGTGCTGCCAGCACCCGCCTCGGTGTCCACGCCACCGGCAACGCTACCACCACCAAGACTACCAATGCCTGCCAGGCCACTGATAAAACTTTTGTCGTCTTCCAGCTTAAACTTCTCCTTATGCATCCGCTCCATGTGGCGGCCAATGTGCATCTTCTGCTTGGCGCGATACACGCAGAACGGACACTGGAACTGGGGCTCCTTGCCGCACTCCCATTTCTGGTGATTACGCAACGACGACTTCAACTTGTAGACGCGTCCGCAGACGGGACAGGGGTGTCCAGCACCACCAACACTATCATTGTTGTTGCCAGCGCCAGGTACCAGAGTGACAGTGAGATTTCCGGTCGAGCCGCTGCCGCCATTCCCGCCAGAGCTGCTGCCGCCGCTGCTAGTGCCACCGCCGCCTCCTGTTGAGCTGCCACTAATGAGATTATTCATGGCGCTGATGGTACTCAGTATATTGATATGAGATAATCCAGCCGCGCCACCGACATCCGCAAAGGCTACAGCACCGCTTAACGTGGCCGGATAATCGCTGCTGTTATTGCCATTTCCGCCGCCGCCAGCTCCAACGCTCGAGCCAAGATTCTCCTCACCATAGCTCATGTCGGTGCTGTTATTGGAGCCAGCGACTGCTGCCGCCGTCGCCGCTGCCTGTTTTTCAGCGACGGCCTTAAGCATCAGCGCAGTGGCTTCCTCCTCGGACAGGTGCTTCAGCTTACCACCTCCTGGGTAGATCTTGTGCTGTTTTTCACTGCTATTGCGTGGCGTTGATGTGGCGCCCGGCTCAATCTTCAGACTAATGCAATTTGTGGGCGATTTTCGATCAACAGCATCTGATGCTGATGTCGTCGCAGCGGCTGCACTAGCAACGGGCTTGCTGCCAGCTATAGTCAGTTGTTTGTCCAGCGAAAGATCGGTGGGAAAGACCAGCGGTTGGATACCCTCGCGCAGTGTCACCAGCGGCATGGCCAGCCTTGCGTTCCACTCGTTCCAGGTGAGACCCGCAATGCGCGTAATACTCAAATCTGATTTGTAGTTTAATATTTTTGTATTTTCGAATTTTCGTTTATCGTTTTTTATATATTATTGTTTATTTTGTGTTGTTGTTGTTGTTGTTGTTGGTGCAAATATTTTGTAGTTGTTGTTGTTGGTTTTGTGTGGACAGGAGGTTGATCAGCCATACAACATATGAAAATAAAACGAGAAAAGAAAAAAAAACAAAAGAAAAGAAGAACGAAAATCAATAGCATTACTTTTGAGACTGGACACAGTGCAACGCAATGTTTAAAAAAAAACGAACGAAAAAGAGGGAAAACATCATAATTCGTAACAGAACTTAACATTAACAATAGAGAAAAATAGAAAAAAAGGGTTTCTAACGGTTCTGTTAAGCCAACGCCAAAAAAAAAACGTTAAAGATTGTATTAAACGATAAAATGTTTATGCATGACACATTAGTGATAGGAATAAATGATAAATGTGAACAAACGAATTAATCAAAAAATCAATATTATTAGTTAAGCAGCGGAGCCTAATTAACAGTAAAATTTAAGAAGCATTAGACTTAGGCATGATCACTCGAAATACATAAAGAGGGTATATACAATAAGAACTGTGAAATATCGGGTAGAAGGGAGGTACATACAGATAACATAAATATTGGGCAGGTAAACGAAAACGCTTTCATCGAAAGCAAAATTAACGCCAATTAGTGCGGGGTGTATAAACGTATTTATTAAACATTTTAATTTTAAAAAATCATAAAAAAAAATAATAATAATCAAGAAAGGAGCAGCTAACTACGGTGTTTCCGCAGTTCATTAACATTTGCAGAGAGTAAAAAAATTGATAATCATTTGCATTATTTTTTGAAAATTTCAAATCAAACTCAACATTAAAAAAACAATAAATGTAAATACGTTTAACAAAACTTTCCCCTATCTCAATACCCTCTGCATTGTTTTCAAAAGTATATGTAACGTATTTTTTTTGGCTTAGTACGCAGCAGCTGGATAAACAACACACACACACACGGGCGGGCGGGGAAAAGGTTTGGCAATTTGCTGGTTATTATTATTATTCTTTTTTTTTTTTGATAATTTTAGTGGCATATACAGAAAACAATTACTTAATAGTTAGGTACTTATATAGAGCTTGCATTTGCATTTAAGTCCAGAGGAGGTTCGAAATATGCATGTCCAGATCGCACCTAGAAAAAGAGAAATATATTAATGGTAATGTCAACTTGAGAGTGCTGCCGTAAGCAAAGTGTAAGGAATCTTGCGGCTGGAGAGTGTATTGCAACGTCTACCTGTGAAAAAGAGAAATATATTAGTAGAGGTCAGAAGCAAAAGGGGAATATATTTCAGAAGTAAATGAAACAAACCATGTGTTTTTTTTTTTTGATTTATTTTTTTACGTTTATTTTACAACTATTTTCAAAATATATGATTTCTATGTATATATTTATATAATATGTATACATAATAAATGTTTAGCAATGAATTAAAAGTTGTACACACAAGTTTATGTAAAATTTCATAATTGAATAAACCGGTTTTTTTGTATTTTTTTACTTTTTAATTTTGCGAAAATATATGTATATGCGTAAAAAGTTTCCATCTTTCGTTTCGTCATATACAATTATCAATTTTACTAAGTTCTCAAGTTTCTCTTAATTTCGATATAGATGTAATTTAAGATCTCCAACAGTTTTGATTGCAATACTACACAGACTGTGGATATCGTTTTGAAACTTGTTTTCAATGCTTGCGTCAATTTCTGTAAAATATTTTCACTACAGTTTTATTTTTTATGTTTTGTTTTTGTTTTACACTATCTGACAACTTTATGAACAAGAAGCCTCAAAGCCAGACAATTTTTATGCATCAATTTTTTCTATTTTCCTTGGTGTTTTGTAACTTAAATACATCGAAATAGTTTGTAATATTGTTTTACACAATCGAAAAAATGTACAATGTGCTTTTTAACATTGTTTCAAAAATTCTCTTAAATACTTAGAAGTTTTCATTTGAAATTGTGTTGAAATTATTTCATCAAACATTATGTATAAGATTTGCTAGGTACTGTACTTTCTGCGAAGACAATTAGATGTTATGCATTACGTTAATATATTTGAAGTGTATTTAAAGTTAAACTTATTGAAATCTAAACTAGTTTTTTTTTCTGTTTTTTTTTTTTAATTTTTTTTATTTAAACATAATTCTTTGTGTTATTTCCATGAAAATACTTGCACATGATTCTTGTAGATTTTTTCTTTAAAGTTTTGTGTATTATTTTCATTGATTTTCCAAACTGGTAAACGTAATTTTAAAAATTACTCAATCATAATGAAAACTATACGTGAAGACATAAATTAAAGCCCAATTAAACGAACAATAAGCAAATTTGTGAAATGTTGATGTAACCATGATAAAAGAAACATATTTTGTTTTAGTTTAGTTTAAACTTAAGCAAATAATCAACAACTAAGCAATCTGCATCGATTATCAAAACGATGCTCGAGAAGGATCAAAAATAATATGTATATGTATGTGTATAATCAAAAGTAAAGGTCAGAAGTAAGGAGTGATAATAATAATAATATAATAATGAAAACTGGTTTATCTATTCCTAATGAATTAATTATTTTTGTTTTGCATTTGTTACTGATTTTCTTTGTGGTTTTTTTTTTTTATTTTGTGGTACTCACGACTGCGCTTAGATCTTACGTCCCCGTTTGCTCTCCAGCTGCGGCTTTTCGGGATGATGTTTGCGTACATGCACACCTAGATTTCCACGCTGCTTAGCCTTGTAGGTGCAGTAAGGACACGGATGACACGGCTCCTTACCACCGCACTCGACATTCTCGTGGCGACGCAGCGTTGACTTCCAGCGATATTTCTTGCCACAATGCCGGCACACGTATCGCGACTCTGGATCATCGCATGGTCCCATCGATGAGTCACTCAGCGAGAGCTCATAGGTCATGCCGCTGGGGTCACCACCAGCATCGGATTCTTCCTTCATGGGCCGTGTGGTGAGAATGGTGTAGCTCTTGCTCGAATCATGCACACCCAGCTCTTCGGGTATTATAGTCTCAACACCATCATCATCTTCGGCCTGCAACTGAATGTGATGATGCTGCTGATGCTGTTGATCTTGCGGATCCTGATGCTCTTCTTCCTCCTCCTCCTGCTGGACCACAGTTGCTTGATGAATGTGATGTGTCTGCAGTTGAGAGGCGTGTATGTGATGGGTATGTGTCTGCTGCTCATGCTGATGCACCTGCAGCTCTTGCGGCTCATGTTCAATAGTCGTTATATGCGTCTCGCCGCCAGATGTCTGCATGTGCTCTGTAATCTCGGAAGGCGCAAATCCAATACCAATTTTGGTGCCATCCGGCAGTTCAATATCATCGATTTCCGCATACTTAACCAAATCGCTTATAATCGCTGCCGATGCATTGGGATTGTTCAAATCGATTTCACTAATCTCATACTTGGTACCATCGGCGAGTTCGTGATGCTGATGCGGTATGGCCTCGTGGGTCTCGACAATCTGCAGATTGCTCGACGCGGGCACCGTGATCATCTTGCCACGCGAATAACGAATGCGTGAAGCAATGTTCGATTTCTGATCGCTGATTTGCAAATTACGCAGACCCACCAAATTTATAGTCTGTCCGGGATGGGCGGTGATTATGCTTTGTACTTGCTGAGCACCAGGATGCAATTGCTGATGGTGTTGCTGCGGATGCTGTTGGTGCTGTTGTTGTTGTTGTTGTTGCTGCTGCTGCTGCTGCTGCTGCTGTTGGTGATGATGATGATGAAGGTGTGAGCTTTGTGGCACCTCCTCAATGTGCAACTGTTGATGTTGCTGTTGTTGTTGCTGTTGCTGATGCTGATGATGATGCTGTTGCTGTTGCTGCTGTAACTGTTGCTGAGGCTGGAGTTGTGTCTCTTGCGGCACATGTTGTATTATGTGGTGCGGTTGTATAATGGTTGTTGTGCCGCTGCTAGTGCTACCGCTATGTGTCGCAATTGTCGTAGAAGTCGGGATGATTTTCTTAATGTTGATAAGCTCTGTAAGTTAATAAATAACTGTAGATTAGTACAAATTCTAAAAGCTTAAAATTCCAAAATATTTAAGTAATACTACTTAATATTCCAATTTTACTCACCGCATTCGGTCGAGGGCAATTTGATGGGCGTGTTTGTGAGGGTTGTCAATGTGGGCTTAACATCGGCGCTGTGCGCTGCAGCGCTCAGCAGTTCGGTGATCGTTTGGGTGGGTTGTCCGGCAGGACCGGTGACAGTGACGGCTGCCGTTTGTTCCTCATCGCCGCCCAACTTGGCGGCCGTTATGTTACCCAGCTTTTTGACATGCAGCACGAAACCGTCCTTATTCTGGGTGATGACAATATCGTTGCTCTCCAGCAGGCAATCGTCCAGTTCGAATTCATCGGGTGTGCTCTCCGTTTGTTCAGCTTTGTCCTGCTTGGCTGTTATGAAGAAATCGCAAGAATGGGATGGAAGGGAGAGAAGAGAGAAAGAGGCGAGGCAGCAAAAAAAGATTAATTATTAATTGTTGTTCATACTTCTTACAAGATTACCGCTTCACTTATTTGTAGGACCCTCTTTTCATTTTTACTTGTTCTTTCTGCTCAGCTCATAAACGTGTCCTGTTTTCATTCGACTTGACAAAAACAAGCAAACAAACTTGCGCTGCTTAACCTAGTATTAAATATGTATAAAATATCACTCGCTTTTTCCTCTGTGCTTTGTTTTTATATCATTTTTGTGTTTGTATCTAAAACTAAAATTAAGACACCAAAGCCGAAAGGAGTAAAAAGGGGAACATAACAAAAATAAACAAAAATTTTATAATTTACTAGTTTAAAGTCCGTGCCCCGAAAATAGATCAGCTTAATTAATTTAAAAAAGGTGTTCTTCTTAATTACTAAAATATTCAATAACGACACAGTTCAATTTTGTTGCAAAAGGCAGTTTTTATTAACAATTTGTTATGGTTTGGATTGCATTAGCAAGTTGAATTTGATTACTAATAACAGCAGCAGCAACAGGCTGTGTCGCACAGATCTTTTAACTTACCTGTTACTCGTAAACACTTTTATACACAACACAAACATAATTGAGATCACATCACAACAGAAAAACTCTGCTTCGTCCTCAGACCAACTTGCCACGCGACTCAAAAAGACCGCGAGCCGTTGCCAGGCCACTTGATTGATCGGGATGTTGCGTCCTCATGTGCATGTTGAGGCTGTGCTTGTAGCGTGCCACATAGTGACAATGCTGGCACTGTTCCGTAGGCAATCTGCCACACTCAAAGCGCAAGTGACGCCAGAGGTTCTTTTTGTACGTGTAGGCCTTGTCGCAACGCGGACAGGTATGCACACTAGCCTGCGTTGGCGCCTCGGTGGGACTCTGTTGTTGCTGCAACGTGATTGCTATCTTGTTTAGCGAAGTCACCGATTTCACAGATAGTGTCCAGTTGTTCTCTAAAACATGATAACAAAGAAAGGAAATAGGTTAAAATATGCACACAAAGAGTAAAAAAAAAAACTAAAAAGAAATAAAACAAATACGGTACAGTTGATGATGATAATGATTTATGTGATTTGACTTTAGCTAGAGATTGAGGCAGAAAGAAATCAATAAGAGTATTAAGTATATAGTTATTTAGTATATATTTAACTACCAGGCAACCATGTGGCGGTAGGCAGAGGCGATAGAGTAGAATAATTGGGCAGGCGAGTCAATACTGAAAAGCTTACAGAGAGTCAAAGAAATAACTAACTAAAAGAAATTAACTAAAGATACAATTAAAACTAAAGCTAAACTAAACTAAACGCAACTTAGGGAATTCTTGAAGTCTTACCAGCGCACACTGAATACCATTTTGATAAAAAACACTTTAAGTAAAGCGCTTTAAACTATTTTCCCTTAGAAGAGCACTTAACGGGCGCTAAGACTCGCTGCGAATAACAGATTTAATGTTCAACTTAACATAGTTGCAGGTAGTACCGTCTACTATGCACATAACGGTAGCAATTGCAATCGACAATCGACCTGACTGTTAACTTAAATCATTAACTTAACATAAAGCTTCAACTTAAATTCTGGCCCGACCTCTTGAGATCTGTAAAAATAGAAAGAAATATAATTTGATTAGATCATAGGTTTCCTTTGTTTACCTTAGCATTATTCCCAACCGATTAACTTCAATAAAAACAATCAATATTTTGTTTTTGTTTCTTTTTTTGGGGTTTCAACATTTCAATATCAATCTTTATTACGTTTTTTGTTTTGTTTTTGCTTGTTACCACTTGCATCAAATTCTAACATGTTGTATATATAAACAATGCATATAATGCCTTTTCTTAGTTCATTTTGCAGAAATAGCAATTTTTCTGCATGTTGTTGATGTTCTTCTTGTTCTTTGCATTGTTTATAAAAACAGAATCTCAAATGTTCTTTACATATTTTGACAACATTATTAGTTTAATGCTACACTTGTTGTTGTTATTAATTATCATTATTACAATTATTAATAATATTAATTGTTTGTTTGTTTGTTGTTGTTCTTTCTTTCTTTTCATCTTCTTCTTCTTGTTGTTGTTCTTTAAGGTACTAACAATATCAGCTTCGTCAATGTAAGTTTTTTTGCTTTTATATAAATTTGTTTCATAACTTGTTTCGCCTTTTCCGTTGTTTTCTTTAACAATAAATATATGTATATGTATTGTATATATCTATATATATATATATATTATATATATATATATTTATATAAACACTTTTTTATTTCAATTTTCTTGTTCTTTTTAATATTACGCTACAAAAAATAAACAACATTCGTTTGTTACAAATACATTTTTTCTTCCTTTCGGTTCTGTTATTTATTGTTTTATATGTCTGCTCTTTTGGTTTGACTTTCGATATATATATATAATATATATATATATATATATACACATATATATGTATGTATAATATTCTTTATATGGCAATTTTGTTCCAAATACACTTTTACTAAAACTTGTTCTGGGTTTTGTTCATTTTCTTCTTGTTATGTATTTTTTTACGTTTTTACTTTTATGTATATGTCCTTGTATATATGTATGTATATATGTATGTGTTGTTGTATATATATTTTTTGGTTGGTTTCTTTGGAGTATATTTTGTAACTTATGCTTTAGGCTAACATTTTTTATTTGTTTTTCCATTCTTTTTTTTTTAATATTTAAACTATTTTATAAATATTAATTAACAATAACAAGTTAAAACTTAGTTGTTAAATTAATGAACAAAAATCAAAGAGAATTGTATATCAGTAGAGGTGTGTGTTGTCGTGTGTATGTATGTATTTCGGTGTATGCGTGTGTTTGTGTGTATTAAAAACAATGCAACAAAATAAAAATAAAACATTTTATGTTTCGTTTTCTTCTTCTTTAACTCTGGCTTTTAAAATTAGTCTAAGCTTTAACAGCGCAACAAACAAAGAAATTAATAATAATAATTTAGCTACGCGCAACAGAAACCTTAGTTTATTAGTTTAACAAATTATTTAAGCTTAAGCTACATAAAAATATATTATTAATTTTTTATCAACAAATTTTAACTAATTTCATTAGCCAAACAAATTTAGCAATTTGTCTTGTGCTCAGCGTTTTTGTTTTAATTATTTATTGTTTTTTTTTTTTTTTTTGTTTTATATTTTTAACAATTATTTTGGTACTTTTCAATTGACACAAATTGGAAAGCACAAAACAAATTGCAAACGAAAGTTCATTGGGCTAATTTTTTTAACTTGGCAAATTAACAAACAAATTGACTTGAATCAATTGTTGAATAGTCATGAAAATTTGCAATGGCTTTTGTTATGTATTGGATTTTTTAGAATTTTTTTTTGTTTTTGTTTTTTTGATATTTTACTAAGTTTTTGCTAAGTATAACTTGTCTTGTTTCAATTCGAGTTTCAACTGTTTTTATCCTATTGCTGATTAATAGCCCGACTGATGTTCACGTTACCGCAATATGCACTAATGTTTTATTTATTGCACAATTGAATATTTCACTTCTCTTATTAAAGAACACGCATTATTTCGGCTACTTCAACATCAGATCTTCCAAGTGTATCATTTTATTGTTTATTGTACTGTCGTATGTTTTGAACTATTGACTACAACAATAAAACAAAATTTCAACATGCAACAAGCAAATAAAACTTTAAGAAAAAAAACAAAAACAATGAAAGGAAAACAAAATGTTAATGTTTGGACCTAACTAATACACATGCAATTATATATATATATATATATTAAAATATATATATATATATACCACTGTGTATAACTTGTATATATAAGTGTTTTTAGTTGCACTATAACTGCCTGCCTTAGTTTTTTCGTTTCCCATCTCTTCTCTTTATATATATGTATCCAATTATGTATATATCATATATATATGTATATATTAATATGTATAATTTCAATAATTTATTACATTTAAATTGGTTTAATGGCACTCTTAGCGTTTTTTTCTTTTTCTTTTTCATTTCATGCACAGTAATTTTATCAACTATGTTGTTGTTCTCGTTAAATACAATATCTTTTTTGTTTGCAAATATTAACAAAATGTCAGTTAAATAAAGAATTTGAGGGTCTGTGGTATTGATATTGGTTTAGTCGGAACTATTGCACTATATATATTCCGCATAACTCATGAGTATATATACATATATATGCGAGTGAGTGTGTGTTTGTTGTTTGTTCGCTTCGATCTCTTGCTGAGGGCAGCATTGAATTGTAATTTCATTTCTTTATGGCTGAGTTGAATTTTCAAATACGTTCTATTAAATCTTAAATTGATCTTTGTTTCTTTTCTATGGCGGAGTTCTCTAGTTACTTAATGGCACATGTGTTCTACACAACAAGTCCCATGCTGCCCTTAATTCTCTTTATCACTCTGTATCTCATTTCTCCCTTCTTTCTTTTACACACAAACACTCCAGTTACAAAAAGTGACTTTTTTGTAATAACATTTGCAACAACAGACAACAAATTTGCTAACATAGCATATTGTATTATAATAGATGAGTGTTATTAGTGTGTTTATGTGTGTGTTGTGTGTGTGTATGTGTGTGTGTGTGTATGTGTGTGTTTGTGTAAACTTTTGTTCTTTGAACCAACAAATCGTTTGGCCTCATTGTTTCTTTGTCTATTACTAACTAAAAAATCTCTCACGTTTTCTAGCTGCAATTCTGGTTGCATTTAATCAATAACAATTTTCGCAATACCCTTGCAGAAAGTATTATCCGTTATGTTTTAGAATTACTATTATTCTTTCGAATTCGGTTTGATATACATATAGTGAATATGGCACAATTGGTCGGAAAATTAGAATTGAAGTAGGTTAAAAAACAGATAGATAGATGCATGTATAGCTGCCAATTTAGCTTGTTATACTTGCAAGGGTATTTCGACTTCGGCATGCCGAAGATTATCGCTCTCTATTTGCTTTTCTCTTCCTTTTGTTTTACTTTGTTTTATAACAAACATTCACATTTGAATTATATATGTATGTGTGGGTGTATATATATATATATATCTGTATGCATCGTATGTATGATTTAGCTCAAATTGCAACATATAACATGTATATATATTTATGTATATAACGGTAATAAATATATGTATAACATAACATACATATACGCATATAGTATATACATACATATGCTTTGTATTTTTTCGGTAATTGGTTTAGTTCTATTTAGTTTCGGTTTAGTTGTTCTTGGTGTTCTGTTTGTTGTTGGCTTTTAGCTTCTCTTGTTGTTGATGTTGTATTGTTATTGTTATTGTTTAATATATGTAATTATGTTAGAATAATCATAATTTCATTTTTCTGTTTTGTTCTGCTTGCAATACAATATTAGAAATATATATAGATATATATTTGGCAACAAATAAACACAGTACGTTTTGTTATATGTATTTTGCTTCTCAGTGTTCAGTTATATAATTGCATATATATATATATATATATACATATATGTATATATATATTATGCATTTCTCTCTATATATATATTATTCTATGCTCGTTATTGTTATTGTTATTATAAATATTATTATTATTATTTACTCTCCCTTTTTTTTGTTTTGTTTCTTTTGTTAATTTCACTAAGTTGCTCGCTTTGTTTTGCACTTTGACTAATATTACGTAGTTTTGGTTAGTTTGACTAAAATGTTGTTGCTCTTAGCTTCCTTGCGTCTCTTTATCGTGTGTGTGTACTCTTTTTCTCTTTGCTGCTCCTCTCACTTCTGCATCTGTTACGGCCTCTTACAATTTTCTACTAGCTCCTCATCTCATTCTTTCGTTTTTTTTTTTTTTGATTTTTCAGATTTTTTTTTCTGTTTGTAATTTTACTAAAATTCTATAAAACGTTGCACTGACTGCAGCTATACATATGTATATATGTATATAGATGTATATATATCTTGTTGTCTAGCTTGTTAAATATTATATAATAGCTACGCTCTTTTCATGTTGTTCTTCTCCTCCATCTCCATCTCCTTGGTGATCTTCCTAGCTTTTTGTTTTCTTTAACTAATTCTGTTTGTAATGCTCAGTTGTCAACAATAATTCTCAACTTGTTCTTGTTCATACAATATTATCATAATATGTATAGATATATATATATATTGGTGTATATATACGGTATATATATATATGGGCTTGTTTTGTTTTTAAGTTGTTTTTATAAATGATGTGGCATCCAATAAATTCGTTTTGTTGTTGTTATTTGTAATTTGTAATTGTTCTTGGTTTAGCTACTTGTTCTCTCTATATATGGTACTATATGTATCTATGCATGTTTGTCTAGATCTTCTCATTTGTGTAGCTGTATGTAGGTAAGGTCTAGGTGTGTGTGTGTGTGTGTGTTGTTCTTGTTGTTGTTGTTCTGGTTACTGTTGTTATTGTTGTTGTGGTTGTTTACTTCTCTTACAGTTTTGCAAATATGTTTTACATTTCAATTTCTTTGATCATACTTTGAATTCTGCTCTCAACATATGGTTGCACTTTTCCTATGCGGATAACGCTTATTCTATTTGATTTTAAAGAAAACATTATCTCATAAGTAATATTTGACACAGACACCGGACTCAAGGTGCCGCTTTAGGTGGGAGCTTTGTGAAAATGCTTTGCCGCACATCAGACAGCGAAATTTTTTCTGTCCACCACATTCATATCTAGACAGGAGACGAGAACATTACGAAAATCATAATAGAATATTAGATAAAGACATTGGGTAGCACAACAGGACAGACATAATGTCAGACGAAAAACAAAATACACGCATATCGAATCAGTTTTAAGTGTGTATATGGGAATAACTCACCTGATATGTCGTTGCAATGAGCTGGCATCCTTGTAGCTCTTCAGGCAATTGAATCTGGGGCATTGGTAGCGTCCATCTGGATTTATGAACTTGAATAAATCCGAAAACTTCAGCTCGTACCAATAATCACGGATCAGTGAATGCGCCGCCGTACTGGATGGTGGGGGCGTTTGGCTGGAGTTGGAGGCGTAGCTGCTGGGCGCTACAATAACAACAGAAACGATAGAAATCAAAGAAAAGATACAAAAAAAAAAAGAAAACATATGGATAAAACTTTGGATCAGACACAATAGAGAGAGGCAAAGAGAGGTAGATAGATAGAAAAAGTGTGTTGACTTTACATAAACCTAAACAACTTGCGCCTTCGCAACACTCTCGACTTGCTCTTAAGAGTTATGAAAAAAAAGTAACAAGATCTTTAGTTAAAATAACTTGATATTAATTTTGTTTTGCCTTTTTTTTTTGTAATTTGCAGTTAAGAATTTTGTGAAATAAGAAATAAAAATTATAATTCTTTTTATATAGTATAAAATTTGTATAATAAAAATGTGATATTTACAGTTAGTGTGTGGTATGCAACAGTTTAAAGTGTTCAATTTGCTTTTTGTTGTTGTTCTTGATCTTGCTGATGGTGATGTTGTTGTTGTTGTTGTTGTTTTTGGTGGTGGTGGTTGTTGTTGTTTTGGTGTATTATCGATGAAGCATATGAGGCTGAGGCTGAGCTGATGCGAATGCAGTTGCAGTTGCAGTTGCAGAGGATGATGATAAGAGGCAGCTGCTTAGGCTTATTTATAGAGGATGCTTGCGATACTTTTAATGAGGCGCTGTGAAAATTGATGATGCGATTTGTCTGATTGATTTTGGGATTTTTGAGTTTTTTTTAGAATGGTTGCTGCTGTAATGAAACATGTTTAGTAATAGCATAAGAGATGTCAAAGGCAAATGCAACCCACAAGCTATAGAATTAAATCAGATATTGTATAACAATTTCATTTTGTTACAATTTTATTCAGTTACAAAAATAGCAGTATATATATATATGTATGTATATGTGTATAGTTTATAAAAAATACTTAATTATGCTCTTTGACAATGTGTGTATAAAAATAGTTTGTTTTTTTTTTGGTATTTTTTTTTTTTTAGTTTTTAAGAAAATATAGTTGTGTAAGTATTGGTTGTGTATGTATATGATAACTTATAAGTATAACTAAATATGAATTTTAGTTGGACATTCTGGAATAGTGTGTGTTGCTTGAGTCTGTCTGATTACTGTCACAGATTATTTTTTGGAAATTTCGACATGATATGAATATCAAAATGTATTTGTAAACGAATAAGTTAATTCGAATCATTTAAAAAACATTCGAGTCTCTGAAAGAATTAAATTAGAATTAGTTCTCACTTGTCACATTATTCCAAAATCTAGTTTACAATATGCTTATAATTTAAAATCATGTATGTATGTTAGTTAACGTGTGTGTGTGTGTGTTTGCTTAGCGTATAATCTCTTCATATCAACTTGAAACTGTATAAATTTTAAACTTGAACTAAGCTTTTAGGTATTAACTGTAAAAGCCAAGTATTCACAACTGGTTCAGTTCTCAACTGGGCAAAAATCACATATCGCACATATCGCTCAATCATATGCCATATAAGTGTATTTTATTCCACCAGTCTCTACCTCACCTGAGCTGAGCTCTCAGCTGGCTGGCTGTATGTAGGTCTTCTTTTAGTATAAAAAATATCTTTATATATATTTGAACTATTTGTATTTGCTGTATGTGTTTGTTTGTTTGTTTGTTGTTGTTGTTTAAAATTGTACTGTTGGTTGCATTCATTTGTATTTGTTGAGATCGCTTTGTTGCATGGCTAATCGCACGTCTTAAGAATATACCTAATATCTATGCTTTAACTTTTACTCTAAGCTAGCAAGGAACTTACATTTTACAGCTCTTCAACTAAGCTACGCAGAATTTCGGTTTTTTTTTTTTTTGTTTTTTTTGTTTAACCATTTAAATTTCATTGACTTTTTAGTTTGGCGTTGCCGTACTTAACTAAACTATATATGTTTTTTTTTTTTTACTTAGGAATGTGATTGTTACAAAAGTGTGCCTCTTAAGTGCAACCCACCCCATAATACGTTTTAGAACTGTTACTACTCCAAGTAGTCTAGTAAAATATCTATAACTGCTTTGCTTTAAAATGCATTTGACTTAGTTTCGGTTACATTTCTTTGGACTTTGCGCTTAGAGTACTAAAAAAATATCTTTAAAATAGATTTTAAAATTAATCTTAAGAATCATTTTCAACTTAAGACTAACAAATGAGTAAATTTAAGAATGTTTTTGGCTCTTTTCCTGGAGCTGCAACGCACAAATGAACAACATAAACAAAAAAAACATTGCTGCACATAAAACTTAATTCAAATGTGAGCCAAAAGTCGCAATTTCTTCTTTTTTTTTTTGGTTAAGTTTTCGGCATACAATTTGCATAGATTACACCAATTTATGCAAATCACATACACAGAAAATTTTTGCAGCCCACAAAGTGAAAGTTTAAATATGCAAAAAAAAAACGTAAGCAAAATGAAAACAAAAACGAAACACATACGACAACAAAATAAACATAAATTTCAGCAAGTGTGCGCTGCTACATAAATGTTGTTTAAGTAGATACGATTTGTGCGTTGCGTTGTCCAGTACTTTAAAAAATATAGTTGACGACATGGCGTAGCGAGAAAGAGATCATTTGCGATAGCCTTGCAGTGGATTGGAGATAAAAATCGAAAACGGAAAAGGTAAATCATATTTCGGACAGCCCTATAGGCTTGGTATTTTACAGATTCTTGTTCTATGTTCCATAGAATGTAATGGAATATGCAAAGATTTGTAATTCTCGATCTCGATTAACTGCAAAGTTATACGAACAACGGCAAGGCCGTAATTTAGTTACTCCTTCGCGATTCTTCTCCTCCAGTTCTCTTTAAGCAACTGGTCTTATGCTGTTTCCCATTTGGTTTGTATGCTGGCTGCCTGCATTTGAAATGCCAGCGGCAGAAATTCCTTTTTCATTTTGGCAAAATGAGTTTTAATGTGCTTGGTCAGATTGTCACTGCGCTTGGCCGCATAATTGCAGCTGGGGCACTGAAAGATCGGACGTTCCGTTGTGAAGCGGCACTCGAAGCGACGATGACGACTGAGACTCTTTCGGGTCTTGTAGGACTTGCCGCATTGATCGCACGCATGTTGATACCAGGTGAGTACGAAATCTGTAAGATATTTGTTGAGCCCAACGTGGGGGGGAGGCAACACACACACGATGAGGAAGAAAGAGTGAGAGAGAACAGCACACAACAACACAAATGTGAATGAAGCAGTAGTGTGCGGGCGTGTGTGTGTGTTCGAAGTGTATTGATGAATTTGGGTGTTACATATAGAATGATGTTAAGTTCGAATATCTGATGAATGAAATTTGACTGATATCTTAAACTATGTATAATTATTCAATTTTCTTTTCTTTTCCCTTTTTTTTTTTTTGAGCAAGTCAGACTACAAAAAAATAAGCATAAAACTTAAGACAAAAAAAGGTAAAATATCAAATATAAATTTATATACATATACATACAAATATGCATTCCACATAAAGCTTAAAAATATTTGACGGGTAACATAAAAAAAGTAATAATAATAACATGAAAATAATTTGGTAAGAAAAAACATGTTTTGCTTATAGATAGTTTAAGTCAGGCCCACAAAAAAAATATATAATATTATATTTAGAGAGACCCACAAAGAGCGCGAAAACTCAGCCAATGTTCCATATTGTCATACAGAAATTGGCTTTGTTTTTCGAAGAGACTGTGTAAGAAAAACATCGAGTGTTAAAAAATTTATTATTTGTTTTGAAAAAGACACACAAATACAATAAGTATATATAGATAGTATAAAATATATTAAACTAAATCTTGTGAGTATAGCGCAAGTAGGACAAGACACAAAAGCACAAGACGAAACACGCACGTACACACACACACACACACACATACAGATACGTACACAAGGCGCAAACCGGTTGAGAATTTCATGTTTGTGTTGCATACAGTTAAGCGCTCTATAGGCATGCTTTAACAACTTGTGTGTGTATGTGTATGTGTGTGTGTGTGTGTGCGTTAGCATGTTTAAGTATATGTGTGTGTGTGGGTATACGTGTTGTTGTTTATTTTGTTTGTGCGGCTAGAACAAGTAGAACCCATTAACTATATAAATATATATTTGTTTATATATAGAGAGAGGTAAAGAGACTCGAGGAATAGACACAGACAGAATAAATACTATGAATAAAGATATAGTATATAGTATATATAAAGTATATATGTTTATATAGTAGAGTATTTGAGTGAGACAGACTTATTGATGTTGTACTGGTACGATATACGGTTTGTATACGGTTTACAGATAGACTGATAGCTGGGTACTGGTTAGAGAATTCCTAGAACTGCAGCCAGTACCAAGTAGTAGGTAGTAGTAGGTAGAGTAGAAGAGTTTATCTAAAAGAAATTTAGTAATAAAAATAGGTTAGTGAAATTCTCTGTACAACAAATCTTTGTCACTTTTTCAGCATACTTCTTTTTTTTACAGCAAAAACAAAACACGCAAAACAAAAAGCAAAACACAAAAACATTTTTAAAAATGCGGAGGAAATAACAAAGGAAAATTGGATGTGGATGACAGAAGAAGAAGTGGAAGTGGAAGAAGAACATGTAAAGCCGGCTAAAAAACAATGTAGAAAATAGTTTAACAAAATATATGCAGGAATAAACTTCTTTTTATCTTTTTTTGGTTTTCTTTTGGTATTTTATTCATTTAATAATATAATTTTCGTTTGTAGGTTTTTTTTTTTTTTTTTTTTTGTATTAGTTTTCTTGTATGATATATATAGATTTATATATTATTTTAAATAATTCACATACACGTATAAATATATTGGACTTAGGTTACATTATTTTGGTTGCATATCATTTGGAATAAGTTCTTAAATAACTTAAGTATTCGTTTTTGTTTTTTTTTTTTTTTTGGAGTTTTAGTTTTTTGGAATCGGTGAGTATTTTTCTTCCTTTTGAGTATTCGTTTTTCGCCCGCGTTTCGGGTCCGCCGCATAGCAACATCAAAAACCAAATTTACTCTACGCGTAGTAAATATAGACTTGATAACATGGCATCGATCACTAAATTCTTAACTTAAAAATATCTTACGAAGTCTAACAAATGATTTAATAATGAAATGGATTTATTTTCATTTTTTTTTTTTTTTTTTTTTTTTTGTTCTTTAATGAATGACTTAACCAATACAAATTCGTGACGGTTTTGAGTTTACTTTTTGTTCTTTTAGGATTTAAATAGTACCGCAAAGTTTCGTAACATTGTAATACAGTTTTGGGCCTGTTTTATTTATTTATTTTTTTTTTTTTTTAAGACACGTTTCGCTGACTAAAGAAAGCACGCAAAAAAATAGAAAACATTTATAAAAATAAGTTACATAAAATTAAATTAAATAGCGCTGGAATGTCTACGGCTGAGATTCATCATCATACATGGAATAGTTGATCGTTAGCATATCATATCATTTCATATCATTTACGTTACGATTTAATTTAACATAAAAATCATTTGAAGCTGACAAATTAAAAGTGAATTAAATTAAAATTAGGTTTTTTCTCTCATAAATAAATATAAGTAGCATTCTTTTGAATTACTTTCTCTTTTTCTTCTTCTTTGTATTCATCTCAATCTTTCCAGTCAAAATATACTTTGGTTTATACTTTATGATATATATAAAGAAAAAAGGGAGCGTCAGGGATTATGAAGGAATATTCGAGGTGAAGCGGTACACAGCCCACTTAGTTGTTGTTGTACGCAAATGGCATCGTGTTCATCAGACGCTCCTTGAGCAGCGAGTTCGATATGATCTGTAGGCCCAGCTTCATGTTCCACTCCTCGTCGAGCAGATGAGGTGGCTGTGTCTTGCCTGGCGTCACGGGTTCCGGCTTGATGCCCAGCTCGGCTGCGGCCGCTACAGCGGCTGCTGCAGCCAAATCGGCTACACTGGCACCTCCTGTTCCTAAATCCTCACTGTTGTTATTGCCAGCAGCTGCTGCTGCCGCTGCCGGCTGCTGCTGCTGCTGCCTGCTCCTCAACGACGGCTGCTGCTGCTGAAATAGCTGTAATGGCACCTGTCAACCCATAAGTCGGAATAGGCATCATGTGCGGCGGCAATGGAGATGTACAACGCGAACCGCCATCACCATTACCACCACAATTGATATTCTCATCCCGTTCATAGTGTTCCTTGCGCAAGGAAAGATTCTCTGGAATAGGACTCTCGCAACCGTTGTGCGTTGAACCGGCGCTACCAACGCTAGCGCTATCGCTGTGATTAACTCCTCCGCCTGTGCTGCTGCTGCCAGCAGCACCACCAGATCCGGCATTCTCCAACTTAAGTTCCAATATTCCGCTACTGCGTGGACTGCTTGTTCGCGAACCGCTGCCCGTCGTCTGCTGTGCAATTGCCGGCGGTATGCCATGCTTGGAGACCAGATGACGCACCATGTGATATTTGCGACGGAAACGCGAACTGCAGAATTCGCAATTGAAGCGCGGCGGGATGCCGATACACTCGTCGCGCATGTGACGCTGCAGGTGACGCTTGCGCAGATAACTCTTGCCGCAAACGGCGCAGGGGAAACGCTCGTGAAGATCCTCATCGCGATCCGGCTTCGAATCGATGCCAAAAACGCTGTGCCCACTAAAGTCATACTTGGAGTCTACGTTGTGGTGTTTGTTGTTTTTGTTGTGGTTTTTTTTTTTTAAGTTTTGTGTTGTTATTGTTGTATGTAGATTATTATGTGATGATTGATTGATTGGTTTGGTGAGTTTGGATTTTTGATTTGGTTTAGATGTTTTTGTGTGTGTGTGTGTGTTTTTGGTTTTTGGGGGGTGGTTTATGAAATGAAAATGAAAAGAAAAATAAAAAATTTTTTATGAAAAATCATAAACTCAAATCGCTTAAACGTTTAACGTTGCAACTTTCTTGCCACTTTCTGGTTATGTGTAGAGCAGCTTTCTTTCGATTTTTTTTCTTTGTTCGAAACTTAAAACTAAACTTAAACTGGAGATTTAATTTGCAATTTTGATTCGATCTTTTCCTTTTGATGAAAGTTGAAGAGAACTAAAAACTAAAATACAATTGACAAATACGAGTATAGACGAAAAACAATACTAATTTTACAACAAATTTGTTTGAGCTACAATTATCGGAGGACTACACAAAATACAAATTGAAGGTTTTTTGTTTTCTTCACAAAAAAAAATTAAAACAAAATTACTTGGCAAATTTACAAAAAAAATATAAATAAACTCAAAGTTAACTAATACAATACAATTTGTAAACAATTTACTAGTTAGTTTATCTAACAAATATTTAAATAAGATAATTTAATGTTAATGGTGTTTTTTTTTTTTTCATAGTTTCAAGTGTCTTTTTGTTTTTATCCACAAACGCGCCGCGCTGTAAATTTGCTTTAATAAAATCTATATATATATATATATATGAATTGATTTATCAACAACAAAAGACCAAGTTTCATTTCAATAAATATCTGTACACATATATTTAACTTTTCTTCATATTTGCTTTATGCTCATTATTTCTTTTTTCTTTCTTTCTTTTTTCAGCTTTTTAGCTTAACTAACATGTTTCAAATGGAATTCGCAATTCGTCGTATGTACAATGAGAAAGAGATATAGAGAGAGATAGTCGGGGATACGTAAGAAAAATGAGAGGAAGGAATAACAGCTTTAAAAATTATCGCACTTCTACGCCTTCTTTAGCTGATGTATTCCGTGTTTTTGCCGCAAATGCAGCTTCAGATCATAGCGCCAGCTGCAACTGAAACTGCAGAATTCACAATGAAATTGTACGCTCGGTTTCTTGGCCATGGCCATCAATGTGCTGCTGCTGCCGCCCGTTGCGGCTGGGCCGACGACTCTCAGCATGTGATTGTTGCTACTGCTGTTGTTGCTGTTGCTGCTGCTGCTATTGTTATTGTTGCTATTGATGCTGCTGCTGTTATTTGTTGTTGTTGTTGTTGTTGTTGAGGCTGCGCATAGGCTTGCTGCTGCTAACGACTGTTGCTGCTGCTGCCGCCGCTGCTGCGGTTGGCAGCAACATGCTTGAGTTAAGTAAATTGGCCAACTGGAAAGAGGCTGCTGCCGCAGACATTTGACAACCGCTGCAGTTGTTCGCACTGCACTGCAGTTTGTTGCTATTGTTATTGTTGTTGTTGCTTGCTAGTTCTATGTTGTTGCTGCCTCCTCCTCCACCGCATTTGTACATTCTGCGTATCGTTACCTCCGGCTCAAAAACCTCTCGCATTTCTAAAGCATCTGTCGCCGTTGTTGCTGTTCTTGTTGCTGCAGTGGCCTGACAATTGTTGTTGTTGTTGCTGCTGCTGCTGTTGCTGTTGTCGGCAGAAATTGCTGCTGCTGTTGTTGGCGTCTTAGTTGCCGATGTTGCCGTCGCTTTGCTGGCAGCAGCCGCCACAACAGCCGTGGCAAAATTACAGTATAACGTCCTTAAATCTGTAAAAATTTTGGATTGGGTGGTTTTTTTGGGCTCAGAAATTTGTCGTCTATTGCGTTGAGGGAACAATTAAAGATTGGACGTGCGTGTATGTGTATGTGTGTGGATGTGTGTTGAATGAGTGTGTGTTGTGTAAAGTTTCTTTCTTCAAGGAGTTTTTCCCTCATAATTTACAGCTACTTAAGACGATAGCATGATTGGAATTAGGCGCAACTCTCACACATTAAAATTAAAGTTAATCATTGATTAAGAACTAAAGGTGGAGGGGGAAGGGGGGAGCAGAGAAATTAATTAAAATTACATAAGAGAAAATAATGCACACCGCGCCGCACCCCGTCAATTATAAATTACACGCAGAGTTCTTTTCGATTCAATTCGATTTGGGTCAATTCACACATAAACATAGAGAATATAATTAAAGGAGAAACTTAATTTAATTACACAAACTTTTGCACCAAAATTTTACATAAACTTTTTTGTAGTCGTGTGAGTGTGTGTGTGTGTGTGTGTGTAAATGAAATGGTATTTACCAGTTAATTAATTAAATAACTTAATTATTTGTTGATTGGAAATTCTTGTCATTGTATTTTTGGTGTATGGATGTGTTGGTGTGTGTGTGTGTGTGTGTGTGTAAGGAACATGCAATTGAAAATTGAAAAACGCATTTTGTAGCTTCTGTATGTAAAAAATTGCATTTATTATTGTATTTTTGATTTCGTAATTAGTTCTTTTAGTTACTTAACTTTTGTTTTTCCTTCTATTAATATTTATTATACATTAATTTTAATAGAAATTAATTTAGCGTTTAGTTCAACTTCAATTTTGATTTTCGTTGCTGGAAAATAAATTCATTTTTTTTTTTTATATTAATGAAAAACAAATAGAAAACTGCCGCAAAATACTTTCGAAATTTTCGAGAAAATGCAAAATGATAAAAGGAGAAATTTGGCAAAAAGGGTCAACAACGAAGGAGGTGTTAAAAAGCAAACCCCCTCAGCGGAGTTCCTCCTGCTCTTTGGTTAATTTGATTAGTAAAAGTTCATATATATATTTTACCCTCCCCAAACGTGGCGTCTTTTTTTTTGTTTGGCATATTCCGAGAACTCGACCCGCCCCGTTCAACCTGTCATACCTATCATACCTGCCTATTCCCGCACCCGTTTTCACTTTGCCTCAACAATTGAGCGTTGTGGCCGCATCGCTGCCACCTTTGCCAGCCTTGGCCACAGCAGCAGCTGCTGCCAATACGTGCAACTGTTGCTGCTGTTGCAATTGCTGCTGCAACTGTTGCAGCGCCTGCTGATGCAACTGCTGCTGATAGTAACTACCGACCGATACCGATGCCGATGCGCCGCTTTCATCCGGCTGCAGCTGCTGCTGCTGCTGCTGATCCTCATTGTTATCCTCATCATCATCATCGTCGACAAAAAATGTTGGCTGTTCTTGTTGATGCGACGACGACGACGACGACGGCGGCTGCTGGTGTTGCTGCTCTTCACCCAACTCATCCACCAGTCCATCATCTAACATATCCAAATCGACTATATCTGCCTGTGGCTGCGCTGCCTTTGCCGCTGCAGCGCGCTGCTGTCGCTTGAATAGCGAACGCATTGCAATTTCCGGATGCTTTTTCCGTACATGTTGCCGCAAATGATCGGCCCGCTTGGTGCGATGACCACACACGGAGCACACCATCGATTTACCCTTGCCGCACTCCTGCCGCAAATGTCGACGCAGTGTGCCATGACGACGATAGGTGCGATAACATTGCGGGCAGGTGAAACTCTCCTCGAGGGGATTTGCATTGAGCATGCTCTGGCCGAGCATCGATTGAAAACTATCGAATTGTGGCGCTTGAAAGCGATGCGAACTAGGTATGGTTGTTGCTGAACTTGTTGTTGTTGTTGTTGTTGCTGTTGTGGATCCTTGATAAGGAGTCGATAAATGCATTTCACTGGGATTCTCGCAACTGTCGTCCTGCTTGCAACTGCTGTTGCTGCTGTCTTGTTGTTGGAGTTGGAGTTGGAGTTGTTGTTGTTGAAAGCCTGAAATTTGTTTTTGTTTTGGTTGTGTTGGTTGATACTTTTCATTTTCTCAAAATTTTTGTTGTCAATCAAAATATGCATAATTCTTAGAGATCACGTTATTTTTCGATTTTCTTCTTGGCATGCTTTGAATACTTTTCTTTCTTTTTGATTTATGGTTGTTTTTTTTTTTTTTTTTTAGTATATAAGAAAAATGCTGCTCAAAGAGTTCAAGAGGGCAAGGCAACAAAACAAGCAATGATTAGTTCGTTATCAAAATGCCGTTATCAATTAGGTAGGTAGTTTTCTCATAAGCATTAAGGATTTTGTTAATTTTTCTCGCTGTTGTTTTTTGCAATTAATGAATTAATTTTCTTTAGATTTTATTTTGATTTGTTTTTTCGTTTTTTTTTTGCGCGCGCTTTTTGTCAAACAAAAACAAATTTCAAACAGGCAAAATTAAATTTGTCGCTGGGCAGCAGCGCTTAAAGAGGTTAATAAAGAGAACGTAACACAAAAGAAGAGAAGATGAGAGAATTGAGAGAGTAGACGAGAGGCGGGGGGTAGTATAGAGCCGAGGCAGATGGATTCTTCTGCTCGCCTTCAGGTGAGTACGAAGAGAAAGCTTTCTGTATGACATGATGCAGTGGTTTGTTGTGTGTGTGTGTATAGGTGTGTGTGGTGTGTGTGAGTCTGTAAATGCAGGACGAACAAAAGGATGGGGGGAACAAAGAGAGAGAGCAAGAAAATGTGGGCACAAACAAGCAAAAAAAAAAATTAAAAAATAAAAAAAAGTTGATGTTCTTTTTTGCATTGGTTGATTGGGACTTTTTGGTGCCTGGTATAAAGAGTTTTACGTGTCCAGACCTACGTCCGTCTGTTGCAAGTAAAATTTCATCAAGTTGGTTTTTCTTTTACCGACTGACACTAGGTTCGTTTAATTATTAAAATACTTGTAAAATATATATATACTATATATGTAAATGTAGGGTTTGGTTTCAATGACAGAGATAAATGTATTTTTTTTAAAAAGCGATCGAGTGCGAGATCAAGTTGGAGCTTCAGAGAGAGATCCTAAAACAAATATTTGGTAATATGTTTCTTGACCTTGCAATGGCGATTCAGTGAATCTTTGCGCTTGAAGCCCGCATCGCAGACGCCACAGTAGAAATTCTCCAACATGCCACACTCGAATTCGATGTGCCGCTTCAGTGCCGACAAGCGCGTATACGCATTGGGGCACTGGGGGCACTGCAGTTTGCCATCGTCTCGCTGCTCTGCATTGCGTGCTAGCGTCGCTGCCGAAATCTTGCGCTGCTGCAAAGATGTCGATTGGACGACAGATAGTTTTTTCTTTGTCGCAGCAGCAGCAACATCCGATGTTGTTGTTGTTGTTGTTGTCGTCGTTGTTGTTTTCCTCTTTTTGTTGCGTGAACGCAATTTGGCGCGTCGCAACGTTGCAGCCGATCTCAACGTTGGCGGCGGATGCGGCGACTCAAGCTGCGATTCAAGCAGCAGTCCCACATTGGATTCAAAATCAAAGGGAGCTTGATTCAAGCTCAATTCAAGCAGACCTGCAACACCAAAGGCGGAGAGAGAAAGGGAGAGGGAGAGAGAGATAGAATGGAAGATGTGAGAGAGAGCTTTGGTTGTATGTGTGTGCTGACGACAATGACAACTTGTTGCATAAAATTTCAAAAGCAAATTCATTCTACAAAAACTCTTCTTCACTTCCCTATGCCTGCGAATGAGACCCATTCGTTTCGACTCTCTTTTTTTGTTGTAGTTCTCTTTGCTCTGTAGTTCGCTTTATTATGCCTTAAATTCGTAAACAAACATATTTCTTGTCGTGCTCTTTAACTACACTACACTAATCTACAAAACGACTTAACCTAAAACACACTCCACGCTCTCTTCAGCGTCGTGTTTTCTCTTCTGTTTTGCCTTCACTTAGTCTCTCTTAAGCATGCCCTTGTGCACGTAATAGTAATGATCTTGCAGCTTGAAATTGTAGTGGAAGCCGCGTCCGCACATGCGACACACATATTTCTTCGGCTGGTTGCACTCTTTGCGCATGTGGCGCGTCAATGTGCCCAGCACTTTGTACCTGCGACCGCAGGTCTCGCATACATAGGGCGCTGCCGATGTCGATGCTGCTGCCGCTGCCGCTGCTGCTGCCGACGTAGACGTCGAAGCCGCAGATACTGACGTTGCTGCTGCTTCTTTGCTGCTACCTCCAGCGGATACATTTCTAGAGAGAAACAACAACACAACAAATTGGACAAAGCTCAGCAAATTCTCAAAGAGTTAAAGAGAGAGAGAGAGAGAGAGAGAGAGAATTGAATCTCGAATTTACCTGCGCGACGTTATCAGTTTGCCAGCAGAGCTGCCCAATTTGCGCTTGCGCCTGGAAATGTTGCGTGTGGCAGCGCCTGTGGAAGCCATCGACTGGGAACGGGAGGACTGGGCGAAGCTTGTGGCGGCAGTGGGCTTTCTTTGAGCAATGCGCTTTGAGCCGGCACGGACCACAACTGCACAAGAGACAGAGCGAGATCGAGCGAGCGAGCGAGCGAGCGAGTGCAATAGAAAGAGGGGAGATAGAAGAGAGAAAGAGACAATAGAGAGACTTGGCTCAGAGGCTATTTAAGGTAACACACATCGAAATGAACTACAACATCAAGAACAAATTGAAAAACAATGCAAATTCCTAAATATGCCTAAATATCCCTGCATACATAACCTATACGAACCTAAAAACTCTCGCTAGCACACAACGAAAAAAGCTCTTAAAAACGCTTTCGTCACTCTCTCACTCGACTTTAAAACGAATTAAATTCAACTTTTGATTTAAGTTGCAAAATTGAGTTTTATTTCAAGTTTGTTTTCTTTTCTTTTTTTGTATTCATTTTTCTTGTTTTTCTCAAGTTTTCTTTAAGTTGTAACAAAAATGAGTGTATGAGTGTGTGTGTGTGTGTGTGTATGAGTGGGTGATTCAATGTCTTTGTGTGAGTGTGTGTAGTGGGGGGAGGAAAAAAGAAACTTTAGGATCTGCTGGCACTAAGCCTGTGTGTGTGATGGTAATGATCTTGTAGCTTGAAATTATAGTGGAAGCCACGCCCACACATGTGACACACAAACTGCTTGGGCTGATTGCACTCTTTGCGCATGTGGCGCGTCAATGTTGAAAGCGATTGATATCTACGACCGCAGGTCGGACACACGTGCAACGGCGACGATTTGAGTGAATGTTGCTGATATTGTAGCTGTTGTTGTTGTTGTTGTTGCTGCTGTTGCTGTTGTTGTTGTCGCCTCTGGGGATGATGCTGCTGCTGCTGCTGCTGATGGCGGCGCTTTTGTTGCATCGTCGTCGATCGACTCGATCTTCTTCGTGCATGCTGCGGCTTCAAGTCTTTTTTTTTTTTGATTTTGTTTTATTTTGATTTCGTTTTTAAGCAAAGCTCACAAAAGGGAGAGAGTGTATGTGTGTATGTGTTTGGGGGAGAGAGAGAGAGAGAGAGAAAAAGAGACACACAAATAGAGAAATGGCAAAAAAAAAACAAGAGGCAATTGCAACATTCTTTGTTCTCCTGAATTCTCCTAAATTCTCCTAGACTAATCTCAATATCTCCTCACAAACTGCTGGGGAAAAAAGCTCTTCGCGATTCTTTCTCACACTTAATTCGTTTATATAAATTTCATTTGCAAGTGATACAAGTTGAAAGCAAAGAAAAGCCCAGTTTAAAAAAGAGTTTACTATTACCAAAACTACAAAGTAAATAGATGGAAAAAAGGGAGAGAGAGATTGTTGTACTACTTACATAAGATACTTATTAGAGAGCTTAATTCCATGCGGAATAATTGTAGAAATTTCGTGCAAATTGCATTGCGCGGTTATTTTTTGTTTTCTTTTTATTTTCACATTCGTTTAAGCTAGTTATGTGCACACACATACGCCCACACACACACACACACTCGCACGCACGCACATGGCCTGTGTACAGTTATCTCAAAAAGCTTTAGCATTGCAGCCTAAAAAGCATTTGATTTGTGTGCTTTTTTATGGGCCACCAACACAGCTCACAAGTGGGTCAAGGCCAAGCGAAAGCTTTCCCCTTCAAACAAAACGTAGGCCAAAGGAGGAGGTGCAAAGCGTAAAGACTAGACGGAATCCTAGAATATTCCAGAGACTGGAGAAGAAATATCTACGAACGTCTCAAAATTAATTAAAGATGTGTTTTTTTTTATCTTCTTTAACATTCATTCCATTAAATGCTTAATGCATAATAAAATTCGAAAAGCTTGACAACTTTATTTAGGGAATTATTTTTAATGTTCTTTTTTTTTCGCTGTGCGCGCGCTATCGAAATTTTAGACAATAATGCTAATGAATCTGGAAATTCCCAACACTCACACTCACTGCCAGAGAAAACCCGTTTACTATTGCAACTACCTAATAAAAAAAACTCCCCGTATCACCATCATCATCATCATCATGAGCAATCCACATCCACTCACCTCATAATTATCATTTGCGATGCACACAAGAATCTTTGTAGTGTGGAACAGACCAGATCTTACATACAAGATGAAAAGATACACATTATCTTCAAAAATAATGTGCATATGTCTGTATATTTCAAAAACAAAGGCGCTGCGACGAGAAAACACACACACACACACACACACACAAACAAAGCTGATTAAGAATCTCGCACATAAAACACACAAAAGTGTAGAAAATATTTTGTCCGACCTTGAACTTGAGCGAATGTTTCAAGTTATTGTTCTTGCCTTTTGATGTTGATTAACAATTAACAACAACTGTACGAGAGATAGATACGAAGAGAGAGAGAGAGAGAGAGAGGGAGAGAGAGAACCCAGAGCTACGAGACATATGAACGTTTTGTGGGAAGCTCGGGGGCTTCATAAATTATGAGAAAACAAGCTCCAAGCAAAAGGGCCAGAGGAGGGCGCAGAGAGAGAGAGAGAGAGAGAGACAGGAGACACACCTAAAAAGGCAAGTGGTTTGGCAAGACAAATGACGCACTTAGTAAAATGTTGCACAAAGTATAATAGTTATCGAAATAACTAACTCGTAACTCCCGACTTGTGCTAGACTTACTTTTCATTTGCTTTCTTGACTTCATCAATCTATCAAATTTTGTTGAAATAATGAACGAAATGAAATACAACAAATACATCGAAGAAGATGCAAAAGAATATTACAGCAGATATTGAAAAGTAAGTTGAAAATGTAAAAATAAAATGAAATAAGAAAAACAAAATATTTGTTCTTTGTTTGTGTTGTTATTTTGTTGTCTGCCTAGCCATGGATCATGTGGGTCGTTCTGTATTGCTGCGGCGCTTACAAAATATGTATAAAAAATATATTCATTCATATATATGTATGTGTGTGGTAAAAGGTCGAAGATCAGTAAAAAAAAAATTGATTTGATTGTTGGTTCACATCGCACACAACAACAAGCAAATTCTGTTTCACAATTTATGAAACGAGAAACACACACAACAGAAAGAGAGATACGAATTATATAGAATATGGGGGGGAAAGCGCGCGTAATGCAAGGTAAATTTAAGAAGAAAATAAATTTAAACATGTAATAATAATATATATAATACATGTCAGATATGTATGTTTCCATATATATATAAATATATATATGTATGCGTATATGTCTATGTAATTTTATGTGTACACTTAAAAATAATGCAGCGTAAATTAGATAAAAAATGGAGTATGATTATAGTTGGTATTTTTGGTATTTGGTATTGGTAGTTCATAGCTTACCCTGGCCGGCGTTATAAAATAAGCAACGAAAAAAATTGCTCCATAAACAGAGGCTACTCAGCTTTTTAGAAGAAGCTTCGCTCTTTTTTTTTTTTTTTGTTTTTTGGGCTACATTACCTGAAAACGCTGTAATTCTTTATGATTTGTAGGGTAAAAATATGTTGATGCGTTTGGAAGTTTGTTTTGGGAAAACGTTTGTTGTGGATGGGTATTTTGTTTTGGGATATTTGGATTTCTTTGGGTTTGGATTTGGTACAAACAAAAAATGAACTTAAAATATCAAAATTTATCTCATTTCATTGCACACTTCGCCCAACCGATACCGTCGAGCGAAGCATACTTACCTGATTTGAGTCAACTCCATTCCACTATGACCAACTTGAAGACCACCACAACAACGAATGTAGGGGGCGCCACTGTCAAGTGCCAGCTAAAGCAACAACTGTACCTCACCACCCACTGGATGGCTACGTGCTCTTTGAAGCGGCATTAACTCGACTTGGCGACGACGATCGTCCCTGCTGATCTGCTTGGATTGGGTTACTCCTTTGTCGGCATCGTATAACTGTTCTTCATGTCTCGTCTGCTTTACATATACTTTACATCACTTGTACACTTGACTCGTTAAAAGTTTTTGAAAATTACCGTTACGCGACGCGATGCAAGTGCCTTAATGTGGACACACTCAGCAAGAAAGAGACCGAGAGTGTCGCGCAACACTTGCAGCAAACGAAACGAATGAGAGAAGCGAAAATGTGAACGCGAGTACAGCGAATACTTCTTAAAGACTAGCATAAAACATAATGGATATATCATAGAGAACACAAATCAAAGTCAATAAAAATAAACAAAAAAGTCCCGTCAACCAAAATAAAGCAAAATAATACGTATATAATAGATATATACATACACGTGTGCATGTATGTATGCAAAATGTATCGATAATTATACATAGTACTAAAATTACAATTTTAAAAAACTGCATGCGTATTTTGTTTATATAATATAATATAGTTTTAAAAGAATTTAAAAGAAAAAAATATACTAAAATTGTGTACATAATAATCGTTAGCTCGCGCTAAAGAGGGGGGGACGGAGAGAGAGAGAGAGAAAGAGAGATTTAAAGAGTCATGGTGGGGGTGGAGAACTCTAAACGAAGACAAATCAACAGATAATGTTGACAACTATGTAAAATGAATGCGCGAATGTGGCGTGAAGCAATGTGACAACAAATAATGATAACATACAATGGACTCACTAAGTGGTTGTGTCGAGTATGGTGGGTGTAGGAGTGTGTGTGTGTGTGCTGTATCTCATGTGTTTTTTTTTTAACTTAAACAATTCATTAACAAACTGTGGAACTTGTAATTTCATCAAGTTAGTTAACTTTCATAGAATTTCTTTGTATTACATTTACTTAGGTGATGCATCAACAATAACAGAACTGCACTCAAAACAAACACTGAAGAGCTTTCACGCTGCAGGAGAGTGATATATATAGAGAGAATGGGAGAGAGAGAGAGAAAGCACCCTTTTTGCACGCACATTGAGAAGAGAGAATGAGCGCAACGTGGGATCACAAAAACACGCGCGCACAACAATATTTCTTTTGTTTTTTTTTTTTTTTTTTTAACCACACATATTTAATTTAAAACTAACTTAAATTAAAATAAAGTCGAAGCTGCAGTGTGTGACTGAATGTGTGCGTGTCTGTGTGAGTGACAATGTGTTGAGAGCGCAATTGAAATGTATTCGTTTTTTTTTCTATTCTCTCAAATGGCAAATGGATTTTGAGAACACGAAAGAGAGAGAGCGCGACAGAGTGAAGAGAAGTGAGAGAGAATTTATGGAGCAGCTTGCGGCTATGTTAAGGAACAAAATAGTTGTACTAGATTGTGGGCTGAATTCGTGTGTATATGTGTGGTTGTGTATGTGTGTAGGTGTATGTTAAATCATAATAATTGTAGATATATATATATATATATTATACATAAAATGTTAAAACCAAATGCGGTACAAAATAAACACCAATACATAAGAAAATTAAATTGGTAAAGCCAACAGATTACGGAATTTATACAGTATAATAATATATAGAGTATGTATAAATGGAATGAAAGGAAATCAAATATAACAAATCATACATAGAACACATTTCATATAAAGCGCAAATGAATATGGATGGTTATGGGTGAGTTATTAATATAGTTTTATAGTTAGTTTTATATGTATATATATAAAGTGGGGGCGGGGAGCTTGGAAATATCAAATGTTGTTTCTTGGTGGGGGTGGAGAGAGTTGGTTGGTTTTGGTAGTGTTTGGTTTAAATTTTCTTTTTCTTTTTGTGATAGATTATGTGTGTTAAAAATTAAGTATAAGTAGTATTTAATATAATCAATACAATAATATATACAGAAAAACTCTTGTTATACGAATTATGTGTGATCAAATCATAAAAAAAAATCATAGTGTTAAGTTAGTTATTTAATAAAAAAAATTAAAGTTAAATTAAATAAATTAAAGTGTAGTACTTTCAACTTGCACAAATTATTCTTTGTTGTTAATTATCTTTGACTGTGGCATCGAGCGGAGAGCAAGGCGTAACAAAAACAAAAATCAAAACAAAACCAATGCCATAAATTTCATTTTTTTTTTTGTACACCCCAACTCTTTGGGCACACATTCATTGTTTCATTGTTATTCTGGTTTTTCTTCATTATCGTTTTTATCTTGTCTTGTTTTTGTTGTTGTTTGCTGTGCTACCGCTTCGAGTTTTAATTCTTTCTTCTTGTTTTAGTAGTATTTTTGCATATTATTACTTCTTGTTGCTTGTTTTTATTTCTGTCTATGCTTTCTGCCTAAAATATATATCTTTCTCATCGTTTAAGAGCTTTTTTCGGAGCACGACTTTTGCAGTTTCTATATAAAAAAACTTGTGTTTGTATATATATATTTTTGAACAAATTGTTTGTTTGTTATACTGTTTGAATTCGAAAATGAACAGAAAATATACGATATATGAGAGTTGTGTGATCTTGAAATACTTGTCTCTGTAGACCTTTCTTCTGCGTTTCTTTCTTCTTTCTAATGAATCGATTTGCATTTGAAATTTTAAGCTGGTCGTCGTGCTCTGCTAATCACATCTAACTGTTTTTGCTTTTTCATTTGTATCTTTTTATATATATATATATGTTCATATCTTTAGGTATAGCTCGAAACTAACTTTCGGTATAGAGTATGGAACAAAAACTCACCTTGTGGATCCCGTTGCTGTGCATCCTGTGCGGCCATTAGTCCAAGTTCGTCCTGAGATCTATCGTGTTGCCATGCTCCGTATGCTATAATCAAAAAAATACAATTAGTATTCGATTTGAATAATCAATTTTGAGTTGGGGTTCTAATTTTGTTGTCTACTTTATCGGGAGTGGGGGGGGGGGAACTCACCTTGACTAGATCCTTCGCCACCCTGTGAAGTGCCGGCCGCCTGGTCGAGCTCCTCCATTGTCATTTCCTCCTCATCCAAAGTCAAATCTTCAACATTTTCATCATGCGCATCCTCATCGTATTCGGCCTTGGGCTCGATAACCATTTCAGTGGCGGTTGTTATGCTATTATCTTTGATCTTCTGTTTATGATTCGACTTGTCGAGCGCCGCCAATTGCTTAACGACACCGGGATGAACTGCAACAGCACCGCTTGCACCACCAGCTCCGCTTGCCACATCCATTTCATCGGATTCGCCTTGGGCGCCTTGATTCTGTTGTTGTTGTTCTTGTACATTGTCGGTGTTAATGGCATCGCTTGTTGTTTGTTGTTGCTGTTGCTGCTGTTGTTGCTGCTGCTGTTGTTGTTGGGCGCCCTGAGCAGCTGTCGATGTTAGTTTAGCGCTTTCAGTCTTTTTGGTAACGTTACTGCTGCTGCTGGTCAATGGCTGGTTCGATACTTGGCTGCTGCTGCTGCCACATACGGCAGCATTGCCTGCTGCTGCTGCGGCGACAGCTGCTGCACCTGCGCTGCTACCACTGGCCAATTGAGTGTTGACCAGTGCAGAGGCGGCGAGGTTGGCGCTTGTTTGTTGGAGGATTGACTGATTGGAGGCGGCGGCTGCTTGCAACACTGACGAGTTGGAGTTGTCATGCACTTCTACAAAGAGTGAAACAATACAATAAAAAAAATCAAGTTAGTTTCCATGTCGCTTTGTTTCATTTTGCATTTCTCTTACCGTTTTCCATGCTGCGGCGACGAATTTTTCGACGACGACGCGATGGACTGGACGAGCCTTCACGCGATGCGGACACATCACCGGACACATCCATGCCACCAGCGCCAGAAGTTGTGATGCGCGGGCGCTTTGTCTGCTCAAGCGTGTAGGGTCCGCTCAGCTTAACGCGATGATGTGAATCCGGTTTGGGTGCTTGTGCTGCAGCCGCGGCAGCTGCTGTGCCGCTGCTGCCGCCACTGCGATTGTCGGATAAACCCTTGATCTGCAGCGATTCGGCGGCCTTGAGCAACGCAGCCAATTGATCCTGCGAGATATTGACCTCGCCGCGGTACATATAGTCCATCATGGCGCGCAGTTCCTGGTACTTCACATCCTTGAGTATAAAAATCGGATGCTTGTCGTACTGTTCTTGCAGCAAAGTCTAAATGCGCAGGAAAAGACAATACAAAATTAGTTCTCAAAATATTTTCAATTTATTTTGTTATGTTAATACTTACAGCAAAGTACGGGCTGCATGCTGATAGTACCACCTTGTGGGCCTTGAGAAATTTACCCTCGGCGGCGAGCGTGCAATCGACTAGTGTCTCATTTTCCAGCAACGTATCAAAGACGCTGATCAACGTGCTCTGATGGTTGTTCCACCGCAAACAAAACTGTTGATCGTCATCCATGTTTGACACTTGTCTTATTTAACAGTATCACTTTTAATGTGTTTGGATGGGGGGCGCGTGGAGAAATGTTTTGAATGGGAAGGAAAGTGAAAGAGATAGAAGGAGCTTTTGCCGACCGTCGTCGTTCGACGTGGCTTCCCTTTTGAGTTGTGCTCTCTGCCTGGCACGTTTTTCTTTTTGCAGTTTTCCGGAAAATTATTATGTAGAAATCAACTTTGATTTGTTATTTTTAATTTAAATATAAAACTTTAATTGGTATGTCTGCTTCCTCTTCTTCGTCTTCTGTTTGTTATCTTCCTTTTGCTTGTCAAATTCTTGTAGTTATATATCAGTTAACTGTAATAACAAAAGAAATACATATGGACTAACGTTAGTCAAGTTGACACAAGAAATAAATTGATAAAATTGCACCAGCAAACGCACACACACAGACACAGACACACACACAAGCGAAGCAATCGATGTCAAAGTAAAAAACGGCAATTAATTACACTAGCTTTTATGTTTTGCCTCTAGCAGCAACCGCTTCAAGGTCAAGTTCATGTTTTATTTTTCAACGACAACAGCAACAAAAACGACGCTAAGCGTTTTTTTCGCACACATTAAGCGACAAACGCGCTCAACTGCGAGATTATTATTATTATTATTATTGAAATTCTGTTCGTTTTAGTGCATATTTTCGCTACTTATGCAAATTGCATAGCTCCACGAAACATACACACACACACACACACTGAAAACATAAATTTTTAACACAAACGCGCCCTCTATTGACGCCCAAACACAACTGCAAAATGCAATTTTTCTTGCTTTCACATACTTCTAGCTTTACTTTTTCTGTCTCTCTCTCTCTCTTTCTCTGTGGTCTCGGGGAAAACACATACACACATGCGCACACAAACACGCACGCAGTAGTCTTCCTCTCTCTTTCTCACATGAAACTCTCGCTCGGCAGAGCAAGCGACAGCAACGAGAGCGCAAGTACAAATACTCGGCTAACGGATTTCGTAGCGATGTTACAGTTGCTAGTGTTGGAGATCGATTGAAACGATAAATGACGACAACGAGACGTTGCGACGACGTCGACGCATCGTCAGCTAACGAGGCAGAGTCACACAGCAGGCAGCGACACCGCGCAAGCATGAAACATAAAGAGGGGAAGTTTCGCAGTCGCCATCACCGTTACCGTCGCTGCTGCTGCGGCTGTCGACGTTCGCGTCGTCACAAACACATGCATACGTGCACACAAACACGCGTGCATATGAACGAGACATATGCGTATGTGTGTGTGTGTGTGTGCGTTCAATGAGGTTTTTTTTCTGGTGGGTTTTTCGTTGTGGAAAATTTCACAAGTAGACACACGCAAACACACAAGCTCACAGAGAAACGTTTATGATTTTCTGATAATTTTAAAGTTGAAGTCTGAAGCAATCGCTGCCAGGCACATAGTGTGTGTGTGTGTGTTGTTGTCGTTTTCTTTATGGTGCATTTATAAATAGAACTTTTTTTTTCATTAGAAGCCTCACACACACTCGCACACATTCAAACTTGCATATCTACATAAATATTATTATGAGACGGGAATGCACACAAAAATGATTTCACAATGTCGATTTTCTTTCACTTCACAAACTTACTTAAAATGCTCTCAATGCACACGGAAAAGCGATTTTCTTTTTCGATACGGATTAAGTGTTGGTTTTGGTGTTGCTTATTTCTGTGTGTGTATTGTATTGCATGTGTATGTAATATTGTTGGCCAGCAAACCGCACGCGACGCGATCTGCCGTGCACACACGAAAACCAAACAAAAGCTCCAAGCGCACGAAAGCAACTGAAACAACGCAAATGTGCCAGCGACTGAGAGACCCTTTTTCATTTCGCCGCGACGCTGAGTCGACGCTCTGCTGTGCTCAGCGCAGCAGAGGTTGCTCTCTCAATGCTGCTGCCGCCGCCGCTGCTGCTGCTGCTGCTCTCGCTCAGCGCGTTCGTTTTGACATGCTCGCTCACTCACTCGCACACATCAATATGGCCGCCCAATGCGAAGTTGCTGAGAGCGAGCGACATGCTAAAATGTCCGTGCGTGTGTGTGTGTTTGTGTGCGAGAGAGTGAGCCTCACATACTTGGGGGCACGTTATGAAATTGCCATGTAGGCAGGCAGGCAGACGACAGGCAGGTAGGAAAAAAGGAGCCTTGTAAAATGCCTTACAGTGAGCGTGCCAAAGAGCAGAGAGAGAGAGAGAATAGTAACGGGAATATATCACATAAACACGGACACAACAATACACACTGTCACACAGGTAAACAGAAGGCAAACATAATATGAGCACTTGAATTCGCCGTGAGAGCCAAATTCATAGTAAGCAAGAAAGAGAGAGAAAACGTGGCAGAGTTTTTGGAGTCTGGTGATGATGATGCTGCTGCCGCCTTTTCTGCTGGTTTGGCCACATTTTCATTTTTTAAAATCGAGAAACGAAAATTATACGATGAAAATTAAAACAAGATGGTTAAGCAACTGAAGCGATTGCGGCGAATTTGCATGGATGTTTTAACTAAAAGGGGGAGCGAAATTGCATCTTGCCTATACTGTTGTTGCTGCTACTGTTGTTCTTGTTTTTGTTGTTTTTTTCCGCGTCCGTTTCCTGCCGTAATTTAATCATCAGCATAAAAAAAAGAGGTGGAAATCAGCAGCAGCAGCAGCGGCAACGACAGCTGCAGCACGCTCGCTCGCTCACTCGTTCACTCGCTCGTTTTTATGGCCCCCGTCAGGCTGGCAGAGCCACATATAGAAGTTCTATAGAAAACCTAACTGTGCCCGTGCACAATTCTCTCAACGCAGCAAGCGCGACAGGGACAGCAACATGTGCGATACGTGACGCACAAGCAACGTCGCCGCCGACGACGACAGAGAAGTCGATGCGTCGTTCGGTTTTTCGCTCGGGCTCCCTTTTTTCACAACTTGGTTTTATTTTTCGCCAAGTGAAAAGGAAGCAGCCGATCAATATATAAAATATAATGGCGAAAACGCAGGCTGCTCTGCTCTGCTCTGCTGCCGATGTTGTGGTTGTTGTTGCTTTTTGGAAGTGCGCTCTGAGAGAGCAAGGAGAACGACGAGGTGGAGCGAAAGAGAGCAGAGAGGCGGCGGCGTAGGGTAGCACCGTTAGGCCTCGTCGGAGGCGGCAGCTATTTTGTGTAAGGGATCAGTTTTTTCTATTTACTTACAAAACCCATGTATCGCATTTGTTTGTGTGTATTGGTGTCTGATTATTTATATAATGTTTTGAACTTGTGTGGCCTTTGTACATAAGGTGCGAGGCATGCGCAGTGGCGCCATCTGTTTTTAGTTTGAGTTACTTTTACCCCAAGAGACAGTTGATAGTAAAGCTGACGACGGCGACGGCGACGGCGACAACGACGTCGAGGCGGATGATGCATTGGCTAGACAATTCCGTCTAGCCCGTTGCTCAAGCTGAGGGTTTTTCCTATACACACACACACACACACACCAAGAAAGGGGACTTAGTAGTCACCGTAGTTGTTGTTTTTGTAGTTTAACAAACACAGTTGATGGACACACACACACTCACACAGTGCGCACTCTAGGTAAAAACGGGAGAGGGAGGGCCGCCTGCTTCGTTTTCGGGCTCTGCTTTGCTGCGCTGCGCTGCCAACGCATGCAGCGGCAACAACAGCAGCAGCAGCAGCAGCAGCATGAAAAAGGATCTCTCTCGCTCGCCCTCTTTTTCTCGCTCCGAGCCAGGCGGCGGCGGCGGCGGCCATCGTGACGCACGCTCTTTGCACATGCAAGGTTTTATTTTTGCGCAGATGGTGGAGGATTATAACGAAAAATGGGATCCTTTTTCCCGGCGCAGGCAGGCAGGCAGGCAGGCAGCGGCAGCAGCAGCAACAGCGGCGCAATGTTCGCCTCTTTGTTGTCGTAGTTGTTGTTGCTGCTGCTGCTGTAGCTGTTGGTTTTATTACTCTTGCCGCTGTTGCTGGTTGAGCGAGAGTTGCTGAGAAAAGTACAGTTGGACCCCACAGCAAACACATTTCGTAGATGACGCGCGCTTTATACGCTTGGGGTTCTACTCTCTGCTCTCCCCCAGAACGGATGTGGCGCTCAGAAAACACTTAATAGTATAAAAGTCGAGCATATATCGTGACTAATGTGTATATATGTATGTATGCATGGGATTTGGTTTACATGTGTTGAGGTCTACTATCAAACGGACGTCCAAAGTGAAACATTGGAAAACATTTCGGGAACGTTGTTAGCGAAAATCTCAACTTTATTAATTACTTTTGCAATTTACAGTTAAAGCGTTGGGGAATTACATTTACTTCCGTCACACTATATCATATGCAATTGCCCGATGCAATATATGACTACAGCTGAGATATAACCTATAGATGGAAATGGATTGATCCTAAGACAATATACTATTTTGTGCTGGGATCTACTATCAAACGACGTCCAAGATTTTCATTTGCGGTACGTTGTTAGCGAAAAACCCAACTTATTAGAATTAATCTAGCAACTGCATTTGATCCTGAATTGAGATACAAACCCAACATGACCCAAAGAAGCAGTTGCATGTCAATATGATTATTATAGAATGTATGATATTATCTGTGCTGGGATCTACTATCAAACGACGTCCAAAAGTCTCGCGGTACGTTGTTAGCGAAAAACCCAACTTATTTTCATTTCTCTAGCAATTGTCATTGATCCAATGTTGAGATTACGTACCCAAACACTCCTCTTACAGACAGTTGCAAGTAAGCTAGATGAACATGAGATAAATCAACCCTATTTATAGATTTTATTGTGGAGAGATCTACTATCAAACGTAGCGTTATAGAGATTTTCACGCAATGTTAGCGAAAAACTCTCCAAATTTGATTTAGGCACTTGAATAAATCGCTGCTGAACGGCATCGAACTCATTAAATCAGGGATTCGAATGCCGACAACTTGAGTGCCACGCATATAAATCGGGTATTAAAGGTATAGACAGAAAAAAAAAAAAAAAGGAAAAAGGTTGCGTCGTCCTAAGCACGCGCCAGACGGTCCCACAGGATCCCACAGAGCAACCCCGAAAACTGGTTAGCCCGGCTGCAGACAGGAAAACGGAGCGAAGCGGAGCGAGGAGGGGCGACTTTACGCACACACACGACCAAAAAGGGTCCACATGGCCAAAGAGGGTAAACTTTATTTTGGGGTTGTTGGCAGCAACCCCTAACAGTGATCCCCCACCCTCAGTGGCAGCGTTCAATCGAGGGGATCATCAGCGAGCTAACGACCAGCTGTCGTTTGTTCCTTTTTCCACAGGAAGTGCGCGCGACAGAGCAGGGGCAGGAGGGAGAGAGAGAGAGACAGACAGACAGACAGCTAAAAGGGTCGAGAAGGGCGAGACCCCAAACGAGAATGAAACAAACACACAAAGTACGATCGAGTGGAAATTCTGAGCTGAAAGTTTTGCTTGGAGCTAAACAGAAAATTTCAATACGTTTTGCTGCTGCCTTCGTTCCGCTCGTTTTCTTTCCGTACAACGATACCTTCGGTTCTGTGTTCAGATCTGTTCAGCTCTGTTCTGTTCTAAAAAGTCAAAAGAAAAACCGGTTCTGCAAAATACAAGAACTGTGCCATTTCGAAAAACGGGCGTTGAGTTGGCAGAAAAACCAGTTTAAAGAAAAATACGCCACAGAAAAATCGGAGAGAGAGAGAGAGAGAGAGAGAGGAGACTGAAAAACAAATTTAAAATGGAAATAACCTGAGAAGAAGAAGATGCAGACAAGAGAAAAAAGAATCATCAAGAAAACATTTAAAGAGGAGTTCTTGCTAAAAAGAACAAATACGAAAATACACACACACACACACACACAACCAAAATAAAACAGAAAAAAAAGTTCCCCCCACAAGATTTGCATAAAGTGGAATTTATCTTGTCGCCGCTTGCAAAGCTGAGCAACACTCACACACACACACACACACACACACACACACACACACACACACACAAACACACATACAGACACATACAGACATAAAATTTGTATATTTACGACGTAAAAATAAACGCCGCAGTCGCCGTTCACCGCCACCGCCGACTTCGTCGCCTGGCAGTGACTTTCAATAATTGAATTTCTGGCAACAGGAGGAGAGAGGGAGAGAGAGAGAGAGTGAGCAAATTGAAGGCTGCGGAGGGAAGGCAGCAGGCTGAGGCGCTGGCGCTGGCTGAGGAGCAGAGCAAACTTGAAGCATTCAAAACAGCAGCAACAACAAGAACAACAACAACTACAACATCAACAATGTCTAAAACCCAAAGAAATCGCTTTAACGTAGGCGGCGTCGCGGACGCCGCTCATTTTATGATATGCACACGGAACGGATTTTATTTGTCTATACCCTACAGGCAACAAAGGGCAGCAATGGGTAGCTCAGGTTGGGCTAATGATTCCTAGAAAAAAAAAACGTAATTAGTTAAATATAAATTGCAACCCCCGCAAGAGTCCTGAATCACCAGCAGCTTTCATCTTATGGGTTTTCCATGAGTAGAAAAACAACAATTCTCCGTTAGGTAGTAAACTCGTCATCTATGCCATGTTGACGCAGTTTTAGCTCTGATGACTTTAACGTCGGGTGTATGCTAATTACTTGTATTTATATCAGGAATAAATAATAAAACCTCAAAGGTTTTCATACTTTGCTTTAGTATTTCCCCCTTCACATTTTCTCTTTCACTCACACATCGTTCTGTTTTACAGGCGTATATCATAGTCGATCAGGTTTCAGTCGATTATGTTCTGATTTTCTGCGATCACTTCTCTCTATACACCCTGGGGCAGAAAATGTCGTTTTTGCCATTTAAAAGCCGGCAGAGAAAAACGAAAAACTCGTTTTTATTTGATGTTGTATCTCTCTCTCTCTCTCCCTCTATTTTTCTGTGCGTGTTTCTGTCTCTTTTCGAAAAGCTATTTAAAGTGAATGTTAAGGGCTTGTTGCGACTTTGGCTTTGGCTTTGAACAAGCTTCGGGAGACAGACGGTCCAAAAGGGCGTCTGGTTAGGTCTGCGCTCGGAATGAGTTGACTGAAAATGGCAAACGGGTGAGACAAACGAATATTTGATCTATCAGAGAAGCTGTTAGCTAGCTGGCTGTCTGTCTGTCTGTCAATCTGTCTCACTCTTTGCCCATTAGCAGAGTTGAATTTATCCGCAGGCCAAGTTTCTTCTCGCTATAGTCTTCCCCCCCCCCCGCCCCTTTGTACAACTTGTCGTTTTTGTAAATTTGAAAATGTGTGTTCAAGGGGGCAGGTTTTGTTTAAATGGGTGTGTCGTCGCTGAGTGTCTTTATATGACAGGTGATGTTGGTTGGCTTATATATACGTTACTGTATGTACAAATAACATTTGCATAACTATAAATTATATTATGAACATGTCTATTGTGGGAAGTGGAAAAGTGTGAAGCAAGCAGATGCCAAAGATAATTCACAAGAATTTTTACAATACATATTTAAATAAAAAAATTTAATATTAAATACGTTTATTTATACTATAAAACTATTAAAAAGATACATGCAACAATTTACTAGGGCAATTTTAGTTAATTGTCGCACTATTTTTTATGCCAATCATTTTCGCATTCCTACCCCGTCGTCGTTACTGGGCCTCGTGAAAGTGAAATTGCGAATAAAAGACTAAATTAAGCCACAAAAAAAAAATATAATCAACCGTAAATAAAAAGAAAAAAGTTCAACGAACTTTTTAGCCATTGACACAGGCAAAGCAACAGCAACAAAAACTAAAGCGAGACAGAAAACTAGCTGAAGGCAACGACGCAAAGTAAAGAGAAGCCAACAATAACGGCCGACAAAAGTTTTGCCCCGCTCGCGATTTTTTGCACAATTTTTTTTTTAATTTTGTTTACTAAAAAAAATATAAACGAAGAAGCCACAAAGAAAAACAACATAACAGTAGTAATAGTAATAATAATAATAAACCGTGTAGGTTTAGAATTTATAGCTGAAATGCCAAAACACGCGACGACAATAAACGCGTGTAGGTCAGTGTGGAAATTGCAGAAGACAAATAAAACAGAATTGCAAGGTCGTTACACGTTAAAGACGTGGGTGGTTCAATTTGACGGCGAATGCGAATGTGATGACAGACAGACGACAGACACAGCCCGCTCAAAAGTGAAGCAAAGAATGTGATGAACAACGCACACTTAGCCCCTGACACACACACACACACACACACGCTCAAGTAACTTGGCCCAAAAAACGAAATAGGAAAACAAATCAAAAGTACTAAGCAAAAAATACTTGAGCAACATTTTTTGCGTTTTGTTTAGCCATGTTTTCTTCTTATATTCTTTTTTTGTTTTTTTTGGTTTCTTCTGTATTTTGTTTTGCACTTGTTGCGCAAAAGCTTTTCAGCTTTTTTTGTGCGTGCTATGTCTCATTATTATTATTGCTTGTTATTATTGTACTTTTGTTATTCTGCACATGTGCGTAGAATGTAAACAAATGAAACTTTCAAGCTGCACGACAAAAAGTTCAGCGAGCGAGACGCTACTTGCTTGCAGTGTATGCTGCGTGCGTGTGCGTGAGAGCGCTTGCATAGGTACAAGTGTGTGTGTGAAATTTGGCAACATCGCAACGAACATATTAAACATGGCGTGCGCATACACACACACACAAACACACGCACATAAGTGAAAGATTATAAAAGCGACAAAGTAGGCGTCCGTGTTTCCCTGTGTGTGTGTGTGTGTGTGTGCAAGGCAAAAACAGGCCGAAAATATGAAAAATGAAAATGTAAACGTGTCTGTAGAGCACGTACATACATCTGTACGTACTACTACTACACACACACGCAGACAGGGCAGCAGCAACGAAGTGGAAGAAGTGTAGCACAAAGTGGAAACAAAAATATGTGGCGGGCGGTCGGTCGGTCGTTTGGTCGGGGAAACGAAAAGCTACAAAGAGAGCGAGCGAGCGCGCATACGAAGCGTCAAAGTCGGTGAGCGCTGGCTCTCCGCTCTCCGCTCTCGCTCTCCCTCTCTCTGTGAAAAGTGCAGAGAGAAAATTTTACGCTTCTTGTTGTTGTTATCGTCTTGAACAAACATAAAACGAAAAATAAACGAAGTCAGCCGAAGCCAAAGTGAGAGGGAGTAAAAAGAGAGCGTAGCGCGCGCCAACAGCAGCATTGAAAAATATTTCGTACTGTTGTTGTTGCCGCTGCTGCTGCTGCTGCCGCTGCCACGGCTGTTGCTGCTGCTGCTGGGTTGCCAATAGGGGGGAAAAACCAAGATGGCGGCCACACATAGAGCTCAAAACAGCGACACATTTTTTTTTTTTTGATTATACATTTTCAACAACGTGCTTTCAAACAGTGTAATTTCCCTGCTTTCAATGGACATGCACATAAACAATACAGACACACACACACACACACACATGCGTATATGAAAGGCAAATAATGCAACGCAGCGTAAAGCGTGCTTTTAAAGTTTATGCTGCCCCTGCTGCGCACATATTCGCCAATTAGAAAAAAAGCTTATGTAACGACAAACGGCCGACTCGTCGGCTGTCGCTCGCAGTCGCACTCACTCTTTCACACACATACACACAACACAGCGCAGAGCAAGTAGGCTGCATTCGAAAAACGGAGAGAACGAACAATTTTTCACAGCGACACTTGACCTCATTTGCATGTGTTGTGTGTGTGTGTGTGTGTGTTAGTAAATTAATGAAAATTGCTCGTCATTACTTCAGATTACATACATACATATGTACATACGTGTGTGTGCGTGAGTGTTTTCCGTTGCAACGAAAAGCTCTGCAATGCAGCAGTGCAGAAAAGCTTTCACAAAACGCATGAAAAATCGATATGAAAGTGAGGCGTACTCACTCGCACACACACAGGCATACGCGATCAATCGTACACATACACACCTTAGACGAAAAATGTTGGAATTATTGATTTCATATGCAAAAACGCACTGCGAGCAAAAGAGATGGACAATCAATTGCACACATTAGAAAGTACAGTTCTAAGTCTATTTAAAAATATATGTATATGAATAATGTATATGTACGTGTACATATAATGCATTTAAGTTGCTCGTTTTTAAGGTATACACACCGAAATAGAATCACAGGCAGCACATAGTCGTCGTGTCGTTTTGATTAGATTTTTTTCATATTTTTGTTGTTGTTGTTGTGGTTGTGGTTGTTATTATAGAGCTTTGCACATCATCGAAATTATGTTGATATATGTACACACACACACACATAGAGACGCACGATTTTATTTGATTTTTTTCTGTGGTTGCTGTCGTAGTTGCTGTTGTTGTTGTTGTTGTATACATATGTGTAAAAAGCGCGCGGGAGAAGTATAGCAATAAAATTGAAATTTATAATTGTTGAATAAAAAGCCAAGTTTTTCAGTTGTGTGTATGTATGTGTAGTTTTCCTGCTGCTGCGGAGTAGCAGCCCGCACAACAAAATGCGAAACGCGCGGAGCCACTGAAGAAAAACTGACGACTGACGAGCGCGCACGAAAAGTTTGCTGGTCTAGCCGCCGCCAACAACACACAGAGCCAACGAACGAAGTTCCCAACGAGAGCGAGCGAGCGAGTGAGTTCGACAAAAAGCGACCCAGTGGCGCGAGAGTAACATGACGAGAGCGCTGCTCAATGCATGACTTTGGCACTGGCACACACACACACACACACACACACACACACAACGACAATATATTATTTTGGGGGTTAATTTCTTGTGCAGGAGTTGAGGCAAAAATGATACTCAATTTTCTTTTCAATTTCCTTCATGTAAACGTGTTGGCCACGTTCCAAACGGGGCCACAGTGTGCGACTGGGTTACTTTGCCTTACGTATTCACATACGTAGGGGCACTGTTTTGGTGTGCGTACGTAAGTGTGTGTGGGGCTTGTGTGCTTTGTATGCTTGGCGCGCGCGCAGAGTTGCCAACACCAATACAAAAAAAAACAAAATACTCAGTAGCGCATGCAAATCCAAAAATTATTTGTTGTGCCAGGCTTGGCAGCATTAATTAGCGGCTTGCGCTTAATTCAAGTAACTTTGTTTGCCTTACTCGCTGCGACTATCGATAAAAATAGAGCAATTGTTGTGCCGTGCCTTGGCGCAACATGCGGTCCAACGACACGCTGACAACTCTGTCTATGTAGTGGAGTTCAAAAATATCATTCGCTGCGGGCGTTGTAGTTGTTGTTGCGAGCTCATGTAGGGGGCGAGATTTAGTGTATGAGTTTTTTTTTTTTGCCAAGGCGAAGCCATAATGTTCACAAGAACAACAAAAACGACTGCCGTTGCCAAGCTATCTCTCTCTCCCGCTATCACTCTCTGGCGTGCGCTCTCTCTTTGGCTGGCTGTCTCCTTTTGCTATGTAGATATGTAGGTTCAGTTGCGAGAATGTGTGTGTGTGTGTGTGTGTGTGCGTGTAGGAGGAGACAGCCTGTAAAATGCTTTTGTATGCATTGCATTTTGTACTTAAAAAGTGCAAATTATTTTGCGTGTGTGTGTGTGTGTGTGCATTTGAGTTTTTTTTAATGATCGTTCATGCACACACACTTGCACACGCACACACAGACACATGCACACATAGTGCCGATTTATTTTAGGTTCCAGCATGACTTCATCGGAAACATTTTCTAGCACCCTTCGCCCCACTCACTGACACATTGCCTATTCTATTTATTTATGTGCATGAACATGTGTGCCTGTGTGTGTGTGTGTGTGTGTGTGTGTCCGTGTCTGTATGTAATTATGTACTTCAATTCTTAACGGTGTTACGTTTATGCCATATGCCTTATGTATTTGCAATTAACGCTTTTATGTGAAATTCAACACGCTTGATTAAAAAGCTCGGAGCGATACTAATTGACATGAAATGGAGACAGTTTGGGTGCGAATTCCGCTTTTGGCGCTATCTTCGCAAGTTTTTTTTAGCGATCTGCAGGCAAAAGGATACGCAAAGTAAATAGCTCAAACGACTGTTTGTGTGTGTGTGTGTGTGTGCTAGGTATACTTTGTGTGCCTTCACATACAGATACCAAAAGTAGCTTACATAGCAACACGTACGCTGCATAATAAGTACATTTGTATATACATATGTAACTTACCTGCATTCAATGAAAAGCTCTCCCTCGCACCCGCTTGCGTGGTTAACTAAAAACTTCAAGTCGGTCACGTAGAAGCTTTTTTCCTTGCGTTTAGCATGCGCCTCTTTTGTTACATACATTTAACAAGTCAGTGTTGGCGTCGACTTCGGCGTCGGCGTCGGCAGCGACAGCGACAGCGACACTGTCAACTAGGCCTGCTGCTGCAATGGCAGCTGCGACACTCTCTCGCACACAAACTCACACACACGCGAGCGATTGCACGTAAAGCAAACACATAAGACAAGTGAAATTCAAACACTGACAATTATCTAAATTCGTATGGAAACATACACACACAGTCGCACGTGTATGTGCATGTATGTATGTTATTCGCTCGTTTGCTGCTTTTTAATTTTAATAAATTATATTTCAACTGCGACCGGGAGGGCCATAAACCAAATCGAACGACTTTTGTGTTTGTTGTCTTTGCCGTGTTCTTCCAGCTCACTTGATTGTTTTTGCTGTTGTTGTTGTAGCATTTACGCTTTATGTAAGCGTGTAACAAAGTGTTTTTTTACGGTCTTTGCTGTTCTTCTCTTGCTATTAGGGGGGGGGAACTCGCTTACGTTGTTACGTTATGCACAATGAAGCGAGCGCACACAAGCGACACACGCCATATTCCTGTGAGTTCCGTTTGTTACTGCACAATAACAAAAACTGTGTTGCTGCTGCTGCTGCTGCTGCTGCTGGCGGCGGTGAGCGCGAAGCCAATGCCAAGCAATAAGAATAAGAGTCAAAAAGCTACGCTACAGCCCAAAAACAACACCAACAAAAGCACAACATATGCACACACACACACACACGCGAAGCTCAAATATTATTACTGCTGCTGCGTTGTTGTGGTTGTTCTGCCTTTCGCTGCATGCGAAAAACGAAGATCGCTCGTGTGAGCAGCGACAGCGACAGCGACCACAGCAGTGACTTTGCCTTGTGTACCTTTCGCTGTGTGCGTGCGTGTGTGTGTGCGCGAGAGAAGTAGCGACAATTGTCTTGTTCTTGTGGATCGGGATGTGAAAGGAGATGGCAGGGGCGGAAGGTATTGCTAAATGGAAAAGTAAAGAAAAGTTTGGATTTAGCATATGTATGCGTATGTGTGAAGACATAAGTATGTTTACATATGTATGTAAATACACGTGCAATGTAAAATTAATACTACTTGCTCTTATACACTTGTGCATGTGTTTGTGAGAAATGTGTGTACGCTTTTTAGCTAAAAGGGTTTGTACTCCTAAGTTATGCCGATCTTACGCAAAGTTTTTACTTAGTTATATTTTTATATACACAATTCTCCTTCTCATATCATTAACAAAATGATCATATATAGGTTTCAACTGTAAAGATCCATAAAACAGAATTCGAAATTTTAGAATTAAGATAAAAGAACTTAACTTATCGTATTATATTTTTAGATAGTATGTTAATTCGACTCTGCAAAGATGGTACTTAGTAAAATTAATGAGCATGTTGAATAAATAAAGATTGTATTGACATGTGCATTAATGCCAATAAATCAACTTATAAATATTTAACGAAACAATCAAAATTGCGCAAGTGGAGAAAGAGAAGGTGTCAAGAAATGCAGAGTTCAATGCGAACCAAACGATTTATAAATCAAACGCATGTTTATATAGAAACCAATACGCATACATATATACATATGTATGTATATGTATGTATGTACATATGTAGAGTCCATGGGGTATTCAAAAAAACAAAGTGAAGGGCCTAAACAAGAGTAATCATTGTAGATGGTAAATGAATGACTATGGAAGATGGCTCAGACATCGATCGAAATTGCTATTTATACCATTCGACCATTGGAAATTGTTAAAAATGGTATATTAGGTTTGTGCAAAAGTATGTAACACGCAGAAGGAGGCGTGGCAAACCCCATAAACTGTATATATTCTTGCTCAGGTTTACTAGCCGAGTCGATTAAGCCATGTCCGTTTGCCCGTGTGTCTGTATGAACGTCGAGATCTCAGCTATTACAAAAGCTAGAGACACAAAATTTGACATGATAGTTCCCGTATACCATACGCAGATCAAGTTTATTTCAAATTTAAGATACCACGCCCACCGCCCACGCAAATCGATAATTTATTTATTTTTAAGAAAAGTATTAAGATTACAGCATTCTGGTTTTGACACACGTAAAGATGCTAATAATATACACCTAATCCTTAAATTGCAAGCCGATCGGACATAGTGCCATCTATTGACATTTCTGGAGCCCAACTACGAAGATGGTCGAATGGTATTTTATGGTCGGGCGCGCTCGACTATAGCTTTCCTTACTTGTTTATCTATATATTTGTAATTTTGCAACAATTTACGCATTTAAATTCCAAACTGCGACTTTGCATTACCCATTATTACGGACGCCACTGTATGTTTGTTCGTGTGTGTGTGTGTGTGTGTGGAACTACTTATCATATGAATCTGTTTGTTTGCAACACTTGCGACTTTCTAATGGACCGTCTAAATTGCAAACATGTGCATACACATGCACAACGGTATAAATCTTGCCACTTTTTCTGGCATTTAACAATCTTCTTTTTTGTTTTTTTGTGCATTAACAATTGCTCAAACTTGATTCGGATGCTGCTTAAAAATAAATAATGATTACTTGCTTAAAAGCGAGTAGAAAGAGCAACAAAAAACCACACAACAACAAATGCTAACCATAATTGCGTTGAGCTTCTAAAAATTGTGCACAATATTAGCAGCTGCCCTCGCCACACTCTCTGTCTCCCTCTCTCTCTGTCTCTCTGCTTGCGTCGCTATCACAACTTCAGCCGCTGCTCGCGCTCTCCGCCCGCGCACAGCAAGGCGTCGAGATTTGGCGCGGCTTTAAAAGCTGCGCTGCAAGAAATTAACAACAATAAAAGTTGAAAATTGTTTGCCATGACAAAGAAAATAATCGTTAAGCTCGAGAGTTTGCGGCATCGACAAAATTCGAAAAAAAACTCGTTTTGCCTGCGCTTTAATTTGTTGCTGCCGTTGTTGTTGTTGTTGTTGTTGGGTATTTTATTTTATTTGATTTTTTTGGCAGCACTTTTTTCGGCTGTCCGCCCATTTGGGTAAAGTGAAAATCATTTGCCGCGCCCCAACGAATAGTTTGCTACATAAAAAAATAATGCCAAAACTGAAAGCCATTTGTCCCACTGTCCGCCTGCGGCTCGATCAGCTTTTCAATGATTTTTCTGTACGAACTTCGAAATGATTCACCTGCTGGCCCAATGATGCGTGCGTGGGAGTGGGATGGCTATGCTAACATGCATGCCATATGTAATATGCTTGCGTGCGTATGTGTGCGTGCGTTGCTTTGCCTGTTGCTTTGTTCTTGAAACTTCGCTGGGTTTTTTCGCCGCTGCTGCTTCTGCTTGGCGCACACAGCTGTTCCATAAAAATTCCTTAACGTTTAATTTTAGCAGAGCAGCAATTGCACGAGAGTGAAAAATGCAAGAAAAAAGTTTATTTTTATTATTGTGCAAACTCATTTGCATGCGCACATGCAAAACCAACAACAACAGCAACAACAACAACGAGTGCAGGCAAACGCCAAAGGAAGCAGGCTTACTTGAGGAAGAGAGACAGAGAGAGAGAGAGCGACCGTGAGAGCGCGCTAAGTGAGTGAGTTTTCGCTCGCTCGCGTGAGAGCAGTGGGACTAGCGCGCGATTGTATGCGTGGGAGGCAGCCAGGGGGTACGTCAACTCTACGTTCGGCTATGCTTAACCTTGAAGTCATCTTCTCTCTCTGTTTGTTCGCTATTCGCGCGTTCGCTGCCCGCTGCATACAAATGTAAATTTTGAAAATGCAAAAAGCCCAACGGCAACATGGCTACGTTTCGACATGCATACACACACACACACACACATATGTACATACAAGCATGCATATGGGAGAGAGAGCAGATGTGCAGCGTTGTGGGCTCCCCTCTCTTTGGCATTTTCCTTTGCCCATTGTTGCTGCGGCTCTGCTCTCCATTAATCTGCTTTGCGGCTGTGTTTGTGCGTTTGCTTGTTGTTTTTTTTTTGTTTTTTCTTTTTTGCATTTCATGTTCATTTCCTTTTGTCAATTGAATTTAATGGAGTTGCGCTGCAGCGTCGTCAGCGACGCCGAGGGGCGACTGCAAATGGGCGTCTGCGCCAAGGGTGGAAGTTGATTGATCAAACTGATCAGAGAACCATGCAAGCGGGGCTGCGGCTGCAGTCGGGGCCTGTATTTTTGCCTTAGGGGTTGCTTGGCTGGTTTCGTTGGCCACAAACCGAAACGGAGGGAGCATCTGTTCAGCTCGGCAGCTGTTACATTCTACACTCCCTCTGTGTGCGTGTGCTGCCCTCTTTCTGCCTCTTCCTCTCCCTCTCCCTCTCCATCTCGGGGGTTAGGAAAAACCCCTAATGCAATAAAGGTCCCATTCTGCCCGGGCTACTCGATCGAGGCCTGCTCTCAGCAGTCAGCTATGCTTTCCTGGCCTTGTATCCAATTGGAGGGGGTTTAAGACGGTAGAGGGGGGCGATCGAAGCTATAGATATATCGCCTAACGACTGACAATCTTTACTGACAGATCCGTTGCAGCCAAAAGTTAGCACTTTAAAAATATACTCAAGTCAGACAATGGATACTTAGAAAAGAATTTATACCAAGTAACAAAAGCTACAGTTGGGCATGCATGACAGTATGATACCCTTCGCCCAACTTGCCAAAAACAAAGTTTTCTAATTCTATCGCTATCTCGCTCGCTAAAAAAACTGAGTGAACGGATAACTTTTGTGTTCTTGAACCGATCGGTTTGAAAGTTGGAATATGGGATGCATATACTACATATATTCATATATATATATGTTTAAGCAGAAACATTATTACTTTTGTTCCAATCAAATTTAAGAGTTTATTTTATGATTAGAGAAGGCGGTGGGCGTGGCTTCAAACATTTGAAATAAACTCGATAATCGCATGATATTCCTTCCAAGTTTGATGCCTCTAGCTTTTGTAATAGCTGAGATCCAAGCAGACATCCAACCAGATAGCTAGACAGACGATCAATGTTAATATACCCTTTTTTGACAATTTTCAGTGGTCGAAGGGTATAAAATGAAAATAAATATTTACCTCAGCAAGCAGATATGTATGTAGTTAATTTATTTATTTTTGAATTTTATTTATTATATTTTACTGTAAGGATCTTCTACCAATTTTTGGAATATCTTTTAAAAACTCACCTAAATTACATTTTTTTAAACTACGTTTTTTTTCAGTTTTAAATGGGATTCAATATTTGTATATACTGGAAAGGTCGCCCAAAGAGGAGTCTTTAAAAGATACTCGATATAAATTCTATAATGACACGTTTCTAGTTTTTTAAGGCATTTCTATATGCTGTTTAATCCCCTGTATCATATTATACTATGTCAAATTGTGATTAGAACTGTAATTTTCTCATTTCACAACATTTTCCCCTAGGGCCTGCGATATTTCGCAATCCATCAACCGCTTCAATTGAGACATTCTGTTCAACTTGTTTCCCGGGGTTGCCTACGCCTGCAGTTTCTCTTTTTAGGGGTTGAAATGCAACATTTGCGTTTTTTTTTTTTGCCAAGTGCCGCACGTACGCCCCTCTGTCCCTCCCTCCCTCTGGCAATGCCTGTGATCAACGGCAGCTGCCACAAGTTGGCGAGTTTCGTTGTGGGGGCCATTTTGGAAGCAGCAATAGCAACCCCTTTTGGCCAACTGTGCGGATCTACGTTTACGTGTACGTGTGGCAGCTTTCCACCCCAAACTCAAACTTGCTCGGACCACCCTCGCACCCTAATGGAAACGGGGCAGGACAGGGCAACCCTACCGTGCCGGACCACCCATCGCCAGCGTTGTCGTCGCCGTCGTCTGCTTGTGATCTGAGGCTGCGGCTGCTGTGCCCCACGTTAGGGGTGGTTGCGCCGTGTCCTTGTCGGACGCAAAAGCTCTAGCTTTGCTAGGCAATTTCAGTTGCTGCCGTTGCCGTTTCCGTTGCCCATAGCAACCCCCCACACGATAAACAACAAGGGTTGAAATGCGGTTGCTGCCGCAGAGGGGATCATGCTTCGCTGCCAGACACCGCCGCCGCCGCCGCAGCAGCAGCCGACCGACCGAACGACCGAGCACCCCCTCGCTCGGCACACGCGCTCCCTTGGCGGGCGCATGCCACCAACCCCCTCCGGCAGTTGCCCTTCCTTTTGTCTGCGTATAATGAAATTTCGTTTCCTTTCCTTTTTGCTGCATTTTAGGGGCTGGGGCAAATCGATAAGCTGGGCGGATCGGAAATAGAAATGTGCGCAGTTGTTTCCTATGCATGTCTGTGTGAATGCGTACTATATATGCATGTGTGTGTGTGTGTGTGTGCACTGTGTGAAATAAACATGTGAATCAGCATAATTAGCTGAATTGTTTGCATGGCGCGATGAAGTTGCTCGGAAATTAAGCTGGGATTAATTCAAGGGTATATAAAAAGTATCGGAATATATCTTCATTGTTTATCATAAAACTAAAACTAACTAACATGAGGTCGGTTCTCCTTTGTACAATACGACTATGAAGTTAACTCCATTTGCGCATGGTAAGCCTTAAGGCCAAATGGGAAGGAACAAACTTTAATTTTATATAACTGAGAGCTGAGCTTTACAAAATGGTCAAACATCAGCTGGTAATCCTTATCAAGAATATATAATTTATGGGTTCTGCCACGCCTCCTTCTTCCATTCACAATCTAAGTAATCGCTGTTTTGACCATATCTAAATAGTGTAAGTAATAAGTGTACAACAAGCTAGAAAATTGTCACATTTTTGATAACCTTGCAGAGGGTATATTCACTATGGCCAGAAGTTTGCAATGCACCTTAAGAGGCATTTCCGACCCTATAAAGTGTATTTATTCTTAATCAGCATCAGTCCAACTAGCCATGTCCGTCCGTCGAACCGTCCGTCTGTCTATCCGTCCGTCCATCCGTTCGTCTTCCATCCGTCCGTCCGTCCATCCGTTCGCTCGTCCATCCGTCGGTCTGTCCGTCCGTCTGTCCGTCCGTCCATCCGTCTGTCCGTCCGTCCGTCTGTCCATCCGTCCGTCTGTCTGTCTGTCTGCCCGTTTGTCCATTTGTCCGTCCGTCTGTCCGTCCGTCCGTCCGTCCGTCCGTCTGTCCGTCCGTTCATCCATCCGTCCGTCTATTCGCCCGTCTGTCTGTCCATCCGTCGATTCGTCCGTCCGTCCGTCCATCCGTTCGCTCGTCCATCCGTCGGTCTGTCTGTCTGTCTGCCCGTTTGTCCATTTGTCCGTCCGTCTGTCCGTCCGTCCGTCCGTCCGTCCGTCCGTCCGTCTGTCCATCCGTCCGTCTGTCTGTCTGTCTGCCCGTTTGTCCATTTGTCCGTCCGTCTGTCCGTCCGTTCGTCCGTCCATCCGTCTGTCCGTTCGTCTTTCCATCCGTCCGTCCGTCTGTCCGTCCGTTCATCCATCCGTCCGTCTATTTGCCCGTCTGTCTGTCTGTCCATCCGTCGATTCGTCCGTCCGTCCATCCGTTTGTCCGTCCATCCGTCGGTCTGTCTGCCCGTTTGTCCATTTGTCCATCCGTCTGTCCGTCCGTCTGTCCGTCCGTCTGTCCGTCCGTCTGTCCGTCCGTCTGTCCGTCCGTCCATCCGTCTGTCCATCCGTCCGTCTGTCCATCCGTCCGTCTGTCCGTCCGCCAATTTGTCCGTCCGTCTGTCCGCCGTCTGTCCGTTCGTCAATTTTTTAATAATTTTTCAAGATATCGTCATACATTTTTCCCGACATGTGTCCAAGTATGTCCTTTAAAAGCTGTAAAAGTTTTATCAGGGTTTAATTTTGCTTTCCTTAGAAATTCAAAGCTGTTAAATATTTGGAGTAACTGTAGCCTTTCCTTCTAATTTTAGATACTTTAAAGGCAAATTTAAGCTTTTTATGGCAAATTTTCAAAGATCTTAGTATATCTTCTTCATATATGTTAATACAACTCGGACAATATCGGCTGAAACTTTTGTCACGACGTTAATATGGTGCCCCTAATCCAGCTCCAATGTGCGTCTTCCTTTCACTTGATTAACAACAGATGAAAAAACAACGCTTCGCACAGAATTTTTGGTTCAACATTTTCACAAATTGACCTCAAAACACATACACATGTACACATGTGTGTGTGTGTCGTGTGTGTGTGTGTGTGTGTATGTTGTACATAAATTTGCAAGACCAAAAGCCAAAGAAAACCAGAAAGTTCCATTAACGAAAATATTTTTGGCAGCCTCATTTGAACGTCTTCGCGAGGCCGAGAGCCACAGGGAGAGGGAGAGGGAGCGGCAGAGAAGAAGAGCGGGAGTGCGGGTGAGTGAGTGGAAGAGAATCAAGTGGCAGCCGATTTCGAGCATTCTTTGAAAAACCCGAAAACCATCAATCACGCACACACACGCACAAAGAGAGAGAGAGAGAGAGAGAGAGGGGGAGCTAATGCGAGTTCGAATGAAAACGAAGCTCAGAATTTGTGAAAAAAGACGCGCAATCATAATGGAAATCAAAGCGTAGAGCAGCGCGAGCACACGCACACACACACACACACACACTCAAGCACAGCTCAGCTCAAATGAAGTGTGTAGAAAATCACAGAAATCGTGCGAAAGCACAGCGCGAAAGCTTTCAAGTCGACGAAAATTGTTGAAAAACGAAAAACATCAAATAAAATTTCAATTACATATCGAAGCCGCTGCGGTTGTTGTTGTTGTTGTTGTTGTTTTGAATTGGAATGTTGCTACGAAATCACGTACGAGACTCAACACGGTCTGTCCGTCCGTCTGTCCGTCCAAGCGGGTGCGGCATAAATTTTCACTTTGCTCGTCCAACAACAACAACAAAAAAAAAAAACTGTTGCCAAAAACCAAAACGAGTTTGGTTGTTGTTGTTGTTGCTTTTGCTGCTGTTTCGCTTTGAAACTGTCGTCATTCCTTGATTTTGTCAGGGAATACAACGCAGACATGTATTTTCTTTGTCATTTCCAGCTTACGCCGAGGCGGAGGCGGTGCGCGGTGCGCGAGCGCGAGCGCGAGCAGAGGCAGCGCAGCCGCTAATAATGTGCACAATTTTTAGAAGCTCAATTATGGTTACCAATTTGTTGTTGCTGCTGCTGCTGGAACAGGCAATCGTAAGCGTTTATTTTTAAACAACAAAATCAAGTTTTGCCAAGAGTGAAAAAAAGAAAAAGAAATAGGTAAAAAGTAAAAAAGTTAATTACATATAAAAAAGATTTATATTCGCATAGAAAGTTGCATGCAGTGTATTTTAAAATTATTTTCATGTTGTTAGTGAGGGGAACGGAGCCGGGGGGGGGAGCTACGACGATCCCATGGTAATGCGGTTAATGGGTGTGTGTGTGTGGGCGCGCCCCGAGGGCGCATCAAATAATGTTTGACATGGCATACTACGCGGATAGACAATAAAGTGAATTTCACGTTGTCATGTCAGCAGCTCAGCCGAAGCAGCAGCAGCAGCAGCAGCAACAATAACAATTGTGAAACCCTAAACGCAACGCGCGCTCGCCTCGTCTGATGATCCAGCACAATTTCCACCCTAAATTGTGGGGTTGCTGAAGCGGGGCGGCATCGATTGAAGCAAATAAAGCTTCAGGGCCAAAGTCCAACAACAACAACAACAACGAGCACAGCATTGTTGCTGCACAACTAAAGCAGAAAACTACCCTGAAAACGCTAACGTCGCTGTCAACGTCGCCATCGCCGTCGCTTTAGATCGAGCAAGCGGGCAACAGCGACGCGACGGCGGCTTAGGGTAACGCTGACAGCGATGTCGACGTCAACGCCAACGCCAACGCCAGCAGCAGCAGCAGCATTTATGTACATTGTATACAAACGCATTACGCAGTGAGAGAGTTGAGGGTGGCGGCGGGCGCTGACATAAGATCCACATTAAAATCCACGCAAGAGAGGGAGAGCGGGAGCCAGAGAGCGTGCGGGCGAGAGAGCGAGCGCGCCATGAAGTATGTGCGATTTTATTTTCTGTTGCTACGCGAGCTTTGTGCTCTTTTGCTTGTGACTGTGTGTGTGTGTGTGTGTGTGTGTGTGCATGCACTAGCGAGAGGGAGGGGGAGGGGAAGCACGCAGACTGGCGTTTTATGCAATTTGCAATAGGCAAAAGTTAATTAAGCTCGGGTCGAATTACGGTTAAAAAGTGTCAGCAAAGCGAACTCAGTGAGAAACAAGAAAACTGCAGGCATGTAAATACATATGTACATATGTTTCTACGAATGTATGCATGTATGTTTGCATGTGTGGGAGAGATTCAACTTCAGATAAGTGCCTGGCATTATGTCATGTGCAAGGCGAGTTCTACGAGTGTGTGTGCGTGTACGTAGCTTAATGCGCCATCATGATGTGGCTAACGTGTTGAGTGACACATCTGCAACAGCAACAAAAGCAACAACAACAAAAGCAACAACAACAAAAGCAACAACAAGAAGTGGAGAGCAGACCAAGACGATGATGATGCATATTGGCTAAGACTGAATCAGACTTGTTGGATTTGGCTGCATAAGCAGCTTTGCGCTAAGCTGCTTCAGCTTTGAGGCTACAAGTGACCCATCAAGGTCATGAAATTATTCTTGTTTTTATTTGGAAAACTCGAATAATATGTTATTATATAATACGTTATGCTAATTTTAAACTGCTAATTGGAAAATCTGCCAAAGTCAATTCCTACAAAATGTATTTTATAGTCATAAGGAGTATTGACAGATCCCATAAAGTACATGTGTACTTAGGATCACTAACCGAGTCGATGAAGCACACGGATCTAAGCTATAATAGAGTCCATAATAAACGTGATACTAGTGAAAAACCTTACAATTTTGTAATGATCTATAGCAGCTATACGATATATCTCTTTAATTTCGATCAAATTTTCAATGCCTTTAAAGGACGTACTAAGACATATTTTGGAAAAGTTTGATATCTTGAAAATTTTAAAAATCGGCCGATAGGTTCTATAGCAGCTATACGATATATCGGACAGCGTGCGGCAATAAGAAACATGTATAGCAAGTTTTATCAAGATAGTTTTCAAACTAAGAGACAAGTTTGCGTTGCAACAGACGGGCGGACAGACGGACGGACAAACAGACATAGCTACTTCGACTCCCCGATTGATGCTGATTAGCAATGTATATACTTTATACGGTCGGAGATGTTTCCTTCTGCCCAAACCTAATATACCTTCTGCAAGAGTATAAAAAGGTTCAAAATTTACAAACACTTTTAAAATGAAAGACAAACTGATCTACGAACTTGATCAAAACGCTTCGGCTATTCTGACTGACCGCTGCAAAATCTTTTCTGCAGCCGTTAACACTTTTTTGGACGCCACTGTAACGGATGCCAGCGCTCCTGTAAAAGTGACTCAGACGTGACGCAGCAGGCTTCTATTACATTAATAAGACTCTAGAGCTTTCTGTAAACGCAATCTGCAATCCAAATAAAAATCTATTTTACAAGCTAAAAGAAATAGAGATTTGACAAAGCTAAGTAACTAGAGAGAAAAGAGAGAGAGAGAGAGAGAGAGAGAGTAAATATCCAATTTAATCAGTTGTTATACAAATTTCTAAAGTTCTTCTAAGATCGATGTAGAAATTACTTTCATTCTCATAATAAATACTCATAATTCGCCTGATTTTCGTCAACTTCTACAGCATTACATAATTTATGGCAATCTTTATAGCACTTATAGCGTTTTCCAGCGTGCCAAGTTCCAACATGGCGCGCTAATTGCCTTTGCTCAGTTTTCATACTTCCTACTTTACACCAGTTTCTAAGGTTGTTGCTGTTGTTGTTGTTGTGGTTGGGTTCAGGTTACCATTATCAACACATCAAAAGCTTCGAGTCGATAAGACGAAGATCAAACAACGCAAAAGCAGCAGCAGCAACAGCAACGAAAATAGCCAAAGATCGCATCACATGCTGGCGAAAAGCTCGTCGAGTAGGCGTTAGCACGCGCTGTTGTTGTTGTTGTTGTTGCTGTTAGCACATTCCATAAAAAACAGACTTGGCTAAAGGGCGAGGGCGTTCAAGTTGTGCGCGGCAATGCGACACCTGCCCGCAGCTTGAGAGAGAATTGAGACTCTTTGCATATTAAGGTTTCGCTGGGTGTCAAGAAAAAAAATCAGTTCTAGGGCACGTTAAACGAGTGTAGAAATATGGCACACTCACACACACACACACACACACACTTGCATACATATGCATAATAGATAAACCTATAGTACAAACATTTCATGGTTGCAATTTTATGCATTTATGACACATACACACGCGCGCACACACGCACACACTCGCTCTCTTTTGCTGCCGGGAGTGTGGTGGGCTTGCTGTGGGGAGTAAGCGGGAGTGAGTGAGTGAGAGAGAGAGAGAGAGAGTGCGCATGGGAAGCCAAAACAAGAATAATGCAATGCACACATGTCGCACACAACACGCGCACTAACACATGCACGCATGCTGCCCACACACACACACACACACACACGCTGGCAAATTGCAAGTGCATATTGCAATGTTTAGTTGAAGTGAGTAGAGAATTCCATAGAAAAAGCGCTGCTGCAGTGACGTCAATCGTTGCCAACAAAAAAAAAAAAGAGGCAACTTTTTTTTTTTTTTAACGTAACTCTTAAAACAACAGTATGTTATATAAGCATAATATATTGTACACCTACAATACACTTGCAAGCCTTAACAATAAAATATGTACGTGTATTTGTTCCACGCGCTCGTTTCAGGCATGCTGGCGCCCGCTTGCGGGCAAGTTTGGCGAAAAAGGGCCGCTGCCGCTGCCGCTGCTGACCTTAATATGCATTAATTGTTTCAAGCAGCTGTAAACTAGGGGAAGCTTTTCGTGCATTCCATGCACATGTCTGTGTGTGTGTGTGTTGTTGCTTGTTCTAATGCGCTCGCTCTGGCGCTCGCTCTGGCTCTCGCTCTCCTTTTCGCCGTCGCCGTCGCGTCGCTCTCTCGCTTGTTGCGGTCACGCTCACGCGCATTAAATATGCACAGCTTTCGCTTTGTGGAGCAGGCAGCGGAGCACTGGGGCGCTCTAATTTTGATCCCAAGCACTCAAACCACACTCACACGTACATACATACATGCGAACAGAACATAGGCGACGATGCTGACGCTGACGCTGACGCCGACGCCGACGCTGACGCTGCCGTGCTGGTGTGGGGGATCTTTTGTTTTGTTTGCGCTGTTTGCGTTTCTCTAATTGTGGGAGTAGTTGGGTGCGTTGCGGGTTTGCCATTACGCCACATGTGTGGTTATAATTACAGTAAATGCATGTATGTATGTATGTACTATGTACGTACATAAGCTTGCTTGTTTGTTTGTATGTGCGCTCTATGTACACGCGAGGTCGGCTCCCCCAACTAGAACGTTCCCCACTGGAGCCTGCGCACTCGCTCGCACATTCGAGTTTCAATTTTCGATCGATTTTTCACCAAAAAGCTTGCGTGTCATTTAATATTATTATTATTAATAGACGAGATTAAACGACTGCCTGTCTGGCGATCTCCATGCCACAATTATGCACAGGCCAAGCAGAGTTGTTTTTGCTACTGGTCGGGAGGGGGGGGGGCGAGTTGCGAGAATATATGCAATTATTTTAATGTATTTAGCCTTGATGCTCATGAATGTCAATTAGCCTAATGCATGTGCGAGCGGGACAGACAAACACATCGCCTCGCACTCCTAACTGAGTGTCACGTAAGCTTCGCTTTTACCCGCTCTCGCGGTGGTCTGCAAAATGAGTCGCTTTGTATGCGCCAACAGCCCATCGACGAAAGCTTTGAGCGCGTTTTCGTTTGCCACCCACTTCCGCACCCACAGCGCACACACTCACACACACGCACATGCATGGACACGTAAGTATGTACGTGCATGCATCGCTCACTTTCGCATTCAACAGCAGAAAATTGCAACTCATTTGAATTGTTTCGCCTTCGTTATGCAAATGGCGACTTTTGGCTACGAATTTTTATTTGCTCATTACAAGTACATAAATAAATGAAACTCGAGTCGCAAGCTCGCCTAATGATCGCCAAATGACTTCATGAGGAACATAATTCTTGACCTTGAGTTCTCTAGTTGTACAATTTTAAAACAAGGAAGACCAACAGTTAGTGACAATGAATGCACCCTTTAAAGCTTATGAATAAGTAATTCTGTTTTTGTTTCAAATTCATTTGAATTTCAAATTTATTAAGTTGCCGCCAACACTTCGATTACAATTAACAAGTGTTATATAGCATTGAGCTCTCTGCCGGCATCCACCTACTTCGTCAAATGTGGCAGCGCAGTTGGACAGTGTGCACACACCAAGTTACAGTTACAAACAGCAAGCAAAATCGTTAAAATTCTCGAATGCAGTTAAATGAACAAAAATAAAAACAGTTTTTTTTATTTTTTGTAATTATTTGTTTTTTGATTTAATTTACTATGTTTTGCACATATGCATTCAAATTGCGCGCGCACATTTCAATTCCAGCTGTTTCGTTTTCTGCTCAATGGTAAAAAAATCAATGCTAGAGAACAACGCGTGCGAATGAGACAACTGGATTTTCAATTAGAGTAGTGCTGCCAGCCTAATGCATTCTTGCCGCGACTTAAAATCTTTTTAAATGTACAAAGTAATTGTAATCTTATTTGATCTAGCGCATATCGAAAAATATTACTTTATCTAATATAATAAACCAAATCCAAAATTCGCTTTATTTAAACCCATTTTATCGGCCTTTTGCGGCTTCCCAAACATTACACAACAGTCTGGCAAGGCCAAAAGAATACGAAAATGGCGAACACGAGCAAACCTACGATGAACGACGAGTGGAAAAAATAATTATTATTTTAAATTCCGTTTTGCCAGCAAAATTCCAACGCGAGTCAGGTACCAAAAAAAAAAAAAAACACAAAAGTGCGGAAAACATACCAATGAATATCTAAAGTATGAAACGAGCAAAGTGCAATTCGTTGCGCATTGATATGGGCAGCTAAATAGAATAAATTAAGTATTTGCAAATTACGAAAAAGCAGCTGAAAAACCAATTGAGTCGATTGTGTGGCTACAATCGTGTGCGTGCGAGAGTGTGCAAGTAAGTGTGCGAACGAACAAGAACAACGTTGAGCAAAAGGTAGCGGGACGGACAGTAGCAAATAAACGAAAGGAAATAAAAATAAAACGAGAAATTAACAGTGCAAAAAAAGAAGGAATACGAAATAAAACTTGGCGGTAAACTCTGCACGGCATGCGTATATGCGTATCTCTCTCTCTCTCTCTCACAATATACTGCAGTGTGAATGTGCGTGTGTGTGTCGGTTAATGTGTGCCTAAATGTGCATAAAAATAACCAATAAACTGCGCAACAACAAAAACAACAACATTAGCAACAACAACAACAACAACAACAATAGACAGCAACGCACCGCTTACTGTAATCGTAATCTCTATGCGTGCTCTACGTAATACAGGCATACGTAACGTAAACAGCAAAGGCGGCAAAAAGCAACAAATTCTACAATTAGATCTATTGCGTGTGCCGCCGTGCCATGTGTGCAACCAATTATGCAAAAGAGCAACAAATTGAACGACTGCAGCAACGTCAGCGCTGATGTACACTTGCAACTACAACAACGACGACCACAACAACAACAACAACAGCCGCAGCAGGAGCAACAAATTGCAAAGCGCTGAATTTAAATATAAATAGACAAATAAAAAAGGTAATCCATAGAACAACAACTAAAAATAAGAAGAGCAACAGCAGCGAAAGCAAAAAAAAGACATTTAAATTGGTTTCAATTGCCCCAATGTTGGAGCATTTTACATTTATTTACATGCGGTGGGGGGGACTGGGGAGACGAAATGCGGTGCGAATTTCCATGCCACCTGCACTTCGGCCTCTTCTTCTCACACACGCACACAACAGACACACACAACACTCACAAAGACTCTCTTGGTCGCGCTCCCTCTCTCTCTCTCTCTTTAGTTTTACTTCAAAAGTTTCGCCCCCTCGTTGCTGTGCGACAAGAACAATAATAATCAAAACAAAAATGTTTAAAATCCATTTTCTTTGCTTCTTCACCCACCGCGTCAGCGCTGTTTTAGTCTGTCATTTGTCTTGTGCTTCTTCTTTATCTACTTCGTACACACACACGCGCACACACACGCGCACACACACGTGCGCGAACACATGCACACAAATACTTATGCAAGCGTCAACGTGCAAAACAGCTGTCTCGCTTACTCATGCACGGCGCACAACGGCCCAGCACAGTGGGGCCAAAACAAAATTCTCGTTGGCGAAATTTATGAATTAATTACAGCAAAAGTGCGGTAAACATATTTTATAAAGTTATAAAAAGATATTTAAGAGTGTTGCAGTAATTTTAAAATATCTCTTGAGCTTTGAACGTTTGCTGTTGCCCACTGTGCCCGAGAATTAATATTTTAATGAGACATCTAAAGTAGAAATGAAATAAAGTAAGGTTCGTGCGTAGAGAGATTCAAATCAGCTAGACAACTAATATGCTTCACGGAAACGGCATGTGCAGGGTGTTTCAGGCACAAGCACACTGAAATTGTATTCAAGAGCAAACGAAACGTAAAAAGAAAAATCCATTTGGCAAACAAACAAGCAAAAGGAAAAAAGGAAAACGACAAAGTAGTTTGTGGAAGCAAACGAACGAAGGCTCCAAAAGGCGGCAACTTGACTTTGCACGTGTGTGTGTGTGTGTGTGTGTGGTTTGTATGTATGAGTGATTTTGTGAGTGTGTATGTGTGTGAGAGGCGAACACAACGAGCAACAGGGGACTGCCAAACAATGGTCATAGTGGAGGAAGAGAAAAAAACGTGGATTGGTCGCGTAAATGTGAAAGAAGAAGCAGAGGCAGAAGGAGAAACGGCATCAAAACAACAAACAGGCCGCACAAAATGCACGACTGATTATAATCTCTCGCTCTCTCTCCCTCTCTCGTCTCACAAAGGCTTGAGCTTTGCGAAGAGCGTTCGGGTGTGGGTGGCAACACTTTCCGCTTACGGCGCCTGAAATTGCCTTCTTCTCCTTCCATTCTCTTTTCGTTTTTGCGCTATGATTTTTTTTCATAGCATTTCTTTTGCTGTGCACGCTTTATTGTTTTGATTTCGCGCTTTTTTGGTCAGTGGTTTGTTCCTCTTAGCCTGCTCTGCGAAGCCCGAGCGCAACCACGGTATGTTTAACCCATTACTGCCTACTTTTTTTTATTGATTTCGTTTGCAAATCGTTTTTGCTCATTGTATTCACTATTATATTGAGTAGATACCGTGGTCCATTGGTAGTAAAAATAAACATAATTAAAATCAGATCTTAAAGATAAGAGAAACTTATGGTTTCAGAATGGACCTAATTGGATTAGAAGAGTTAAGGTGAGGAAATTAAGTTAAGGGTAGTCTCTTTATTTTGGATTATTTATTTATTATTATAGAGCTTTAAAGCTTGAAAGTGATACGTTGTAAAGAAGAATAAAATTAATGAATACGTGTTCTTTTTCTTGTCTTATTTTGCGCGCATTAATAGCGCACAGCGTACTGTCCTTTAAGCTACGACTCTGGAGTCGTTAAAGCTGCAAGTCAATGTTGGTTTTATTGTCTGTCGTTGTTGTTGTTTTTTGTTGTTGTTGTTGTTTGTCTGCGCCTATGTCTCGTTGTGGCGTGGTCTCTCTTCGTACGTAGCGCAACGAGTTGCACGTCGTCTAAATTCTATAAACTGCATTGGCTTCGGTCTGGTTTCGGTTCGACTCTCCTCCATCCTTTGCAATGTCGTCGTAGTCGTAGTTGTAGCCTCTGCAGCATCCTTTTCTGCATTCCTATTTTGTCTTTTTTGACAATGCCTCCCAATACCAATAGCAATACCAATACACGTTGGCTAGCAACAACACGACCATGTTGTACGTGCCATTGAAATCCGTAAAAAGAACTTAACAACAAAATGAAAAAAAAAGGAAAAAATAAATGTAAAGAGTGTAAGCTCAACTCGAAGCGAAACTGGTTTCGGTTTTCTTTCTTTTGGCCAGAGGCAGCAGGAGCGCAGGGCCGCCACATTTTACATTTTCATGCACAAAACTAAAAACTTTTCTGAATCGACGCCGCTTTGTGTGCGCGCACCATGGGCGAAGTGCGAAAAGTTTTATTGCAAAAACTACAAAAATGCTTAAAGTCTTGCGCGAGGTTTTGTCATGGGTTAAGCATGAAATTGATTTGAATTAAAGCTTTCTTTGCGGTAGAAAGTTTCATAGATAGTTAGGGAATTTATGGGGTCTTTTTTCCATGGCTGTGGAAGGGATCTTGTTAAATTGAATTTGTCCAATTGAAAGCGAACTTTTCTAAAACATTTTATAGGGTATGCAAAAGTCGGCCTCAGCCTTTCGGCTTAAGCCTACCTGTTTTTCGGGCGGGGTGGAGGTAGGCAAAGTTCGCTTCTCAATGCGCTCTTGACTTGGCGGCGTTGTAATGCGCCGCACAATGGACTCCTTTTACATCTTGTGCCCCAGCAGGCGGTCGGGGCAAGTTGGGCATGGGCCCAGCGCATTGCATGCAGGCGACAGCCTTGCAGCGGCTCAGTCGCAACTCGCGTTGCATTTGGTGAAGAGGCTGCAAACGGTTGCCACAAAGTTGCCACCACAATTGGCGGGCGGGTCGTATCGGATCGGGTCGGGTTAGTGTCTGCGTGGGTCGATCAATTAACGCTGTCTTTCTTACTTAATGTGCTGCGCGCTATATTTAATTAGGGCGTTTTTATTATGCACTCGTCGGGAATAAGAGCAAAAGGAAGTGAAATTGTAATGCGGTGCGTGCGCGCAGGCGCAATTGTAATTTCCCACTGTCAGTTTTGCTTGCAATTTCGACTAACGGAACTTCATTGTCTTTGCAGCGCCGCCAACACAGCAGTAGCAGCAGCAGCAGCAGGACGACAACGCCAACGTCAGCGCCAGCGTCGTCGTCGAGCTGAGTGAGAAGCAACGCAGCAGCGAAAGTGAACACATTGAGGAGAGAGAGAGAGCGACAATAACACACACTGCATAGTGGGAGAGCAAGTTGAAGCAAGCTAAAAGCACAGAGAGCGCACTCTCACCTACAAAATGGCTGCCGTGCGGGGTCATCAGTACTTTAGTCTGCGCTGGAATAACTATCAGAACACGATGACGTCAGTGTTTCAGCAACTGCGCGAGGATCTCTCCTTTGTCGATGTGACCTTGTCCTGTGAGCATGGCTCGCTCAAGGCGCACAAGGTGAGTGTCGATTATAATATATATTATTTATCGATGTGTGTGTGTGTGTGTATGTAATAAACTTCCTTCCTCTCGCGCAGGTTGTTCTCTCCGCCTGCTCAACGTATTTTCAAAAACTGCTGCTCGAGAATCCATGCAAACATCCAACGATTATTCTGCCCGCTGACATCATATTTACAGACCTCAAGACAATTATCGATTTTGTTTATCGCGGCGAAATCGATGTCACCGAATCGGATCTACAGGTGAGCTTTGATCTGAGCAGACATTAAATACATAAATTTATGTTTAAGTTAGGAAAGATTATAATTTGTTATGTATCTATTATTAAGATTATTAAGATCCAGACTAGAGAGATTAAGAAATGCGATTTCAGTCAGGAATAATTGTTTTATTTAAAGTGAATTATTACTTTTTTAAGCTCAACGTTTTCTTTAACTTGTCCCATGCTTTAGCGCTGCAAAAAGTTTAAAGTGTTTTACATTTATTTCTCTTTGTGCAAATCGATCAGTTTAAAGATATAGTGTTGTGTTATCTCTCTAATGTTGCTCTTATCCTTATCATGTTCTGGGTTTCAAGTCTTAGCAAATGCAGGGATTTAAACGGTATTTATGTTTACCTAAAACATTTACACACCCGATCTCCCGATATCCCTGTCCCTAACCTCGTTTGTGATTTGCTTGGCAAAATGAACCTAGCACAACAACAAATATGTGCGTATTTGTTGTTTTTTTATTGATCGCCCAGAGCAAATAGAAAAAATAGACAGGGTCGTTATCAGTGTACAGGTCTGTAAGAAGCTTCTCTCTCGCTCTGCCTCTTTGCGCGTTCACTTTCTCTTGCACTCGCTCTCCCTGGGACGCTTGCCCTTTTGTTAGGGCAGGCAGCGGTTGCTGCACACAGACATATACACAGACATATGTGTATGCATGTTTAAATATAAACAATGATACTGTAAACGTACAGATTGTATGTGTAAATGTCATGTGCGCTTACTTCATTAACTGTTGATTGTCGTTGTTGTTGTTATTGTTGTTGTTATTATTGACTGCTTTTGATAAAGCAGGCGAGCAGCTTTTAATTAATATTGATTTATAGACGAGCGTTGCGAATTTTCTGTTGTTGTTTTGCAAAATGAAAAAAGGAAGAAAATTAAATAACATGAAGCTCTACAAGTGAAAAGTTGAAAACTGTAAAGGGAAATCTATAAAAATTACACTCAGTGTTGACAGATTTGCTTTTTTTTCCAGTCAAATCAATTTAAAATCTGTTTCTAATCTACTTACATTACTCAACGAAATTCACTTAACGAATTACCCACTTAACGCATTAACCTTATTTGAGCAGCAACCGTTTTTTTTTTTTAGCCAATACACGAACCGCGCTTACAGTGGCGGCTAGGCATTAATGTGCTTGTGGTGTGTGCTCAGCACATTACCACAAGCGCTGCTCGCTCGCTCACACGCTCACTCAATGCACACACGCGCAAGCAGCTTGAGTCGTTGGTGCTGCAGAAAAAACTGTAATGAAAAAGAAAAACACTCAAGCTGACGCAACTCAAACGACGCGTCGGCCCACCCTCACACTGTGTGCCCCGGCAGCGTGCTCTGGCTTCTTGTGACGACGACGTCGACTTCCCATTCATGCTGCAAGTTTTGTTTTTGCTTTTTGTTTTTGTCACAGACGTGCGCTCCATTTTTATTTTCGCTGCAAAAGTTTGCCGGCCATCTGTGTGTGAGAGTGTCCCCTTGCTGATCCACCTCTCTATCTGTCGTCTCTCACTCTCTCGCCAGGCAGCCAGCCAGCTATACTCAGTGGCTCCTTCCCTCATCCACAAGTTGCCAATAAGTGTGGGACAAGGTGGCAGCGGCAGCGGCAGCAGCGGCGACTACGCGCTTGTGTTTGTTGTTTGTATCTCTTTCGTCGTCATCGTCGCTGCCGTCGTCGCCGTTGTTTCTGCACATGTTCTTGGAGTTTCGCATGGCTCCTCCTGCTTGCTCTCGTCGTGGTGCGTCTCCTCGCCTTCACTTTATGTATAAAACTTTTTTCGCCCATTTTTATTTTCTGTCTCGCCCTGCTGTGTTGCTGTTGTTGTTGTTGTTGTTGTATTTGCCCTTGTACTCTTGAATGTTTTTGCCGTTGTGCGTTGCGACTTCGTTGTCGTCGTCTACGTCTACGTCGGCGTCGTTGGCGACCACAACTTCAATGGCGTCGCATTGTGTATGAAGCTTTGCGGAACGTCAACGTTGACGTCGCCTCGTCTTGCCAGCGCGCCTGGTGCGTCGCTCTTGCCTGTAGTTGTTGCTGTTGTTGTGCTTTTGCATGGTGGCCCCCTTTTTTTTGGCGCGTCTGCATCGCCTTGAAAAATTTGTATGGCTGCCGCCGACTGCGACTGCGAGTGCGACTGGACCTCAAACTGGACTTTGGCTGTCTCTATGTGTATGTGTGTGTGTGTGCGAGACGGCGCTATTGCTGCGAGTCTGACCATGCGGTAGTGTTGCCACTTGGTTTAGTTTTTTTTTTTTTTGTTTTTCGCTTGCCTCAAGCTTAGATTCGATTTTTGCTAGCGTTAATTATGCTGGGCAACGCTTTGAGAGCTTTTAGCGAATGTGGTCAGCTCGCTTTCGCTCACACACACAAACATACATGTACATATGTAAATGATTAACTGCAGACCACGGCGCATACCAACACTAACACACACACACACACCACACTCATTAAGCGCCAAAGCCGTTACATGTTTGAAACGTGCAAACATATGTGTGTTTATACATACATATACGTGTGTTCACATGTGTATGAGTGTATGTGTATGCGTGCATGTGTCTGCGACAACGGCGACGCCATGTGCTTGGCTATATTTATTGTATGCCTGCCTGCCTTTTTTTTTGCATGCCAACACTTGAGGGTCTTCCCAACGCGTCGCCTGCTGCCTACCCTAGTCTCCCCCCATCCTCCTGCTTTGGCCCCATTGCATGCCCCCTTGTGCCATCAACGTCACCTTTATCTTCGGCCAACTATGTGAGCAGCTGAAACTGACACACACGGACACAGCAGAGCAACAACAGAAACAGCGACAGCGGCGCGCCGCGACGTTTGCGACGTCGACGTCGTGGCTACGTTGGACATCAGCAGCAGCAGCAGCGACGGCAGCGGCAACCCAGTTAATGGGGGGTGGTGTTGGAGACATAGCGGGCACACCCAACAAGAGCCAGCATGCTGCTCACCTCCCTTTCTCCTTTGCTTCGTACCTCCCTCCCTCCCTTCCTTCCTCCCACTGCTGCTCGACTGCGCCCAACAACCACTTGGCTTGCATTTTTTCCGATTTTTTCTTTCATTCTTTCTTGCAAACAATTTTTATTTTTCTGTGCAGCAGAATTCGCTTTTTTTCCCTCTCTGCTTTCTGCTTGCTCTCTGAGTATTTTTTTTTTTGCCCCGCGGCACGTCGCCAAAGTGTCTCAGTGTGTGAGTGTAAGTGTGAGTACGACTGTGTGTGTGTGTGCTTGTGCTTGTGAGCGAGCGCCGTGGCTGTGAGTGAGAGCGCAGTCTGCTTTGGCTTGCCACTTTGAACTTTTCGAAGGAAACAGCAGCAGTCGCAGCAGCAGCAGCGGCGGCGGCGGCGACAGCAACAGCGGCTTCGCTTGTCCTGCGCTGCTGAGCGAAAAGGAGGCAAAATAAAAGAAAAAATTCGAAATTGAGTGAGGCGAAAAGCAAAAAAATGCTTTACACGAATACACGAGCGTGCGAGCGCCCGTATGGGTGTGTACGTGTGTGTGTGTGTGAGCGTCCGCCAACAATGGCCCAGCTGCTGCTCCACACACTTACGATTGCTACGTGCGCAAAACTGTGTGTGGTTGTGTGTGTGAGTGAGCGTGGACTCATAGTACACTTTCATTCTCAGTCTCCTTCTCGCTGGTCCAAGTAGCTTCCCCCCTTGCTTCCCCTTCGCTCTCACGGCAACGGCAGCGAGCTTGGACGACGCGTCGTCGCTGCTTCGATGGCCGACGCTGTGTCTGTCCAGTTCCGTCATGCATTTTTTTCGTGTGCCTGTTTCAACTTTTCGTCCTGTTTCTTGTCTTCGGATTCGCCTGCTGGCCAGGCTCGCTCTCACTGTTTTTGCTGTTGTTGTTGTTGTTGTTGTCGTGCAATTTTTTCTTCGCCGAGCGCATTGTTTTTGTTGCACAGTGGTGCAAGTTGTATATATTACGCACTAAACTTTAGTTCAGAGCGGTTTGGTTAAAATAAATATGAAAATGATATAATAAATAAATAAATAAATATTTATATTTATTTATGTGTTTAAAATGTTGTCTGTAAAATTTTATCAAATTTTCTTCAAATATTTAAAACAAATTAAGTTATTCGATTAGGCTTTTTTGCTTTATGCAATTTCTATATGTACTCTTTATTCACACCTATGTTTGAAAACATCCATGTTGTCTGTTCCTGCTTGGCTAAAACAACAAGAAGTAGGAGCAGAAGAAACGGCAACAGCAGAAACTCTTCTGTCCGTCCATCAATTGCTGCAATTCTTTTTCCTTTTGTCGCTTCAAATGTTCCATTGTTTTTTACTGATTCCGCACTTGCAGCGGGTACAACCAAATTTCCCTAACTCATAGTTGCAGCAGCCCAAACTACTGCCTTCCCGCCCGCCGTACCGCTACCCCAACCCATTCACGCGAGGCGACACCACCAGCACAAATCATGGCCATGCGAATTCATCTCCAGTTAATGGGCGTACATCGTCGTATTTGGTGGCCTGGTCAGTGCTGGTCATTTTCTAAGGGTGTTATATACTTGCGTTGCCACCTACCGTTAGTTTGGGGCAGCCTCTTATGTATGCGCCATTCGTTCTCCGGTTCGCTGCTATCTCGCTCGCACACTTGCTCTCACACGTACTCGTAAGTTTTGCCGCAAGTTTGTTAAGAAATCTATGTGTGTGTTGCTTGGCATGACGGGGAACGGGGGAGACGAAGGTGGGGGAGTGGTTTGGGTGGTCGCCTACGCCTCGCGCTACTCATCAATAATGCAAATTGTTGTTGTCTGCAAAAGTTTCGTACACGTTTTGAGTTAGCACAGCCCACGGTGCGCTGCGCGCGTGTTGTGCCGCAATTTTTTTCCAAGCTTTCTTGCTCAGCTTGTGCTTTGGGTGTGTGTTGTTGTTGTTGGCGTTGCTGCCTCGTTGCCGGCTCTGCTGCTCTCAGTGTTTCTTCTCATTTTTTTCGCTGCTTCGATTTGTTGCTGCTGCTTATGTTGTTGTTGTTGTTGTATGCTTGAGTACGTCTCTGGCTCTCCTCTGTGGGTGTGTGTGTGTGTCCGTGTACGCTTGCGTGTGTGTGTGAGTTGCGGCTTGCTTATGTTTTTTTCTTTTTTCTCTTTTTATGTGCAGAGAGCGGCGGCGGCTACGCTCTGCAATTTTTTCCGATTGCGACCGATTTTTTTTCGCTGCCGCTGTCGCTGTACGTGAGCGCACGTCTCTGTGTGTGTTTGTAAGTTTCAGTGTGGGTGCGACTGTATGTGTGTGGAGCTGGTGTTGCTTTTGCTGCTGCTGCTGCTGCCGTCGCTGAAGCCGTTGCCGCTGCTGCTGCTCCTTGCGCCTGGCTGTTTGCTAATCGTTGTCGTCGCAGTCAACGTAGACGTCGTCGTCGTCGTCGTCGTAGTCGCCGCCGTCGTCTTTTGGCATCATCTTTTATTTGTAATTCGGTTCATCATCATCGTTCATCGTTCTGTCGCATATGTATGTAACTGTGTCTGTGTGTGTGTGTGTTGCGGCGCTGCGCTCGCTCACACGCTGCTGCCACCGCCACCGCCGCTGCCGCTGCTGCCATTGCTTTTCTTATGTGTGTGTGTGTTTTTTTTTTTTTTGTATTTCTCTTTCTTTGCGCCGCAGCGACGGCAGCGACGACGACGACGGTCAATGCTGCCAACTTTGCCGTTGCCTGCCATCAGACAACATTTGTACTCGGTGGGTCTTGCTTCGATCGGACACTGCACGCTCGCTCGCTCGCTCAGTCGTCGTCGTCGTCGTCGTCGTCGCGCTGTTGTAATTATCGCGTAGTCTCGACGCTGCCGCTACCGCTCCCGCCTGCCCTCTCTTCGGCTCCCCCAGTACGTTCCACACTTCCTGCCTACGGTCAGCAGCAGCAGCAACGACATTTTCCAATTGGAACCCATCCGCATAGCAATTGGAACACGCGGCGTCCCTTTAATTACCAGTCTCTCTATCTCCCTCTATTGCTCTTGTAGTCGCTGCAGCTGCAAAACTACAAAATTCGCCCGCGACAAAATCAAATTAAAACTGGCCGAAAAAAAGTGCTTATAAATAAAACTCGGTCCCCAGTTTGCCCGCTTGCGTTTGTGTGTGCGGCGCGGCGGCGTGTCTCATATGCAATTTTGTATGTGGGGCTGGCAGCGGCAGCAGCAGCGACAGAAGCAGTAGCAGCCGCTCTTGCGTTTGCTTTCGCCTTTGCTGCTTATTTTAGCATAAATTCAAGTTCGCGCGCCCGCGTATGCACGTAAAAACAATATAAATACACACAAACAAACAAGCACACACACACACACACACGCACACATACGCGAAATCAGCACAGCAGACGGGCCGCTGTCTGGCTTTATTTCCAATAAGAAGCAGCGCGGGAGCGTGAGCACGACGGCGACGGCAGCAGCAGCAAGAAATGCCGCGAAACGTATGAGGAGAAATGCAAGCAAGCAAAGCTTAAAACGTCTTGAGTCTTACGTTCTTACGTTCTTACGTAGTTAAGAGGCATTCCCTCACACACACACACACACACACGCATACAGAGAGACACACGCGCTCTCTCACACAGGGGTCTGGGTTCTGGCCTGCATACATCAAACACATGTCGCTGCCGCAACATTCCTTTTCGTATGACGTTGACGCCGCCGTCGCTGCTGCGCTGCAAGCAGCTTTTGACATATGCTCGCGCGCGTGTGTGTGTGTGCGTATGAGTGTGACAAGTGCCGCCTGCTGACTGCGCGCTTTACTTTTTATGATTATTTTTATATAAAAGTATTTCGTATTTATTTTATGTGCATTTGCCTTTTGCCGCGTTATTCGCGTGTGCTTTGACTTTGCGCGCCGCCTGCGTTGCCGTTGCCGTCGCCGTCGACGTTTCCAGCTGCTTCGCGTTACGGTTTATTGAACTAGCCCCACACTCGAACACAAACCGCTCTTGCGCGCTCCACTTTCGTGCGCGTTGTTGTTGCTTTTGTAATCATGTTAAATATATTTTGCATTTTTCAGCTGATTTTCTAATTAACCAACCTATTCACAATTTCCATTCTCTTGCGCAGCTTAAACAAATCACTACAAAATAATAATAGAAACAAAATATAGTTGAACAATTTCCAAAAGAAACTTTGTGCGAATAATAAACAATTAATAAACAATTTGCAAATTACATAACAAAGGATAAACATTTATGCGCTCTCAACTACAACAACTCGTTTTGTCTGTCACCTTGTCTCATACCATCTTTCTCTCCATTGAACTTTATAATAAGCATTAACTAATCGCAACGATAGCGTCTTTTTTGCTCTCTGTCTCTCTCTCTCTCTCTCTCACTCACTCATTGTCCTCAATCATTCGTGAGTGTTTTTTTAATAACATCATAATCATTTTTCATAAATATCAAATGAAAAGAAAGAAATAAGTTAAGAATATAAGGTCTTACGTAAATACAAAAAAAAAACCCCTATAACATATGAAATTTACACTAAATTTCGTATGCAATTGATTCCGTCACGTCGTCTACTACAATTTGTCAACTTCTACTGCGATTACGTAAAACTAACTACGCAACTACTACGAAATATCGATATATATATTGAAAAAGGCCACAAGGATTACGAATTGCAAAATATTGTTGAAAAGGTATGTGAATCATATTTTTGGATAGTTCTATGAGACTTTGAAATTATTGTTAACTTCTATTGGGGGTGGGGTGGGTGGCGTTCTAAGCGATAAAGAAACGTTGCCTGCTTGCAGGCGCTTTTCAAGTTCAACTTTTACTGACGCTTTTTGCGACTTTCTTCTAAATTAGCTTTACGCACCTTTCCATGGGCTTGGCCCGGCCCATCAAATAATGCCATTAATTAGGCACAAACACACAAACACTCTCACACACACACACACACACACACACACACACACACATAGTGGCACACTCAACACACCCTTAATAACCTCGGTAGTCTTGCTGCCTCGCCCTTTCCCTTTCCCTCTTGTGCACGCGCTCGCAATTAGCGACCATCAGAAACAAAACTGAGACATAATAACGGCCAGAAGCAGCGGCAACAAAAGAAGAAGAAGAAAAAAGAAAAAAAGCTTAAAAAACGTGAAAGCCAATGAAACTGAGCGAATTTTTTCCATCCACCTCTACCTGCCCCCGGCACACCCAAAAAGTAACTTGTTTGTGTGTATTTCTTTTGCTTCTTAAGGTTTTTCCAATAGCCATCGATAGAGTCGCCCTCGTAGTCGTCGTCGTCGTCGTTGTTGTCGTTGTGTTTTCAACTTTTCGGGTCATAATGTGAAAGTTATGACCACTTAAAACCATGTGAGCAAAAACTTACAGCATATGTGTATGTGTGTGAGTGTTTAAATGTGTGTCTTTATTACCTTAGTTTTACAGAATGCAAATTGTCACAGCTAGAGAAAAATACTTTTAAAACTGTGCAAAAATATTTTGACATAGTGAATGGAATTCTATTGGTACCATATACTCATACCTTATAGATAAGTAAAGCTAAGCCAAGTTGGTTGGACTTATCTAATGGAATATTACAATATGTTATAACTAAATTTTTAAACCCTTTCAGAGGGTATATTAATTTTGGCCAGAAGTTTGCAACGCACCTTAGGAGACATCTCTCACACTATAAACTATATCGGTTGAAAGTTTGTTAGAGCAACTGCAAGCGCATGAGAAACCTTCGGCCTACAGAAACTAGCCTTTTTTCTTGTTTTGCTGTAGAGAAGCTTTCAGAATGAGCCTAAGATTTGAAGATAAAGCGTATCTATATATATCTATATATCGTATCTAGTAAACATTATAAAATAGTAAAAAGTTTTACTCAATTAGGAAAACTTTTACTTCGAAAAATTTCAAATTTAATAACCCATCAATAACTGAATAGAGTATTATACGAAAATCACCGCAGGGCCAATAACTTTTTATAGTACTTAGCCTGTGTTTTTGAAATCTAAAGAAAAACGATTTTCTACAGTTTTCCCTGACTGACCAGTGGCAGCATTGAAGTTCTCCTTTTACTTTTTTCTTTGTATTTTCTTCATTGGGTTGGTGAAACGCTTCAACCGATTTCCGGTCGAGTGCATCCTTCTTAAGGCATTCGTATGCCAATTGCAAAGTGCATTTCGGTGCATGCAGCTGAGCTAATCGATATTCTTCTTCTTCATAGTGCAGCGCAGGGAAAACAAAAACCTGAAGAAGAAGCAGAAGCAGCAGCAGATGTAGATGAGAAGTTGAAGAAGCCAAAGTTGTGAGCAAGTTGTGAAGTCAGAGAGGCTTCTTTGCTGCGCCGGAGGGGGGGGGACAGCCAAGCTTAGAGCGTTAGGCCTCGATATAGTACTAAAAGAAGAAGAAAGAAAAACTCTGTAAGAAATAGAGCAAAACATGCTGAATGAAGAGTGCCACAATTGAAGTTAGATGGGCTGCGGATATATTCTTTAAATAATGTTATAAAATACTTTGCTTGGCCGATCAAATTTGACTATATTCTTTCTACTAGCTACGTCAATCATTTTGCCTAAAGGGTATCTGCTAGTTGAGCACTTTTTAAATGCTTTTTAGTCGCAAAACGTTTTCATTGAATGCAAATGCTGCACTTACATGCTCACTTACAGGGTATACGAATCGCCAAACCAAATCAAATGATCGTAGCAACAACAACAATAGCAGCAGCAACTCGAGCGATATAAAAACAAAAGCCAATGGCTTTTGAAACGCCGCACAGCGTCACACAGAGCAAAATCGGTTTGTCTGAAGCTTCGAGCTGACATGAATTGACATGAACGAGCCTGAGCCGGAGCTGGAGCCAGAGCCAGAGCCGGAGCTGAAGCCACAGCCCGCAGCCAGGGGCAACGGAACTGAACAAGGGGAGAGGGGGCAGGATGGTGGAGAGGATTTCTGCTCTGCACTATAGGTCGCATTGGGGTCGCCATCGGGTCGGGTCGAGTCGAGACGAGTCGGAACTGGCGTTTCTAGAGAGGCCCCAGCTGTGTGTGCGCCACGCCAAGCCGCAGCACAACTATGCTGCAAGTCAAAGAAGAAGAAAATCAGAGACACACTCAGGCGTAGTTAGAGGAGGGTTTGCTACTGGGGGGAGGAGGAGAAGCGGAGAAGCGGAGAAGAACGATTATGCGCCGGGTTTCTCTACAGCTTTTGTGTATACAATAGCGGGTTATCAAGTCCCAAACAGCGGACGCGTTCCCCCCTCTCTTAGTTGCCGGTGCATTGTGCCCAGTCTACACTAGAGCATAGTCCTTCCCCTCGCACACCTCCCCCCATGTGTCCAGTGTGGGGTAGATGAGGCGCTTATCACAAGGCCTATTGAGCTGTGTGCGTGCGGAATGGAAATGGAATTGTGGGTGCCTTGGAGTGTGTTGGTATCTATGTGTGTGTGTGTGTGAGTTGTAGTGGAGCTGCGGGTGGCTTACACTTCAACACACACACACACACACACACGCTCGCACTCGCGTACAGCTTACACAGATAGCGTAATCAGGGTATTTCCGAGGCTGTGATTTTTATATTTTTCAATTTGTTTTTTTTTTTTTTTTCCTTCTCCTTCGCTTGCTTCGAGAGTTTTTATTTTTCTTTTACATATTTTTTTTTTTTTTTTGTTCTCTGCCGCCTCCTTCTGCCGCGCATTCGCCTTATTTTATTTTCCTTTTGCATTCATTTGCGCGCTGCAAACGGCGGCTACTTCTTAATTTCTTTTTAGTGCTTAAATGAGTTGCTCGCGGGAAGGGGGGGAGGAGGTTGAAGACGGGGCGGAGCAGACCACCCCCTTTTCCGCGGCACTTGATGTTGCTGCTGCCCTTCTCATTCTCTCTCGCTCTCTCTCCATCCCTCTCTTTCTTACTGCCGCTGCTGCTGTAATGGGCAGGCAAATTTATTTAAGAAAATCACAAGAAATGTAAAACAACTGGGCAGCATTTTTCTTTTATTTGTTTTTTTTTTCTTTCTTTTTCTGTTGCCTCAGATTTTCCAATCCCCCCCAGAGTCAACTTGTTTTTAAGGGTAGGTTTCCTTCTTCATTTATATATTTTTTTCTTTTGGGATTTTTCTTTCACTTTGCTGGTTGTTTTTTTCCCCCCGTAAAGGTTTCTTCGTCTCATCGTTAGTTTCTTTGGCTCGCTTCGGTTTCGCCTCTAATCGATCGACTTACGCGGACGGTGGGGGAGGGGGCGGAGAAGGTAGTGGGTTTTTGGGCACGCGTCCAACCCAACGCGGGCTACATCAATCACAGTTGCTCAAATGCGGCAAGGTGGCAGCCAGCTTCAAAGGCGACACACACACACACACAAATACACACACCCGCACGGAGCGAAATTCTTTTAGGTTTGCTCAACTTGTTTGGGTTATTCAATAAAACTCTGTTTATCACTTGAGCATCGTTCCCGGATGAGTTTGTTTTCTGTTCAGATCTAATCATTGAAAGTTTTTCAATTCGCCGCCTGCTTTGTTCGGCTAAGCGCCTTAAAGTAGGCTGCATAGTTTGTTTACAAAGAAATATGCAAGAAGTTGATGGGAAATAAAAACATTTTATAATTCTTTTAAAAATTAATATTTTTGTTGAAATTCGTATATTTAAAAAAAAAAAATTGAACATTTTTATTCATGCAAATTCAAGCATTGTAGAACATTTTGCCTTGAAGCTGAGCAAAAACTTCTTAGTTCTTATAAGTTCGGGTTTTTTTTTTAAACTTGTTGAAAGTTTTTAATAGTTTGGTTGATTTTAATAAACTTTATGATTTATTATATATCATTAGACTAAGATGAAGTTAAGATACCCCTACTTAAAGAACATATAGCCGAGAGCTAGAATCTCTCTTATTTCTCGCGCGAATCTCTCAGCTTTTCACTTTAAACTTTTTTACCGGTTGATAGTTTGGTATAGTTTGGTTTGGTCTATTGGGCTCCTTGGCGAATTGTTCGGGTTTGGTTGGCACTGGCCAAGGCAACAGCTAACCAGGCAGGCGGTCAGGTTAGGTTGCCCTGACGGCCATTGGGGGCAGCTGCGCTAAATGAAGCAAGGCGAAAATGGGTCGCAGAAAAAGCAAACCTTTTTTTTCCCCTTTACATATTTCTATGTATACCTAAGACACACACACATACGGGCAGACAGACTATATAGAATATATATGTATGCACAACATTTGGTAGCTGTAAACAACACACAAATGTAATCTATATCTTTTGCCTGGGCAACAATAACAACAGAAGCAACATTTAAAACGACAAAAAGAAAGAAGAAAAAATGAAACAAAAATGTCGACGATGTTGTTGGGCAAAGTGGGGGCGCGGTGTGTGAAGGTGGGCGGAAGGCGTCACGAAATCACTGGGTGTGCCCCGCGCGACGTCTGCGAGTGGAGGAGGGAGGAGTGGGAGATTAGTTGAGAAATAAAAATCCACCCAAAAATCGACGAAAAAACTGCTGATGAGTTGAAACGTAACGAAGAAAAAAAATTCGGTTATTTAGTAGTTGTGGGTGCAAGAGAGAAAGAGAGAGAAAGAGTGAGAGACAGAGAGCGAGAGAGTGTATTGGTGTGTGGGCGTTGTTGGGCGCATTTTTCTCGCTCTGTTTCAGCTTGTTTTTTCGCTCTTTTCCTCCTTTTTTTTTGAGTGCGCTGTAAAAAAATTAAAACGAGGGATTTTTTCCATTTGGCGCTTTGAGTTTTGGTTGGGTTTACTACCACCACACCCCCCTAAAAGCTGCTGACTTTTATGTAATTATATAGCATTGTGTCTGCCAGAGAGAGGGTTCGGGCTCAAAGAGTACCATCGATAGAAAGAACTGACAAACTTGAGAAGGTTTGGCTTGACCTCAACCTACAATGTATGAAAATTGGTGAAAAAAGTATGCAAAGTTGTGGAAAACTGAAACGCAATTTACGTAACGTTCTTTATTCATTAACTGCCAAATCGTTGTATATTAGTAAAAATCGTTTTCTTTCCGCTCTGTGCGGTTCAATGAACTCACATTATAATCGTTACTTTTGCTTACGAATTCAGTTTTACATCCGTTTCGGCTTATCGCGTGCGATTTGCGGTACGATTATTGCAAAAAGTTCTATTTAAATCAACGGAAATTTCACTCAATTATTATAGTATTTTTTAGGGATGGTTGTGTTAAGGGCTTTTCAAGGCTATTTTACTGCTTTTTAAATCTTTAAAGTTTATTAATTATAGATAAGAATGCATAAATAGATTCTATCTGAAGGAAACCTCTTTATTTAGGTCGGATTCAGACCCTTGGCGTTTTTCTTTTTATACCATTCGATCATTGAAAATTGTCAAAAAAGTATGTAACAGGCAGAAGGAGGCGTGGCTAAGAATTACTAGCCCAGTCGAATGAGCCATGTCCGTCTGTCTGTCCGTCTGTCCGTTTGAACGTCTGGATGTCAGCTATTACAAAAGCTAGAGAGTCCAAATTTCCCATGAAGGTTTCTTTATACCATAGGCTGATTGAATTTATTTTTAATTTTTGATGCCACGCCCACCGCCCATGCAAGAGTATTAAGAAATGTATTGTAGTTACAGCTTTCTGCTTTCCGTTTTTTTTTTTTGGTTTCTGATTGTCGGGCGCGCTCGACTGTAGCGTTCCTTACTTGTTTCTATCTAACTTAAAAAGATTCCGCATTATTTAAGCCATCGCAAGAACTCCAAATATAAATATAATGATGCATTTTTAAAAAGTATCTCAAGGTATCCTCTTTATAAAGGTAGCTTACATTCAAAATGGCGACCGCTGTGCGTGTTTTTTCCTGTATCTGTTTCAGTTTGTTTGTTTTGGGCTGTACTTTTTATTTTGTCCCAAAGTCCTTTTAATATTTTTCTGATTGGGTTATTTTTTTTTTTTTGGGAGTGCGCAACCTTTTTGGTGCCCCTTTTTTCTGTCTTGCTACAAAGCGTAGCTTGCGTGCGTGTGTGAGGCAAGGATTATTAATTTGGGGTTGAAAGTGTTTAATTAAATTTAATAGAAACTAATTTAATTTAGCGCTGCGGTTGCTGTGCACGTGCGCCTACAAGTATGCAATGGTAAATTATGAAAACGAAAGGGAGAAATGAGAAACGTGAAAGGAGAAACGAGAAACGACCTAGAGCAATAAATGCGCGTGGGGAATCAAAATAAAAACGAAATGAGAAGCGCACAGAAGCGCAAAATAAAGATAGAGAAAGCGTTTAACAACAGCAAGAACAGTAACGTGTAACGTATAGCGCAACGTAAGGCGTAACGTAATGTGAAGTAAAATCGAGTAAAAAGCAAAAGACGCGAAAGACGCGTTGCTCATGTGACCGAGCGACCGAGTAATAAAATAGCAAAAAGTCAGTAGCAACAGCGACTGCGACTGCGACTGCGACGTCGACAGCGACGGCAAAGCCAACTGCGACGTCAGCGCGTCGCACAATGTAAATAAAAGTAAAGCGGCAGAGGGAAAGCAGACAGAGAGTTGAGAGCAAAACGAACGAGCGAACGAACGAGCGTGGCAAAGCGGAATACACATAACATAACATAACATATAATAATAATAATAATAAAAATGCCGGCCGCTTTTAGCGGCTGATTTTCAGTCAGCACAGACACCGCCCCACACACCCACACCCCGCTCCCCCCCCCATTCACATCCCCATTCTCCCTCTACACACGAATATTTTTTGCCATTTTTGCTTTGGCTTATATCCTATCGCTGCTTACTATTTTCGTCAGTCAGCTGCTTCTCTCACATGTTTTCACTTGTCTGCTTTACGCCTGTGTGTGTGCGCCTGTGTGTGTGTGTGGTGTATTTTGATAATTCAAACTTCCTCAATGTGCAGCAGCTACGATGCTGTCGGCTACGGCAGCAGCGACGTCAACGTCGACAGCGACAACGCGTCGTCTTCTTTTTTCCTTTTACCTACGCGACGTCGTTTTATGTGCAGCAGCTTTCTTGATTGCTCTTCTTGTTGTTGTTGTTGTTGTTGTTGCTACTTCTGTTGCTCTCATGTTTGTTGTTCTTTTTTTTGTGTTGCTGTGATTCTCTTGAAGTTTTTCATTTCATTCATTCATTGCGAGCAGCGGCGTCGGCGTTGCTTTTATTGCTTAAAATCCTCAAGTTCAAACATCACGTTTATTTTTGTTGTTTTCTGTTGTTGCTGTTGCTGTTGTTGTTGTTGTGGTTTCTATTGTTATTGTTTTGCGGTCTGTGATCTGGGAGTAATGTTAGTGCAGCAGTTTGAGGGCGCTTTAAAGCGAGGCGTTTTTAATATAATAGAATAAGATAATATTGTTCAAACAGTTTGTGTGAATGACTTAACGGATTACCTGAATTAACTGTTTACCTGATGATACAAATCGGCCGATAGTTTCTATCGGTCCGATGCGGCTCGTTTCGATTTATTTACAGCGTGCAGTAATAAGACAAATGTATACCAAGTTTCATTAAGATTGGTTTAAAGCTGAGGGACTAGCTAGCGTTGTAACTGACAGACGGACAGACGGACGGACATGGCTGGTTCGACTTCCCTAAAGATGCTGATTAAAAATATTTATACTTTATAGGGTCGTAGAAGTTGCGTTGCCAGCTTCTTCCCTTTATTAATATAAAGAGTATATAAAGATAAAACTATATATATAATCAAAGCAGACAACAGTTTATGCTATTATTTATACAATTTAGTCAATACACATTGAAGATTTACCGCATGCTAAGCTGCTAAAGTCTTCATCCCTGTTCGATTAGTTAAAAAGCAAAGTTTCTTGAGTTGCTAATTTGAAGTCAGTTCCATGGAAACGGGGCGGGGTTAAAAATACTCTTTATCTTTATATTCCGGAATATTGCAGACTCACGAAAAAGGATTCAATTTACGTTGCGACCACAGGAGAATTAGAGATTCCTGCTTAACCAGCTGCTGCTTATGCTGCGTGTCTACTCGTCTCTCTCTCTCTCTCTTTCCGTGTGTGTGTGTGTGTGTGTGCTGCCTGGCAAAAGTTGCAGCAGTTAAATTAAAAATATGTGGTCTACTTTTAGGTGGCAAGCAGCAGCAACAACAACAACAACAACAGCAGCAGCAGCAGCAGCAGCTTGCAGGATATTATTGGTAGAGCCAAAGCGCAAACACAAAGCAAATTTTTAAAGAATTTTTAATTAAAATGCAAGCAGCAACATCAACGTCTGCCTTCTGCCTTCTGCCCCTTCGCAGCGACGTCAACGTCAGCGTCAGCAAGCTGCTCACATTGTTGGCTTTTTTTTTTTTTTGTTTTTGCGAAAATGGGAGAAGGAATCAAAGTATGAGAAGAGAAAAAGAAACGCCGTGCATAGGAAACGACAAATGTTGTTGCGGTTTTTCTAAAGCTGAGCGCGAACGCGCGTAAAAGCAGTTAGTAAATTGCAAGTACACAGATACACAGGTGTATATGTGTGTGTCTGTGTGTTGGCCAGCAGACACCTGCCTGCATATGCAAGATGTAAAGGGTTTGGGCTGCTGCTGGTCACGTAGCAGGAGAAGCCTCGGCCCAAAGCCAAAGTCCAGCAATGGCTTTTTTTTTTGTTTTTCGGCGAAGTGTACTAGAAAAAGGCGTGAGAAAGAGGAGGGAGGGGGGGGTGGGGAGGTGCACAGGTAGGCAACATAAGCTACAGCTGCGCGAAACAAACAACATGGCGACGACGGCGTAAGCGAATGTGTGAGTGTGTGTGTGTCTCAGTGCTGTGTGCGTGGTCCACGCTATGCCATTTAACCTAAACATCATTCACTGTGTCTGCTTCTTGCACTTTGCCACGCCCCGTGCCTGCCCGCCTACTTGCTCCTCTTTGGTCGTGCAGGCAGCAACGCCCAATTGCTCAAATGGCTGCAACTGCGCCCGGAGAACTGAGCCGCCGTAGTCGCAGCTGGAGTCGCAGTCGGTGCCGGGCGCGATACCCTTGAGCCCAGACACACACACACACACACACACACACACATACACAGATACAGACAACAGGACTCGCTAGCCTGGCCTGACGTTTCATTTCCGTAACTCAAAAGTTGCTCAGTTGTTGTTGCTGTTGTCGTTGTTGTTGCCACACAGTGGAGACACTTTACAGCCGGCAGAATCTTCATTTACTTCCGCGCCCAGGCAATTTTTGCTGCTATTCTCTTGTGCTCTGCCCTCTTCTGTTGTTACTGTTGTTGCTGTTGTTGCTGTTGTTGTTGTTCGGTTTCTGTTTGCATTACGCTGGTTGGATGCGCATACGCCCCGTGCGACGAGGCAATGTTTGCCATGCCGTATACACTGTGACAATGGGGCAGCAGGCAGGCGTTTTATTTTATAGTACTAGGACGGAGGCAGGCGAAAAGCTCTTTGAATGCTAATGTTGATGCCAGCGAAAAATACTGCTACATTTGTTTATGGTACTAGGCTGAGGTAGTGCCAAAAAAATAGTATTATTTTAAGGGAATTTACTTAGTGCAGAGTGATAATAAGGATTTCTAGTACTCCTATTGCTGGTACTACTATTTGTAGAGTAGAGTCACTTGTACTCCGATTACGAATAGTTTTACTAGTGGTAGAAGACTTTTACTACTAGCGGGAAATACTTGCCCACTGAAAGAGTAACTATTACTTCGTTCATTACTACTACAGCTACTACTACTAATACTAATGCTACTACGACTTATTAAAGTACCTTTGATGCTACTACTTTTACTATTTCTATAAGTGCAGCTTCTCCTACTAATTCTACTTCACCTAAATCCAAATTTACAAATTTACACTTTCAATTATACTTCTACTACCCTAACAACTTTTTGGATTTTTTTCTTCAACCTATACAAGTTGTAATATTTGCAGTTTCTATTACATTTGATTAAATTACTGAGTATTCTTCTTATACTTATACTGGGGTCATTGCTACTTCAAATTTTACCTCTACTACTTCTCCAACTACTATTTGGACTTATACTTTCATTTCTATTTCTTCTACTACTTCTGTTCCTTCTCCCAAAACTACTACTAGTCTCACTCCTACTTCTTCTACTACTCCTGCTACTGCTCCTACTACAGCTTCTGTTATAACTTTTAGTAAAATTTCCAATTTATTATAACTTATACTACAACTTATTCTATAGCTTCTACAACTTTTATTACTACTTGTAGTACTACTTTTACTACTAATACTTCTACTACTAATACTTTTACTTATATTACTACTTCGACTCCTACAATTACTTGTTTTTTTTTAGCTACTATCCTATACCACTCCATTCTACCGTTCTACTCCTACTTATACTCCCAATACTACTCTGACTAATATTCCTATTTCAAGTGGTACTTCTACCACGCCTTTTCCTAAAACTACTTCTACTACTCCTACTACACCTACTACTATACCTACTATTACACCTACGACTACTCTTACTGGTACTTCTCCCACTCCTACCATTAATCCCACTACTACACCTACCACTACTCTTACTCCTACTTCCTACTACTAATTCTACTACTACTCCTATTACTACTCCAACTTCTACCACCTCTACTACCACTACTTCTCCTACTAATACTTCAACGACTTCTACTTCGTCTTCTAAAACAAACAAAATCTTCGAAGCTCTCATACCATACCCGCAAATCTGTTCATTTAAGTCCTTGTTAACAAACCTGAATATCTTTCAAAGTAACTGGCAATCGCTTAAACATTTTCTATCGCAAACTAGCAGGACATCAAATTTTACTTTCGTCCATATAAGCATAGATATATCCATCTTGAATATCTTCCGCATAACGTATACGCAAAAGCGCTGCGCCCTTCAAACCGTAAGCCAAACGCAGCAACTTTGGCACTTGGCCCGGCTAAACTGCCTCGGCCATTGTGCAGCTGAGGCCGGAATGTTGCCATCAACGGCATCATCATTACGAACTGGGTGAACATCATGATGATAAGGACTCGCTGTGAGCGAGGGGGAGCCAGCTGACATCAATGTTTGGTTTAGCTGCAAGAAAGAAAAAAAAAAAGAAACGAAACAAAACAAAAACAAAACAACACATTGAGAGTTTATGGCAAAAAGAATGGCAAGAAAAGTGCAGAAGAATGAGTGAAGTGAGTGCAAGGGGAGAAAGGGAAGAAAGCAGCGAAAAAAAATGAAATTAATTTCTTTTGTGTGTTTGGACGACGACGTTATTTAGTTGCCAAGCTTGCCACAGCAAGGGCAGCGGCACCGACAGCGGCAGCGGCAGCAACTCCAATGTTCATTTCCGGCAGTCAAAGCTGCGTCCTGTGTGCGTCATTCCCCTCTGCGTCATAGTGTGCAACCTGTGACTGCCTGCCTGTTCATGTGCCTGTGCTACTGCAACAGCATCACAGCATCACGTTGCTGCTCAGGTGGCTCAAGCTGTGAGTTTGAGTTAGTTGGCATCTTGCAACGTGCTACCATCGCCCATTCCCCTCCCAGGGGCCGTAGCTGCTGCACACTCTTCATTTCGCTGTCTTTTCATACGCTGTGCGCTGTCTATTCCCCCCCCCCCCTCCGTCCTCCTCTTTCCTTGTTTCGCTTATATTTTTTTTCGCAGCATTCTTCTTGGCGTTTGTTCATTTACCCGCAACTGTATCCATGGCATGCAGCCAGGCGGGGCAGCTACATAAGCCGCCCGCAACCGACCGTTCGGGCTCTTTAGTTTTTAGGTTCACAAACACACACACACACGCACACACACAAAGACAGTATTTTTTCACTCTCTCTTTCTCTCTCTCTCTCTCTCTCAAATTGCTGTGTATGCTAATGAAGCCTCTTCTTTGGCTGCCGCTGCTGCTGCTGCTGCTTTCAATGGGCACCCGAGAGCCTGGATCTGAGTCTGGTTCCTGGGTTTGGTTCTGGTTCTGGTTCAGGGTCTGGGTCTGAAGAAGGTGGGGCATGGTCTGTGCCTAAGCTCATGCCATTTGGCTCACTGTTAATCCCTGCCACTAAAGACCAAGAACGACAGCCCCAGTGCCCAGTGCAGACCAAGCCAGGCAGCGTGTATACCCTGCGCAGGCTCACAACTCAGAAATTCAGGACTCGCAACGGAACTGAGCTACAGCTCGAGCCAAGCTCTGCCTGTGTCTCCGTCTCCATCTCCGCCTTTGCCTTCGCCTCCGCCTCTGCAATCTGCACGCCTTGTTGCGGTATTAGTTTGCTTTACGTGATTTTGTTGCAACGTTTCTGTTCTGTTTTTTTTTTGCGCTCTGCTGCTGCTTCTTCTTTCTACTTCTCTCCCTCTCTCTCTCTCTCTCTTCCACATTTTCTTTGCGCTGGCATTGGGGTTTGGGGTGCGGCAGCTCTGTGGGAAAACCCCATAGATTTAATTACAGTTTTCCTCTCGCAGATAATCGAATTTTTTCTCTTGCAAGCCACGTCCCGCCGCTGCCGCTGCCGCCGCCGCCGCCGCGTCCGCTGTGTCCTGTGTGTCCTGTGTGTTGCATGCAACTTCCTTTTAATCTGCATGTCGATTTCCTTTGCACAGATTCTTTTTCTCTTTCGCCATTGCGCAGTTTTTCCCTCTCCCTCTCTCACTCTCTCTTTCTCTCTCTCTCTATTTGCATTTTTTTCTCTCTCTCACTGACGCTTTTTTTGTCTAAGTTTGCACATAAATTTCAGTTCAGTTGTAATTAAAAATTGCTTTTGAGGCTGTGCTGCGTTTCTTACTCAAAATTAGTTTCCTTCACATTTTTTTCTCGCTCTCTTCTACGCTTGTCCGCTTCTCCTTTTTCTACTTCTTAATCCACAAGTTTTGATGAGTATCGTTCTGGTGCTGCGTTCCTTTGACGTGTGTCCATGCTGGCTTCCCCTTTGGGCTATGCTGCCAAAGATTATTGATTGTAAATGAAGAAAAAGGTCGAGAAAGCAATTAATTCAGTCGTCTCTCTCTCTCTCTCTCTATTCCTCTCTCTTTCACTTTGAAATGAAAGTCAAGTTTGGCATGCAAAGAAAGGGGTTGAAGTTCTGCATAGATTGCGAAATATTGCAAGATCTTAAATTGAAAATTGTTCAAAGGGAAAGATTTCCCAGATATCGAATACCCTAACTCAAATTATTTTCCAATTAAATATGAAAACGATTCCCACACACTTATGTTACAATTTAAGTCAAGTATTCTTTATGATATTTTTAAGTGATTTTCCATTGCATTTCTTCTTGTTGTTATTGTTTTCATTTGCAATACCTTTTACTAATGACCTCAATTCGTTTTGCTCTCTTTCTATCTTTCTCTTTGGCAGGTAAGCAAAAGTCGTGACAGCGTAAAACGCCCAAAAAAAGGCCAAAAAAAGCCAAAAAAAAAAACTGCAATAATGCAAGAAAGTAAAACGTAAGTTTCACTGTGCGCGGCCCACTGATTGTATCAATATAAAAGTAACTATATACATATGTATATGCCACACTTACACACACATACATATACATATGCCCTGCGTGTGTGTTCGTGCGAGAAATGCCTACAAAAAATGCAAACTGAATCACAATGCAAAAATGTTGATCGGACTTGAATTTCGTGTCAATAATAAAATTAAAGAAATGTGAGCAGCTACAGCCATAGTCGACATGCAAGATACCCTGTGATTATTTGGTATTTTTAGGGAAAGTTTTACAAAGTTTATATGCATTGATTATTTCATACATATATGCCATTTAAGTAGCATAAAAAATACCCTATAATAAAACATATTTGATTCTATTGAAGGAAATTTAAAAACTAAAATATTTGAAAACTTAAGAAACCCCACAGCAATAGCCTCTACAAAAGATCTGCAATTATAGGGTGTTTCCTAAAAAACAAAAGAAAAAACTTAAAATCGAAAGCATTTGACTGAATGATGCCGCTGCTGTATGCGAGTTGTGAGTAGGTCTCCTCGCTCCCTTTATGGAAACACTCCCTCAGATAGGCATGAATACACGTAAATCCCAAAATATTCGAATATACTATAACGATTACCTGTTGGAGGCATTCGCTTTGTGCTCGCTCGCTCTGTGGGCGCGTCACTGTGCCCCTTGCGGCATGCCACTTGCCACTTGAGGCACTTGCCTGCACTTCATTGTTGTGGTTGTTGTTGTTGTTGTTGTTGTTGTTGCACCTCGCTCAGGTGAGCTGATATTATATTATATTGTTTTTTTTTTTGTTTTGGCCTGCACGATTGTCGATTCGTCCACACGGACGGGGGTAAATGGATCGTCGTCGTCTCGGACAGTTTGGCCAGTTTCCTGGAACTGACTGAGCCAATCGACTCGCTTTGCTGTTGTTGTTGTTGTTGTCTGAGCTTCTGAACACATGTACTTCACTCCCTGATGTACTCGTTTTGTGTGTCAGCATTTGTATACGTATTTTGTATTTGTCTGGAAGACACCAAATTTATCCAACTGCCAATTTTGTTTTTGCTAGAGATGGGGCACGAGGCCAAAGATCGAAAATGGACCGCAGCTATACGATATATCGTTTCGATCCGGGTCGTTCCGACTTATTTACAGCGTGCAGCAATAAGAAGCGCGTATACCAAGTTTTATTAAGATAGCTCTTAAACTGAGAGATTAGTTTGCGTTGCAACAGGCAGACGGACAGGCAGACGGACAGAGAACAATTTTACGTCATTTAAGAAATAAGCATAACAACTCAGGCTATATATCCTATATTCATAAAAATTTATATAAAATGTTCGTCATACTTTGACGAGTTTCATAGAAATCTGAATCAATATGTATATATATCCCCGCTATAACATGCTCGTGTCACGTGGCCATAACTAATGCACGATACTGACAGTCTTGCAGCAGCCAAAAAGTTTACACGATGTGCTAATTGAGTTAGTACTCTCCACATGCATCGATGTGAATGTAAAATACAGACACAAACACATACATAAACATATTGTACATGCATACATACATGTGTACATAAAAAACCTCATGCAAGACTCATGACTCGTGAGTGGCGAAAAATTTCGAAAGACACTGTAAGTAGCTCATCGCGGTCTGGGCAAAACAGGCGACAACGTCGCGTCGCTGTTGCTGCTGTTGTTGCTGCTGGCGGCAACATTTTGTGTCTACTTAGCAAGTTTGTGAAAATAACACCCATGTAGAGAGTGACCCCTAACCCAACCCCCAGGTCCCCCCCCCTCCTCCTGCTGCTCCCCTTGCTACATATTGTTAAATGGGCTTAGGGCTGCTGCACACCAAGGCGCGTTGGTTGTCGTTGGTGTTGCTGCAGTTGCATGTTTTTTCTGTGCTCAATTCCGCATATGGCATCGAAAACCGATAATTACCAAAGCCAGTCAGTCGCACACACACACACACACACACACACCCCATACACACTCAATGCGTAATCTGCCGTGTGTTAGTTAGGTAGCTCTACCTGCAGCGGAAGCCGCACAAGAGACAACAAACAACAACAACAGCAGCAACAGCAACAGCAGAGACGACTTGTTGTTGTTGTTGTTGTCGCTGCTCGCATCGGCAACAAATTACTCACGCGCAAAAATTGTTACCGTGTTTTTTTCCACATATAATTTCACTACAATATTGTATATGACGTATGCTTTCTTGCTGCTGCTGCTGCTGCTGCTTCTGCTTCTGCTTATGTCTCTGCATGCCTCCATATGTGTGCCTGTATGAGTGTATGTGTGTGTGTGTGTGTACATATCACATGTCTGTGTGTGCATTTGCCCCCATATGCATAAAACCTTTAGTTTACCTGTGCGATTTCATTAGGGTGACACACTATGATCGTATTTGAGAAAATTAATTTAAATATTTTTAAATATAAATTAAGAAAATAATAATTTAAAATAAAAATTGATTGATAATTTTATTGTTAAACTATACTAAAAACAGCCTTTGTCAGCTATTACGCATTAACTCGTTAACCAACATTTAATAATGTACTAAATCCCAGCTGACATGCCCGTAATATTTTCTATTACTTCTAGAATTTCGCTTGGAAAGACTGCCTTAAGTATTTTAATAGATTTAAAACAAATGTAAAATTTAAAATTTTTTTTTTAAAGAAATCTTAGTTTTTTATATTAGAAAATTTTATTTTTTTTTTATTTTATTAAATTATTTTGCCTGCTTAATCTACGGGTTAAACTTTTAACAAACATATTACAGACATTTTATATAAAAATATATCGAATTTTTAGAAAGTAGGGACTGTTTAAAGCTCTTTAAGTGATCGTGCATGCTTGCAGTACATAAGATTAAGTATTTTTTTTGTTGTTTTCAATAATCTTTTCTGTTTTGTTTTCCATTTTGTTTATATTTTCTTCAACTGCTTAACCGATTTTCATAAATTAAAAAAACTAATTTTGCTATCGAAAAAATTTAAAATTTAAAAAAATATTTATGGAAAATCAATTTCATTACAAAAATCAATCAAATTATATTATATGCCTTGTGAAAATCACTTGATTTTTGACAAAGTTATAATTGCTTTTGCTGCCAGATACGATCGAAATAATACCACACATAAAGCCATAGAGCAGTGATTCTCCATTGTACTTGTTACTTTGCTCAGCTCCGCCGCTTTATCCCATCAATTTCGCTTCAATGCAACTGGCAACTAAAGCAGCTAATCTTCTCGCACCTTTTGGGTAGCAAAGATTTGTTTTCATTTCATTGAATCACCCTAATGCCGATATTGTGTATTTGTAAGTGTGGCTCTCTCTCTCTCTCTCTCTCTCTCTCTCTCTCTGTGTGTGTGTGTGTGTGTGTGAGTTGTTTAAGCCGCAAAAACGAAGTGAGCGTGTGCGACGACGCCGCTGTCTCAGTCGCTGCCACCGGCATCGGATTCGGCGTCGGCAACGCGGCACCGGCAATGATGACGCCGCCGACAGCAGCAACAACAACAACAACGACGACGACGGCGTCGGTCTACCTGTTCGCAAAGTTGGACACATTTTCTTTCTTCCATATCGTCGCTTACCTAAGGGACACACACACATATACTCTACCTGTGCACACACACACACAGAGAGAAACTCACGCTCATTGCGCGAGCGAGCGCGAGCTACAGAGAGAGACTCACGTTCGTTCCGTCTCGCTTCCACGCATCGGCGGCGACTGCGAAGTCAAGCCAAGCTGAACGAACGGGCTACGCTAAGCTGCTGTTGCCGCTCCGCCGGCGGCGTTAACTAACAGCGACGTCGACGTTGCCGCTGCCGCTGCCGCTGCCGCTGTTGCTGCCGTCGACGCCAACGTGGACGTGTCGCCGTCGTCGTTGAAAGTCTTCGTCGCTGTCGGACGCCGCCGCCGCCGCCGAACAGAAACGAAACAAAACGAAACGAAAAAAAAAGTTGGGTTTTGGAATTTTTTTGCTCTTGCTCTTCTTTGGTTTTCAGTTCAGTTCGATTTTAATGCACAGTCGCAACGTACGTGGTGTGTTACCTGTCTCTGCGTCGTCTTCTGGCTTCTTTGCCTTTACCTTTGCTTCTTCGTCGTCGTCGTCGTCGTCGTCGTCTTCGTCGTGTCGCGAAACGTCGTATGTGTCGGCGCGAAAACACATTTACGAAAACAAAATCGGCAAAAAGTGCATGTCAAAGCAAAATATAAAACAAGTGCAACAACAACAACAACAAAAGAAATAAGAAGAAAAGAAATAAGAAACAACAACAATAACAGCAGCAGCAAAGTGCGATCACCAAAGAAAGTAAGTTGCGATCGTCGGGTTCAATCGCCAATTCTCTTGCCCTCTCGCTCTCGCTCAGCTCTATGCTGTGCAAGCTACATTGTGGATACTCCCGCTCTTGCCTCCTTTTCCCGTTTCTCCCCCCTGCGCTACAGGTACGTCGTGAGTGAGTGAAATTCAACAAAATAAAAGAAAAGAAAAGAAAAAAAGAGAGAGTGAGACAACGCAAGTGCAGAGGGCGAACTCGCCGCACTTGTGTGACCCAAACCGATCACCGGATGTGTCCGGCTAATGTGACGGCCATTTTGTATTTTGCCTCTCATTAGCAATACACGCTGCGTCGCTCTCTCTCTCTCTCTCCCGCTGTCCCGCTCTCTTGCTGCTGCTGCCGCTGCCTCTGCTGCTGTTGCTGTTGCTGTTGTCTGCCTCAATTATTGATTGATTAATTATTGCTGACGCGTATGCGTCGTCGTCCGTTCGACTATTCGACCCTTTGCAAACCGGTTCATTGACGTCGCTGTCGCAGTCGCTGCTTGCGTCGCTGCGTGCGTGCGTGCGTGTGGCGCGCACACACTCTCTCTTTTTTGTACTTTAGACCGCAGCGCATATAAAACAATAATCCAATTGCTGCGATCATCGATTACACACGCACATAGATAAGCGCCCCTGCCTTTTCCCCCACTCTCTCTCTCTCTGTTTCTTTCACTCTCTGCCCTGGCTCAGCTGCTGCTGTTGGCGCCTGCGCTGGCAGCCTCCTAAGCCACATTTCAATCAACACCAGCAGCAGCAGCGTAACGGGGTTGCACACACACACATTGTAAAGGCCCCCCTGGACACTCCTCTCTCGCTCTGTCTCTCTCTCTCTCTCTCTCTATATATATATATATCTGTCTGTCTTCTGGTCATTTGCAATTAACACTTTTGCGTACGTGCCACAGGCGGCTGCAGCTTAATCAGCAACCAGCTGGCCGGCAGGGGCAGCCATACACAACATGGCCAAAGCTTTCAGCCTCTACCCTCCACCTCTTCCTGCTCCTCCTCGTCGCGTCGCATCGCGTCGCGTTGCTGCTGCTGCTGCTGCTGCTGCAGACAGACCACAAAGCTAATCAGCGTGCAACGACTTTCTCGTTATTTCTCTCGCTTTACAGTTTTGCTTTGCTTTTGCTGTAATTATTATTTTATAATCAACTTATTAGCGCTTGTTGGATACCCCCTTACCGCGCCCCTTTCTTCTCTCTCTCTGCTCACATTCTCGCAGTGCGTTTGCTGCAGCTAGACCAAAATTCAATTAAAAATCTTTAGCGTGTTGTGATGCTGCTGCTGCTGTTGTTGTTGTTGTTGTTGTTGTGCTTGCTTTATGTTCACATTCTATTTCTTATTGAGGTCTTCCCCCTCGCTCTGCAGCGCCAAAACCAAGCCATACATATATCCGCATATGTGTTGCGGAGGATGAGAAACTCATATGTTTTTGCCATAAGCTTGAAATTAGTCTTGAATCCAATATAAATTTCACTGTAGATGTTATCTCCATGGAAGATTACACTGAAAAGATTTTTTAAGCTTTTTGATTAGTGAAAAGTTTTTTTGAAAGCGATCTAGCTAAGGATCTATAGGAACTCGAAATTTTTACTTTATTCTTCTCTGACTTACTCCAATGTTTATGATCGTTCTTCTTATCGCTCTTAATCCATGGTTTATCGATTTTGATCTGCGCTTTACAAAAACAAACTTTTTTTTATCAAATAGTTTAAACAAATCGTTTTCGGTTAAATCTCGCAATCTTGGCGCACATATCTCTAACAAACACATTTCTATATATGTGCGTATAGTGTATACACCCAAGACATATGTTTGTATATATATTTTATGGCTATTAAAAATACCCCCATTATATTTCAATAATCATTTTTGTGTGTGTTGCCGCTGGCCCCCCAAAGCAAAATGAGCTCATCTTGAGCTTAAACTTGTCCCGTCACACACACACACAGAGACAATCGCAACGTGAATACGAACCCGAACCGAACCCAACCAAAAATTCATAAAGCTTATGTAATCATTTTTTACAAATTGTTGTTTCATTTTTTGTTTTCGGCGTTTTTTTTTTGGAAAGTTTTACGAAATAGTTTGCAAAATTTCGTTGCCGTTGATAGACGCGATTTGTAATTAACACTAATTAAACACACGAGATATTTGGCAAAAATCAATTTGCAACAACAGGAACGTTTTTCCATTTCTTAGGTTCGCTTCGAAAGGCCTTGAAGTTGTCTTTGATCTTAAGTTAAAGTTTCCCCTCTCACACCTCTTAATGATCATTATGCGCAGGCACGGAAACTAGAATTAAATTCAGTTCTTCATTTATTACAATGATGTTTATTATTCTTATGGCTGGGCCGTAATACTCCTTCCTCCCTCCCCTTGCCTCCTATACCCTTCCTCGTGCAGCTCATTATATTTTCAATGGTTTTCGGTTGCTCTCAAAAGGTGCTGCCGGCTGGTGGCGGCAACAAACTCATTAGACCTTGAAAATAATTTAGTTTTTTTTTTGTGTCTTCGGTTTAGGCCGAAAATTATAGCGACAAGTGCGTGGAATTAATTACCAAAAAAAAAAAAGAGAAAAAAAGTAAGCGTAGTAATATAAACGTTAAAATAGAAATAGATAAAGAAGTAAGAATAATGAAAATAGAATAAAGTGCGGCTCCCATGACAATTAAAGCGAGTTCTGCCTCGCCTAAGCATTTTGTGATGGAACTCGAAATCTATGCGTAACTCCCCTGGGCTTGAGCGCATTGACTTCTCAAGCCGCTTATGAAGACCAACAATGAAGAAGAAGAAGAAGAATCGAGGGAAAAAAACCATCTACCATCAGATTCATGTGTTGTTTGCGATCGCTTTCCAAAAAAATGACTTTCAATTTTACTCGATGTCAGTTGTTGTGGTTGCTGTTGTTGCAACAGGTTGCGGCAGGTAGAAACCTTTGTTTCGTCTTTAATACATTTTACACTGTGCAACAGCATAGGGGGCAAATAGCTGGAAATTGAAAAGATATAAACGGTTGCAATGGTTTACAACATGATTATAACATGAATTTATAGAAAATTAATGAAAGAATAATAACAGAATAAAGATATTAGATAATTCAAAGAAAAACAAGAAAGTTGCAGTTACTCATAATATAAAACAGTTTTGGATTTCTAAAGACAGCAAAAGGTTCATAGCGTTATTTAGTATAATAAATATTTTGAAAAAATTTGCATGGGTTTTAAAGGACATACAATAGTTAAACATATATTGGGAAAGTTTCATAGCGATATTTTTAAAAAATGATGAAAATCGGCCGATAGGTTCTATGGCAGCTATACGATATATCGGTTCGATCCAGCTCGTTTCGATTTGTTTACAGCGTTAAGCAACAAGAGAGACTACTTTGCGTTGCAACAGACAGACGGACAGATGGACAGACGGACATGGCTAGTTCGACTTCCCTATTGATGCTGATTAAGAATATATATACTTTAAAGGATCGGAGATGTCTCCTAAGCTGCGTTGCAAACTTCATTTGATTTGCTTGAAATAGTTGTCATACTGTAATACAATGCAATAAATTTCTGTACTTTTCTGCTTTCCTTAGGCCATCTAATTTTCGCAAATTAGTTCCTCAGGCATTCGTAAACGTTTCTTAATGAGCTTAAAATTTACCCGGTTGTTGAATAGTGTCGTCTTCTTAGGCTGGACATTAGAAGAGTCGCCGTAGGCAGGCAGACAGGCCAAAAACTGAGCTGGGAACCTGTTTTAAGCGTAGCAAACACGTTTTAATGCTCAATCCTTATTTCAACTGTCTTAGATATGATGGTAGAGAGAAGGAAAGAGAGAGAGAGAGAGAGATAGACGGAGTGAGATAGAGAACTCCTGTTGGTTCAAGGTTATGATACCACGCAGAAGACGTGCATTTTACGAGCAGACCTTGACCTTGTCTGCGCGCTATAACTATCTCGCGCTCTTTCTATCTCTCTCGCTCTCGCTCTTGATCCTATTTGTACCTTTCCTTGTGCGAGCTCTTTTGCTCCCTCTCTCTCTCTCTATTTCTACTCTATTTCTTCTGCTCTCTTTGCTTGCTTGCGATTTCTTGCATAATTTATGTCTGGGGAAAACTGGGTTACCAACACACACACACACACACACACGCGCGCACGCAGACAGACACTCTCATGTGTGTGGGTAGGCTCTGTTATCACACCGAGTGCTCTACACATTATGCGCAAATCTCCCCCTACTCTGCTCCTGTTCCTATTCCTGTTCTCGTAACTTTATTTATTTCTCTTTTTATTCGCGTTTTCCTCTTCTTTTTCCTTTTTGTCTTCTTGGCGCATTTTCAAACGTTTTGCTTTTTGATTAAATTTTATGTTGTTGCCGCCGCCTTGGCCAGAGCCAGACTTACCTACATTTTCAACTAAAGTGGGAGAATGGAGCAGTGGGGGGGGGGCGGGGAGCTGTAGTAGAGATTCCTGTTGCTGCTGCTGCTTGAAACGAGTTTTTCCCTACACTTGCTTTTCCACATCTCCTTTGGCCGTGTGTGTGTGTGTGTTGCTTTGGTTGTCGTTGTTGTTGTTGTACCACATCAAACAGGTCGCGTTTTCTTTACCAACGTCGTCATCGTCGTTTCGCTTGTTGCTGCTTTTCCCTTCTCCCTCTTCGCCTTCGCCTCCTCCTCCTCCTGCTCCTCGTTCTCTCTTGACTTTTACTTATTTGCTTTAGCCTGCTTTACTTCACTTTACTCTCTTGGCCGCGACACCGCCGCCGCTGCCGCCGCCGCCGCCGCCTTTTGCTGCTACTTTCCCGACGACGCGTCGTCTTCTTCCTCTCTCTCTCTCTTTCTTCATTTCTTTCGCTTTCGTCGTCGTCGTCTCGCATATGTTTACCTTGCATACGTCCTTGAAGATTTGTCTTATTTTCGTTTTATATTTTGTTTATAGGTTTTTGTGTCTTGTGTTTGTTATTGTTGCGCCTTCGCTTCTTCCTCTTCCTTTTCTGCTTCTTCTTCTTCTTCTTCTTGTGCTGCTGTTGCTTCTGTGTCGCCCAGTTTACTTGCACTCTTTGCTTCTTGTGTAGTTGTTGTTGTTGTTGTTGTAGTTGATTCAGCTGGTTTAAGTGGGTCGCGCGCCTGGGCACAATGGATTGGATGGAGAAGGAGAAGAAGGAATAGTACTAGAGTAGGAGTAGAAGAGCTTAACTTATAGTTGGAATTACCAATCTGAATCTTCTTCGCGTTGAGTGAGCCTTGCAAATGCTTTACGCCATTTTGATGTTACTTGAAGAGGAAGAGAAACTACGAATAGACAAAATTAAATCTAGAAAGCTTCTAGATTACTCTATGGATTACTATTATTAGTTTCAAATTGATGAATGCATATTTTATATTTGCACTAAAACATAATCTTAAATCATAGATGATTAGGCTAAAAATGGAAATGTGGGAGATGGCTTCATTGGGAGATCTGATGCAATTTCTTTTAATTCATGTATAATAATATATTAATTCTAGGATTTTAAGTTAAAAATTAACACTACGACGATTTCTCTATTTTCAACCAGAAACCTTTTCCTTTGGTAGGTAATATTCTCCGGCAACTTCGGTGTGTGCTAGCCATTCTACAGAAAGACGCTAGAGAAGCCTCACTCGAAGCTTGCTGAGCCTGCTGACCAGGCCGACACTCGTGAGTTCACTCACTTTATGCGCATGATTACTCAATTGTGGCTCGAATAGAATTAACAACAAATGCTATAAATAACACTTTTGCCGGTTGTTCTTCTTGCTGTTGTTGTTCTTGGCTATAATGTGTAAGCCAACACTTGAGTAAAGTGAAGAGAGAAGGGGAAGAGGGTAGACGATAGTGGGGAAAAAAAAAACCAGTAAGGTTCGTTCTGCTCTTGCTCTTCGAATGGGGGGTTTGGCCTGCCAGCTATTAACTTGGCTACTTGGTTTCAGCTCTGGCTGTGTCTCTGACTCTGGCTCTTTTACGGCTGGCCATAACCATGACTTGGCTTGGCTTGGCTTGGCTTGGCTCTGACTTGGCTTCGGCTTTGAGGTCAACAAACAGCTGCTGCTGAGCTGGGAAATCGAATAGCTGCCGTCGCCGTCGCCGTCGCGTCCGCCTTGTGGTTTGCTGAAGTCATGCGTTTGCTTATGCCTTGCTCTTTCGCACACTCACACACACACACACACACACACACGCTTAGCCGGCAACTGAAAACCAGTTTCTTGTCTCACCGGCGGCCAAAAAAAAAAACGTATGTAGTATATAATCTTTATACGAAACACGAACAGAAATGAACGTAAAAAAAATTAAAGTTTCTCAAGCGGCGTTGTTGTTGTTGTTGCTGCCCGGTGTTTTCTTGTTTGTAAGTTTAGTTCGCACGTTTTTTGTCCGTATTTCTTTAGCTTCAGCTTCTTCTTAATCTTCTCTTGCTGCTGCTCTCCCGTTTTGTATTTTGTTTGGTTTTGACTGATTTCTGATGTGATCCCATCGTCGCCTTTTCTTCTCACACACAGCTCGAAAAAGATTCTGAGCGCTTCCGCTCAGCTTGTTAAGTGAATTTTGGCATATCGAATCCAGTAATCTATTTAAAATATCAGCTTAAAACGGAAATTTCCAATTATGTATAACTGGGTGTATCTACTATATAAAACAGAGAAATATTTACACGTTTCGCAGTGCTGCCTTGGCAACCATCATGCCAAATTGTAATGTTCTTATTTCACGTTGTTTGTCGCACACAAAATGAATTTCAATTTCGGATATGTACTCGTATAATACAGTGTATACGTACATATATAACATGGGAAGTATATATAGGGAATTATATATGTACATACGTAGCAGATGTACCTGGCAGATGGCTACAGAAGACGAGCACAAATTGCCTGTCTGCATGAACTGTACGTAAATGAGTTCGTAAGATACACTTACGAAACAAAAAAAGGGTTAATACATTTTATGGGAAAATGGCATTGATGTAAAAAATATATAAAATGCTTTAGATGGGGCGATCTAAACAAGATATCCTTGGGTTACTTGGTCAATATCTGCAATACGATCTTTGATCTTGCTTGTTGAAATAACTTTTGTAGAAATTAAAGTATTTTAGAGAAAAGATAATGATCTGATATATAAATTAAAGCTAGGATTCTTTAAATTATGATCTTAAATAACATGGATAATCTTGATCTACTGATCTTCAATAATTTCTAAGGTTTTTAAGTTCTTAAGAGCATCAAAAAATTATCCCGACAACAATCAATTAGAGGAACTGTTAGAGTATTCGAACTTCGTTCTATCAATGTTCTTTGATATTCATTGCCCTGTATATGTATGTATGTATGTGTGTGTGTGTGTGTGTGTGATTTGCCTTTGGTGTGACTGCCAAAGAATACAATTAACATAATTTACTTACCAATACAATACCAACAGCAACAACAACAATACACACACATATCACACGCCATCACGACTGGCTCGTCGTCAATTTGTAAGTTTTAGCAAATTTGGCAAATTTGCTGTTTGTCGTCAGTTTTTGTGGGTGTAGTAAGATTGCGAGAGAACTGAGTGAGGAGTGTGCGGGATGTGACGGGAACTTTGGACAGTCGAGCAATTTGTAGGTGTTTAAGCTCGTCTTGTCCCTGTTCGTGTTGTATCAGAGGAATCGAAATCGTTGCAAAGTTTACGTTTGTTTCTAGGAAATGTGCGGGGAACTTAGGAGCTTCGCTGGCTTACAACTCTACTACATCATAACGCACATACATATCCACATACATACATACATACGTTATATGCTTAGCATAACGATAAGCAGCTGCCCCTTATCAGGCAGCCGCAGGAAGTTTGCTTTGTAATCGGGCTGAAAAACTGAAACAAAAAGTAAATAAAATTTCTTTTTTGTTTTTCATAAATATTTTATTGGTGAGTGAGAGTGAGATAGCAAGCTATTGCATATTAAAATCGGCAAGAAAAAGTTCCAATCACTTTTATTTTTTTTTCTCCCTGCTTCTCCCCCCAACTTACTTTTTATATATGTATATGCGTATTTTTCTTATTTCGTGTGTTTACTTTCAAAAAGAAAGAAAGTTTTATACGCAGCTCTGTCAATATATGTGCGAGTGTGCGTGTGCGTGTATTATACAGATACCCATGTATGTATGTATTTCGTGTTTTTTGGGAGACTGCAAAACTACAATTTGCAATGCAAAGTCCAAAAATAAAAAAAAGGGACAAGAAATACCCTCAGATTTTGGGTTCATTTTTTTTTTAGTCTGTTGTTTTACATATGTAAATTTATGCATATCTAAGTTTTTCGTTATAGATAGATATAAATATGTATGTGTGTGTGTGACTGTCGTCTCCATATCACTGCCTTGAAATCTGCATAAATGATGATGATTTTTGTGGGTTGTTTTTTTCGTTGTTCTCGTCATTTGAGTCGCCTGAGTTGTCTTTATTGTAGTTGTTGTTGTTCTTCTTCTGCTTCTTCTTCTTATAAATGTGATATATTTTGCATACACATGGGCTCTCCAAAGAGATTTCTTTCGTTCCGTCTCGGTCTCTGTGAGGTCCTCAACTGCCCAAGGGAGAGTTAGTCCCGGCCCCTGCCTCGAAATTTGGTAATTTATTTTTTTCCCCAGTTTTGATTACCCTGTAGGCGAGCTTTTACTCAAAACAGGGTATTAAAGCTTTGTTTGTAAAGATAAAGAAATTTTACAATTTTTATTAACTTGTAATCTTCAACTCAGTTAATCTATGACTAAGTTAAGAACCGGAAAAGCTTCTAGGGTATGAGAAGGTCGGCACTTGAATTTGTTTTGTATTTTTGCATAATCCGCTGCATGCAAGACTTTACAGAGATTCCAGAGTAGCGCCCGCCCCTTATCTTTCAATGGTTCGCTTTATGAAATTTACCGCAAATTTATTCCAGATTTATGTAGTATTTTTTCATGTTTCTTTGGTTTGATTTTAAGTACTGAATTCGGTTTAGGCATGAAACCATAAAAATGGCAAATTAACCCGTTCCTTGTGTTAGTGTGCTTTGTATCGGTGTAGCTGTGTATGCGACTGTGTGTATGTGTGTGTGCAAAACCTTTAGCCAGCGAAGCCACAAATAAAACAACAACTACAGCAGGCACACATACACACACAGAGACAGGCACACATCAAGCTAAGGCAGCTTGAAAATGGCACGTTTTGATGTCCGTCCAAGTCCAATCAAGCAGCGACTGAGAGAGCGACTGCCAACGTCGCTGTCGCTGTCGCAGTCGCAGTCGCCGTCATCGTCGTCGCCGTTGCCGTTGCCGTTGCCGCCCCTTTGGCATGTTGTTCAATAACAGCGATGGCCCTGGCCTGCTGGCTGCGTGCGCTGCCTGACTGGCGCTGCTTCAATCAGCGACAACGACGACGTCGCAGGCAGCCTAGCAATTTATCCAGCCATGCATATTAAGCCTCACGATTTGTATTTGCCCCACTGTGTCCGTCCGCCCAGTCCGTCCCCACTGTCTGTCTGCCTGCGCCTCGTGTGAGTCAGCGAGCCCTGCGCTTTGCTTACGACAAACGACAGCGACAGCGACGACTGCAAATTCGCCCTCTGCCAGGCAATTCGCCCTCTGCCTGTCACTCGCTGTGTTGTCGTCACTGCAGCCGGGCGCGCGCTCTCTCTCTCAATGCACTCGCTCACTCACACTCCCGCTCACTAGCGCTCGCGTGTGTGTGTGTGTGTGTGTGGATATGTGAGAGTTCAATTTCAGTTCAGTGCAGTTTGCAGCTTATTCTGTTTTTATAAGTTTTCAATTCAAACTCGCCTTGCGGTCAGCCAAGCTTATACTCTCCCGCTCACCCTTTCTGCTCTGCGCGCTGCCTCTGCCTGCCTCTGCCTGTCGCTGGCTGTCCTGTCTAAATGATCAAATGACTAAATGACCGTATGGTTGAGCACTTCCTGTGGGTGTTGTGAGCTGCCTCGCCTTGTCGGCGCTAGGTGTCGTTGTTGTTGCTATTGCTGTTGCTGTCGTAGTTCTTGTTGCCCTCGCCGCATTGAGTTTGCATATTTTAAGCTTTGCATAATTGAAGCATTGATTTGAAATCGTTGAAAGCATTTAGGGGAATGTGCTAAGGAGACAAAGAGAGAGAAAGAGAGTCCTTTCTTTTAAAATTTCAATTTAAAATTTTTTGTTTAACATTTTATTTGCAATTGTTTCGGTTTACATTTTTAAGATTTAAGATTTCTTTGTGTTCCCATTAAAGATGCTCGAGCAGCTGCTTATTTCCTTGAGAGAGAGAGAGAGAGAGAGAGAGGGATAGTGTGAGAGGGGGGTAGAGCATCAACAAGTGATGTTTGTGCTCGTTTTCTGCTTTCCTGTTATCCTTGCTCGGCGTCGTTTAAACGATAAAATGCTTATTTTTGACTCAAGTGGCCAACGTTACCGTTATTTGCTGCCTCTGCTGCCAGTGCTGCTTCTGCTGCTGCTGTCGTTGTCCATTTAACAGCTGCTTAACATACATTTGCACACACACACACACACACACACATGTTGGCGTCTCTCTTCCTCTCAGACCGTGTGTGTGTGTGTGTGTGTGTGTGAATTAAATCGGCACTTGTGCAACTTCTTAGCTGCTTCTACTTCTACTGCTTGGCTCCACATGTTGTCTGTTCCCTTTTGCTTTGTGCTCCTTTCCCCCTTACCTACCTCATTTCTGACTACGTCTTCCTGTCTGGGACAGCAGCAGAGGCAGTGGCAGCGTCTTATGTGCTGCCGCGTTTTCTATATTTTCTTTTGCGCTCGTAGACAAGGCTATAAAAATTGCTTAGTTCTTGAAGCTTTTTACGCCATGCTTTGAGCTCAGTCGCTGCGACGGCGGCGGCGTTGGCTGCTGCGTCTGCTTGTCTGGCGCGTTGTTGTTCCTCTTTCCCTCTCTCTCGCTCACTTTCGCTCTGTCTGTGCTTATTTTGGTGCTCACTCTTTTATTTTCCCCAGTCTCCCCCCCCCCCCAGCCAACACTTACGTCTTTATCTCATCTTCTTACTCGCACACGCTTCCCACACGTTATTTGCTTTGTCAACGCCGCCGCAGCTGCTGCGGCCTCTGCCTCTGCCTCTGCCTCGGTTGTCGTCGACGTCTTTGTCGCTTTGCTTTTCTGCTTGTATTTTATTATTATTATTTTTCGCGTTATTCTCTGTTTTGCTCGCCAGTTTCTTTGGAAAAATTCAACTTTTACTTTTTGTTTTCTTTTATGTTTTCGCCTTCTGCTGCCTCTGCCTTCTGTTTACGTACGTGTGTTTGACTTTGAACATTTTTTATGATTATTTTGTGTGTGTGTGTGTGTTGCTTTTTATATATTTTTCATTGCTCCGTTTTTTTTATTTTTTATTTTGTTTTGCTCGTCGCGTTTAACGCTCGTTGCGCTTTCTGCCGCATTTCCAATGCCGGCATGGATGATGTTCTCCCCCTTTTATCTCTGTCTTTTTCTCGTCTCTCCGTTTATCAATTGAATTCGCTGTCTGTCTGTGTGTGTGTGTGTTTTTTATTGTTTGCACTTCTTTTTATTTGTTGTATTTTAACAGGCCCATTTTCTCTCGCACAACGAATATGAAAAGTCGCGCTTTACGTTTACGTTTTACGTAGCGCGCTTTTGTTTGCGTTACGTAGCGTCGTCACACACATGCAGCCGCGCTCCCTCTGCTTCTACTTCTGCTGCTTTCATTCATACGTTTTCACTTCGCCTGCGATTGCTCGCTCGCGTGTGTGTGTGTTTGTGTGTGTGTTATGGAATTCGCCGGCCGCTTTCAATCTAAAATTGCGTTTTTCCCTTTTTATGTGCATGTATTTGTATGCGCGTGTGTGTGTGTGTGTGTGTGTGTTTTGCCAACGCTTTCGTTCGCTTGACTTTCTTTATGACTGCGCGCTGCTAGCGTTGCTGCTGCTGCTTTTGTGTGTTGATGTTTTTATTGCTTCTCATTTTTTATGATTGAAGGTCGTTTGTTGGCGTTGCCCTGTTTCTGCCTCTCCGTTTCACACTCAATTTGTTTACATTGCCAGTTACATATGGCAACGGTTAGCCTGTTACAGTTTGATAAGGATTGGAAAGGTGGAAGTGCGCGGCATTGCCATATGCGAATGTTTGCTCAATTATTTTATTTGCTGGCCACTTTGCAATTTTGCACAGAGGCTGCTGTTGTTGTTGCTGCTGATGTGCTTTCAATAAATTTTTTCTACGCTGCCGATTCGTTAATTTATTACAAAAATACGCTCCAACACACACACAAACACACAAACACAGACACACGCACACATTGCAAACTGATTAATATGCTATTGTTGTTGCTGCTTTTGTAGTTTTGTACACCTTTTGAGTCGCGACAGCAAAAACAACAACAATAGCAGCAGCGAAAAGCGCAAAACACATAATGAAGCTATAAAAGCAAACGAAACGTCGAAAAGGTTCAATAAACTTGACGCTGCCGCCTCTGCTTCTTCTCCGCCTCACTTCGCTTAGTTTTTTTTCTGCGCTCTTAGCATTAGTTTAATTCAACTCTCGCGCGCGCTCACGCTCTCTCACTCTCTCTCTCTCTCTCTGTGATCGCTGGCAAATTCGCCGCTTCGCTTCGCATGTAAGTCTCAATCAGCACTTGAGCAATTCCGTAATTTACTTGCGCACCAATTTCTGTGTTTCTTTTCGTTTTTGGTCTACGTTTGCCATTTGCTTGGACGTCGCGACGCCGCGTCGCTGCTGCTGCTGCTGCAGCTGCAGTTGTTGTTGCTTTAGTTGCTGTAGTTTTGCAATAGTTTTGCTGCAGCTACAAATTGCTCGCTCTAAAGGGCAATTTGAACACAACAACAAAGGGAAAGAAGCTTAAGCTGAATTGCTGTGCAATGTTCTAAGCTTGACTTTAATTTAATTAACGCTGACAATTGCATTTTCCCACACAGTGTGTATGTGTGCTGCAATTGCCACAATTTTCCTTGTGTTATTTTTATAAAATTTCTTCTCGTCTTGTTTGGCAATTAGTTGAAATAGTTGCTGTCTCACTCGTTCGCTCTTTCGCTCACTCGTGATTGACATTGTCGATCTGCGTCTCTCACATAATGATGCGGCATTCACAAGCCAAGTTAACAAGCAACTGGTTTGGTTCCGCTTTCGAAAAAGCCTCGTGCACCCCCAGAATTCTTGAAATACACACGCGCACACACACAAGCGCAGCACATACACGCACATTGGCTATATATGTATGCTTATAGAGTATATCCACAGTGAACGTTGTCTTTAATTAATTATAAATTTTTAGCTAATTTGCAAATTTTCTCTTTTCTGTCTCGTTACAGGTAAATATATCGACAGCAACAACAACTACAACAACATAAATAGCAAGTAGCAAAACTTTTAGCAAAAGTTTTTCAAGTTTATAAATAATCTTTTTTTAATCGACGCGCTGACGTAAGTTATGAGGTGTCTGTGTAAAAGGCGGAGAAAAAAACAATACTCAATTAAGTTGGGCTTAAAATAGGTTTTGGCTAGGGTAAGATATAAAAGACAAGTAAGGAAAGCTACAGTCTAGCGCACCCGACAGTAAGATACCAATCGCTCAGTTTTGAAAAAAGTTATTACACTTTTAGTTTTATTAAAAAACTCTGCACAAGTTCATCTGCCACCTTTTGTTTCAATTATCTATCTCTACAAGTATATTTGAATAGCGTCATCTACATATGAAACGGTCATAGCAATCGCATACGCTACAGCTGAAATGAAGCATTGTGTCGATGACGTCACAATATGCTGCAAAGGCGCAAGCACTGTTGTGTTTATTGTTTGATCGGATTGTTATTTGGGGAATAGATTTATATTGCAATTATCTATGTTCATACCAAAGCAGGAAGCTGTAACTTTAATACTTCTCCTGAAAATATACCCGATATACCTATGGTATACAGGAACTTTCATGTGAAATTTGGGGTCTATAGTTTTTGTAATTGCTGAGATCTAGACGTTCAAATGGACAAACGGACAGACAGATAGACATGACTCAATCGCCTCGGCTAGTGATCCTGAATCAGAATATATATACTTTGTGGGGTCTGCCACGCCTTCTTTTGCCTGTTATATACATTTGTACAAACTTAGTATACCCCTTTTTAAGCATTTTCAATGTTCTAATGGTATACAAATTAGTGTCTTAGACTAGTTTGAGAATATGGAGGACTAAGTGGAGTGAGAAGAAAGTGCAAAAAGGTAGCAGATTTTTTTCCTTTAATTTCCTCCATTGAAGTTTTCACTGCTTTCCTCTTTGCTCGTTCTTCCTTCAATTCACATAATCTATATATATCCGCTTGCCGATAATCAGAGTGAAAAACGAATCTTACACATTTCAAAAGCAGAGCTCATTTGCATGCAATTATTTTGCCTTAGTTCTTCGTCATCAAGCTGAGCAACCCCTGGCAGGAAGGGAAGGGAAGGGAGGGCGTGGGGTGCGACATGTACTTGAATTTCAATATTGATGCCTTGTAATTTGCTAGAAAATCAGCTTCAATGGACATTTCATCAAGTTGCAAAAGAATAGGGAAAAATCCTTTGCAGAAGAAATTTCAACATAAATGACAAATGCACGCAACAGCAAAGGGGGAGGGGTATGCAGAGTAGGAGGAGGAGTGGATTGGGTAGCAGCAGAACGCAAGAGAAAAAATGCTAAATGAAATGAAATGAAATTACGGTATACTGTGCTGCGGGAGTACATGGTCGGGTGTGGTATGGTTGGGCTTGGTATATGGCAGCTTCCCAGCAGCAGCTACCTTTCTCTTGCGCGCACTGTCATCTCTAGCACTCTCTCTCTCTCTCTCTCCTTCGCTCTCTCTCTCTCTTTCTTTCTCCCGCCTAGCTATGTGGCCAGGATGCAAATGCTGAAATTTTAAACCCTTGAATGTGGCCATTGTCTTTGTTGTAGTGGGGAACAGTGGGGTGGGGGTAGGGAGGGGGAGCGGAGAAACTTGCCTGCTCCCATATTTACCTACACACTTCACTAACGTCCACCACCACTTGCCGCCCCCCTGCCACGCCTCAAACCTCTTTCCCCGTTGCCGCTGCCCATTTGCCAACTGGGCTGTAAGTAAGCGCTTTTAACCATCTATTTTGTTGTTGCTTCTTCTTCTTGGCATTTTTTTTTGTATTTCTGTCCCGTACCCATTTTATTTTTTATTTTTTTTTTTCGTCTTCCTTCCGCTCATTTGTTCGCCCGCGATTTTTCTTCTTTATTTTCCGTTTTTGTTATATATATTTTTTTTTCTTAATTGTATTTAGTTACATTGGTAATTATTGATTTTTTCTTTGTACAGTTTAGCGCTTTAGTCATGGCATATTCAAAAAGTACATAGGTGGGGAGGAGTGGCGACTCTATAGATAACATGGTATTTTAAGTATCGGAACGGGATAGGCTATTTGATTAATCGAAATCTCCTTTCAATCTTTATTGATTCTTATTGACTTATTGATAACATTTTAATTGAAAGAGATTCTTGGTAGAGAAACCCACTTAGAGCAGAGCCTAGGCATCAAAAACATTTGCTAAACAATTGCTAATAAACAAGAAATTAATATTGATTTCGATATAAAGTTAATTTAAGGTAACCATACACGATTAAAGTGCTATCGATAGGAGCAAGAGAAAGTCGTCAAAAGCCATTCAAACCGAAAAAAGAGTATGACTAAGAATGCTTTAGAAAATTGCTGATAAAAATGAATTTACTTTCGAAATAGCTATTGAACTTTGAGGTGACCGTATATGAATAAGGGAGAGAATGTTATTAAAAGCCACCAAAATACTTTTAAATGAGAGTTAGAGTATACTTTAGAAAATGTATAAAAAAAATAGCTATCAGTAGCAAAAGATGAGTATATATAGGATTTAAGGAGCTACCGATAGTAGCGAGAGAAGGTAAAAAATGCTGATAAAAAAGAATTTACTATCGAATAATTATCGATACTTTAGGGGGGCTATTAATAGTATCGAAAAAAAAAATGGTGCAAAAATAAACTTCGAATTAGCTGCATTTACTTTATATAGAGCATCCCCAGCCTTCCTATTTCTCAACTCTAACAGCGCACACAGGGTATTCCACAGCCCTGCATTCCTTTTTTTTACCATAAACCATGCACATATATTTGAACGTTGTTTTTTGTTTCACCCGCTGCATTTATGGTTTAGACAGATTTTTCTATCTGCTTTGCCTTTGGTCAATTCTTTGTAAATTCTGCTTCCACTTGCAGCCATTTTTTTTTTTTTTTGTTGCTCCTCGCACGACTCAGTTTTCAATTATGTGTGTGTGCAAATGTATGTGTGCTATGTGTGTCTGTGGGCGCTGTTGTGTTTGTCTTTGTTGGGGGTCTGCCCGGGATTTGCTTGTTGTGTTGGCATGCGACTTGTTTCAGTTTGTGCTATTGTGCCATTTAAGCTATATATCACTCATACGCAGCGTTGGCGCTTCATTTTCATGCACTAATTGCGTTAGAATTTCAATGGGTACTCGCCTTTGCCAACTCTCTGTCCGCCTCTTCGCCTATCCATTACAGCGGCTGCTGCTGCTGCTGCTGATGCTACTCCTTTCTGCACAGCTTATCCCGCTAGCTTCCCATTTTGACTTTGGGTCACATGAAGATTTTTTAATTGGAACTTTTCTCTCCACCGATAATCGAACTCTGCTCGGTGTGTGGGCGTGGCCAGGCTATGATTTTGTTTGCATCTATGTGTGCATGTGCGTGTTTTTTTCTCTTTGCCTTCTTCAAAAGGGGTTGCTAACTGCCATTTGTAACAGTTTTTTCGCTTTGCCCTCGCCGCCCCTACAGCGCCCCCTTTGTGTATTTTGCTTGTTTAAGATTTCTTTGCAACCTTTTTTTTCGGTCGCGCTTTTCTTGTTCTTTCCAATTTTTTCTTTACATAAGCCCAAGTCCAAGTTTCAGTTAAAACCCTTTGCCGCCGTCCCCGCCTCCTTTGCCTGCGGCCTTAACTCTCTGCTGGCCATTAGAGCGTCAGCAGAGCCGACGTTGACGTCGGCAACGTAATTAAAAACAAGAAATTCTCAGCATCAACAACAAAAACAAGAACAGCAAGAAAAGTGGAAAAATGTGCCAAGAAACTGGACACGCCAAGCCAAGGGATGGACGTAGAAGCCTGCCCCTGTTCGCCTGCATCACCACAAGAAAGGGCCGCAAATTTATTTAAATTTTGTGCGTTTACCTCTTCCCTTTTGATACTCTGCCAGATTGAGGGAAATTCTAATTTTTGGCAAACTTTACAGGTCTAAAAGTTGTTGGGGAGGTTGGGCAGGTCGATGGAACTTGGCGAGCAACTTATTTCCTTTGCGATTTGTCAGAGATAACTGAAAGAGAAACTGCAGTTTTCGATGATATTGTTGGACAATTTTATACTTGTATTCATGTAATATTTTCTCTATTTTGTTTTATGCAATAAATTAATAGAAAGTAATAGAACATTTTTCTTGTAGAGTGTAGTATGCCAAGTGTATTTCAATTCTACCAACTCATTAAGGCTCTTTTTCCTCTCTCTTTGTCTCTCTCTCTGCCTTTCTCCGCTCCCACCTTTCTGTCCCTTTCTAGCCACCTTCTTCAATTTGCTTGTTGTTGTTTGTTAATAAAGTGCCGCGCTAAAGAAGAAGAAGACGTTGCGTCGTCTCCTTTGCCGGCCTCCAGAAAAAGGCCACGAAAAGTGCGAGTCGCTGCAAAAAAGTTGCGTAAATTTGTTATGTACTTCTTTACGCGTCTTATTTGTATACCCTTGCAGAGGGTATATTAATTTTGGCTAGAAGGTTGCAACGCACCTTAGGATACACCTCCGACACTATAAAGTACATATGTTCAGCAGGGAATTTGAACTAGCCATGTCCTTCTGTCTGTCCTTCTGTCGGTTCGTCCGTCTATTTGTTGCAATGGAAACTAGGCTCTCGGTTAAGGAGCTATCTTAATGTTTTTCAAGTTATTGCCATAAAACTTTCCCGATATGTGTGCAAGTATGTCCTTTAAAAGCTGCAAAAGTTTTATAAAAATCGAATCAATATATCGCATAGCTGCAATGGAGCTAATCGGTCAAATTTATATATTGCAATGAAACTTTTGCTTTCTTTAGAAATTGAAAGCTATTTAATATTTGGAGTAACTGTAAGGGTATGAAACCTTCGCCATGCCGAAGGTACCCTTTCTTACTTGTTTTTTCATATTTTTGTTAACTTAAATAAATAAATAAGGCGTTGGGGCCTGTGGGCGCGCACCGCGTTGATGAGTCGCAGCAGCGTCAACGGCGGCAGCAACAACCACAAAACCCCAGCCGGAGCTGCCGCCGCACCACACAAGCGAAGCGAACCCTTCCGAGCAATCATGCATCCTTTACTCTGACATGCTCCGCCAGCGCAGGCAGCTTCCCATCGCCTTGCCCTGTCCCGCAGTTCCGTTTCCGGCGCCAACCATTTGCATCTACAGCGAAGAAGAAGTTAACAAAAAAAAAAAAAAGAAAATTTCTTTCATTTATTCGAAGGTCTCCCACTCCCTCATCAGCCCCACCACGCTCCTCCTCTGCCACTTCACTTCTTATATATGTACATATATTTTTGTCGTGTCGAAGAAGAAAAGATTTAAAAAAAAAAACACGAACTGGACGCACTGCTCGGGTCAGCTACAGAGACAGAAAGAGAAAGAAACAGAGTATCGGGGAATGGGACGGGGGAGGTGGGTGGTGCAGGGGAGGGGGACTGTGTGTAACGGGTACACAAATTTTCAACCTACTCAATTTTTCGCCTTAATTTCTTTTTTGTTTCTTCGACTGCCAAGGGACACCGCAGCAAGAGGCGGTAATAAGAATTTTTCTTTCGCTTCTCTCGGCAACAGCAGCAGCAGCCTTTGCTCCTGTCCCCCCTCCTCGCTGCCTCCTACGTCTCATCCCTTCACCCACTTGGGTCGCCTTCTGTGCGTGTGCGCCGGAGTGTTTTTTCCGTATTTTTAATTTAAAATGCGAAGCATAAAAAAAAAAATATCAAATGTGCTTGGGGTTGGGAGCATACGACGACGACGACGTCGACGACGACTCCGAGGCTGTCCAGCAAGCAAAGAAAAAGAAACAGCGAAGAGAAAAATATGAAGAAAAAACAAAACGTAAAGAAAAGAAAAGCAGCTTCGTCGCACTGCTTAAAAGAAAAACTTCTGAAGTAAATATTTGTCTGTCCAATTGCTGCGACGACTGCCAACTGCAACGCGGGGCCTACCAAGCTGGGGGAGTGGGGAGTGCAGGGCGTTGAGCGAGGGCGTGTGCCCGGGCAGGCAACTTGTAACTGAACTCAGTCCACTGTCAACCCATGTTGACCATGCCAAAAGCCTCGACTCGAGCCCAATTCAGATCCAAACACGCACATAAACCCGAACCCGAACCCAAACCCAAACTCAAACCCGAATCCAGACTTAAATCTAAAGCCAAGCGAATACCGTAATGACTGCGCTCGCTTCTTGCTCAAACTTCGCAAAAAAAAGCCCCAAATTTTTTTCCCCCTCAAAAACTGTCTGCCTGCCTGGCTGGCTGTCCTTTGGGTCTGTCCGTCTAGCCATGTACCCTAGTGTAGGTGCCAACTAAACTGGGTGTGGCTACCGCCAGAACGAAAGGCTTTTAGGTCGCAAAGCCTGTCAGGGCGAGGAGGGAGGGGGCAGAAGGCACAGCGTATGCTCTGGCATTTTCGGCAGCTAAATGCAGCAGTCACAAACAACAGTTCTAATTTGCATTACAATTTGACAGCTAAACCGATCTCTGGCAGACAGTGAAACGTTTAAGGTTCTAAAAAAAAAATTAATTATTTTTGTATAAAATTAAGAGTGACTGATAAGGATAGAGAAAGGTATAGTTCGAGTCGCAAACATAAAGAAAAGTTTAAGGTTTTAGCAAAATGTGGAAGTAATATGCCAAAGTATTTTCAATCATTTTTGTAGTAAAAAGGAGATAAAAGAGGGTGCAGTAGGAAGGTACAATGCGAGAGATAGAGGTATCAAAAGGCAGTAAAACTTTTAATTTTTTCTAGAAAATTTTAAAAATTAAATGATTCAGGGTGTTTAACATTTCAATACTGTTTGTAACGAAAAAAAGAGAAAAAGCTAGGCTACAGAGGTAGAGATAGGTGTGGTTAAAGAGTTAGAGAGAAAAGCAGCCAGTCAAACGTTTACGGTTATAAAGAAAGGTAGAAATAATACGACTAAAGCATTACTAATAATTTTTGTACCGAAAAATAGGGAAGGCGAAAGAAAAGCATGTTTGAGCTTAAGTAGAGAAAGGTCAAATAAGAGAGGTAGATATATCAGAAGCCAGTGAAACGTTTGAGGTTATGGATAACTGTGCAAATAAAACGATTTGAAGAGAAATAGGTGTTGAAAGATGCAACGATATTAGCAGCCAGTAAAACGTTTACGGTTACGGGTAAAAAAGAACGAAACCAAGCCTTAAAAAATACAAAAAAAAAGAACAAGCAACGAAAATCGAAAATAACAATAGAAAGAAAGAAATAGCGAAAGACTGAGAAAAAGAATGTAGCATACACTAAAAAGAGAATCAAACTAAAGTAAACATAACACAAACTCATCACCTTCAATTATACCTATACTTATACGCAACTCTTATACTAATCTAATTACCCTCGTCTTGTCTATTTGCAGGGTCTGTTACGCACTGCAGAACAATTGAAAATCAAAGGACTCTGCGAGCCGGCTGAGAATGCTGATGATCTGAATGACGCTGCATCGGCGACTATAACCGTATCGGAGAACATACAGCAAGCGGTGGTTGGCAACATTGTGAACGCGAATCTTGTGGCCGGCGCGCCCTCGCCCACGCTCGAACAGCAACAACAACAGCAGCAGCAGGCGCCGCAGCAGCACCATCAACAGCAGCAGGAGCATCAGCATCAGGTACAGCAGCAGCAGCAGCTGGTTAACAGCGCGTTGCTGGCACAGCATAGTCTTGCAACAAATAGTGGCATACAGTTGGCCAATGCAGCCGGGCAACAGCTGTTGAGCAATACAAGTGGCAGCAACACTAGCAGCAGCAGCTTGCAACAGTTGCAGCAGCAGCAACAACAACAACAACAGCAACAGCAACAATTGCAGCCAACGCCGCGTAAAACGCGACTGCGTAAACGCTCCAAATCGCCTGATTTGCAATTATCGAGCGGCAGCGGCCAACAACCACAGCCAGCACATCACCAACAGCAACAACAACAACAGCAACCACAACAGCAGCAACAACAACAGCAACAGCAGCAACAACATCATCATCATCATCAAGCACAAACGATAGTTATTCAGGGACAAAATCAAACATCTATCGTGAGTCTACAGCAAACAGCCGACGGCAATTATATACCCGTCACATCGGGCGACGATTCCGACAGCGATAATAAACCGCAAAAGATCTGCAAAACAGAACAATCGGTGGCCTCGCCGGCATCCACATCGTCCACATCGAATAATGCCGCTGCGGGCGTGAGCGGTCAGGCGATTGTGACACAAATTGTAGTAGCGCGCGACGGAAAAGATAATAAAATGACTAGTTTAGGCATGGGCATGGTAAGTGTCGCCGCAGCGAATCCCAGCTGCGTGTCGTCTCTGTCTCTCACACACACACACACACACACACACTCACATACAAACACTCCACTATCTTCGTTTCCTCCTTTCTCCCTGATTCCTACTCTCTAACACTTTCGCTCTCTGTATATGTACTTATCATATATAGGGATTGTGATTATCCTCTCCTTTTCCTCTTCCTCTTCCTCACCTCCACCCCCCCCCACTCCCATATATGCTACTTAATTTTGAGCTCAATTTTAACATTCTCTTTTTCCCCATTTGAATTTTCCCCATATATTTCATTGGTTTACAGAACGGCGGTCTGTTGGGCGTGCCCATGGGATTTCTGGACTTCACACCGGAACCACCAGCACCATCGGCCACACCAGTTACCGTTACGTCGGAACACGTCGATCTATCGTGCAACCCCAGTACCGATACACGCGATCTATCAAGTGAGTTTCGGTAGTGTTAGATCCTCTAATTATACATATGTTTAATCTTATAATCTATGTGCATGAAAAGTAGCTATAAAATGTATTTCGATTCATTATTTCTTAGGGAAGTCTTACGTAGCGTTTTTCATTTCCTCAAATTAAGTTGTGTAGTGAATTTTTAAATATTTGTTTAATGATGCCATGTATAGTTTTGGGTAAAACACTTTAAAGACCTGCTGCAGTAACTTGATAGATAAAGAAAATAAAATACAAATACAATACTTATTTATCTTGGTCTTAATTATAAAACATTGGGTTTGTCAAAACGTGCGTAACAGGAAGAAGAAGGCATCCGCGATTCTATAAAATTTATATATATTTAAATCATTATCTGTAACGAAGATGATATAGCCATCTCCGCCGGTCCGTCTGTCTGTCTACTGAAAATAGAGTCGCAAAATTTTGTGGTATGCCTCCTATGAATTGCAGTGTCTTAAAGTTTTATGTGAATTAGGCCACGCCTACTTCCGCCCCCGGTAAAATGGTTAAGCTCGAATAGCATACTTGAATAAACTAAACGCAGTGGAAATTTATTTTATAATGATTTCACTTCAGCTAAAAATTGTTACAGATTTACTTTAGAAAGATAAGTAACAATCTATCTTTATCTTAATGTTAATTTTAAAACAAAACTATACGCAGTTGAAATTGAGTTTGCAATAATTCCACTAAAGTTCAAAGATTTAGTACTAAATATCTATGTTGGTAACTTGATCGGTAAATCGAATAAATAAATAAACAAATCTTCAAATTAAATTTAAAATATACTTTATGCATTAGAAACTGCTCCGCAATCTTCAAACTTCTTATCTACACAATCAACTAACAATCTCTACTTTCTTTGCTTTGTTTTTAGATCCCACCGAACCGCTCGACATAGACAATCATTTGGCTCAGCAAATCCATCGGCTCGATCAATCTCCCATGCACTCGATAGCGCATCATCACACGACCGGAGACGAGAGCAACTCGAATCTGGTGCAGCATATCAAAAGCGAAGTGATTGAGGCCAAGCATTTGGCGCATGTGCAGCAGCAACAGCAGCAGCAGCAGCAACAACAGCAGCAGCAGCAGCAGCAACAACAACAGCAACAACAACAGCAGCAACATGCACATCATCATCATTTGCACGCACAGCAATTGTTGGCGCAAAGTCAGCAGCAGCAGCAGCAACAACAACAGCAGCAGCAGCAGCAGCAACACCAGCAGCAACAGCAACAACAACAGCAGCAGCAGCAGCAACAACAGCAGGCAGCAGTGCATGCAGCACATGCCACGCATGCGGAAATCAGCGGCGCCACTGTCATGGAGATTGATCCGAGCCAAATCAAACACGAGCCAGGCATGATTATAACGCCAGAGATTGTCAATATGATGTCCACTGGGCATATGGGTAAGTCAAGTAAATCTGCTTGTCTGCTTGCAACTAGCAACTAAGTGTCTCTCTCTCTCTCTCTCTCTGTCGCACAGATATGTACAACTCAGATACGAGCGAGGATTCGATGATGATCGCCAACGGTTCACCGCACGATCAAAATGAACCGCACTATACGAATTTGGATCAGCAACACGGCGGCCTTGGTGGCAGTGTTTGTGGCCCCGGCGCCGGTGGTGTTGGTGGTGGTGGTGGCGGCGGCATTGGTAGTGGTGGTGGTGGTAATGCTGGCGAGAAAGGTCAGTTTAATGGTCCCAAAGCTTGGACACAAGATGATATGAATTCAGCTTTAGATGCATTAAAGAATCAAAACATGAGCCTGACGAAAGCATCTGCCATTTATGGCATACCCTCGACAACATTATGGCAACGTGCACATCGTCTGGGCATCGAAACGCCCAAGAAGGAGGGCGGTACCAAATCATGGAATGAGGATGCCCTGCAGAGTGCACTGGAGGCATTGCGTTCGGGTCAAATATCGGCTAATAAAGCATCGAAAGCCTTTGGTATACCCTCATCGACGCTCTACAAGATAGCGCGTCGGGAGGGCATACGGCTGGCGGCGCCATTCAATGCCGCACCAACCACGTGGACACCCGAGGATTTGGAGCGTGCATTGGAGGCGATACGTGCCGGCAATACGTCCGTGCAAAAGGCGAGTGCTGAGTTTGGCATACCGACAGGTGAGTTCAGCCCTTTCAGGCATTTATGCAAAGAGCTATGGTGTAGATTTGCTGGAATCGTGTGTGTTCTCAACTCTCACGAGTTGCAGTTGTTACCCGTTATGGGAGAGCTTTTGGGTGGTTTAGTGTACGTTTGATCTACTCGTTACTTGTTACTCATTACAATTTGTTGAAGTTGTTTAACTTCTGCTCGTAACTGTTGCAATTTTTATGTAAGCAAGGTTTTCGTTCTGCGTACGCCTTACTTTTTCTCGTTAAACTATTGTACTTACTACTCGTTAGTTTGTACTCATCTATAAGCTACAGCAACTCGTTATTTGTTACTTGTTGTCTTTTTCTCGTTGTTCGCTACTGGTTACAAACAACAACAGTTTCATTCTACTCGTTACTCGTTACTTGTTTCTTGCCCCATCTTTTGGACTACTCCCTCTCTCTATTGTATCGCGTTTCCTCTAACCTCATTGTGCTAATTCGTATACACTTCTTAATGCCAAAGGAACACTTTATGGACGCTGCAAACGGGAGGGCATCGAGCTATCGCGTTCAAATCCAACACCTTGGTCCGAGGATGCCATGAATGAGGCATTGAACTCAGTGCGGTAAGTGGTGTAATTGGTGTATATAGCGTTGGCTAAATTCATAATTTAATCGTTTCTTTATCGCACAGCGTTGGCCAAATGTCCATCAATCAGGCGGCCATACACTATAACCTGCCCTACAGCTCGCTCTACGGGCGCTTCAAGCGCGGCAAATATGATGTGGCCAACATGAGCGGCATTTCGGTGCTTAACGCTTCGGGCAACACCACCGGCAGCATTGAGATTATCGAACATAGTCAGGAGAATTCGGTAGGTTATCCCTTTCCCCGGAGATAAAGGACACTAACAAGCAGCTACATATGCACACATCTATATACATACACAAATCGATAGGCTGCGATCTCATTTCAAATTGAATACTTATCTGCATTTAATATGCAATGCACTGGGTCCATTTACATTCCATACATCAAACCATCGCATCGAATTGTATCGTATTTGTTTGCATGTGTATCTGCATCTGTTTTCGTTCTAATTGAATCTCATCCCATTGTCATGGACACTTGAATAACTTGCACCATCAACTGCCAGCTTTGACTAACCAATAACAAATCTATTTATGCAAAGTTGCATATGTTGCAGCAACAGTTCCCGTACAGTCCGTCGCCGCATCCGCCGCCGACACCGCAACATCACAGCACGCCGCAGCATCATAGCTCGCAGCAAGGACCACCGACGCCGCAGCATATGCAGCAGCATGTGGTGCACATGCAACAGCAGTCGCCCCATCAGGCGCATCATCAGCAGCAGCACATGCAACAGGATGTGGTAACATCGAGCAGCCAAGTGGTTCACAGCCAGCAGCAGCAGCAGCAGCAGCAACAACAACAGCAGCAGCAACAGCAGCAGCTTCAGCAGATCTATCAGCATCATGGCACGCCCGAGCGTAGTTGAGAATCACTGCACGCTGCGGCAATGTTAGGCGGCGGCAGCGTTGGCGGCGTTGGCAATACAAACACAACAACAACATCAACAATATCAGCGGCAGCAGCAGCAGCAGCTGCAGCGGCGGCAGCGGCAGCATCAGCAACATCACCCTTTGCCAGTATAACACAACAGGGCAGCAGCGGCATCGGCGGCATCAGCGCAGCAGCAACAGCAGCGCCGTCTGCAACCGTGGCAGCTGGTACCAGCAAACGCAAAAAAGCTGCCAAACAAAAGCGTTGAGAAAGTGACGAGAGAGAGCAGGACGACACCAGCAGAAACAGCTGCAGCCGCGGCAGCAGCAGCAGCAGATTAGCCAACGCCAACGACAACGTCAACGTCAAAGTCGACGTCAAATCCGACGTCAAAGCCAACACCGACGCCACCGCCGCCACCGCCGCCATTAAATTTCGCTTCAACTCAAAACATTGGAAACGCAAGCTGAAACAGTTTCACTTGCTGCTGTCGAAGCCAACCAGTGAGAGCGAGAGCGAGAATAGAGATAAAGATCCATCGTGAGCTGAGTGAAAATTTTCGGCAAAACATTATCAAAAAAGTAAATCAATCAAAATTTAAAAAAAAACTACAAAGTACGGCGCATTAATTACACAATTCGAATGTGTATCAAATGTAAATAATATTCATAATAATAATACTTAATTATTAATTAATGTATATGAAATATGCTTTATTCACAACACAACACAACACTACACAACACTAAACAACAACTAGTTTTCAACAAATTGAACAAAACAAAAAACATTCAACAAAGCAGTTTGTTAACAATTAATTATTGAGACAACTATGAGAGAAATTTTATATCGTTTTTTTTTTTGTTTGTTTTGACACATTTTTTCTATACGACTTAAAAGCAAAAACATTATAAAAATTTAAGTAAACAACAAAATGAAAAGTGAAACCTTTTAGAAGAATTTCTGATATACTTATACACGCAATTATTATTTTCTATTCTGTAATCAATTAGTTTAGTGTGAGACTGAAAGTGCGATAACTGCAACAACAATAGCGGAAAAACACACACACACACACACACAAAAAAATATATACACTTATATACACACAATATATACACAGATATATTTATATACAAAAACTATATGTAACATATATCATCGTATGAGAAATGCTTTATAATTTTGCCTAGAGAAGAACGGGAAAAATACCTTAAAACTAGAATTAAACCAAAATCATCAAGGTCTTAGCTAATAAACTCATTAGCAAGTAAAGACATTAAGTAAAAAAATCACAAAACAAAAAGTTATATGAATTTGAAAGAAAACTAAAGCGTGAAGCAAATAAAAAGAGAGAATAAATAAATCGAAAAATGTAGAAAATGCATAAATGTAGAATTGGAGTTGAATGAATACAAAAAACATGAAAAAAAATGTATTTTTGATAAAACAAACCTGTAAAAAATTAAATGTTGTTAATCTTAAAAAAAAAAAAAAAAAACAAGAGAAATACGAACAGTGTATCTAAAGAAATACACACACCTACATATATACACACACACACACACACACACACACACACTCATCCATACATTTAGAAAGTAATGTAAAATTTGTGTAGTAGTGTAGCCTACCAGCATAAACATTTGGAAATCCCCTGAAATAGTTTCATTTTTTCTTTCACATTTTATTTACAATAAACTTATATCTCAGTAAGTCCATAAAAAGAGTGATGAAACAGCAAATGTAAGGAACTTAAATGAAAAAATTGAAAATAAATTAATGTTTTATATATTAAAAAATTAAACAAATCAAACATTTCAATTAAAGAAGAAAAAAAAAACAAAATCGGAAAACTCTGTATAGCTTCCATTAGAGTATAGTCGAAAAAGTGAAGTACATATATGACATGATACACAGACTCACCCACACAAACATACATATTTTTAAAGCTACTTCAAGTTTTGGTTTCAAGAAGACGATAGAAAACAGGAAACTTTTTTGAAAAACTTTGTAAATACATCAAACTTTAGGCTAGAGTTGGTTATAATTAGAGAAGCGAAATGGAATAACGAATGAGATGAAAAGAAACGAAGAATTCGAAATGTTGGCACTTACTGCGCCTAATTTATTTAATGCATAAATTAACCCATAGTGTGTTTACATACCGTAGAACTGAAATGCAATATGCTTACCTTAACTCAATATAATTTAATTCCTATTATTTTTAGTTGATATTTTTCATAATTACGCAGAGACACATGTTTTACATATTACATATTTCGATTTTTGCTTGTATAGGCAAAAGAAACTGTATATCATTGTATATTAATTAACAACTCGATGGACAAATGAACAGCATATGAAGTAAAATCTTTAAGAGTTAAAAAAAAAACAAAAACAAAGAAAAGCCAATAACTTTACATACATATATCAATAATAACATTGTTAAAATTGTCGCAAGAACAATTAAAAAAAAAGAACCGAAAGAAACATGAAATCCGATCACGTAGTAGTATACATGAAATCTAACAGATCATTTAAAACAAAAGCAAATATATACATATATAGATATGGATATATATTTATATTGTGTAAGCTTATTAAAAGTGTAAGTGTAATCATTTAACCACACAATATTATAGCACATTTTGGATTATCAAGTACATATACGAAAAATATCGATTATAAACTTGAATGTTAGCCCAGACGGAACCATACAGACCTAAAGAATAATAATAATAATAAATATAATAAAATGTAATAATAATGCAAATGTCTTAAGACACATGCAAAAAATACACGTAGCTCGATGTATGTATATGGCAATTGGAAGGCAGTTTAAACAACAAACATTTAATGTAATATTGGTATAACATAATTTTTAAAGTGAGGTACTATAAATAAAAATTATTAAATAATATAAACATAAAAGCGGGTTTTGTTTGACTGAATTTAACTTAAACATTAGTTAAATGTCTGCAAAAATTGTAATAATGCGCTGATCTCTTTTAACAGAGTTTTGAATCTAGGCTTTCTGTCATTAAACACTTAACAGACAAAATGCAGAAGCTCTAAAACTGTAAGTTATGTTATTGATAACTTAACAGCACTGCTCCTCACCTTACAGAGCTACTCAAACTTGACGCCAATCGATTTTAAAAATTTAGATTAATCGATTCCAGGTAGTTTTCCGCTTAGGCTTGTTCTAGTGCACATTAATAAATTATAATTGCATATATTTACTTGAAGAACTTTTAAGCTCGATATGTTAAGTGAGCTTAACTTTTCGGAAATTTGCATATATAGCGATTTAGCGTGAATTAGAATATTATTTAAAATCTAATAAAGGGGATATACAAAATTTGGATTTGTTTTGTAAACAAAATCCGTTACGATTCATTAAGCTCCGCGATGTTTTAGGCATTTGCAAATTATGCTTGACGGAGCCGGCGCGCTCTCTCGCTCTCTAAGCACTGCGCTCTCTCGCTCTCTCTCTCTCTCTGTGTGTTGAGGCGTTAACATGGTTTAGTTAAATTCGCAACGCTAACATTAACAGATAATTTCATATTTTAGTTGGAGTTCTGCTTTTCACCGAGACGCTTCGGTTGTCGCGCATCGCGTTTTCCGCAGTCTGTGCGTTCCTTTTTATACGCAGAATATATTACAATAAAAAAGGGACACGAAAGACAAAAAGAAAAAAAAAAAACAGACTACAGCATTTTGGTGTACGAGAAAAAGTGGTGCGCGAAACAGGATTTTTGCGTGGTTCCTTTTCTGCACAAGGTGTGTAAATAACAATGCTGCCAAAGGGCAGGTGTCCCTGTGCGTGTGTTTGTGTGTGTGTGTGTCTGTGTTGGAGTGTATGTGATGCGATTTGAGAAAATTTAAACAATCTAAATGAAGCTGTAAACAAAAGCGCGCAAAACATACAGACAGACAGACAGACAGGCATATGAAAATCCATAACCACGTGTGTTCGTGTGTGCGTGTGTGTATGGGTGAGCAAATGTTATCAGCGCACAATGAATTAATTGATTAATAAATCGCACGATTAAATTATAACAACCGTTGCAAGTGAAAGTAATTGCGGCGCGAACAAATTGCACAAACGTTGCGATAGAATTTCGCAATTTATTTCACACAACCTTGAATGGAGATGGGACAACGGAAGTGTCAATTTATATAAAATAAAATGCATTAACAGAGAATTGCTAAAGTACTCTATATACAGCACGGACAGAGTGATAAATATGTATATTATTTCGCATGTTTGTATGTAAACTGACAGCTCCATGTCTCGTATATCTCGTATATCTATATTAGGTCATGCTGGGGGCAACCCACATAACATACATATACAGCATAGAGTAGAGGCCCATAGGCAGCAAGTGTTTTTAGCAAGGGCAAACGTAAAAAGCACACGGCGTTAGCCAAGAAAGTAACGGCACTCAATGGTCCCCCCCCACCACCACCACCCCCATTCCATAATTTAACTGCATAAACAGTTTATTTTTGTATTGAAAGAACAGCTGCAAGTTCAGGTTCGAGCAAGAACCCCGCAAATGTAACCCTTGGCAAATTACATTACGTACACTCACACACACACACACACACACACACACACAGAGAGAAAAGCGTAAAAAAAGCAAAAGCGTTAAGCGTTCAACACGTTTTTAAAAATTAACTCAAAGAGAAAACAACAAAAATACATAATAATAAGCGCTAAAGGTAAAGGCAAGGCAGACAGCTACAACAACAACAACCACAGCAGCAGCAACAACAAAAAAGAACAGGAACAAACAACGTGCTAGCACATTCGCTCATTTAAGCTTATGCAAAGAGCAAGAGAGAGCAGCGTCAGCAGAGAGGGAGAGCGAGAGCGAGGCTGACTGACTGAGAGAGCGAGCTTTCTGGGCACAGCTGATTATGACACAGCGTGAGAAAGTGCGAGTTCAAGTGCGAGACTGTTGGCATGTCTACGTCTCTCTCTGTGTGTGTGTGTGAGTGTGCTGCTATCCTGCTGGTCGGGCCGCCCATTGACAGCAACAACTTAACGATTATGTGGGGCAACAACAAGTGCCATTGCCTTTGGCTTTGCCTTTGCCGCCTCCTTTTATTATGTTTGTCTGCCGCCGAACGAGAGGGTTAATTAAACCGTTAGCCATAACTACATGTAGCAAGTGTATGTGTGTGTGTGTGTGTGTGTGTGCGTGTGTTGGCCCCCAAAAACAAGCACTGGCCAACAAGGTCTAGGTAGCGACGCATGGCAATCACATTGACATACTTTTTGTCTCTGTTGCTTTTTGCTGTCAAGTTGCCAAAAAAGCAAAGAAGAAGAAGAAGAACCCATTTTGAGTTTGTCTACATTAAATACATATTTCGATTCAGATGAAATACGCATCAAAAATAATTTGACAATTTCGAAAGCTTTAGCAGACACTGTTAACGGCAGCTGTTAAAGTTGCTACTCATGGAAGCTGAATGCGTAAAGTTAAAGCAAGGCTATACATGTTGCATAAAAATAATAAATAATTATTAAATGTACATATTAACATTTATTCTTGCTACTTGCTGCTCTCTGTGTGAGCTTTCCATACCCTTTCGCTGTAGCGTTTTCTGATGCTGTCAAGTCATGATTCAAATGGCAATTAAAATGCTGTTGGTCTGTTTGTTTTGTGCACCAATTCGCAGAATTTCACTCATCAAAAATTGTGACAGCCAAAAAGTGAGAAAAAGAGTGAGAGACAGAAAAAAAATATTGAAATTTTGTTTGATATTTCCGAGAAGTATTGATTGTAGCCGAAAAGCCCTTAGGCTGCTTTATTACTCCACATGTGTGTGTGTTTGTGTTATGTGAGGCAACAGCAGCTACAGCTACAGCCATCCCTTAACCACACCATGTTCCGCCAGTCTCCGCTCGCTTCTGCCCACTGTGCACTGTGCACTGTTTAACAGGCTCCCGTTGCTACTTCAACAGTTGCTCGCTCTGCTCTTTGCCCATTTCAGTTTGGACCGGCAACAGCTTCAGGTGGGTGAGTGGTGTGCCAGGCATGTGAGTGAGTTGGTGTGTGTGGTTGTGTGTGTGTGGTTGTGTGTGTGTGGTTGTGTGTGTGTGGTTGTGTGTGTGTGTGTGTGTGTGGTTGTGTGGTTGTGTGTGTGTGTGTGTGTGTGTGTGTGTGTGTGTGTGTTTGTGTATCCTTTAGTGCATTTGCTGCTGCTTAGTTCTCTAAAGCAATTAAACTTTCTTTAATTTTAATTTTTAATTTCACCACTCTTTCTCTCTCTTTCTCCTCCCCTCTCTTTCTCTCACTTTTTCTTGCATTTCACAGCAGAACGTGTGACGCTGCGCAACGGTAAATATAAAGCGCAGTTGGTGGGCAAAACCACTGTACAAGGTCATCGTCGCTGCATCGAACAACAGGAACATTTCAAAAACTAATCCTCGCACGCACGTAAGTTTAACCCCAACCCCCAAACTACAACCTCCCACTCGCACTAACATGAACACAACAGGTAGAAGCAACGGTACGTTAACGGTAAAAACAAATTACCTATTGATTTGCAAGCAATCAACAAAGTGGAATTACTTTTTTTTTTTTTTTTTTTCGCAAAGCAGCCGAGATTCAACTCGGCTCGATTTGTTGTTCTTTTTCTTTCGGAAAATGGAAACGATAACGGTAACGGTAACGGTAAATGCGCACTTGTCAGTCAAGTTAGATTTAGTCTCTGAGCTGCTTATGTATGCTTGAATACAGTTTATAAGGGATATACTACATGGTACAAGGAAAAAAGGGTCTGATTTGCGATTCGTTTCTTTGTTTTTTTTTTTTTTTTTTTTTTTTGCGAATTTAATTTGTAAATAATTCAGCAGTGATTTGTTTTTTTCGTCTTTTCCGTTTTGTGTTCGTGAATTTTCTTCGCTCTACGGTTGGAGGTGGGGGAAAATACGGCGAGGTGTAGTGTAGACTGCACTGCCCCGTTACGTAAACTTAATATGCTAATCAAATTTTACCCAACGACGCCCCGTGTGTGGGTGGATGTTAGGGGGTGTGTGTGTGTGTGTGTGTGTGTGTGTGTGCTCTAACTGCCGTTAACTTTTCGTACATGTCTATATTTTTGCACATATGTTCGCACACACACACACATACGTGAACAAACTCGATGAAGTTCCGCTTGGCCCAGGCACACACGTCGCCGTTGCTCACTTTAGGCCCCCGGGGCGGGTTCCTGCTTTCAATTTTTGGCTTCTCGACCTCAACGCCGAGCGCTGCCACAAGGGACCTTACATGCTGGCCTCGCCACACTCGTACACTCGCACACACATACAGTTACACGTGCCGTGCTGCGATGCCGAAGAAGCATGCATCAATTGACCCTTGACTTTCTTTCCTCTTTCAGTTGCTGTCTCTGCTCGAAATGAGGTTCCCGTTTTGGGTTTATTGCCTTTGTCTGGCCCTTGCCTTTTGCCTTTCATGTGTATTAGAGGACTACCTTGCTTGTCTTCTAAGGACATCCTGAATAGTCATGCAATTGTTCAGGCCTTGTTTGTGGGCTGCACTCGATAAACTACAACGTTTCGCAACGTAGTATCCTTGGCTTTTACACCTCTGTGTGAACTTTATTCGCAGGGCTATCGCAGGGCGGAAACTTAAGTCGGCCAAGTGAAACGATTTTACGTGCTTTAAATTGATTTTTCTGCGCTGTGGCAGGCACAATTTCGGATCGTGCTTTAATTAATTATGAAACTAATTTTAGGCACAGAAATAGAAAAAGTATTTTAAGATAGAGAGAAAGAGAGAGGAAGAAAGGTAGGGAATTGTTATACTTTCCAGCACATAACGTATACGCCGTGTAATCTGCTCGTTGCCTTTTTGTAGCAAGCGATTCAATTTAATTTAATTGCTTTATAGCTGTTGGAATCTAACGGTTTTTTTTTTTACGATGCTACAGTTATAAATCATACTGACAACGCATTTATCGCTTTTCTGCATCAATCGCGCAATTCGCGGTGCTTCCTTTTGCTTTTACTGCACGAGCTGTGCTCATTTCCTGTCAGTAATTTTGTGGTTCACTTGTCGTGCAAACCACACATTTTTATGGCTTATATAGAAGAACGTACATATGTACGACATATGTATTCATGCGTGTTCGCACGTGTAACTGGCGTCGCATTACCCAACGTAAAGCAAATTATCATCATATTCGAATCCCAATCCCGATTGCGACCTTGCTGCTGCGTCGCAAACGTTGCGTATACGTAATGTGCATGTAAATTCATTCCGCCTTGCCTCACTTTCATTATCACTCCCACAGTGTGTGTGTGTGTGTGTGTGTGTGTGTGTGTGTGTGAGTGTATTTATTTGCACGCACAAATGTATCTGTGAGATGGCACCTTGTTTCTGCCTCGGGCATTGATGAGGCGTTTTGGTTTGACACACACAACAATGGACAGCAGGAAAATATATAAGTATGTTGTTTTATTTATATATAACTTGATTGATGACACTATAAGGTGTTGTCTTCTGTCTTCTGGCGTGCAAACAAGTGTTGCAAGTTAATTGAATTGAAGCCAAAGGTGTTAGCGAAAGACAAGTTGGACAAGTGTAGATGGAGACAGATGTTTGGGAAATTAATTTGATAAAAAAGACAGATATAATTGAAAGTGTATCACTTAAATATATTTCGCTCAATCAATACAGGGTATTTCGCTTTCTTGGCCATGCAGCCACGTATTTTTTGCAACATTATTTTGTTGCTTCTCTGCGCATCGATGTCTTTATTGTTTATACACAATAAAACAAACAATGCAATTTTGTTGGGCATGCTTGCGTGTGTGTGTGTGTGTGTGTGTGTGTGCGTGTCTGTTTATTTGTTACCTGCTCTCTCTCACGCTCAGCGCCTATCTCTGATCTTTTTTTCATTTTCGTTTCGAGTGCCTCTCTCCCACTCTGTCCTCTCTTTCCCTCTCTCTCTCTCTCTTTCTCGCACTGCGTGGCTCTTATCTTTGTTTGTTTATTCGCTGTGCATTAAAATTATTCAATTTGAGTAGAACATTTTGCATTCACGAATCATTTTCCCAGCTCATTCTCGCTGCAGATGCGATGCGAGCGCGCGCACGCTTCTACAGTAAAGCAAACAGATAAAAATACGTGAAAAATTTTAAGAAAATAAATAAATAATTTTAATTTTATATAGGTTTTGTGTGAGTGTTTGTGTTTGTGTTTCAGTTGCTCGAGCGCGCGCGCATTTTTATTTTTAGTTTGTCGCATAAATTACGAAATTTGTTTTTGTGTTTGTTTTCACTTGGGGCGAGTCGCGTCGTCTGCAATGCGTTGCACACGGTGTTGTAGCCTTAGATATGCCACAAATATGTTGTAAGTTGTTGTTGTTGTTGTTGTTGTGGCGTTGCAACAAAACTTATTCAATGCTTCTCTGCGTCTGCAGCGGCTGCAGGATGAGCAACAGCAACAAAAGAAACAGCCAGAATGACGGCGGTGGAGGAGGAAGCGCTGGCGGCGGAGGAGGTCGACCATCATCACCCACACCGACACCCACAGCAGCAGCAGCAGCAGCGGCGGCAGCGGTAGCTGGAGCTGCAACAGCTGGAGGTGTCTCCTCCAGTTCCAGTCGCCGCTTGGTGCACTTGACAGGCGGCAATCGTGGAGCAGCCATGGGCAATGTTGTTGGCTGGCTGAAGCAGGTTTCTGTTTACCCAACTCTCATTTAGCTGGCTAAATATCTCACTCTATGTGTGTTTTATTGTTGTTCTTGTTGTTCTTGTTATTGTTATCGCACTCTCTCTTCACGGAGATAGTAGAGCAGTTATTCAGCTCTAATTACAACACTAAATTACACACATAAACACACACACACACACATACATTCGCACCCCTGTCTAGCAACCTAATCCTGCACAAGCTTATACGGAATGCAACCGCCACTCCCCCTGTCCCCCTGTCCTCCGTCCCCCGCGCCTTACCCTGCTCTTTGTTTTGCTCTTATTATTTTGTAAAACAGCGCAAGGGCTGCGGTATCTGCTGCTGCCACGTTATCCTTGTGCTCTCGGCGCTCAAAGCGCAAAATATTTTCCGAATTATTAAGGAAATACCTTTGAAATTAAAATGCTTCATCTAGGAACTTGGTGGACAGTGGAGCATCTCTTTAACGAGCGTGAAGGAAAATTTAAGTAAATTCAAATTAAAAATTTCTAAGATAAGCAAAACTAGATAAACTCTTGGTAAAAAGATGTTAAACTGTGTTTGAATATGTTTATTATATATGTACTTGCAGACCCTGTATAAGAAAATAAAATCTTGTTCTAGGTTAGGCGCTTGAGCCATGTTCACGCTGCAAATAAGTCAGGCAGTATAGCTGTCCTAGAATACATTAGTATTTTTGGATACTTTTAAAGATATAGCAATCAAACCCACTACATCTAATTAATTTGCACATAACATACATAAACATGCACTCATGCTCAAAAATACGCACCCTATCAGTATAAATATGAAGTTTAAATCGGATAACTAGATTCTATTTTTTTTATAGAAACAAACAGTCGATTTATGTCAAAAAATTTACTCTTTTAGTCAATAAGAGTTGCTTACGCTCTTAATAATCACATATATGTTGTTAACGAACTTTATACTATTATATATCTTTTGAAAAGGAATAATTAATAATGAATTATCATAGGTAGCCTTTCGATCTTGTTGTTCTTGTCCTTTAAGTTTGCAAAACATTTATTGTAATTTATATTTTTTTCCAGATATTTTAGTTGATTTCTAAAACTCTCTGACTTTGACCCTGCCTATGTCTCTACCTTTCCTTAGTCGGTTCTAGCACATGTGAACTCTCGCCTTGTCTTGCCTTGTCTTATCAATCGATATTTTGTGTGCTCGTCTAATCGTCGTATCTCTGTCTGAATTTCGCTTTATGTCTGACTATGTTTCTAATCTCTCTCTCTTCGTCATGGTTTCTGCTAATTCGCAGGCTTCCATCGAGGTGAGAGACGCTGGCACCCGCACACTGTCCATGCTGCAGAGCACAAATCCAAATTTTCGCTCCCTGGACTTGTCACTGGCACCCACCGTTGCCGTCTGCCCCTCATCGGGCAGTGTGCCGACCACAACAAGCGCCGACGGTTCGTTGAGTGGTTCGACAATCTCAGCTGGCTGCATTGGCATTGCACAGGAGGAGGATACCTGCGATACCAAGTTGCTGACACGGACCAGAGCGTACGCGTCTGTGAGTCAACCGCAAAGTCCACGGCATCGCATGCGGAGTACACCCAACGGTCTGCACGGACGTTCCACATCGATATCATCGCAGCTGGAGAAGACCAAAAAGCTGCTCAAGATGACAGAGGGCGAGGATAAACCCTTGACCATATTGCACTACAACGATGTCTACAACATTGAGTCCATGGCCGAGACGGAGCCCATTGGTGGCGCTGCTCGCTTTGCCACAGCCATTAAAAGCTATGCGCATCTGAATCCGTTGGTGCTCTTCAGTGGAGATGCCTTCTCGCCGAGCATGCGTGAGTAGGCCCGGTGGCATGACCTTATCTAGCAAGTTATATAAATGCTGCCTTATCTTCTATTCCACGCAGTGAGCACCTTTACACAGGGCGAGCAAATGATACCCGTGCTCAATCAGGTGGGCACGCACTGCGCCGTCTTTGGAAATCATGACTTCGGTGAGCATTTCCAAGTGGAAGTTAAAATTGCCTATTAATATTTCCCTTTCCTTTTCTCCGCCAGATCACGGCTTGGATGTACTAGTCAAGCTAATTAAACAAACCGATTTCCCTTGGCTTATGTCCAATGTGGTTGACAACGAAACCGGACGTCCCTTGGGCGGTGGCAAAATCTCCCACTTTATCTTGCATAATCAAATCTCCATTGGACTCATTGGCCTGGTGGAGCGTGAATGGCTGGAAACATTGCCCACAATAGATCCCACCGAAGTTACCTACATCGATTATGTTGAGGCCGGCAATCGTCTGGCTCGTGAGCTACGCAACGAGGGCTGTGATCTGATCATCGCCCTCACACACATGCGCACACCCAATGACATTAATCTGGCCGAGAAATGCAATGGCATCGATATCATCTTGGGTGGACACGATCATGTGCGCGAAGTGACGGAGATCAATGGCAAAATGATTGTCAAATCGGGCACAGACTTTCAGCAGTTCTCCGTCATTACCATCGAGCGACAGGCCAACAATCGCACACAGTTCACCACAGATGTGCGTTGCGTGGATGTGACGGCCAAGATACCCGAGGACCCGGTGCTCAAGGAGGAGTTGTCCAAATATGCCAGTAAGTGGGATGTTCCTATGAAGAAGGAGTAGACTAGTAGATTCTCCTTCTTTTCCTGCAGAGTTCATTGAGAGCAAGTTGTCGGACGTGATGGGTGTCTTCAGCGTTGAGCTGGACGGACGCTTCTCCCGTGTGCGCACACAGGAAACAAATCTTGGCAATTGGGTGTGCGATGTCGTCTTGGCTGCTGTTGGAGCAGATGTGGTTATATTGAATGGTGGCACCTTCCGCTCGGATCGCATACATCCTGTGGGCGCCTTTACCATGGGTGACCTGGTCAATGTTATACCCATGAGGGATCCATTGATACTGCTCGAGGTGAAGGGAAGTGTCCTGTGGCAGGCATTGGAGAATGGCGTATCCGCTTATCCAAAGCTGGAGGGACGCTTTCCTCAGGTGGCTGGCATCAGCTTCGCCTTCAATCCACAGGCTGCACCTGGCAAACGCATCGATCCACAACTAATACAGGTCGGCGACGAGTATCTAAATCTCGAACAGACCTACAAACTGTGCGTCAAGAGTTACATATTCATGGGCTGCGATGGCTACACAATGTTCAAGGATGCCAAAGTGCTGGTGAGTCCTCCTAGAAGGTGAACTGATTAACGAACAATTTTTATAATTGGAGTATCTTCGCTTTTAGATGGATGACGATGCCTGTCCTGAGCTGGGCATAACCCTGCAGAATCATTTCAAGGCCATTAATTCGCGCAAATGTGGACAGAACACAAAGCATCGACAGTCGTTGGTGACGCTCTCGCGTCGGCACAGCCTGGTCCAGTGCCTAGACAGTATGGATCTGGATGGCCCGTCGCCCATACGCAAATTGTCGGTGGGTCATCACAACAAGTCCATGGATCTGACGCACGGCAATTCGCAGAAGGTAAAGCAAGTGTGGTAAACCCAAAAACCAAACTCAATTTAATATTTAACTTCACAAAGATGCTGCGTCGCGCTTCGCTGGATGACTTGGAGCAGTCTACCTGCGATTTGGCGCCACAGTTGGAGCATCGCATTATTATGATACAAAACGAGGAGGTGGGAAAGTGTTAGAAAATTAAAAGATCCCCTTAAACTCATTTCTTTTGTTTTGCTTCCCACAGCATCATCGTCAGCTGCTGTACAAGAAGGAGACGCACATTATGAACTCAACGATAACCGAGGCAGAGGACGAGTAAAGTTCTTTAGTTCTCCCTTCTTTATTTGTATTTGTGTGCATTTACTCTTCATTTTTCTCTTTTTTTTTCTCTTAATTTGTAGTTACGAGTGTAGACAACTCGAAACGAATACGAGTAGTGCTAGGTCAGTTACCGATTCGGAAAGACATATATGAGTTTAAGGGAAGTACAAGTTTAGTTATGGATCGATGGAAATCGTCTTGTTTTTTATATATGTATTTAGATATGATACAATATACGTTATTTATTGCTGTTGTTATAAAAGAAAAAAACTAAAAGAAAAAACAAACAAAAACAAATACTGTGAATTTTGCTAAGTTTGTTAAAACAAAACCAATTTAAGACTTCTTTAAAACAAACCACGAACTTGATATTAATATTGTATGTACCTACATTAGTTTAGACAAATTGATAAACTTAAGTTAACGAAACGAGATGTTTTAATATACCCACTATTATTTATGTTTATTATTAACTTTTATTCTCGCCAAATTTGAGCCGAGCTTTACGATTGTTTACCGCAAACAGACTCACAGATATTCTGACAAAACATTCCAACACACGTTGATTCAGCAAAGGTTGTAGACAGATTTTAAAAATACGTTATGTTTTCAATGTTCCCTCAGTGAAAAACGTCTAGATAGTGTAGTAGTGTATGGTGTACGATGGGATCGGTTCAGGTTCGTTATGTAGTATGATAACTGATGAAAGTAAGCAATATTTTACACACGTGTACATTGCAGATTGTTTGTATGTAGGTATTGTATGAGCGTATATATTTTTATGGGAACTTTTGGCGCGCTGAAACTGAATGTTGACACTGATTAGAAAAACAAAATACTACAAAGGAAATACAATCATAGTATATGGTATACTACCACAACAAGAGCACACGAAATAGTAGTTCTTGCAAAGATTTTAAACAATGCTTTGGCAGTTCCTGAACCAAGCAACAATGTAGCATTCCTTACCAGATAGTAACAACATATGTATAAATAAATCGGTATATATATGTTTTACATAGATGATGCAGCAGTGCGCAATATTTTAAACGATTAAACCGAGCAATTGAATTGCCAACCAAAAAATATAAATTATATATGTATGTTTGTGTGTGGGTGTGTGTGCATGTAGGACGCAGAATGGCAAACAAAACTAAAACAGACCAAAACTAAAATCAATTACACAAAGTTAAACAATAGTGTGGGACAGTCGAAATAGTCGAGTAGTTCGAAACCTGATGACAGGATGATGATATATGCATAAAAAATGTCCATGCTTTAAATACAAAGTTAACTAAATGTACAATATAGTATATATATGTATGAATGTATGTATAGATATAACTACTACAACAACAGCAGCAACAAAGAGTTGCCTAACTTCTTAATGAAACTTTAATACTTTCCTTTACAGCACTTCCAGTCTTCTATAGTAATTCTTTCTTAAGTTTTTCCCATGCTTGGCCAAGCTAAAAATCTTTTCATTTTCGATTACTGAAAGAGCTCAATTTTCAATTTTCCCTCTTTTCAATTGGATAAAAAGACACATACATATATCTATACCTTTTCAATATGTTAATGCATTTTGTGTATACTGAACATATTGAGAAATCGCTTTATGTAAAACATTTATTAATATATAAATAAAAAAACTTTTGCTTCATTTGGCAAACAAATTTCATTTCGTTATTCAATTGAAGGAAGCACTTGGTTAATGGGTCAGGTGACAATTCTTAAATGCTTTGAAACACTTTGGATAGCTTAAGAACAAGGATGTTAAAATAATCATGATGTTCCATTCAGTAGAACTGCAGCACAAGCGTCTTGATGGCACTCGCAATGTGGAATGCGCAGTCGCGCACTTCCAGCGTGTTCTTCTGTATGGCCTGCTGGTCGTCCGCCTCAATGGACTTCTGAAGATTCTCGCACTCGTGTTGGATGAGGATGTTCTTGCGTGTCAGCTGCTTCAGGGTCTCGCGTGTTGTTTCACTTGCATTGGGTGGCTATGAAGATTAAAACAGATTAGCCTCAGCTGGGGCAAACTATTAAATTTTTTGCAGCACTCACCAAGTTTGCATAGAGTGCAATTAGATCTGTCACCGCGCTGCGTATGCGTTCACCATGGGGTGCTATCGATTGCTTCTCGGCATCTGTGGCCGGATGCATGGCCTGTATGAGTTCCTTAAGGCTACGTGTCACCAGATCGGATCGTACCTTAACCTCCTCACCAAATGGTTTGCCATCGCCAGCCATTTGGTACATGCTCGTCGTGTTGCGCACATCGTTGTTGCCCTTGGCCAAATTGGAGGCCAGACGACGTTCATACATGCTCGCGGGTCGCTTAATGGTCGACTGATTCGACGAGCCATTGGATGAGGCACTATCTGGCGCTGCCATAGCTGCATCCGAGCTGCTGCCCACAGGCAGTGACATTGGCTCGTGCTCCGAGTCGGGACTGTTGAGGCTCAAATCAATGCGACTAACCCAAATAAAGAAAACTTAATGAAATAAATAAACATAAATAAAAAGTCAATTGAAATCTCACAGTGGCTCATCGTAGACGCTGTTGTTGGAGGTGCTGCTAAACTTGGATTTCAGCTGCGAGTTCTCGCTGGATAACTGCTGCACCACATTCTTCAACTGATTGATTTCGGATTTATATTCGTTGAGCTGCTTGCGCAGCGTCTCCATCTCGTTTTGCGAGTTCGCATTGCGCGGCGGCGTGTGTACAATGGCCTGCGAGTGCAGAAATAAACGGAAACAATAAGTAAATCATAATAAAAAGATAACATAAATTAATTGTAATAAACTATGAAATTAACAATAATGAGTTTAATTACATTTAAACTACAATTTCAGCAATAGCAACTAATTTTATTTTGACTAGAGAAGCTTATGGCTAGGTATAGTTGGGGTTTCTACTTTATCGACTGCTAATGAGGTTTTGCAAATATATTTAGATGTAGATGTATATATATTGGATCTAGGCACTACATTAACCAGTTGAACACATGAAGACAGCACAAGTGTTAGTTTTTTATTTGATTTTAAGTCTAACCGAAGCTGTTGTTCAGCTTGAGTATCTTTTGGCGCATTAAGTTTACCTGTTGCGCCATTGGTGGCACCGGAGCATAGTCGTCATCACTGGCCACCGGATCGTAAATGGGTTCATCATCCGATAGATTCGGATCGTGCATGCTCTGCTCAAAAGAACTGCTGTACATGGTTGAGTTATTGCCATACGGCAACAGTTGCAGCGATTGTGTGGGCAACGGCGTGTCCATGGGACGCAGATTGGCCATATTCTGGCGACGCAATGCATCAATAAGCACATCAGTCAGCAGACCGGCAAATTCAGCGCGATTGAAGCGTGCTAGCTTCTGACGGCCCTGTAATATAAGTTGATGATTAAGTTATTGCTAAAATATCTTCAAGTTTTCTGGGGAAAGACAAACCTGATTGCGTGTCGCGCTTAAAAATGGATTTGCCGGCAGAAATGGCACAGTTGCATGATCAGCATTCAGTGTGCTAGTTGACCAAACTGCAAGTTGGCAAAACAGTATTAATATGAGTTGAGTTAATGAAATTATTGTTTGTTATTGGCACTCACTGGCTTCGCACTCGCGACGATCGACCTCGTCGTACAGATCCATGACCAGCTCTTCGAACATCTTGTTCGGCACCAGTTGGAGCTTGCCACGTGCTATTTTCAGCTGCTCGCTGATTTCGGCGCTGTTCGTCTCTGGTATGATCAAGTGACGGCCGGTCTGCAAGAGTTAGTGAATCAATTAATAAACAAACTAATCCCTAAGCTTGATAACTTCATACTCACAGTATGATCGGGCTTTTTGCCACCCATGAACATAATCAATCGATCTGTGACATCGTACATGGCATCCAGCAATCGTTCGGCAATGATGCTATGATTGTTGGCCTTGGCCAGCTCAAGCGGTGTCATGCCGTTGGCATCCAATGCGTTCACATCAGCTCCATAGATGAGTAGCATCTCTATTTGCGATGCTTGACCGAATTTTGCTGCCATGTGCAATGGGGTCGAGCACTTTTCTTCGTGATAGTAATTCGGGTCGGCACCTTGCACAAGGAAGCGCAACGAAGTTTCGAGATTACTTGTGCGAACGCTTGCATGCAACTGTCGACTGAGTTCCTGTTCAAGATTGCCGCCACCGCTTGAGTCGTCGTCGTCCAGCAAACTGGGTTTTAGCACAAAGTTTAAGTTGACGTGTTTGGCCTTAATGAAGTCCGATTTTGTTGGGTGCAGTGCATCTTTGGGCGTTGGTTTACGCCAGCGTGGCATATGTTTGCCACCCGAAGAATTCGTGCTGCCATCGAGCAGATGATGTTCCCACACGCTGTTCGCACCATGGGCATTGAGAGAATTGACAAAATTCAGCACCGAAGGTTGCCAGTTGCCTTGACGAAGCGACTTCACAATGGAAATGTGGCGACCCAAGCTGCGATGCACCGAGCAGCAATCCGCACAGAGCAATATGCCGCGGTTTATGGAAGCCCACGATGGATCTAATTTAAATAGCTTATATAGTTGTGGCTGCAAGGTCTCTCAGTCTGTCCTTAACTCACCCGTTGCACCGCAATCGCCGCAGACTTCCGTTTGTAGACGGGACTTGCTGCGCGACATTTTGCTGGCCGAAATGCGTCTGCTGGAGGTGGAGGGTGTGGCGCTGTCTCTATCTCTGGCCTCTACCTCTGGCGCTATAAATAACTTCTTATGCGCTTCGATTATGCTGCTGGCGAAACACATTCATGCATTCTTTCCCTAAGGTGGCGATGAAAGAAAAAAAAATAAAAAAAACTTCAGATACGAGTTACGAGTGACTCAGAGAAGCGAGTAACTACAAGCGCCCTTTGCGCTGCTTGATTCTAGACTGAGGCATGTAACTGAGCCAAAGGCTACAATCGAATCAATTATGCAAATTACTTTTAATTAAGCGTTGCCTCCACAATTCTAGCTGCACTTTTAACAATTGATGGCTAATTTTTTCCACTGCACTGCCAGACAACACAAGTGTACATACAAACAATGTTTATTTATAAACAGTGCAGAGTTGCCAGGTAGTCTAATGAAAAATATATTGCAATTATTTTGCAGCTGTTTTGTGGAAAATAAAAATTTTACGGTATTAAAATGGCTTGCAAAAATAAACTTAAATGTTATTTTTAATGTTTATTAGTAATTAAATAAAAATTATCCTTATCATTTGTTTTCAGTTTGATAAATAAACATAGCTTGTGCAAGCTGGCAACTCTGTTGTGGTTCACCATGGTGTTGTCCCGCTTGCACTATAGCAACAGCTGATTGAGCAACAGCTGTTTGCGCCTACAGTTCTGTGAGCATTGTGCGGCTCGATAGACGCACGTGTATAACAACAATAAATTGAGCTCCAAGTGAAAAGTGAAAAACAGCATGAAAACAAAAAATTTATACACCTCGGTGGCCTGTAATCGGACCACAGAGTGCGCCGATTGGGGTCCAAATGGTTTAATTGCTTATGGCGCCTGCAATGCGGTCGCTGTGCTGGATCCGAGGGTAAGACTGCAGCAACAATAATGGACAATATTAAATAGATGTTTATTTAAAATACGTTTTATTTTTAGTACAATGGCAATTCTGCAAAGATATTGTTTACGCTCGTGGAGCACACAAAGCGTGTGAATACGGTCAGATGGCTGGATGAACACAAATTGATTTCTGGCGCAGACGACGCTAACGCAGTTTTATGGCAACTGGACGACACTGGGGCTAAGAAACGTATTTTACTCAAGGGGCATACAAGTGGGGTCAATGCAGTGGATGGTGTGTTGCGGCCAAGTGGTATCTGGTTGCTTGCAACTGCTGCCGCTGATAACAACATCAAATTGTGGCATCTGCAATCGAATGACGAGCTCAGTTGCTTTCAAACCGTACAGTTGGCAGGCGGATTCTGTTTTTCGTTGCGTCTAACATTGCTGCCTCAGAGCAAGCAAGTGCTGCTGGCTTCCAGTGGTGACGACGAGACGGTTTCACTGTGGGCAGAACAATCCAGTGGCTCTGGTGATGCTAGCGTTGGACAATTCGAAAGGGTTCACAAACTGATCGGCCACGAGGATTGGGTGCGCGGCTTGGACTTTGTGTATGATGGCGATAATCTGTTGCTTGCCAGCGGGTCACAGGATAACTTCATACGTTTGTGGCGCATAGCATCGCGAAGTGAGGCGGAGGTGCTCAAGAACCGTGTGGACATTCTTAATTTTAGCGAAGCTGAAAGTGGCGAACTATCCGTAGAAGAAAAGATTGTGCAACTAGGCGAACAGGCCTGGTTTGCCATCACCCTGGAATCAGTGCTGTACGGCCACGAGGGTTGGATTTACGGCGTGCACTGGCACAAGAACGCCAAAAAAGGTGTGTGGTGCAAACATTTATAAAGCTTTTAATCCTTGAGTGCTTCATTTTAATATAGAACTTCGCCTGCTGTCCGCCTCAATTGACAAGACACTCATTATTTGGGCACCCACGGAGGAAGGAGTTTGGCTGGAACAGGTGCGCGTTGGCGAGGTTGGAGGCAATTCAATGGGTTTCTTTGGCGGCAAATTCTCCCAGGATGGTCGCTCAATTATGGCACACAGCTACCAGGGTGGCTTTCACATCTGGAATCAGGATGAAGAGAAGCCTCAGCTCTGGACTTCGAATGTCATTATTGGCGGGCATTATGGTGAAGTACGGGATTTGGCCTGGGAGCATGAGGGCGGCTACCTGATGACGGTTTCGGCAGATCAAACAACGCGCCTGCATGCGCCTTGGGTGCAGTCCGCAGATGAGTCGACGGCAACTTGGCACGAGTTTGCGCGTCCCCAGGTGCATGGCTACGACATGCAAACATTGGCGCTGCTTTCACGCTACAGATTCGCCAGTGGCGCCGAGGAGAAGATTGTGCGCACATTCCAAGCACCGGCGAACTTCATTGAAAACTTTCGGCATCTAAGTCGATTGGAGAACGATGTGGCCGGTGATGCTCTGCTGGATTGTGAGTAACTGAGACATTACTATCTCTCAGAGAGTTTCTTTTGAATATTTTTTTATCTTTTTAGCTCTGCCCAAGGGCGCTTCGGTTCCTTCCTTGGGACTCTCAAACAAGGCAGTCTACAAGGTGGAAACACCCGACAACAAACCCTCTACAACTAAGGACGAGTATCCAGACACCTACTTTGTGCCCATAACGCTGCAAACGCCACCGCAGGAGGAGACGCTGATGCAGAACACGTTGTGGCCGGAGCTGCAAAAGCTGTACGGTCACGGCTACGAGCTATATTCCCTGGCGGCAACACGAGATGGACAGCTACTAGCATCGACTTGCCGTGCCAGTACAGCAGAGCATGCGCAGATTATACTCTGGTAAGTGAGAGCTGTTGCGCCAGGCAAGCCTTTGATTAACTTTGCTCCACACATTCTTTGCAGGAACACAGCCAACTGGAAGCAGCTGCAAAAGCTAAGTGGACATCAATTGACGGTGACACAGCTGCGCTTCTCGCCCGATGCGCGTTACTTGCTTTCTGTTTCCCGCGATCGTCGCTGGTCCCTGTACGAGCGACAGCAGCCAAATGAGCCGCTCAGCAACTACGCTCTGGTGGCCAATACGGACAAGAGCAACGGTGTGCATACACGCATCATTTGGTCATGTGATTGGTCGCATGATAGCAAATACTTTGCCACCAGTTCACGTGAAGGCAAAGTAGTCCTCTGGACGCGAAATGAGAAGTCAGCGGCGCAGCTTACGGGTAGTTCCCTAAATGGTTGGCTGCCTGCGGGCACGCTGGAGCTGAAAAATGAATCTATAACTGCAGTAAGCTTTGCACAGTGTTGCCTGGGCGAGGATTATGTGCTGGCACTGGGCTTGGAGAGTGGCCTCATTAAGATTTATCGATTCAACAATGGACAATGGCAGCTTGGCTGCGACCTAAACAAGGAGTAAGTAGATCAGAAGCACGTCAACTGTGTAAACTATGTCTAAACGGTTTCACTTTTTTTTTTAGCCAAGCCCATCATTTGACTGTGAAGCGTTTGCAATTCCGACCGGGTCAACAGACGGCGCTACAATTGGCCAGCTGCGGGGAGGATCACCTAGTGCGCATCTATGACATTTCACTGACATCAAATTAAACTTGGCTTCGAAATTCGAAACAAAGAACCGAACCGTGTCATTCATCTCCTGTGTTTAATTATAATTTCCCCAGGCGACGACGTCTGCGTCTTATCTAATCACTTGTAATTGGCCATGCTTCCATCGCACGGTGTCGCTCGGGGTCGCTCGGTGTATTGGCTTCTGTTTTTTCCCCCATTAGACTCTCTGATAACACCTGATAGCGCTGTCTAATTAACCCGTTGAATTTGCAAATGGGGAAACTATGTTTGGCACCTATTTAAGCTGCAGCGGAGGCACAGCCAAGTCATAGTCTTTCCGTAGCCTTCGACTCGAGATGAAGTCCGCAATTTTTATAACTTTGCTTGCACTTTTCGGCAGCAGCCTTGCTTTGCCCTGGGAACGTACTGTGCCTCGCGGCAAGCCAGCTAAGGCTCAGCAGGAGGCCGCCAACTATGACCACATCTTTGCTGAGGTGCGTCCATTGGGTTTAAAGGCTAGCCTAACACCTATACAGCCTGTGCAGGAGAAGCCACACCATGTTGAGGTTGAAATCAAGCAGCAGCAGGTGGAGCAGAAACCTCAGCACGTTGAGCTGGAGATCAAGCAGCAACAGGCGGTGGAAAAGCCCCACTATGTTGAGATGGACATCAAGCATCACCAGGTGGAGCAGAAACCCCAGCACGTTGAGCTGGAGATCAAGCACCAAATGGAGCAAAGACCCCAGCACGTTGAGCTGGAGATTAAGCAGCAGGCAGAGCAGAAGCCACACTACATGGAGCTGGAGATCAAGCAGCAGGCAGAGCAGAAGCCACACCACATGGAGCTAGAGATCAAGCAACAGGCGGAGCAGAAACCCCAGCACGTTGAGCTGGAGATCAAGCACCAAATGGAGCAGAGACCTCAGCACGTTGAGCTCGAGATTAAGCAGCAGGCGGAGCAGAAGCCACACTACATGGAGCTAGAGATCAAGCAGCAGGCAGAGCAGAAGCCACACCACATGGAGCTAGAGATTAAACAGCAGGTGGAGCAGAAGCCCCAGCATGTTGAGCTGGAGATCAAGCAGCAGCCACAGCAGAGGCCCCTCTCAACGGCTGAGCTGGTTGCTCTCGAGTTCAAGCAGGCGGCGCAGAAGCAGAAGCAGCAGCAGAAGCCACAGCCCATCGAGCTGGAGCTGACTCTCTAAGTGGCAGCATGGAAAATTCTGAATATGTAAACGAAATAAAATACTATATAGTATTTTATATATACTGTCTATAATTACAAACGCGGCATTTCCTTACAAAACTTTGGCGTGGAATAAAAGGAGCAAGAAAAGAAAAAAGGGAAAACTGTCCGCTGCAGCCCGCAGTTTGCAATTTCCGTAGCCGGCGAATTTAGTGAAAAGCTGGGAAAATATTGTGAGGGAAGGGGGAGGGAGGCGGGTTGGGAGAGAATGGGATTGGGGCTTGCTTAGTGCCACGTGCCACTGCTGACCGCAGCTTGCAATTTCCGTGCGGCAAGTGACTTTATGATTGCCTTAAGTTGCTGCTGCTGCTGTTGTTGCTGCTGCCTGAGTTGCTGCTGCTGCCGTTGCCATTGTTCAAAGTCGTCGGCAGCGCGACAAAGCGACGCGGTTAATTGGCTGTGGCCAACGGCATTTGCCATATTTCTTTGGCACTTTAATTACGCTTCGATGCTGCACTACGTTGCAAGCAGCCTGCTGCCCCTATCCCCTATCCCCTCTATCCGCTGCTGCTTTCACCCGCAGTTAAGCATCCAGATTGCGTTGCGATCGTCCCGAGTCGTTGAACTTCGCAGGATAAGCGCATAAAGTTGCATTGTTGCACTGCCCCTGCCTGCCTGCTGCCTGCTGCCTGCTGCCTCTGCCTCTGCCTATGCTGCACAATGGGGCCAAAAGTTAACTATTGAATCGCATTTAGGCCACTTGTCTGTGTGCACAATAAAACATTTGTATTCTCCTTCATTTTTTTCGTTCCTTCCTTCTCTCTTTCCTCTGTTGCATATTTTCTGCAACAAAAGCGTTGCCATGGCGCAACATGCGTTTCCGTTTCCGCCCAAAAAAAGTTGCATGCAACTTTTGTTTAACTTGTATTGTATTTTGCATCATGTGCACCGCCTCACCCCCTCCCTTTCTCTCTGTTTCATGTATATTTTCTTGATTTCTCGCATTTGTTATTGCTGCGATTCGTGTTTTATTGTTGTTGTTGCTGTTTTTCGGGTGAACATTTTTGCATTTCATAAGTTTCAATTGCGCACAAGTTGCTGACAGCAGCAGCAGCAGCAGCAGCAGCAGCAGCAGCGGCCGATCCCAGTCGAGCTGTTGCCCATAACATGTGTAAACAGGCCAAAACCGAAAAAACACACGCACACACACAACATAAGCCTCGGTGGGTCGTGCTCCTGCCTTGCTGGCTCACATTTGCCTCTGTTCCTTTCTGCTCCTTTCTTCTTTCCGCTTTCGCTACTCCTGCCTCCTCCTCTTGCCTCTCTCTCGCTCCCTTTCAGTGGCATCCGACAGCATTCATATGTGTGTCAGTAGTCGCCTGTGCTATGTTTGTATTTTTGTTTGAGGCCAGTTGCATGGACGACCAATTTATACCCTGTAATTGGTCAGGGCAAATTGCCAGAGAAAACTTCTGGCTCTCTTTATCGTGTTATTTCACTTTTGTACAGCTAATTTGACTGTAGAGTATGTGAACAATTGCTTATTTGTTTACAGGGTATCTTTGTTCGATCAATACAATCCTTTAGTTTGCACTTTAGCAACTAATTCAATTTAAATGCCAATTTAGCTTAAAATATAAGAAAACCGTTTGTTACAGGGTATTTGTAAATCTATCAAGTGAAAGAGACAGAGTTTCTTATGCGATTGTTCTTTTATTGCTGTAGCCAGTTTAAAATACCATTAGGGCTGAAACCCCCCTTGGCAACAGGGTATCTGCCAGTCGTTCATTTTGAACTATGTTGCTGCTGCTGTTGTTTATACCATTCGACCTTTGAAAATGATCAAAAAGGGGTATACTAAGTTTGTGCAAATCTATGCAACAGGCAAAAGGAGGCGTGGCAGACCCCACAATGTATATATATTCTTGCTTAGGATCACTAGCCAAGTCGTTTGAGCCATGCCTGTCTGTCCGTCTGGTAGTCCGTCCTGTAGTCCGTCTGTCTGTCTGCTTGAGCACACGGATCACAGCTATTATAAAAGCTTAAGACACCAAATTCGGTTCGTGTGTGTTTGTATGTTTCGATGAGACCTAATTAGCAAAACTGACTGCTATGATTACTTCTCAGTGGCGCCATCTATTAAAAGATTGATCTTAAAGGAAAGCGTTGCATAGGTGGCGGAGGAATATGTGCAGAAATTTTTGTTGGAATCTAAAGTAGAGGCCTTTCGTAATTGAGCGTAAGGTATCTTACTGTCGGGTGCGCTCGACTGTAGCTTTCCTTACTTGTTTTTGCCTGGATTTTTGTTTGCTGCCAACCGTCAGCGTGCTTGCATATGTTGCACGCATATTTCCGTAACGTTTCGCTGCGTGCAACAAAGAGTTTCGCGTTGCACGTTCGTGATTTGTGCATTTCCGTTTTTGGCATAGCGAAATGCTGCAGCAAGAGAGTGAGGGAGAGAGAGAGAGAGAGAGAGAGAGCGAACGATTGTCAGGGCGATAAGGCAGTCGGATGTGGAGCAGGCAGCTGTTGCAGCCACTGGGCAGCCTCAACTGGCCCCTTGGGCGACACTGTGGCGGAGCAGCGTGTGCCCTACTTAACCCAGTCGAATGCTAACGGTAACGGCAACGGTAACGGTAAGTTGGTAACCTAAAGCGTCAATTGATTAGGCCTGAGCTTGTCCGGGAATTAAGTTGCAATCAAAAGTTTGCGTCTTGCGTCAGGACCAGAAAGTTTTTCAATTACCTGACCGCTGGCCATATCCGATTGCCAGCCACTCCCCCACCCTGCTCTCCCTGTTGGCCCAAACAAATTTCAAATTTCGCTGCACTTTTGTTTGTTTTCTTTTGGGCAACAATAACAACAACAACAAGAGGGCGGCGTTTTGCGCGGCTGAACCACATAGCAGCAGCAGCAAATTTAACAAGACAAGCCAAAGCAGAAAGTGGCAAGTGCGGCAAGTTCGTAGCTAAAGTTATGAGTTTGCCCTTGTCGTGGGTGGCCGCTGCCGTTGCCACGGATGAATATCGCGCAAAATGAGTATATTAAGCCCACAACCGCATTTTCTCTTATCATTTCTCATTTTCTATTTACCTCTTAATGATTTTCGCCAAGAAGTTTCCTAATTTTTCCTGCTTCCGGCTCTTTCTTTTTCCCTTCAAATCCTTTGACTTTGTGGCACGCCAATCCTGGCAGCCACGTGGATAGTTGCATAGTTGGCGTGCCTTAATTGTTTTCCAATTAGCGTGCCGAGGAAAAACTTTAAAGTTCATTAAGTTTCACGCTTTTTGCCCCCCTTCTCTCTCTCTGTTGTTGTTGCACCAGCGCCAACATGGCGTATGATGAATTTTTAATTACGCGTGCCCTGCTAAAGGAGACGAGCAAAAAAAGCAAGCCACGTAGCTGTTGGCGAAACACTGTGGCTCGTGCATAGAAAAAACCCACACAGAACGTTTCTATTTTTTTTTAGATATTTTATCTGTCTGTGTGGGCGATGATGGGAGAGGGAGGGGGGAGTGCAGGGGTAAGAGAAGCAAATACAACACGAATTGTTGCCACAATTGTTGTTACAACGGCGCTTCAATTGTGTTGGCCAAATGCCAACAGACACTGCCGGAGCCACGTTAATTACACAATCAAAAAAGAGTTGGAAATGGGGGCAAGGAGTAGCGCAAAGGGAAGGGTAGATCAGGCTAGGCTGTCGCTTAGGAAAATTGCAATTTTGGCCATGCACTTGATAATGAAAATAATTTTAGCATTCAATGACAGTGACGGAAAGTAAGCGCGGAAAATGCATAAAACGGGCTTTTTAATTTAAAACGAGCTTTAATGAACTTGACAAAGATTTTGCAATGAATTCCAATGCAATACTAAATGTAAAGACAATTGTTAAGATGTATAAACACTTATAATTAGCAAACAGTACAACAAATTAGCTGGAATCTTAAAGCTCTTGAATAATAATCAATGCCACAAAAAGCTTTGAAATAATTCGCTTAAAACCGCTTGCGGCTTATTTCATTAAATAAGCTCGCATCAAAGCTTCCACACACTTTTACAAAAACTAAAAATAAAATATTTTAATTCTTTAAAGTTTTAAAAAGAGTTAAGTACTTCATTAACCGGCAGCTTCAGCCGACTTTCACAAATTAAGCTCCCTTTAAAGCTTTAAAAGCGACTTCAAGCTGCGCAGCGCTGAGGCTGCAAAAAAAAAAATCTCACAACTATTAAGCGCAGGTGTAAATGCTGCACTTGTTGTTGCTGTTGTTGTAAATGCAGTTGTTGTTTTTATTGCTGTTGTTGTTGCCATTGTTGTTTGCGTTTGCAGCGCGGAAGCATCGGAAACAATTTGATTGTTTTAAGCGTGAAATGTTCAACACTTTTTATTTATTTACTTTTAATATTTTTGTTGTTGCCCGCAATATATATACGTATTTTTTTTGCCAGATTCAGCTGCCTGATTGTAGCTGCAAATGTAAATGTTAACAAAAAATGAAAAATGAAGAAAAGCGCTCGATGGCAAATGGAGAAAAATATGTCGTAGCATCGAAATTTAACATCATCATCATCATCATCATCATCGTGGTCGAGCTGCATTGCCATGTAATATCAATGTATGTGTTTGTGTGTGTGTGTGTGTGTGTTTGTCCTGTCAACCCGACAACCAACCCGCGCAGCCCCCAATAGCCGCAGGCAGCATTTTCCCGCATTTACAATCTCCCTTATTGGTTGCATATTCTTTCGTTCACTTCTTCATTTTCACATTTTTCGCTTGCATTCGTCTGTTGACAATTTTATTTGTTTATTTTTTTTATATTTTTTTTATTGTTTCTCTCTCCATTCTCCATATCAATATGGAAGTGAAGTGCGGCGCGTCAATCTGACATCGGTATGGCATGTTAACGCTTGTTGCCCTTCAAGCACATGTACTCACGTGTGTGTGTGTGTGTGTTTTGTTTTCCTGTGTACGTGTGTGTGTGTGTAAGCTTTACAAACTGCAATTGGATTTGTTAGCGCTTTTCTTTCGCTCCGCTTGAAAGACTACGCTATTAGTGAGGGTGGAAATGCACCGGGAAAGTTCTTCGGATTGGCATTAGAACTTTTATTGCTATTACGATTATTCTATTACTTTTATAGCGAGAAGAGGAGAAGGGGGAGAGTGCTATATGCTGTTAAGTCGCTGCATTTGAAGTTGAACTTATGCGGCAAGTTTATTAAGTGCTGTGCGGAGGCTTGAGGCAGACCCCTGGCATATTCTGGCAAGTTTGAATTATACGATATGCAGTATGTTGCACACTCAAAAATAGCGGATAATTTTTCTTTAATTGTTCAAACATATCCCCAAAGTTGATTCAAAGTCAATTTGTTTTCAATAGAATTAGAATTTTAATTTCTTTGGCAAATTTTTGTGTGGATGAGGGTGTGACAAAACTTACATAAACTAAACAGAAAAGAAAGACTTAAAACAGCTAAAATCAACCGATAGGTTGTACTGCAACGAACTCATTCAGCTAACTCAGATGGATAAATATGTAAGAATATTTGAAAAGTTTATGAAGGCTACATTAACTCTCATGGGGCTAATTGCAGTATTTGTTATCTAACTTACTTAACTTCTCATTTTCGCTCGCTTCCCATCACAACAACAACGTAAAATACCCATTTCATGCCCATTCTCGTTGTCTAAAGGGTATAATTATTTACAATTTTTCACCTGATTTCGCTCAGTGACTCCGCAGCTTAGCTTGTGTCAACTAGCTGTCCTCTTCGCCATTCTCCTTGATGTGGTTAGCCTGTTGCTTTTTGCACTACTCTGCCTGTGATTATTGTTGTAGCCGTTGTTGTTGTCCGTCAGATAAAGAACTACAAAGCAGCGGGCGACAAGCTGTCCCTTTGCACGTCCCATGGCAAATGGGGCGTATGCGCAATTTCATCAGCCAGCACACAAATCAACTTAAGACCTGATGGAATTAGCTGTGCAGGCCAGCGAGTGGACAGAGTGGGTAAGGGGGGCGGGGTGGAGGTGTGTTGGTTGCGCACTTTAAGTGTCTTTAAGTTAATATTTCATTGCTGCAGAAGTTCAACGATTCAGCGGAGAGAATGATAAATTCTCGAGCTCAGCAAAGTGTGCAGACAACTCAGATAAGGCTCGCCGTGTACGAGTGTTTGTTTGCAACTGTCTTAGTGTGTGAGTGCGTATGTCTGTGTGTGTTATACTCTGGGGCTACGCAAACTTTGAAGCAACAACCGAGCCGCAAGTTTAGCGGCGACATTTCCACTGGGCCTCGAAGCAAATTATACGCCACGCGGCACCTGCGACGCAGCGCCGACGATGGCGTCTGCTTCTTGGCACTCCTTGAACTATGGCACGAGTGAGCGATGGTTGTTGCAGGACTTTGCCTCAGCTGTCATATTATGCGTGTCATGTAATTTGTATAGTAAGAGAGAGAGAGAGAGAGAGAGAGGAAGAGACAGACGGCCAGACGGACGAATAATTTATGCAATGCCAAACATATCCATCAATCGCACGACCTGCTGGAAATTGTTATTACATGAGTATCACAGCATGTATGTGTGTGCGCGTGTATTGAAAACGCACGAGTGCACGCAATAAACAAAATTAGCATTTGCATTTGCATTACATTAGCATTAGCATTAAAATCGACAGCGGCATAGGAAAGTGTATTAAGTGCGTGCGCGTGCCGAACGAATTCAATTTTCTATTTGCCGTCCAACTATTTGTTCGGATAAGTGCAAAAGTAGATTTTTCAATTAGCAAAAATGCAAATGCACCTTCCAGCGCAGCCTGTCTCTCTTTTGCCTCTTTTGCCTGTCATGTTGCAATGTTGCATGCGCCGTGCGATGTCAAAGTTCAAATTATGAGTTCATCAGAATGGCAGAAGGTGTACACAAAGCACACATGGGAAACAAAGCGCAAATACACTCAACGACAGACAGCTCGAGTGCATTGTCTGTGTGCGGGGTGCGTTTGTGAGTGTGTGTGGATGTGTGAGTTTAAGTTGTCGTCGTTGGGTATGTGGAGCCTGTTGAAAATTGCGATACAATGAGATTGTTTTAAGTTCAGCGTGGGATAGGAAAAGTGACACCTGATTAATCAAGAGTTTGTGGGAGTAAAAGTCAGTGACATGATATGTGCACATGAATGGAAAAACGGAAAGGAATTTCAGTTCAAATATGTAGAATAAAATTGATAGTTACAACTATTATAATTAACACGTAATAAAACATAAACTTTATTAAAATTTGAAAATTTTTATTAATTTATTTTTTCAATTTTGCTGATATTTTATTATTCTGAAAGGTTTAAAAGCTATTAAAGTGGCCTTAGCGCCGATTAAAACAGCCCCCTAAAAGCAGGCAACACTTTTTCGACTCTTCAGCGTGCAGACAATTTCGAAAGGCGCTTGAAAGTAGGCAACAGCTTTCATACATTTACGTTTGTTAGGACTACAAAGCTTTCCTGTTTTTGCCACCTACTGCGAAGCGATGCACATTGTCACCAGTTAATTTCCAGCTGGGCAAAGCAACACTTTTACTGCGTCTTGTTTTGTGTTGCCGCAGAGAGATAGAGCCCAAAGAAGAACAGAGATGGGGAGTTGGAGCTGCCCCAAAGCGGCCGCAGGCTCCGACGCTGCACTTGATGATGTGTCTATGTCAGGGTTGGGCCGGTGCCGTGTAGTTCATTTGACCATAAACTAGCTGCTGACTGGGGGTGACTGTGTTGACTGCGTTGACAGCGTTGACTGCGCTGACTGTTGATTGTTGAATGTTGATTGTTGTTTGTTGTTTGTGCAGCTGTTTGTTGTTTTAGTCGAGCGAGCAAATGTTGTTGTTGCCAGGAAGCGTTGCCGCTGTTGTCAATGCACCTGACGGCGCTAAGTTGTCTCTGTGTGTGTGTGTGTGTGTGTGTGGCTCTGACTGCGTGTGGTAATGACAGCGGAAGTGCACTTAATTTAATTAATATGTATTTAATTGCAAAGTGCTGCGAGCGTGTGAGTGAAAAAAAAGAGTTGGCCAAGCGAACTGCAAACACGGCAATTTATCAGCTCACTTCGCACGGTAAAGCTCTCTACTTTGTTTTAAAATAAACAAATGGAACTTTTTAATATTGTTAAGTTAACGCAGTATGCGCATGTTTTTCCTTCACCCTCCCAGTTAAACATATAGTAACATTTTGATTATCACTTAGAAAACTTTTGGACACGTCTGACACGGGCCTCATTATTTTTACATTTATATATATATCTCTCCAGATATATTCAGTACATATAACCAGAAAAATCAAACAACACAAAAACAACGACTATCTAACGATATTTTAATTTCACAACTGGAGGATTCCCAGCAAGTGTTGCATTGACTTCAACTTGAAATACAATTGCAACATGACCTCCGGCTCATCTAACATTGATCCCAACGAGTTTAACGACAGCCAGGCGAATGAGCTTTTTATAGAGGGTCAGGCGCGTGCGCCGCCGATGCGGACCTCGCAAATGCAAACGGTTCACAGCCGAGCCGAGTTGGTGCGTCGTCGGCGTCGTCTGCGGCGGCGTCTCAACATGGCGCAACCGTCGTCAAATCCGTGTCGCATACGTATCTTTCAAACAATGGACGAACCGGTCCCTAACCGGCAGACACTGAATCGCATCATTTTTGCCATTGCGCGTGCCTTGCGCCATCGACGATCTGTGATGCCTGGGCCAGGCGCGCGTCCAGGTGTTGTCTATCATCGAAATTATGATTCGATTGACATTGAGGTGGTACTGGAGTAGGACGAAAAGACGGAAATGGAAGCAAGAAATCAAGGAACAACGGAAGCAAGAAACCAAGGATGCAAGCAAGCAAGGAAGGAAGAAAGCATGGATAAAAGCAAGCTAGCGCGCCTAATTCATTGTTGGCGACCCAACCCCTCCAGTGTTGACAATCAGCTTAGGCATTTCATTTGTGTGTGTACGCGTTGACTTTCGAATAGAACATGCAAAAATATTCTCAGTTCCCTTTGGTTTATTTTCGTAGTTATCTTGTCATAATTATTTGTGATGGAAGGGGGGGGGTTGATAAAAGCAATTGGGCGGCTCTTCTTCTGGTTAAAACTTAATATTGCTGTTCAAACAGTTTTACTTTGTACAATTTTATTAACAAGTAACAAAAACTACTATCGAGCCTACTATATGGTACCAATTATCGTTTGTAAATCTGCTTCTGCATAAGCAGTTGAAAAAGCTGAGAAAAAGGTTGTATTTTGGTAAAGTTGAGGGTATATGGCAACTGATGCTATGATCGCATGCAGAAGAGATCCCTATAAACAAGTGTCACGTATGTTGCTGTAATATTCTACATTCTAAGCAATAAATGGAACTAATACAGTCCATATACAGTAGGGAGCTTATAAAATATAGGATACTAGAGACCTTAGCAGCTATGTCTTTATGCCTTATGCGGGCGCAGGTTCGAGTACCACTGGGTAATCTAAATTGGCATTTCTTTTCTTGATTTAGGAAAGGAAATAATAACAAAATACATGTGTTATGGAAAGGAAATCAAAATGAGGAAGTATGGGAACTTATTTTAGTAAATTCCGCATTTTTGGCATAATAAAATGGTCACCACTTATGATGTTTCTTAATTAAAAATCGTTTTTATTTAAGGCTCGCGAATGGGTCCAATCCTCTCATTCGCCGAGCATTTAAATTTCACATAGCAAAAACTTTTTATTTTTTTTGTTTATTCCCCTTTTTAGAATTCTATGATTATCGACTACACCCACATATTATAATTGACAACTCACATATTTGCATAGCACATAAGACATCAATTATCGTAACTGAACTGTCAAGGGTTACCATGTTTTGTTTCATATATGAAACTCTGTTGCTAATCACATTGGAAACAACAGACACGTTGTTGAACTACAACGAATTAGTTTGTTATGCGGATGCAGCAGCATCAAAGTCGTTCGAACATGCTCCAAATACACACACACACACACACACACACACACATGCACGCACACACTCACCCCATGTCGCAGAATCAGAAATTTGACTGCCAATTAATTCCAATTATTTTGAAAATTCACCCGTAATTGAAGCTAGTAAGCTGCGACTAATTGGCATTATGAATTGCTTTGCTTCAATCAAAAGTTCTTCAATCATTCGATGCGAGCTCGTCACACAGAGAGATTACGACAAGTTGTGGCGCAACACATTCAAGAGCGTTGCGCATTTGACGATTGTTAAATCGAGTTAATTAGCCAAGTGGCAGCACACACATCCCACACACACACACACACACACACGCACACACACAAACTCGCACACACTCAGTATCAATTATTCAATTGGAAATATGAGTAGTGTTTGCGTGGGACAAGGGGGGGGAGGAGGGGGCGGCACAAGAACTTACCAAGTTACCATGACAATAAACATAATTTTCGTGTACTTAATTTTTAATTCGAACTGTAGCTCGACTAATGTGCTCAAGGCATTTAGCAGGCGCCAACCAGGGGCCCCATTAAGAGTTACTGGAAGTAATAACCAATTAAAGTGCAAAAATAAACATCAATTATGCGGGGCTGTAGGAGGCGAAGGGGAGGGGTCACCTCACTTGCATTCAAAGTCGAACGTGCAACATTTAGCCACAACTTTCGAGCATCTACTACACTACTGGTCGTATAAGTAATATGCATGTGAAATGCTTCAAATTTATGCACATTGTTGCATAAGTAATCAAGTCGAGACCCGCCCCCGCATAGCTCTCCGAAAAAAGTGGCAACTACAACTGGCCAACTGCGAAGTGAATGCCGGCAAAATGCTTAACAAATACCAGCACACACAGGCACTTGCACAGGCACACACACACACACACACACACACACACACACACACACACACACACACAGATAGCTTCCTAAGCTATGTGCCATGAAAGATGGCAGCATGCAGTGAGTGTGTGTGCGTGTGTGTGGCAAGTGCACTTCGTCTTTGTCGTCGTTGCGCCTTTTGCATAAGTCACACCTTGAGGCAGCCTGAAATAACGGCACTTTAAGCGCTCAAACGTCTCCGACAGTTGCAAGAGACGTGTCGATGTGGCAAGGCAAGGCAAGGCAAAGCGAGGGTATTGCGTGCATCTTTAACAAGTTAAGTAATTTCTCTTAGTTGGTTGAATGTTTAAGTTTCTGCTTTAATTGATACGCTCTCTCTTTCTATTAAACTACCTCTCTCTCTCCTTTCCATTTGTTTCAAATGCTAGCAAAGTTTGCGCATTGCTGAGTCCAGTTGATGCCACGCTCAACAAGCCAAAACAAACTTGGCAACAAGTTTAACACTTTAGCAGACACATAGAGAGAGAGAGAGAGAGAGAGAGAGAGAGAGAAAGAAAGAGAGAGAGAGAGAGAGAAAGAAAAGATAGTGGTAGGTCTTTCTCTATCGAGTTGTGTGCTCAAATTGTTCAGGTGCGCCCTCAGCTACGAGTAGCGACATCAAAAAGTCACTTCGAGCCTTTTGACATTTGATTTTGCTTTTTTCCGTTGCATACTTTGCGGCGCGCTGCGCATACGCCTTGTGGGCAGCAAGGCCAACAGACAGACAGCAGTCAAAAAACTGCAGAAAGCTGTAATTTATCTCTGTATTCATTATGCAATACAAGTTATTTTTATATGTCTTTCATTTTATTTTAAGAAAACTCAAGTAAACAACATTTAGGTTGTTTTTCTTTTGCCATTTATCAATTTACCACAACTCAGACGGGTTTCAACTTAAATTTTGAATGCTTTAACATCAATTTAACCTTTTCATGGCTATTTATGTTTCTCTTTTACTTATATCAGTTAAACGTCAATTAAAGCGCTGTAATTGTCAGCTCAGCTGGATCTGAAATCAAGACTCGACAAAGCTGAAAAACTGGGCAGAAATTGGGAAAAGCGAGGACAAAACCCAAGAGGAGGGAGGGAGAAGCAGACAAGCAAAAGGTGGCCGAGTCCAGGTTCACCTGTCGCAGGCGGGTCAAAATGCAAATGTTTGTCATGTGTGCGGGAAAAATGGAAAATTGGCAGCAACAGGAGCCTGAGAAACTGCAGCGACGTTGCGACGTTTTGGCTATTTGGACGTTTTGGCTGACAGCTGGCGACAGATTCCCCCCAGTTGAAGCATGGACGATGGGTTCAGGTGTCAGCATAATTGACGGCAAACTGTCACTGCTTGTGGTTAATTAGTTGCAACACACACACACACACACACACACACACACACACACATGCATACATAGAGAAAGAGGGGCCAAGCTAACTCGCTTGCCTTTTCTGCTGCTTTTGCTGCAGAATGAAAGCAGCTGCCGCACAATGAAAGCCAAACCGAAAATTCAATTAATTTGTGAATAAACGCAAAATTGAATTGCGTACAGCCACCCCCACCGCCAGCGCCCCCGCGCCCTCTCCCACTTCGCTGAGCAGACCTGCAGCCAGCAAATTGCCAGTGACATGGTCCGCACTTGTACTTGATTTTGTGGCACGTTCAAGCTGCATGTGGCAGCTGCGACTGCACTTCGAACTGCAGCTGAGGCGCAGCGTGCCGACGCCATCTTTGCCATCTTTGACGGCTTCTTAATTAAAAGACTGTCAATCTGTGTGTATGCATTGCCGGTCACAGCGACAATAACAACAACAACAACAACAACAACAGAGAGGCAGGCAGCCAGGCAGGATATAGGCTGCAGTCAGGATGAAAGTGGCAGGCGACAGGCGGGCGGGCAGCTTGCAACGAGCCTGTCACCGCCTGCATCCGGGAGTGGATGCCATTGTTAGCATCAAGTCATGCGCGCGCCAAGCTGAAATGGTTTAAAAAAAAATACACAGCAAGAGGGAAGGGGTCAGAGGTGGAAGCTGGAAGGGGTGCTGCATGGCAATGCAATTGCACTTCACTTATAAGCAGGAAAAAGCAAGCTGAGAAAAACCGGGATTCACTGCTTGAGAGCATGCTCTGCGAATGGGAGAAAAGATAGCTGCGGCTACGAAATACCCTGTAGAAGTGGTTATAATTTGTAAGGGATGTGTAAGAGAACTATATTTAGTTTTACTATTTAATGTACATTCCTTTTTATTTTTAGTTATATCATCTTGATTGATTCTTTAACCATCTTATTTATATTTTAAAAATATTGGAAATAAATCTTAGTTGCAGTTTACCATTGTCTTCCATCTCTAATCGATTATTTCAGATTCTTTATAGATTTTTAAAGAGAATTTTGCATATATTGTGTTTAGTTTCGTTTATAAATTTCTTTTAATTTCAAATAATTTCTTAAACATTTTACAAATATTTCTTAAATAATTTTTTGTTGCGAGTTTTAAGGTTAAACTATAAACTAATTGTCAAATGATTTGCATATCTTATTTAAATCTTATGCTTTCTAGATATTTATTAGATATTTCATTAATATCTCAGCATAGTCGCGCATATCCTATGTCATAGTTTAGCCTTACAGGGTATCGTAATGCAGAAAAAATGACTTATAAAACATGTGCAGCCTTCGCGCTGCCCCCTTGCAACTTCAGGCAATACACTCGCACTCGCACACCCACTCACACACACACACTCACACACACAATGCAAGTGCTGCTCATTGACAGCGCGTTGACGTGATGTATTTACGCCTCGGCATGTCTCTGTGTGCGTGTGCGTGAGATTGTTTGATGCTGCATGCTTTTAGGCGCTGCCGCCGCTGCGGCTGCAATGATATGCCAGGCGGCGGCAGTAGCAGCAGCAGCCGGCGTGACTGCAACGACAACGTCAACGTCAACTTCAACTTCAACGTGCCACAAATATCAATTTATGCGGGGGAAAAGTGACAGCAAGATGCTTGCGGGGGGGGGGGGGATGGGGTCCAGGGGGCGAAGAACCTGAGAAAAGCGGCAAAGTATTCGAGCTGTGAAGTTGCCACACAGGACGCACGACACCGGGACAGGAACGGCGCCAGTGTATCCTGGCCGAGAGCGTCTTGAACACGTTTCGCACGTATCTCAAGTGCTGTAGTTTTGCCCCTCTCAATTCTTGCTCTCCCCTGCCCCTCCTCGCTTTGCAATGCGCGCTGTCGTCAGCAACTTTGTTTTTGCAGGATTTACCGCACGGATACTCGTCTATTTGTCGTTCTCAGCGTAATTTGCATATTATTTACAACGGGAAAACTTTTAAAGCATCTTTCACACCTGCTGGCCAAACACACCCACCCACACACACACACGCACACACAAAACACTTTAGCGCGCCGCTGATGATGACTTGCAGCACTTGGCGGAGAGTCGCCTCGCCTAGCCTCGTCTTGCCTCGCCGTCGCTGCCGGCATCGCAGTCGGCGAAAAATATTTTTAAAGTTTTTGACATAGTTTTCTGCGGCAATGTCTGTGCGGCAGCCACGCCCACTTAAGCACGCCCCACAGCGCGCACAGTTCGAAGTGCAAAGCGCGCGAGCTAATGAGCTGCATTTTCGCTGCAGTTCCAGTTGCACCTGCTGCGCGCCACTTGTTGTTGTTGTTGCTGTCGTGTTAGCGGAAGCTGCGCCTAATGCACTCGCCCATGCATTTTTTATCAACTCTTCGCAAAATGCGCTGCAAAGTTCGCCGTTAGGCAGAAGGTGTCCGCGACTGCGGCGTGTGGCCTAATAATGAGTAGGCGGTGGAGGCGATGCTGGTTTGCCTGGAGTGCCCACGCGGCAATGCCTAATGAGCTGGCAAATAATTTATTTTAATTAATTACGAGCTTCCGCTTTGCAGTTGAGTAGAAAATTTCAAAATAATTTTGCAAACTTTGCAAAGTTTGTCAAATTTATGAAAAATAATAATGAAAAACATGTCAAATATTTGCCTTTGATTCACAAAAAATTTCTTAAAACTTTTAAAAATATTTATTGACTAAAGAAAGATTGAAATTACAAAATTAAATAATAATAAACAAGAAAAAGCAGGAGTATTTTTAATTTATACTTTAAGAAAAAGATATTAACTCAGAGTAAAATATTAAAATTAAAAGCAATATAAGTTTAAATTTTAAAGGGTAAAAAGAATTATGAAATCGTCTTGCCTGTAGTAAATTGTCATTTATTATTCTAAATTAAAATTGTATAAATTTAAATGCGTGCTTAACTCAATCAATGCACAAATTTCGCTCGTCAATTGATTTGCTGATTTAGCACAAAATATTCCCAAAAATTTGCTAAATAAAACATTTGTGATTGCAGGAAATACTTTAGCCTCAATCGCTATAAATATGTTCGCCGTGCTGGGGTGAGCTGAGGATCCGCTTTCGAATTGGACTCATAAGCAATTTGAATAATAATTGGCGCATTGCGAGTCGCGCAAAATTCATAGCATACTTTCGAGCGCTTCATTTGGCTCTGCCTGTCGCTGTCTCTCTTCTCTCTCTCCGCTTCGCATTGCTCTTTTCTCTCGCGCTGTGAATACATTTTAGGTTGAGTTTACAATTTTTCGGGTGAGCTAGTCATTTCCATATCAATAACAGCGGGAAGTCAAAGCTAAAACACCCGCGGGGAGGTCAGCGTCAGGGGGGGAGGGAGGTGGGAAGGAGTGGGAGAATGAGGAAGCAGCAGCGACTGTGGCAGCGCTCCACAAAAATCGCATTTGGCTCCCAGGATTATTTGCTATAATTCATGCTGTCAATGCAAATTGAAATTGTGTCACGCAGTCGCGAGGGGGCAGGGGGCGAGGGACAGAGAAAGAGAGAGAGAGAGAGAGAGCGCGCGATATTCGCCTGGCGCAAATTTCCATTTCTCGTTAGTTTTATTCCATTTTAGTCTTTTTGTGTCTATTATTCTATTTTTATCGCTGCCGCTGCTGCTGCTGCCTCTGTTGGTGGCTCTGCTGCTGCTGTTGCTGCTGATGATTTTTTTGCTAGTGTCACCACAATTGTTGCCCAGCGTCCTGCCGTGGGACAAAAAACGTTGCTGGCGAAATCTCAAAACACAAATGGATTTTTAAATTACCCCCGTGGCAAGCAGTCGGTTGGGGGTGTTGCGAGGGGTTGTAGGTGGGTCACAGTCAAAGAAGAAGTACTGCCAGAAAGGTCTTAAACATATTCGTTTGTTTCGCTGCGCTGCACGTTGCACGTTGCATGTTTCGCTCGTCGCTTCGCGCTCTGCTTGTCTAGGTGCATTGAATTATCTGCCGCAATTCGGTTGCAGTTGGTTTAATTCGACTACGAATTTACATATGCATATATCTACAGTGTGTGTGTGTATCTTCTCTGCTTTGTCGAGCGTGAGAACGTTTAACAATTTTTGCATAGAAAGCACAAGTGGTTTTCCTTCCTTTCTGTTGGAGCGGACTCCTTGAGGCTGCGCTTTTTGCTGCCCCTTGTTAAGTTATGTGTGTCTTGTCCTGTCGCCTGCCCAACATTCAAATGCACTGAGGCGACTGCTGTCCTGCTTTCAGCCCTCCTCCCCTCCTGCTGCTTGTCGCTTTGAGTTTGGCTCGCTCGGAGCGCGTCTTGCTTGCATAAACTAAACAGGCAGGCAAGCAGGCAGGCAGGACACGCAAACGGACCTGGCACTTGGCAGTATTGATATTTAACTTGCCATGACACTAGCTGGAAGCGCCTCCACTGCCAGAAGCAAATGCATAAGCGGAGGATTTAGTGCAAGTGCCTTTAAAGCTCTCTGCAAGCTTTAAGAAGATTTTAAAGCTACACTTAGGCGATTCACTTATTGCTTAAGCGCGTGATTAATGACCTGACTAGAGTGTTGAGTAAACTTAGGCTCAATGAACGCTGCAGGCGAAAGCTTTTATGGTAAGCTTTACCTTGAGTTAACTTCAAGTTAAGTTCTGCCGAAGCTTTAAGCAGCTTTCTGAAGCGCCAGCTGCAGCTGAAGTGATTTATATTCCGTTTGCATATTTTATGTTCAAATAAGCAATACAAATTAAAGCACATAAACGCTCATTTGAAAGCGTTTTGCAGCTTTTCAATATGTAATTACTTGCCATATTATTACTCACTTAATGCTGTTTAATTACTCACTGCAAGCATGAAAAATCGATGAAATAGAAGATAAATTAAAGCACATAAAAGTTCTCCTTCAACCGCTTTCAAAGTTCAAGTTGCACAGAAAGTCAGGCACTTTCAGCGCCAACTCAAGCGTCATTAGAACAACTTGAGAGTGACACAAGTTGGCATTAGAAAAGGTACGCAGTGGTTGGGGGTGGACAGGTAGGGACGAGGGAGGTCCTCGTTAAAACAGATTTGCTGCATTTGTTTAATGTCAGCGCTAAGTAATTGGAAAGCATTGCCAGTTGATAAGCAGGCGAACAACTTGACAGGGGGCAAAACTCGAATTTATTACCGCAGAAAAGGCAAACCCGAAGAAACTTGCAAAGCCAAATGGAAGAAGCAGAAGAGAGTGAAGTGTGAGAGGGAAGAAACCCAAGAAAAGGTGCTACACACAAGTGGCTGTTAAATTATTCCGAATCAATGAGTTGAAAGCCAAACTGAATGCAATTAATCAAACGTTAGAGAGCCCAATGTCAATTGCAATGCAGCACGCAAGCACACGCACACGCACATACACTTACACACACGCTCAAGCACAACAATAGATAAACCACAAAGACAACAACTGAGGCGGCTGAGCCGCACCCGCAGCCGCAGCTGCCCCTCGCAGACCCTTTGCCTCTGTCAACACTTTCCTGACCTGCACAACAACACGTGAGGGTGGCAAGGTCTACACGGCTCGGTAATCTATAAATTTTGCACATGTCTTTCTCGGTGTGTGTGTGTGTGTGTGTGTGTGTGTGTGCTCTGCTTTTAGGCCCTTGGCCTACGTGTTTGCAGTAACACATGCAATTTGTTGGCCTTGTTTGCTGCCAAAATGTTGTACGATTTCTGGTTACCTCACAGCTGCGACAGCTCCTAGCACTATCTATGTGTGTGTCCCAGTGTTGGCTGTCTGCGCGGTGTGCCACATGCAACACACACAGTCGTCGTGCTAGTTAGCATGACTAACTAGTGCAGCCTGAAATAGCATTAGTTAATTTGAATAATTTGGGGGTAGCCTAAAATTAAATCGAATCGCATCTCCCCTCAATCCCCCGTCCCTGGGAATGTGTCATATAACTGTAGCTCGAAATGTTTGCAAATGTTTGTCGATTGAATAATTAACTAAATGTTGCTGCATATTGTGTCAAAATGGTTATTTTTCATGGTATTTGCATAGAATATGAGTTGAATTATGTAGAATGTCTGCAAAACATTCAAATTGTTAACCAAGGATTATCAAAGCGGGAATGCTGAAATAGCAACTACCTATGAAGATAAACCTAACATTTTGTTAACATTCTGCAGCGTGTAAGCAATGTTTATGCTGCCAGCCTGCAACAATGTTGCGCAACATGTGTAACTAGCTCGACATACCCTCCCTCTGTAGAGTACAACAGCTGTGTGAATTCACATAACACTTACAGCTTGTTAGTGGTAGTTGAAAACAGTTAATAATTAATGCTTTAATAGTTTATTGTTTTCCAAGAATTACCACAGTCTCGTTTACAGCACAGTTTGAGAGTCACTGCGCCTCAGCCTGAGCTAAACAGCTTAAGAGTATTTTGCCTTCGTTCGACCAAGTCCAATTGCCGCTCTCATTTATGTTTCCACCACGCAGGCCAAACTCACCTCACTTGCTCGCTATGCTGTTGTTGTTGGTGGTGGGTGACCATTGTTGCTGGAAGGCCTTGCTGCTGCTGTCGCTGTCGCTGTAGCAGCACCTTCACGTTTTACGTTACGCCAGTTTACGTTGTGACTTCGAGCCGTTTGGACGTGTGAGCGCTTCGTCTGACTGCGCGCTGCAACAACTGTGTACGGTACGCGTGCGCGCGCCCTTAGCAAATACAAAAAGCAAAAGCAAAGACAGAGACAAACGCAAATGCAAAGCAAACACAGCAATAACAATAACAACAACAACAGCAACTGCTGTAACTAGCAGCATTTCTTTTACGGCAGCAACGAATTACCGGTTTTGTTATTGTCGCCGCCGCCGCCGCTTCTTGTTGTTGTTGCTGCTTGCGCTGTGAGTTTTAGCGCGCTGCTGCGACGCGACGCTTGCGAATAATTGCACGTTTTTGTCTGTCTTTGTCTGCGTGCGTGGTTGTTGTTGTTGCTGCTGCGAGTGTTAAAATTCAAGTTGGAAAAGTGCGTTGGCTTTTTGGCTTTTCACAGCAGCAGCGTAGACGGGGAAATTCATAGAAAATACGGAAAACTACAGCTTGCTGCGCATTAAATACGTAAAAAAGGCGACAATAAATAAATAAATAAAAAAAACCCGCCTGTAGAGTGCAACAAAAATTTGCGAAAAGTTTATTAAATATTTAAAGCGACGCATAAGTATTGCAGAAATATCTATAAAATATTTACGTGTATCTGTGTGCGTGCGTGTTGCCACAATTTAAATGCCATAAATAAATGTATGGAAAATAAGCAAAAATAAAAAATATAAAAAAAATGCCACATTGTTTCATGGCTCTCATTGTTGCTGCTGTTGTTTTTGTTGTTGATCTTCAAAGCGGATTATTTGCAGCGGCGCGTTGAAATCCAAGTAAAGCAAACAAAAGCTCGTAAGTTTTTACCATTTACCTGTCTGCACGTGAGTGCCTCTGTGTGTGTGTGTGTGTGTGTGTGTAAGCGTGTGTGGGCGCCATGTTGTTATTGCTGCGGCTGCTGCCAATTGGAATTTCTCGCCTGAGAGCGGCACATGCGACACATGCCGCCTGTTGTTGTGTGGCAAGGGGAGAAAAGCGGAAAATTGTCAACAATTTCGGATGCAAAAATTTCGTATATCCAAAATTGCGTTAAGTGGGAAATACGTGTGTGCATTGCTTACTAGCTCAACGGGAGTTGGAATTGCTAGAATAGTTTTATTAGCTTTGGGAATTTGAAAAGTTTTTAGAGGTTAAGGGAATTTTTAATAATATTTTATATTTGTTTTAAGAGAAATACCAACTAAGCTTACTCATAAGGTTGTACATACTTTTAAATTTCGAACCCCCATTTAAAGTTCCCTCACATTACATTCTCTGGGCTTAGAGAGCAAGATATATGCTAGCAGAGCTGGGGTCAGGTGAAAGACCAAGCAGGTGGGAAAGTTCTTCGACTAAATACCTTATCCGCTCGCTTTAATGAGTTAGACTAGATGTGTGTTTTTTTTCTTTCAGCTCGCTACACATTACTTTCCCAGCAGTTTTCGCAGTCGATTTACAGTCTAAAATGTAGCTCTTTTTCCGCTAAGCAGCCGCAGCTTAGCGCTCGCTCTAGATTTCGGTTGTTTGCTATGGCTTCTGCTGTGTCTTCTTCGAGCGGCTCTAATTAAATTTGACAACTAATCCTAAACGCACACACACACGAGCTAAAACTGACGTCCAATTAGCGCTGCTCTAAACTCTAGAATTGCTTAGAAAGACAGTAAGAATCAAGAACAAGAAGTTGTAGTATTTCTTTGCCTGCTTGTTGCTCTCTTCGCTGCTGTCGTTGATTCACACTTTGGGTTAGCCAAAGTTCAGTTCGCCAGGTTCAAAGCGAAGGCAAACATAAAACTTGAATACCAAATGAGACAACAAAGCAGGCAACACAATAAAAGTCACATTAAAACGTGTACGGGAAACGGAGAGCAACAAAAGAGCTGCAAGTGTGTGTGAGAGAGAGACAGAGCGAAAAAACAAAATCAAATGCACGAGAGATACAAGCGACTGGATACAATTGTATCTGAGCTGCAGCAGAAGGAGGCAAGCGACACAGACATAGCACAGTGTTTTGTCTACATTTTTGGCATTTAGCGGGAAATGCAGAGCGCAATTTACGCCATTTACGCGCTGTCTCCATTAATATTTCAGGGTGCCGAAACTAAACTCATATAGCAGTATCTGTCAGATACATTATTCATATGACCGTTTGCTGAGACAGCTGGCGATTCATTTAGATAGTTGCAAAAGTATCTGTGGCTGCGGTCGTGGCTGTAGCAGAAGCAGAGGAGCAGAAGTTGTAGATGCTAATGTATCTGTATCTGCTGCCGTATCTGTATCTGTATCTGCAGCTTTTTCTCTGTTGTTTTCGGGGCCATATGCAGTCATAAAACATAATTGCTTCATGCTGGAAGATACATCTTCTGCTTTGTGCCCCTTCTCTCGTACTCTTCTTTCTAGTTGGAATGTCGCGCCAATCAGAAGGCAAGTCCAGTTTCTGGCCGCGCCGTCGAGAGTTTGTGGCAAGTTGCGGCGACGGCCTGCAAGTAGCAGCAAATTGTTGTAAAACGGGTTTTTTTGTTGTTTCTTTTGTTGCTTCCCTAATGCTGTTTGCTACTAGTTGCGGTCTCTCGTCTCTGTCGCCCTCTCCTTCGCCTCTCCCTGTTCTTCCTTGCCTGCCTCTCTTTTGTTCTCTCTCTTTTTCTCTCTCTGTTTCTGTTTCCACTCTCTTGCCACAACAAGTTGGCCGGGAGCAACCTTTTGATGCCACCAAAATGAGTTGCTGCCGCTGCTGCTGCCGCTGCTGTTGAAGTTGCAGCTGTCGCTTAACTATCCTGGCCAGAACCTGTGCCCCTGTCACGCCCCCCTCCCCGACGCCGCCTGCACACAGCGTTGCGTTGTGGCAAATATTTATTGTAAATTGCAGCGGCAACCTGTCGCCCAAGCCGGTTTTTCCAACGCAGACAAACTTGGGTTATTTTTTGGTTCGTTTTTTGCCTGGGATTTTTGTTTTAAAATGTTTGTTATCAACGGGGCGAAACAACAAAGGAAAGAATACAAAATTATATGTAATTTCTTTTTTGTTTTCATAGCTAAAAAATCCTTTTGCTATGTAGATTTTCTTGTGCAATCTTGATGGAAGGTAATCGAGACACAGCCATGGTTAGCTAATTTGACGGAATTTATATATTATACTAACTAGGAGAGAGAGAGAGGAAAGGAGAATTAAACAGATACATTAGGCAAATTTTGTATAAATATTTTATACCACTTTATTTGCTCGCCAAGAATGGGATTGGTAGAATAGTTATAGGCTTTAGATTAAGCTGGATAGATTAGCGATTAAATCAAGGCAGAAATTTTAAATGGACTTCTACAAATTCTTGTTAAATTGAGATTTTATGTTGATTTTTTTTATGAAACTGGATACTGCGCACAGTTGAGATGGCTTTGCGATGATTTCTTGTGTTTTTAGTGTTGTCAAAACGTGGCTTTGCCTCATCGGGTGGCATAGAAATGGCAACTCATGCCGCATGGCGCGAACTAACCTCAGTCAAGGAAGCGCATGCCGGCCGGTTTGCTTTCTTATATATATATGGTAGATACCAGATACTAGATACTAAAGATGACTGTGTTTTAATAACTCGTTTGGCGCACACACGCACAACCGGCCTGCTCGCGTCGCCTGCTCATTAATTAACATGAAAATGCGACAGAGTTTGCTGTGTGTTTCTTGTTGTTGTTGCCTCTGATTAGTTTCGTTGCGTGCCAAACACGCGCTGATTTATGCCGAGCTGAGCCTCCCGAACACGATTCACAACGGTCTTTGTTAAGTTAAATTTATTAAGCTGTAGATACACAACAACGACAACAAACTGAAAGATACATTTGCCTAAGTTTGTTTAACATTCTTTTCTTTTGCAGAAACTTAAGCTGCGGCGCCCTATGCAAATGGTAAGTTGAGATACATTTATTTAAAGAGCGAAATACTTATCCACAGTGTAGTTTAGTTTATATTTGAACGACCCACATCGCGCTAGCGTTTGACCCAAACAAATACTTCAAGCGAGGCCCACAATCTCACGTATCTATGAGATACTTGTAGCTGGGCGCGTAGGTTGGCTTTCAAAACCTGTGTGTGTGTGTTTTGTCTCGAAACCGGTTGTGTTTTTTTTCGAACCGCACTCGAAATTGTTATGTTATAGTAGAATGAAAGCCTAATTGATGCATAGTTTGATTTTCCTCGAAGAGAGAGAGAGAGAGAGAGACTCGGACAGCAGCTCGACTCACAGCTGGATCGGTTATGTCATGCGGCGCGTAGCGCATGATTGATGAAGAAGTATCTGCGCTTTGGGGAACTTGAGATACGTCTCGATTCAATTCGATTCGATCCGAAAGCAATTAACATTTGCCTTTGCCTGGCAGCAGCAACAGGTTGACTAACGGTTAAGCCAGTATTTGCATAGTTTGTGCTTGTAATTCCCAGCTAGTTGTGGGCGGCTTAGCTTGGGCTTTGCTGGGGTTTTGCTCTGATTTGTATTGCAGCTTATTGGGGGAAACATTCATAATGCTTGCTTTGTTAATTAATGACTTACACCCAAGGCACATAAAATTAGTTCTCATATTAGGGACTTACGTGGGGAATTTACTCTGCTTCATTGGGTATTAAGAAAAAAAGGAGGTGGTTGCAAGAAAAGCCATCATAATATTTGGAATCTAGTTTAGAAATATGCCCTTTAAAATAATTAAGGTGCTTGTTAGTATATTGTTTGATTAAGAAAGCAACTTTTTGCAACTTAAAATAATTTTAAGCATCAGATATATTTTGAATGGCAACTTAGCTCAAATTCAAAGCAATTGGCTGTTTAATTGTAGATAAAAAGTTAACTGGCTTAGTACCTCAATTTCTATATATATAAATACATTATCGACTGTTTAATTGACTATCAGGTATGATGCATCATAATGTGAGAGATTTTAAAGGCAACTTAGGTAAGCTTTGCATGCAAAGTGTTAAGCTGTTCTATTGTTCCTAAAATGCGAGCCTTCTGCATAAATTTCTGGCTAGAAATTTGCTACATCTTAGAATTTAAAAATACATTTTCATTTCGGTTCATTTTGACTTTCGACTTTCATTAAATCCTGTTCACTTGCAACACATATTCGTTGATTGAATTGATTTTCTATCGCTTGACTTAATCGATTGCTGTACAAAGTGAAAATGTTCGTCGTAATCAACTCCAAATTAGCAGATAGCCAAAAAAGCTGTCACTGCTCTCACTCTAATATCTCTCTCTCTCTTCCTCTCTTAGCATATTGGCTTATTAGTATGCAGCATCGCTGGCAAGTGCGCTACTAAATCTATTTATGTAGCTGCAACCAACCATGCAGCGCGTGTGTGGAGTCTGCGGCATGTGGCATGTGGTGTCCAACTACTCAGCAAATGTCCACAGATGACTGCGCAAATTGCTTAATTGGCCTGCACTTTTGGCGACCATTCGCTAATTTTACACCTACACACACACACAAACAAACACCTTGGTCAATTCTATATACATATATCTATATATCTATATCTGTAGCTGTATCTGTATCAATTTGCATATCTACAGCTGCCACTCCAGCTGCGTATTCTAAGTGTATCTGTGTATGTGTCTTTTATCTCGACAGCCTTAACTGGGTCACAGTTCAGTTTTCATTTCACTTTTTTGCGGAAATTTATTGAGCTGTCAATGCTGGGCAGGATGTGTGGCCAGGTCTGGCCAGACCGGGCTGGAGCTTGCCAGGCCTCGGGCCTGTCGAGAATTGTGTCAGCAGCACAATGCCAACAGCTACAGATATATAGATTCACAGCTACAGCGGGAGCAACAGCTACTGCGAGGGCTGTTGCTATAGTTTCAGCAGCTCATTAATGTTAATTCAATTAGGCTTGACAGCTTGTGGCACTTTGGCTAATGAGGCCGCCAGCTAATGGAGGGGTGGAAGGGGGTGGAGGCTAGGGGGGTTGGAGGTAGTTGAGGAATGCTGCTCAATGATTCGATTGCGGCTATTCAGGCGGGTTCAACACAATTTGTTACAATTGCATTAATTGAGCGCAACAAATGTGCGGAAAATAGACAGAGAAATGCTTTGACTGCATCATTAATAATGAAATTTATTGATTTATTAATAATATTTAAAGTTAATAAACGACATTGTTTATTCACATTTGTTTAAATAATGCAGAAAGAGAGAACGAGAGGGGGAGGTGAATCAAGAAATCCAATCAAATGCATCTTAAATAGTTTCAAATGCATAATTATTAACTTTACTACATGTGCAGGGTATCTCTAAGTCATCTATACTCCTCACTTGGTTTTATTGCTGTCTGCAACAAGCGACACTTGCAACTGATTGCATAATTAAACGCACAACTCGCGCGCATTCATTTGATTAAAACTACAATAAAGAAAGCAAGACAGAGAGAGAGAGAGAGAGAGAGAGAAAGAGAGAGAGATAGAGAGAGTGAGGGGGGGGGGAAGAAAGCTGCAATTATGCTTAATTAGAGTATAAATTTAATAGTGTAAGTGCCGTGCTGCAGTCGTTGTCAATTCATTGGTCTAACCAACTTGACCGACCCACTGTGCGGCCTACTGTGCGTCAGTCAATTCACGATGACTCAATCGCAAAAAAGTCAAGCCACGCTCTCGCACTGCCAGCCCCGCCCACAATCTCTCAAGACGCCTTCAAACTCAAGCCCTGACAGTCATCAAGTCAGCGCAGCGTGGCTGCTTATCAAAACGTCAAAGTTGACGTCAGTGGGGCAACCCTTCAAAGTGTAGTTTGCCTTGCTCGCTCAGCTCTGCATCCGCCCTTTATCCTACCACTTCCATCCCCTCCAGGCTGGCTCATCTAATTTATCACAATTTGCATGTCAGTCACGCTTCTTTGTATATGAATTGCATGCAATTTATCAGCATTTGCATTATCTATTACTTTGCACAGGCGGACCCCAAGTTATTCTTATCGGGCTGACCCAATTTGTCGGGGTCCTTGCAGTGCCGAACAGCAACTACCACTATTAGTACAGCAACAATAATCACTACAGCAACATGAAGAATAGCATTAATTACTGAAAAAAATGCAGAAAGGGCAACATCGTGCTGCAAGATACCCTGTATTAACTTTTTCTATGTGTACAGAATAGTAAAAGAAATAAAAAGTTTAACATATCTTAATTTTGTGTACATAAGTCTATGATACCCCTTCATCAGCTACTGCAGAGCATCAAAAGGGACTACGCGGCGCACAAAAGTATGCTACAATTTTTTTCGGCACTCGCTTTGCCTCCGCCTCGCCTTGCTCGGGGGGGCTTAAAAACACATCTACACATCCTATATATCTCTGTCACTATTTGTGACTAGCGCTGCGCACGTGTCGTGCGTGACACGATGCGTTGGCAAAGCGTGCCCAGGTGATTAGTGCCACGTTACTTAGTATCTAAGTAAAGAAAAGGATTTGCTTAAGCTTACAAAATACTTTTTTCAAGTTGAATAAAATTAAATTTATTAAATATAGAAATGAAAATGTGCACTTATACATGTATTTATCAAATATTTCCCGTAAATTCTTTCAAGTCTCTTAACTTTTGTCAATTAAATTTGAACTTTTAAGGCTCTTAATTAAATTTGAACTCAAACTGAAAGCGTTATCAAAACCAAAGACAACTTGATCGCTTTGGCTGCCAGCACTGTTTGAAATAACTGTCAGGCGTGACACAGACACAGACACAGACACACGCACACATACACATGTCCTGCAGGCATATCAACACACCTCTCTACCATTGTCATTATCATAATGATTTCGATTCGGATTATGTTTGCCAGACTGCCGGCAAGTTTTTGCCTGTCAGTCAGTCATTTAGTTAGTGAGTCAGTCAGTCAGTCACACACTGTTATCAAATGAAATACGCATCAAAGTGCGGCACATGTCAAAGGTGTGATTCACACACACCCACAGAGGGAGCTGTGAGCTGTTTACATAGATTCCGCATTAATGCGAAGAAACGCCAACGCAAGGGTTTCCATTTCCAACAAAGCAGAGAAATTCTCGTATCAGGACTATCACAGCAACGGCAGCCATAAAAGTCAGTTCTGTTTATTGCCAAACTATTTGTATGCTACAGACAACGTGCGGAATGAGAGGGGGGAGGGGTGGTGAAAGCAGGAGTAGCGGATGCTGTAGGGATGCTCATATTGCCGGGCCATTTAAACAGTGTGCGTAGTGTTTGCTTTGCTTTGGGCTGCAGTTTGGCAATGTTTCGCCAGCTTGGCAGCCTTTGTTTGCTTGTAGCTCTGCTTGTGCGGCTATGTATGCGGGTGTGTGTGTGTGTGTGTGTGAGTGTAAGTGCGCGTGCCTATAGCTTCATATTGCAATTTATTTTTATTAGCCAACAACGCGCATCGCTTTTTATGTGCATTCCTTGTCCTTGCGTTGCAATTTCCTTGATATTTATTTATATTCATAATCTTCAAATTTCAATGCCCGAAACGGACCCCCGTCCCCCCAAAATGACAAATGATATACTATATATGCTAGTAGTATGTATAAAGCCATAGATTGTCTGGCGGTGCAGGGTGTGGGGAATTAAATTTAAATGATATTTGACGAGCGCACAATGTGGCTGGGAAAAATCAACAGAAATTGCCGAACGAGAGAATCAACACTCAGGGCAACGACAGTGGCTGCGCCACCATCCCCACCATCATCACCACCACCACCACTGCGAGCAGCAGCAGCAGCTGCCACGGCACCACCTACTCAATGGGAAAACCTTGCAGCATCCGCGCCGTGTCACAGCCAAAATAGAAGGTCGTGGTGAGCAAACAAGTAGAACAAGGGCCATAGTCTACTTTGGGATGCGCTGTAAGGCAGAAATGTTGTAAAAAACTCTTAATTTTATTTATCCAAATATACCCCATTAGCTAGCTATTACAGGGTATACGAAGCGACAGCAGCAGAAGCGTCGTCCGTGTTGGCGAGCATAGCTAAGTATAAATAAGTTGTTAAGCCGTCACTGAACGTGCTTTTCACGCAGTTGGCAACACTGGCGAATGTCTATATTCGGTAGGGGAGAGTGTGGTGGTATGTGTCCTTTATTGTGTGTGTGTGTGTGTGCGCGCGTATTGTGGCTGCTATCAATGCGGAAGTTCAGCCGATGCAGCTACCGAGTCGAGTTTTCAATTTGAGTAAATTGAATTTTCAGTGCGTTGTAAAACCTTCTCGAGAGTTCCCAAATCGCACACACACACCCAGTGACTAGACACATAGAGAGGCATGGGTACATGGCATGTTTATAGCCTTTATGCGATTAGCAAAAGTTTAACTCGTTGATGAACTTTCCCATGTATTCCGACTTAATATTCGACTCTCATTTTATTGTCTGTTTCGTGCGATAAGCGTAAAATGGAGCAAAAAACGCGCAGGGACAGATAAAGCAAGGGATGAGGAGAGAGAGCGAGAGAAGATAGAATGGGGGTACAACACGTACGGGGCGCTTAGCTCGTCCTTGCCGCCATGAATTTATTGCCTTTAACAATTATGAGCGGTTTAGTGGGCCATTTTGTGGCCTGCCCCAAAGATCGACAAGCAGAGTAAGCACGGCCGGAGAGGGTGGTATGGGCTGCGATTTGTCAGGCTTAAGCTTGATGATGTTTTTTGATGGGTAGATTCAAATCGGATTGAATCGGATAGGTGGCAAAATCAGAAGGAACTAAGCGCGTACTAAGGCTGCACGCTACATTTGCAGGGCACGCAAAGTTTTGATGAGATTTGCGCCATGGAAAGAGCAATAGAGGAAATGGAAGAGAGGGAAAGAGAAAGAGAGAGAGAGAGAGCGAAAAAGAGTGGAAATGAGAAGGTGTGTAATTGACCGGAAGATACCCTGCAGCAAGTAAAGTTATTGTAGGGAAAACTTAGTATATTATGCGGAGTGTTTTCTATAGAAAAGATAAATAAATAAAAAAAGAAAAATAATAATATGAATAATTCAGCTACAATACATACTTCCATTTTATAAACCCTCCGCAATTGCAGGGCGCAAGCGCGTTGCCTTCTGACATCATTCGCAAAGTAAAGTTTTTGTCAGTTTTATGCTGAAACTTGTAATTTAACAGATTATTTGGAAAATTGTAGTGTTTCCTTTGCAGCCGCTCGTCGTTCGTTGCTCGCTGCTTGTGTCTCCTGCCATGTATCCTGCAACTTGCCCCAGGGACGTGCGCAAGTTTTGCCCTTTCATTTATTTTTTGCCAACTTGGCATCGTTTTAATGACAATCTCCTGGAAATTGTCAGCTGCTTTTTGTGCTGCTATTTATGCTTTGGCTTTTTTTTCGGGGCTTCCTTTCTCCATTTTGACGCATATCTTCGTGTCAATTGTATTTCCTTTTTAAATGTGCTTTGCCTATCTCTTTTTCTCCGTCTTTCTATCTTTCTGTGGCAATTATGCTTTCCGTTTTAAGCCAACAATTTCCTGTGAAAATGCTGAAAAGCTGAAAAGTTCATTGCAGTCAAATGCAGGCGACACACAGCTGACAGCGGGACAGTCAGGCTGACAGACAGACAGATAGACCGACAGATCGACTGGCTAACTGACCAAAAGCAGGAGCCAGCAGTCGTGGCGAAAGAACATCGTCATGCCACGCTACGCTCCTCAGGCTATGCAGGATATACCCAATGGGAAGGAAGCCTTTAAACTGGCGGCGCCACATGGACGAGACACGAGCAGACACAGCCAGACGATGTGGACGTTGTAGACGACATAATGATAACCCAGTTGAATTAAGCAGAATATGTCATGTCTGGGGGATGCATTTCAAAGGGGACTCTTTCATTTTCAGTCGGAGGAAAAAGCCAAATAACGCTATTAATATAATAAAATGCGGCTAAGAATTTCATGTGAAAATTTAGTTTTTTTCCTTCTTTTATAATTCCACTAGAGAATTTAATTAAATTCATATTGAGTATCTACTGAAATAAGAATAATATTAAACATGATTTAACTAGAATTTGGTAAGAGCTTTGAGAAATTTAGCTTCCCTTTCTTTTAGAGAGGTTTAAAATATTGAAATTTAATAATATCAAGAAAGAAAGGCTACTTTTGGTACGTCGAAGGTTTCATACCCTTGCAGTTACTCCAAAAATTCAATCGGCAGATAGGTTCTACTGCAGCCTTGTAAGGTGCCTTGCAAACTTCTGACCAAAATTAAGGGTATAAAAATTAATATCAAGTTGTCTATACTGTAAAAATAAAATTGATAATATGAGCAAGTAAGAATAACAAGAATAAACAAGAATAAACAAGAATAAACAAGAATAACATAGTATATTCAAAATTCATAACTTTAGATTTCTTATGTTTTTTATAAACATAAAATTAGTTATTTCTTTTTAATTTTTTAAAGCCTTTATAAAACACCTCTTGCTTAGAGAAATTTAAATATTATATATTTAGTTAAATAATGTGTAGATTATGCTAGTATTACAGATGATGGTAGAAAGTAAGTTGGGTACGAGTTTGGCGTTACTTTAAATTTGTAGTTAGGAGCCTTAGGATATTTCTTAATTGAGGTAAGAAGTGTAAAAATATCTATATTAAGTACTTTATACTAATACCAAGATGCATAATATGCACATAATAATATTTTATTTAAAAAAAATTTTTGCAATGAAATTGTTAATGCATTTCAAGTAACATTTTACTTGTAGCCAAGCGGTTTGAGGTACATTTTACCTGCAGATTTTCTATGTTCATTTCACAAATTTCCAATATCCAAAGCCTTTCTAAAACGCCAAGCTATGCAGTATTAAGTCACTACTAAATTCGACGTTTCTGCTCGTTAGCAAATCCAATTGGATACGCATTCAATCAGCTTCGGCCTGTCCAACTGGTTGTTCTGGTCAGTTTTAATCAATGAGTTTTGCAATGGCTTGGGTAATGAGTTGAGGCACTTGTTCGGCGCACTTGCTCTCTGTTTCTCCTCGTCTTGTCCGCTTTTGCTCTGCCAGAGATTTTGAGATATTGATTATATGTCTGGCAAATTGAGAGTCTTATGCAGTTTTTCTTGCCATTCCCGCAACTTTTGTTGTTGCTGCTGTTCATTTTTTTTTTGGCTACAGACTGGAGTCTGTTCCGGGCGGTTTGCTGGTGGTGTTGGTGGTGGTTGTTTTTCCACACACACACACACATGCACAGACATAGAGTGAATGCAGCACACAACCCACCCGGGGGTGGTTTTCTTTTACTAGAGCTGACTCACGTGCTGCCGCTGCTGCTGCCACTGGCTGCAGCAAGGCTGCCACACTGCCGCACTGTTCATTATATTAAACAAGTTTACGCCATAAACGACGCTGCCTGAGGCGCACAGACAGACGGACGGAGGGAACTAGGTATGGAGAGCGGGGACAGGAACGGACATTGGCGACAGAAACCGGCTTGCGTGCAGCAAGCAGCAATACACACACACACACACACACACAGACATAGACAGGTAAACCCTAACAACACACACACACACAATCGCACATCTGCCGAAGGGGGTTGCTTGTTATCCTGGCTGCTTTTTGGCCATAATAAAGCCGAGAGTCGAGCACATGAAAATGGGTATGACTCATGCAAGCAAGGTGTGTTTAATGTGCATTTTTGACGGGGGGTGGGGTAGGAGGGGGCGTGGCTGCCAGGTTGCTGCCTTTGACTTGGGCGCCTTGTGTCCTGCGTGCCTTAACTTGTCAGGCAAGCGTAACTGCAGTCCGTAAAAGGCTTTTTGCAGGCACTGTAGCTGCATGCTCTGTAAAGAGAAGACTGAAAATAGTGGGGTATGATGTGCAGGCAGATAGTGGTTGAATTTTCACGGGGTATCTGACAGTTTACTAGCTAAAAAGTTAAACTCAAAATGTAATGGAAACTTCCAAGTTGATCTCACAGCATTTTCTAAGCTTAACTAACTGGAAATTGCAGCTAGTAAAATCTGCTATAAATTCGAGTGCGTAGCATCTGCCAGTCGTGTTAGTCGCGCCATCGTTTTACATTTTTCTTCGCCTCAGCTGCTTGTTCATTCATGTGTCTGTAATGCAAGCAGGCTGCTTGCTTCCCTGCTCTTTGTTGTTGTTGTTGTTGTTCCTGTGTTGTTTGTAGTAATTTGCCGAGTTTCCTTTTTGAGGCACACACACACACACACTCAGTCATAGTCACACATACAGAGAGAGAGAGAGAGAGAGGCAGGCAGACAGATGCCTGTCTGCTCCCCAAAACACTTGTAGCCCCATTGGCCTGCGCCTTTGTTGGTGTTGTTGTTGTTGTTGCTGTTTCATTTAGCATGCGTACACTGCGAGAAATGCTGTTGTGCATTTCTATGCAACATGCAGGCAAAGCTATGCCTGAGTGTGTGTCTGTGTGTGTGTGTGGGTGTGTCATTTGCCTGGTCAAATATTTGTATAGTATAAGCAACATCAGCGCTAACGCTGGCTAGGCACAATTTGAGGCCAACTGGACACGGCCAGAAGTCAGCCTGCCTTCCACACACGCACACACACATATACACATACAGAATCCACACACGCGTTCCACAAACAGCTGGACCCACGCTGATTGCATTTGCTTTGTTGCTGCCGCTCCCCGCTGCACGGCGGGGGAAAACTAACGGGAAACCCACCCCGGGAGCAGCGGCGCAACGGGACGCGTGGACGGTGGTTGATGTGACCGTGACAAAAATCAATATGCGACAGAGTCCTCAACGAATCCTTGCCGCGTTTTTCGGGGGCAGCTTTTGCCGGAGGCAGCGACCAAACGTTGCTACCACCTCTGCTGCTGCCGCTGCCGACGGTGCTGCCGCTGCCGCTGCTGCTGTTGTTGTTGTTGTTGTTGCTTTGGCTCTTATGCTGCGCTGAACATGCAAACACATAAAAACACTCACACACAGACGCATACACACACACACACAGAGCGTGCTGGAGAGGGTGAAGTTTGTGTTAGGCTTTGCTTGCCGCAAGAGTTGCATTTAAATTCTATTATGAAATAGCAAAGGGTGCCGGCCTGCCTGCCTACCACACGGCGTGGGGTGTATATTTGCCAGTGTGTATGTGTGTGTGTGAGAGAGAGAGAGTTGGCTTCGCTCTGTCTGTTTGTGTGCGTCCTTTGAGGAACTGCATCAAAAGCGCGCGCAGGCCACAAACGAATGTTTACGTTTTTTTACTCGTGCTGCCTTTGGGTTTATGCTTTATTTTTATGAATGTTGTTTTGCGGCTGCTCCCACTCCTCCCCTGCTCCCCTCTAACGCGCCTTAGCAGGCCTTGCGTGCTTCGTTTTTGAGTGCCCCAAACAGAAATCAAATGATTCATGCAGCTTGTAGCTTGGCCTTCCCCCTTGCCGGAAATGAACGCCAATAAATAAGAATGAACTGTGACATTTCTTTTGTCTGTATGGGTGTGTGTGTGTCTCTGCCAACTTAGCATACTGTCATCCCCAAAGCCTCTGTATAGTCCCTGTCCACGAACCCCCCGTGAAGAGGCGTCGCAGCCCCTTAAGAAATTGCTTGCGTGCTAATGAAAAAATAATCAGCAGCTCATTTCGTATGGATTTTGATTGTGTGCTAAAGTGTCCAGGGCAAGGGGGAGGAGAGGGAGAGAGGTGAGGGAACTTAGGGAAGTTTGTTTCACTTTTAATGATGCTATCGCTAGAATGAATCATCAGCTTCGCGTCAGTCATTTGTCAGTCATTTGCCGGCACTTTCCCTGATTGAATCTAGCAGAATATTTTGACAGGCACTTGAAGATACTTTCTGAATTTCTACAGTTATCTTTTGCCCCTCTCTTTTTCTTGGATAAATGTTAAACAAACACTACAAATTAAATAGCAAAAGTTGTGCAAAAAGTTGAACAATAAATGCATTTGGAAATGTTTTATGCTTTGCTAAGTCGCAAAGTTTAACTGAAACTCGCAAAGAGAAAGAGCAGCAGCACACATGAGTAAGCCCTGTCTCTGTCTCTCTCTCTCTGTCGATTATGCTTTGTCTCTTTCTCACCTCTTCTAGCCCAGTCTGGTGCCTGTTTCTGCTGCTGCTCAGACAGGCATGCAGAATTTATGGTATTGAAACACGCAAAAGTTCAGTTGGAGTCAAATCGAGAACTTGGGCGCATTGAAAGTGCTAAACACACTCGCACACACCAGCACACTTAAACACACACATAGGCATCTGATACTTGTGTGTGCACGCCATTTTGCAAAAGCTTCGAGCCCAAAGCCCCCAGAGGGTTGGCTTCCCCCCCGGCACACACAACTGGGCTTAGAAGCAGAGCCAGCTCCAGCTACAACTTGTCAGACACTCCCCTTCCCCACAGACACACACATGCGGGTGTGCGTGTGTGTTGGGGTGATTAACCTTTGGTCTGCAACCACTTGCTGCCAGTCGATTGCCATCGCCGACTGATCCCAGCATATGGACAAATACTCCCCCACGACAAGTCACTTCACCTCGGCTCGCCTTGCCTCACCTTGCCACACTCCGCTTTTCACTTTGCCTTCAACCTTTCATGCACTTTGCCTACAAATCTCAACTGATTGGCCATTTCGTTGTAGTTGCTCTTGTTGTTGTTGTTAGCTAGATAATGGGCCTGATTGATTTCCATTTAAGTGGATTTGACTAACGGTAATGCGATTATTGCCATTTTGTTTGGCTGCACACACGTACATACTGAATACGCAACGTACTCCCATATTCCCATGCTCCCTTTGCTGCCCATTCGCTGTCTCCCTCTCTTCCCCCCATTGTTTATCTCGTGTACAGCACACGTAATCATGTGGTCATAGATACCAAAGAGATGGCATAGATAGCCCTGCACATCCGTCGGATAAGCAGGCTGTGTGAATTGTGTTGCCAGTCGAGCTGAAGAACAAGAAAAGAGGGCGGAGGAAGGCAGAGTAAGTTGAAAGAAAGACGAGATTGAACAGAATGATTTCTAAAGTAACCAAGAGGGGGACAAAAAAGAACCAAGCTAATAAAAGGAGTGAAAAATCAAGGCAATCCTAAAATACTAAAAACACGTACAAATTTGTACAGATTAGAAAAAATATATTTTTTTTTAATATTCACAGATAATCCTTTCAGATTGCAAACAAATTGAGCACAACTAAATAAACAGAAATTGTATTTATTTGTAATTCCTAAAATTAAATCCGTGTCTCTCTCTTTCTCGCTCAACTTGTTGCATAATCTAGCGCGTTAAGCCGCATTAAGTTATGATTGATATCATATCATATGCTAGTCATACAATATGTAAATGCAAATGAAAGCAAAAGCGAAAAGTCAAAAAATATAAATGTTAATTTATGCGAATATCCTTTTCGAATAATTTTTCATTTTTATAATGGAACTGACTTTATTAGCATATCGATTCGATTCGATTCGATTTGAATCGGTGCGATGCAATTGGAAATTTTTAAAATATTGCGATAGAAATTGTGCTGCTCTTTTAATTGCAAATTAATTTGCATTTTAATTAATTTCTCTGCCGCAGTTCATTGCAATTATTCTGTTATTCTGGGAGAGTTGGCAAGGAGTGAGGGGGGTGGTGCACTTTCATTATGGCATCACTTGTAGATCGAACGCAATTATCAGACAATGAATTACTTAGGAGCGAAGAAGAATGGGGCAGATGTTTTGCGCAAAAATAAACAAACTGGAAGAGCCTTTCAAAATTGAAAAATTTACAAATGAATTCATTCAAATGGAGGAAGTAGGGTAAGAATGGGGGAGGGGTGGAATGCGAGAAGCATCGCATAGGGGGTTGTTTTTGGGAGTGCGCTTGTAAGCAATTAATGTAATTTGTTTCCCTTGCTCTTACTCTCGCTCTCTCTCTTCCTGCCTCATCATTGCTGCTTCCCTTTTGTTGTTGCTTTCTGCTGCTGCTGCGTCTTGCGTCAATGCGCGCTCTAATGGCATACAAATTGCGTATACGACGCGTGTGCACAGCTCCTACAGATTAATAGGGGTGCGCATGCAAAATGTGCGTGTGGGAGAGTGTAGAGTGTTTTCCTTTACGCACCATTTAATTTACGGTAAATATGCCAATAAAATTTGAAACATGACGCTGCCTAAACAAATTTCAAATGAAAAAACAGGGACAAAATTGAAACTACCCAAAATTGCATGACTAGTGGATACTGTGTAAGTAAAAGGCAGGCAGGCAGCAGCCATTTTTCACTCTGCTACGATAGTTATTCACTTTGTAACAGAACTAAAAAAGGTTGCAATAAAATATTAGAGAAATTTTTAAATACACATGATGCACTACAAGCTGTCATACTCTGTGCAGAGAAACTGTACAGGGTATGCTGTTAATAGATGCCCCTTGGTAAAAAGGAACATTGCCTCTGTCCGGTGCCGATAACTGTCCGGCGCAAATGGTCGGCGTTGCACATTACGTTTAATTAAAGCACCTTGAGGGCCCATCAGGTGTCCAGCTGTTTGCACAACAATTGTCAGCCTCTGTATGTGTGTATGTGTCTGTGTATTTGTGTGTGTGTGTGTGTGCTTTCATATTTCCTGTGTGCACATTTACTACACAGGCTACTCGGCACATAAAAGTCAATTTTAATGTGATTTTCATGTTAACGAGGCGAACGAGAAATAAATTTCCATTTTTAGTTTGGTTTTTTTTGTTACCTCCACCTCCGCCTTAGTTCTGATATATGTATGCACGATGAGCTTGAAGTGTGCAAAACTTTGCAGTAAATAAAGTTAATAAGTTTCAATTAGTTTCGAAAAGGATATTCGTGTGTTGTTGTTGTTGTTGTTCTTGAGGGTAATCAGCTTAGGCAACGCAATTTTCCTTATTTTCGCAATTTGTGTAGTTTTTCTGTCTGTGCTTTGCGGTTCGTATGGGAGAGAAGGTAGGAGGAAGGAAGTGTAGAGTAAGATGCCGTTTTCTGCGGCTGCACTGAATTATTTACGCCTCCCAGGTAAGGCGGCAGCGGCTTTCTCTTCCCCTTTCAACTTAGGCATCATAATTAACTGCGACATTTTTGCTGCTGCTTTAGTCACACTTTTCTGGGTACATTTTCGGGCTAAACCAATTTGCCAGGTCTTAGATTTTAAGCATTATTAATGGCAACATTTTAGCCCGTTGGCAGTTGCCCGTTGGCAGTTGGCAGTTGCCAGTTTTTCCAGGCTTTTACTTTTTATTACATTTCATTACCTTGCATATTTAAATTTCATTTTGCCACGCATCTCACAGAGATACAGACAGAGACAGAGACAGGGAGAGAGAGAGATAGGGAGGGAAGAGCAGGTGAAGAAGGTAAAGCTCAACTGGCAGCTGTCACAACATAAATGTCTGTCAGGACTTCGTTGAGGCGTGCAAAGCTAAATGAGCTAAACATGCATGCGTTACGGTCACAGGACGAGGGTTGCCCAGTGCGTTGTTAGCTGAGAATTTTATTTGTTTTATTTGCCAGAGGTTAAGCCCGCTGACATTTGAATATGCAATAAATTCAAGGCAGTCTAATAGCATAAAATTTCAGTAAACCATTTTAGTAAATCTTTAGCCTTATTTCAGCTTGTACTATAATCAAGCTAGTTGCTCTCTCTCTTGTTATTCACTTGATGGCCCTTTCACAATTCTCCCATTTACTTTGATCTGCTCAACTGCTGCACTCATCTCTAATGTTTTATGTTGTCCCAAATTAAGTACAGCCGTTTTGTCAATTTCTCTAGCTAACGAACAGTCCGCTGACCTATGACCGAGAGTAGATTTGTCAATCATAAGGACGGCCTATGCAACTACTGTGCCTACGCTTTGACTCGAGAGGTATTTCAATTTCCTTTGCACTGCTCTGCCTTTTTTTATGGGGTCCAGTAAATTCAAGTAATTGGCCCGCTAACCCAGTCCAGTTCAGGAGAGCAGAGAAGTCCCGGAGTATAAAGGGGCATAATGAACGCAGCCCTAACTAGAAGCGCCTACAAACTTTGTTATTGCATTCTCCTTTTTTTTCGCTACCACTTGCCCTCCCTCTTACACCCTCTCTCTTCCCACTTCCCACTTCCCTCTTCCACTTCGCTTTCCTTTACGAGCTCAGCTGGCGGTGCTGGTTTTATGTGCGCGGCGTCACGTTTATAAATGCAAACATTTAACATTACTCGGAAGGGGTGTCTAAACAGGAAGGAAATGGGGGGGGGGAACTAAAGAGGGTTAGGCCAGCATGGGGAGTTGTGGCTGTATTCGACTGTTAACTATTTAACAGTCTGCCAGCGTTTTTAGTTTCATTTTCATTCACATTCAGCGTCTGCGACTGCAGCAAGTGAAAGCAATTTACACGCATTTCGGCGAATACAAAACGTGCTTTGGCCCTAAAAACGTTTATGTGCGCGAATGTGCCACAGGACTTGCTACGCTCTGGTTTTGGTCAGTGCGAAATAGGACAAAAGCCATAAACAGGCACACACAGACACAAAAGGAGATCACACACAGTGCGGATTTGAAATCGTTTTGCTTTTGGTCAGCGAAATTCGGTCAAGAGAGAGAAAAAGCCGCAGCGGACGACGCCCTCGGGGATGTCCGTGGCGAGTCTTGAAAGTTGCCTCGTTTGAGCTGCCTCATTCAGTTGCACTTTCACGCCTTCACACGATGCTGCAGGGCCGTGCAGCAGCAGTGGCAGCCTCTACCGGGCTAAGCTCGCAGTCTGCTTAGATAATGTTGCAGTTGTTGCATTTGCCTCAACATTGTTCAAGTGGTTTTCTCTTGAAAGTTTTGTTGCTGTTGTTGCTCTAGTTGTTGTTGTTGTTGCTTTGGCACTTAGCTGTTATGTTCATTGGGCTTTGCACTTAAATTTGTTGCCCACTTATGCGGGTCATGAGCTTGGGGTATTTGCAGCTATTGCATAAGCCGCAATGACGCTGTCTGAAAATGCCACTTAGGGTGCTAAAGTGGCGAGTGTAAAGTTGCCAGTGTAAAGTTTCGAGTGTAAAGTGTGTGTAAATGGCATCGAATTTTAAGTGCCTATTAGGTTGGATAAGTAAGAAAGCTTTGCGAAACGATCGAGTTCTGCAAGTACATTAAAACTTAAGTTTTCTAAAGCTCGGTTGTTCAAGCATAATATTTTAAGCTGTCAAACTAAATTAAAAGCTCATTAAAGCGCTTGAGCTTTTACTTAAGTTTGAAACGAATTACAATATTCAAAAGCTCATTGCGGCTTTCCTAATCACTTATTTTAAAAGCACATTAATGCTTGGAAAGTTTATGAAGCTTATTTAAGTAACTCTCGATTAAAAAAATTAAATTCAATGTGAGTTTAAAATTACTAAAAAGCACATTAAAGCTTGGATTAAATTCACTTGGCAGTATATTTTGTTTCACATAAATCATGTTAATAATTCACACAAAATTAAAAGCACATTTAAGCTTTAATATGTGCGAAGAATTTAAAGCAACTTTCAGAAGAGGTAAAAGCTTTTTAATGTGCTTAAAATGTAAATGTATTCCACGCTGCACTTTAACATTGTTTAGCCTTTATTTTGGAATGCTTTCAATTATCGTTTTTAGCTGTTGCCATTTGCTTTCAATTGTTTTATCAAATGGTGTTAATTCTTTATTGATACAGGCAATTGTTGCACTGAATTTATTAAATGCAAAATCGAATGAAAACATGCAGAGTAAACAATCAATTTACGCTTTGAATTGTGTCAGAACACGGAAATGTGCGCGGAAATTGAAGCAGCAAAAACATGAAACACGCTTTTGCCAATTGAAATATGAAATGTAGTTGCAATTCAAAGTTATTTTTTATTAAATTCATTTATTTATGAAATTGTGTTGTCAACGTCAACGTCAACCGTTTTTTCTCTCTTTGTTGCGATCGCATCTCTTACTCGCCCGATTGCAGAGTGCAGAATGATTCGCCAAATTGAATTACTTTTGCCGGGCACTCTCGAGTGAAACTTTAACTTTGGCATTTACTTGGTGACGGGGACTCGTAGGGATAGGGAAACACGGGGGAAGGGATGGCTTAGAGATTGAAGTTTGCAACAAAATCCTATTTGCAATGTTTTCATCTTGCCGTACAAATTGAAATACTTTTTCAATTGTTGCCTCGGCTGCAACTTGCCCTGTTCTCTGTCATTCGATGGATAAACTTTAGCCAAGCTCAATACGAACTGACGTCATATAGGGACAGCAATAGAGGAAGATAGACAGACAGCAGAGACAGAGGCAGAGATAGAGGCAGAGGCAGCATTAAGGGTAGTTGACAGTGTATGGCTCATCTCGCGCTGCGTTGCAATTAATGTCCAAATTTAATTTCTGTCACGTCGCAGACATGTTAAGAAAAGCTGACATTTTCACATTTTTCGCCAAGGCGCAGCATATATTTCTCGGCTGGACACCCATTAAAATGTTTGTCATTTTCATGGAGCGCAGAGAGAACAGTTTTTGTAAAGTGTTTGATGTGCCGTACGTGATGTCCGTCTTAAACTGCGGCAGCCGAGCGCGGTCACGTGGCCTTCTTCAGGGGCGGAGGCGCAGACGCAGGGGAGAGGGAGTGGAGGATAAACCACGCCGGCAAGTGGCGGCAGTTAATCAAAGTTGATTTTTATACTGTGCGCTTTACGATTTTACAGAGTGAGGCGTGTTCGACTTGACTCTACCCGCCCAAATGGTTTCACTTTGTTTGCCCATCAAATTTGGCTATATTTCTTTAATGCATTATTAGCCAACGCTTTCCGCAATAGTTGGCAGTAAAAGGGAATACTTAAAGTAAATGTATGACAATGTAGGGAATAGCAAATGTGATACAATTTCATGACGACATAGCATGCAGATTAAAGTAAGTAAGGACATAAAGATTAACTAGATAATTTTTTGATATATTTTATCTTTAATTTGTCATATTTCTGTTATTGCTTAAAGCTCTTTATAGCTTTTCATAATGCCTGCTTATCCTCTTAGGGTATTTCCAAAGCGACCTGCCTTACTTTCCTTGCCTTCTTCAGCGCCTTAATCGGCGAACTTATTCATAAAGTGCTCCGTCTGAACCTGTGGCTGTACTTGCCATGCCGCGTAATTTAATCAATTTAATTTTAAATAATTTAATGTTAAATAGTAATGTATTATGTAAAGCCAAAGCCATTTTATTCCCGGGTCCCCCAGAGCAGCGCCCAACTGTAAATAAATAACATAAATAACTGTTCCGCATGGCGTGTAAATATAATACGTTAAATCGAAATTGTAAATTGTGAATTCGCATTTATGGCGGCTATCTTGAAATTGCCGGAGAGCGACTGAAGCCCTAGCTAAAGTTTGGGGCATGCAATCTATTAATGCAAACACACACAGGCACACACACACACACAGCGTACTTGCTTTGCAGCCAAAGGATTTCGAGGGAGGGACAAAAAAAGGAAAAAGCAAAATTGTATTTCATGGAAAATTAAATTTTCGGTACACAAATTCAATGGTCAAGGCAAAAACATTTTGAATCCGTCTCCTCTCTCACTCTCTCTCGCTGTCTCGCTCTGGCTGCGGCCCTATTTTGTGCTAGCTTTATGCATGTGTAATAAATGCCCCGTAGGGTTTTTTTTTGGGTTTCTCTGCCGTTTTGATGGGTTTGTGCGGGCGAGTTGCCGCTCGTCTGTGTGCCCGTGTATTACTGTGTGTGTGTGTGCAAACTGACAGCATGGTGAGATGCTAGGACAGACATGACCAATAGCTGCACGTGCTGTAGCTGTAGCTGTAGTTGTTGCTGTTGCTGTAGTTACATGTTGTTCGCATTGATGGAAAATCAATTCAATTTTGCACTTGCTTCGGTTTTTCGCATAGCTCTCTTCTCTGCGCCCTACCTACCTCCTCGTCCCCTTCACCCCTCGCCCGGTGCAATCAATTCATGCTGCAGCAGGTTCATTTCAATCTTGCTGCAGTTATAACTTTTTCCCAGCAATTACTTTGCTTACAATTTCAATGCAGTGAAAATCTTTGCTCATAGCTTGCTGCCTGATTTCCCTGCCATTGTCAGGGTTGTCATCTTTGTTGCTGCTGTCGTTGTGGTTGTTGTTGGTAATTTGTTGGACTGCAGCAACGTCGGGAGCGTAGTAAGCTGAAGCATGTTGGGGTCCGTAATATGATTTACGCCTGCCTGCCTGCCTCCTTGTTCGACATATCGGACGTATCCGACATATCCTGCAAAGGATGTGCATTTCTGCGAGTTAAGCCAATAAAAATTCCAATCTGTCTCTCCTATTTCCCTCTCTCTCCCTTTCTCCCTCTTGTTGTTGCACTTTCAGTTTATCAACTGTCAACGAGTTGCTGGCATATTGCATCAGCGTTGCAAGTTGTGCGCCAAGTTTTGGGCTCAGTTTCAATCACTTTCTCACAAGGTTGCGCCCAACCTTGACACATGTCACGCCTACAGCGCGTACCGTATTTTACGGTGTCTTTAAAGTTCAACGCTTCGCTGCGCCTCTGAGTGTGTGTGTGTGTGCGTGCTATGCACATGTGGTATGTGTATGGGTGTGGATTTTCTAGTGCGCAACCCACAAAATTTTCTTCTTATTACTTTACGCTTCAAGTAATTTTCCCACACTTGCGCTTAATTTAATTTTGCTACCCACTTTACGTTCTTTTCGCTTTTAGTTGCAAGCAGCGCCAGTGGTGGCAAGTAGCAACTAGCAACTAGCAAGTTGCAAGTTCTGCTGCACATAGTTTGACGTGGCATGAAGTGCCCGCCTTCGTTCTCGAGTAAAAGTTTTTTACTTCCACCAATCTCCGTTGCGGGTCTTAGCTCTTCCCATCTACCCCACATCTTCTCCCCTTTCCGGACTTACCATGTTTCGAGTAGTTTGTCTGTCGGCATCTGCTTAATTAGTGCTTGATATATGAAGGTCTGCGGGAAAGACTTTGTGCCGGCATCTTTTGTTTAAACAATTGCGGCAGGAACTTTGCTTGCGATGCGAGTGGAAATGCTGGCATAAATTAGTCGAAAAGGGAATAAGACTATATTTTATATAATATTTAAATATATTTTATGCTAAACAAAGTTTAGTCAACATTTTTAATAGCTGTCAGTCAGCGGAGCTGAGAGTGAGAGCCCTCTCTGGAACTTAGACAGATTGCAGCTTGCTCGTTTTGACTGATTGAGTTGAGCTGAAAAGTGCTGCCAGCTCGGAAAGCCAAAAAGATCGAGACAGGTAGAGAGAGAGAGTGATGGGGGGGGGGGGGTCTAGTGATATTGCATATTGTGGAAGCGAATAAAGCCCGCTTAATGGATTACTATTAAGTCTGCGTATGACTTTATGAGCTCTATTAAATTTTTTACGAACTCTAATGGATTTCCCTCAGCTTTATTTGTGTTAATTTCTTCATTCTCTCATGTTTCTCTCTCTCTCTCTCTCTCTCTCTTTCTCTCTTTTTCAGGCGGCAACAGACATTAACATAGAGTTTACAGTGCGGAAATGTAAGTAAGCAGAGTTAATAAAATAATTTACCCAACTGAAAGTCAAGTTCCATCGGGAGAAGTTCACACGCATGCAAATCACCAGAGACAGCAGAAGCTATATATATTTATATATATAAATCATGTCTGGGGAGAGGAATTTGAATTAATTTCGCTGCGAAACGCACCTTCATTAAAATCCATTTAGTTTTATAATGAGCCAAATGGGAATTCTCGAAAAACGAAAAACGAAAGACTTAAACAACGAACCCGTCGTCCGAACGCGTTCTCTCACTCTCTCTCTCTCTCTCTCTCTCTCTCTCCATGAACTTAATTACGTCTAATGATGAAAATTATATGTAATACCATGTTGTCTATCGACTGGGGAACACATGTGCGTTCTCTCATCTTATGGCACTAGGCACGCAAAGCTGTCTTTCTTCCTCTCTCCCTCTCCCTGTCTCGCTCTCACCCTGGCCAACCTGTTGCTGTTAACGAGCATTCATATTCATACGGTTAATGTCTTTTTGTGCCTCAGCCTCTGCCGGGGGGCATTAAATTGTAGCAGGCACTGTACGAGCAGCTCTAATGCTTTTAGAACATGTTTGTTTTCCTAGTTTTTTTCGTGCCGGAATGGGCAACCGCCTGAGCGGGTCACTGACCACAGACAAATTCGAAACAGTTAGCAAAGTTGGGAAGCTGAGCTCATCCCAACACATTCCCCCTAAGACTCACGAGATCAGCGAACGATAAGGAATCCTGTTATGGAAGCAGCAGGAGAAGTGCCTGCGTTTTGATTGGAATAAAGTTGATTTATGAGGCGCAAGATTTAAGAGGATTACACTTTAAAGATACTTTGGGTATGGGAAAGCATTGAAAGACCAAGCTGAGCTCAATCCTAAACGATGTGAAAGCGTTTTCAATTAACGTGAATATTTTCAGGCCTTGTGAGCTTGGCAAATTCATTTTAATTAACTAAAGCAGCAACAATAAATTGTTGTAATTATGCATTTATGATGCATAATTCACCTGCGGTTATTTGAACATTATTGTTATGCTATTTTGTTGCTTTCATTGTTTTATTGTTAATTAGCATATCGAACTGCAGTTGGATTTAAGCGGCTTTAATGCTGCATAAGCTCGATTTGTAATTTACAGTACTTCACGCTGATTGTTAAGCACAGCGGGTGGGGTAGGAGAATGAGAGGCGGTAGGGACCCCCCTTGAAATGTGATTAATTATAGCCAGAGGGAGGCTCAAATTGAGCCATCAGTCAGAGAGAGAAAGAGACAGAGATAGAGATAGAGAGAGAGAGGGAGAGGGAGAGAGGGAGAATGAACAAGACCGACATTTCAAATTGAGGCTGGTAATGAGCTGATTGTTTTTGTGGCTAGCACACTTATTATCGTTGTTGTTGTTGTTGTTGCTGTTGTTGTTGTCACTGTGTTATTGTTATTGTTGCAGCAAGTGGCATTTGCTGTATTTAGGCAGCCACAACAACAACACCAGCAACAACACCGTCAACAAAATGCTGCAATTCATTTGAGGGAAAAATGTTTTAATTTGTTTTGCGGACGAATCAACTACAAAACCAGCCACACCATGCCCCGTTCCCCGCCCCCTCGTCCCTTCGTCCTGCCCAGCCCTGCAACCACATCGACCTCAACGCTTGAGTTTGGTTGCTGCGGTCGACACAATGTGAAGCATTTGAAATATTTTTGCAACAGGCAACATAGAAATAAAATCAAAGTAAGTAAAACAAGTTGTGTGAGAGCTGAAATTCCCACACCAAATTTCAAATTGAGAATAGTTGAAAGGGCGAAAGCGAGAGGGAGAGAGATGGGGAGAGCTTGCTCGATTTGCAAATATCCGCAGGGAAATGTCGGTAAAGTAAATAAATAAAGTTGGTTTTTCTAACGTGCATAAATAAATAAAGAAATAAAGTTTGCAAACACGTGTGATTAATGACAAGCAACCTGTCTGTATGCCAAGTTTACAGGGTATTCATTGCACTTGTAATTGGGCAGAAATGTTTGCACAAGTGTAGGGCCTATCAACGCCACGTGGCATAAGGAGCCACTGCAACCACACACAGTTGCAATGCATTATAACGGTATCTTTAGCTGACTGTGTGTGTGTGCTGGTCTGTTTGTGTTTGTGTGTTTCCCTTTGCAAGTGCAGGAAAACGTAGAAACATTTAAATAAAGTTTACATGCCTCACTTGCTGTGGCTTCTCTCTCTTTCATTTGCTCTCCCTCTCTCTCTATCCGTCTCATTCAGTGTTTGCTTGCGCTGCTGCCACACACTGTTTGCCACTCAATTTGCGACCATGTTGTGGCACGTTGATGATGCAGCTACGTGCAGCAGGCACATGATTGAGTTGCCAATGCACAGAGTCCATACAAATATATATTTATATATATATATATATATATATATATATGTTCTCGCTCTGAAGTTGCTGCAGAAAAGTTTTCGCATTAAAATGTTTAAGAACAGATGAACGCGCTCTCCGACAATTTTTGTGCAGTATCATTTTGGAAAGTCGAAACTAAAAATCCAAATAAATCAAAGCTAAACGAATTTTTGGACTCTTGCAACTTTGCAGCAAACGGGAAAATTTTGCTGCAAATTAATTAACAGCTGCCAAACGGAGTCGAGTTCTTTATTTCTTTCTTTCTTCTGTTTTTTTTTTCAGGGAGAATCGAAATTAAATTGGCTTAGTTATTTGAGAGTTGTTTCTCTTATTCGAAAGTAGAAAAGTTTGTTTGCCATGCGCTGCTTTTGTTGTGGTCGCCTACTCAGCTGCGGAGATTGCTTGGGACGGTGGCAGGGGGAAGGGGATGGGGGGTAGGTTTGCCTGTTGTGCAAGTAATGTGCTCCATTCAATTACCTAATAACGAAACGCGTTTGCTGGGTGTGAACGTCACGAGCGTGTTGCATGTGCAGACTGCCAGATCTGCCAGATCATGCAACATTCATGCCACAACAGCAACAGCTACGGCAATAAATGATAACAACAACAACAACAGCAACAAAGGCAACAGGCGCTATTCAAGCGAACTGACCGAACAGAATTGCGCGCGGTGTTGCATTTCGATTGGTTTCGTTTTGGTCAGCAACGCGTTGGTCGATTAAGCAAATATCAAAGGGAGTTTACCAGACTAACAGATACCTAAAGCGCTTGATAAATATAAAGTAATTTGAATTGGCCGAAGAAAAGGCAGACGGATACTTCGAGATACATTTCGATAGTAGAATTCATTTTTAAATCTTTGCCAATTTCTTTTGAATTTATCTGCATCTTATCCGCAGATTCATTGACCAAGATCTTATGCTCTATAAAACACAAGCAACGCACTTGAGACACCCCTTTTTGTGGCTATGATCAATAGAGAACGAGTAACCATTCACCAGGCAACACTCTGTCCGGCTGTCCTGCTGCACTGCTGTATAGCTGTAGCACCGCCAGCCAGTTGGTCTGCAATTCCCTCGGCCAAAACGACGACGACGACGACGAAGGCCTTCAAAGCGCGCATTATAAATTGGGCGCAGTTCACAAGGGGCGCATTTTTCTTCGCTCAGCTGTGGCTGCTGCTGCACAAATCGAAAGCCAAAAGCCGAGAAAATGTTATAAATAGCATTGAGAGGGGGAGGTGGGGGGAGAAGCTGAGCATGAATTGCAAAATTTTTAACTGAAACGCGAAACGGTAAAGTCCAAATAAAAGTTGACTGCCAAAGCGAGTCAAAGAGAAAAACAGATGTAGAGGGCGGTAGAGAGAGAGAGAGAGGGGAGAGAGAGAGAGAGAGAGAGAGAGAGAGAGAGGTGGGGGGAAGGGGGGGAGGCAAGAGCAACTGTTCCAATCAATTGAAGTCAAAGTCCAAGTCGAGGCTGCCACTGCCGCCGTTGAGGAGCAATCAACGTTTGCCACAAAGGAACGCGCTGCGAGTCAGTCAACTGGTCAAACTGGTTGACACAGTTGGCCAACGGCAATGAGAAGCGGCGCGAAAGGGGCTACGAGAAATAGGAGAAAAAGGTGACGAAAGGGGGGAAGGGGGTGGAGTAGGAGGCATGCAACGGGCAACTGCAGCAATGCGAGCCACCGAGCGACTGTGGATGGCCAAGTAAAAAGTAGTTTACAGATACGCATTCGCTGTGTTTTGCAGCAGCTCATCAGGCAGGGGAAGGGAGGGAAAGAAACAGAGACAGAGAGAGCGAGAGACAGAAGAAGAGGAACTCAACGTGAGGCAGCAAAAAGCAAAAGAAAAGTCAAGGCATGCAAATTGACTCAAAGAGTGCGGAAAACTGAGAAACGAACAACTAGGAGAAACTAGAGATTTGCCAGAGAGAGAGAGAGAGAGAGAGAGAGAGAGAGAGACAGACAGAGAGGGGGGTGGGCACGCGAGTGACCTGCGACATTCGAACTGGCCTGCTTGTCACTCTCTGCCATGTTGTCGATTCATTTGAGACGCCATCAAAGCGCCATCATTTGCCACCGGAGTCGACAGTCAAACTTTGTCTTCATCTTCGTCAACGTCAGAGTTGGAGAAAAGTTTTCTGTTTTTTGTTTTGTGTTCTCTGCCACCTTTGCATCATTTGTATGCCATGCATCTTAAGTGCCCGGTCATGGACACGCTCTCACCTGCCAACCCTCTTCCACCTTCCCTTCCTCCCCTCACTTTTTTGGCCAGCTTTATTATGTGCATTTTCTTCACTGTGCTAATTGAGAACTTGTCAACACGCGCACAAAGTAAAGTTACTACCCGACTAGCTCCAGAGAAAACATATATTTGCATAACACGCTACAGTATTAGTTGCTCAAAAAGATCTCTCATTAAAAGCTCAAATTGTAAACTTGAAAATTTGTCATTACTGTAGCTCGAATCAGTGCAAACTTCTGCATTAAATTGCTTGCTAAGTTTGTAAAGTTTGCAATGATTAAGGATCACTTTGACTTTATTATTAATATCGTATGTGTTTTATCTGATGTCCATAAATGTTTATCTATGTTTTGCAATTTTTAAAATATTCTTTCTTCACTCCTAACTTGTGCATATTAATTTAGAAACTAACACGTTCGGATGTGTTCTAATTTTTTTTTAGCAGTTTGTAAATTTTTATTCTTTCTCTCTCTGTTTCGCCCTTTCTCTCTCTCTCTGTGTCTACTTCTGTGTCCCACTTTTGCATGGTCTGCTGCATTTTTAGTTTTCATTTTTCAGCTTTTTAGCCCGAAAATTATCCAGCTGTGACGCGTCTAATTGGCCAGCAAAGCGTTGGTCACTAATAAATATCGTAATAACTTTGGCCAGCTTAAAGCCCACTGAGAGAGAGGGAGAAAGTAAGAGAGAATGAGAGAGAAATAGAGAGTTATGATTAGCCTGAATTATGCAGGCTGCTGCTCTCTTGAGTTGGCCAATTCACTTGGTCAGCCACGGCAGCAGATTTCAACTGTTTTTCAACCAACGACAAAGGACTCTCGAAATTGTTGCAATTGCAACGAGGGGCGAACGAGAGATTAAGCAGTTAATTGAATGAAAGGCGACTTTAATTAGAAAACTTTTGGAGGGATTTTGATAAAAGCTGAAATGAAATCATTTCCATGTGCTTTAAAGAGTATTTCAAGCCATAAGCTTTGAGCAGATAAGGCCATCGACTCCGCCGCTCATTAATGACGCTACAAGTTTTTGAACTGTTGCAGCTCTTCAGAAGTTATAGATCACCCCACTCACTACTGGTTGGACTAACTAGTTGGCTCAGCATAAACCAGTTTGTTTTTCTTTTGCCCACTGCTGCTGCTGTTATTGATCTACCCACGTTGCGGATGTTTATGCACGAGTTGAGTAATTGCAAAATAAATGCGATGCCTGATGCACTCAATGCACAGATTCAGTTATTCAGTTGCTGCACACAGCAGAGGGAGGGAGCAAAGGGGCGGGGGAAGGGGTTCGCTCCTGAGAGGCTTTTCAGCTCTTGTCGGCTCTGCTGCTGAATGAGTTGCCTCAAAAGCATCTGCATGCAACGAGCGCAAAGCGCGCTGCACTTCAAATGCCAAAAGGCAGCCAAATACCTGAACTGGAACTGAAACCGAAGTCGTAGCCTTCACCTGGTGCCGCTGCCTCCGGGAAAGGCCCCCAAGGAGAGTAGAGCATGGGAGAGCAGGGCTCTGACATTAATACAAATGCGGCACTTTTGCTCGCAGCGCTTTGACGATGGTGATGGCAGGAGCAGCCCGGAGCAGCTACATCTCCTGCTGGCAAGCTCTTTGGTGATTATGTCTGGAGTGGATTATGCACTGTGTGCCATGGGGCACAAAGAATGCGGAGTGCAGAGTGCAGCGACAACTGCTTAGTGCATTAATTAAATGTGCAAAAAAGGAATCAGCCTCTTATACATATGCCCCGTATCCTCGTGCATGTCGGGTATGCACACTCGACTCCGGCGTAATTATATTTTGCGCCATTGAGACTGACAAATGCCTGCCACAATCTTTGGCTGCGGCTTTGGCCCCGACAATTTCCTGTGTTCGCAATGCACGCAATGAATTATTTTGTTGGGCTAAAGGAAAATGCATTCAGCTCTGCCCCTTTCCCCGCTCTAATCTCCCCTCAAACGGATGCATAAAATATGCTTTTAGTATTCCATTTACGAGTGTGTGTGTCTGTGAGAGTATCTGCTTCTGCTTGCCACATGTTTTGCTGCTGTACTTTTGTCTCTGGCTTAAAGTCGATTGGAGTAGAAAAGAGGGAGAGGAGAACAGAGAAACAGAGTGTGAGAGAGACAGGCAGAATGCATAACTATTTTGCATGAACGTTTAATTTCTGCTTGATGTGCTACGTATTTCGGTTAGCCAAATATTTATATTTGGCTCGAAATTGCACTAGCTATAAAGGATAAGTAAGTTGGGAGAGGGTAAGCTTGAAAGGGGGGATGCAGCTGTGCAGGCTTGGGTGTGCCAAATCGAACATCATCAAATTTTGCTTTCAATGTTCAGGCAGTTTGTGTTAGCGGCAGCTGGCAAAGGAGTAGGTAGAGGGGGATAGCTAAAGGAATAGCAGGGATCAGTCGGGGGGATCTGTGGCGCCTCATGCCGACAACTGGCTGACAACTTTGCACGGGCATTGCAGCAAATTGCAGCAACTCGAATATTTTCCATATTCATGGCACAGGCAAAGGCAAAGCCAAAGCCAGAATTCGCATACAAATTGTTTATTTCCATGTGAAAGCTTCTAGGAGATCCAAACAGTGAAGGGGTAAGCGGGGGGAGAGGGGGTGTGGAACTTCGGGTTGGCTGCATCTGCATAAGCTGCGACGACTCAATTTTGGGCAAAACCAACCAGCCAAGTGTGGAGCCAGCGCCAAATTGAGACAATATTTGCACACACGTTACACATACGCCATGTTGCACACAGCGCGTGTGTCAGTAAGTCTGTCTGTGTGGCGTCTATAAACGAACTTTTTGCATGTTATTGGATTAGGGGCAAGCGGGCCAAAGAAGAGGGGCAAGGGGCAAAGGAGAAGGGGGTGAAATGAAACCACGTAATAAAATGATTGCATTTGCCAACAAACGCAAAAACGCGAATAAATTTTGCGCATTGACATTGCCTGCGTGTAACTGACTGTGTGTGTGTGAGGGGGAGGGGGAGAGGGAGGTGGAGTGTGTCCTGCTGTGTGCTGCGAGTATTTGCGAACTGATGACTCATTTGCTGTGGCAGCGCGTAACGCTTTAATGAGTTTTGCGCGATACCACTTGCGGGTTGCCATTTGATATTGATTCAAGTAGAGCACAGCCTGCGCTGCCATATTGAAAGTCATATTGACACTTTAATGAGTCTCATTTACATTAATAGCAAACACACACACACACACACAGACACACACGAATACAAACATACAATTATCAATGAAGAGGCGGAGCAGGAGTAAGAAGAGAGGGCAGGCAGCTGCTTTATATGCAGAGTGGCGTCTATAGCACTGCGTGGCTTGGCTTTTGTCTTCACTTTTCGCTCCTTGTTGCTCCTTGCTGCTGCTGTCGTTGTTGTTGTTGCTGCCGCCTCTGCCGCTGCTGTTGTCAGCGTCATTATTCGCGCCATTATTCGCTGGCAAAGTTATCTCTCAGCGTGACTTAAAAGTTAAGCGTATTCATTATGTCCTTTGTGGCCGCCTTGCCACGTACAAGTCGACACCTACTGTCCCTCCCTTGCCCCCTCACTACACTTTTACCATCTGCTCCCTGCTGCCTGTTGCCTTGGCTGCCTTTTGTTTTATTTACTTTCGCAATTTGTTTCGACTCGCGCCGTGCTGCGTTGCGACAACAATAAAAATCGCATTCGCGCGCTGCCTACGGCCACGGGGCGAGGGCGGTGGGAAGAGGGCGGGAGTGTTGGCAACGCGGTTTCGGTGTTGCATATTCGCATAACGCTACATTCGTATATCCTGTATCCTTTGTTTTCGCGTCTGGCCATGCCTTATCGCCATTCTCCCTATCTCTCTCTCTCTTTCGCTGCTGTCGCTCTGCACTTAATGCTGATTAAGTTGCTGTCAGCGCGTTGTTTAATGTTGATTGCTTGTGCCGCCTCTGCCGCCATTGCTTTTTGAGCCGCGCATAAGAAACTTAAGCGCTGCACTGCATGAATTCCTTAGCCACGCCCCCTAGCTGTAAAGGGAGTGGGAGGGGCAGCGCGTATCTGTAACGCGAGTCGAGCTCGAGCGCTGTCATAAGCAGCTTCACATTAGCTTGACAAACTTTCAACAACTGTCAATGCTGATTACCAGCAACTGCAGCAGCAGACAACTGATCTACCCCACAGGCACACGCACACGCACACGCACACTACTAACACTTACACTCGCACTCGCCCTCCCACACAGACACACTCAAGCAGGGACACTCTCAAGTGGCAGCCACTCACATTAATAATACCTGAAAGAGTTTGTTGCTTTGCTGCGCGCACAAAAGTGTGCACTGAAAGCTCTAACTTATGACTGCCTTCCCCCTCTTCCACCCACACCCACACACACTGCACACTTTCTTGCACACAGAGACTGGCATAAAGTTGTCTAATGTGGTTGCTATCTTTACTGTTTTAGCAATTCATATGCCAGCTGTGCCAGCTTGTTTATGCTCGCAAGTTTTTGTGTAATCAAGCCAAGTTGCTCGACTGCTGTTCTTGTTTACACAGGGTATAAAGCAGCACAGCATTTATTGCTATAGTTTAAAGTCTGACGGAAGGCATAAAGTGTCCTTAAAGTGCCCTGAAAGCGATACTCTTGTCCAACTGCCTTAGCACAACTTCAGCTTGGCTTACAGGGCATGTCCCAGTCGAGCAGTCTCGCTGTGTCTCTGCTTGCCTGCATACATATATTAGCCAGTTATTTATATAGTAGTTGATCTGCCAAAAGTTAATTTTTCGGCTTAGTCGCTCTGACATGCGAGTGCGGGTTTAACAGCCCAGCAAAGTTGTAGGTCTTGCTCGGGGGTTTTTTTTCCGGCACACAAGCTGTGTAACTTTTTGCGCATTGCTTTGGCTAAGGAAATCTGTTGTTAATTAGTGGCCAACTTAATTTGTTGTTGTGCTTTGTAAGTGTGTTGTCTGATATGTCTCTGTTTGGGTTTGCCAGACTTGTCTGCTGTGATTCCTGCTAATTATTGTCGCACAATACTCTAATTGATTTCTTGTTTCTCATTCACTGATTCTCCCCTTCTCTGTCTCTGTCTCGTTTGCAGCTACAACATGTGCGCTTTAAGCAGAGTATGCTGCTTCGATGATTGCTGTAATTCCGCTAAAAGGTAAGCAAAACAAGTAATTCTTGCTTTAACTGCCACTTGCAGCGCCTTCTAAGTGGATCACATTGCACATACGCCCTGTTCTCCTGTATGGTATGTCCAACATGCCCGCTGCCTGTTGCTAGGCCAAGCGCCAAGTTGCCATTCCATTCCATTATTGATAATGGTTGCCATTGTTTCAGCTGTCATTGAAGCAGCTTCTGCTGCTGCTGTTCCACTTTTACTTGACAGAGTCTCTCAGCATCCTTCTCTTACATAGAAGCACTCGTATCTCGTTGCAGCAGAAGCAACAACAACTTAAATCGCATTTGTCGCCGCTTCTTTGCACCATTTGTTGCTCTTTCTCTCTCCCTCTCTCTATATATACCCTGTAGAGCGTAACTAGTGCATGCTCAACTTGCCACATTCAATTTGACATGCTTTGTAAGTCGAAAATGGAAAAGAAATATGAAATTGATTTGCTGCCTGCAAATAAAAATGATTTAAAGGGCTCTTAAAGTACTTTCAGCTCACATAAATAACGAATCTAATGTGAAACGGATGTGAAGAAGGGCGAAGACATAAATAAGAATTTAGTAATATTGCGAAATATATTTAAGATATACTCAATACCCTGAATAAAAAAACACTTATTGTCCGTCTTAAAGAAAATGTAGGGGGTCGCTAAAAATCTCCTTCAGTAATTTGTGACTATATCTTATTATCTTATCAACAAAATTTAAAAAAGTGCAGTTTTCAATAAATTAATATTTAAATTTATAAAAAACTGTATAATCAATTAATAATATTTTTTTTAAATGAATTAATTTGTTATACATTTAATTAGATTTAATATAATGAACAGTATTATTCAATTCAATTGAATTTATTATCTGAATAATAAAATTGAAAATTAAGTTGTGTAAAGGAATTTAAAATATTTTGTTTCAAATGTTTGTTTCATTTGATTTTATTAATTTCAAAATTTAATACATTTATTTAAATTGCAGCAATTAATTTTGTGTATTAACCAAATTAAGAGACAGTTATATTTTATAAAATAGATAACATTGGTGGCTCTAGTTTATAATTACAACCTTTAATTAAACCTCATATTATTTAATATATATTTCTTAGCCTCACTTCACCTTGTCTGCAGGGTATCGGCCAGTTGTGCACTCCCCTTTTACCCACTTTTGTTTTTGTTGCAAGTCATTAGCAAAGCCGATTGCTGGCATTGTCAGCATTGGCGTTGCATATGCACAAAATGCTCCCAATTAACTGACAGCCCTGGCCAAGTGCTCAACGAGCTTCTATTGCTCGGACAGAGAGAAAGATGCAGAGAGAGAGAGAGAGAGAGAGAGAGAAGAGAGAAACAAATCGACGCTATATAGTATATGCTGTTTATACGCAGCTTAACTTGGCCATTTAGCCACATTGTGTGCTACGCAGCCAATTTATTTAAATCGCCATCGAGTTGCGAGCTCAATGTGGCACTTTAAGCCGCAATATTTCATGAGCGTAGTCTCTGCATAAATTCGCCATAAAAGTGTTGAGAGTGCGAAGAGAGAGGGGCAAAGAGGGAGCGTGCATTAACATAAGTTGTGAGTTGCACTATAAATTGATGCTGTGCATAAATGAATTCAATGGGATTTGCCACAGAGACTTCAAGTTGGAATTGGAGTCGGGCTTATAGTGCGATTGCTGTACGCAGCTCGCTTGTCACTTGCAGATACTCAAAGGGAACAAGAGGAGGGGGAGGGGGGGGGAGGGGGAGGAAGCACTGCATATTTCCGGCAGCCATTGTTTCCCTGATTAAGCGTTGCCATATGTTGCGAGTGTCTTTGCTGTCACAATGCTTAATTGCAGACAATGCACAGCGAGAAACAGAGCGATGCCACCACAAAGCGAGTCAAGCATGTCACTTGTCGTCCCCCTTCCCCCTTTCTTGTAGCCCTCTTTGTACCCCTCTTGCTCCTCTTTGATCTATTGCCGCTGGGAACGTTTATCATTTGAGATTTAACAAAGCGCACGGCTGCATTTCAATTAACTTGCTGGGCCTGGCTGGCACAAAAGATAAACAGATACAAAGATACCGCTGCATACAGTTACAGATACAATTAAGAGAGTATATCTTTATCTCTGTATGTGTGTGTTTGCGAATGTAGAGCACTCACTGCTCAAGCTTGCTGGACCATTTCTCATTGCTTCTCTCACTCATCTCATTTGCATTATGCCTGTTGTCGTTGCTGCCGTTGGTCGTGCTCTCTTGCCTTACGTTGCTTTGGCTTTTTCTTAGCGCACTTTTCAGCGCATTTGCCTTTAAAGTGAAAGAGATTTAGTAGCACTTTAAAGTTAAAACCAAATTTATCGCATATCGCTTGCAGCTCTTAAGACTTTTAATTATATTCGCATTGTGGCACATTAATTGCAACCGCATATTGATTTTGTGTCACACAGCGGCGGAAGAACGTAGGAAAACTTTCGGCGTTTGGCATTTACCACTGTTTCCACCACGTAGCACGGCGCACAATTAAATGAAAATGTCAGCCAGCTGACAGTGGCGAATAAATTTCACGATACGCGCCAATTGCCACAATTTCGCTAATGAAGTGTTTTGTCGAGCTGCCACTTTGTCTTGGACTTAAGGCAAGTTAACCCTGAGACATGGCTATCTCTTTCACTCTCTCTCTATCTATTGCTATCTGTCTCTTTCCATGTGCAATTTGCATTTAAATTTATATGCATATAGCGTTATAATATATGAGTGCTTGGGGCAGCTACTTGCAGTGTGGTTGTTGCTGCTGCTTGTCTTGTCTCGGCTCGGCAATAAATTCTGCATCTGCATCTGCAGCAAGTTGATCCTGAGCGCCACGTCAGCTAGGGGAATCATAAAGTGAATGCACAAGAAAGGAAAAAGGCACTGCTTATTCAAATATTTTCACTATTGTTATTAAAAGCAGCAACGGGTTGCAAGTTCTTTGGCAAATAAAAGCGTCGGAACAAAGCGGAAATGTGAAAGAGCCCGAACGGATAGCGAGGGCATATGCAGTTTATATCATAGTCTAACCTTGGTACTCTAGAATAGCGCTTAAAGCTTTAAGCTTGAACATGAAAAATGAATGCACGCTATGTTCATACGCACTAATCATAAATAGAGTAGAAAGCTGTTTAAAGTTTCGCCATGCAGCTTTTATATGCTTTTAAAGCTCTGTGACTAATTGGTTTTCCAAAGATTGCTGGAATTGCAAAAAACAAGGAATAAATTACTAAGCTGCTGAGCTGTTGCAGTCGCAATGCTTTGACATTTTCCATTTTATAATCGATATAGGTTAGGAGCTTTGCTCGACCCCTCCCCCTTTGGCATAAAACTGCTTCCACTTGCCGTTCCTGCTGCTGCTGTTGTTTGCCGAGATTCCTGTTCTATTTTGTGATTTTTTTTTGTCACGCCGCTGGCACATTTTTAATTTGTACACCATGTTGCAAGTCAACTTGTTTACGGCACAAGGCAGCCATGTACGTTATGCGATACGTGTGTGCGAGTGTGTGTGTGTGTGTGTACGGTATGCGACGTCGAGTGCTTTCGACTGGATTCTTTCTTCTCTATGCATATTCTATGCAAACAAGCAGCACGACAGAATTGTTGCCGTTTAAACTCAATTGCATCGCTCTGTCTGTGGCATGGGCGCGCACTGCAAGGCTGAGTAACTGCGCGGAGGGACACGGGAGGGGCGTTCAAAGAGGGGGCGGCTGAAGTCGCGCAGCACAAATAGCTGAAGACGTGGTCGCTTTTCCTTTTGCTTCGCTTGTTGCTGCCCGAAGCGTTCTTCTTGTTGCGTGTCCAACCAAAGTAGAGTAAAACTTTTCTCCATTCAGCGTTGTTGCTGCCGTTGCTGCTGTTGGTGTTGTTGTTCTTGTGAAGCTTGTTCATCGGCTGCTTCCTTTCATTCTTCTGCCTGTCCGTGTTCTTGTGCTTGTTCTTATTCTTGTTTGGTTGTTCTGCTGCTGCCTCCGTTGCCTTGGCTCCGTTTCCTGTACGAGCTGAAATCAATTGTGTTTGTTTATTAATGCAGCCAGTGCGTATACGTAATATTGCAGATTTAATAGTAAATTAATTGGGTTTGCCGCCGCACTGCCACTGCCACAGCTAAAAGCTCAAATTAATTTGCTGTAAAGTGTTTTGCTTGTCCCAAAACATTCTAACACACACGCACACACACCCACACCCACAGAGAGAGAGAGAGACAACCAGACACCTCGGTATTTAATAGACTGTGGCAGGCGAGCACTCAAGTTGCCGTAACTAAAAAAGGCGTCTGTGTGTGTAAGAGTAAGAGTGTGTGTGTAACTCAAGTGTGCAGTCGGCTGCAAATGCCCCAAAGTGCCACGCAGCGCCATAGCCAGACAGTCGCAGTTGCGACGTGCCGCGTATTACGTATACGCAGTGTGGTAGCATTCGCTTTTGAATGCACTGAAAATTCCGTCTGCAGGTGTTTTTATTATTATTATTATCGTTGTTGTTGCTTTTATTGTTGTCTCTAATACTATTTAGCTGCTTGGCAAAGTATTTATTCTTATTTTGTCTAGACCGGAATCGCATTTCCGGCACGCAAACTTAGCCAGACAAACTTTATTGCATTGCATGTCTGGCTGTGTGTAATAAGAGGGGAGCAGGGAGGGAGAGAGGCTCACTGGTTTCACACGCAAAGTCACAGTAACATTTATGAGCAAATTAGGCGAAATTTATGGAAATTAAGTTAAACATGAGTCACGCCCCAAAAAGTATGCTACAAAAATATTTGACATTCAGAGAGGGAAAGATAGAGAGAGAGAGCGATAGAGGAAGAGAGTGAGAAATGACTATAGCTATTTATTATTATTATCGTTTGTTTATTCGGCTTGTGTGTGTTCTGTGGGCTATGGCCAGCGCCTCTGCCTGCAGCCTAATTGATTTTCCTCTCTGCGTGTGTGTGTTTGTGTGTGTGCGTATCTGTCTCTTTGTCAGCGCTGCAATATCAAATTACATTTAAGGACTGGCAATTTTCGGTTGCTCAAAGCTAATTAAAACAACAGCAAAGTCATCAAAGCAAATTGGCCAAGTGACAATAATGGCCCGCTCCATGTTGATCAATTTTCATTAGCAAGCTGCGTCCTACCCCTCTTTTTGCTGCAAAGCAAAGTCAAAGCAAATTTCAAAAATCTCAACTTCTGCTGCTCTCCGGTTACGGCCAGACAATGGGGTGGCGAAAAAAAGCCAGAAAAAATGAAAATAGAGAAAGTTGTGTTCGCTCATTAGCTGCGCTAAGCGACAAAGCCAGCCACCGTGCCACGCCCACAGCCCACAGCCCACAGCCCATAGAATGCGCCCACTTAGCAAGCTGTATTAAATTTATATCAAGCTTAACTTTGACTTTGCCTCATTTTGCCACGTTTTGCCTCGTTTTGGCTCGTTTTACCTCGCTTTGCTTTGCTTTCGTTCTTTGCTTTTTGAATTTTTAGCTTGAAGTGCGCTAAAATGCTATCAGCTGATGGCACCCAGAAAAAAAGTAACAAACAGACGACAAACTCACGCAGATTGCGAGGGAGGAGTAGGTGGTGGGGCAAGGGTACGCGGCATGCCGTATAATGTTTCAGGTGGAGCAGCTAAGATGGCGCTACTTAAAAAAGTTTTCCGCTGCCAGGCGGCTGTCTCGTAAAATTCGCATGTTTATGGCAGTCGCTATGCCAGCAACCCTTTCGCGTGGCAGAGAGCACAGCAGGGTATCCCCTTCCCTCTACCCCCCACACATCCAGAGAGACACCCACTCGCGACAGAGTGTGTGTTACATGGGGCAAATTTGGCTGGCTTCCTGAATTTGACGGCAAGTTTTGGAGAGGGGCCGAGTGGGTATGCGCAAGTAAATGTTAGTGAGTGTGTGTTTGTGTGTGTGTGCGTGCGTGCGTGTGTCTGTACGTTGATAGGTTTTAGTAGGCTGCCAAGTGACGCCCATTCGGCAAACTCGAAGCCATACATCATCTGTGCCACATAACTGAAATTCCAAGAGCTTCCCCGCTTTCTTCTCTCCCACTAATTTGAAATTTTCAACTTGTAATTTACTCAACTTGGCGCTCGGCGCATTGTTAATTAGCAACTTCTCGTGGCGTAGGGGGCAAATTGCGAGGAAACCTCATTTATTATGCATATATAGTTCCACAAGGCGCCGCATTTCAAATTCAAATTCAAATTCGGAAGTTCAGATTGTAATTTATAAGTAACACGCACGGCGTGCACTATAAAACATTAATTAGTTCCGCAAGTGTCGCGGTAAATTCACTTCAAATGCTGCCAAATTCCTTGAACAAAAACAACAACAAAAACCACAGTCAAAACAACAACCTCAACAACAACTTACTGCACCTGCGAATTCCGCATAGGCACCTCAACGTTTTCACACCTGGCTGCAGGTGAATTTCTTAGCCAGCGGGTAGGGTATTAAGTGGGTCAGTTGGGGGGTGCGCTGTGAGAAGAAAGTTGAATTTGAGATAAATTTGATTAAATTTTAATTTGATTTTTGAAATTTATAAACTTAAATGCTTATAATATTTTAGAAATAATTAAGATATATTTCAATAATATACAAATCATATTAATTTCTTTTTTTAACCATTTTTCTGGAAATAAAATATTTTAGTCTATATTAAATAAAAATACTAAGAATGTAAAACAAATTTAGAATATAATAAATACATATTTATTATTTTTTTTTTTATATTTAAAAGAAAAAATATACTGGTCACTTTTATTTATCGTTTGCCAGCCAAAATTCCTAAGCTAATATTTATCTAAAGTGCTGCTCTTTGCCAGGTCAAGCTTGAAAAATGATCTTTTATTTTATATTTTATATTATGCAAAGAAACAGGGAGAGAGGGAGAAAAAGAGAGAAGAGAGAGAGAGACGCAGAGTAATAAACCAGATTAATTGCTGCGATTTGTCGTCATCTCGTTAAAGTTGCCTTCCTTTCCACAGCATGTTAGGGTATTTGCTGCTCGTTGCTCGTAGTTTCTCGCAGCGTTTTTAATTCCTGACGGCAGCGTGTGAAAATTTAATAATTTCGCGCTGTTGACGTTGGCTTTGCGATGCGTTGAGTCGCGTCGCGTCGCTGGGTTTGTTTTATGAGTATTTTTTGTTTCAGGCTTGACGTAGCATGAAAAGAGTTCGCATTTAGCTTGGGCACATGCTTGTTGGCTACCAATCGCGCACTAGCTGCAGCTGCCTCAGACCAAGGCACACATAATAACAACAGCAACAACAATAGTGGTGGTAAAAACAGTAGCAGCAACAACAATAGCAAAGAGAGCGCCGGCTTGTCTGGTGCGCGTCTCGACTATGCATTTTTCATAGAGCGCTGCGCGTTCAAGCTGAAATTTTAATTAAACATGTTAACACTGCAATTAAAAGAGAGCTTAACGAAGCTGCTAGTGGTTGTGGTGAGGGTAGGTGTGTGGGGTAGGGAAGGGGTGAGCTTCTCCTCTTTTCGTGCAGCTCAACTGAACCGCATTTTGCATATTCAAAGGGCACAACGTGACGTATGGGTAATATGGGAAAGTGTAGAGCACCAACCCACCCACACACACACATGCGACCCTTATGCAAAGCTTGATATCGTATGTAATTGAACACCTCATGCAACCGAATTCGCCTGTGAACCAGCTGGCAAGCCTTGGACTGGAGCTCCCCCCCTCCAACCCCCCGCAAATGCGGCTGTTATCTGCTGTTAATTAGCTGAAACGTTAGCTAAATACGCATCGCATTTCGCATTTGCGAGCTGCGAGTTGCCCAAATCGAAATTCATTAAATTTTCAACATGACTCAGTTGCATTCAGGCAGTAGATTGCCCCATTCACATACACATTCATTCACATTCACTCACATTCACACTTATATTCCCTGTGTGGCATTTAGTTGGCTGCTGTTGAGGGTGCTCGATGAGCTTGTTATCTGATTAGGCTACATTTCCCCTTTTTTTGGACAATGCCAAAGGGGTGAACAGAGCAACATGAAATGGACAAGCTTAATGAAACGATACGATACGACGAAATGGAGGAGGAGGGACATGAGCACGAGGTGGAGCTGGCAAAAATATTGCAAGTTTCATTTTTAGCACGAACTGAAGAGTTTTGTTTTTCAACGTGGTCATTTTCACATGCACAACACAAAATGAAATTAAAAACTGTTCCTCCTCTGTCCGTTGGTCTGTCCGTTGTGTCCGTGTGTCCGCTGTGTACTATCTGCCGCTATGCTGTCGTCATAAATTTGTGAGCGAGCGAGAATATACGGGCAAACAGGACATTTTTTAAGGCTCTATAAAAGCGAAATGGTCGCAGGAAATACTCATTAAAAAAGAAAAGAAATAAGAAACTAAACTCATCAACGAGAGCAGAAAAATAAGAACTTATTTTAGCCGAGTTCAGTTTATGGTTTCATATATTTTGGTATATAAATTAAGTGCGAGCGGGTTGAGTAGATAATTAAAAAGTCTCAAATTGCTTTTATTTTCGAACATATGTAAGAATATAAACTTTGGCATGTCTATGCAAGGTATGTGCCAGGCGAGCATGCAGTTTGACAGCAGCTCTGCGTTCTTGTTTAATTAAGCCAAAAGGCAGCATTAAAACTGTCAGCAGCTGTGACAGAATTTTGCTACTGCAAACTGACAGCGGGGCGTATGCGTGATGCTTGTGTTGTTCCCAAAAGAGTTGCCTATTTTCGAGCGCTGATTTAATTTATGATTTACGAACATGTGCATGTACAGTACGTGTGCATGTGTGTGTGCTTTACTCAATTGCTAACTTGGTCTCTCTTTAATTCTACTCCACAGGCCGCGCAACAGCGATGCACCGATGATAATTGAATAGAGGCATTAATTGCACTGCGGTCTGTTTGCCATTCAAATAGGCAGTGACAGACACACACACACACCCACATCAAGAGAGGAAGAGGGAAATAGCTATAGCATAGAGGGAGCCACATAATTAAGTGACTCGCCACGATGCAAACCAAGTGCAGTCTGCTGTGGCTTATCACACTGTTGCTGCTGCAGCTGGCCACGCACATCTCGGGTTACCTGATAATTGTGCACGAGGATACGCCTCCGGGCGCCGTCATCTTTAATGCTTCCGTGTACAAGCTGGGCTCGGAGCGTCATTACAAAATCAATGCGCACAAGTCTGCGAACTTTGTGCATCATCTAGTCGCGGTCAGCCACAAGGATGGCCAGATACAGTTGAAGAAGTCGCTTCAGTGCGACGGCATCTACTATCCCAATCTGTTCACGTTCTATGTGGACTCTACATCGAATCGCCTGAGATCGATTGACTACTATAGCCTGCCTGTGCGCATCTTTATTTCGGGGCACAACTGCAACGAAGATCGCCGCATCGAGCAGGAGCTGCATCATCTGCATCATTTCGAGGAGGAGGATAACACGGGCTACTCGAAGCGACGGCGTCGCGATGCTCAGCAGATGCTAGCGATGTTAGATGGCAACCAGTTGGAGCAGGCATACAGCCAGAACAGCACAGACTTCCGACCGGGGGATCTCATTTTCGGGAATAGCTTCGACAACGAGATGCGGCATCGTATACTTAGTCGAAAGCGTCGTGCCATCTCAACAGATCCGCTGCAGCTGCAGCCAGCACTGCACAGACGCATCTCGGATGCCAAGCAGTGGATTTCGGAGACCTACGCCTCGTATGCCATACACACGACAGACAAATGGAATCAGATCTGCCTACGCAAGTCGCAGTTTATCAACAACTTAAACGCCTTTCTGCCCAAGTCCGTGTGCCAATACTGTAAGGTGAATTTTCTGGACGTCAACGATGAACGCTTTGCCATTGAGCACCAGAATCGAGATCTGGTCGCGAGCCGCGATGTCTGCATCCACGAGTCCATGTGGAAGGTCAGCATCACGTTTAACATACGCTGCAATCGCAACGACATTGTCGACTCGGATCATCGACTAAAGATCGTCTATCATCACCAGGAGTTCAATGACACGGACATAGCAAAGCGTGTGCGGCGCGAGCTGCGAAATCAGTCGCCTTATTTCGAGCAGGCACTGTATGTGGCCTCCGTGCTGGAGGAGCAGCCTGCAGGAGCTGCAGTTACCACGGTGCGTGCACGCGATCCAGAGGATTCCCCTGTGGTCTACTCTATGGTGTCCCTGCTCGACTCACGCTCGCAGTCGCTGTTTAAGGTAGACTCACGCACTGGAGTAGTGACCACGTCAGCTAACTTGGATCGAGAGCTCATGGACGTGCATTACTTTCGTGTCGTGGCCACCGATGACAGCTTTCCGCCGCGCAGTGGCACCACCACGTTGCAGGTGAATGTGCTCGATTGCAACGATCACAGTCCCACCTTCGAGGCAGAGCAGTTCGAGGCGAGCATACGGGAGGGAGCGACAGTGGGCTCCACTGTGATAACACTGCGTGCCACAGATCAGGACATTGGCAAGAACGCGGAGATCGAGTACGGCATCGAGGCCGTAACAGGTAGGAGTAACAACGACCGCTCCCCCCTGGCAGCTTAACCAACCAAACCGTTTCTTCCTCCCTCTTTTCTTTAGACGGTGCTGGCAGTACACAGGATCAGGAGATGCCGATTTTCCGCATTGATTCCCGTTCGGGTGTCATCTCGACGAGAAGCAGCCTGGATCGTGAGACCTCAGACAGTTATCATCTGCTTGTCACGGCCTCGGACATGGCTTCGGCACAAAGCGAACGCAAGACGGCTACGGCGAGTGTGTTGGTGAAGATACTCGATGACAACGACAACTATCCGCAGTTCAGTGAACGCACCTACACCGTGCAGGTGCCCGAGGATCAGTGGGGTGATGACAACAATGTGGCACACATCAGGGCAACAGATGCGGATCAAGGAAATAATGCGGCCATACGATACGCCATCATTGGAGGCAATACACAGTCGCAGTTCTCCATTGATTCGATGAGTGGCGATGTAAGTCTAGTGAAGCCTCTGGACTACGAGAGTGTGCGGAGCTATCGACTGGTTATACGCGCCCAGGATGGGGGTAGTCCGTCGCGGAGTAACACCACCCAACTGCTCGTCAATGTTATCGATGCCAATGACAACGCGCCACGATTCTACACTTCACAGTTCCAGGAGAGCGTGCTGGAGAACGTGCCCGTGGGATACAACATCATTCGCGTCCAGGCCTACGATTCGGATGAGGGTGCCAATGCGGAGATCAGCTACAGCATCTCCGAGCGAGATGACAATTTTCCACTGGCTGTCGATGCACGCACGGGCTGGGTGCAAACCATCAAGCCATTGGACAGGGAAGAGCAGAGTCGCTTTGCCTTTCAGGTGATTGCCAAGGATGGTGGAGTGCCACCCAAGTCGGCCAGCTCCTCAGTGGTTATCACAGTGCAGGATGTAAATGACAACGATCCCACGTTTAATCCCAAGTACTACGAAGCGAATGTGGGTGAGGATCAGCCACCGGGTACGCCAGTTACAACGGTAACAGCCACCGATCCCGATGAGGATTCAAGACTGCATTACGAGATCAGCACGGGCAATACACGTGGACGCTTTGCCATCACCTCACAGAATGGACGTGGCCTTATAACCATTGCTCAACCCCTGGACTACAAGCAGGAAAAGCGATTCCTGCTCACCGTGACAGCGACTGACTCCGGTGGCAGATCAGACACAGCAACAGTGCACATCAACATCACCGATGCAAACAACTTTGCACCTATCTTCGAGAATGCTCCTTACAGTGCCAGCGTGTTCGAGGATGCGCCAGTTGGCACCACTGTGCTGGTGGTGTCAGCAACTGACAGCGATGTGGGCATCAATGCACAGATCACCTACTCTTTAAACGAGGAGAGCATCAATGGATTGACTAGCCCCGATCCGTTCACAATCAATCCACAGACGGGAGCAATTGTGACGAGTGCACCACTAGATAGAGAAACCACCAGCGGGTATCTGCTCACTGTGACGGCCAAGGATGGAGGCAATCCCTCTCTAAGCGATACAACCGATGTGGAGATCAGCGTGACTGATGTGAATGACAATGCGCCAGCCTTTAAGAACCCACTGTATCAGTCCTCCATACTGGAGGATGCACTGGTGGGCACCTCGGTCATACAGGTCTCGGCAAGCGATCCCGATATCGGACTCAATGGACGCATTAAGTATCTGCTTAGTGATCGTGACGTGGAGGATGGGTCGTTTGTCATTGATCCCACCTCGGGCACGATACGCACCAACAAGGGTTTGGATCGCGAGAGCGTTGCTGTCTACCACCTGACAGCTATAGCTGTGGATAAGGGCTCTCCACCCCTGTCCAGCACTGTGGAGGTGCAGATACGCCTGGAGGATGTCAACGATTCGCCACCGACTTTCGCCTCCGACAAAATCACTTTGTATGTGCCCGAGAACTCCCCAGTTGGTTCGGTTGTGGGGGAGATACACGCACACGATCCCGACGAGGGTGTCAATGCGGTGGTACATTACTCCATCATTGGTGGAGATGACTCAAACTCCTTTTCACTGGTCACACGGCCAGGATCGGAGCGTGCTCAACTGTTAACAATGACGGAACTGGACTATGAATCTTCCCGCAAGCGATTCGAGTTGGTGGTGCGTGCTGCGAGTCCTCCTCTGCGAAATGATGCACACATCGAAATTCTCGTGACAGATGTGAATGATAATGCACCCGAGTTACGTGACTTTCAAGTCATCTTTAACAATTTCCGTGATCACTTTCCCAGTGGCGAGATCGGACGGATTCCTGCCTTCGATGCGGATGTCAGTGACAAGTTGAACTATCGCATTCTTTCGGGCAACAATGCGAATTTGCTGAAACTAAATAGCAGCTCTGGTGGGTTGATACTCAGTCCGCAGCTAAACACCAATGTTCCTAAGTTTGCCACCATGGAGGTGTCTGTGTCAGATGGGATCAATGAGGCCAAGGCCATTATGCAACTATCTGTGAGATTGATTACCGAGGACATGTTATTCAACTCGGTTACGGTTCGACTAAATGAAATGACCGAGGAGGCCTTTCTCTCGCCTCTGCTGAACTTCTTTCTCGATGGGTTGGCTGCGATTATACCCTGTCCCAAGGAGAGCATCTTCATCTTTAGCATACAAGACGACACGGATGTGACATCACGTATACTCAACGTGAGCTTCTCGGCTAAGCGACCGGATGTATCGCATGAGGAATATTACACACCGCAGTATCTGCAGGAACGTGTTTACCTCAATCGAGCGATCCTAGCACGCTTGGCCACCGTAGAGGTGCTGCCCTTCGACGACAATCTCTGCGTGCGTGAGCCCTGCCTCAACTTCGAGGAGTGTCTGACAGTATTGAAGTTTGGCAATGCCTCCGAGTTTATTCACAGCGACACGGTGCTCTTCAGACCCATCTACCCCGTAAATACGTTCGCCTGTTCATGTCCCGAGGGCTTTACGGGCAGTAAGGAGCACTACCTGTGCGACACTGAGGTGGATCTCTGCTACTCGGATCCCTGTCAAAACGGCGGTACCTGCATGCGTCGCGAGGGTGGATACACCTGCGTCTGCTCAGACTCGCATACGGGAGCAAACTGCGAAACGAATATTAGCAAGCTGCGTGCCTGCATGTCGGATGCCTGTGAGGGAGGCTTGTCTTGCATGAACAACTACCTGAGCTCTCAGCCACCTCCATATACCGCTACTTGTGAGCTTCGCTCACGTTCTTTCTCACGCAACTCCTTCCTGACCTTCGAGAGTCTCAAGCAGCGACATCGCTTCAATCTCAAACTGCGCTTTGCTACGGTGCAGGACAACGGGTTGTTGCTCTATAATGGACGCTACAATGAGCTACATGACTTCATCGCTCTGGAGCTGCTCGACGGGCACGTGAGCTTCTCCTTCTCGTTGGGTGATCACAGCGAACGTGTGTCACTGGTGCAACCGACAAAAATCTCCGATGGAAAGTGGCATGAGGTGGAAATCGTCTACTTCAATCGAACTGTTACCCTTGTGTTGGACAAGTGCGATACGGCAATCGCCCTCTCTGGGCAGTTGGGAGCCCCATGGAATTGTGCCAATCAGACCACGTTGCGCCTGGACAAGCGATGTGCCCTGCTCACCGAGACCTGCCATCGTTTCTTGGATCTCACTGGACCTCTTCAGTTGGGCGGTTTACCCCGCATTCCCGCTCACTTTCCCGTTGCTAATCGCGACTTTGTCGGTTGCATTTCGGATCTGCGCATCGATGAGCGTTACGTGGATCTGAACTCGTATGTGGCTGACAATGGAACCATCTCGGGTTGTCCACAAAAGTCACCGCTCTGCAGTTCGGAGCCTTGCTTCAATGGGGGAACTTGCCGCGAGGGCTGGGGTACCTATACGTGCGAATGCCTTGAGGGTTATGCCGGCAACAACTGTCAGGATAATATACCCGCTCCATGGCGCTTCTCTGGCGATGGCAGCCTGAGCTTCAACCCGCTGTTGCGTCCCATTCAGTTGCCCTGGCTGACGTCTTTCTCGCTGCGCACACGGCAGGAGGATGCATTCCTCATGCAGATTCAGATTGGGCAGAACAGTTCGGTGGTGATCTGCCTTAAGCATGGAATACTCTACTACATCTACGACAATGAACCGATGTACCTGGCAGGTGCTTACCTCTCCGACGGCATATGGCATCGCGTGGAGGTCAAGTGGCAACAGGGATCGGAAATTCAATTCTCCGTGGACTATGGACAACGCACAGGTTCCGTGCCCATGTCGCAGAAAGTGCAGGGTCTCTATGTGGGCAAGATTGTGATGGGCAGTGTGGACGGTACCATTGGAACAGTGCAGGATGCGGTACCCTTCGAGGGTTGTTTGCAAGATGTGCGCATTGGGGCGAGTCAAGCGGTTCTATCGCGTCCCACAATACGAGAGAATGTCGAGGATGGCTGCGAGTCGCGTGCCCAGTGCCCCGCAAGTTGCCCGTCTCACTCGAGCTGCTCCAGCAGCTGGGATCACGCCACCTGCGAGTGCAGTGCCGGCTATGTGGGCGAGGATTGTGCACCCATTTGCACCGTGCAACCATGCGCAGCGGGCATCTGCCGGGCCAATGTCAGTCTGGAGCGTGGCTACAGCTGCGAGTGCAACAGCAGCTATCAGCACGGGGATTACTGCGAACGCACCCGGCAACAGCCCTGCCCCGGTGGCTGGTGGGGCGAACGCGTGTGCGGGCCCTGCAAGTGTAACATAGTCCAGGGCTACCACCCGGACTGCAACAAGACGACGGGACAGTGCTACTGCAAGACAAACCACTACCAGCCGCCCAATGAGACCGCGTGCCTGGCCTGCGATTGCTACAGCATTGGCAGTTTCAACAGCGCCTGCAACCGCTTGACGGGTCAGTGCGAGTGTCGCGAGGGTGTCATAGGCAGACGCTGCGACTCCTGCTCAAATCCCTATGCGGAGGTTACGCTTAATGGCTGCGAAGTAGTCTACGATGCGTGTCCGCGTTCCTTTGCCGCCGGAATTTGGTGGCCCCGCACTCCGCTGGGCAGCATAACCGTGGAGAACTGTCCCATGCCGGCGCGAGGCAAAGGGCAACGTAGCTGCGACAGTCAGACGGGTAGCTGGAGCAGCCCCGACATGTATAACTGCACATCGGAACCGTTTGTCGAGCTGCGGCGTCAGTTGTCGCAGCTAGAGAAGCTCGAGCTGGAGCTCAACTCGTTTGTGGCCATCAAAATGGCCCAGCAACTGCAGCACGCTTGCGAAACTGTAGATCGCAGTGCAGTGAGTAAACCTCCCGTGCCCAAGCACAACAGAAGATACAAAATGGAGTCGTCATTTCTGGTCAACGCTGGCGCTGGAGCTGTGTGGTCACATGAGCTGGATATGGATTACCTGTCGGATGAGTTAAAGTTCTCACACGATCGACTTTATGGGGCCGATCTACTTGTCACTGAGGGCATACTGCAGGAGCTAATCAACTACGAGTTAATGCAGAACGGTCTCAACTTGACGCATAGCCAGGACAAGTACTTCATCAAGAATCTGGTGGATGCAGCAAGCGTCATTCTCGATCGCAAATACGATGCAGAGTGGAAGCGTGCCACAGAGCTCATTCAACGTGGACCCGATGATCTTGTGGATGCGTTTAATAAGTACATGGTCGTTCTGGCCCGCTCCCAGCACGATACCTACACGAATCCCTTCGAGATTGTGCAGCGCAATATGGTACTGGGACTGGACATTGTCACCACGGAGTCGCTCTTTGGCTACGAGCCGGAGCAGCTCAGTGAGTACCACCGCACGAAGTATCTCAAGCCAAATGCCTTCACCACGGAGAGTGTCGTGCTGCCGGATACGAGTGGCTTTTTGCAGCACTCGGCTAAACAGAAACCCGTCATCAGCTTCCCCAAGTACAACAATTACATTCTGGACAAGCACAAGTTCGACAAACATACCAAGGTGCTGGTGCCTCTGGAGATGTTGGGCATAACCCCGCCGGAAAGCGATGAGGTTACCCAGGGTAGTCGGGGAAACGATTATCGCGCCATTGTGGCCTATGCGCAGTACAAGGATGTGGGCCAGCTGCTGCCGGATCTGTACGATGAGACAATCACGCGTCGCTGGGGCGTCGATGTGGAGCTGGCCACACCCATTTTGTCACTGCAGATCCTCGTGCCATCGGCAGAGCGTGAGCAGCCACGTTTTGAGATTCCATCAAGGAAGATCTCTTCAATCTCAGGAGGATCTACGTTCTCGGCTACTTCCACTGGCAACACAGAGCAACAGTTCGTTGAAGTCTTCGATGTACCCAAGGCACCGAGCAGCAGCAGCGAGCAGCAGATCGAGGACATTCGCATCACGGCACACGAGATTCCACCGCCAACGACATCGGCAGATCAGTCAGGGGGGGAGGCGAGTAGCAACGAGGAGGGGCACGAGATGGACGCACACGATGTTGACCCTCACATACGTCTTAATCTCGATGACATTGAGTTCCATGGCAATTCGGGCGAGGACTCACCCGAGCAGCTAAACCCGAACTACGAGGGCAGCCCAACAGTGGAGAGCAACGAGCAGCCCAAGGGGGAGAACGATGCCATCTATCGCGATCGCCGCCTGGTCAAGCGTCAGGTGGAGGTGATCTTCCCCTCGGAGCAGCTGCAGAAACCACAGCACATGGTTTATCGCTCGCTGGGATCGCCGCATCTCTCGCAGCCGATCAAGCTGCAAATGTGGCTCGATATGGATGCGATTCGCTTCGGACCTCGCTCGAATCCGCAGTGCGTGCGCTGGAACTCGTTCACCAATCAATGGACCCGCCTAGGCTGTCAAACGGAGATACCCGACTTCGATGGCGACTTTGCGCAGGTCTTCTCCACGCAACAGCCGCTGCTTATCAACTGCAGCTGCACGCACATCTCCAACTATGCAGTCATTGTAGACATTATCGACCCGGAGGACATACCAGAACCCTCGTTGCTCGTCCAGATTACCTCCTATTCTGCCTTCATGGTCTCGCTGCCACTGCTACTGGGAGTGCTGCTTGCTCTCGCACTGCTGCGTGGCCAACAGACCAACTCAAACACCATCCACCAGAACATTGTACTCTGCGTCTTCTGTGCCGAGCTGCTCTTCTTTGTCGGCATGCAGTCCCGTCGGCATCTGCTCGAGAACGAGTTCCCCTGCAAGCTTATTGCCATCTGCCTGCACTACTTCTGGCTGGCGGCATTTGCTTGGACCACCGTGGACTGTGTGCATCTCTATCGCATGCTCACTGAGATGCGCGACATCAATCACGGCCCCATGGGCTTTTACTTTGCCATGGGCTACGGTGCGCCGGCTGTGGTCGTCGGACTCTCCGTGGGCGTACGCGCTCATGAGTACGGCAACAGCTTGTTGTGAGTATAACTAAAAAACCTTTCTGTAGCTTTTGTTACTTGTTCTAGCTAACCCACTCTCTCTCTCTCTCTCTCTCTTTCTCTTGCAGCTGTTGGTTATCGGTCTATGAACCCGTGGTGTGGTGGCTTGTGGGTCCCATAGCGGGCATGTCGGTGGTGAATCTGCTCATTCTCTTCGTCTCGGTGAAGGCGGCCTTTACGCTCAAGGATCACGTGCTGGGCTTCGGCAATTTGCGCACCCTGCTCTGGCTATCTGTGGTATCACTGCCCCTCATGGGCGTCATGTGGGTGCTGGCCGTGCTTGCCGCCTCGGAGCATTCGCAGCTGCTGAGTCTGCTGCTATCTGGGGTAGTGCTGCTACATGCGCTATTCTGCCTGATCGGCTACTGCATCATCAATAAGCGCGTGCGGGAGAATCTACAACGCACCTGCCTGCGTTGCATGGGCCGCAAGGTGCCGCTGTTGGACTCATCCATGGTGGTCAGCAACAGTTCGCACAATGTGAATGGCGCAGCGAGGCCGAGCAACTTCCTGGCAGGCAACTACGACACGACGCGACGCAACATTGGCATCAGTGCCTCCAGCACCACCTCGCGCAGCACAGCCAAGACCAGCTCGAGTCCATATAGCGATGGTCAGCTGCGTCAGACATCGACCTCCACTTCGAACTACAACTCCGCCAGCGATGCACCCAGTTTTCTGCGCGGCTTTGAATCCTCCACAACCGGACGCAGTCGGGGCGAGGAGAAGCAACGTCGCCAGCGCAAAGATTCCGATTCGGGCTCCGAGACAGATGGACGCTCACTGGAGCTGGCCTCCAGTCACTCCAGCGACGACGACGAGAGTCGCACGGCGCGTTCGTCGGGCACACATCGCAGCACCGCAGTTAGTGCAGTCACACCTGCCTACCTGCCCAACATCACGGAGCATGTGCAGGCCACCACGCCGCCGGAGCTGAATGTGGTGCAAAGCCCACAGCTCTTTCCGAGCGTCAACAAACCCGTCTACGCACCTCGCTGGTCCTCACAACTGCCCGACGCGTATCTGCAGTCGCCACCGAACATAGGCCGCTGGTCCCAGGACACGGGTTCCGACAATGAGCACGTAGTGCATGGCCAGAAGATGACCATATCGCCTAATCCGCTGCCCAATCCTGATCTCACCGACACCAGCTATCTGCAGCAGCATCACAACAAGATCAACATGACGCCATCGATACTGGAGAACATACGGGATGCGCGCGATGGCTATGAGGACAGTCTGTACGGGCGGCGCAACGAGTATCCGGATAAGTATGGATCCTACAAGCCGCCCAGTCACTATGGCAGCGAGAAGGACTATCCGGGCGGAGGTGGTGGGGGAGCAGGTGGTGCAAGTGGCTCACAGACCATTGGTCATCTGCGCAGCTTCCATCCGGATGCAGCCTACCTGAGCGACAACATCTACGACAAGCAACGCACACTAGGCAGCGGCTACCTGGGCGCCAAGTCAGAGTCCCCGTATCTGTCCAAGGATCGCATTACGCCGGATATTTACGGCTCTCGCGATGGCCACTACAGCCTCAAGCGGCAGCCCACCTATGCCACCGACTCACTGCACTCGGTGCACTCCCTGCTGAAGAACGACTACCAGCAGCAGCAACAGCAGCTGACAGCGGCACAGCAGCAACAGCAGCACCAGGCAGATCGTCTGTCCGAGGGATCGGATAAGAATGGCTATCACTTTCCCTACACCGCTGAGGAGGATCATCTGCAGCAGCAGGCACGCAAGCTAAGCTCCAGTTCGCAGCTGCACGGCTCACAGCAGTTGCATATGATGCATCCGCATGCGGCGCTAGTGAATGACATCAACAATCCGGGGCTGCTGGCGCGGCACACGCTCAACGGGCTGGGAGTGAGCGGTGCCGTTGGCGGCGGCGGTGGCAGCTCACGTCACAGTTCACGTGCCTCCTCACCGCCCTCAAACATGGTGGCGCCCATGCAGCCGCTGGGTCCGTTGGCCAGCATCACGGACACTGAGTAAGTAGAGAGAAGTGTCGGGTTAACAAACCCGACCGCCACCTTCTCCCAGACAACAAAGCACCCCACAGTGGTCACTCGCAGAGAGCAGAAACGAACAGACGCACACACGGATCGTAAGACATGGCTCAATGGCTTTATGGCAGATGCCCCCTTCTGCCTGTTACGCACATTCCGACAACCGCAATTTACCATGTATTTTTTTTTAAATCCATGGTCTACATAATTACTAAGATTATCCAATTTAAAAGGATATATATGCCATGTTACATAATTTCTGGAAAAATTTCGCTGTTCTCTGTGCGACCACTGTGCGTGTTCTTAGGGTTTTCCTTTCGTTTACGTTTTTATTTGTTGCTTCTTGGATTCGGTTTGGTTTGGTTTTTCGTTTCTTTTGTGTTGTTTTGTTTAACCTCTCGGTGTATCCTTGTTACAAGTTCTCCTTTGTGGCTCCTGGTAGTCGGAGCTCGTAACTCGTAGCTCGTAACTCCTAATTAGCCAGCAAAACGCTTTTGTACTCGATGTACTACTCCAAACCAATTTCAGTTCCTGTTCCTCAGCCAATTCAATTTCATTTGCCCAACGTATCGTACACGTTCTCGTACCCATATTCATATTCATACTCGTACTCGTACTCATATTCGTGTTCTTTTCGTTTTGTTTAATTTAATGTTTGAGATTTCATTGCGTCGTTTTTTTTTATTCGTTGTGCTTTGAATCCGTTTTAATCTTCGCTCTTTTGTTTCTAATTTTCCTTTTCTTTTTTTTTTGCTTTACCACATACAAAACCATAAAGAACAAAAACAAACTCAGAAACATAAAAAACTCTTTTTACCAAAAAAAAAAAAACGTATTCCTCATTTTCTTTTCCTCTCTTCCCCGTCTTCCCCACCGTTCGGCTCCCACTCGGCTCCCATGCGTTATGCAAACAACAATGAAAACCACAAACAATGCATATGAATATGATATGAAACTAACAATTTTGATGCACACACAAACGAAAACACTCACACACACCCACACACACATTCGAAAACACATGTGATTGAAACTTTCAGCTGGTCCTGGGAACGTTTGAAGCAAATCTAATTTGACTATCTTTCACTTTTATTCTCCTTTCTCTCTTTAACTTTCCCGCTTCCTGTCTCTCTCTGTGTAAACTGCTTTGCGCTTTGTTAATATCAACAACAACAACAACAACTACATCAACTGGTACAACACAACACTAACTATACCGACACATTCACACACACACTCACTCACACACACACACACACCCATGCCAATGCACGCAATGCAAAACAATGGCGGCCTTTGCGATTTACTTAACCAAAAACAAATCAAAACAATAAACAACAATAACAATGACAACAACAACTCACTGACAAATCGCTACAACAACAACTACAACTACAAACAACAATCAACTCAATTCAACAGCTCCGAGGTAAACCACATCGAAATGCATTTTCCATATTTTCCAACTGTCATCGTATCAAAGAGTTCGCATCACATTGTATACTTTTGCTTTCCTTTTTTCTCATTTCTTTTGCGTTTGCTTTTTGAGTTACCGTTACGTAGTTTGAGTGTAAATAATAAAAAAACATTTTGCTTAATTATCAATTGATTGCACCGAAAGAAAACAATTTTTCTTTCATAGATATAAGTGTAAATAAATCGTAAATTGATTAATTAAATTGACTTGATTTTCTTTGTCCTTATTTAATTAATAAAGGCAAATTACGTTTTTGTTGTTGTTATACTTTATAAATTAATTATTATTTATTTGATTAACGTATCAATAATTTAATTAAAATTCAATAATTAATTCAATTCAGCACGAATCAATTGGTGATTAACCGCAGCAAAAAGCTTTTTTCCCAACATTTTTATTTAATTAGCCTTTCAAATTGTTATTTTTTCACATTACATAAAAACATTGTTCGAATTAAAATATAACTCAAATTCAGTTTCAATTGAACTAATAAAAACATTTTAATTTTTTGTTGTTTCCCGCTCGTTTATCAACTCAATTGAATGTAAATAAAATAAACGGTTTTCGTTCAGTTTAGACAAATTAAATATTTGTTTTGATTTCGTTTGGAATTGTTTTTCTACTGTTTTCATAATTCGAATGTATTTTTGTAATGTTTGTTTAAGTAAGTTTGGCATAAATCATTCAGAATCATATTCAATTCATTTGATTGCAACAACCAATAAACAATATCAACAACAACAACAAAAACTACTACTACAGCAATAACAACAACACAACCAAAAACTATGTAAACATTTCCACAGTTCGACATTATTTGGCTGCATCGCAGGCAACAGAGGCAACATTATCCTTGGTCGCTAACAATATGGTATCCGGATATGTACATACAACCCCCACTCACATATACCCACACACTCAAATATATAATTCGAATTCCCGCACAAGTCTAATCAAATGACACCGAAAGAAATTTAAATAAATCATAGCTAGACTTGGGTTAGACTAGGCGTATACTTAATATACGAGCTACCGATGATATACGAAGCTACAGATAACTTACATAAATCTCTTTTTCCCTCGCCCCCTTACCTTATCCATTATCAATTATCACACAGTAAACGTAATCCTCTAGATCTAACACTATCTACAGGCACCCGAAACCCAAATCGAAATTACTTTCTAAAAACATCTATTATTATAGAAGCTCCCCCCTTTAGGCAAAGCTTGATAATTTGATTTATGATACCAAAAATGCCGCTCTAATATTAGGTGCCATAGGCCCGACAACATTCAGTTAAAATGTCCCGCTATTATTATGATTTATGGCATTATCGAACAGCTGAGCGCAATTAATTTAACATGAGTGCAGATTTATTGCTGAACTCGTATAGATGAGTCCTTATACACACACACCCACTCGTACACTCGGCATACTAAACATATTTGTAATAATTTCAAAAACAAAACTGCACCCACACACACACATACTGACACACACTCACACACTTACCCTAACACAGACACGATTTGGTTTCTAATTTTGCTGTTATCAAATTGCGCTAGTAGAGAAATCATTTTAAAACATAATCAAAATCATTTTGCATGCTTTGACACTGAATAATTTATAAATATTTGTCTATAATTCGCACACACACACATGCATAAATTGTTTATAGCTCACGTGCAACAAAGAGAGTAAATAGCATGCAGATTATGATTAAAAATTGAAAAAGAAGCAATCAAAGCATTTTCCCGACTAACATTCTTGATTGTCTCTCTCTCTCTCTCTCGACCAAACAGGCGGAATATTGATGATGATGAGACCACAGTGTGACGACTGACTGCGAAGCGACAACAACAGCAACAGCAGCAGCAACAACTGAAGCAATTGCAACAACTGCAACAGCTGAAGCAGCAGCAACAGAAGCAGCGGCAGTTGCAACAGGCGAATCATTTTGCAACCATTCGACGCAAGCCGCATTTCAAAAGGCAGACAAATGTTTAAATTAATCCTCGTTGCAAGCTTCACATTTAAATTACAATTTAAATAAGTTATTATTGGCAAGCGAAACAGACAGACACCGATACACACAGCTACAAACCCTGTACATACCGCAAGAAGAAAAGGAAGATATGCAACTACGAAACAGTATACAGACATCTTTATAAATGCCACATGCATTCGATTATACAAATATATACGTACACAATATACATATATATATACATATATTTTAATATTTAATTAATTTAAAAACGCATTTAAATTGAAACTGTGTAATGTAACGCATAACGGTTATAAAGCATCATACTTATATATACTATATTTATAGATCATGTAGCTCATAACTCTTGCATTTACTTAGCTCTACATATGGTATTTTTGTATTGTAATAAAACTCAGACTGATTTAAAGCATTTTTTGGGTACACACTTATGACATATTATAAATTAAGCATTGCATAAGAGAGCTCAACATATAAACGGACACACACAGACACACTGAAATACTGTCGAGGGTATCTAAAAGTGTGTAAATGTATTTAACTTTATGTGTATTTGCTTTGCCCAAGTTTCTGTCTGACGAGTAAGCTTAGCTTAGATATTGATACTAGAGAATGTTAGGTTATGTCTGATTGGAATGGAAGAATCTCATGAGCCACAAGCAACCTGTTTGCATACTATGATTTATACAGGGTAACTGCTTCTTATGCGGCTACACAACTAGTTCATTTCACTGCCAAACATTGAAAACAACACAAAAACAAAAAGACAAACACAATCGTGTGCCTCATCGCAAAACATACGAAACGAGCTTATTATGCCAAATTAGTTGAAGTTCTACAAACCAAGCGAAATTCCAAATGATTTGCGAGCATTTCCATTTTGCCATTTTAGTTGAAGGTTGGAGTACAGTTTAATTAATGCATAAAACATTAGATATACGCTGTCAGACAAACAAATGCGAAATTGTACAATAATTAAAAGTGTACAAATTCGAGTGCGAAGCGCATAAATAAAACAAACGAAACGAACGCACCATGATCAAAACCTATTTAGAGGGATATGCAGTACGCTAGCTAACATGGACAGGCACACACACCCACACAATCACACATTACATCACACATACATTTACACATACACTCTAAACATATCCATCAGTATATGTCTATGTTAAAGGGAATACTCGAAACATATGGAATACAAGTTTAGCTAAAACACTTTTGTGTGCCTCCCTCATTTGCAACTCAAAGCGACAAAATACTCTATTCAAAATTATGCAGACACAGAAACAACAAAACCAACATTGTATTGGAGATATTGGATAGGAAAGATAACGTAAATCTAAACCAAAATATGAAAGAAAGACTACCTTCGGCTCGCCGAATGTTTCATATCCTTGCAGATACTCTTAATATAAAACCGTTTAAAGATAGCAAAAGTTTCATAGCGATATTTAAATTAATATAAAAATTCGGCCGATAGGTTATATACGATACGATATATTGGTCCAATTTTCATAAAGTTTGCACAGCCATTAAAGGATATACTTTGACATATATCAGGAAGGTTTCATAGCGATATCTTGACATGAAAATGAAAAATGACGAAAATCGGTCGACAGGTTCTATAGCAGCTATACGAGATATCAGTCCGATCAGGCTTGTTCCGACCTATTTACAGCGTGCAGCAATAAGAGACATGTATACCAAGTTTCATCAAGATTGTTTTAAAACTGAGAGACTAGTTTGCGTTGCAACAGACAGACGGACAGACAGACGGACGGACATCGCTAGTTTGACTTCCCTGCTGATGGTGTCTAAGAATATATACATTTTATAGAGTCAGAGATGTCTCCTAAGGTGCGTTACAAACATCTGGCCAAAACTAATGTAACCTCTGCAAGGGTATGATGAACAAAGTTAAGCTGCTTACATAAAATAAATAATAAACCACATCTAAGTGGAGGTCAAAAGCGATGAGGGAGCAGGAGAACCTTAGGGTAGATCAGATACAATAAAAAGGAATAAATCAAATTCACTTCTCTCTCGCTCCCCCATCGCCGTTTGAGATTGCAAAAACCATTACCGATATTTATGTGAATTGATATATTTAAATGTATTGTAAATGAATAATTCAAGTATTTCGATGGACAAATACATACGTATGTATATAAAACATACGAAGATATAAATAAAATCTGTAAATTATATTTCAGAAATGCAAAATAATAGTTGTTTTCTTATTTGAAGATCTCTCCAGGTGCTCTACCATAATTCCAGGCATAATTAGGTATAAAGTATAATCCTTGATCCCAAATACCCAGAAAAGAGAATTCCACACTTAGTTTGCTCAGTTTTTCTCATATTTTGAATTTTTACGTTTATTCACGTCAAATAATTTCGTATTATGCATTATTATTGTTATTTCTTTCTATTATTATTGCAATTATTTTTGTTGTTGTTGTTATATGCTTCCTTGCTTGCACCAAAGTACAAGAATAAATATTTGTTTCTTTAGTTTCTAAGTTGGAATAAACTCAGTAGATTATCTGTGTTTACATATATGATCAATTAATAGATTTCTGGAATATGTGTGTCTGCGCTAAGTATTTATATATGTATTTAAAAACCGTCGTTGGATAAATAATCTATATGTTCTGTATACATTTGCTAATCGGGTTATTATTATTATTACTATATATGTTATTATTATTATTTCTTTCTCAATATAACGAAATAATTTATTTAGCTTGAGTACACACAGCTATAAATAATGCTTATTGAAGGGGTACCCCTTAACAGGATACCTCTTGCCCATTATTTATTTAAATGACAACAATGTAGCGCAAATTCAGTAAACAGTTATCAGTATCAGTTTTAAATAGTATATGTGTTTTAACAATGTTTTGCTTGGGTTACTTGCTGACTATAGGCAAATCCGCATACAATACGTGTCAATACAATAATCGTATTAATTCATGTATACATGTAGTATATATATATAATGCATATACATAAGGTATATCATGCAAGTGTTGTGATTATATTACAAACAGTTCAAATGCCAATTCGGAAAAGTCGCGTCGTCTCTATAAGGCATTTTCCTCTAATACTCCGATACTGAACTTCCTTTGCAAACAAATGCGATTAAAGATATAATTCTTTTGCAATGCGTGTCGTTGTGCACTTTGCGTGGCTTTTCATTTAGGGCTGGGGTTGGGGTTGTGGGGTCGCGGCGCGGGGTTTGGTATTTATAATACAGCGATATGCCTTTAATAAATTTCAAGTGAAACTCTGCAAAAAGTTCTATATTTTTCAGCGTCTTGTTAGGCTATACAAAGCTCTCTTTGTGTTGTATACATACATAAACATGTATAAACATGTAATAATAATATATCTCAAAGTCAGCTGGCAATAACATAGTTCGTCTGTTTTGTCGAGATGGCAGCGCAAGAATTTCTCAATTACTCAATTTGATATTTTGATAGTTTTATTGATGGAAAACACAAAGCGACAGCAGAAAATGTATTATTACTTAGGTAGGCGGGGAGCGATAGTTGAGAAAGAAAAATCTCGGCTAAAGTGCATATCAAAATTGAAGCTTAGTCAGTGTTCAGTGTGGTAAATTAAATGCACCGATTTGTCATTGTTTTGTTGCACTGTGCAGTCCCGCACGGTGGGTCAATTGTTGTGTAAATTGTCAATTGTTTATCAGCTGCCTGGGGTGTAAGCAAACTTTGTGCGTTAAACAAAGGCTCGATAGAGTCGACTCGCCAGTGGAATTTTCCAAGTATTCTCAGTCTACCAATAATCTCAACGCATCAGTCGACGCAAAATTATAGAGATATAGTAGATAATGAAATTAGTAAACAAACGAACTGTTTCTTTTTACATGGATTTCGAATGAATTGCCATAGAGTTAGCCAAAATGTCGTTTGGTTAGTTCGCTTTTCACATAGTTTGTGTATATGTTTAAATATTAATGTATATATTATATATGTATATTTACTTTATTTATAATACGCAACACATTCAAATTTCCATTTCACTACATAAATACATACATACATAATAATTATTATAATAATCATAATAATGACTTTCGACTAGAACCTCAATCAGGGGTCAAACAAAAACCATGTTCTGCCTGTCTGTGTGTGCGAGAGTGTGTGTTTGTGTGTCTGTATCCGGTTGTGTGTGGATGTGTACAACAACTACAAAGGTTAGACAATAATAGATAGTACAATAATTATGTTTAATTTCACCAATTCGCTAGCTTTGTGCGTTTCACATTCATTTTTCCCAATGTTTTGCTCTGCTTTTCTCTTTTTTGTGAGGGGAGGGAAACCTTTCCCTATAACTGTAAACTTGCTGCTAGCGTATTTACAATAAAAAAAAACAGATTTCGCTTAGCTAAAATCGTTGAGAATCAATTTCGAAATACTGATCAGAGTGGTGAGGGTAGGGGAGGGGTTTAGGGGTAGAGGAAGAAGAATGAAGTCGTGGAGAGAAATAGCACAAAATGTGCATGTTTAATTAGTGCCCAACTCAATGCAACAGCATTCAAGCACTTATACATCAGTTATTGTAATCGTTATCATTATCATAATTGTTATCTTTAGCAATTTACACACAACACATTGACAAATTAGCAATTGCCGAAAGCACACTGAAGAAACAAACATCTGCTGCGACACCGATAGGTTTTCGTTTTGGTTTTTCAAGGTTTAATCGCTCGCTCTCTGTTCTCTCGGCCTTTTTTAGCATGGAGCGACAATTTAAATAAATTACAAATACAATATATGTATATGGATATATATAATCGAAGTACTATATACGGGTATTACTTATGTCTTTTCTGTTGCTATAACTTCGCATTTATCCAATATTCCATTCGATCAAATGCTCTCTAAAGTCGACTAACTTCAAATTGTAACTCTTGTCTCGAGTTGAGTGTGTCTCTCACTGCGTGTTTGTGATAGTGTATGTGTGTTTGTTTGTCTGTGTGTGTGTGCTGTATATGGGCTAGTTAGTTGTCTATAACATTCCGCTCTAACAATTACAATTGGCATTGGGCGTGCCCTGCGGCTGATCCGTCAATCGTTGTCCCTTCTGTGAGCCTCCCACTAACGTTGGATCGGCGTCCAGACTTTCGGACATCTTGTCGCAGATGATGTCCACCAAGCGCTCGAAAACAGCCTGTAAGATGGGAGCATATAAATCGATCCATTGTTACATTGAATTTGTTTGCCAACTAACCTTAACATTCACGTTCTCCTTGGCCGATGTCTCGAAGAATTCAACGCCCAACTGATCGGCCAGCTGACGGCCACGCTCGAAGCTGATCACACGCTGGTCCTCCATGTCACATTTGTTGCCTACCAGTATGACCTGAGCGTTGTCCCACGAATACGTTTTGATTTGTGTCACCCTGTCGAAGCGAGAATAATTGAGTTAATCACACAAAGCGACCACCAGATGTCTGCACCCACTCCCCCAGCATCTGCTTACCAATCCTGCACAGAGTTGAAGCTGTCCTCGTTGGTGACATCATACATCAGAATGAAACCCATGGCGCCGCGGTAGTAGGCTGTGGTAATGGTGCGGTAACGCTCCTGCCCAGCCGTATCCTGTGTAGAGAGAAGTGAATGGCGAGGGGTCAGTCAGAGGAGTGGATAGGGAGGGCAGCGAGAGGCTGCCTGCCACATCATGTCCATGAAATGTGTGCATAAAACGCAAACGCAATTAGTGCTGCCCACACATACAACACACACACACACACACACACATAGACACACATTGCTGTGGTTGTGTGCGGACACTTCTGAGTGCGCTCACCTGTGAAACTTGTTGCCCGACAGAGCGACAGCAGAGAACGTTGCCTGACATTGATGCCAAAATAGACCCAGCCCAGCAATCAATATTGTGTGCCTGAGTGTGTCTTTGTGTGTGTGTGTGCTCATTTGCTTGTCTGCTTACTATGACAACTTGTCTCAGTGCCAAATTGCATGCAAATGGCCTGCGGCGCAAGGAACTGCGGCAGCCCATAAAAGTATGCTACATTTTTTGGAACGCACATTTGCGTTGCGTATACGTGACGGGGTGGACGCACTGACCGCCTTGACTTACCCAGATCTGCAGCTTGACCCGCTTGTCATGCCGAAAGACCGTCTTGACCTTAAAGTCAATGCCCACGGTCGAGACGAAGGCCGATGTGAAGCTGTCGTCCGCGTATCGGAAGAGGAAACTCGTCTTGCCCACGCTTGAGTTGCCGATGATGAGCAGCTTGAACATGTAGTCAAAGTTCTGATCGGCCGCATCCTTCTGCCACTTGGGATCTCCACCGCCAGCCATAGTTGTGTACTGCAGAGAGAGAGAGAGAGAGAGAGAGAGAGAGAGAGGGAGAGTAAGTGAAGTTTTTTGGGCATCAGCTTAGCCTGGCAATTTCGAGGGGATTTTTTTCGGGTTCGTTGGGTAGTGTCATTTACTCGCAACAATACCTAAACACTAGTACTTAGAAATTGCTCGAAATCAGTTTGAAAAATAGTAAAACATTCAAAATCGGGCTCTATTGAAATTACGAACACTGCGAATACGAGTTATAGTTCGCGTTTTAAGTTTATCTGTTTTGCTCTTTGTACTTTTGCAATATGTTCGACACTGCCTTGGCAATGCTGGTGAGTTGGCTGCTCCAATTGCTGTGCCTGGTGCTGCGACAGGCCTGGCAGCATCCCCTGTTCGCTACAGGGCTCTGCTTGCTGGCGGGATTCTTTACCCATGCGGATGAGCAGATGCGCCTCGAACTGATGCAGCAGCTGCGCATGCGTTGGCAGCGAGTTACATCTCAAGTTTCATTGTTGACTGGCGGCAAGCTACGCACTTTCGGCGGCACATCCTCCTTTGACTACGGCCTGTCCCAGGGACCACATACCTGGGCCCAGTCGGGCAGCAACCAGAGCCCGGTGAACATCGATGAGCAGTTGGTGCAGCGTCTGGCCATACACGAGCTGCTCAACTGGAATCACTACGACGAGCTGCCGCTGAGCATTGTGCTCGAGAACACAGGGCAGACGCTGCTGCTGCGCGCCGAGTTCCGCAGTAATGTGCCCACCATTAGCGGAGCTGATCTGCTGGCTAGCTACACTTTTGTCGAGCTGAGCTTCCACTGGGGCTGGTCCAATAGCGAGGGATCCGAGCACACGCTTAACAATCGCAAGTATCCGCTGGAGGTGCAGGTACTGCATCGCACCGGGGCAGCAGTGCCGCGTAAATGTACCAGTAGCTATGATCTGCTAATGATTGCATACATCTTTGAGCTGTCTGCCCATAATCCCTATCTGGATCCACTTATGCAGAACCTCAAGCTGGTGCAACAGCCCGGCAAACGTGTGCGCATCGCTCCGTTTCCGCTCTCCTATTTGGTCTATCCCTTTCGCAGCGGTTTCTACAGCTATGGCGGCTCGCTGACCACCCCGCCTTGCTACCAGGGCATCGAGTGGTTCATCTTCCCCGAGTCGCTGGCCATCAGTGACTTCCAGTTGCGTCACTTCCGGCAGCTGCTCAGTGGCGATGGCTTCACGCCCATCTCGCGCAACTCTCGTCCCGTGCAGCTTCTGGGAAATCGCGTCATTAACCTCAATTACTTCTGCCCCTACGATGCGGGGCAGTTGGAGCGCTTTCAGCTTGAGGTTCTACAACAGCAAGAGCAGCAAAAGCAGCAGTCACAGGAGCAGGACCAACTGGAGAAGGAGACCGAGGAGGAGTCGCAGCAGCAGCCGACTCCGACCGATTCGGTGCCGTTTCAGCCCAACATCACGGCAATATCAAGCAATATCATCGACCCCGAGGAAGTGGGTCAGCTAGTGGAGACACTAGACTCGACCACCACCATCACCACCAACTTGTCCACTAGCGTGTGCACCACTGTGCTGCCCCAGAAACTGGCCTCGTGCTGCCCCAATTCGATCGTCTTCTTCAGCTCAGGCAACAGCAGCAAGAACAACAGCAGCAACAACAACAGCAGCAACAACAACAGCAGCAACAACAACAGCAGCAACACCGACAGCAACGGCAGCGATGCCAGCAGCCAGCAGGACAAGTGCAATGTCAGCGGACCGTTCCAGTTGAACCCGGCCGAGAATATGATGATACAGCACTTCAACAACGAGGTGGGCAACTGCGGTATCGGGGATAACCTCAATGTGGGCAACCGTATCGCGTTGATTGAATAGAAGAGAAGAGAAATGAACAAAATAAAATAGAATAGAATAGAATAGATGAAAAATCAGAATGGCGATTGATAGTTTATTGTGTTTTTGCCTAACCCCCACGCCCCCTCCCTGCCAAACACGTTTAACGATAACCGATAGCCGATTAACGATTACTCGCCATACCCTGTGAGAAGTGCACGAGCAGCTGGGGCGATTGTGCAGTATTTGAATTTTGCGCGTGTGTGTTAAACCTTAGTTTGAGTTTGTATATTTTATAAATTAATAAAGAAAGCCCCAAAACAGCCAAGTTCCCTAAAATGGATTGGGCAGAGGCAGAGCGAGGATCGAAGTAGAAAACCGGCGCACTTTCGCTGCCCTCGGCCAGCTGACGGCCCTGTCATCCGCTTCCTGTCAATATTTTTCCAATTTCCGCCGTCAAGTTATTCATATTTCCTTGTGGTTTCCACATTGAGGGCACTCCACGCGCTAGTTTCATCCTTGCTTAATATGACTGTCACGTCAAGCAGAAATTTCAAAGGCAATCAGTTTCAGCTCGGCCTTGAAAACTTTCAGAGGCAAGAGCGGCATGGTGTGGCAGGGAGGGGGTGGCAGAGAGGGGGCGCTCTTTGCTATTTTAGCTTTGCAAAAGTCGAGAATGACATTTTTTTATGCACGCTGCGTACACAACATTGTGTCGATAATTTGTATATATAGGCAACTATAAAAACCCCACCCCCTCCCCTTAAAAACTGCGCAGCTGTAGCTGCAAACTTGGCCGATTCACGCGTCATCCTCAAGGCCCCTGGCAAATGGAAGAGGCAACGCAGGCTGTGGCTGTGGCTCCTGGTGCTGCTGCTACTTCTGCTTCTGCTGCTGCTGCTGCTGTTGTAAGGCTCTTGAGGCGCACTGAGACAAGCAGCTGGCAGCGACATGCACAGACAGGCATGAACAAGTAAATAGGCACGCGCTGTTATCAGAGCTGAATGCGAGCGTGTTTTTATCTTCAGCCTTGCCAGAGCTGGAATTATCGATTTTCTGCTTGAGGGTTGACTCCCACCCGCACTGAGTGTACTTCTCTGCTTGTGTGTGAGTGTATGGGTGTGTGGGTGTGTGTGGTCGGGTACTCTTGTTGTTGTTGCCGCTGTAGATGCTCTTTCATGTTTCTAATTTCGAGGCAGTTTCCCCCCTCATTAAGCATCAGTTTGCCATTCGCGTTTGACAGCGGCCTAACCTGTGGGCTGCTTTAATTATTGATAACGAGCCGAGCCGCGCATCAAATATCACTAACAGTTATCTGTGTGAGTGTATGTGTGAGTGTATGTGTGTGTATGTGCGTGTGTGTGAGTGTGGCTTGCGTGTATTTGCTCAATCGCCTATGCCCAAAAGTTATCAATTTCTTCGATCAAAATTTCTGCCTTTCACAAGTTTTATCGGCCATTTACACAACAATTCAATATGCTGTCAGATTCTGTGGGCTTAACAACTTTGTGTACGTGTGTCTGCGTGTATGTGTGTGTGTGTGTGTGCCAACTTTAGGCAGGAATAAAGTTAAAACTTTGTACAATGGAAACACATTCAACGAGAACTTTACTAGCAAATTTCAATAGCGGCCCTTAGAGAAGTACGATAACATTTTTTGGCAGGGATTAATCGATGAGCTTTACGACAAACGAAGTGGAAAGGTTGTGGAAAATTTACAATTGCTCCAAAATAAACCAAATGAATGAGGCAACACGAGGAAATTCGAGAGTTGAACGTAGATTTGGAAAAGCTTCGCAATGTTTGCATTGAAATTTGAGAGCGATAAGTAATCGCACTAAACTTATCGATTACAAAATCTCAATGATATATCTATGCTATGTAAACAGTTTAAACAGTTGTAGTTAAATGAAGACTCTCTAGGAGGAGGCGAGCTATCACTGCTGAAAGTTTTCCATCAACCGATGACACCTCGCACACTTTGCGTACTGTTTTTTGTTGTTCGGTTGTGGTTGTTTGTGCCGGATGAGGTGGTGGCCAGGTGGCAAGTGCTAGGGCACAGTGCACAGGTGTGAAGCCACAACAATGAAATAATCATTTACTGTGTGTGCATTTGGCATTGACAACTTTCACTGTCGTTGTCCAGCGCAGAAAAACGATTTATCAAAAAAGTCGAACAAAAAGCAAGCAGAGCTGTTGTTGTTGCTGCTGCTGCTGTTGACGTGCCCAGAGGCAGCTAACGAGGCAGCAAATGCAGTGCACACTAGCACACTCATACAGAGACACACAGTCATACACATTCGTTGCATACATGACGTACTATGCGGCGTATACTTATTGTTATGGGCAATGCAAATGCACTTACTGTGACTTAGTCTTGAGAGGTTGTTACGCTTGTTACGGCTGTTACGATTGTAACGTCTGTTTGTTGTTGCGTGCGGTGTTGCGCGTAGGTGTGTGTGTGTGTTCGCCTCAAGCTGGGATTCCGCCTGAAGGCAGCAGATCCTGGGTAATTCCTTAAGTGCTGCGGCTGCTCCTTGTGACCAACTGCGGCTCTTGTTTTTGTTAACGTATGCGGGCTTCTCTCCGACTTTCTATGTGTCTGTGTGTGTGTGTATGTTGGTGTAAGTTCCGTGTTTGTGTGTGGGTGTAAGCTCTTTTCTGTTATTTTTCACACATATACACAAATCGATAATGTGACTCTGCGTTACTTTTTTCGCTCGCTTTTCGCTTCGCTCGTTATTTGTTTTATTTGATTCGCTTTAGTTGATTTTCTTTTCTCTTTCTTGTTTTCTCTTCCCGTTTGCACTAGCTGTTTGCTTATCGGTTCTATGCTGTCGCGAAGTTTAGCCTTGGCACTGCCTGGACAAGGGTATCTGGCTGCCTGCTGTTAGCTGTTAGCCGTTTGCTGCCTGCTGCTGCCTGTCTGCGCCTGCTGCTGTTGCGAATTTACGCCTCTTGTTTACGATTATTCAATCAATTATTCAGTTTAACGCGCGTTCGTCTCGCCCGGAGTCGCAGTTTATTAAATTATTCATGCACTGCCCTGGCGGCTCTGGCAAGTTCGTTATGCTTTGCGATTTTCTCAACAGTTTTTCACCTGCTTCTACGCTTTCTTCACGCAATCGTCTTCACTGAGAATTTTCTTTAGCTGCCACTCTGTCGCTGTGTACACGTCTTCGTCGTCTTTTACAGGACCACAAATGAGGCACAAAATTTTCCTGCAGCTGCGTATGTGTACGACCAACCGTGAGTACTTTCCTCTGTTTGAGTTTGTGTGTGTGTGTGTGGGTGTGTGTGTACGTGTTACTTGCGGCGAATTGTATGACGCGGCGAATATAAGCGTTTTGTATACGTTTCCATCATTTAAAACTGTTTCAAATCGGGCAGCAGCTGCTCTGCTTCTTCATTCTCCAGCGGTGAAAATCGATGAGCAAAGCTCTGCAGCGAAAAACGCCACGGAGCTTTCCATTCATGCGGCGCAATTGCGCAGTGCGCACACGCCATGCGCGTTAGCCAACACTGGCAGTGCGTGTCAATAAATCGATAACAGGAATTAGGCGCGAGATTCGACTTATTACCTAGCTTATCGCACTTCAATTTATGTTTCCAAATGGAATTGATTTATTGCACAGCGTGCAATATAAAACCAAAGCCTCTTTGGGTCAAAGATTGCACAATAAAAAAGTTTAATTATAAACAAATTAACAATGAAAACACCTCTACAATCTCTCTACAATTTACTGTTGCTCGCGAGCAGATCGCGCACCACTTGCACCGCGTACTTGGCTGTGCCTGGCGCTGTGGTGACGCCGTAGCCGCCGTGTCCATAGTTGTGCACAATACGTAGGCGGCGACCCTGGCCGTTGGTCAGCAGTTCTGGCTCTACACGCACCACCGAACGATGTGGCCGCAGTCCAACGCATTCGCGCACAACCTCTGCCTTCTTCAGACTGGGCAACAGGTTGTAGCAGCGCTCCTTGATGGCCATGCTGTCGTACTTGCACCACTCCGTGTTGTAGCTATCGAACTGCCGGCAGCCGCCAAGGGTGACAGTCTCGAAGCCGGGCAGCACATAGGTATCGTAGTCGCCATAGAAAGCCGTCTTGATCCAGGGCGCCCGCACTTTCAATACTTGGCCGCGAATTGGCACCAGATGCTGATCGTTGCACAACTCCTTGGCACCCATCCCGGTGCAGTTGAGTAACACGTCAAAGTGCTGCGGCACATCGAAAAAGTTGCTCACATGCTGACGCACTACCTGGCCACCATTTCCTAGAAATCTGTCAAAAAAATAGAATCGATTACCGAATGAATACAGAGTTGGTACCTAACACTTACTTTTTGGTCGCGTAGGGCAAAAAGAGTCGACTCTCCGTCAGGCAGGTGGTGAAGAACGACCCATACTTCCAGCCACCTTCGCAAAGCTTCAGCTCCTCCTCTGTGGCGCGTCGGTAGACAGGCAACAACTGCTCTATAAAATGATTCTACAGCGAGAAAGAAACCCCCTCTCAATGTTGTTAACTGCGATAAAAATGAATTAGATTAGCTGATAAGCTTACCCGCACGATCGAGGGTGAGGAGCGTGAGAATATATAGCCGGAGAGCTGGCACACGCCTGCCAATGCCGATTCTGTGGAGCGACGCAGCTCGTCCCAGTAGTTGAATGCATCGGTCATCCACTGCCTGCAACCAAATCATGAATATGCTCTGTATATTTTAAATCAATGTGAATAGTTTAGGTAAACATACTGCGTAATTTGCTGAGTGGGGCCCATGAAGCTGGTGCCCGGTCGAAAGATGCCAGCAGCCACATAACTCACGGTGTCCTCATTGAAGCGATCTGCAAGAATGGACACCTGTGCCGTAGGGAACTGCTGCTGCAGCTCCAGAGCGGTCGTAAGACCAATAATTCCACTGCCCAAAACTCCGAAATGCATTTTTCAATCTGTTGCTGTGCGTCTCGGTGAGGTTAACTTCTTACTGATTTGCACAGCAGTGCACTATGAGTATATAAGGCAGCTGATGGATGCTTATCAGCAGCAAATTATCAATTAAGGCACGAGCTGATATCAGGCTACACTTAACGCTGCCGCTAATTCTGGCCGCCATTGTACACCAGCCACAATTCCAATCAGGTTAACACAACACAAGTTTTGAATCTTAAGTCAACCGAAAGCAGCACACGCAGCATTTAAATTGCATTTACTTGGGTTTTTTGTTTTTATTACATTGACAGTGTTTTTAATAAAAACAAACCTTTATTTATTTGTATATGTTAAACAGCTGATTTGGTTTTATCTGGTCACCCTAATTTGCACCAAAAGTCTGAAATACCACAATAATCCGAGCCGCTCTTATCGATACAAAATGTAAGTTAACATTTAATCGGTTTTGTTAATTTTTAAATAACTCCAATTGCATATTTTTGCATTTAAAACTTTTGAAAAACAAATTATTATTCTGATAATTACAGGGAAATAAATAAACATTTTTGATTAAATTTTGTATATTAACAGCGGTCCAGAACTGTTGTTTTAATTGAACAACAATCGGCAGCTTATCGATTGTATCGTAAAAAATACCAATGAAATACAACACATTGACTTCGGCATCAGTGCTGCCAGCTTTTCAAAAACAAAAAAGCAGCTTTTATCAAAAATAGCCCAAAATAGCCGAAGTATTATTAATTAATATAAAATACTTTTAAAACAACCTTGTTTTGGGATAACGAGATTTAGTTTTTATTTTAAATTTTGAATTCGAGACGTCTAACTCAGAAAGGGCAATTTAGGAAATTTTGAATAGCTTAGAAGACCAAATAATTATCAATAATAAACTATTCCCCCGTCTGTCTCACTCCCTTAATTAGACCCTGAAGTAGGCAATGAAATATATATTGTAAGTTTAAAAAAAATGTACTCACGGGGTAACGAATTTAAAGCTGCCGATAGGTCGATAGTTGTGTGAGCGGAACAGCTGTTTGCAAGCTGTCCCCAGAATTTTCTGGCGCAGCATTCTTCAAGTCAATTGCAAATCAACGTTTCGGGAAAAATAAATGTAAAAATACAAATAGACTTTCCGCTGCCCGCTGTTTTAAATGTTGTCCCGCTTAGTAATTTAAAAAAAGCCAGTTTTAACGGGAAAAAACTAACCTGGCAACACTGGTTGGCTCACGTCACAGTTGTAAGAAAAACATTTTGGGCATATTTGATATATATTTGATTATAGTTGACCATGTAATAACATTTACTAATTTTCATTTGTTATTCCAAATTGTGCACCGCAACAAATTGATTGTAAAGCATCAGCAAACAACTAACGCCCCTACGTCCTCCACTGCCCAGTGTACGTGCTGCATCGAAGTGGAAGTGGAAGTCGGCGTAGAACGAGCAAAGTGCAACTGCCAGCAGGTCCCGGGACCATGTCATCAATGTCGCCCAGTGAGGTAAGTCCTGCTCCTCCCGGAGCTGCCACAGCGGCAGCAGCACCAACGGCTGCCACAACAGCGGAATAACTCAACAGCTCGTGGGGATTACTAAGCGTGCTTTAAAACAGTTGTACAAATATTTGTTGTCATACACTGTCGATGTCGCCGTCGCTGCTGCTGCTGCTGCTGCTGCTGACGCCAGCAACGAGGCGTCATGTGTGATGTACGGGAATAACAAAGGTTCAACGTCATCTTATCGTTACCACAACTCGCACAGATGCGCGGATGCCTTATCAGCTGCTGCCCAGTTTTACCTGAATAATCCCACAGTTATATAACACTTAAAGGCGCTCCTTTGTGCCTCGCCTCGCGTATCGCGCATCGCTTTCACCTTTTCATCTCTCGCCTGCAATTGCAACGGTTGTGGAAGGTCTTGACAATTATCGACCCGCTTTTGTTTATGCAAGCACTTGCGGTGCAGCACAACGGTCGCCTGTCTATCTTTTTGTTCGCCACTTTGTTTATATCAGCGATATCCGACTGCATCGCTTTTTGTTTACGTCGTGTAAACAAGCCTTGAGCCGACAGCGCCATCTATCGATCCTGTGCTGCAACGCAATGCGCCCCATCTGACCCACCTGCACCTGCTCTTATATTAGCCAGTGCTGCCCAATTAGCCGCCTTACTCAGCACGAAAAGTTCGACGAGTACGCGCAGTGCATATTGCCATCGTGTTCTTTTTTAATGTTTTTGTTTATTTCACCGCCGTCGATTTTATTCAGTTGTTGCTGAAACACGGTTTCGCACGCGTCGAGTTGAATTCGCTTCGTTCCGGCAAACAGAAACTGAAACTCGCCGTATTTGCATAAAGGTTTACACGATTTACATACAGTGTGAACAAAGCCGAGCCTTCATTATCGATTTAATTATCGGTTTAATTATCGGCTAGCCGATCACTTATTCCCAGCGTATTTTGGGCAGTCCGTTAATTGCTTTTGGCACACGCTCTGCCAATCAGTGACTAGGCTTGTTTTGGTTTTTTTGCCGCCTTTTTTTCACACATCTTCGAAAATTCAAAATAGTTTTGGTTTTTTTTTAGCTCTTGGCACGCGTTCAAATTATAAATTGGCCAGGGCAGAAACTGTCTACTTTTAAAGCATTTTGTTCATCAGAAATAATAATGAATAATTTCTATATGGCTTGCCAAAAGCAGCTTGGTTTTTTTAACAAGCAGACATATGTACATACATATATCAATATATTTGTGTACTCTGTATATACGCGTGTCTCTACTTGTTTGCATGCTGATATCCCAAGAGAACCAGTTTCCATATTTGATATGCAAGCTCTGTCGTTATATAGGCAATTTTGGCATCGATTTCTGCGTCGTTTCGAAATCAGAACTTTATACAGGTTTCCATTTCGCCCCGGCGACCCTCTCTCTCTCTCTCTCTCTCTCTCTCTTTTACCTTCTTTATCAACCCGCCCACTTAACGCAGCCTTGTGCTTCTGTCTAGTATTCAAATTTTGATTCATTGTGCGGTTTTTGTTGTTGATCTATTCGGCTCCCAGCATGACATTTGCTTGCAAAAACAAAGAGATATCGTCCAATATGTATGTAGGCATACGATATCATAAAAGGCGGCGCTTCCTTATCGATAAGCAAGTCAAACAATGTCACAGCTTAAAAGTCACAATACAACAAATGCAGAAGTTCTTTTCAGCGTCAGCTTCATCTCTGTTTTCCCGCTTATCTGAAACGTTAATAGTCCCACCTGGCATTATATACTATATATATATATATAATATGCTATAATAACTACAGATAAGCCGATTTGTTTGTATTTAATTTATTCGCCTGCGCAATTGAATTTCTGTTGAGAAAGCATTAAAACAATCTCGTTATCATTTCTCGCATGTCCAGCGGCCTAACCTGTCTATAATATGTATATTTATGGATACCTACAGTAGATCGTAGCGTTGCTTTACTGTACGCCTGACAAGCGCACTTTATCAAGAAAATGCAAATTAATCATTATAATAAAAGAGCGTCGTTGGAATTGCTGCCAATTGCTGGGATTCCGACACGGTCCATGGAAAATTGTCGTTTATTATTATTGAATTTAATCTCAACTGAATTGTTGTCGTCCGGCACACTTTTCTCTCTCTCCCCCTTCCTCTCTTCCCCGCTTGATATGCCTGCCAAGGAATACATAAGAATATTCTCAATCTGGCGAGGTGCGACCAACTTAACAGGCTCTTGACACTGTTAAATGCTGACAGATCGATTAGATCTGAAAAAGAGATTAATTTCTATACAATATTCAAGTATATATGGCAAAGCCTGTGTAAACATTGAGCTGACCCCCCCTTAAGCTGCCTGACTCACGTATCAACAGCTACTTAGCTCGCCCGTTATTGTTGTTTTGCACACCGCTTTCCATGCGCATCTCACGTGCTGTCACCGAGGACACGTTCCGCATGCGATGGCGATTCCGATTGCTTTGCTATTGCATTGAGCGTTTGTTTTCATTAGTTGCAATATTGAGGATTAATCAAGAAGAATCAATGGGCCAAAGATGAGACAAGGCACACTCGGTGCGTACGTGATATGCGACCCCCTCGCTCTCGCGCTCCTTCTTTCCCCCTGGTCGGGCCCTTTCCAAAACCAGCGTAGCAGGTTTTTTCGGTTATTTATACCTCGCGACAGTCAGCCGTGGTGTGACGTCACGATGATGCAGCAGAAACAGCACGTTGCACTTGAATTGAAACCTCAAAACCAGATAGTGTAAGTGCTTATCGATTGTGGACCCTGCGAGAGAAGGTCGAAATTGTTGATTTAGCAATTGCAAGTTTAAGGTTATGCTGCACATTTCCGCCACGGAGCACCCTCCCCTAACATGTATATGTATGTGTGCATGTGTGTGTTACCTAGCACAGCTCGTTGCTATTTTTGTGCATTTCTTTTGCTTTTGCTGCTGCTCTTTGCTCTTGCAGCTCCCGCTGTAATACGCTTAAGGTGGTGGTAGGCAGGGGCTGCAAAGGGCCGAGGCACATTGCCGGGCAATCAGGAAATTCTTTTTTATGGCTTTCTTGGCGCACGGGAAAGTTGCATAATTGCCGGGCCCGGCGGGTGTGAATCAGTTTGAAGGCTGCGCCCAATTGGCAAAGTAAACAAAACGCGAAAGAAATGAATACCACAAACAGAAACAGAAACTACCTGAAGAAACATCCATCTCAATGCTGGCCATGACTCAGAATGAGTCGCAGCTTTCGTCACACTTTTTTATTGGTGTGCGTGTGTGTGTGTGTGTATTTATTTTAGCTCGAACGACCTTCAAACTAAGCTGTCCCACTCACCGCCCACCGCCCAATTGTCTGCTGCATCTTTATCGGCCAAGTGAGGTGAATTAGTCTTTTCATAATCCATTATTTTCGTGGGTTTTTCTATCGTTTCTGTTTTTGTTTACTTGCAAATTCGCTAGAAAAGTGATCGAAAAAACAAAACGAGTTGTTTATCTTTCACTCAGTTCTCGCATTTACTTATTAGTGTATCATACTTAATGCCAAAGGCAAAAAAACAAGTGGAAATTGTTTTGACTTCTCATGTTGTTTACACTGTGCGTGTGCCCCCCTTTTTTTTATCGCAAATTGAAAATTTGTTGAAATTTGAAGGTATTTTCCATGGTAGAAAATTCCCAAAAAAAAACCAAAGCGTAATTTGTGGTCGAATATGCCCCGCTGGCTGCTTTTTATAGCCTTCCCAGCAAGGGATATATATGCAGCCATCGCTTGGCAACAAATGACACAGATTCTTGATCTTAAGATATATGTTTGCCATGGCAATAAACGAAAGTGCGAAGACATAAATCGCCCGTGAGGAAGACCCCGTTTGGGGTGACTCACACTCACTTTCTACCGAAATATCTTGAGAGATCGCTCAGTAGTTTCAGACTCGAGTTAATTATTATCGCATAGCTGCTAATAATACTTAAATGCAGCTGACTTTTCAATCACATCAGCTGCTGCTGCTGCTGCTGCTCAAAGAGCTAACAGATGCGGTCAATCGACTTATTAGCGAACGATCTCAGATTCCGATTCGGACAGTTGCAATTACCCCTTACACAATCGATGCTCAACTCTCTCGATTGGCTCGACTCATGCAACGATTGACTTTTATTTATTCTCGCACGTTTTCAATTCCCATTGCATGTAACTTACACACACACACACTTGCATATGTATGTTGCCAATTGAGTTTCTAAATGCATTTTTCCAATTGACGTCGCCAATCATCGATTGTCGATCTTCGACGTCGCTTTGCCTCGTTTATTGGCCCATTTCATTGACGGCGTAGCTCTGCAGCGGCCCCGCAATTTCCAAATATTTCAGATCACTTTTGCTTTACGCTGACCTGTTTACACTAGACACACACACACACACAGAGACATACACGCGCGCGCATAAGTATTTGCATGTGTGTGCGCAAACTTCTCTGTCCGCATTGTTATCAGCTGCGTTATCAGGCAGTCGGAGCGTGCCGATTGCCACGCTCTTTGTGCGCACCAGGGCGGATCGTTGTACGTTGTACCTGAGTTTCGAGACGTTGCTGGAGATGCTGCTTGGGTAAACCTGACCAGGCCACACTGTGTACATATAAAGGGAACAGGCCCGGCTGCCTTTTGCCATAATTGCAAACGAGTTTTGTTGCCTTTTGCTTCTCTGGCGCAGACGACAAGAAATGCGTTTACTTTGATAATGCAACTAAAAAGTGTAAACAGAGGGGGAAAAGTGAGAGGAAGGCAGAGAGAGAGAGAGAGAAAGTCATTAAAGCCAAAAAGTACCTCAGCCTTTACATGGCGCATTTACTACTCTGACCCCGCCTTGAAATCTAGGCAAACTCTTTAAAACGTTACCAATTCCCCTCATAATCCCTAGGATCCTCCACACAGAGTGTATACTCTCATACACTACGCAGACAGCGGCACGTTGACGTTGACGTTCGCGACGATGACTCGCACCGCTGCTGCTGCCATCGTCGTCGTCGTCGTCGTCGTCGTCGTCGTCGCCTCGTCTCGCACAGCTGCTGCTTGGCAGATTGGTTGGGTTGCTTCGGGTTCGCTTTCGGTTTGGGGCTCGGGTTGGTATCGTGCGCGAATTTCTCAGCGCTTTTCCACAGTCGCTGGCCGAACGTTGGCGCATTTGGCTGTTCTCGATACTCGTCTCCTAACTAGTCTATTCGCGCCTCACCTCGCCTCGCTTCGCCTCACCCCTTGGTGTTTGCTTTGTATTAGTTTTGTGTCAAAAATGTGGCTAGTCGGGTGCGTTCACACTGTGCGCTGTGCCCTGGGCAATTTTATGTGAACTTAGTCGTCTGTGAAACGGACATTGTGGCAGCAAATTTGATTGGAAATCAGTTTTGAACGCAGCAGCAGTGTGTGCCAATTGTAATTGGAAATAGAACAAATAAATATTTCACAGAAAAACTAAAGTGATTTGTGCTGACACTAAAATATTTTGTGCTCACATCGAGACAATAGAAAACAAAAATAAAAACACAGATAAAAATGTTGAAATTATTCAAGAAAACCAAAGACAAATTACCCAAATCGGAAATTATAACCGAACCCAAAGAACCCAAAACGCCGCCGGTCTCCAAATGCGGCAAGTCCTTGCTGCTGGATAACTCGCGCTGGGAGGCAAGTACCGTACCTATGTATATACCCTTTGCTTTCAGGGAACCTATCAGTCCCCTGAACTTTGCTCTGGCCTTGAACACATATCAATGCCCAAGCAGCGATATCTAGAGGGAGAATTTATGGTTTTATTGCGCGACTTACTTTCATTTCCAGACAAAGCGCAGCGCAGCTCAGGCGTTAATTCCTTGTTTGCGGTCTTCTGTTCTTATCAACAGATCTTTTAATATGCGATCTTTAAATATGTATGTGCGCGTAGCTGCTTTTCGTTTGTTGAAATGCATTTGACATACCTCCCAGAGCGCATTGCGTCATTACTTGAAAAGTATTTTTGCTTTCCGGGAACGAGTTATGACTCTGCCGGCCCAAATATATACCTCACCTGAGCGAGGAGTAACTTAACTGGGCCACTTGGATGGCTGCACTTTCGCAATCGTCGTGAAGATGAATGAGTTTCTCACTCAAGTGGCCCTCGTTTAGGGCCAGTCGCGACGTCTTGTGATTTTCCCATTAATTATATCTTGTCAAAATGCCCGACATGGCGAATTTCCACTAGGCGCTTAACCCTTATCGCAGATCCACATACTATATATGCAATGTATATTTATGGCTGATAATAGAGCCGAGTTGGCACTCTGCGCTAGCGAAATAACAAAACAATCGACACTTAAATGGCGGCCGCGGCGAGCCGCAGCGTTGCATGAGCTATTTTATCTAATCTCGAACGTTATCTGGTCTGTATGTATATTTACACTATGAGTACCCACTGTATATAAGGCAGATTGACGTTTGTAAGCCAAAAGGAAGTCTGTGGGCGATAAAAGTTGGCTAGAAAATAGGTACACAGGGTAGCAGGGCGAAGAACACGCGATGTAACGCAAACTAAACTAAACGATATGAGGTGTGTCCTGGGTTCTTCAACTCCGGAATAAGAGCAGGGCGCAGCTGAGGCTGTCCCCCTCTAACTGCAGTCTAGACTAATTTTCCGTCTCGCGTCTCCTTTGTTCACTTACAGCGCCGTCTGCACAAAGAGCTTATGTCCCTGATCAAGGAGCCACCGCCAGGCGTCACCGTGGATACCGAAAGCGTACAGCAGAATTTATCAGAGTAAGTGGATTGCAGGGGTGGAGGGGACTCATGTACGCATTGCCATATATGTATGTATATGCTACTACATGTGGGCCAAGTTCAGGTCGACGAAACTCGTTTACCTGAATTTAGCAATCTGCGCAGTTTTTCGCAATTGTTTTATTTATTTTTTTTCTCCCTCTCTCACTCTCTCTCTCTCTCGCTCTTTCATTGTCTGTCTGTAATGTGCAATAAAAAGTAAACAAAAACTGTCTTTAATTACAGATGGAAAATAAATATTAAAGGTTTCGAGGGCACCCTTTACGAGGGCGAAGACTTTCAGTTGCTGTTCAAATTCAACAACAAATATCCCTTCGATTCGCCCGAGGTAAGTGCACGCCCATGCTCATGTTATCGTTATCATTATCGGAACCGATTACTTGACTAACTAACAATTTACTATCTATTGCCCCCGGCAGGTCACGTTCATTGGCAGCAACATACCCGTGCATCCACATGTCTACAGCAACGGCCACATCTGCCTGTCCATTCTGACTGAGGACTGGTCGCCGGCGCTTTCGGTGCAGTCGGTGTGCCTGAGCATTGCCTCCATGCTGAGCAGCTGTCGCGAGAAGAAGCGGCCGCCGGATAACACTCTCTACGTGAAGACTTGCAACAAGAATCCAAAAAAGACTAAATGGTGGTACCACGGTCAGTATGCGTGATCACTTTTGCTCTGATCTCTTTTCTTCTATCTCACGCTTTCTTTTGTTTATTGCAGATGATTCTATTTAGTTAGCGTTGCAATTTATGACTACTGCCTGCTGCTTGCGTTGCGCATACAAGACCAGAGAACACACAACACAAACAAATGAAGCCACAAGGACTTCGTCTTTATCATCGACACCCCCACAGGAAGCGACAGCAACAACAACAATACTCCAGCCAAGCAATTAGCCAACTAATCAATTCAACAAGCAACAACCAACAACAACAGCTTGGAGCTACTTAAGGCCGAGACACTTTATAGGTGTAAATTAGCTGTGACGCTTTACAATTGAGAAACTTAGAAACATCACACATATATACCCACATCCACACTCACACACACACACCAGCAACTTACTGCAGTTGAACCATAAAATAGTATACAATTTATATACACATATATATACCCAAATATATACCCTTAGTAAGCAAACGGCAAACAATCAAGTAAATGCAACACCGACGCGAGCAACCAAGCAAACTATAAACAACTGTGTAAAAATACAATACAACAATGCCCCATACCAATAATATATATATTTAAATGTTACCATTTTAAATTAGATTGTAAGATCCGAAATTACCGTCTAAATTAAATGTTGTAGACAACTTACCCGTAAGTCAGACCCCCTACCCCAAACAAAGCCCCTTTTAATGTATGTATATGTAAACTGAAGAAAACGAAAACAATCAAATTGATTTTGTTGTGCCTCAACCGCAGAACCCCCCTGCGGCTGCAGCTTGCCGACTCAGTCCAGCTGTGGCAGACACATTCCACAAAATCAATACGCTGCATGCTGGCTAGTCCAGGCTCGATCGCAGTGGAAATGCAACAGCGGATGCAACAGTTCAATGTTAATTTCATTAGTTTACGCTTAACTTAACTTATGTATGCTTGTATATGTATGTTTGCTGTCCAGGGTTTCTCATTGATAACCGAAACTCTAGGAGATCGGAAACGAAACGTTTAAAATGTATTCATTGTATATTCACGTATTCGTATTAATAGTTTTTCATTATAATCATTCATCTCGCTGTCCTCGTACACACACACACATTCTGTAATCTTTGGCCATTGTTCATCTGTAAGCATTATCATAAGCTAATCATTCTGTATACTGAACCGAATCGACTACCATACTGCATACGATACGATACGATATTTGGCAAGGACAAACTCAAGTGCGGCCAAAAATCTCTCATGTGTCACGTTCGCAAACATATTTACCTCTTACTCTGTGCAACTAGAATACGAATACATCATAATTTATCATGTAATAAATACTGTGTATAAAATCTATATCTATAGATATACGCATAGCTATACCGTATGTGTAACGCAAAGAGGTGCGTACACGTGATTGTGTATAGGTCTATCTAGCATATCTATGTATGCCTATCAAATTACTGTTAAAGCAAGTATTTAATATTAATAAAACCCAAGTCTGTAATCGTGTAAAGAATCTGTAGTCTTGTAAACTATAAAGAAGATATTACAGCGTTGTACATGGGGGAATTGCAACAATTTGGGATTTTTTGAACATTTCGTTTATTACATTATAATCCGTAAGGGGTATAAATTAAATTACAGTGTATGGAAATGGATACATTTCTATATCTATAGGAGACACATTTGTTCAACAAAAATTAAGCGTGCTGTGCTCTGCTTTGCCGTGAGTTTTCAACTGCATCATCTCGAGGTTCCCTGCAGTTCGTGCTGCTAAAGGCCAACACCTATGCCGGCCGTGGGTGTATAGTAGAGGCACTGTAACGCCTCTTGCAGTGCACGTTGGCAGCCCAATGAGGAGGTAAAGCCACCAGCATTTTCGGCTGGCGTTTCTGGTCGTATGTGGGCCATGTAGCCCATGGACTCGACCTCATTGAGGGGAGGTGGCGTAGGTCCCTCTGTGGGTGGTATGTAAGGCTCGTAGACGAAGAGCGGCCCCTCTTCCGATTTCGGCACTGGCAGCAGTGTCGGATCGGCCGTCTGGCCGAACTTGATGCCGGTGGAGAATTCGTTTGCCGGTTTCGGTGGCGGCAGCTGCTTTTCTTCCTCCCGTTGTTTCTCTGCCTTTTCGGCAAACTCGCTGACAATTTGTGCAGCGTCTTTGCCACTGTACATGAGCTCCTCGATGAGCGCCTGCTTGTCACGTGCCTTCTTCTTCTTATGCTCCGTCTCCAGGTCCTCGAGCTCCTTCTTTCGGGATTCGTCTTGCGCTTTCTCCAGCTCCAACAGCTCCTCCAGCGCGTACTCATCGCGTCCGACGCGCGTCTTGTTACGCTGAATAACCTCACGATTGTCGCGTTTGTAGGCTTCGATGCGTTTATTAGTCTCGATGATTTCAATGTTGTTGCACAGATTGTACACAATGTCCTCAATCTCCTCTAGATAGTCGTTGTATTCTTCTAGCGTGGCAAAGTCTTCTTCGCGTTTGTTGTAGTCGCGCAGTATGCGACGCCGTATATCAACCTCCTTCTCCACCATGGGATCCTCAAAGAGCTGCACGCGAAAGTTGTTGCGCCGCAGCGGCACCATGCACTCAGGACAGGCGCCGGAACCCTTGAGGAAGAGCATGTCCACGCAAGACTCGCATAGCGTGTGGCCGCAAACGTTGACCATTAACTTGAGCGAAGGGTTGCGGTATTTGGTGGTCTTGCACCGCGGGCACGCCTGCTCCTCCATAGCGCTACCGTTTTTATTATTTACTCAATTATTCAAACAATAAATGTGCAACAGATCAGATTCTTAAAATGCCGACACTAAAAACAAAACGAAAATGCGAACTCAAAATGGCACAAGCAGAAATCAGCTTGTGCTGTAATCGATATGCGATAACATCTGTGCTAATGCCTAACAACACTGGTTATACGGTCACCCTGACTACAAAGCGATATTCGCACGCAAACGTCAAACATATCGATAACTCTGCGCGCGCATTTAAAACAAAAGGGAGAACAAGGGTTTTCATTTTTAAACATTTTATTTGAAACAGCATACGCGGTTATTTTTCACATTAAGAATAGAATTTAAATATGGTTTTTAATATACACGCACATCTATATATATATTTTTATATATATTTAATATATTTGTATGATTATATGCATTAAATATTTTAATAATTTACATCGATCAAAACCTTTTCTTAAATGTACGTACACGGGTTCAGCAGTAAGTATACATAGATATTTCCTTGCTATATTGTGTGTGTGTGTTCTTGTTGGTGTTGTTGTTTTCCAAATACGTAGTTAAAAGCATTTTTAAACAGTATTTGCAAGTGATTAACATTTTACGTTGCAGTTTTGTATGCCGTAATACTTTCGAAAAGAGTGTGTATCGGTTTGGGTTTGTGTTTATCTGTTCTGTGTGTGTGTGTGTGTGTGTTTGAAGCAGAGATATAGATACATACATTTATGTATATGTACTTAATGTGCTAAAGTGGGCTAGTAAATGTAGGCTAACTTACGCGCTTACATCATGCTGCTTGGGCCTACACAGTTTATACAATCTTATTTCGAATGGAAACAAAACGTAACGGAACGAAAAAAAAAAAAACAATACACAGTTGCACATACGTAAGCTTTGTATGTAAGTTATATGGTTTAACATTTGATCTATATAAATCTATACTATAATATGATGTAAAACGAAATCGACACAAGATCTATATGAAGAACTTAAAACAAAGAAAAGAAAATACGAATACGGTTACGGATACGAAAACGAAAGGCGCGCGCGTTTTTTCTCAGTATAGGTTCAACAAATTTTCGATTCAATTGCAAATCGAATCACTGTAAATATCACAATTTAGTTAACACATACTATACAATGCATACGATATTAAAATTATAAAATTGAAACGATCTCTCTATCTTTCTTAATCTTTCTCTCACGTCATTATCGTTAGCAAATACACATTCAGTTGTTGTTGTAGTTTTTTTTTTTTTTTTTTTTTTTGTTATAGTAGTCATAGTACTATGTAGTCGCAAGTGCTTAAAAAAATAACTAACTCGTCATCTTCGTCGTCGCTGATGCTCAGCCCTGCAATGCGGTCACCTCCTCCTCCAGCTCGGCGTCGACCTCATCGATCTTGGAGCCACTGCATCCGCGGCACTTGCAGCAAATAATGCACGGCGCCGCCAGCAGCAGCAGTGGCGATGCGACCAACAGCAGAATGCCAAACCCAGCAAATATGCCAATAACTTGGGCGCGATGCCAGACAACCGAGGCACGCGAGTGACCCAATTTGTTTTTGCAAGGTCCCTTGTCGTAGTGCCGCAGCAGAAAATCATCCTGTAAATGCAAAAACGAAGAGGGGGGACAAAATGACTAAGTAATGGCATTAGCGGGTAAGGAGGTGCACTACTACTCACATCCAGACTGGCCAGACAGTACCAACAGAAGACGTGCTTGCAGCGCTTGCACATCATCTGGGCACAGCCCTCGTCCTTCTCGATGGGCACTGCGCACATGGGGCAGCATTTGATGAGTTCATTATCGAAAGGTATGCCAATATCATCCTGGCCATCGGCAATCAGGCGACGTCCGAATTCCTCGCAGCTTATGTTCGGATGGTACTGCAAAAAGGGAGGGATTTACATTAGATCAGCTCTCCAGGACATCAATTTAAGTTATGTTTATGTCTTTGTTTGCTTCACTCACCGCCTTCTTGCAGAGCGCGCAAAACTCCTCCTTGCACGAGGGACAATGCACGCACAGGGACAGCAGCGGCGTTGTCGCCTCCTGTTGTGGCGTATAGCTTTGCGATGTCGAAGGTGACTCGTCCATTTGGCAAATGGCGCTGCCGGCACTTGTAGCAGTAACCGTTGTCGCCACCGCCACTGCCACCGTCGTCGTCGTACCAGCATCAACAGCAGCAGCAGCAGGAGAAGAAGCGCCTCCAGCTTCAGCACCGGCACCCACCATGCAAATTGTCTCGCAGCCCGCACGTGGGCACCAGGTGCGCGTCTTGTCCAGTTCGATTTCTGTGAAAATTAATGCGATTCGATTAGAGTGAGGGAACGAGAGCGAGAGAGATTAGTGGGTCGCCCAAATGGTGGCACGTACCTCGATTTAGGCGATAACGATGATGCTTCTTCAGCAGATTCGTTGTGGTCAGGTTGGCGATTTCCGGCAGCGAGATGGCACCCTGCGCGGGGCATTTGGCATCGGGGCAGGAGATCTCGTAGGCACCCTCGGTTATCTCGAACTCAACATAGGCGCGCATGCACTGCAAGAAATCAAAGAGCAAGTTGCAATTATTTATGTTGCTTTTGTTGTTGCTGTCACAAACTAAACAATTTGCCAAGTGGATGCGGCATAATCCGCTTTCAGCTGCACTTGCTTCTTCTCATTGCTGCTCGTTGGCAACCAATATGCCACAACTGACCCCGCTTACGCCTGCTCACTATCTGCACAACAGTTTGCACACAGCTTTTCCCCATTTCCCATTTCCCATTTTCCGTTTCCCGCTCTCGCATTGCCCCTTTTGTCACAATGTCTATTGTGACCCTTGGGCAAAACTTTGTCAAGGCTCAAGGCATTCTCAACATTCTGTGTTGCCTGCTTTTGCATGGGGGCAGCCGCAGAAGTGTGGCTGCTGTCAAAATTATTTCATTTTTAAGCACCCTCACCCCAGCCTCAAAACACACACACACACACACACACAGTGATAACCAAAAACTTTCAGCAGCGACAAAACGCTCTGCGGAAGCTGTATAAATAAAGATTTAAAAACTTTGCCCGCTTGGCCCCTGGTTGGTTGGTCTACCACAGCCACAGCCACAGCCCCAGTCCCACCCGACCCCAACCACTGATTCGCCCTGGCCGATGCTGTGCATTAAAGTAATGAAATTGCAAACGGAAACGGAAGCTGCCAAATGGCAGCACCAACTAACCAATCTAGGTATCCTGTGCGCAAACAGCAGCGAAAGAAGAGCAAAAAACTTTATCAACAGGTGCAACGGAAAGTAAATTAGAAATGCTAAAATTTAATTGCGCAAAAGGTGGGCAACATTTTCAAAACTTATGCACTTTATACACATTTTTAAAGCATTTTAAAGATTAAAAAAAATGGGGAATAGATTTCTCCTTCACAGGGTATCTACGCGTTAAGCAACTCCTCCCACTGTTCTGCTTTACTTTACTACTTTGCAGCACTTTAATGAATTGAAGCGACCTCTATGGTCGTTTGCGTGCGGCAACTAAAATGTAGCATACTTTTTGGGGCGAGCAAAAAGTTTTGCCAAGCGCAAATGGAAGAAAATAAATAAAAGTCATAATCCCTAATACATAATAATAATAAAATCAAGTAAAAATTTTAAAAGTTTTTCCAAGGGGGAAAGGGAGAGGAGAGAAAGCGAGAAAGCACTAGAGTAGCTCGCTCTCTACATTGATGATTAAAAGTGGCCGCACGCACAAAAAAAAAAAGCCGAAGGGAAAAATCCGCTTTACTTGCGTGCAGAAAAGGGGACAGACAGGCACGCGGACAGACCGCCAAGCAGACAGCGACATATCCCATTATGCAGGCAAAACGGCAGCTTTAATAAAGCCGCCGCTGCAATTTGGCAGCGCGCTCCAGCCTCCCGCTTCATATTTTTAATCGCGTCCATCAGAGCATGGAAAATCCCGATGTGGTTGCATATTTTACTTAATCCGCGCAGCAGCTTGACGCGCTGGCAACGCAAGGCTTACAGAATACCTGGCCATCAGTCAGAGTCATGCGGCATGCGGCATGCGGCATACGGCAAGCTGCATCAGCTTGTCGCCAGCGTTGCCGCAGCCACAGCCGTGGCATAAGCTGAGCAAAGCTTTAGCGAAATGAATATGCAGCAAAGGCAGCGACTGTGGCGGCAGCAGCGGCAGCGTTAGCGTCAGCTGTTGCCACAATTTAGTGGCCTGCGGCACTTGGAAGTTGCAGCGCCTGTCATTGTGCAATTTATATCAGAAAACTGAGCTCGCTCCTTCTCGCTTGTTCTGTATCCGCTTGTCTCTTGCATCCCAATCTTCACTTTGCAAGGCAACTCAATGGAAATTCGCGAAATATGTATGTCATGTGAGTTTTGAGAGCACAAATTATGAAAGAAATAAGTGAAATTTTATGTTAAGCATCGACCCAATTTAATGGCAGAACATATCAAAGGGTTACCCTTTCCGTGGTACAAATTTACTAACATTAAGCAGAAACTATTGAATTCCTCTTAAGAATTTGTACAGCAAATAGAAATAGCAAACTTATTGCACAAAGAAATAAACTTGTGGAAAAAGCACAAATAAAGTCAATAGCTTTTCACATAAAGTAAACTTTCGAATTCGTATTTCATAATTGATAAGCTGCCCCAACTGTTCCATTCTTCAAGGCATATGAAAACATATTCTTTGTAACTTTTTAGTTCGTATATCAAAGGCAAAACGCCCCCTGCGACAAAGTTGTAAAAGAAACAATTAAAATGCTTCATTTGCGCATATGAAAATTTAATTGCTTGTGTAGGAAATGCTACGCCCACCCCCGAAGCTGCCCTCCCCATCCGGGCACCCTCTGTCAATGGCAACTGAAAGTATTTTTCCCTGCCGGCTAAGCTCATTTGGGCGCACACACACACACACAAACAAGCCAAATTGTATTAATTTACAAAGCTTTTGGCCTCTTGGCAACCTTTCGTCATGTCGACAGTTTTCCAGTTTACAGTTTGCAAACGCTTCAATTGTGTGGCCCATTAAAAGCCAAATGGCGCAGCACACACACACACGCATACACATACACACTCAGGCACACAGAGATGTATAAAAAAATATTAGTATTAATAACGGCACTTGGTAAATTTCCGACAGAGCACATAAAGCACTTTACGCAGAAGAGAGGGAGAAAAAAATGGGCAATATCTATGAAAGAAACTGTAGGACAGAGGCAGGGAGAAAGAGAGAAAAGGAGGAGAGAAAGCAAGAGAGAGAGCGAGCGGTAGTGGGCCACGGGGAATTGGCTGAAGCAAACGAAATAAACAAATAAAAAAATGACAAAGTTGCCATTTACATGCGGAACATTTTGTATCAGCCGCAGCAAATAGCAGACGGCACACACACAGCTTGTGTGTGTCTATCTCTGTGTGTGTGTGTGTGTGTGTGTGCGTGTGACTGTGAAACGCTGATATATGGTTTTTATTTGAGAGCCAAACTTCATCCCCGAACCAGCCCCACTCTCGCGCTCCCACGCTGTTTATCACTGTTGCTGTTGCTGTTTGCGCGTCTGCTTTCATGCCACTTTATGACACACAACACGACATTGTTAGCCATAAAACAACATTTGTTAACGCTTGTATGCCATTGCAACAACAATTTAATATATCCACGTGCAGGATATATTATATATTGATACGCCGGATATGCGGGACCCAAAAAAAAAAAAAAAGCCGCCAGCTGCAATGACATTTGGCTTCAAATTGCCTCTCAAAGTGCGTGGGGCGGGACAGCTATCGCATTAAATTTGCTTAAGTGAACAAGCTGCGAATATTGTTAAATATATTTTCGATATATTTTAAGGGAATTTCTATTGGTTTTTTAATATTAAACAAGGAGTTGTAGTGCGAGCTTGCATAACAACTTAGAGTTACTTGCGAGCTGCATTCCAACTTTGAACTGCCTAAATTTAATTTTAACTTACTTTTACAACACTGAAAATAGCACTTAAACTTCTATAATCTAGCTTGAACAGCTTTCATATCACCCCAGGCTAGTTCAACTACATATGCGATACTTTACAACACTTCAAAGTGACTTTCTAAGCTTCACAAGCCGCTTAAAGCGCTGGCAATAGCAATTAATATGCACTTTAACAACACTGAACAGCACTTTGACTTAACTTAAATGCAAACCTTTAAAGCTTCATCGAAAGCTTTAAGCTTTTTCTGCCTGTCATACTTATTTAAATTACACCAAATGCATTTTTAATAAACACTAAAACGTTAGTTGCCTAGCTGCTCATTTTCCACTACTTTTTAAGCTCTTTTCAAGCTGCTTGAAGCTGCTGCTGCTGCTGCTGCTGTTCCACTTTGCATTGACTGGGGCACGGGCAATTTAAATTACTTTCGCATGGGAAAGCAAACAGAAAGTTGGCGCACACAAAAGGGAAATCAAATAAAGGTTGGAATTAGCAGAAATCATAAACAAATTTATCGTTGCATACTTTCAGGCAGCAATTTCGAAGTCGACTCGAAATCAGAGTCACAAATTGGGCAGCCATAAATGCTGTGCGCGTAATTGCAGCACGTTAAGTCGCAGCGGGTATTAAAGGACCAACGCGTCCTCTTCAACGTTCTGGCTGTCCAGTCTGGCTGTCGTGCATAAAAAGCATAATGAATGTCTGGCCAATTTCGCACACACACGCATGTGAGTAAGCCAGCAATCGATTTGATCCTGCTGCCAATTACACGTAGTTGCCCTTCGCACAGCGCACTGTCCTTGCCGCCCTTTGTGCTGCCCTTCCGCTTGCTGTGTCCTGTCCTTGTCCCGTGCGCTTTAATCTAACTCATTAGCAGCGGCACTTTAATTAATTGTCGACTCACGCGTCCTGTTTGTTGTACCCCCCCCTCCGTCGCCCCTCTAGCTATCTCATATCACAGGCGGCAGCTGCCTCTGCGAACTTCTCGTTGACCGCCAACTTTATTTCCTACGACGCTTTTAATGCAAATTTATGACAATCATCACGTTAACGTTAACGTTCACGTTAACATTAACGTTACCTTTTAATGTGCATTAAAGTCAGTTGCAGTTCGATTTAATTAGTGCTGGGGCAAACATTTGCCATAAGCAGCTCGAGAGTGGGAGCAGAAGCCTGGCAGGGAGGGAAGGGGGGGGGAGACCCTCGTTAGGTTGGCAAGCGCTTACATTGTGTTTCTCGCTGGAAGGCAGCATGATTAGAGAGAGAAGCTGCTTAGCTCTCGTTGCAATTGCACAACAAAAACAACAACAATGCTGTGTGTGTGTGTTGTGGCATTGTTTGCCCCACATGCCACAGGGGGATGCTTTGCAAATTTAATGCTATTGCACACGCAGTGGCAAAAGTGAAATAAGGCAAACTCCAATGTAAAATGAATTGTCATAAAAGCATTGCCTAGTTATATCCACCCACTCTCCCTCTCTCTCTCTCTCTTTTCTGTTTAAAATAGAATTTCACTTTACAGTGAAACGAGCAACTATTTTCGAAATGTATCTTTGTCTGCATCAGATACATTTTAAGCCGCTTACGTAGGGATGCCTTTTGCTTTCTCTTCTTTCAGTTGCTTCCTCCTCCTTTTTTATGCAAATTTCTTCTTTTTTTTGAGCTGATTTATGCTAAGCATTTGAAATGAAGTAAAAGGGTGGAAGGAAAATGGACTTGAGCTGCGTTTTGTAGTTGATTTCAGCAGGGAAGGGGATTAAAGAAGGGATGCAAGCAATGAAACGAAATGGATTTGATTCAAAGTATTTACAGGCTATCTGCCAGTCGGTCACAGTCCAATTTTTATTCAAGCTGCAGAGTGTGATTAATTTCCGGTCTAGACGGACAAACCGATGTCAACCCATTCGACAACGCGTCGTGCAAGTGCAAAGTGTATCGCACAGTTGCGCATTCACAATTTATGTAAATCGCATCGATCAGAAAACACAGTTCCACAGACGGGAGCAGCATCAGCAGTTGCATTGCAATTATCCAATCAAGAATTAACGGTTATCCCAAGTGTTGCCAGCTGTCGAGCACGTGTCACAAACAACTATTAGCGTGTGATGAGATGGAAGGGAGAGGAAGGGAGGGGAGGGATTTCTCCCTCGACAAGTTTTCAGCTTGTCTATGGCTTGGGGCAATCGCAGGCGCCAGCAATGGCAACTGGCGCACCAAAGTCAAAAGTCATCAAGTCAACGTCAACGCGACACGCTGCAATGCAGCAGCAACATACCAAAGCTGTCAAACGCACACAGCTCTGTAGCTCACACATACACATACACATACATGCACAGATGCACACGATGCACGACACACGACACACGCACGTAAGCACAAACAAACTTCTGCGCATCGGGGGAAATGTTTGTTTTTACTTGTGAAACAGAAGTAAATTGGTTTGGGCACTCTCTAAAGACACCCTGTAATATAAGGTGGAAATTACAGAAAATTGTTCTTGAAGGTTGTTGCATTTTTTAACAGCACTTGAAACACCCTGTTATATAATTTAAAGTGTGGAAAGTTCTGCATGAGTTTTGGGAATACAAATCAATTATAAATATAAATATTGTAGTATAAATGCAATTATATTTCCTTAAAATTATTTGAAATAGTTTTTGCATCATTTTTATAAATTGTTATAATATACAAAAAAAAATATTTGTACAAATAAATATACTTCTGTATAAACATACAGAAAGATTGAAAAACAATTATTTGTAAAAAGAGACAATTTTAGAAAGTTAAAATTATATTTACAAGTTTTACTTCTTTCCATTTTACTATGTTTTAGTTTTATTAGTGTTCATGCCGTTTTCTTAAAGCATAGAATTACAGAGTATGCCTGGTGACTGTCAAAAGTTGCCATTGCAATTTAACTTAACAATTTAACTTTGAGTTGAGTGCAAAATTAAATTGCAGCTGCGCGAGCTGCGCGTTTTCAGCTAAATGAATTAACATTTTAAATGCATTTTAATTGTGTCGGCAGCAGCTGATAACAAGCAGTGACAAGCTGGCACAGCGCACACAAACACACACAGGCACACACATGTGTGCTCATATATGCTCATATATGCAGAGCAGAATTTAATAAAAAAAAGAATTCTGTAGCAGCGATTGAAGCGTGCGAAAAATGGCAAAAGAAAGTGAAATAAAATTGAAATAAATACACACAATGCAGGCCAAGTGTGTGCGTGTGTGTGTGTGTGTGTGTGTGTGCGCATTTTTGACATGCTAGAAAAATGAAAATTCACGCCAAAGTTACCAGGGGCAATGCAACGCCTGTGTGAAGGTGTGTGAAAAGGTGTAAACTCTGGGAAATGCCTCGTGTAAATGCAATTTGCCAGCTTTCCCTCGACTATTCCCTTTTCTGACAGATTGTGTGACGCACAAAATGCATTTCGTGTAAAATATCAAATAACTCTATTGAATAAGGGCAATTGATGCAGGCGGGTTGCGCTTTGCTGCTTTGGCGCTTTGACGTCAGCGTGACGCGTGAAATTTCATAGCATACTTTTCAGCGCGTTATTGTGAAAGTTGACCCGCCCCGCCGCCACGCAACGCGTTCTTTATTTTACTTTTGTTACATGGCAAAAACACACACAACAGAATACATATATATGTTGTTAGAGCAGGGGGAGACAATGGGAGGGAAATGGCAAAAACTTTTTCAATTTTTGCCAAGTCGCAAAGTGGCGGGCAAAGCCGCCGCAAAAGTGCAGCCAAAGTCAAGTCAAATGTTTGACGTGCGTAAATGATACAGACATAAATGCTTGTATCTCTTGAGTATCGGACTGTGTGTGTGTGTGTGTGTGTTTGTTTGTGTGTTTGCACAGACCATACCCTTTTTGGCTTCTAGTCCAGCCCCACACCGCCCCACGTATTTAGCTATTGTCGAGCTCGCGGCGCGTTCGGCATAAAACTTTTCGCCTGTTGAGCTATAAATACCAAAAATACCAAGTAGTGGTTGCATACTACCTCACCCCTCCTCACCCCTCCTCTCCCCCACCCCTCTCCCTTTCTCTCACCCACTTCAAGTTTGCCAAGAGCTAAAAACTTTGCTGCGTTTCTGTTGCAATTCACATTCGTAAAATTTTGTTAAAGCAAAGTTTTTCCTTGTTTGCAGCTTGTTTCGGTTTCTTGCAGCCTCCTTTGCCTGCCTGCCCTTCCCCCCCTCCCCTCCCGCGCCTGCTGCACGAGCATGTCATCAAATATGAAGGAAATATGCATTCCTCCAAAGTAAAGTCTGCAAAAAGAAGTTTCGCCTCCATCGAGAATACTTTGCCCTCCGATGCCGTTTGAAGTTGCAATTTATGAGTTGCATTGCATATGAGTTGCCAGTCCACAATCCTAGATATAGGGTGAGATACTGTGGCAACACTGTGCGAGAGACAGTAGTGTCTGACAGGGTTGTCACCCCCTTTTTGAGCAACTACTTGGAAAGTAACACCAGTTGGACAGTTTAATTATGCGCTACGGGTGAGAGAGAAAATGAGACAGACAGGCCGAGAGAGAAAAAGACAGGCTGAGGAAGAAAAAGAGAGACCAACAGAGAGAGAGAGAGAGCGCTCGTATGGAGTCTTGGGGACATTTTAAAAAAAAAAATCTTATTATAATTGTTTCATATTTTGTACAGTGGCAAAAATTAACCAAAATTATCTTGGAAGGCTTAAGTTTTAAGGCAACTGCAATGCAGCTAATTGAAACATATGTCTACGCAAATTCTAAGTACTTCAGGCTGACAGACTATAAACTGCAGGCTCAAAGTGAGTCCTAAAACGTTTATTAATGCTGCAATGCAACTGAAAATGACAGAGTGAATTTACTTCCCCCCTGCATATGCAGTCATTGTCAGCTTAGCTGCAGCAATTTTTAACCTATATGAGCTTTTGTCTCTTTCTCTCTCTCTCTCTCTCTCTTTCTCTCTCTCTGTTTCCCTTTCTCGCCCAAATTGAGCTGGCAATTACAAGTGGCCTGCTGACTGCGCTGTGAAAGAGACCCTGCGGTTGGTTGAGTGCCTGCTGGCTAACTGCCCGATTGCCTGCCTGCCTGCCTGCATGAGCATGTCCACAGCATCCGTTGCAATGGCCAAACAACACTTCCGTTGCGGCAAGCCACATGCAAACAGATGCGGATATTGATAGGGCAGGGCAGGCAAACACAGCTGCAGCTGCAGTTAAAGATACAGTTACATCTGGCTATAAATTGGCCATGCTTCGCTGCCAATTAAGGTTCAATTTTTGCTTCCTATTTGCATTCGCTTTCTACGCTACGTTTGGCAAACGAATTCAATTTGCTTAGGCAAAGTGACAAATAAAAATAAAAAAAAACAATTCATTATTGCTACAGATTTGCATACCAAATGAGGCAAGCGTGCAAACAGAGTGGCGGAAGGGGGGCGGGGGAAGGGGGAAGGGGAACCGCGTCAAAGCTCAAATCGGAATTGTCAATTTTCCACACGTTAAATTCGCCCAAAATCACGTAACGCGTTTAATTTGAAGCCAAAGAGATTTCTTTTGGTCAACAAGCAGGAGAAGGAGTGGGGAATGGAGAGAGAGGGGAGAGGGGGAGAGGGGCTGGGTCTGCTGTGGGTTGGACAGCGGAAATGACGCGCAAACAGTAAATGGCCGCCAGCCAGGAAATTGCTTTCGCTTGCAGACCTTTCGAAGTGCTTTTCCATGTCCACCAAATGCCGGGAGGGGAGAGGCATAAAGGGGTAGTGCCAGGGGACGTTGCTGCTCGCCAACAAGTTCACAATTTTTTGTCTGTGGGGTCATTATGTACGGTGGTGCGCGCGGGGCGCACCCGCTGCCGCTTTGAAGGCCATTTGGTGCGACGCGCCTCGCAATGCCGTAAACATTTGCATTTAAAGCAGCAGAAGGGTGAGAGGAAAGGGGGCCAGGGATGGTGGGCAACCTCAGTGCGCCGCATTCCGGTCACGTGCTTCACTTACGTTTGTTTTGCCCGCCAGCAGCAGTGAAAATAAAAACTGTTTGTCGACTACAATTACGACAAGTGGGCGTGGGCGAAGGTGAAGGGGGGACAGCAAGAGGGGAATAAAAAAGAGAGAGAGAGAGAGAGAGAGAGCTCTCGCTTGAGACTAGCGTAGCTTTGGGTCTCTCTCCAAATGTCTTGCTCTCTAAGCCAGTTCAGTCTTTCGGCGGCAATGTCATAAATTGTCGCGGGCTTTTGGGGCCAACAGCGACTTGGCCACAGCGGGAGACAACGGAGTGTGGGTTAGTTGTGGGTAAGAGCTAGGTGTAGGGTGCGTAGGGGGTAGGGGGCTGATAGCTCGTGGCGGCATTTAAATGCTGCGCCAAAGTAAACACAAATAAAATGCTTTCGGTTTGCTCATAAATTGCCCAGCTAATGCCGCAGCGATTGTTTGTTTATGCGCGGCGACTTAACTTGCAGATTGTCAAAAATAAAGGAAACAACAATGAATCAAACTCGACGTAAAAATACTCTGCAGACAGTTGTGCCATGTGGGATAATTCTGTGAGTTGCTGTAAGGTAAGCTTTTTACACTTGTTGACTGTTTGTCGTCTCTCTTGCTTTATTCCCTTCTCACTCTGTGTCACCATATTTCTCCGCCTCTTTGTAATTTATCCTTTCTCTAGTTCCTCTTTTACTTTTGTTTTTTTGTTTTTCAATTTATGGAACGAACTTCTTTCTTTTAGATTTTCAATCCGTCGCGCCTTTTCCTTACACAAACCTTATATACCCTTTTTATTGCATGCTTGCAGAATATACCCAACTGTATCTAGCTGTAGCTTCATTTGCATTTGTCTTTAAACAGAGGGCCAAACAAACTTGCCGCCTTAAGAAATCTCACTCAAATCCTCCGCACGACTTTAACGTTTCTCTTTAGTTTTGCATTTTATTCTCTGCATTTTTTATATGTATTTTTAAATCAATTTATAATAATAAAAAATATTTCCAACGTTCTTTTATTCACAGTTTCCTTTGATTGTAAATTGAGACGCAGTGCGAACTCGCTTTGACTTTGTGCTTGGTCATTTGCTTATGGAGTTGCGTTTCTTCGCTTTCTTTATGCTTTCTTCTGTTGCTTTGTGTCCTTTTGTTTTGTTCTTTTCTGTTTTAATTGCTCGCGTGCTTATTTCTCGCTCTTATGCAGCCTTTTCGAGTGCAAATTGTATGCAGGACGACGAAAGCAGCAGCAGCGGCAGGAGAAAGGGAGGGAGGTAGAGAACTCAGCGAATATTTTGCTATGCAGGACGTGTGGGATTTCTTTCCCGCAGCAGCGGCATGTGGCCAGCACATCTCAATTTACAACAAAATTGCTGCTGCTGCATCACGTCTAATGAAAAGCGAGAAGAGCGAGTGCGAAATGGAGAGGGAGAGCAAAGCGAGAAGCGACAAATAAATTGCGAAATGAAAAACAAAGCTAAACAAATAGATGAATGCAGGCCAGTCGCCCAGGGGGTGGCAGTGTGTGTGTGTGTGTGTGTGTTTATTTATTTGGGTGTGCCACTGTGCTAAAATGTCAAAGGTTTAAAGCCAAGGCATTGTGTACACGCTACACACTCTCCCATACACGCACACACACACACGCATACGCCCTCACCACACAGACACACACACAAGCAGACATAAAAGCGACAACAGCGTCGCATAAATTTCAATAAGTTGCCTACTTTGCGGCGTTGCTGCAGCCTGCACTAAGCAGCAGTTTATGTGCTCAGTTTGTGGGTGTGCGTGTGTGTGTGCGTGTATGTGTGTGTGCGGGCGGATGTCTCTGCTTAGGTGTCAATTAAATACAGGTCATTTTAGCTAGCAGCCTTTTGTGCCTTTTAAGCAGCAACAGTTTCGTGGCCCCAGCCATGGCTCACAATGTTTATTACGTATACGTAATATAAAGTATACGCAACGATTTTACTGTCACACTAATGAGCGTTAAGTGCGCGTGTGCATTGCATATGATTTGGCACTCGACAGCACTAAAACAGCGAGAAAGAGAGAGGGAAAAGAGAGAAAGCAGCAGAAAGCAGAGTCAACTCTCGTCGTAAACTGAAAGTTGTCAGGGCAAAGTTTAAAGTTTAGCGTATTCAGTAGCTGCTGCTGCTTTTGCTGCTGCTGCCGTGCGGCGTGTCCATTCGAGCATGTTTAATAAGCAGCGTCATTTTTCATGCGCAGTCAACAGAGCAGCAGTTGAAGCAGCAGCAGCAGCAACCCCACAACAGCAACTCGACAGTTGCCCCCCGTCTGCGCCCAGCAACCGCAGAGCACGTCAAGAGTTTCGTACACACTCTGCAAAATGTTGGTGCACCTTACAAAAAAAAAAAAAAAAAAAAACAACTTTCCTCTTCCTTTTTCAATTTGGCACAGGCTAATCAATCGAGCGGGGAAAGCAGATTGAGAGGGAGTGCAAAACAATTTGACAGCCTTCAGCCGAGAGAGAAAAGTCTTTGTAAACATAAAATGAAACAATTTTGGTTTTACTTGCCATAACAACTGTATAAATATTCTACATAAATACAGCAAAAAATATTTATATAATAAAATAGCAAGAAAGTTTTGAGATTTAGAGACAGATTTAATATCAAAGTAATAAATAGAGACAGTCAAGAATTTTCAAACAAATACCATAATAATATTTGAAAGACAAATAAAAGTTGCAAAAGGCATTTAAAGTTGAAAGCTGCATCAAAAAACTATAAACAAAAAACAAATAACAAAAAATATATATAAAACTTTCAAATCATTTCTCTACAAAGAGAAAAGAGCCAATTGTCTAACTTCTTTTTTTGATTAGAAATATTTCTCAATTATCTCGAGCATCAAATTAGTTTCGTTCTCTTCCAGTCCAATTATCCTATTACGTTTCTTCTTCTATCCTCGAGGTCGCCTCTATCAACCGTTTTGCTTTGGCTATATTCATGTCTAGTTCGCCTCAGCGTGAATTATGATGATGCTGCAGAATATGACATGCCATTTCGTATCGCAGACAAGTATCTACATGCCAGATAGTTCTTGTTGTTATTGTTGTTGTTTTTTTCTGCTGCTCAAGCGATTTTGTTTTTTGATTTTATTATTTTTGCAACTAGTTTTTGGTTTGCTAGGGGAGAAAGCAACAGCTGCAGCAGCCACGCCAAAGAGGGTTGTGGCATGAGCTTAACAAATTTGTCAACTCAGTGAATCATAAACAAGCAAAGTTACATGAAGCGCGACAATATCTTGTATAGCAGACTGCAAGGCAAACACAGACAGCAACAACAACAGCAACTGAAATGAAAATGAAAATTTCGTTTGCATTGGAATTTGCGCGTGTGGATTTTCAATTAAGCACTACCAGCACACGCTGCGTATGTGCAATGCCAGCAATTTCCCCTGCCAGAAACGAAGCGAAGCTGACTGAAGTGAAGTGCGCATCATTCCCAACAGTTTAGGGTGACAAATGGCAGCGAAAAACGACACGCTCGGATCATGAGGATAGAACGCCGCGCTGCGAAGGGGTAGCTGAAAAGGGGCAGCGGCAAGGGGGGGGGGGAGGGGGATGGGAACCCTATTTGATGGGACATTTGTAAGCATTAGGCACGTAGCCGGAACTGGAGCTGAAACTGGGCAGAGAGCTGACTCAGGCAACGTGTCGGAAGCGGCACGTACTGCCAGCCACACGACATGTTTGAGCGGCAACTGTAGACAGTTTTTTTGTGTGTGTGTCTGTGTGTGTGTGTGCAATAAATTTCACCTGCACATAAACAACTAGAACAGCAACAAGAGCAGCAACAACAATAACAAGTTCTACACTTATTTAGTGCGCAGCATCCCAAAGAAAACTTAGTTTTATTTCGCTACCCGCACAGGGAAAAAAAGGGTAGCTCAGCAAGCTCATTAAATATGTAATGCATACGTATACAAATGTGCAGGTATTTTATACTACTTTTAAAGTCACTTCAACACGCACTGAAATGCTGAAAATATTTGTTTAAAAAACCTAAATAAAACTGAATAAAATAAATACAAAACTAAGCACCGAACATGAGCCAAGCTATTCTGTTGATGCCGAAAAGTATGCTATATTTTATCAACTCAGCAGAGCATGCGGCAGTCTGTTTGCATTAGCCAACACTGTATTCATTGTATGCATTTCGTCATTTTATGCTTCGCATCTTCTTCTCACGTGCGTGTGTGAATAACGTCTAATTTATTTATGTGCGAGATAAAAGAATTACGCTTCGCGCAATTTGACACATAAATTTCGATTCGAGAAAGGATGCAACTGGGAGGGGGCAATGGGAAGATTCAAGAGCGCAGAGGCATGGATCAAACTTGCAGCAGCATGAAAATCATTGCCAACTTCACTTTTAGCGCTGATTCAATTATTACACCTCTGCACAGGGTATATTAATTTTAGCCAGAAGTTTGCAACGCATATATGCATTCCTAATCAGCATCAGCAGGGGAGTCGAACTAGCCATGTCCGTCTGTCTGTCCGTCTGTCTGTTGCCATGCAAAATAGTCTCTTAGTTTTAGAGCCATCCTGATGAAACTTGTTTTACATGCGGATCAGACCGATAAATCGTATATCGACGGATTTAATATTTGGAGAAACGGCAAGGGTATGCTAAAGGTTGCCTTTCTTTCTTGTTTAAAATGCTGCATGCAACTTTGTGTGGGCAAAGTACTTTGGGAAACAAGCCAAGCCTCTCCACACCTTCTTCCGCTCCCCCCTGCACACTCCCCCCCCCCCTTGTCTACTCAACGACTGAGCCAAAATGCAATTTGTTGATTCTACATGCTGCATATTTCTATAAGGCAAAAGCAAAGTGAGCTAAAAGCCAGAGAAACGAGCCGCATCCAGACCCGAAAAACATATTCCCCCTCTCTTTCTACTTTTCTCTCTCTCTGTCGCTCTCTCGTGCTTATACACAGAACAGAACCGAACAAAAAAGAGCGCAGGTTGCAGGCAGCTGCTGCCTGTGCGCAACATTTACCTGAAATTACTTTAACCTGGGCAACAACAACAACAATAACAACAACAATGACAATGGCAAGCAACAACTACGTGAACAACACAACAACAATAGCAACAAAGATTACATGCACAACAACAAGGCCAACTTGCAGCCAGCTGCATTAACCCTTTAATGGATTTTCATATTTAACCAGCAAAATTTTCCATGTAAATTGATATTTTTACCAGAATTCACTGTAATTTGCTGAACCCAAATTGAGAATGTAATTCCCAAAGTTCGGATTTATAATATTGTACATGCCGAAACCTCATGCACATTTGATATGATTATTCTGCGTAAAAATTATTTTTCCCTTTTCGTTTGAGACTTGATAACTTTTCCCAACGAATATTGTATTTCACAGTAAATGACAAAAAAAAAAAACCATTTGTGGTATATTTCGATTTAGTTTAAAATAAAGTTTTGACGAACATTTAGCGTGAACTTATTGCAAATGTGATTTTAATTCAATTTTCAGTTTCGACATTTACGACGGGTCAAACAAGGGTTAAGTTAGCCAAAAAGTTGCTTTTGCTTTGGGAAGATTTTCTACACGGACATTTTTCAATTTTCAGCTTTTGCAGCTGCAGAGAAATTGTATATCTCTCATTCTCTCTCCCTTTGTCTATTTCTCTCTTTCTCCCTCTGACGTGTGCATGGAAAACAAATCGAAAGCGCTTATGGGGCAAATTATGGGAATATTTCAATTGCGCAGTCGAATCAAATATTGATGAAGTAATCAGGAATATTGCACAAGTTATCGATCAAGTAATCGTAATAGTTAAGTGGCACGCGTTATTAAAAGAGTAGTCAAAATGATTATCAAAGGCAAGTAAATTTGTTGTGGGGCAAAGTAAAATGGGGTACATGAGGAGAATAGAATTAATAAATCATTGAAGTTATCGATAACTTGACTCGAAATAATCGATAGCAAGTATCAACAGTAGCCAGGCGACCTACATTCCCATAAATAATCGATAAACACATCGCTGGTTAACCCAAATATCGATAACATAATTTTAGTAAATTTCGCTTTTTGTACTCACCTCGGTGCAAAACTGACAGCCGCACTGCTGCAACGTTGTCGCCTCCCCCACGCTCTCCACATCGATGAGACACAGCTTGCAGGTAAAGGGCTGAAAGTTGATGGGCGTGGCCGGTGTTGCGCCCGCCGTGAGCAACGTGATGCCATCGCGCACGCAGCAGGCCTGCGCCGACTGATTGGCGTTGGCCATGGACAGCAGCGAACTGACCGTCAAGGGATATGCATTAGTTGTCCCAAAGACGCCCAGTTCGCCGCCATTTGGTAACGGCTGCGGCTGCGGCTGCTCCTCAATGGGGACTCCGTTGTTATTGTTGTTGCTGTTGTTGTTGCTATTGGAGTGCAACGTTGCTGTGGTCACATTGGACGGCGGACTGGGACTGCTAGCACTGTGGAGGCCAGTGGAACTTTTGCGTGACCCACAGCTGCTGCCATTGCTCAATCGTATCTGCGCATTGACATTGATGTGCGGCTCGGGCATGGGTTCCAACGTTGTCTCCGCTCCTGGTCCATCCACAAAGCTGACACTGGGTCGCCTCTGTTGGGATGTGCTCGACGAGAGCGCTGACTCGGGTCGCTGTACAAAGCCATTGGCCAGCGAGTAACGTGATCCGGTGGCAGCCAATGAGAGCAGACTGGAGCATCTGGAGCAGGTGGCGCCATTGATGCTATTCACGCTGCGCAGCCTATTCAACGGACGTATCTGCTCCACGCCGCCGGCACTGAAGATCCCACTACCCCCATGGCTACCAGCATCGCCCATGCCCGCGGCCATCGGATGCAGTGTATGACTCTGATTGGTCAGCGCCAACACCGTCTCGCACTTGCGCAGACCCGTGTACAACACCGTCGATTGCGACTTCTCCTGGTGCAGGCTGCTGGCGCTGCCCTCGCGTCGCATTTTGTTGCGCAGCTTCTGCTGCACCACATGCAGTGAACTGCTTGAGCCGCTGATGCTCAGCCGGCTGCCATGTCCGCAGTTCGCTAACTGTTGCCCCGATGGATCACGCAGCACGACATCCTGCTCTGAGGGAGTGCGCGTGATACGTATCTCCGGCGAAGCGGGTCGCTGATTAGTTGACTCGCGACGCGACTCCCGATCCCGATCCCGATCCCGCTCCCTGTCGCGCTCACTTGCCCGGCTACTGCTGCCGCTGCTGGCTTTGAGACCCACCAGCGATTTGAAAAAGTTCTCGATGCGGCGTCGACGCGGCAATTGCCCGCCCGACAATCCCAGCGAACTCTCCACATCTCCGCCAGATCCGCCTGCTGTTGCAGCTGCTGCGGGTGCCGCTCCAACTCCAACTCCACCATTTCCCAGCGAGTTGGCCGACAGCGAAAGCGCTGCTGCGTGCTGCGAGTGCGTGTGGGGGGGCAGAGAGAGGGAGATGCGCTTTGGCAGCTGTGGATTCGTTTGCGACTGCGGCTGCGCCTTGCGATCAGCTCCAGCCTCGCTGGACGCCAACGAAATAATGTTAATCTTGTTGCGCGTCTGCGTCTCCAGCAGCGCAACTGTCTCGTTCGTATCCGAGTCGTGCTGCGGCGCGGCATGCGAGGCACTGCCACTGTGCTGGCTGCTGGCGCGTTGCTGATGCTTTGTGTTGGCCAGATTGTGAATTGGCGAGGAATCCTGCGGGGAAAAACACCAGAATCGCTCTTGAAAAACTATCGATTGTTTAATCCCCTCCTGCTTCTTCGCCGGCTCCATCTTCGCCGACTTACGCAGCCTAAGCAGTACTTGTTCCATTTGCTTTATCGAAAGATTCTCTGTAGTTGCCTTTGTCTATGCCTCTGAGCATTACCAATAAAATTGCGTTAGGTTCAAAACAAAACCATTGAACGAAATCGTTATAAAAACAATTTAGAATTTAGATTAATAAGTCAAAGGTCAAGCGATGCTTAAGGCAAAGTTTTGACAAACAACTCGAAGAGTTATTAACCCGCTTTCATGAGCTTTCAGAGTTTTCAAATGTGCTTTGCCAATTTTTATAAAGTCTTACCTAAAGCTCACACTGCTACCTTACAGATTGGAAACATAAAAAGCTCATTAGCTAGTGGAGCTTTAAGCTTGAGTCTTAGCTTAAATATTCCTTGAAGATGTGAAACATAAAAAGCTCATTAACTAATCGAGCTTTCAAGATCAATGCCTTAGCTTTAAATGTTCCTTAGGTTTAAATCAAAGCTTTGACAAACTACTCAAAGCGTTAGTATTAAAATGATTTCATGTGCTTTTAAAGCTTTTTGCTATCTAATAGATTTAGAAAAGTAGAAAAAAAACGAAGCTTTAAGCTTGAACTTTAAGTTAACATGTGTATACTAAGTAAGCTTCACAAGGTAAATGGAGCTTTTACTCAACTAACTAGTAAGTTTTCAAGCTCATAATTAACCGACTTTCAAGCTTTCTCTGAATGAGCTTTTAGATTAAGTGAGCTTTTTTGATCAAAACTGTTTCCCTCTTCTTCCTTATACTTTCTCACTTCCCAACTTCTCTTACTCACCCTCGAATCCTGCTCCAGCTCCTCCTCAAGCGCACTGTAGACAGGCGCGTACCAGGAGTACGAGAGCTGTTTACGCGCCGAGGCAGCGACGCCGGCGCTCGTTGCCGTTGGTGATGTCAGCCCCACGCCGTGACTGTTCCCGTGACTGTTGGTGTGGCCGTGACTGTGACCGTGACTATTGTGTGTATGATGCTTGTGCGGCACAAGCTTGCCGCCACTGGCGGCGTAATTAGGGCCAGCCGTACCGGCCGCACCGCATGCGACGGTGGTCACCAGGTTGTTGTTGTAGTTAAGCTGCAGGCTCCGACGTTGCTGTTGGCCACGCGTCGGCGGCAAATGCTTTGTCTGCTGCTGCTGCTGCTGCTTACGCTGACGCTCCCCGGCGCCGTACAGACTATGATGCTGGCGTCGCTGCAGCTGCTGATGGCCAAGCTCCTTTCTGGTGAAGATTAGCGAGGCGCTGTTCTTGCTCAGGCGTATGGAACGCTGCTTGTCCACCACCGTCGCCTCGATGTGCGTCAGCAGCGGCACCGTCTCGGAGAGAGGCAACAGTTGCAGTTGCTGCGATGATTCAGCTGGAAAATTAATAATGAAATTCTCGGCTGCGTCATCAAAAATGGAGGCACGCGTGGCACTGGGGCAATCGTCACTGGACGAGGGGCTGCTGATGGAGCTGCGCTGCAGTGTCTGCTGGGAATGTCTGAGATCGTTTGCTGGCTCGGCTTGTCTGGAATCCTTCAAGTCCTGCAGCTGCAACTGTTGCTGTTGCTGCTGTTGCTGATATGTTGCTGCCGAGCTGTAGCTGAGCTTGTGCTCCACGAGCAGCTCCAGGGGCGGCAGTTTGGCCTTGTGCGTCGACAGCTGCGGCGTTTGCTGCTGCTGTTGCTTCTGCTGCTGCTGCTGCTGTTTTTGCAGTAGATGATGATGGTGATGATGATCGAAGTCTAATCCCAGCGAGTGAAGTTGCAGCTGATGCTGCTTGGCTTGTATTGGTTGCTGTTGCAGTTGTTGTTGCTGCTGCTGCTGCTGCTGCTGTTGTTGTTGTTGTTGCTGTTGTTGCTGTGCTGTTGTCGCTGCCTGCGGAAATGGTTCACTCTGCTGCAGCGCAGTCGACTGCATTGGCAACGGCATTGGGGGCCGCATTTTGGCTAAGAATGGGATGCACGGAAGTTGCCTGGAACGGATCTGAAACTGGACACAGCTTAGCCGTGGCTGGCAGAGCGAGCAACATCCTGAAAATATCCTGCAAAACGAAAATAGAAAAAGAACCCATGAAATTCTCTTTAAATTTGTTTTCAACATCGGGTTGCATATCCGGGTTTAGTTTGAAATCTACTCGAACAATCCTCGACAAAGTGAGAACCGCATCAAAAAGCAGACAGACAAAGCGGTCTCAGCTGAGTTTTGGTTTTCAAATTGATTTTAGCTCTAATTTTGTGTGAATTCGAATGCGGCTCCAAACGTTGCCTGCTGCTGCCCTGCAGATTCCTGTGGTGGCCTCCCATGCCATCCCTCCCCCACACACATAGTACCCTCCTTCACTACTTTTAAGCTGACCCACGTGGGTGGGTCAGCCCCGATGGCTTAGTTAGAAAACAGCTATAAAAAGAAAACAAAACGGTAAGTTGAGTTTCACAATAATCGACAGGGCAATACCCTATTAATTGCATTTAACTGAATTTGAGGATGTTTTTAAAACGAACTTTAAAGCTAGAATAGAAAGAAAGCTGTAACCTTTATACTTTCCTTAATATTCATAATATTGTATATCGATTTACGTAGGCGGTGAGCGTGGCATCTTAAACTTGAAATAAACTTGATCTGCGTATGGTACACAGAAACCACCATGCCAAATTTGGTGTCTCTAGCTTTTGTAAAGCCAAGTAAAAACGGCTACAGCCAAGTTTCATAAAATAAAGTTTTAATTTCATCATAAATATTGTGATAATCTTAAAAAACTAGAGAGCGGAATGCTGTAGCGTTAGAATTGCGCTTATTCTGTACGAGTTTAATCGATTTGCGGGAGGGGTAGGCGTGGCCCAATTTATAATAACTTGGAGACACTATAATATAAATGAGTCTTGTAGCAAATTTTGGTGGCTCTAGCTCTTATAGTCTCCAAGATCTAGGCGATCATACAGACAGACAGAGGGCCGCTATTGCGCTTATTCTAAACGAGTTTAATCGATTTGCGGGAGGGGTAGGCGTGGCCCAATTTATAATAACTTGGAGACACTATAATTTAAATGAGTCTTGTAGCAAATTTTGGTGGCTCTAGCTCTTATAGTCTCCAAGATCTAGGCGATCATACAGACAGACAGAGGGGCCGCTATTGATACTGACTAAGAATAAAAATAGTTTATAACATCGCTAATATTTTAAAATGTATTTTTTAAAATCCATCACCTGAAAAACTTTCATTTAAATTTCTTATAATATTCAGAGAAAACTATCTACCCGTTTTGTAAATTGTAAAATTTATACCGTATACCAGGTCAGCACCTTTACGAGCTGCACTCGGTTTTTATGTGCACCACCGACGCCTGATTTGCATTTTTGCTTTTGTCTGATTTATTGCAATTCCTGCCTGCTGTGCCACGGCGGAATTTATACAATTTCTGTTTCACATTGGAATTGGAAATCGGAACAGAACGAATTTTGAAGTTGAGGCAGTGACGACGTAAGCAGAGGCAGAGAAGTGCGGAAGGGGGCAGAGCCAGCAGAACGACGCGTGTATTTGATTAGAGCGAAACCAAAATTGATGGCATCGTCACGTGGCCATTGGAGAATTCAATTTGTGTTGCCCAGTTTGCATTTTTATGAGTTAAAGGATTTGTTTATAATCCTCTGGCTAGCCAGTTTAATTTGTAGTAAAGACAAATTGAACTTTCAATGAGAGAGTGACCAATTGAAAGAAAATTTTGGCTAAATACTGCCAAAGCAAAAGCAAGTCAATCAATACGCAACTGTTGGCTGTCAATCAATCCATTTGATTCGATTTGATTTGCTCTTATTTTGATGCGAATTCTAGCTTGTTGTGGGCAGGTATTTTAACTTGGTTTTTGCTGTTCGCTATTCGCGCTCTGATGGATGCATTACACATGGTAAGCGAATTTCAATGTAGCGCACAATTCACGTCATAATCAATCAATGTGCTCAACCCTCCCCACATTGGGTGCCCATGGGGATGGAGCTAAAAGACTGACAGCGAACCATTGATCATGGGCAAATTTCTAATGCGACTCAGTGCGCAGCATAACGCTGCACATAGCGCTAATGTTACTACGCTAATCAAATTAGCCTGCAACATGGCGCAGCCAATTTGTATCCAATTAATCGAAAAATTGGTTGAAAATGCAGGAAAATTCGTAGATAAATTTTGCTGGGCTGCAACAACAAAGAGGCGTTGCACCATCTGGGCAGAGTGCGGTGCCTAGGCACATGAGGCACGTGGAGTTAATTAAACTACGCGACAGTGCGACCAGCTGGTCTCAAAGGACACACACCAAATGCAAATTGGCTGCGGTCGCGCAGGCTATAAAAGATTTGCCAAACATGTTTTTGGGCGGCTGCCGTTGGGAGTTTTAAAAGGACATTCAATGTACTATGAAAAGATTTTTAAAGTATTCCGCAACACATTTATGCATTTTATATAAATTTTTAAACATAATCCATTAAATACTTTATTAACAAGACTATCATCGAAATATCCCCAAGTTTCAATGAAAAAACTTTGGCAAACATCATAGAATTTGACAACCGTGACAACCTGCTTAATGAAGAAAAACTACAGCCAGCTGGTCCCATTGTTTGCTGTTGTTGTTGTTGTTGTTGCCTTTGTCGCACAAGGAAATTCGCCACATGCCACATGCCTGGCAAGGTATGTGGGTATATTAATTCTTGGTATGCCCTAACTATGTGCGAGACCTTTTCGGTGAATGTGTATAAGTGTGAGTGTGAGTCTGTATATAAACGCATAAAAGTATGCAACACAAAAATGCGCGACTCGCATAATTTGCCGAGCAGCAGCAAAATGAGGCAAGAACGTAAACGAGAAAAACAAGTCAAACAACTGTGAAGTTGGAGCTGCAAGAGCAGAGGGAGAGGGGAGAGAGAGAGAGTCGCTGTAGCCGCAACAGGAGCAGCAAGAAAATGCCAAAGATAAATTACTTCTTACACGCTTGCCGGGAGAAGCCAAACCAGAGCGAAGCTGCATGGAAAGGGGAAGGTAGGTGGGAACTGAGGAGAGTAGTTGTTGCTACGCCTTAATGCGCCAATCTCTCTCTCTCTCTCTCTCTCCTTCTCACTTGCTGTTCATGACTTCCTTTTCAGTCACACACATTCTCAAATTAATCGCTTTCGCCGCACAAAGCGAACACGAAATTTGTCTTTTACTTTTCATTTAGCGCCATTTAAGCCCAGGCTCAGCCAAAGCCAGCAAAAGAAAGTGGCAAAAAGATGCGACCAAGACAGGCAGACAGGGAGAGAGAGAGAGAGAGAGTGAGAGTAGGAGAGAGAGACAGAGCACGACAAACAAAACGAAGATTAATGTCTGCCGGTAATAAGTTGGCATATTAATGCCAAACTTCTATAGACAATTGCGCAAATTTGCACAAGCTGAACAAATCTGAAAGAGACGCAACTGTTGCCATCTCTTTTCAATCGCAATTGATTATCTCTTAAGGCGCGTACATTAATTTTGGCTAAAGATAGGGATAAAATTATGAAAGTGAAGGCACGCAAGCTGTAGCCTTATATGTATATGCTAAATGCAATGAAAAATGTTGGTAAATAATTAGAAAATGAACTGAATATTATAAATATATTATAAATACATGTAAAGTTTATATGACATTCTTAGTATATATAGCTTAGTAAGGCTCTGTATAGTATTCTGAATTTATGTATATAAAATTTCCTGCAATATGTTCAACCAACGCAAATACTACATAACTTTACTCTTATTATATCTCATTAGATAGTAAAAGCCTCAAAGCCTAGGCTGAAGTTCGTTTCTGTTTCTAATATTGTTTCCATTTCCCCTGGACAGCAACAAACTTAACAAGCTCTGCAAAACTAATCTGATTACACATTAATTAATTTCCAAATTCGCTAGAAAATCAAGAGAAACAAGGAAACTTGTCGAGAGTCGACTAATTGACATACGTCAATTGGCCACGAAATTAATTAGGCGCACTGACAGGACAGCACACACACACACATACAGGATGCAGCATCAGGGATGAGGGACAAGGGGCAATCGGGTCAAATAACAGACACATTTTGCCCATGTCTCTGTGAAAGTTTTTTACTTTGTTTTATTTTCTAAACTTTTTTTTCAACTTACCATTATTCAAACTGCATGAAAATGTTTTGAAATGCCACGAAACGTTGTTGTTGTTGCAGCTGGAAATAGAAAATGAAAAATACCAAGCACGTTAGTCAATTGTTAATTAAATAAATCGTTGCAATTGTGGCAAAAAATTGTTATAGCAATTTTGCATGTTTGAAAATTGTTTTGAAATGTTTTTATTGCTCTAAAAATGTGTTCAGCGCAGCTTAGGTTATTCACTCTAATTTTAAATATTTGTAAATGATTTTGTTTTTTGATAAATTCTGTTTCTCATGAACAAAGTTAGTTTGAGGTAGTATAGAAATATGGAGGCCTGCAGGAATGCATTCTTACATAACTTTATATAACTTTGTCTTTGACATCCACAGGAAGTCCTTGTGAAGAACTCGAACCGCGGGCTGGTCTACACTGTACAGGGCCACAAAAGTACCAGGCAAAGAGAAAGTATCTAGGTAAGAATATTACCACGTTTCTAAATGTTGAAAATAAAAAATAATTATGATATTCGTGAGATATTTCTGTATCTTCAAAAAACTTATTGGATATCTTTAAAAACTTGTGTATAATTTTTAGATACCTTTTGTTATTCGACAGTTACTTTTGCAAATTTTAAGATATTTAAATATTCATAATATTCTATAGATATTTTGTATCTTTAAGATACTTTTCGGTATCCGTCAAATATTTTTGGATCTACAAGGTACGTTTCTTATCTAAGAGGTCTTGTTCAATTTTCAGCAGCAGTTTCAACTTATAAGTTTTATTATTTCATTAATAATCCAAAATATTTTGATCCAGAAGGTTGAGCGGCTCTAGCAGAGCTCAAGTGCTGTACGATTGTAAGAAAATGATTATAAGACATATGTTACAACATCTAAAACTACTACTCGTTTTGAACACTATTCAAGTCAACTCTTTAGAAGTTTTTCATTTATTGGCCATTCAAAAGCTGAAAAAAACATACGATTTTGGCCTTTCCTCTGGCACTTAATGCTTGAGCATCACCTGATAAAAGGCTAATCAAAATTTTCGGATTACGAGCGCAACTGCAGCAATTGGATCCATTTGAAGCTCTTTCAATTAGCAGCCACTGCCGGCGTGGAACAATGCAGGCAATTTTTAATGGGGCCAATCGGTGAGGACACGTGCCACGTGCGTGAGGCAAGGCTGAAAGGGGATCTGCCTAGTCGTCTAAGCTGTACAGCTGCAATTGGAGCTGGAGCCGCTGCTTAAGTTGCCTCAAAGAAATTTTAATTGCGCCAACTAAAGCCAAACGTCGCGCCCAATTATGAGCCTAATTAGACTTGGAGACACTTGGCAACATGTTGATGTTGTTGTTGTTGGCCACAGGGCACGCCCATACATGCCACACTCCCACTCCCACACGCAGACACTCTCACTCGCACACCCACACCACATCGCCCCCACAGTCGTGAGTCTGAGCGGGGAGAGCACAAGGACACTTGCACACAGAGCTGTGTGCGACCACAAACAGCTGGGCAATTGAAAGCGTAATTGCATTGCCGGAGAAAGATGTAATTGCACAGCTAATTACAAAATAATAATCCTGATCGCTTGCAGCGTTAACTACAGGGTATAGTTAAATGCAAAGGCAAAGCAAAGATGCGCCTCCCACACACATGTCGAAAGGTAAAACGATTGACTCGCTTATGTTGTTGTTGTTGTTGTTTCTGTTTTATAACAAGCATTGACAACAACAACTACGACAACAACAACATCATCGGCACGCAACAATTGCAACAGCGCTTTGACGTCAAAACGTTAAGCAATATGCTAATTTAATCGCTTTATAGTTAGACATCGATATTACATGCACACAAATCACAGATACACATGTGTGTACATTGTACACCCCTTTCCACCACTTTCCCCGGGGCATTGTTCAATTTATTGCTGGAAAGGGTCAATCGTGTAACGGAATAACAGGATAACGGGATAACGGAGCAACAAACCAAGTCACATTAACATATTCTTAGCAAAGACACAACAACAAATTGAAGTAACACGCACAGATTAGGCAAGTGTACGCATACAGATGGACGCCACTGTGTGTGACAGGCATGCCCTGACACAATAGGCACAGCTTGGAAATTTTCAGTTGGCCAAGAAAGGCGCCTGCAGCATTGCATGTGTGTGTGTGACTGTGATTGTGTTTGTTTGCCTATGTCTTTGTGTGTTTCTATCTGTGTTTAATATTTTTAGGGATTTTGGGAAATAAAATCACTTAGCAATATAAGCTGAAAACCTACGTACAGCAGCTTAACCCAGTCGGTACTTTGGCCCGGCGCTTGACTCGGCATTACTTTTGTCAGCCACTGTAGTCCTGCTTGGGTGCAAGCGGACGTCAGTCACAGCAAAGATTATATACAGCCTAAGCGTAATCCTCGCTGTAACAGCTAAAAGGCAGGCACACACGCACACACATCCTTGCAGACACGCTGCCTTGCTCGACACAAAGTGTCACAGTGACCGTTGTAAGTATGCCAACACACATAAAATGTGACAGCTTGGGCCGACTTGCAATATGAAAATAGAAACGAGGCGAGAGAGGAAAAGGGAAAGGGAGGAAGAGGTAGTGAGAGAGAGGGAGAGGGAGGAAGAAGGAGTGAGAGGGAGAGAGAAGAAAAGGGAGTGAGAGGGAGAGAGAGCGGGGTCAAATGACGCGCGCAGTGCTGAGGCAGGCAACGACAGGCCATCAAGGAGACAGCCTCGATAAGCAGATGGAATTTCAATCAACTACGTGACGCATTCACAGTTGCATTTGCAGAATGAGATGGGGGAGGGATGGGGAGGGCGTTGACGTGGAAAAGCCACCTGGCTGGGGAAATTAAATAAGAAAAATTGCATAAAATGGCTGCAGTTCAAGTTGGGATTGAAACTGGGAGCTTCAAATGAAAAGAAGCTGCTGGTACAGCGCACTCGGTGTGCGAGCGAGTGTGAATGAGTGTGAATGAATGTGAATGTGAATATGAGTATGCATGTGTGTGTGTTTCTGTGTGATACTTGAACGTCTAGACTGAGTGGCTGCAGCAGCCACTCCTTTTTGTGTCATATCCCCATGCATTACGTATACGCCCCGCTTCACTGCAGTACGTCCCTTTTGTGGTCTCGTAAGTGAATAACAATTTCACAGCCTGCATTGCATTTGCCTTCTCTTTCTACATGTTCCTCTCAACTCTTTCTAACGCATGTCTTGAGATGGCCAAATTGCAGTTGCAGAATGCACGCAACGTTCTGTGCCGCGGCAGCAATTATACAGTTAGATTTCCATTATGACATGCTCCCAACTCTCGACTCCCTCTCCCTGGCTTTATCTTTCTCCTTAGCCGCTAGCGACATGACTAAGCAACACTGTGCGGTAGCAGCTGCCGCCATTTCCATGTTGCAACAGCAAAGCCAACCCTTGCGGCATGCCAGCCAAAATTGACTTGCAACAGCTGCAGGCAGCAACAAGGGAGGAGAAAGGGGAGGTACGGGAGGAAGAGAGAGAGAGATGCGCGATAACTTTAAAATGTCAATAGCAGCAGCGCCTTAAAGACGGCAAACAAGTTTTGTTACTTCTTCTCCTGCTTCTTGGGCTTTTTTCTTGCCCTGCACGTTGCACAAATTATCAGTGTGTGTGTGTGTGTGTTGCACTAAGTTAAATGAAAAACATTTTCCGCTTTGCTGCTCGTGTGTAATTAAAAGGCAACACGAGCGAAGGCAAAGGCAAAGGCAGAGGGGAAAACGGAAAAGTAAATGTGCAAATTACGTCGAATTCGGAGCACAAGAATTTCGTGTGTACACACTGTGCCGGCAAGTACTTAGTGCTGCTTGCAACTTTTTGTTGCACATTGTTCGCTGATCAAAAATATATTTCTTCTTTTTTTTGCGTTTCATTTCATTTCGTTTCGCTAAACTTTGCTTGGCAACTTGAAAAACTAATTGAAGTTTTTTAGCAGACAATTTGGCCAAGAAAGAGACAAAGACGAAGTTTTGGGAAGAGGCAAGGCGAGGCGAGAAGACTCGCGTTACGCTAAAAGGAAACTATAACAGGAGCACCCCACGACTTGCCTCCTAGCGCAGCCTAATTGTTTATAATTACTTCAATCACTTATTAAATAGAACAGGCGAAAGAAAGAAAGAGAGAACAAGAAAGAGGAGCAGAGAAAATAAGTTTTAAACAATATCCAGTTTAGAATACACGCTTCAATTCAACTTAATAAAAATATACATTTAAAACCAAGTAAAATTTGCCCAACAAAGCAAACATTTTTCAGATAAATTTGAAATTCTATGGGCTAGAGACTTTTTATACCATTCGACCATTAAAAATGGTCAAAAAAGGGTATACTAAGTTTATGCAAATGTATGTAACAGGAAGAAGGAGGCGTGGCAGACCCCACAAAATAAATATTTTCTGTGACAGGATCACTAGCCGAGTCGTTTGAGCCATGTCTGCCTGTCTGCCTGTCTGTCCGTCACGCTTCTGTGTAAACACACAGATATCAGCTATTATAAAAGCTAGGGACACCAAATTTGCCGTAAAGGTATATAAATGTTACAAGCTCCAGGAGTTTATTTCCAATTTAAAGTGCCACGCCCACCTCCTCCAAAAATAGATAATTAATATTACTTAATTTGTGACAAAAGTATTGAAGTTTCAACTTTAACAAATACATAAATATATACTATATGTAAAAATATTTTAAATTTCAAGCCTATCGGATTTAAAACACAAAAGCTATTCAAGTAGACGTGTTCCTTAGTTCCGCGGCTTGCGCCTTTGCCGCATGTCGTGACGTCATCGTAGCGATGCTTTGACTCAGCCGTAGCGTGTGTAAAGCTGATTGCTATGACGTTTTCATAGATGGCGCTATTCGAAGATAAATCGAAATTGAATCATATGTGGCAGACGAACTTGTGCAGAGAAAATAGAAGTGTGATAATTTGTTTTGAAACTGGGCGAATGATATCTTACTTTCGGGTGAGCTCGACTGTAGCTTTTCTTACTTCCAATATATCCCCTAAACTAATGTATTAACTATTCTCTCCATTCCTGCGTACCTCAAAAGCTTAATTAATTTGCCATTCAACTATGTCGCAAACAGCGGAAAATGTTACGTATGTATATTTTAATCTTCTACTTCGACTTCTTCTTCTTCTGCTTGTACAAATTTGCCCGGTAACTTTTCGCCCATCGATTTGGTTATGGCGCAACTTTTACAGCTTTTCATCCGTTTCCTCATTCGCCTTCCCCTTGATTGAAGGCAGCAGCAGTAGCAGCAGCAAAGGGAAACACGGTTGAGCGCACTTCGCTTGCTAATTAAAAGGCAGCGTCATGTGGCAAGTAGCAAGTAGCAAGTGGCAAGTGGGCGTGGCATAAGTACAAAGTCGCCACGTTGTTAAGCCCTTAACCCGCATGTGCCTGACAAATGGTAAAGCGAAAAACGAGCAACGAAAATGAATGGTGCAAAAAGCAAGCGAGAAAACGTGTGGAAGATTTTCTCGAACAACTTTTCTCAACTGTCTCTGGCTGCGGCTTTAAGTTGGCAGCGTGACAATGCGAATATCAAGTGGGGGGAAAAAACACTTTGAAAACAACGTGAAAAACTAACAAACATGTCGACGTCGACATCGTTGTAGTTGCTGCTGCTGCTGCTGCTGCTGATGTTGATGTTGCTCTTGTTGTTGCAGTTGTTTCAGTTGTCGTTGTTGCTGTAGTTGTAGTTGTTGTCGTTGTCGCTTGCGCATGATTTCCGTGCTTAAAATTTCCTGTTCGAAACTGACATAAAAGAAGGAAGTGCACGAGACAGAGCACAGACAGAGAGACAGCGAGACGGACAGTTGGGCAGACAGTGCAGGCAGAAAGACAGACAGAGAAAGGCACATAGAGAGACAAAGATACAAAGAGACAGACGGACAGACAGACAGACTGATGTGTGATACAGATGGAAATGCACAGAGACAGAGAGAGAATAAAAGGCAGTGCTCGTTGTCTGTCTGAATAGTTACCACATTCTCTCCATTTCCCTCTCCGCACAAAGAGTTTTTTCTCGCCCATAACAGATGGCAAAAAGAAAACATCTCATTGCGAGCTCTACCTCTAACATACCTTTGCCTCTTTAATGATATTCTGCATTGACTTCTTCCAAGCATTTGCCTGACAGACACCAAAATATTATTATTGTGAAAATGTTCTTTTTTTCAAAAAATAAAGAGTAACACCAAAAAGAAGTAAAATAAGCAAAAACTTTGCTTCATAACTCTCCCTTTAAATTGCATAAATTTCAAATTGAGCAAATAAATATCTCGATTTTCATGTGAATTTATGTAGAACTATCAAGTAATAAACTGCAAGTTTTGTTTGTCTGCATGATATAAATTTGAAAAGTTTTTTGTTGTTTTATTTTTTCCTCTTGGTTTTTGTTTTTCTTCTCTTATCACGAACTACAACAGAACGAGTAGAATTAAGCATAAATAAATCCAATGGCAGCAGTTCGAGTTCGAGTTCGGCTTCTGATGCTGTTGCTGCTGCTGTTTCTGGTGATTTATTGCATACCAAATTAATTGAGAAAACTGGAAAAACTGTAAAAAACAAAAATAAATGTGAAAATTCAAAAAACAACACACACAAATTGCGTGGCAAAAGAAGGAAGAGCAAAAAGCAAACAGCAAAAGGGAACGCTTAAAATGGAGTACTATGAGAATTAATTGCAATTCTAAACTGTTTTTTTTTTGCGCTCGTTTGTTGATGTTTTTATTGCTTCATACCCTGTAAAACCAGCCAAGCAGAGGGTTGTTTGATTGCAGCTAATTAGGGAATATAAAGTAAAACCTCTTTTAAAACTTGTTTAATCAATAATCAATTCATTGAACAACCAATGGTTTAACTAGGGTATCTGTTGGGCTATCATTTCACCCTCATGGGCTTTTTGTTTAAGTGTTGAATGTGTTTTTTCCCCTTTGCCATTTGTTACTGTGCGGCAAATTCAATTAAACAATGCAATCGTATAAACAAATCTACAGAGCACACACACCGACAAAGAGAGAAAGAGCAGCAAAAACTGAGAAAAAAGAGAGAGAGAGAGAGAAAGACCACCATCGGCATAGCGGGACATTTGCTGTGCACTTTTTATAGTTTTAATTGAAAATTGTGCAATTAAAAGCCAAATGCGAAATCGAGACGCGGCGCAATGAGAACTGCAATGGCAACGGGGGGCGTATACGCAATTTGTAAGCGTTATGAAAAACCGAAGCTAAAAGTCAACGGCAAATTAATTTAAGCACTTAATTATGCCATGGGTTCAATTAAATTACATGGCATTTAATTAAGCGCATACAATGTGCAAAGCTTTCAGTCAGACACAGCGCGAACAACGATGAATGGAAAAAAATGACAATGTGCGGGGAGGGATCAAAAAGTAATCAAAATTAATGGAAAAGATTCTTTCCATTTAGAATGAGTTTAAGCCAGATAAACTTTTGGAATAGAATAAAAATAATATTTAAATTGCTCTTTAGTTTCGGTATGCTTCAAGCGACCCTCGCCTCGCCCCTTATGGCATATCCCCATTTGTATATCTCTTGCAAACAAACAACAAGACTGCAGTTGGCCAACCAGAGTGATAAGCAAACAAAGGCGGTCAGAACCACGTTACCCGCATGTCAGCTACAAACTGTTGCACACACACACACACATGTGCACACCCAGATGTCGTCCACACCCCACACACACACACCATAATTTGGCACATGCCATTACAAAATATTGACAGAAATGCAAACACACTGAGCGAGAGAGAGAGAGAGAGAGAGAGAGAGAGAACAGCAGGGAGCAAGGCAGGAGACAGGGGTGGGGGCACTTGATGTTTCAAGTCACAGAACACATATTTTGAATCTCCCCCACCACGCCTGAGAGGCATCTATCTGACTCTATCTGTGCATCTGCATATGCATCTGGATCTGCAGGCGGCAGGATGCTATTTTACAAGTACTCACTATATAGCGAACTGAGTGCGAGCGCAGTTTGAGAAGTACATGAGTTTTGCTGACCCAGGGGAATGTAGTGAAAATCAAACAGTGTATAAAGCTTAAAGTGATTCAAATAGCAAACAGTATGGGCATCTTATATTATTATACCCGTATGTCCGTCTGTCCGTCCGTCAGTCCGCATGTCTGTTGCAACGCAAACTATTCCCTAAGTATTAGAGATATCTTAATGAAACTTGGTATACATGCTTCTTATTGATGCATATAAGTCGAAAAGAGCCAGATTGATCCGATATATCGAATAGATGCTATAGAACCTGTCCGTTAGTTTTTATCGTCTTTCAAGATGCAATATAACATAATTTTGATATTATGTTATATATTTATCGCTATTAAACTTTTGCTTACTTTAGAAATTCAAAATTGTTTAATATTTAGACTAACTGCAAGGGTATGAAACCTTATAGTGTCTTTCTGCTAGAAATAATTAGAAAGAGCAGCTAGAAAAAGTAACGAAAGCTACAGTCGAACATGTTCGACAGTAAAACACCCTTACATTTATAGAGACCAACGAGACAAGTTTGACCTGTTTGCTATGTCATAGCTTATAGATTGCTAAAACTACAACTTCAATTATTAATTCAATTATTACAAATAGCATATTACAAACCGGGGCACCTATTACAATATAGCTTGTTTAATTTTTTTAAAGATACTTCCTCAAAATAAAATACACAAAAATGTAAATATTACTTATAGCAGTTTTAGCATTTCATAGAGTTGCCAACAACTGCTCAAGCCTCCCTCGCACACATGAGTTTAGAGAGCAAGTGTTTGTTTCTTTTTAATTTAATGGTGCTGCTCCAAAGCATTTAACTCCTTGTTCAAATATATGGAGTCAAGAAGACGACGAAAAAGAAAAAGAAGCAGAAACCTCTTCAGCCCTGGGCCAAGGCTGACCACAAAGTTTTCCCAGCTCTCAGCTCTTAGTACCTACGTTGTGCTTGTGTGCCCGTTGGCTTTGCAAATATACTGGTATTTTAGTCAAATTGTTACATGGCAAAGACCTCAATTGTGTGTGTGTGTGTAGAAAGAGACAGACAGACAGCAAGTGCGAGTGAGCGAGTGAGCGAGTGAGGCAGAGAACGGGATGAAAAACGTTTGTCTGAGCATTGTGTTTAAATTACTCATAGTTTTACTTTTCAATTTGCCACAAATAATCAAGTAAAATAATAAACCCTTTTTCACAATTGTTCGAGATGCTATCTGGGCAGCCCTTAAGGATTGAGGGGATTTGCAGGCATTTTGTGATCACATTTCAAATCCTTTGCAAACAATTGACGTATTATTATAATTAATACGCGCTCTCTCTCTCTCTATCTATCTCTATCTCTGTTGGCCGCATGATAAAATATCAATTATGGCTTATATTCAGTATTCTCCATATTGTATTGTTTGCTGCTAAGTAAGTTGAACAATGGCCTGCATTGTTGTCTAAACCTTCCCTCCCCTGGCCTGCACGGCCCTTTCCCCCGTAGATATTACTTTAGTAAGCCCAATGGAGAGCAACATGCTATGCCCGTCACACAATGCCATGCGGTTTGTGCAGATAATTATACGGCATATAGTATGTAATACTATGTAGTGCAGTGTAGAGAGTTGACAGAGTTGACCTACCTGCAATGAGAGGGAACAAAGAAAAAGCATTTGCATTAGTTTAATTGATACAGATAAAGTTAAAGCTGCATATAGTCAAGTCAATTACAATTACAATCAATGATGAATAATGAACTACCCTGACAAGCTGCTGAGAGTGCTGCAGCCAACGCATTTGGCACACAATTAAAGAAATGCATATATATTATCTATACACTTAAAAATGTATTCTAAATGATTTCATTTTAACGAGGTATGTTTTCATATCGAACATCAATTCTTAAAGTTTCGGAAATGAATTTAATGTGGTTCAATGTGGTTCCGCGCGACATTCTTCTTTACCGGTTTGGCACATTTGTGGAACTGTTTATGCGTTCATATGTCCATATATATTCATTCACAATTCCAGCAAGCTAGACCGGTTCCAAATACATAGTAGTAAACTCCCAACTTTATCAGTTAGAACTTCCCCCAAACAGTCTAAACAAAGCATAATTCATGCCGTGAATCACCGAAACTAATTAGTGAAAACTGAGTGCACCAGCATTATGCACACTGGCATAACAGTTCCGTATGACAATATAACAGTATAACAATAACGGTAACGCTAACCTCTGGCCCTCTCTCTCTCTCTCTCTCTCTCACCCCATTGTGCGATTTATCAGGCCAAGCACGTCGCATTTAATTGAATTACGAGACATACGCGAGGAACTCATTTCGAGTAAGACAACAATTTGCAATTTCTGCGTTGTGTGGGTGTGCAACAGCAACAGCAACAGCAACAACAACAAGAGGAACAACAGCTAGGTGTCAAGTCTTATCAGCAAAGACTGCCTTGATTGATGCTCATGTAATTGGGCGACAACCAAGACAAGTGGAGCACTTGATTAGCGAAAACCGAAACATGAACTGATTACAGCCTGGTTATGCTAGGTGTACTCTATAAATACCCCAGAGCAGGGGCTGATTATACGCAAATATACGGGAAAGCCGCCCCAATCAAAGTCCAACTTCAAGTGGAAAATCTATTAAATTTGTATTTAATCAACTGATTTGATCGTAGCCCCCCTCTACATGATTGAATGAATTGAACCTTTTGCAACCTATCGTAATGGAATAATAATACCTCGCGAATATATTGTAAATTACAGCTTAGCTGGCTGACTACGCAAAAGAGGGGGGAACAAAAAACACGTTGGATATATAATTTATTTGGCTTTTATCCCAACTTGACTTTTGATGTGGGAGCGAAAATGCGCAATAGAAAATGGACAAATGGCTAAATGGGTGAAGGGGCAAAGCTATCTACGATCGACTTGTTGCTTTTTGTTGCTTATTGCTTGTTGCATGTTAATTGATTATAGCGCGATGTGGCCTCAACTCTTCAATTTACCCTCAATACTTAATGCATGCCTAGGAAAAATATCTACAATTTTCAAATTCACATTCATGTTCTCCCTGCATTCTTCATCTTCTTCTCATACACTGGAAAAAAAATCACCACTCCCAACCTTGTTGCAATCCACACGAAATGCCATTAAATCAATGATTTAAGCTTTGACCAAGTTACAATAAATTATACAAAAAAAAACAACAACAACAAAAAAAAAACGAAAACAAAAATAATTGACGGCTTGTGTTTTCAATATTGAACAACAAATTGCATTCAGTCAACAAATTTGATTTTCAATTGCAGGCACGCAAATGTTGCACTTGGGCAGCAGCATAGTCACCTATATATATATATATAAATATTTATCGAGATATTTATGGATTTCTATATGAATAAAGTGCAACATAAACCGAGCCCAAATTGAGCGAGAAAAAACGTTCGACACGTTTAAAGTTGCGTCATTGAGATCCAATCATGGATTCAATAATGCAATTTTCAATGTGCATTTTCTGTGCTATTTTTTTACTCGATTTTGTATACCCTTGCAGAGGGTATATTCATTTTGGCCAGAGATCTACAACGCACCTATGAAGACATCTCCGACCCTATAAAGTACATATATTCTTAATCAGCATCAGAAGGGAAGTCGAACTAGCCATGTCGGTCTGTCCGTCTGTCTGTTTGTCCGTCTGTCTGTCCGTCTGTCTGTCCGTCTGTCTGCTGTAACGCAAACCATTCTTTCAGTTTTAGAGCTATCCTTATGAAACTTGGTATACATGTTTCTTATTGCCGCACTCTATAAATAAGTCAGAACGAGTCAGATCGGACCGATATATCGTATAGCTGCCATAGAACCTATCGACCGAGTTTTGTCATTTTTCAATATATCGCAATGAAACTTTCCTGATATTTGTCTAAGTATGTCCATTAAATGCTGTGAAAATTTTATTTAAATCGGAAATATATATCGTATAGCTGCCATAGAACCTATCGGCCAATTTAATATTTAGAGTAACTGCATGGGAATAAAACCTTCGGCATGCCGAACGTAACCTTTCATTCTAGTTTTTTTGTTTCATTCAGTGAGCACTTAATTGAGTTATTGAATACAAAAAAATCATTTATAGCCGTAGTTGAGCTTCAATCTATCTGGCAATTGAATAGAAATTAATAAATGACGTCTGCGTTGCGCTGCGTAAAACATTTCGATGAATTATGGAAATCGGACAAAGTTAATTAGCAATCGATTATGGACTTTAAATTATCGAGTTTATTAATTGCATTTGTGTTCAATTTTGATTTGGATATACGAGGCAAAAACTTACTGATCTAATTACATATTATTAAAATTAAAATCTATATGTAGGATCCGCAAAGAAGATAAATGAATCATTCCGCTTAAATTTGCCACTTCTGAGCTCATTTTACGTTATTGACGCACTTCAAACGACCACGAACACATTATGATTACTCAGTAAAGTGCAAATCACATATATTATAGAGCGCTATAAAAATCTCATGTAGCCTCTTATCATCTGCGTGACCAATCGAAGCAAACAAAGAGCGCACAACATTTTATAGTTTTTTTTTTTTAAAGAAGAAAACACACATTTTTTAATAATTTTGGTAAACAAGGAAATTCGTGTTCAGCCTGTGATAAAAAACAAGATCAATTATCAGTTTCAACTGCGGCTGAGTCAACTTTGTGTGGCAAGACAAAGAGCAGTAGCAGCAGCGATTCAATTATCAGAGATTATTTACGATTGTGTCCATGATTCAGTTCTCCACCTTCGCATGGAATTAACATTATTGTCTTTTGTCTTGTGGCTTATCAGTTCAGATCGGATATCGGCGGAAATTTCGAGCAAATTGTGTGCCAAATTTTGTGGAAACCAGTTTGCAGCATGAGATGGCAAGAAATAAAAATCAATTTTTGCTCGAGAATGGAATAACCTGCTCTCTCTCTCTCTCTCACTCCTCTCTCTCTCTGCGTTTCTTACTCTCTTGTCGATAGAGCTTATGACTTTGCAATGCTGCAACCTTCGTTCACCAGACGAAACGCTCCGTTGCCCAAGTCCGTATTCAAAATTAACGAAAACAAAGCGCGCGCTCTGTTAAAAGAGCGCACAATAAATGGAAAAATGAAAATCAACTGCACGACGGCAAGTTCAGTTTCAGGGGCCTCTCTGGGGCAAATAATAATAGTTCACAACTAGCGCAGCATAGAACCCCGAGAAGTGAGGCCCCTCTCTTTGTTTGCTTTAGGCTTAAGCTGAAGGTCGATGTGGGGTGTGGGGTATAATAGACAGTGGCTCCACAGTCGCGTCTATCTCAAAATTCCCAAAGAGCTATATTTACTTACTGAAGGTCAAGTGGCATGGGCAACCTTATAACGCTTAGTCAGTTCACACTCGAGTCGAATCAATCTATAAGCTAAAGTTAACTCATCAAATCTTTTGCTTATATTAATTAAATTTCCCCTTTTAAACTACATTTATAGAGTATCTGTTAGTGATGGAAAAAGAGACACATAGGGAGCATGTTTTAATTAAAACTCTCAGTGGAAATGCAATTCAGATAATTAGCTTTGATTTCGCTTAGACGCCTCTCTCTCTCTCTCGTACCCTTTTCCCTTTCACAAGCCCTTTGGCCTCGAAACACAAACAAAATTTAGAATGAAATGAAAATAAGAAGCAAAGCAAAGCTAATAAAATTCACAAAATGTGTTTTTGCAACAACGATAAATACGTAAAGTAAAACAGGAAACGAAGCGAGGGAAAACCCATATCAAAATAAAGAGAAGCGAAAAGCAGGCAAAGAAAAACTCTGATTAAATGTAAACACAGCATAAAACGGGCTATTTAATTGGGTTAATTGTTGTTGTTGTTGCTGTTGCTGTTGTTGCTTTTGCTGTTTCTGGCACTGTGTTGTTGTTATTGTTGCGGATAATTAGACAATGACAGTTGTAAAATGAAAATTAATGTTGCCATATGCCATATACGAATTGCTTTAGTACAATCGCTTTCCACTTTTTCGTGCATTCAACTCGCTGAGGTCAATAAAAACAACAACATGCCAGATGGGGGAGGAAGCGAGGGGAATAGGGGGAAAGGTCTGTGATCGAAAATCGCTTTACCATTGCGTGCCTGGCCGCAGTCAAGTGCAGCGTGCAGCGAGGCGCAGCCAAGTTCAGGGCAGGAGAAAGGCGAAGCCTAGTGAAAGTTGTTGCCCCACACACAGACATAGACACAAACACAACACAGACAGATAAGCAAGACAAGCGTAGCAATTATTTCAAATGCTTTGTAAATAAAATACAAAGAATTCTTCTTGCTTTTGCAAATTACCTTGGCAAGTGTAATGCGTATTCGATAAGATTTCCGTCAAAAGCAACAAAGGAAAATGCCTCTTGGCGGCCCACACGGCGTATGCGTGTTATTATATCTGTAATTAGGCATTCTGGCCACGCTTCTTCGCATTTGTTGTTGTTTCATGCTTTATTTATTGCCATTCACTCAACTCACTCAGCTCAGTTATTCAGTAATTCTGGCAATTGCGTATGAGTGCGCGTTGAGTGCGAACGAGTACTCGCAGAACATTCAGCAATAATTTTTGCATTATTTTTTTCACATTTCATATGCAAATTTAGCGCACGACAATTTCAATCTCTCTCTCTCTCTTTTTCTCTCCCTTTGATTCTTCTGCGTCTTCTGCTTTTTATATATTTTGTATTTTTATTACACTTATTTTTATTGCCCAGTCGTGTGGGCGGGGGCGCGGGGCGGGGACGGGGGCAGGGTTGCCTACTGGAGGGGCTAAGGCTTTTGCGCAGCACCTCAAAAGTGTCAACACAACGGGAGTGATAGAGAGAGCGAGCAAGTACGAGTGCGGCGAGGGGAGGGAAGGGGAAAGGGGGAAGTTGGCAAGGTGCGGTGCATTGGGGTCAGTTTTACGCTCGGGCAATAACTGTCAAATGCCAGACAATGTGTACCAAGTACTTAGCTCTTTATACCCTGTGATTACTATAATGTTCTGCAAAGAAGTGAAAGAGAGGGAATAGGTAGAAAGGGAAAATAAAAGAGAAACTAATGATATCTATGGATTACAAGGTAAACAAAAGTTTGAAATCTTTAGAATAAACCTAAAAGGTTAAGTATCAGATATTTTCCTGATAACTTATCTTATTTACTTTGAACTATCAAAACATAAATTCGATAAAATAAACTTAAATTAATCCGCATTAAATAAATCATAGTTTTTAATAAATTAATCTTGTTTAGTTTCTTTGTAAAATTACAAAAATATTTTGTTATTATTGAATCTTTAAAGTTCATATTTTTAAATGTTATTATAAAATTTTAATTTTAATTTTTAACTTGACTTTAATTTTTAAATTTTATAATTATTACAGATTCATCTATTTCTGATTTTGTAATTTAATAATTTTAATTTCCAAATTTGACGTCAAAGAAATAAATTTATTTACACATAATAATTTAAAGAAATCACTAAAATAAATTTTATATAAATTTCACATTTTTGTAAGCATTTACCCTACTTATTAAGTAATTTATTCAGTTGAGTTCGTTGATAATTTCCGCATCAACATTATCTATATTGTTTATTGTTTATTTTCATAAATTTTCGCAATCGTTTGCAGTTTCCTCGCCTCACACCCTCCCAAACTATTCTCGTTCATGTATACTATATGATTTCTTGCGCGAAATATTTATGGCATTTTGCGCGATGCATTGCGCCGCATCAAGTAGAAGTAATAACGGCAGAAATAACATTGCAGTTCCGGTTGATCAGCCCACGATTTGCCACGAGTTGCAAACCGAAAAACAATTTTGCGATTTGCGCAATGAATTCAAAATGCATACAATGTTTGCAATTTTGCAGCGAAAACTCTTTGGCAAACAAGAGCCGGAAGGTCAGATTGCTAGCACCCCTGCCAACCCCCTACTCTTTCCCACTCCTTGCACCTCCCACTGCTTCCTTTGCCCGCTCAGCCTCCGCCTGCTGCACAGTGTTGTTAAGCTGCTCCTCATTTAGCCAACGGGTTATTAAGTTTATGCATTTTTATGAGCACACGCCGCGAGGGTGGGGGACAGGGTGGAGCGTGGTTGCTGGGCCACGGGGGCGGCGATTCACCTGCGCATTCATAAGTCAAAGCCAAGCGGCGACGCGACGTCGCTGCCGTCGTCAGTTTTGAGGTCTGAGACTGGCGCGTTGCGGTCCTTTACAGCGACACCGCAGCGCATAAAGTGCATTCACCCAGATCCCCGTTATAAAGTTAGACCTAGAAGAGTGAGAACGTGGGGGGAGGTAGTCTTGGGGTGGCGCAGTCACTTACGTGCAGACAAACAAAAGCGTGGAAAATACAAAAACGCTTTTGTTTGCTGCACTTCATTGCACTCGCTCAAGGAGAGCGAAAGAGAGAGAAACAAGGAGAGAGAAAGAGCGAAAAAGAGGGAAAAAAATAGTGAAGGAAATATATAGCAACATCGCTGGCAGCAAATGAAGCAATAACTAGTAGAATAGGTTTAAAAAAAAAATAATAAAGCTAAAGGAAAACGCATTTTGAAGGGGTATAAAAATTACGTGAATACATAAATACTACAATTAACAGCAAGATACCCTGCAATTATAATAAAGTTATCAACTTATAGAATATATTATTCTTCTCTTATCTCCCATTTGTGGGCGTTTCTCTATTGAGTATCTTTTCGAACTATAAAATGGGTGTTTCCCCACACAAGCGACATCAAAGGGGGCTATCATAAATAACTGAAAACAAGGCAATTATTATTTGTGGCACTCTATAACTGTTAAAACCTATAATTAGATTGTATTATTATAGACAATTAAGTGACAAGTTGCAACTTAAAATACCGCAGAGACAAAGAGAGAGGGTGAGAGAGAGAGCGAGAGACCTTTGGATCGCACGAGCGAAGTTTTGATATGCAAATCGAAAACAATAAATAATAAATAGTAAATTGTTAAGTACACAATTATAAAAGTTTACATCATACGCCAGAGACATTTTGTAAATTAAACTTAAGTCGAATAGCTGTAACACTAATAGCAACCAATAGATGGTAAAATGAATATAAATTTCAAGAATTTTAATTAAGCTAAAACTGTAAGGAGTTGTTAAAAGCTTATAAATAAATATTTATATCCTTGTAGAGGGCCAAAAGTTTGCAACGCACCTTAGAAGATATCTTCGACTCTATAAAGAGCATACATTCTTAATTAACAACAATAGGGCAGTCAAACTAGGCATGGCTGTCTGTCCGTCTGTACGTGTGTCCGTCTGCCTGCTGCAGCTCAAGCTAGTCTTTCAGTTCTGAAGCTATCGTAATGAAACTTGGTATATACGATTCTTATTGCCGCACGCTTTCGGAACGAGCCAGATCGAACCGATAAATTGTATAGCTGCCATAGAACCTATCGATCGAATTTTTGTATTTTTTTAAATATCACTATAAAATGTTTGCAATCTTTAGCAATCTAAAACTATTTAATATTTCGAGCAACTTTCTTTCTTGTTTATTATATAGCTGTAATAAATATTGAATGTTAAATTGAGCTCAAATTTTTACAGATTCTTGAGTATCTGCATAAGACAATTCGGAAAACTTTTAAGCACTAATAGTTTCGACGATAGTCGCCGCGATAGTTTTACAGCTGCTGCCTTGAGCAAACAGTCTGTAAGCTTTTAAAGCTATTTTTGGTAGAGTTCCAAAGTTGTTTTTTGCCCTGCACAAACACATCCCTATCTCTCTATCTCCCTAGTTCTTCCCACTTTCTCCCCTTCGCCCATGCTCGATCCCAAACGAAGACGGGCTGACAATGAAGAAAGCTAAAGCGCGGCAGAGCTTGGCCCTAACTCAGCGAGTGCTGGTTGCTTTGCGGGGGCAACGCGCCGTGTGGCAGTTGCAAACTTTATGGGCAAACTAGTTAGGCAAACAGCAACACTCGCAGTCGGCTGCGGCGACCATGGCTAAAGGATGTGGCAGGACATGCTGCTGCTGCTGCAACTGTTGCAAGGAAAAAGCCTTGAGATAAGCGCGTTAAAAGTTGGCTCCTCGCTAGCCCGGATGCGGATGCAGCACGCCAAGGTAGGGAGTGGAAGTAGAGAAGGAAGGAAAGGAAGAGGCAGAGGCAGAGGGGTACAGAGTACGGAGTCTGCGTGGGTCTTGGTGTGGCCTCTAGTTTAATTAGTTGCAGTCCACATGCTGCAACTGTGTGTGCAAGAGAGAAGGAAAAGGAGATAGCGAGAGAGAGAGAGAGAGAGAGAGGGAGAAAGCAAGCGAGTATGTGTGTGCTATCGGCTGCCTAATAAACTTCAGCCTGGCTTGCACTTTATGGCGTACGTCATTAAATATTTAAAGTACTTTGTGTAACAGGATTTGTTTATTCTCAAGTCTTTTCTTCTTCCTCAGTTGTCTCTCCATTCATCCATCTCTCTCTCTCTCTCTCTCTCACTCCCTGCAGGCACTGTCAAGCACAATGTTATTCGGCTTGAGCACATAATTGCATATTTATAAGTGCAGCCGTCGCCGGCGTCGACGACTTTGCGTTCGCGACAGCAAATTAAACGAAGAACTGCCCCACAGCCCCCTCCCACCCTCTCACTCCCTCTATCTCCTTCTGTCTTGGCTTTTGGGCAATTTGGGCTCCATTGTGTTCGGCAATTAATGGAGCATTTTTGTTGGAGCTGAACCGAGCAGAGCCTGCTGGAAACTTTGCGCTGCAATTGAATAACGTCGAGTGCCGCCCGTCGAGAGTTCCAGTAGGGAGCAGAGTAGGGAGAGTAGAGAGAGTAGGGAGAGAGGGACGAGTCTTGAAGTGGAGACTGTAGAACTGAGACGTTTCCACTTTGGTAAGCCGCAGCTGCAAATTGATTTGAGGGTTCTCATGTCAAGTTTGCCGTAGAACTTTAGCCGCAATCGATGCTTTGTCATGGTCATGAATAAACCTCCCCCCTCCCGAGAAGGTGGGGGAGGTGAACCTGTTAGTCGAATTTTACAGTAAAATATTAACGACTCCCTAGTAAAATTCTCACTTTAATTGAAGTTGAAAATTCTGTGTTGAAATATTGCAACATTCCTTTCAGAAGTTTGGGGCAAACAAAACCTAAGCTAAGAGACTGTTTGGCATATTAGCCAACTTGGGTAGCCCGAACCGAGCATAAACAATAACAAGTTTACAACCGCATCACCCTAGTCGTATTTTGTTTGTTCACACCTTGACTTTGACCCAAAAAGAAAAAAAAACAAGAAGCAAAAAGAAAACAAAATTCAGTCGCAGACGCAGGTAAAAATAAAACTATAAAGATAAGACCAAGGTACCCGAGGTACCCGATTCGGGAAATAATTTGGAAACTCTATACTATTAAATTTTATTTTTTATTAAAATTTATTCATAATCCTTCTTGCTTCTCGGACAGAGACAAGTTGCGTGTCTACCGTTTCCTATAGAGCATATGTATGTAATCTTTTAACTAATAAGCGAATTGGTATTATAATCATGCTTGTCTAGCCAGTTTGTCTGATTCAATTCCATGCGAAACGTGATTTCTAGCACATTTACCAATGGCAGATCAGGTTTATTACCAGAAGCTATTAAAGATCTGCCGTAATTTTAAATTATCTCATTTTTGCATTCGCCAAGTGAGGGATTTCTCACACAGTCTGCTGCACGCACACCTATGTGAGGGAATTACCTGCAGCAAAAACATTTTCCCTAATTAATTTTTAACATTTTAATTGCAAGCATTAAAAACTTTTTATATTTGCCTTTGTGCTTCATCTCACCCCCCTCCCCCTCCCCCTCACCCGCCGAACAAATGAATATTTTATGCACAACTAAATGAAAAGTTTTTTGTTTTTCTTCTCTTGGCCGCATGCAAATTCCGCATATAACAATAACGATAACAATCATAATAATAATAATAATAATAATATTTCTGCAGCACAAAATTTCGCATGAACTGTATTTTCATTTTCATTATTATACAGTATGTGTAAAAAAAACGTTTGCCACGCCCACAAACAAAACTCAACCGCAAGCCCATAAACCGTAAAGTCCATAAACAAATGTTGATTTTGCACATTTGTATTGCAATTCGAAATTCAAAATTCCAAATTGTAAATGCCTGCAAAGCATTTAATGGTCACTTTTACCGCATCGTATTATTGCAGAGCTGCCCTAGCACCGACCCAGGTGCCTCCCTGTCCCGCGCCCTCGATAGGAACTCCAAAATTACCGATGGAAAAATTTTGTGTCATTAAATGAAATGGATTAAATGGTTTTTAAGGCATTTTCTTTCATATTGACAAACAGAAATTATAAAAAACAATTTGTTTTTTATAAATTAAACATTATGCAAATTATTTCAATTTGAATCGCTCGAAAATCTGAACAATCAATTGATTAGCCACAAGATACCGTATATATTTGTTGTAACTTGAGCTGAAATTGTAAAAATTAAATACCTCGGCTGACTCACAAGAGTTACCAAACCTCTTTAAGCCACAGTGACTTAAATGTGTATACCCTGTAAATTTATTTTGAGGAGGGGTTTGTTGTGTAAAGGGGTTGGCTAGGGATTTAAGCATATAAATAGTGCAAATTTTTAACTTTTCTTTTAAACTGAGCTACAGGGTATTACACAATCGACAAACAACTGATGTGCTGCGATTTTGTCGAGTACAAACGGCCAAGTTACGCTTTAAATGATTCTGTAATTCTGCAATACGAATGCACCAAGAGATTTATGAGCCGCTCTAGGCCTAGTTAACCCAGACGTAAAATACATATGAAATATATATAAGAAATGGAATTTGCTTTTATTTTAAGTTGTTTAGCTTCATTAAATCATCACAGCCGAAGCGTTAGAGTTCTATTGCTTTATGATAGCTTGCTTTATAGCTCGCGGGGTTTAGCTATGATAAATCTATTATAATCACAGCAGACAGCTATGTAATTGAAAATCAAGCTGACGTCTTTCCTGTTTCATCAGGCGTTAAGAACACGTTTTCCCGTGCGGAATGCACGAAGATTGATATAGCTAGTTCCTAATATAGACGATAAATCTTGTTTTCCTGCAAGTGGGGAGGCTCGTCACGCGGACACCCTTTGTACCCGCGACGATCTCTCGTCGAGAAATCTAATCAAGCAATTGCCAATTTATTTAATTCGCCAAGAAATGTGCCCCGAGTCACAAGTTGCTTTAATGAAAATGAATTTCAAATCAAATAAGAGAAATCACGCGAGCACATGACGCTCCCGGATGGAGTGCGGCAGGGCGTGGGGGCGTGGCTAAGCATATGATTCGAATAAAATACAAATTCATAAGGCCGAAAGAAATGCAGCGAGCGAGCTGTGCAAGCTGAGAGAAAAATAAAAAAAATATTACTTAAAATGGAATTTGTAAAGAGCGAAAAGCAAAATAAATTGCAAAAAGCATTTGCAATGCCAGTGTCTCTGTGTGTGTGTGTGTGTGGATGTGGGTGTGTATCCGAGAGATGCTCGACGTACTTATGAACGCTGTGAAAAATATTTACAGCATCTGTGTAATGGCATGCGATGCAATAAAGTTCATACCTACCCGAACATCAAGAGTAATGGCCAGTCGAGGGGCGCAGGGGGAGCATGGGAGAGAGCGAGACAGAGAAAGAGAGAGAGAGAAAGAGACAGAGAGAGAGAGAGAGAGAGGGAGATGCCAGTCAGGAATAGTGGGGAACAGGCTAAGGGGGACACGTTTGGAAAAGCATTTTCAAGCGGCAGCTGCAAGCCAAAACGTGATTCGAGTGAAAGCCAAGTGCCAAGAGCGAATGGCAAACGGGCAGCCTGGCTAGCGGTTTTCTTTAGCCACAGATACAGATACGCGCACACACACACACACTGGCTACGCACTGGCTACATGCAGTTTTGGGCCAGCTAAAGTTGGCCGAGAGAGCTGTAAAATGCATTTGTTTGAATTTGTGCCTGAGCCGCCTGCAAAGAAATGAGAAATGGTTTGGCAGTTGCCAAAAGTGGGTCGCCAGTCAACCACAGCAGCAACAACAACAACAACAACAACAACAGCAACAGAAGCTGCAGCACGTAAGTGACACCAAAAACGAAGAAGACGAAGAACAACAACAACGAAAACAGTTGGTGAAATGTGCGGTAAATGCAAGAAATATGATGATAAATGAAAGCAAAGCGAGTGAAAGAGAGAGAGAGAGAAGGAGAGAGAACGCCCCAAAGTGCAGGCAGTTGGAGAGGAAAACTCTGGATATATATACATATGTATGTATATGGCAAAGTCGACTTTTCGCAACAAGGTCACATTTGGTCTCGGACTTAGCCACACAGCAATTGCCTTAATGATCAACAAACAAGCGATACAACTTCAACAACAACTACAAACATACATATAGCGACACAGCTACACCATATATAGCCAGATAAGATACTGTATCTGTACGATTCGAAATGACGCCTTACAAGTTGATCCCGCATATCTTGTTTATCTGTTCCTCCAGATAACAATCGACCAAAGACAAAGCCCAAAAATAAAATATAACAATAATAATAATAAAATGTTGTTTACTCGCGATAAGATGCAACATTTAGCATTATATTTATTCTATAGAATTATATATGTATATATAAATAGAATTGTTTTTTGTGCTGTCTTCAAGTACTGCGTTCCGTCATAAGGAAATCCCATTACGAAGTTAAGAGTTCTGGAAAATTCTTCAGATCGTGCCGATGTTGCGATCTTGCGCGATTAGATACCTAATCGTGCCTATCATCGGGTTTGCCATAATTTCTGTCCAACTGCGCGAGATACGAGTCTATAATCAAGATTTACTTGGTTACGCGTATGACAACTTTAACAGCATTTCAGAGTGGAAAGAATTAGTCATTTAACTTGTTTTGACAGTTGTTTAAATAAAACGTTTTATGGAGCTCTTCTACACTGAGCGCAATTACGTTGGCTATTTACTAGAAAAGTGGGCAAGTTTTTTACTCGTAGTACTAACTGCCTAGTTTCATTAGGGTTAACAGCATTAGCTACCTGGGCTAGCTTGAGGATTAGAACAATTTGCATGTTATCAAGTTCTATACTCCCATTTCCAGACTTTCAACATTTTACACCTTATATACAGAGATAATATGATAAGTCGTAACTCACTCAAGGCGAAGCAGATGCGATTGCAATGGCGACACCCACGTGCTCCAAAGTGTAGTCAAATATATATATTTATACACATGCAAGCAACGCTTATGTATGTACATGTATAATTGCAATTAAATATTGATATTAATTGAATATAATTAGAAATTTAAATTCAATATGCGCCAAAGACAGAACGATAAATAAAACTAAATGGCAAATACGACAGATAAATAATTCGAATATACATTTCTACAAGTATATCGCGTATATTTTTCACTATTGTTGTCATTTCTGATCTCTCCCTCTCTGCGCGTTTTAATCTATTCGCATAGATTAAGGCGTAGAAGGGACGTAGAAGACAGCGAAGAGACAAATAAATACATAAACAAACGTGCGAATAGAAGGGGAAACAGCTGGAATTACTGCATACATATGTATGTAGTAACATCGACTAGACATGCCTCGTGGGCCCTCGCGGGGGCGCAGCTCACAAATAGACGGCATCAGAAAAAACCGATTGGCAACGCTGTGAGGCTTTTTATTTGGTTTTTGTTTTTTTTTTTTTTTTTTTTTTTGCGCTAAGCGCGGCCCAAAACCCGTTTTCAACGCCGAAGCTCAGACGGAGACAAGGCAACAACAACGACAGCGACAACGATTGGCAACAACAAGCCTGACTACTAAGCTGAAATATAAGCGAAACCAAATAGAAAACAACTTTGAGGTTAAAATTTATAATTTTTGTCTTCGTCGTCGATTTTTTTCGATTTATTTCGAGAAAAAACCGCACAGCACGCGAGACGGTCGCCGTCTCCCTGCCACTCTCGCACTCAAGCACACTCGCTCGCACTGTCTCTCTCTCTCTCTCTCTCTCTTTTCTAGCGTCACTGCAAAATGGCTGATTGACTAACTGACTAAGTGACGTCTGTCTGGACGAGCGTTGTCTACCTGTTGACTTGGCCATATTTTCGCTGTTGTTTTTCTTCTTCTTCTTCTTCTTGTTTGCTTTTGCTGCCACTGCTCTACAAAAATATTCGCTTGCACTCGTGCTTCTTCTTCTTTGCTTTTGTCGCTCTGTTTTGTTACTCATTTCTAACTCTATTTTCAGCATTCGCCAAATTCGAATGTAAACAAACCGCGTCGCCATATTGGATTATGCACTCGCACCCAGTGTGTGCACACTTTTCGATTGTGTACATATTTATTTTGCAAATTTCCATATGTACACACAGACACACGCACACACGCAGATCTATTCGCCGGCTTTGGCTGCAGCTTTTATGGCCGAATCGACCTTAGCGGCGAAGATTAAGATAAAGAAAACAACATCCGAAAGACATGTGCAATGCTAATGAGCGTTAATAAGGCGCACACACACACACACACACGAAAATACAAACAGACATAACCACAATTTGACGGGCGCACAGTGGGGTAAAGTACCTGTTTTTACAGATGCAAATTGCGTTTAAAAAAATAAATTCCATACGCCGTTTTTTTAATTGTCAAAACAAGTTGAAAGAAGTTTGTATATAATATATTATATATTCAGATTCATATCAAATAAATAGTTTATTTAATTTATTGCTACATTACTTATCGCTAGCCTAATACGCCCAAGAAAAAGAACATAGTTTCTTGAACCCGAAATAAAATACCATACCACACAAATAGAATTCGTCAACTCATTTTAGTCGTAGACCTTTTCGCTTTGTGTTCGTTCTATGGCACATTTTATCTGTACTTGGTAAAGGTCGTTAACTGATTTATGTCTGACATGTTTCCCGTCTTTCCCGTATCCCCGTCTTTACCGTAAATCAACAACAACAGCACCTGATGTGATTTGTTACTTTTGCACCATACGTTGTTAATACTTACTACGTATTATGGCAGGTCGTGTCGGTGTTGTCGGCCCTTTTTGCTTGTTCATATACTTAGGTTATTTATAACCGTGCAATATTTTTACAACAATTACAATTAAAGCGCAATTTACTGGAAACTTTAGAAACTTTAACCGCAAGTTATCTTAAGGGCTTCATCTGATTACGGGCTGTGTGACACAGCTGTGATTGACCTTTTGCATTTAGCTGGAACTTTGTATCTGTACTCGTTTTGTAGCTGCACCTGAGATCCCCGTTTAGATAAGATAGGCAAAGTGAAACTAATTGAATTTGTTGCCTCGCGGATTTGAAATTGTCAATAATTGCCTAAGCAATCAATCAATACTAAAAATTCAAGACATGTAATGTGCGACGATAACGTCACAATTTTCGAGTTCCAAATAAAAAACTACAGAAAGAATAAGCAAGGGGTGTCAACAACGGAGTTAGAAAACAAATAAGAAAAGCTACAGTCGAACGCGCCCGACCGTAAGATACCATTCGAGGAACTTCGTAGTTGCACTAACAAGTACTAACTCGCTCTCACACACACATACAGACACACACACAAAGGCTAAAACGATGCATAAGGGAAATGCTGCAATGACGCGGACAACGGAACTATAAAAAAATTTTTCTATAATAAATTTAACTTTACGTGTTCCAAAACAGAAAGCTGTAACCTTAATACTTTCCTTAATGTTCAAAAATGATCGATTTGCGTGGGCGGTGGGCGTGGCACCTCAAATTTGAAACAAACTTCATCTGCGTATGGTATACAAAAACCATCATGTCAATTTTGGTGTCTCTAGCTTTTGTAATAGCTGAGATCTCGACGTTCATGCAGACAGACGGACAGAAAGACAGACTGAGCCTGAGCAAGAATATATATAGTTTATGGGGTCTGCCATGTCCCCTTGCGCCTGTTACATACTTTTGCACAAACTTAGTATACCTTTTTTGACCATTTTCAATAGTCGAATAGTATAAAAAGTTATAAAAAGTTATTATAAAAACAAATAAAGTTCTTTCAATAAATTACGTAACAAATCGAACTTTATAAATACCCATAAATCTGGCTATTTGTCATAATTTTTTATAGCCAAATAGAATTTTTATTGCCAACTTCACATTGTCATCCTTGATTCCTTCATAAAAAAACCATATCATATTTGTATGTTTCATTTCAATGCATTGGAAACGCTTTGTAATAGCTGATTTCACCTTTGCACATGTTTCTACGTATTCCCCCATCAATTGGGGGCGCAAATTAAAATTGTAAAACTGGTTCAATCTGACCTTTTTTTCCGACTAGACTCGCTGTTTACGCTAATCGATTGTGCTAACAAAATTATTTGCATATACAGTTATTGTTTTTGTTTAATGAACGCTCGGTATGATTCACACGGCCAGGGGGCTTTTTAAGCGCTGCCAAAAGCACTTGGGCACCATATAATAACAATTGTGATTTATAATCGATAGATCTGTGAACGAACGGCAAAACGATTCGAGTGCAAACTCAACTCTGGCAAATTTAATTAAGAGAAATTCATAGAAATGTCTTGGGGGTCATTTAGCAGCTGTCGACGCGACGAAACCGCATTGCGGAATAGGGAAATGTACAAAAATAATTGTGTGCACATACTTATGCACAAGAGTGTACTATGAGTGTTTACGTTCGTTCGCACAGACAAGCGCATTCGCACATTGTGTAAACAAGAGCAACAAAAAATTCAATAACAACAACGGGAACACAAAGCTCACACACAGCGAACCATCGAGTGTAATCGGAAAATCAAATAGTAGTAGCAACTGATTAACATTAAACAATCAACAATTATAAATAAAGAGAGCAGTCACAGCCGGCGCCAGAACCCGATTCCAGGCAGGGCAGCATGTGAGCGGGAGGCGGGGCGGGGCGCGGCGGGGCGTCAGGGTTCATTCAAACTAGTCGTTGGGTTCATGTGCAATTATTGCACTTTGAGAGGCTTTTAAAAGCAAAGCATCAAGAGCATTAAATATGTAATTAAAAACCACAATATTTACATACATTCATGCATACAGACACACTGTGCACACTCACACATTGAAAGCAATTCAAATTCAATGTCAACAGCAGCAGCAGCGGCAGCACCTGCGCAACAACAACAACAACACATGGAGACAAAGTCGTGCACCAAATTTAAAGCCATTAAATTCCGTATGTGCATTAATCAAAGGCGCAATTTATGCAGCAGTTTCAGTGGTTTTTTTATGTTTCTCTGATTAATGCACAATTCGTTTTATTATGTTTGTTTATAATTCGTAAACGAAATTCGCGTCAGTCTGGCAACGCTGCACGCGGTGCGCAACAAGGTGAGTTGTTTTTGCTGCGCTTGTTTTGGTTTTGTTTTCGCTACCTTTAACTGTAATGAGAAATTGTTGTTGTTCTTCTTGTTGTTGTTGCTGCACTCGCAATTGTTCAACCTGCTTACAAGCAAGCACTTCGCCGTCGTTGTTGCTGTTGTTGTTGCTGTTGCTGTATGCACTTTAGCTTCTACTCGAGAGTCGCGTTTGTTTGCGCATATTCTTGAAAAACAGAAATTGTATACATTTTTTTGTTCAGCCTTTTTCCAATCTGTTTATTTGGCGCGCTGCTGTTAAAAACTTCACGGATACGAATGCAAAATCAATTAACAGCCTTTATTTAACACACCATGACGACAGTCGCACTCGCACTCGCACTCGCACTCACGTTCGCATTCGCATTCGCACTTTGCTTATTATTTATTTATTTATTTGTATTTTGACCAAAAAACGTGCTAAATGAACGCACAACAACAACCACGCAGCGCAACACAGCTGACGCCTGGCTGAGAGCGAGAGAGAGAGCGGGAGAGAAAGTCAAGTACAAAGCGTGCTCTCCTCAATCACGTTGAAAAGAGCGGGGCGAGTCATTTTAAACGGTGACTTGAAACCGTGATTTTAAGCCAAATAGGTTAATTTTTTGCATTGCTTAATTTATTATATATATATACAACAGAGGCAAACTTTTTTACATTTAATAAAATTAAGCTTTATCGATGTCAATAGTTATTTTCATGTTAGTTTGTTTCTTTTCTTGTTACTTCTGCTGCACTGTGACTGTGACCCGAAGTAGCTAAAACGCTCATCTCCAGCTAGCACAGCTGCCTCTCTGCCTCTCTCGCGCGCTCAGCAAGTGGCACCAGCTGAGAGAGCGCGCGTGTCTTTGTCGGCCATTGAGACGACGAAATAAAACACAACAAATAAAAAAGAAGAAATAAATACAAAATCAAACAACAAAAGTTTTGCAAGCAGCAGATTTTTTATGCCGATGATGACGACATTTGGCCATATTTGGGCGGGCTTTAATTCAATAATAATACTAAAAACAATACAAAAAACCATTGATTAACTTACAATTCTTCTTGTCGTTGACTTGTTGTATTTGTAGTAGTTGTTGGTATTGCAGCTCCACGCTTAACATTCGAAAATAAAAACAAAACACACACAATGCAAACGAAGAGCGAAGAGAGCAGACGACGCTAAGGTAAAAATTTACTTTTCAATCTTTCTCTTTTTGAGCTATTTTCTTGCTCGCTTTTGCTGTTGTTGCAGTTGTTGTTGTTGTTGTTGTTGCTTGCACTTTCACCGCATCGGGCAGCGTTTTTCACGATTTTCACGTGTTTTCTTTACTTTCGTATGCTTTTGTGTGAACTTTTGAAAATTTTACATGATTATTTGCTGGGTTAAGCAATATTTTTAAGCACGCACACATGCACGCGCGCACATACACAATCTCGCACACACACACCCAAACACAGGCAAGCAACACTCAAGTACGTGCTTTTGTTGCTGTTGCTGCCTGCTGCTTTGCCCGCTGCTGCTGTTGCTGTTGCTGCTTCTGCTGTTGCTGCTTTTGCTTTTGCTTTTTCTTTGTTTCGGCACCAATTCATTCATCCATTTTCACTACACGCCCACGGCGGCACATGCGTTGCCGTTACTTTCGAAGCTCTGCTTTCTTTTAATGCGTATGCAGCTGCCGTGGTTTGCGCACTTTTTGTTAGCGCAAAATGCAATGCGAAAGACAATTTGTTATTTTTATTTTGAACAACGCTGTGGTTGTCGTCGTCGTCGTCGCCGTCGCCGCGTCTTGCTCGCCCGTTCTTCCAATTGGAACTGAGCACTGCCTGCTTGGCAGAGAGTGAGCGACAGCGACGGCGCAGTGCCAAATTAGCCACGACCAGTGCGCAGTGTTGGCAGCCCAATTGTTTTCACGCCAAATTTGACGATTTTGATGACTCGAATGGCGGAGATAATTTGACAATTAATTAAGCAGTTGCACACTTTGTTGTTAATTCAAATCCATTTACTTACATTACCTATAGCTTTTGTTTAAACTGCTTAGTAGTTTACAATTCACTGTCAAAAACCCGGCTTTTAGCCTTTATTTTGGTGAGAAACTGGCTATTTGGCTTGCCAACAGTTGGCAGCACCGAGAGAGCCATTAAAGTATGAGAGTGTTTGGGTGCAGGTTGCGCTCTCTTAGACCCACACCAGCTTACTAAAAAAAAAAAAAAAACAAAACAAAACAGCACTGCACATAATCTCTATGAAGTTAAGTCATTATTGTATTTTTAAAAAGTCTTTTAAATACAAGAAAACACATCTGATTAAGAATAAGCTGATAATTTCTTTTACTGCTATCGATAAGTGCAGCGTGTCGCCGACGTTCGGCAAGGGCAACCGTTCTGCAACCGCTTGCTGCGGCAATGGCCTTGGCTGTAGCATACTTTTAGGCTGGCCTTGGAAATGGTCAAGGCGAACGTGGATGCCTGAAGAAATTCGGAGAAGGGCGGTTTACTTTTGTTTTAAATTTGGAATTTTGAGTAAACGGGTGCAGATAGGGAAATACGGGTTTTTTAAAGGGTTTAAATTGGGACGCAAGTCTACAAAGTCAAAATTCGAATGTGTAAACCATAAAGAAAACCCAAGGACAAAAACAGTAAAGTGAAATTGAAATAAAAAAATATATCCGATTTTTAAGGAAATTTGTAAGTTGACAAAATAAAATATTTCTGAGCTGGCAATATCCGATGTTTTTAACTTTTTACCGCTTTAAAAAAGCCTGTTTTGATGGAAAAAACGCTGACCAGGCAACACTGCCCGGACGAAGAACAGCCTAGGCCGCAAGCCGCCGAAAAATATCTCATGCTTTGGCAGCAGTTTTTAGCCTTCAGCTTTGATGTACCGCAGTTAAAGTTAAGAGCGCATTTTATTTAATTAGTTTCATTTCGCTCCTGCGACAGCTAGCAATGAAATCCATTAAAGCTCATTAAGTGCGCTCGACTGTAAACGGTTAAGATATGGGCCAAAATTAACTCAATCCCAGGAAGACCCAACATATTTGAATAAATATTAACAAGCGTTGAATTTAATTACGCAAATAAGGCGCACGCGGAGCAAAGTGACCAAAGTAAAGACTACGTGTTCCCTTTACCTGACTACCCCTCATCCAAACGACTTAAGAATATCTTCATTGGGCCCAGATAATAAAATCGCAAGTAAAGTCGTCAATGTAAAACGTTGAAAAATTCCAGAATGTTTTCTTCCTGTCAACTTTCATTTGATGCCTCACAGAACATGCTGCTGGCTTCTGACGCGCGATAAAGTCAAGCGAAATAACAGCGCCAACACTTGCCACAACAACAAGGGGCAACAGCAACAACAACAACAGCAACAACATCAACTACAAGCAGAGAAGCTACGCCAGCGCCAGCGGCAGCGACAGCGGCGACAGTTGATGCTGGGCGCGCAGCTCCTGTTTTTGATGATGATGACAGCAGCAACGTGCAGCGATAATGATGGCCACCCTACCCTACCCACAATGCCCGTACAGTGGGCGAAATTGCACAAGTGACTGGAAAGGATTGAAGACTTTTAATGGAAAATCAAAAATAAAACTTCATTTCATCATTCTTTATTCATTTGGGGATCAAAGGGTCAAACAAGAGTATAGACAAGTCCAAGGGTATAACAACCAAAAGAATCAATTGTCCTTAAATTTAATAGATTTTGCTCAAAATTTTTGCCCACTGCACCCACTGTACGTCGCTCGTCAGCCTGTTCATTACAGCAAGCAAAAGTGTTGCCGAGTTATGATGAGAGCGAAGCTTGAGCAGAAATTTACGACAAGCGCCCGCGCTAAGTGACAACCAGAGATGTAGACGACGAGAGGTGGTGGCGGAGGGGGGAGGGGCGTGGGGTTGGTGATATCAAAAGAGAAGCGAATGGTCAAGCAAATGGACCCACTGCAGTTAGAAAAGAAGGCAGAGACGCAGTCACTGTGCGATTATGTTGAAACTTTTTCTATTTCAGCTCAATGACAAACAGCAAAGTTCGCAAAAGCAAGCAAAATCGAATTTCCCAGGCCAGCGGCGCAGAGAGGGATGGGGAGGGAGGTGTACTGGGAGTTGGACTCATAAAATATGCACATTTTAATTTACAGCCAACTCTTTGGCTTTAAGCCCAGACTGCCAGTGCCAGAGCCTGAGCTGCAGCCGGAGCCAGTGCGTCCTTTAAGTAATTGCCCAGTCAAGGAGCAGCGCAGCACGGGAATGAGGCGAGGCGGCACTGGAAGGGGGCTCTTAGGGGCGAGGGCTCAACAATAAGAAATGAAAAGCCAAGCGCATAAGCCCACAAAAGGCGCAATGCCCGAGTGCAGACAGATTGCAGAGGGCAGCAGCAATAGCAGAATTGGGGGGAGGGGGGACAGTTCTTTTAGAGACTTGGGGACCAACTGATAGATGACAAAGCCCGTGCTCGTAGATAAGGAACCCAGACGGAGACAGAGACGGAGACAGAGTCCGCAACAACACAACTAATCCCTGGCATTTTCTAAATGATGGACAAAATCCTCGACACAGTCCGCTTTGCAGTTCAGTCCAGTTGAGCTCAGCCCGGGCCAGTTACCTCCTGGTTTACTCCTAGCTTCTTTTCCTGCTTCTCCACACACCTGCTGATTACTTGACGCTTGGCTGCAGGGCACTGTCGGGCAGCACAGACGAAGGAGAGTGCAGGGGGAGAGGGAGCTGCAACTGATTGCAGCACTTCGAAGTCGCCCTCTGTTTGCTGTTTGCTGTTTGCTCTTCGCTTTGATCCAGCTGCCTCTGGAGTGCCTGATTTCTATTTATGACCGACCCTGCAGTGGGATAAGTCACAAACAAGGCGAGCCGGCGAGCTATTCCTGGACAGCTCAGACTGCTCGAGCTTTAATCAGCTACTAAGTGGATACAATTTCTATGGGAATTGCAAGAACTGAGATTGCGGAGGCGAAGTATGCAAACTATTATTATAACACAGGCGAGGGCAATAACAACAAATTTAACTAAAGCAAAGTGTTTTCTTTTTAAGAATATTATTTTTTTTTTTTATTTTCGATACATTGTTTATAATCCTATCTCTACACCCTTGCAGAGGGTATATTCATTTTGTCCAGAAGGTGAAACGCACCTTGAGGAAAAATCATCGACCCTATATAGTATATATATTCTTAATCGGCATCAATAGAGGAGTCGAACTAGACATGTTCGTCCGTCTGTCCGTCCGTCCGTCCGTCTTCGTCCGTCGTTCGTCCGTCCGTCGTTCGTCCGTCCGTCCGTCCGTCCGTCCGTTTGAACGTCTGGATCTCAGCTATTACAAAAGCTAGAGACACCGAATTTTACATAAAGGTGTTCTGTATACCATAGGCTGATTGAGTTAACTTTCAATTTTTGATGTCACGCTGTTAGGAAATTTTTTTCAAAATTACAGTCCGATCGAACAATAAGTACAGAAGTTATTCATGTAAACGTTTTTCGTAGTTCCACTGCTTGTGTCTTTGCAGCAGGTCGTGACGTCATCGTTGCGTTGCTTCGATTCAGCCGTAGCGTGTATAAAGCTGATTGCTGTGACGTTTTCATATGTAAATGGCGCTATTCAAAGATAGATCTAGTTTAAAAAATACGTGGCAGATGAACTTGTGCAGAGGAAAAAAAAGTGTGATAATTTGTTTCAAAACTGGGCGATTGGTATGTTACTATGGTATGTTTCCCTACTTGTTCAAGATATACGATGAAACTTTTCTGATAATGATATATATAATATACACGTATGCTCTTACTTCCTTTTTTGTTTCAGTTTAGTCAAGGTTTTTTTTATCAATTATTCCGCTAAAACTTTCTTAAGCTTATATTTAGAAATAAGTATTTAAATTTCAAATGCACTGAAATATTCTTTCGGTTTTAATGTTATTTTAGCAGAACTAATAGACCTTTTGTTTATCCCATTGTTAAAGCTTTCCAAATTTTTAATCCGCTCTCGATCAATTTTAAATTTACTTCTCTAATCAATTTTCTAACATTTGCACCTACGCCTTCCCTTCGATTGACGAGTTTGAAACACGTTTCACTTGCGTACATCGACAAAGCTCAAATTGCTGGGTTTTTTGTCAAGCAAAAAAGTTTCCTATTCGTGTTGAATTTCCCATCCCCTCCCTCGCCCCTTTCTGTTTGATTTTGATCTATGTGATTTGAGCTCATGCAATTATTACGCATACGCCGCGTGTGTTGTTGCTCATACATGCGAATCTATCCCCAAAATGCGCAATTCATTGCAAATTATCGTCGTCAGTTTCAAATTCGCAAATTGACAAAAGTTTCCACCGCCAGATGCGACCGCTTCCTAAACGGAATCTCATTAAATAACGCTCTCCCTGTAATTATCCATTGATTTACAACGCTTTGTTACGCGCGATTTTACCCCTTCGGTAGTTACGAAATTTACAAATGTCGCATGCAGCTGGGGAATAGGCTCAACTAGCAGACCATTAGTATATATTATGGTTTATTTTAATTTGTTTGCAATCGATTCAATTTGCATTTTACAAAGCTGCGGGGCAAAATAATTGAAAGTGAGACCGGGATTTTTTGGGTTAAAAAGCTTATAGGGCTTTAAGCTCAAGTTGTGATCCAAAATTTTTAAAATTATAATGATATAAAGTTATTTACTTATACTATTCCAGAATATATATTGTATATTTATATTTGCACTCTACATTAAATTTTAGTCTAAATTTGTTGAGTTACATACATTTTTTATTAATGATTCTTTATCGATTTGCTGGCTACAAGGTTCCTTATAGCCATCATTTCGATGAGTATTTCTTTCGCTTAAAACCACAAAATATTCACGACTTTTGCCACGATACCCCCTTAATATCCTTGACTGCCCGCGTTATTTGTATCAAGGAGAACTGTCTACATTTAAGGCATCGACACAATGCCAATTGGCAAAGGTCAAAGGGCAGAAATGGGCTCGATATTGCTATTTATAATCCAGGCTGGTGATTGGAAATGTGAGGCGAGTGCACTCATGAATAAGCAACAAGGTATTCACGATTTTGCCATGTTAGAAGCCAACTACAAATTGCAATTAACATGATTTAGAAGGGCAGATGGGTGTGGAAGATGGAGAGAAAAAGGGGAAAGAGAAGACAAATTAAAAGGCTAAAAGTGATTGAAAGGGACAGCATGTGCTTTAGCAAAATTCCCCCAGGTTGCCCTGAATGTATAACAAAATGCAATTTTGTTATTCGGAAATCGCTGCTTGAGTCGACCCTCAAGGTTGCCCAAGTGACTGACGAAAAGGACGTATGTGGATGTGTGTGTGTGAAGGAGGTGAATCAATATTATAATATTATAAGACATACATAAGTCTGGTAACAACTGTGCCAGGCAGAGGACAGCTCAGCCATGGGTGGTGCGGTAGGGAAAAACAATAAATCGATGCGGATCCAACTGCGACTGCCAGCGAAGCCAGAAATCACGTTGAAAGCATGCAAATCCCCAAGATTTTCGCTCAGTGCTGTCTGTGCTGTCCTATAACGGGACCTTTGGCTGAAAATGGCGTGAAAAATTCCATTTTCGCGTGTAACAAAGCCAACTGAGCGTGGGCTGAGGGAAGGGCGGAGATGCCAGTGGAAACAAGTTAACTAAAATGCGATTGTTCCGCACTCGCTCTGACTGTGTCTCTGTCTCTGTCCCTCTCCCTGTCTCTTTTAGCCAAAAAGGAAGCCGGAAGACAAAAGCCAGCTGTGGGGGAAAACTGGCGGAAAGTAGCGGGAAAACTGTGTGATAAATTCATATAAATCGCGTTAATTTCACCGCAAGCGCAGTTTAAATAACTCAAATGGCTTGGAAGCTGGCAACGCGGTGCGCTTTATCACGATGTCAGCGGGTAAAAACCCAAATGACACGAGCTGAAGGCGCTTTCCGGTGGCCCAAGGTAAATGCAATGAGCACATGAGATTGCAGTGAAGCTTAAACAATTTCACAGCCTTCAAAGGACATACTTAGACATAGCTAGGAAAAGTTTTTTTGCGTTATCTTAAAAAATAAAGAAATTGGACTAATAGGTTCTATTACAGCCATACGATATAACTGTCCGATCCGGCTCGTTCTAACCTATTTACAAGGTGCAGCAATAATAAATATGTATACCAAGTTTTATCAAGATAGCTTTAAAACTGAGAGACTAGTTTGCGTTGCAACAGATCGGACAGAGAGACGGACGGACATGATTAGTGAAACTCCCCTGCTGATGATGATTAAGAATATTTACACTTTATAGGGTCGAAGATGTCTTCGCTCACTTTCCAAATTTATAGCCCTCTGCAAGGGTATAAAAATATAAATGCGCTTTAAAAGCCCACTAGAATTATTTAATATAGTATTTTTGCAAGCTTTAAAAGTTCAAACCTGAAGCTACGCTTTTTGCCAAGCCAAAATCATATTCAAACATTTTGTTTTTCTCAGCTCGTTGCATGATTAATCCACAACTTAATCCACAATTGCAGCTAATTTTCAGCCAATGTCATTGCCAAACAAAGCCTGATAAAATGTCGAAGTTACAACAAAGACAAACAACAGGGAGTCGTCTCCAGTCGACCCAAGGCCAGAGAGTCTATTTGGGTGGGAGGTAGCAGTAGCAGCAGAGCTGAAGATGTAACGGGAGCCATTTCAGGGAGCGTCAAGGGGAAGGGAGGAAGCGGCGTGCGACGGTTTCGCTATCTGAAATGACGCCTTGAATTGTTAGCCGCAATTTGTTTTGCTTTATAATGAGTTATTTCGTATGCTTTGCAGTGCGCAGACAGCGAACAGAGTGGGAGATAGGACAACGTGAGGAAGAGAAGAAGAAGAAAAGGAAGAGGAGGAAATAGATAGAGAGGGATCGAGGAGCATGGATATATTGTCGTCTCGCTGGGATTTGCACAGCATTTAAAGGTCGTTAAAATGCGAACACATTTCCAAGTGGTTTGCCGAGTGGCCGCCACAAGTGTTTCGCTGGGTTCGCTGCGAAGTACCTCGGAGTGGTTCACAGTGTTGTACCCGCTCCAAATGCTGCGGCCATGTTAATTGTTTATAATTAATTTTGCAGGCTGTGCGTGGATTTAATTGCTTTTAATTGGGTCAATTTTTGCAACAACAAACACACAAATGAAAAAAGAAATATAGCAAACTCTATGCGTAAATCAATTAAAATTGCGCAGTTAGTTTAATTAAATCGAAATAATTGAAAGAAGCTAATTTATGTGAGCAAATTTGGCTGTTCTCCCCTTTGTATTTCGGAACGCGATTATATTGAGTTAACTGTGCAATGGCAAACAAATTTGTCTTTTGAAGAACATCAGATAGTGGTCTAGAATGGATTGACCTATCAAAGATAAGGCCAACAGTAAAATAAACTTGAGATGCATATGGTATACAGGAACCATCATGCCATGCCAAATTTGGTGTCTATAGCTTTTGTAATAGCTGAGATCAAGACGTTTATACAGACAGACGGATAGACAGACAGACGGACATGGCACAATCGATTCTGCTAGTGATCCTAAACAAAAATATAAATTCTTTGTGGGTTCTGCCAAGCCTTTTTCTTCTAGAAAAATTAATTGTTTTATAGTAATATTTATAGCAAATGTAACGCAATTTTTTTCAGAATTTTTCAAAATCTTCTAAGTTCATTTTTATACCATTTGACCATTGAAAATTATTCAGTTAACCAGTCACCATTTTCAGCCAAACAAAGACTCTTATTAGTTGACCTAATGACTTCTTTATAGCATGCTCAATTATTTATAGCATATCTAAGCCACATACACGCACTCCAATGGAATACTCAGATTAGAATTCCTATCGAGTTTTCCTGCCGGTTTCGGGCTAATGCGATTAGCGAGAACCAAATTGTGTTTTACAAATATCCATTGCACTCGCTTCTATTTGCTGCATTATTAATTGCGCTCATTTTCCAGGCCGAGAAATGCGCATTTATTTGCGTTACATGAAAAACTACTAGCAGAAAAATCAACACACACATACACACTCTCCACACACACACACACACACATGTGCATAGCGAAATGTCTTCATTAAGCGTTAGGACTCCATTTACACAACATACGAAGCGAGAGGGAGTGACAGAGAAAGAGAAAGAGGAGTATAAAGTGAGAAGGAGGCAATGTAGTGAGTTGGGTTATGGGGTTTGTGGGGTCGGGTTAAAGGGACAGGCGGTGGGGGAACGGGTCTGGGAGTAAGGTAAACGAGTTCATTTCGTCCGACCGCAGCAAACGAAGGCAGCAAAACGCCTCATTGCGTTTCAATGGCAACCGCTGGCCTGTAACGTGTGGCGCGTTGCGAGCGCATGGGGCAGGGGGCGTGGTCAGAGTCGGTGCTCTATAGGATCGCTGCTGTATGGCAAAGCGACTGTGCCTCAACTCGACTGTCATTTCCGTTTCCGTTTAGACTTTTCATTTGCGGCGCAGCAGCTGGAAAAGGCAGCTGCAAAAACCAATCGAGGCCAGGCAAAGGGCTACGTATCGTATACCCTGCAGGCTAGTTGGGGAAAACGGAAGGTACACGAGGAGTAAAAAGCTTAACACAAGGTTTAAAAAAGATGAACCAGTAAGAGCAGAAAAAATATTTACGAATTGACAACTAAACATCAAAGCATCTCAGCTGATCAAAAATATATAATATGTAACATAATACTCAAAATTCAATACCTCTTACAAAAAGTTGCATGGATTGCACAACAGTTTTAGTATTTTTGTTTTTTTATTAAATTACAGAGTATTCTCTAGTCTGTTATACAACCCTAGCTACTCCTCGACTTGTTTTCATTTCGCATTTTCAGCTCAAACCCTTGTGTTGACCTTTTGCCGCAAAACAAAAGCAAATGTGGGCGGCAGCGCTGGCTGTGGGGCTTTGAGGAGGCGAAGGGTGCGGCGGGGAGGGAAGGGAAAGTTGAGAGGGAAGGGAAAGTTGAGAGGGAAGGCCTGAGAGAAAGTGGCGACAAAAAAGTGTCTGAGGCTCCATCAGGCTTAATAGCTCATTTGATGCTGGTCAGCTAAACGGAATGGCGGCGGGCAGCGGGCAGCGGGCGAGTTGCAAGTGGCAAGTGGACAGTGGGCCACGCCCACTTTTAGCCTTAAAGGGTCCGTTTTAGATGGAAAATAAAAGTTTAGATTATTATGTGCTTGTTAATTTCTTTCTTTTCTTTCGCTTTCTCCGCGCTTTCACTTAAATGCGTTTTGCCGCTTCATTTGGTTAATTTGCAGCGGAAAATGCGAAAGGGAAATTACTACGAAAATTTTCCATGGACTGCCGGTAAATATATAATATATATGTATATACATACTTCCAAATATATATAATAATCCTCTTTCTTTTCTCGAGCCGTGTCCGTTTTTTCGAGGCGCGCCTCGGCTTGTTGAAATTGTTGAGCAACCCTTGAAAAATTCATTCTGCATACCTTGCAGCACCGCACACAAGCCTTAATTATTCTTGGTCATGACAACAACAACAACAATAGCAGCAGCAAGGCCTGACAGAAAAAAGACCAAATGACTTGGCTTCTGTCTATGGCAAAATTAAGAAATTTTTGCTAAATGCCCAGCAAAGTGATTTGTGCATAAATTTCGCAGAGCTTTTTCGAACAGGACTCTTTCTCTCTCAATGGAGCCTCTTAATGAACTTACAAGGATGTACACGCACACACATACACTCACACACAGATGCATACACAGCATACACAGACACGCACAGACACAAATAGCCTAGACCACAGAAGAGTACACAAAAGTACACAGAAGGTCGCATGGGTTGAAAGAATTTTTAAGGAAAATACCAAAGAAAAACCATTTAAAAAAATGTTTAAATATTTTAAAAATACTTGAAAATATTTTAGAAAATGTTTTAGAAATCTTCTAAAATATTTTAGAATTATTAAAAAATATTTTAGAAATATTTAAAACTTTTTATTTAAGTTAGGGAAAAATCTTAAAAAAAAAAAAACAATAGAATTTGCTCAAGCTCTTAATACCCAATCTTCGGCTTTGACAACTTGTTAGGCAGCCCTCGGAAGGGAACGCTCTACGGCCTGTGTTACTTACGGCCCAGCAGAAATTTAGCACAGGATTTAGCGAAGCGAAACGGTTTTGTGTTGGGCCTAATGAAAGCGACAACTGTGACGAAACACACTATCCCGATACAATACTATATATATATACATATATATATATCCCGACTACCAGGCTGACTCGGATGAAATATGTGTGCACATATCACAGCAGAAAAGAAGGTCAAACTGCAGCTTACAACTGAATAGATGCATGGGTGGAGGGACGACGAATGGGCAGATGGATGAATGGATAGATGTATAGATGGATGGTTGAGTGGAATGAATTGGATTTGTTGAAAACGCATCAATTCGAATTCAATCAAATGAAAATAATCTACGTATTACTGAACTGGAAAATTAAATTTTGCCTGCTCACACATTTTTCCCACTGCACAGGCAAGGAGAACCCAGAGAGAGAGGGAGAGAGAGAGAGAGAGAGAGTGAGAGATAAATTCTGTCATTTTATCGGCTTACGCAAATTTTCACAATGTTCTCTGATTTCGATTAGTTTTGCATATGCGATGAGGAAATGTGTCTTATGCTAATCTTGATGTTTCACTTTTGAGATATACCATGTTTGTCGAGCTAAAAGGAAGTGCAAATCTTGGGCTTGCCGAAGGGTAAATACATTAGGGGCAAATAAATACGATATATTGCACCGATTTTGATAAAAATTTGGGAGAAAATAAGAAAACTACCAAGCTAGATTAGAGCTTAAGATTAAAGCTCTAACTCCTAAAACTAAACAGAAACATACTTCGGAAAAATTATATGTTATAAGCAAATTAATAATATATAGTAAAATTTTTATAGATTTTGTGAAAAGTTTTAGGCTGAAGTAAGGTTAACTTATAAACATTCATAGCTGAAGAACAATGTTATAATGAATGTGGATTATAAGAAATTTTTGGACTGCTTAAGATCTTCTATTAAATACTCTGAGAAGTTTCGAGTAGATTTTCATCTTTTCAACTTCAACAAATAATTCAGCTGGGGCTTCATCTATTCCGACGATGTTTGACGAATATTTTCACCCCGATTATTTTTCAAATTTCGTATCAGATTTTCTCTCTCTTTTTCTCTCTTTTTTATGCAACGTCATGGAAAAATGAAAAATCTTTATCTACTTCAACAGCTTTTAGCCTGATTGACGTTTGCGTTGAATAAATTTCGAACACGTGAGTGTGCATAATCAAAAAGTGCGACACACATCAAACCAAAGGAAAAAAAACGGGTGTACCACAAAAAAAAATGTGTACAAAAATGTTGCCTGACAATTGTACGTAACGAACAGGAAAACAGCCAAAAAGCAAAAGGGAGAGAAATGGCATAGAAAGGCGGCAATCGAATCGATGACAGGCGTAAACAAAGGTAAACAACGCATTTGGAAGCCCCACATAAAGCCAATTAATCTCTGCTTTGATGCACACACGCACAAAGTCAAGCGGGATAAGGCACAATCGATAGACGTGACGAGTACATACTGTAGAGTGGGCATACATACGTGCTGCAACACAATCGCTGCCAATGTCAATCATAATCCGTCGCTCTGCCTGCAAATCCCTACCCTCCCCTCGAGCTCAGCTGAGGCGTAGATAAGGTGCTTATGGTGAGGCTTGTGTGGGCGTGGCACATGTTAGTATCGTTGTGAAACGCTGTATTTCAATGCATTGGAATGTAGATGCCTAATCGATATTTACTCTGCGAAAACTATTGTTCAACTATCGATAAGTAGTTGAGTTGATTTGTGGAGCCGTTCTTTGTTAGTTTCAATAATTATGTGCTTGACCTTTCAAATTTTTATCGATGTTCTTGCAAACTATCGGAAAACTATCGATGGAAAGTTAATTGTTTTGTTTCCATTCAACACTCTTTTTGATCATTTAAAAATTATCCCTCAAAATAGAACTCAGGAAGCCAACCAAATTAACAGGTAAGATGTTAACTTTTTTCTATTAGCTTATGTGTGTATGTCAACCTAATAAGAAATCGATCCATTGCTAAATTTCTTTAGCAATCAAAACTGTTTATACCATTCGACCATTAAAAATGGTCAAAAATGGTATAGATTGTCCCAAGATCATTAGCCGAGTCGATTGAGCCATGTCCGTCTGTCTGCCCGTCTGCCTGTCTGTTTGAACACACGGATCTCAGCTATTATAAATGCTAAAGACACCAAATTCAGTATGTAGGTTTATAAATATCATACGCTTAACAAGTTTATTTCAAATCGAAAGTAAACTTTTTTATTTAATTTTAAACCATAACACCTCTATGCTTTATGCATACATAAAGAAAATGTGATATGCACCTAACCATCAAATTACAATCCTGTTTGATAAAGACAGAAGTTATTAAACTAAACATTTTCCATTGCTCCTCTGTTTTCGCCTTGACATTCTTGAATAATAAACTATCGTCTGTTTTTAAAAATATAACTAAGTTTGCAATTTGTTTCCTGCATTATTTTTTTTTCTCCTCCATAGAACTATCCATCTCATTGAACTGTCTGTTGTCTACTTCGATACTTTCGCTACTCTATTGTTATTCGATTTTACTCTGTATCCATTTCTGTTACTCCTGTTCATTCCTGTGCAATCGGCTTACGTCTATATCACATTCATTTAGCCTGCTCCAGTGTCACTTGAACGGCAATCGCATTATGTGTGCGGTTCTTCCTGCTTTGCTTCCTTTTCGTGCGTCCTTTCACCGGAACCGACAGACCCCAAGCCGATATATACATATGATGGGCGTGTGCGTGTGTGGGTGTGCTTTGTGTGTGTCCTCAGCGCCCCCCAAGTTTGTTGGACATTAAGTGAAATTTAATATTGCACACCTTTTTACGTGTTTGGTTGTGCGTGGGTGTGTGTGTGTATAGGGGATGCCTTAGTGAAATAAAATTAATGACAAACAACTTTTCATTGTTTTTTTGTTTTGATCTTGTTTTGTATACAGGCTTTATACTGCATGCGCCGGAAATGTATCCATATCCGTTTTGAAATTTTTCCATTGTTGTTGGCGATGGGGAGAAAGTGAGGGAAGAAGCGGAGAGACTGAAAGGGGAGAGGCATAATTAGAGGCATCTAAGACAGCGCCTTGAAGCCATATGAAGGGTCGAGCAATGTCTGAGCTGGCCTTGTCCGCTTCGACTCCACCTTCCCCCCTTCAATCCTCCCCGCCCCCCTTCACGACTACCATGCTCATATGGAGTCCATAAAGCGACAGATGTTTACCGGACTACGCCCGAGGAATCTACGCATTGACGGCAGCTCGTAAAACGTCTGGGCCAAACTTGGTCAGCGAACATGGCAATTGGCCACATGCCGCATGCCGCATGGCTCGGCGGTCGCAGCAGAACCCATTAGAGCCAATGGGCCGCCATAATTGACAGCTGCGCCAACAATTCACTTGACCTCCCCAACAGCTGACGCACCCCGCTCCCGCCCCCGCCCCCGTCTCCGCACCAGCCCCCTCTCTAGGTATCCCTTCTGCTACTGCCTTCCCTTCCTTTCCCCAACTCCTGCCTCTGCTTGCTGTGCAATTGCGTCGCATTTGCATACAAAGCATTTAGTTGCAGTCACACCCTGTGGCACCCCTTCCCTTACCCCTTCCCCTTCCCATTTGCGCACTTTGGCCATGAAACTGTTGGCAAACAGCAATTGGCCACGTTTGAAGTGGCCAACTCAGTAGCAATTGCAGCTGCCATCGACTACATTTTTTTTCAGCACTTTCTGCAGTTGGCAATGAAATTCACAATGGGTAAATAGCTTACAGGGTATGCGAGGGCTAAGTCGACTGTTTGTATGTTGTACGATTTGAGATATGTTTTATTCTGTATAATATTACAGCATATCTATACCGTATAATGGGGACTTAAGACCTGAGCTTACTCGTGGATTTGTTATACATAGCATATGACATATGGCACACTTGACAGCTTAAAGCGTTTCAGAGATGTATGTACATAAATGACATATGATTAGGTTTACATATGTAAAACTCAATCCTTCTTCAATAATTTGGGACTACAGAAATACCTATGCTTTATTTATTAACGGATTCACATTGTTTATTTATTTATGTTAGCACATGACAGACATAGTCATAGTGTGTTGACATACATTCGTATGACACATGGCGTGTCAACCTGTTTATGACATCACTTTGCATGCATATGACAAGTGTCATAAGGTATCCGATGTTATGGGCACTTATATGACAAGTGACATTTGACATATGATGCGTCATGACAGATATGATTATGTGCTACAATGATATGAGGTGGGATAAATATATTATAATATGTATCTGCATGATTATACATATATCTAATGACCTGTGTTGTATGACAGGCTACGAATTAAAACTATTTATGGTGTTCCTTTCATATGGGGTTTTATAAAATATGGAATTTTATATGTCACATGATATAGTAAAAAGCATTGTGAAAAAAAATATATGGCACATAATATATGTCATATAATATGTCATATATTTACACGCTGGCGTAGCCTTAGCAAACTTCAATTTTACTTTCACTCTTTACCTTCAGTTACCTACAGAAACTATTAGCCACATTTACAGGGTAGTTCTCCATCTATTTCCGCATCGCTTGCTTTTCCACTTAGCCACTAATGTGTTGGCATTAAAATGTATTGAATGCAAATAACGTAAATGGCCACAAGTTGTTTTTAGTTGCCAAGCAGTTTGTTTTCCATGAATTTCCCATTTCCCCGCCCCATCCTCTTGCCTATCAAGTTTATCGCTTTTCCATTTTCCTTCCGCTCTTTCGTCCCGTCCTGACTTGATTTCAATTATTCACAGTTGGCCGCAAATCAAACGAATATACAAATTATGCAAGTCGCCTGCGGTCTGAAATGCGAAGAGAAGTAGGTGGAGCAGAGGGCAGCAAATCGGGATCTAGATTATCCTCAGTGTAGTGAGATAATTGAAGGCCAAGGCGAGCAGCTGCTGTCACATTGCACTTGTGTCTTCTGCTTGCAAATTAATCAGAACGTTTCCAAAGCCAGAATCGCCTTGTTGCGGTGGCAAGCGGCATGTGGCAAGCAGCTGCTTGAATTTCACTCGACTAACTCGACGGGTCTATTGCAATTTGCCTCAGTGTGTTGCAATTTCAATATGTGCATTTCTCGGTCAGACCTGCCGCCTGCCCCCCATCCCACTCCACTCCACTCCTTCCTGACTGCCAGTTTATCCAGCCTGGCCAAAGATATTTTTGCATTTAATTAATAAACAAATTTCATGCCGTCGAAGGTATTCGTGGTTACCCTGATATTGAACACAGGAACAGGAATTTCAACACGAGCCATGAGGCATAATTGGGAAAACTACAGCAATTGGAAGCAGAGCTGGTAACGGGCCAAAAAAGTTGTTAAAGAAATTTAAGGATTAACAAATTTTTGGAAAAACTAGAGCAGAGAAAGAGTGTCTAGAATTATTCAAATTCAACTGGAAATCTCTCAATTTATTAAATTATTTTGACTGATTTTTGCTAAAATTTTTGCTTTGCTTTATGCTTTGCTTTCTGCTTTGCTTTCTGCTTTGCTTCATGCTTTATGCTCGGTGTCACTTTCAATCCGATTCAATGGACCAACACAATTTGTGGCAACTTTCTTTGACTTATTGCAATCCAATTACTTAGATCTTCCCTCTTTTTCCTCTGAATCAAAAATTTGAAAAAAAAAAAAAAATAAAATAAAAAATTCTTTTGAGAAAAGAATTAAAATCCTCAATTTATTTTTTCGTCTACAATTTTTCTTGCCACATTTTTTGTTGTTGTTAAATTTTTCTCCAGAGCGATAAATCTGCGTAATTTCACCGTGTGTTGGTTTGACTCGAGGCGGGGGGTGGGATGCGTGTGTCGAGGGGAGGTCGAAATTTATCTATAGCTCGAGTTCGGGCCAACAGACAGACATAACTTACATAGTCAGCATGACAAATGGAACTTTGCCTTGTTTGGGGCTTGTGTTGAAATGCCTAAAAAATGTTTTGCGGTTTGCTTTGAGAACTCAACTGGAAACATTATTGGCATGGTTGTGTAGCGAGCGGGGTGGGGGGAGAAGGTGTCCGCCTTAAGGAATACCCATATTGTGACACTGAGCTAGACTGCTGATATTCCAGGAATTTTGCACAATTCTCTAAGTTTAGCTGTCTGAGTAAATAAGTTTATTAGGCGAGCCGAAAGCGCTTCCAATTGACAAGCGATTATGACTTGAAAGAGCGAGAAAATTCTATTGTAATTTTATAATTTTTATAGGGTATGCTTTCGGCTTATACTTTGTTCCACCTAATTCTTAGCTTGCCCCCAAAGAGTAGACAAGAAACTGGCTGACTTACCTTGCCATTTTGATATCCCGCAGATGCTTGGTACAGTGGGGAGAGGTGAGCAAGGCGGGCAGCCTAATTTTTGGCCTTCGTTTTGGATTTCGCTCTGCACGTCGTCGTCCTTGAATCAGACTCCAAATGTCATTGAGTGTCTGAGCTGCTGCTGGGGTAGCGTTGGCATGTTTACAATCCTCCGGTCCTGGCCGCAAACTAAATCAACATTTCTTGCGGGGAGTCGAGCAGGCAAACAGAAAGCGGAGATAAAGCTGATGATGCTCTGATGATGATTACAGCGCAATGATATCAGAGCAAGAGACTGAGAGGGGCAGGGAGATGGAGTGGCAGCCACTTGGGGCAGCTACTGCTGCATCGTTTGTCTCTTCTCTTTCGCTCTCTCGCTCTCTCTCTCTCTCTCTCTCTCTCTCTCTTTTTATCTGACAGTTCGCAGTTTTCCGAATTCCAAATGTGGCACTGTGTCCTGAATGTGGCTTCCCTTTACCTTGCTGCGTGATTGAGTTTAGATTTATGCCTTAAGTGTTGCCTGGGGATTTCGTTTGGTTTCCGGCCTATGCGGCGTATGCTCAATGAACGCATATAACCATCAAGCTGGCAGAGCTAACGGTAGCTATTGCTGTATCTGTTTTCCAATCTATATCTCTGCACATTTCTTGTTTGCCTTCGCCTTTTGCCAGTGTTTTGATTTGAGATTTAAGTCGAGCGTTTTACCCTGCCAAAGGAGAAGACGAAAAAGTAACATCAACTTGATGATAGTCGGACATAAGTTGGCAATATATATGTGTGTGTGCGTGAGCATGTGTGTGTGTGTGTGTGTGTTTTTCTTCTTTATTTGATTTGCTGTTTTCGCTTCCATTTACATTTACATAAGCATCAACATCATTAATATTGCAAAAGTATATCAATGTGTAAGCACTTTACGAGAAAGAGAGAGCAAGACAGAGAGAGAGAGGGAGGGAGGGAGAGAGAGAGGAAGGAGCGCAAAAGAAATGGCTTGCGTGTCTTGCTTGCCGAAGGCAAATCTTGTCATGTGGTGCGAAAAGATTTGTCTTGCATATACAATACGTGTATCTATGCATATGTATTTGCCATGGGGATAAATTCGCAGCTGACAAGGGATGGCAACTTTGCAGTAGTTGGAGGGCAAAATAAACAAATTGCTAAACATTTTCAAATAATCAACAATTGTTTGAAGAGAAATTTGTGGATGAATATTGCCTTATTTTCTCTCACATATTTCACGCCTTTTCTCACTTGCACATTTCCACTGGGTGTTCTTTTCCTCAATGTTTGCTGTTACATTTTAAACACTGCGCCTATATCATTTGCGCAACAAATTTAATGTGGCTTACATTTATCATAAGCCACATGTGCGGCCAGTTCAAACTTAAACAGACACACACACAGAGGCACACACACACACACCTACACATTTAGCCATAAATCTCGCATCGGAAAATTGCCATTCAAATTGAAAATGCAATAATAATTCGCAGCTTAAACAAATGTGGCGGGGTAGGGGAAGGGGTAGGTGAGGCGTAGGGGGGATGGGACACAAGTGGTGCCTATCAAATTCAGCCATTTTGATTGTTTGTTTGTTATTTCACTTGTTTGCATTGGCAAAGCGAAGCGTTTATCATGCTCAGGTTTATGATTGATTATAATGCGCCCTATTGATTTCCCGCACACTCCACTCTCCCCTCCCCCAGTCCTCTCTCTTAACTCTCTGCAGCCCCGACTCCCCCTTAATCGTCTACCCTAATCGACGTTGCCTGCAACTTGAGAGCTTCGACAGCAAATAGTGAAGGGCGTCGAAACAATGCACGCTCCTCCAGACGAGGCTCGACAATGCGTGCCACCCCCTTTTGGGGCAACAAAGTGAGGCAACACTTTTTTATAGCCTGCGACTCTCACACCCCATTCACGCCCCACTCGCCCCACTCTCCTTCCAAGCAGTCGGGAGGCGTGCGTTATCAGCTGTTCGCGCGTCGTGTTATGACTGTAGCGGAAATCTACAAGCAACAACAACAGAAACGTTAACAAACCCCAGCATGGAAACAGGAAGAAACGCGCCAGCGGGAACGCCGCCGCGCCGACACACACTAACACACTAACCGATAAAAATAGAAATAAAAAAAAAAACTAACAAAATAACTAAAGAAAGAAAAAAACAGCCCAAATACGCGGCGTATACGTAATACAAAAGTCGCCCCCTGCTACCGAAAGAGGAATAAAACAATGGCGACGCTTGAAAAGTAAACAAGGAAAAACAAAATACGAAAAAAGCTGGTAACGTTCGCCGACAACCCTCGAATGCTACACGACACCACCCCTCCCCACCCCACGCTATCTCCGCCCCCTTGCTCGCCTACGCCCACTTGCCCAACAAAAGGCAGCAGCAGCAAAAAAAAACCTTTGGAGGCGCCGCCAAACAAATCGAACAAAAAACAAAAGCCCTGCTACATGCAAGAAATATACGGTTTTTTCTATGTCTGTATAGTAGGGGTATTCCACAGAAAAGACAAAAAAACGAAGCATTTAAAAAAATATAAAACTTTAATATATTTTTTGCATTCCTTAACAATTTTTTGTTCGCATTTTCAGTAAATTTTTTAAATATTTTTTTGTAATTATTAAGTTTTTTAATTTTTATATATTTGTTATGTCTGAATAGCAAAAAATTATATTATATATATAATATATATATATATATTACATTTAAATACTTTCTTACTTTTTTGTTTTTAAATCAGTTTTCAAATTTTTAATTTTATTTTTTTATTTATTTTTTTTTTTTTTAACTATTTTCTGAATATCTCAAATTTTATACTTTACTAATATATATTTTTTTTAATTTTTTGCAGTTTTCTTTTCTGGCTGGGTTTTCTTCAACCCATTGCCAAAAATTGTAAAAACTTTGTTTTTCCCGAATTAATTTAAATTAAATTATAATAATATAGAATTTTATAATTAAAATAAATTTTAAAATTTTGAACTTAATTCATATTTAAATTTAATTGTATTGATTGACTGATTTTAATTTTAATTATATTTATATAGTTTTTTTCTTTCTATAGAATTTTAATTTATCTTTTCACCTTACTCTTTCGTCGACATCTATTAGTTGACTATAAGTTAATAAATAAAAAAAAAGTAAATAAAAAAAACTTTCTGCAGGGAATACCTCAACTATTTGTTTACTTTGCTGCACACACTGTGTGGTTCGTTTCGGGCCACCAGACGCTCCCTTTTCATACCCTTGCAGAAGGTATTTTAATTTTGTTCAGAAGTTTGCAACGCACCTTAAGAGAAATTTTCGACCCTATAAAGTAAATGTATTTTTAATGAACATCAACAGGGAAGTCGAACTAGCCATGTCCGTCTGTCCGTCTGTCTCTGCAACGCAAACTACAATAGTATCTCAATTTATGAGCTATCTTAAAGAAACTTGGCATACAAGTTTCTTATTGCTTATCGGTCGAATTTTCATATTTTTTAAGATTTCGCTATAAAACTTTTGCAATCTTTAGAAATTCAAATCTGCTTAATAGTTAAAGAAACTGCGAGAGTATGAAACCTTCGACATGCCGTAGGTAGCTTTTGCTTCCTGTTTTTTTTTTCGTCGTGCCTGTCCAGAGCAGCTGTCATGGCAAACAGCAAACAACGAGTCTATAACGTGACCCACACACACACACCTACCTACACGCTTTCAAACACACACACACGCGCGCAGAAAGACAGTGACATTTGCAGTCGCATTTGTGTTCGTGCGGCGTGTCTCGTGCGACGAAATAACAAAGCACTCGCTTATTAGCATGCAAAACTGATAATCAATACCCAATACTCAGAGCCAATACTCAGAGTCGTACTCACAATCATTTACATACACTCACACACTCACTGTGAACACGCTGAGTACTCGCTGGGAAAGTGCGGCTATTACGGCACATTATGCTCTGCTCTTTGCACATTTGCATAGGGTGTATTGGAACACTTTACTGTGGGTGGCGCCCGCTGACCCCGCCTAGCCACACCCACGACCTGCGTCCACCCCAAGGACTTGTGTGCTGTCTCGACTTTCCCACAAGCGTTGGAAAATTTATGAAAAAAGTCCAACGGCTATGCAACTGTTTAAGCTGCGAAGACGTGTGTGTGTGTGTGTGTGTTTGTGAGTGTGTATGCACGCTTGTACTAGTTGTTTGCTAAGGGGCAGGCGACAAACACATCCAGCGGCCAACGTGACATCGCCTTAAACATCCTGTCAGGCACGTCAGGGGAAAACGTTGCACAAGAAAAGGAAAAACGGATACCAAAATGAAGCCAAATGAAAATTCGCCATTTAAGTGCGTTAAGTGTGGCTCGACTTCACTCGTAGTTATCGTAACGGCTGTAATTATATTAAATTTCGAATATTGACACAAATTGCTTAAGTGCTGCCGGGCAACCATTTGTTGCATAAATACATTACAATTATCATTATCGCAATGCGAATCAGCTCAATGTCCTATTAGGCTGCAGACCTTGAAGTGTTTCACGAAATTTCATTAATCACTAAAAGCAATTCGATTTAAATACTGTTAATCAGAGTAACAGTAGAATATTGTTGTATAATATGAATTAAATTGTGGAAGCGGTTCATCTCTTGGAAAATACAAGTATGTATAAAGTTAATTAATATGAAATTTGCAGATGGAAGAAAAAGGTTAGTATTAAATATTATTAAACCCAAACAAGAATAATATCAGTTCCTTATTTTATAGACAGTTCAATGCAAAACACATAAATCAAAACGATTGTTTCAAAAATAAACTTATCGATATATACCATAATTAAGAAATATTAAGCTTTTGCTTGCTTACAATTGCTTAAATTGTTAAATTTAAGGTTTAAATCATGTTGGAGTCCACAAAAAATATAGAACTCTTCTCTCGTCTCTGCTATTATTAAGTTTTACCTATCGATTGTTAAGTTTTACTATCGATAAGAAAAAGTTACAGTATTTTAGTAATTATTTTAAAGAAGCTTAAGCTTTTACCGCCCCATCAAACGCTTTGAACCTTGCATTAACAGAACATTAAACAATTTTTTAAGGAACAAATAATTCAATAAGCGATAGTAACGTGAATAGTTGAACTTATCGATAGGGAATAATTAAAATACATTGCTTGAAGAGCTTGAAATGTTGCCACTAACTCTCAGCTGCTAACTTGTACACGCTAATAAAAGAAGAGCAATAAAATTGCAGCAAATGTGGAGGGAAAATAGAGAAACAGAAAGAGAAAAGGAGAAAGGGCATATAAATGATATGGGTGGCATTAAATCACTAGACAACTGTAAAAATAAGTATAGTGCGTGCACAAAATACACACACACACACACACACACAGAGAGAGAGAGACACGCTGAAATGGACATGGCATAAGCCGAGGGCTTTGCCAGATGACTGATAGACCACATAAGACATAAGGATCATGAATTTATCGATTGCCAGGCCCTAAGCCTTTCAGTCGAGCAATCTGCCATGCTGCAGCACTTACACACGCACACGCTGGCAGAGACATGCCTAATGCCAGCTTATTGCACCTTAAACACACATCAACATGCACACACACATGCACAGCTGCTTGGCTGAGCCGCAAAAAACGTAGCATACTTCTGTGCGCTCCCATTGTACAATAAGACGCTTAATAATAGTAACTCGCTACGTGCAAATGGCCGCGCAGCGCAGTGTAACAGACATAGGCATAGCCTAGTTAACACAGTCACACACACACGCACACACACATACACACACCTCTCAAATGTGTTCCCTAGTGGCCAGGGCCAAGACATGAAACCGGAGTCGGAGCAGAAGTCGAGACTGAAAATGGGTTTCGAGTTGACGTACGATAGTTCCATGTATTGTTGTGTGTGTGTGTGTGTGTGTGTGTTGTTTTTGTTGATGTAACTGTTGTTTTTTTATAATTACTTGCAATGGAGGTTATGCCGTGTATGCGAGTGTGTGTGTGTGCGTGTGTGCTCTTTGGCATTGTTGTTAAGCACACATAACGGTAATTTAATTAACATACATAAACACACACACATACACAAGCAAGCCCCCCAGAGGGCAAATGTGGCCCAGTGGCGCCGTGGACGGCATGGAAGGGCGGCAAAGGGGGAGACTTTGTGCTCAACTTACAAAGCGATTGACGGTTTACGGGTTCGGCCGTGTAATCGATATTTCAATTAAGGTTTGCCCGTCGCTTCTCTCTCTCTCTCTCTCTCTCTCTCTCTGTCTCTCTCTTAACTCGTTTCAATAATCCGTTGCCAGCGTTCAATATTTATGTTTCATTTTCTTAAATTTATTTGGGTTTTATTTTCTCTACTTTTCTTAAGCTCCTTTAAAGCTGCTCGCATGCTTACCACCAATGGGTTAATTTTTAGCAGCGAAGCCGAACTACTTTCTTATTGTAAATAAATATTAAATATTTGAAAATTTTAAAATTTTTTGTTTAATATTTTTTTAAGTATTTTAAAAATACTTTTTTTGTTTGTTCTTATTCTCTTTCACTTTTTGTCACCATTCAAGCACGTAACACGCGGCGCAAATGATGCCATAATTAAAGCCAATTCGAATGCAAAACACACGCAAAAACATTGTCGAGCAAGGCGCGTGCCACACGCGTTGCACGTTGCGACCAACAGGAGACACACGACCGTTATGTGGCGCGTACGGTGAGCGAATAGCGCGAGCGGAAAGGCTAAGCCCAAAATGGTAGCATACTGCTGCCAGTGTTGACGTGCGGCAAATTGACGCAGGCGCAGCGCGCGGTGCGGAGCAGTTTGTGGCGCCTGCTGACGAACATCTGTGTTTTTGTTATGCTTTGCAGCTGACAGGGGAGGCAGAGAGGTGGAGTGGGCTGATGTGGCTGAAGGCGTGCCAAGACATTGGCCGGAAATGATGCAGCAGCGGCAGCAAGCTGAGTTACAGCGTTTTTGTATTGTGTGTGCGTGTGTGTGTAATTGCAACAGTTATTTCAATTAAATTCAGCCACGCGTTGCATGTGTGTGTGCGTGTGTGTGCAGCTGCCTTGACAATTGCCAAATAATTGAAGCGGCAATGAGCAAAGGACACGAACAGGACACAAAACAAGCTGATTTAAATGAATTTCTCGAACAGAAATGACATAAGGGGGCCAAACTTCTGGGCGCCGGATATGCACCCAAGTATGCAACGGCAAACGGCAAATTCCATGACACATACACTCGCACACTCACACACACACACACACACACACACGGGCCGAGTGGCACAGCGTGTTGCCTAATGTCAAGGTTTTTTGGCTGCTGCTCAAAATGTGCGCTGGCACGTGGCCGTGCGCGCGGGGCACGTTAACAACTTGCAACCAAGGCAAAGCGCCACTTGCAGCAGGCAAAGAGAAGGGACGGAGCACAGCTACCAATCACGACGCTCTATGCCACTTGCAGCGCATGAATGATCAAAAAAAAAAAAAAAACCAGGGCGGGCGATGGGGTAAAAAACGAGCAAAAGAGTCAAGCAAATCGGGTAAAAAATGAGAAAATGCCGCGTCGCTTATCCAATGTCAAGTGCAGCAGAGCAATTGGCAAAGCCATCGCTTGCATGCCCCACAGAGAAGAGGCGAGGGAGAGGAAGAGGGAAGGAGGCGCAGGGGTAGAGAGGGTCATGTCGGCAGTCTGCCAAGTGACCCCAAAAGACCGACATGGAAATCCGGCTGTATCAATATTTTATGTGCCATCGATTGCTTCGTCTGCTTCCGAGCCTAATAATGACCCCCTCATCCCTCCCTTCTCCTTTTCACGCCCCTCTCCCTAAAATCAATTTGTGCAAGCAATTTGTGCTTATTTAGCCGTACTCGTCCTTTGTGCGACCTGCAAGGCTATCTGTGCCCGCCTGTTTAAGGTCAATTCTGTAAAGAATGGGCCAATTCACTTGGCAGAAATTATCAGGGCTAATTGGCCAGAAGTACTTGACAATATTGTAAATTTAAATCATAAATTATTTTAAATTGTTGCTAAAAAATAAATAAATATTTGTAGTCCTTAAAAAACAAGAAAGAAGGGCTACCTACGGAAGGTTTCATACCCTTGCATTTACTTTTAATATAAAACAGTTTTGATTTGCTAAGGTAAGCAAAAGTTTTATAGCGATATTTAAGATAATATCAAAATTCGACCGATAGGTTGTATTGCAGCTATACGATGTATCGGTCCAATTTTAATTAAATTGGTTTAGCCTTGAATGGGCATACTACTTAGGCATAGATTGAAAAGTACCTTAGCAATATCTTGAAAAATGCCTAAAATCAACCGACAGGTTTTAATGGCAGCTATTCGATATATCGGTCCGAACCGGCTCGTTACGACTTATTTATAGCGTGCGGCAATAAGCAGCATAAATTCCAAGTTTCATTAAGATAGCTCTTAAACTGAGAGACTTGTTTGCATTCAAACAGACCGACGGACAGACAGACGGACATGGCAAGTTCGACTTCCCTTCTGGCCAAAAGGAATCATACAAAGGTGACATATTCAATAGGAAAATTGACATTTGAAAACAATTAATGGTCTTTAGGTCTACACTGCAACGTCTGTTCAAGAAATCGTATCCTACAACTGAGTAAAACAACATAAAAAGATTTAACCCTCTTCCTTACATTTCATAAATACAACAATTAATGCATTTTGATTTTCGAATTAGTTATGAACGTAATGTTTCATTTGATATTTATTCACTGTGTACTTTAACTTTGAGCTTATAACATAGATTAAAATTACAAGAGTCTAACATAATCGGGTGTTTGTTGCGCTTCGTTTCTGCTTCAGAGCAGTCGCTTGAGTAAATCAGTCACGAAATTTAATGCGAAGCAGAATTTAGAAATAACTTAGAATAAGGCGATTCTTCAGGTGCGCATGCTTATTAAGGAACGAACATGTGGAGGTGTGTGTGTGTGTGTGTGTGTTTGAGTATGGGTTAATGAACTTAAAGACCTTTGGGGGGAAGATTAATCTCACTAGTTGCAATAGACGTTAAACCTAATGGGCTGCTGATGGGTTTGGGATGAATGTGGGGTAGTACATAAATAAATAATACATACATTAAAACTATAGACCTATTATACGAGACGAACAAGTGAGTCAACCGATCGACCTAACCGATCTATGGATTTACCACGTTTTGGGCAAACTGAATACCCCATAACGATCGTGCGCATCGACACCGCGCACTGCGAAGAAGTAACGCTGATTCTCCTGGAACTGATTCAGGGTGACGGCCATGGGCAGCAACATGGCCTTGACATCGCCGACATGACGCCACGAATCAGTAGTGGGTTCATTGATGGTCTCCTGATAGGCGTAGATCTGGTACGTTACACACTCGGCAAAGCGTGAGCCCGTGTCCTCCAACGTCCACGATATGACAATGCCCGAATCGTGCAGGCTGATGCGGATGACGGGACGCGACGGCGGTAGCTTCCAGTCGGGATGAAACTTTTGTGGCGGTGCCAGCGGCAAGGGTGCGGGATGTGTGTTACGTAGACGCGTTGCACCCGGTGGCGTGTTCTCCGAACGGATCTGCATGGTGACACTGGGTGGTAACGAATTGCGCTGACCTAGGGCAGAAGGAGAGAAAGGCACAGTTAAAATAAGAGCAGGACAACTTGAACTCCACTCCAATTTACCTGCAGGATTGTTGTTAACAATCTGTCGAGCGATGGCATTGGCGCGTGGCAGATTCATGGGCGAGACGCGTACTACGCTGCCGGCAACTGGACGCGCAGCTGCAGCAGGAGTGCTAGCCATATTTCGCTTAACAGAAACACCCTGCGTCTGCCGCAGTCGCGCAGCAACCTCAACCGCACCGCCAGCAGCAGCAGCAGCCGCTGCAGCTGCATCATCCTCGTCGGTCAAGTCAATGACCGCCTTCTCTTTAGGTCGAGCGGGTGCCAAATTTGGCTGCGCTCCAAAGGCGGCAGCAGCAACGGCACTGCTCGCATCCGCCAGCGGCACCGACACCGTGGGAGGCAAGGAACGTTGTTTGGTATTGTTGGCTGCACTGGCGGGTTGTTTGCCCGGACTGCGTCCAATGCGCACGCTACAAAAAAAAAGAAAGGAAAGAGCATGTTAAGAAGAGAATATAAAGAGAAGAGAGCAGGATTACTCACGGCAATGGTTGTTGTTGTTGCTGCTGCAGCTGTTGTTGTTGTAGTTGCTGCTGCTGCAGCTGCTGTTGTTGCAGTTGCTGTTGTTGCTGCTGCTTCTGTGACATGTAGGCGCTTGGGGGTCTACCCGGATTTCCGCGTCCTCGCATTGCTGGACTCGTGTGCTTTGTTGCATACACGCGCGCATTGGTGCCCGGCGAGGTCTGCATGCGCTGGTGTGCCCGCATGCGGAGACGCCTGCGTTTGCGATACGTTGCTGTTGCTGTTGTTGACGGGACGCTGCGGCGTTACCTTCTGCACGCAACCACGTCGCACGTTCGGTGTGCCCGTTGCCGATGGAAAGAAGTTTCGCAGTGGCGGCTGCTGCTGTTGTTGCTGTTGCTGCTGTGCGAGAAGCAGTTGCTGCTGCTGCTGCTGTTGATGCAACATTTGCTGTTGTTGCTGCTGCTGGGCATGTTGCATAGCTGATGGCATTCGTTGTGGCTGGCTGCGTATGGACGTGCGTATTGGCGATGTTGTCGGCTTCTGTAGAGGATTGGAAGCTGCAGGCGCGCTCTGCGTCGGAGCTGACATGCTGCCCGCAGCATTAGGTGCAGCCTGACCTGGACGCATTTCTTCATTGGGTTTCTTCATCAGCGTCATGCCCACTTGCAGGCCAACTGCACGAGTGATCCGAACAGGCGCTGTGAAATGCGAATTGCGCGTCTCAAGATCCTTCAGCACACGCTTGTGCACCGTCTCCAGATCCAGAAACTGCTTTGAGACTTCCGCAATCTTGCGGCGATAATTTGCTATCGTCGACTCGTGCTTATCCACTAGGCGGCGTATTTCCGCAAACTCACTCTTTACCAGCATGCTTTCCACGACCTTCTGCAGCACCAGCTCCTCGAGATCCTGACGTGACATCTTATCAAAGCTCTTACGGAAACTCTTGACAAACTCCAGACGCAACGGCTTCACGTCTGTTTTCAGCTCCGGAGCTGGCTTCAGTTCAATGGGTAACTCCTTAGGCTTGACAGGTGTCGCCTCAGGAGGCGTTTGGGGTCGGTCCGACTCGTGTTCCTGATCATTGGCATCCAAGTCGATTTGCAGGTTTCCATCGCTAGAGTAATTCGAGTCGGTGTCCTCCGTTCTGGGCTTCTTACTCGGCGTAATTTCCTTCTCCACGGAGAGCACTCTATGACTTCGCTTGGCAACTGTGGCTTGTGCTGCTACCATCTTATCGCAGCTGGTCGATGTGGAGGCAGTGGAGGTGCTAGCGCTAGTAGTGGTGGAGGTGTCGGTTGAAGCTTTCGCGCTGGCGGTGCTGCCACTAGGCTCGGGCTTATCTTCGGTACTCAGTCTTATGCGTTTAACCGCTGGCAACACAGGCGAATCCTGCTCATCTTCCTCAAGCTCAACGGGTTTGGCTACGGCTTCCACTTCTGCATCGGTTTCCATCTCAGTTTCGGCTATTGCTTCGGTTTCCGAGACTGGCGCTACTTCTACTTCAGCTTCAGCTTCTATTTCGGGCTCAGCTTCGCCTGCTGCCTCGTCACGACTCTTCTGCGAAGGCTGCAGAAGATTGCTTGAGTCGCTGTCTACATCTTCACTTGGAGTAGCTTTGGGCTTTTCCTGCGTTTTCGCTTTATCAAACTGATCGCAGGCGTTATCCGAACTATCCACAAGCAAATCAGCGTCCAAATTGGAGTCACATGAGACTGCAGCAGTTGTAGTTGTTGTTGTTTTTTCAGCCGAAGCAGTTTCCTTGTCATTGGTCTTGGGTTGCTCTTCTTTGTCCTTGGTCGGAGTTGGCGGCACTTCATCCTCATCTTCGGAGAGCAGCACAACTTCTTCAACCTTTTCCTCTTTCAATTTATCCGGTTTACTTTCTCCTTTTTTCGCAGACTTTTCAATTGGTTCAAAGAAAATAACTTCATCATCGGACTCAGTATCCTTTGATCCCGCCTTAGACTTTGCTGATTTGGCTTCTTTCTGTTCCTCAGAAACCTCAGTAACTTCTGTAACTTCGGTGACTGTTTCACTTTCTACCTCTGCGCTCTCTTCTGCTTTCCTTTCGTCAGCTTCCTTAGACTCGACAGCCTCGGAAAGGATATCATCTGAGATATCATGAAGCTGCTCAGCGTCTTTAGCACATTCCTTGTGTTCTTTAACTTGTTCACTTTCTTTTTCAGTTACTTCTGCAGTTTCAACAACTTTGATGGGGTTTTCTTTGCCTGAATTTACCATCTCTGAGGCCTTTGCCGTATTGACAGGCCTTTTTTTTGTTTTTTCATCGTCGACTTCCTCGTCTGCAGAGTCCAAATCAATAATTAATGCCTCCGATTTGTTTTTATCTGTCTTTTGATTTTTAACTTTATCAAAACTCTCCACTGAGGTTGTGTCTTTCCGACTGCCTTGCAGCGTTTTATCGAGTTTTGATTTATCGCTATTCTGAGCATCCTTTTCGTCAATTGCGTCAAACTCATCAGAGCTTGATATATTTTCCAAAGCATCCAAAAAGATCTCATCATTGGAAACATTTAATTTTTGTTCCTCGTTGTTATCTTTGCAATCTTTAGTCTTAACTTTACTTGGGTTTTCAAGGGTTTTCGCTGCTTTCACTGCGCTTTCTATTTCCTTAACATCCACCATGTTTTCCTTTGATATATTATCTTCTTCGCTTTGTTTATCATTCTCTGCGTCTGCTTCATTGGTTTCTACTTGCGTATCTTGCAGTTCTTCTTCCGTTTTTTCTAGGTCCTCTTTAGGGTCCTGCGTTTCAAGCACACTTTCGTTGTTTTCCTTTTCCTCATGCACTTGCGCATCTTCATCGACAGCGCCGATAATTTCCGCTACTGTGTCATCGATCTCAGCGTTGTTGTCAATTTCGTTATCGATATTATCGATGGCCTCATCAACAGTACCAATTGAAGTAATTGTATCAAGAAGAGCTACCAAATCGGAGCCCGAATCATGCTCTTGGGCGATATCTGTCTCGATGTTTTGATCCTCAAGATCCTTTGTAATACTATCGATGGCTTTTGTAGCACCTATCGAATCATCAAGGTCACCCAGTTCCAATTCATTTTGTAATTCCAAATCAACCGATGGCGATTTAATATCTAAAGAAGTTCATTTTGTTTATATTTTCTATCGATTAATGCGTTTTGGTGCCGTCGCACTTACCAGGGCTGGAAAGTTTATCCACTTCTTTGTCGAGCTCCTCTGCTAGGCAAAGCATTAACTCCTCATCAGTAGGCAATTCTTTTAGATCCATGTTTTGCGATATTTTCATCATTTTGAGCAATTTTATTTGGTTACTCGTTAAACATTGAACTGAAAATGCATAAGAATTCAATCAACATTTTGTTTGAGAAGGTGGCAACCCTAGAAAAACATGCTTATGCTTGTCACTGACCTAGCCCCGTTCCCTTGCATCAACTCTCCTACAAGAGTTTTATAAAAACCAATTATTCCCGCTTTAAGAATTGACTCAGAGCAAAAAGCTTCCGAAAAAAGCTCACACAGAGCTTTCGCTGCAGTTTTTAAGATTTTTTATAAAAAATTAATGATAATTACATTTAAGATAAAAAATCGGAAACTTTTACATATGGTGAAATCGGAAAACTCTTTTTAATTCAACAACAAATGAATATAATATACAGATTACATATAAGTTTACTACATTAGATAACCCACTATTTAAGTTTTTTGTTGTTCACCAAGCTCACTAAATCTAACGAATCATTCCCAAAAACATAAATATTCGAAACAAATATAACACCAAAACAGCATTGGCTTTCGTCAGTTGTCGATTTCGGTATGTATCTGTACAGCTAACCGGTGTCTATAGGTCTTTCGTTCGTTCGGTTGTTCGTTCGGTCGTACGCAACAACAAAACACACAAGAGCATAGCGACAATAACAAGACGGCTGCACCAGAAGCACAGCCACAAAACGAACAGACAACAGAAATAAGCGTGCAGGGCAGAATAATTTGATAAATTATTGGAACAAAATGAAAAGGGAACAGTAACTTAAGTAATGTTGCAACCAGTTTCTAGATGTTAGGAAGATTTGTAACAATTTAACTGCTTTTGCTAACAAAAGTGAGGTTAAAGCGAAGCGGATACCTTGAAATTTTATATAATTTGAAAAAAAAAATAAAACTGCGTACCTCGTTAGCACGTTGTTTAGCTGCTACAGAGTTGTCGCTCCTTTTATTTTTGAATAATTTAATTACACTCAAAGAAATCGAAGTCCATATGAAATTTAACTAGATTTCTTGGCGAGTTCAAGGCGAAACTAAACATTGTCTGAAGTGAACGCGCAAGCGAACGCAAAAACCAGCTGACAGAGAGACGACGACATTCAAAAAAAGAGTACAGCAAGGAGAGTAAGAGAGAGAGAGAGAGAGAGCGAGCGAGCGAGCGGGACTGAAAGAAGGGAAGAGGGCAACGAACTATGCTGGTAGCTTGTGGGCGTGACCAGGGCGGTTTGATAACACTCTATTATGAAATAATACTAAATATCTTCGAAGTGTCGACCCAATGTACCCCTAACTGACCGCGCCGCTGTGATGTCATCATTTCTGGCAACAAATACAATATAAAACAAATTGTTTTGCTCCCAGTGTGCGGAAACGGTACTGAAGTTTTTTTGTGAGCTTTTGGCTTGGCGTCATGTTCAGGCATAATGCGGGTGTAAATTATTAAATCGGTAATTCAATCAAAGTAGAAATATAAAATAATTGACACCAGGTGGCAACACTGTCAGAGTAGAACAAAGCAGAGCAGGGGCTTCAGAGACAGAGGGACCAGAGGAAAAGGGGGTTGAAACCAATGCTGCTGCTGCAGGGGATCTTCAAGTATGCTTTGGGTATTTTTGCTTCGGGAGTTCAAATTATAAAACGAATTAAATCGCAACCAAAACTAAAACTAAAATTGAAACTTTTTCAGTTGAGCAACGCTGCGCACAGTGCGAGCGAGACCGAGCTGTGCGAGCGCGTTGCGAGCGCAAGAGAGACAACTCTATGGTATACGCCGCGCTGCGAATACTATGACAAGGAAAAAGGGGCTAAGGGGACCAGGGGGTATTACATTAAGCTAGAGAACAATGTCATAGGTAATATAGGCGAAATATCTGATAGCAATGATTGAACATGTTAAACGAAAAGCAGCAGGTAGTGCGGAGGAACGAGTTGTTAGGGTGTTATGGTTGTGATTCTCCCACAAGTGGACATAGATCCACGAATTGAGGACTTTTTGCGCGCGGTTGCCTAGGACTTTTGGCAGGATACCGGTTTATTATCAGCCAGAGGGCTTAGAGAGGGAACGAGAGAGAGCAAGAGGCAAAGTGAGAGAGAGAGAGAGAGAGCAGCAGTGGGAGCGTAAGATTGTATTGTATTGTAATTTAAAAATATGCTTTTACAAACTTAAATATATATACTATATATGTATAATTTATAAATGCATCAAGAAGAAGAAAATGAGAAAAAACTTTGCCACACCGAACGACCTAAGCAGTTGCGTCGTCCGACGTGCGACAACCGACGACCGACGACCGACGAGCCGTACCGAAAGATACAGCAGCACAGTGAAAAGCAACAACTAAAACAGACGCAAAACGAAAAATTGAGGCGTCGTCGTCGGCAGCCATATTTGCTGTTGTTGTTCCTCGAAATTATATTACGATATATCGGAAAAACAGTTCTTATAACAAGCAATTGAATTTCGGATTGTCTACGCATATTCTATATAAGCTTGTCTAATCTGGAAGTCTTATGATTTTGTCCGGTAGCCCAGCCTCTTCCGGACAACCTCTGTCCCTCTCTCTTTCTCTGTTGCTGGCGCTGTATACCCCTTACCCATTTATCTCATATTTGATGTGCGCTCTTTAGGTATAGGCAAACATCAACTGTATAAAACAAAGTTTCCCAATAAATGTACAAATATTGAATAAGTGCAGACTATATAAACATAGATTGATTTTTTTTTTGTGCACATTATCTCAAGATTTAAGACCAGTTTGGGAGTTACATGTATGCCTATTATAGCTGTTTCGCTCTCGCACACACGCACATACCTGCGTCTGTTAAGTGGCAGCGCGAGATTGTGTGTATGTGTGTGTGTGTGCGCGCGTGTATGTATAACAAGGTTTGTCTGCGTATAATTTTGCAGCGCATTCACATTCTTTTTAGGTTACGTATCGATTTTGATGTAAAGTTGGGTTAGGTTGAAAAACATCTATATTTCGGAAAATATAACGGATCTGTAAGTCTAATACAGTTTAAACTGTTCGATATATTGAATTTACCTTATGATCCTAGACATCGGAGTTTACCTTGCCACGTGATTTATTCTGCAGGCGTAAAGTAAAAGCAAAACGAGGCAACAATTTACTTTGACGATTGTACATTTTTATATTTTTAGGGCTGCCAAGTTGTCGAACAGAAGTTTTTCATATAAAATTTTGATAAAATTACATTTTTGCATTCGGGAAACATGCATATGCATGCGCATATAACTATCGGCCAAATTTTATATAGTAGGGTTGCCATGTCACATGAGCAAATTTATAGGTAAACCATATGCCAGCATTGATCTGAACTGTCAAGTGCACGCTTTTATTTGGACGAAGAAGTGAATTAACTTATGCAAATGTAAAAATTAAAAAAAAAAACATCTAAACGATGTTTTATTTTAGTTGCTACAAACACCTGACAACCCTATAAACGCAAACAAACGAAGAATGGGTATCTTAATATATATATCCGAAATGCAAAGCTAATGTCAACTTATTGGAAATATCTATTATTATAATTATGTAAAGCTTATGATATAGTTACGAACTTAATACAATCTTATAAATATGAATTAATGATGCATATCGTAATTTATTTTGTCAACTTACCAAGTGAAAAATGTATTGTTTTTCGTAATTTTTTCCTTAAATTATTAGTTTATTTGTTCCAACATACTCTTTTTATTTAGCTATCGAATGTTTGATATTTTTAACAGTTTTTAGTCAATTGTTTACACCGGATTGTGGACTGCCGCCCTGAACAACTGGAAAACCAAACACAGACTAAAAAGCGACAACAACAATTGATATCAATGAGCCGAGAGTCCGTTCGCTTGTGGCTAGTTCCAATACACTGACTGCAGCTCATTGCAAGATGAACCAGTGGAAAGGGAAAGTGAAATCATCTGTGAGCTGCAGTCGCCAGGTATGAAACATCAATTGAAAATAAAATCTTAAAATAACAATAAGTAAAACCAAATAAGCTTAGTGCAGTTTGGGGTTATTGTTGGTACGCCAGCTCCTGACAAAAAAATAATATTTAAATTTCTTTTCAAAGGAAAGCTGATATTTTAGCAAAATAGATTCGTTGTAAATTCTTATTAGTTAAATACTACGGATATCCGTTCTTTATTGTTTCCCAAATAATTTAGTAAGCGAGCAGCTGGGTAGCGGGTATATAACGGTGGAGCACATTGGACTGTATCTTTCTTATTTGTTTTTATTCAAAAATCAATTGAATTACATTTTGCTGTGCCACAACAGGGGCACATTGTTGCTGCAGCCCTGGGAACAGCTCGCACAAACTGGTTCGTGTGTGGACCAAACGGCTGGAATGAAACAAAACAAAAACATCTGTGCGGCTTGTAGGTTAGTTAGATTGGTTTTATAATAAATGCAATAAACAAAGTTATTAGATAAAATGAGCAACTTGGTAAACTTTGCGGTCAGATATGGTGCTAATTTAATTAAACGACACACCATACAAAGCTTACGTTGCACGGTGCCAATCAAAGCCAGTAATCCGCCGGCTTGTGCTGTTCCAATTAGAGGCAACTCAACTCGCCCTGCCTTTGATGTGAACACAAATGTTCCCAAGGACATTGTGTTGTTCAAGTATGAGAACCCTCGGTTCTATCGAATGCTCAACTTTTTTGGAGTCTGCCAGTTTGTGTTTTGGACATACCTATCGCATTTTGCTTTCACAACGCTCAAGGATGCGCCAGTTGAGGAAAAGCCCGGCGAAGAGCTTAAATGGTATCAGCGCATTAATCTGGGCGAGAATAAATATAAGAACGGCATTACGGCGTGTAGCTTTCTCATAGGTGAGTCTTTAATGTTGCCGAATTTGCTAATTTAAAATAAAAATCCTTGACAGGCTATGGTATTCTGTTCGCTGTATGGATGTTTACACTGCGATCCGTGCGTTTTCTTATTCTACGCAAGGGCGGACAGAGCGTCTCCTTCGTTACCTACGGCCCTTTTAACCGTAATCGCATTATGACTGTGCCCCTGAAATATGTCTCTGCCGAAGAGTCCCGTGGAATGGCTCGTGTACAACTACCCATCAAGGTGAAGAACAAGACGCTCTTTTACGTGCTGGACATGCGCGGCGAGTTCCGCAATCCTCAACTATTTGACCACACGGCGGGACTGAAGCGACGCATATGATTTGTTTGGTTTTTTTATGAAGTGATCTTATAATTTGTAAATACACATGTAAGCTATTTATAACTAATTCGCTGGCTTAATAGATGGGCTCTGGCTTTTGGGTGAGCAACAGGCCGAAACGCTTTTTGATGGTGATGCGCTGACGCGAGTACTTGTCCTCCGGTGAAAAGCGTGCTGGATGTGCTGAGAGCGTGGGGCGTCCGTCCTCAGTGCGTTTCTGCAGGTTAAAAGCCCAATGAATATACGATAAATGCAACTGCATTGCGTGCTCTTACCTTCAGAGTGTAGACGCGATCACCGTTTTCGTCAATCGTGTACATGAGATACATTTTGAATTAAAAATTATAAATGTGGCTTCTTTCGCAGTAAATAAAAACACGTGTGGAGTGCAGCGCTGTAAATCGATTAATGACAAGATGTAGCTCTAATCGCGTTGACTATCGATACGTTGGAACGCTGAAAGGGTAAATGAAACACTAGTGGGCGCTTTACAGCACTGCTCTTGTAGCTTACTTGCTTGTTCAGTTGGCGCTTGTTTTTGTAGTGATTTTTGCCTTTTATTTAAATATGTCTACCAAAGCGGATAAACTGCTAAAGCAGGCCGTCAGAGAACAGCAGAAGCGCATAAGACCTGGAGAGTGCCAAAAATATGTGCGCCTTGTGCTGGATGTGGCTTTGCTGCGCATTCCCTTGGGGCAGGAGCTGATAACGCATCTAAATAACACGGATATAAAGTACGATATACGCAGTCTGGGAGCTAAAAATTGCATTTGTTGGGAACGCAATGTAGGCCAACATACGCTGGTGGCTCTGCCAGGCGCCAGTGTAACGGGCCTGGATGATGCCTGGCGCATGGAACAACAAGTTCTGCAGCTGCTCACCGAATCGGACTTTCAGAGCGCTATGAAGCACGAGCAGCTGGCCTGCATTGGACCGAAGCTGCACGAAGCATTTCCCGCGCCCAATTTGCAGTTCACTGTGGTTGTGCCACGCCTGCGGCATGGCAGCAACGAGGCGAATGCATTAATTCAACTGCAACTGCTGCAACAGCTTCACATCGAGCAGTTGGCCCAGCCACTGGGCAAGGAGCTATTGGCGCTGCTACAGCGCTACACCAAAGCCATTGCAGAGACCCCATATAAGCAGCAGCGTCAGGCCATATTGGGCAGCTTTAAGAAGTATCTGGCCAACGATAATAAGAATTGTGTGCGTGTCGAACAGGGCAATGGCTATGGACGTCTCTGGCAGCAGCATTTGAATAGATTGCCCCTGGTCACCCTAGAAGTGGCCGAGTCCATTATCGGACAATACCCTTGCCCCAAACGCATGCTAGATCATTTTGCCAACGATCCACAGGCGGTGCAAACGCTGGCAGATGTCAAGATCAAGCGGAGCAACGGACCACAGCCGCTGCAGACGGAACGACGCATTGGCAATGTCCTCAGCAGCAAGCTATATACCCTGTACAATGCCAGGGATCCCAATACCTTAATTTAGTACAGTATAGAGCCGAACCTAGTATAAAGACTGATCCTCAGAACAGATGTTTATCTCATAGAAGCCAGAGGATTTTGGCAGAGTTATGAATATATACATATATTTAGTAGCTTAGTTAGTTGATATAGTCATAAGTTTTACTACCTCCGAGGACTCACATACCCCAACTAAGCGAATCCACTCGTAAAGGCAACTTCTTAGATATTTTAGAACCAGGCCGTTTATTCAGCGTCTTGTATATTACAATTGATCGTTAAATTAGGTGCTAAAATAATTTACAGTTGTTGTAGTTGTTATCTGTTTCGTATTTGTAGATAGTATATATATTCAAAAATCACAATATTCTCCATATGGATTCGCTATAAATTTTCTTAATTGTTTTGAAATGATTTTAGACCTGAACAATTTGCTGATAGATTATGCGAATTAGACCAGATCAGATTGGCCAAAAAGTTAGTATATGAAAATTTGAATATGGTCTATGCTGCGCTTAAATGTTAACTATATACACCAGTTACGATATTACGTTACGACTTAATGCTTAGCCTAAGTAAATGAACTTTGATATACACGTTAAGAGTTCCAAATAAACGAATAATAACAAAATGATTCGATTCAGTCCAACACGCAATGCGCACACGTATGCCTTCTCCTAGAGCGTTGCCAGAATGCGCGAGAAGCCCAGACAGGCCGAGAAGATGGTCTGTCCGAGGCCCCAGATCATGGCATAGATTGGTGACATGGGCAAACTGGAAGCGCGATGCACAAATGCGATCACTGCGCTGCTAATAATGCCGCTGACTGCGGGCGATAGGAATCCCATCACCAATATCAGTATGGAAAAGAATCGACCGAATTTGTGCCGCCGTAGCGTTACAAAGGCAAAGAGGGCGGCGCACGTGTGGATAAAGATGGAGGAGAAGAGGGCCCAGAGAAAGACATGATACCACATCTCGCGAAATGTGTTGAGGCGTGCGTTCGAGCGCAGACCAACCACATCGACAATGCGGTCCAGCTCATCCGTGTCGTAGGGTTCGGAGAACATGACCAGATTAGGCGGCGGCGCGGGCGCGTGCCGGGGGCCTAGTCTATATAACTATTTGGCTAGAGTTTTGGAAGTATTCAATGATGGCGATGTTGGTGTTGTTCTTTTTGCTGTTTTGGTTGTTAATGCTATTAAATACGTTGTGGTTTCTCTAAGTGGCTAATTATTGCTTTTCCGTTGCTCCACGGTCTCCTTTTGGTCATTTGTTTAGCTGTATTCTTGTTGTTGCCGTTGGGCTTTATCTGGTGTCCGGCAAGGCGACGCCCAATTCGATGTGCAGCTGGAGCTCTTTGAGAGCACAGTGCACATTGTTCCTATGCCTAAAAGATGCACCTGCAATTGGAAAGAGGGAAAATCACGTTTCAGTTGGCCTGCTGACCTTTTGGCCTTTGGGGCGTTACTCACTCGCACACAAACACACACACGCCCATATAGACATGCGCCACACGTATTGCACTAAGTTTGCCTTGATCCTGTTCCGGCGTCGCCTAATTATTTGTGACTTTCGTAAGCCGCTAAACAATTATCCAAAGAACTCTTTTTGGTTTTCTTTTTCTTTCTTTTTTGTGGGGTAGGCAAAACAGAGAATCGATTGAAAAGGCCACAGCCAGAAAGCACTTGCAGCGGAGGCAGTGATTATTCACCCAGTCCTAGCTAAGCATTTTTATAACTATTTATTAAATGCACAGCGCGTCCATAGGGGAATAAAGTAGTATGGCACAATTGATATTCGCTTTAATCGTAATTATTTGTATTTGTTTTAATTATTATTGTTTTTTTCTGTTTTCCTTTACATAGCAACTGAGCAGTGATACCAATTTAGCTCTTTTTGGCGGCCAACTGCGGGAAGAGCTAACAGTTTGCGATAAGCGAGAAGTCAGCATTTATTATTTCGCTTTTTTTCTATTTTGCCGAAGTTTTAAAAAATATGAACCCAAAATAATATTAATAGCCTTACACATTTGGGTTGTTTTATGTAAGAAAGTTAATTAAATTACGTTTTTCCTTGTTATTATTTGTTTGGCTGTTTTTTGTAAAGCGTTCCGTCAAAAAACAGCTCAATTTGGCTCAGAATGGTTGGCAGCACTGCAACGCAGTTAGGAAAGAAGCTGGCAAGTCGAACGACTGTGATAAGCATTTGGCACAGCTGTTCGGTAAAAAAATATCGATAGACCATAGCGCGCAGCGCAACTCTGTTAATTGCAAAGTGTTATTAACAACCATTGAAATTATAAGCAGAAATTTAAAAAAAAGAATTTTATTTAAAACAGCATTTAATTCTTTGCTAATTTAATAATAGAAATATAAAAGAAATTAACATTTCGAACTGATATTAAGTAGCGGAGATTTCGTTTAACAACAGCATGGAGTGCTGTTAAATTCATTTATCGATATAAAGACATGCTGTTCCGCAGCTGATTGGCGTTCTGCATTTGTGTGGCCTTAGCTTGGCTCTGTGTGTGCGTGTGCGTCTATACAACTTGTGTTGCGACCGGAAAAAACCCTTAAAATATTTCGAAAATTTATAAGTATTTTAAAACTAATAGAAATTAGCTAGAACCCAGTATGAATAAGGAAGAAGATTACGCCTCGGACAGCGATGAAAGTGACGAAGATTTCTGCCTAGAAAATGAAAACGAAGCCGAATCCGGCGACGAAGAGGACGAAGACGAGAGCGAAAGCGAGTCTGATGGTGAAGGCGACGCCGACGCCGGTGTGAGGAAGAAAGAAACAAAATCCGTGAATGGCAAAACTAAAGAAAAGCAAAAAGAATCGAAAAACAGCGCTCCTACTGCACGTAATACACGTCAAACAGAGCCCAAGAAAAATGAACGCGAAACGGCGGAAAAAGACGAATTGGAGTCCGATGAGGAGGAGGACAAATCCCGTTCCGATGCGCTCTGGGCAGACTTTCTGGGCGATGTGGGCGGCGAGAGCAAACCTACGCCAAAGCCAAAAGAGTCACCATCACCTGCGCTGGTAAAGAAAGTGGAAAGTGAAAAACGCAGCCCAACTACAAAGCCGGCAGCGGAGGCTAGCGAGCTGGCGGCTATGCCTAAGTCCACCTCCAACACTAGCACCAGTTCCAGTTCCAGCGCAAAAGAGAATCAAGAGCGCCAGCCAGCAACAGGCAGCGCTAAGTCTACTCCCTCTCCACGCGGCTTTGGAGCCGGCAAACGTGCTGCCAGTGGAGCAGGCGGCGGCTTGGGTTCCCTACTTAATCAGCTGGGCAAGAAGAAGAAAGTGTCCGTGCTGGAGAAGTCCCAAATGGACTGGAAGGCCTTCAAGAGCGACGAAGGCATTGACGAAGAACTACGCACCCACAACAAGGGCAAGGATGGGTAAGTGTGCCACCCGAAGCCAACGTATGAGGCATATATAAAGCTTCCTTTTTTCCATTTCGCAGCTACCTGGAGCGACAGGACTTCTTGCAGCGCACTGATGTGCGGCAATTTGAGATCGAGAAGGGCATGCGGCAGACGAGGAGACAAAACTAGAAACCACATACACACATTCGTACTCTTTACCAACTAAGGTTAACACTAAGCTCTGCAATTGTATCTGTTCGTCATGTTGCTCCAAGGGGTTTGCTCCGGTGAACTAACGAATAATCCGCAATGCATACCTACTATATCTATATAATATACATTATATATGTATGATATCAGACTATTCTATGAACTATGAAACTGTAAACTGCATAGACATCGAAGCGCATTCATATAATAATATATATTGTATTCCGATTCCTCGTGAATGTAACCACACACTAAAAATTTAATCAAGTAGCATATATACTATAGAATGATATGTATACATGGCATCAATATCCTTAACTGGAAATTTCCCTGGCACCCACGCGCTTTGAATCCTTTTGCGACACGTGCAGGAAGATGCCACCCAACGCGCAGCCCAAGCTGCCCAAGCCGATGGCTAGCCAGCGAAAGATGTTGTTGGCATTTAGAACACTGCAAGATATGTGTGTACATGGCATATATATTCGAGTAATTTGTCCAAACTTCACGCAACTCACACAAAGATCTTCCTGTGCAACATTCCTGTAATTGTCGCGTCCAACTGCAGTGATTCCTCTATCCAGAAGAGGGGCATGGTCAATTCACGCAATTGGGACATCATCTGCACATGCTGCACAGGTTGCATCTTCAGACTGAATTGCAGACGATTGTGCACGGAGAGCACAGTGCCAGATAGCTGGGGAGAGTTGGAGAAGCAGTTAAATCTATAGCTGAAATGGGCAGTTATCCATCTACCTGTTCGAAGATCAGTGTGCTAGCGTGTTTGTCGACCGTGGGTGTTAATCCATCCACTTCATCGAGCAGCTTCTTATCCGCCTGATAAAAATGCGGCAGCGAAGCCACAAAGGGCAACCCATTGCAGCGCTGCAGATCCATGGTGCCATCGGCTGGACAACTCTCGGGATAATCGTCGCAGAAGCAATGCAAATCGGGCTCGAGCTGAGAAATTAGGCATATATAAAGGTTACCCTAGCTGCCTTCACCCTTGCCCATCACCCACCTTAGCCGAACCGAAGCTGAGCTCGTATTGCGCCGCGGGCAACTTATTGTATCTGGTGTTCCCCATCCAGCTGGGAGTCAACGAGCGACATAGCTGTGCCGAGTAGCTCCACAGACCCTGCTTGGCACGCATAAATGGTGCAAAGATGGTGCCATCTGTGCCGCGCAAGCGATTGCACTTGTCACTCGAATTCACCTGTTGCTGCCACACCTGCAGCTCTGGCGCCCCATTGAACTCGAGTACGCGACCCACCGACGACTTGTGGGCGCGGCTGCGTGACACTTTAAACTCACCCGCATTTGAGTGATTGCCCTGAGAAGAAAGGTTATAACTGGGTGTCAATTTCTCGGGGGATCTACCTGCCATGCCCATAAACGAAAACTTGTAGTGCGTTTTATTAACTGCAACTGTTCCTGGCACAGCATCTGCTTGAAAGCGGCATATGGTCTGCGCTGCCGGAAGCTCATGGGCGCAGTTGAAGTAGATGCCATCGAAGAAGAGGTCCATCAAGCTGGCCGTGATGAAGGCGCTCTGCGGCTGCAGCAGACCTTGAGCAACTGAAGCTTGCACCTCGACGGACTTCTCTAGATTCGCGAAGGTCCTGAACTGTGGGAACTGTGGCTTGCTCTTAGGGACTTAGCCTGTTTAGAAATTTGGGACTCACCTGCAGCAGCGGATGCGGCATGGTCACCAGCTCCTTCCCACTCAGCCCCAAGTCGGGACGAAGCTGAAAGGTGTTGCGCATCTTAAAGCTCACCGCGTCCTCCTCTTCGATGTCCAGCACATCGAACTTGTCCTTCCACTCACTGAAGGAGAGGAATCTTTAATCTGTTTGCAATCCACGAAAGCTCCTGCTACTTACTCAAAAACCAACGGTCCCACCTCCTGTAGCTGAGGCTTACCGCCCCATTGCACCTGCTGTGAATTGGTCACATTAAAGACGTAGAGGCTGAAGCGCATGGGAAATGGTAGCTTCTGCCACATCTGACGCGTCTCGCTGCCGGGCTTGAGATTCACATTCTGCAAGAAGGTAACTTAATTCTTCCGCACTCCCTATTCCCCTTTGCTCTTGGCTCACCCGTTTAACCAGTTCCTCGAAGAGCAGCGGGAATCCCAGAAACCCGATGAGAGCGCCTAGCAGGAGCAGCGTAAAGGACACGATTACCACCTGAAGATACATTTCCACCGTGGAAGAAGGTTCGACGTTGACTGAGCGCCCTCTCCGGGTGTTTTCTCTATTTAAAACGAACGCTTTCATTCCTTTGACGTGTCTAACTCACACATAATTTGAACATTTAAAATGGAACACTCATTAAATATTCATAGGACCCCCCAACATAGGACCAAATTAACAGTATAATGACAGCATTGTCTAAACTTGTATTTGTTATTTGGCGCTGACTTTACGTGAAATCAACAATTCACGTATAATTATTGGGTTGACCCGATTTTAATTTCAACCTAAATTAAGTAATTTACGTAATTTGGCTATTGATTACGTTCAAAATGGGGTCACTTTACGTTTTGGAGTCCTTTAATTACCTCCACTCCAAAAATAATTAAGAATATTTTCAATTATCTCTGCTCCACTTTCCCAAAAAAAAAAACGCAACAGGTGAACGGATAACGGATAATTATCTGGCAGCATGCTGCAGAACCGTTTTGGTTGGTCGATTGGTTTGCGTCTCTGCTGTATAGTGTTTGCTTTTCAATAAAGCAATCAGCTTGTGTCACTAAGCAACATTAAAGTGGTTGCCACAGCAAGCAGCAGTGTGCGCTTCGCAGATAACCTACAATGGTGGCCAAAATAACCATTCCACATTAATTGCATTTAGTAAGTTTACAACTCACACTGGTGGCTAAAATAACTATGACACCCTGTTTCAAGGGCAGAGGCTCTTTGCAGAATGCTAAGAAAATTTCGACCTGCCAGCAATAAAACATACTGTCAACTCACATTTAGGCCACTTAAAGACATTTATTATTAAATTTGGCATTATTGGAATATGATCAACATAACATAAGAGCCAAAGCGAGCGGCGATTTGGCTAGAACTGAAAACATTGTGTGTAAATACTAGATGTATATATAGATATAGAATAATCGTATATGTAGGACATTCATAAATATATGTGTGGTATATAAAATGTACAACATTAATTTCACTAAGTAAGTTTGGGGCGTTAAAAAAAAAACTAAATTAATTTGTACAGTTTTCCATATGTGTTGAGGATACGCATAGTTTGTTGTATATTCGGTATATGCAGTTCGTATGGTAAAATCAGTCAGAGTTGGGTGTACAACTGGGAGAGCTTGTGGGGTAAGTAGCTGAGAGAGGGAGAGATTCTTAGTCCAGTTCCACCTCCTTGAAGAGCGTCTGACTCTCGGCCTCTCGGGTGGGCGGCTCCTCGCGGATCTCATTGATCTCTAGCTCCTTGAAGGACGTTTGGCTGATGGCTTCGCGTGTGCACAGCACGGGCAGCTGATCCTCGACAGCCTGTTCACTTGTGGGCGGCAGTGCCACGCCCCCGGACAGCACATGCGATGTCGAAGTGCTAAAGTAGGAAAGAAAAAGAGCAAGGATTAGTAAAAGGTTTGCATAGATGACTTGCAATGAGTAACTTACTTCAGAGAGTAGGTGGAGCGGTAGAGCGGCGGCGGCGTATTCATGCGCACTGTGGCATAGCCCGCCTGAGGATGCGTGCCGGGGTGATAGACAAAGGCGTATTCGTTCAACGAGGTGAGATACGACGGCGGCGGTGGACGATGCTGGAACTCCGGATAGAGATAGCTGCCCGGGAGCAGGCGATTCGTACAGTGCGGACTGTTGCAGTTGCGGCACGTCTCCAGGCGCCGGAAGCACGGGCAATCGTCGACATCGTCGGGAAGACTCAGCCGCCAGATGGCGCCCGAAATGACCAGCAGCGAGACGCCAATGCCGATCATCAGCAGAGCTGCGCTCAGGTATTGCGTGGAGTGCTCGATCAGACCCGTCGAGCCCAACACAATGCCGCCCAGGGTGCAGGCCACGCCTCCCAGCGCAAATATGCCAATCACAAAGGGTAGCGAGGGACGCGCAAACCATTTCCGAAGACTGTAGCCCAGTATAGCTCCATCTCCCAGCTCCGTGCTGCTTAGCACCGCCGACGAGGCAGCCAAGCCGGACATGTTGAGACTCGCACTGGGCACAGGAGGTGGCACATCGCCACTGCCACCGGCCAGCGGTACAGCCACGTCCAAAAGGGTTCTGCAAGACAGAGAGAAAGAGAGGAATTTTATGAGCATTGTTGGAGAGCAGAAGAAATGAAGAGCTGCATCATTATCAATAGAGGAAAGTCTATTTACAAAATTTAGAATACTATCGATAAAATCAATTCTCAAATTTATTGATCAAAGTATACAATATATGAGTTGATGTTATAAAACGAAGCTATCGCTTAAACTTGAGATCGAAATAGTAGATATGAGTCCAAGACATGAGTTAGATTCACCTAAAAGTTATGAAGCTAAGGCATCAACATCTTAAGAAATCTAAAGTCTCAATACTATCGATAGAACTATCGTTTTTTTTATAGATCGATATTGGGAATATAAGTTGAAGATATAAGTCGAATTTAACTTAAAACTGTAAATGTGAGGAATACATTGAATACTATCCGAAAGACTATCGTTTACTTAAAATCAGTAGAAAAAACATATTACAATTACCAGATCTATCGATTAGGCTAGCTTTTAGTTAAAGATCATGTAAGCATTTTCATTTTAATTTTATATATCTGCAATATTTTCTTCAAATTGTCTTGTTCTAAAAATTCCGAAATCTTTAGCACCTTTTCGACTGCAACATTTTGATATACCGCCTTGACTTATCTAAAGAGATATCACATATCTCTTTGAACTCTCCACCTATGCCTAAATTTATGAAACTTCGCTTAGAGTTCTTTGGCTGCTTTGACCTCTCTCTCTCAAGATTAAGGAGCAACTTTGCCAGCGGCTACCTGCAGCTGTCCGAGTTCAGGTAGTGCCTAGTTTTGTATCTCACATTACATCATAGTGTCATAGTGAGTATGTGTGAGTGCGTGTATGTGTGTGTTCGTTCTAAATCATAGATGAGCACAATGGGAGGCTGAGAGCAGCACGTAAGTGCAAAGGACGCGTTGAGCAGAGTAACATGTGGCACACACACACACACACACACACACACACACGCACACACACAGTGTCAGTGTCAGTAGCCTTTGTTGTTGTTGTCCAGTTAATGCCTGCATAAATTTAGAAAATCTTTGGTCCGCCACACACTGCACCTGCCTGTCATCCCTGATCCTGTCATCCCTTCTCCCTATGCTCCCTACGTTCTTTACATTCTTTACGCTCCTTAGGCTCCTTGTTTCACTTCCCTCCTCGCTGCGTCCCGCTGTGCCTGTGCGTGGCCCATTTGATTTTAGAAATAGGCAGCTGTTTCTCATTTGATTTGCTGTTTGCTTTTCTTCGTCTCCTCCTCCCCTCTTCTTCTTTGTCTCTCTCCCTCCTTTAATTTCACTACTTCTTTTGTGTTGTGTTTTATCGTGCCATCTTGGGTTACTTTTTGCTGTGCCACAAACAAAGGTGACTTGCAACAGGTTAACAGTTGCTGCCCCCTGCTCTTTCCTTGCCTTTCCTCTGATTTCTTATAAACACTATTATATCATCCTGCTTGGGCTGTGTAATAAAACAATTTCTGAATGCTTCAACTTTTTAATTGCAACTCAATCCCAGCGGATGACAGCGAATATTAAGACGCCATAAAACTATGGATCGACCTGGCGTGGCTTTTTTTTGTTTAAGGTGTGAAAATAAATTTTAGTTACGCCGTAAAACCGCTGAATTTGTGCATAAATCATTGACACCCCGCTCGCTCTAGGCGTACTCCCTTCTTCTACGACACAAAGCTATAAAAAAAACTGAAGAAAAGCGTTTGAAAAGCCCTAAAAAACTGTATACCATATAGTATAGCTATATATAGACTGCAAGCCCGACGCGGCACTACGATTTCAGATTTCATTTAATTACAACAGCTGCGGGTGGCAGGCGAGGGGAAGAGAGAGGAGAAGGGGCTGGGGGAGAGGGGCTGGGGTAACTCCCTGGCCTGACAGCGTCACACTCAATTGTCAGCAATTTGTCATCTAACAAAGAATCAGAGAGGGAAGCCCAAAAAGAACAATTTATAAAAAAAAGAAAACTATATAAAAGACTTGAGAAATTTCACGGTAGATGAAGCTGAGATACCCTAGGAAAATTTGTGATGTTAAGGGTAAATGGGAAAGTAGTGGCGACCTCTAACTTCAGTATTGTCTAAGATAGTTTTTTATGATTTATAAGATATTTTATTTTATTTGAATTATTTTTTTTTGTTCATTAACTATTTGTTATTTATTTTTAATTACATATTACACAATTTTTCATTTTGTCTAAGATAGTTTTTTTATTTATAAGATATTTTATTTTATTTTATTTTATGTTTTTTTCTATTTTTTTTATTGTTCATAAAATATTTTTTATTTATTATTAATTACATATTACACAATTTTTCTCTTATACCCTCAATAAAAACTCACTATGAAATCCCCTAGAAACTACATGAAAAAAACTTCAGAATTGTGGCTGTAATTAGGGCGTGAAGCAACCCATCAATTTCGAATATATCAAAGTGAAGCAGCCCTTTCTCTCGCAAAGAGGGGGAATCATTTTTGATAAAAAATGTATTTCATTTATAAAAAACAATATTGCCACACATACATGTGTATTTCGAAGGCATTCTCGAGCTGTCTGAAAAATGATTCATGTTGCATGTACAAAAATGTCAAAAAAAAAAAAAAAAAAACACAATAAAGAAAAGCTCTTGAGAACTTCCCACATAGGGTTGGGCGTGTAGTGAATTCTGTAATCCAAGTCGAATCTCATTGACAATTGGCAACACGTACGCGATGCGAGAAGTTCTACGATGCATTTAAAAAGGTTTCATATGGCTTCAGATACTTTATCACCTTCCCACTGGGCCACATGGAGCCTAACGTATCGATAATAACCTGCTTCCTAATGATCTCGGCAACTTGCAACCAGATCATTTGTCAGCAAGATCATTTTCTGTAGAGTGCCGCGACACGCGTGCTTGCAGCGCAGTAGCAGCTCAGTAAGGCATGGGGGATAGGGGGAGATACAATAGTATCCATAAGATACTTAGATACATATTTGCTTGGCCTGCGGCAGAGAACGCTCACACTGCTTTGTACTCGGATTGCCCTGCCACCATCTTTAATGACACCCTTCAGACACACAGACACAGTCGCGCGCGCGCACACACACACACTAGCGCACAGTGGGCTAATTTATGAGCTTTTGTGTGTGCGTGCAACATTTATTGTTATTCGAAAATGTTTGCTGCACTCGCGCTGTGAGCTCGTAAACATCTCCCGGACCCGGGCCTGACCTCGGCCCCGGCCCCGGTCCCGGTTTCAGTTTCGGCTCTTAAGCTCAATCAGCGCGCATTGAAATGGAAACGGAGCTGATGGACAGCGAGACGGAGGGAGCTGGTGGGTCAGAGGACAGGGAGAAGTGGGACGGGGGGAACTTTTCATTGCAGCAACGTGCTACATGAGGCAGACGAAGCTGGGATAGTTTTTCATTTTTACGACAGCATCGTAAAGTGTCTCTTAAAGTGCCAAATGAGGCGAAATATATTTATCGATAGTCTCGATAACGATAAAGCAGAAGCTTTTGTTGTGCTTAAGCAGAGGAGAATATTTATAGTTTCATTTGTATCTCAATTATTTCATGTGTTTCTCTTGAATAAATTTAGAGCTGAATGTGTACATTCTATCGATAGTTCCATGTATACTATCGTATGAAGTTGCAAAATGCTATTTATTAAGACGAAGGCGTAATTTATTTATCGATAGTCTTGATTGCGATAAAGCAGATGCGTTTTTTGTGCTTAGGCTGAAAAAAGCATTCGAAGATACAAAAGTATCTTAATTATTTCTTGTGCTTCTCTTTAAAAAACTTAAATCTTAATTTGCACTACTTATCGATACTTCCATATATACTATCGTATGAGTTTAATGCCCATTGTTAGCTGCCAGAGAATGCCATTTATTATGACGAATCATACGTGATAGGCGACACAATGAAATGGCGAAAACAAAGGAAGATCGCTTTGAAAAGAAAGCTGCATATCTACTATATGTCTTTATCATATATTATATCTTGAATATATAGGAAACAATTAGGTATTATTCATATGCAGATCTTTTGTTTTTCTATTTGGTTTGAGCAGGAAACTAATTACGGTATTCAAAACGAGATACAAATGATTTCGATAGAAATTAGTTTTCTAAAAATTTAATTTCCTCAAAGTTGAGGGAGTTAAAATAAGTTATATAATGAAAATAAAGCCCATGCTAGGATAGATAGCAGAGCAGGTGTTCTTTTGGAAGCCAAAGTTTTCCATGCTGCGCATGTTAAATAGAAATACCCTATAGGGTATATCAGTCAATCGCCTTAGATATGCTTAGATGATATAGCATTGCGTATGCAACAATCTCTTTCTGAGCCTCATCGACTTCCGTCGTCATTTACTCAACCTGCAGACGGGGCTTTCTTTCTTTCTTTACCGCGTCATTAGCTGTAGATGGCGTGGAAGACGCATTAAGCCACTTGCTGACCCAGTTAAAGGGCTGTGGAGCAGATGGCGGGGGGAGGGAGGGCCCCAGGGAGGGGGGCGCAACAGTTGCTGTCGTCATTAGGCATAATTACTTCCCTAATAGCGTTGCTTTTTTGGCATTGCGCATGCGTAGCTACCGCGGTAGAAAGCAAACGGAAGAGGGGAGAAAGAGGGCGAACACACTTGGACAGTTGCGCATGTCTCTGGCGGCATAATTAAGAATGTCATTAGACTTACTTACGGCTAACCAAATAAGGTGGCGAAAACAAAACCCACAAAGAGAGAGAGAGAGAGAGAGAGAGAAAAAGAGAGAGAGGGTAACTTTTCGGAGGAACTTGTACTTGAAGAAATTCTTTTTGAAATTAGCCGACTAGAAGAGCGTAACGGAAAGAGGGTTTGGGGAGTGGGAGGCATATAAAACTGTCTAGAAAATATGATTAAAAGTTCATTAGAATTATTAAGGCATAAATTTCGTTGCATTTGCCTCTGCGTACATATCGTAGGCTCCGACTAAGCGGCTTAGGCGCTGCACTGTAAAACCTTCTGTTGCCATTGTTTACAGCTTAACTGGGCCTACAGCCAGGCCCAGAGGCAGCGCAAGGGCGGAGCGGGGACTGAGGCACAGGGCACGGCCTACAAAAGCGAAGCTACTGTGTTGAAGAGGAGCAAGAAAAATGATGATGAGCCTGATGCCGCCTAAGCTGGTCAGCACAGTCCAGCACAGCCAGGGGCGGAGTGCGGGAACGGGAGTGGCGGACAGGCCTATCATTAGCTCAAGTCCAGCTCTCGGGGCCTCTTTCTCTCTCTCTTTCTTGGCTATTATGGAATGCCCACATTAAGCTGCACTTAAGTTGCCTAAGCGTCTCGCAAGCGATTAATGGATTCCCCCCCTCTCTCGCCTATCTCCCTCTGCCTCTTGGCAGCTTATGAAAATATCATTAGAAACGGTAAACGAAACATTTCTTTGCGGCCCTCAGGGGTGAACGTAAATCGAAAAGAATTTAATAAAGTGCAACCCTCGAGCGACAAGCGGAGAAAAAAAGCTTCAAAAATATTATTAGCAAAGTTTTCGATTTTCAAATTTTCAGCCACCCCCTCTCCCTCTCTCTCTCTCTCTCTCTGATGTCTGCAGCAGGCTGATAACATGTGAAGTGAGAGCATTTCTCAATTTTTCGAGGGTGGCTGCACAAACTGCCCCAAGGTGGAAAGAAAAACCTTTGAGGCGGCAATGCGACATAGCCGAAAATTAATGAGTATTTTATGGCCTGATGAGTTCGGTATGTATGTATGTGTGAATGTAGTGCGTGGCACAGATTAAGAACGCTATGTTATACGATATAGTATGCCAGAATGTGCAGGAGGGGAACTTGGTGAAGAAGGACTTTGCCAAGGAGAGTGAAAGCAATCCAGCTAGTTAAGTGGCCAACCGCAGCAGTGAAACCCAAAACTGTCTATGGATGCGACTTCCTGTCGTCTTCCTCTGCCACGCCCCCGTCGCCCGCCCTTGTCCGTCTTTGACTGTGTGTGGTGTCGAATGACAGCGGTTTGGTGAGTTCAAGGAACGAATTCAAAATTCGTGCCTGGGCTCTAAATTCATGTCGTATCGTAGCGCTTAGAACTCGCTCCCTCTCTCTCTCTCTCTCTCTCTCTCTCTATACAGGTCCACTCGGGCGTTACAAGGTATCGATTTTATGTGCACACACACACACACACACACACACACATACACACATACAACACGGTATTGAACTCTCTTTGGATTTGTTTAGGTTCGTTTTTCATTCTTCCTATGAATTCATGTTCGTTTTCTGAACTTGTTTCAAATTTGAAATTGATATTTTCTGACATGACAACAACAACAACAACAATAATAACAACAAAAAGAAGAAGAACAACAATACTAAACATTGCATTCAATTAACAATCGAGCCGAGAAGCATTTAGTGTGAACCTTTTTCCATAATTTCTGTTTGGTTTCTTATCAAAATTGTGACAGCAAATATTTTGTCATGTAGTTGGGTCTACATGGTGCACATAAGTTCGGCTTGTTTACGATGACAATCTCCCTTCCTCCCCCTCGCCGTCTTATAGAGCAACCTATAGGCACTGTCCATCAATTCCGTGTCAATTAGCATAGATTTAATGGGTTTTCTATTTGATTGGATTGGCTTGGGATTTGATGGGATTTGATGGGATTTGTTGGGTTTGGGGATTAGTTTGAACTGGCATGGATTGAAGGGGAATGGGTTGAAGACGTGAAGAGGTTGTCTATCAAACGTCCATCATATCATGTGTGGCTACTTTTCATTAATCAAGGGGTGCTTGTTTTAGTTAAAGTTTTTTTTTTTTTTTTTTTTTTTTTTGGTATTTTTCTGTGGTATTTTTAGTGTGGTATTTCACTAAAAATAAACCCAAAGATAATTAATCAAAAGACATTTTTGGACATGTCGCTGCATGTTCTGTCTCGTTGTGGGGCTGACAAAATTTATGCGGCACTATTAATTTTTATGCTGCTAGCACGAGATTCCGGGAATTTATGGGTGGAGGGAGGAACTAGGGGTAAACTGCGAGATACCCTGTAGAAGTGTTGGAGGGGGAAGTAAAGAAACAAGTTGAAGCGTGCAGCGTTTTGAAATTTCCTTAGTATGGCTAGTCTAATACACCCCTTGTTCGGAGTGTCGCCGCAGAGTATATGCCTCCACAGCTTTGTGATAATCGCCGAGGCCGTACATGTGACATGTTAAACAGCAGCAGCTACCCCCGCCCACTTCACTGGAGCCGCGACAAGTACGCGAGTCTGGGCGTATCTTAGGGCTTTATGGAATTCCTACGGCGTGCATATCAATGTCAGTTAATCTGCCCAATAAGGCATGAAGTGTGTGTCTGTGTGTGTGAGTGTGTGTGTGTGTGTGGAGAGACAGACCAAGTGGCTGCCCCTGCGAGCGCAGAAATCGCTGCTCCAATTTCCAAAAAGGGGAGGCACGACTGGCTCGGAGTGGGATTGAGAGTGGAACTGGGACTGGGAATGTGCGTGACATGATGCCCGCTGAATGATAAAGTTTTATTTTCCCAACGCGTCACGCCAATTATAATTTTAAGTGCGTCTCTCTGACTCTGTCATTCTTTTAGAACTTTCGGTTTCAAAGGAGGAGAAGGAGCAGCAGCAGCAGCAGCAGCAGCAGCGGAGGCTACTGTTGCCCAAGACGGTAGCCAGTCTCATTTAAACGATTCTTACCTGCGCAGATGATGATGATGCGGATGGGGATGTTGATGTGGATGCTGATGCGTATGCGCCATGCCCATGGGACGCTGCTGATAGAACTGATGGTATTGCAGAAAGTTCGCTGCGGACTCTGGGTTGGAGTTGAGAAACGGCGAGGCAGCGGCAGCATTGGCCAGCGCATTGGCAGCCGCACCAGGATGATGATGATGATGATGATGTGGGTCCAGAAAGATGGCCGTGTATTGTGGCGGATAGCTGCCAACAGGTGGCGCTCCAGTAGCCGAACCAGCAGCCGAGCCAGCACCGACACCCGGCACACCCACACCCACACCCACACCGACGCCAACCCCGACTCCCACTCCGGCAACATTGTTGCTGCACTTGGCCTTGCTCTTGTGCGATTTGCGGCGCGTGCGCTTGCTCTGCCGCGAATCGGAGCGCGAACATGCGCTGGCATTGAGCGTTGCCGCAGACGCAGCGGGTGCAGCGACGCCAGCGTTGGCCGTGGAAAACTGCAGTTCGCTGTAGATGCTCGACTCGAGCATATTGCTTTCCGATGTGGTGCGATTCAGTATGAACTGCTCGAATTCGTTGTCCTCCTCGGCGCCAGTGGGCAACGCATGTGCCTGCTGCTGCTCGAGCAGCGCAGTCGACTCAACGGGCACTTCCTCATGCACATCATTGCGACTGCGACTGCAATGCAGGCTGTTGTGGCTGCCGCTAATCACGATTTCCGGTATGACAAACGTCTGCGGCTGCACTTTCCTCTCCTCGCTCATGGCACCAAGCATTGTGCCGTTCTCGAGCACTATGGTAGGCGTGGCAGACATCATAGCTCACTCGCACCCGCACCCGCACTCCGCACTTCACTTGTTTTGCGTTAAATTCCGTTTTTAACTGGGTCTCTAACTGCCTTTAAATTGGCTGCACAATTTAATACATTTTCCTGTTGCACTGCAAACTTGTTGTTGGCTTTGATTTTCACTATTTTCTATTTTCGCTCGACTTTCTTTCTCGGGTCTCTCTACGCGCCAAATTTTTCACGCACACAAGTTTCACAGCAATCAGCAAATTTCCAATGCGTTTGTTTTGCTCTCCGTCGTCGTTGTTGCTATGCGTCTTGCGTTGTCCGCCGCTCGCTGGAGTGAACCGTCTCGGTGCGCGTACCGCCAAAAACTGATTTGTGTTGTTGATGCGTTTGTTGTGTTTACGACTTCAACTTTACTTGCTCTCTCGGCTCTCTGGCTGCTCTCGTGTCTCACGACTGGCTCTCTCGCGTCGCACGACTGGCTCTCTCGGGTCGAAACAACCACCGCGGCAACTTCGTGCGCTGCATCGCAACGTCATTTTAGCTGCTGCTGCTGCTGCACTCCCAAAAACAACTACATGGCACGCACACACACACCACACACACACACACACAGTCACACTCACACACCGACAATGGCAAGAAACACCCTCGCCCTCACACTCGCGCACAAAGACGTTTGACTAGTTTTGGGCGCTCTCTCGTTGGCAGTCACTCTCTGTTGTTGTTTACACATAATACTCTCTCTCTCCCCATTTGCAGGCAGGAGCGGAGCATCTACTTGGGCGCGCTCTTGTCGACTGCGAGTGACTGCCACTCTCTCAGCTATAGCCGCTCCTGTGCCAATGGTGCTCATCTTTTCACACTTTTACTCGAAAAGCATCGAGAGCGTATTCCTGGCATGTAACACTCTCCACAGAGTGCTCTGTAGCGTACCGACTTGGGCCCGCATATGCTGGCTTCCTTTCCCTCTCCATCTACACAATTTTGACTAAGCGAAAAGAAGTAAAATAAAAACGAAGCCAAACAAAAACTGCGGCCAGGAAGGGACGAGCACCACAAAATCCCAGTGTGCAACCGAAATCTATCTGCTAACATACAAATACAGATACAAATATTCATTGTGTATGTGCGTCCGTGTGTGTGTGTGTGTGTGTGTGTTTGTGTGTTGAATGCCGCATCATTTTTTGGCGAGGGTGAAATATTGTTATTGTACTGCAGGACAGTTTCAATGAAATCTTCCCTCTTTCTGCCTTACGATAATACGAAATAATTTCTATTTTGCTTTCCATCCTTCTCTCTATTCTTTGGGTTTGCAGTTGCCTTTGAGGAATTTAATTAAAATGCAACATTTGTGTGTGTCTACTGGGCGAAAGAAAGAGAAAATAAAATGTGAATTTGAATTTGAATTTAACCTTAACTTGTTGTGGGTTCTCAGTGCTTTCGGTGCTGCAATTCAAGTGGTACTTCAGGAGCGGACTCAAGGCGGGCAAGGGAAGCGAATGGGGTGGGAGGGGGATGGAAGAATGCAAATATTTGCCATTATTTTGCTTGCTTTGGAGCTTGGGGCGTCGAGTCGCAGCTGAAAACTTTGAAATGTTGATTTAAGACACATCTCTGCAGCCTTATTAGCTTAATGGCTATTAGCCTAATAACTCTTGTATCGGGGCACTCTGGCAAATTAGCGCCACTCCGACTTAAGAGTATCAGAGTCGGAGACGAGTCACGGCGACGGCGCTGCACATTTTTTGTAGACAATTACCAATCTGCCCAGAAGACACGCATATCCCAGTGCTATATAATTTCAGTTGTTTCTTTTGCTGTCTCTTCTGTTTTTGGCAATTGCCTGCAGACATAAAATGTGGCTTAATCATAAGATACAACACACTTGCGCAAATTAGCCGCGACTTTAACTCAACGCAGCCGAAGTTCGCGAACCGAGCCTAACCCTTTTTCGATACCCTCTGCAAAGTGGCAAAGGGGTAGCTGGGAATAAAGTAGCAACATAATAAAATTAGCTGAAGCTTAGTTGATCTTTAAGATACCCAATTATTGAGACTTTTATGTTGAACAATACTTTATGATTGTGATAAGTAGATTAAATTAAACCGTTGTGTTGTAATTATTTTTTACTATTTGATGGATATATAATTCTTATTTTTATCTTATTAGTTCCAGGCAAATTTAATGCAATTCGATACATTTGAAAGTTAGATAAATGCGTAGTAAGAGAAGGGTAAAACAGATGTGATTTTAGATGCTGCAGTTAATCTTAAAGTAAATGGTAAAAAGCCAAATTATATTTAAATGAGAATGTAAAAGTAAAATTCAACAGTTGAGGAAACTAAAATTAATTTTATGTAAAAATTATGAATCAAATTAAATTAAATTTTATAATTTAACATAAACTTAAAAATTAAAAAAAATAATAAAATGGTACAAAAAACTCTAACCAAACGCATTCCTAACTTTATCTAATTGACTTCCAGGGTATTTTTTCAGTCGAGAGCAATTGAAGTTTCTCATTCAAGCCGTTTTTGCCAAGTTGTCCGTCTGTTATGTTCTGTACTTTTTGAGTATCTTGCGCTTTTGCTTTTCCTCTTGTTTCTTTTTTTTTTTTTTTTTTTTTTCGACAAGCACGCGCTCTGCTCATAATTACCAATTAGATGCTTTTCAATTTTTCGCTGCGGCCAGCGCTCAACACGTCTTGGCCATGGCCAACTTGATGGATGGTTAGCCGGCCGAATGGTTGGAGGGTCACCTGGAGGGTCGCTGAGTCGGGAGAGAGAGAAAAAACAAGGGAGGTAGGTAGAGGGAGGGCGGGCTGAAGTCCTCGTCTCGTGTTGCATGCGGTAGTTAAGTTTGCTGTCTCATCGGTTTTGCTGCGGTCACGTTGCATGCAACACTTGGACGCGTCCCTTGTGCCTTGCACCGTCGTACCGTCGTACTGCATGTACCTGTCCCATGTCTGTCTGCCACATGAGTCGGCAATTGCGCTTATCAAATGACGAAGAAGAGAAACCACAAACATTTTACGTGGTTGACGCAACCTTCTTCTTGACTTGTTTTACCTAATTCAATTTCTGTTTCTATTTCTGTTTCAATTTCAACTTTTATTTCCACTTTGGCTAGTTCCATTTTTTCCCCTCCGTCTGCAAACTTGTTATCAAATGTTCTACAATTTCCGGCTAAAAATGCTTAAAATGTTTCCGCTTTGCCCAAAAAAAAAAAACAGAAATCGAAAACGAATTCGGAATCGGAATCGGAATCGGAATCAAAATGGAATTTGCATTTCGAACCGATTAATGCAGCTGGAGGTGGAAATTGAAATACGAATGCAAATTTATGCAAATCCGCAGTGGAGTCTCGCAACACGCTTGTAATTGGCATAAAGCGCAGTGTTAGCCGCTTGATTGGCCCGGCCAAGACGAGTAGCTGCGGCCATTAGCATAGCATTTAGTCAGATCAAACAAAAGATACACGCAAACGCGAAGATACTTAAGTGCAGCTTGAGATACAACTTGGAATAACTCACGTGCAGTTGCCGCTCTGCCTCGATGGGATGCCCTTCCAGTGTTGTTTGCATTCTCCTACGGTAATTCAATATCGCACTTGTGTGTGTGTGTGTGTAGAACATTTCTATATAGCTTAAAGATCTGAGTAATCGGGCTAGCTATCTTTAGCAGCGTGTCAAAGAGTTGGCGCGTCAATTTGTTTATTTTGTTGCCATTTGTTTGTTTACTGCTGCCAGTGTGTGTGTGTGTGTGCGACTTGTGTGTGTGTAATAAAAGGGCCACTCGAACCTAAAATAACAACAACTACAGCAACAACAACAACTAGGGGGATATAGACGTGTATGTACACTTTTATGATGCTGCTAAAAACGTTGAAAACTTTTTGTACCTTTTGATCTCGCACAGTTGTCGTATCTGTTGGATCGTCATCTAAACACACACACACACACACTTATGCATGCATGCTCAACTCAGAGGAAACACCGCCTCCACCTCCGACAACGATTGCATTAGCATTAAATTGATTTTTCATTAGCTTGTGCCGGTCGGCGGCTTGTACCGCTCGACTCTGAATGTATCTCAAACACTGCGCGCTCAGTCTGTATCTGTATGCGGCATATCTGTATCTTTTCGTTGGTAGTCGTAAAGAAATGGGAAAAAATCCAGCTCTGAGTTTGCTTTTTGGAGCTGAACTTGAAGTTGTGCACAGCGTGTGCTGAAAATGCCATTAATAATATTACGTGCGGGGGTACAGGGGGAAGGAGGTGATTTGTTTTGGATTTTTCTCTGTATTTGTGTGGGTTAACATTCCATATTAGATTAGGCCCTATTGATAAAGGCCTCGAGCCATAATGAACTTGTTTTTCTTGCCTGTCTGTCCGAGCAAGGTCAATGTAATGAAAACACGCAGCTATAAGTTGGATGGGTGACGGGGGGGGGGGGGGGGATTGCATGATATGATGCTTGTTAAGATACTTTGCACATGTAGCTGATGGATTCATTAGCTGCTAAAATCACCAGCTAGAAATCCCCTTTAGAATACGCGGATCAAACGAAAGCCCCTTGGCTAGTTCGCAATTCAATGGTAATATTAAAGATTTATCAACACTAAATACATTGGATAAACACAATAAACAATTGCTGAAATTAAAAATAATTAGTTCGTGTAGTGTTCATGGTTCATTACAGTCAGAGGGGTACACAGAAGCTAAATGCTGTGAAGTAGAAATTGTACAGATTGATGAGGAATATTGTTAAGTATGTGTATGTGGTGTGCTTGGATGGTATTTCATGATGATAAAGCTGTTGGTGGTACATGATAGGCATTTTTTGGGTGAAAAATTAAAAGAACAATTGACGAACAGTCTAGTCGAGTGCGCCCAACAGTAAGATAACCTTCGCCCAGTTTCGCAACAAATTATCATACTTTTAATTCCAATAATAAACTCTGCACAAGTTTATCTTCAACTATTCGATCTTTCTTTGAATAGCGCCATATATAAAAACGTCACAGCAATCAGCTTTACCCACAACACATCACACACACATATTGAAACAAAGCATCACGACGATGACGTCATTATGTGCAAAGGCGATAGCAGCAGAGCTACGGAAAACGTTTACTCAAATATTTTTTATGTTTATTTGGCGATCGGATTGTAATATGGGAAACAGATTAATATTGAATTTATCTATATTTATACCAAAGCAGAAAGCTGTAACATCAAAAAATTTTCAAATAATCGTATATTATCGATTTGTGTATTCGGTGGGCGTGGAATCAAAAATTGAAAACAAACTCAATCAGCATATGATATACAAGAACTTTTCATTTGGTGTCTCTAAGCTTTGTGATAGCTGAGAGCCAAACGTGCAAACAGGCAGACGGACATGGCTCAATCCACTCGACTAGTGATCCTAAGTTAGAATATATATACCCCCTACCATTTTTTGCCTGTATACATTTGCACAAAGATTATATAACGTTTTTTCAACATTTTCATTGATTGAAGGGTATACAAAACTCTAGTGGAAAGATCTTATAGGTGTTATTAATATGCACGGGGTAAAGAAAGAGTATGGAATTAGATAAGCATCGTATTGTATCAGGTTTCTATCGCACTTATTATTGCAAAGGAATTATATTTCTTTAAAGCGGGCTGTAGGGTATTTCGCACAAAGTATTTAATATTATGGAGATTGCAAATATTTGTCAACAGGTAGCAAATCGCTTACGTTGTAAGCGGCTAAAGCTGAGATCAGTTTTCCATTGTCTTGAGCTTAGATTCTATCGCATTCGTTGTTGCCATATGGAATTATGTTTCAAGCCCGGTTGAGTGTAGATTCTCTTTGGCATTGTTAGTAAATCTTTAGATGCCGCTTTTGTCGCGTTCTTCAGCACGTTTGTCGTGCTTGTCGAATTCCACATGCTAATCAGTCGGAATGGTTCCGGGGCTCGTTTGAACTTTGCAGCTGACCTTAGTGGCAATTTGACATGCTACTTTATGTTACAGTGTTTGCTCGCATTAGACGACAGCTAGAGGCGAACGCCACCGCCGCAGTGCGTACAAATTGAGTTTACCTTGAACAAATTTTGTATATGCCGGCAGGATGTCGCAGAGCATCCTCCCGCATGGCGGGTGGCCTCGTCCTGACCATAGCAAAAGGACATACGACAATAATTTGCCAGGTCTGCACAGAAAGGATGTTTGCCAGGATATTGACAGCGTTTGGTTACAGCTAAATTGCATCAGGAAGCGGAAGTGTTTGACAAAAAGTCAGCTCTAAAATTGCAGCTGACAAAAGTCTGCAAAAAACAGAAAATGAGGAGAAAGCAGAGCTACTTTCGGCACGCCAAAGATACTGTGTATACTGCAGATACTCTACATATTCAACAGTTTTGAATTGCTTAAGATAGCAACAGTTTCATAGCGATATCTAAAAAATATCCAAATATCGGCCGATAGATTCAACCGCAGCTATACGATATATCGGTGCGATTCGGCTCATTCCGACATATTTACAGCGTGCAGCAATAAGGAACATGTATACCAAGTTTCATCAAGATAGATCTAAAACTGAGAGACTAGTTTGCGTTGCAACAGACAGACGGACAGACAGACGGACATGGCTAGTTCGACTTCTACATTGATGATGTATAGGGTTTATAGATCTCTCTGCAGGCGCGTTTCTATCGTCTTGCCAAAATGAATATGCCCTCTGCAAGGGTATAAAATACATTTCGTAATTAGCTCAGCTGTCGACCTAACTGCAGTTTTGCATGCAAATTTTGCGAGCCAGAAGCGAAACCAGCTGTTTTTCGCATGGCTCGAATTTCATTTGCAGCTGGGTCTTTTCAGGGCGAGATTCAGGCATTTATCAGCTGCTGCTCTCACAGCATATCGCACCAGGATATGATTTCTGGGCCGTATGTGCTACGCATTTCCCTCATATTGATTCGCCTCGTCACACACGCGCGCGCTCGGCACACTCCGACTTGCTTCCTGGCTTCCTGCGCTGCTTCCTTTCGAGCGGAACTGCAATGCGATAGATTCCTCTTTCCTGTTTCAACTGCTCTGTCACTCGGCGCATTTGTTTAGCCTAATTGAAGTGCGTAAATCGAGTTGAAATTTTAGTTTCAGTTTTAGCGTTTATTTTTGGTTGGTTTCCCAGGCGTTGAATTTGAATGACAATTGTGCCACGCCCCGCATTTCTTTCGCCTTCCGCTTGAAACTCGCTATCTCTGGCTTGGCATCGGCAGGCTCATTAGCCCTAGACGAGGACAACGAGGCAGTTTTCCGAACTGGTGTGAAAAGGATCCTTGGAACAATGGGATCCTTAGCTCAGTCTCCGCGAGGCACAGACAAAGGGCGGGCGCACAATGTGTATTATCATTATCATAATTTGTTGGGAAACGGGGAAACGACAAGCAGAAGAAAAAGTAGGAGACGAAGAAGAGGAGGCAGAGAGGAAGACCGCAAGAGATCGCATCAGCGCCAGCCTTTTTGAGTGCAGCAAACGAAAGATAAAAGCCGATTTTCGAATAAATGAAAAAAACATCTGCTGCCAAACATTTGAAATTTCAGACAGAGAGGGAGAGTGAGAGAGAAACAGAGGAAGGTGGATGTGGAAGAAGTTGAGGAGAATGAAAAGCAGGAGGAGGAAGCCGAACAACATCAACAAAATGTGTGGCATAAAATGCAGCACGCTGAAATTGTACACGCCTGATTTAGCGGCATGGCAACTGTTTACACAGGCAACGAGATTCATCTTGAGAGGCACCAGCGATGGACCCGATGCGCGGCAGACACAGCGGGAAGGAAAGGCATGAAAAATGCACAGCTTCAGGGTTGATGTAGTAGGGCTTATTGGATAGAGGAATTTCAAAAATTTAAGAAATGGTTGAAAGCTGTAGAAAGCCTTAAGCTTTAAAGTTCTTGATATATGCTGTTAGTTCTAATAAATGAAAATTTAAAATAACAGAAAAGGTTTGACTATTAATAACTTTTTGGAAAACCTAATGTTTCTTATAATGCGAATTCGAATGAAAATTAAGTCGAATATATTGAACTGCGTCTTGCCCGATAAGTAAAGAAAGTCTGTGTTGTTTATTGAATTCGAGTACAAAAATTGAAGAAAATGATAAGATCTTTTATCTTTAACAAGTGAAAACTTATATCTTACGAAAAAGAAACTTAAAGAAAAACTTTAAGCTCGGTGTTTTCTACTGAAATAAGTCCAGATATAGGGATCCTATAAAATCAATGGCTGCAACTCAAATTATGCCTTCCTTATAGACAATTGAAACCATGATGGATTTGCCATAGTTTCCCACTGGGTTAATTCTTTCTCTGTCGACCGGGTGTGCAGCCCTCAAATTTGTTATTGGTGTCTGGCGACGTAGGGCAATTTGATTTCAGGCTGTCTTCTACTTAGCTTGAGTTGCAACGTCTGCCGTCGACCCGAGTCCTGTTTAAGGTCCTGTCTGTCTGACTGTCTGACTGTCAGCCTGTTTCTAATTGTTTTCCCCTTGTCTGCGTGTGGATCTTTTGGGCTCTTCTCTTCGGCCTCATTAAACCGGGCAAAGTAGCTGGCAGCCCGTTAAGGATTTGTTTGTTCAGGGCTTGAAAATGAAACAGAAATATTTTATTTTTCAGCTGAGGTTGAGGTTGGAGCTGAAGCTGAAGCCAAAGCTTTCGCATTCAATTGAATTCGAAATCCTTATCGTTATCGTCATCTCAGTTCCGACACATCCTGTCGCTTGGTTGACAAACACGAAACACATTTCCGTGTAAATAAACGTAATGTGAGACAATCACAAGTTCGTTCGAGTATTAATTACATAACATTTATTTGTCCGTGTGAAAGATGGCATTCCGAGAGCAGAGGGTTGCCGACTTGACTGTCGGGGTTGACACTTCCCCCGCCCCCTCAGACTATGTATGACAAATGTCGTTGCGTCTATTGTATGGCCCTGATTCAATGCGGCTTTGTTTCAGCCTGACGTAAACCCGATTGCCCAGCCCAATTTCCAATTTCCGAGCATTTTATGGCATTTGCGAGTGCGTGTGAAATTTGTCAACTCTGCAGTAGACAATAACACGCAACGTTTTATTGTTTTTACAGTTGAATGCCTCAACTTGTCTCTCGCTGATCCCTACTCCCTGCTCCCTCTTTATCTACGTTTCGCTCTCTAGGCCAAAAGCCTACGGCATTTGCCAAAAATTTAGCCACTTTTTCAACTGACAGCTGTCATAAATTGCAGCCGCACTTTAAATATTACATTTGCAATACCCTGTATATTTGCAGTAGTATACATTTCAGTTGTTGTGGGCATCTACTTAGTACGCATGACTTTAATAAAAATGAGGAACATTTTGAAATATAATTTCGTACTGGTTTACATTGATTAAATTTTTAAAAATTTAGATCCTCTACAAATCTAATTTAAGAGAGTTTCTAAGTCATTTTTTTAGTATATTATTTTAATAAAATATGTTTGAGTTTTTTCGTTTTTGTTGCCTTTTCCAGCATTCATAACATTTTTTACAATTATTTTTATACCATTCGACCATTGAAAATGGTTAAAAATGGTATACTAAGTTTGTGCAGATGTATGTAACAGGCAAAAGGAGGCGTGGCACCTAATTGTCAAAAATTGTAAAAATGAACCATACTACATTTTTGTTCGTTTATCAGACCCTAAACCACAATTACTATGTTTGCAGGGCAAATATATAAACATTATAAGCTGAAGTTTCAGTCTGGTACCCATTTGAATAACATTTTTATAGCCAACTCAAATGTCACTTTCTTTATTATGTTATTCTTTACTCCCATTCATATGGCACTTTCTAACATCTATGTAAATCGCAAAAATTTTTCGAACAATTGCCATTGCCATTACCGAAACAGTAGTTCTTCAAACATATCATTAACAATCATTTCAGCGTGCATTCAATTGGGATTCGTGGCATTGCGAACCTTTTCGAGGGTTCAGCTTTACTCGCAAATCATCTCCGATTTCATCCATTCAGGCATACTTGTACACTGCAGTACCCTAACTGCCTAACCCTCCTATGTGAGCTGGAAAACTGACCATATGTTGGCTTATTTTGCCATTTCGGCGCCTTTGTTCCTGTTCGTTGTTCGAATTTTGATGGATGGACGGTAAATAATTTGCTGTGTGGCCGACTAAACGAATTATCTACCTGAAATGAATGAATTCCCTACACTGTAGGGCTAATAATAAAATTTTGAACAGGATCATGACGCAGGTAAATGAATTCTCTACTATAACGAATTTTGCATTAGTCATTTACTTTAATTAAGCGCAGATACTTTTCATTTCAGTTCCTTTTTGAGCGTGAATTTTACCCCCGAATTTCTTATTTTCCGTCTAAGGGTGGTGCATAACAATTAGTTGGATTTAATTGACTTGTGCTACGTGTGCCGCCAAGGAATGTCCCATATGGTCACCCTGAAAACGGCGATTAGTCATAATTTGTGACTGGCTGGCGCCGCGACTGCGTTCAAAATGAATGAATAGTATGAGTAGTATTCGAATAATTTGTGCCTAGTTGCCATTAGTGTTGTTATTTTTTATGGTTTTATGGTCGTGTTCCCTGATAACGAATTCAAATGGTATGAAATGAGTTCTAATTGAATTGCCTGCCTAAGGGATGGACGGTTTTTAACCCTTAAAACGGAAGTTCCACGAAAGCAGCAGGAAGTGCTCTCCCACTCGACAGAAGTTGTTTTTCATAATTTTGGTATGCGGAAAAAGTTAAATACTAAAGTTATTTCACAGCGAACATTTAATAAAGTTATTGGATATTTCTGTGTATTGATATTTGAGAAGCGTATAAAAATTAAAATATTTGCAGATTCTCGTGTTTTTAATTTATATTCGAAATTTCATTAAAATCTACACACAAAAAATGTAATGTCTCTTTAAGGAGTATCTCGCAGAACGCATTCGATTTTGTTTTATTGCGCTTTCAATTTACAATTTGTATAAATTAAATTTGACGTGACACAATAAAAGTGCCTGCGAGTCTATAATTATAGGTATACTGGGCCAGGGGAGACAAAAAACAAATGTCTTCAGCGTTGCGTATACGACGCATGTGACGCCACGACGTTGTCGGCAGTGCCATTAAATATTTATGTATTTACGTTATTAATGCCAGGCTTCGCTTGCGTCCTTATGGCCAACCTGTTTACATTCATAAAATGCCGAAATCAATGGCGTATAAAGTATAAAATTACACACTCTGCTCCACAGTTTATTCACAATTTTTTCCTTTTTGTGTTGGTTTTTTTCACCGCTTTGTTTTGTTTTTCGTCCTTATGCTACGTTCGAGTAGTCAAGGGTAAAGAAGAAAATAATGTTTAATCATAAAATAAGGGCAGGGGAACAGGGGAGAGGAGAGAGAGGAGAAACATGTTCATTGATTGCCTTTTAAAGTGAAATATGAAACCGCAAGTCATGCCATGTCAGGGAATGGCATGGAATGGGCGAGCCAAAGGATGCGACAGGATGCGACGCACAGCTGTGAAAAGTGTGTTGCAAAGGATGCAGCCTTAAATATGGATTATCAGACAGGCAGGCGGGGACAGGGCAGGGGCCATTAGGACAGACTGACAGAGCGGAGAAGTGTTCCTTGCGCTGCGAGCTGCCTCTAATTAAATTGAAATGACGCACAAACTCTGCCTGCCTGCGCCAGTCTCCATTTTGGCTTAAACGAGGCTAATATTTCCGTTACTGGCAAATCCGTTGAGTCGACCCCCTCCTCCCCTACTCCGGCCTTGTCTCGGCGTTAATCCCCCGAGCGTGTGCAACACGTGTGCCCGTGCGATGTGTTAAACTCGCATAATGAACTATGAAAACATGAAAGCAGCAGAACGAGATCTCTTTCAGGGCGTACTATAACATCGAGAAGAAAGACAGCAACAAAACAGAAAACACATGAAAAAATTGAGCTCAGTTTTGAAATACAATATGCGAGGAACGGCAGGAACAATGCGCAGTATTCAAATCTTTCAGCTTGTACGAGTATTTTTCTTATCGCACACACGTAATCTATGGCAAAAGTAATCCGCAAGCAAAACAAGCGCACGCACACACACATACACGCACACGCACGCACGCACTCAGCCCGAATAAGTAGATGCAAATCTAAGAAAACAATGAGTTATTTTCGGTTTGGCGTATCTTAAAGATACATTTGTATAGCAGGCACCCCGCCCCGCCCCCGCGCCAATCTCTCTGAGTCTCTCGTTACAGGCAACAGCAACTTCGCTTGTTTACTTGGCTCATTTGAAATTCGTTGAACTGAAAACATTTGATTTCGTAAAGAATTGCAGATTTATCTGGCCTGGCCCTATACAGGCTGTGCGTGCTGCGACCCTAGAGATGGGCGATAGTTGGCAACGATAGAACACATTATGTGTGTTAGGCAATTATCTATTCTCATTATTATTATCAGTAAAACATAGTAAGCACTGATAAACAGAGGCTATCTCAGTCAGTTAATATGCATATCGATAATTATCGATAAGCTTAAAATGCAACGAAATGGAATAGAATAAAAGTTGAAGGAACTTAAGATGGTTCGGCTTAAATATTATGAAATGAGAAGAAAAAAACTCTCAGAATTTATAAAATCAATTTAATCAATACTAAACCGATAGCTATCGATAAATTTTAATACTATCAAAAGCTTCAATACTCTGAATGAAGTCTCTTAAGTATTTATAATACTGAGCAATCGACAGTCGATTCTCTTGCCTTCCTTTTAAACACGCAGCAAGCTGCTTTTCTGTTTGTGTCACGTTTCGTGCTCATCTCTAACCCCTACAACAACAGCGCAGAGTGAAGAGTTTTCCTCTTTTTATTTCGTGCCATTGTTGCTGGATTTAAGTTTACAATTTTGATGTCGTATTCGTTGAGGAGCCCGCGCTCAGTGCGAAGATTGCGGGAGCCACATCTACAATTAGGCGTGTCTCGTCGCGCACTTAAAGGTGGAACTACGCCCGGCAGCGGAGGCAATCGCCGGCGGCGCTTTACGAGATTATGCTACGATATTAGGGACGCAATTGAAATGCGGCTTTGTTTGCCCACGGCTTGGGTTATAAATTTGCAGCAGGCCGGGGGACTTATTCATATTGATGGGCCAGTTTGCTCGCTTGTTGACATTGTCTGGTTCAGTTCAACCCCCACAAGGGATTCGTGCAGGGCATGGGCAGCGTGACCGAGCTGGGAAGAGGAAGGGGAAGGAGGGGGAGGGGGGTACCCTGGCATATCCTTTTAATTCTTGCTCAACGAAACCCAAATGCAATTTGACCAAAAAAGATTTAGAGGACTTTATTATTGAGCAGCCAAATAAATTGCTAGAGCCATGAGAAACCAGAAACAGAAACGCAGCAGAGAAAGACTAGAATAGAGCTGAAAATGGGAGACATGGAGAAAGGGAGAATGGAGTGTCGAGCGATGAGTGTGATGTGTGATGTGTGTGCTGGCTGTGTGTTGGCTGCGTGTTTGGGACGCAACCCGCTGTGCCGGGGGCGGTATGCGATGTGGCAAACAACAAACAGAGCAAATTTCGGGGATGTTTTTCTTATGCAGTCCGCAAATGGAAATGGAAGTAGAAAACTAAGTTACACACAAAGCGAGCTGTGAAAATCGATAAATATTGTGGCAAAAATGTGCGACAGTCCGGCACAGTTCGAGGCAAAAATTCCACGGAATATGCCAAATGAATAACGAAACGATGAATGTCCAAATAGATTTGTCTCCCAGTCGGGGCACCTCCTGCATGCATGTACGTGCATGTTTTCTCCTGTTCGGTTCGGTCCTACTTCGAAAACGATTTACAATACTCGCGTTACTTTTGGTTTTTTTTCGGATTTTTTTGGATTTCTGTTTTCGCTTCATGCACGAACTGCAAAATGCGCTCAAGTGCAGCGAGAAACAATTAAAACCGAATCAATTTTCCGTCGCGACGGTCATCAAAGGCAGGAAATGCCATGCTCTCGCACACACACACACACACACACAAACACACATGCTGGGGAGTACATTTCAAGTACTTGATGCCGTTAAGTTATCAGCACCCAAGCGGCAACCATAAATGCGGTAGGCAACGCGAAAGGAGACGGGGACGGCGACAGCGGCAAAGTCGTCCCACGTTTAGGTCGAACATGAAACGTTCATAAGCCAAGCATAAAACACTTGTACGTATGCCAGTGTGTGTGTGTGTGTGTGTGTGTGTGTGTCTGTCTGTGTCCCAGTGTATTTGAAGCCTGTGATTTGGCCGCGGTTTGGTATACTTTACCGAGAGGGTATTTTAGAAATATGGGTCCATATGTAACTTATATAACTGGATAGTTTAAAGAACTACTTAACTATTTCTAATTTAAATCAAAAAAGAACATCTCTATATTCAGTTATAGTTGTTTAGTTATATAGGCAACTTAAAAATATGGTCACCCTAACAATGAATAGATCTCCTAAGCAAAGAAGCAAGTTCTCTTAAAACTACAAAATTATTTCTAAACGAAAGAGCTTCAAATGTGGTATTTAACTATGACTTACACAGTAAATATGGTCACCCTATCAATATTTGGAATTACTAGCAAAAGAAAGGGCTTCAAATATAGTATTTAACTATGACTTGCATATTAAATATGGTCACCCTATCAATATTTGGAATTACTAGCAAAAGAAAGGGCTTCAAATATAGTATTTAACTATGACTTGGATATTAAATATGGTCACCCTATCAATATTTGGAACTACCAACGGGTTATGGTTAGGGATTTGAATTTGGTACTTAACTATGATTTACATACAAACATGGTAACCCTATAGCTAATTAGGCTATTGTACCGATTTACAAGACTTGATTTAGTTTTTATTTGATAATGGGTGATACCACAAACTTGCATCTAATAAAAATCTAAAGAACTTCTTCTGTAAATCCAACCTTAACCAGAAAGTATGGTCACCCTATTGCTAAATATACCTATCTTGTGAGTTTACTGTACGATTCCTTTAAAATTTCAGTAATAACATATCCATTTACATCACTTAGGGTATTCAACAGTCACTACACTCTTGAGAACGCGTCCCTTTTTGTTATCATATAGCCAGCGAAGCGTTTAAAAATGCACATAATTAATTGAGCGGCCCTCGACGGCGGCGCAGGGAAAATGGAAATGGAAAATGTGCGCCCAACTCAGGAAAATTTCAACCTCGCCACGAACAATTGCACATGATTTCGAACAGTTGTGCAGGCCCGACTGTGTGTGTGTGTGTGTGTGCGTCTCCGATAAGGCACAAGTTCAAGTACATTTGCCAGGCCTGCTAGATTTTCATTTTGGTGGAGGGGGAGGGGGAAGTTCAAATCGCTTAACAAATTCCTTTTAATAGAAATGCATTTTTAAGTGAATTTAAAGCGCCAGAAAGAGTCAACCCAGCTGGGTTCCAGGGCTGGGGGAGAATATCCCAACGGTTCCTTCGTCTTCGTCGCGGCTCAATCTGCCAACTAATCCGCCCAGCCTCGCATTTGTCACGTTTTATCATGCCAGAGCGGAGGAGGGTTGACGACGCCGGCAGAGACCCCTTGCAACGGGCTCGACTTCAATGGGTTTTATTGAATATATTGCATTAGGCCCATGTCTAACGGGGGGCGGCTAGCAAACTCCGTGTGTGTGCGAGTGTGTGTGAAATCATATTATGCGCATATCATCTTCCTTTTTTCTTTCCATCCCTCTCCCCCATCCCCCTCCTTCTCATACAAATTGTCAGCCCTGTTTTTGATCTAATGGAGCCATTGCAAGTGCGCGGTAATTGCAGCCCCCAAAGAGGTTCTCAATTGTCTTGATTGGATTGAGGGGGGGGGGGGGGGGGGTTTTTGGGGGGAAGAATTCCTCCCCCCCCCACCCCTTTTTTTTTTTTTTTGGTGTCTTTCTTTTTTACAATTGTCTTGAATTAGATTTCATGGTAAATGGTTTTCCTGGGTGTTTTTTTGAAAATCTCTTGCTTTGAATAGGTTTTAAGATTAAATCATAGTTATTTCCTAATTAATACAAGTATTCACTCAATATATTCTGTATATGCCTTATTTGTTTGGCATGCTTTTTTTCAATTATTTATAAACCTAGTTTATGCTGTTTTTTCCCAATGGAATTTGTAAACCCTTGCAGAGAAGAACTTAATTTTGGTCAGAAATCTTTAACATGTCATAGGATGCATCTCTGGCCCTTTAAAGTAGATACATATTCTTAATCAGCATTAACAGCGGAGCCGAACCCACGATATATGTCGTCTATACGTTTGTCCGCCCGTGCGTGCGGACAGACATCTCTTACTAGTCTCTCGGTTTAAGAGATATCTTAATGAAAGTCGGTACGAGTACGATTCATACACTCTATAGTAAAACTGGCACAGCACCTGCCAGTCAATTTTTGTATACTTTGTGGGGTCTGTCAAGCCTTCTTCTGCCTGTAACATACATTTGCACAAACTTAGTATACCCTTTTTTGACAATTTTATATGGTCAAATGTTAAGTTCACAAAGAATAGTTTTATTTGACATAATTCATACATTTTCCAACAGCTCAGCTGCCAAGACATTTTTAAAAGCTCCATAAAAATCTGTGCAGCTTCAATCTGGAACTTGCGTGCCACACACAGTGCAGCTGACCCTGTGCACAATTTTCTTGTCAGGCGTAATTAATATGCTGCAACAATTGCAACCGCAAGCGATGTCGATGGCGATGGCGAAGGCGCCTTTGGCATTTTGTTGCAGGGCCAGGAAAATTCTTGACACATTTCAAAGGTGTTGTCAACCTCACGAGCTGCTGCTGCTGCTACAGTTGCAACCGCAGAGGGAGAAAGAGTGTGTGAGAGAGAGAGAGAGAGAGAGAGAGCTGTCTCATGTTGCCAAAGGCAATGCGAAGCCAAGGCACCCCATCCGCATCCCAACGCCAACCCGAAACCAAAACCAGAGACCATTCCAATCCCTATTAACACTCGTGCAACTCACTCCGCACCCGACATAATTGTGTGCATTGTGTGTGCTGGTGGCAAATGAATTTGCAGCTCATATTGCGACGTCCTGTGGGGCAAGTTCAAAGCAAAACTCGATTTTTATTAGTGTCAATGCAGCGAAGCGTCGGGCCCCAAGCGAGCGATTCGATTGACCATATACCAGAGAGGTACACTGAGCGAACTAGTGTAGGGTATTCCCTAGAGACAAACCCGAGTTGATGATGTGCACGAGAAGTAATCTATATTATTATTTCCTTTATAACACTCGATTGTTTCTTGCAGTGCATATGTGTGTAGTGTTCTGTGCAGCCTGCCAATCCCAGGATAGTTTTTGCTATTATTTTCCATGCGTATTGATAAAGCACCAAACACCAAACAGCGAGGCAGAAGAGGGAAGAATGGAGTGAGAGTGAGAGAGATACATGTGGTCCTTTATGGCATTATTATGATGTGCTCTCCATCCATATATACATGCTCGTATAACTCCTCTCCTCCCGCACTGTCCCGCATCAATGTGAAAACCAACCAAGCGCGAATCATCAGCTAAGGACGATAAGAAGCGGCGACTGAGCTGGGGGTAACATGTTCTATATAAATTAGCTAGCTATTCAATTTGATTTCCTAGGGAACGAGGAATGCGCTGTCTGTTTGGGAAGTTGACTAAAACTTGCTGAAGCCATAACAAAAAAGTTAAAGCTAGTTTTAGCTTTAATCGAAGTCGCCTCAATAAAATTCCTCATCATTAATTTGCAATTTTCAACAGTTGTCCAAGCCAAACAGCAACGAGGGTTGCCTTTGTCATGCGTGCTTGACTCTGCCACAATATGCTTCAGGGTAGTGCAGGGTATGCTGCCACGTGTAGGTAAGATAATACCATATAGAAGCAAAAAGGAGAGTTAAAGATCATCGACGGAGTTCAGGATTTTTTTAGCCCTTTTCATAACTTATTTATATTTTAAGCTCTTCTTCATTGCCTTCTATTAACTTTCTAAATGGAAGCTGAAACAGCCGCTTTATCTGTATTTACAGGGTATCTGGCAGTCGCTACACTCAGCTTTAATTATTGTGAATTTTTTATGCTACGCACTTAACAATTTGGCACAGCGTCAGCGACAAAGCCAGCGGAAATTTCGCATTTTCTGATTTTCTTTTGCTTTGTTGCATGTTTTTTTTTTTTGCTACCCCCTTTTGGCGCATTCATACATAGCTGGCGAGATAAGAAGGGATGCGGGGGCAAGGGGGTTGGGTAGCCCGCATCAAATAGGCCGTCGTCGCGTGCTAATGTGATTTGGCTATTAATTTTCCAACGGCTGCTGTCGACTAAGCCCCGGCAAATTGAATTGCCCAGCGTCGTCTGCAAGGATGTCTGGCCAAGTGGTAAGTGGCAAGTGGCGGGCAGAAGGACCTGGCTATAGACAGAGAGGGATGAGCAACGATGTTGGTTTGTCTTATCGCGGTGCCGTCTTCACCTCTTCGTCGCGTCTTGGAAATCGTCTTGGCATAAAACTGATAAATTTAAAATCAATACCCTTGGTAGGTGTGGCCTGTACTTTACAGCACTCAAGGGCCGCGGCGCGGTCTCTCTGCCCACCTTCCCCATTCTTACCACAGTCTCACGCTCTGGGTTATTTGTCCTGTGTGACGGGGTATTCCCCAAACGCTGCCTTGCCAGACATTTGGGCTAATTTATTGTGTTATCTTTTCCCCGGCTACTCCCTCCTTTTCTGAAAATAGACCAGTCCGCAAGGCGATAAACGATAAACGAATATAAATTGCTGCTGCCAGGCAGGCAAGTGGCCCCAATCGTCCAGGGGATTTGAAAGGTATCCAAACTGCAATTTAAACAATTATTTTGAGTTCCCTTTAAAGTGGAATTTCAACGTTGTTTCTATTGTAAAAAACCATGAAAAACGATTGAAAGCGCAGAACAATGCAAAAAGAAGTAAAAGAAAGATACTGAAGCGTGAGCAACGAGTCAATACCCCGTACAAAACCTGTGCCCGGTGAAAAAGCAACAAAAGAAATTAATAACAATTAATATAAACGTGTAAAGCGTATCATATTTATAAAACTTCATACTGAATTTGGTGTCTCTAGTTGTTGTAATAGCTGAAATCCGTGTGTTTAAACTGACAGCCAGACAGGAAGACGGACAGACGGGTATGTATAAAAATACTTTGTGGTGTCTGCCACGCCTCCTTTTTTCGTTACATATGTACGTTTGCAAAAAGTTAGTATACCATTTTACAATTTTTAATGGTCAAATGGTATAAGAAGAAGCAAAGAAATGCTACCATCAGCTCGCCGCTGGTTCCATACCCTTGCAGTTACTCAAAAAATAGAAAATTTTTAGATTTCTAAAGATAGCAAAAGTTTTGAATCGATATCTAGGATAGGTAAAGATTCATAGTTCATCTGGCAAAATAACAAAAATCGGCCCAATGGCAGCTATACGATATATTGGCCCGATCCGGCTTGTTCCGATTTATTTACTGCGTGCAGCAATAAGAAGCACGCATACCGAAATTCATTAAGATAGATCTAAAGCTGAGAGACTAGTTTGCGTTGCACCAGACAGACGGACAAAGGGGCAGACGGACATGGCTAGCTAGACTATCCCATCGATGCTGATTAAGAATGTATGTACTTTGTAGGGTCGGAGATGTCTCCTAAGATATTTTGCAAGCTTCTAACCAAAATTAATATACCTCTCTCTAAAATACAGTTATATCTATAGAGATCTATATATCATAGAGAATGTTCGCAATGTTCTCATTGTGTCACCGTTCACATAGGTAAGCAAGCGTAGTTCCCTTTTGAAATTGTAGGACATCAAAGTAGAGTGTGTCTTTCTTTTTGTTCAAATCAATTTAAACTGCCCTATGCATTTTACAATTTTACAGGGTATCCATAACTCTGCACTTGGTCTTTTTTTCCACATGACTTGACTGTTTCGCTGGCCAAACATAATGCCAAATTGTAACAATCGGTTGCAGCTAAAATTGATTTTTAACTCCATTGTTCAGCGGACTAACCGATTGATAAATGGTAGTGCAGGTGCAACACATACACCACACATCCTGTGGGTGTGTCCCTGTGACTGTGTGTGTCACTGTGTATCTGTATCTAAATCTCTTTGCACCGCATGCTGTGCAACGCAATGTGGCAAGTAGACGCTGCCTTTGTCACAGTTAGCAGCTGCAATGCGATGCCTCAAAGGCTGCGCTCTCGGCTTTGATATACGTATTAATCGAGCAGTATTGACAGACCTTCATTATAATGTCAGGAAATTTCGCTTGATTACGACGTGTTCAGGGGGTGGCTTGGGTTGGGATTGGGTTGGGCTGGTCTGTCATATCTGCCCCTTGAGCTCAATTTGTGTTTGTTCAGGGCGCACTTCGCAACTGATAAAGTGGCGCCACGGCACGTGACCCCCTAATGAGCGTTTGTTCAATCTCAGGGAGAGAGAGAGAGGGAAAAGCAGCGGGGGGAGAAGCAGAAATCAGGGTCATGCAAATGGTCTGGTCTGGTCTGTTCTGTTCCAAGAAGCATCGCTTGCTGTCTGTGTGGCAAGAACTGGATCATAAAAAAGTCATTTACTTGGGCAGGTCTCGCTGCCTCTCTCTGTCTGCCTTTCTCACTCCCTTTCTTCGTCTTGCCTTGAGCCATAAACTATAATCATCAGAAATTGTGTAGAATTTTGAACATTATAAAGGTCTTGCGGCGGCAGGTAGCCGGATATTTTGGTTTTTCGGCATAATTAGTTGCGAGTCGCGATCCGAGCGAGATTCATGTCGGCCCATTTGTCGCCGCTTTGTGCGGTCCGGAAATTGTAAAAGTCGACGGGCCAAAGTCAAGGGCCAAAGCGGAGTTTCCGAAAAACTCCGGCACGATACCATGCACACTTTCAATTGGCAATTTGCCAATGGATTTATGGCTTTTTCCCATGCCTGGGAAAAGAATTCTTTGCTTATGTCTCCTTCCTCCCTGGAACTTTTCTAATTAACATGAATAAATCAGTCATCATTCCTCTTGGCTAGCGAGGGGGGGGTCGTTTAATTAATAAACAATGTGACAATTTCTCTCTGTACTTATGCGAATGTATTAAACCGAATCGAACACAGAATCGAACCCAAGCAAACTGAAGATTTCAATTGGAATAATTTGCTTGATGCTGTCGGCTGAAAAAATATAACAATCAAAATTTTAATATAAAATATTTTATGAATAAACACACACACACACAGACACACACACATACAACATAAATGGAATCGCAACGGAATACAAAATGGTCAATAACCCACTCCGCATTACAATTAATTCGCTTTCAAAGAGCGCTCGAACAAGTGCATACAAAAGTAAAAGTAAATAACTGCTGAGGCAGTCAAATGGCGCCAGGCCGAAGCAGAGATACTCTATCTTTTAATAAAAATATACTGCAAATAAAGGTATTAAAAGAAACTGGAATATATATATTTTTTAAAGTCAGTTAATTTATCTAAGTAATTAATAAAATGAAAATTTTTTCAAAGAAAAATATATAAAATTTTAATAAGAGTTTTAAATTAAACAATTAATATTTACTTAATAACTTAACAGTTAATTAATATAAATAATTAATATAAATATTAAATAAAATATATTTGATATAAATAATTATTAATAATAAGAATACTAAATAGAAAAAAATTTAAATAAAAGTTGTAATAAAAGTTTTAAGCTTATCCGTTCATGTTTTTTTCATGATTTATAATTATAACCACTACTCATAGAGCAGAAGGGTATTAAAACTTTGTTCAAACCGAAAATGTATTAAACAGGCAAAAGAAGACATCTCCGACCCCATAAAGCGTACATATTTTTGCTCAGGATCAACAGCCGAGCCGATATAGCCATGTCGGTATGTCTGTCTGTCTGTCTGTCCGTATAAACACCTAGATCTCTATTATAAGAGCTGGACTACCAAATTTGATGACAAATTTCAAGTAAAATTCACGTTAAACAAGCTAGTGCATCTTCTTTATACACTTCCTTGCATATTTTCCATATGAGTTGCATACGTTAATAGCTTTCACCCCACCTCCTCCCTCTCAGCCACCCTCTGCTCCCTTCACTGTTCACGATAAAAAAACAAGGGGGAAAAGTAATGCAAACAATTTTCACCCCGGCTTGTGCCCTACGTTTTTACTCGAAATTGCACTTGAAATACTCAAATGTTGTGCACAAAAAGTAGCACAAATATTTGTGCAGGGACGACAGGGAGAGGGGCGGTGGGAAAGGCGATTCGAACTGACGAAGGGGCAACGCTATGACTCTCCCCTCGTTTGTTGCTGCTGTACCTTAATGATTTGTCAATAGTCGTATACTTTGTTTATGAATGTGTAAGCGTATTATGGGCACACACACAGTCACACCATCGCCCCCGAAGCCTCTCTTAAGTCCCCATTTTCCCCTTAGCTCCATTGATTCCCCCAGTCCATCGGACATTGGCTTCATATTTATTTGTACGCACATGTTTGCTTATTCGCACTTCTTATCGACATCTCTGGCTGCCATGTGGTGCCTCCTTCTGTGCACGTACTTTCCTCCCCTCCCTTCCCAAGTATTATTCCACGTTATGCTGCATATGGACATCCCTTAAAAAGTGTGCCAAATGTATCGATGTGATACGTGGGTTCTCCCTCCCCCGGCCCTCTCTCTCTCTCTTCCTGCTTTGTTTATGTTTCGGTTCACTCCTGTGGCGGCATTCCGCTAAGCGGCAGATGCTCACTTCGAAGCGGTCCAGCCGGAGCCGTGAGCTGTGCCTCAAGATGCATAACTAAATTGAACAGTTCTTATAACAGCAACGCGAACAACAACAACAAAACAAGAACAGCTACAATGTTGTTTCCAGCTGACATGCTGCTGCTCCATTGTGCTCGTCGGTTATGAGCCTCGGCTTGGTGTCTCAGTTTGGGATGTTCGGTTCTCCTTGTTATTCACGAGCTGCCATTGACAGCTGTCAGACAATTGTTTCTCTGCTTATTAGTTTAGCCGATAAATATAGACTGACATGCAGCTCATCAAATATTCAACACGTCTTACGAGCTGCGTTTTCAATTTACGAAAGCGGATTATAAGTTACTTTGAGGAAATGATATATAATATTTTAATAAAGTAAATATATAATATTTATTTACAAGTATATATTTTATTTTGTATATTTTAGTTAGAAACAAAATTTGCTTGCGTTATCTAAATGTCTCGTTTTCAATTTACTTCAGTGAAGCCCGGTTAGCTTTTTTATACCGTCAAAACTGGCTGTTTTTAAAACTCCTAAGAGGGACAAATAATTATGGTTTTTAAACTTAAAACATTTCACTGCCTACTTCTGAGTCTAATGACGTGTCAAATGAAGGCTTAGAGGGAAATTGCTGATCCCAGTTTCCTGATAAATATTTGATTATATTATTTTTTAATATTTTTAATTATAAAATTTTTAAAAAAAGGTTAATTAGATTTCTTTTTCGAATGGATTAGTGTTCCTTTTGCGCATGTGAAGCCTACAGCTTTCAGCATTTTGAAAAATTCTCGGGACACAGGAAAAATAAAGTTCATTAATTTTTACTTTTTCTGACCTTGCTGACTTGTTCTAAGACAGACAAAAGAAAAAAACAAATCACATCGCCCTGTCTGTGCTTAATTTCTGAAAATTTAAAATTGAGATTAATAAACAGCTTAAACAATAATTTTGACTTTCCCCCTAAAACAGCTTTTTTTGGCGCAGACAACACTGTTTTAGCTTGCTCGCAAGCCGGCTTATCGAAAAGTGTAGCAGCCTATTGGGCGGCGCTTTAAACAAGTTCGAAACTTATTCCGCCTCCTGAAAGTATGCAACGGATTTTGTCTTGTATTAATTATGCGCTCTCCGAGAGCGGAAACCGAAAGTGGAAAACATGTTTGCTGCATAAATTTTAAATGAAACATTTAAATAAATAAACAATGTTTTAAAATATTAATTAATTAATAAATTTGTTAATTGTTTTTGAATTTCAATACATATGGCATGCAGAACATACATAAATCATAAATACATTTTAAAAACGTGGGCAAACCTTTGCCAAGGCGCCCTTTGACCAGCTATATGTTTAGATTTATCTGACCACTTAGTCCGCCGTTAAAGAACAATCAATATTCATAATTGAAAGCAATTGACACTACGCTCCCATTTAGAGTTGGCTTTGGCGCAGCCTAATTATTCTTGCAACACAAAGCTCAAAGCCAATTTCCGCCCAAAACTAAAGACCCACGACTACTGGGCCAACAATGATGTAGGGGAAAATTGGTCGAATGGACGCAGACAAATGCGAGGTCAATTACATGCGCAATTGGTAGCATCGCGAGCAATGACGACGACGACGGGCGAACAAGTGCGTGTACAGGAAAAGGGCGAAGCAGCACACACACTCACACACAGAGACACACGCACAGTACACATAAACAATTGCCATTAACATGAGTATTTCGGGCGAGCACAGCCCGAAGCTGTTCGCATTTAGGCAGAGATTAACAGTTGTTCATTCGCAGTTGTCAGTCGACCAGTTGGCGATTGGTGGACCCCTGGAAAAGAGCAATTAGCACGCTGAGGTCAAGTCGTGCCCGCCAACGGGGCTCATTACAATGGGCAAGTGTTGCGTAGCCCCCGCGTCTCCCTTCCTTCTCTTCGCTTAACAGTTGAAAATTATCATATTTCTTCTTGTGTCATGTGTACGATGTTTTGGTTCCTGCTTCGCATGTTTTTGGTTCATCTTCTTGCCACGCACTTGTTGAGCACACAAGCTGCCAGATCTGTCTGACACTGAGATCTGTCCCAGGCCTTTTGTTCTGCGCCAATCGGAAGTGTGTCGTATCGCCGCAAGAATGTTGATGAGAAGTTGAAGCCGTCGACGTCGTCGTGGCAAAGGGAACTATTTCTATTTTTGGCAATCTCAAGTGCCCTAGAAGTCAACTTGGCGCGTTTTCTCATTCTCATCTGTGATGTGAAACTGTGTGAGCGTGCAGAGTACACTTGCTGAGGCCGAAAACCTAGTGACGCGAGCTGAAAGTGAAACCAGTTGAGATAAGTTTGCGTAAGTGGAGCAGCTTGAGCCATCGGCTTGCCGACATGGCAAACTAGTCTAATCGATTTAGCCTAACTAATCGTCAAGTAAGGTTTAATGGAGCTTTAAGCTTTAATGAGCTTTCGTCATAATACTTAATACTCATACATAAGTTATAAATTGTCTACTTCAAGTGGAGCTTTAGATTAATAATGCTTTAAGCTTCAAAGAGCTTTCGTCATATTGCAAGCGATTATTCAACTAACTGAAAAGTTGCTTAATTAATTCATAAGAATTAATCATAAGTTATTCACTTTAAGTGCAGCTTATGATTAAATAAGCTTAAAGCTTCAATGAACTTTGATCATATTGTATTTTAAATTATTTTTCCATTTACCAAAATTCTAATACATTTAGTACATAAAATGCTGAAACATTTGTCAAAAATTCTTCCAACCTTACTCACTTCCTGTCTAACTCATTTGGTATTTATATATTACGCCCTCTTTCAGCCAGTGTCATTTGGCATATTAAGTTAAATTTTGTCACAGCTTTTTGACTAATTTGCCGACCAACTGCGGCTCATCTTGGCTTGTTTTGGATATGCGCTAATCGTCGGCCGTTTGTCTAAACTAATTTGGCGACAGGTCACCGGTTAAGCAGAGTCCCTCGCCGCAGATCATTTAAATTAATTCAATATAAAAATACTATATAATTATGTACATACGTGCGGTTGGGGGGTTACATAAAAACCCACGAATGTGATTTGGAAAAAACAAGACACTTTCACCATAAATTAACCGATCGGCACATTTGATTTTTGATTTTGTTTATCACGTATCTCTTCTTAATTTCAATAAATATTTATAGTCGATTATCTGTCTGTCTGCGCCGATTGATGGATCTGGTACAAGCCAAAACGCCCGATAATATTGATGGACCTGATATGCCTTGCTATGCAAATCCCTATTCGAAACGTGTAATTTACACCTCAATCTGCCGCATGGCCCCAATTTGTTTGCATTGCTAACATTCCGGAGATGATGAACTATTTGCATACGAAACTCGGCATGGTCCCGAATCCGTACCCGAATCGGATTCGAATCGAGTGGACTCTGTGCCCGCTGGGCGGCAACGCATTCATTAGCTGAGCAAACTTTCCTGATTTAAAGTTTTTTTTTTGGACAGGGGGTTTTTCCTATGCTTGTAGCAACACTCATGGCAATAGAATTCAAGGTATTCATTGCTATTCATCGACTGATTCGAACAACTCAATTTAAACTTATTTGCGCATCTTAAAGTTATTTTCGCTTTGGAATACAAATCCCAAAAATTTAATCGCTTTTAATTGCTCAACTTGCTTGAAACATAATAAACAACAATGAAGTCGGTAATGAAATAACTAAGAGCATTAGGTGACTAAGGGATACTCTGCATAAAGAGACGCTCTAAATGAGAAAGAAAAATAAATAAAACTGAATCCGGGAGGAAACTTAGGCAGAAATATGAATGAGATAGAGTCGAAAATGAACTTTGAATAGAATGGGAAATTTCTAAAGAGCTTGGTGAAATAATTATTAGACTTAAAATCACTTTTAAACAGTTGGCACATTAAATTTGAAATGAATTTCAGGAGCCTATGATGTTTGTATACCTTTATGTCAAATTTGGTATCTCTAGCTTTTATAATAGCTGAGAGCTGTGTGTTCACACAGACGCGTGACGGACAGACGAACAGAAGGACAGATGAACAGACGGACAGACAGACGGACATGGTTTAATCGACTCGGCTAGTGATTCTGATCTGTGGAGTCTCCCTACTTCTGCCTGTTACATACAATTTAGTATACCATTTTCAATGGTCGAATGGTTTAAAAAGAACTTGCTTATAAACAAGCTTAAATAGATACAAAAAGTGCCAAAAAGACTCGCACTTAACATTGGCAAATTTGCTAATTGCACTCGGCCTCCGGCGGAAAACCAACAAGTGTCCGTCCATACTTGGAGGGGAGGAGGGGTGGTATCTTAAGAACTTAAAAGGTCAGCCTTATAGACAAAACCAAACAATTATAAACAAATATCGAGGTAAACGCTTGATTAACGCAAAGTTCAAGTTCGGTGGGGGCAATTAGAAAACAATGCGTAACGTTGAAAAACATTTGCGAGTTTTGAGTTTTGTTAATTGTCTAAGCCGGAATTGCAAGTGTTTTTTTTCGGGGTGGGAGTTTGGCTCTTAGACGCATTGCCAAATGATCAAAATAATAAAAGAGTCAAATGATATTTGATGCTGCGAAATGATGATGGCACAGCGAGAGATCATTAATTCAACAGCTTCATGTTAACGCATTTGCTTAACGTGGCCAAAACAACAGAGGTGGCTGCTGCCGCTGCCACTGCCGCTGCTGCTGCTGTTCCTCATCTTTAATTGATTATTGACAACCTTAACGGTGCATGTTAATCGCTGTTTTGGCGCCACCGAACTGAAGATTTGCGTGCTGCAAATGTCCTTGCGATTTGGCCAGGTTCATTAAACCACATCTTGAAATTGATGGAATTGAGTCATAAGCGAAAACAAAGCGAAACAAATCAGATAAAATCAAATTAAACCAAATCGAATTGAATGTTAATGAGCTGGGTATGTTCAGCGGGTGGGGCGAGACAACAGAATACTTCCTAAGCAGAGCTGGATTCATAAGTGTAATTATTGGCAAAGCATTTAGGTTATTTACATTTATCTGAAAGCAACAAAGTTTTTAAGACAGAAGATAGAACTGTTTTTTTATATTGTTTCAAGTTGTCTTCATTAACTAAACTATATAAATCAGTTCATATAAACTTTACCCAACCCATACCCAAACAACTTAAGGGTATATGCACAAAATGCTATAGTTATCATCGAAATGCGTGCGCTTCGTGGGGAGTCCATGGCCGGAAACATTACGTAAAATACAAAAAAAACGAGTCATGAAAAAAGATCGAAAAAATATATAATGAAATAAATATGAAATTACCTGTTGAAAGCATAAACTATTTTGAAATGTTTATTAGTCGCAGCCGAATAATAAATACAAATGTAGTTAATTTTTTAACTTGTGGCTGAGGGCGGGTCGGCACACTTGGCGAATGCGCAATCTTGTTAACATATTATTTTCAGACTTGCCATGGGGCAAATTATATTAAGGTATCTTGCTCATTTACTCAAAGGCCACTACACTGTCCAAAAAAAGAGATAATTGAGAGGGAGTTGCAAAGGGAGCTGATTGGGCGAAAGAAAGAGACGAAAAATAAAGTTGATCGTTTCGAGCTTAAATTGCATGCCCAATCTTGATCGACCTATTAAAATATGTTGCAAATAATACGCATGATTAAAAAATGATAGCACGGAACATGCGGGGGCATTGCCAGACAGTAAATACGTCAACTAAATCGGCAGGCTTACAGACTACAAAATACCGGAGCTCGAAAGGTTGCAAAGAGGTTAAAATAAGTAAAAAGGTGCAGGAGAAAGTAAAAGAGTTTTTACCATTTCTGTAAGTGAGACAATGAACTTTTAGATATCCAGCTGAATCTACTCCCCCATACCCTGTGGGGCTATTGAAATCGAAATCGAAATTGAAAACAATTCAAGAGCAGGCGAAAAAGCGAAGCCAAATTCGAAGGTCGGCGCCGCGGTGGCATGCAACGCTCCATTGGGCACGCTGCAACCGTGCGTCCCTTTGTCTGCCCCATGTGCCCTGCAGCGCATTTTATTTCTTCATTATGTACGAAACAATAAAATTTAATTGAACGTTAAATTTAAAGCGCAGCACGAGCTGAGGCTGCCGCATAAAAACAAAAACAAAAAAAGAAGAAATGAAAGCAACAGTCGAGCATGCCCGGCAGTAAGATACCATTCGCCCAGCTTCCCAACTACAAAGTTTTATATTCTTCTATTGCTCTTTCCCTATTACACACATATGCATGCATGCGCAAAAAACCCAAGCGACGCCATCCAAACACGACGTCGGCAAAGGGCAAAAGAGCTGCGGCGGCATAATTAGGGAAAATATTTACTTAAATAACTTTTGTGTTTAAAATCCGATCGACTTCAAATTTGGAATGTAAATGCATATTATATATATCTTTGTGTGTGTGGAATCAAAAAGATGGAACTTTCATACTTTCGTCACAAAGCAGACTCAAAAATTTTTTTCCAATTTGCGAAGGCGGTAGGCGTGGAACCTCATATTTTAAATAAACTCCAGTAGCTTGTGATATTTAGGTATATATCTTCTTGTCAAACTTGGTGTCTTTAGCTTTTATAATAGCTGAGATCTGTGGCTTCACACAGACGCTAGGACAGAAGAACAGACGGACATAGCTCAATGGACTCGGCTAGTGGTCCCGATCTGCGACGCCTCCTTCTGCCTGTTACATACATTTGCACAAACTAAATATACCCATTTTTAACCATTTTCAATGGTCGAATGGTATAATAAATAAAAAGGAGCAGAAATTTACTCATTGTTGCCAAAAGTTATGCAAATGGAGAGTAAGGTGGCTGGGCAAATTAAAACGACATTAAAATGAATACGCCAATAAAGATCGAGAGTGAGAGAGGGGAGAGTGAGGGGAGCAATGCGGTAAAAGTGTCGATTGGTAGTAAATGAAACGCTCGTTAATTTATGTGGGCGTAATTTATTTTATTTCTTGCTGAGCGTAGCTCGTAAACACGGAGTATCCTATAGATACGTAACTATGCATAGTCTTTATGCTAACGGTGGGAAAGCCCAATTGCAGATGCGTTTTTAAAACGAGACTAGACCTTCGTGGGTCTACAATTACAGAGGCGACCTTCAGTTGCGAGCATATTATAACATGTAGTATACCATGTAACTTGAGGCAGGGCCCTGGGGGTAAACGCCCCAAAATGCCGTAGAATACTCTGATCTATTATGTTGCATGATATATGCTGCGATTACCGAGCATATAACTAATGCGCTGACAGTTAAGATGAGATTAATGAATGCGTTTCTTCTCCTCTTCTCGTCTTCCTCTTGTCTTTTGTCTCTTTTAAGCCATAATCAGTTGGCTTAGCATCGTTTTTCTTATTGGACTCTAAATGCGATGTTTATGTATTTATTAGTTTTGTGCATTGACGAGTCATCGAACCGAGCAGGAGCGAGATGAGAGAGAGAGAGAGAGAGGGAGAGATACAGATACTCATGGTTATAATTTATGCATCTACTTGTTGCTTTCGTGCACAATAAATAACAATAAGAACCGACTGACGATGACTTCAATCAACCGACAACAACAGCAACAACTTTTTGGCAGCTTGTGTAGGTTGTCTATATCTGTCTGCGGGTGTGTATGTGAATGCGTGTAAGTCTTTTGTATCTTTAGCTATACGACATGATTCACGTTGACCTTCTTGGGGCTTCGTCGCTCTCAGATCTTACCTCGATTCCGATTGAAATACATTTTACACACACTTTACACACATCAACGATGTCAAAGAAATTAGCACGAAATTAGCTCACTTTGGTTCGACTTGGCTTAAAGATAGCTTGGCTTTAACGCGCCTCCGTAAGTTGCTCTCCTAATTTTAGTCACAGTCACAGGCAATTTACATCGCCCCAACGAAAGCTCCCCACAATCGGTCATAAATTCTAGTTTTAACTTCCCAACCGCATCAACAAGTTTCAAGCCACATTTATTGTTTTGTCGTTCAACGTTCGTGTTGTTGTTGTGTTTTTCGATGTTGTTGTTTTTTTCGATGTTGTTGGTAAAAACCCGAAACTCACATCCGCCTTCTGAATCGCGTTGCCAGGGCGGATCTGGAGACGCTCACATAGCTCATCATCTAATGGAAAACGAATTTAGGGCATTTATGACATGGCGGGAATTGTTTTATTTTTTAATACTTGACTTATGTATTTAAAAAGCAGCGGAAAAGGCAAGTAGATATGTAAGTTGTTAATATACGACTGTCTTTATAAGGCTTTATAAGGAGAGCAGAGAACGCTAAGGGAATGTTAAGTAAAATAATAAATAAAGTTGAAGATAGAAAACCTGATGCAAATGAAATAAGTAAAACAAAAAAAATAAATAAAATAAAAAGTTTTAATTGTTGAACTATGAAATGCTCAGTTGATAACATACTACTCTCTAGTGCTTTATAAGGAGAACAGAGAACGCTAGGAAAACGTATTTTTAAATTATTTAATTTAATTAAAAGTAAATCAATATAAATGGACATAGAAGAAAATATTGTATTAAAAATAAAACTATGTGTTAAAGAAAATTAAATTATCCTTGCAGTTACTCCTAATATAAAACAGTCTTGGATTGCTAAAGATTAAAAAGTTTTATAGCGATATTTAAAATAATATCAAAATTCGACCGATAGGTCCGATTTTGAAAAAATTTTCATAGCCTTGAATGGACATACTTATGCATGGATTACAAAAGTTTCTAAGCGATATCTTGAAAGTTACGAAAATCAGCTGATAGGTTATATGACAGCTAAACAATATAGCGATCCGATCCGGCTCGTTTCGACTTATTTACAGCGTGCAGCAATAAGAAGCACGTATACCAAGTTTTATGAAGATAGCTCTAAAGCTAAGAGACTAGTTTGCGTTGCAACAGACCGACGGACAGACGGACACGGCTAGTTCGACTCCTCTATCGATGTTGATTAAGAATGTATATACTTTGTAGGATCGGAGATCTCACCTAAGGTGCATTGCAATGGTATAAAAATGTAACTGTCTTATAAACTGCGTAATGAAAAGCAAAAATAAACGGGAAAACTCTTAAAGACTTCTACAGTTTTCCTCAGTTGGCCTCACAGCTGTTGAAACAGCTCGCCCAAGACGTATAGCTTGGTAACTTATATACCCCCTTACCCATCTCTAAAGCAGTAATGTCTCTAATTAAGTCACTAATCTACCCCATTAGGCGACTGTAGCTGCTGGGTATAATCAGTTATTTGCATTGTTCAGTTCAGCGATTTTCTAATGACTTTTTTTCACACCACATGCGCCCCAATGCAGCAGGTGAGAGGTAGAGAGAGGTAGATAGAGGGCAGGGGGAATGGGGGTACAAGGTGTAAGCGGCGCCAGTCATTGTGCCTGCACAGCTGCAACAGCTCCGTAATTATCAAGCAGCCGAATATCATTTTAATTGTGCGATGTCTGCCCCCAACAGCCTAAGAGGGCGTAACGAGTGAGGCGCGGGAGGGTCGAGGGGGGTCAAACTGACCATTTGCCATTTTGCCAACTGCAATTAACGCCGTGCAATGCGTGCAATGCGCCACAAGAGCAAAAGACCTGTCCAGAGAGACATAAGTTGGAAAAGAGCCCCAAAGCGATAGCGATAATGCTTAGCCCGAGCTGACGCATTGACGTGCAGCTGTCTGGGCGTCTGTCTGGGCACCGGTCCGATTGTCTGTCAGTGGCTGTCAAATGTCGGAGTTGGAAGTCTTTTTATACACTTGCAGAGGGTATATTCATTTTGGCCAGATGTTTGTCGAACTAGTCATGTCCGATATTATTTCAAATTATTTTAAATATGGCTAAGAAAATTTTGGTATCTTTAGCAATCCAAAACTGTTTTATATTAAGAGTAACTACAAGGGTATGAAACCTTCGGCGTGCTAAAGGTAGCCTTTCTTTCTTGATGTTTTTTTGGGTTGTAATAGACCCGCACGGGGTATAGCAGACAGACAGACAGACAGACAGACTGACGTGTCTTTTGTTCTACGAAAACGAAGACGAAAACGAAAAACTCTTTCATAATGCTCCATTAAATTTAATGCTTTCATAGATCAAGATGAACAAATAAATTTGAGTCCCATGTGACGAGTTGCCGTACTGCTTGTTGTTGTTGTCTGTGTTGTTGTTTTTGTTGTTGTTGTTGTTGTAGCTGCAGTGTTTCCTTTGTGTGTTGAGGGGGAAGGTCTGCTGCGATGAGGCGCTGCCCAACCGAGCGAGCCGTTTAAAATGAACTTGAGCCGCAGCCCAAGTCGCAACTTGGCTCTTTTGCCTCTTTTCGGCTTGTTTGGTTTATTTGGCTGCTGCCTCTGCTGCTGCTTTGGTCCATGGTTTATATGTTGGCCCAGTTTCGTGCGATGCGGCCAGCAAAGGCTTAAGCCATTCTGAACGGAAGCGCTTTGTTTAACGCGCCTCAGACATTGCAATTTTTCTTCGGCTTCTTTTTCTTCATTTTGGGCCAACTTGGCAGAGGTCTCTGGGCCACGTTATCGGAAGCACTATGGGTTGAGCAACTGTTACAAAATAACTGAATCATATGGATTTATGATAGAACCAGCATCATCAGTTCTGCCGTTTCAGGCCTTTCTAATCGCCGTCGACAGTCGAAGGACGCGAATCAGTTGCAATGTGCTGAGTATGTGACTATAAAGCAGATATATACATATCTATTGCTCAACTGCTTTAATTATGTCATAAAATTATGTCATGGGAATTATTAGTTTTGGGTGTGTTGCTTCGAATTCAAATTGCTTTTTATGAACTAATTAAAAGAATAAAGAGTAATAAGCTGAGTTGAGTTTGCTTTGTTGAGTCAGCGCATCAGAATGTTTGCTCTAGCTGAATGATGCTTCCTCATTGCGATCTATGCTCAGGTGTGAAGATGCGGGTACTCCATATCGGGGCAGCCATCGGTTTTTGGTTCGGTTCAGTTCAGTTCAATTCGATTACTTATGGCTTCATTCGCTCTTTCGCGATATCATCTACATATTTTCTGTGTTTCATTTCACTTTTGTTTAGTTTGTTTGCTTACTTCTTGTTGCTGTTGTTACTGTTGCTGTTGTTGTTGTTGTTGGCAGAAGGAGGCGTCAAGGTCGAACGTGACATGCACAGCAACTCGAGCGCCACTCAGTGCCAGCGGCGGCAGCGGTAGCGGCAACGACGGCGGCAGACAACGTCACATCAACGCGCAGAGGGCGACACGACGGGCCAACTTCAACTTCAGCACCAGCTCCATCTCCATCTCCGTCTCCATCTCCGTCTCCAACTCCAACTCCATCTGCGTCTCCAACTTAAACTGCGATTGCGACTTCAAGTCCGATTTCCACTTGAACAGTCGCAACAAACGTTGCCTGCTTGGCTGTCTGGTACTTGACCGGGTTGCAGCTGGGGCAGCCAACGCACGCTTTTGCTCGCTCGAGTCGCTAAACGGGATTCGGCTGCAAGTGAGGCAAATTTTTGTCACGCCAATGTGCATGTTGCATGCAGCCCCGAGTAGCCCCACGGCGATGGCTATCAACAAATTGACCCTCATGCGGTGCGCAGAGCAAATACAACTGCAAACTGGAGCAATTCATTTCGAATCATTTTATTGCCTTCCAGCGAACGAGCAATCACAAGAAAGCAGCAGGTCAACGAAACTTACTCAAAGCTTTGACCTACTGAAGGTTTGTAAACAGAAAGTTCGGAGTAGAGAGAGAGAGAGAGAGAAGAAGAAATCTACATACACGTACTTTTTGTTTCCATTCATAATTGTTTTCAAAGCACATTAAAGCTGAAAGCTTTTTGTCATCTTTTTAGGTTTCAGTCCAAAAAGCTTACGTTAATTGAAGCAAGATCTCATAGAAATTATAATTTTATTATAATTATTATAATTACTATAAAATAGTATATATTAATCAAAACATAAGGCTTATAAAAATGTGCAATGTTCAGATAAAAAAACACATTGAAGCTATGTACATTTCACGTAAGCTTATGTTTATTTTTAGTTTAAGATAATAGGGAATTAAGGCTTTAACAAAATAACCCTTAAATCATAATTATTTAATAATTATAGTAATTTCATTTAAATATTTAAGCTTGCCCTGAATATTCCACAAAAGCACATTAAAGCTTTCGGAAAATTGGGCAATTGTGAATATGCTAAGCCAAAAATGTAAACTTATTTAAAATTTGTTTTTTGAGTTTGAGAAAAATCAAAACTTTTCGAGCTCATAGAAGCTGCCCTAAGAAAGCTGCATCAAAACTAACTTTAATGCTTAATTCAAAAGCTTATCCTAGCGTAGAACACAAATAAAAAGGCGTCACCCGGATTTTAAGAGTCTTATCAACTTCTTAGATAATTTTCACATTTTTTTCTTGCATTTTCGGCTGCTGTTTTTTTTTGCAGGCTTATCTTGTTGCTGTCAACGCGCTGCTAGTACCGCATTTTTCCCCTTGTCAAGTCAATTACGCAAAGTTCAGAGTTCGCCACAGTAGCCGGGCCGGGCTGACTATGGGCTGGGTGCTCGCCGAGGCGAAACTATTGAAAATTCTCCAATAAGATAATTTGAAATGCGCCAAATTCTTGTTTATTTATGAACTGCAAGGCGACTACATAGTTTGGAAAAACTTTTCGGACGCAGCTGGCGCCGCACGTTGCTGGCGCCAAATGAATTTTTCAAAAATGTTTATTTGACACTTTGCATAAAACAAGTTTATTATCTGCCTGCAAGTGTGTGCGAGTGTGTGTGTGTGTGGAAACCAGTTCAGTGTTCAGTGAGCATAATGCTTGATTGATATGAAACTGATCTATTAGTTTCTTGCGGCCCGCTTCAATGCAAATTAGTCAGAAAAAACTGAAAAAAATAAACTGAGAAACAGAAAAAGAAGCTGAAACTGAAACTGAGAAACATCGCGACAAGAATTCAATAACAATTTAACAATTCTGACGACGCGACTAACGACAAAATATTTTGCGTCTCTCCTTGACGGCGCTTTATTAATTAGTGGCCTGCTACTAGCTTAGCCAACCCCCTTCCTCCACTTGCCCTCCCTCTCTGGCGTCTGTTCTACGTTCTTTGCAGACATCGCTGCTGGCGAGTAAAGTGAACAAGTTTATGTGGCTGACCGCGAGCCAGGCGAATCACACGGCCCGCTCCAATGGGGCGTATGAGCGATGTTCGAGTTTATGTTTGTCTCGGCGACGCGTTGCTTTTAATGTCGCTCATTATTTACGCATAATAAACAACAGGCAGCGGAATGGAGTGGAGTGGGGGGAGGGGGTGGTAGCTGGTCAAACTTGGCCAAAAGCCACACACAACGCGCACAGCGTGAAGCCTTTGGCCGCTTGTCGAGGTGCATTTGCGGCGTTTCCGTTTCGCCAACTGCCACGCCCCCTACCCCTCCTGCTTGCCCCCTACTTGCAAAAATTGTACTCCACTGCCCACGCGACACATGCAACGGCGCTTTATTGTTGCATAACTCAGCTCTGCGAGACGTTTAGGTGTTGCCAGTGGCTGCCAAAAGTTCTACAACAAATTTGGCTAAGAATCAATTAGAGTTGTCAACTTTCTTGTCGCGTAATTTGTAAAATGTTTACTGTCTTAGAAGCTTTGTGATCGCCTAATATGCTTGGAGCACTTTAATTTACCGTTATATCACGATTCTTGTTGACCCATTATAGAAATGAGCGACAACAAATCAAAAATGCAATAACCATAAACGCCTCGTCTGCATACAAATTGCAGCTTTTTTCTGGCGATTTTAACTTTTGAAATTTCCGATCTCGTTTCCAATTTTGTATAATCGCATTATCTATGCCAAAATGGGGCGAGCAAATTGCTTGATCGGCAATTCAATTTGCAACGGCACCAGCGACAACAAATTATGGAATCTGTCTAATGGCAAATGGGAAATAACTGTAAATACGGTAAACAAACTAACCGATCAGCTGAGACCTTCGTTTTGTTTTGTTTTTTTTTTTTTTTGTTTTTCTGGGTTTTTGAAACGATTAATATGTCAGCCAGCTTCCGATGGCCCAAATCCTCACATTGATCGTCTCGCAATGGGGGCGACAACTCTGGAGTAAATTGTCACTTGAGCAACTCGGGCGTCGATTACGTGATTGGCTTGGGGCCAAATCAAATGCCATTGGCTCTGTGACCATTGTGACTGCTACGCCCTGTCCATCCCGCACCACCGCCCCCCCCTCCCTGCGGCATTGATGAGCTCCATGCTCCAACCTGCGGTTGATGTCATAAGCTATTTTTTTATTTATTCGTTCGCTTTGTTCGTACGCTTTAATTCACTTTCGGTTTCAGTTTGATTTCAGTTTCAGTTGCGTTTTTTCTCTCTCTATCTCTATTTCTCCCTCTGCCTCTTTCCCTCTTCGTTTTCGCATTAAACTTTATTTTCCTCGCGTTTTGTTATTGTTTGCCCGTTTCATCAATCAAAGTCAAAGCCAGCAACATTCGCCGAGGCACAGCAACTTGGCAGAGTGTCAACGTCCTTGCGGCGCGTCGAGTGTAACAAATTTGGTTTTGAATTTGAACTTAATAGTGTAAACAGACGGGGTTAACCCCCTCCGGTGGGCCTAGAAGGTGGCCTAATGTAAGGCTGATTGTAGAAGCTTTTGGCTGAGAGGAACGTTTACTGTGTGTTTATTTTTCTTTGATAAAATAAACTTGGTAAATTAAAAAATTTCAAAAAAATTAATGTATTGATTTATTATTTTGAATTTATAAAAAAATAAAATAATTAAAATATAAAATTTTAAAAATTATGATTAATTAGTTAAATTAAAATCAAACCATACATATGATCAGCTTCATATATTTCATTACTCTTTCAAAATGTTTATTTTGAATACTACAATAAGAACTTTATTCAGCTTTAATGAGCTTTCAACTTCTTTATGAGCAAAAATCATTGAACTCTGCTTAATTGCAGAACTTGCAACTTTATTTTAATTCTAAAAGGCAAATAAAAATTTTATTTACGACTAGCATAATTAAGTTTACGACAATCTTAACTGCACAAGTTGAAAACCATTAAAAATCACTTTAATATGTTTCTTAAAAATGCCTGTAATAATCGAGCTTTCAATTGACTCTATTGCATGAGATTAAAGCTCTGTGGAACAGCTTTAAAAAAAGCTCATTAAAATTCATGATTGCTGCGAGAACATGCCGCAACTTTTGAGTATGCTCAATCTGCAATTAGTTAAAAACTGAAAACAATAAATTTACTCCAAGAATTTATGCGATCTGCAGAGCTGTTAATGGTCGCGCTTAGGCAGTGTGGGAAAAGTCGCGCTTGGCTACTAATTCCATTTTAATAAAACTGTCACGCCGATTTGCAACTAACTTAGCAACTGAGGAAAGGGCTTTCCGGCCAAGTCCAAGTGCGAGTCGGATGCGGCCAGTGGAGAGTTCCGCATTGCGAACAGCTGGCGATAATGGGTTATTATGAGGCGGAATTGGATTGTGCTGGCGTGTGAAAAACGGAGGACACGAACGCACTTAAAGTAGCCCAGCTGTAGAATTATGGCCAATTTGTCGAAGCGTAAACACCAGAGAGAAGATGAAGAAGAAGAAGACGCCAAACGGCATTGAGAAGCAACATAAATGTGGCGAAAACACGCTGAGCTGCTATTTCGCACCTACGGTGTGAGCTGTTAATTATTGTGGAATCTAATGACAATGGAAATGCGACTACTCTGCCAGAGTAGGGGTATATAATTCTTTTGTCGTGCCGCCTCGAGAGCACGGGAATCCTTACCCCAATCCCAACGTGGGCTGATCTCATTTGCGAGTGCTTTAAATGCAAATCGAATCGATATGCAAATCTAGCTAATTTCTTATTGAGCTTCTCGCTTTGAGTTCACAAAGACAAAGCGTATTATACAATATATAGATATATATATATGATGGTATTTAACAGATACATTAAGTATATTTTCATTTTGGTAAATGCTAAGACAAAAGCCGATGAATTGAGGAAGACAAACGTATATCGATCAAGTGGAGCCCCGCAAGCGCGCAAGCGAGTTCTCTATGCAAAATATTCTAGCCGAAAAAAAATATCAATTAATTTATGCTGATCCGAGCTGAGTCGAAGTCGAAGAAGAAGAAGCAGAAGCAGAAGAGAATGAAACGAATCGTTGTGGAGAATTAGCAAAATTCAATTGGTTAATTAATATGAGATTAATACAAATCAATTTGCTGCCATAAAGGCGCATAAAGCGGCGAGCAATCAAGTTATAAACATAAATATGCACATATCGTATATAGTGCAAATCAACTGATTTTTTACTATCTGATTCTCAGGCATAATGTTCAGTTTTGCAACCATTAATTTGGTTTTATTGCCGTCACACTTCAACACGAAAACCAATTTCAGAATGAAACCATCGTGAGATCGGGTATAATGAAAATATTCAGATTTCAGTGGACCGATACCCTGTAGGGAGGCGTGAACGAGGGGTATATTGTAGTGAGAGAATCAAAAGACAAAAGTCAAAGGTCTCATGTGATATTAAAATATAATTCTCCAACATAAAAATCAATCCCTTTCATTGTAGTTCATACTACAGGGTAACTGCTCGTCGAGTCGGCTCTTCTATTGCCCTATCCAAAGTCGATAGAATCAAAACTTTTACTTTTATTTTTTGTCCCCAGAACTGGCTACATCTTTAATTCGCCCGGAGACACGCTCATTAATTCGCCTGTCTCTGCCAGCGCTTTGCCCATTGTGCAGCGGGTTTGTCTGCTTTGAACATGGCTCAGCGATAGTGTCAACTATTCTAGGGGAATGGAAGAGGGAGAGGGAGTGTCAGACAACTCCTTTGCTGCTGCTGTGCTTATTGATGAGCGCACATTAAGTGACAATGTCTTGTTTTGACTAAATATTCCTTCTTTGGGGCCGTAATTAATGACGCCTCATTTGAATCTGAAAGCGATGCGATGCGGCTGCGACGAGACATGAAAACTGCATGCAAAGCTTGACGATCTCAGCTTGTTGGGGCGGCACATTTATAAGTGCCAACTCGAATGGTGAATGCAGCGCAAACTCAAACTCAAACCGAAACTCGACTCAATTAAAAACCTTATAAATTGCTCTGCAGCTCACTAAACTATTCAACATTGCGCATACGTCGTGTGGTGCGCACAGCATTTTAATGGTGAAACAAAACAAAATAATACACAACAAATCGCGATCACGAAGGCTGTTTTTGTCCAAAAAAAAGGTAATTTTCACCAACAACTAAATAAGTTTCTTATATGTGTATGTGTATGTATATTTAATTTATGCCTCTGGCTTAATCATCAATTTTATTCTCTGGGTTTTTTTTTTATTTTCAGACTTCTTGCAAGTTAATGCAAGTTGCATGAGAAATGTTTTCAAATTTGTATTGTAGATTAATTTGAGTTTTTTTTTAACATAATATTAGCAAAAGGCGGCAATGTCTTTGAAGTTTTTATAATTGTACAATATAAAAGATTAGAAAGTCCTTTTGAATTATTGGATTGAAAGTTTTATGGCATTTCAAAATTTTCTTAACTTAAAAATCTATTTAATTTCTTTGAAAATATTTTTAGTGTTTCTTAATGTTTTTGTTAAGCTTAGAAAATATTTATTAATTGCATTTATATCTATAAATAAATATAATTATTTATTGGCTCGAAAGTGTTGCAGAATATATTTTTATATAATTACATATATATTTTTCTTTAATCTATTTTTATTTTATTATATATTTTTCTTTGAATGTATTCCCATTCAACAACACTAATCTGAAAAGTGAAGATAATGCATATCTAACTAATTTTTTCTAGCTTTTTCATTTAGCGCCATCGCTCAGCGCTGATCGTGAGGGCAGAGGGGCGTGTCGGCACGCCCCATGCGAGTGGCATTTGCAGCCAAGGCTTTGTCTTGGCAGATTGAATAATGATGGCCATGCGGCGGCCATTCGGCGAGTGGACATGACTGACCTATGTTAATGCCGCGTATTAACGGTTATTTGTTATTTGTCAGAGTAATCAAAGGAATGCAACCAGTGACAGGCCGAACTGACTGCAATCGGACAACGTTTTTGCCCGCTTTGTTGCCTGTCACTTTTTTGCAGTCGAACATTATTTGTTGTGTTTATCAAATGATAATTTTTCCAATGCTTCTTCTTCTTTTTCTGCTGCTGCTGCGGCCGTTGCTGCTGCATCCGACTAACCCGCCAACCCGATGGCTGCAGCCTTGTGGCCGAAAAGTTGTTAACTTTATTCGTCGACTGCTTTAATAATTTGTATTTGATTTTTATCTATTGGCACTCGTTTTGATTGCCTCACAGCGGGGGGTATATTCGCTGGAGCTGCATGAACTGATGTGCCTCGAACATAAAGAAGAAAACGAAGAAGAAGAAGTAGAAGTAGAAAAGCTGAGGTGGCTGCAAGAGCGTGTTCTCAGTTAGAATCAACTAGCTTATTCGTGTTTAGAACATTATATCTTAGCAAAGATTTCACTAAACATATGATTAGATATGATATAGTATATGGGGGGTGTCATATATAACAGTTTATATTAGAACTATCTATCTCTTTTCCTATATCTCTCTTTCTCATTATTTCTCTGTCTCCCTCTACGTTTCGCTCTTTAAGTATCAGCTTCGCTCTGCTTCTTTCTATCTCTAACTCATTCACTCAGTCGTTTTTTATATCTTACTTCTACCATTTATCTCTCTTTTTCATCTATCCTGAAGTGTCACTCTCTATTTATCCAATTCTGTCTCTCTTCTTTTTCTTGCTTTTTTTCTTTTTGCTGTTATAAAATCTTTTGCAGTAAATAAACCTCTTACTTTTCCCCTCAGCTTCCTTTTCGCACTACAGGGTATACCGCAGTCTGTCTTCTCCCAGCCGAAGCTGTGTGATTTTTTTTATGATTGCCGTTTTCGTTTTAATCGCAATAATCTCATTGAAATCGATGGGCAAATGGACATTTTATGCGCATGCCTGATGAGATTAGCGCTCGAGTCGAGCTACTGTGCGAAATTGACCATTGTTGTCTCAGTGCCGCAGCTATAGTCAATGTGATTGATATGCAGCCATTACGATCTTTGCATATTAAGCGAATTGTTATTAGGCAAATATGAAAATATCAAATAGTATTAACTAAAAAAGTCCAAGCAAATGGATTGCCTAGTGGGGGATCATATTCGCGGCGCACGTGTGGGGCACGATGCGAATGCGATTTCGAATGAGTTGCGAATCAATCAATCGCATCTTCTTGATTCTACAGAAGCATTAGCATTTATTGGCTATATTAATTATCTGCCTGGATATACCAAATATTATTTTACCACAGCGGAAATACCGCAGGCAACAAAAAAAAATCAATTATCAATCTAATATCAAAGGTACAATTTGTCATAAATATACGAACATAATCGTTGAGCAATGAGCGATTTTTGATTTGAATAAATTAGTGAATAAAATGAATGCAGTTGACAAAAAGACGCAAATATAATTTAAAATCAGTTGGAAATCCAAATAAGAAAAAAACTCGTTTAAGCGATCCTAAAAAGATCACAGACCTACACAATCCGCTCGAAAAGGAACATAAACTTAATTGCGATCATTAAAGAGTAAATACCTTATTAATTGAGGGGACTTTCACAAGGGGCTTAGAACAGGCGGTTAGTCGTGAGTAATTCCATCGCTGGACTGTGGTTTTATGAGTGTTCTATAAAAAGACCTGCCCTACCGCATTCCAAATTAAAGAGGATGAAGAACGAAGATGTGAACCAATTAAAATTGTGATTGGGTTGCACTCTCGGGATTTTCCGATGTCCCTACTCTTCTTCTGCTTGTTCTGCTTCTTCTTCTTCTTCTTCTTCTTCTTCTTCTTCTTCTTGAGACTGCACCAAGTGACCTTGAGTGTGGTCAGGTCTTCAGCCGTGAAGCATCATAATGATACATACGTACACACTGAGATCTCTCTGGCCACAAGGCCCCAAGGTCGTTTGTTGACGCCGTCTGGAGTGGAAACCTGATGAAACTGACGCCACAACAAAATAGAAGAAATTGCTCACGAGCCAACGAACAAGTGAGTGTGCGTTTGTGCGTGCGTGTGTGTGTGTGTAAGTTACCAAATGCGGTTTGGACGCACATAATTATAAGCGGAGCTACGTGTATTATTACACATATTGCTAGCGGAACTGCGCAATCTGGCCCCATCGGGCCCCATTGGGCTCCATTGGGCCCCATCTCGCATCCATCGCAGCATTCGGCATGTTCTCTTCCTCTGTGCATGGCAATTAAAATCGACTGTGGGTCAGCCAGTTGGCGGGGCATTAAAACTAAATTTGTTGCGCCTTGATTTACTGCGATAAAATGATATCGCGATGCCGCCATGAAACCAGTTCAGTTCAGTTCAGTTTGCTTTGATACGATTTGATTTGATTTGATTCGATTCGTCTCGCTTGGATCCGGTGAAGAAGATTTCCATTGAGATCAGTTCTAGTTCTGGCGCAGCAAATCAGAAATTTCGTCGAATTATGCAAATTGTTGCGACGCCTTTGAGCCTTTTGATGCGGCGACGACAGCGGCCCATTACGTCAGCTTAGTGGCACGAGACACATAACCTACAGAATCTATGGCCCAATCTTATCCGAGGCCCGACTGCTAATCATATGCATATCCGCTTTAACGGAGGGGGGCCAAACTCCACAGGGTGTAATCAAAACAAAGAACACGATTTGCCGATTTGGTTCATTGGGTTAGCCAAAGTGCATAAGAATCACAGGGTATGAGGAGATTGATAAGCGCTTAGTTAATTAAAATTGAAGAAAGGTAAAGTTTATGCAATGTGTAAAGCAACTTATAAGTTCATATAAGATTTATATTTATTATTCAAAAAATTTAAAACTAAATCTCTACAAAGTGATATACAATTTCGATCACAAATTTGTAATATTGGACATTTTTTAAAATATCTAATTCAATAGAAATTTTGCTTAAGCTCGGCACTTAGAAGCTACAGATCTAATATGAAACGATTCGTTATAAATACAACATGATACGATAGCTGATGATTATAATAGATGAACATCATTAATTTTCCCCATTCTCATGCTAATTTCACACGGTTTTCCGCCTATCGATGCACAATGCTGAATATCTCGCAGTCGATCATTGCCTAGCAGCATTCTTAATTTCGGATATCAACGGTCCATGCTGCACGGTAGCTTGAAGACATTTGTCAACTTTGGCTGATTAATAAAGCCGCACGAAGTCGAACTTGATCCGAGCATGTTTTAAAAATCCATTTACAACTTTTATAGATTTAATGGCCATTTTAGCACTCCATCCACTCATCCACTTCGTCCACTCCGGCGGGTTTCTCATTTTTTCCGCAGCCGACGTTCTCAATGAAAAACTCCTCACGTATTCTAAATTAATTTCAACCAAAAATGTAATTTAATTATGTAGCAACGAGGGGGGAATTTAGAAAAAACAAATATAAATTTATAATCGAAATATAACAAAAAAAATTTTTCCACTGGCAGTGAGAAAAAACAAAAACACATGTTCTGGCATGGTCAACGATTTAGATTTAGATTTCGATTTAGTTCCGTTTGTCATAAAACTGCCGGTAAAGATCAAATTTTAAATTCGGTATTTGATTTTATATTTTGTTGTTATTCTGTATTTAGTTTTATAGTTTTGTTTTTGTTGTTGTTGTTGTCTCTCTCTCTTGTTGTTTCGCCGTCTTCACCCACATTGCTGGCATTGCTGTGCGTTGTTTTTGGAAACGTTTCCCCCGACTTTTTTGGGCCGACAAATTGCCAGCGATTTGTGCGGCTGTCAATTTATTTTAAGAGTTCTTATTACTCTTGTGAATACCCTAATGGCGGGTATATCGATAGTATGGTAAAGTATATACTATATATATTCTTGATCAGTACAAAGATTTGAGTTTGTCTAATTACAGTGTAAGAACGGCCAAGTTATATAAACAAATATATATAGTAGATAGATATACATTCTTCTTCAGTACCACTTATTGATTTGATACATTGGCAACCTCATTTGTCTTGCTATTTGTAGTGCATCTGCGCTTCGTATAATTAGATTCAAACTTTCTTTTTGTGTTTTCGATTCTTTTCGAGCTACCGCGCAGCTCCTGGCTAAGCTTTATTAATCGTTCTTTATCATTTATTGTTTTTAACAGAACAGGATTCATTGTGCGAACAATCAATCTTCCTAACTTGATGCCTTGATCAGGTGAAAGGGGTATTACGTCAGCGCTAAACATGATTCTACCAAGTATATCCCTCGACAAATGCTGAATCATTCGATTTGTAGCATAAATTGCTTAGTTTTAGGTGGGCGCGTAATCAATGCATGTGGCTAATCGACATTGACATAAGGCATGTGTAAATCCCGACCACCAATTGAGTTCGATTTGACTCATGCATTCTTGTCATAGGAAACTCATAGAAAAAACCAAAAACCAACGCAGACCTTAGTTTCAGCCTGGTTCAATAACCCGACGGCTTTGATATAATTCTTGCTAATGCGTGAAATCTGCGAGTAGCCATAAAACGAATATGATTCATAATTAGTTGCGAAATAAACTATTGATGAAACATCAAAGTTATGATTTTCATAATGAATAGGCGATATATTTTTGAAATCAATGTGTATTTATTAATTTTCAAAAATATTTTCGTCTAGACGAATCTTAAAATATTTAGCTCATTTCATAATTAAAAAGTTTCAGCAAGTTCCTTGATTATCGCACAGAATATTATTATGCTATGCATAGCTGAAAATTATGTTTTAATCTTACATTCTTGAGGCAAACTTGTTTCTTTCACACACATCAAAAAAACATGTGATTGTTTTTTTTTTTTAATTTTTTTTTCTTTGATTTAAATACGTATTTTATTTTATTTCTGGAATTTCTAGCATTAATTTAGATAAATGCCCAAAACCGGTACCGAAGCGAATAACTAGTTCTGATTCTAGGGTCCATATATGCTCAGGCCCAAGAGCAGCACGTTCACCCAACTTAAGCTTGGCCAAATGTATAAAAAATATAAAAACTTAAGTAAAGTTAAAGTGCTATAAATATGATATTTAGCCATAGAATTCGCGTGCCATTTACATATCGATACATATATAGAGATATATGCAATTTGGCAAATCGATACATAAATTGGGCAAACTCGTTGCCATCATTTTCACAGCTGTGCGAATTATTGCGTGTATTATTAAATCAATATATTTAATATCAGGAATTTCTAGCTTTTGATTATCGAGATGCCGAAACCAGTCACAGGCGATGATACTCTAATAAATATTTATAGTATATGCATAGCCCACAATAATAACGTGTTGTGACACGCCAAATATTTGGCCTATTGCGGGAAATTTCGGCCAATTGATGCCGTATCCCGTTCATAGATGAAATTTACCCACAATTCGCCTTGAATAATACCCCCCCGATTCGGGGTAGGGGTACACAAAAGAAAGCCTGAAAAGTGCGTTGATTATAATGTGCATTTGATTTGCGAATCAGGCAGCTATTGACCCACAGTAATTGCTCAATAATACTCTATATATACACGAAAGATAGATATGGCTTTCATTTGTGGTCAAAAGCGAGAGCATTAGGGCAACCCAATAAAAACAGACCGCAAGCGAGCACACAATAGAAAACTCGATTGATGCAATCGCGAAACACTTTGAAAACTCCGTTGGGTATTCAAGATGATAAGCTCCCCTCCCCCACCCCCTTGAGTATGACTTGCAGATGGGGATTGTACTGGAAACTTGTGTATTATCAAATTCAGTTTCGATATTATGTATTTTCAGTAGCCAAAGTGATTTGCAGATAGTGAAGAGTCTGCCAAATTCACCGTAATTCCACCTTGACCCCCTTTTCTTAGCGGCAATTCAAGCAGAACGCTTCGCAAATCCCAGTCGACCTTATTAGTTGGCCATCAGTTGATAAGCATAGCTAATGTAACCATATGTTTTTGGCATTTCGGCAAATCTATTTGATAATTAGCGAGGCCCGAAATTGTTGCAGCATGATCTCAATTCGGTCGTATATGTACCACACATACTATCGTGGTATATGTTGTTGTTTACCATTTGGTCAGTTTGCATCTCAATTTCTCCATCTTGCTTCGTGATGTTCGACATGTTCAAAGTCGCGCTTTAACTTGCTGTCTCTCCTTCCCTGCCTCGCCCTTGTCTTTGGCCAGACATGCTCAATATTTAAGTTTGTTAATTAATTGTTTTGTCTATCTTGTTTACAGTATTCGCAGTGGGCTGTATTCATGCAGCTACAAAATATCCGTCAGTTTATCCGCCCTGTGAATCATGGCAAAATGACTTTGCGTTGTGACGTTTTTATTTCACTTTTTTGCTAGAACATCTACCCGGATTTGTGTGCGCGGCTTTAATTACTCGGCTTTAATTCGCTTGGAATTTAATTGTTTCCCAGCGGCAAAACAAACAAAAATGCGAAAAAAGCGAGAAAAAAATTCCCCAAAAGGGAAACTGCGGGCGGGGCGTGGCAACTTGACAAATTGCCTGTTTCATTAGACAGAATGTTTGAAAATCAATTAGCTTAGCTGCTGCTCTGTTAAAATCTTCAACTAAAGCGGAAAGACTTTCAGAATTTGCCTCGTACTTAAAACTGCCCAAGAAGCCACTCTGCAAGCTGCGCAGCTGCTGCGCTCTGCTCTGCTCGGCTGAGCTTGCACGCCCGCACTGAAAGCCAAAACAGGCAAATCTTGTGCGAGAGCGCGCTTACTCTCCCTCTCTCTCTCTCTCTCTCTCTCTCTCTCTGTGTGTGTGTGGTGCTCTCTGTGAGAAAGAGCGCTCTGCCGCTGCCTACGAAAGTGAGCCAGAGCGCAGAGGCAGCGCGTTGGCGTTGCGGTTGCCGTTGACCGAAACAGCGTAGCATCTGCTGACGCGTCGTCGTCGTCTTCTGCTGCTGTTGCTGCTTCCACTTGTTCGCATCTTACAGGCAGCTGCGTCGCGTCGCTGCTGACGTTGCTGCTGATCGGCACCGCCGGCGTTGCGACGTCACACAATTGTGTTTGTTGTTCTGCCTTGAGACGCGCTGCTTGGCTACTGCTGCTGCTTGGGTGCTGCTCCATCGCTGAGGCTGCGCGGTCGACGCTGACGCTTCCAAACGTTTGCTGGGCCGCATATAAAACGGACGAACTTGGTAAAAATATTCACAATCATATTGAAGTATTCGAAGTTGTTGTACGCTACGACGTGTTCGTTCAGTCTGCGAGTTCAGTTCAGCCGCCAAACCAAAATCACAATAATATTCCTCTGAGTGTAAGCCGATCTATCTAGCATATACTATATACATACATATATATAAGACTAAAGTGAGAAATTTGTGCCGAAAATGAACTTTAAGTCAAAAAAGTAAAAAAGACTTTGTGCTCGATTTGTGAACTGTGTCAAGTGCCAGGATAACGCAGAGAATATATGTTCTATATGTTCTTGTTGCTTAAGGATATTTCTCGATTTGTATTTGAGTACCTTAGCGGCTACTCGTCTATATAGCTCACACAGTGTCATTCAAACAAAATGAACTGTAAATTGTGCCGTGACTTTTTTCGTGTGGTTGAAAATTAAATTCATTTGCGGTTGATTGATTGATGGATGGTTTGACTGATTCAGCTGCTGCGGCTGCTACCTCCGTTCCCTACCACAAGCTAATCGTCTGTACGCCCGTCCCACCGTCCCTGCGTCCCTGCCTTTGTCTGTCTGCCTGTCTGTCTGTCTGTCTTGGCTGTGCATTGTGTTTAACTCACTTGAAATTTATTTGTTAGAGATGCGATCTGAACTTTGCGCCGCGGCCGCGGTTGCAAAATTGCAGCCAACAGCAGCCGCAACAACAATAACAACAAAGCGGGGCAGGGAGCAGGCAGCAGGCAGCAGGGGAGCAGCGAGCGGGGGGTAATCAAGACAAACATTTGCAGTTTTAATTTATGTGAAAATCAGTGGCAGCACTCGCACACGCTGAAGAGCTACTCAAACTGCGCGCGGAAGCCTCACTTTCCACACAAACACACACACACAGACTCACACACACATAGCCGATTGAAGATTTGCATATGTCCAGTTAGAACCATTGGCAATTAGAACGTCAAAACACACACAAAAGCTCATGAATTAATGGGCTGCATTTCATTAAAATGTAAATTTATTTATCACCATCAGGCAGCGAGTTTAATTTTTGGCAATTCCAAGAAAACCAGAAGCAGCGAGAGAAAGAAAGATCGAGGGAAAGAGAGAGAGAGAGATAGAAAAAGTTGCTCGCCTAAGTCTTTTGTTTTGAAGATCCGTACCCTCCCCCCAAACACAAATGTGTGTCAATGGGCGCTGAAAACACCTGAGGCCGCTGAAATTCCCCTCAGCTCGTCCAATTATGAATCTACGCATCAATCAAAGCAATAAACAGATGGAAGACGGGGTGGGGGAGAGGGGGGAGAATCGCATTCTGAGCGCATTATACGATATATATAGAGAAAGTATTAGAAACTCGCCAAAATTCCAAGTTTTTAAATGAGCGCAAAAAAATCGCATAACATATTTTATGCAAATCACTTATAGCTATATAACAACAACAACAACAACAACAAGCATGACAACGACAACGACAACGACAACGATTATACGTTGTGGTAAAACCAACAATTTTGATTTGTTTTTATTTTGGCTATACACGTTATCTATTCTGTCGCTGTGTCGGAACACTTATTTATAGCCCTGACTCACGGCGCACGCATCCCAGTCGGCGAAAAAAAAGAATATAAATAAAAAAGAAAACAAAGAACACAGATCGAAGAGATCGCAGAGATCTTAATAGAATCGACCTTTCGCATTGCCCGTTGTTGTTTATGTTCGCATGCAAATTTGTTTAGCTTTTGCTTTTCAATTTCTAGCCAGATTTCTGGCCACTGAGTCAGCGGCAGTCAGTCCAATCAGGATTTAGTTAGATATCTTAGCTAGTTAGTTAGTTAGTCGGGCTAGCGTGTCTTCTCAGTCGACACATCCTGTCATGCTATGCAAATGAGGCGGCGTTGAGTTTGTCAATTTGGACGCTAACTTGTCAGCTGCCATCAATTATGAAATTGCCAGAGCGGGGAGAGCAGGGAGGGGGGTTAGCAGTAGCGCTTTGCGTAATCCAAGCGGCCAAGCAGCTTAGCAACGTTTTAATGAATAGACGAGCCAAGCAAGACGCATCCAACAGATACATCAACTTGCCCAAGCAGCGGCAGAGGCAGCACCGGCAGCAGCCGCTTTGTAATTTATCTGACTTAGAATCTTTGACAAATTGCACAGCAGCGGCCACAAAGGTATATATATATATATATATATATATAAAGATTGTGTTCGTGTGTGTGTCTTTTATTTAGGCACATCTCTGGCTAGTTTTCGGAAGTGGGCAAAAACGAGTTGGCCGGCAGACTTTGAAATTCCTTTGCGCAAACAACTTGCAGACAAGGCAAGTCCCCAGCAGACACACACACACAACCCAGTAGTCTATCCAGTAGTCTCCACTGCCAAATAGACTCCACTGCACTGTACTCCACTCCACCTCACTCCACTCCAGTCTCGGTCTCGGTCTCGGGTCAGTCTCGGTCTCAGTCTCAGGCCTGTCTCGGGCCTGTCTCGCGGGCAGCAAGTGCCATTTGGCGTGTTAACCGCGTGTTGTTGTCATCGAGCCGGCTCAGGCTGCAATCTCCTTAGCTGGTCAGCAAGAAGCAGCCAGCACAGCACACCGTGTAGGCTGCTTGTTGCACCTGCCTCCTCTGCCCTCGCTGCCGCCGCTGCTGTTGCAGTTGCGTCTTCTGCTTCTGCTTCTTGCGAAGCTTTACGGCGCGTGCACTTTTATGGCAGTTTACGTGTTCCCGTTGCGAAATTATGTCATCACGATATTTTGCATTTCATTCACAATAAACACACAACAACAAGAACAACAGCAACAACGAGTAAGAGAGACTACCAGCTGCGCTGGTGTCGCCACCGGCCGGCAACGCTTAGTCAGCGCGTTCTAAGTCAACTTTTGACGGGGAAATTTGAGTTTTTAATTATATCTGGAAATTACGAAATATACATGCGACTACGAGATCGTAGATTGTATAGATTTTTGATTTATTTAATTAGGTTTTGCAACTTTTATTTGCCTGGCAAAAAGAAGCTTCATTTTGCTAAAGGAAAGAACTGAGGCTAAGTTTGTAAATTTAAGAAATTATGAAATTTTGAAATATTGCATATGCTGTTTATGTAGAAATGTGACTAGCAGCAGTAGAAATACTTGTAGTATCAGGACTTTGTATGCCAATAATTAGAAATATTTTATTTTATTTTTTATACTTTTTATAATATTCAAATTTATAAGAAATGCGAAAAAATAAACAAAAATGTTTATTAAATATTTTCTTTATAATATAATAAATTACTTTCTGTATATACCTTTCCTTTCGTCATATTCTATGCTCTATAATAATACCCTCTCTTTTCCCTTTTCCTCTGCAGACAAACCCCATTTGGATTTTAAAGCAACCCAAGCCATGTCACGGTTTCGAAACACAATTTTGTCACTGGCCGCGCTGCTGCTGGCGCTGCACGGCAGCGAGGTTAATGGCAACTATCAGGCCAATATGTTCCTCAATGGTCAGTATCAGAACGAGATTAAGGTGCAGCCCGAGACGCATTTCTCAGTGAATCCGGCATCGAATGTGTTTCTGCATCATGCGGTGATCTCGCGCCAAGCGTCGCCCTTCCAGGCGCCAACCTATTTGCCACCGCTGGAGCAGCTGAAGTGCGGCAATGGACAGCAGTGTGTGCGACAGGATCAGTGCCAGAATGGTTACTACAGTCAGCAGCTGCCCAAGATTCAGGTGAGCAGAGCGAGAGAGGGAGAGAGAGAGGTAGAGACGAGCCCCGAGTCGAGTCTATTGCATAATGCGCATACGGTTTTGGTTTTACCCGACAGTCGTGAAATATATGTGGCAGACGCTTGACAAGCTGCCGGCAACAACAACAACAACAACATATCGACAATATTAAAAGCCTGTCTACGTCCGGATAATGCTTGAAATATATAGCCCATGCGCTTGATTAGCCCGCGATCTGATCAGCTGCCGCGTCTGCTGCTCCTCCTGTTGTTGTTGTTGTCGTTGTTGTCGTTGTTGTCGTTGTTGTCGTTGCTCTTGTTATGCTTTGGCACAGTTACCGTTATTTTCCGGTTTGCACAGCAAAATTTCGTAATATTTAGCGAAGCGTGCGCGCGCGCGCTGCGAAATAAAAAGTGAAGTTCATGTTTAATTGCTCTGCTCGCCAAGTTCGCCGAAAGAAATTTATGTAAATGCAAAAGTTGTTGTTGTTGTTGCTGGCATACTTTGCATACGATCTGGCCATAAATAACGCGACCCAATCCAAAAGCCAGGCATGCCGACACAATTTGGGGGATCACCCCCCCCACCCCTTGCCCACCTGCCCGATTGATGCACCTGCCAGCAAATTTCACTTCACTTCGCAGCGCTTCCTTATGGCATGACGCGGCACAAAATGGGGGCCCAAAAGAAAGGCTGCTGCTTTGTGCTGATTGTCATGACAATTTCGAGACACACTTTAATAACTTATTTCGCCGCCTTTGAATGCGGCAGCAGACAAAAGAATTAGGCAACAAACTTGCTGCACTTTTAACCGCCTATCACGGCGCAAGACTTGTGTGAGTGTGTGTGTGTGTGTGTGTGCCTATAAAATATGCATTTTATTTCGCGCTTACATTGCAAAACCAACTGAATTATGTTTTTTAATTAAAAATTATTGAAGACGATCTGTTTGCTGAGTGGCCGCAGCGACGTCGGCAGCGCCGAAGCGTCGGCAGCATCTCAAGTGCACATTTGACCCATTGACCAGCGGCGACAAGTTTGGCGAGTCGAAAATAACAACAAATGCAATTTTATTGATGACAAACTTAATTATGAATACAAACAAGCTAAGATAGTGGTGAATATGTGCGACTAGCAGATACCCTGCAATACAACTTCTTTGAGCTGAAAATCTTTCGAATTCCAAACTTGCACGACTAGCGTGTAGCCTGCAAAGTGAAGCTTAAATACCTATCATATGCCTAACTACCTAGCATTTTAAAAGCTGACTAAATTCTTTGTTTATATGTATTAATGATCCACACAGTTGTGCAGCTATCTATATTCCGTATGAAATCTAAAAATACAAAAAAATATTAAAATTCTTCGAATTCCTCGAGAATTCATTTAATATTCCATGCGAGTTGAATATTTCTATTAATTTCCGTCAATAAATCAACAAATTCGCATTGCGTCAATATTTCCAATTAACTCTGTGCAAATTTGTTTAAGTATTATGCGACTTTCCATATATCATGTGCGCTTATTAAGGCCCAAAATAAAGCCATATATATAATGCCAGCAAGTGTCTGGCGAAAACAATTTATCAAAACGCTCAAAATTCGCTACAATTTCTTAGGCTTTCAATTAGCAGCGAGCAGCGTTTAATATGAAACAGTTGCTGGCCATTAATCAAGGCAGAACGCGCAGCGCGCAGCTTCGCAGTTTGCATTGCGGGCCCAAACATGTTGATTAGCCATGGCTAATAAGGCTTAATTTAGTGCGTGCCAAATCGGGCAGCTGCGACTTGCTTAACTGGCGAGCAATGAACCTGGAAGCTGACTGAGATCACATGCGATGAGGTGTCTACGTTGTGTGTGTGTGTGTGTGTGTGTGTGTGTGTAAGTGTGTGTCTAATACAAATACGAGTCGCTTCTTAATGGCCTGGCTAAAGCTACGCTCGCCTGTCGACTGATTAGATTAATTGGCCGAGCTGAGCTGCAATTAGCAATTAAATTAATTAAATGCTAATCAATCTGGCGAATCTATAACTGTAACTCCAGCCAGACAGCAGCTAACTAGCTTGTTGACCAATCAGTTGTGTGTGCGTGTGTGTCTGTGTGTGTCTATTTGTTGCTGTGTTTGTGTGTGGCAAATAGTTTGACAGCTACGCGATCCCAATACAAACACTTGACGCGTGGGCGTCGCGTCGCGTCGCTTTGACGCTGACTCAGGCAGCTCTGAGTCTTGTGGCCAAATCGGGTTAGGCAGCCAGCTAAGTGAGTGTCTCTCTATGTGTGTGGGTGCGTGTAAACTTGACTTTGACATAGTCAACGAGGCGAGTCTTGCGCACTGTTTGTCCAATTTGTTTGCATTTCCTGAACAATTCGCAACGTAACATTTAACCAAGGGATTCCAACTTGGCCACAAGTAAAGCATGCCGTCTCGCTTCCACATGGCAAAACAATTCAAATCAATAATCTGACAAATATTTGCCATAGCCTTACAGCGAAATTCTGAATAATTGGCAAAAATTGTTGCGCACACAAAGCAATTAAAAGCGAGAAACACACAACGAAAACGAAACAGAATGAGAGGAGAAGTAAGTGTGTGTGTGTGCTGGGGGGGGGTATGGGAAACATTCCCAACACGATGATGTCAAATGCTATGATTATTATTAAGTATGCATTATTATTTACTTTTCATCTGCGCGTTCTTCGCACGTTCCGTTTGTTTTGTTGGGTTTAACAACCTGTCCGAATTCGAGATTCTTGATATATCCCAAATTGAGTTGCCAACTCATCTCATCCGGTTTGACGAGAATCCCCTCTATCCAATAATAGTTTGAAATAGTTCTAATAAATCTGGCTACACGTGCGCACTTAACAGCAAAGCTTAACTCGCTGTAAACTAGTTGGCAATAGAATTAGATATTAACATACTTTCAAATAGCAAAGTGCTTCACAGACCCCAGCACCAAGACAGACTATATAATATATATATAGGCCCTGCGTTCTGCTGAAGTAAGAATTTCTCGTTTCGTCTTGCCTCTTTATTGCCCAAGGTCGATTGGTTCCATTCGATTTATATAATGCAAATGCTGTGACTGTAAAATCTGAAACATAAATTAGTCAGCCCCATCAATTCGGCTTTGGCTACGCAAATAGGCAGCTTGATTGATATATAAGAGTTCGGATGGGGTGTTTAGCATACAGTTCTTCAGTTCTGATGTCATGTGAACTGGTTTTTTTTTGTGATCGTGCCTAGGAAATAATACCACAATAATACCCCGAAAATTGCATAATTAAGATTAATAGCTCAATCGATTCGAAACGCTCAGCTTAGCTGTTTAGCTTTTAAGCTATTTAACTATTTAGCTGCATTCTAAAGTCGCACGGCCATGGTTAATTGATTTGCGTAGGCTCGCCTTGGTGTCCGCCTCCAGCTACCGTGGCCATTCTTGAACTCTGGCCCCGCCGATCGCCAGATAGGCAGATCGGTGCTAACAATATTATTTATATTAATTTGCAATTGTTCAGTTGCTGCAAATTAGCCGAAGGTTCCAGTAGAATATTGTAAAATCATTGAAAGAAGGCGGCAGAGTTCAATGCAAAGCAAAGCCAAGCAGGCAAAGAGCCAGAGAGAGAGAGAGAGAGAGAGAGAGAAAGGAGACTGGGCAAAACAAGTCAAGCAGATTGTTTGGACATTATTTTAACACATCATTTATGCAACTTCAATGGCCGCCTTGCTGACCTTTTGCATGCAGCACTTGTTGACAACAGCAGCAGCGGCAGCAGAAGTAGCAGAAGTAGCAGAAACAACAACACCAATAGCGGCTGTGGTGAGAATTAGAGACTGCAACCTGTGGCAGCGTCAACGATCGTTTAGGCCGCTTAATTAATGCCGATGCCAACGAGTGGCAACTTTATGGCTAACAGTGTTGGTCAAGTACGTGACTACTAAACACATTGATTGATTATGCTACAAGGCAACTACAAGCAACTACAACTGCAACTGGGCAGAGCAAGTGCCAGGCAGCTTTGACACAGCGCTGTGTCACCTGTCAAGTTCGTTGCTGCAGTCATTTGTTTTTTGCTGGTTTTTCTTTTTGTTTGACTGGCACAGGATATGCTCTTTTGGCAGGGCCCCCAAGATGGGCGTGTAACATGCAGCTTGACAATTGACAAAGCGTTGCAAGTTTGTTGCCTAAGTCTTTTGCTTGGCTAGAAAGTTCGTTGCCTAAGTCTTTTGTTTTTTTTGGCAAATATTTTTCTGTTAATCATTATGCAAGTAGAAAGATACCCTGCAATGAAAGTTTACTGCCTCAAGTTGTTAGCCAGGCTATATCGACTACAACCTAATCCAAATTTAGCACCCCAAGTTCGTTGCCTAAGTCTTTCGTTTGCAATGCTTAACTAATTCTTCTATTCTTTTTCTCTGCAGAACTGCAATCCGGAATCACACATTTGCTGCACCTACCGCCCACCAGCAACCACAACAACGACCCGCCGCACCACCACCACCACCACACCAGTGCCTTATGCCACTTGCCCGCGGGACTCGGATTGCGTGGCGCCAGAAAATTGTCGCAATGGCGAAATCAGCGCCATCAACTATGTCAAGAAGCAGGGGGTAAGTTGTGACAGACAATTACTCGGACTGCGGCGTTTAATTAGCTCAACTTGTGCAACTCGCACACACACACACACTGACTCACACTGATACACACACGCGCAGACAGCGTAGAAAATAATCATGGAAATTGTCTGGGCGTTTCTGCAGTCGGAAAACCATTAGAAAAACCAACAACCAAGCAGCATCAAATCGCATTTTGATGTGCCAATGTGATGAGGCGATGCGCCGAAAACAAAGCGTTCCGCAGGCAAACACATACAGATGCGTATACGTGTGTGTGTGTGTGTGTGTGTGTGTGTAGCAATTGCAGCGCATTTCACAAGCGATGCAACTGCAAATGGAAACAAAAACAACAACCGCAACAACGCCAGCAGCAGCTCAGCCGATGCGGCTTATTAGCACACAATTAGTTAACATTTCGATGCGAAATATTCTCGTTTTGTTGTTGTTGCTGTTGTTTGTCTACTGTAACTGTAACTAGATGCAAATTGCACTCAAGTTTTAATCTGTTTTCGGCTTGTTTCGGTTTCTTTTTTGTTTTTCAAAATGACGAATTGTTTGTCCGCGCAATCTGAGATTCAAATCAGATTTGACATGACATCCAATAGAATCATTTGCTCAGCCGACTCACCTGACTCACCTGACTCGCTGTGTGGGAGTCTGTGGAGCAGCAGCTCGTGTTTTATTAAATCTACATTTGTGTGCAGTGCATTTCTAGGCCAGTTGGAGGAGGAGGCAGCAAGTCAATCGAATTTGAATTGAGCATATGAGGAATTTTTTTTATTTTCGTTATTTGTGTCATTTGACTCAAAAAGCGATTGTAATGAATTGCTGAGTTAATTTGGGTTTGCCTAATTGATATTAAGCAGAAGGAAAAATTCAAAATTAAAATTTTGAAAAAAAGTTTGGAAGGTTTTTGATAGGGAGATAGCATGAAACAAACAAACAAAAATATTTATTATAAATTTTTAAAATGTATTAAATTTTAATGCCAAATTTGCCTGGGGAATAAATCAAGAAAAAGATGCCAAATAACGATAAGTATCGAATAAGTTCTGAGCAAGTAAGGTTAGTAACTTTAAATGGCAGACTTATCAAAATTCCTGATAAAAAATATACATAGAAAAGTATCTTATTTATTCTAAAATTCTAGCTATGCATAGGTGAACAATGTGTAGGGCAGATATAACTAAGCCAACTTCATATAGAACAGGAATATATAAGAATCTATACTTTACATGCTCCTCTTGCAGCCTACATTTCCACCAACAGAGTATGCCCTTTTTGCCGTCCCTTCAATGCGAAAAAAAGCGAAAAATCGTTTTGGCTTTAAATAGCGTGAATGATTAGCATATAGTTGTGGAAATGTGGCTGGTTTAACGAGTGTTGCAATGACATTGCCACAGGCTGCAGACCGCAGTGCAGTCCCAGGCGCGCAGTGCTCTCATGTACTGTAAAACTGGAGTCCACAGCAGCTCAGTGGCAATGTCAAAACGAAAGACTCAGGCAACGAACTTGATGCCGTCAGGTGGCAATCAAGCTAAGGAATGCAGTTGAACTTACGAGTAATGTGCATAAAATGCATTCAAGCCAAAAAAGTGTTAAATTACGGCCTACCAGAGAGACAGAGAGAGAGAGAGAGCTTGGGAGGGAGAGAGAGCGAGAGTGAGAGAGAGAGAGAGACAGGAGCAAGACTTGATATAGGCTGGCGCTGCAATTGCATAATTTGTTTACATGCAACGGCCAACAAAACGGGTCAGTTGCGTACTCAGCTCGTTGCTGCTGCTGCTCTTGTTGTTGTTGTTATTGTTGCATGCTGCAAGCTACAAAATCAGCGCAGCAAGTGAATTATGTTGCCGACTGACGACGCAGCGGCAGCGCACGCAGCGCACTTAAAGCCGAAATCGTTTCACTCGGCTGATGTTTTCCTTTCTGCCGGTTTCATTTCGGTGGGCCACAGCCTCATAATTTGCCTTGCCAGGGCAGGACAGTGGAAACAGAGAGAGGGGGGGGGGGGGGAGGCAGCTACAATTACGCATATGGAAAAAAAGGTGCCTCGAACTCGTTAAGTTATGCAGGCATTGACGCCAACTGCATCATGCTACAAAATGCACGCTGGGGACAACAAGCAGCAAGCTGCGCCAAGCAACAGCATGCGGCAACAACAACTACAACAACACCAACTGGCTGCATGGGCGAACCAGTTGCTGCTGCTGCTGCTGCTGCTGCTGCATCTTCCCCCAAATCTACAAGAGTGCGAAGAGGCCGAAAATAACTTAAGTAGTTTAACAGTGAAAAATGTGCGGAATTCAACGTGGCAAGGTCGTTCGAGGCCGTGCGGCTCTTGGCGGCTCTCGGTCAACCTGCCTCAATGCGTTGCACAATTTCGTAGACGTCGCCTGGCCGAGGGCAGGCTGTGGCCTACCTAGGCCAATACACTCTGCGCATATCAGATCAATTATTGTTAACATGCGCCAGACATACCAACACATGCTACATGCCACATATGCAGCATGCAACCTGCCGTATCGGCTATTGACCGACCTTAAGCAAGGCATTTGCCCCCCTCTCCCCTCCTGCCCATGCCTAATTGATAACAATGCGTTGGGCTTAATGAACACGCCGCAGCTGACCCACTGAACGCGTTCGCGTTTCGCGGAATTTGGAGCAGGTCGAAGGGGCAGGGCAAGAGGGAGGGGGTGCCGCATGCAGTATATATAATTATGCCGATGATTATGGCGCCTATATTCATTATGCTCATTTATCATTTCGTGCTGCATGTTCAACATTTTGTAACATGCTGCAAAGTCAACTTAAGCTTCTTCTTCCTCCTCTTCTTGCTGTTGTTTTTCTCAGTGTCTGTTTTTCACACACACACACACACACACACACACACACACACACACAGAGTAATTTATGTAAAACGAAATGTATTTCCCTCGAGCCGGTTCAACACTTGCAACTTTAACAAATTTCAAGCTCGGGGATAAACCTTGTTTATTGACAAACCACAACCACGTATTGCATGCAATTTATTGACCCAATAACCCCGCCTGCCGTCACCTGCGCCTCTTAAGCAGCGGAATAAGTAGCTTAAGTTGCCTAAGTCTTGCGACAACATGGAAAATATTTCAATGTAATTTTCATTATGGAGAAAAAAGATTTTAAGCTCACGTTATATCGAATTTGTATGCAGCAAGAAATGTCATTAAAGACGGAAAGAAATGTTGAGCAAGAGAAACCCATAGATTGCAGCAGAGCTCAGGAAGTTAAGGTAGCCCTTTTTATGCTACAGTGTAAACAAATTAATGTGCAAAAAGTATTCGTTGTCATAAGTGGCAAAATTTCCGACCGATCATAAAACCAAAACAAAAAGCCGAAACATTTTGCGCGAATCTTATCCATTAATCCGTCAGCGTAAGCTGAGCTGACCTAGGCTGTCGCTTGACATGCATTAGGCAGCAGTTTCTTTTTTTTTTTTTTTGGCTTCTTCTCATTTTTGGCAATCTCTAATATTGCGTTATTTGCGCTAAACTGACAGCTGGAAGCGCCAGAAAACAGTAAAACAAAAGGCTAACTCGGCAAACAGAGCATGTCGCGAATGCACACGGCAGCAGCTATAACAATCATAATGATAATAATGATGATGATACTTGAGATAATCATGATGATGATGATGATGATGAAGTCGTAGCAGCGGCCTCAAGGTCTAGGTCGTCTTCGTCGCAAAGAGCGACAGCCCGCGGCGTTGCGGGGCGCCAGACGGCGTCGTTGACAGCGTTTAACATTTTTTTGTTATTGTTTTTGTTTCTCATTTTTGTTGTTGTAGTTACTGACTCTTTTCACGTTTTGTTGCTTTTGTTTATTACGATTTTTTTCATCGTTTGTCGTTCGCTGTATTGTTTTTTTTTTTCAGTCTCTTTGTTGCTTTGGTTCGTCTCCCCCTGCCAATCCCCCTTAAGCAGCATAATGATTATTATTATTATTGATGTCGCTTTTGTTATCTAAGACGCGTCGCTCTGTTATAGATATGCACACGATCTAAGACGCTATAGCATAATTTATATGTCTTAAATGACACTTTACATTCCGTTGAGACGGGCGGGCGCGCGTAATTAATCGCTCTCGCTTGGGCGCCCAATTTGGCTTAATTTATTTGCCAGCCAATTCACTCGAATCGCGCTATAAATTAGACACTTTACGGACGTGCATTATTTATGGGCTAGAAGAGGTTGCATAAACAAAAGACTTAAGCGCCAAACTTGCGCCATAAAGTCTAGTCTAGTCGAGTCGCACCGCTCAATGCACTTCAGGGCCGCTCCGGGCCAGACCAGGCCAGACCAGGCCCGACTGCAGCAACCGAAAAACCAAGCTACAAGCAGCAACAAGAAAAGAAAATCAAAAAAATTATATATTTTTATAGCCGCATAAATTGTCAAAGTCAAGAAGCAACAGCAACAACAACAGCAACCCCAGCGAGATGCTGGTATTGGTATTTAATGCGGCGGTATTTGCCACATTAACGCTGTCATAAAAAACAATTTCGCGCTGCCTCTGAAACATTTGTGTCATTAATTCTTATTTTACATAAGGCGCAACGGCGATGATCGTCTTGGCATTTTCCATGGGATATTTACGCGGCACGGCACGGCAAGGCTTCAATTACAAAGTGCTTGCTGCAATGACAGTGGCTTAATCAAAGCTCTCAGCTAGGCAAGAATAATCTAGGCAATAAGCGAAGTGGTTGGTTATGGAGCTAGGGAAATATTTCAGACTTATCTTAAAAGTTCTTGAATTATTTCTATGTGAATTAAGTTAATTTTGCTTAGATATTTTAGCTCTTTTTTAAATAATAGCTAAAAAAATGTTTTTTAAAAGTGGAATAATTTCTTAAAAATTTTATGGCGAATCTTTTATGTTTTCATAGATCTTGCAGCGGAATAAAACCCTGCATTCCAAAATGATCTTAAAATTTGTAGACACAAGATTTAAGAAAAAATATTTGTAACATTTTCAAAATTTAATTTTTTTTCACAAGTTAAATATCTTAATGCTGTATTCTCTCTTGCAGGAGAGTAAAGAACTGCATTTATTATCCCTACATTTTCCAAAAATGTTTAGAAACAAGTTTAAACAATTATTTTAACAATTATATTAATTAATTTATAATTTAAAAAATTGTTTAGAGATCCTAAATACTTTCAAAACCTTTGCAAGGGGAATATAAAGCTGCATTTATTATTTTCATATTTAAAAAAAACAGGGCATTTTTTTTAAATATTTTTACCATTTTGTAAAAGGCTCTTCATTTTTTAAAGTTACAATTTTATGCCTTGGCATATGTTTTATCGTAAAAATCTGCACGCTTACTTGTTCTACTTTAACTTTACTAAAATTATAATTATGGCCACTTAGACCACTGTCATTGCACAATTTAAGTTCAAGTGGCAGCTTGGTCTTGGTCAGTTTGTTGCCTAAGTCATTCTCTCTGGAAGCAACAACAACAACAACAACTGCAACAGCTGTGCCCGCTGCCTTTGACAGCAGTCGTTTCTCCCTCCGCTCGCTTAGCAATGACATTAAAATAAATTTCATAAAATTTCATATACTTATTGTAATTGCAACATTATTAACAAATTACAGCGCAAAGCAATACGAACAACAGCGAGGGGAGAAAACAACAACAACAACAACAGCAACAACAACAACGAACAGCGAACGAAGCTGTATGTCCAAAAATATTTATTAAAAGCATTTTGGCGTCATTGTTGCTGTTGTTGTCGCGATTACATATTTTAGCTGTCGCCTGGTACAAGTAGCATAGCTGCATCTGTTGTTGTTGTTGTTGTTGTTGTTGTTGTTGTAGTTGTAGTTGTCGCTGTTGTTATCTGCACCGCTGCAAGGTGATTGATCATAAGAGCGAGCGGGACAGACGCAGCTTAATCTGCCGAGGGCTGCTGCCTGCCCCGAGTTGTCATTGATCGAAAACACAAAAAAAAAAAACACAACAACAACAAACTACACCAGTTTGCAGTGTTGCTGTAGTTGTTGTGGCTGGGGCAGCCTTAATGATAACATGTATTACATAAAATTTAATGCGTGCGTCGCGCAGCGAGTGATGTCTACATTAAGATAACATTTGATTAACGCTTAATTGATGGAAATTATGCCACAGAGGGTCAACTAATGATAATGATAAGAAATTGCCTGGCCCAGGCTGTGGGAAGGACAACCTCGGAGCCTTGAAGCTCAAAACGGAAGCGAATTATTCCCGTTTAATTATATATTTAATTAATTATAAATTTGTCGCGCATAAAGCATGTCGCATTCGCTTTTGCGCTTAATTTTTGACAAATGTGCGCATTATTTGCCGCAATGTTCCCAGCACACACACACCCTACATACACACACACACACACTCGCACACACACGGTGGCTGAGTTATGAGTTACAAATTGCGCGCCACAATAAAACAGAAGGTCGCGCCGCAGCCCGTTGACAACTCGGCCGTGTGAAGAGCTCTCAAAAGCCTGGGGTCTCATTTCGTTTCGTTTCCATTCCGTTCCGTTTCTCAACTCATCTTTCTGCGTTTTATGTGCAATTCTTTTGTGGTGGGTGTAAGACATGATGACGATTGTGCAAGCGCATTCAGAATCTGACGAGATATGCAAATTTTTTATTGCTGTGTAAACAACACCTAAATTGCCAGCTTAAAATTCCCAAAAAAAAAAACAAAAATTGAGAACTCATAAAGAAAACACCGTTAAATTTCAATACTATTAGATAATCGTGGTTTTTTGTTTGTTATTCGCTTTTTTTTTTTTGGTTGATGGAGAAACTTGTTTGTTTTTAGTAGACAAATCAAAAATACTATATCATTATCATAGGAATTCAAGCTGAGAATTTGCCAACTAACTGTTTAGGTTATTCTTTGATTATTATTTATTTTTGTCACTTAATTATTTTTATTTTTGTTTTTATAATTAATTTTTGTTTATTTTTTTTTATTTGGAATCTTTATAATTTTTGGTATAGCGGCTCTTTGATGGCATCGCCTGACTAATTGCCGACGCTTCGAGCTGTTAATGCGCGCACATCTATAATTTGAAAGCGATTCCGATAAATCCGTCGAGTGTCTAGACGGATTTCGTCTTGAATCTTTCTCAATTTAGTCATCATCTTTTTCTGGCTCCATTGTCTGCTAGGTTTTTTTTTTTTCTGTTTTGTCACGCACCCACAGCGTTTTCAAAATGTTTTCCGTTTGCCATAAGTTTTGACGAGATTTTTTTAGCATATAGATAGTCTAATTAATAGAGAGAGATATATCAGCGTGTGTGTATGTGTGTGTGGGTTGGCTAGCACATACAAAAGACTTAGGCGACAAACTTGGCACTGCAAGTGCTGCAACTGAGGCTGGTTGCAAAAACACTGAGATTGCAGCATGAAACTGCAAATTTCTGGGTTAGCATTAACACCTCGGCTGGCGAGGAGGAGCAGCCAAACAGCAACAGAAACAACAACAATAGCAGAGGCAACTGACAGGTCACATTGGCCACTTTAATGAGCGGGTTTGGCAGCGCCAAGTGGAGTCAAGTCGCCATGTGGTTGTGGGTAATTTAATTTGCCGCGACCAAGACACGACTTTGCATAGCATCTTGGTATATAGCATTGAATAACCACGCCCCCTTTTCCTCTATCTCTTTCTCTTTCTTGCAGCCCAATCGCTGCTATGCACCGGAGATCTGCTGCCGCATGCCATCGACCACGCTGACCGAGGACGGTTACATCTTTAATCTCCCCGACAAGACCTTCCCGCTGCCCACTAACCCCACCGTGCCCGCCGTGCGCACCACCCAGCCTGCCTACAGGCCGACCACACCACCCCCGGCACGTCCCACCAACGAGTATCTGCCACCCACCACAACGCGTCGTCCCGTGCAGGAATACTTGCCACCACAAACCACACGTCGTCCCATCTACGAGCCACAGCCGACGCAAACACGAGCCACGCAGCCACCACGCCCACAGCCCACACAGCCCGCCTACCGGCCACAGCCCACACAGCCCGCCTATCGCCCGCAGCCCACCCAGCCGGCACCGACGCAACCCGCCTACCGCCCACAGCCCACACCACAGCCAACCCGTCCGAGACCCAACAACGAGTACCTGCCCCCTGTGTCGGCTAACGAGATTCCCCACCGCGAGCCACGCCCCACACAGCCACCACGCTATGAGCCGGACCGTGTGCCACAGCCTTCCAACGAGAAGCCCATCTACCGCGGTGAGGATCAGCTCTCGCCCCAGATCTTCCCCACGCCCCAGGCCGCCGATTTGCCCAAACACTATGCCAAGTGCGCCTCTGCCCTGGTCTGCACCCCGGAGAACTACTGCAATGCCATCGGCGTGCTGAGCGACACCCCACTTCAGCTGAGCCCCATGGAGGCCGCGTTCCGTGTGCCACTTACCGACTGCCAGCTGCCCGACAGCGGCGCTCCCGGCAAGTGCTGTCGCGATCCCAACTACGTTGACCCATGGCCCGTCAATCTCGCTGGTGTCTGCGCCACGCGCAACAAGCGGTAAGTGGAGCATGGGAAAGGGATAAAAAAGAACTTAACTGATCCTCGATCTTTAACTCTCTTCTACAGCACCAAGCCCACGGGAGTGAAGGATATCGATGCCAACTTTGCTGAGATCCCATGGCAAGCGATGGTGCTGCGTGAGTCATCCAAGTCGCTGCTCTGCGGTGGCGCCATCATCGGTGACGAGTTCGTCCTGACCTCAGCTAGCTGTGTGCAAGGGTAAGTGCCGTGTGGCAGTAGCAACTAACTGAGCAGCAACTTACCCCCGTCTCTTTCCCCTTCCTCTTCTCGTGCAGCGTGCCAGTCAATGATGTGCGCATCAAGGCCGGCGAATGGGAGCTGGGTAGCACCAACGAGCCACTGCCCTTCCAGCTGGTGGGCGCCAAGTCCATCGATGTGCATCCCTCATACAATCCATCGAGCAACAGCAACGACATGGCCATTATTCGCCTGGACAAGCGTTTCGAGTTCGCCACACACATTCAGCCCATCTGCATCAGTGACGAGGATCCTGGCGCATCCGAGCAGTGTGTGACCACCGGCTGGGGCAAGCAGGCGTTGTCAAGTAAGCAATGCAAAAAGGCTTCTGTGCGACTTAAGCTAATCCAAACTCCACTTCTTCTCTTCGAGCAGTTCACGAGGAAGGCGCCATTATGCACGTGACGTCGACGTCGACGCAGGCGCGCAGTGACTGCGGCGCTGATGGCACCGGCGTCTGCAGCGCCACCAAGTTCGATGCCTGCGAATTCGATGTGGGCAGCGCGTTGGCATGCGGCAGCGGCTCCAATGTCAAGCTAAAGGGCGTCTACAGCGGCGAATCCAACTGCGGTGAGAATCAATCGGTGCGCTTCGCCAAGCCCGACATCAAGTGGATCAACCAGGCCTTTGCCGATCGCAGCAAGCCGCTGCTGCTGAAGCGTTTCTAAGCAAAAAAATAATGGAAGCGAATTGAAGATGATGAAATCAAATAGAAGAGGAAGCACTTAAGGAAGAAGGAGAAGAAGAAGCGTCCATCAGGCAACAGCTCAACTGTTGCGTTTTTTTTTAGTTGAACTATTTTTAATTTAGCCAACTTTGCACTGCTGTTAAAAAAAACAAATCTCTCCACTCTCCACACTCCCGCACCATCCACTAGCAGCAGCAATACCACCACCAGCACCAGCACCACCAAGCATACCAATCACATCTCCATGTTAATCATGCCACTTTCTAATTTATTCAGTTCGAGAACTATTCAGAATCCCGTCTCACAACAACTGCCAGCAAAAATGTTTTGAAATTTCAATCTATTTTTATATATGGTACATACATATATATACATATATATATATATATATATATCAAAACCTAATTCTACTTAGTTCAAATAAGTGAGAGCACACATCTCTCGGCTCTTTCAGTTTTGAAGAATGGTCAAGTAAAGTCCAGCAAGTTGTAAAATATATATATTTAATTGTAAGCTTAGATTCTACGGACAAACTCGATAAATTGCCAATACGAAACGGACGAAAGAAAAATAATATATACTCCAAAACCCAAGAACTTTTTCTAACACACCTTTTACAACTTCACCGAAAAGAAATTGAGATTATCGTATGTAATTATTTTTGATTTTTTCTACATATACTATATACTTCTCGTATCTAGCTTAAGGGACCTCAAACACTTTCCAACACCTGAGCAAGCACCGATCCCGAGATTTACTGTTATTTAAAGCTTATCCTATATCGTAAATCGTGTCGTATCGTATATGTAATATGTTAAACATGTTGTATAAAGTGTCTATGCATCTAAATTTAGCTTCTTATTTAATTTTTAAATAAAGAAAAATTATTTAGATATATATCGTATATGTCGTAGTTATTATTCTTTTTATTCGCATCACATTCGATTACATCAGTTGCGCGCCTCATCGTAGTGTTCCGTATACCACAGCACCGATGCTTCAATGGCCTCCCTGAAGTCCGTGAACTTAAAGTCAGGCAGCATTTTGCGCAGCTTTGCATTTGATGCGGTCTTCTTATATTGTCCATCCGCTTTGCTCGTATCACAGACGAGTTTGCCCTGCAAGAGATATGATTACTTCATGCATTCGCTAAAATATAACGGAGTCACTCACCTTAAAGTTAAATGCCTTCGCTATGGCTTCGGCCACTTCGAAGATCGTGACCTCTTGTACCTCGTCCACACTTAGCACAATGGGCTCTACGCTGTCATAGTGCCGCAGCACCCAAATCATCAGCTTGGCCAAGTCAAGGGAGTAGATGAACTGACGCAGAGGCTTGCCGCTGCCATACACAGTGAAGATCTTCTCGCTCTCGGGTATCTCTGGCTGTTCGGTGCGCAGTTTGTGCATGCGATTGATCATACCCGGTATGACGTGGCTCACTTCGGGTTTGTAGTTGTCGTGCGGGCCGAAGATGTTGCACGGTATCACGGACGTGTATAAATGTCCATACTTGTCGTAATAAGCATGATTCTGTATGTCTATCAGTCGTTTAGCATGGGAATAACCGTAGTTGGATGGATGCGGGGGCCCATTGTGGACCATTGTCTCGTCGATGGGGTAGCTGGTCTTGTCCGGAAAGATGCAAGTGGACAGGCAAGAGACAACCTTCGGACAGCCCTGCTCGTGTGCCGTTTGTAGCACGTTATCGTTAATCAGCAAATTGTTACGCTACCAGAACAATATATTGTATTACTTTCTGCACTTTCTAGCAAAATTGGCTCGTCACACTCTTACCAAGAAATCCAGGTTGTTGTTCATGTTATGAAACAATCCACCCACCATGGCAGCCAAGTGTATCACATGGGTCGGCTTCACTTTTGCGAAGAGTGCCTGCGTGGCAATTAGATTTCTAGATTGTTTATTTTATGGAAAGCTCTAGTCAGCATAAACAAAGCAACTCACGTTAAATCCGCATCTTTGGAGCCGGCAAAGAACCATTCCTCGTCGCTTGGCTGCTCCTCTTTGATGACAGCCTGCAGTGCTTTGCCCACAAGGCCTGTGCCGCCTGTAACCAACACCTTTTTCATTCTTTGTAAGATTTGTTTACGGCTCCTGAATATTTTATCAACTGCAACCACTTGATTGCCTTGATAGTGATGGTCGTCAGTATCAGTAGATCACAATATACACCGCTTATCGTTATCGATATTAATTAAAATACCAAATCAAAATAATATTGGTGTTACCGTGCAGCCAAAATTTTACGACTCTTTCTTATAGAACTCGACGGATGAAGATAAAGATATAAATAACAATTTTTCAATATCTTCTTTGCAACACACAACCTACAATAAATCTCAGAATTTAATTTAATCTAACAACCAAAATGACTAGTGTGACCATGATTTAAAATATACAATCACCCATATTTTTACCATGCAGAGATGGTCCCGCTGTCAATCAGCTGGGCTAACTTTTGAAATAGCGCTTTGTTCGCATGTCAAGTCAAGAAAAATAAATGTAGCAATTTTGAATCAATTTAATAAATGGTTATTTTTTTTCTGCTGTAACTTAGAAATTCAGTTTTGCTTAATGGGCTCCAAGCTAAGTTGCTTCCAACATTTGTCCAGCACCTCAAAAAACTTCTGGATTTGCGGGCGAGTGATTCCCACTGTGGCTGCTACTGTTAAATAGGGCTCATCCAATTTGTCGCGATGGGAGCCGTAATCTAAAATGGGAGGAAAAAATTAGAGAAAAATGACTTAAACTTCCAAATTTTTAAATACTCACTACTAAACTCGTATCCATCTATGCATTCTGTAATACCAACGGGCACCACTCGAACTCCGGATACGCCCCTTGTGTGCAGCATCGCACCAAGTTCGGTAACGTTGCGAGTCGCGGATGTAAAGTTAAGTGTTTTCAGGCTGAGAGCAAGAGAAATGCAATTCATCGCGGTTTGGGACACCGTCTCATGATGCTCTGAGGCAAATTTTTGCAGACGCTCTTTCAGATATTGAAAATCTTTTTCACGCTCCTCGATCAGTCTCTGATAGCCACTTCGTCCTAGTGAGAGCAACGTCATAAGCACATCAAGTGTTGGGGAGCTACTACCACGACCGCTATAGCTAGTCGCCACATGCTTTAATAGCTGAGGATCGCTACCTGCTACTATGGCACCACCCACAGGCACTAGCAAATTCTTATCTGTGCTCTGGACGAAATAGTCGACACGTCCCACGCGATGTGCCTGCTCCAATTGTCGGCAAATTACACTGCACTGCAGTCCATAGGCGTTATTAACCAGGTGAGGCAGTTCCATACGCTTGGCAAGTTTCGCTATTGCGATTATATCGTCACTGTTCCGAGGTGCGAAACAGCTTGTGGTCGTGTACAAGCACAGTATGTTATCTGATCCTAGTTCTTGAATCGTTTGCTCAAACTTTTTGGTGTCCGTAACAAGGCACTGTTGCTCTGGCAAGAACAGGCCGGGTATGATGACTGCCTGCAATCCGGTGACTGTTATGGCCTTGAAACAAGATTTCTGATCAATACGCGACCAGAGAACATATTTGGCATCCGGTCGCAGCTTACGTAGAGACAAAAGGCACAGCGTAATCGTCATTCCCGTTGCCATTGGTACTAAAAAGCAACCGCGACAGCTATTTACGCCCTGGACTTGTATTAAGTCCAATACCAAAGCATTTGTCAAATTAGCTAATAGGGTGGATCCGGCAGCCTTTGGCTGTGCTTCCAACAGATCACCGCTGCGACCAATGCCATGACCAAAATAGTAATGTCGGCGCGCCACAAGATCTAGACAAAAAAAAACAGTTATCTAGAATAATTTATATATTTTCCAACTAAGCTTTCGGCACTTACTACAGGCAATGCGTGCTTCTCGTTCACCCATTGCAATATTATGAGGAAAATTATTGCTATCCAGCATTCCCAGATTATGGATAAATTCATCTATATCCTCTTCTCTCCAGCCATTTACTGGCAATTTGCGCTAAGGTCGTCATAAAAAATTATTCTCCTAATATGTGTTGGCTTATTTGTAATATGTATTTTACCTTTTCAAGTAATTCTTTAAAGTGTCGCCGTTTAAGGCGCTGTGCCTCAAGTCCCAACTGCAAGTAGTTCTTGGGCACTAGGTTTTGGGGAATATTTATTCCATCGAAACTCATACTTCTGCCCGCCAAATAAATGTACTTCAATGTTAAATCGAGGGTAGACGTTTTAAATTAATTTTTCATTGGAAAAATTGCCTCAAAAGTGATAATTGGTAATACTGTTTCCAGATTAGCTTTTTCCCGTTAAATCTGTTTTTTTTTTTTTTTTTTAATTTCTAGCGGAACAACTGTTAAAACAGCGGCCAGTCGGAAATCTCGGTTTAATTGTGTACCGAAAAACGCTTGATCTACAGCTGACTTGACGAGGCAACTGCAGATTTCAGTTAACATTTCACGGAACAGCTGTTCCGCGCGTGTTAAACGTGTTGAAACACATATCGTCCACTCCAAATTCGATAGCCCGCGTGAATAGTTGTATTTTAAAATTAGAATATTCCATTGCCTACTTCTAGGTCTAGTTGAAAGTGTCGAGTCAAACAGGAAAATCACTCCAACCAAGTTCCTGATAAATATTTAGTCGTTTAAGTTGTTCAAAATATTGTTAACATAACATTTAATTATTTGGAGGAGATATTAAAGATTATTAAAGATTCAATTCTGTTTTGTGAAACGATTCCATACAAAGATGTACTTTTTTTTCCTATGTCGTTATTTTAGCGTGTGCAGTCTATAATTTTCCATTTTTCGAGAGATCCTATATCCTATCAATATTTTGCTTATTTATTTAACACTTCGCTTTTAAAAAAACCCGATTTAAGCTTTAGGGCCTCTTCATGATGAACATATAGGCTGTTGTGACTTTACGGACTTGTCGTAGGAAAGACATAAGAATAGTAAGCCCGCTGCAAACAACCAAAATGCCGTATCTGTGCTCGTTATCCCAAAATTTTTGCCTTTTTCAGCGTTGACCCGCTAAAGTCACTTTTTTAATTCTGAAAAGTTTGCTCTAATTGCTTTAGTTCACAATAGACACCGTGTATCGTTATCGCTACATATTAAAATACCAAAAGTAGTAATTTCAGTTTCAATATTTAGGAGACAATCGGAAAAGCAAATTATTAAATTAAAAATGAAAATGTATATTTATAAAATAAAAAAATTGTAACTTTCTAACTTATAAAAATAAATATCATAAATTTATATTCAAACGATGATTGTAGCGATATTGTTATCGATAGCAGTACTCAAAAACTCATTTACTCGATACTAGATTTGTTTGCCAGCCGGCCTGCAAAGAAAATTTGTTTATGCTGGAATAAAATGCAATATAAATAAATAAGTGAAATGGATACTCAAATATTAGATGCCGTTAATGAATTCTTGGTAAGATGAGACGCTGCAACACGTAAGAAGTAAAATAAATGTTCTATTCCATACAGAAAGTGGACTCCATTGACGAGGCGTTTGTCAGCGTCATAGTTTTCAAGGATGATGATAAAGCTAATAACTTTACAAATAGTTTAGGTAAGGATAACTATAAAAATGTTATATTCCCTATATTACATTATGTTTTTAATCTAGTTACTGGATTTGGCAATGTGGAGAACCGTGAGCAGGTGCTGCGTGCGTATCTGTTGCGCGCCGCAGAGGCTCCCAGCTACTACATGCAGGTGCTGATGGGAGCCCTGCCAAAACTAGTGGACGCACATTTAATTACAGCTAGGTTTGGGGAAATCAACTTCTAAAGAACTGAGTATTTAATAATAAATATAACTTGTGATTTTACAGATTGCTCTGTGACAAGGTGTTGTCGTGCGAGAAACTCGATTACGAGAGGAAAACCTTTTGGATTGAGAGTTTTAAATTGATTAAAAAGGTTATAGCACAAGTGGACTACAAGGGCGTTCGTGAGATCATGAAGGCGTGCCGGGACAAGGCGCAATGGTTTCCTCTCAACGTCAATGTGACCTACTTACCACAGCTGATGGCCGTGGAGGAGATTCTACGTTTCATTTTCGATCGTAACAATTGCCTGTTGCCGGCCTATTTTATAGCCAACGAAATCATGCGTCCGTTTCCGTACCACTGGAAACTGAACAAAGTGATGACAGATTTTGTTGAAGAATTTCGGACAACAGCTCAAATGGTTTCCATAATTGGTCATGCAAATATGCTGCCCATTGTTGAGCATTTCGGCTATGCGGATCACTTGATGAACTCCTGGCGCCTGGATCATAGTACCCTGAAGTTTAACTTTAAAGGTAGCCTTCCTTACGAGCCTGAATTACTTGAGGACCAGACTCCATTGCTACGATATGTGCTGGAACAGCCGTATTCACGAGAAATGGTCTCAGTCATGTTGAATCTACAGAAGCATCAAAAGCAGCGTTACAATGCGCTGGAAGAGCAGTTGGTAAATCTGATAATTCACGCTATGGAAATGACAGAAACAAATGATGCTACAGCAGGCAGTGGATTCAACACCTCCGATGAACAGATCACGCCCAACGAGTGGGTCTGGCTGCATCTCTCGTCTCAACTGATATACTTTGTGTTATTTCAGTTCGTTAGTTTCATGCACATTGTCCTCTCGCTGCATGAAAAGGTGGGTAGTTTAAACCTGTTTTGATTTTTAAACAAATATTTAACTGTACCCTTTGACTTTGCAGCTTTCAAAGCTGGAGTTGCGCAAAGGTCGTGATCAGCTCATGTGGATACTGCTGCAGTTCATCTCTGGCAGCATACAAAAGAATCCCGTAAGTTAACTCGAATAATACATGTAAGGAAACTTTGCTTATGTAGCTCTTTTATTTATTCTCCCAGATCACCAATTTCCTGCCAGTATTTCGTTTATTCGATTTACTTTACCCCGAGCAGGAACCGTTGCCTCTTCCTGACTATAACAAGTCTTCCATGGTACGTCACATGGCGCCCATTTGCATTTGGATTCATTTGATGAAGAAGGCTCGTGTAGAGAACATGAACATAACACGACCGCTACCCATTGCATTGAAAAATCATCATGAGTACGATAGAGTTTTATCTTATAAAAATTATCGTATTAATTACCGCTCCACATTGCAGCTTCCTGCAGCATCTCGTTGCGCCAAACAGCATGATGAACGTCACATTGGGCAATGACTTCCGCATCATACTAATATGCAATGCGTACTCTACCAATCAGGAATACTTTGCACGCCACATGAATATCTTGTTAGATGCGATGAATGGCAATGCCAAGTCAGCAAATGGCACACCGATTCCAGCCGTTACCTATTCTGTTGCCGTCCTAGACAGCCTGACAGTGCATAGCAAAATGTCGCTTATTCATAGCTTTGTAACACAAATGCTTAAGCAGGCGCAGAACAAGACGCCTGGACCGGCACCGGCGCTAATTGAAACCTATGCCCGACTGCTGGTTTATACAGAGATTGAATCATTGGGCATCAAAGGATTTTTAAGTGAGTCATGAATACCATCACAATTAGTCCACAATTTAAACTTTTGTTTATTTTGCAGCCCAATTGCTGCCAACGGTATTTAAGAATCACGCCTGGGCAATGCTGCACACGCTCATGGAGATGTTTTCGTATCGATTGCATCATGTGCCCACGCACTATCGTGTGCAGCTGCTCTCGCTACTCTACTCACTCTCCTCCATCCCGCAGACCAACAAAATGCAGCTGAATCTTTGGTAATTATTATATTCAGTCTTTAAATTATATAGAATGAGAGCAACTGTCTATTGATATTCGCACAGTTTTGAGTCGACTGCACTGCGACTGATTACGAGCATTGGATCTGCTGAATTTCAGTCACAGTTCTCGCGCTATTTGAACGACAAGTCTCCAGGCAGTGTAGCCTCCAATGAAAGTGAGGAGCTTAATCGTGTTCTCATCCTGACTTTGGCGCGTTCTATGCATGTACATGGTGGTGGAGATGAGTTGGCTGGCTGGTGCAAGGACTTTTTGTCGAACATTATGCAACACACCCCGCATTCTTGGCCAGTGCAAACGTTGGCCTGCTTCCCGCCGGCTTTGAACGAGTATTTCACACAAAACAATCATCCAGCGGAGAACAAACATCAGTTAAAAAAATCCGTCGAGGAAGAGTATCGTAATTGGACCTCTATGTCCAATGAGAACGACATTATTGCGCACTTCATAAGGCCCAATACAAACCCATTGTTTCTGTGCCTGCTCTTTAAGATCATTTGGGAGACAGAGAACATCAGCCCCGTGGCATACAAGTAAGAGAGTCAAGTCTGTGTAGTATTCAATTTCATTAACCTCCCTCTTTTACTATATAAGAATTCTGGAGGGTATCAGTGCACGCGCTTTGTCCACGCATTTGCGTAAATTCTGCGACTATCTGGTCGCTGAAGTGGGTAGCTCTTCGGATGGACGTGACTTTATACACAAGTGCGTGGACACAATAAACAACATGATTTGGAAGTTCAATGTGGTTACAATTGATCGCCTGGTTCTCTGCCTGGCACTGCGCACTCATGAGGGCAACGAGGCGCAGGTTTGCTTGATAATAATTCAACTTTTGTTGCTTAAAGCCTCCGAGATACGCAATCGCGTTCAGGAGTTCTGCAAGGACAACAACCCCGATCACTGGAAACAGAACAATTGGTAAGCAGCAGACAAATTTAAATTTTGATTTTCTTTTTAATCTTATTTTTTGCGTGCAGGCACGAAAAGCATTTGTCATTCCATCAGAATTATCCCGAAAAATTTGCACCCGATGAATCTGCATCTCAGATACCGTTGCCTGTTTACTTCAGCAATGTTTGCTTGCGTTTTCTTCCCGTTCTCGACGTTGTGGTACATCGTTTCATTGAGCTCACCATACCAAATGTACACCAGATTTTGGGAATCATACTTGATCATCTAAGCATACTCTACAAGTTTCACGGTAAGAGTTATTCAATTTGTATCTAAAGATTATACTAATCGTGTTTCCTGGCAGATCGACCCATTACATATTTGTACAATACCCTACACTATTACGAGCGAATACTTCGCGAGCGCCTGCCCCTGAAAAAGAAACTGGTAAACTGTTAACGTAGTTAGTTGATCTATGTTTTAATGTATTATGTGTCTTATAGGTTAGCACTATAACGAGCGCCTTCAGTGAGATACGTCCCGCCAACTGGAGCGTCAGTGAGCCTTACAAGGTATATCTGCAAAGTCAGGATACGCTTTGGACGCCCGAGCTTAGCTACTACATGAATCTCATTCGACGATTGGCCGACAGTGAGTTTAACTTTGCGTATTTGCATGTTTTGTCCCATTGAATCTAACCATTCAAATCGTACCCCAGCAATAAGCGGCAAGAATGTGTTTTACACCACCGACTGGCGATTCAACGAGTTCCCTAATGCACCAACCCATGCGCTCTATGTGACGTGTGTGGAGCTACTTGGACTGCCTCTGGCACCTTCAGTTGTTGCCGGCAATATAATTGACGTAATTGTCAACGGTTATGCTGTGATACCACAGAAGGAGATTCATAGTTATATAAATGCTGTGGGCATTGTGCTCGCTGCCCTGCCCGAACCGTATTGGAGTACCATTTACGACCGCCTGCAGGAAATGCTAAACACACCAAACATGCTCAACTGGACGTATCGTTTTAATGCATTTGAGCTCTTCAATTTCAAAACTGTTCGCGAGGCAATGCTGGAGAAGAGCTACGCTGTTGTGTTGGCTGTGGCGCATTCGGTTTTCCATCACATGGGCGCTTTTAAGCTGGCAGCAATGACCAGATACATAATGGAGAAACTGAAACCTTGTGTGCGCACCGAACATCAGTTACTTTATCTGTGCCATGTCTTTGGTCCCTTTCTGCAGCGCATTGAGCAGGAAAAACCCAATGCAGTGGCAGGCATAGCCATCTTCCTATACGAAATGCTTGAAACTGTGGACAAGCAACATGGACCCAAGCCACTGGAGTATATGGATCAGATTTGTGACTTTCTGTAAGCGACTTTAAGCTTCTATAAAGTACTGTATTTAAAGCCATTACTTCCCATTTACAGTTACCATATAAAGTATATACATGTTGGCAATATTATCAAGAACGAGTCGGAGGCAATTATCAAGAGACTGCGCCCACTGCTACAAATGAGACTACGCTTTATAACTCATCTCAATCTTGAGGATATTCACACGGAAAAGACGTTAGACTTCTTTAGAATTTTAATATATATATCCGACAAATTAATGATTTTATTTTCTAGTGCCGATGCCAATGCGAATAGTAATGCGAATACAACAACAAATACAAGCCAAATTTCACAGCAGCAGCAACAACAACAGCAAACTTCGACTGCGTCCAGCTCAACAACTACTACGAGCGTTCCACTGGGCAGCGGCGGCAGTTCGCAGCAGCAAATGTACCTGCAACACATGCAACAACAACAGCAGCAGCAGCAACAACAGCAACAACAACATATGCAAAACATGGGCATGCGACACAACTAGAAACCGTAATCTAATTTAAGTTATACGTACTTGTATTTTATTTATATTTGTATTTGTATCTGTATATGTATGCGTATTTGTATTCGTATTCGTATTTGTATTAATAAACTCAGTCGGGAAATCACGGAAACAATTAGCTGCTCTCAGAACTTGTCTCACTTGGGAGACGAATCAAGTTTCTCAAACTGATCTCCCGTCAGTTAACCTCGTGCGTTTGCCGTGTGCACAATGCATGCTCTCTGTAGAATACTTTCACCTCTAGTAGCTTTTATTTTGGTTTTGGCGGGTGTGAACGGCGAACTGTGCGACAGGGGCACGGGAGAGTGCAAGGAGCTGACGCCAACCGATTGCCCTGTGATCTTCTACAATCAGCATATCATTGACAGAGCCGTTAAGTATTGCGATGAATTCAACGGCATCGTATGCTGCCCCCTGCCGCTAAATGCTCAACGCCAGGCGCCGGTGGAAGAGACACGACCATATGAAACGGGTGAGTGGAATCATGATATGTAATCGGAAATCAATATGAATGGAATCATCAATCTTCCAGAATGCAAATACTTCAATGACATCAGACCCGCCTGCCACACTACGCCTTTCATTGTGGGCGGCACCAAGGCACAGGGTCGTGAGTTTCCCTTCATGGCGTTGCTGGGCTCGACTGAAAGGAACAGAAAGCAGATCAACTGGGATTGTGGTGGCACATTAGTGCATCCGCGATTTGTGATCACCGCAGCACATTGCCTGACAACAATTGAGACAAAGGAGCAGCGCTTGGACCCCAATTTCGATTCACCCAAATATGTTGTGCGTCTGGGCGAATTGGATTACAAAAACGACACAGATGATGCCAGGCCGCAAGACTTCAAGGTCGTTAATTATGTGGTGCATCCGGATTACGATGATGATGACGTGGGCAGCTATAAGAACGACATTGCAGTAATTGAACTAGATCGAAATGCAACTTTGAATGAGTATGTGGCACCCGCCTGTTTGCCCCCCAGCAGCGGCAATGAGAATATACAGTTAACTGCTGCGGGCTGGGGATTTACCAAAGATTCGGGAAAAAAGTCGTCGCATCTGCTGAAAGTAAACCTCGAACGTTTTGGCGACGATCTGTGCAAAGAGCGTTTGGAGCTCGAAATAGATACACGCACTCAGTTCTGTGCGGGATCTACCAATAGCAATGGCGACACCTGCAACGGCGACTCGGGCGGTCCTATTTTCGTGCAACATCCGCGCTACAATTGCCTCAAACTTCTAATTGGCATCACCTCCTATGGCCTGGTCTGTGGCACTAAAGGTTTGCCTAGTGTTTATACGAAGGTGCATCTCTACACCGACTGGATTGAGAGCATTGTTTGGGGCGAGTGATCCTTGATTATAATGATCACACTTTACTTAGTCCAATACAAGTAAGGAAAGCTACAGTCGAGCATTCCCGACACTGAGATACCCTGCGCCCAGCTTTAGAAAAGGTTATAAATACACAAACAATTTTCTATAAGAAACCAAATTGTTGTTACTTTTATGCTGTGGTTACAAATTTGCGGTGGGCGTGACATCTAAAGTTTAAAGTAAACTTAACAGACAATATGCAGAAATATTCATGCTGAATGTAGTGTCACTAGCTTGTATAATAGCTGGGATTGTGATCTAGTGATCCTTAGCAGAAATATTAATAATAATGTTCATGAAGCTTAAATAAAGTACTCAAATCAAAGTGAATTGAAATCGTGGTGCATAATGTGGAGTTACGGTAAATTTTATAAGCAAATTTTACCATTATGCTTATTTTATGGAAAATCGCTAAAGTGGGTTTTAGAATATATATACTACTTTAAATAATACAGTCACAATTTGCAGGTAAACTGTCGCTTTGAGTGCAACAATTTGCAGTGCAAAAGATTGAATGAGAGTCTTCTTCAAGTGGATACTCAATCGTACCTATAAACACGCATCTGTGAAACTAACATTGCTGAAACTTACAACAGACGTCTTTTTTGGATTGACAAATATAAATCATTTGTGCCCTTAATAATATGAATAATGCGATACATATATACTAATTTAATTCTTATTTATTATTATTAGTTATTTGTTAATTTCTGTTTGCATTCTATATAACAGAAAATCATTGTGGATAGGGTCCCGGTCAGCTATCTCGATCATCAGCTATCTTAAATTCTTCCATTTCCCGAGGGTATCTATAGAATAGTAACTACCTGGCTAACAAGTACGGTTGAAGCAATGGAAATACTAATAGATTTTAAAAAAGATTAAAATAGTTTTGTACTATTTTATTGCCATTCATTATCAGACAATATATGAGTTTATTGTTCACAACATAAGCATTTAATAGGCATTTAATACATATTATTTATTTTTTATTTTTCTTTAAATAGCCCCATATTATACATTGCGATAATTAGAACCATAATTGTGTTATTAAAAACTACTTTTTCGCGGTAAAACGTAAAACGAAAACCAAGTACTCAAAACATAGTGAATTGAGAACGCGTCGCGCAATGTTGGATTATGGAAAATTTTACATTCGCATTTTAACAATGCTTATATTACTGGAAATCGCTGACAAGGTAGGTTACAGGAAAAATATATTACTTTTAATAATAAAGTTTGAGTTTGCAGTTAGAGGGTCGATTTGAGTTCACCAATTTGCAGTGCAATTCTTTAAATGACAGCGTTGTAAGAGTAAATACATGTCTTCTGAAATCCTTGAATCGCACCTATAAACACGCGTCTGTAAAAGTTACTCTGGTAAAACCAGTAACAGATATTTTTGTATGTTTAGCCAAGCTCTGTTTGGTCACCAAAACTTAACTCATTTCGTATGTTTCGCCTAGATTCGTTTGGTGTTTTTGAAGCGTTTGAATGGGTTTAAACCGTTTCTATACAACTTTACTACTGATGTCTGCAATATGATTAAATATTCCAAAAATGCCAACAAACTTTCAAAATTCTTTTTTGGATTAATGGGTCCGTTCTCAAATTTAAATCATACATGCCCCTACACGGTAAGTAAGGAATCCATTTAGAATATCTTTTAACTTCTTTATGGTTTGTCTGTTACAGAATAGTATTATTGTGGATAAGGTGCCAATCAGTCATCTCGATCATCAGTTGTCTCAAGTATTGCCCCTTCCGGAAGGGGTCTATCGAATTGCAACTACTTGGATGGTACGGCGACTTGAAGTTATTGATATACTAATTGATTTTAAAAAGGATTAAAACCTTTTCATGATTATTGATATACTAATTGATTTTAAAAAGGATTAAAACCTTTTCATGGCATGGCATTTACTAACACGAAGACAAGTAGCGAAAGCTACAGCCGAGAATGCCCGACAGCAAGATACCCTTCGTTCAATTTTCAAAAACTGGAACAAATACAAAAACAATTAGCAACAAAAAGTTCGTTTACTTCTATTTTACTTTCACTCTCAGACATCATCAAACGGCAACAGAGGAGATGTTATGGTTTGATTTATTTTACTTATAGCAAGAACAAATACTAGTAGGTTGCTAAGATGTTGTAAAATATGTTTTAACATTGCCGCGATTTATGCCATGAACAATCATGCTACAGGATATACAGTAATCTCCTTCTGGAAGAGGCAGAACCTCGGTCAGCTTGTGATTGAGAAAGCTAATAGGAACCTTATTGACGATAACATCATGCTGTGGGAAACGTAACGGATTATATAAAATAAATGAGTGCAGAAAGAGTACTTACACCTAGCGGACAGGTATGATTTACATTGGAGTAGGGTCTTATGAGACCGAAAAAGAATGTGGCCACCTTATTTCCTGGATTCGGGTTCCGCATATACGAACAGAAATCGAAGGTTAAATTATATAGAAAAGGCTTATAGCCATTGAAACGCTTCTGCAAGGCCACATTAATCTAGAGAGATAAATCTGAATTAAAAAAAATTTATTTAAAATGTTCGAGACTTACGAAAATATTCTCTATGGGAACTTGATAAACCTTGAACATAACCGATGCATATTTGTAGGTACGATTCACAGATTTTAGATAACAATACTCAAATTCACCGAAACTGCTGTCCAGTGCGTAGCATTTCATATTTGTGAACTCAAAGCGTGAATATACCTTAAATAATCAGATATTGAAGTATTCGATTATAAAGCCTTTTCCTATTTCACCTACCTGTGTAGTAAGTTTCAAAAAGACGACAAATATAAAAAATCTTTTGAAAGTCTTATTTGATTCCATTGCGCTATGTACTGATTTCTCTGTACCTAAATGAACAATTTTAGGTATAACCAAGTCTGCTGTTGATCAATTATAAATCAATTATTAATTATATAAAGTTCCAATATGGTTTAATTCATTTTTAATGATTATATTAGGGGGTTATCGTAGATCTTGTGACATATTAGAAAAAAATAATAGAAATATTAGATTAGATTAGTATATACCTGTAATTTGACTGAAAACTTTAAATATTAAATTTATTTTCGATCACGCTACAGCGTTGCCACACCTCCCAATGCAGATCACTCTCTGGCTTGCGACTCTCGCCAAGGTGGCAACGCCGCAGCTTAAAGCGCTCTCAATAAGCTGAAAAGCTTCGCTGTTGTTTTCGAGCTCAGCTTGAGCCGCTGCTGCCAGTTTGCCAAAAGTCGTGCTACGGAACAGACGTGTGTGCTGCGCCCACCTCGTACGTGTGCGTTGTTGTTGTTGTATTTCGCTTGCCGACGCGAGTTGTGCAAGGCACGTTCCACTGTAGTTTGCTAACGAGTCGCTGCCGCCTCTGCGCGCCGTTTGCCATAAATCAAGCGAAAAGTATTTAATTAAAAAAGCAAAAAATGCGCCCAATCGAAATGTACATTGAATGCCCATTCGATTTGTATTGATTAACACATCTGCCACTAGCACAAACACACACACACACACAAATTGTCGATCGACTAGTTGCAGTGTGGGTGCCATCTTCTTTGAGTGTGCAACGTTCCGTTGCTTAGATTGTTAGTTGCTGTAGTTGTAACAAGCGCGTTCAAAGTGCCGCAACTGCATTGTTTTGACTTTGATCGTGTGCTTCGTAAAGCTCCCCCGAGCCCCCCCTCGCGCCTCCCGCCATCGGTCTGGCAGCAACGCGCGCGCTGCCCCCTTGCTCCCTTCGGTGTCCACCTGCCGCCTGCCGCCGCTGCTACTTGCAAGCGCGTGCGTGTCGTAACTTTTGATTAGCCGTTTTTTCTGTGTCTTTTGCGCGACTCCAAGACTCAAGACTCAAGACTCGTCTCCAAGTCGCCCCGTCACACCAGGAGGAGGAGCCCCTCACAGTGCACCCTTTGGAACATTGCGCTTTGCCGCTGTTATTCGCTTTTTCGTAACTTATCGCCGCCTACATCGCATATACATTTCACTCGCTGTTGCCGCAACTAAGGTGAGCATCAAAAGGGAATTTACGACGTGCTGCGTAATTGTTCTTTGTCCAAAGGATGTCAAAATCGCAGGTGCTCGAACCTGTACTATATAGAGCTTAGTTGGGTCATGCAGTTGGGGCCTCATCCGTGTGGGCTGTCGCCGTTGTGTGATGAGATCATTTCTAAAATCAAAGAGCCAAATTCTTGGGGGATTGGTGGCAAGCGACGAACATGGAGCAGACAAAAGAATGGCCAAGTAAGACGAAAACAGAAACAGAAACAAAAACCGCAAAAATGCCTCTTGTCTGCTTGTAAATCATTAATCACAAAGGAAACGTTAAGTCAGCAGATATGTTCGGTTCTGACTCAGACAGAAGACGAGACAAGAAGTGAAGACGTCAAGATACTTAAATACTTTCATTAAACAAATGAAGTTTGTTTCTGTTTTGACTGCTGCTCTTCTGTGCGTTGAATTAATTGCGGGTTAAGTTAGCCAACTTCTTGGCTTGGCTGGCAGTCGAGAGGCCTTTGATAGCAGCCGCTAAAAGCTTCGATTGTATCTGGCCTTCCCCTCTTCAGAATCTAATGGCGTAGCTCACTGCCTGCCTGCCTGCCTGCCTGCCTGTCTACCTCCATCATCGAGAAATTGATTTACAAAAGCCCCTACAAATGGCCCAACAAATTGATCAGAAACGTATAGCACATGAAGCGCAAGTCATGCGAGCCAAATACATAAAACGTAACACTTGCGCTGCGCTGCGCCGTGCCGTGCCGAGCTAACGCGACTAAATCGAATGACCTTGAGTGGGTAATAACTCTGCGAAGCAGCTAAACGTCTGGTTAGTCATGGCTGGAATGCAGCCGAACCGCATTGGCAATTCGCTGCTGCTGCTGCTGCTGCCAGCTGCAAAACGGCCAACAAAAACCGGATGGCATCTGTATGCATCTAACGACGGATCTGAATTGTGGCGAACCCACACAGAGGCAATCACAGGCGTGTACAGTGGGTGCAAGAGAATTGTGCCCACTCGCTTTCCCTCATTCTATTCTTAGTCCCCGCCACGCAGCGCAGCGCGTACACAATTATGAATAGACATGCCATTTGATTAACATATTTATACTATATACCACAAAGAATTTCAATAAACGAAATGCCAATAAAAACGGTTATATATATAGCATATCGTATATAGTATATAGTGGTGTATGTGTAGAAAACGAGAGACAACAAAAAGTGAGAATGCCGGGAGCAAAACCAGTCGACAGATTTTTGTCTAATGTGTGTGCGGGCGCCGAATTCGAAATGGCTAAGCAAACTGGTTACACACACACACACACACACACTCACGCAGGCAGTAAGGCAAATACTCAATTAAAGATTTGACGTAGTAAACCTTGATGCGCATCTTGACTCTTTAAGCATTCGCGCATCTTGTCGCGCTGTAATATTTCATTTATTCAATTATGTACACATACATACTACACATACAACTAGATAATACTAGTTACGACAACTTGAATTAACATATCGCATTGCTAGCCCATGTCCGCTTCAAGTTCGTTGCCTAAGTCTTTCGTTTGCAAGTGTAGGGCATCATAGAAATGGGTTAATTAAGCGCACCGTGGAGCGCCTGCAAGCGTAGGAAACACACGCACAGCTGGAGTGGACACAGTTGGCCTTATAGGGCCTGCCAATTTCCGGTCACAGTTGAAACTGAGCCGCAGCAGAAGCTAACCTTGTGCTGCATTTTTAGAGATTAAACTGTAAATTAAATATTTAGCAAGATTCCCGCACACCCCCGAATATTAACACGCAATTGCTGCAGGGTATTTACACAGCTCTGGTTTCTTTTTTTTACTTTTTGGGTCACAATTGATTTCAATGTCAGCGGCGGCGGCGGCGGCAGCAGCTGCATAAATTGTTAGGCAGTTCGTGTAAATTGCCGCACATCAAATGACGCAAGCGTGCAACAATCAATCAATGCGCGCCGCAATTTCTAACGGCGTCGATTATAAACCAAAGCACGGCCCCAATTTGTGAATAGATTTGCGAATGGATTTGCGAGCAGCCGCAAATATTTATGATAGTCACGCAAAATTTCGCTTGAAAATGACACAGATAAATATGCATAAACAAATTATTCAGCGAAATTTTTGCCGCTTCTTCTTTGTTTTTTTTTTTTTGTCTCCCAGTTTTGTCTGATGCGAAAGTTATGTTTTTTCCCCTGCCAACAAAAGGCGCAACATTTCTGCCGTTAATGATTTTTTGATTTCTGTTTTTGTTATACCCTTGCAGAGGGTATATTAATTTTGGCCAGAAGTTTGCAACGCACCTTGGGAGGCATCTCCGACGCTATAAAGTGTATATATTCTTAATCAGCATCGTTAGGGAAGTCGAACTAGCCATGTCCGTCTGTCTGTCCGTCTGTACAGTTATCTTAATGAAACTTGGTATACGTGCTTCTTGCTGCTGCACGCTGTAAATAAGTCGGAATGAGCCGGATCAAACCAATATATCGTATAGCTGCCATAGAACCTATCGATCGAATTTTGATATTATTTTAAATATCGCCATGAAACTTTTGCTATCTTTAACAATCCAAAACTGTTTTATATTAAGAGCAACTGGAAGGGTATGAAACCTTTGGCGTGCAGAAGTTGACTTATTTCCTTGTTTTCTTTTTTCAATTTATTTTTCAGCTTCTTTTTATACGATAAATTTATGTAAAGTGAATAGAAGCGCCAAGTAAAGTGTAAAGGCTGAAACGAGTTTTGGCGCAGGCCATTAATAAATTAACAAGTGTGTGTGGCTACAGGTGGTTAGCAACAGGTGAGCGGCGTAAACATCTTCACCAGCAAAAACAAACTGCAATGGGAGAACGAGAGGGGGGGTGGAGAGGCCCGGCCAACCTAGTAATGATTTAATGTTTATAAATACAATTGACAATGCTCAAATCGATTTGTACTGAGGCGCAGTTCAAATAATGAAAAACAAGTTAGATGAATCGCACAAGTCTCTCAAGCCCCAGCCCCGACGCGCTGCCTTCCACTCGCAATACCAACAAACCACTCAGGCAAAACGGCCATCAGTTCACAATTGTTTGCCATCTTGATGAAATATGATCTTATGCGGCTATAATACGCACACACACACACACACGCACACGCACACAGAGACACAGCTACACTGTCTTTGTAGCTTAGGGATCAAGTTTTATAGACAACAACAATAACAACAACTCTAACTGAATAAGTGCGCAACGCTTAATGCTGTAGTTGAACCCTGACCTCGACTTTGACTATAACTTTATGGCCAGAGCGCGATAGCCTTAGCGCGTCAAGCACAAACACGAACACAAAACTTGTGTAGCTTGTTAGACATGATTCTTGTGAAAGTTGATAGCTGATATATGCATATATATGCTATATATATAAATATGTGTGTGTGTGGCTTTCCATATGCGTCCAACCAAAAACAAACCAAATTTGATAAACAAAACTGAAAAGAACTGCGTGGAAGCACCCAAGGCAGGCAAATGCTTTGGAAATAAGTGAAACATTATATTTAAATAAAACAAAAAATTATAAAATATTTTTGAAAAATACCCGGCAAAAAGAAGGCAACTTTTAGCTAAGCGACTTTGAATTGTAAATTGAAAAGTTCACAGATAAAACTCAACAAACTGTCGCAACTCGGCTGTAATCCGCAGCATTCAAGGTGTTACATATTTTGTAACGCATTGAGTAATGGCCTTTGATAGGGTATCTAGCGCTAGCCAAGCTGTCCAAATACAAAAGACTCAAGACACGAACTTGCTGCACCAGTTCGGCAACTGCGAGTTACACCGTGCCCCTCGACGCGTTAATTTATGCTAATTTCAAATATTAATATGAAGAATTATTTATAGCATATACCTGGACAATTTGTTGTTGTTGAAATTTTCGTTGTGTGTGTGTGTGTGTGTGTGTTTTCATAATGCTCTTTAATGTTTCTCGCACGGTGCATTCCAAGGCAAACGAAATAGAAAACATATTGATGGACGGACGTACAGAAAACACGCAACTTTCACTGCAAAATCAATGAGTAAATAGCGAATGCTTAGCTGATGTGTTTATTTTACTAATTAAATCGATTAACAAGACGCATGGCTAATGCTGTTGTTGTTGCCGGGAGAGCCCAAATGCCAAATGTTGCACACAGTTGCGAGTGGAGGATACGCAACTTGGCCACAACTTGTTAATCAACGCGCCAAGTGGCGCTTTTTATGTCACGACAGCAACATAAACAAAAAAATAAACAAAATTAGAGACAAACTGAGGCAAGAGACGAGCGGACGGACAGACAGACAGACGGACAGCGGGCAAATAGGCTGATAGCAATTATTGTTAGGCAAATTGGCATAAAATGCGCGCTTTATTTCTGTCTCTGTCTGCTACGATTGCGTTGAGCAACTGTGCGCAAATAGAAATCAAATCGCACACGCATAATACTCCGAAAAACTCATCATTGTGGCGCTGACTTTCGCAGCGTTGCGCGGCAGCTCAAGTAGCTGAAACCGTTAATAGCCGCTGGCAAAAATACGCGCACATAACGCATACGCCGTGTCGTCTCTCCTTATGTGTGTGTGTTGACTCTTTCTTTGCTGCGTGAAACGAACTTATCAAACTCGAAGACGACGTCAAAGTCTAATTCGAACTCGAATTCGAATGAAATCACATTCAACGTGCAGTTCATCAATACGGCCTGATTAGAAAGTTTGTGTGCGGCGTGTATCGCGTCGCCTTTTTATTGCCTGCATTTTATTAGATAATAATAACAATAACTCTGAGTGACATATGGCAAGAGCTGCAAGCACCCCCATCGCTCAAGCGAGAGAGAGAGAGAGAGAGAGAGAGAGAGACAGACAATTGCAAATGCCAATTAGCATGGCAGCTGCGCAGAACAATTAACAATTAGCAACGGTTGCCGCTAGACATGCAAATTGCGCTGAAAATAAATGAAGAAAAATATCTAAAAAATGTTATAAAAATAAGGTAAAAACATACGCAACTCCTGTTTTGCAGCAAATTTTCTAAGATTTAATTAATATTTAATATCTTATATCGCACATTTTGAAGTAAATATTTTCCCATGACTTATCAATAACTTTATTCCACTTGAAATACAATTTCCGCACTTGTAGCTCACTTAGCCTAGTTGAGGTTTATCAATCAATCTATCAATCAAACGATCAAAAGTTATTTCCTTAAAAGTTTGCCCCAAACCCAATCACAGTTTAAGCCAACTAAGTGGAACCCGGCCCAGCGGTTATTACACAATTTTCGTAGCTTAGTTCGAAATCAATTTGAAACTCTTTCACTTAAGTTCATTTTTTACTTCTCTCACTTTACCTCTCTCTCTCTCTCTGTCCTTCTCTTGTTTTCTTGCTCTCTCACTCTAATTGGAAACTGGAGCGCGCTGCCAAATTGTTTGCTATTTCCTTTTTTATTTTGGAAGCTGCCTCATTCCACACAATTACAATTACAGTTACAGCAACGAATATAGATTCAGTTGCAGATACAGATACAGCGACAGATACAGATACAGATACAGATTCAGATACTTGCGGGAGCGCAGCGCACTTGTTTCTGTGTGGCATCGCGTGGCGTGAGTATCTATCGTAAAACCATTAATAGTTGACTATTTTGTTTTGGGCCAACAACCGGTTACTGGACACACACACACACACACACACATATGTACGATCGGTACAAATTTGTATACCTTTATTTGGCTGTGTGTGTGTGTGTTTTGTGTTTTATTTTGAAAATCGTATCGTATCTCACTCTCTGGAGCCGAACATGAATGAGCTTTTCGAATATTTCGTAACCAGTTGGACTGCATTTTTCCCAGCTTGAACATGAGTAGCGTGGCCGAAATGTTTATATATCTTGGCCATAATTGATAGCCAGTCAAGTGTTTGCCTCTGCACATGTGTGTGAGTGTGTGTTTCGTTTGCAAATTGCATTTGAATAAATCACTCAAGCCAAAGAATTCTGATTTCGTTTAATTAACATCTTTCACTTGTAGTTAATGTTATGTAACGAAAGAAATTTGAGAGAGAGAAAAGCTGTTTCAGCCCATTGTTATTACTGCTGTTTTTCACTATCTTTAGCTGCATTTCGATTCCAGCTGTGTGCCAAATTGCCAAGCGAAAAGCAAAACAGACGGCAAAAAAACCCGCTGTTGAAACAGCGCAAATGGCTAAATTCGATGCGGGTCGCTTACAATTTCAGTGACGCCCCTCGCTGGGCTGTGTCTGCGGTTCTAACCCACTTGTTGTTCTTGTTATTGTTGTTGTAGTCTGGATCTATGCTCTAAATATTTTTTCAATTAATTTTTGTCTTTGCTTTGACAGCTCTTTGCTTAATTAGCTGCTTTTCTTCAGTTTTTTCTTTTTCGATTGCACTTGGCTTCTTTTCCGCCAGTGTCGCATTAGCGACGCTAACTAACTGCCCATAGGTGTACGCTCTAGACACATGCATGTGGTTCAATGTCAGCCCCGAGACACACACCGTGGTCAGCCTCAGTCACAGTTGTCGCGCTCTCAATGCCGTCGCACACAATTTCTAGAGTAGCCAAACGAGATAGCTAGCTAAAAAGAAGAAAAAAAAAAACAAGCCGAGCCAAATGACTGCTAACAGCTGTTCGGACGTTGCTACCGTTACGGCTTAGAGTCTATAAGTATCTATCTCCCTCCCTTTCTCTCCACCTCTCCCTCTCTCTCTCTCTCTCTCTCTCTCTCTCTGCCTGTGAGCTGTTGTTGCTGCCTGACATTGGACAATGACTTGGTAGATTATTGCCTTGGGTGTCCAGGCATAAACTTTAATTACAATCGCAACTGCTGCGGATGCAAAAAACCGAAACCAAAGCCAAAAAAAAAAGCTAAACAAAACCAGAAGTGGAACGTACAAATGGTCAAGCGACTTCTGCTACTTCTTCTTCTTCTTCTCCTACTTGTGCTTGCTGCGTTCCAATTCTACATTAAATTGCAGACATTTTTGCCAATCATTTGTTTGCTTGCCACGACCAACTAACACCAATTGGCGTTCATTTATCTTGCCCCATGCAATTTGCCTGTCCAAAGCGAGCCGCACTGCGCTGTATCAAAACAATTCGTGGCGCGACATAAAAGACAAAATTAAAAAAAAAAAAAAACGCTAGATGAGCGGGTGAGGCGCGGGGTAGGGGTACAACAAATGCGACGCTTGTGCCACAAATTTCCGACGCCCATTTCGGTCGCCGTTTGTTAGCCAGATTTGTTGAAATTTTCCACGCCCACCCGACAGCTTTTTGGCCATGCCTCCAGGTAGCTGCCACAATTTAGGTTCGGCTTATTTATGACTTTTTATAAGTCAAACAGAAGTCACTATTGTGAACACCCTGTATGTGACAGTGAAGGCTTCATGACTTATGTGGTGCGCGGGAATTTGAGTGAGAAAGATAAGCTCATTGCATTTTTTAGAATTATTGAAGCTAGTATGGAAAACTTGTGGAATTTCTTTAATAAGATGAGTGTAAAAGGGGCTTTAAAAGTGCATTAAAGCTTTAAGATAAGATTTGACTGGTTGGCACTAAAATTAACTTTAAACGCGCTACAAAGCTTTAAGATTACTTTTTCTATAAATTTTTAAGATACAAATTTTTTTTGTATTTATATAGAGTGCTAAAAGAAATTTGAAAGCGCATTAAAGCTTTTAGAGATCTTTTACTTAAAGCTTTTTCTTCTATATTAAGAACGCAAAAATAACTTCAAAATTGCAATAAAGCTTTTATATTACATTTAATGCTTTTTTGTCTACAGAAAGAGCGCTTAAAGAGCTTTGAAAGCGCATTAAAGCTATTATAATTGAATATTAAGCTGATATAAACTGTAGTTAGATTGTAGTCTATGCTTTTCTTTTCCAGATGTAGCAAGTTACTTATAGTACATATGTTAGTTCTGGCGTAGATTAATCGCACTGTGCTCAAAGCGCATTTTTAACATCTAACAAATGGAGCTTCATTATGTTTAATCTATTATCCAATAATAAATGACCGTTTTTTCTATGTTAACAATTATTGCAAAATTCTGAAAGAACATGAAAGCTTTTGAGACAAGATTAAAGGCATTGCGTGTCTGCCGTGAGCTGTAATTAAAGCTGTAAATTACAGAGCTTTCATTACAATGGAACGATCTAATTCTTACAAAACGAGCTTAACTTTAGAGACTCTAAAACAGATTTGATCTATCATGTTTAGCTTTCCTGAAAATTCAAACACCTTAGCAGCATTTCTTTAGCCAACTCTCTCGCTCTCTCTCTCTGTCACTTACAGGGTATGCCAAGTGCACATCAGCTGTGTCGAGTGTCGCGAATAACAAGCTGATTTGCGGACCGTGTTAAGCACGTTATTTACTTTGGCAGCTGTCATTGGCTTTGATTAGTCTGTTAAAAAAACCTTCGATTTCACTTGAGATGCTATGAAGGCGTTGCCGCTGCCACACAGTGTCCCAAAACCGGCGCACAGTGTCCATTGAACTGCGTTTCACACGCAGCTTTGCTTTTGGCCAGTGGGTTTTTTCCTCCCCCCTCCCCCGCTGGCACTCCTCTTGACTGGTGTACACAGCCAAATCTGTTGACGGTTTTTGATGTTCGCGTTGGCTTTATGGCTTCATTACACGCCAGGGAAAAGTCTGTCACCGACAAGCGCCGAAAACCAAAATGAAAAAAATGAAAAAAAAAGAAAAAAATCGAAGAAAATCTTTCAACACATTTTCCTGTCGTCGCGCTGTTATGAAAATCTATTTTAATGCTTTTTGTGGCTGGGAAAATTTCCTGGCATTGTTTTTGTATGTCTGGTGTAGGCAATAAAAAATCTTTTTTTTTTTTTTTTTGGTTTGTTTGTTTCTTGTTGCCTCTTCAGAGCTCAGCAAATTATGCAATTGAACCTTTGACTGGTCGATTTACGACGCTGACGAGTGACTAATAAGCCCATATAGTATTGCCCATATATTTCTAATCTCTCCTTCTCTCTGTCTCCTTCTTTATCATTTCCAGTTACCGCGGGGAAAATTCAACGGAATTGTAAATGTAAATTGCAATGTTTCGGTAATTATTGAAAATGTGTGACGAGTAAGTGCCGAAAGGTGTGTGTGCCCATTGTTGTTGTTGCTGTTGTAGTTGTGATATAACTTCTTTTACCGTACAACAAAACTGAGCGACAGCTTGGCATCCGAGAGAGACTTAACGTTGCGAACAATACGCAACATTTGCAAAATTTACAATCGAAACTTATACAACAACGCGATGAAATCGTCTATCGATAAACAAGGCGTGGTCGCCCTGGTGTTGGCTCTGCTGGCCGCCAGCTGCTTTCTGCAGCTGCAGCTGGGCTGCGAGGCACACGTGGCCCTCACGTATCCACCTGCACGTGGCCTGGACCTGGATTTCTTGGACAACTCGCGCACCAAGGCGCCCTGCGGCATGCCCAAAGGTAGGTACCCTGGCATAGTTGGGTTTTTTTGTTTTTTTTGGGGTGGCCAAAGGTAAAAGTAGGTCTGGGAAAATTCTCTTCGAGCAACTGCAGCAGCCGCTGACCTGCATTCGATGGCTAACAGCAACAACAACTACAACAAGCTGCGTTTGCAGCTTCCATTTCTGGCCAAGCTTAGCCTTCGGCGGCCCAAGGCATTTGCCTGCAATTTGTTGTTGCTGCCTTTGCCATATAGTATCTAAAGTTGTTGCTGTTGTTGTTGTTGCTGTTTCCTCGGACTTGCTCGTGGGAATTATGGCCGGTTTTTTTTTTTTTTTTTGAATGTGGCACTTGCAACCAGCTGGCGCTTAACGAGCCACTTTGCACAGCTCTGGCCGAGCAAATGTGGCAAGCAAATTTTGGCCAGGAATCTCATGTGAGCTCAGCTCAGTCCAGAGCTCTCTGGCTAACCCTAATCCACAGCAAATCCTGCTATCTAACGGGTTAAGCTAACTTCAGAAGGGGATTTTAAATAGCTTTTCAATGGGTTCAGCTGGGAGTGGCATGCGGAGTTTGGCCTTAATTAGTTCAGTAATGGGAGAAAGAGGAAAGGAGAAAGAGAAAAAGATAGAAATGAAATGGGACTAAGTTAGAACTCATTAAGTAAGCCTTATATTACACGGTTGTATATTCAATGTTTCTAAATAGTCAAAACCGAATATGAATGTGTGATAAGTTCTTAAAATAAACAATAGAAATCAAAAAGAATAAACAAGTAGAAAGATTCAATAAGAAATCATTAAGTAAACCTATTATATTTGGTATTTACGTATTAATTTGACTTAAGTCAACACACCCCACAATTCCTTATGCTTTTATAAAAACTGTCTATGCACCTGCTCTATATATTGCGGTCCAAACATGTTCTTATCTCTTTCTATATAAATTTCTAAATGAAAAAATCACAGACACATACTAAATAATCTTAATCAATCTTGTTATCTTTACCGAAGTTAGATACAATAAAATAGAAGACAATTTCAAAAAATTTTTTAAATTTAAAAATTCATTAATGCCATGTGAAGCCTTTATATAGGGCAAATATAATTTATAAATCTACAGATCTATAATTTGTTTAGAATTCTGTAATTCATCATAAAATTCATCATAATATTATTAGAGCCGTTCGTATACCTGCTCTATATATTTCCATCAAAACTTGTTTAGTTCCCTCTCTATATTATTTTCTAATCACTGAGAACAGAGATAAACTAAAACTATATAATTTTGATCAATCTTGTTCTCATCTCTTTCTACTAAGAGTGTAGATAGTTAAGTTCCACGTCTATTTCCTCGTATTGTTTTACTCTTTAGACCGGTAAAAGTATTTCGTACTGTGATCTTTGTTCGGGTTCTCTGTCAGAGTTAAAAGACAATTACGCAGCTTTATTAATACCTAATTAAAAGCAGTAAAAACTGTTTTTAAAATCACTTGTGCTTTTCACTCTGTGGACTCAGCGTTTTTAGCGCGCTATTTTAAATGTTCCAAACCTGTCGAATTGTAGAATGAGAAAACAACAACAACAATTTCGCTTGTGGGGCACGTAGCGTATTATAATCACATTATTCCATTCAGTTCGCATTCGGATCGGTCTTAGTTAGTCATCAAACAATAACTTGCTGTTGTTTACGTTACTGAGCACGCTTTGAGCTTTTCGCAGGCGCAAAAAGTATTGGCCAAGTTGCATTTGGTAATTGGACAATGGGCAACGGGTTGACTGGCTCTGGCTGCGTTGGTTTGGGCCAAGTGTTTTAGCCGCGTTTAAATTGGCCGCGCACGTTCGAAATACATGTGCATACCGAGCACACTCAATACTCATGAGTGCTCTAGTGCAATTCAAACTATTCACTTGGAGTATTCATGCATTTTATGATTTACATTCATCGACTTGCATAACTGAGAGCTGTTGGTTTGCTCAGTATGTTTGCCTTTATGTTTTTCACTTGTATTGTTGCGTCTTACTTAACTCTGATTATTGTTGTAAAACTTTGTGTGTGTGTGTGTGTGTGTGTGTGTGTGTGTGTGTGTGTGTGTCAGTGTGGTAGTTGTTGCTGCAAAGTGTTACCAATTAATTTGCATATGTCGGAGAGGCAGCAGCGCCAGAGCCGCCATTCACTTGTGCGCATATTTTAAATTGGGCCATCAGTCGTTTTATTCAGATGCATAAATACCCCGTTAATAGGTGGGCTACGAAGGGTAGTTGTGGCTCTTGAAACATTTTGCAGTCAAAGCAATAAACAAAGAGTTTACAGCAATGTTTAGTAAAACTCTTTTAAAATGTTTTGTAAACTTTCACACTTTGGTTTTGTATAGGGTATCAAATAGTCGCCCATTTTGGGTCACCTTCATTATTAACAGTTTATCTTACAACTTCAAATACTTTCAAAAAAGTTTGCCCACTTGTTTTTGAAGTTTTTTGACATTTGATGTGGTTTCATCTCCACACATGCGATATACATCTGTCTGTCCGTTTGTCTGTTTGTCCGTCTGTCTGTCTGTCTGTCTGTCTGTTTATGCACCCCTGGTACGTGAAGTATGTCTAATAATATGAATCGAACTACCTGCAGGCAACTGGCTGCGATTTCGCTCACCTTGGCTGACACGTGTATCGCATCAAAATGCCAAATCAATTTAACGATCGCTCATCAAGTGCGCAAACTGTACGACATACATATTACAGTGTGTGTGCGATGTATGTGCGATGTATGTGCATATAATGCTTTTATAACGCTCGTAAATTATACGCGGCAGCGACATTTTTTTATAATTTTTTTGTGGAATTTTATTTCGATTATTTTAATTATCATATGCGAGCGTGTATGCATTGCGTATACGCAACGTACGCCGCCTTGGGCCCCTGCCCGTCTGTCCGTGTGTCTGTCTGCACTGTCTGCCTACCGGTTGCACGTTTAACCCATTTCGGGGCATGACAACTTTTGCCTTCGTTTGCGGCTTTTCTTTGCTTTGGCTTTGCGCGTTTTTTGCGCAAGGCGCCGCTTGGCTGGTCGAATGCGATGCCAACTTGTATTGGCCGCGGCCGGTTGCAGGTTGCCAACGTTGCCATCGTTGTTGCCGATGATGTATGCTGCCAATAACAACAACCGCGCTGCAATGTGCTGCAAGTGAAAAACTTTCACTTATGGCTGTTGCGCCACACACAAAAACACACACACACACACACACAGAGACACATCTAGCGAGAGGGAGATGCTGCAACGTTGTGGCACGTTAACAACTGTATCAACAGCTGTGGCAGCTTCTTCCAGTGACCGCATTCACGCTGCACTTGCTCATAACGTAGTCGAAGTGTTTCCAAGTTTGCTGCCCTTTCTAACTTGCAACTGGGGCACAGGCGATGACTCTGACGCCGTCACTGCCTGCCCCATTGACCCCTTGCTGCTGCTTGTTTGCGTTTGTAACTCAATTTGTTAACACCTACCCACTCCCCATCCCCTTCCACCACCCTGCTCTTGTTTGTTTTGATTTGTCGCCTTTTAGCCTTTTTCCCGCCAACTGTCGACACCGTAATTGTCTTTCCGAATGGAGGTCAAGTTGTGGTCTACTCCGGCTCGGTTGTGTCACACTTTGCCTAGGCTTAGCTTGGACTATCTCCATCGACGATCTGAACAAGCTGACAAATGTTTACGGTATACGGCATCAAGATTTAACGACCTCATTTCGTTGATGAGATTGTGTCGAAAATGCACTACGACGTTTTCGAGCTATTACCAAATCTCATTACTTTAATTATTCGAAACTTTGAAATTACAAAAAAAAAACAATCTTTGAAATATTAGTACAAAAATTTGAAAAATTTCAAAATAAATACAAAAACAATTAGGAAGCAATTAAAAAATAATTTAAAAACAATTAAAAATTTGGATAAAGTGTTAAGGAAAGAATGAAAAGAGTTTTCGGATCTTTAGATTTAGGAACTTTTAAAAAGTTTAACATATACTAAAAGATACTACTTTCAGCCAGTGTCATTAGCATTGTAGGCCGCCAACTATGCCGTAAACTTATATAAAATATATGTATACACAAAGTGATAGCTTCACGTATAACAACAATCTGAAAATTTATCATCTCAATTTTTGAATATTTCTCAAGTGCCATTTATCAACATCTGAAGCGACTTGGATAGCTTTTGCCTTTGTTTTCCTTAGTTGCTGTTGTTGTTGTCTTTCGTTAACCTGCGACACATACATTCATACACTGTATGGTGTGCATACATGTGCTCATATTTCAATTTCAATGGCCATTCATTTGCCGCTAAAATGTCGCAGTTGGATTATCATACAGAGATCGCGACAGCGTTCACTTGCACTAGACCCATAAAAAACGCCACAGAATATCAATGAGAGCGCGTACTACAAATGCCATTTCAAATGGCAAAAGTGTGACGAACATGTGTGTTGCGTATACTAGGGGCACTACACTGAGAGAAAAAGCTATGGCAATATGACTAGCAAAATTAGCGAGGCTTTTTCTAAGCTGTGTAAACAAAACATCTTTAACTGCTAAGTGAGCTTTATTCATTACAAAAAGCCTAAACATACAATTATTTTATTTGAGTTAGAGCTTTCACTTAAACCTAGTCAAAACGCATAATTTTGATTGGGATTAAGCAAAGCTGTGATTCGTCATATTTCGCATTTAATAAAATACAAAAAAAACCTTTTATTAATGTTAGCTCCAAAAACTGCTAGTTCAAAGCATCAACTGCTAAATTTTCCAAATGAAAACTATATATAACAAGTAAGAAAGCTACAGTCGAGTGTGCTCGACTGTAATATACCCGCTACCCAACTGCTCGTACATCATTTATTTGCGGAACAAAAAAAACGGCTACAATCATATTGTGACCGTAAAAGGCTATGTACTTACAATATTTATGCAAAGTCAAAATCTAAAATAAAAAAAAAAAATATTTTTGCACACATTTAATTTTTGATGCGGGCGGGACTCGAACCCGTAAATGCATAATAGTACTGTTCGTTTTGCAGTCCACAACTTAACCCATTTCACCACCATACACGCACACACTATTCGGCACAATGATGCAAGCAGCGCGCTCAGCTATGGAAAACGCTATGGAAGCTGCATAACTTCTGTGTTTATTATCCGATTGTTACCAAATTTCAGAGATCATCTAGCTAGCTATAGTTATCATGTAAACCGAATATGAACAATATGGCATCAAAATTACGCTTGTAATCAATTTTTTTCGATTTACAGGGGCGGAAGGGGGCGTGGCCAAAATCCAAAATAAACTTGGTCAGCGTGCAATAAAAACACATTTTGCCACCAAATTTGGTAGTCCTAGCTCTTATAATAGCTGAGATCTAGATTTTCACACGGACAGACAGACGGACAGACGGACATGGCTATATCGACTCGGCTGTTGATCCTGAGCCAGAATATATATACTTTATGGGGTCGGAGGTGTCTCCCTCTGCCTGTTACATACATTTTCGGTTTGAACAAAGTTATAATACCCTTCTACTCTATGAGTAGCGGGTATAAAAATCATTAACTTGAGCTTAAGCTTTCACAAAGCCTAAGCACATGTTTTTAATATTATAATATTAAAGAAGCTGTTAAAGCTTACAAACATTTAAAGCTTTTGGGTAAGCTTTATCTTTAAGTCCAAACTGCTCGAACTGTATTTATCACATTTACTTTTTGAAATGAATTTAAAGCATTTATTTAAATAAGATTTGTTATATTGTAACTTTAATAATAATATTGAGTTTTCAGTGTCTTTAGAAAAGCTCCTTTAATTTGCATGCTTGCACAGAGTACACACACATATTTCGCTCAGTGCAGCTGCCACAAGCGATACATATCGAGTAGCATGCCATAAATACCAACCGCAATGTCACCCTCCTCCCCTCCCCACCCCACGGCCACAGCGAGTCGTCTAACTGGCTAAGACAACGTCACGAGCAATTAACTAAAGCGAAAACTCCTTGACCACAAACAGGCCATAAGATACCAGATACCAATTGCAGTTGCAGTTGCAGTTGCAGCGGCTGTCGTTGTTGCTGTTGTGGCTACTGTGTTGCAAATGCAAAGCGACTGCCAAAAGGCACTTGTTCGGTTCAGTTTGTAATTTGCTGCCAATGAAACGATGGTGGAAATATTATTGCCAGCCCAGGCCTACCAGGGTTGCCACACACCCGACACAAAAGCAAATGAAGTCTCCACTCGGTGTCCACTCGGTGCAGCAAACACAGGTCAGTGCGCAAATTTATGGCACGACGCTCAAGTTTATTTGTCAACCTTTGCACGTGTATGCGAGTGAGCTAGTGTGTGTGTGTGTGTGTGTGTGTGCTGCAGTGTGTGTGTATGTGTTGCGGAAGTCTTGGCAACGACACGCCATATTTGGCTGTCATACCCCACCAAGCCGTCAAACCCTCAAGTACCCCAGCAGCAACGGGCTGCGATGATCATGCAAGCGGTACTGCAATTAGAATGCATGCAAGCACACACATTCTTCGCTCACTCTGTACTCTGCATTCTCCGTTCTTCACAACAACGACAACAACAACAAGCAGAACAAATTGGCCCCAGGGCTTGCTGGTTCGTTGGTTTAGGCATAGCATTAAGAAAATGATGCAAGACCCGGCGACGCATCCATCGCTCGCATCGAGTGCCCCGGCTATTATAGGTATATAGATTCTTCTCCTTCTCCTTCGGGGCCGTCTTCTCGTTCTGCTTCTTCTGCTGTGAAAGTCTGCCGCAGCAAAGGCAGCGTCCATGTCTAACCAAACATTGCAAACAAAGCTGCCAAGTGGAATAACTAGCAAGGAAAATCACTATGATTATGTTAATGGGCGCAAGGCGCAATTGATAAGTTACGTTTAATACATAATAAATAGCCCCGTTTCAATTGGAAGCATTTTTATGGAGTGTCAGAGGAGTGAAAGAGGCGTATGAAATGCATTTGTAATCCTGCAGTTTCATGGTCTGTCAGAAGTTGGAAACACTTAAAGCTTTCTAGTATATTTTTTGAATCAGGTTAAGTGAAATTATTCATTTTTTAATTGAGACTTTAAATTGAGATTTTCATCTGAAGAAGACAGTGTCAGAAGAATGGGAGCAAAGTATAAATTGCATTGGTTATCTTGCAGTTGTATGACATGTAAGAAGTTAGAAAATATTTATGTAATTAGGTTAGATTGAAGCGTTTCTGAAATAAAGGCTACCATTGAGTCAACGAAGGGGCCCAGTTACTAATAATATAAAGCAGTTTTGGATTGCTAAAGAAGGCATAAGTTTTATTGGGATATCTTAATATATCGATATATTGGTTCGATATTAATGAAATTTTCACAGCCTTTTAAAGACACATTTTGACATTGATAAGGAATCTTTCACTGCAATCTCTTGAAGAATAACAAAAATTAGCCGATAGTTCCTATGACAGCTATACGATGTTTTGGTCCGTTCCGGCTCATTCCGACATATGTACAGCGTGCAGTAATAAGAAACATATATACCAAGTTTCAATAAGATAGCTCTAAAACTGAGAGACTAGATTCCTTCGCAACATACAGACGGACAGACAGACGGACAAGGTTAGTTTGACTCCCCTATTGATGCTAATTACGAATAGATACACTTCATAGGGTCGAAGATGCTTCTGCTCAAAATTAATATACCTTATGCAAGGGTATAAAAAATTATAATAATATGTATATACCCTATTAAAACTCACATTCCGTCAACAAACCCCAGAAACGAGAAAAACTGTTAATTGAAAATTAATGTTTGCAAATTAATGATTTATTTATTTGCACAACTTAGTTTTCGCTGATTCACATAATTCGTGGCTATAGCGTCTTTATTTCACCGAAGACCATAATCATCATTATCATCATTAGTTCATTTAGGGGAGAAATCAATCAAATGTTCATTAAATACCTTTCTTCGAGCCAATTAATTGCATTTCAAGCAAATTAGTTGAGTTTTTGTACGGCATAAGCCGAAAAATATCGGAAAACATATTTTAATAAGAAAGAGACCTGATCTTGAGCCCCTCATATCATCATCATCGTCATCATTATTATTATCAATTTTGGGCAACGCAGCAGGTTCAACTTTCGAATTGAGAGAGGCTGCCGCGGCGAGTTCAAGCGCAACATACATATTCGATATTCATGCAACAACGTTGCAACCCCCAAAAAAATCAAAGGTGAACAACTTTCGCGCTCGTGAGAAATATGACAGAGCGCCGCGCCGAAAGCAAAATATGAAAACAAATCAAGCAGGCATGAGCGAGACAGAGCATACGCCATAAAGAGAGAGGCAGCTAGAGAGCGGGCCAACACCTGCCAATATAATTTCTTTTTTTTTTTTTTTTTTTGGTGCATGCCACCGCGGTCGACTCCCAAATTCGCGAGCTCCCAGTTTAACCAGCAACTGGTTACGCCCCACAAATCGTGCCGTTGTTGTTGTTGTTGTTGTAGTTGTCTCGATTTATTAACGGGCACAATTGATTTATCGTCTGTGCTATCAGCGTGTTTCTTTCCCTCCCTCTTACTCTCTGCGTATTTTTTATGTATTTTTAACCTATTTTCCCGTCTTTGAATTCCCTCTGGTCTTCTGTTTCGGCTTTTTTTCTGCATTGTTGTTGTTGTTGTTGTTGTTGCTTGTCAAAAAAGACTTTGTCGTAGCATGTGAAACTGTATGTTCCACTTATGTACAGGTGCATACAGAAACCATGGCGAACTCATCCATTGATTTTGGAACAATTATTCAACGATTCTGCGGAAAATCCACTTTAATTACGCTATTGAAATCAAAAGTCGCATTTAGCCTGACCTACAAATGCAGCAGCAGTTGCAGCATCTATAGATAGTCATCAGTATACCCTACACACAACGAAACTGGTTGCTACAGTCAATAAACAATAGTCTAGGTTTAGAGGTGGCTAGAGCTAGAGTTAGTAAACTTGACAGACAGTTCACCGAATACCTTATGCAGCATTCTAATTCATTACAGAGTATCTACAGGCTGAGTTGTTTTTGCGTGACATTCGTTTTTCTCGCCTGCATCGGCAAAGACAAAGTCTACGGCGACGTCGAGGTCTGTCCATATTGGGCAGATTGTGCAAAGAGTGTGGCAATTTAATGCATTCAAGTGGTTGTCAGTGAGTACTCACTAGCCAGTGCTGCGAGTACTAAGTACTCACTCAGTACTCATCCCGCATTCATACACAATATTTATCTATCTATTGAGGATGGCTTAACTGCGCTGCACAATCTCGTGCTGCGGCAATCATAATTTCTTTACGCGACTTCCTTATTTGTCGCGAGGTTAGTCAGGGTAAGGGAGAGGGAGTACGGGCTGGGGAAGGGTGAATGGTAGCAGAACTGGAAAGTGAGACTGCTGCTCTCCCGCTTTCGCTTTCGTCGACTGCAGCCATCGTTTAATGGCTTCAATTAGCGACTCGATTCGCAGGTATTGCCTGACAACGATGTGCGATCTGCGCTTGGTCATTGATTGGCCAGAAACAGCAGCTCCGCTCTCCTCCCACCCTCCGCTCCTGCCCCTGCTGACGTTAGATGCCGCAGCCAAGTGAGTTGCAATTTTTCACAGCTGCAGCCGCGAGGTTACCGCATACGGCTTATGTAATATTTGTCTGGGCCGTGGCAAGTAAAAAAAAAACTTAACTTCGCATTGCGAAGATGTGTGTGGCGCTTGGCCCACCCGAGATTGCAGACATGGCTTACTTCCTGTGCTTGGGCACGGGCTCTACCTGCAACTGCGCCTATGCAATTTGGTATTTGGTACGCAGGTGCACGGCGACTTATGACTGCACATGGCTGCATCGCTACGCATTGCAGAACCAAGCGAGGCTGGCAAACCAGTTCTGCTTCAATGCTGACCAAACATTTAATTAAGCGTTACATATTTCTCTGTCCAGGCCAATTGAGTCAGCCATGTTATGTTAGCTAGTTTTCTCTCTCCGTCTCTCTCTCTCTCTCTGTCTCTTGCTCTTGCTCTCCTTCTCTCTATCAACATATTTGTGCATTGTGGCGCATACTTTGCTCAAGGATTATTCGATGTTAATGAGCTCATGTGGTATACTATAAGATCTATGTTATTTTTAGAAAATATGCAGCTATTTTTCCACATTTTTTTCTTGTCTAGCCACTTTTCTAATATGTGGAAAATTTTTAAGCCGTTAAGAAGCTTGTTTAGCTGCAAGTTTAGGTTCCCCCCAGTAAATTTGATTATTTTCTGAAATATATAGGAACTATTTCGGGCAACACTTTCGAAACGAGTTTCTAATATCAAATACCAATAAATATTAAATATAATTATGAGAAAATTACAAAAATCGCTTTGCATTCGACTTTAATCTCCAGTCTGAATCCATTAGCTGCTCTTATAGAACATCATGTTGGGTATTGATACGATTTCTATTTTAAATCAAGTGTGGCAGATCTTTAATTAATGCAACATCTGAAATTAATTGTTATCTCTTTCTTTCTCTGTCTCTTTAATCTCTATTTCAGGTTCCATTCGCACCTCTCTGCTGTCGGGCACCGCTTTGAATGTTACCTGGCATTTGGCCTATCCGCACAAGGTAAGTGACGACGACTCTTGCTAGATCTTTGGGGCAATTAAGCTGAGAGAAATCAAGATACCTGGAGTGGAGTCAAGTCAAGTCGTGTCGCATCGCGTCTGACAATGCACAGTGGTAGGAAAACCACGTTCTTATCTCTGCGAGGCATAATTAGCCAGACATGTGCATCATTCTGGGCAGCATAAATGATGTAATGATTGCCACACATGCGACGCGACGCAAGCACTTGAATCTAGATAAATTATCCATCTAGCAAATATGCTATATACTACATACTAGGCACATCGGTTCACCCGATTCAAAGTCAAGCATTGCGTTAGAAGTTCCCATAATTGAAACCGCCAATGGGAATAGCCTTTGTGATGCGAAATCAAGTCACAAGTTCTCAGTCATTGTGTTTGCGCCACATATGTTATACTATATGTAATAATTAATATATGAATAGCGAAAACGGGAGTACGCCTTAGCCTAGGACCTAAGTATTGGTTTCAGTGCACAATTAAATAGTTCACATCATGCTTCATTTTTCTAGGGCGGCTTCCGCTTGCAGTTGCTAGATGCACTCGATAGGCCCGTGCTGGATCTGACACCTCATGTCAACAACTCCGAGTTTGTGCGCACCGATGTGACGTAAGTATAGATAGATATACTCTAATTAAGTTCCAGCAACGCCCGGACCACGTGAAAATAGAGTATATTTTCTTTAGGTTTAATTACTTTAGTCGGAAACTGTCTATGCCAGTTTCAACAGGGTTTATCGGCTTACAAAAAACATAATGTTTTATTATCCGATCATTCGTAGAGTTGAAATTAGTTTTAAATCCCTTCCTTACTGCTTTTCGCAGCGCCCAATCGTATCCCGTTAACCTACCCAAGGACTTCGAGTGCTTTAACTGCACACTGCGTCTGCTTCGACAGGCCGATGAATGGTCGGGAACATATCGTTTCTGGTCGTGCGCCGATGTGGACATCAGGCAGCGCAAGGACTTCCGAGAGAACTGCTCGGGCAAGGGTAAAAACTTTGCTTCGCGATGCAAGTGCGAGAAGAACTACTACGGACCGCAGTGTCAGTACCATGACGAGTGCACCAGCAATGCCGACTGTGGCGTGCAGGGCAAGTGCATCGATCTGGATGGCACCTCGTTGCCACGTCGCCAGTGCTACTGCAACTTTGGCTGGCATGGAATCGGCTGCAACAAGCGATCGCCGTATAAGTCCACCAGCCTGGATCTGTCGGGTTATGCAAAGAAGGAACTGTCAGCGGACTATCACATGTACTGGCGATTGCTGGAGGAGCAGAAGGAAATCGAGGTGGTGCTCAAGGTCAACGGTACCTCGTGGGTCGGCTTGGGTTGGCGTCCGCGTGGCTTGACCCCGGAATGTAAGAACTTCCCCTTGCTACGCGACATTGGAGATCTAACCACAACGCTGGAAAGTTTGGGAACAGAGCCGGAACCAAAAAGTGAACCGGAACCCAAGAGTGAGCCGGAGCCGAAGAGCGAACCAGAGCCCAAAAGCGAACCAGAGCCCAAGAGCCAACCAGAGCCCAAGAGCGAACCAGAGCCCAAGAGTGAGCCGGAGCCTAAGAGCGAACCAGAGCCCAAGAGCGAACCAGAGCCCAAGAGCGAGCCAGAACCTAAGAGCGAACCAGAACCTAAGAGCGAACCAGTAGCTAAGAGTGAACCGGAGCCCAAGAGTGAACCAGAACCCAAGAGCGAGCCCGAACCAACTGCGGAACCGAGCGCCAAAACGAAGCGTGTCGCCAAGCACAATGATAACTTTGACAATATCGAAGGCGTCACCTCCGTGGCCACCAGTGTCTCCTACAGCACCAAATCAGGACGCAGTCGCCGGCAAGCAACAGGTAAGCGAGTCAAGGAACTGCATCATGTTCCGCACTTCTGCAACAAGTTTGTTTTATAGTTGCATTTAGTTTAGTTGAGCTAGTTAGAGCTAATACGAGTAGTGGCTAAATACACAAAACAGATCCTGCAGATCCTCTCTAGCAATGCATACTAGAAACTTACTGCTATCCTCGTTGTGCTTCTACTACGCCCCTTTCTTAGTCCCGCACCTAACACTAAGCACACAACTCTATTTTATTCACCAAAATTCAATAACAACAGAGCCCAATAGCACAGCGGAGCCAAAGAGCGAACCGGAGCCGACCAGCGAACCGGCGGCTACTACGGAAGCGGGCTCAAGCGTCCCGGAACCGAAAAGTGAACCGGAACCAAAGAGCGAACCAGAACCAAAAAGTGAGCCAGAACCGAAGAGCGAACCAGAGCCTAAGAGTGAACCGGAACCCAAGAGCGAACCAGAACCTAAAAGCGAACCAGAGCCCAAGAGTGAACCAGAACCCAAGAGTGAACCAGAACCAAAAAGTGAGCCAGAGCCCAAGAGTGAACCGGAGCCAAAGAGCGAACCAGAACCCAAGAGTGAACCGGAACCCAAAAGTGAACCGGAACCTAAGAGCGAACCAGAGCCAAAGAGTGAACCAGAGCCCAAGAGCGCACCAGAACCTAAAAGCGAGCCAGAACCCAAGAGCGAACCGGAACCTAAAAGCGAACCGGAACCCAAGAGTGAACCGGAACCCAAGAGCGAACCGGAACCCAAGAGTGAACCTGCTCCCAAAAAGTCCGCAAATCTTGAGTCTGCAGGTAAACCAAGTAAATAGGTAACGGTCTAGCATCTTGCAATCCCGCTCTTCATTATAAACTAACCCTGGTGAAACAGAGAATCCACACTGCCTCCACACATAACCAACATTGCACCTAACACAGTTAAGATCTTCGCTAATCTTCCCTGTATTCCAGCAGAGCCCAAGTACAAACTCAACCCGTACACACCACGCCACGACTTCAACCCCATGGACTGCACGGATATTGTCATTGGCACGGCACGTGGCATGGCCAGCCGAGTGGGAGATTACTATACCCGGGATCGTTCCACGCCACGCACAGATGACTTCTACGGTGGCAAGTCCGATCTTGCATTGGGCACTGGCTTCGAAGAAAACGGTGTGACCACCATTATATTCCGTAAGAAACTGGTAGCCGACGAACCCACCGATCACACCTTGGACGATGCTCTTACCCATGTGATCTGGGCCAAGGGACAGGAACCCTCGGACTATGTACATGTACCAGCTTCAGGTTTAGAGACGGAGGCATCTACGATCAAGGACTTCTATCAGCCCGATGAGCTCAAGTACCATGGACACAAGATGCAACGTGGAGTTACCCAGATCAATTTCTTTGGTAAGTCAGCTACACAACGCAACCCATGTCCCATGAGCCTATATACTGACCCAATACCCCACAGAGAAGGATAAGTCTTCTGCCAGCAGCACAGATCGCAGTGACCTGACCACAAATGTGCTGGACAACGACTGCTATGGACACTGGAAATACCCGTCGAACTGCTCGCCCCAGGAACACACATGCGAATACTATGCTAGCTGGGAGACTGCTGGACGTGGCGACGAGATGCGCTGGCACATTGAGACAACGAATACGCAGACATGGACTGGCATCGGCTTCAGTGATGATCAGCGCATGTCACAGACAGATGCTATAATCGGCTGGGTGGATAGTCGCAGTGGACGTCCATTCTTGATGGACACTTGGGTGCTTGGGTATGCTCCACCAAAGCTTGACGATCGACAGGACATTTACAATGCGTCTGGTCGCATCGAGAAGGGTGTAACTATACTGGAGTTTAATCGCAAACGTGTTAGCAATGATGAGCAGGACTTGTCCTTCACGGACGATCATTGTCTGTATCTGTTCTTCCCCGTGCTTGGCGGCGCCTTCAATGTAGTCAACAAGAAGATACGTAAGCACGAGCAGGTTCCTCCAATTTCCCCGCAGCGTGTGTGCATCAAGTCTTGCGGCAAAGGTTGGTCATGCACTTTAACCTCACTGGAAATAAAATACAATTTGTGATTTCCACAGAGCTCGAGGCCGTTTTACAAGCCACTAGCACTCCTGCACCCAGTCGTCTGGTCTACGCCGTTGGTGTTAAGCTTATGAACTTGGCTGAATCCTTTGAGGCACCCAAACCCGGCACCGTAGACTTTAACAATCTGGCGGCAACCATCTCGGACTCCTTCAATGGCATCCTTTCTCCCATTGCCGGTTATTACAAGACCGAAATCGTGGGCTTTGAAAAGTACGTAGAAATGATTTAACTAAACCATTGAACTGTCCTCACCCCTTACCCCTATTTAAATGAAATCTTTCTTTTTAGGGATGGTAGCTCAATGGTAGCCAAAGTACAGGCTCTGTTCGATAAGGGAGATGTGGAAAAACTTCATTCGCTGGAAACAAACAACATCGAGAAAGACAGTGAGGCAGCTATACAAAAAAATGCGGAAGTGATAAAGGCAGCACTAATCGATCAATTGGCCACCGGCAAGGTAGGATCCCTCACAGTGGATCCACAATACTTGGACTTTGAAGCACTGGAATGTAAGTGACATATCCTCTGTAGAAAGAACACTTTTACGATTTTTTTTTTTTTTTGCCAACAGATAAAAGTGCTACGGATAAGAGCGCCAAGGAGACTTTGCTCTCTTTCTTCGATCTATCCGAAACTCGTTTGTACATTGTGCTAGGTCTGATCGCAGCGCTAGTACTTATTGCATTGATCCAAGCGTGTTGTACTATAATGAAGACTTCCCGCAAGAACAAGAATACCAAGGTAAGTTCATAGTCTAATCCATTCGTAGCGAATTTCCAAATAGTTTCCAATCTCCAGCATTAACTTTTAACTACTCCTCTGTATTAGACCTAAGATCTTGGCGCACATAATGTTGTTGTTAAAGCGTTGACACGATTCTGACACAATTAATAATTTTTTGTTCAATTTGATAATGTTATTTAAAGCTCGTTTACGTAATACCCGACGAATGGCGCATATATCAACAGCGACAGCACCAACGATACTATCAGCCCTCTAGCGATCTATAAGACACGAAATAAATCCAAAGTCTACCAACCCACCATACAATCAAAAATATATATACCCTACAAATCTATCACTGCCCGAACAACCGATTAAAAGCTACAACTGCCCAAAAAATAATAGTTAGTTAAAAGTAAAAGAAAGAGAATCGTAAGAACAGCGCGGATGTCTTTGATCATGTACTATATACGCTATGTGTTGCGTCGCGTTTATCAAAATTATAGATCAAAACGATTTCATTGGTAATTGAAATTCCTATTTGTTGTTTGTTTGTTTGTTGTTTATTGATTAACAAAGTTAATGTGCTAACCTCTGCCTAAACCATATAATACTGATAAATCCAAGGGTTTTTGTCACTTTTCTCTCTTCCTATCACAATCTCTCTGTCTATCATACTTTTAACTGAATGAATGCTCTGTGTGCTAATATGGTAAAACATCTTTTTAACAACTCTATAGTTTCTTTCAACATTATCGTATTTTCATTTATGTTTGTAGCCAGACCAGTTAGCATTTGATCTAGGCTATGTGTTTCTCATACTAAAATTATTGGATTTCTGCTCTGAAAGCTTCTATCTACCACAAATTAGACTATCTACACAATGTCTAGAGATAAGTTGGTTTAGTTCGTAAGCATCTTAAGAACATGCCAACTATCTAATAGGTTATTAATTTAATTTTCTATTTATCCTAAACTTAACTTTAATTAACTGTAGTTCATGCTGTTTCACAATACACATAACCTCAATACTATTTTCCATTTCATTGGCATATCTTTGCTTCAACCCTCTCACAAATTGGGCATAAACGCAAACGCACAAGGCACATTCCACAAAAAATAAGCAATTATAGTACATAGTCATTGAACGATTGAGCGACAGACTAGTGTAGTAGTGTATCTTATTGTACTTAAAGCTCGTACCAAATGCTGACTGATCTGAAAACCCTGTATGTGCACCATGTAAAAAGTGTTATTGATCGATTTTGATTTTAATTCTTCATTCCCTTCTCTGCTCTTGCTTGCAGGAGAAACTCATACAGAACTCACCGTGGAAGGAGTTCGCCTCGAACACGAACTACGCATTCGATCCATATGGCGAGACAGAGGAGAAGCACATGACCACCAGCACAACGACCAAGGAAAAGTCCAGGAATCGCTCGACCGCCAGCAGCCAACAGACCACGCTGCCCATGTCCCACTCGCCCACGAGCAAGTCGCAGATGTACTATGAGAGCAGTAATGGGCATGGAAATGGAACTGGACACGGACAGAGAGGACAAAGCAGCAATGGCAATGGCAACACTGCTCGCTCCAATGGAAACCGCCCCATGACGCAAGAGAGCAGCGTGAGTGCCACATCGGGTGCTTACTCGAGAGGCAGTTACGCCGAGCGTGCCTACTCGCTGCCGCGCCAGAATCAGCATTATCAGCAGAGCTCAGCAAATATGCAGCCCTCGGGCTACTACACGCACGACCGTCGTGCTGCGAGACAGGAGCGCGAGCGAGAGCGTGAGCGCGGCGAGGAGCGACGTCACCGGCACGAACGCGAAGCGAGCTACGATCGGTCGCGCGATGATCCTCGCTTGAATGGCGGCGCCGATACGCCGGACTTTTATTTCATGCCCTCGCAGCGTAAATATTCCGGCGAAGTTGTTCGCGTTTATGTGGACTACAACAAGGATCCAAAGCACTAGACTTACCAGAAAAGGATCTAGCGATATTTCGATCCACATTATACACATTGAGAGTGCATACACAAATTCGCTTAACAGAGTATTTAATGTCTTGTTTTAAGCTCTCTCCATTTTCTTAGCTCTTTGCTCTCTCGTCGCTCTTCGACATTTCCCTCCTGCTATCCGGCCGTCTGCTGCTTCTCATTTCGATTGCCATAACAGCAGCTTCACTGCATGCGTTTTATTAAACTTTCGCAGACACACAGAATGAATGTTATCGATGATAAAGTTCAGGAAATTTTTTTAACTAAATCCACAATTTAGTAAATTGTAAATATTTTGCATAGATTTATATAGTATGGTCTGAACAAGTATTGATTCAGGACTTTTGCAATGTTTTCTCTTTAATGTGCAAAAAAATATAGTCACTGTATTTAATCAAATTAAATATATATATATATGTTAATATCTAAAGTTAAAAAATAATGTTGCGCGCATAATACGATAAAATACTCGTACAAAATGTTTAATTTTACCATGCATAACATGAAATCTATATTAATAAAGTTAGACACGTAATATACCATATAATTGTGTTTTATTTGGGAGCAATAAGAACAATTTAAATCTTTCATGCTGTTCATGGATGTTCCACGGAAAATGGATAACTGTTTTTAAATGAATAGCTTGAACATAACGCTCGCCCGAATATTATCGAAGGTCATTTTAAAATGTATCGATAATTATATGCCATTCACATTGACAACGTGCGATATTTATTATAAAAATTCTGTGACTCGTGACTTAAGTACAATAGTAACTATCGTTCGTACCTACCCATCTCTAATTGGATTTCAGTAATTTTCTTTTCGAGGGCGAACGGGAGAGTAATACGTAAATATGTCGTTCGTTTTGAACAATGCGATTCGTCGCCAGATTGGCACAACTGCCATCAGAAATATGTCCGGCACAGCTGCTGTCGCTGGAGAACACTCTGGTAAGTGTGCGCAGAACGAATTATCTAGCTTCTGTTAGGTTAAGGTTATGTAATTTCGATTGTGGAATATAACATTTGGGGATTCCTAAGGACGTAAGGCTATGTCTGATCAACTCTTTTCGATTTTCAGGTGGTTACAAGGTCTGGAAGCGTCTGTCGTTCTTCGTAGCATTACCAGCAATCGGTCTGTGCATGCTGAATGCCTACCTGAAGCATCAGGAGGAGCACGGTCACCCTCGCCAGGAGTTTATCAAGTACGATTACCTACGTCGCCGTGAGAAGCGCTTCCCTTGGGGTGAAGGCAACAAGAGCCTGTTCCACAACCCCCATGTCAACCCACTTCCCGATGGTTATGAGCACTAAGCGCACTAGCTGCTGTGCTGCACTCTTTGTTTAGGTGGGGTAACCCACAGTTTTTGGTCTGGCTAAATCACGCTCTATATGTATTTAACAATAATGTAAGCTGAAATCAATGCGGAAATACACAAATACGATAGAAAAACTACAAAATAAAGAGTGCCCACATGCTAAATCGGTAAGGTAGCTGCGTCAAATGTGGAACAAAAAAAAAGCCAACGGTGATGGTCCACAGGATTAGTGCCTGCTTTAATAAGTAAAATACATTTTCTCTTTGTAACCTAAAGCTAATTGCAGATGCTGTGTTCCATATTGTTATCATGCATATCTTTCGCTCCGTTCTCATTTCTTGGTTATGCGGCCGTTGCGTGGTCTCGTTGCTTGCTTCGGCGGATCGGTTTCTACGGGCTTCTTAACCAGTTTTATGTCGGAATCACTTTTCATGGAACTCTCCTTGCTCTCCCTGCTGCGTGTCTTGCGTCCATCCTCGGGTGAAGCGGAAACCACAGCGCTCCTTCCACGCGAAGTATTTTCCTTCTTGATGTGCTCCTCTGTGATGACTTCCTGTTTAAGTGTTTTGCGCTCCGGTTTTGTGGCCGGACTCAGTTTACGTATCTTAGCTTTGGGTGGCGAAGTCGAATCATTCGATTGCACCAGTGACTGCTGACTGTGCTCCTCATCGCCTAGTAGTTCCTCCAGCATTTCACTCTCCTCGGGCATGTTCTTGTCTCCTGTATATTCATTTTCATTCTGGTACGGCACCATGTCCACCACATGGTCATCCTCAATATGCTTCTGCAGCTGACTAGAATTGAGGAAGATATAATCACAAAACTCGCACGCATGTCGCTCGCTATCCTTGTGCGCCTGCATATGCTGCTCCACGCTGTCGAAGTCAGTGATGCTTGCCTTGCAAAGCGGGCAGACCTGCGAGATGGTGGCATGTATGGCCGAATGATCCACCAGGCTGTCGTACGTCTGATGCGTGTCCTTGCACGTGCTGCACGTAAAGGACGCAGCCTGCGCCTGTTTGTGCGTGCGTAAGTGCCGCGACAAATGATGCGAGAGCAGATACGACTTGGAGCAATATTTGCAGGGATAGGCACGCTTGCCCGCATGCGCCTGGAGGTGGCGCGCCAACTTGCTGGCGGTGACAAAGCTGCGAGTACAGTACTGGCACGGAAAAGGCAGATTTGTGCTATGAATAACCTGCAGAAAAGCAGAGGGAATTTAACGCTTATTTTGAGTTCAAAGTATCCACAAACTTACCTCGTGCCGCTCCAGACCCTGCTTGAATGCGAATGCCTTTTGGCAGATGCTGCACTGGAAGGGTCGCTTCTTGGTGTGTCGTTTGGCGTGCGTCTCCATCTCCTCGCGCGATATAAACGGCTTCTCGCAGTACACACAAATGAACTTGGGCACATCCGTGTGGATGCGTTCGTGGCGATGCAAAAGCGCACGGCGGGTGAAGGCCGCACTGCAGATGCTGCACTTATATGGCCGCTCACCGCTGTGGACAAAGTTGTGCTTCTGTAGATCATACTTGGAGAAGAAGCTTTTGTCGCACTCGTTGCACTGGAAGCTGCGGGCGCGTGAGTGATTAACTACATGTATATCGAGCAGCTGCATTAATGGGAACGAGCGTTCACAGTGCGGGCAGGGAAAGACGTTCGTTGCCACAGGAGCTGCATTCTTGGTAGGGTCCACAGCCGGATCGACCGCATTAGGATCAAGTATTTCCGTTACAAGCGCCATATTGCCATCTTCGTAGTGCTTGATTTGAGGTGTGGCCAGACGTGGCTCAACCGTTGCGCTGCTGCCCTTGTTCAGTAAACGCATCGAGGATTTGTTCAGTACCTTGGGTTTGCCAGGTGAAGGTGTCACAGTCGAAGTTGTGGGAATTTCCGTATCGTCCAATTCGCCAGCAATGTCTGCTATTAAGTTATGAACATCATCCATGGAAAGTTCCTGATTGTTCTCCACCTTTACCTGATACGATTGTTGAACGGGCCGCTTTGCAGGAGAACCTCGTGCCGGAATGGGCGGCTCTGCTGTGCTTCCGGCAGCCACATTAAGTAGTTTCTTTGGCAAAGCACTAGTTTCCAGCACCTGCACGTTTTCGATATGCACATTGGGTGACTTTCCCATCGAGTTAAGCAGTTTCTTTGGCTGCTTTTCTACAGGTTCCTTGCGGCCTGTTTGGTTGGTCACCATGGGGGCACGAGGCTTCTCCAGCGGCTCTGGCCACTTGCCAGTGAGTGGAAATTGACGCAGAAGTGTCTCGGCATTCTTGCACATCTGCTTGAAACGGTAACAATGTTCGAAGAGCAGACGACATTCCAAACAAATATAACTGGGCATGCCATCATTGCTGTTTACCTGAAAATGCACAATAATACATTACGTTTAGATGTGAATGGCAACTGAAGCAACGAAAACAATAGGGCAACACTGCACATGCGCTCATCGCACAAAATTGCCCAAGTGGTGGCAACGCCGCATATATTCATTTGGCGGTAAGCGTTGCACAACTACAAATGCAATCTGGCAGTTTGTTTTCGTGAGTGTGCGGAGCATGCTTTACTCCGCTCCCGTTAATTAATTGATTAAACGCGGCTAACCATAAAAGGACTTTTCGGCTATTTCAGAGCAAATGCAATTTGTTGTCATTGCATACGTGGCTATCAACTAAAACAGCTGTGCATAACAAACAAGTTTAATAATTTAACTTCAAAGAAAAACACAAAACAATAGAAGTTCGTATACCTGCGAAAAGGGCGCAACAATTGCTGAGGGACAGCACAGTGAACAAAAGGCAGGCACCAAGGAGAAAAGCAAACAACCCATACTCAGGGCAAGCGAGAGAGAGAGAGAGAGGGAAAAAGTGAGCACGAGAGAGCAAAATGACCGATGAGTGCATAACGCGAACCTTTAGCTCTCTCAGCAATGGCAATGGCAGAGCAAGCATCAACAGCATTAATGCCGATAGCATCGATGCACAGGGAGAGGCAAGCACCAGCAACAGCTCTGCTGGAAGTGGCGGCGCTGCAGCCGTCGCGACGTAAGTGCATTAGCATCAGACATTTTCTTCTCTCTTTTCTGTTGAGGTTTCTTCCAACACATGCACATTTATTGCGATTGATAAACGAATGCGTAGTTTGTTTTTCCCTTTTTGATTTCTACTAATTTTAGTGCGTGTTTCTTGTGCCTTATCTAAACATTTATAGAACCGTAAACAAATATGTAGCCCGGATGCCGGTGGAGCGAAATGCCCAGGAGTATAACATGAACCACAAACACCGCGGTTTGGCGCTGATATTCAATCACGAATTTTTCGATATACCCTCGCTTAAGGCACGCGCCGGCACCAATGTGGACTGCGAGGAGCTGCACAAGGCACTGAAGCGCCTGGACTTCGATGTGTCGGTGCACAAGGATTGCAAGCTGCGCGACATACTCAAGCATATCGAGAAGGCTGCCTTGGTGGATCACAGTGATAACGATTGCATAGCCATTGTCATCTTATCGCATGGCGAACACGGCTATATCTATGCCAAAGATGTGCAGTACAAGCTGGACAATATCTGGCATTACTTTACTGCACAGATTTGTCCCACACTCGCCGGAAAGCCGAAGCTTTTTTTCATCCAGGCATGCCAGGGCGATCGTCTCGACTCGGGCATAATGCTCGAAAAGAATGTCACTGAGACTGACGGCGAGTCGTCGATGAGCTACAAAATACCCATACATGCCGATTTTTTATTCTCATATTCAACGATTCCAGGTGAATTTATAAATTTGCCAAAAACTTCCATTACTTTTATCTTTATGACCAATTTCCTCATAACAGGTTACTATTCTTGGCGCAACACCACCAACGGCTCATGGTATATTCAGTCGCTCATCCAAGAGCTCAACGCAAATGGCAAAAAGTACAATATACTCACATTGCTCACATTCGTAAGTCAACGCGTTGCTGTAGATTTCGAATCGAACGTGCCATCTACCCCTATTATGGATCGCCAGAAACAAATTCCATGTGTGACGTCTATGTTGACTCGTATTTTGCGCTTCACGGACAAGCCATCCAAGAGCAAGGCTGGCTAAGGAAACCCTACGCGAGCCTATGATCTTGATAGCCTCTTGCCTCTCCCAATTCCCTCTTTCAGGATTCCAATTGACTTTAAGTTTTAGTTTATAGTACTTAGTTTATTTTGTTGACAACGAAAACACACAACTCTTTGGTAGGAACAAAATCCAAAGTCTACACTTCCATTTTAAAATTACAAATAAGCGCAATTATCGAGCATTTGCAAAGATAACATACACAATGAACATATTTACATTTATATAAATATTCATATACATTTGATAAACATATATAAACATAATAATGCAAACGAAATGCAGACTGAAGCAATAAAAAAAATCTAACAAAACAAAAAATACATTTAAATCAAATCGAATAGCACCGGCTGCAGACAGTCTGGCAGCGCTACGCCAGCTGAGTTTGTGTGCGTGTGTGTGTGTCGGATTTGGCGTACAGTTGTCGCCATATTGTTAATTATTGTTATTTTGCATTGTGGTTAGTGAAGCAGGGAATGCATTCAAACCGCCGTTATTTATACACTTGGATAGATCAGCTCTTTCAGATGGAGTCTCCCGACAGAGGGGTGGGGGCTGCGGGTGGAAAAAGCGCGCCAAATTCGTTAGCGAAGACGCCAACGCAGCTATTTAGAAACCAACCAGCGATGACAAATGTGGGATTCTTAGCCGAGTTCTCTCGCAAACATCTTCGGAGCGGAATGGGGGCTTAGTCTAACTTAGAACCAAGACGCGACTTACCTCAATAGATGTTATTGCCATTATTTGCAGCGGCAGCGATGCAGTCGATTTAATGCGTGTGTTTTCAATGAAAATCGACCCGAGCTTGCTGTATTGTGCCAGGCAAAAGCGGCAGATTTCTTTTTCACGTAATTCGGCCTCGCGTACCGCACCAATGTCAGCCATTATGTTGTGTGTGATTGCTTGCTTTGAAATTCCACAATAACAATGTGCGCAATGTTAGTAAACTAATTGTTTTGTTGCAAATTTACAGATAGAAAGACACAAACACAATGCATAAATACACGAACCGCTTTAAGAGCTGCCACACAGTCTGCAGAACTGGGTCAGGCTTCGTACCCAAGGTTGTCAGAGCGTTGCCACATTTTTAGAGACCATATTTACTAAAAATGGCGCGAAAATTAAAAAAAAAAAAATTATATAGCAAAATATATACGTAGTGCGTGCATATATGCAGAATTAATGTAAAGATTAAATGAATATGTGTACAATCGATATTTTAAAAATTCTGCACACTGTTAAGAACTTATATAATATATTTGTTAATATGAAACTATTGCAAGAGAATAGATGGGAGTGTGGATTAATGTAGATACAGATGTTCCTGGGTTTCCAAGGTTACTCATTACCTTCCTTGAACTGGTAACTCCTTAAATAACAGTGATATAACGTTATTCTTAAACCTGAACCGACTAAAATTAACCGATTGAACGGAAATCAGAACTCAAGCGCCGAACTGTACCACTTTGATATTTTTTTATAGTCTGTAGGGGGACTTACATTCGAATAGATGTATTGAGACAATGCAATATGTGACCTGGTAAACAAATTATTGATTTCACTTCCTAGCCTTATCAACAGTGCACTGAATGGACCCTAAAATAGGGGGAAGTTTTTAAGAATTTACTCCCAGCGCTACGAATAATGTTTAGAAAAGAGAGGAAAGGAGAGAGATACAATAAGGCCTCTGATCTGAGATGAATCGAGAGGCGATAATCCATTCACGTCCGAATCGTTTGCTAAAACTTTTCGCGTTCGCTCTCTCCTTTTCGCTAAAAGTCCCCGATCGTGTAGATCCCCCAGTCACTTAAATGCTACACAGCGTAGCTTTATAAGCCGCAACAGGCCAAGCAATCAACATCAATCGAAGGTTGTCCAGCCGATGAGAATGAAGTGCACAACTGTCCTACTGCTGCTCAGCAGCATCTGCGGATTGGCCTTAGCTGTCGATAAGCCACCGTATCTTCCTCGTCCGACGTTCAGGCCAGTAGGTCGAGTTGTTCGCGAAGCCGATCCTGGACACGATAAGCCGCCATATCTGCCTCAACCCACTTTCCGCCCAGTTCGAGTTGTCCGTGAAGCTGATCCTGGACATGATAAGCCGCCATATCTGCCTCGTCCAACGTTTAGGCCAGTAGGTCGAGTTGTTCGCGAAGCCGATCCTGGACACGATAAGCCGCCATATTTGCCTTGTCCGACGTTCAGGCCAGTTGCACGATTTGTCCGCGAAGCCGATCCTGGACACGATAAGCCGCCATATCTGCCTCAACCCACTTTCCGCCCAGTTCGAGTTGTCCGCGAAGCCGATCCTGGACACGATAAGCCGCCATATCTGCCTCAACCCACTTTCCGCCCAGTTCGAGTTGTCCGTGAAGCTGATCCTGGACACGATAAGCCGCCATATCTGCCTCGTCCGACGTTCAGACCAGTAAATTCGATCAGTTGTCCGGAGCCGCCATATCTGCCTCAACCCACTTTCCGCCCAGTGGTTAGACCGAAAAAGCCATATCTGCCTCGTCCGACGTTCAGACCAGTAAATCGAGTTGTCCGCGAAGCTGATCCTGGACACGATAAGCCGCCATACCTCCCCCGCCCCACTTTTCGCCCAGTTCACTGAGTTGTTCGCGAAGCGAATGCTTAGCCTAAGCAGAATCTTTAACGCTTTGGATGTATAAAAATGTTGCTTTTATTAACACTAAACGGAATTCTTAGATGTGTTTTTGAAGTCTGAATTGCGTGGGCAAACAATAAAAAGTAAACATTATTTTCGTAATTTTTTCATTTTGTGGTTTTGCGAAACCTAATCGAAATCGGGACATTCAAGTAGACCAAGTTCTCCATTGCTACTCAAACACTCTCGGATTATACATAATTAGGTCTGCAATAATGTTTAATGTGTAGTCTAATTTAAACACTCGTTGCGCTGCAAATGCTCAGAATCCCTTCTGAAATTGCTTTGTCTCCATGCGCTGCTGCAGTAGCTCCAGTTGCCGCTTGGCCTCGCATTGTGGAAAATTGTTCAGATCGTAGTATTGCGGCGCCAGACTGAGCAGCCATTCCGCTGGAAAATGGAAGAGGAACTTTTATATATGTTAAGCAATCTTAAGGGTAGCCACTCACGCTTCACATCTGTCACGGTGCGTATGTAGTTCTTGGTAGTAAGCACAAATTCGTTGTAAATGACCCAATCGGGCTTGTGATCGAGGCATGTTGAGGGATGTAGCTGCACGTTCTGGTTATCCTTGATGGTCAGATAGTGACCGGTGCGCTCCAGATGCGCCACCTGCATAAAGAAACCCTGCACCAGTGCCTTGCGTATGTTGACGTAGTAATCTTTGGAGGTGAATTCAGTGCTGGTGCGCTTTAGATTGAAACGATCCATAATTCTTGCAAGCTGCTGACGCACATTGTCGGCGCTCTTCAGAGAGCGGAAATTAATAAAGTTCTCGTAGCACCAGTTGGGATCCTCGCTGCCTGTTATGTAATGGAGTGATTCACTTATTAATTCAGTTGGAATAGCAATGAAGGGAGGGACTTACTCTGCTTGAAGGCGTGGTAAACGTTCAGCAATGTTAAATGATCCCCGTCGATGTGGGCGAAGCGCATCTTAGCCTCATCGGCGACCTTCTTTGCCTCATTGGGACGCACGAAGCATTGTGGCACTTTGTTGTCATGATGATGATGGTTTGTTTGTTTGGATTAAGCGCAAGTTCAAAACGTGTGTTTTTGTTGTTTTTTTTTTTTTTTTAACATAAACAAATAGATTGTGCTTACAGTTTATCAGCTAGGCAATCTAGAGGCTTGATTTAAAGATTGATTGCATTTGTGAGTTGCAGGTGCGTTCAATGCCAGCGGCAATGCTTGCTACAATGTGTTGTTGCCGCGCAGCATTTCAAGGGAGAAATGCCGCAGCTTGGGGGCGCAACGTACATGCAACTTTGCTTCAGTGTTGAATGCAAAGAACAAATAAATTGAAGAAACTTTTTTCTTTGCACTGAAAGTTTTACATTTAAAGTTTACCGTCGCAGTACGTCGTAGGTTTTTCGGATTTGGAAAAACGATGCACACTGGCTTAAGTTGGTAGTTAAACTTTACTATAGGTAGTTATAGCATATGCCAGCTTAAACCAATGTTATTGCATTACAAACTAAGGAAAACCCCTACATAAACCAAAGCTGGAGGATTTCAATTTCAGGGACCACCCAACAGACACCTAACTAGGCAGTGTAGAGCAATTAAATGATACTATGCATGTCCAATCTTACAACAGAGCTAGACCCAGCTCAAGATTTTATCAAGTGATTGCTCCACTCTGCCGCCTATCGAATCTCAACTTAAGCACGATGAGCGCGCATAGTTTATTTGTGTGTGAAGTTCAATCCTCACCCGACAGCATTGCCGTAATCGAGAGTATCTCGTTGGAGCAGTTGTGCTGGCAACTGGCTATTAGCATCTTGGCCAACTGTGGATCCAGTGGGAATTCAGACATAACGGCTCCCAAATCTGTCAGATTGCCATCATCGTCCAGGGCGGCCAAATAGTTGAGTAGCTCCAGAGCGCGCATAAGTGTCTCTGGTGCTGGCGGGTCCATGAAGTCAAAGTGCACCAGATCATCGATGCCCAATTTCTTTAACTGCAGCACAACAGTGCCTGCAATTGGAAAGTGTATTAGAAAGTTTCTATAGTTTATCGCGCATCAACTCAAAACTTACCCAAATTGGAACGCAGAATTTCCGGATATGTGTTGTCCTGCATTTCATTCTTGAATGCCCTCTCCGTGTACAGGCGGAAGCATTTGCCTGGGCGTGTACGACCAGCACGGCCAGCACGCTGCTGTGCCGAGGCCTTTGATATTGGTGAAACAAGCAAACTCTCGACGCGAATACGTGGATTGTAAACTTTTTGCTTGGCAAAGCCGGGATCAATGACGAACACAACGCCATCGATGGTAAGCGATGTCTCAGCAATGTTTGTAGACACCACAACCTTGCGGCCAATGGCACCGTTGGCATTGGGAGGCGGTGCCGACTCGAAGATACGTTGTTGTAGATTAGGTGGCAGCGTCGAGTACAAGGGTATGCACTTAAGCTCACCAATTTCAGAGCCAAGATTATCGATCTCACGCTTAATACGCTTGCACGCCTCCTCGATTTCTTCCTGTCCCGTAAGAAACATTAGTATGTCGCCTGGCCAATGATGGAAAGTTAAGCAAATTACTCTGCATATCTTATATGGAAACATTCACTTTCTACTTACCCTCAATTTCCTCGCACATGTGAATCTGAATTACTGTGCGAATGGCTGCCTCCAGATAATCGCGCTCTGGCTCAGGGGTATAGAAGATCTCGACCGGGTGCGTGCGTCCGGGTACATTCATGAGCGGCGCATTGTCAAAGTATTGCTGGAACTTACCGGCATCGAGAGTGGCTGACATCACCACCAATTTGAGATCACTGCGCTGCCGGATTACCTCCTTGAGGACACCCATCAATATGTCAGTGGCCAGCGTACGTTCGTGCGCCTCGTCGAGCAATATAACCTGATACTGTTCCAGCATCGGATCCGACATGGCCTCACGCAACAGCATACCGTCTGTCATGTACTTAAGCAATGTTTTGGGCGACGAACAATCTTCAAAACGTATAGAGTAGCCGACCTCTTCACCGAGATTGACATCCATCTCCTCGGAAACACGCTGTGCCACCGACATTGCGGCCACACGACGCGGCTGTGTGCACGAGACGCCTTTGCGGCCCTTGGAGACTGCGAAATCAACACACCATTGCGGTATTTGTGTTGTCTTTCCCGAACCCGTCTCACCCACAAGCACAATACACTGATGCTGGCTCAGCAGGCGCATAAAGTCCGTCTGGTACTCAAAGACGGGTAATGAAATGCGCTTTTTGTACAAGTTCTGATAGCGCACCGAGTAAGGCTTATTTGTGAAGGGATTCATCGTTGGTGGCTACCGGAGAGAATATAAAAGACAATGACATAATTGATTTCATAGAAAATTCCGACTATTAGGAAACACTTACCTGTTTGCTGGGCACAAAGCCGCCTAAAATTTGGGCAACGGTGCCGGCAGCAGACGCAGCAGCCGCGGATGTTGAAGCCTCCGTTTCTCTGCAAGGCGGCACAAGTCATTAGCGAAACGTTTATGAAATGATTCATTAATTCAAATACTTACTTCTTCAACTTGCTGGTATAGGTTTCCCCTACTTCAATGCGCCGTTTCGACATCTTGACTGTTTTTAATGTTAGCACAAATTAAACTAATAATCTTATTTTTGCACAATAAAAAACACGCGCTGAAAAGCAACGTGAAACGCGACATATATTTCAAGGGATGGCGAGCAATATCGATGTATTATCGCGTTTGCGATAACTGAACATTAGATGTAGTACCCGGATTTAACGACACAAATTGTTATTGATTATAACGAACTATTAAATAATGATCTTGCTCATAATTTATTATTTTTAATTTTAAAGGGTAATGTACAGCTAAAAAAGTATATCAACAAAGTTTCTTAGAGCTAATCGGTATTGAGCACCGCAATTATTGGCTTTGGCTGTTATCGATGTATCAATGCTAACGTGCACGCCGATAGTTGTTGTTTGTGCGCAGCATTATCGATTCAGCAGTTTTTGCAACAAAATTTTGAGCGTATCAAAATGTATACGAAAATGCTGAAAACTAAGTGAAAAACCTGTTGAAAAGTTCAAACACAACATGGAGATACCCATACAAGTGGCTGTGCGTATTTATCCTTACACAGAACTTCAAGAAAAACCCGAAGAACCTAAGGCGAGCGACGATGTGGACGCAGCAAGCGAGTCTGACAAACCGCAATCGAAGCCCTCAACACCGCCCCCTCCGTCGGAGACAACAACGTCGGAGACGGCGACGGCGACGGTCATAGATGCTAATGGAAATAATGAGACGGATGCCGCTCTATTGAATACAAATGAATCTCCAGACAGTCTCGGCTGCTGCGTGCAAGCCATACCAATCGCCACCTCGGCATTGGGATTACCCAGTGCGTTGCCTGGTGGTGCGCAAATGGACAATATTGCTGCGGGACTAATACAGGTGGGTGCACATACTGTGCCCGTTACCCATGCCCTGGCCAGCAGCACCACGCAGAACCAGGTGTATCATCAGACAGTGTTTCCGCTGATTAGTCTATTTCTGGAGGGATTCGATGCCTCCGTGGTGACCTATGGACAGCGTGCAACAGGAAAAACGTATACTCTCTACGGCCATGGCTTTGAGTGTGCCTACGGAGAGGCGGATCAGGGTGTGGTGCAGCGCTGCGTCCGGGAGATCTTCACCCACATTTCGGCGCATGCAGGTACATCATAATAATGACCTTCTCTGACTGATTTCACCGGGCATTAACATCTTAAATTTTTACAGAACGCACCTATGCTGTGAACGTGGGCTTTGTTGAGATCTGTAACGGTGACATCCGGGATCTTCTGAACATCGGCAACGTGCACTGCAATACCGTGGAGGAAGTTTTCCATTGGCTGCAGCTGGGCATGAATAGAAAGCAGCCGACACCCGCTCACACACTTTTTACCTTGACTCTGGAGCAGCAATGGATATCCAAGGAGGGCCTCATCCAGCACCGCCTGTCCACAGCAAGCTTCTCGGATCTTAGCGCCAGTGATCGTTGTGGGGAGCCGCCACCGGGTCACCCACATGACGGCGGCTTGCATTGTTTGGAGCAAGTGGTGAACACACTGACAGATCCCTCAATTATGTATGGTGTCAATGGCAACATACCCTACGGCCAGACAACGTTAACCACGCTGCTCAAGGACTCCTTTGGCGGTCGTGCCCAGACATTGGTCATACTCTGCGTTTCGCCGCTGGAACAACATGTTACCGAAACCCTGGGCAACCTGCAATTCGCCTTCAAGGTGCAGTGTGTGCGGAATTATGTCATAATGAATACCTTCTCCGATGACAATACACCCATCTCGCCAGAGACTTTGCCCCGCGGACCTGCATTAGCTGGCTCGGCAGCTCTAATGGCAGCCGTCGGCACACCCAATGCGGATAACTTCGGGCTGCAGTTCGCAGCTAGTCAATGGTTCAAACTGGTTTCCAATGCGGAGGGACTGTTTGCCAAGTAAGTTCTCCTAAAAGTGTGAAATTTGCATTCGTTTGCTCACCTTGTACGCATTTCTTTTGAAGATTGGTTGGCTCTAATGCCATCACAGAACTGGAGAAGGAACAAATCGAAGAGTGGCTCTTTTTAAAGCAAGAGTGCGAGGAGTGCTTAAGCTCCAGTGAAGTGATGCGCTCACAAAAGCCTCTGGTAACCATTGAGGAGGCCGAAGAGCCAGAGGAGGATTCGGCCAGTGAGCCAGAAACATCTGGCCAAGCCAATTCTGACAATGAAACCGACAACGAGTCGCAACGTCCAGATCTGGATGAGAAGTTAGATGGCCTAATGGATGAGTTCCGGGACAAAACCGATGCCCTCATTAAGACCAAGCACGAGGAGTTTATGCTCAAGCAACCAAGAGCGGTGATGCAGAGTCAGGACAAGGATCGGGAGCAAGGAACGCAAGATGCAACATCCACCCCGCCTGAAAAGTGTGATGAACGCAAGACCAGTATGGGTGGTAAGTAATGGGTAGAGGTTAGATCCTGGTTTCGAGCTAATCTATTAAAACCCTTCCCCCCTTGTCCAGGTCGTCGTCGCAGCATACAGCCTGGCGCAAGTTTGAGTACTGCAGAGCTGGCAATGCTCAATCGCGTTGCCTCTCAGCAGGCAACCACTGGCACTGAGCTTGTAACAGAGCTCGATGCGTTGAACAGCTCACCTGGAGGTGGAGCAACAGCAGCCACCACTCCCGCCGGCGTTGTCGGTGTCAATGCGCCCATTGAGCAAGTGCAAAAGAAGATGCGCAAGCTACACGCTGAGATTGAGGCACGTCAGCGGCAGTTAAAGGAAATCGAACAGACCATGCAACTGAAGCAGAACATAATCAGCGAGCTGGTGAAGAATCGCGAGACACGCAGCCATGCCAAGCAGCGATTCCACAAGAAAAAGGCCAAACTGGATGCGGAAGTGTGAAAAGGCCAAGAAGCATCTGGCCAAGGCGCTGGTGCAGGGCAAGGACAAAACAGAAGTGGAGCGCTGGGGTGCCATTGTAGCGCACATTGAGCAGCGGTTGCAGGATCTTAGCTCGATGAAGCACATTGCCGGCGAAAGTGGACAGAAGTTAAAGAAACTGCAGCAATCTGTGGCCGAGTCGCGCAAACAAATCGAGGAGCTGCAAAAGAAGCTGAAGAAGGAGTGCAAGCTGCGTGATCAGCTGGATACTGAGCTAAAGGGTCTTAAGGAGGCGGCATTAGTCAAACAGGAACCGCATCCAGATCAGCTAAAGGCGGTGCAAGCTCGCATCACACATCTCGATCACATATTGCGCGAGAAGTCTGAGAACCTGGAGCTGTGGGACGGAGGAGAGGGCGGTGAACAGTCGCCGGCCCAGCAAGAAGGGCTACGCCATGAGATACGCAACTTGCGACGCACGCGTGACCATCTGCTGGAGCAACGCTGCACGCTGGACCGCAAGCTGAAGCGCGACAAGATGCTCACACAGCGCGAGGAGCGCAAGCTGCTCGAGTGCGACGAGGCCATCATGGCCATCGATGAGGCCATTGAGTTCAAGAATGAACTGATCTGCGGCCACAAGTCCATTGACTTGTCCAGTGAGCGACTGCAGCGAGAGAGGGGCGAGCAGATGCTTATGGCGCGTCTCAATAAGTTATCGTCCGAGGAAATGCGCACGCTGCTGTACAAATACTTCGTAAAGGTGATCGATCTACGCGACTCGTCGCGTAAGCTCGAGCAGCAGCTGGTGCAACTGGAGCGAGAGCGCGATGCCTGGGAATGGAAGGAGCGTGTGCTCTCGAACGCTGTGCGTCAGGCACGGCTCGAGGGCGAACGTAATGCGGTGCTGCTGCAACGTCAGCACGAGACGAAGCTGACCCTTATGCTGCGTCATCTGGCCGAGGAGACGTCGGCCAGTTCCGCAAGTGGCTACGGCGAGCGTGCCCTTGCTCCGGCCAATCCACAGACGACTAGCAGTGATTTCGATTACGACCTGGACTTCTACAAAACGACGGCTGGCAACAAGGCGTTGCTGAAGCCGGTCCCGGCACAGGTGCAGGTAAAACCCAGTACCAGCGCCCTGGACAAGTACAAGGAGAAAGAGCGTAGCGGCGGCGGAGGTCGTAATATTTTTGCAAAGTTTCAGGTGCTTACACGCTATGCATCTGCAGCAGCTGCCGCGGCGGGCTCATCGTCGACGACAGTTGATGAGTCCACAGCGCTCATTGAGACGACGACAACGGCGACGGCGGCAACAACAACAACCACGACGACAACCACAACCACAAATGCAGCATCGACCAGCTCAACTGCCGTGTCCAGAGGCAAGGATAAAGCATTGGTGCACATTAATCCCGATCAGCTAAAGCGTCTGATGCCAGCGCCGACTGCGACCAAGGTGACGCGACAAAAGAACAAAATTATAATACAGGATGCCACGCGCAAGAACTAAAAAAGCTACACGAATTTACAGGCACAGAGCAGATGAAGATAAAAAGAAACCAGGAGAAGGAAGGAAGTAAATTCTCTAGTTATGCCATAAATTATTCAATACTCACAAATACTCGTATCTCACTGTTTAAATGTCTGAATCCCCCGCGTAATGAACTCAAGAACTAAAGAACTGATGATCTGAAATACGTCCACAGTGGAAGCGCAACTTGGACGACTACCAACACATATTTGTATGGTAATCGTCGAAATTAGGCAGCTCTCCGGCATAGTCACGTTTCAATAGATCCACCATACGGTCGGTACTCATAATCAACTCAACTTAACTGAACTCAACTCTTAACCGGAGCATTTAAACCCTCGACTGGCAGAACCGAAAGACTTGAGACAATTGTTACTTAAAATACTCGCAAATCGAATCGCTCAAAATGTTGGAATCTCTTTAATGTTGTACATACACACAGTATACATTTTGCGTAAATTCAGTTTAGTTATAGAATCTTTTTTATTTCGATCTTAAGTTAGTGATATTTATTAGTTTATCGATTTTATTCGTTTTTGTCTTCCCCAACTTGTCTTATTATTTACAAGTTACGCGCTCAAATATATGTTTTAAATTTAAGTTTAAGAGATCTGTCGATGCATTTACCAGGCAACCCCTAATACTATGTTATAATACACCTCGTTGAAAGTCAGTGATTCTATAAAATACCAATAATAATTATTATTATAAATATTCTATGTAGTTGGTGTAGAATTCATTCAGTGTTTAAAGCTTTTAGGTTGTGTTCGACTATATTTCGACTTATATGTATGTGTGTCTCCGATAATCGGAGGGATCGTAGAATGTATTTGCTTTATATCGAAATTGCCCACGTGTAATATTGGTAGTAATCGCAAAGATTTCATATTCCGAATAAAACGTAATTTAACAGTAACAAATTTAAAAGAGTTTCACTGTATTCAATAGGAATAGAATATCTTTTGCATATTCATTACTTTGTTTAGTTTCTTCTTTCTTGTTTTGCCGGCGCTTTTAATTTTTATTGGTTCTACCAATCATTAACAAAGCACTAGCATCTCTCTCGCACGCACACACAATAAGCGCAGGCAACAGGCTGCGCACTGCAGAATAATTTCCCATAAAATTTCCCAAACAATTGCCCCTCCGCACACACACGCAACGCACTCTCTCAGTGAGAGCGACGTGCAAAATGGCCGGCCGCCTGCTGACAACTGGCAGAGAGGCAATTCAGTCTTGTTTGGACCATCGAGCGGTGATTGTCGAACTGAGTCTAAGTCGAAGCTAACGTCGCCCGTATTCAGAATCATTGCCTGTGTGTTAGTGTGAGAATTGTTTGGGCTACGGTTACGGTACGCTACGTGCTACCCACACCCCCGCAAACCGGTTCGCCGCCGCCGTTGGTGGTGGTTCGTTCGCAGCGAAGCGCGTGTATCGAGTTGCAAAATAAAATGCGAAAGCAATAAATAATTATCAACAAATCAAATAGTTGATCTAGAATCGAAAGCAGAGCACAGCGCCAAAAAGGCAAAGGCACAGCAGCACTTGCTGTTCTTGTGCGTGTGTGAGTGTAAGTGTGTGCGCGAAGTTGTTGTGCAGAGTCGCCACCCCAGTGGAATAGTGGCACCCTGCGTCCAACTGCTCCCCACACCTGCATACAGTGTCTGTGTATTAGTGTTGGTGTGCTAAGGCATTAACTAAATCCAAATCTAAATACAAATTTGATATCCAAAATCCAAAACGAAATTCTACACGGTAAGCAGCAACAAAATGTTTTGCATGTATTTGTCGCTGTCTGAGACTTCTTTGTGCGCCCCCATGTATGTGTGTGTGTGTGTGTGTGTGTGTTGCCAATTCTTATTTTAGCTTTATAGCGTCTATATAGTCTCACTCCGTCCCGCCCCCACGTTGCATGCACCGCTGCAAGTAGCTTTTGCCATGTGCAATTTGCAGTTTTTGTTGAATTTGCCGCAGCTTCCTATTGATTTTTCGCGAAAAACTTAAGTTTTCCCTTTGGCTAAGCAACATTGTTACTTTCCACACATACATACACACACACAGGCGCACAAAAGGGTGTGTGCTGAATAGAGGCTAACGGGCTCAACCAACGCAAAGCGACTTGGAACTTGCAAGTTTTGGCAACTCTCAAAATATCGAAAAACCGCCTAGAAACTAGGAAAAACACTTCAAATTATCATCTTTAGTATGTCTAGCTCGCTTTTCCGCAACAGTTTTTATTTGCTTGCAGCATTTTCATTTAGAAATTCGTATTTTCCTAAGTTCATATTTTTCGTTGATATTTTTTTGGCGCATGCGCTTTGCATCCCTCGCAGTAATCAAAGCAACTCTGCGTAGCACGAATGTGTGTGTGTATGAAGTGTCCCTGTATGCAACCTGCCTGAGCCTGTGTCTTTGTCTCTGCCAGGTAGTTTTCCCAACGCAGGCAGGACACTTTACTTCATGAAGCATCCTTTAAAATCCTGTGCAGTTTCCATGTGGCACACATACGCGACACTCATTGTACTCACATGCATGTTTGTGTGTGTGTGTGTGTGTGCGTGCGTGCGTGCGTGTGTATCTGTGTGTGAGGCCAACCCCTGCTAAGCCGGGAGTCCCAGTGCCATCCCGTGCCCTCAGCCTGTCAGCGCTTCAAACGAAATTCCGTGCAGCTGTTGTTGTGCGTCTTCTTCGCTCTGTTTTTTCTTTATTTGATTTTGCAAGTGTTGCGCTGTCTTTCTTTCTCTGCCTCCTTCTTCTCTCTCAGAGACTGTCTGCAGGTTCTTCCTACTCGCTTCACAACATCTTCTTCGGCCTTCCTGTTGCTAGGCGGAATTTTGCTAGCCATCATCGTTCCTCTTCTTAGATTTCGGATTCGAGACGAACAAGTAAGAAAGCTACAGTCGAGCGCGCTTGACTGTTATATACCCGCTACCCAGCTACTCGTACATCAAAATTATTTGCGAAACAATAAAGAATGGCTACAATCATATTGCCGGCAGCGCTGCTTACAGCTATGGAAAACGTTGAGTTAAATAACTTCTGTGTTTATTATCCGATTGTTACCAAACTAGAGGTCATCTGGCTAGCTATAGTTATCATATAAACCGAAAATGAACAATACGGCATTGCGCTTGTAATCAATTTTTTTTTCGATTTCCGGGGGCTGAAGGGGGCGTGGTCAAAATCCAAAATAAACTTGATCAGCGTGCAATGATAACACACATTGTCACCAAATTTGGTGGTCCTAGCTCTTATAATAGCTGAGATCTAGATCAGATTTTACACGGACAGAAAGACGGATAGAATATATATACTTTAAGATGTCTCCTATAAGTAACGGGTAACTATAATTAACGAAAGAGACATAATATGATATGATAAAAGAACTCGTAGGAGTTTAGACTGTAAGATTTGAAAGTTCACTTACAATTCACCAGAATTTTAATACAATATTCCTTTTTAAAAGTTTAAGAAATTTCTATTTAGGTTTAAAATTTTTAACTTAAAAAAAAGAATTTTTTTAAATTTACAAACGTGGATATTGTGAGCTGAAAGGGATACCCTTTTTCCAACAATAACTAAACTCAAAGGAATCCAAGGAAATGTAATAGAATCTCACGCTCCTTTCATCCTCATGAATCACTACTCACTGGGCCTGCCAGTTGGAACCTAAGTATATAGCCTAAAGTATATGGCAAATATTGATTTTAACTTCTGCACAAATGGACAATAAGCCTGGCCAAAGGGAAGAAGCAACTGGAACGGGAATGGTTTGGTCAAGGGGAAGGGGAATGTGAATGGGAACAAGAACGGGAACAGGAATGGAACCGGGAACGGGAACGGGAACAAACAGGCAAACAGAACGATGAAAACCGAACAAACATGACTTTTCTTTTTGTTACTGTTGTTCCGCATGCTGTTGTTGTCGTTGTTGTTGTTGCTGTGACCACAAAGTGCACTTGAATCTCAATTAGGCGCAGCGTTTCGGCATCCATTGGGTCACATGGTAGCAGCCCAACTGGACAATGGATAGCTGTTTCCCTCTTGCGGAGCTCTTTTTGGATTTTCGATGACGAACGACGGATGCGATTGCGGGTTGACCCTGTGACGGGCCACTGGACCCTGTGCACCAGATCCTCCCTTCCCTCCCGTGCGAACTGTAACATAAAACAAGCTGCAGTAAATTGCAAAATTTATTGGCTGGGCCACCCTAATGCACAGACATTTAGTTGCTGTTTTTTAACGAAAAAAACAAAAAACAAAACAAAATCGAGAGAATGAGTAATAAAATTTGTTTTTCGTTGATGTTACCACGCGATTGGGGCCCCCTTTTCAAGTTTAGCGGGTTCAATGTTTTTCACTTTGTGCAATTAAGTAAAATAAATAAGCGAAAAAAAAAATTGTAGATACTGAAATGGAACACAATAATTTAAACAAAATTGTGTAGCTACTATTTTCCATTTTTTTATGTGTTTACTATTATATATTTTCTTAAATTTCAATTACCAAATAGTATTATAATATATCGTGCTGAAATTTATTATATACGTATGTACGTTCATACATATGTATTTTATCCCTCGACATCAGATTCGCGTTGTTTATTGATAAACAGATGTTTTGTTTTCGAATGGAAACATATGTCTGAGTATTGCATCGGATGCTATAGCATATAGTTTTATAAATGGGCGCGCCTCTGAATCATGTCAAAGGCGCTGGAGGAGTGACACAGGCGCTGGATGAAGCATCGTTTCGCATGAGTTTCGGTTGAATTCAACGATTCATGGCACTATCGGATATAGAACTCAAAACGCAGCCAGCCTTGAAAATAGAATAATATTATAGAACTCCGTCTCTCTATCTCTCTCTCTCTCTCTCTATCTATCTCTCTCCCCTTTCCACCCCAAAGTTCGCTGCGCAGCTGTGAAACTGCGTTGTAGAGCCCGCTAGGAAATTATCCCTCTGGCAAAGTTCATTAAACCAATTTGAAAAGCTAAACAATTTTCGGTGCCTCTCCTTACGCACGTGCCGCATGTCGCGCTTGCGCCGCACGCAACCCTCGATCCACATAATTCACAACTTGAGAAAGAGACAGCAATAGGCGTGGTGGGTTGAAAGTTAAATTGATTGAGCACAGCAACTGACGGCAAACAAGATCTAGAAGTCGAAAATGATCGACTAGCACATACCAATTGTAGCAGAAAGCATAGTAGATAAGAAAAAAGGGTTTGGAGAATGTAAATTCCTATGGAAACTATAGAATATGTTTAGTTGATTTTAATAAAACTGTTTAGTTGATTCTGATAAGATGCGTTATTTCGATCCAACTATATGTTTTAATGCATATTATTAATTGATAAAATTTGAAAAGCCCACAAGGAAGATATTATCATATAGTTGGGCAGAATGATTCAAACTTCTGCCCAAAATTAATATACCCTCTTCAAGGGTATTCAAATATGATACTAGATGCTGATATATATATAATCATGCCTAGTATTAGTATTTTACCTAAAAAGATAGTTCATTGTTTATTATAAGTTCATTGTTTATTATAGGGTATAAAGAAAGGCCTGTTGATTGTTTTTTGCTTTGCAGGAATTTGCTTTAATTAACCATTAAAGAGCGGGCAAATTTACGCCAGAAATTCCTATTCAGTTCTTGATTAGATCAATGGAACTGCAGATTAACTTGCCGAGATGAGGCTGTTCCCGTGCATGATGACATCCATGTCCATGTCTGAGGCAAGTTTTTGGGGCACATGTCAGACTAAGTAACGGACAGATACATAGACAGTCAAAAGAAATTGATAGATACATAGGAAAAGTCACGAAAGAGTGTGTTGGCAATCGTGACTTCCTGCCGGTCATAAAGTTTTCAAAGCACGGCAGATCAAGGGGAAGTGGGTGGTGGTTCGGGTGGCTTGTCACTTGATATGTTTATGGATGACAAAAGGCACAAGACGAGCGAGCAAGCGGCATGTCGAACCGTCTATTCTAGCGCCCCATTGCCGCCCTACCAGCCCATTTGAGGTTCATTTAATGACATCCACATCCACAACCACTTCGCCAGCCCTCCTACAATTTCCATTTTATTTTCTTTTCGCTAATCGCTTGTATGGCTTTATAAACAGTTGGCGTGCTCGCAAGTTCCAAGTCTGTGCAAGTCTGCGGGTCTAATTCGACTTGGATTGCCATATGAGGGATCACTGTGGACAAATTGTTGGATCGTTAAGTTTCAGGGATTTACATAAATGTTTTGGATTGACAAGGAGGGGGGGAGGTAGAAAATGGAAGTGAAAGAACTCAAACCGTGATAGGGCAGAGTGCAGAGGCCTATGATACATTAAATGAGAAAGTGCGACTACAATATAAACGGTTAGCTCTATGAAACTATAAAAGTTGCAAATATATATCTAATCTTGTAAATATTATGTCTTTCTCTGGCTTGTATCTGTTTGCTATCCTTGATTGCTCCAGTTTGACAAGCTGAAAACGGATTAAGGTGAAGGGCCTCACACGTTGATAGCAGGTCGCCGAGCCACGCCCTTGCTATCAATTTACACTGTGCAACAATGCGAGAAGCAGTTCAGCAAGAGGGTGCGCAAGTATAGGGCAGGGTGTAGGGGCTTTGTTTACTGCTGTGCTTCGACTTGTTTCAAGGGTTATTGCAGGGGTTGCTTCGGTTGTGCTTGCGGCCTAATCAAATTACTTGCATTTCATTAGAGAGCTAGTGTGACAAGTATTGTTGTGGTTGCTTGTTGTTGTTGTTGTTGTTCTATGCTCTGTGGGCTAAAATCGAAGCTACGATATGACAGTTCATGTGTGTGTTAATTAAAATGTGCAGCTACTCTTAAGAATTTAATTAGACAGAACAGTATTATAATGACGATATATATATTTAAGATAAGGCAAAACTAGTCTGTTTTAAAATGTATACTATATATAGTATGTATGTTTCACTTTTTATGCCTTTGTTAGGGCATATACAATATATGTACTTTCGTTGTGCAAACTAATCGTAACCCTCCTCACCATCTTCCCCTTTCATTGCAGCAGCTGAGTCACCGGTTTACCTAACCTAACCTCACTAACAACGCGTTCGTGTCTGTGCATACTACACCCCTTACAAGCAGGGTGTCTTTCTGCTGGTTTCGCATAAAATCGATACATTCAGCCAACACCCTCGAGCGGAACACCCAGGGACTCTCTTTCCCAGTACGAGCAGAAAAATGGCCTATATGATGCCCATGGAACGCCTCGAATGGCTAACGCTGTGCGCAGCTGTTTTGCTTCTTGGTGAGTAATTTCAGTTTTTATTTTTTCTAAATTTTTTCAAAAAGCTTTTCCGCGGAAAAATATTTTACATTTGTTCAAGTGAGGCAACACTTGAGCTGTTCTGGGGGGAAAGGGGTTTAACCTACTGAAAGCAATGCGTCAAGCTAAAGATTTTTTAAAAGCGGAAGATCTTCAAAATAACAAAATGACATGGCATTTTGGGAGGGGTCTAATTTGCTTATAAGATGTGCATACAGAAGGGAAAGCGTATTTAAAGTTTTTTAGAGGGTGTTCAATATAATAAAACTCGTCTAATATATTATGTACATTAGTATTGAGAGATAGTTCATCACTTGCATTCTCTAAGCAAATCTTTAAAGATACAAAATGATACCGGGTATTCAAATTTATTGCTTGTAAGAAATAAAAATTTCTCAAAGTTTTCCGTAACATTTCAATTCAAAACTTAAAATGTAAGTCTAGTTCTATCTTCTATAAAACATCTACAAAATACTTATAAAAAAAAGGGAATTGTGAGTTTTCTGTAACATTTCAATAAAAAAATTATGTATTTATATTTGTTTAGTTTTACTGAGTTCTCAGCAGTTAAACAGTTTCAGAATTCAGATACTTAAATTTTTTTTTTTTTTAATTTTTAAAAACTTTAAAAATTCGAAGAAGCAAAATTATATTCGATAATTTATATTCGATACAATATTGTTTTATATAGAAAATGAAACAGTTTAACAATGGAACTATAGATCTTTAAACATTTACCTAGTTTAACTCAGTGTACTACTTGTATATCAGTTTCAGCTACTAAGCACTAATCTGCCTTATAAAGAAAGGGTTCTCTTTACATAGAATGTTGCAATAATTGAAGATAAAACAGACACATTTCTGTTAGCATTGTGCAAGTTATTTAATTTGTTATTTTTTTTTTTTGTAATTCTTCTCTGCGTAGACTTTTACTTTTCTATGTTTTGCTTCGCTTTACTCGTATCTTGTTGACACATTCCTCTTGCCTCGTACAATTTCAATGAATTTTTAATTGCGCTTACTTCACATTCTCATTTCACTCGCTCTGGTTTTGCTCTTGTAGCTTTTCCAACTGTTTGCCCTGTGATATTTACACGCCAGTTGTTGCCTACGAATGCACACACACACACACTCACACACACACAGACAGACTGTATCTGTGTGCGATAAACTGCGGTTCATTGCCTCGTCGAGCTGTATGCAAGATAAATGCTTGGGCTATCCATCGTGTTCCCTTTATGGTTTATACTACACTCAACTGTATGCTTAGCATACACAAATAAACCTTAGCTTACTCTCTGGTAATCCGAACTCCTCACTGGGTCACACTGTGCAAGCCGTTGGTTCTCAAGTAACTAAGATATCTAAGGTCGCAGGAGTGAAGAGCTTTTGTATCAGAATTCAGAACTCAGAATTCGCCTTCTTGCCAATCACCTTCAAGTTTATCAATTAGATAGGGCAAACAATTGACCCTTTTTACAAGGCACAAAAGAGAGAAGAAAACAAAGAATCTGATTGTATCTTATGCCACATGCGGTATCTCAATTTATTGAAGAATGACTCTTGCGAATATGCAATATATTATATCGTTATTATGGCTTGGCCTTATGCGAACTTTGATAAATTTTGAAGCTAAAGAACCCATTTGAATGCGGCCCACGTGGCGTATGCATAATTTCCATTGGTAATTAAATTTGGCGCGCCGAAAGCAAAGAATACAAACCTTCAAACGAAATTGCCGTAAAGCTTTTCGGAAGAAAGTAAAGAAATTAAAATTTTGTGTGCATTGATAGTTACGTCTTTTAATTTACGTGCCTGGAATTAAAAACGATCTAATGAAATTGAAAACAACTATTTACGATTCCGATGAAAACGAAAAATGCTTTTTAACACAATAAAAGAAGAAATAAAGGCTACATTCGGCACGCCGAAATTTTCATACCCTTGCAGTTACTCTTAATAAAAAACAGTTTAGGATTATTTAGCAATATTTAAAATAATATCAAAATTCGACCAATAGATTATATTGCGACATGTTCTGAAAAAGATTCATAGCAATATCTGAAAAAATGACGAAAATCGGCCGATAGGTTCTATGCCAGCTATACGATATATCGGTACGATTCGGTTCGTTTCGACTTATTTACAGCGTGCAAAAAAAAAGAAATACTTAAACCAAGTTTTGTTAAGATAGCTCCAAAATTGAGAGACAAGTCTGCGTTGCAACAGACAGACGGACATGGAATATATTATATATACTTTATATTCGGGTCACATATGTTTCCTAAGGTGCGTTGCAAGCTTTTGGCCAAAATTAATATACCCTCTGCAAGGGTATAAAAAAACAAATAGCTGTCTACCTGAAATCAATAAAAAACGATGTAGATAGAGAGAGAGAGAGAGAAACGGAGAGAGAGAGCGGGAGGCAGACATAAAATAAACTTGTAAAAGCCTCGATAAAATATAACAAATCAATTTACAAAATAGCTCATAAAATAGCACATATTATATCTTCGCTCAACTTCAAGGCACGAGCTGCTCAGGCTACAAAGATACATAGACACACAAACTTTGAGATACATTGCTTGAAGTAGACGTACTCTCTCTCTCTCTCTCTGTTTCTGTCTCTCTCTCGAGCATCTCTCGCGCTGATTGTGCGGGTCATCATTCAATTTAGATTGATTAAAAACATTTTGCGCCAATTTTACTTGATAGGAATAAAGTATGAAAATCGCATAGCTGGCTATGATGGGCAGAGAGATACTCTAAAGTTACAAAAAAATTTAGTTAATATATAATACATTTTAAAAATATATTAAAACCATTCCTAGAGTTTCTAATATTCAAATATATTCTTTCTGAATTCGTCCCATCATACCCCTTGTTTGTTACTACGCTACCTTTTCTACAGGGTATACATGTAAACAAGCTCGTGTCTGTTGCAGCTCTGCGTGATGTAGATGCTCATTTACATACATATACGTAGATATATGTCTGTATGCTTGAGTGTGTGTGCATGTTCCTGTCATAATGTAAGCTAAAATGCATCTTTTGTTTTCGTCGCCTGCAACAACGCATTTAATTCGCATTTAATTCAATTGAAATGAAATTCAACACACACACACATGCTAATCGTGATATCTACAGGAAGCAAGTAATTTAACACAGCACGAATAAAAGACATAGAAGCAAACGTAATGTTTGTAAAGTTTTCGAAGAGTCTCAATGAAGTTAAGACCCCATAGGGAGAGAGAGCGAGAAAAGAGAGAGAGAGAGAGTCGCTTTATAGTATGTGATTCATCAGTGTTTTATCTATTCATGGAATGAATGCTTCGTTTCTAATTGCTGATAATTCGCTAAATGCTGCTGCTGTTTTAGCTGATAAGCTGCTGTTCGCTTATCGATGGGTTGCATTACGAATCCCCCGAGAAGCTTCGCTTAATGAAGGTCAGCAATATATAGACATATAGTAAATTACTTTATAATATAGACATTTTTTTTACTGTTAAAAATTATTTATACATTCCCAAGCATCTTAAACTACACATTTGGAATATTCTAAGGGGAGGAAAAGTTTCTTAACTGATAGGAAAATCTAGAAATTTTCGTTATTTCGTTTTGGCTACCAAGATCTTAAGTTAAAAGTAGTTATAACCTCGTTAGGCAATATTAAAGAGTAACTACTTTGTTTATTGTATTTGTAAATTGTTCTGTTGGGTTTCATAATTTCCCCAGAAGTAAAAACGGTTAAAATGATAAGCTAATACTCCGACTAGTAGAATGTATCTTGGCCCCTTCGTGATGTATAATATGTGGCCTGTCATCGAAGTGATCTCTTGGAATACTTATGTAACTGCAAGTACTCATGAATTGTACGGCATGGCATGACAGGCCTGAAGTGAGAGCTGAACATGAAGATGGAGCTGGATATGGTCCTCCACACGCAGCAGCGATCAGATCACTGAACTGGGCTGCCAAAATAAAAGCCATTTCCGTTATAACATCAGACGCAGAGAGGATGAGAGAGAAGAAAGAGGGGAGCGTATAATTACAAATGATTGATGTGCACTAGCCGAGGGTAACGAGAAAATGCGCGGTACCCGAAGTGGAGAAACTTCTCCCTCCCCAAATGACGATGGAGGCATATCACACGCGGCGCTTGTCTAAACAACAAAAGCGCCTGACAAACGGGATCGGAAAGCAATTCCGGGCATGAAAGAGGAGCAGCTGCTGCAGTTCTATAGATTTTTCTTTACATGATTTATTTTTAATGGCTTTTCTCGAAACGTGTCCGCTTTGGCTTTGGCTTGGGGTTTATTATTAGTTATTATGTCTGCCAAGTGTCGGAATTGGCGCAGGAATGCGGCATTTCGTGTGGTTGTCTTGAGGATCCGGCACCATCTCTCCAGCATCATCATGAATGGATAAAGTTTTTGTGTCTCTCATTGTCGCAGCAATTTCGTCATTATTTTCAGCCCAACTTCACGCACTGCCAGATTGGCTGCATCTATTGTAATATATATTGTAATATCGATTTATTTGTGCTTCATAAATTCCCCACAAATCCCCATTCTACAGGCGTCAAAGACAGTCTGCCAGCATTCTGTAGGCCGTTAAAAGCATTTGTCATACATCTCGGGCTCATTAACGCAGTCGCAAAGATCTTTGAGTATTTCTATAGCCAACCCAGATATCTTGTGACGATGCTATATATACGCTATGTATAGTATATAAATATTTAAAGCCGACAACTTGAAGTATTTTACGAGCTGCTCGCAGCAAATGCATCGCTGGCAATTTATGTGTCTGCAGCGCAAGAAATATTTGTCGGCAGCGATTCGATTTTTGGCCCCCAAGTTTTTAGATTCTGTGTGGAGCAGACATTTTATTGGGGTCTACACAGACAGTGTGTAGTGTAAGTGGTTGAGGGATTAAATCAGATATGTAATTATGCTTGACTTAGGCACATGAAAGATTTCAGACTGGCAACTTGATTATGGGGTCGAAGAGTGCCGCGCAAAGTAGATCTCCGGATTAAAGAAATATCCATGTAAACTCTTTCTGCATTTCTTTGAATTTCATATTCGGGTTTTCTACTCAGAATTTCAATTAGCATTCTAACTAAAACTTTCGGGAGCTGCTGAAAGGTTTCATTTTTGTTTTTCCCCCGTTAAAAATATTTTATTAACTCCAAGCAAATTTATGTAGCAAAGAGTCTGAGCACTTGCCAGACGAAGGGAGTCAAACTATGCACTACTTAGCGGTTCTTTGTTTGTATTGCATGCGTGAAACTAAGTGCTAGACTGGGGGACGTCACTCCCTGGCTGGGCTCCATCTGCTGATCTATAATAATTATTTTTTTCCCTCTGCCTAACGCATCATCATCAACACTCACTTAAAACGTAAGAAGAAGAAATTTCCGACAAATGAGTACACTTATTAAATGTATTTGCGCGTTGTTGCTGGCTTGAAAATTATTTAGAACCACGCGCGCGCTGTTGCCACATTTCACTCAGCGAGCAAACAAGCAGGAGGAGGGAAGTGAGTTTTCAGCGGAAGCTCCTTTTTGCGCACACTTTAACTCGGGTGGGTGATTTACTAAGTGTGTGCGTGTGAGTGTGTGTGGGAGTTTGCGTAGATATGCGTTGGTGTGAGTGTGTGTTCGTGTTTATTTTTCCTTTTAAGTTATGTATTCGTAAGCAAAGCGGAATTTAAGTAGATACTCTTATTCATTTTATTAGTCTCCCTGCGCGTGATAATATGCAGGACCCAATTCTTGTAAAATGTTGGAAGACTTGATACACATAAATATTACAAGCTGTGTGCAATAGCAATTAGAGTGATTTCAATCAGTCGAGAACTTGGGCACAGCACACACTAAATTTTGGAAACCGTGTCTTTTGTGGCGTTAAATTAAAAAGGTTTATCTGAGGAAATCAGTACTGTCATTCTCATTAGGAGTTTTAAGAAAAGGTGGAGAGCGAGAGAGAGAGAGAGAGAGAGAAATACTGAAATTATTAACATAATTTTAGCGCCTCCATAAAAGAATCGGGCTATAATTTGTAAAATATTTGATTGCCGCGCCCAGAGACCGAACGAGGTGACATTTATCAGACAGACATCATCTTTAACGCGTACGACGAGGCATAACGAGGGAGCCTATTCCCGGCCCCGTCTTCTCTCTGCAAACAACAACAATTTCGTCTGTCTACTGAGTCACGTTTTCTTTTTGTGGAGCTGCCAACTCCTCGTGTTTTTATCGTAGCTCTCTAATCTGTATATCTTTTATTCCGAGTGCTGCTTTTGGACGGCCTTAATTAATGCGACGGCAGCGACGCGTCGATTTTTAATATGCAAAGCGCGTTGGGTTTTACTTTTCGAGAAGCTACATGCACGTAGTATCTACATATCTGTATCTGTATATTCATGTGGATGTGTATATAGTCGCCTGTTTGAGTTGCCTGGCAAGTTGGCAGCTCGCTGGCATCTCTTTCCGCAGGCTCTTGACACATTCCCATACATAGCCACCAGGCACACACACACGCACATACACACGCACACACACACTCATACACCCGCACGTGCGCGGACTCATTCGTGAATGTTGTGCAACGTTGTTGGCATGAAAAATAAACCACCCCTCGCTCTCTCTCTCTCTCTATCTCTCTTTTGTGGCTCTTTCTCTCTCCCATTATGACAACAGAACCCCCAACTTCTGGCCCAAAAGTATCTTTAAGCACCAGTGGCAACCTAGTCAACTCCAGACCCAGTCTCTCCCTCAGACATTTGTAGTCGTTGTCGTCATATCTGCACAGTGGTGCAAGAGATCCATAAACTGCCAGGAAATATACTGCCAAAAATACATTATCTATTTCAATTTGGGTTTCCCCGAAGTATTTGTAATAAACAACGGGCTGAGCTTTCTTTATCACAGAATTTAATTAAGATTTAAATATATATAATATATATAACGCTATAGCTTAATAGTATATATACAATCTGGTTAAGGTTTTACTAATTCTAAGCAAAAATTATGGGGTCGGCTAAGCCTGGTATATCTCTGCCCTAAATTTATTCATTTCTATGTCGACTGAAATTAGTTGACTTTAAAGTTTAAACTTAATAACAAGCAAATGTGTTTCAGCACACTGTGCCTGCTGTCCAGACAAACGAACTGCCTCGTCATACAGTGGCATCAGCAACCGCGTTCAGCCTCTAAGCAAATTCATAACAAGTTTTCACGTGCTGACGTTCTCTCTCTATTTCAGCTGTCTACAATGTGTCTCTCTTTTCTCTCTCTCTCTCTCTCTCTCTCTCTCTCTCTCTGTCTGTCTTGTTTTTTCTCTCGCATTCTGGGACAGCCCACGCCTAAACGTTGCCTGACTTTAACTCCTGTGGGCATCATGACGTCTCACGTGTGTCATATCACGTCACCCTTTCATCTTCATCAACGCGACACGACCACAAGGTGGACAGGTTGCGGTTTCGCTTGTCTATCTCGCTCCCACTCTCTCTGTCTCTCTCTCGTGGCGTCGTCGAATTAAGTGAATGGCGATTGAGCTACCATAATTGAGTAGACATTGAATAAGATTTTCGTCACGCATTAGCTAATTGCACTTGCAGAACTTGGCTACAGCCTAAGCAGCTAAGTTACCTGACTTTATGTGGGTCGGCAACTGCGAGTCGTGAATCGAGCTCATGTGGGCTACGGCTGAAGGTATCAGGCCAGCTGTCGAACGGGTTTTCGATCCATTCAGTTGAGCAGATGTTTGCTTCGTTAATAACTTTATAAAGAACTTGGGCTTAATTACTTTTTCACTGTTCGATTCATTGATTTTGCTGCATCAACACTTTGACTCTTTATTCCATTTAGACCATATATGGAATGCATTAATGTAGCTAATCCAGAAAAAGGGGGGAAAGGTGTGTGCCGATAGAAACATCGTCTGGATCGCGTGTCAGTCGCCGAATTTGTTGTGCCTGTCGACCTCTGCGTGTTCCAAACAGTTTTTGGGCGGATTATTTAGGGGAGGTGGAGGTGGAAAAGAGGCGCGTCTGTGTCATACGTCTGCCTATTGAACTTGTGAGCTTTGTTTCCCTGTTCGACAGGAAGTTATTAATTTCTAATTTCCTACCTGGAACAGCAATCATATAGGTGGGAGTAATTACGTGTTGTTTTCCTTTTCCCTAACTGGCAGGGGGTTTTATTGGGTGAAAAAGTGTCGAAGGGGCGTAACGTGTGACAGGTCATGGAATCCATTTATAAAATGAAAAATTAAGTCAACTATATAAGGAAATATTAATAGGATATAGATGGCAAAAGTAAACAACAGATAACAAGTTTTTATAAATAAAGGTAGAACGGATTGGAATGAGGCCTAAATTTACAGGGTATTAGTGGGTTAGAAATGTTATATTGCTTAAATATTTATGACTTATTTAAAGTGACATATGAAACATCAATAGAGAGACAGAGACAGAGAGACACAGAAAGCTAGAGAAACAGAGAGAGACTGAGACAATAAAACCTCGTTGTTCAATCTAGTCGACTACGCAACCTAAGGTAGAAGGGGGGAGCAAGAGGCAGTTCCCATATTGCGATAACTTAGGCAAATATTATCGCAGACCGAAGTGTCTATTTAACACAACTTGACGCTTTTGGCAAGTATTTCCTCTGACGCGAAATACATATTCATTATACATATATTATAGGGCAACGTTTCACACATTGATGAGTTTGTTGTTGCCTTGTTTATTCAACATTCAATTCATTTGCGGTTTCTCCTACTGTTTGTTTGCCGTGGCGCTGTTTACATGACTCCCGCGACTCGAGAGAGCCAGCTCCCACGCGTACGTATGCGTACTTGCCCCATGTGGCAAGCAGTGCGGCGCTGCATCGGATGACCTTAGCCCGACCAGTGCACTGTGGCGTCAATTGCATGCCCCAAGCAATGAGAATGCGCTTATTAATCAGCTTGCCTCATAATTGCGTTGCACACTCATTCTGTGGAATATATAGAGTATATACTATATAGAACCGTGTTCAGTTGTGTGTGCACGTATTTAATTGGAAAATTGCGACGCAAACAGAAAAAACCGGCGAAATTTAGCGTTTCATTGTTGTTGTTGTTTCATTTGAACAAATCGCATGTTGCCGAGCAGCTGCTAACGTCACCAGCATCTTGACAAGACATCGGCGACTTGGAACCGGTTTAGTTGGTTTTGTTCATTCCGCTTCAGATTTGCCAAAAACACATAAACGTAGCCAGACCTGGCCGGCTTCGCAGTGACCATTGAACAGAAACACCTGCTGAAAAATCTTTGCGAAAAAAAGCGAAGCTCCCCTAAAGCATTAAAGAAGAGGAGTAAAAATCGAAAGAGCAGTTGCAAAAAACAAAACAAAACAAAACAAGTGAAAAGAAGCAGCTGGCGCTGAATGGGCTAAGTTGGCTAAGGAGAGCAAAGGAGTCCCAAAGTGATTTCAACAGTTTCAGGGAATAGCGATTCCCTCTTTGCGTTTGCTTTCCTTTTGCAAGTGCAATGAGATTATTTGCAGAGGTTAAGAAAGATACTGTATACTGGCAACACGTTGGAAAAGTTAAGAAGAAAAAGTTAAAAGTTCTGCAGTGTATAAGAAGTTTACGAATTTATTAAAATTTAAATAACATTAAGTAGATCTTGTAATGGGATCTACTTGCAATGGGTTAAGTAATTTATAACGTGTATAACATTATTATATGTTTGAAAATGTTAAAATAAATACAATATAATAAATAGTACGTTATATTATACTCTAGCAGAGGATATATTTATTTTGGCCAGAAGTCTGTGGCCGTATAAATATCCCATAAAGTATAAATATTCCTAATCCGCATCAATAGGGGAGTCGAGCTAGCCTTGTCCGTCTGTCCGTCTGTCTGTTGCAATGCAAACTAGTTTCGCAGTCTTAGAGCTATTTTAATAAAACTTGGTTTACATGTTTCTTTTTCATGCACGCTGTAAATTAGTCGGAATAAGCCAGATCGAACCAATATATTATAAAGCTGCCATAGAAATTAACCGGTCGATTTTTGTCATTATTCAAAACATTGCCATATAATTTTTCCAACATATGTCTAAGTACAATAAATCTTTTTAAGGGTATCCAAATATTATCAAAATAAAAGCTTTCTATTTATTTTTTTCTATTATTGAAGATATCCCTATGAATTGCAATTGCTATCTTTAGCAATCTAAAACTGTTTTATATTTAGACCATGGATTTTAAAAAAATACATGGTCTACTGTGTTTGTCAAAATGTGCGTAACAGGCAGAAGGATGCATCTGCGACCCCATAAAGTATATATATTCTTGCTCAGGATCACTAGATGAGTCGATTAAGCCATGTCTGTCTGACCGTCTGTCCGTCTGTCCGTCTGTATGAACGCATTTATCTCAGAAACGATCGCTGAAAATTTGGTTCCGATCGGATAATGAACATAAAAGTTAATCAACGTTTCAAATAGATTTGCAATGCGCCCACTGCAAGCAAGCAAGCAGTGTTTTTTTCCAACTGCTTGGACTGCTTGGCGTCTAACTGAAAACTATATGTTTTGTTAATTATTTTTCTTTGAAAAACGCGTTTAATAACAGTTTTCTCAATCTGCATTTTTTCATAATGTTTAGAAATCCATGGTCTTATACAGTCAACACTTGACTGTAGCCGTTCTTACTTGTTAGAGTATATGCAAGGGTACATAACCTTCGGCGAGCTAAAAATATTCTTCCCTTCTCTCCCAAATATTTTTCAATTTCCAACCTTCTGTTTGGCATTAAAATAATTATTACCATTTGTTTTCATTAAATAATGCAAACATTTTGCTACATTACTTCCCTTTTAGCTATATATTTCTCTGGCAATTTAAGATAAGTTATCGGCCGACTTGTTTCTAATCGTTTCCTCAATTTCCAAGGGGAAAGAGCAGCTGTTTGGCAGCTGCAAAAGATGATTCGACTCGCGAAATGCGTGCCTCGTTTTCGCATTCACTTCGATTCACCCTCTGCTCGCCATACACACATATGTATTTCTGCACAATATTCCTATACATATATACATATACATATATGTATGTGTAAGTAAGTATATGTACGTTCTCGAGTCCCGTCGACAACATATGGTCATCATGTGTTGTGTTGCGTCGCATTTTTAATAACTTTTAAGGAATTATTTTATAAATTCGCACCGCGTCATTTTCGCATTTCCTGCCTCTTTCTCCATTATTGGGCTGGGGAGTGGACGCCACAGAGAGATGCTTCGGAGATCACGTCAATTGAGAAATCAATTTGTTCACTACAAACTCCACGCCCCGAAAACTAGAAAACTAATGGATTTCTGCAAAGAATAAAATGATATGAGGGTGTCACACGCAAAGCCCGAAAAAGACTCAAAACAGGTTAATTAATTCGTTTTCGTTTTCATATTAAATGCCGCAGGGGCACGCCACATGTGGCACGGTCATTCCCTTGTTCCAAACAGATACCCTAGAAACATTTGTACAGACTTTCATTGTGTTCCACAGAACTTTCTATACGCATGCATGTAAATACTATTTGTGAGTGTGAGTGTGTGCCACGCCCCCTTTTGTGGTCGCTGGGTTTTTAATTATTTTCGCAGCTAATTTGCTGCTCTTCGTGGTGTATGCCATGAAAGGCGAGTTGAGCAATAATTAATGCGTGAATTGAAATGATGAATTAGACCAGTAACAACATGCCCCGAATGTGCAACTACGCAACACGCCACTTGCTGAAGGACATGCGATAGAATCGTTACAGTAGGGCATAGCTATTTGGGAATTCGTTTAAATAAATAAAACAAAACAAGTAAGGAAAGCTACAGTCGAGCGGATCCGTCAGTAAGATAACATTCGCCCAGTTTCGAAACAAATTATCACACTTTTAATTCCAACCAAAAACCTCTGCACAGCTACGTTACACGATGACGTTACGATATGCCGCACAGGCGCAAATAGCGGAGCAACGGAAAACGTTTACGTTGTAATGTGGGGAATAGATTTATATTGGATTAATCTATGATTATATCAGAGCAGAAAGCTGTAACTTTAATAAATTTCTTAATAATCGTAAGTTATCGGTTTGCGTGGGCGGTAGGCGTGACATCAAAAATGAAAATAAACTCGATCAGCCTATGGTATACAGGAACCTTCATGTGAAATTTTATCTTTGTAATATCTAAGATCCAGACGTTCAAACGGACAGACGGATAGACGGAAAACTGACCGACGGACAGACAGATGGACATGCCAATCTCGGATAGTGATCCTGAATCAGACTATATATTCTTTGTAAGGGTCAGCCACGCCAAGCAATCCTAACCTACGCTCTTATTTGAGCTATGTTGATCCAAAGTAATCTGTCTTTAATCCAGAAACTTGTAATAAAGCCATATTATTATAATTTAGTTAATGAAAATACCTTATTATGCCTTATTTATAATTATAGCCTAAAAGAGAAACTTAATAATTATTTGGGATATAAAATATCTATTTTCTTAATAACAGGTTAGTCAACATTAAGAGAGCAGAAAGAACAAGCTGCTTAAGTGCTTTCATAAGGTCGAAATCATCTAGGCATAAATTTATCACCTGTGCAAGGGAGCTGAGTTGCCCCATGTTGTCACTAGGCTGTGCATAAAATTGAATATGAAATGGCGTGCCAATGCAGAAGTGGCAATCAGAATGGGGCATGGGACACGGGGCAAGGGGCATGAAGCCGGGGGCATGGGCAGGCTGTGTCTATGGGTTGATCTCGAAGCTTTTGTTGGGCTGCAGCCTCGGCAAGTGTCAACGAACGATTTTCGCCCTGCTAGCCTTTTGTTCGTGGTGTGTGTGTGTGTGTGTGTGTGGGTGAGTGCGCAGAGGAAATGAAAGAGCAACCAGTTTTAATAGTTGTTGTAGCTGTTGTTGCCGCTGTCGGTTTCCGACACTCCACTCGAGCAGAGACGAAGCGAGTCACTGATCCATAGCATTCAATTGTCGAGCAACAGCGACAACGATGGAACAAAGCGAACTGTGCACAATTGACTTGGCATGCCGACTGACAAATATGATGACAAATACACGTACACGTATGGCACATCCATATGATAAGTAGATATGTTACACTGTGTACGTACATATTTTCATGCACAGCCAGCGTGCTTCCGCCGCGCAGCTGTGGCTGCCCTGAATATTCAAATTGTCTATGTGCTTTTAATTATGTGTTCTAATTTCCTTCCTCGCTCTCTGTCTCTGTTTCTTTGCAGCCTCTTTTAGCGGTACTTTGGCTGCCAACCCACCAGACTCTGACCAGAAAGGACCTGTCTTCCTCAAGGAGCCCACCAATCGCATCGACTTCTCAAACTCAACTGGCGCCGAAATTGAATGCAAGTCAAGCGGTAATCCCATGCCTGAAATTATCTGGATCCGCAGCGATGGCACCGCCGTAGGAGACGTACCCGGTCTGCGTCAGATCTCATCCGATGGCAAACTCGTCTTTCCCCCCTTCCGTGCCGAGGACTATCGCCAGGAGGTGCATGCCCAGGTCTATGCCTGTCTTGCCCGCAATCAGTTCGGCTCCATCATCTCGCGGGATGTGCACGTGCGAGCGGGTAAGTTGTCCGTGTTCTAGAGAGAGCACGCTGGAGTTCACCGAGTGCGGAACAAGTAGATGGATTTGGGTTAAGCGAAGTGGTATTAAAAAGAGGATAAACTTGTGCTTTAGAAATTTTCAGAGATCATTTGGCTTGTCATTATAATTATAAAAAACCAAAAAAGAACAATATGGCACCAAAATTGCGCATGTATTCCATTCTTTTGGACTTTCGGGGCGAAAGGGGACGTGGTCAAAATCCAAAATAAACTTCATCAGCGTGCAAAAAATACACATATTGTCAACAAATTTGGCAGACCCAGCTTTTATAATAGCCGAGATCAAGGTGTTCATACGGACGGACAATCAGACAGATAGATAGACGGACAGACTACTTACAAAATTAATATAACCTCTGCAAAGAAATAAAAAACTCTTTTTGAAAATAATAATAAAGTGAAATATAATGATACCACTTCAGATAACTTTTACCAAATCTACCACTTGTGATGCACTCAATCAATTCTGTTACAGGTTCAGAGAAATCAACGTTGGATTCGCGTTTCCAAATGGCTTCGTTGGTTTAGGCCATCTAATTTTTTGCTAGATTCTTTTTTGAAGGTGTACATAGACAGGTTATTTAGGAAATACCTTTAACTTCTTTTCAGCAAAATTTCATCTGTTTAAAAATGCATTACCCATTGAGATTTTTCTGCTACGGGTCAGTTTTCCGGCTTTTTCAAGAAAGTCAAAGGAGATTTCCTGTATATACCCTAGGTAGCTTTGGTCGTTTGTCTATGCAATTTCCAAGCAGCTGTCGATGCTGATGCTGATGATGCAATTGCCCCTTCCCGAGGAGGTCAACGTTCATAGCAGGAGTTCATGCAAAATTTCGGCTTATCGAGTTATAAATTTATAGCCTCAGTTAAGTTCCCCATGGAAGCATAATATATTTACTACACTTGCATAACTCTACACTAAATAGGCCAGCCCTAATGGCATTTTATCCAATTATGTTGGAATCATGTGAGCAACCCCCTCGGCTCGCTTAGTCATCGCGACGGTTGACGTGTTCGCCACCAATTAGCCCCGTCAGAGAGACCTAGCCCAATCTCAGTTTAGCCATCACTTCCCTTATTCCACTTCACTACCTTCCCTGTCATAGCTCATTACTGGCTCGCTTCGCTTTAACTAAGAGAATTTATAATGTTTGCGCAGTGCCAAAAAAAATATACATAAAATCCGCGACGTGAAATATGGCTCCAACACGGGCTACACCTCAACAGAAGAGGAAGAAGATGGAAAACGAAACGAAAAAAATGAAACGCTTTTAATTAATATCTAGCTAGACTGAGATTTTGTTAAGTATATTTTTGCGCTTTCCACTTAATTGGTCGCCTAATTGTTTTCCGACAAACCGGAAACCACAGTGAATCGTTTCTCGGAACCGGCTTGGTCGAGCAAGTTGTCAAGGTTGAGCAGGTGTTTTTCGGCGTGAGAATCGTCGCACAACAACTCATCTTATAAACACTTCGCACACACACACTCACTTATTCTACACACACTACCCGCAATTGCAGTTGTTGCCCAGTACTACGAGGCCGATGTGAACAAAGAGCACGTGATAAGGGGCAATTCGGCGGTTATCAAGTGTCTGATACCCTCGTTTGTGGCCGATTTCGTTGAGGTCGTCTCCTGGCATACCGATCAGGATGAGAACTACTTTCCGGGCACAGAATATGGTGCGACATATTGAGCAACAACAACAGCAACAAGTAGCACCTTTGCAATCGTCTTAGGTTTAGGTTTACTAATCGCATGGAAAGAACGTACGCATCTGAAAACCATCCAAAACCGCCTCATCAATATCTTTCTTTCCCATCTTATTATTACAAAAAAGAAAAACAAACATCTTATCTTTTCGTTTCTTCTATTAGTCGTGTCGCAGCACTACGAAGAGGATATACACAAGGCGTTTGTCATACGCGGCAATTCGGCCATATTGAAGTGTGATATACCATCGTTTGTAGCCGATTTTGTCAATGTTATCTCCTGGCACACCGATCAGGAAGAGAGTTTCTATCCCGACACTGAATATGGTGTGTGCAATACGCGCTCAGAGCGTGTCTGTTTGTGTGTGTGTGTGTCCGTGTGCCTCTCTCTCTGTGCGCGTATGTGTGTGTGCACCCTAAACTGCGTTACCCAACACCAAAACAACAACAGCACAACACGCACACACACCACACAAGACTCGTGTACAGTTAACAAACACTAAGTACTAAGTACTACTAGCCCCACTTGCAACACTGGTACACTAATTACTGTAAAATACCACGAGCCACACAAGTGAACCAATGCAAAGCTAAACTACTTAACCAATCAACTTAACCAACACTGGTCAGGTTTCAGTTTTCCCTTCGCTTTTTCAAGTATATCGAATTGGGTTTTCTCTTCATCGTTTTGAAATATGTAAATTTGATATTGTTTTATTTAAGCATTTAACTTAAGTTTATCTTCACTTATCGCTTGCGTTGTGGCTTTACTTTAGTCGTTGCCCAATACTACGATACCGATGTAAATAAGGCCTATGTCATACGCGGCAATGCGGCAGTACTCAAGTGTGAGATACCCTCGTTTGTGGCCGATTTCGTTAGTGTTGTGTCCTGGCATACGGATCAGAGTGAGGACTTCTTGCCGGGCACCGAATACGGTTTGTGCCTTCATCTTGGATACACACGAATGTTAGATACGATATGTACAGTTGATTAAAGCTATCATAATTACAAGACCTTTCCCTTTTTAAGTTTTCTTTTATTCTCATGCATTTATTCCCCTCATCTCTCTCTCTCTCTCCCTGTCGCTCTCTGTGCGTGTTTATGAGCGATGTTCTTAAACTATTATTAGACCCCGAGCGGTGAGAGATTCTCAGGGAAGTTGCCCGGCGCATCGCTAAATATTTATATAGAATCTCATCAAGTTGGGCATTAGGGTCCATTAAATGCACTTCCCATCTTCTTCTTCCCTTCTCATTTGGCATAGACGTCTTTCAATTAGTCTTCTGAAGATTCTCCCAAGCGCGCACAACACGCGAGGTGTTGTAAGTTTGTACCCTACTAGCCCCTGTCCTTATCATGTAATATTTTTAATTTCTTCTTGCCCCTCATGCAGTTGTACAGCAGCTCTACGAGTCGGAGGTTAATAATGAGTATGTCATTCGAGGTAATTCGGCAGTTCTTAAGTGCTCGATACCATCGTTTGTCGCAGACTTTGTTCAGGTTATCTCCTGGCAAGATGAGGAGGGTCAACTCTATGGCACACTCGACGAGCAACAGGGCACGGGTATATAGACAAGATATCATATACTTTATAGGCATAGTTTATTCTAGTTATCCCATCAACTTCCCGTTTGGTACACTCATTCTTACTTTTCAACTTCTTTTGCAGTGCGTGATCTTTCTTTAGTTTCTTTGCTTTCGATGCTTATCTGTTTATCTCACCCTTTTTGCAGTCGTCAATCAGTATTATGAAGCCGAAGTCGTCTCGGAGTATGTTATCAAGGGCAATACGGCTGTGCTAAAGTGCACCATACCCAGTTTTGTGGCAGACTTTCTGCGCGTTGAGGCTTGGGTCGCTAGTGATGGCACGGAGTATTTGCCGCAGTTTGATTTTGGTAGATTCCCAACCAGCTCAGGTTATGTTTCTTAACTATAAGCAGCATCCCAAATACTCTTTCCCATTCCATAACGCTTTAAACATCCCCAAAACGCTTAAGCCCGTCTGTTCCCCATTTCTTTCTGTGTATTCAGTTGTTAATCAGTTTTATGGCGCCGATATTCTAATGGAGTATGTGATCAAGGGCAATGCGGCGGTTCTCAAGTGTTCGATTCCATCGTTTGTGGCTGATTTTGTCCAAGTTGAGTCGTGGATTGATGAGGAGGGCACCGAATTGCGTCATTCCGAAAATTATGGTACAAGCTAACTCCAATACTCTAGCTAGATTAGCTGTAACTAACTCTCTCTCTGTCTGGGCTCCGACTATCCTCTAACTTCCCAAATAACTTTTGATTTATTTATTTTCGTATACTTTCGCATGTTTTAGTGGTTAATCAGTTTTATGAGGCCGAAATAATGACCGAGTATGTTATAAAGGGGAATGCGGCCGTTCTTAAGTGTTCCATTCCATCGTTTGTGGCTGATTTTGTGCGTGTCGAGTCCTGGATTGATGAGGAGGGCAACGTCCTAACCTTCTCCGACAACTATGGTGTGCCTCAGCTTGTACTAATTTCTAACTGGTTGTAGCTTAAAGATTAGATATCTATTTTTCTCTTTAACTGATCCCATCCCCCTCCCCTGTTTAATTATGTATGTTTCATTTACCAACTGTTTCTCGCAGTCGTTTCACAGTTCTACATAACCGAGGCGGAGAATGAGTATGTTATAAAGGGCAATGCGGCTGTGGTCAAATGCAAGATACCCTCTTTTGTAGCTGACTTTGTTCAAATTGAGGCTTGGGTGGACGAGGATGGGGTTGAACTGTGGCGCGATAATGCCAGCGCTGCCTATGGTACAGTCAACGCAAAACGTATAGCCTAATTAGTTGTAAACTTATAGCTTAGCTCTTAACTTCCCTACTGTTTCCAACCGACCTTTCACTTTCATTTAATTTTCTTTGGGGAAAAACTATTCTCTGCAGTTGTCATACAGTCCTACGAATCGGAGGCCGACAATGAATATGTTATTCGAGGCAATTCAGTTGTCATGAAGTGTGAGATACCATCGTATGTGGCGGACTTTGTTTTCGTGGATCTCTGGCTGGACTCAGAGGGTCGCAACTATTATCCCGATAATGCCGAAGAGACGGGTACTCTACCCTAATGAAAGTTTCTAACTATTTAGATGTTGCCTAACTCCCTTCTGTTATACAGTTATTCCACAGTTACGTTAATTATTTTTATGCGCCCAACTCTTCATTTCTTCAATTAGTTGTGCATCAGTTTTATCAGACACGCGTCATCGATGAATTTGTGCTGCGTGGAAACTCTGCCACACTCAAGTGTTTGGTGCCTTCATTTGTGGCCGATTTTATAGACGTTGAGGCTTGGTTAGACGAGGAGGGAGTGGAAATAACCCGACCGTTGCCCGATGAATCGATGGGTAAACCTGTTGAGCATAGCTTAAGCCGTAGTCTAGCAAATAGAGACAACTGTATTAGGAATCCTGAAAAATTTTACCCTTACACAATCTTTCTTCTTATACTTATTATAATCCTGCTTGCGTTTTCATATTTATCCAATTCCGTGTGCACTTCCAGTTGTGAAACAGTTCTTTGAGTCGCAAGTTTACGACGAATACGTCATCAAGGGCAATGCAGCCATTTTTAAGTGTCAGACGCCTTCATTTGTGGCGGATCATATTGATATTACCGACTGGATCGATACCGAGGGAGGTGTCTATACCAAGAACATAACGGGTACAAGTCTTACGCATATATTTCCTTGTTTGAGTCAGTGTAGAAACATGAAGGGGCCCATCCAGAGCAAACACTTTTGATTTTAAATTATACTCCCTATGGAAGACAATCTTTCCAATTCTCCTCTCTCTCTCTCTCCCTCTCTTTCGTACAATTTTCAGTTGTGCCACAATCCTACAGCGTCAATGTGATGGACGAGTCCATTCTGCGTGGCAACAGTGCAATTCTCAAATGCCACATTCCCAGTTTTGTTGCCGACTTTATAGTGGTCGACTCGTGGGTTGAGGATGAGGAGCGTGAGATATATCCGCAGGCCGATGTCACAGCTAGCGGTAAACCACTACCAATAAGTTCTTCTTCACTAAGCATTGTTAGCCTTGCTTCCCGATCCATGTAAATTCCAGTTAATTTGCCAGCTATCTTCTACAACGTGATCTTGGTCCATGAGCTCTTCTAACAGGTCCCCCGTATACTGCGCTGCTAGGCATTTGATTATCTTGTTTTCTTTCTTTCTTTCTTTACTTTCAATTACTCTTTCTTTCTCCCATTATCTTTTACCCCCTCCTATTTTTTTATTTTCAAATCCCCTCCTACTTTATCCCAAGATCCAAGAGTCGTTCCTGACTTGCCCGAAACCCCCAATCAAAAGAACCCACCCCTTCATGTAGTTGAAAATAGCGTTGCTCTGTAGTCTAGTGTAAATACATGCTCTGTAAATATGTATGAACAAAAATGCTAATAAATACACTGGGAAAAATCTCAACCCAATTTGTACATATGTATATTATACATGTTTTTAACTGTTTAACTGTTTAACAAACATCATCATACGATTATTCACATCAGCTCTGATATTGGCATTTTTGTTGAAGCATGAGTATTATAAGTAATTGTAGAGAATTGTGGGAAATGTTCAGAATTTGTTAACTAATCAATTTGCCATGATCCAAATATTTACATGAGAATTTTTCACAAAATTTCCCACAACTTTTTACGATTCAAATACCGATTGTTATGGTGCATAGTTAGCTATAAGTAAACGAAAACTTTGTTCAGCTGATGCAAACAAATAAATAAGATTTCTGACTGAACAGAGTTCTGCATGTTGTTGTAAGACTGAAAACTAAAGATTAATGGGTGCTATGTAAATATTCTAACAAATTGAAGAACAGTTTTCAGTCTCACAATTGTATTTATAGTTTTAAATTAAAATCGTTTCCAACCGAAAGTCACACTGCATGATTCAAGCAAATGATATAATCTTTCATTATTGCGCAATGCTTTAAGATCAAAGAGAAGAGATGAATGTGCTTCTAAATGGACTATTCTGTGGCTTTCGAGTGTGAAACAAATAAACGAATAAATTCAATTAAAGCAACAGTTTTAATTGGATTTTTTCGCATTGTATAAAAATAGTTTTGTTCTGGATGTTTAAGTTCCCATACAAAGCTCCTCGACTAATATATTCTTTTTCTTTGAACTATCTTTGAACTCGAAATCAAATTTAGACGGAAAATACCTAGTTCTTCCCTCCGGTGAACTGCATATCCGTGAAGTTGGACCGGAAGATGGATACAAGAGTTATCAATGCCGCACCAAGCATCGTCTGACCGGAGAGACGCGGCTCAGCGCGACCAAAGGACGGCTGGTCATCACAGGTAAGTCGGCCATGTTTGCCAATTACTTCTTACCTCAAAGAGAAACCTGAGTTATTCACTCTGATGGAATGAAATACATGAAATGTGAATTACAAATAAGAAAAAACTTTATAAAATTTAAAACCACTTGAACAAAACAAAGCTTTCTAAAAGATGGCATGACAGCTTGATTAAACCAACCCATCAGAGTATTAACTAAGGCTTATCAGTGCTAAATAAATTTCATACATAATATAAATTTGAAATATGCTTTATTAATAATGTGAAAACCTATCCATGAATTTATATATGATTCCATACTTCTATTTCTAAATGAGCAATTTATATTATAAGTGAACTTTATTTAGCTTATAGAACAATTTAAAAAGGCGGCAAAAATATAGTTGTCTTTAATTTGGAATATTTTTCTTTTAAATCAAAAACTTTATTTTCAATAAATTAATATATGCAATATTGTTTACGGAAACAAAAAAAAACTCTGCAAAGTTATAAAAATATTCCAAATGATGAAAGAAAAACAGGTAAAAAGTTTATACAATGAGTATTTTAAAGCTCAAAACAATTAACTTTTATCCTGTTTTACTGTCAAATATTATTAAATATTTTAAAAAACTTTTTAGAGCAACAATTTTTTGACACCCTTGAAAAAGACTCCGTAAGTCAATCAAAAAGATTTTTCGCTTAAAATCTCTTTCTTTGTTTGGAGTTACAGCACTTCTATAATGATTTAAAATTTAACTATTGAAGACTTAAATTATATCAAATATTTGGTGCTTTTATCAAAAAATTGTCGCTCGCCTTTAATTGAAAACTGCCTGAATGTTGGGATAGGGTACTCGACAATGCAATCGGCTTGAAATAATTAGCCAAATGAGAAAGAGAGAGATATAATAATATAGTTTTGTATGGTCCGTTGCATTCATTAAGGGCAGAGTCAAGCACAGTTTTTCTGGGCCTTTTCATTGGTTTTCCAATTTTTCTAAAACATTTTCCAATGCGCCCAAGGTAAGTGCCACTTCAAGTCATAATTTATTAAAATAAAGCAAAATTTTAACTTCACTTTCAATTTCAATTTACAGAACCAGTTGGCAGGGTTTCACCCAAGTTTCCCACTACATTGACCAGTAGCAGCTTTACGGGTGTGGCCAATGACAGCCTAACTCTGTTGTGTCCTGCCCAGGCCTATCCAGCACCATTATTTAGGTGGGCTTCTCTTAGCATTTCAGTTATTACTTAACCCAACTTTAGCCAGTTTTTGGGAGCAGAGACTTTAGTTTATTCCCTTTCAAGAACCCATCGCAAGCGTCGCTCCACGTCTGCTCTCCGGCAATGACATCAAAGTGGTACAATATGCCGCCCAGCATCCAATAACGCTACTTTGTCCTGCCCAGTCGTATCCCGTGCCTTTCTTTAGGTAAGAGCTATCCCAACTAGGCGTAGTCCAAGTCTTACAGTGTTTAACGTATCAGTATTCCTCGCTAGAACCCGTTGGTAGTGTCGGACCGCGCCTCACAAGTGGCGACGAATCACGAATTCTCAAGGTGCACATGGAGCACAGTGCTACACTCCTTTGTCCGGCTCAGGCCTATCCCGTGCCCTTCTTTAGGTAACCTAACCCAACATCAGCTCTCATTGATCAACATACAATGTGCTAAGCATACAATTCTGTTATTCCCCATAGAACCCGTGGCCAGTGTTAGTCCAAAAGTTACAGCTGGCGATGATGCCATTAAAATACCCAAAGTTTTAATGGGCCACAGTGCAACACTAATGTGTCCAGCCCAGGCATATCCAGTGCCTTTCTTTAGGTAATCTAACCCAACATTTAGGCATGGCTTATTCCAATTTAAAAGTATTAACAAGTCTCAACCCGATTCAGAGCCCGTCGGTAGCGTTAGCCCTCAGCTTAATGGCAATGGCAATCAGGAGCACATAACCCTTACACGAGTTCCAAGAAATCAAAGTGTAACTCTAATGTGCCCCGCTCAGGCATACCCCGTGCCCTACTTTAGGTAATGTCATGCATATCCATATCCCAACATAAGGCATACGTGTATGTTGATTAGGTATAGCAATAGCTTCAATTAAGATTGTTTTTCAAGAACCCGTTGGCAGTGTTGGTCCTAAGTTAACCTCGGGCGACGATTCACGCACCACAAAGGTTCCGCTCTCCCACAGTGTCACTTTGCTATGTCCCGCTCAGGCTTTTCCTGTGCCCTTCTATAGGTAAGAGTTCTTCGAGAATTCCTTAAACAAATTCGGGCAGTATTGTGCTATGTTCTCTATTAATTGTTCCTCCTTTTGGTTTACCCCTTGCAGAACCTGTGGGAAGCGTTAGTCCCAAAATAAACACGGGCGAAGACTTTAAGCACGTAAAGGGTAAAAGTGCACAAGATTTAAGTCTCTTGTGTCCAGCCCAGGCCTATCCACAGCCCTTTTATAGGTAATATCCACTACTCCCAGTCTATTTAGGGCAGTTTTCAAGTACTTCCCCCAAGTTAGCTTAATGCTTTTGTACTTGCAGAGCCCATTGGTAGTGTAAGTCCCAAAATTACCAATGCAGATGATCTGAAGCATGTGAAAGTCAAGAGCTTGCACAGTCTGAGTCTTTTGTGTCCAGCCCAAGCATATCCTCAGCCTGCGTATAGGTAAAGTTCTTTGAGTAAACTGAGAGCTCTAGCCCAACATTTAAGCTGATTTTCAACTGTAGAGAGAATTGAGGTTAATGGTTAATTCACATGTTTCAGAGCCCGTCGGCAGTGTCGCACCCAAGTTAAATTTTCTCGAGCGTTTCAGAATGATGCAAATCCAGGGCGGCAGCAGTTTCAATATACAATGTCCGGTGCAGTCTTACCCCATGCCGGTTTTCAAGTAAGATTTGCTCAGCTACCCCTCCCAACATTCAGTTAGTCTAGCCTCTATTTTGCAACCCTTTTAACTGACTGAGCTAACTGCGCTTTTTAGAGCCCATTGGTAGTGTCCGTCCCAAAGTTAATCCCCAGGACAAGCACCAGTTTATCGATGTCGAGCTTAACAGCAGCTATGCCTTACTCTGCTTGGCGCAGTCTCATCCAACGCCTGCCTTCAGGTAGCTACCTACCCCTACCCCATTCCCACCTTGTCCCAACAACACAGACAGTTTTCTGGCATGTCGAGAAATGGAATTATTTCCACTTTTATGTTGTACTCGCAGAACCCGTTGGCTCTGTCAAGCCCAAAATAAACGTGCAGGACAAGTTGCAGACACGCGAGATAGCCCAGAGCGCTGGATTCGCCCTGCTCTGCCCGGCCCAATCGTATCCCATGCCTGCTTACAGGTACAAAGCACACCTACCTCCCTTTGAATTACCATGCATGTCGTGCGGCCATTTTGTCTGCACTGAATTCTTCCAATTGTCCAATTTAATGCGAGTCCGGCCGTGGCACATCAAGATAATTAAAGTGATTATTTTGAATTATAAAACGTGTTGCCTTACATTATTGTTTCGTTTACAGAACCTATAGGTAGCGTTCCTCCCAAAGTGAGCATAGCTGATGAGCTATCCAATACTAGAACAGTGCTTGGAGCCAGCTTCAGCTTGAAGTGTCCTGCTCAGTCGTATCCCATACCAGCCTATAGGTAAGACTTTGCCCAAACCATACTCAGGCAGTTTTCAAGGGGAGTGGGAAAAGTCTTGATTGACCTAATTTTTCAGAACCCATTGGAAGTGTTCCACCAAAAGTTAGCATAGACGACGAGGTGGCAAATGCCAGAGGTTATGTGGGCAAGCACCTGAGTCTTAAGTGTCCAGCTCAGTCGTATCCCATTCCTTCTTATAGGTATGCTCGACGTACATAATTCAACATTCATGCAGTCCGATTACCTCAAGAAGCTAACTTAGTTTTAAACCTTTTGTAGAACCCGTTGCCTCTGTGCCACCCAAACTGAATCTGCTCGAAAGAGTTCGCACTATGGAGGTGCCTTTGGGTATGAAATATGCCATGCAATGTCCAGGTCAAGCATTCCCAGTACCCGTTAATAGGTAAATGAGCTATCCCAATTAAATGCAGGCTGTTTTCGATGTTCTTAGACCTAATCAATTATGCATTTAGAACCGATTGGCTCCGTTCCGCCGAAAATTAACAATATTAATGACAAGTTTCAACTGATGCAAATCCAGAGGGGACTCAATTTTGCTATGCAGTGCCCGGGTCAGGCCTTCCCAGTTCCAATTGTTCGGTTAGTTAACTACTGATTTTCTTTAAATACAACCCAATTGGTCTGTGCCATCCACAATCTGCACGTCAACCTTCAATTTGTGCAAGTAAATCTTAAAGAGGGCTATTCCATGCAATATTTTGGCCAGATATAACCGGTATACATCGTTAGGTCATCGTTATTACGAGTATCCCATATTAACATTCATACAGTAGAATATGCCATTGATTTTGTATTTATACTTATTCAATTTCATCGTAGAACCCGTGGGCTCAGTAGCACCCAAAGTCGATACCAGGGATGAGTTTACCTTTGCAAGAACACAGCTTGGTGCTTCTAAAGCTCTCATCTGTCCTGCCCAATCGTATCCTATGCCTTTGTTTAGGTAAATTTCTCAGATGTTTATTTAACCAATCTTCTCGCAGAATAAGTTTGGAACTTTAATTTATCAATATCTTATGTTTTCGCTCTTAAAACCCGTGGGCAGTATTGCCCCTAAGGTTCAGCATTCAGGCAGTTTACAGGGACACTTGAATAGATTTTACAGCACTCAAACTTTACAGAGCCCGTAGGCAGTGTGGCACCTAAAGTCGATCCAAATGATCGCATCAAATGGGTGGACAAGCCCAAAGACAGCTCTCTGAGTCTACTCTGTCCAGCTCAGTCGTATCCAACTCCCGCTGCACGGTAAACTGCAAAAATAACCTATCCAACTTTCTAGGCAGTTTTCCTTAGGGTTTTCTTGAGTAAAGATTAGATTTACTTTTCAAAATTGCTTGCAGAGCCCGTAGGTAGTGTGGCGCCTAAGGTGGACGTTAAAGATCGCATAACGTGGCTCGATAAACCTCGGGGGCAGGCACTAAATTTGCTCTGCCCAGCACAATCGTATCCCATGCCCGCCTACAGGTACTGGAAAACCCCTTGAGTTCCTGTCTATGTTTATGCAGTTTTCTATCAGTTCTTAATGAGTTGCTTTTACTGATAAATTAACTTATTACAGAACCTGTTGGCAGCGTTGGTCCTAAGGTCGATATGCACGATAAAATGGACTTTACGATAAGGAAATCGAATAGTTCTCTTAATTTATTCTGCAAAGCTCAGAGCTATCCAATGCCTGCCTTTCGGTATGTGAAATAGAGCACTCCAAACCTCTTCAAACATATAGCTCTATACGAAGCTTATAACTACTGTTATATAGAACCCGTTGGCACTGTCGATTTAAGGCAAGGCGACAAGGTTGCCAAATCTCCCACTTGAATCGGTTATCAATTAAGTTTGCTTAGTCCGGCCAAGGGCTATCCCAGGCCAGCTTTAAGATAATAGTGTGCTATACCAACAATAGGCGGTTCTTAAGTTATTCATTTTCTAATTATGCTGTTTCTACACAATCCCGTAGAACCTGTGGGCTCTGTCGCACCCAAAGTGGACATGAATGACAAGCTGAAGTCCTCTGCAAAGCATTTGAATACGTCATTAAGTATTTTGTGTCCTGCTCAGGGTTATCCGATGCCCGCTTTTAGGTGAGATTCCAATTCAGGCAGTTTTTCGATAAGTGAGATATCTTATGTAAATATTAGTTAATCATGGGTCGTCGTATTTTCAGAACCCGTAGGCTCTGTGGCACCAAAAGTGGATTTAAACGACAAGGTCAAAATATCCATAATTAAGTCGGGTTACTCACTGAGTTTGGTGTGTCCAGCTCAAGGTTACCCTATGCCTGCGTTTAGGTAATACCCTGTCGAGTATCCCTCCCACTAGTCTGACCCTTAGTTTAGTAGTATATCCTTACGAATCTCTGATTCTTGCAGAACCCGTTGGCTCCGTAGCGCCCAAAGTTGAGATTAAGGACAAGGCAGGTATATTCCTTGCTAAGGCAGATAGCTCTCTGGCCCTGCTCTGTCCGGCACAATCATATCCTGTACCTGCATATAGGTAATAATTAAGGAATTAGTTCAGATTATACCAACATTTAGGCAAATACGTAGTTAGTGTTATTTATTTAAATGGGTGTACAATCCGTTTACAGAGCCTGTGGGCAGCGTGGCGCCTCAAGTGGAAATCAAAGATAAGTTGGGAATATTTGTGGCCAAATCGAATCGGTCCTTTGCTCTGCTGTGTCCAGCACAGTCGTACCCTATGCCAGCGTTTAGGTAAGCTCTCCCGTTCAGGCTGTTTTCTAAAATGGTTGATACCTTTTACAGAGCCAATAGGCAGTGTTGCACCACGGGTTAATCGCAAAGATGAGTTCAATCACGATCGCATTAGTATCAATCAGGCCATAGCAATACAATGTCCTGCACAATCGTATCCAGTGCCTGCCTATAGGTAAACCAGTCGAGAAAACCCTTCCACAGGCATAGTTTTTTTTGTTGTTGTTCTTAGTTGATAAACTTTTCGCCTCCTTAGAACCTGTTGGCAGCGTTGCGCCACGTGTCAACAAACAAGATGGTCTTACACGCGACAGCATTCGTCTTAGTGAAACTGTGGCCATCTTTTGTCCCGCCCAGGCATTTCCAGTACCCTTCTATAGGTAATGCCCTAACCTAGTTAATTGCGCGAATAGTCCAAAGTTCTCTCCCATACCATTTCGAGCAGAACAAAGTCTTCAGGCATCATTGGCTGCAAATTGGAATTAGATTTAAGCCGGCAATCAACCTGCTGGCCCCCTGCGGCCTCGCACAATTAACCTAATTCACAATAAGCTGATCAAACAGTGTCACGCTATAGCTCCTTCTCCCTCCCACTTTCAGTTTCTCTCAAAGTTCAGGCAGTTTTCAAAGTTTGCAAGTAGCTTTTTCATTGTTTAACTTTAATAAGTTGTTCGATTTAAGAGCCCGTAGGCAGTGTTCCGCCAAAAATAAGTGTTGGGGAGCGTCGCAAGGACGCCGAAGTGCCGCTCAAGGGAGATTTGAGTATCTTTTGCCCGGCACAGTCCTATCCTGTGCCTGCCTATAGGTAAGAAGTGATGTATTTCACCCTCTCCCCCATTACCACCCCAAGGCAGTTTTCATTTATTACTTAAGCGGATTTAATTCTGATTGTCAAGTTATAAACTTTGTCGTACAAAGAACCTGTTGGCTCTGTTGGACCCAAGATAAGTGTGGGCGAGCGGCTTAAGGATGCGGCAGCTCGGCAGAATTCAACTTTTACGCTCTTCTGTCCCGCACAATCCTATCCTGTACCGGCTTTTAGGTAATAGTTTAAAATGAATTTACCTTTGATATTGCAAATCATTCAGGCAGTTTTTTAATTTCAATTTCAAACCTAACCAATTCAAAACGTTTTTAGAGCCTGTGGGTAGCGTTGCACCAAAAATCAGTGTTGAGAATCGTCTCAAAAATGCCGAAGCTCGTTTGGGCAGCAGCTTTACGCTCTTCTGTCCTGGTCAGGCTTATCCCATGCCATATTTTAGGTAAATCACAAGAAACCTCTACCTCAAAATTCAAGCAGTTTGTGGTTAAATATTTAAGTACCAAGTATCTTAGATCTATAAATTTATTGCAACTTTGTAGAGCCTGTGGGCAGTGTGGGTCCACGCCTTACTTCGGGCGATAAGACGCGCAATGTGGATGTTTCCTTTGGCGGCAGCAACACTTTGCTCTGTCCCGCTCAGGCCTATCCAGTGCCGTTCTTTAGGTAAATGTCAGGAAATTTATTATAGGCAAATGTAAATGTTCTTTTAGGGGGTTTTACTCTCTCATAATTTGTTCAGGCAGTTTTTGGTTTTATTTCTTTGATTATGGATTGATTTTCAGAACCGATAAGTGGCGCTGCGCCTAGAGTTGCTTTGATACAGAAAACAAATATCGAATTTGTGCGTCTGAATAATACCGTGGCAATTATGTGCCCGGCACAGGGTTATCCCGTGCCCGCATTTCGGTAAGGTTTTCCAACTCCACATCTTACTCAGGCAGTTTTTAACTTATCTATTAAGTGCGATTATTTCTGATTGATTGTTTTCATTTGTAGAACCCATTAGCAGCACTGTTCCCAAAGTAGTCTCTCTGGCCAAGTTTGATATGAAAACCTACGCAGGCTCGAGTACCTTAGCTCTGCTCTGCCCTGCTCAGGGTTATCCTGTGCCCGTGTTCAGGTAAAGCAAGTTCAGTTCACGATCGAGTATTCAGCCAGTTTTTTTTTAGCTAAGCTGTAGTATATAGAGCTTTTAAGTTTGATTCAATATTTCAGAGCCAGTTTCGAGCACAGCTCCAAAGGTGCCGCCGTTGCAATCGAGACCTCTCATTGTTGCTGGACACTCCAGCATTTCCATTCTGTGCCCCGCTCAGGGCTATCCTGCTCCTAGTTTTCGGTAAGCTCAGCCAGTCATTGATCTCAAGTGTCTTTTTAACATTCGGGCAGTTACAAATATGTTAACATGGATTGTGTTGACTGATTTTGAATTCCGTTTTCAGAGCCTATTGCAAGCAGTCCGCCCAAAATAAATGCCTTAACCTACAAACCCAACACGGTTGAGTCCCATGCCGCTACCGCAATACTCTGTCCCGCTCAAGGCTATCCTGCTCCCAGTTTTAGGTGTGTATTTAGATCAGAATATTATAAAGAACTAAACTAAGTAGTACTCTAAACCAGCAATGGGCATTAATAGGTTAATTTCCATTGTATAATCTTAACCCCTTTACAGAGCCAATTTCGAGCACAGCGCCACGAACACCAGCTCTGGTTCAGAAACCTCTCGAGCTGCATCAATCCCGTTCGATTTCATTGATTTGCCCAGCGCAGGGTTTTCCAGCTCCCAGTTTTCGGTAAGCCGAAATATCTGCGAGAAAAATCTTGAGAAATTCTATAAAATCTTAAAAGTTTTGGCAGTTTTCAACTAGAATAGTTTTGGTCAATTATTTGATTCCTTGATACCTTTTCAGAACCTGTTTCAAGCACTGCTCCACGCATACCTTCAATAATGAGTAAGCCCTTTGAACTGAAGCGAGGCTCAGATATTTCACTACTTTGTCCGGCACAAGGTTATCCAGCGCCTAGTTTTCGGTAAAAATCCATTCTCTAATGTATTCTATCCCGACATTCAGCTAATATTTTTCCCTAAATCCTCACTAAGTCGTTTCACTTCCCTCTATGTAGAACCCATATCGGCTAAGGGTCCCACACTTTCCATCGACACTAAATGGTCGGGAATCGAGAGGCATCGAGGCATGGACATCGTGCTGCTATGCCCCGCTCAGGCATTTCCCGTACCCGTTAGCAGGTTAGACAAGTCTTCGGCCCCGATGCGTGTTTCTTAATTATGTATAGGATGTATGAACTTTAACCCCGAGTCCAGGCCACAGGCTCCGAAACGTTCATTCATAAAATGTGCGAGCAAACAGTTAGCAAACAACAACAAAAACAAACACAAACAGAATAGGCGCGCACACTCATAAAAAGTAAGCTAAGTAAACAAACCGTAAAGCGTAAAGCGTAGAACGGCGCGACGGCGGCACATCGCTGGCAAGCAAATGCAGCTGCCTGCCCTCCCTCTCTCTCCCTCCACCCCTTACTCGCGCTACCCACTCACTGACTCTACTCTACTTGCTGTGGGGTGTGAGCGAAACATGTGCGCTTGTGTGCGTGCTGATTTGTAAACAAACGCGTAGCATCAGCTGATTGTGCTCTCTCGCGCTCTCTTGCTCTCTCTTGCGCACTGCGCATGCTCGTCTTCCACACAAAATTTCCCAAACAATTACCCCTCCATGCGCGCGTCGTTGTTTGTGTGGATTGTGTGTGGATTGCATATGTCTCGCTCTCACACCGGTTTTATGAATGAACTCACGTTTCTGGGTCAACTTTCGCTTTCCGTTCGCTCTTTTTGTCTTCATCTTGGCTTTTGCCCTCCACTTGTTGCCGCAAGTTGCGCTCTCTGCGCATGTTCCACACATTGTTGTTGCTGTCGCTCGTGTAACCTTAAGCTTAACATTGACCTTAATAATGTACTATGCATTGTGCCGCGTCGCCTCGTTTATTCTCGTCTATTTTCTTTTCCTCTTCGTGGTAGAGTTCAACGTCTTTGGGGGTTGCGTCTGCTTGGGTGTTTTTTTTTTTTTTGTTCGTGTCGAAAGGTCACGTTTGAAGTGCACGTGAACTCGTCGGCCTTCAGGCTGAAGTTTTTTCCGAGCTGTTGCTTGTCTTGTTTATGTGCTCGACTTTCGAAAGTCGTTTGAATTCAATTAAGTCACCTGTTGCGACTTGAGTTTAATAGAGAAGGAAAATGTCAGGGGGCACAAGCTAATTATTTCTTAATCCGAGCTTACTTTCTCTATTCAGGCAGCTTTCAATTAAGTCAAGTAATCACACAAGTAGTTAGTAATACTAAAGTTTTATATCTATCTAAATCTACCCCCTCTCTCGCTGTAGAACCCATCGGTTCCAAAGCACCTTCTGTGCCCACGGGCGTGCAGACCTTCCAACAAAATGTCCCAATGTTTTCCACATTTGCGATGCTCTGTCAGGCCCAGGCATTTCCGGTTCCTTTCTTTAGGTAATCAAAATAACTTTAAATAGATTCATATTAAATATGAGGGCAGACAAAACTTGGACTATTGCCTGTCAACTGGTTCTATGAATTATCTTTTCTAAGTAGAGCTTTAATTTGCTTTGATTTTAGAGCCTGTGGGCGCAAAGGCGCCAACTTTCTCGAGTGATTCCAAGGGCAGCATCTTTGAGCGTGCCATCAACACAAGCTTCGCTCTGCTATGTCAGGCACAGGCTTTTCCGGTGCCGATTATAAGGCAAGTTTAAGAGTTTCCCACAAATCAGGCAGTTTTTGTTAGAAGAACATTTAGCAGCTCTTTAACATTTAAAACATTTACAGAACCCATTGGCTCTAGGGCGCCTACATTTTCCACGGACTACAACTCATTTTCCTATGCTCGGCCCGTGGGTCATAGTTTTGCACTTCTGTGTCAAGCTCAGGCATATCCAGTACCCGCAATGAGGTACATATTTCCTAAGTTCAGGCAGTTCTTTCATTATAATACTACATTAAGCTTTACTATTAAGTACTCCCTTGACTTCAAATTTTCAGAGCCAATCGGAGCTAGGGCACCAACCTTCTCCACAGATTCAAATGTATTTTCCTACAGCCGTGGAGTGGGTCAGAGTTTTGCTGTGCTTTGTCAGGCTCAGGCATATCCAGTACCCGCTATGAGGTAGTTCTCTCTCTTTCTTTTGTTTTGAGGATGATTCAGGCAGTTTCTTTGCAACGATTTTATTCTTAATTAAATAATTAAAATTCCAGAACCCGTTGGAGCTAAAGCACCTACTTTTGCTAGCGTTTCAAAAATTTCTAGTCTACTCGGGCATAGCTCAAACGATATTGTTCTACTATGCCAGGCCCAGGCATATCCTGTTCCGATAATTAGGTGAACATCTGAACTCTGTGAACCATCCTCACTTCTTTCTGTAGACTTGCTCGATTCTTCTTGGGTTCTAACTGCCAACTGGTTAACGGAACTAATTATTTTTTATGACAATATATTTGTAGAGCCTGTTAGTGCCAAGGGTCCAACCTTCTCCTTCGATATGAAAAGTTATACTTTTGTGCGAAATTTGGGACAAAGTTTTTCACTACTTTGTCAGGCCCAGGCATATCCTGTTCCCTTGATAAGGTAGTCCCAATAAGTCTAAGACAAATTCAGTCAGTTTTGAATACAGTTTTGTTAGTCCTTTAAATTATGTAATGTATTTTTACTTTCATAGAGCCGATTGGCGCCAAGGCACCTTCTTTCTCGGCGGAATCGAAGAGTTTTACATTTGTCAAAGAGCTTTCTGCTAGTTTTGCTTTGTTGTGTCAGGCTCAGGCGTATCCCGTACCCATTCAACGGTTAGTTAAGAATTCCTAAACATTCGAGCAGTAGCAAAGTGGAAAAAAACTAAATATTTTCTAAACTCACAAACCTTGCAAAACCCCATTTAGGCTGTTTATCTTTGTTTGTCCTTTTCTAAACTCACAAACCTTGCAAAACCCCATTCAGGCTGTTTATCTTTGTTTGTCCTTTCTAGGAATCTGAAATGAATATTTCCTCTATTTCAGAGCCCATAGGCAGTGTAGCTCCCACAATATCGGGGGATCGCTTGCAGGAACTAACTCGAAAGTTGAGCCACAGCTTTTCAATCCTTTGCCAAGGACAGGCATATCCCATGCCTGCATTTAGGTAGAGCTATTTATTGACACCATAGTTCAGGCAGTTTCCATAGTATTCAGTTAATAGAAATCTTGAATTATAATCCCTTTTAATTCCACAGAACCCATCGGCCATGTTAAGCCACGAATTGCTATTAAAAGTATAGAAATCAATGAGGTTCCCTTGGCTGAAACATTTGTAGGCCATTGTCCCGGTCAGGGTTATCCCGTGCCGGTTTATAGGTAGAGCGATTTCGCTTAGGGCGTTTCAGTTAGGACAGTTTCCCAACCCCACGGTGTGGTACAAAACAAGCAAGCCTTAGAGCAAAAGTCTCTGGAATAAGGTAAGTAAGCACAATCTCGAGCTTCAGCTCAAGATCATTCAACTTAGCCTATATCTTGGGTAGATATTCGCATCAAAGTTTCGTAAGCACGTAAGTATTCAAAGTCAAAGATCATGAAGTGCTTTAAGAGGTTTGCTCGTTTTGTGCCTACTGTCCCGTCTCAGCCAACCTTGTGCCCAGCAACACTTTACTAATGCTTCATTCTCGTTGCAGATGGTACAAATTCATTGAGGGCACTACCCGCAAGCAAGCTGTTGTACTTAACGATCGCGTGAAACAGGTTTCCGGCACACTCATTATCAAAGATGCTGTTGTTGAGGATTCTGGAAAATATCTGTGTGTAGTCAATAATTCAGTGGGCGGTGAAAGCGTAGAAACTGTGCTCACTGTGACTGCTCCGCTCTCGGCGAAAATCGATCCCCCTACACAGACCATTGACTTTGGACGTCCCGCTGTTTTCACTTGCCAATATACTGGTAATCCCATCAAGACCGTTAGCTGGATGAAGGACGGCAAGGCCATTGGACACAGTGAGCCTGTGCTACGAATTGAATCCGTGAAGAAGGAGGATAAGGGCATGTATCAATGTTTCGTGCGCAACGATCAGGAATCCGCAGAGGCCAGTGCTGAACTAAAGCTTGGCGGACGCTTCGATCCACCAGTCATTCGTCAGGCCTTCCAAGAGGAGACCATGGAACCCGGACCAAGTGTATTCCTGAAGTGTGTTGCTGGCGGAAATCCTACACCCGAAATCTCCTGGGAACTGGATGGCAAGAAGATTGCCAACAACGATCGATTCCAAGTTGGACAATACGTTACGGTCAACGGCGATGTGGTTTCCTATTTAAACATTACCTCAGTGCATGCAAACGATGGTGGCCTCTACAAGTGCATTGCCAAGAGCAAAGTGGGCGTGGCTGAACACTCTGCCAAACTGAATGTCTATGGTCTCCCCTACATACGTCAGATGGAGAAGAAAGCAATTGTTGCCGGCGAGACACTGATGGTCACCTGCCCCGTCGCGGGTTACCCCATTGATTCCATTGTCTGGGAGCGAGGTAAGTGGTGAGGCTAGAAAGGATTGGAAAATAGTGATAGATCTGTTTTTCTATACTTCTAGATAACCGCGCACTGCCCATCAATCGCAAACAGAAGGTCTTTCCCAACGGCACCCTCATCATCGAGAACGTGGAACGCAACTCGGACCAGGCAACCTACACTTGTGTGGCGAAGAATCAGGAGGGTTACTCGGCACGCGGCTCCTTGGAAGTGCAAGTAATGGGTAAGTCGAACAGTTCAGTTATTGCGCAAGTCTGTCCACCTGGACAACTTTGCGCCTGTTTACCTTTTGGGCGGGTCCACTTTACAGCTTCAACTTCACCCTGCATCGTTGGTCTTTCTCTTCACTCAATCGATAAATTAACCTCTGCAACTGCTCTCAGTGCCGCCACAGATCGTGCCCTTCGACTTTGGTGAGGAGACCATCAATATGAACGAAATGGTCTCAGCCACCTGCACGATCAACAAGGGTGACACCCCGCTCGAGGTGTACTGGACTACGGCGCCGGAACCCAAACTTGGCGCAGCGCGTCTTATGTCCAACGATGGCATACTGATTACGAAGACAACGCAACGCATTAGTATGTTGAGCATTGAATCAGTGCATGCCCGGCACAGAGCCAACTACACTTGCGTGGCTCGCAATGCAGCGGGCGTGGTCTACCACACAGCCGAGCTGCGTGTCAACGGTGCGAACACTTTGCGTGTTTCAGTTTCCTCTTTCCTGTAATCCGTTTGCAGCTTAGTTGATGTCTAACTCTTATGATTTGTTTAAAACCCTCCCGTCGATCCAAGTACTGCCTCAAATTGTGCCCTTTGACTTTGGCGAGGAGAGCGTCAATGAGCTGGACATGGTGTCCGCTTCGTGTACAGTCAACAAGGGCGATCTGCCCATCGATGTGGCCTGGACCAAGAACGGGGGACGTGTCTATACCAATGATGGTATTGTGGTCACCAAAACCAGCACACGCATGAGCGTGCTGAGCATCGAATCCGTGAGGGCTCGTCACGCGGGCAACTACTCCTGCGTGGCCACCAACAATGCCGGCGAGAGCAAGCATTGGGCCATTCTGGCTGTCAATGGTTAAGCTTTATTCTTGTAATACCATAACCTGGTGTGTTTCATGATTTTGCGTTGCTTTTATTTTTCGTATCAACCCGCTCCCAGTATTGCCTCAAATTGTGCCTTTCGATTTTGGTGAGGAGAGCATCAACGAGCTGGACATGGTATCAGTCTCGTGCACGGTGAACAAGGGCGATCTGCCCGTGGATATCTATTGGACCAAGAACGGTGGACGTCTCTATACCAACGATGGCCTGCTAGTCAATCGAAACAGTCAACGGCTTAGCGTTCTCAGTATCGAATCCGTGCGAGCTCGTCACGCCGGAAACTACTCCTGCGTGGCCACCAACAATGCCGGCGCCACAAGGCAATCGGCCATGCTGGCTGTCAATGGTTATTTCTGCTGCTGCTAATCTGTCTGTCTTTATTTTTATGCTTTTTACTCCCCGTTCCCCAATCACGAAACCCCCATAAGTCCTGCCCCAAGTTCTGCCCTTTGACTTTGGCGAGGAGAGTATCAATGAATTGGACATGGTTTCCGCCTACTGTACAGTCAACAAGGGCGATCTTCCGCTTGACATTGCCTGGACCAAGAACGGGGGGCGGGTCTTCACAAACGATGGTGTTGTCGTCACTCGCAACAGCCAGCGCATCAGCGTGCTGAGTATTGAGTCCGTGAGGGCTCGTCATTCCGGGAACTACTCCTGCGTGGCCACCAACAATGCCGGAGAGACCCGACAATCTGCCATGCTGGCAGTCAATGGTTAAGCTTAGTCCAGTTCTTCCTTTTCAGTATAGTTTTCCTTATGTTTGTTATCACTTTCGTTACCCAAAATCCAATCCATCCATTACTTTCCTCATTGTTAGTGCCTCCGTCTATTGCACCCTTCTCGTTTGGCGACGATCCTGTGAATACTGGCGAAAATGCCGGTGTCCAGTGCATGGTGCAGAAGGGCGATGTGCCCATCACCATCAAATGGACTCTCAACTCGCGACCCATTATCAATGGCGAGGAGGGCATCACCATACTCAAGTTATCGCCCAAGACTAGTGTGCTGAATATAGCCGCCGTCGAGCAGTATCATCGGGGCACCTTTAAGTGCATAGCCGAAAATCTGGCTGGGTCCAGCTATACCACCTCCGAGCTGAAAGTCAACGGTAATTGACCGGACATCTATATCATATAGTCATCAATATTAATTAGATGGCTATCGAAAGTGATGTAAAGCATATTCCTGCCATTGGTTTGAGAGTGGAATTCGAAACCAGTCTTTATATTATTATTTATTTCCTTATTATTTTGATTTCCACCATTCCATCATTCCGTAGTGCCACCCCATGTACTGCCCTTTAACTTTGGTAGCGAAGTCTTCAATATGGGCGATGTTCTTGGCATTAACTGCGTAGTGCTCAAAGGGGATTTGCCGCTGGAAATACACTGGACCCTCAATGATGAGGTGATTAAAACGGATCAGGACGGGTTTACCGTTCTGCAGCTAAACAGTCGCACCAGCTACCTCAGTGTAGATGCCCTGGAGGCAAAACATCGTGGGGTCTATAGCTGCATAGCCCAGAATCAAGCGGGGAAGGCTAAATTTGCAGCTGAATTGCAAGTAAATGGTTGGTGGCACAAAGGCTTCTTAGATCTTCAGGCTCCCAGTACTGCTAGTTTCTTTATTAACACATTTCTGGTTTATTCGGTGCTGTCGAGCTATAGCGAAGTGTGTGCTGCATAGGGAGGAATATTAATGCTGAATTGCTGACACTTTCTTTTTAAAACATAGTTGCACCACAGATTAGTCCATTTTCATTTGGAGATGAACCGCTAAACCGGGGTGAAGTAGCCAGTGTCAACTGTGTAGTACCCAAAGGGGATTTACCCCTAGACATATACTGGACCATAAACTCAGCGCTGATTGTAAACGGTGAGCTGGGCTTCACAATAGTGCGGCTTAATAAGCGCACCAGTTCGCTGAATGTCGACTCTCTGGAAGCCATACATCGTGGCAGTTTTAAGTGCATAGCCAATAATTCAGCAGGTTATGCTGAATACGTTGCCACACTAGAAGTGAATGGTTCGTCGAACTTATTCTAGTAGATTATTTCTATTCTGAATTATCTTTTCGTTATATTTTATTTTCTGCCTTTCTGACCTCACTAAAACCTTTTTAAGTTCCACCTCAAATACAACCCTTTGACTTTGGCATTGAGCCAGCCAATACGGGGGAAATAGCGGGTGTCTTCTGCATGGTACCCAAGGGCGATTTGCCCATGGAAATACGCTGGACACTCAATTCAGCGCCCATTATAACGGGCGAACATAGTTTCTCCTTGTCGCGATTGAATCCGCGAACGAGTTCGCTGAGTATCGATGCTCTGGAGGCCCGTCATCGAGGACTTTACAAATGCATAGCCGCGAACAAGGCTGGAAATGCTGAATATAGCGCTGAATTGCATGTTAATGGTTTGTGCAAACTAGGAGATGACTCAGCAACTTAGTTTAAATATATTTTGATTACTTTCTGTTCATACATTTGCTTACTTTATAATTATTTTTGAAATCCCCTTAACCAATTTAAGTGCCTCCGCAAGTACTGCCCTTCAACTTTGGCGAGGCTGCGGCCGATGTAGGTGACATCGCTAGTGCCAACTGTGTAGTCCCCAAGGGGGACCTACCTCTGGAAATTCGCTGGTCCTTGAATTCAGCGCCTGTAGTGAATGGCGAAAATGACTTTAGCTTGGTGAGGCTGAATAAGCGCACCAGTTTGCTGAATATCGATTCGCTGAATTCGTTCCATCGCGGTGTTTATAAGTGCATTGCCACCAATGCAGCTGGTAGTAGCGAATATGTTGCTGAATTGCAAGTGAACGGTTTGTTTGCGCTGATTTCGTTTGTGTACCGCACGCTAGATAATACATAAATACTCAACTAGGCTTAAGTAGCACTAAAAGACCCTGTACCTGGTGTTTGTTGTTTGTTGTTGGAGCACTCTGCACTCTTCAAAGAATAGAGTAATGTTTAATTCTGCTGGACATGTTGTGTTTTAAGTTATTTTCAACTTACGCGAATTGCAGCCTAATATGTAAAAGCACAGCTAAGTAGCAAAATATGGGGCGTCAAACACTACCTTACTGTGCTTCACTCTGTTTCTAGCTTGAGTTTCCAACTTTCTACTTACATAGTTCCCCCACAAGTTATGCCCTTTGTCTTTGGGGATGAACCCTCCAACTATGGTGACAGTACCGCAGTTCAGTGTATGGTCTTTAAGGGCGACACTCCGCTGAAGCTGCACTGGACGCTGAATGGACAGCCCATAACAAATGAGCATGTGGGCATAAGAATAATTAAAATGTCACCGAAGTTAAGTTCCCTAAGTATCGATTCCATTAATGGTCATCATCGCGGACTCTTCAAGTGCATTGCTAGCAATGCAGCAGGCAGTGCTGAGCAAAGCGCTGATCTAGTTGTCAACGGTTAATTGAAATCACTTTCTTAGCTTATGATTTATAACCTCTGAGTTATTTATTCTTTCGTTTTATTTTGGTTTCGACACCCCTTACAATCGCAATCCCAATCCCAACAGTTCCCCCGCAAATCAGACCTTTCGACTTTGGCGACGAGGCTTCCAACTCCGGCGAAACCATGGGCATACAGTGTACGGTTATCAAGGGCGATCTGCCTATCAATATAAGCTGGGCGCTGAATAATCAGACGCTGGTCAGCGGTGACTGGGACGTGGTTATTGGTCGCATGTCCAGCAAGTCAAGCACCCTAAATATTGACTACATATCGGCCGAGCATCGGGGCATGTACACCTGTCTGGCTCGCAATCAAGCGGGCGAAAGCAGCTACAGTGCGGAGCTCAAAGTCAACGGTGATGCTACAGGATTGCTTAAGACTATGAATAGTTAGAATTAAGCATCGTTTTCATTTCTTTGTTCATCTCTTTGGTTTACCTTCTTGCTTCCCTTCCCTGCCCTAGTGCTACCCAACATCTTTCCCTTTAGCTTTGACGGCGAAGCCAATGAAGGTGACAGCGTTCAGTTGACATGTCATGTGGCCAAGGGGGATCTACCCTTGCGTATACGTTGGACTCATAACGAGCTGCCCCTGTTTCCACATCTGGGTATAATGGCCAGTAAAATAGGCGAACGGATCAGCCTGCTTACTGTGGAGACAGTCAAAGCAGTGCACTCGGGAAACTATAGCTGTGTGGCCAGCAACAATGCGGGAAATACCAGCTACACAGCCGAGTTGCTTGTCAATGGTCTCTACAAATGTTGTACTATTTTAAATTCTAAATACTTTACGATGATTATATTATTTTGACACCCCACTCAACACACACCTCTTCCTCAAACTCAAGTACTGCCACAGATTGTGCCTTTCGCTTATGACGATGTCATCAACATGGGTGACTCCATCGACTTGTTCTGTCAGATCCAAAAGGGAGATCGTCCCATCCGGGTACATTGGAGTTTCGAGCGCAAGGCCAGCGATAGCGACGCTAGCTCAGATGAGCTAGATCCGCAAATGCGCACGAATCGCATCAGCGACAAAACGAGCATGTTGTCCATACCAAGTGCTAGTCCAGCCCACACGGGCACCTACACCTGCATCGCTAGCAATGCGGCGGGCACGACTAGCTACGGCGTCAATCTGACAGTAAATGGTGAATTGCCATTAGGATAGATTAGTCTAATACTCTGGGCAACTAGAGGACTGTGGTTTGGTTACATTTATAGAGCTAATCCCTTTGCATAAACTAGTTCGAGTATGGTTCGATACTAATCCATCTAACGCGTAATGGTATTACCCACCTCACTTTTCACTGAATCTTTTGAACTATCGAGCCCTTAGTCTTGAGACTGTCAACAGAATTCCAAAAAGCTTAAGAGAATCAGCCGTCGATCTTGTTGACCCCTTAAAGATTTGAGCTCGATAGTTTCTCTCTATGTTTCTCTCACTTATCCATCTTATACTTATCCTAACTTACTACTCTAACTACAACATCCACCACTTTTTGCTCGTCCGCTAAAGTCGCACCCAAGATCGCTCCCTTTGATTTTGGCGAAGAGCCGCTGAATTACGGCGAACCCGCCTCGGTGCAGTGCACCATTCTGGGCGGGGATCTTCCTATTGATGTCACCTGGCTGCTGAATAATGCAACCATAGACAGTTTCCATGACATATCCTTTTCGCGCATCGGAAAACGGATCAATGTTCTGTCTATTGAGGCGGTGGCCGCCCACCATGCGGGTCTCTACTCCTGCCACGCCCAGAACAAGGCAGGGCTGACAGCCCATTCAGCGCGATTAATTGTGAATGGTTTGTCGATTCAACAAATAAATAAACCTTTAATGTTTTTTTTTTATTTGCTTTACTTTTGGTTCATTATTCATAACGACTCCCTCATCCGATCAGTTCCTCCCAAGATAACACCATTCTCCTTTGGCACGGAACCCATGAATTTTGGCGAGCCTGTGTCGGTGCATTGCACCATCTCGGGCGGTGATTTACCCGTCTCTGTCATCTGGACACTGAATCGCCATCCGCTGCTGCCTGAACTGGATATATTTACCGAGAGACGTGGCCAGCGCATTCACAACCTCATGATCGATGCCATTGAGGCAAAGCACGCCGGCAATTACACGTGCATTGCCAGCAATTCAGCCGGGCGTGCCGAGCATTCAGCAGAGCTCATTGTGAACGGTGCGTGGTCGCTTTGGCCAACAACCCCAGAGTACTATACTATCCGCTTAGACCTTTGTAGTGTGTAGTGCTAATTCGACTATCTCAACTAGTTATATACCCTCGCAGAAGCCAACCGAACTACATACTTTATAAATTGTAATAGACCATTTTACCATCAGTACCATAGCCTTTATGGTACTAGACTGCAAGGGTATTTCAGCTTCGGCGAACCGAAGATAACCACAACTCTTTTTCCTGTTGAATTCATTAACTTAGCCCATCAGTTACCATCGCTCTATACAGACAAATTTAAAGGTGTTGTGTGCTGCTGAAAGATGTATTACGTATGCGAAAGTTCTACAAATGTCTTGCAAATAAATACCCCACCTCTATACCTTCCCGATTAGCCCTACCCCGGATTAGCGCCTTTAGCTTTGGCGAGGAATCCATGAGCTATGGTGAATTTGTAAATGTTCAGTGCACCATATCGGGCGGAGATCTGCCAGTGAATATCACATGGACGCTGAACAATAGACCCTTTGAGGATTATCTAGAGATATTAACAACAAAGCGAGGCAAACGCATCAACGAGTTGACCATTGAAGCAGTCTCGGCCAAGCATGCGGGGAACTATTCCTGCATAGCCGAGAATCGAGCGGGTCGTGTCAACCACACAGCCGAACTGAAAGTTAATGGTTAATACAAAGGTTTAAAAACATAAAAGTAGTATAACTCTTTTGCTTTTCATTTTGTTTTACACTGATCCCTGCCCCACCCAAAGTGCCTGCTAAAATTGCCCCTTTCAACTTTGGTGAGGATCCCTCAAACTTTGGGGAATCGGCGAGCGTACAATGTTTGGTTACATCGGGTGACTTTCCCGTCAGTTTTGCTTGGCATTTCAACGGACGCGAAATCAATGAGAATGTCTATGATGTGTCGATGGTGAAGTTGGGCAAGAAGATCAGTGCCCTGTCCATTGACTTTGTGCGTGATCATCACGCAGGCAACTACACCTGCGTTGCGGTCAATCGCGCCACGTCGGTTAACTACACTGCCGAGCTGGTGGTTAATGGTACAAAGCATCGGTTAATTGATTTTATTCGTTTTCTTTTTAATGCCATATTTTTTTTTATTTCATCCCATCCTAATTCCAAGTAACCCCTAAAATTGCACACTTTGACTTTGGCGATCATGCCGTCAACTTTGAGGAATCGGTTTCGGTTAATTGTCTCATTTACCTGGGCGATCTGCCCATGGATATCACGTGGCTGTTCAACGGGGAACACGTACAGGCCTACACGGGAGTCTCCATCGTTAAGGGGGGCAAGAAGGCGAGCATCTTGACCATAGACTCGGTGCATGCCGGCCACGCTGGCAATTACACCTGCAAGGCACGAAACGATGCTGGATCGGCGGAATACACGGCCGAGTTAATTGTGAATGGTATTCGGGCTATCATCTGTGCATGATCTGTGTGATTTTTGTTTGGATTTTTCCTTGATTTTTACCTCCATATCCCACGATATTCTCCCACAGCTCCGCCCAAGATAGCACCCTTTGACTTCGGTGAAGCACCGGCAAATTTTGAGGATTCGGTCTCGGTAAATTGTTTGGTGACCTCGGGTGACTTGCCCATTGAAATTGAGTGGTTGTTCGAGGGGGCGCCGGTCAACTACGCCACTGGCATTGCAGTGCTGCGAGGGGGCAAGCGAACCAGTCTGCTGACCATTGACTCGGTGCACGCCGGGCACGCCGGCAACTACAGCTGCACGGCCAGGAACAAGGCGGCCAGCAGCGAGTTCTCAGCTGCTCTTGTTGTCAACGGTTGGACATTTCGAAAATAGTTGTAGTTCGAGTTCGAAATAAGTTTGCTTTGATTTTGTAATTGTTTTTGATTTTGTGAATCATCCCCTCCCTCTTACTGCTCCCTAGTTCCACCGAAAATAATCCCGTTTAGTTTTGGCGACGAGCCAACAAATGTTGAGGATTCTGTCTCGGTGACGTGTTTAATTTCGACTGGCGACTTACCCATCGACATCGAGTGGTTGTTCAATCACTACGGCATCAGTTCGTACTCGGGTATCATGGTCATGAAAGGGGGCAAGCGGAACAGTGTGCTGAGCATAGACAACGTCCATGCCAGCCATGTGGGTAACTACACCTGTCGTGCTCGGAATCAAGCGGCAGCAGTTAACTACACCACCGAACTGATTGTGAATGGTATTTGATATAACTGAACTTAGAATTAGAAAATAAGCTTGCTTTGTTTTTTAAATTTACTTCTTTTGTAATTTAATTTAAACGTATTTTGAATTTCAAGCACCGCCCAAAATAACCCCTTTCACCTTCGGGGAGGAGCCCACAAATGTCGAGGATTCCGTCTCGGTAACTTGTCTTATCTCTAGCGGGGATCTGCCTATAGATATCGAGTGGTTATTCAACGACTACGGCATCAGCTCATACTCGGGCATAAACGTGGTCAAGGGGGGCAAAAGGAACAGTATGTTGAGCATCGACAATGTTCAGGCCCGTCATGCGGGCAAGTACAGCTGTAAGGTGAAGAATCACGCTGCAGCTGTGAATTACACCACGGAATTGGTTGTGAATGGTATAGAACGAGGGGGGCATACAGTAAATCTATCTAGTAGTATAAGTGTTTATTTATTTAGTTTGCTTTGCTTACAAGTTTTTCTTTCAACTCCCAAAATCTGCACCTAAGTTCCACCCAAGATAACGCCCTTCGATTTCGGGGAGGAGCCCACAAATGTGGAGGATTCCGTTTCGGTCACCTGTCTCATCTCTAGTGGGGACTTACCCATAGATATTGAATGGCTGTTTAACGATTACGGCATCAGTTCCTATTCGGGAATAACCGTTGTTAAGGGCGGCAAACGAAGCAGTGTTCTGGGGATTGACAATGTTCAGGCTCGACACGCGGGCAAGTACAGTTGTCGGGCCAAGAACCATGCAGCTGCCGTCAACTACACAACTGAGCTGATTGTGAATGGTATATGGCATGGAGAAAGCATTTCTATAAATTATACGTTGCTTTAATTTACAATTGATTTTGATTTGCTTATTTTGATTTGATATCACCACAAAGTACCTCCGAAAATCACACCCTTTACCTTTGGCGAGGCGCCCACCAATGTCGAGGACTCCGTTTCGGTTACTTGTCTCATCTCTAGCGGCGATTTACCAATCGATATTGAATGGTTGTTCAACGACTACGGCATCAGCTCCTACTCGGGAGTGACGGTCATGAAGGGCGGCAAACGAACGAGCATGTTGACCATCGACAACGTCAGTGCTCGGCACGCGGGAAATTATAGCTGCCTGGCCAAGAATCTTGCGGCTGCCGTCAACCACACAACTGAGTTGATAGTGAATGGTAGCAGGCACAAACCTTGTCTAGGATATAAGAAAGTTATTTTAGTTTTTGGATTTCCTATTCAGTTTTAACCCTACCCCAAACCCATTTGCTATCCGGCAGCTCCTCCTAAGCTGGCGCCCTTTGACTTTGGCGATGCTCCGGCGAACTTTGAGGACTCCGTTTCGGTAAACTGTCTGGTATCCTCTGGAGATCTACCTATCGATATTGAGTGGTTGTTCAACGGGCAACCAATTAACTTTGCCTCAGGCATCGCAGTTTTACGTGGAGGCAAACGAACCAGTGTGCTGACCATTGACTCAGTGCATGCAGGTCACGCCGGCAACTACAGCTGCAAGGCAAAGAACAAGGCGGCAAGCAGTGAATTCTCTGCTGCCCTAATCGTGAATGGTTACGTAGCTTAAGAACTCTGAACTGTATACCTTAAGATGATTTTATGATTTCCACTTCATTCTTATTTCTTCTTTCCCAAGTACCACCCAAAATTACACCCTTTGATTTCGGGGATGAGCCAGCGAATGTTGAGGATTCCGTGTCGATAATGTGTCTCATCTCCAATGGCGACTTGCCCATTGATATAGAGTGGCTGTTCAACGATTACGGCATTAGTTCCTACTCTGGCATTAATGTGATGAGGGGTGGTAAACGGAATAGCATGTTGAGTATCGACAGTGTTCAGGCCCGGCACGCGGGCAATTACAGTTGTCGGGCCAAGAATCATGCAGCTGCCGTTAACTTTACCACCGAACTTATTGTGAATGGTATTGGGACCATCAAAATCTTACGTCGTTTAGCTTTGGTTCTATTACTTTTAGTTTACACCTAAACGTCCCCAAAACTGTACCCCAAGCTCAAACTAAAGCTTTGACCTTCCCCAATTAGTTGCTCCAAAGATAGCGCATTTCGATTTCGGTGAAGTTCCGGTTAATTTCGAGGATTCTGTGTCGGTAAATTGTTTAGTCAGCTCCGGTGATCTGCCGCTTGACATCGAGTGGCTCTTTAACGATTATCCCATCAATCATTATTCGGGTATTTCAACCTCCAAAATGGGCAAACGCCTGAGTGTCCTCATGATCGATGCGGTGAATGCGCGTCACGTCGGCAACTACACGTGCAAGGCCAGAAATCTCTGGGCCTCGTCGGTCTACACTGCTCAGCTCTTTGTGAATGGTACACGTATTGCTTAAGTGGAACATCACCTGAATGTTACATTATCCTTTTGTTGGTTTTTCTCTATGTTTTTCACCCCTCAACTAGTTAAGTACCACGATAATTGCATGTTTGCTTTGGCTTCTGTAAATTGACTATGTAAGCTTCTTGTATTATTAGCCTCTATTTATGTAATGTCGTGATTTGTATATGATATTTACGTGTATAGAAATCACATTTATTGGTAATCAAAAATCTGAAAAATAAGTGGAATATTATTCATTAAGGTCATAGGCAAGATTATGAAATGACTTAGGTAACAAACTTGTGCATAATTTAAAAGACTTAGGCAACGAACCTGCGACCTAAAATAGGCTTGAAAACAAGCACAACCCACTTAGTAGGTCAAATTATTTCTTTAGCCACCGAAATTACTTTTAGCTATATCATGATATATATCATCCTTCTCGTTTTCATCCCAATCAAGTTCCTCCTCACATAGCCCCCTTTGAATTTGGCGACGAGCCATCTAACTTTGGCGACTCTGTAACCGTTCAGTGCACCATTTCCAAGGGGGATCTGCCGGTAGACATCTACTGGCTATTCAATGATTACGCCATCAATGAGTACCATGGAGTGACCACCTCTAAGATAGGCAAGAAGGTCAGCGTGCTGACCATCGATTCGGTAAACGGCAACAATGCGGGCAACTACACCTGCCGCGCCAGCAACAGTGCGCAGACCGTGGAGTACTCGGCGGCGCTGATAGTCAACGGTTAGGCAACTTCAATCGAAACCTGCGTATTTTCTAGTTTTAGTTATTCTAGTAGCCTGTATGGTAGTTTGTGCTATCGCTAAGCTCATTTCATTTCGTTTTATGTCTATTTTCTGTTGTCCCTGCTCACGTCTCCAAAAAAGTATTGCCCCAAATAACACCCTTTGCCACAAGCGCCGAGCCCACACATCTTGGGCAGTATATAACATATCAGTGCACGTTAACCGAGGGCGATCTGCCCCTGACCATACGCTGGACCTTTAACAAACAGCCGCTGTTCAATGACGAGGACCAGGACATACTGATAGCCAAAATGGGCCGCCGCAGCAGCGTGCTGACCATCGAGAGCGTGGCGGCCAGACACGCGGGCAACTATAGTTGCCACGGCGAGAATGCCGCTGGCAAGGCCACCTACAGCACGCAGCTGAAAGTGATAGGTGCCGGTGACCTCTCTCTGACTCTCAATCTTTATTTTGTAGTTAGTTTTTGTCATTTGTTTTTTGCACGGTTCTTTTGTTTTCCCGGTACACCACTTGCAACACTCAACAAGTTCTGCCGCGCATCATTCCCTTCGCCTTCGAGGAGGGCCCCGCCCAGGTGGGCCAGTACCTAACGCTGCACTGTTCCGTGCCTGTGGGCGATCTGCCCATGAAAATCGATTGGACGTTAAATGGTCAAGCGATTGGCCATGAGTTGGGCATCAGCACCGACCCAGTTGGCAGTCGGAGCAGCGTGTTGACCATCGAAGCCGTTGCGGCGCCACATGCTGGCAACTTTACGTGCCACGCCAAGAACTTGGCTGGCCATCAGCGCTTTACGACGCTGCTCAATGTCTACGGTTAGATACGCACACTCACACACGCACACACACATACATACGTACATACGTACAAACGTCATGTAGAGTCTCTAATCTGTCCGTAGTTTTTTGTTGCCACTAACCCCCTACGCGTTCTTCAACTTTTGGCTGCATGTCTGTTGCTCTCGCTGTCTCTGTCTCTCTCTGTAGTGCTCTATTCCTAACTCACTCTTTTAGTACACGGAATGCTTATCGCACATAGAGGCATGTCCAAAATTAACCAGAACACTGCCAACTCTTGGCATTATTTGGGGCGCGTTTGTCTCTACAGCTTGGGTAAAGTTCGAGGTATATCGAGGTCTTTTTGGAGCTCTCAGCTGAATTGTTAAGAATGATTCAGCTTGTCATCAAAGTATTCCCATCGAATCTATTTTGTCCTAATGCCCCTAAGATTGTCTAGGTAGACCCGAGCTCTGTAAGTCTTTTAAGATTATTTCATTATTTTTATTTCTTGTTTAATCTTGAAGTGCCGCCCAAGCTAGCGCCTTTGCCCGTCAATTCGCCACTCTATGTGGGCGACTATTACCAAGTCTCCTGCACCGTGCTGCACGGCGATGCACCCTTCAACATCACCTGGTACTACAACGGACAATCGGCCAGTGAGCTGCCCGGTGTCAGCATTTTGATGCACAGCCCGCGCAGTAGTTCGCTGAACATTGACAGCGTGCAGGGTGACCATGCTGGCAGCTACACGTGCATGGGCGCCAATAGGGCTGGCTACACCAGCATCGAGACGAGTCTCAGTGTGAAGGGTTTGTGAAGCACTTAAGACCTAGGCCTGGTAGTACTAGTAGACCTAGACTCGACAGCCACTGTATCATATGTCCACCTGCGTCTGCGCTATCTCTCTCTCTCTCTCTCTGTCTCTCTTTCACTCTGTGTGTTTGTCCCGGTGTTGGTTTACGCATCTGCACGAACTGTACAGTATCATTTCCTCATGCACGGCTTTTTGTGTGTCTCTATCTCTGTCTCGCAGAGCTGCCGCAAATCGAGCAGTTCCATTTTAATCCAAACGGCGTCAACGGCGGCCAGGCGGTGCGCGTCATGTGCATGGTCACCTCTGGGGATCTGCCCATCGACATCTACTGGCTGAAGAACGGGCAGCCACTGCTGCGCTCCATTTACCACAAGATAGATGAGTATACGTTGATTCTTTCGCTGCGACAGACAACAATCGGCGACTCGGGCAACTACACGTGTGTGGCCAGCAATGCGGCGGGTCTGGCCAGTCGTTGGTCCACGCTAAAAGTGAAGGGTATCCATAGAGTCCCTTTCTTCCATTTACTCTTTGGCATATGATTTGTACAAAGCTTTTATCCTTTTGTGTATTATTGAAAACCAATTCCTGAAACAAAAGACTTAGGCAACGAACTTGGAGACAAAAGACTTAAGAGACGAACTTAACTAGTTGAGAGAAGTTGTAGAAAAACATTCAATACTAAATCGAAAACTAGGCATGTTTTATATAGTTTAAAAATTCCAAACCCTTCGTGCCTGCTGCAGAGCCTCCACTGCTCGCCGCCCTGTCGCTGTCCACGTCCCAGTGCGATGTCAACGACTACGTGCAGCTGACGTGCATTGCGAGCAGAGGTGCCACGCCCATTCGCTTCGAATGGCGTCTCAACGAGAAGCCACTGCATGACGACGACGAGGATACAGATGCCACGCAGGCGACTGTGGGCGAGCACACGAGCCTGTTGCTGATCAACAAGGCGCAGGCTCATCATGCTGGAAACTACAGCTGCCAAGCTAGCAATCATGTGGGCGTGGCTCAGAGGCACGCACTGCTCACAGTTAACGGTAAATTGGAAAACAAGAAAGGGGGATAAAAGACAACGATTTTCTTACTCTGCTCTTCTCAGCTCAATTGAAATTTTATCTCGATTTTCTCTCGTCTCGTTCGTTATTTATCTCTACATAGGCCAAAGACTGTTTAACAAGTTCGCGATTGAGGTCTATCGATACCGTTTACTTTACTTATTCCAATCACTCAGACACTGTATATAGTATAAGTATTAAGCACCCTTAAGAAACATCTTTTCTCTGATTGCCGAACGGATTTAATGTTAGTCACGACCTAATTCCATCGCATCCGCGTCAATTCTTTTATGGCAAAACAGCTCAGATTCGCAATACATCTTAACCAGCAGCACACACACCAACACAACAGCACACACATGCATACCCAGCACAAAAACTCGCACTTTACTACATTGATAGACTTGCCAATGGACTCACAGCCTGACACCTGCTTGAGCTTCCAATGTGAACTATCTTTTTTACTTTGTTTTGTACATTGCGATTTGAAGAGGCTCATGATCCAACACCGAATAAACCGCAAACAACAACTACAACAACAACAATAACAGCAAGAACTACTAGCATATTAACCGCTTTTAATTGTCTATCAAAATTAATCTCAATCCTCTCTGGGCTGACTGAACCCGTGCGCTTCCATTCAAGAAACATTTGTACGCTCTGTGGAAACACAAGTCCTCACTACGTCCCGAACCTCGCGCCAGTCCAACCTGTATCCTTCATCTATCCTCACTTTAATTACTTTCATTTTCATTATACTATATCATTTACCTAGTTCACTAAGGCACAAAACAAAGTCTGTTTGACAGAGTTACTTACTAAATATTCAAAAAAAAAAAAAGTTTGAAAAACAACAAGAAAAACAGAACTTCGTTTTGCACAAATTGCATGCATCGTTTAACTTTTAGTTAGTTTTTACTTATAGTTTCATTAATCCCAAACTTTCAGTTGTCCTTTAACACTTTGGTTATTACTGTGCTAATATCTTTAGTTGTAGTTTGGTGTATTGGTTTCATTAGAATCTAAGTTGAATGTGGAAATATTTGTGATTAGATGCTTTCGAATATTGTTCACGAATATATATAAAAGAGCTCTATTTCTACGAAAGAATAACTAATTATAATACATATATTTCCACATTTCTTGCACAAGTTGAAATGATCCAATCGCTCTGGATAAGCTCTGATATAATTGCAGTACCAGAATACTTAGATTGACTTAGATCATTTCCGCCTGTACACAGTATAAGTCCGTCCTTCCGTGTGGCTATAAAAACTCTACACTCCGCATGCATGTTTTATTTTAGCAAAGAACCCGCGACACATTACTAACAAATAATTTTTTTTCTACTACGACGACAACAATAACAACTACAGTACCACCAAGATGGATACTAGAGCCCACAGACAAAGCCTTCGCCCAAGGTTCCGATGCTAAGGTCGAGTGTAAAGCCGATGGATTCCCCAAGCCACAAGTAACCTGGAAGAAAGCAGTTGGTAAGTTCATCTACAGGGACAGTAAAAAGAACATTGTCTATATCTAATACCTGTCTGCAGGCGACACACCCGGAGAGTATAAGGATCTGAAGAAGAGCGACAATATTCGCGTCGAGGAGGGAACTCTGCATATTGACAACATCCAAAAGACCAACGAGGGCTACTACTTGTGTGAGGCAATCAACGGAATTGGATCGGGTCTTTCCGCTGTGATTATGGTCAGTGTACAGGCACCACCTGAATTTACCGAAAAGCTGCGCAATCAGACAGCTCGACGAGGTGAACCCGCCGTGCTGCAGTGCGAGGCGAAGGGCGAGAAACCCATTGGCATTTTGTGGAACATGAACAACATGCGTCTGGACCCCAAGAACGATAACCGTTATACAATTCGTGAAGAGATTCTCTCTGCCGGCGTCATGTCCAGTCTTTCAATTAAACGTACTGAACGCTCCGACTCAGCTTTGTTCACATGTGTAGCCACCAATGCCTTTGGCTCGGATGACGCCAGCATCAACATGATCGTCCAAGAAGTTCCCGAAATGCCCTACGCCCTGAAGGTCCTGGACAAGTCAGGTCGCTCTGTGCAGCTTAGCTGGGCCCAACCCTACGATGGCAACTCACCACTTAACCGTTACATCATCGAGTTCAAGCGCTCTCGTGCCTCGTGGGATGAAATCGACCGCGTCATGGTGCCCGGACATACCACAGAAGCCCAAGTACAGAAACTAAGCCCCGCTACCACCTACAACATTCGCATTGTTGCCGAAAACGAAATTGGATCATCGCAGTCGTCGGAAGCTGTTACCATTATCACCGCCGAGGAGGCACCATCTGGCAAGCCACAGAACATCAAGGTAGAACCCGTTAACCAAACTACACTGCGCGTCACCTGGAAGCCACCAGCACGCTCCGATTGGAATGGTGAAATCCTGGGCTACTATGTCGGCTACAAGCTATCCAATACCAATTCGTCGTACATCTTTGAGACCATCAACTTCATTACCGAAGAGGGCAAGGAACACAACCTGGAATTGAATAATCTGCGCGTTTATACCCAATACTCTGTGGTCATTCAAGCATTCAACAAGATCGGCGCTGGACCATTGAGTGACGAGGAGAAACAGTTTACAGCTGAGGGCACACCTAGCCAGCCTCCCAGTGATACAGCCTGCACTACCCTGACTTCGCAAACCATTCGCGTCAGCTGGGTTAGCCCACCCCTTGAGTCTGCCAACGGTGTGATCAAGACCTACAAAGTTGTCTATGCTCCCAGTGAAGAGTGGTATGGTAAGTTGATCCTCCTCTCTCATTTCTCTCAGTGAGTATAAGAAAGAAGTCTTAACTAATCCATTCTCTGTTCACAGATGAGACTAAGCGTCATTACAAGAAGACCGCCTCCTCCGACACTGTGCTCCATGGCCTGAAGAAATACACGAACTACACCATGCAAGTGCTGGCCACTACAGCTGGAGGCGATGGAGTTCGCAGCGTACCCATTCACTGCCAGACTGAACCCGATGGTAAGTTTTACCCTAAATCATGACAAGCCTTTCCACTCAACCCTTTCTCTCTGTCTCTCAACAGTTCCCGAAGCACCCACCGATGTCAAGGCTCTGGTTATGGGTAATGCGGCTATTCTGGTCTCATGGCGACCACCAGCACAACCTAATGGCATTATTACCCAGTACACCGTATACTCAAAGGCCGAAGGCGCTGAGACCGAAACCAAGACCCAAAAGGTGCCACACTATCAAATGAGCTTCGAGGCCACTGAACTGGAAAAGAACAAGCCCTACGAATTCTGGGTTACTGCCAGCACTACCATTGGTGAAGGTCAACAGTCCAAGAGTATTGTTGCCATGCCTAGCGACCAAGTTCCCGCCAAGATTGCCTCATTCGACGACACATTCACTGCCACCTTCAAGGAGGACGCCAAAATGCCTTGCTTAGCCGTTGGAGCACCTCAACCGGAGATTACCTGGAAGATCAAGGGCGTCGACTTTAGTGCCAACGATCGCATGCGTCTATTGCCCGATGGATCCCTCTTGATTAAGTCTGTCAATCGTCTCGATGCCGGCGACTATTCTTGCCATGCCGAAAACTCCATTGCCAAGGACTCTATAACCCACAAGCTCATCGTACTGGCACCACCTCAGTCACCTCATGTCACACTCTCAGCCACCACTACCGATGCCTTGACTGTACGGTTGAAGCCCCATGAAGGTGATACCGCACCCCTGCATGGTTATACCCTGCACTATAAGCCAGGTGAGTAACAAGCATAAAGTATTAATATAGGTTGGATAATATTAACAAATATTTTGTTTATCATAAAACTTGCAGAGTTTGGAGAATGGGAAACCGCTGAAGTTTCTGTGGACTCACAAAAACACAACATTGAGAATCTGCTCTGCGGCTCCCGATATCAGGTCTATGCTACAGGATTCAACAAGTATGTGAAGTACCAACCTTTCTATATGTTACAATTTCAACTTTCTTTTCCTTCAGCATTGGCGCCGGCGAAGCCTCCGACATTCTAAACACACGCACCAAGGGTCAGAAGCCCAAGCTACCTGAGAAACCACGTTTCATTGAAGTCTCATCGAATTCCGTGTCGCTGCACTTCAAGGCATGGAAAGATGGAGGTTGCCCCATGTCCCACTTTGTTGTCGAGAGCAAGAAACGGTATCTGGCCTTCAGGCAAATATTACTTCATTTAGGGGATCTTACTAATCTCCTTTTCTCCTGTTCTTTAGCGATCAACTTGAATGGAATCAGATCTCGAACAATGTCAAGCCCGACAACAACTACGTAGTGCTCGATCTGGAGCCCGCCACCTGGTACAATCTGCGTATTACCGCACACAACTCTGCCGGATTCACTGTAGCCGAATATGACTTTGCCACTCTCACCGTAACCGGAGGTATTTAAATCTGTTTTCCAATCTATACACCCACACACACACACTCACATATTTTTCACATTGCTTTTGTACATAGAAAACTACGTTGATAATGCTTGCTGGGGAGCACCCCTAGCGGCATTATCCATATACAAATAACAAGCTAGGTCTAAAGTAAAAATGTTGTTCACACTTTACCCGAGTTGAATATGCTTTCTATCAAAATCACCCAAAATGGAAATGAGCAAATTTTGTGTTCTTTTATTTTCTTTTTGTTTATTCGAACGAATCGCACAGTATTTTCGATATAATTTTTAATTAAATGTTTTTTTTTTGTGAACACCAAGCTTGTCATAAATAGTTGCAAATTTTATTAAAATTCTTTATTTTAAATTTGTTTAAAACGCCAACCGAATGCCAGAAAATTGTACGCAAAGGCATTGATACGTGTACAGAAACTGTATTCCAGGTATGTTTCGAAAAACAATATCGAATCTGTGAAGCAAAAATATTCTGTAGAAAATTTCTGTAAAGCGGAACCGATTGTGATATTCGAAACATACCGTTATTTGCGTCAATGCAATTTGTTTTTTACGTTATTATCGATATCTGTTTGCATAAATGTACAAATCCCTTGGAAAAATTCAATATCAAAGTTGTACAAAATGCTATATAAATAGTTAAACGGAAATCTCACCAGTTCACCAGTCACGTTTATACTTATGATTTACCAAATCGTTTTGTGCGCTGTGAACACTAGACAATTGTAGTGCTCTAGACGATCACCTTAGAAATGTCGATTATAGTAAATTTTCTGTTGATTTCGTTACACATTATCGTCTTTTTATTTTTGCATTTCCCATATAAAAGCTTGTCCTCAGTCTGTGGAGAACGCATATTTTGTACATTTGAAGAGGAATCATGGTTTATTAGGGAGTTATTAAGTTTGTAATGCCCAATGTGATATACGGAATCGATGTTGTAGCCCCCCTGTAACTCCTCACAACTGTCGCTTACAAACTGTACATTGCATAGCTCTAAAAATATCTTTAATTTCTGATTCTTTCGACAGCGATAGACTTTGAAATCCATATTCAATTTTTCCAACTGAGTTTCAGTTTGAAACATTGGTCTAAAAATCGTACAACGTTTTCCACAACTGATCAAACATGACCACGAATTACAAACTTGGATTTTAGTTAAAATTGTTTATTTACGTTGGTTGGTTTTGATTTTCAACATAGCGATATGCTCATTAAACGCGATTCTTAAGATTAAGATATTTCATAGAATCCCAAGAGAAGAAGAAGGAGCAGAGCCTAAGCGACACACACTTTTGTAAGCACAACAACCAAATCTCCACCGATCCAAACATTAAAACTAGAGAGCTGAGATCACACAGAAACATAAGGATAAAAAGAAGATGAAGCATTGAATAACCTCATCAAACTAAATACTCATTTTACACGAACATTTATTTCCATTACGGTTCAGTTATGTTATCAAGTTTAAAGTTGAGTTCCATATTAGTTAGTTAGTCTTTTTGATCTTATTTTGTTTGAAGTTAACACATGAGTGAGGCCAACTGATCGTTATGGTTCTCTTTTTCTCTTTATCGTTCATGTTCTCGTTATGATATTCTCCTGTTCATTCTCTTGAAATCCGACACACTTGGAATGCTGTTAAATGAACTTTTACCAGTTGCTTCGACTAGACTTAACCATTTACTTAATTAGTTGTAAGCAATAACAGATACAAAAAAAAAAAAAAAAAAAAAAAAACAAATTGCATTTGAACGTATTAAGAATTATCATATTTTAACTTATTCAATTTATACTAAAATAGTTAAAATAGTTTCCATATTACTCGTTACTCGTATTCGCAACCAAAATATTTGTCACATATGCGTCCAGTTTGGCGCATTGTAAAATAAAACAAATTATAAATAATTTTCCTACTCAACTATTTGCGACACTTCTCAACATTTTCGATTCGAACACTAAAGCCAATTCGAACTCAACTCGAACTCGAACTCGAACTCGTATTCGTACTCGTATTTGTATTTGTGTAATGTATTTGTATATGTGTGTGTTTTCTCGACCAGATTCTGAAGTACAAAAGTCAATGTACTTAATGTACGAGAAGAAGCCGAAAGAGAGAAGAGAGCACGAGCAAAAGGCTGAAGAGAGGCGCTCTCTCTTTTCGAACTGATCCTTCGATACGCACACTCTTCACGTCTTTCTCCATCTCTGTCTCTATCGCTGCCTCTCTTCATCTATACCTTACATATATACATACATACATCTATAACTGTGTCTCTCTCTCTCTCTCTCTCTCTCTCTCTCTCTCTCCTTGTGAAAAACACTTTGGTTGTTGTTGTTGTTGCAGGCACAATCGCACCCTCGCGTGATTTACCCGAATTAAGCGCCGAGGATACGATCCGCATTATCCTATCGAACCTAAATTTAGTAGTGCCGGTCGTGGCGGCTCTGCTCGTCATAATCATAGCGATAATTGTTATTTGTATACTGCGTAGCAAAGGCAATCACCACAAAGGTATCTATAAGTACATCCAACTAATTACGAATTTCGTTTTTTTTTCGGTTCCTCTCTCTCTCTCTCTCTCTCTCTGTCTGTCAACCTCTCTGACATACGACACACAAAACAAACAACGAACACTCGCGCTCGTTTTCCGTCTCTCTCTCACACACACACACACACACACACACAATATCGTACATTGTAATGGCTTGCAAATTGCCCGCTCTGTTGTTGTTGCATCCGATAAACCGATTTGCATGCTCGACTACATGGTTTGTATATCGAATTGCCCCGAAACAAGGCACCATTGCGCCCCTCGACGACGGCTTGGGCCATAACAACGTGCACGCCCGCATTCCACTGCCCGCCTGGATGCCCGAGTGGCTGGATCTGAACTTCATGGTGCCCCTGATAGCCACAGTTGTTGTGGTCGCGGTCGGCATCTGTGTGGTGTGTGTGGCGCTGTCGCGACGACGATCGGACGATATGCGCGGCGGACAGAAGGATGTCTATTGTAGGTTACGGGTTATGCGAAGCGCTTTTAACTTATCTTCTTTATATGAACTAGTATACTACGTTTTTGATTTGAAACACATTTTATTTCTGTTTTGAAATCGAGTCGCGTCTGTTGATAGGTAAAAAATAACCAACAAGACCGTCACTCAGCGAAAATACTGGTAAACCTTAAAGAAAATTTGGCATGTTTTTGTGTCTATTTACCGTTAGTAGTTATCGATTTGCATGATATTATGTATACTCACACAAGCTGAAAGCTGCACGCACAGAAATACACCAATTGCCGATCACTTTCACAAAAATATACCAACAAAATACTGAAAATATACCAAATATAATTATCACAATATTAATATGAATATATCAATATATATGTGAATATATCTGTGTACATACGAACATAAGCCAAACATAAATAGTCATCTTTTTAGTACCTCATTTGTTACGCATAGAACTGTCATTGATTTTCCATCGTCATTAAAAACCATTGGAAAATTATCTTAACTATTTACATGTGTACAGATATTGTGCGATGTCCATTAGAGTTGCGAGAATAGCTGGAGAATACAGTTATTCTGGCACTACACTTACTATTCGAATATGTTCGCTCTGTTCTTATGAGTTTTATCCAAGTAAATTCAACGTTCTATACAAATATACTTACCCCATATTTATAATCTCTATTGTTGTATATACGTTTTGCTTATACCCTAAGCAACTTTCACAGTCCACTCTTCTCACAACATATGAACTCTCTCTCTCCTCCCCAACCTCATCTATCGACTATATATACTTTTTGGTTTTATTTCCGATCCCTTTTTTTCAAAACGAAACCAAAACTAAGATGCTTTTTGAAATCGCAAATAAATGTAAAATCGCCAAGAACTTAAAGTAAAGTTAATTGCAATTGAAATTCTAAATTGAACTCATCGCTCATTTCATGTTCATTCCAATCATGAATCGTTATTTCGCTTACAAGTTGGTATATTTTAAAATCAAAACAGAATCAAGCAGACTGAACACTCCACGTAATTCCCTTTGGAAAATTTGTTCGCAATTGTAAAACTTGTATTTTTGAGCTACTTATTAGCACTTTAGCGTCTTGAGATGTCGCACCAAAAAAAAAAAAAAAAAAAAAAAAAACCAAACAATTATTAAATACCGTAATCTTTGCCATAAAATTGTGAGTGACGGAACAAAGCTGATCGATACGAGAAACAGAACGAAATCTGAAAACAGAAGTAAAGTATGCGAGTTGAGCCGTTGAGCGGCCAAAAGACGGAAAAGCATCTTCAGTGTTTCAATATTGAGTTGGCGATATCATATATTAATTCTAGACGATGTAGTTTACAATCAGACAATGGGACCCGGTGCCACCCTGGACAAGCGTCGCCCCGACCTACGTGACGAGCTCGGCTACATTGCCCCACCGAACCGCAAGCTGCCACCTGTTCCCGGCTCCAACTACAACACCTGCGACCGGATTAAGCGAGGTACAGTCATAAGTAAGCATCTAAATTTCCAATGCAACATTTATTAATGCCAGGACTGTGCCAGCGGAGCATCCCTCCGGGAGGCAATCACTGCGCACTGGCTGCGGCTTAGTTTTTTCTTCCATTTACTTTGCGTACAAAAAGAAAAGAAAAGAAAAGAAAAGAGAAAGAAGAGAAACTTTTTGCGTTGCTTTTGCACAACACCAAGTCATGCCCAGCCAGATCTTAGATCTCTCAGCGGGTGCCACAAACTCATCCAACCACACACTACATTCATACTTGTACACAGAGCAAAGCTTTCTCTGAGCAAAATTCTTAATGTTGCTTCTTACAGTGGCTTCTTTTAGTTCCAAACCCATCCGAGTATTATTAAATGTTGTGCCGAATTTAGATTGTTTTGAAATGTCTATGATTTGCCTTAAGTATATGATTTTAATTACGAATTCTACTCCCCTCCCATTCCACCCCAAATGTATTGGTTGCTTATTTTTTGCGTTGACTTCTCGTTGATGTTGTATGAAAATTGGAAATTGAAATAAATTGAAAATTACAAAAAAAAAAAAAACACAATCACACAACACACGAAACACGTACACGAACCGGTTCAGGCCGTGGTGGTTTGCGCTCAAACCACTCCACCTGGGACCCGCGCCGCAACCCTAACCTGTACGAGGAGCTTAAGGCGCCCCCAGTGCCCATGCATGGCACTGCTAATATCTATGGCGGCCACGCCCACGGCAATGTTGAGTGCCACTACAGGCATCCAGGTAGGAGAGGACCCTCCTTATGTTTTGTTTACGACTTTATTTTGTACCCCTAACCCATTGAGTTGCCCTGTACACTCCCCATCTAACTGTCCCTAATTCGCTTTATTTTGTACTCTCAATCCATTACTTTGTCTTGTACAACCTCCAACTAACTGTCCCTGATTTCCGTCATAATTAACCACGTCTTCGTTAACAAACCCCTAATAAATCGTAGTCTAACCCCGAGCGCATCGAGTTAACCAGCTAACCTCAGGTACCGCATAGTAAGTAAAGCCCATTGCTGGGCTGGGAATCGTACTAAAACACTAAACAACTCTCATGACACCGCACACCTGTAGCAGAGTGTAGAAATTATACTAATCGATGTGTTCTCCCACAAGGCATGGAAGACGAAATCTGCCCCTATGCTACGTTCCATCTGCTCGGTTTCCGCGAGGAAATGGATCCCACCAAGGCCATGAACTTCCAGACCTTCCCGCATCAGAATGGACACACACCTGTTCCCGGACACGCTGGCACCATGCTGCCCCCCGGACATCCTGGACACGTGCACTCCCGCTCCGGATCTCAGTCCATGCCACGAGCCAATCGCTACCAGCGCAAGAATAGTCAGGGTGGTCAGTCGTCGATCTATACCCCAGCACCCGAATATGATGATCCAGCCAACTGTGCCGAGGAAGATCAATACGTAAGCTTAAGTCGAATAGAAATGATAATGGGCTCTCGCTAAGCATTCTCTTTGCCCTCGCCCTCACAGCGTCGCTACACTCGCGTCAACTCTCAGGGCGGCAGCCTGTACTCTGGCCCAGGACCCGAATACGACGATCCCGCCAACTGCGCGCCCGAGGAAGATCAGTACGGTTCCCAGTACGGTGGCCCCTATGGACAGCCATACGATCACTATGGCTCACGTGGCTCCATGGGACGTCGCAGCATTGGTAAGAACCTTAAAATGCTAATCCTGTCTAGGTGAAGTCTTTTATAACGATCCTCTGTAGGTTCTGCTCGAAACCCAGGCAACGGCTCCCCTGAGCCTCCTCCACCACCACCACGTAATCATGACATGAGCAACTCCTCCTTCAATGACTCCAAGGAGAGCAACGAGATCTCTGAGGCCGAGTGCGATCGCGATCATGGACCACGCGGTAACTACGGTGGTAAGTTCTAGAACCCCAATTAAATACGTCTCCCATCTTGTATCTAACCTAGTTTAAAGTCAATATCTCAAATACTCGATATAATTGATATGAAAATCCATCAGTTTTAATACATTGCAATCTTTTCGCAATCTTCTTAATATTCTTTTTCAAAATTTATCCATTCTAATAATTAAATCTATCAGAAGACTCCAATGAGGGTGAGTGATGTGTGTAATCAATCCGAATCGAAGTTGCAGTTAGTGTTTATATAGTATATTTTGGATTTCCTTTCCAAGTTACCATTTATCTAATTCTCACAACTCACCTCATTCTTCGTACCTCCGTGTATCGCAATGATCTCATGAAACACTTCCCACGTTCTTATATCCGGAATGTTCTCATTCATCATTCTTTCCCATTCGTCATTTCGAAGACAGTCGAAGGTTTCTCGTAACCTTATCAATATTCATACTGTGTTTTGCTACAGTTTCAATATAAATAATATTTTATTACAGTTCTTTCCTTTATTTTATTGCTGTGTTAAGAACATTAACTTTGGTTTTGGTTTTCGATTTTCGATTTTAATTTCCCATCGCACAATCAAGCACACTTCATTTCATTCCATGCAGCACTTTGCCCAAATTTAAAGGGTTCCCTTCCAGCACATTTTAATTATTTATGTTTTTTGTGTCTAATTCGGATTTCAGTTAAGTTTTTAAGTTCGAAAACAAAACATATCGTTTTCATTTCACTTAAAGTCGTGTGTCTAGAGCCCGCATGAAATTTGTTCGACTAGAGAAATTTTAATAGAGTTAATGGTTTCTAGATCTAGTTCATTATGGTTACCATTTGAATAGGTTTTTGTAAATGTCAATAATCTTTTATTCATTTTATGCACGTAACAAACGAATATTTTTTTACGATTTAATATGTTTTTTTTTTAAATTTCATTTTGTGTTTTTCTTTCTATTTTCTTTTTACATTTTACGCTATTCTATAACAATATTTAACTACTACTTTCGGTTGGTTACAATTATTGTGGGGTTTCTTATACAAAATGATTCTTATTGCCAAAACATATGTCGAAACGATAAAAAAAAAAAAATGAAAATGTATAAACAGCTGTAAAAAGATCACCCCAACCGAAAGATCAACGCACCACCGAAGAGATGCGTAAATTGATTGAGAGGTAAGAAACTGGAAAGTAAATGTAAAAATACCCTACCACTATGTATCGTATGACAAGTTAAAGCTATCAGCAAATTGCACAGAAATAACTAAGGATAATTGCGCACTCATTAAGAGTTTCAAGATCGAGTCTAGTTTGATGCAAGTTTGATCAAAATTCTTTAAGCACTCAACCCGAGTGCAGTTGCTCCTGGATTTCTATGCAATTTCGTGATACGTCTCGAGTAACCTAATCGTTTTTCGGCCTACTAACCCCTACTATTATTTGTTATGTTTCTTTCGCCTGAAAACTAAACTAAACTCAAAAAACACATCGACTTCTCAGTCGCAGACAGTTGTAAGTCTTAATCTAGGCTAAGTCTATGTCTAACTAAATGTCAACTAAGGCTTTTGCATGTAAATAGACTAACTTTCAGTGTGCATGTTGTAGTTTGATTTCTCCCTTATATGTAACAAGTGTAATCCTTTTGTTTTACTCTATTCATTTCAAAAGATGTTTGATTTCTCTTTTCGTTTCATTGAAAGCAAATCACAGTTGTGAAAGTGTTCGAAAAGTATCCAAAGCATTTTTCATTTGATATAACATAACATACTATATTAATCAACAGGCTTTATAAGTGATACTACACAATATTGTAACTGTATAACTGTTCAGCTGTTAACGGTTAGTGCAGCTTGGCGCTTGGTCTTCGCTTGCCACACACAAACATGAGGCAAACACCATACCAAACACCCAAAATACCCAGAAAATGAAACACCCCAAAGACAATGTCAGGCAATGCTTTGGTTGCAGAAATGGTCCTACTACTACTACTACTATCATAAAACTAGTGTAAAACGACTGTATACTATATTTGTACTCTCATACTTATCCGATATTCTCTGATATTCTGTTCCCTACTGATATACCAATTTGATTATCGATTCCATGCAGAAACGAAGCCGGCCCAAAACAACTCCAACTCCAACAAGCAAATGGCGCAGGATTCACAGCCTACGATACTATGGCAGTGTAATTTGTAAGCGACTCGCAGTGGGCGTGGCAATTAAGCTTAGTGTTTCAAGTCAATGAAGTGCGTGGGAGTTGAATGACACAAACACACATACACACACACACACAAAAACACTCATACAGACGGCTGTCGCCCCGTAATATTTGAAAGTATATTATCGAAAATGAATCGTCACAGAAATAAGCATCGCATATAGCGCATATATTATACAATTATTAACTATTTCAAGTATTTATAAACAACAACAACAAGAACAACAACAAAAAGAAAGCAAATATCATGCATACTTACGAAAATACTAATATAATTAAATACCAAACAATAATGGTTGGTAAAAATGCCGAATGCAAATCATTTCTGCATTTACGAAAAAAAAAAAACAACAAAAAAATTCAAAAAGATTTACAAGATTTGAATTGTATGTGAAGAGGTTTTGCATAATTGAACGTAATTTTTAATATTGTATTTTAGTTGTAAGTCAAGCAGAACTACCAAAATGTCAAGAACGTCGAGCGGGAGTACCTCACTCTCTGCTCCAAAGAACTTTGTAATACGCGTAAGATCCTTTCGATTTTACTCTGATTTTTTTGCCATCTATGCCAAAAGCATGAACTCCTTTTTGCCTAGCCTAAGTCAAAGTCAAAGTCATAATATTAATGCATAGATATTGTTTTAATTTGTATGGTCTGCAAATCCTATATCGATGACGGAAACAAAGCCCTGCGAGCATATTTGAGTTGCTTTGCTTTTTGTTGACTTGTTTGTGATCATATTGATTATGTGTTTAGCATTATCTGAGTCGATATTGTATTTTATTTTATTTTATTTTATTTGATATGATTACTATTACATTTACGGACTTTATTCGGTTATAATGCGCTTCCAGAGAGATCGAACATAGAGCAAAGCTAAGCAAAATCGGTTTGTTCAATGCACAAATAGAGCATACTTAATGCGAAACAAAATAAAAAAAGAAAAAAGAAAAGAGAGGAATATCCTCTAAATTGTATCATACAACTGAGCCCAGAGCGCACTTTTCGGTTTTCACATCGTTTACTTTTACGTTGCACATCAGTTATACGCATAATTGAAGCTTTAAGAAACACTTTGAAATTATCGTGTGCACACACAGATTTCTCTTTATTGTCTATATTATTTTATGATATTCATTTAAGATTTTAATTTATAAGTTCTTGCAGCACACTTGATTGCTAAATACACACATATATGATTTTCTTGAAAACTTTCACATTGCTTTTTATTTATTTTTATGATTTCTCTGAACTTTTTTTCAGCTTGAGATCCTGAAGCAACTTTTAAAACTCAAAGACTGAACAATGCAAACTTATGAAGAATTAAATGCTTATCAAAAATGTAATTACAGGAGTTTAACCGAACACAACATTTGCTCAAATCGTAGAAATAGCAAAGCATTTGGGGTTGCTTCTCGATCGGGCAACCAATCGATCCATTGAGTTTTCCATATCCGGGATTCTCTTCAACTACCAAACAAATTTCAATATTCAATTTGTGCAATATCGAACGAATATTAAGTTATTTATTTATCAACATTTAGTTTGTTTATAATTTGTTAGTTTCAATCTAAATACTCCATACATACACTATACTCCAACCTAGGTATACCGATTTTATATATATATGAATGTAGTGTTGTGAAGTAAAATATTTCTAATCTATTATGGGAAACTTATATGAGTGTACTACAAATTTTTATGGTAAACGAACTACAAATATTAAATAGCGTTTAGACAAAATCGCATTTAAATAATATACAATTTACAAGAACGGAACACGGAAACGCAAAAAGGAAAGAAAAAACGCGAAAGAAATGAGAAACTCACAAATTTTCAAGTAATTAAAAATAGTAATCCAAATGTTGGAATTCAAGGAACCCCAGACAAAAACAAAAAGAAAACTCCAATTAACTCTTAACAATTTTCGGCAAATCAAAATCAAAAACTATTTAACGAAAAAAACTCTATGGAAAATATTAACGAACTTTCGAAATTTGCAAGCAACACGTTGCGTTTGCCTAGGAATAAGAAAATAAATACAAAAAAAAAAAAAAAAAAAAAAAAAATACAACACATCAAGCATTTTCCATACTTATCATGCATACTCGATCGTCTGCTCTCTATGCAGTACTTGCTTTTTCTGTTGCTTATCAAGATAAAGTAAAACAAAAACCGAAAACTAAATACAATGATTATAGCCTGGCATGGGCAACCCTATTTTGTAATTATTTAGCATAAACACGCATAAACCTTAACATAATATTAATAATTTTCTACTTAATCTTACTTAAAACGCATAAATCAAAATTGAATTTCCATATAATACATACATATAGAGGAAATCGCCCCAACTGATGACGACATTCAACTTCAACGCACATTCCATTTCACTCCTTGAACTAAGCGAAAAGAAAAGAAACATATTAATCGAGAAGAAAGAGAACTCCTGATTTATTGTTAGAAATCGAATCAGTTTAAAACGCATACTAACCTAACTCGCTAACTCTTAGTCGAACGAACATTACTCACATACATACGATATATGCATACGAGAATATAGTATGCAGGAGGGGAGCCAGATAATTATCCAAAATGATTCAGATTCGTAATCCTTAAGCGCGGCATTATAAACCTAAACGAATACTTCAAATATGTGTATTACTAATTGCAAATTACAAGGCATATATATGTATAACCTATATATTAATATTGAATGTATTGAATTGACAAACAACTCACACACACACGTACACAGAGACACACTGCCAAACACACACACACACACACTCAGACAGCCTGGCTCTGCGAGAGAGATCGGCGCCACCTGGATGCCTTCGGAATGTTCTGAAGGCAACTCAGTTGAGTTCGGTTGAGAATCACAATCATCAACACTTACAGCAACACCAACAGATATATCCACACACACACACATACATGCATATACACACATAAAGCAAGCAAAGCTAAATTTGTCAGTCACAACAAGAAAAACTAAATAAACGCCAATTCATGTTGGATAAAACAAAGCAACGGAGTTTCTTTAAATTCCTGGGAATCTATTGATTTTATATATGCATATATATAATATCAGTGCTTTTTATTCATTAACACCTTTTCCCTTCTATGATAACTGAAAGAAACTTTGGGCTCCCTTCATGGTCTCAACCTTACGGACTTCTCCTGTAACAGAAAAGAGAAAAATTAATCCGATAAAAAATACTTGATCACCCCTACGTTTGTTTTCCCAAAATTTTAAGTAACTTAAAAATATATTTCGTAATTTTTCTTTAAAATTGGCTAAACTTAATTGAAATCAAAGATAATCAAGAATATAGATTGCGCGGTACCGTACCCTTCATAACAGTACCCAAGAAACTATCAGAGTTAAACATTAGATATCTCTGGCAAAGACAATTAACAATTAATTGTCTTTGGTCTCTGGCCATTCGCAACTTTTTTTTCTTAATTAATTATCTTTGGGTTGCGCAATCTATATTCCTAATTATCTTTGCTCGGAATACTTCGCTAGCACCAAACGAAACAAAAAAATCCCAATACATCCATCTTACGTCAAGCAGTTTACGATTTCACTGCTTGCACGCCATTTTTACCCTGGACCCAAACCAAGGGAAATTTTTTACACTATGTTAAGTTAACAGGCATTTGATTTAACAAATTTAAGCAGTCAAACATAGATCAATCAACTGCGTTGGGAACAACAACAAGAGTTTAACAAAGGTAGTTGCCAACACTAATTATTTTGCCCTTCCACACTTGAAGCGCCATCTGTGGAGTAAAATTATTGATGCCAATTAGAATCTGACCATTGTTACCAGAAATATTTTTTACGAAACGGGAGAAGCAATAATAATGCATTTTTTACAAATAAATAAATTTTTTTTATGCTATTTGAATAAAATGAAGTATTGAAATGACAGTTACATAAAGCCTCATCTGTAGAGCAAGATTATTACTACCAATTAGAATCTTCCAATTGTCAGCGAAGAAGCGCCATCTGTATGTGAGTTTGTGTGGTTTTTGTATTGACTAAACTAAATTGGAATCAAAGATAAATAAAAATATAGATCAAAGATAATCAAGAATATAGATTACGCAACCCCCGCTCCACCCGATTTCAGTGAAAATATTAGTTTTTATTACGATCGGAAAATGACCGCCTATTTCGCATTTGCGGGAAAACCAAAATGCCGTTTAGTACTGTTAATACTGTTTTCTGAAATTATTAATATATTTTTCTTTTAAAAACATGTATTTAAAAAAGATAATGAAGTGTATATAGAGATCAAACAAAGAGGCTTTTCAAAAAAATGTATTATTTTCATTTCACGTTGAAAACACTCCCGCCAGAACCTCACTCCACTGGGGGTTTTCCCGAAAGCTGAAAACTATACACAGCACACGCGCCTTAGAGACGTGTGTATTTATTTTTAATAACTAATGAATTCATGAATTTTCCAATACCTGTTCGACTGAAGTGGGAGGGGCAGAAGGTAACCAGGGAATATTATTTTCTTTCAATTTGGTTGTGCAAACACGGCGACGTCCACTGCAAACAAGTGCGGCAAGTGCAAACAATGCTCCGTTGTGGTCGACCTGGCAATGGAGCTGATACTACAGCGGCGACCCCCACGGGGAAAGGGCATCTGGGATGGGGGACTGGGTGTGTCCTTAGTGCCGCAGCGAAGCGAAAAGTTCAACAGGCTGCTCCACTAAATCAACAAAGTGAAAACCGCAAAATGCCGATAAGAGTCGGTACGGCGGAACACTTGGCCCAGGAAGCCAACTGACCCGCATAGTATGCGAAAAGAGCCAGCAGCGCCTTGGGGCAGCAGGACCAGAGGAGACACACCAGCTCAATAAACAAATGGCTCACATTAAAATGGACGGCAGCGTAGGCAGCAGGAGAGGGATTGAGGAGGGGAAACACTAGCCGGAAATGGGACTCGGCCACTTTACAGGCTTCAGAGCTGTCGCTGGAGACGTTTGTTGCTATTTAGTTGGCCCAAACAAGCGACGCGGGAGAGGATAATTGGGATGGGGATGGGGGTGGCGAGGGTTGTCGCTAGATGCAGCCCAAAATGGAGGCGCGTTGACAACACAGCGCACGGTAGTTGTTGTACTTATTGTTGTCATTGTTGTTGTTGTTGTTGCCGTCGCCCTGGCGAATGCACACTAGACATGCAAACGAGGCAAAGGTGGGGCCAGAACTATAGAAACTATGTCAACAGCACCCTGGGCTATCTGGGCAATTCAGCTCAATTGGACAGTTTGGGGCTCCGACCCCGACCCAGGTCGGGCTATAGTTCTCCCTCTCCCTCTCCGTCTCCCACTCCCACTCCTTCTGCTGCTCTTGCCGATAAGCGGAGTCTAAAGCGATTTGCGCTGTTTGTTCCGTCATGCAATGTGAATAGGTTCACCATGAATAAACTAGAAATATCTATTTGGGCTACAATTATGGTGCATACAAAACATTGTAGCAGAGCACGGGGTGTTAACCCAATAATTTGCACATTTTATCGATTTAAGCAAGTTGACAAGGTTCCATAATTTATTAAATTATTATATTTCTTTAATACTTGCCTAGACTCATGCTTAAGTCTCTATGAAGTCAAATCAAAGTCATTTTGCGATGACGTTAATGGCATTCTTATAGAATCTGCTTGACATGTGTGTGCATGTTTCATAATCTGATATGTCTCTAGCATGTCTTATAAATCTACTGAGTTCTTATAAATTAATTTAGATTGCACTACGATCATTATTATTATACCACGACTTGAACATTTGAATTTAACAAAATCAGATATGAATGCTATAAATCATTTAGGATCTTCATCTTCAATTTGCATAATTCTATGCAAATAGAAATGCAGAGCTCAAAGGCCTAGAAACCTAGGGTATATTAATTATGGCCTAAAGTTTACAACACACCTTAGGAGACATCTTCGACCCTATAAAGTATATACATATATTCTTAATCATCATCAATAGGGAAGTCGAACTAGCCATGTTCGTCTATTCGTCTGCCCTTCCTTCCGTCCGCCTGTCCGTCCGTCTGTTGCAACGCAAACTAATCTCTCAGTTTTTAAGCTATCTTGATGAAACTTGGTATACCTGCTTCTAATTGCTGCACGCTAAAAATAAGCCGGAACGAGCCGAATTAGACCGATATATCGTTAAGCTGCCATAGAACCTATCAACCGATTTAATATTTGGAGTAACTGCAAGAGTATGAAATCTGCGGTAGCCTTTCTTTCTTGTATATATTAAATGATTGCATGCTTCCACCATAAATGGATTAATAAAAGCTGTTCTATTCCCTGTCATTATATAATTTATTAATTATCATATCATATTATTTATAAATATCATAAACTATAAATAATTCGTATAAATATACTTAATAGTATTTTTAGTCTATTCATAGTATGTTTATATACCATTTGCTACCCGTTATAAATATATATTTGCTACATTTCTGCTAATAATTATCAGTTTATAAAGCTACTCAATTATTTACTGCTAATTATTTAGTTAATACAAGCAGTATTAATTGACGCCAAACATCGGAACCCATTTACATTTATGTCAGCTGTCAAAATGAATTGACGCAGCTCTTCACCGTTGGCCACCGTTAACGTTAAAGTTAAAGTTAAAGTTATGTTTTCTAACGACTTTGGCAAATAGATAAACGCACATTAAAAGGGAAAATAAAATACAGATAAACCAACAGAAAAAAAAGTGAACTTAGTCGTTTTATGGATCGTTTGGGCCGAGATCTTGAAAGGCCAACTCCATTTGCAGCTTTTGTTTGGCCTTTTCGCAGCTCGTTTTGGCACGCTCTCTGAGAGTGAGTATATTCATTTTGGCAAGGTGTTTGCAACGCATCAAAATTCTCTATATATTCTTGATCAGTGTGATTGGCAAAGTGGTTTATCAGTGCGCTATAACTGCCGTTTAAGCTTAAGAGTGAAGATAAATCATAGCTAAACTAAACCAAACTATATACTATATATACTATATCAATTACCATTATATTACTATATCATATAGCTATCGTGGAACAATCCACTATTTCAATTGAATTTTAATACAAAGTTAAAGCAGTTTAGTGAGAATCAGTGATCAGTTGTGCAGGGTATAGGAAGTTCGGTATTGCTTATTGTTTTTATGTTTTCATTGTCGCCTTTTCGTTTTGGCTTTAGGTTTGCGTTTATTTCATTTGCTCGTGCTGCATTTGGGTCTAGGGTAGTTAAGGTTTATCTACACTCATTTGGCGTGTTTGTGTTTTGCTAGCCATAAACCTACTTTCCGGATACACAAGTTAATAAACTGTTTGCTTGCGTTGCCTTACGCTTTTTGTTGTCGTTGTTGTTGTTGTTGTTGTTGTGGTTGCTGCCTTTTTGTTTGAGGGCCCCATCGATTTTCAATTTGATTTCAACGCGTTTTTTCACTACTTCACGTTTTTAAAACTTCAGAATGTTACAACATCATTGGTAGAATGAGGAGTGAGGTGAGACGATAATTTAGCGGGAATGCGGCTAATAAATTGAGCAGCTAATTAAGATTTACTCGAGGACCTCACCCCGAATTAAGACGATGCGGATCGGGAAAGTGCTGAAGAATTGACAACACAAATCATGGCCTTCAAGGCGCTGCTTCTTCTTCTATTTTGTCTTTTTACTTTTGTTGTTGTTGCCCACGTTGCTGACGTTGTTGTTTGTCTGTCGCGCTGGCTTTGACTATTTTTAAAACAACAAACAAATTATGAGAATGGAAACAGGCACACACACACCCGCACACACCCACACACACACACACACACAGTAGCACCCTCGTCCGCCATATATTACTATCTATAGATTGCTTAAGTATTTTGTGATTTTTCTTAATCATCATAAATTTGAGTTAGTTTTACCCAGAGAGACATTTGGCACTTTTCCACCAAAGAAAGACGACAAGAACTTTCCCAACGACGACGACGACGACGACGACGGAAACATCAATAAATTAGAAATGTTTAACTCAGCTTGTTTAGCTTTTTTTTTCATTTGGGTGGGCGGTTGCCAGCCTCGAGCAGCAACAGCAGCAGGATGTGGGGCAGCAGAGAGTGGGAAGGTGGAGAGCGGGAAAAGAGGAGAGGGGATTCGGGTCCCCAAAACTTATTGTCTGCGTGTTGTGGCAACGGAATTTGTGTGCGTTTCATCGGATCGCCTGTTGCCATAATTCTAGCCATTTAATGGCTGCCTGCTGTTCGAATGGCATTGAGAGTACCGTTAGCAGCAGCAGAAGCAGCCCACTCAGCTGGGCGTGACAGTGCAGCAGCCCTTGCTTTAACTTACCCACAGGGGGTTGAACTGCGCGGATGCTGCGCATGTCTGAGCGAATCTCAGCACAGGTAGCCGGGCAAGGGATGCCAGACTCGACCATTTTCCGCCATTTTGTAAAGATTTAACATCCCAACTGATTCTAGAAACAAAACTTATACGCATGACAGCCATTTTGTTGTTGCAACGACGCGCCGTACAGCAGATGTTTATTTGTATACCCTGCAGACATTAAAAATTGTGAAATAAGGGTATGCTAGTTTTGTGCAAATGTATGTAAGAGGCATAAGGAGGCGTGGCAGACCCGACAAAGTATTAATATTCTTGCTCAGCATAAATAACCGAGTCGATTAATTCATGTCCGTCCTGCAGTCTGTATTTTCGTATGTCTGTCCGCCTGTCCGTCTGTTTGTCTGTCCGCAAGAATGCTTTGATTCTCGGTATACCCATAGATGACTAGCAGCTAATCATATTTTCCTACTTGCAACCCGATCACACTATAAAAACGGAAACAGATAAATGTGGGAGCGAAAAGACAATATGTTGCGGATGACTTTATTGTTGGGAACGGTTTTTCAAAGTTGGACCAAAGCTAACTGTAGTTTTTTGTTACCTATTTTTAGTTTATTTATTGCAATAGAAATTGTTTTTTTAAATATAAGAAATATAATTGCCATTAATTTTTAAAATTATTTTGTAATAATAATATGTATAGTTTGTTCCCCACAAAGCAGAACTTTTATTTGCATTTCGAATGCTCCCTTGATGATTTCGAAACTAAAAATAAACTATAAAAATTTTAAAACAATAAAAAATAAAAAATTTTACATCATTTCTAGAACTATTTTGAAACATTAATAAACTCAGTCAGATCTATATTTTCCATGAGTCACACAACTTGCTTATCTCTCTTTACATATACATTTTATTTCCCTTGCTGATTCAAGAACCGAAAATAAATTCCATTAAAATCAACATAAATATAAATTAAAAAAAAAAAATTAGAACAATATTAAACACTCTGATTTATTTTCCCTTTAGAATTTTAAATATTATTAATTGCTCGAACATTTTTGAAATCTTTATGAAACATTCCCGCATTTAATCAAAGTCGCGCATGTTTTTTATCTACTCTATAAAAAACTTCATGTCTTTTGTAAATTACGAAAAAAGAATGTTAGTAAATTTGTCGTATCATGCAATCTACTTAATGCTTCAACTCGTTTTACGAGTTTATGGAAGCTTCATGTGTTCCCACCCCCTGTCACTACCCCCTCCCGCTCATTCCCTTTTCGTGTGCAATTAGATTAGGCGAAGCATGTTACAGACAGGTAGTATAGGAGTACCTGGTCACGAGTGTGTTGCAGGCAGATGTCATCACTTGATACAACTCCTTGCACACGCACACACACACATGCAGGAGGGGGCAGAGAGTAGGAAGATGGCGCTGCCAATTAACGTAATTAAATGGTGCGTACGCAGTCGACAAACACTTCGCTTGGCTACCCTTTGCCACAATCTATGTGTGTCTGTGTGTAGGAGCGAGTGTGCATGTGTGTGTGTGGGGGCGAGTGTGCATTTGTGTGTGTGTGTGTGTAGTAGCACATGCTCTGCTTAATTAATTTAGGACATGACATTCCATTCAGCTTGCGCTGCACTTAATGCTTCAATTGGGAGTTGAAGTCGATGTCGAGAGCGGAGTGAGGCGAAGTCGTCCCTGGCAACAGAGGGAGCCCTGAAACGGCAGCGGAAACCAATCAACAATGACAGCAAATCAACAAAACAATGAGAGGAACAATGAGGCGCACATCGGGGTCGATTATGTCATAGGATATGTGTGCAGGAGGCAACAAAGGAAGCCGCACAAGAAGCACAGCGAGACAGGAAACCCACAAAGAGTCACAGCCGCATGCAAATAAGTGTGTCATTATGGAGGCAGCCATAACTTGTCATCGACTAAACAAATTTGTGGATACGAATCCTTGGCACTTGGTTTGTGAGCGGGGACAACACTCTGCTAAATTTCCCAACGGAATCTCAACGAGGAGGAGGTAGGGAACACTCATCCTAGTCGCCGCGTTGCTCAAGTTTTATTCACCTTTTGCACGAGCCAAAATTATGCTAATCCTGCCTAGAATTCGTCTGTGCTCCGCCATTATATGGAGTCGACTTTGGGCCACATTTAATTATGGTCATTTGCCGGCCAGCTGCGGGCTCATTAAGGGCACAATATCTTGAATTTGTAGCACAGTTACAGCGTTCCTACTTTCCCTCCCTCACACACACACATTGGGCACATTGGGTACACTTATATTTGGGCCACGCACTAATTAAACTAATTACGACAATTTGGCGGCATTTAAAGACACCGTCGAGTCCTCGCAGGAGATCGCTCGCCCTTGCCCGGGTGGTGTCACGTGGCGCAGGCATCGATGGCAACAGGGCAAATCGGGCAGAGAACTCACAGTGGCCCAATTGGGGCTGTGCAATCCATCAAATTTGTCGCACACCGCACACACAGTTGGCAATTCGCTGCTTGGGGGCCACGGGGTCAAGCAACTCCGGCAAGGCTGAAGCTATGAGTGGGTGCGATCTCCCCTTAGCTCTGGCTTCTTCACCTTTTCCCTACCAGCCCTGCTTTCTCTTTGTCCCTCTCTGCCTCCCTTCCCTCTTCTGCTTCCTTTCCTTTTGCCTTTACTGCTGCCCCTTTCATGTCTTCTTTCCTGCTTCTTCCGCTTCCGCCGCCGCCGCTTTCCCTTCCAAAAAGTCGCTAAAGTGCCGCAAAATATGCAAAAACAAACTAAATGAATTCAAATGCGTTTTGTTTCAGGTGTGTGTAAGTGTTGTGTGTGCGTGTGTGTGTGTGTGCGCTAGCTGCTCGTAAAGTTATGCCAACTGAAATTAATTACAGGTAATAACGTCATTCCCGGCCGACTGTGCTTTTTGCAGGAGACACACAGCGAGAGAGAGAGAGAGAGCGGGAGGGAGGGAGTCGAGGCCCAGAGGGGGGACAGAACTGCCGAAAAAACAATTCGAGCTAAATTTAAGGAAACGGACAAACGGAGGGACTGACAGACGGATGGACGGACGAAGGGACGGGCGACATCAGCGCGCTGAGTTACGAGCTACGGCAAATAGAAATAAATGCGACATACTTTCGGGCGCCGCGTCCAGAAGCCAAGCAAAACAATTGCGTGTATTTCGGCGATTAACATGATATGCGGAAATTTCACTACTGCAACACACACACACACACACCCAACAAAGACACACACACACAGACTGGCAATGCTCAGCAACAAATGCAAATAACAAAATATTTTCACGCGCTCTGCGCAGGCGTCGTGTCCGGCCAAGGCGCTGCCGCTCAGCCTGCACACACACACACACACACACACACACACACACACACACAAACTCGGAATATGGTCTGGCTTGGCGTTATTACAATGTATTTATTTTCGCTTTTTTGCGAATAAACACGAGTGTAGACGAGTGAAGGTGCCTCAGTGCCTCAGCTCTGCCATAGGGAGTCCTCGTGAGACTTCGTGCCCGGCCAGGCGAAGGCATCTCAGTCAGTTGCCACTGCTCGTAGGCGCCGCCAAGTTGGCACAGGAACTGACGGCTTTGTCGGGAAAGTGTGAAAATTGCCAAGGGCTAACTGAAAATTTAAAGGAAACTCGCAACGACAACTTAGCGAATTAATTGTTAAATTAGCGAGCAGCAAAGTGTTGCTTCAATTGCTCAATTAGAGAGAGGAAGGCAGAGTGGCAGAGAGAAAAAGAGAGAGAAAGGAGAGGAAGGGAGAAGAGAGAGGTAGAGAGAATGGCAAGTGCTAATTGAAAAGTTTGCAAAAATGTAGCATACTTTTCAGCGCATTCGTAATAAAGAGAAACATTTTTAATTCTTGCAAATGAAAAGAATTTTCTTGTTTTTCCCTACATAATCTCTACACATTCCCAACCCATACGCATTCGATTTAATTTCGCAAATATTGTGACAAATTTTAAGCAAATTGCTGCCAAATTATGCCACAAAATCTCTGTCGATATTTTCGAAACCAAAGCCAAGGCGAAAATTGCGGCGAGAACAATTAAAAGACACGAAAACGCCGCAAGCAAATAAAGAAAAAAAACCAAGAAAATCTAACAATATAATTAAAAAAAAAAAAAACAGCAACAACAACAACAATAGAGACTACGAGAATATTTTTGTGCTCAAAAGAGATAATACCAAAACTAATCTACGGTAATAAATTTTCAAACAAAAACATCAAGAATTTTCCGAGCGAAAAACTCAGCGGATTCAGAAATTAAAATTTTCAACTGTTTCGTTTTGTTTTCTCGTGATTACGTTAAGTCTGCGTGCAAGATCTTCAAGCAAAATTTGACGGAAAATCTCAATGCCTATGCTTTTCCGGCGGAACGCGTCCCGCACAGTTTCCAGTTTACGAGCAAAGATATTTTTACTTTCATGTCGTGAGGTGAGTGAAATCTTTTATAAATAAATAAAGCACTTTGTAAAACGGCGACATTTTTCCGTTTTATTGATCGTCTTCTATGCCCACGCCCATTGCCAGGAGAGGCGTGGGCGGGGGCGTGGCTCTTGTGTGCCTTTTCGCGCGTTTTCTATTGCATTGTGTGTGACATTTGGTATGTTGTGACGTTTTTGTATTTAAATAGTCTGTAAGAGCAGTTATAGGGTATGCAGAGAAATTAATAAGTAAAGGAAACTAAGGAGAAGGAGATTTGTTGATAACCTTTGGGAACTGAAAAGAACTATAATGTATTTAACAGAGATGAGCTAGAAATAGCTAAATATAAATAGAGACAATGCAATACAGATATACAGATATACGTTGTGCTGCCTAAACTTATTATTGGTTGAACTTTCCGCGGTTTTGTCCGCACAAGATTATTGAAATATGTTTCTATTAAATTTTTGTTTAAATTTAATTTAAACTTAATTAACTTAATTAAGTATATAAGCAAAAATTTAAGATCTCCAAAATTGTATTCCATGTGACACAAGTAAGCCTTATATTCCTCTCAGCCCGTTCCCATTACACGCTGCAGGGTATCTCCCCAACGTTTCACTGCAAATATATTTAAATTTGTTTGGATTTCTTTTTTGCTTAAGTGTTTAGAGATTTATTATCAGGTCCATAAAATCTTCTGCTGCGACGGCAATTAAAGCGAATGAGAAGAAGCAAAACTACATAACTACTTGCGGTTAGTTTCAGTTTTATGCACGATCAGGTGGCAGACAAAAGGCTGAGCGGGGACTGAAGCAAATGAAATGTCTAATGTCAGCAGCCATCAAAGCATTGTGCAATTTTATGAACCATATAAAATTAATTGCCCAGGCCATTGCATACCACTTAGTTGGACAAATATATGATATATGCAGATGCGGATGGGCTATGCATGGCATTATAATGTTATACGGGCATATTTGATGTTTTATATGAATTTGAACAGCGATTTCCCAACGAAACTTGGCGACACTCGGCATTATCTCATTAGCTCTATCTAAGCCGCATCTAGCGGGCTAATCAACAGCCAACAGTGAACAGCCATGCCAGTCGTCGTCGAGCAGCCACAGCTGTTCTATTTCCACATCCACATTCAATTCCCCATTCCATTCCGATTTCAATCCTCGCCCCAACCGGTTAATCTCGCGCCACAGCGTCAGGTGTCTCGGCATAGGTGAAGGCAAAGAATGCATGAACAAAATATTTTTACATAAAAACCAAATCAACTGCTAAAATATAATAAAAGCCGAAAAACAACAGGCCAGCAGCAGCAACAACAACAACCAACAACAACCAACAACAACAGCAACTAATGTCAATAAATTAAGTCAACAAAAGTGACCACGAGAGCGGCCTGCAATAAAGACAACTACTTCTAGGGGGACAGGGGCCAAGGCAGAGGCAGGGGGAGGGGCTGATCGCCCGATCGGGTCGAGCTCTAGAAATGAGAACTGGTTTTTTTTTTCTAACAGCGCACGCAGACAATGAAAATTAAACCTCAATTTAGATTCAACAGTTCAAATTCGTATTCGTATTCGTTAAGGTGAATTCGTGAATGTATTCGTATTTTCGTATTCGTGTTCAGTTCGAGATACTCTGCATTCATCTGTGTTCGATTTCCAACGAATTTACACAGTGACCCCGACGCCAAACGGTCCAAACCCCTCCCCCTCCCCCTCCCCCCGCCCCCAACCCGCTTTGATTTCACCTGCATTAGGCGTAGCACGATAAGGCTCTACCTAATTTATTCTAATTGCTTTGCGTTTTCTCGTTACTAATTTCAAATTAGACAACGAACCAGCAGCTGCAGCTGCAACTTAACCAACCAAAATGCATAGGTAACCATGGCAAACGAAGGAGTCTTCCCCCTACACCAGATCAGGAATAAGAATTTTTAGTATATATATTTGAAATTTATATCAATATGTGAAATAACTGTAGCGTATGGTATGTCACTACCTTGTCTAATATATTATCGATACCAAAGGTAAAGAAAGAGAAAGAGATAAGGGTAAGTATCTATTTCTCTCTCTTTCATTCTCAGTCCCTCTCCCTCACCCCTCCGTTCACATGAAACGTGTTAATATTCACGCGCTAATTCCAAAGCAATTCCCAAATTAATTTAAAGCTCAGTGGAATGTACGTTAATCAAGTGGAAAATTTTATGACTTTCAATCGATGCCGCACATGAGGGGTATCTACGCGTCTGGCAGTGCGCAAAACTACAGCAATAATAATTTATGCTTCTTGTACTCAATTAGTCCACCGAAATGCAAATCGAATCGTATCGAATCGTATCGAATCGTATCAAATCGTTTCGTATCTCTTTGACATTCCGTTGCGTTCGATATGCGATAAAGCAAAACCAAACGGAACCGCATCTGGGCCTAGATACATATAGTGAATTCAAATTCAATCAAGCTGCCCCGCTCCCACCTCACACCTCTCCCCATAACAAGCAATTTAAGTCGATGTTAAGCATAATTTATGAACATATTCAAACATATTTCCCAAATTTATTGCTTTGTCGAGATGGCGAGCTGGGCAGGTCCGGAGCCGGAGCCGGAGCCGGAGCCGAACTCGGAGTTGAAGTCGAAGTCGGGTGCATGCACCGACGTAGCCGCACGTGCTGCGGCGATATTAATTGTTGTGACGAGAAGGCGCCTTGCGAGTTGTTCTCGGCTCTCTACGGTTGTCTAGGGCTGTCAATGCCAGCGCGAAATGCGAAGGCAAAGCTGTAAGTAAATTATTATGACTTTCACGCCTCAGGCCGTGTTTACAACATCATTCACATCATTCACATCGTTCACTTAGGCAAACACACACACACACACACACACACACGCACTCGCACATGATTAATAGTCAACTTTTTCTCGGGCATAAGTATCTGGCAGATACTTTTCTGCGTCGGGCTATGATTATTGTTATTATTGCATGGCGACAAGTTGGCCCAGAGCGAGCGCAGGCACATGCAGAAGCCAATGAACCGCCACAGACAGCAGCGATTGGTTGACAGCTGCACAGATACAGATACAAATACAGATACATTTACAGATACATCCGTCTGCATAACTGTTGTCGATTGTTGTCTCTGTTGTCTATGCTTATTATGACAGCGCGCAATTGTCGCGCAGCGCTGCCCCGCCCCCTCCTATTCCCCCTCGTGGCAAGTATCTCAGTCGCGTATTTGAGTATCTGCGTATCTGGAGCTCGCGCGCGTCTCGCTCGTCTCTCCGTTGTGAAAGTGAAAACCCACAAGTGTGCCCCTTCGCTGCCCCCGGCCAAAGTTAATATGAGTTACTCATAATTGAGTTAGCCAAGTAGTGTCAACCACACACGCACACACGCAGCTGCACGTGTTGCTGTGCTGTGTTTTTTGGAAAGTTTACATTGGGCTGCATCATTAGCCACATTCCAATTGACACATCACATCGCATATATCGCGCGACAATTGCTGATAATGGGCTTAATCAATTGGACAATTGCCCATCGCTGCCTCCTCCTACTCTTCCTCTTCCAGGTTAACTTTCTTTCGGCGAATTGAGAGCGCATCCAATCGCTTCAAATAACCACAGCGAATTCAGGTAAAAATCCCCACGGCCACAACTCGCACAATGCGTAGAGCACTTCCCCTCCTTCTTATACCTTCGAATTTTATGGCACACATTGCGTACGCTTCGTTTTTTATGGCACTGCATGGCAATTGCAGCGAATTGAATTTTAAACCGTCTTCCAAATAGGCCTAGGTGTAATAAAACCGTATCAAATTTAATTCAAATCGTATAAAACTCGAGCCCTGGACTCGCATATAGAACACCTTGGACTAGGCAGACACACACATAGCTCGATCGCCCGCTCGCCCGCTCGCCCAATCGATTACGCATTCAACTCATTTACCATAAATACAATGCACCAATCATGCATACGACTACATATGTCTGTAAGTATGTATGTAGTCGGCGAAAGGTATAGCCTATGTCCCTCTGTCTTCCCCTCCCTTCCTCTTTTCCTTCTTCTCTTTATGTAAAACGCGTAGATTTGTATTCAGAAACTGACCAAGTGGGTCTGCATACGCAATTTATATCACGAGGCGAGGCACATGGAAATTATTTGTCACTTCTTTGTGGAAGGGCAGGCAGTGTCGCTAGTTGTGTGCGTCACTGACTGATTGAATACCCTCTCTATTCATTTAAGGGTGACCATAGTTGTTGCATAATGTAAGGACAAATATGTACGAATTTTGCATATTTATTTTCTATTTTAGGGTGGCCATATTGGAGTTAAGACTTTGTGCACATGCCAACTAGCAACAACCTAATATGCGTCATTTTGTCATTTTTGTGATGATATAAGAGGGTGACCACATTTGGCATTTTCGGTGTTTAGCTAAACTTTATACTTCACAATAAATATTTTAATCGTAGGCCATGAAAAAGTGAGAATACCGCATATTTTATTAATATTTTAAAGTGATTGGATCACAGTTTTAGATTTTAAACTGAAAAAGCTAATTAATTATTTCTTAAAGTATATCGTTTTTTTTAGAGTGACCATCTTCGGGACTTAGTAGATCAAGTTTGCTGCTCAACTTTCAATTAAATTTGCTTATTTATTTTGCCTGCCTGCTGCTAGAAAACCAATACACCCCACTGTCCCATGGTTTACATGTGTTTCGGGTGGGCAGGGGGACTAACAATGAATTCTGTTTTCAGTTTTGAAATGAATTTTAAAATACTGGGCCGTGGCATACACGCTAAATAATTTATATGCCAATACAAACACACACACACATACACACACACACACACACACACACACACACACACATGCAGAAGAAAAAGTTCAACGAAATGTTAAATAGATTTCGCCTAATGCATTAACCCGAATACGCTGTAAATTTGTAGGTAGATCGCCCCATGGAGCCGCACAAAGTTGTGTCACGGGATCACGGGTCTATCGAGTATGGGATAACAGCAGCTGCCGCTTCTTCTTGCTCTTCTAGTTGTTGTTGCTGTTCTTCGCGCTGTCGGCTATCGCATTCCGCAGAGTTATTTGGCTGCGTCTCTTACGGTTTGCTTTCGTTGTTTCGTTTCGTTTCGTTCCCTTTCGCTTTTGCTTGCCCCCAAAATATACCCGACTAAAGACTGAAGACTCTGAAGACTCTGAAGACTGAAGACTGGCGACTAAATACTAGAAAAAGCATTTTTGTGCATCTGCCAACCGCATTTGGCGAGAGAAACACCGAAATCAGTGAAATTACGTTGAAAACGAGTCACATTTCAAAATTGACACTTCAAACGCAACGCTGCCAAGTTTTTTAAGATACCTCAGACTCATTTGCAGGGGGGGGGGGGAAGGCAGCAGCAAAATGCTAACTATGCACAATACGAATTCGAACCCAAAGCAAAGCAGAGCAGAGCATTTAATTTTGGCCTTTTTTTCTGGCCGGTGAACGGGGAGCGAGCAACGCAAGTGGAATCGAGAAAGGCCCAAACAATTAACCAGCAGATAAGCGGAAAAGTCATTTGACTTGTCGCTGCTCTTGTCGAACTACTTAAATATATTTTAGTTTTGTTTTGAGAAAAAAAATCAAAGCAGCGACACAGGCAGTCGCTCAGTTCCACTGTCACACTGTCGAGCCAGTTCAATGACCAACGGGCCCGGCTCGTTTTCAGCTTACATCAATGGTCGCGCTACATTGGCCACAAGGCGACGGTAACGGCGACGATGGCGACGACGGCGACGACGGCGACGCTCTGTTAGATATCAGCTCCAAGCATAGATACAGTCACAGATGCAGATACACACACACACGCGCAGCAACTCATCAGCTGCATCGCTTGACGTTTTTCTATGGCTTGCCGGCAGCAGAGCAGGAGGGGGAAGAAGGGAGCTGCAGGGGGAGTAGAGGGAGCAGAGGGGGAGCAGGAGGTAGCCGGCAGCAATCGACAGCGGAAAAATGTCACACGCAGCCGCCGCATTTAGTTCAATTACATTACAAAAGGCAAATACAGATACAAGGCAAGCAGATACATTTGTGGCAAAGAGGCGAAACGCAAAGCAAACGCCTCAAATCACTAAAAAAGTTGCTGCTGCTGCTGCTTCTCCTCGTTGTTGTAGTTGTTGTTCTTGTGTCTTTTATTTCTTTTATTATATTGTGTTGTTGCTGTTGTTGTTGTTGTCCGTTTTGTCGCGACTTGCGATCGCCTCGCGCTATTCAGCAATTTTTACCGTTGACATTCTATTGAAAAGTATTTGGGAATTGTAACGACGCGTCGAGAACGCCGCGGACAATGTATCTGTATCTGTATCTGTATCTGTATCTGTATCTGTAGCTGAGACTGTATCTATATGTGTAATTGTATCTGTACATGTAGCTTTAGTTGTTTCTTTGACTGTTTCTGTATCTGTATCAGTTTGCTTGTTCATCTATAGATGTATCTGTATCTGTTTCTGTATCGGTAGCTGTTGCTGTATCTCTGTAGCGTGTCTCACACATTTGCAAATGTATCTGCGCGTCATCATCGGCTAACTGAAAATACCAATCGGCTTGAGTCATGCGACACGCTGACTTGTATCTTGTAGCTAGCGCATGCTCATTTAAAGCAAATCCAAACTGACTGCCTGACTAATAACCAACTAACTGTAGCGCCAACGGAAAAGCCAACGAATACAACACTAAAGTTTTAATGAAATACTTTTTTGGAATTTTTCATGCATGAATATAAAAAAATAATATAAATATCGAAACTATAAAAACGAGTAAAATGTCTTCCAATCAGTCAATTTCTTTTAAATATTTTGTAAAATGGTTTCGACCTTTAAGAATTTTGTTGTCTGATTACCCTTTAACCTGCGGCTATAGTTAGCTAACACATTATACTATATAATATCTATATTTAATTATCGTAGTAAACTCCATAGAAACTTCGCTACAAAAGTCGAACGAGCAGCATATTTGTTTGTGCATATAATGTATATGTATCTGTGCATGTTTGTATCTGTATCTGTTCATAAGTGTGTGTGTGTGTGTGTGTGTGTGTGTGTGTGCATGTATGTGTGTATTGATGTTTGTATTTACCATATGCAACATTTAATTTGAATTTCGCCAGTTTGTCGATTCGTTGATTTGGTTTGCCGCAGCGGAAGTTGTGGCAAAAGTTCAGAGAATGCATATGAAATACGAATGTGATTACGAGCGCGATTTCGAATGCACAAACACTCATTACGACGACGTGAGTGTGTGTGTGTGTGTGTGTGTGTGTGTGTGAGTGCTTTAATGAATAGCAGCAACATGAATTGGCACAATCGAAATGCTTCAATTGCTGCGACCCAGTGCCAACGTGCTGCAACGCATCCAATCAGCTGTTGCAGCCAGTCGAGGCTCCTGCCGTCTCCCATTTGGGGGCAACTGCGGCCAAACTGGCCCGGTTGGGGGCAAACACCTGCGAGAGTGCAACCCGGTTCAGCCGGGTCTGGCAGGCGTGTATTAATTGCCCAGCTCAGGCACACTAAGAGATAGAGAGAGGGAGAGAGAGAGAGAGATATGTTGTCGTGTTTTGTGCAACAAGTTGCAGTTGTTGTTGTTGCTTATACTCTTGCAGCGGGGGGATTTTGATCTGCCTGATCGTTAGGCGTGTCTAATCGCACTCATCTCCTACACCTGCTAGAGTATTTGCTATTCGAGCTGCGCCTGCCTCGGCTTGTTTAATATGCAGATTGTGTCGCTGACTTTAATACTTTGCAACGTCGTCGATCATTTCGCTCGACGTCCTTCGCTCTGTCCGCCTGCCTGCCTGCCAGCCTGCCTGCCTGCCTGCCTGGGCTGCCTGGGCTGGCATGCAACTTTGCTGCAGAAAAGCATGTTGAACAAGCGTTGTCGTCTTGTAAACTTGCAACACGAGCAACATGCAACAACAACAGAAACAGGCAAGGTGGCACACTGAGCACAACGCGTCGCCCTCATCGCCGTCGCCGTCGCCGTCGTCGCCACCGCCGCGTTTCCTTGCACAAATTTCCATGGCCACATTCTTAATTAAAATGAAAGCAAAACAAAATGTAAAAAAATACAAAAAACAAGTAAAGAAACCTACAGTCGAGCGTGCCCGACAGTAAGATACCATTCGCCCAGTTTCGAAACAAATTATCACACATTTAATTCCATCAAATAAACGCTGCACAAGTTTATGCGCCACCTATTGTTTAAGTTAGATCTATTTTTGAATAGCGCCATCTACATGTGAAAACGGCATAGCTTTACACACGCTACGGCTGAAACGAAGCATCGTGACGATGACGTCACGACGCGCAGCACAGGCGCAAGCAGTGGAAGTACGGAAAATGGAACCATGGATAACTTCTGTGTTTATTGTCCGATTGGATTGTAATTTGGGGAGTAGATTTATATTATTTATGTTCATACCAAAGCAGAAAGTTGTAACTTTAATACTTCTCCTTATAATCGAAAATTATCGATTTGCGTGGGCGGGGGGCGTGGCATCAAAAATTGAAAATAAACTCGATCTACCTATGGCTTAGTTTTTGTAATAGCTGAGATCTAGACGTTCAAACGGACAGACGGACAGACAGACGGACATGGCTCAATCGACTCAGCTAGTGATCCTGAGTCAGAATATATATATATTTTGTGGGGTCTGCCACGCCTCCTTTTGCCTGTTACATACACTTGCACAAACTTAGTATACCATTTTTGACCATTTTCAATGGTCGAATGGTATAAAAAAAAGGAAGGAGACACAAGCAGCGCAAACTACACGCCGTGGAGGAATAAATTGCTGCGAGTAAAAATAAAACAGCAGAATAAATAAAAATAAAAGCAAACCGAAATCTGGGAAAAACTAAAAAATCTGCTGGATTTGTGGCATAACGATGCAGAAAATACACTGCCAGAAATGCAAAGAAATTAAGACAAGAAAATTCCATGTGCAGCATATGTTTTTCGATTCAATAATCATACAGAAAACTCTTAAAAAGTATCAAGAAATGTTTCTGATAATATTTAAAATTTTAAAAAATATTTATAAAAGATTAAAAACGTGCTCCTTGTAAGGGTATGCGGTTTAGCAATACTCAGTCTTCTGCTGGCTTGGGGCGCTGGCGATGTGTGGGTCGGCGGCATCGATTGCAATCTATCGATATCGCGTCCGGCTAATTGACCAAGTGTGCCTCGCATCGAGATGAGGATCGCAATCGAGATGGCTACTAATTGTCAATTGGGGCAATAGAAAATATATTGGTAATTGATTTTCGCCAACCTGTTGCGGCATTTCAAATGCATTAAGATTATCGATTATTTATTTAGCTGCCTATCGAACTGGCGCATCGCTATCGGCAGACTGTAAAGGAGTTTGCGGAAATTTACAAATTAACCACATTAATTTTGCGAATGCGAAGGAGTTCGGTGACTTGCAAAGGCTTTCCAACTAGCTAATGCATATGTATGTGTGCGCATGAGTAATGCATATAAGTAGTATACACTTACATACCCTATAAACAGACGTACATATACCTAAGAGTTCTATAAATAATTTGTTACTTCACAAATCACAATTCTTTCCTAATCTCTTTCCAATCAACTAAAACTTATATGAAATATCAGCAGCTATAAGATCATAATAATAACTACGACTTTGATCGTAGAATTACTATCGTCGAGCCGATCTTTAGTCGACTAAGGCAACCTCAACTTTGCATTATCTTTGCCATTGCTTCCTTTTCTCGGTCCGCGCAATTGAAACTTTTCTTGTTTTTTTTTGGGGGGGGGGTTTTAGGTTTTTCCAACTGCCTGTGGTATGTGGGGGTTATGCTCAGGGCGTGGCCCGATATCATGTGCGGTTAGGCTTGCAGCTGTGTGAGTGTGTGGGGCTGTGTGTGCTGTGTTGCTTCCTCTTATCGTGGAGTTCGGGTTCAAATGTTGATAACCCATGACAACTTGAGTTGCCGGCACACTCACACACTCACACACACACACACACACACACTAATGCACTTACACACAAACATTTGCATACATAATTCGAACAACAAGCCTAAAAACCAAATGGGACCCAAATGGGAAAATCGTTTAAAAATGCAAATGCCAGCACATCGACCAAATAGTATTCAAATCAGTCCACGGCTCGCCGTCGCCCTCGTCGTCGTCGTCGTCGTCGTCAGCGTCGTTTCCTGGCGCTGCATTTGTCAAACGCTGCGGAATTAATGAACCGCAACGGCAACGCCGATTTGTATCTCATGGATACTGCAGCAATAATAGCAACAACAACAAAAGTATCTACAACAGTTACTGCGAGTACGCGGCATATTTAGTGCGGACTTTAGCACGCGTGAAATATTTTCACATGGCACTCAATTTATTTGCAGGGCTCGGCCTAGACCCGCACCTCAAGCCCCACCCCTCCCCTTTCCCACCTCCCTTCCTTCCTGCCTGCAAAGCGACCGCAGCCAGCTGTAAGCGACCCACGTGGTCGACTTGTACCGACTGGACTAGACTGGCACCTGGTCACCTTGTGTTCTGTTGTGTTGTTTATGCTGACACACCCCTTCGCCTTCTCCCATTCCACCACCCCTCCCCCCCCCACCACCTGCTCGCCCTGCTGCGCTGCCCATAAATCTTGCCTTTTGTGCAGTTGCCTTTGCACGATCTGACGTCAATTTGTTTGCCAATATTTGACAGTCAGTGTCGCGTATCTTAATAACCCCGTCGCGCAGCCTACCAGCCTGTCCGATATTGTATAGTATATACACCATATACTGTGTTCACTATGTTTGTGGTGTCTGTGGTATCGTCGTGTAGGCATGCCAAGAATTTCATCCAATATCTGCGAGCTTCAATTAAAATTCTATGTAGACGACAAATTGAAAATGGGTTAGGTCGAAGCGGCGGGGCGCCGTGCGGCTATTCGAAGCGCTCCGGCGATCAGTCGAACAACTTCGATATATGCGTGCCTAATTGATTGAAGTGAAGGAGCCAAAATAAACTTTCAGCTTGACAGATCGAACTGATTTCACATGGCAACCAACTTGGACAGCGGCGGGAGTTGGAAACCCCTAAATGAAATCTAGCTAGACTATAGCGAAATGAGTGGGATGGGACTCCAAAGCTTCTGCCTTAACTGTCACCTCTCACCTCATGACCTCACCAAAATATAACCAAGCTAAGCTAGGCTTACCTTCTATCTAAATCATAGAGTGCTATAGCATTCGGCTATGTTCAGGTAAACGGACTTTCTCAGTCCTCATACATCCCTGTGGAGGTCACCAAATGAATAATAAATCGAGGCTAGGCCCTATTGCCCTAACTGTTACCTCAAAATACGTCATGGCTCCAGAACATATTCCACATAAACTAGACTAACCTTCCCTCCATCTTAATAGATCCCAGAGTGTAATAGCATACAGATTTAGTTAAACGGACACTTTCAAGTACTCCTTTATCCCTCTGTGGGTCATCATGTAATAGATCAAGCCTAGGCATTGCCTCAACTGTCAACTCCAAAGACCTCAGAGCTCTAAAAAATATCGTAGCTAGTCGGGACTAATCTTTCATCTATCTTAATAGAATTACATAGAGAGTGTTATAGCTTTCAGCTATATTTAGTTAAACAGAGACTTCTAAGTACTTTTACAGGCCTATGTAGGTCATCACGTAACATATCGAGTCTAAGCTCACCCAGCACGTGTGCGCTGTCAATCATCAGGAAATATATAGTGACAATATACTAGGTATATATACAGAGTATTGTTCTGGCTTGTCACTGCGAGATCCGTCGCTGTCGTATTTGCCCAACACACAATTGTCACTGTAATCAATTTCGGAACTGTCACTTTGACACTCTTCAGCTCACCCGAAATTCCCTGCGCAGCTCTCGCCCGATCTATTATATACTCAGCATATACTCTAGACAACACGTCGCTGGCCCATTTAGAATACACATACACACACACAGAGAGAGAGAGTAATATCTGTGTCTTTCAGGTATTATGTATTCATCATAAAAGGCATTTGATCGCTTCCAGTTGGGTTCGGTCGCCTCCCGGTAGGGCAAATATTTGATCACATTTGTTTGTCACTCTGTTTGTTTGCTTGTTCGCTTCTTTGTTTGTTTGTCGCCTGTTCAAGTATCTGGGTGCACTCACAATCGCACTTGTATTCACACTCACATTCATATTTGGTTCTCTCCCTATCTCTCTCTTATGTCAGCTGACACTTAGAACAAAAGACGGATTACCCAAAAATGAAAGTAATAGCTTGCTTAAGTGGGAGAACTCGACAGGAAATGGAAGTCATTATGAAGTGTTTTCTGTCCGATTCTGTTGTTCATTGCTGAAGCTTTGCTGGACTACTTTACGGATCTTTACAACTTCTTTATTACCAGATCTCAAAGACTATCACTATCTTTATTACAATAGTATCCAGCTTATCATTTCGGGCGTATCATCATTTGCACCTTCTTCAGACTATATTGAGTGCCCCGAAACGAATTCCAAGTAATTCCCCTGCCGTACTGCGAGTTGCCATATTCGCCTCCTAGGTAAAGTCCATTTAGATTACTGCAAAACAGGAAGAAATTATATATAGGCTCACGGGATACATTTCATATGTTATATCTTCTGAATTTGAATCTTCAAACTCACCTGCGATGTTCGTCTCCGTACCACCAGGCACCTGTGTAGAACGCCGCATTATCCTTGTAGGTTGAGTTCGAGTTATCCCGATCGAAGGTTGAGAACTTTCTACCTTTATGGTAGGTGAGTCCATCTCCGGCCGTGCCCGAAAAGTTACCCAAAACATTCAGACCATACGAACTGGCCACGTTGCCAATGGCAAACTGACTATATCTGGCATATCGTGTTTGCCCCTCAAAGTCCTCTAGATAAATGTACAGTTCCTGAGGCTTCGCCACGGTGAGGACATACAGGGTGTCCAGTCCAATAAAGAAGTTATTGTTCACGTCTCCAAAGCCCTGTTGGTACGCCGAGTAGTTTCTGTAAAAGTTGATAGAAACATCCTCGCGTCGCTGTATAACCAACCACGGCGATCCCGCTGTTTTAACGTCACAGTAAACCGAATAGATCTGTCCGTTCACTTGAATCTTTACTACGCCATTCTTCTTGGGCTTGGCACTGGTACAGGAGTCGGGATACTTCTTAAACGTTAATAGATCCACGTTGGCTAAGGCGACTGCCAACCAGAGAGTTAAGGAAAGAACGCGGAGTAGGCACCTCATGGCTGTGCGATACTTGAAACTTCCATGAGGGAACTGATCGGACTAGACCCTTATATATTAACTAAAGACAAAGCACTAGGTGGACGATTAAATGATAAGATAAGATCGTGTAACATTTTTCATTAATTTATAACACTCGATTTGCCAAAAGATAATGTTAGTATACGATCAATAGATTGTTTACTAATTCTTTGCTACAGTTGTAAAACTGTAGATATACTACTCTAGCCACTGTGCGCCATCTTTGCGGGTCGGGTATATGCGGATTAAATAAAACGCTGATAAACACAATTCGCTGAGAGTACAAGGCGCTTGGCAAGTTCAAGTTCGGGTTCGCCACAAGATATCGCTGCGGCTTTATTATTATGAGAAACGAAGAGAAACAGTGAAACATTTGTCGCGACCGTTGCCCCTGTCCGGCTATATTGTATATCCGTTTGCCGATTCGCGCTACATATCCAATAACCGCGCCTCGACGCTTTTGTTGCAACTGTCACTCTGGGGGCCCGGTACTGCCGGCTATATGTACTACTTATACTATAGTGCGATAGTGCGATGACTCAATTGGCGCACAATGGGTAACTCACTGAAGTGAAGGAATTAAACACGAAATGTGAAATGTGAATTCCGAAATCAGATCAAGTTCCCGTCAGATACGAATACAGCTAGTCCGATTCTCGGATACAACACTCGTCCATTCATTCCAGTATTCATTCTGACGGGACAAATCAGCTGATTGCAGCAGTTTCACTCCAAGTGGATCGCATAACCGACATAGCCGACACTTGATGGTCACACTGTCCGTCCGTCCGTCCGTCCGGCTGTCCGTCTGTCCGTTTGTGCCCCGATATTCCCGTTTTATTTGATTACGCTTCTTTGCTTGTCTGAGAATGTGGTGGGAAAATTTTGATTGCCGCCTTAGGAATGCGCATTTGTTTTGTATTTTGTGTTTTGTGCCTGCCTCAGTAAAGTGTCGCATGTGGCATTATTATATGACGGGAATATCGTTACATTTCTGAATTATTTTGCGGAAGTTTCAGCTCATTTTGCACCATATATTAATATGCTATATATGTTTTGCATTACGCTAGGTGTTTTTCTCTTTGTGGGGCGTTTTCCTTAAGTAGATGATATAAATAAGCGATAACGATCTTAACTGATTGTACAGGAAGTTTGGCTCCGTCTCCAGCATAGCCGACCTTAACATTCATCCAGCTGCAAACTGCAGTCATCGTGGAGCAAGCCGATCACTCTCAACCATTCCCTACTCGTAATCTTAATGGCATCGCCAACACGAGCGTAGATTCTCATGCAGGAACAGAGAGAGGGAGGGAGAGAGAGAGAGAGACGGATAGATGGGCTGGTACAGCTTGTATTTACAAGTTGCGAGTACGTTGAAATTATAATTAACTAAATAAAATTATGATAGATGGATTTGCGACGGACAGCGTTAATTGCACACTCACGCAAAACAAGTTCCGAGATTTGCCAGCAAAATCATTTAACAAATTGAATTTGCATTTCAAACACGGTAAAAGAGCATGGTGTAAATATTTGCATTAGGGTGGCTCACGAGGTGAGAGATGAAATTTATGAAATATATGTGCAAAATAAATTGAAACAATAAGTGAAACATATGAACATATGTATATAAAGTAAATCAAGATTGAAAAAATTTAAATATATACAAAATTATACATTTGGATAAAAGAATTTTTACTTAGTATATACTATACTATATACAATACAAGTAGATAAATAAACAGTAAACAGTATATACAGTAAATTATTTTTAAACAAAAAAAATTATTTAAAAATTTATTATTTATTTATCTTTTCAAGATAAAATTTAAGTCTAGCTATTTTTTTTTAATATTTTCATATTTATTATAGCATAAAAAATTAAAGCAAAATGAATGTGTTACTGAAGGATTATGGATTACCATGTTTATTAGTTGCGTATATGGTAAAAAATTATATAATTTTATTTAACAAGTTAAATCAGATTCTTCTTTCAATCCAATTTAAAAACAAGTTGAGCTTAGACTTCAAGCCACTTTACTTTCAATATTTTTTTGTAACAGCTCCCTTGAGCCACCCTACTTTCGCTAAGGAGGCTGTACCAAGAAGGGGTACACGGGGTTGGCGGGGCACAGTGGGGCAACTGCAGCATTGGCACGCATTTGAAAATGTGCGAGTAGCGTGGCAATTGAAATGCTTCTCAGGCCAACTAAAAGCAAATCGAACTGCACTGAAAATGTTTTTATAATGAGTTAATAAGCGCGCACCTGTTGCTGCTGCTGCTGCTGCCGCTGCCGCAGCCGCTGCTGGCGCCGACTGCAAGAAGCGACGAGTAATTAAGCGATTTGCAGCGACTCACCATAGTCTTTGTCTCTGTTCGGCTTCGTTTTGCAATTTCAATTGCTAATCTCAACGATTTGTAATTCTGCGCCAAGTAATTTATTTGCCATATCAACTTGGCGCAGAGGCGCGGCGCGCTCAGGTCAGCCTGTTGCCAGCTGGACGAGCTGCGCGTCATGCATTATGCAGGGCAGCCAGTTAATCGACCTGATTTGAATTGAAATAGTTCAAGCTGTGCGTACTCAGTCTAGGTTCTTAGCAGCACCTGTGTAATCTGCGCACACAAAGTTGTTCAACTCTTCAACGTCTGCTGAAATTTGGCGTAGAAAATACTACAGAAAAAGAACAAAAAAACCAAAGAGAAGAAGATGCAACAAACGTTTCGGAGACAAGTCGAATTTGTTTGCTGTCGAAAATATTACAATTTTCATTTGTAAAAGTTAGCGTAATAAAAATGACGAAAATAAATGCGAAACATCGCAGCAGATACACACATATACACGCACACACATCTGACAGATTCTTTTTAAGCACTTTTACTAGGCAACTACTACAGCAACAAGATTAGCGCCTGCCTGCCGCAGCTCGGCAACTACTACGGACAGCTTATTTTGGCTACACAAGCTAGCGGCAAAAAATAAGTCAAAAACGAAAGTCCAAGAAATTTTTGAACATTTTTTTTTTTTGACGCAAAGAACTTGTGAATTTTCTGCACTCTGCATGCCCAAGCAGCGGGTATACTGGGTTAATGGCAATAAATGATTCTAATTCGGCATATTATGTATGTTTGAACGCGTAGATCTCAGTTGTTACATGAGCTAGGTATATCAAATTTGGCATGGGTGTTTCTGTAGCCAAAAAAAAGCTAATGCGTATTTGATATATGTATTGCCACGCCTAGTTTTCTGGAAAACTGTAATTTTATAACTTTTTTTTTAGCGCTTTAAAGTGCAAATTGAAGTTTAAAAGGTTTTTATTTTGGCAGGGTATTAATGCGTCGGATACTATATTCACTTTAATTCGCTATTCGTTTTGCAACAAAAGTGCAAAGCATATAATTTTGAACTTGGCAGAAAAGACACAAGAAGAAGATGAGAGGACTTCGCAAAATGAATTGTTTGCGCGGCTTGAGGCTTCAAGGGGGCAGGCAATCTGCAATTGCATTTGTATCTGTATCTGTATCTGTATCTGTATCTGTATCTGCTACTGCAACTGCAGACTTATCTGTATTTGTATATGTTCGTGTCTGCGTCTCCGTCTGTACTTAAAGTAAATTTGGTACGGTCAATGCACAGACATCGCTGTCGCTGACGCTGCCGGCGTCGCTGTTGGCGTCAACAGTGGCAGCAGCAGCAGCGTTAGCTGAGAATTTTTTGCCAGACGAAATTGTTTTTTGCGTCTTGTTGTTGTTGTTGTTGTTGTTGTTCTTAGAGGCTGACCAGCCACGTCACCATAACCCATCACCCAGCCGGGCCGCATCGTTGTCGTTGTCGTTGTCGCTGTCGTTCTCCTTCGCGCCGTAGTCGTCATCCATATGGCAAACTATTTTTAAATATGTTTTAATTATTCGCTGGCATATTCCTTAAAGCATCGACTAGTCGTCGTCGTCGTCGTCGTCGCCGTCGCCGTCGCCGTCTGTTGCGCCTCTGCGCGGCAGCCACAGCCATAGCCAGCTGTAATTTGGCCCGTTGCCTCTGACAACATGTGCAACTACTTTGGAGGCTTTTCCATTTCCATTTGCAATTTTCGTTGCTTCTTTTTACTTGTCGTTGCCGCCCGCCCCCTTGCCGAAATACATTAAGTGTGAAGTTTTCGCAATCGGGAATAATATTGTCGCGTCGCGCAAAGTGTCGCGCAGATCGCGTGTAATTTTCTATCTTTCAGTCAAGCGAACACACTGAGCAGCTAGCAAGAGGATGGGAGATGGCGCTCTCCATTTCCATCTCGCTCTCTCTTTTTTTCCTTTGAAATATCGAATGCCCTCCAAATCAAATGCTAGCTCTTAAAAATATTTTTTTAGTTAGTTCTACAAGATCTTTACTGCATTAATTATTTTCATTTTGGCCAGAACATTGCAACGTACCCTAAGAGACATCTACGCACCTATAAAGTACATATATATATTCTTAATCAGCATCAATAGGAGTCGAACGATCGATGTCCGTCTGTTCTATCTTAATACAACTTTGCACGCGTGCTTCTCGGACCGATAAATCGAAGAGCTGCCATAGAACTCATCGGTCGACTTTTGTATTTTCAAGATCAATATCAAACTAACTATATCGGTTTAGTTTTATGAATATTTAACTCGGTCAAAGTTTTATTAAAATCGGACGGCTATAAAATAAACCATGAAAACAACTGAAATCATGCAGAAACTTATTAAAATCAAGTAAATATATAAAATGTATATAATTATAATTATATTATATTCCTAAGGTTAGTCCCAAAACTAGATTTTCGTGAATAATGTGAAGCATTTAAAGAACATATAAACTAAGTCGAATGTAACCTTACCTTCTTCGCATATTACACAGTAATATATTGCCCTTTCTAAAACTCAAACTAACCTAATTAAAGAACGTAGACTAGATTGATAACTGTTTTTCGATACTTGGCACATTTAGAAGGTAACTGGCTAGACTTGTGCCTCACATTGGGTATGTAAACAGAATACTCAGCACGACGATTATTTTATGATATTTTCGGTAATTTACTAACACTAAATTAGCGTATAGATAAGAGTGTATTACATTAGCTTAAAAAATGGTCTAATTTTTCCTTTTTGTACCTCTAAACCTGTAAATATATCTTAGCTCTTTTTTAATTCTATTGAACTTATTCGACCATATTAATGGGTTTTATTCCTTTTTCATGCCCACTCTGTACTGTAGAAAAGGGATAAAAGGGTTTGTAAAAGTTGTTAATCAAATTTCAGACATCATATGCAATCAGGTACTTCATATTGTAAGGTATCTCACAATCGCTGTTCTTTGCGGCTTAACCCTATAAACCATATAATATTTTGGAATATAATCTATATAATATTTTGTATCAAACGTAGAGTCTGTTGGATGCAGCCGGTGCGGCGGTTCTCTAGAGCAAGGCAAACAGCGACACCAATCAAAACACTGTGTAGAAGTCCCGAAGCCCCCAGGCTGAGGCTGAGGCTGAAACTGAGACCGAGTCCATCGTTCGCTCGTCTGCATTTTCTATTTACTTAACTGCCAGCAGCCAAGTCTGTCCCTACCCTCCTTGTCCATCTCCCTTTTTCTCTCCCTCTTTTCCTCTGTTTCCCCCTCTCTGAACCACTACGGCAAGTTGGCTAAACAAACCGCCGATATGCTTATGCTCGCTTTACAGGCTTCTTGCCGGCAGACCATGGAGGTGGAGTCGGGTCCGACGGGTCGAACGGGGCTGACGGCAGACGATGCCAATGAAGCGAGAAAAATGACTGCTGGAAAAATGTAGCCGGGGTGGTTCGAGCAGTTGTTGCATTTGTAAAGTCAGTTTGTCAACACGCGGCCTGCTGACGAAGATGGAGATGGAGTTGGAGTTGCAGTTGCAGTTGGATTTGGAGAGCTGCAGATGCAAAGGTGGGCTGGGAGTAAGGGGGAGCTGTAATCGAAGTTAGAGATATTGAGAGATACAAACAAGTCTCGTGGCGAACCGTTAGAGCAATGTTACCTGGAAGCGGCAACAGCTACAACAACAACAATAAAAAGAACAACGCCAAAAAGCCACACCGAGCCAAGCCCAAATAGTCCAAGTACTCCTCAATTCCTCTATGCCGAGATAGCAAATGCCCCAAGCATTTTTCTACTGAACTAGCGGGGGGGCTTCCTTCGCCTTGCGTTGTAATTGAATGCCAAAAGGCCCGGCATGGTCAGTTCTCCTCTTTGTCTTTGTCTTTGTCTCCGTCTCTGTCTCTGGCTCGGTTTGGTTCGATTCGGTTTGTTCGGCTCGTCTAGGCGCACATTTATGGGTTGTTGTCTCCGCTAAAACGGAACCAGACGCGAGTCTAACTTTGCTCCGCTTCCCCCTTTCGCCACCTCTTGTCACATGGCCTACCTTGGCTACCGACTGCTGCACAAGGTCCGGCAATGTCGTCGGCAATTACTCATTTATGGCTAGTAGCAGGTTCGTTTTTCGCATCGGCTTCTGCGTTAAGTTTTTGTCTCTGCCCCTTCTTTTTCTTCTTCTGGTTCTGACTAGCTTACTCCCCTTATTCGCCTTCCGCTTGCTTCTTAGCCGCTCTGCATTGATTTATGCATTGGTCGTTAGTGCGTGCGTTGTCCACCGCATTCATGCATAAATCGAACGCGCTCTCCCTCCCTCTCTCTCTCTCTGTCTCTCTTTCTCCCTCTCCTCGTCATGCATTCTATTTATAAAGAGTACGTACAATTAAAAGAGCCCAGCGCGACCATCCCGAGTATCCGAGAAACTGGCAAGTCGTCTTACTTGTTCTACATACATGTAACTCCATTTACTTCCACCAGTATACCACTCTCCACCCCCCCCCTCCCTCTCTTCCCCTTTCCATCACCTTATGCTATCGGAATTCAGTTGCATCGATAGCCCCAGTGGCGTCAAGTGTTTCTCTCTCCAAGTCTCTGATGTTGTATTGGTTATAACTGGATTTCCGGGTGCCGCAACTTGCTGCAACTTGTTGCACCTAGAGACGACAGCTGCAACATCTGCAACAACCGCAACACATGAACTATACGACTTTAAAGATATTTAGTTTCGCATAAACAAACAATATTATTTTTCCCTCGATAATCAGGGAACAAATCGACTCCCAATGCGGCACGACCAGCAAATGCTCTGCCTCATTTAGGCTACATGGTAGTATGTTAGAGATTATCAAAATTTATATTTTAAGTATATCTTAGAGACATATCTTATAGTGAAAAACTAATCTAAAGAGACACCTTTCATTGCGATGTTCCCGCCGAAACTGTTTAATGTCCGTCTCTAATGTATACCACGCCGATCTGAAGTGTCCGATAATCCCGTTGCTGCCTCGATTGAATACCCAAGCTTGCGGTATATTATCGTAATATTCAAACACGCTGACCCATATCCAAGACGTCATACTGCGTGAACGCATTCAAAGGATCTCCCACAGGTTGTTGAACGCGCACAGGTGGATTGTGAAAGGGTTGACGTGTAATTTCAATGAAATCATCGACCGTTAATACGCTGGGTGAATGATTTCGCTATTTAATCCTCGCGACATCGCGTGATTTTAATACTAATCGAGAATTTACTTAGTTACAACACTGGGAATCCCTATAGGAATCTCTATATCTGCGGACAAACGATTTCTTTGCTTTTTGATAAATTGATAAATTTAATTATTCTATAATATTAGATAGGAGTTCCTCAAGAACTTTAGTTCAAAAAGCCTTATAAATTAGAAAGCCTTATCAATTATTGTTATCCTAAAAGAAACAAAAGATCATACGCACATAGGATAATCGTGCTAGCTTGAGCGGAATCTCAAAGTAATTTGATTACAAGTCATTAGAAGACAAATTTCGATTATCGCTTCGTTTGTAATATTCACAATGATGCAGTGAATAAGCCCAGGGATCACGAAGCTCGGAGCTGAAATCCCGCTGATATTGCCATGTCGAACTGTCCACTTATTTACTTCACATTTCACATTTCGAATCTCAGTCTGAACTCTGACACATGTTTAGCAACGCTCAAGTTGCCTTATCAACCCATGCTGTTTTTTTGTTGTTGTTGTTGTTGTTGTTGTGGGGAGGTGATAAGCGAAGTAAATTTGGTGTTTGTTGTCGGGTGAATTTCGAGAATTCTATTTTAATAGGGCATTAAAAATAAATATTTGTGCGCCCTATTCCGATTCCGATTCCACATGCCACCGCGCGGTAGATTATCAGTTGCAGCGTCAGCTTCAATTTCAAAATGAATCGACCGTAGACTGCCCGCTCTATCGCACCGCCCCGCCTCGCCCCGCCCCGGCCTATATAGCCAAGTGGGACACTAAAACCGCAAGCCACGACAGCGTCCGACAGCGACTTACGGGGTTATCGGGCCTGATTATTTAATGCATTCGCTCTATAACAACATTTTTTCGAACATTTTCAACATTTTATGTGCCATTTGACACAGTTTGACATGCCACAACTGCCACAACAACAACAACAGCAACAACAACAACTGCGACTATATACATCGATTCTAGTTCAGTCTTCCCCTCAATCCACTCGCTGCACACTCTGGCATGGCGTTATCGGGCGCTCGTCTGGCCCCTAACCCCTGTCAAACGCTTTAAAAACTTTCGAAATCTTTTCAAACAACACATCGAGTCTTGAACCCTAACCCCGGCTTATGCTCGAAACTGTGCTCCAAAAGTCTGATTAGTCGATCATTATAATACATTAGATTGTGCTTAATTAAAAAATGCTAATCGTATTATTTGAAGCGATCAGTTCAAAAAAAAAAAAAAAAACAATTCAAGTTTGAGAATAGAGAAACCAATTTAAGTAATGAATTTAAATTCTTACTTCTTTAATCGTATTCGTATTCCCTTTCTGGGGTTTTTTTTTAAGTTTCCATCTCATTTTCAGGTCTAGCCATAGGTTTTTCTAGCTGTTTCGGCATTAGCAAATGGCATAGCTCACATGTTTATAACAATTCAGGTGTATAAATGTTTTTTGTTTCTTCGGTATACCCTGTAATGCGTTTTCTGTTAAAGATGTAAATGCTGATGCCCTGTAAACTATAAAGACGCCAAGATAAAGCTGAATAGCTTTTACTTTTTATCGTAGAACCCTTTAACATATAACATAGCTGCCTGCCAGTTATGTTCTCCAGTTACAGGGTATTTCCCAGTCTCCCTCGCTTTGCCTTTAAAGTCTGTCAGTTATTTTTATTGTTGCTTCTATTCGGTTCTATGCGTTCTTTTATTTTCGATCTGACTTTGTCACGACGCATCGCGGCAAAGTGAAACTGAAAATTGCAACTAAATGCCGCGCTCATCACTTGCAGACACTTTAGAATGCACTCTGCTCGTGAGTGTGTGTGTATGTGCGTGTATGTGTGCGTTTGTGTGTGTGTGTAGCAGACAGACAGACGGACAGCAAGCAGACAGCAAATGAGACGCAAATGGAATGTTGAGGTGCTGCACACACAGACATAGAAAGAGACAGAGAGGAAGACAGAGAGGGATAAAGAGCTGCGGGAGGACTCGCATAAAGACGATTTTAGATACTTGTTCCGTATCGAGATCCATTCGAAGTTTGCCTAACCTATTTTCCTTAGAAAAATCCCCATTTGGGTGCTTGGCAGATGACGTTTCCAATTTGAGACAAAAATCATTAGCATTTTATAAAGAATTTCAAGCGATACAGAATCTGCTATATTATAAAGAAAAGATGTAGGTATTTCAAGTCAATATGCCATCTTCTGGGGTGTGTCTCTAAAGGGGATCGGGGCACCCAATCTTAGTTCAGTTTTGTGTTACATTTGTACTATATTTCTACTCCATAAACAAAACCTCAAAACAAACAATAGTAAATTTATAAACAAACAAGTTATCGATTGTAATAAATAGAGTTATAGACTCCATAATAGGCATATGATTTATTTTCGATTTCTCATTTTGTTTATAGCTCAACTGACTTGCATCAAGGCAAACTTGTTTGCCTTTCCTATTGTGTATATTGACTATATCAGTATGTCAAAGAAACCCCGTACGACAACCGAATATGATCTGCACTTCTTATCTTACACACACACAAACACACACACATAGAGTAACAGAGAGGGAATTGATAGAATTTGTGGTCCCACAGCAGGAAATGACCAAGTCGAATTGCAGCTACTTCAGTAGCCAGAGAACCGCCTGATCATGATGAAAATGTCTAAATGTCTAGGGGGTATACCTCTCCAATGACATACAAAGCAAGTTGTAGTAAGACATGATATTCTACAAGATATTGTAGATAGACTCATGCTTTATTGTAGTAAATAATACAGGTTACGAAGGTAATTCCCCCCGCATAAGAGAAAACCCGCTCAGTGTACAGCGAATCTATCTTGCTCGTCAAGATGTTTATATAATAAAATATAGGAAATATAATAATAATATTGGATTGAGATAGTATAATAATATTAAATGATATAACAAATGTTTTACAATAGTCCAACATCAGATTTAAACTTTTCCCAGTCGAATTTCGTTCTCACCTACCTCCTCTAGTTCTGCGATAAGTAGACTATCAGTTAGGTTTCTCCCATTAAGATAAGGATGCCTATGTTAATAAAACTCCTAATGATCTTGCACGCTGCGTGGCAACCCTCAGGGGTATAGTGTATTTAGGGCACCGTCGCAGCAAGAGACAACTAAAATCGAGGCAGAATGAATGTCAGGCCAATACGCACTCCATTTGTCTTCCGAGGCTTCTCTTGGCTGACCCAGAAGACAAGGCAGACAGCACACACAGCGAAATGATGATGATAATAAAGATGATGATGATAATGATGAAACGGAGAGCAAATTGAAGTGCGCAAGGATCAGCAATGATGTTTCTCCCATCCCATCCCTCTCACCCCATCACGTTTTTAATTAGCCGCCGCAGGGCGAATGAGTGAGCGAATGCGCACAAGAAAGATTGGCCAAGGCAGGGGAAAGGCGCTGTGGTCCTTCTACCCGCGAATGAGGCAAGCGAAAAATTGAAATTAACTGTGTGTGTGTGTGTGTGTGTATGAGTGTGTATGCATCATATGAGAAATTGGGAACCGGACTCGACAATGATCCCAGCTCCGAAGTAAAGGCAACGCGACAGCAACAACAGACCCAAATTCCCCCGAGTTGCGGTTCATGCTGACAGCGTAAGGCCCTACGGCGCGCCTCAAAACGAGTTGCGGCATATTTGTTAATTATGCAAGACAAAGTTCCTTACACACACACACATGCGAATACATACACAATAAGCATCTTCCTGCTCACAACTGGAGACTGGACCTGAACCCTGCGACCGCATTTGTAGGGCGCATGGGCAAGAGCAAAAAAAAACTGTCTCGCTGCTCTTATTAATTGAGTGAACATGTCCGAAAACGATTTGGTGGGAGAGAGAGAGAAAGCAAGGGAAAAGTGTACTTGGATTGACGCATAATCCTTGCCTGTTAGACTCTGAATGTTATGCCACTTGAAGCGCAGCACAAATATCGTTCCAACTCTCACACACACATGCATGCATACATACATATGTATATATGCACAAGCTGCTTATGTACTACGTAAGCAGCGTTAACGTTGGTGTCGTAAGCGATTTAAACGACAAACGATCGAACGTAACACAAATTTACCATGCGGTTGCAACATGTTCGCTGTGAGCAAGACGACTACAGCGAAGCCAACCACCGGCCACAGCTTGTGCGACGTAACGAAGCGAGATGGCAGCAGTTTCATGCAGCAACAACAACACAACGCAAATGTCAAGCTAATAGAAATGCGACAACAAGTAAACGCACAGCTGGCGCCAAACAGAGAAAGAGGAAGCGGGAAAGCATAGAACTTCTCTCTCGCTCTCTGTTACCAATGCAGAGAGTGGCAAGTTGGGAGAGCGCGTCGCTGTTAGCAGCAGCGCTCAATGTTCGACCCACATCGTACATGCAACATGCTCGCTACGATTAACAGTGTCGTCGCAACGCAACGTCTGTTGTATTTATTTAAACTTTATTTTTATACTTTATATCAAACTTGTTTCACTTTTTACCGTTACAGTCGATCGTGTGCCGCGTGCGCCGCTGGACGTCTCTGCTCGCTGCGTCCGTCAAGCACTTAAAACCTTTTAAGAACTTTCAAACTGACACCCGGGTGGACCAAAAAAAGAGAACCGACACGAGGCGCCGAGACTTCGCGGTAGCAGCACGTGCAGCCAAGTTGTTAATTGGTAGCAGCTATACAGGAGGGCAGGACTGTCCAAATAGGCCCTTCACCTTACCGTACCTACTTCTTCAGAACTTGAAACTGTTTTTCGGGAATCTCTCCTAAATTTTGTTTATATAAAAAAGTGTAAAAAACTCGAAAATCAATTAACTTCAAACGCAATTTGTGCCCCAAAAAATAATAAAATAACAAAAACTCCGAAATTGAAAATCAAATAAAACATTTTTGCGGTCGCCACATCGTCTCATCTGCTAAGCGCTGCTTTGTGTTGTGTGTCGTGTGTGTGCTCAGGATTTTAACACCTTGACACTGCTCCGACGCGTGTTTCACACATTTCCGATCTTCAAAAAATTAAACGTACATCGTACAACGCGCCGTACTCAAAAGAGTATTTAAATTTTAAATCGCCCGCGGACTTTGGCACTCTACACGTGTTTCGTTTGCCCAACTTTAGACAACGAAACGGAACGGAGGGTCAAAGTTTTGTGTGACCAAATATGAAATGCAATTAAGCACACTTATCAAATTATAATTAACATGAATAGAACCAAGCAATAGTTCCATAAAGTGTTACAACGCAAATGTATGGAAAGGCGTATGAAGAGACACCCCGTTGAGAGACGCCAACACGTTGACGAACGGAAATCGGAAATAAACATCGCGTCATGGTTTTATAATTAATGAAAATTGTAAAATGATGAATTCTACGATGTGATGAGTAAGCAGGTAATATGTCTTTTTCTCTGTCTGTCTTTTTGAAAAACGGAACTAAATGAAGTCTCTTGTATTATACTGAACTCAGCAAAGTTCCCAATTTTATGCTGACATTTGTCAAGGTACTAGTAATATTCCCGCCATAAATAAAGCCAAGTATATTAAGGTTGTTGTAATTGTTTGTTTCTATGTGTGCACTTCTACATCTGTATAAAGTGTGAAGATCCAATTTCGCTGTGCTGCGCCTCGATTCGCATCTCGCAGCTCCATTTCAATCTGATTAATTAGTGCATAGATTCTGCCAGGGCGCGCCTACAGATATTTTTTCAAAAGCCACATACACATGGTAAATTCGTACATTCCTACGGAAAACAGTACATACGTTTACCCATGTAAATACATATGTACAAACATGCCTACACATGTGGCCTTATAGTTCACAGCGGCGCCATCATCAAAGTTTAAACATCGCGCGGAACAGACAAAAAATCTTTCATAAACTGCCCGAAAACATATATTACTCACTGTTTATTTAAAATATTAAAAAAAAACTAACGTATACGTTCGCTCGTCCGCTGTTCGTCCCACTGTTGAACACATGTCGCGCACTGTTCGAACATACTCGGAACATGCTCGATGTGGTTCGCACTGCAACCGGTTGCTTCGCTCTCGCGCATTAACATTGACGTGGTATGGCAACAGTGTGCGTTGTTGTTGTTGCTGCTGTTGCTGTTCGAGCTGATTTCAAAAAAATTTTGAATTTCCGCCCGCCTGTTTCTTGACTTTCAGCTCCGTTCTCAATTCTTATTCGGTGCTCGATCGCGACGGTTAGCAGCGGTGCCTCCTCTCGCGCGCGCACAGCCTGCTTTTGCTGCTACTTGGAAGCGCGCGGACGCGCGTGTGCATATTTCCGGTGTCCAAGCGGCAAATACCACAGAAGAGATGAGAATCAAATAAAGTGTCAAGGCAAAGATTCAATTAGCCTCAAGTTTATCTACAACACACAAATATCGGACTTTGCACACGCACACACACTAAACGCCACTGCATATACGTGTGTGTGTGTGTGAGAGTGGGGCTGGCGTGCAATGCACTGCGCTGCGACTGGCGCCAGCGTCCATTTAATTATAAATACATCAGCAGCGACAACAACAACAAAAGCAACCACAAAGCGCCATCGATTGTGCATGCGTACATACTGGTATGTACACACACACACACACCCGTTACATCGTTACGTTAGACGCTGCTGGTAGGCGTTGCTTGCTGCCCCGCCGCTGCTGCCGTCGCTGTTGCTTCTCTCTCGTTCTTGCGCCGCGGCGGATCACGCGCCCGGTACAAAGTTAAATTCACCCGTAGAATCTAATACCGCCACACGTATGTATCTGTATCTGTATCTGCAACTGCAACTGTCTTTGTCTCTGGATCTATACCGAAACAGCTGAAAAAAAGCCAAAAGCTATTACTATAAATTCCTTTAGATATTCTCCAATAACTCACTAATCTATAAGCACTACGAAGAGTCTCAATTCCAAACTGAAAACTATGTTATCACAAAAGGCAAAGGTTGCCGGCGGTTCCAAGGCGCTGGCCCAGAACTCTTGAAAACCTTCGGCCATGCCGCACGATAACTTCGTGTGCCTATATACATGACTATGTACGTTATATCTGTGCATATGCATACATAGCATAATCTCTACATATAACGAAAGTAAAACCTCGTGACAAAAGAAACCTCAAACTGCTTGCAATCTTAACTCAATGCAAGGACATCTGTTTACATCTTACCGGGCAGCATTAGATTCTTGATTTAAATAATTCTAATACTGTCAGGTAAAGATGTCGTCCGTGTCCTTATACAACATGCAAAAACGGCAAAAACCCAAAAAAAAAACCCAACAAAAAAAAAACCAAAAAAAAGAAAAAGAAACAAGTCGCAAAAAAAAAAGTAAAACGAGTACAAGAAACTCAAACAAATTCACGGAAAACCAAAAAGAAAAAAATACGAAACCAACAAACCCCAAAAAAAGAAACAAGTTTTTCAATTGTGCGTGCAGGAAAAGTTGCCAAGATCCCCGAAAGGGAGACGACAACGACTGACGGACAGGGAAACAACTATGACAACCAACCGAGTTCCGAGATGATCTTCGCGCGCTAATGTCGTGGACAAACGGCAGAAAATTGGACGAAATTTCTTAAAAAAAAAAAATTAAATTTGCAGCATTTTGGGATGACATCAGTTCTCGCAGCAATCATCGATGTCGCCTCTCTGCCTGTGTGTGTGTGTGTGTGTGTGTGTGCGTGTGCACAGGTAAACATTATGAAAAGGGAAAGACACAACAACGAGAACAACAACAAGCACAAAAGAGATAGCCAGTGGCAGAGACAAGCAGATACGACAAGCATGTCGCCAGAGAGTAAAGCCCCATAAAAATATATATTTTATGGTCCAGCTTGTTTTTTTTTTCTTCTGTTTCTGTTTCTGTGTTCGCCCCTCATTTTTCCCATTTCATTTCATTTTTTTATTCTTTCTATTTTTGCTTCTTAGCTGAGCATTGAATTTTTATTGCCTTGTCGAAGTTTGCCGACGGGTTTCTTAATTTCCCCGTAGCATTAGTGGCAAAATGCTCGTTTTTTATGGTACGCCCCGTTAAGCCGATTCTTGGCTATATAGACAGCTAGTTTCCCCAGCAGCAGGTTGCAAGAAGCTTCTCAACAGGAACTTAAGATTATAAAATATGAAATATGCTAAGGAATATGAGTTCCTTCGAAAATGGAACTAACTACTAGACCGCTCAAAGTTCTCATGGATAATATGAATTCCAATAAAGAAGGCGTCGAAATTCACAGGAATCCCGTCAAAAGGGAACATATTTGTTTGTTAGATACATACCATATCAACTAAGCTCATTATATGGCCTAAACTGATAAGCATCTCTGGGAAATGTGATGTTGGAAATATTTGAATTTGAAAAGCATGGGCGTGGACGTCACAGAGGGGGTCTGTCTCCAAGAGCTTTCACTGTACACCCACGCACTAATTAGATAGCATACATGGCAGAGGGCTTAGTGTAACCAATTGGGCGGGAGTTGGCCAGCTCATCCCGCGATAAGATCGCGCGCATTAAGGGCGTCGTCGTCAAACATTTCACACCAAGGTAAAAGTGTCTATAAAGGCAACAAGTGGCACTCGGTAAATAACTGAACAAACGAGCCAACTGTCGACAGAGAGAGAAGTCTACACACACACACACACACACACACACACACGCACATAGATACCAACAGTGTTCAGATAATAGAATGAGTTGTAAACGGTTTACAGTGCCTTTAAATTTTACAGTTCTTGGCACAGTGGTTCCCATTTCATACAAAACGAGGGGGGAATCTAATCGAGCTAACCGAAAAACATGCATCAAATACGGCATTACAATGCGCCGCGTTAGTTGCGGACATAAGCAGAACGAATATAACACCTGGTAATGAACCAAGTAGGAGCGATACTAATTAAGACTCGACACTCCATCCACATCCACACTCATCCAGACAAAGCGTTCAAGGGTATCTTGGAGTGTAATTAACCCATCTGCGGGGGCCTTGGACAGCTACGGAATCAATTTAAGTCCAGCTCGGACTGAATTTGAAATGCCTTAAACTTTGCACTTCATTTGTGTGTGTGTGTGTATCTGTAAGTCGTTAAGACTGATCCGTAGTTAATTGGGGGTTGCAACGAGTTTAAGACTACAACTAGTGCCCCGAGATGGAAGGTTGAATATGCGTCTAGACAGAGATAACTAACTAACTAACTGACTGGCTGACCACAATTAAGTATCAAGGCTAAGCAACTCTAATATGTAGAGTAAAGATTTTAGGTTTTGCATCTCTTACATGACTGAAAGAAGTAGGAATGAAGTTAGGCCTTTCAACCAATCTCGAACAATGACTTCTATGTAAGATGACATACTTAGGCAACCGCTCGACCTTGCGGAAGGTGACGATCTCAATGCGATCTGCACTTTGCAGCTATAAAATGAATACCTATTCTACATTTATGACTCCTCCACCAAGCAAGCGTTTTGTGGTCTCATCCAAATGAAAATTTCGCAATTGAGAAACAAAGCGTTTGCCTTTAGTTCGAGTTATACAATTAGCCATAGGCTGGCGCACTTAAGAGTGCGACTAATATCAATATATATATATATATATACATATATATATATGGTACCCTGGCACTATCTCAGCCAGCAATTTCACAATCCCATGGAATGAGGCACCCACTGATTGCAATCGAGAACTTAACTCGGGCAATAGAAAACACTTCAGTCGAATATTTAGAGTGCTAGCCCGACGGGGGGAGACCGATTGTATCGATTAAGTGGTGTAATCAAGTCAACTCGATATCCACATGTCAAATGATAATGCCCGAGGCCGATGTCGATGCCGATGCCGGGTAGCCTGGCAACCACAGCCATCTACTATACACTGCACACCTATTGGGATATCTTGGTACAGGCCAATTTAATGACCGAAGTTAATATCCTATCTCTGGGGAAGACAATACAGTCTCTGAAATCTGTCATAATTTGCAACTAACTGTGAATTTTCGTAATTATACGTTCAGTCTAAAATATAATTACACTCTAATGGAAACTACCTTAGACGTCTCGTACTTTTCGGGACCTTGTAAGCTACAGCGTTCTGTGGAAATTTCTGAGAAGCTTCAGATAGTATGGATTGACAGCTCATTTCGTTATCCACGTGGCCTTTCACGTTGACCACACGACCACGACCACGCCTTATCAGCTGGCCCAAAAAACGCCTGGCTAGGTTCTAGGTAATGGGAAATGTGTTGGTCACTACGTGGAAGTATCTAATCTCGGGTAGACCAGGGTAGACGCTATGTGAAGTGAGACATAGTATATAGCAGCGCTTGGTAAGTATCTAATCGTAACATTACCTATTGATAAAGCTATATTTTAGACTCGGACCCGCTTGATTTCGGCACCATGCGGTAGCATATTCTAAACAGGTATTCGACTGTGAGATACCTTGTATCTATGCTCCACCCTCTCTCTCTCTCTCTCTCTCTCTCTCTCTCTCTCTCTCTCTCTCTCTCTCTCTCTGAGCACCGTTTGGTACAGTTAAGAAAAAAGCTTTGTCTTTTCCAGTCAAACTAATGAGAAATCTTTGAATTTGATTTTTTTCATTGCCAACCTTAAAAGGTTCGCCCACCTCCTCAGTTTCGGGCTATAAATTTCAACGCTTTATCAAATGTTTATCGACCGAACACTGAGCATAATACCGTACATGACCCATAAATAACGGGTGTATGTTTCAACAAGGGGGCGCGATAGCTAAAGCGAACGGAAGAGAAGCTTTATGGGACTGGGACCGTTGGTAATGAATAGTAATGGGCGTAAATCAATTAGAGGTTAACAATGCGATCAAGCTCGATTTAATTGTACCAAATGAACGGATTTTTCGTGCAGTCATGATGAACTGATTTCGTCGCAATCAGAGGATTATAGAGTCCCCCACTCTGAAAGCGTTACAAAGCTTACATTACGAAATGCACTTGGAGAGTTGTCATCGCATTGAGATCTAATGAACCCATTCGGCTCTTGTCGGCATTTCGAATGTTCGAATTTTTTCAATTCGGAATCGGGGGCTCTGGTCAAGCCTGTTCTCGGCTAGGAGTTTCTTCTTGCTGTCCGCATAAATTAGTAAAACACTAATTTCCAATTCCGATTTCAGTCATGCAAATGTTAATTGACCACTTAAGTTAAAACTTCATAATGATCGTTAATAATACCGAGCACGACGACGACGACGACCGCGAAGCAAGCCAACAAGCAACAAGAACGGGCTGGGGCAACCATCCATCCCATTCCATTCCATCCCATCTCCTATAGCATACACCATCCCCCAACCCACGGCCCATCGCAAAGCAGCGACAACTGTAACCGAAAGAACAGGTTCAAATTGAACCTAACTAGCCAGCGTGCTTGTCGTGGACCCGCGAAGCTCTCTTTTAAAGATATGCATCCTACAACAAACTTACTTGGCACAAATTATACACACACACGCACACTGGCACTCTGTTGTGAGACCTGCAACCGGGGGCTCTTAACTGTGCATTAATGATCTTTTCTGCCAGCTCGTTTTTTATAACCTCTCTTTTAATATTACGCCGTACCCCTCGAAAATGGCTAAAATGAATCTAAAGACGCGACACCACGAAAACGCATAGGTATGATCAGCTTCGCTGTGTGGTTAGTCCAGGTGAATCATTCGGCTCAACAATTTGAATATGAGCTGCTCGATTTTGAGGCACTTTGCAACACTGATTGAATCAGTAGGTTGGAATGTTAATTAAGTGTACAAAGTATCGATAAACTCTAATTGAAGGTTTATCTTAATTGATCGGGCAACAGGTCGCAAGTGTGGATGGTGCTGTGATTGATCTGCCTGCGTAGCCACTGACAAGCGTACCTATGTATGTATGTACATATGTACATATGTATGTAGAATGTACCTAGGTACATTTTGTATTGTACATTGTACACACAAAGTGTGCAATTGCCTAACTCGCTGCCAATGGAGTCGTTTCCTGCTCGAAATGGGTCACAAACTGCACAAGTCGAGCTAGTCGGGTAGCTGCACATTAGCGTCCATTTATCAGTGTGTGGCAAGCGGATGGTGGCCACTTGACTCGTGCCACCTGCCACCAGAAGCAGAAACTCAGCTGCACCATGCTACACCAGACAATTGGCTGGCAAAAGCGACGCTCGACAGGTTGGGGCCTAGCGCAACTAACTCTCCTCTTGGCCACAGATAATTGAGCGTCCAATTTGAAGGTAGGCATGCCCGAGTGCCCCCTTCCCTTTCCTCACCTATCCCTCACCTGATTCGCTACTGTGCGCGCTCCCACTCTAGTCGCAGTATATCTGTCTCCCTCTTTCTCTCTCTCTCGCACTCTCTGTTTCGGGGCACGCCTGCTCTTTAGTAATGCCACTTGGCATCGGTGGAGCGCAGGCGCCGGCCGGTGCTTGAAATTAGCATTGCGAACTAAGAATGTGCAACAAACGATCTGTTTACCTTTGTGCTAACTGTACGCAGAGCCGCCTATGCTCCACTAGAATATCCAATATCCATAAACGCATTTTTATTTGGAGTTCACTTAGACCTAATCTGTATACTCTTTTCATTCACGAAATATCAAGCCAAGTCGTTGATACTGAAGTTGGGGAACTTGTTTGTTCATATGCAAAAATGTTAATCGATCGATGAAGAATTTTAATTGAGGGGGTAAGCCGACTTACTTTCCAACCAGTTGAGTATATAGGTGAGATATAAACCATTTATATATATGTGCAAATATATGTATATATGCAGATATTACCGTTTGCGATTTGCATTCGTTTTATCTCTCCATGTGCTGCATACAAAAGTATGAATACTAATATGTTAAACTGTGAATATACGAATATTCATGCACGACATATTTATGAATTGGGGCCACACTGGCAGGTGGCTGGTGGCACAGGTGGCAGGTGGCAGATGGCGGCACCTGACTAGGCCACGACGGTGTGGCTAATAAGCTAGGCCATGCTCCTAATTAAAAACTTGACGATGCTATAGCTTTTAGTTCCCATTGTTGTTCGACTTCATTTTAGCTTTAACTAGCATTAACAGAGATAATTAGCGTAAATTGTGCCGAACAAGATGACAGCAGTCTAACTCACGTTTCACAACACTGTTCGAGTATCCTAATAATTTCCCCTAAAATATCCTAGGTCAATTTTAAGCTTTGCGCACTCAAAAGCTAACTGCTACGACCTAAGATGTGGGTAATTTACAAGTTCAGCGAACAATTAGTGGCACTGGCTTGAAGAAGAAGAAGCAAGAGATCTGCGAACTGACAATATGAATATGCATGAATTGCTTTTATAAATGAACTAACAACGTCGGCAACAACAACTACAGTGGCAAGGAAAACAGCTCAGTGCTGTGAACTGTTGTGGTGTGGAGAATAATATGAGATATGTGTATATTTAAATTTAACACGTAAAAAATTAGATAAATTTGCATAGAAATTGCAATGAACCTTACCTCGAACTAGAAGAGAAGAAAAGGCAGAGAACAGAGACGAGGAACAGGCAAGTACAACAACTACGTTGAGCTGCGCAGGCATCAACAGGTTACAGGCACCAACACTGTGCAGCAAAAACGAGCACCAGACACATTGCCAATATGCCCTACATTATGCGCAATGCAGGGTATTCCACAATGCATAGGAATAATACATAATTTTCCTCTCATTTCATAATTAATTTTATTACACTTCCCTAAAAGTGCGCGCTCCTGCTGACCAGTGTTGCGTGCTGCATGCACACAGTGTTGCTTGCTGTAGTTGTTGTAATTATTAGCAAGTTTTTTTTTTTTATAACCCGCAGCTCTAGCAAACGACATAAAAAATACGCTCAGCAAGTGCAAACAAAATAAAACGCAAAGAGAGCAAAGAGAAGGCAAAGCAAAGCAGAAGAAGGAGAAAACAAAGATAAAGTTTTATATTTTAGCCATCTTTGGCTTTTTTGCTACTGTTGGCCATTTTATGCATTTGCCTTGGTCAGATACGCGATTTTTGAGTGTCTTGTTTATGTTTTACTCTCTGCCCGCTGCTGCTGCTGCTGCTGCTGTCGTGGTTGTTGTTGTTATTGTTGTTTGGTTTTGCTTTATTTTTAGCACAAAATGTTGTAGCAAGTTTGCCGCACTGCCGCTGCCGTCCTGCCTCGACCGGCAACAGAGTTATTAATGCTTGGAATTTTCATAATCGAAACGAGTTTCCAGCACCGACAGCCAGCCAGGCAAGGAAGCACGCGCGGAGCTCGCTGACCGTTCTCCCTCCTCCTTCCCGAACTCCCCTGGCGAGTTGCAGAGTGGAGAGACCTCGCGACTCCGCTTGACGTTGTTGTTGCTGTTGCTTTAATAACTAACGCCTCTCGCTGGCAAAAGTCAAGCTGACCAAGCTGCGCTAAGCAAACGAAGACAAGCCTCGGCCAGGAGTTGCAGCATGAGAAGGAGCGAAGGGGGTACTGAGACAGGGCCAGAGTTATGGCAAGACAAGCACACGCCTTGCGCGAACAGGTGAAGCGTTTAACTGTACGTCGGCGGATCGGTCGGACCGAAGACCGAAGCAGGCAGGCAGGCCATGATGCCAATTGACGAGAGAGGGGTGCGACGCAGGTGCCTGGCCAAGCCGTTGTTGGACTTTGGCTGCTTAGTGTGGCCAAGTCGAGCCGGCCGCTGCCGCTGCCGCAGTTGCACTTGCATCGCCCCATGCCGGACTTTATTTATTTGAAACGTGAGTTTAATTAAAATTAAAAAAAACAAAAACAAAAATGCTGCGCGATTCTTATTCAATTTTCAATTAAAAGCTTCACATTTAGCATTTTAAATTAATCATTCCTACTAATCAAATCTAATCACACTCAATCGGATTAGTTCATATTGAAATTGACTTGAATGCGGTTTGGGCAAATTGTTTAAGATATTTAACTCATTATTTAACTATTTACAAATATTAAATTTACTTTCAATTAGACTCAAAGTTAATCGAAATTTAATATTGCCGAAACTAATGCCAAAAACATTTATTTTTTTGTAAACAAAGTAATATTAAATTTGGGTGAATCTCCTGCGATAATATATTGCAACATTATAAAACAAATAATTGATAAATTATTAAAATACTTGAGAGAGTATTTTAAGCAATTTCTTTTTATTACTTTTAGTATTAAACAGACTGGAAGTTTCCTCAAAACTAAGCTCCTTTCTTAAAAGGTTTAAATAATATAAAATAATAAATCAGCTTTAAAGTTCTTTTGCTATTCAAGTTAGGATCAAAGATAGAATCAATGAATGAATAAATGTAAAAAGCAAATTCAACTGCGACGTATGCGTGCAACGCCGGCAAATCCAGGGGCAATCCCGGCGAGCAGGTAGTCCCAACGAAGGTAGGCAGAGGGAAGAAGGGCAAAGAGATTGGCGAAGCTGAATGCCAAGTTGGCCAAGTTGGTCGGGGCAAATTAAGCAGCTCGACAACGACGGTAAAAGCTGTAATTTGCTTAAAAGCAGCAAACAAATAAAGGGTTTCAATGGCTCTCAGAGATGAAGAGCAAGGCAGAGACAGAGAAGGAGAAGGAGACAGAGACAGATAATGCATCGAGATTGAGGGCTATGGCTGGGGGCCTGGAACTGCAACTGCAACTGGAACTGCAGGTGAAACAGATCAGTGACAAGTGCATGTTGCACGCCGACAGCTGCCGCAATTTTGACTGCGCCACAGACTGATCTGCATGCACACACACACACACACACAGAGGCACGCATACACTTGCAAATGCACATGACATATGGATATGCCTGGCAGCTGATCCCTTCTGCCTCCGCATCCTGATCATAGTTTTTAATTAAGTAGCTTGTAGCTTTCCGACGCACTTGACTTGATGCGTTGCGGCATCTTCTGGCCAAGAGGAAGAGCTGCGAAATTACACTGTGCTACACAACCAAGCTAAATGGTGGAAGATATGGCAGAAGATTCTGCAAGAAGAAGCCCAGCTATACAAAGCTATTAAATAGCTAAATGATAAGAGATAATCACAGGATCTGTGTAAGAAAATTGAGAAACAAAACGTGTTAGTAAAAATTAAAGACAGGAAAGATTTCAAGATAAAGATGAAGAAGCGCAAATATACGCGCTACAAAAGAGCTAAATGCTATGAAACTCTGCAAACAGAATAGCTAACATATAAGAAGAATTTGGGAAAGACGCTTTCGAAGAAATCTCTTTAAAAAAAACTTTAAAATGGAAAAACCTTCTTTGTATAATATTATATATAGAAGAGATCTCAAGGAAACCTTGTCTCTAAAGTCTACTAACTTGGGTACTTCATATTCTTCTTGTTGTACCCTCTACGTTATGTTGCACCGATTCCAAATGGTTTTCATTTTGAAGGAGGTTTATCGAATCAATTTCTTTGAAATAATTGCCAATATAATATAAAATATTGATTATTTCCAGAAATTGTGGTCCATTCCGAGCTCTTTTCAAGAATTCGACCTTAATCTGCCTATGAGCAGAAATCACATTAAATTATTCTTTGTCGTTGCCCTGGAAATGCTCATAATGCTCATAAACTACTATCGACATTGGGCTCTCACTTATCACAGTGAGGTTTTTTTTCGGGCACCCGCATATTTCTGTGTTTGTCCTTATCGCGCATTATGTTTGCCGTTAATGAACTCGCTCTGGTTCTTTTCGGGGTTCGCTCGGACATCTGCTGCCCCATTGGCGAATATATATGTAACTACATATATATATGTATATGGTATATAGTGTGTGAGTTCTAGAATATTTTTGCTATCGAATGTGCGGTTTGGTTTCGCTTATGGTTTTTCGATAGTCGAAACTTTTATTAGGCCAGCCAAGCGTGGAGGCATAACTCAAGCCGTCGCTCGTCTCAGCTGAGAGTCAATTGAGGAGGCTCGTGGGACCCACAGGGACCCACAGCAGCGCCCAAAACATTAGCCAGAAATCCATTAAAAAACACGCACACTCTGCAGCTGCAGCGGCAGCGGCATGGGTATGAGCATCGGGATCTGGGACGGTAGATCGGCAGAGAGAGAGTGAGAATGAGAGGAAAGTGGGGGCAAAGTGCTGGTGATAAATGCCCAAAGGCCTCCAAGCGCAACGTCGATAAAGCCGGCGCTGCATTGGGCCAAGCCACTGAAGACTGCAAAGAGCCGAGACGGTTGAGGTGCGGATGGGGAGCTAAGGAGATGGAGTACAACTGGAGGAACCGGCATTGGTTCTGAAACTAAGAGAGCTTATCAAAAAAACAAGTAAGGAAACCTGCAGTCGAGCGGACCCGACAGTAAGATACCAATCATCCAGTTTCGAAACAAATTATCACACTTTTAATTCCAATCAGAAACTCTGCATACCTATTGTTTAAGTAAGATCTATCTTTAAATAGCGGTAACTATGAAAACTTCATAGCAATCAGCTTAACACATAAGTCACGATATGTTGCAAAGGTGCAAGCAGCGGAACAACGTAAAACGTTTACTTGAATAATTTCTGTGCTTATCGTTCGATCGGATTGTAATTTGGGAAATTGATTTATACTGCATTCATCTATGTTCATACCAAAGCAGAAAGCTGTAATCTTAATACATTTCTTAATAATCGTAAATTATCGATTTGCGTGGGCGGTGGGTGTGACAACAAAAATTATGCCTATGGTATACAGGAACCTTCATGTGAAATTTAGTGTCTCCAGTTATTATTATAGCTGAGATCCAGACGTTCACACGGACAGACGGACAGGCAGACGGACATGACTCAATCGCCTTGGCTTGTAATCCTGAGTCCTTCCGCCTGTTATAAATGTACGTTTACACAAACTTAATATACCATTTTTGACCATTTTCAATGATCGAATGGTATACAAGACACACAAAAAATACGCGACGAATGAGCAAGGAATTTTATTTATAAAATATTTTCCGCTTCACGCAATCGAACGGAGTCGGGAACAGGTTCAAGATGGAACTTGGTACGGTCCCCGAGCCACACCGCAAATAATTACATATGAGTATGAGCATGAGTTCGAGCATGTGTATGAGTAGCCACATGAGTAGTCATATGGGTATGTGAGTGTGAGCATACGAGTGTGTCAGTGTGAGTTTCGAGCGTGATAAAAATTAAGTATTTATTAAATGCCCGCTGCCCTCTGCGAGATCCTACACTGTCCGCCGTACCCAACTTAGTTGCCCCCTTTAAGTGCACACGATAATCATAAGGTGTGAAAAATTTATGAACACTCGCTGCAATTTCTTTGCCTCCAAGTGCAGAAACCACATGCAGTCTGGAGGGAAGTACAAGAAGTTAATTTTCAGATATTTTGCATTATAATATAGCATTATCTAGTTAAATTGTGAGTTTGCTTTTTTAATGAGAACTTTTACTGAAGATTTACTTTGTTGTATAGTGCAATAAGTAGGAAATACTTTTACTTTAAATAGAGCAAAGGAGCGAGAAACCTTGACAGATCCCAAGTTCACCTAAGAACATTACAAATTCGTTCGATAAGTTCGTTCTGGTCTACAACCTGAGTGTGGTCGATTCCCGCTTGAGTTGACGCCTTGCACTGTTGTTTGTTTGTCTGTCTGCTTGAGACATCAAATTGGTTAAGTGCTTCGACTGTCAGTTTTGGCAGTTGCAGCTCCGTGAGCCCACTAAATCAAGCTCAAAAATCTGACTAGGCCGCTGGGCCCGGTTGTGAGCTGTGGTCCAGGTCAGATTTATGGCCTGTTAAAAAGTCAGACGGCAAAGTGCCGGGCAATTGGTTAAAAGCTACACGCCAGATACAACACGCCCGATAACGGATCGACAACAATAACAGAACAGAACAGAACAGCAAAAGAGCACAAAAAAAGACAAGACAAAAGGAAAGGGAAGACGAAACGAGATGAAGAACGCGCCACATGACCAAAAAAGGATCCGAACTGAGGCCGCGAGAGAGTCGCGAGTTCATAAATAAAAGATGGCAAATGGCAATGCAAGAGGGCCCAAAAGACGGCCAGAACAATGGCCCAGAGCAAGATGATGCATGAAGGGGAAGAGAGAGGGGAGCACGAGAAAGGGGTACGAGGGATTTCGGGATGCCGAAGTTGCGCTGAAAACATGCAGACGTGACTTATTTAGGACAAATTGTTTGATTTACGTTCCATAATAAAAACGATAATACCTGTACGATCGGAAGCGGGCAAGGGTGTCTACACTAAATGGTATCTACACATATGTTATCTATATTCATATCGAATGGATTTACGATTTGGAAATGGAAAACCCATTCGAGTTTTCCAAGTGCCAAGTGCTGTTCGAGAACAGAGCGAAGATCTTCAGTTCAGATAGTTCTCACTGCGAGGAGTTTCTTGTTCGATGTGTGAGTACACTGGCCAAAATATGTTACAGAGTTGTGCCTAGTTTAATGGGGAATACTATGGAAAAATCAATTGGAATATAAAGATTCATATTCTGCATTTAATCTAATAGCCTGCAGAGTCTGAATATAAGTAAAACTGTTACTTATGGTATTAAGTTTTAAAAGTTATCGAAATCAACTTTACAAAACGTAAATAATAAATATATTAGTTTGGTATAAATAGGTTAGATTTATATTTATAAAATTCAAAACAAATTTTCATTTTAATAGTTTGTTTTAATAAGTTAAACTAAGTGATTCTTCCACTAAATCCTACGTAGGAAAACTAGCTATAAATGATTTCTATATTTTCAGAAAGCCCTCAAAAAATCAACTATTTTTCTGCCAGTGTAGACATTGTATATTGTATGCCTGCAAATATGAATACACGCACATTAGCACACTCGACATAGCGACATGGGCTTAGCTGGTTATTTGACACCTTGTACTATGTGCGTGCGTAAGTGTGTGTGTGTCTGCACACTAACTCACTTGTGCTAACCATTCGATTTCGATACCCGAGCCCCGCTTACTCCCCCCACTCCCTGCTCCATAGCATATCCCATGCCAATAGCTTGGCCAATGAAGCGTTTCGGTTCGGGTAAGCCTACAAAGAGCATAAAGCATAAGTAGAAACACACTCGCACACGCATGTGTATTAATGTGTGTGTGTGTGTGTGTGTGTGTTGGTGCAGTCAAGGATGTCAGCTTGCTGCTTGGTGGTGGCTTCGTCTAGGAGCAACGCGAGGTCATTGGCACATCCTGTTAGCGATCGATCGGAGAAGAACGCGATAAAATCAGTGGGGAAAGGAGTTGCATAGGCATAGGAGGGGGGCTTGCGAGGGGTGCCCAGTGAATTTCTCGCCTAATTTATGTTTTGTGCGCTTTGTTTTTTTCTTTTTTTTTTTGTGTAGAATTGTTTCCACGTTAATTGCAGCTCATGAGAACTAAGAAAATAATAATAAAAATACCACAGCGCGTTGGGTTCGACTTGCCTCGTGTTTCGGTTTTTCTCGAATATTTAATTTGACCGCTGACTGTGTGACACAGTTAGGAACGGAGTCGGTGTCGGTGTAGGGAGTATGCAGGTTGTTGTAGTTGTAGTTCTTTCTGGGAGTCGTAGACTCAAACCTCGCTCGATCGCTCGCTGGGGGCATAATTAAAATTTATGGTGAATGCGCTTGCTTCGGCTGGGATCGGATCGGATCGGTTCGATTCATTAGCCGATTATTTCTAGTCGCGGCTTAATTAAAAAGTTTCATAAATTTTCGACAATCTGAAGTTACGTTTCCACCTGTTCTACCAGTTGAGTTTCCTATTTATGGAGCCTCTGAGAAGGGCGTATCAGGGAGTTCAGGCAAAAGGGTTCCGATTAGATTAGAAAAAAGGTTGTCATATTTATGAAAAGATTTAATTTAACCTGATTGAAATAGAGTCTAGATCGCTGGAGATATTTCTTTTGAAACCCCATTGTAATCAATAGAAAGTTTGAATTGAATTTCTTCGTTGGAATGATCTGTAATATCTATAATTAAAAGCTTACAATCTTCGATTTGACAATGTAATAAATAATCCATGTATGACGTCAGTCTTGCAATCCCCTGGCCATAAATAAGGCGCACACGTATGCAGTATATCCTGTTTAGTCTGTCATATCGAACCCAGGAGACGCTACACACACACACACACACACACACACACACACACACACACACACACACACACACACACACACACACACACACACACACACACACACACACACACACACAGACAGACAAGCTACGCGGTCTTAATGGGCAGCTCGACGGGGACTTGGGAAACCCGAGAAACAGGAGATGCCCCAAGTCAAGTGCGGCAAGTGCACTGAGGGGCACACGTGATTAGCATGCAAGAGGCAACAGCTTTGTCGACAGCGACTGCGACGGCGACAGCGACTGAGGCAGTGACTGCAACTGCAACTGCGACCAGTTGACAGTTGTCAAATCCACTTAGGCTCCTCATGGCAAACACTTTGTGACGAGCCTGTGAAGGATTTATTTAAGTGCAGAGCAATGGAGGGAGAAAGAGAGGGACTAGCAGATAGTGAGACAAGGAGAGACTATCAGACAGATAGAAAGACAGAGAGAGAGACAGGGGAACAGACAGACAGACAGACAGATAGGCAGACTAAGCTGAAACTTGTCCAGAAAGATGCATACTCCGCTTATCTGCCATACTGCACCTTGACGCAGTTACCCTTTGGTTAGGTGGGGCAGCTGCTACCTGTTGCCACCTGAGGCTGATTTGTTTGCGAGTCATAATGGGAAAGCCCTGAAATATTTATAGCGTACGCGTCTTTGTTTCGAGCTGAGCTCATTGAAAGCTATTCGGATTGAAAACAGTTGTTCAACTTTGGCTGAAAGTCAATCAGTAAATGTTGCATAAAATTCAAGATACTCTAAGTGAGCTATAGCTATAAGTTTTTATATTTATGAAATTCGTATAATTTTTTTGAATTGTCTATGAAATTTGAAAATTTGATTAATGAGTTATAAAGAGAAATTGGTTAATATTTTTTAGAAAAGCTGAAGGGATTTCCAAAAGGCAGGACACCTTTGGATAATCAAAAGTAACGAATTGCCAATAAAAATATTTGAAGCTTTTACAGTTTATAACATTTTACAAGATCTTTATGGTACTGGCTAAACTTTTGCCATACTAGAAGAAAGTGTAAGGCACACACACACACACACACACACGAAGCAGAGCAAATAACAAATATATACAGAGTACGAAATAACTGCAGGGCAACTAACATAGTCGTTAAAAGCCGTTGGCATTGGCGAAGTACTACAACCAGATGCCAACCAGATCCAACTGTTCCAATAAACAAAACAAATGAAAGGTTTCTGTTCGGTTTCTGTTTCAGTTTCTTGTTTATGTTCAGCTGTTTTCTGGACCTCAAGAGCAGTTGGGTTGGGCTAGGGGGGTGCGTGGGGCTAAGAGGAACAGGTAAAGGTGCTTGTACTATTTGCTCTGCAGCGTGTTGACACAGCAACAACAACAACAACAACAACAACATCGACAATGAGAGCGAAACAAGTTTTTTGAACATTATTCCGAATTTTCGAATATTCCGTTGATTGCGCGTGACAGTGGGCAAAAAAGAAGAAGAGAAAATGATTGAAAATGAAACCGAAGCCGAAAGCGAACGTCAATCACAATTAAGAGCATAATGCAATAAGGGACACTGCAACCGAAAGAGGAAACAGCTCTATAAATCAAAAGACCTCTTGCAATTGTCGCCGTCGATGTTGTTGCTGTTGCATGCGATGTGCACTGTGCCACAGGTGACAAACGGGCATGTCCGACTTGCTAGGCAGGTATACAGAGAGAGAGAGAGAGAGAGAGAAATAATGAAAACATCTGTGAAATTATTTCACACTTTGAGTGAAGTGATCCGTCAGCCTCGTTGCCGTTTGACTTTGACAATTGATGGCCCGCACATTTGTCTTTCTTTCTTTCTTTAATTTTTTTCACTTGTTGCGCTTTTTGTGAGCCAACTTTATTGCTCTGCGCTCTCTTTCTATTTCCCCATCCCCCCACCACTGAACTACCTGTTTGTTCACGTTTTTATGATCTGTTTCGCTAAACTCTTTAAGCCAGACTAAGGCAGGGCATATGCAGCTCATGCATATGTTTATTGTACTCCATTTCGCATGTCTGTTTGAACCCATTGTTCTCAGCTATTACAATAGCTTAAGTCACTAAAATTAGCATACAGGTTGCTTTTTACCTTGCGCAGCTTAAGTATATTTCATTTTTGTTTTTGTTTAAAGAAAAAAATGAGAAAATTTTTTTAAATTTTTGGGTTTTTTTTTTTTTTTTGTTTTTTTTTTTTTTCTTGTTTTTGGGTGGAAGTGGGATATTTCTACAAATCTGTGTCACTGCTGGGGCCATCAAAGCGCCGAGCCGAAGCAGCCAGTCGATTGTCAATCTTACCTCTCTCATCTGCCATCTTAGCTTTTCGAATTTCGGTTTTTCGATTTTCGACTATTGATGGGTGACACAAAACGTGGTTAAACATGGCAAAGCGTTGGGGCAGGGTGAACGGAATGAAACGGTACGGCATGTGGGGGATACGAGTAATGATGAGAAGCACGATCTATTCAGCGAACACAAAAGGTGAATCAAAAGACGCACTCACCTGTTTTCATCGAATCGAATCGAATCGAAACTAGTTTGAATGAATTGGGAAACGAGTTTTCTGTAGAGACGGCTTCAGGGAATATACGCATTACCCTCGTACACCCGAAAGTATGCCCTGTGGAAAGAGCTTTTATTCTCTAGCAAGGGGCACTGCGATATTTTCGCAGTACTTGTCTATCTAATCGGGAGGGGAATTACTTGGAATCAAAAGGGAAATCAATTATAGTCAGACCCGATAACTAGATACCAAATCGGAGGGGCAGTATTTCTCAAGTGCCAAATTAATTTAAAATAGTCGTCCGTAATCTAATCACCCTCAGCAATGAATCACCTGGTCGAGCCTGATCCACCATATAAAAGGTGCAGGTACTATAAGAACACGGTTAGTTCTAATCGAAGATCGTGTAAGAAATGAAAGTGCTGCATTTGATACTCTCCGGGCTGTGTCTGATGGTGGCCAGTGGCCTGGCCTACGAGCAAGTGGTGCCCTACAAGACATACCCCACCTCCTGTGTGGAGGCCAAGCCCAAGAAGAACGGGATCCAGAAGATTCAATTGAAGGGCGGAGAACCCTTCAACGTGTACTGCGACGTGAGCACAGCCGGAGTAGGTTGGTTGGTCATACAGCGCCGTGTGGATGTGAATCTCAACTTCTTTCGCAACTGGACATCCTATCGCGATGGTTTCGGTGATCTTGATGGGGGATACTTCATTGGCCTAAATCGTCTGCACAATTTGACCGCTTCACAGCCGCATGAGCTGTATGTGTACCTGGAGGACTTCAACGGACAGAGTCGCTATGCCAAGTACGATAACTTTGCCGTGGGTCACGAGTCGTATCTGTTCGAACTCAACGTGCTGGGCAACTACAGCGGCACAGCCGGAGATGCGCTAACCTACAGCAAGTACATGAAGTTTAGCACCTACGACAGGGACAACGACAACAGCACCCTCAACTGTGCCGCACAGTTCTCCGGGGCCTGGTGGTATAACAGCTGCATGTACAGGTAGGAGAAGGTACCAGCTCATTACATGAGGGAACTAACTCTAATTCGATCTCCATTTCCTCTCTTCCTCCTGCAGCAACCTGAATGGACAATACCTTGGCGGCGAGTACGGTCAAGATCTGATGGGTCGCGGCGACTGCTGGGCTCAGTGGAAGGGCATTGGCTATGCCTATAAGACGGTCAAGATGATGATCAAGCCAAAGACCAAGTAGACTACAGGGATATATGTGATTTCTATAATTAAAGCTACAAACCCAAGAAAGTCTTAACTAAGACTCTTGATTCTGACGGGATTCCTCTACTGACAGCTTCTCTCTCTCTCTCTCTCTATCCCTGTCTCTCTTCCGACATGGTTCACATTCCGCATGCAGCTTGACAGGCGACAGATCATGGCGGAGCACAGAGCCGACAGTTTGTCGGGGTCTCCAAAATAGAAACGCTTAATTGCGGGTATTACGTTGGTAAATGATACCAATAAAAACAGCTAACGGCCCGGAGAGATGGCGTTTTGGAGGCGAAATTAGAACAGAATGCGACATCTTCACGCACTAAATGTGCTATATATACGCCATATACATTATATACATCGCATATGCACACACACACACGCACACACTCGCACACTCAATGTGATGTTTGGTGTGGCGACAGCTCGAAAATTTCTAAAAAATGCCGTGAACAATTTTCGAAAACGAAACATTTTGAAAGAATTTTCCAAAACTCATGCGGCCTCGCAGACCATGGCGGTGGCGACAAAGACATTTTCATTACGTAGATACCCTTTAAACTTTGAAACGGCCAGGGTAGTTGCACTGCTACGAGCTGTTGCATGAAATCTGTAGCATATGTAGGGTGTAAAGTGTAGTAGGGTATAACATGTAGTTGATACTAGTGACAGGCTTTGCCTCTACTTGTGTAGGGTATTCGTAGTTCATTGTTGTATGGGCAGCATTCGCCTTCGCTTGTCTCTTTTGCTGTGTTTCCCGAGGAAGTGTGGAAACATTCGGCGTAGAATGCGCATCATTTGGTGAAGCCTTCAGCCACGGCACAATTTTCATTTTTGAGTTGGAAAATTAAGAGATGTTCTACGTTTTAATGTCCACCCCGCCCTCCTCTCGGACGGAGTCGCTGCTGTTGCTGTGGGTGTGGGTGTGGGTGTAGGTGTGGGTGGGGGTGGAGGTAGGTGTCGCTAAGAGTGCCTGCCCGTCTGTCAGTCTGTCCGTCTCCTTGTCTGTCTGTCTGTCTTGTAGTGCGTGTTGCTGCTTATAGGTGGGCGTAGGTGTGTGTGTTTCTATGTGTGTGTGTGTGTGGCGCTGTCAACTGCTGTTGAAAGATTTTCGTGTCGCTGTTTCCATGCCGCCTGCCACCGCGCGACACAGACGAAATTCTTGAAAAACATTTTTAAAAACTTTTTCGAAAACGAAAAGAAAGCGAAATTGTTTCTAGCTGCCTTGTTGCCTGTTGCGTTCGCACGTAAAAAGATTTAGCAATAGCAATGAATTTAGTTAATTTATGGCGTTATTAATGACATTTTGAAATATTAACAGAAAATAAAAGCAGAAAATCTGAGGAAACCGAGAAAACCGAGAAAACCAAAAAAAAAAACAGATAGCTAGAAAACTAGAAAAACGATATACGAGCGCCACAATGTTTGAGTTGACGTTGAATAGAGCGACATATCTTTTATTTTACGCTTGCTTTCAGTTGGTCACATGTGTCGTTATAACACCCAAGACCCTCGCACACCCCGAACACCCCATAAGTCATAAGTCAGCTGCTAATGCTCGATTTCCGCTCTGCAGCGAACAAAAGGCAACTTCAGTGGGTCAGTCAGCTATGCCAAGATGTATCTAGATATAAGATTTGTGTCTCCATATCAGGCTCATCAATATGCAGAATATTCAAGCAATTGTGAATGGCACGAGCTGATCGAAGCTGATTAACCGTTCAAGCGATCAACCTGCATGAAATGCAAATAATGCGAACAATGAAATAAAATGAAAAATAAACCCGCCAATCGAAAAGCAACCGATTTACGATTCAATCAATGGCATCTTTCAGGGTTTTCGGATTTCTCTCTCTCTCTCTCTCTCTCTATTCGCGCCTCGATCTTGAGAATCGTTCGAATTTACATTAGCTCGAGCACAAAGTGTAGCATATTATGCAAATACTCGAATCTGTCATTTCCCCTGGCAACCAGATCACTCTACACATATACACACTATATACTTGGGTGTGTGCGTGTGTGTGTGTGCGTGTATGTGTGTGCTCTATGTTTCGACATTTTGCTCACAAAACTGCGCTTAAACGTTCGCCACAAATCACATCAAAAATTCCACAGGTCTCGCTCTTGTCTGAGCTGATAACCCGAGTCCGATTTCGAATCCAAATCCAAGCTCGAATCGGCGCTTAATTAATGCTATTTAGATGAGATTTCGAAAGCTATTGCCTATCAAGAACGAAACTGTTGCGTGTGCACATTCTTGGCAAGCTACTTTGATCCCATTAGCCCAGCCCAGGGTGGAGAGCCCCCAAGGTTACTGATTACTCTCGGACACGGCGTACTTTGTAAATGGCAATGGAAAATCACTGGACTGATGTGGGGAAAACTCATGAATGAAGTTCTCAAGGGGAAAAGAAACTAATTTATACCTAGATATACCAACTTAGTCGGCTATACTAGATGTTTTTTGGTACATAAATAACTTTACGACACCCTAAACGCATGTGACATTTTTATTAGCTGACTAGATGTGAAAAAACACCAAACTACCTACACGATATTTAAAGATTTGCATCGTTTTTGATTCGAAAAACTTTTCAAATTAAATATATAATATAAGCAAAGATCTCTTGCGTGTCGGTAATTTATTGCATAATTATCAACAAACTATGGCAAAGCATAAGTTTTCTTTTCGGGATTTCAGAAACAATGAGCAGGCAGATTAACATATCTTTCACCCCGAGCAAATTAATAAAATAAATCTTAATGTACATCAAACCGAACCGCAGCGAGTCGAGACTAGTCGACCCAAGTCACTCGGATTGTTTTCTAGAAATTGCATAAGGCATTCGATGGGATGGGTCTCTACTGGTTGTCAAGCGCCAAGGGATCCCCCCTCTCTCTCTCTTACTTATGGACATATGATCATATAATTTTGTATAAAAAATGTCATAAAAACCAACAAGAGTCGAGAGCAACAACAACAAGCGAAAGCAACACCGTCAAACGATCGAAATTATATACATAATTTGCATAAAATCACCTGAATAACGTTAAATATTTCCAGCTTATGCCATGAAATGCTCATAAAGTTCAAGATAAAGCGGCAAGACAGCGACAAGTCGCTGTTCAGAGTTTTATGTAAAACGAGACCAAAAGCGTTAAAGAGGAGAAAAGAAGAGCTGGCGAATCTTAGAGCCACAGTGCACGGGCAGAAATTGTGATAGATTTGGTTATTGTTAGAAAAGTTTATCAAAAACTTCAAGTAAGAGATGTGATGTATGTATGTAATCCATTATTGTAGATAAATATATTTATTATTTCTGAAATATTTAAATTTAATTGATAGCAAATCAAATTGATTTCTCGCAGTGTACGCGATAGGTAGATTTAATCAAGAGAAACAGAAAACTATGAGTCTGAATTATGGGCGCCTCGAATAAAATTCAACATTCACATTAGCATAAATCAGGCAAATATCATTCAAACTATTTTACATTTTTAATGAACCCGACAAAATATAAAATATACACAGTAAAAGTTATCATGTACTCCCCTTGCATTGTATAAGATTTTTATGGACATAAATAAGAATTTTATGACAGCAAATAAAATTGATGTCGATGGAAAGCCAACAATAAAGCGATACATCTTAAAAGCCAAGCCCTATAAGAATTTAGTTTTTAATTTCTTTAGTTGTTTATTGTGTGCCAGTAAATATTGCATTGAATCAATATCAATAATAACAATAAAAATATTTGTTACATGCTTCTTAGCTACAGTGTTGCCATGTAAGCTCTTTTCCGAGTCACGATAACTTTTAAAATAGCGAATAGCGGGAATAAGGTACTGCGATTTCTGGGGTCAGTTTACCAAACAGGTGTTTCGCTCTCCCAACTATCGTGTTCCAACACCTATTCCACCTGTTCCACTCCAAATTCGATAGTCCGCGTTAAAAGTGTTTTTTTAAACTGTAAATATTTCATTGCCTACTTCTGGGTCTAATTGAAGGTGTCACCGGCTTCTTGAATTTCATTTGTGCTTTTTAATTACTCTGAATTTTCTTAAAATAACAATTTACTAATTGAAGAAGATTTTATAAAGATTTATAAATCCAGTTTTCTCAAAATATTTTGCAAAAAATACTTGTTTTAATTCTGTCTATTTTTACTCACTGATTGACAACTGTTGCGCATTGCTAAACTCTGTGCTTTAAATCGATATTATTAATCGATTGCATTAAACAGTTGCAGCGGCAGTATTGCTGTTTCCGTGGCGCCAAGACGGCATCTCATACAACTCGACGAAATACAATGAAAACATTAAGTAATATTTTTTGAGTTCTAGCTTAGCTCTTAATTCCCTGATTTCCATACATTTTGCAGGCTAGCCAGTGTGACCAGGTTTTAAAAACTATAATCATATATTTTATTATTACCACTTAGCGTTGCATAGCTAAAGTCTCATTGTGATACACGTCTGTTGCTTTTAAATTAAAATAACGCTCTTTTAAGTAGGCAGCAATTTGATGGCAAAAAGTAAAATAAATTTCCGTCGTCAAATCTTGGCGTCACGGAAAGAGCAATATCCCCACATATCCCCGCCATATTAATGTGATGTCAATGAATAGATCTATTTTATTTTTATTATTAAATTTTTTGTTCACAGTGGAGTGAAAAGAAGCTTTTTTACCAGTTAACTGTTATTCGTGTTATGCATGCATTCCGAAAATAAGTTTAACGTGAAAAAAGTTGACATGCCAACACTGGAAAAAAGTGTGACCGAATGAGAATATCGTAAAATATTCTAGTTAAAAAATATATCATACGCAAAATATCGATAAATAGCGATTGACGCTTTGATATATTTTGTGTAACCCTAGCGTGCTGTCAATGTTATTTTGTATTAGCACACAATAATGGACGACCCATTAAAACCAAAGCCAGTGCCGCTGGCTGCAGAGACCGTTTTATGGTTTGAATTTCTACTAGATCCGCACAAAATAACCCAGCACTTGCAATGCAAGAATCCCGGTACGAGGCCAATCCTCCCTCTGCCCTTGCTGGCTCCCGTTGGCTTACGTTTTCTACTGTTTTCTTGCAGAGCCCAGCGCCGTGGAGCTAATCATGCAGTTCATCAGCATGACGCCGGACACGACGATACCATCCACCGTAGTGACACCCGGCAGCGATTTGCAGAATATTGCGGGGGCCAGTGTCGGTGCCAATGCAACCACGCCCGCAGCTTCGGCGGCGCTCAATGTGCCGCCCATTGTACCACAACGACAAGCGGAAGTTGGGCTGCAATTGACGCGCAAACAGTTGGCTCTCAAGATTCTGGAGCTAAAAGTTGCCACATGGCTGAAATGGGATCTGGATCTGCTGGAGAAGAGTCTACCCGTGGTGATGCAGCTAAGTCTGTTGCGAGATCTGTGCACCATAAGCTATGGACGCCCTGTCAGCATTCCACTCGCCAGCGATTTCGATATGAAGATTTGTATGTAAACTACGCAGTAGCAATGACTTTTCTAAGAACCGTTTGTTTGTGCCTTACAGCATCCACAGGAAACGAACGCGCTGCTCGTTTCGCACTCACTATCTACCATCGCATGCTGCTCCGACTACAGCTCACCAAGGACAGCGTTCTAAAAGCGGCTCGCCCGCTCATGTAAGTTGTTGCCCGTGGCACTGTGTATACCTGCTATAGATTGGTTGTTCCAGGTTTCAAGCTGTCGATCAGCTTCAACAATTTCTGGACACGCCCACCCAGCCTTCTATCGAATATCTAGAGCAACTTTGCACATCCGTCTCAAGTAAACCCTTCCATGTGTTTCACTACGACAGTTTTGTTACGCTGCAGTGCGACAACCTGGGCAGCGGGCAAAACTACGACATAATGCACTTGATTACGCCCCAAGAGCTTCGTGCCCAGCTTCAGTATGAGCTGGCCCACTACTACCTCCACACCAAGCAGTATGTGCTGGCGCGCCAATCTGCCGCCGCCTGCAATAGCAATCTTCAAGCTCTGCCCGCCGGAGCGACACTCTACTTCTGCCTCATTCGACCTATCGAGCTGGAGGGACTCCTACAGGCGTGTGGCATTAGTGCACAACAGTCCACACTGCTGGAACAATTTCACGTATCGCTGCTCAATGGCTATGTCGATATTGTGCCCATACTGCGCCTGGACAATCGTGCACGCGAGATTCCTTTGGTTAGCAGACGGAATGTTGAACTGGATATTGAGGGTACCATATCGACGGGTTTGCTCAAGGAAACGCGTCAGCTGTTGCTGCATGTGGCCGCTCTTAATGTGGTGCGCACGGTATTCGAGTGGGGCAACATCTTCGGGAGCGTGGAGTACTTTGAAAAATACCACGACATGGACCACCTGCCGCCGATTATAGAAGCCATCCAAGATGGTCTGCCGTACTGTAGTGAAACAGAGCTCTCGGCCCTAAAGCACTTTCTCGTTGACTGTGTACTCTATCACCATCAGCAGCAAAAACAGGACCAAAGCCGACAACTGCTGGAAAAGGCACGGGAATTAGGCATTTTCACTAAAGAGGAGCTGGTGGATTTGGACGAGCAGCTTATGCAATCGGCCGTGCCGGATATCAGTAACTCCCTGGCCACCCTCAATGATTGGATATGCCAATCAAAAAGTAGGTTCATTCATTTGAGATAAGAATTTACAACCAAAACTAATTAATCCTTGCTTAACTCTACTCTTATCCAGTGACTCGCGTAGATGTTGCCGCTCTGGAGCGTCAGTTGATTTCCTGTACACATGCAAACAGTGTCAGAATTTTACTGGTCAAGCTGTGTGGAACGGCGCCTGGAAAGCCACTGTGGGCCATCAATCCCAGTTGGGATGTACCGCAGCCGCTGAAGACTCTGATCATGGCGATGCCCGTGAGCTTTCTGCAGGATTTCAGCTACGTTCTGCTGGGCAAGGCACGAGAACTGGCTGCCCGTGGCAACTACATCGATGCCGTTTCCATGTTGAGCGTGCTTAAGTCGGAGACACAGCGCCAGGAGCTTGGCGGAAGTGCCGCATTGATGTGCAAGCTGATAACATGGGAAATCCTGCACATACAGATCACTCAGTGTCTGGAGGAATGGCATCAAAAGCCGCTCGACCTGCAGTCACTGGCCTCGCGATGTAAACAGTGTCTAGGCTCTCTGCAGGCTGGAGATTCAATGATGCCTAGACTGGAAGTACTCGAGAGCTGCGCGATAATGTTGCTCAACCTGACGGAATTTCCCCCACTTCTATATCTGGACAAAAGGGCGCAGCAGTTGGAGTTGCCGTTGGCCTTTGCGGCTACTTTCATCGAAATGGAGAAGATGAAGGGACCCAAAAAGGTGTGTCGCGACGCCTGGGAGCTGATGCTCAGCATGTTTCTCAACGTGCCCAAGCGTGCAGCATCAACGGGCGGCGGTGCCAGCAGTTCACTGCACGCGTTTCTGCAACGTGTGCGACACCAAAGTGTGTTCGGATTGGCCATTTCCATGCTAGGCAAGATGCACAACATACTGAAGGACGATCCCAATCACGATTTGAGCTGCGAGTACATTCAGCTCTGGCCCACCAGCATTAACAAGTAAGACTCCGCATGTTGCATTCCCTCGACAAACCCACTAACTGTGCTCCTCCTTGTTTTACCAGTCCGAATAGCTACAGCTTGCGTAGTGTGTGCGAGACGCTACAGTGGCTGCTCTCGGAGGCACTTAGCCATTATCCGCAGACTATCTCATGGCTGAAGATGAAGGGTGACCTGGAGCTGGCCATTGGCAACAATGAGTCTGCGATGCGATGCTATGTCAACGCGCTGGTTACCGGCACCGACTACTGCGCCCTGCCGCTGCAGCGCAACGTTGCCGATGACTATGTGATCAGAAAGATGATTCGCTGTGCCGCCAATTTGGGCTGCCACATGCAGGCGACAGTGCTGTGCCAGTTCCTCGAGGAGGTCGACTACGGCATTGTCTTCAAGAATCTCAGTGAGAAGTCATCCAACTTCACGGATGCTATGGATGCCTACTATAGCTGCATATGGGATACAACGCTCCTCGAATTTATTGTCAACCTGCACGCCAAGCGAGGCGAGCACAGTCGCAAGCTCGAGGCGGTAAGTAGACATGGAGCTGCCATCGCGAATAAATTGCTGATTATTGCTACCACTGTTTGCTCCATACAGATCTCAATGATGGGTACCCTGGAGCTAAATGCCAACAACAATGAGGAGATCAAGCGTGAGAGCGCCATGGTACGAAAGTCGCGTTTTCTACGCGCCCTGGCCAAGCAGTATTTGCTGTAGTCGAAGGCGAAGACACTCGCTTCCCTGCCTCGTCCACAACTACAACTACCACACCATGCCCATGCCCGCAAAGAAGACCAATTAGAATTAAGAACAAAAAGTTTTACAACTGTATGTAACTAGTTTCTAAGATTAAAATGTATCAATAAGCTTTGTGGTTTATTAAAGAAAATTGTAATTTTTGTAGAGAAAACTAATGCAAGATTATATACGAATTTGATTACTTGGGTCTTCTGCCACGGCCACCGCCGCCGCTACTCAGTTTGGCCTTTTTATTGTTTGCACTCTTCTTTGCCTCCTCGGCCTTCCGTTTGGCTGCAGCGATTGCATTGGGCGATGAGGGCAATGTCTTAAAGAAGCTATCGAGACGTACTTGCGTCTGGGCCTGTTTCGACTTCATTAACTTCTTGGCGCCATTGCGCACTCGCTCCTCGTTGAACTGCCTGTCGCCGCACAGAAATTGTACCAGGCCCTCCTCGTCGGGCTCTACCCACTTAAGATCTATGGTGCTGGCGTCAGTCACCTCGGGCTCAATAAAAAGCTCGCGAGCTCGCTTAAAGTTCCAGTTCTCGGGCACTGTATATTTTGTGGTGTCGAGGTTCTCCAGAATGGTTTCAATGTCCCGATAGCTTTTAATGAGCTCTACAGCGCGCTTTGGCCCCACGCCCTTGATGCTTTCACAGTAATCGCAGCCCATTAGTATGCACAGGTCGATAAACTCACTACTTGTGAGCTCCATACCTTCGAGCACTTTTTCATAGCTGAACTCCTTGACCGGCATTTTGCGCGCCTCGCTGTACGTAAGGTAGCGCAATAACTTGCTAGATCCGAAAGTTAGGGCGTCCATATCCTCTGTAGCTGTGGCGTACACTTTACCCGCCTTGACAAGCGCTGCACATTGGGCCTCAGCTTCACAGGGTGCCTCCACATACGGAACTCCCATCAGTTTGAGCAGCTCCTTTGCCTCCCGAGAATGCTCCTTGGTTACGCGCACCAGGCGACGGTTGAATTTCTCAATCTCCGCTTCATTTCCAGCATCGGTGGCTACTTTCAATGCTTTCTCAGCCTCCTCACGACGCTCTGCACGTTTCGCCAGCTCGCCAGATTTCAGATCTGGTGGGGCACCGTCAAAAACATAGACCGGCTTAATGCCGTTATCGAGAAGTCGTATGGTGCGATAGAACATTCCCATCAAATGTGAAGTGGGATCACCATTAACCGTTGCCAGTTGAGCGCCCTCCGATCTCACCGCAATGAGAAACTGGTACAGACACATGCTAGCATCAATAGCTACTTTGCGACCTGCCCAAAGACAAATATTGGCAATATGCGGATGATGAAATATTTTCGTTTATATTTACCGAAAAAATTTTTAATTTCACTTTCGCGAATGGCTAGAGGCGCCAAATCCGCAATTAGCTTTGACAGCCCTAGAATTCCCATGATAAATTTAAGTTAAATTATTTATTATTGTTTTCGCACTACTTTTCCGGACAACTTTGCGAATGCATTAAACTGGCGCGCTTTTTGTTGTAATGAGTTTTGTCAGTGGTTCGCTGCGATTGGCAACGTTTTCGATTGGTGATTTTTAAACTTATCGATAAGCTCACAATCTGATAATTTAAACTTAATTTATAATTACACTTGACCGCTTGGGTAAGGAAAAGGGCAAAATATATTTATATATATATTATTTATTTTATATATATTTTATTTATATTTATTTATTTTATTGTTTTCTTAACTTTTTATTTTGATTTTATATATAAGAATGAGCCTGAATAAAAATGTTTTAAATATAAAACTATCGATTTTAGAACGCATCTCTACCAATAGGTTTACTCATCACTACCGCCACACACATAAGCATTAAAAAAGCATGTCGGCTGACGAAAAAAAAGATAAAAACATTGAAAATATGGTACGTAAATAACAAAAACTTGGTTCAAAAACAAGAACGAAGTGCGTGTCACAAACCCGCATAGAAAAACCATAGAGTGCCCATATATTTCATGCGTAAATAAAGCGCAACAAATATTGCTTTGGCAAATCGGTGTTCTTCTGCGACTATTCGTTTATGTGTATAAACATGGCGTCGTTGCGTTTTGTATTTTGCGCTGTGCCTAGTTTTCGATGCGTGCGAGTGAGACAACGCGTGCATGCCCATTGCCCCCATAGACACGCATACACAAACGCAAAGCCAAAAAGAAAACTTGCGTGCTCCTAAAACATTCGAAAAATATCACCGAAACGCATATTAACCGCGCAAAGCAAAAAGTTTTTTTTTGATGGTACTAGTAGTGAATAAGTGTAAAAGAGCGCCAAAAATTTGCAAGTGTAATTAAATTGTTTTCTATTTGTTTTGATTTATAATAGGATGCCAACACATCGCCAGAGGCAGAGACGGCGACCAAAGAAAATGCCGCCGATAAGGTAAGCGATTCGAAGGCGCTAGAAAGTGCATCGGAGTCCATTGCAAGTGATGCTAAGGTAGTGGAGAAGGAGGGTGCTGCAGCATCGCCACCCGCTGCTGATGACGTCGCTAATAAAAAAGCTGTCGGAGACGCAGCGGCTGCGTCCGCGCCAACATTGGATGCAGGTAAATAAAAGCAACACAACTACACACACACAGACATAACAAGTGTGCGTGTATGAGTCGGGTGAAGAAAGAGCGAGAAAAACAAAAATCATGAAATGAATTTTGCGCGCGTTTCACAAAGTGCGGCGAATTCAGTTCGCCTCTATTCATTTGTGTTCTTGTCGTCGTTGTTGCTGTGTTGGCTTTGGCGGTGCTGTCTAAGTTTCCGCGAACAGAAAATCGTCATCCGCTCCGTCGTCGCGCGACTTCGCGGTTCAATTCCCCTTTTGGGTGGGTTGGTAGGGTTAGGGTTTTATAAAAATTTCGGGGGCATATATTTATTTATATTTCTAAGAGTTTTTTCCTAATACTACTATGTTACCCTTGGCTATTGTTCATACTGAACCCTGAACAATATGGTTTTGTGTAGTAAAAGCCGAGGCATATTAACACTTCATTTTCATAGTTCCTTGCGCTCCCAAACTTACTAGCATTGGACTTCCCAAGCGTGAAGACATTTGGTTTTAGACTTATAATTTATTTTAGTGGTTCACAGTTCCTATTATAAATATTATAATATTTTACGAATAGAAGTTAAGGACCAAGACAAAAAGAGCGCATCTCCAGAGCAGGCGCCAGCAAAGAAAGTGAATAACAATGGTGCTAAAAAAGCAGCAAAGGATGAGGAGGAGGATGACGACGGCGATAATGCAGAGGATCAGGATGAAGATGACGATGATCAGGTGGACGATGATAAAGACTCGGCCAGTGATGAAGAGAAGAAGCCAACAGCAGGTGACAAGAAGAAGGGTGATACAGATGGGGCAAAGTCCAAGGCGTCAGGTGGAACAGCAGATAAGTCAGCAGTCGCGAAGAAGTCTGATTCAAAAACCAAGAATGGCAAAGTAGAGAAGTCTGAAGATAACGATAAGGACGACGATGATGCTGATGAAGGCGATGGCCTCGATGAAAATAATGAGGTAGCCGAGGATGATGAAAATGTGGTTGCTTTGGCCGAGATTGATCGCATTAATGAGAACATTAACAAAACACGCGTCGATGGTTTGCAGGTTTTGCATGCGGTAAGTCTCTAACTTAGTCTCTTAAGTGTTCATAGGACGAAATCCTTATTGTTACTTTTGTTTAATACAGCTCTGTTTTGGAGCCCAGGGCAAGAACAATGTGGTTAAAAAGAATTTGCGCTCGTTTGCTGGATTTGAATTTGCCAAGGATTCAGCGGAATATAAAAAGAAATACGATTCCATTAAGAAATTGGACAACAAAGCACAGCGCAGCATCTGCGAGATTCTTGTACTGGATCGCAAGGGAAGCAAGGATGAGATTACGTCTCGTGTTCTCAAATTTCTAATGGAGCCAGATGAGTCACTTTGTGTGGAACAGGGCGATGAGGAAGAAGAGTTGGACGAAGATGACATCGATGAAGATGAAGAGGATGCTGCTAGCGAGGAAGATAAGAAACGCAAAAGTAACAAACCTAGTGCCGGCAGAGGCTCCGCTCGCAATTCCACTGGACGTCCCAAGCGTTCCACAGCAGGCAAGAGTAAGAAACACATTTATCCTATCATTTTGACTATTCCTTTTAATTCACGTATTTCATAAACCTTGCAGAAATGTCCGCATACGTAGATTTATCAAGCTCCGAAGAAAGCGAAAACAAAGTGACAGTTCCCAAGCGAAGACGAAATGATGACTCTGAGTCGGGCTCTGATGTAAATCCTGTTCTGCCTAGTCAGCCCACGGGTTAACTCATATGTTGGTTTGTTATCTTCTTGCAGTACAATCCGTCAGCCAATTCAGACTCTGATGCGGGACGCGGTGGTGGTGGCAATGCTGGAGCAGGGGCTGGTCGTAAGCTAACCGCCCGTGGAAGCCGAGGACGGCCATCTCGAAAAAGTCGTCGAAGAAATTCCGACTCCGAAGACGAAGAGGAGTCGGAGATATCCGATGCGGATAGTGATGTAAGTACAATTTCAAAACGCCCTTCTTAATAGAATCTACAATGGGTTTTTTTTATGGTTCATTAGGTGCCCAAGCGCAAACGTGGTGCTGCAGGTAAACGTGGCCGATCTGCTGTGAGCACTCCCGCTGGTAGACGCGGACGCGGACGAGTTGCCTCTGCGCGAAAACGCAAACATTCTGAAAGCGAAGAGGAGGAAGTATCAGAGGATGAGGAAGAGGAAGAATTGTCCGAATTTGGTAGCGAACAAAGTGACGTAAGTGATTCAACAAAAATAGTTTGAATTTGCGTAAACCAAAGCAATTTAATCCTACAGGATGAACGTCCCAAAAAGAGTAAGAAACCCACAACGCCTGCGAAAAATAGCAAAGCTAATAATAAGTCAAAACCAGCTGGAAAGGGTAAGTAGTAGATGTTTTTATAAATGACCATCTATAAACTAAATACACATTCAATTGCAGCCGCTGGTCGACCAAAAAAATCAAAGAAGGAAACGTCCGAAGAAGAAGATGCCGATGACAAAGACGAATCAGATGAAGATGAGCCATTGACCAAAAAAGGAAAAATGGCATTTCCTACGGTTTGTTCATCCCCAGATCTCCTCATGTGAATTCCTTAAATTAAATCGCTTTCATTTTTATTAGGACGAGCAAATACGCAGTTATGTAAAGGAAATTTTGGACAAAGCCAATCTAGAAGAGATCACAATGAAAACAGTGTGTAAACAAGTTTATGCTAAGTACCCGGATTTCAATCTAACAGATAAGAAGGATTTCATCAAAGCCACAGTAAAAGCGGTTAGTACTAACGATTAGCTCTTGTGTATATGCCAAAAGATCTAATACTCGTATTAATCGATCTTTTTTAGTTAATTGCCACATAAAACTTCACAAAACGGAAGGCATTCAAGCCTGGGGATGGGCCAGCAAGCAGCAGAACTTGAACCAAACACTAAAAACAAAACAAGAGATCGCAAGAACGAACATGCCACTTTTTGAGAGCTGCTGCGAAAAAAACAAAGAAAAAACCTCTAGTTTTCCTATAAGCGTTTAATTTTTACTCTTTAAAACGTAACTAAACTTTACCTTAAACGGATTATGTCCTTTTTCTATTGTGTACTAAGTGACGATTATCCATATATACATGTGAATATGTATATATGTAAAAGTAATTTGTAAACACTTATTCATTTTCTGCCTGCACTCTCAAACGGCTCTACAGAGTGTGTGTAGTTTAAGAGAAAAGCGAAATAGATAACACAAACAGATACAGAAAATGTAAAAACATTTAAAGTGTAGTGCTGAATAATTTGACGTATGAAATTATGTATTTTAAATTAAGTAAAAAGGATAAATAAAAGAAAATAACTAAATTCACACACTGGCAGCAGTACAAAAAGCAAAATACAAACGAATCATGGAAACCCTAAGAAACAAAACAGAATTGATATTTTTCGGCAATGTAAAAACTATCAGAACTTTTGGACATTTGAAATCGCGAATTAGCTGAAGCAGCGGAATGATACTTTTTTAAAACGTATTGTTTCAATATTTACATTAAGAGTTTGCAGAAAGTATATATATATAAACGATTGTAAAATATGTATGAATGCAAATCTTGGATATATTTGCGAATGATTTTTCCTTTTTGTGAAGGGACGTGATCGATTCGAGGAAGAATGAAATGTCTAGTTTTTTGAACTGACAAACCGACTGTTATAATATTTACTTTGTCCTATGTGCTTCTTTCTCACTTGGTTTAGTCTCTCCGAGTTTATTTCGCCAACACGCGGCGTTGATAATTGAAATGGAGACGGAACGATGGCAGGTTTCTCTTTTAGCGCGGCAGTTCGCCCAAACAGGGGGTCAAACACATAAACCTACAATGGTAATACACATACTATGAATGAATAAATTAAAACAGTGCAAGAAATAAATTGTTTAAACATTCATACAAAAATAGATGTATGTACATTTTAAATATAACAAACACAAGATTCAAATAAATGTTTTGAACACGCAAACACACATATAGATCAAACAAACATCTTAATGTACGTTTTCTTGTAGTGAAAAGATGAACTTAAAACCAAATGAAAAAGTTATTACAAACTAAAGCTCGATGTGCGTTACCTTGCATTGCATACACATATATATATATATATATATATAGATAACAAGAGTTTTCGAGGACCGTACAAGAAAAGTCACATAGAATTTATTGAATGCTCTCTCTATAGAACAGAACTTAAATTAACTGTAATCCGAATGTATCCCAATCGGATGCCTAGATATAAAGCGATATTTTGTTTTATCTTTAAATGTTTCACTAATAAGAAAAACGGCTGGAGTATGTAAATTATCAATATATATCACACGATAAAAAATCAAAAGAATTTTCATCTTTTATTGGGTAATATCCTAATACCAGGGTTGTGGATTCACGTAAGTATAAAAGTATCAATATATACATTTTGAATATGTTTAGATGTATTTATGTTTAGTTGACAAAAAGAAAACAAATATGAAACCTTGAAAAATAAACCGCTTCATTTTAGGTTTTAGTTTTTTAAGAAATTTATTGAGAAATTGAAAATTTTAATATTTGGTAATATTCAAAAATAATTTGTTTATATACTTATGTATTTTATGCGAACATGAAGGATTAAAACTAGGCCAGTAAATCTGGTAATTGAATCATGTTGATGTGGCTGTAACATACAGATATTAAATAGATCAATTTGCAATTTGAAAGGACAAAAAGACATTTTAAAAGTATGGGTAGATAAAATATAAAAGAAAAGATATATTGAAAAATTTGTGAAAATTATGTAATATGGAATATTTGAGGATTATCTTATTTATCAATTGGCCCTGGAAATAGATCAAAGCACATAATTTAAATCAAATTTAAAGAAATACATATCAATTTCAAATATATCATTTGATTGCGAAATAAACGGCTTGATATTGACCCAAAATGAAACTTAAATGGATTTCAATTGGTTATTTAAGTATTTACAGCAAACTATATATATATATATATAGTATATATACCATATACTTACCACAGTACGTAAATCTTTTGGTCACGAGTGTAATCCGCTGAAATTTAAAGAAATAAACAACTTCCCCGATCAACGAAAATATGTGTACCTAAGCTAACCCAAAGCGATCTTTGACGGAATTTGAGGTTGCAAACTGAAATTTACTGTCATTAAATGTGGTTGACGACTTATCAAATTAAAAAGCTACCTTTTGGAGAGCTGTACCATTTCTAATAGAACATTAGATCATTTATATAATTTTTAAAATATGTATATATACATTATTATTATAATATAAATATAAAAGGTAATATAAACCGCATAGATCGCAAACAAATGATACCTTGAAACTACATATGGCATTGACATATAAAGGTTTTAATTATGGAAATTTGAGATTTGATTTGACTAGTATAGAATAATGGGTAGAAAAATATAGATAAGAGTTTTTTTTATTGGATTGGACACTCAAACGTAACCCTACTTGGGGGCAGAGTACAGCGTGGAAAATCGTTGAGGTTCGCTATTGGAATATATAAAGAAATAAACATTTCACGTATGTCTGTATGTAATATATGTACAAAAATATGGTAACATATGTATGAGTAGAGGATTATCGGCAATATTTCAAGTACATAGTACATGTGCATATAATATAAGGCATTTATAAGATATATGGAATATAGAAAATTATTCAATATGTTTCAAGGTATATATAAGTATTGAGAGGGAGAGTCCTGCTACATACCCAACATAACGACTGCGAACGACCGAAATAAAGCAAAAGCCTAGCCCAAAAGCCCAGCCTAGATCCATTCGATCCCATTAGATCAACTTAGCGCCTCTGAAAATACGCTCAGAAACGATTTTCATAAATGGCAAATGGAACTTGATGGGTAAATAAAATATAATAAATAGAAACGCATATATATCGCACACAGCACACATACATAAAAATGTGTATGTGTGTGTATGTGGCATTTTAGTAATGGATTTGTAAATATAAATATATTATATAGTTATATTATGTGTTTATTCAATCGTATCATCTTGTTGGCTGCTGCTGCGAAAGAGATTAGTAAATCTTGCGGCGCGCCCAATTTCTTTTACAAATATCATATATTATATTCATTGGAGAGGGTGAATATTATTTTCAGCTGTTGCAACATTAATTTGTTTTGTTAAGAGACATAAAACTTAGGCTATTTATAGCATATAAATGTTTGTATATATATATATAGAATATATGTAGATATTCAAATTGTTTCATAATTGCAGACCTACGTTATATGGTTTTCATTGCAAGATTTTTAAGACACAATAACAACAGAAGATCTTACCAAGGTTCACGCTCTTAATATACTACCAAAATGGGTTAGAATTATAAATTGATTTCTCTTTAGTTGCTTTTTTTTTTTTTTTTTTTGCTGTATTACTTTATGTATAACTTCGATTGGGTTTTTGAGGATATCGGGATTGGTTTAACTGTTATGAACTGGTTTGAAGTTGTCTGGATTGATTGAACGGCCTCTGAAAGTACATACATTTATATAAAGAGTTTGCATGTGTACGATAAGAAGAATATACGAATAAAGATGTTACAAGATATACTCTAAAAAGGTCTATCACACCATAAGATATTATTTTAGATCTTACCAAAAATATAGGTTCAAGTTTATGAAAAATGTAAAACAAAAATAAAAGAAAAGAAAGGACAAACGAACAAAAAAAAAGAAAACAATTGCGCCAACAGATTGCCGAGTTTTCAGACGTGACAAGCAATAGAGAGCATGCGATCTAAGTTGGGGACGCGCTTGTAGTACAGTGATATGGCTGATTCCTATGCAGTTCACCAATTGAACTGAAATTAAAAGTTATTTCTCTAAAATTAAAAGTTATTTCTCAGCTCACAATCAACCACTCGGGCGTGTCCTCAACTGAAATTTAAAAACAAAAGTGTTAAGAAATTGCCATGAGCTCGAAATATCCAATCTCAGTTAACATTATGACCTCATTATCGTTTTTAGATCGACAAACCAGTTTCATCTAAGAGGAAACGAAAAAAATCACATTGACCTAGGCATATATTGTTCAGTAATCAAGATATATATGTATGTATATATGGGGTAATCATGTATTAAAATTTTTCAGATTGACATTCTTACCAGATCAGTTGAAATGTTGATCGTAGTACTTTAATATTATTTAAGTATATATTTATATATATATATATATGCATGTGTATGGTATTATATCTATGAATGTATTAAAACTAGCCTAAGTTAAAATATATGAGAGAAACGTCTTGCGGTATCAAAAGGTTACTTCGTGGAAAACATTACAAGGCATACGCATTGGCATATGCATGTCTATTATATGTATGTCTATATGTTTATCAACAGTGTATATTGATCGTAATCTGTATATTTCTGTCTTTCGATAGCCACACTCCAGCGTGGCGATAACTATGCATGTACTTGGCTAATTGGCAGCTGTCGGACTTGCGTTCAAAAGGCCTAAATTGACGACGAAAGAAATGGTATGCATGTGAAATTATACATATGCCCATAATCGTGAATATTATACAAATACAATAGGTCATATATATGTATATATAAGTAGGTAGATAGATGTTTGTATATTGATTTTCTGTGTATTGTCCCAGAATTGGAGTGCATGAACCTGGTCAACAACGGAGCAACAGCATTTCATATTCATATTAATTTTGAGTTTGTAGTTTGTATAAATAGTTGAATCGATATTTCAGGCAAAAGTTGCTTAAGAACTAAAAAAATTATATGTTAGTAAAAGAACCAATATAATTGGCATATATAGTTAATATAAAATAAATTTACAATAATGCAAGCACGTCGTTTGAAGCTACAAGTGGTGTGAATATTGATTGGTAGATTGCATGATTGACTGTCTGCTTTCTTATCCCTTTCTTGCGATCATTCAGCTTATTTGTTTCTATTTGCTTAGTTGTTTGATTGATCGACTGATGGATGGCTGTCTTGATTGTTAGCGCCCTCGGTTGTTGTTATTCTTCTTCTTTATGCCCGTCTTTTTGCGATTGAATTAAATTTGCTAATTTATTTGGGGATAAAAGACATAGGATAGTGGAACAATTCAAATGATTCACTGCAAAGAGTTTTACGCATGGTAAATAAGATTTCGTTAGGTTATCATTATAAATAGTACACAGCAGGTTAGAATATATTCAGTATATAGTGTCTTCATATATATATTTATATATAGGTATATATATAGATATATATAAATATAGTAGATAATAGCAATATAAAAGAGTAAAGTATATAGATGTTCAAAAAATAAAAAATGCAAGTTGAAGAAAGCAAAGCAAAAGTCAAAAATATTCGAAGGAAATTCAAAGCGATACAAATTCAAATGGCCAGGCAAGCTTGTTTATTGAAATGGAGAGGGATGTGCATTGAAGCGTCTACTCACCATTGCAAGGCACTCGCATCAAGATCGGCTCCTCTCAATGCTTATCGCTCTTGTGTGACTTCTGTTGCTGCTGCTGTTGCTGGCCAGGTCCGCCACCAGGCCCACTGGGATAGCCGCCATATCCTCCGCCCGGATAGCCACCGGGATATCCAGCTGGTGGTCCTCCAGCCTGACCACCGGCTCCGCCACCTGCCCCGCCACCTTGTGGCTGTGGCGCTCCTTGCGGATGACCCGCAGCAGCCGCTGCAGCATAATACTGTGAATATTGTGCATATTGGCTAGGAGTCATACCTTGGGCGTAGCCACCTGCAGCTGCAGCGGCAGCTGCTGCAGCCGCCGCAGCCGCTGCATTGGGCTGCTGCTGATTCGGATTGGGACCACCTTGGTTTGGATTCGGCGAATTGTTGCTCACACCAGCGCCGGTTCCATTAGGCTGTCATAGCGAAGGCAACAAGTAAACGAAAACAAAATCGAAAATATAATTAGATTAGTATAATTTAAATTTTGAATTTTAGTTGCAGCACAGTGAGTTCGAAAACCAGAGATCAGTAGATCTCAATCGCGCCAAAAAGTATGCCGTACATAATTTTTGTTAATATGCATTAAGTGTGGAGCTCGCAATATAAGTTCGTATAACATAGCTAACATTCTGTTCCACTATCTTTGGGTGCTTGCCTTATTTTTGAGTGTCTTTTCTATAGCTTCTGCTTCCTCGATTTTGCCCACACTGCGATAATATTCGGCCCACTGTGCACTGTAGTCGGCACCACCGCCGCCACTCTGCTGCTGCTGCTGCTGTTGTTGTTGTTGTTGCTGCTGGGGTTGCGATTGCTGCTGCTGTGCCTGCTGACTGGGACCAGCCCCACTGTTCGCCAGTTTAGCCTTCATCTGTTGCTCAATCATCTCAGCTTCGCGATGGCAGCCAATTTGCCTGTAAATGTGAAAAATGAATCGTTGAGCGTGAAGTCTAAGGAGGGAACAGCGCAACCTACTTGTAGTATTCTATCCATTGGGCTGAATAATCCTGACCTCCAGCACCTGCAGGTGCTCCTGCTTGTCCCTGGCCCGACATAGCCATTTGCTGCTGCTGTTGGACAGCCGCTGGATCCCAACCACCTTGTTGTCCATAGGCGCCCCAGGGTTGTTGCTGCTGTTGGTATGCGGCTGCTGCAGCCGCCGCATTGGGATCACCACCTTGCATTTGGTTGCCACCATAGCCGCCTTGCTGTTGATTATGGTGCTGATTGTTTCCACCACCAACACCTCCCCCACCACCACCGCCGCCCCCACCACTGATGGGTTTGCGTGAAATCACGGTCAGTTCCATGTTTATCTTCTCAGATATCATTTGACGCGCTGCCTCCACCTGATCAGTGGTGCCTTTTGATTTGAAAAGCTTCTCGTTGGGCGGATTGCTTGCGTTACGATCCATTTCTGTGTGTGCGCCCGACTGTTGATTAATCAGCTTGATCGTCTCGCCGCCACGTCCAATAACAATCTGTCCGATTGGAATAGACACAAATATAACAATGGTAATTGAAGGAAATTGAATCCAATGCAAAACTTACGCCGCATTTGGAGGCGGGCACCAAAAATGTGATCTCCTCCCGACCGCCCTGTGCATGGTTAACGCCGTAGCCATAGCCATAGTTTGAGTTGTTGGAATCTCCGCCGCCTTGGCTGCCGCCGCCACCTCCGCCATTGCCGTTGCGATTCATTCCGTTGCGTTGCTGTAAATTGATTGATAATTGCCATATACTGGAAATCATGAAGATGTGTCGTGCTTTTTCAGCTTTTCAGTATTGATTTAACTTGGGATTTTCGACTATTCGACTTTGTGTTTCGTTAGCCAATGTAACTCCACAATTAAATACAAATATGCCGTAATGTCAGGCACAACAAAGCCAGCTAGATAGTTAGATAGACTATACAGCCAAAGCTACCTGCCATGCTAAAGATGCAAGCTTTCTGATATCAACTATTCCTTACCATAACATTTTCGATAAGGCCATCAATTGTGCGCTTGGCATCCTCCACTTGTTGCCGTGTGCCTTGGATGACGCAACGGCGATCCCCCATCTCATCATTTTTGCCTTGGATGAACTGCAGCTTACATCCGCATTCGGATTGAATTTTGCGTATCATGTCACCGCCTTTTCCAATGACCACGCCAACGGCAATCTTAGGTACAAATACCTCTACACTTTCTCCGCCATTTCCATTGTTGAAGTTATTAAAGCCCTGATCGGGTCCTCCACCACCAGATCCACCTCCGCCTCCACTACGCCCGCCCTGCTGTTGTTGGGCCAGAGCATCTTTTTGAGCAATAAGATCCAAGACCATTTGCTTGGCGTGTTCGACTTTCTGGGGTATACCGGAAATGCGAAGCGGCTTAATAAGCTCCTGATTGGGACCGTCCTGTATGATAATCATTCGCGCCCCAGTCTTTTCCTGCAGCTGTTTAATGGTATCGCCACCCTTGCCAATGACCAGACCAACCTTGGCGCCGGGGATCATGATTTCCTGGTATGGCGGATAGCCACCCGGACCCGGTGGTGGCATATTTATGGTTAACAGAACCTCGCAGGTGCCATTACCTCCATTTCGATTTACCATTTGCTGGAGCATTTCTCGACCTTTAGTGCAGTTCTCACGTGAGCCACGTAAAGTTATAACTCGCTCTTGATCCTGCATGAGTTCCAACTTAGCGCCAGACTCAGCTTCAACGTGGCTTAACGTGTCACTGCCGCTGCGTCCTAGAAACGCACTCACAATGCTTTCGGGTATGCGGACCTGTTCCTCGCATGTAGATGCAGGCCATGCGGCCAGGCGAGCTGCAACCGCTGCTGCTTGCGCAATGGCTTGGGTCATATTTGCACCTCCGCCACCGCCGCCACCACCACCACCATTACTGCCGCTGCTCATGTTCGAGTTGTTCTGACCGTAGTCGGGACTGCCAAATGAACGTTTGCAGTCGGGCCCGCTGTCGCCGTCGTCGTTGTGTCGCTTAAAATTGTTAGTTCCTCCGCCACCAACCGAGGGGCCAACGCTGTCACATCCACCGCCTCCTTGTGATTGCTGCTGCTGGTTTGGCTGAATCTTCGCTGCAATCTGCGCGAATAACAATAGTTATTTATGTAGCTTGTGGCGGCTTTTTTCCGTCTCGGCTGTTCAGACAGCTACGATGCGTTACTTTGCTCTTCTTCTTACCTGCTTGGCACGCTGTATGGCAGCTGCCAAAGCCTGGGACTGACTTAAACTCGCCTGCTGCGTTTGAAAGTCACTCATATCTGGTCTGCAAGGTTCTGCGCACACTTTAGATTCTTCACCTATTGTTTTTGCTTTATTTTCCGTATTATTCTAACGAATTTGGAACGAAAATGAAACGCCCCGCACTTTCTGGCAAACGCCGACGCAAATTGGCGACGTGCAACTGGAAAATTCAATAACCAAACTAAGTACGCCGGAAAAGGCGCGATGTTACTTGTATTTTACAAGCTGCGTGTCCTACGCTGGATTTCAGTTGTATAAAACTTGCGCAAAGCGATTGAAATAGTTTTTATCACACAATTTTCGTATTTACTGCAACTCCAATATTATTTCGGTGAAAATTATGCGCCCCAGAATGCGAACATAGAGAAGCCTCGTTTCCAACACTCTTTTCATTGCATTAATTTTCAGCACCAATTGCCAATGTGGTTGTATTTACTAATCGAATAGGTCTTATCGATACCGAATATGTGTATGTACATATAATACTTGCAGTGTTCATAAGATATCGACGTTTATAAATACCACACAATTTCTTATTTGCATCAATTTTACGTAAAGAAATATAAAACAAATGAATCATAAATTTTTTATTTTTAGCTTAAACCGTGTAAGATTACAAAGGTATTTGTATTTCAAATATGGAAAAAACAAATAAATAAATGAAACGGGCTCCGATCAACTGGAACTAGTTCCAAATGATGCCAAACTAATGTGGTCCGTAAATTTGTTCCCATTGTGTTGCTTCGTGTTTTTATCATTCTGCAACATAAACAGCTGAGCGTGAATTGGGTAAGGAAAAATAATTTAAACAAACAACGAATAAATGCGAATTACATATTAAACTTGTATGGAACACATTGGATAAACTCAGAAACATAATGGCTATTGACTGGTTTGGTTATGCATACGCCGCCACAGTTGCCGCTGGCGGAATTATGGGTTACGCGAAAGCAGGTACGTTGTTAACATCAACTCATGCCAACTTGCACTTTAAACAGGCGATTCGCCATGATGTTTTATGCTGCAAACAGGTTCTATACCATCGCTTGGTGCAGGATTAGCCTTTGGTGCTCTGCTGGGTTATGGAGCTCACATGAACTCACAGGATCCTCCACGTCCGTTGCTTCAGCTAGGCACATCTCTGTTTCTGGCCGGTCTGATGGGAGCACGTTGGAATCGCTCCGGAAAACTTATGCCCGCTGGAGTGGTTTGCGTACTCTCAGTGGCAGCGTTGGTAAAGAACTTGGTCAGCTACAATCGCTACTTGCCGGTGCCCGTGAAGGGTCAATAGGAAAGAATAAGGATAAACAAAAGTCTGGATTGCTGATCAGCTTGCCGGGGTGACTTAAGCGAACCTTCTATAATGATGTCCCCTTATTTAATAAAAAAAATTGTGAAATGTAAAATATGAATGGTGCAAGGACTTAAAACATTATAAATAAATCAAGAGATTTTATTCCAACGATAAGATAGCGACAAGTCATTTTAATCGTTTGTTTGCTTTGAATTCAATGTATTATCTATCAGGTCTGTTTTGTTTACCATTTGCTAAAACTCAGTCCCTTGTTTGTTTCTAGATTTGATAAGTAGATTTGGAAACACACTCAATAAAACACAGCTTTTACTGTATGTATTTATTTCTTTTATATGTATAATCTTAAATTATAATTGTTTTTGTGGTGTATGTGATAAATGTACAGTTTCACTTTATTTGATTTCCAGTTGTCTACAAGCTAAAACTTAAACAATATCATTAGGCTATATTTACTTCTTACGGACATAAGGTAATGCAATTTTCAAGTTCTCAATTCGTATTAACAATGCACAACTTTTCTACATTGAATTCTGAAGAATTATAAGTTTTCTAGTAGGCAAAGTGCGGCTAAGTACAATAAAGAAGAATTTTTACACCTTCTCAAGCAAATATAAAAATTTCTAAAAGATAAATACATTTTTGTTTTGTTTTGTGCGTTTTAGTTAAGTATACAAATTATGTTTTATCACAATGGAAAATTGGAAATCTTTAGGAATAATTTATCAAAACTTGCGCTAATGCCGAAATGAGTGTGTATGAAGATTTTTGTTTTTGTGTTTTGTTTTGTTTTTACAGAATCGGATATTATGTACAAAATGTTTTTGATCTCTTTAAATTAATCTATACACTACATAATATATGTATGTATGTGCACAAATATCGCTTGTCAATTTCATTTTTTTCAACTTTGTCGGGTGCGTTTTTTGTAACAGAAATCATAATTAAATTAGTTGGATCTAAGACTAAAAACAAATCAATAGTTTTTTTTTTAATATAATAATAAACATAAACGTAAAAATTCTATCTAAAACACAATTTGTTTAACTGCGAATATGTGTGTGGGTATGTGTGCGTGTGTGCGTGTGTTATTCATTCCAATTTCAATGGCAATAACCCAACCGGCGTGTGCCAATTCCAAACGTTTTTGCGGCCTGCACTGCACTAGAACGGAAACAGCTTCCAGTTAACCACTGAGAAACAGAAATAGAAAACAAAAGAATTATTAGATATATAAAAAAATTGTGAAAGGGCTCCAAAGATAATACTGTTAGGCGTGCATAGATGAGAAATGTTTTGCAATTTTGGGTAGATTTTGTATATGATCTGAAAAACTGTTGTTGCAACTGCCGCCAGACGCCATTTGGGTACTGTGTGTGAATGTGGGCTTTTATTTTGTGCGTGTTTTTGTGCCATTCTCAAAACGTGTTCCACCTTCCATGCGTTTCCAATAGCCAAAAATTGTTTGCGTTTAGATTTTCGATAGTTGCCCGATATTGTTGATTGTTTAGTATGCAAGAATGCGTATATTTTATTTGGTTAAGTTCGATTAACGATTTACGTCATGCCATGTTCAACTTAAAACTTTACTCAAGGGATTTGAATCTTAACGCTACAGTTCAATACGTGTTTTAAGTATATATATGTGTGTGTGGTTGTGTATATGTGTGTGACGAGATATGTGTGTGTGTGTGTGTTTCTTCACCAATTCGTTTCTGCATTGGTTTATTTGATGTGTGTGTGTGTGTGTATGTGTCTGTGGGGAATGGAATATCGAACTTCAGGACGAGCGATCGTTAGAAGAGTTGCCAATTTGATAATGGTTCGGATCAGCGATGGGTTGTCGAATGCATGAGAAAGAGAGAGACTGACGCAAGATGTAAGCCATATGAGTGGTACTTGGGGTTTGCTTTACGTGAATGTCAATAAATCAAGGGTATAGTATGTTGGAGTTCTTTCGAACTAAATAAACTCTTATAAAAGAAATATAAAAGATATCATTTTGTAATATGTTCATGCTACCAACTACGTTGTAAGCACTACGCTCGGGTCACTACTACAGTGAAGCCCGACTACATTTGTATTCTGGGATGTAAAGTTATAATGTTTTCAGATGCTTATGTAGAGATAAATATGGTCATGCGGCAAATGCTTAAAGTAAGTTCAATTTTCTAAGAGCTAAATGGCCAATTACGAATGCGAATTGGTGTTTTTGTTTCTTGGTACCTGTGAAGTAAAGTATATAATAGTATAGCAGGCAGGCAAATACCACTAGGTTTTTAAATAAGGCCCCATTTGCTCGTCTAGTAAGTTTAAGGCGAAGCTTTAGACTACGAAAAACTGATTGGTGGCTTGTAATCTTACCGCACGAAGTAACAAGAGAAACGAGAACGAATCGATGGGGGAGATTTCGGTTTTTATCGATTTTCGATAAACATAGATTATTTAGCTGGTTTTGTTTTGTCTGTTTTTGCGTGGTGTGCGTGAGTCTGTCTGTCGGTGTTTGTGTTGGTTGCGGGAGAGAGAGTTACATTCACTTGTGACTGGTTCGCTGGCAGTGTTGGAAAGTTATCGAAACTCTTCAAATGACTGTATTCGTGTTTGTTTGTTTGTTTGAAGTGGTAGTAAAGGTGTGGCCATCTCTAATTATCCTGCATTGGCGCCTGCTACTGTCTCTGTTAATGTTTTCTGTTACTGTTTCTGTTTCTGTCTCTGTTTCTCTTTCGCGCCTCTTTACATGACTCGTGTGCGGCGTATCAGTTTTTGTGTTTTGATTTTGGGTTTCTTGGGCGTTGCACTGCCATTTCTTGACTGTTGTTGTAGCTGTTGTGGTTGTAGCTGTTGTATGGCTGTTGTTGTTGTTGTTGTGCTTGGTTCATTGTCCAACACCGTTGGCAAATTGTTGGTGTTGTCGCCAATGTAATTAGTCGGATATGCAGGCGATGTCAGCTGTGGTTGCTGCTGTCGTTTAGGTTGCAGCAGCTGCACTTGTTGCTGTTGTTGTTGTTGTTGTTGTGGTTTTTGACTATGGCTATGACTATTGTTACTAATTATATTGCTACTATTTTTGTATGCTATAATACTACTGCGATTTAGCGTACGTTTCAGAAATGCGCTGCCGTCAAAGTTGTCTTGCTGTTGTTGCTGTTGCTGGTGTTGTTTTTTTGTTGCTGTTGTTGTGTGGCGGCCAATTTAGTTGTTGATGAGCTCACGGAGGTGGACACCGACGTAGTGGTGGCTGTGACAGCACCATCCAGTGTTGGTAAATGCAGTGATTGCAATTTCTTAAAGTACGCATCGAATATCGATGTTGTTTTCGACTTTGTTGCTGTTGTTGATGATGTTGTTGTTGTTTGCGTTGGCTTGGCTGCGCTTGTTCTTGTTGCTGTTGTTGCTGAGGCTGTGCTTGGTGTTGCCAATTGTTGTTGTTGTTGCAGTGTTGTCAAGTGTCGTGGTTGTTGTTGCTGTTCTTGTTGTTGTATGAGAAACTTACGTTTTTGCCGTTCAATTGCTTCATTGATCTCAATGCCGGTATTGGCCTCATTTTCCTCATCAACTAGTTGTTGGTGCTGTTGCTGCTGTCGTTTGTTGCTGTTGCCCTCCTCGCTATTGTTGTTGTTACTGTTACCGTTGCTGTTGTGTTCTTTGACGCCGTTGCCGCTGTTGTTGCTGTTGGTGGTGGCACTATAATTTGTAATTTGTTTTTGTACCAAGGGAATTGAAAATTGTTCAGTGGACGCTACTTTGGACTGTTCTTGTTCTTGTTGTTGTTGTTGGTGTTGATGTTGGTACTCTTGATGTTGCTGTTGTTTGTGTTGTTGCTGTTGTTGTGCTTGTAGCAAGTGAAAATAGTATTCGAGTTGCTTGCGCAGCTCGTGTGTGTAAAACTGAAAGATATTTGATGACTGTGTTGTTGTTGTTGTAGTGGATGGAGATGGTGTTGTTGTTGTAGTGTAGTGTAAGCTGCCACCGTTGCCGCTGCTGCTGCTCACGCTGCTGCTGGTGTGCGTTTTGACCACAATTTTGCTGTTCGGCTGCCACTGTGCCGCCGTGTTGCGCAAGGCCAAGTTATCGCTCTGGCTGTCGCTGTTATCGTTGTTATCGCTGTGGCTGGCAGTGTTGAACAAGTGTCGCAAATACTCAAACGATTTGCTGCGCTGTGCATCTGTTATCGTTCTGCTGCTGCTGTCGGTTGTTCTTGTTGTTGTTGTATCGACGCCAGCAGCATTGGCGGCAGAGGCAGCGGCAGAGCTTTGCTGTATGTTATTGTCCTGCTGATTGGCCTCCTCTTGCTCCTCGCTACTAGTGACGCCCTCGACCTGATCGACCTGATCGTCTTGCTCGTCTTCATCTTCAGTCGATTCGTTCCCCTCGCTGCTGCTCTCAACGTCTTCCGCCGACGTCTCGGAGCTCGTCTCAGTCTTACTCGATTTCTGGCCGATTTTACTGTTTGATTGTGGTTGCGTTTTTTGGTTTGTGTGTTTATTGAATTGATTGTTGTTGTTTTGTTGTTGTGTGTGGTTGTGGTTGATGTTGTTGTTGTTGTTGTTGTTGTGGTTGTGGTTGACATTTGTAAAGGTTCAAAAGGTTTGCATATTAAAAAAAGGTTTTTCTGTTGTTGTGTGTGTGGTTTTTGTTGCTTTCTGCTTAGGTTAGCCAGAACTCTAGACTTACTCAACCAACTACTACGGATACGTGAGCATATGTGAGCATTTTAACGGTACTTACTTGTAGACCAAACGATAGTTGTTGCCATAGTCCGGTATGATGTTTGAGGGTAGCGGAGTGCAACGACCATCCAGACAGTGCTGTAGGGAAAGGAGGTTAAGCGAGATGAAGGGATTAATATCGATTGAGATTAGAAAGATTATTCTGCTCATTCTCCCTCAACTTACATAGCCATTGCCGCAGGCTGAGCCCTCTGCAGCCGGCCTGTAGGCAACGCAGTAGCCTGTCTGGGCGTCGAAGCAGAAAAGCTGCGCACAAACACGTTCATCCTTGAAGCAGGCGTAAGTGCCACGATCCCGACGACATTGCGCGTCCAGGGAGAGCAGTGTGCCAGGCAGGGAACGCCCCAAGGCGCTATCCTCGTGCGGTGCATTGTGCAGGCAGGTGGCAGTGTCTCCGCTGGGAAGAAGCAAATGTGAACATTAAATTTCACTCAGATCGGACTAGATAGACGCATCACTCACTTGAGGAAATGATGGAAACTCTGCACGGTGCAGGCGGACCAGCGGAAACCGCGCTCTGTGTGACGCAAGTCTGACATGATATAGCCATCCTCCCAACGACAACGCTGGGCGCCTGGTCCACCCAGGTAGCTGGGCGGTGGTGAGCCGTCGTGCACGGCACCCAAGCTGCAAGGTGACACAGGGAAGGGAAGGAGAGAGCGTGGCGTTGATTGAGTTGCGAGAAAAAATGCGAAAATAAAATTGTTAATTGATTAATTGTACGCGATGTCGAACGGAAATGCAAACAAGTTTGTTGCCATATTCGACGGAAACTACGGCAGGTTTTTGCACCCGACTGGGAAAACTATCGATATACATAGCTATAGTAGAGGGGGTGGCGGGTACATTGGGTTACTTACAGATGTCCCACTTCATGAGCTGCGACAATGATGCCACTGAAGCCACCAGTGTCCTCGATGATGGCCACGCTGTTCACCTTCTCCAGCCGCTTGTTCACCACGCATGCGCCACCGACATAGGCAAAGCCTGTGGGCCACGAAGAAGCAGAAAATGTTAACCAATCAGTTTTTGTCTATTTTTTCTTTGGCCAACGGGAAGTTGACAATTTTCGCAGTCGAGTCGCAGTTATTAAATGGCAAAAAAATTCAACCAAAAACAAAAAATAAGAGATAATAGAAATAAACGACGGTTTGCGCCTCCGACTTTTGCAATTTGTCGTGGTTACTTTCGAATTTCGATTACCAAAACGCGCCGTTTATCTCTTTTACATAATAACTGTGTCTGTGCGCCACCACCAGCACCATCAGAGACTAGACTCTGTCAATATGCTACGGTTGGTGAGTTGTCTGGTCCAATTCTCCCCGAGACTCGTTTGTCGGGTGAGGAAAATGACTTAGCTATGGGTTAAAATAAGGTGATGTATCCGTTATTTATGAATTGTTATCAAGGTAAAATTTAGTGACAAAAATAATCCATTTACCGTTAGTTCTTAGTACCACAACCAAGTTAAATAAATCAGCTTAAAAGAAGGGTTAATTTAAATTGAGTATTATGGGGTATTCCATCACGTTTGTTTAGTAATATTTATATAGTATAGAAAAATCTAGCTGACGTCGATTCGATATCTTACAAATTGCTGATTTTTTTTCAATTTCATTATTTTTTTTTAACTGTGATGCAAATACCCTAGAAAAGAGACAAACACAGAACGGGCAATGTATACAAACAGATTGAAAATGTATATCACAAAAGAGAAACGCATGCTGCAGTAGACAGTAGAGAGTGCTGTAGAGTGATCGATAAATGTTATCGATAGTCTTATCGATAGTATACTTCAATAGCTAATCTTCAGGCATGGACAAAAAATACTTCGTTCAGTATATTTTGTCCATGACTTCAGGCAAACAATCTTGTTGAGCTTAGCTTGAACTTGAATTGAAAGCTATTTTTTTACGATTTACTATCGAATACTATCGATAGTCCTGCAGCCGCACTAGACATGCACGTAACACAGCGAACAGAGATGAAGGGTTGTAGACATAGAGAAGAAAAAAAATGCGACACATATAAAGGCGAATTCACATAGCTCATATCATAGCAAGAGGTAACTGTACAATTAAGCTTAGACTGGCAATTTTTTAGGTTATGTCCGAACACTCGAGCGACGCATGCGCACTTCTTGTTGTTGTTGTAATTGTTGCAGTTGTAGTTGGAGTTGTTGTTGCAGCTCTTGTTGCTGTACAAAAACACGTGCGAGACCAAAAAAAAAAAAAAAAAAAAACATACATTTGGCTCACTCAAAGAGTGAATGCGGTAGAGCATAAAAGACAGGCAGAGTAGGAGCAAGGAGAAGGCAGAAAAGACAGAGAAGAAAAGGTAAAACAGGAGACACACAAAAAGAGACGTGCATGAAATTCAATTAGATTGACTCGAGCTCAGATGATGGAGCGACGCTCTGGGTTCGGTTCAGTTCGGTGCGGTTCGGTTTGGCGGTGGCCGCCTTTAATGTTATACGTTGGTTTTTTTTCTTGATTTTCATTGTTTTTGTGCGCTATTTTTTGGCATTAATCTGTACAACAAATTGTCGTCTTGGATGTTGTTGTTTTTACCTGCGGTACCGCGATTACATTCACCAAATGCGGAGGTGCGACGACACATATCAAGTCTGCGGGCGAAAATGGTGCAAAATGCGTGGAGTTGATTACGGATTCGATAACGATAGCGATTCTTAAATTATTTTGGGGACGCTGAAACTGCTTGAACAGTTCTTAGACAGAGATAGAAAGAAAGAAAACGAGTGGGAGATGAAAGAAAAGCAGCAGAGCGATTTCGCGCTAACATTTTCAGGAACTTGATATGATATTAAAAATAAACTTAAAGTTTAAAATCTGCAAAACTGTCCTCTTTAAAGAATCTAAAACTATATAAACTAAAACTATATATAAATATGTCTTTTTTTGTTTGCTTATAATAAAGTTAATTGTTAGGGAAGGGCAGGGCTTTTATCTAAATCTAAATGAATACCATTTTTGAGTTATTTGACTGGCAATGTCAGCGGGGAATTAGCTTAGGTCTTAAGTCAGCTACTCGACCGGTTTATGAAGACTGTACGTAACCAAGCCTCTACTCAAATTGGATGAAATAACGCCTCGAAATTAACTAATGCTTGCATGTATGTGTGTGTGTGTGTGTGGTGTGTGTGGTGTGTGTGGTGTGTGTGTATGGAAACGTGGTTATCAAGACCCACACGCAACTTTGTTAAGTGTTTGTTTTTCTTTCTGGTGCAAGTTACGAGAATGTGAGGCAACAAACTGGACACCAGATACTATACTAGATACTATATACCAAATACTATGCTATATACCAGTTACTAATACTAGCTAAATGACTTGGGTTCGTTTGATTATGTGTTTATGTGTTTTGGCATTTCCCACAGCAACTAGGCAAGAGTTAGAATAGTTTTCTTTTTGGATTTTCTTTTACCCGCTGTGCCCTTGGTGCAACGGCCGCCCTTTCGCCTGCGACACATATCATACCTGCGCGTAACGAGACATTATAGATCAGATGAGAAAGTATAGAGCTATATATATAGGTATATAGAGTAAGGAGTAGAATCTAGGGGGAAGGGGAGAAAGAGGGACTGCTAAGAGTTTGCTGCTGCTGCTGAATGAAGAACCTGCAAGAACAGAAGAATACACCGTAACAGGGTGCCCGGGCACAGGGTGTACTCACTTGGTAATAGCCACAGCGATGTCGTAAACAGGCAATCGTCGCTCCCGGAACAGATATTTGCCCATGTCCGTCAGCGCAGCCGCCGAATCGATAGCGTCGCGGCCCACACGATTGCGCTCCAGGTAGGGAGTAGCATCACGACCCTGCAAAGTAGATGGGCTAAATTAGTGAAAGGGCAGGAAATTGCGGTATATATACAATATCCATTCATAACCAATCCCACGTGGCAGATTGCTAGCTTATTTCGGGGCTTGGCGTTGCTTGTTTGCCTGGAGGCGCCTCTTTGTGTCGCTTCTAACCTTTTCAAAGTTCAGTTCGTATAGTCAGTAACCTCTTTCCTCTTCCCCTTTTCCTCTCCCAGCAGAGGTATTTAACCTTTGATGAAAACTATTGCCTGTTATGCAATCGTCGCAAGCAAAGCAAGAAACAAACAAAAGGAAAACTGCCGAAATTTATTGCCCACTCAGAGCAACATTTGCGTGGGCTGCGCCAAAGTTGTCATGACATCGGAAGGAGGGGGGAATAGCAACTTAAGTAAGTGGAGTATGACAACAACTCTGGGGCGAACGGAAGCGAATGAATGCAAAACAAGCGACAACTTGAAGTGGAGCTGCCCCAAGGAAAATCCGTTGGAAATGCAGAGGGAAGTCCCAAATGCAGTTGGAAGTGAAGATGGAGATGTCGCGCGGCGAGGCAACGAATGTGCGTTGCATCATTTGCGCTGCTGCAACAAGCGTCGTGACTTGAAGGCGGTCTTGCACCTGCTGTCCCCCCCTCCTAACCCCTCTCCGTGCCCGCCTGCATGAACTGACAGCTACATAAATCAGTGTAACACAATTGTCAATCATGTCGGGCCCTAGGCTAATCAATATGTTAATACCAGGTGCCAGAACCCGTTCGACTTGCCCCTTCAGAGCGAGCAAGGTGTCAATTGCGACTGCAAGTGTTAGCTACAAATGTATCCGCAAGATACAAGCGTATCTCAGCCTGCAGCTGTTGATAGATTAACCCCCAACTGGCAGCTAAGTGCTCGCTCTGCAGGGCGAAATCTATCACAAGTCAACGTCAACATTGTGTACCACTGTGCTAAGCTCAGCTTAGCTGTGGATTCGATTCTTGTTCTACTTCGTCTCGAATGTGATCTCGACGCACGGTAAATAATTGACAATTCGACAGATTGATCAATTGGGAGTGCGGGCACGTCTCCAACTGGCAGCTCGCAACTCGAAACTGGGAACTGGCATCTGGCATCTGGCAAACTATCGAAAATTATCTGTTCATTTTCGACTGACAAAAAACTATCAAAGAATTTTAAATGTTTTCGACTCGGCCGACCTTGAGGCTGCTCGCATGTCTGATAGGGGAAAGGCAGCAAGCGAATTATCGAGCCTCACATCGTAATTATATCCACAAAATCTGATTAGTTGGACTGGTTGTGTTTTGTGGTGTCAAGAGCTTGAAGTTTGTTTGTACAACTGATGCGACCAATGCGAACTGTATAATCAATTGTTAAAGTTGGTTTTAACTGAAATTACGTGGCGATTGGTATTGGCTAGAATGGTAAGATATTTCCTCTTTTTCTGCATAGTATTCATATTTTTTTATACCATTAAACTATTGAAAATGATTAAGCAACACTTTAGACCCAAGAATATTACTTAATGCATGATACACAATTCCGTCTGACAATCTTGAGTTATTATATAAAGCACTTGAACTATTTGGAAATGGGGCCAAAACTGAAGCTAAGCCAAGCCGCCAGAGACCACCAACATACAAGAGAGTGAGTGAGTCAGTGGTGAGAAAAAGATAGCGAGAGAGGGGGAGAGGGAGTCACTTGAGTGTCGTACGAGCGGATAACCTCGACTTGACCCGATGCTGTGTGGCGCGTGAAGTGAAGTGCACATTTTGCATTTGCATCTGCAAGATACTCTCGAGCAGACAGCAGGAAAAAAAAAGATACTAATTTGCCAGTGCGCACCTTGGAAATATTACACATACGACCCGTGTGCCCCCCTACCCGGTGTATTACGAGAGAGCTGTACCTTAAGTGTAACCAGGCTGTCTGCGGCATGTGGCATGTGGCATGTGGCATGCGGCGCCACTGGGCGACCGGTTTGCCTTTCCCAAACATGGATGCCGTTTCGTCTGTTTCGTCTGCGCTTTGTTTTTTTCTTGCCCGCGTTTTGCAATCGCTTTGTGCGTAATTAAAATGCAACGTCTGGCAACGTTGGCCTGCAACGTGCTGTGGCAGCATCTGGCCACGAATTGCAGTTAATATTTTAATTTAATGTCGCAGGGCGCATAAATCTTTTTTCGGCCTGTTTGACTGTCAAAGCACCGGGGCGATTGCCTAAATTTCTCAATCATTGCGAAATGCTGCCGCATGCGACAAAGCGCAAGCCGCAAGCCGCAATCGAAGTCGAATTCGCATTCGAAGTGGATACGAAACCAAAGCAATCCAAACACCCACCCACCCAGTGGCTGCTCCAGTTGCAGTTCCCGCTTCAGCTGCAGTGACACACGACGAGCTGCGCCCACGCCGGGCATAAAAAGGGGGATTGGAATTGCAGTTGGAATTGGCTGCTGCTGCTGTGGCTGCTGAGCTGGTGACCACTTTCGGACACCACCCACGGCGCACACCACGTCAGTCTGGGCCTGCGCCTGCGGGTCGAGTCGGAACCTTTCCTTTTTGCCGCCGTCGCCGCCGACGTTGCCTGCAAATTTATGCATGTTTTTCTTCTTGGCACTTGCCTCTGGGTTGGCCAGCTACCCTGCTACCCGGCACAGCCTGCGAGGAGCGGGAGGTGGTGCATCTGTCTCCAAGTCTCGCCCAGCTACCTGAATTGGCGTTCACGCTGGTGCAGGAATTCCAATTCGTTATGACATTTTGCAAATATGACTGCCAAAAACTAACGCCACGATACATGTCCCCCTACGTGTGTGTTTGCTTTAGTGTGTTTGTGTGTGCGTGTGTGCCTTGGGCGTGGTGGCCATTTGCATTTGGCAGCTTTGGCATTTCCGCGGCGCGGCTGATAAACTAAGGCGATAAGCGCCAGCAGAGCTGAGTGGAGATTGTTGATTGGCAGCTTGAGGCGCAGACAGGGACGCAGGCTCGCCTGGCTCCACACTCCGTCTATCTCTCTCTCTCTCTCTCTCTGTCTCTATCTCTCTGTCTCTGTCTTACGCACTTTCTTTGCTCAAGGACTGCGGCGTGAATTCGCACATAAATTTGCTTGACTGACAAATAGCAAGCCGAATTACTTAGCCAACTTAAGCAGAACAATTACCAGCAACAGCAACACCAACTACAACTACAACTAAAACAACAACTACGAGTAAGTACAGCAAGAGCAACTTCAACTACAACTACAACTACAGCCCAGTTTCGCGGTGCCAACTTAATAATGCATCAAAATTCGATTTATGGCTAAACTGAAATTCTAATCGACTGCGGGCTGCGGGTTGCTTGGCCGCGCTCAAATTACAATTTACTGGCATATTAAATGCACACACACACTCGCACACACACGCGCACGCACATAATAAATTGCGTATACGCAACGTTGAAAAATGTTTGTGGCGCAAGCGCAGCGTGCGACACTTGTTCAGCTGTCGCTGTCGTTCGCGATTGGCCGCCTGTCGCAAGCCGATATGCTCTAGAGCGGTGCAGCGGGGCAGGGGGTCGGGGCGGGGCAGGGGGCGTGGCTGTGTGTGTAACGCAATTCTAACGGAAAGTTGCCTGCAATTAATTAAAATGTTAATTAAATGTCACAGATAAAAGTTCATTCGTTCGATGAGGCAAGCGATTCGAAGGCGTCCACAGTAGCCCAGCGCCATGTCAGCTGCCCACACGGCTGCGTTTAATTATCGGGGGAATATTGTCTCACTCTCTCTCTCTCTCTCTCTCTCTATTCCACTCTCATGCTCTCTCGCTCTGGCTGTGGCTCGTTTCGGCTTTATAAATCAGCGCTGCGCTAGCTTGTTGTGATTGCCCACAGATGACGAGCCACAAAGGGGCGCAATGATTGATTCAGTTGCTCGCAAATAGAGCTATAATGCAGCTATGTGAGAGGGATAGAGAGAGTAAGAGAAAGAGAGGGAAAGAAATCGCATAATGCTGTAACAGAACTCGACAGAAATCATATAAGAAATGTCTAAGCAAGCTGGCTGTGCTTGCAATTGTAGCTACATAAATCATTCTTTATAATATGTACGCTATATTACATACGATACACACTACACACTCTATATATTGTATATTATTTTATGGTTTATTTTTAACACCATCCTAGCTGCTCGGGTTTTATTGCTCTCTTAGAATCTCGTTCTGAAATGCAATCGAAACGAATCGAATCATATCGTAATCGCCTGCGACACTTGATCTGTCCAATAATTTACTATTAATCGGCCTAATCGACAGCTGCACACCCCATGTGTACGCCCCTTTGCCCAAGTCTGAGCCTACTTCCTTCTCTTCGCCTCCTTCCTCTTTCGTTCTCTATCTCTTTCGTTGCCATTTGGCGACGGCTTCGCTTGCAAACAGACTTCAGCTTAGGCTTATCGCAATATCGTATAATTTGTAGCTGGTTCTTAGCTGGGGATTTCAGGAGGCAAAAGGGGTTAAGAGGAGGAGGAGGGCTGCCATAAATTCGCATACGGATTCGTAGTTTATGTCCAGCCAAAACTGTCTCAACATTAATTAGCGGGCAAAAAAGTGTGCGGCAGCATTTAGCGACGGATGCAGAGCGGGAGGGAGGGAGAGAGAGAGAGAGAGAGAGAGAGAGAATAGTCAGAGGAAGTGGCTGTGTGAAAATTGGGCAAAAATCTGAGCCGTTGCGGCAGCCCATTAGATTATGTAACATGCAGCCAACGCAGCAGCCGAGCAACAACGAGAAATGCCGCCGCAGCAGACTTCGCTGCATTATTTATGCTGTCTGAAAACTGTCGTGTGTCTGTGTGTCTGTTGGTGTGTGTGTGTGTTGGTGTGTGTGTGTCAGTGTGCGAGTGTGTCGCGTCGTGTGGCAAAACCAATTGACGTACTTAGGGTAACGTCGCGACGTCGTCGTGTGGTCCGCCATCGCGTCGCCTGATGCAACCGCCTGCGCAAGGTGCCGTTTGCCTGGCATGAAAGCTGCGCCAATTTACCACTTTCCTGGCAGGCACAGGCAGAGGCTTCTACCGCTCTCTCTCTTTCTCTCTCTTTTACTCTCTCCCCATTGCGGACGACAAATGGCTTCCTGAACCCACGTCGCGTCGCGTTTGACTTGTGTGAGAAAGTCAAGCGGGCGATGTAATAAACTCGCCGTTGTTTTTGTTGTTGTTATTGTTGTCAGAGTGTTTTATGGTCGCGTTATGCAATGCGCCACTGTGCGATGAAGGATCTGCTGGCCTATGTGCTGTGTGCTGTGTGCTGTGTGGTAGCTCGCATAACTTGCCGCATTAATTTCGCTCTTCAGATCACGTTCGTTGCCTAAGTCTTTTGTTTGCGTGCTGGTGAACTTAGTTAATTTCTTCCACTGTGCAAGAAAGGATCTGTTGAGAAATTTATTGTGTGCCAGCTCGCATAACTGGCTGCATCAAATTGCAATTGTAGATCACGTTCAAAGCATAGCTCGAACAAGTTTGTTGCCTAAGTCTTTTGTTTGCGAATTCGCCAAATGCGTTAATTCTTCCAATGTACAGCACACAATTACATTGCTGTGTGAAAGCTTGCATAATTGGTTCTATTGATCAGGTATGTACGTTGGTTAAGTCTTTTGTTTGACTAATTTTCTCGATTTTGCCCACTGTGCAGCAAAAGGATTAGTGCGTTATTTGTTAATGTGGTCACAGCTCACATAGCTTGCCGCTTTAATTTCGATCTTCAGATCACGTTCAAAGCTTCAGTCTCGGCAAGTTCGTAGCCTAAGTCTTTTGTTCGCGTGCTCGCAAATATTGCTAATTCCTTCAGCATTTAGCAATGTTTTTTTGTTTTTGTTCCCGCCAACCCGGTAACCCGGCACGAGTATTTCGCTCGCTTTATCGAAAAAAAACTTGTTAAAATTTGTAGCCAAGCTTTGTTTATGGCCCAAATGGCAAATAGCCAAATTGATTGTTCACATTTTTTTGTTCATTTTTTGCTGCAAACGAATCGAACGAATCGCTGCGCATGCGTTGCATGTTACCCTAGACCGAATCGTGATATCATTGTGGCCCGCGGCCGGCAGCTGCTCCAATTTGCAGAAGTTGCAACGATCCCCCCTCCCCCTCGGCTACCTTTGCAGCACATGGGTTAAAGTTGAACTGGCAAACGGATTACTTAATTAGCCGCAGAGTAAATCAAGTGAGCTATCGGCAGGGCATAATGAAAGGCGCTACTTACACGTGAGATGATAATGCCGGCAATGCTAATGCGTATTCTTGGTCCCTTGAGCAGGCGATAACGCAGATCCACGCCGTTCCAGAATGAGATGAAGTAACGTTTGACCTGGCAGAAGAGAGAAAGAAGTTAATGAAATGGAAAAGAAGTTCAAGTTCTTTGAGATCTTGGCCCACAAACTTTTATCTGCGCCGATCGCACCCAGCTCGCGCAACGCCATAAATCTGCGGCAAGTGAGTTGCATAACAAGCAGCAGAAGATGCGATGCGACACGCGATGACATGCGATAAAGAACGCTTGTTCTCGTCCAAGCGGATCTCTTAACTATTCTCGCCTCGAGGCCAATTATTATGCATGTCTCGCACATGTTCCCTTCTATCGGCTTTCGAAATCAAAATCAAAATCAAAACCGAAACCGAAACCGAAACCAAAAGCGAAACGAAACAACTTTCAACAAATCTCCCGAGTGAGCGTGCTGAGTTTTTTTTTTTTTTTTGGCAATCCCCCGACTCGACCCGATGACGGCCAATCCCAGCTCCATTACGCACCTGCAGGTTGTCGCCGCCATGCAGGCGATAGCCATCGTAGTCCACAATCACCAAGACCTCGGGATATATGACATACGGGGCCTGTCGCCGAGGACGCACGCGCGACTCTGAAGTCTGTGCGTCAGCCTGGGCCTCCGCTTCGGCATCCAGGGCACCCTCGTCCTCATCGTTGAGATCCTCAAAGTCGGGGCTGTTGCCGCTGCTGCGGCGACGTCGACGCTGGCGTCGCTGCAGACGTTCAAGTTTCTCGCTCGCCAGCAAATCGTCGGGCTCCATGAAGGCTGCAAGAGAGAAGGGAAGCAAGAAGAGGAGAAGGTAAGTGAATCAGCGTCGGAATTGCTTTATTATTGTATTTCCCAATGCGGCAGCAAGTCAGGTAGCCGCCCATTTAACTGTATTTAGTATAATTTTTTGACTATAATTTTAGTTTTTGTTTCGAAATTATTTCGGCGTCGAAAAAAGGCCGAAATTGGTCGTAAAATAAAACACTTTATAGCGTGGGGGGAATTTACGTTGCTCTTGGTATTTTGGCGCCACCGCAGCGAACCGCAAAAGGTAAATGCATCCGGCGAAGGACGGAGATGACGACGCGCAGTTCAAGCATCGCATTGAACTCTTCGCCAGCCAAACAGGAAATGCTAATCGGGCGCACGTCGATCTCTCTCTCGCGAAGACAGGCAGATTTATGCGAGAGCGCTTAGGGGGAGGCGGAGGAGGTTTTCTAGTTCAATGTGCCCATTACGCGGCACTGGGCTGGGCCCCAGCGAGTATCAATGTCAGACCACGAGGCAGCCCCAAAAAAAACGCAGAGGCTTCTTGCTTACCGAAATCACTTAGCTGATCTTCTGTGGCGGCGGCCTCACGCTTGAAGACAACGTGCTGCGCCTGCTCCTTGTTTGCGCTCAGCTCGTGCGGCAGCGGCTTGATGACCAGATCGTGTCCAATACTGCCCTCCTACAAGAGAGAGAAAGAGAGCGAAAAGAAGAGATGTGAGTAAAGAGATAAAAACTTAGATATATAAGAGAAAGAAAACAGGAAAGAAAGGCTACCTTCGATACGTCGAAAGTTTTATTGTAGTTACTGCACATTTGAAATCGGCCAATATGTTCTATGGCAGCTTAACGATATATCTGTCCGATTTAAATTAAACTTGCATAGTATTTAGTGGACATACTTAGACATATATCAGGAAAGTCTCACAGCGATATTTTAACAAATAACAAAATTCGACCGATAGGTTCTATGGCAGCTATACGATATATCGGTCTAATTTCGTTTAAATTTCGACAGCCTTTTAAGGACATACTTAGACATATATCAGGAAAGTCTCACAGCGATATCTTAAAAAATAACAAAATTCGACCGATAGGTTCTATGGCACTATAGATATATCTTTAATTTTTTTTAAAATAAACATTTAAAGGAGACATATATTGGAAAAGTTTCATAGCGATATCTTAAAAAATAACAAAATTCGACCGATAGGTTCTATGGTATGGCAGCTATACGATATATCGGTCCGATCCGGTTCGTTCCGACTTATTTTCAGCGTGCAGCAATAAGAAGCATGTATACCCAGATTCATCCAGATAGTTCTAAAACTGAGGGACTCGTTTGCGTCGGATGGACGGACGGACAGATGGACTATATATACTTTATAGGGTCGGAGATGTCTTCTAAGGTGCGTTGCAAACTTTTGGCCAAAATTAATATACCATCAGCAATGGTATAAAAAGAAAGCTGTCAAATTTGCATGAAACAGCTTAGTTTTTTATTATCTTTCAAAATTGCTCGAAACATTTTGTTCTGCGTTTATAAAGTGATTTTACGACGCACTAAAATGTTGCACAATTAAATTAGAGCGATTTGAGCTTTGTTACAAAAAATTCAACGAGCCATAACTGCCAGCTGTATAACTTTAGGTACTTCCTATGCATATATGTATGTATAACATATAACAGTTCTCACATTTGGAATCTTTTCAAGAATTTCCAAAATCCATGCTCTTATATTTGTGTAGTCAAAACTTGACAGCAGCCGTTCTTGCGGGGCTTGAGTTTATTTGTCGATGCGAGCTGTCAGTGCGAACAAATCGAGGTTTAATGTGCGTTCCGTTCGATATATTCATAATTTACGACCTCCTATATGACTCCGATCTGTGATCTGTGTGGTTCGAGTGCAATGAGTTGGCAAACCTGGCTAAGCAGTCATAAAAATTAGCTACAATTTGCATAGCTGCACAATTTATGCAAATTTTAGTCTGATCTAGATAAGAATTTGTTTCACTCTTGGGCGTTTTATAATGTTCTGCGCATGCTTGCCGGTTTGTTCGTTCGTTCTGTTTTTATCGCCTCTGTAATGGCAATAATTAGCGAAATAAGACATGAAGTGCCAGAGGGGTGTAGGGAAATGGATAATATAGAGAGGGGGATATCTCAGACCTTGAGTAAGGTTAGCTAATTAAAAGCAAATCGTTTAGCCGCATGTTTTGACTCTTTCGTCAAACTTGGCATTATAAAGTGGAGGGGGGTCACCCACTTGTGGAACGCGCAACCCGCTGTGAGGCGGGGTAATTAAATTGTGGCACGCTAAGGCGACGTCGTTCTGGTCTATAATTAAAATATTAAACATAAATTACGAGAATCGATTGGAAGTTTCTGATGTTATTAATGTGCCCCAAACACGAATCGCAAAACGGAAATGTGATTGTGATAATGTTGAGTCACAAGTGATTTTTTCCAGTGTATATATAGTGACTTGTAGCATGACGTAGCTTGGGCATTGCACATGTCAGGCAAATGTCAGCAGAGGCGGTTGAAGAGTTCGCCAGCTGCGCCCGACGCGGCGCGTGACGATGCTGCTGCCAAATGTCAACAACAAAAGAAGCAACAACAACTCAGCTACAATAACAACAACAGTGGCAGCAACATTTCAGTATTCGCTGCGACGGGGGCAACTTCAACTTCGCCTTCAATTGAAAATCGCGCAAAGTGCGTCTCGCCTATTTGAATCCAATTGGCAATTGGCAATTGAAATTGCACTTGCATTGGCAGCGGCAGCTGCACGGCTGCGCTACGTCGTCTGTGCCCATCGGGCATTTGAGTTATGCGCAGCGCTGGCGCTTGCGACATTTAAATGCGTTTGCGTTGCACACTGCGTATGATTAATGTGGCAGATAAGTCGCTCTGCACGTCGCTGGCATTCAACTTGAAAGCGTGTTTCGAGTGCGAGCAAACAGGTGAATGCGCACACACTCACACACACACGCACATAGTTGAGAAAGGGCATTTGGATGTGCTGTGTATTCGGGTATTTAACTCGTATTTATTGCAATGGAAATTTTCTCTGTCTTTGAGTTGGCTGTGGCCTTGCGGTGTGTGCAGGCGCCAATGGGGCGCAGCAATATTTCTTTTTATTTTTTTCTACATTTTATTTATGGTGTTAGTTGTGGATACCCATTGAAAATGTCTGCACGACATATGTGACTGTAAGTGCATCTTTGCTTGAACATAAAGATGCCTGCATACCCTACGCACTCTGGGGGATCTTCAAATATCGCTGACTTTGCGCTGTCGTCGAGCATGCTCGACTTTCGCATTCCTCGCACTCAGGGTATAACTCTTTTCGTAGTGACATACGCTACACATGTATTTGCCAGTCTGTTCCGCCTTTGCAGCAACAACAACAACAACTGCAGAAATTGTTGCAACAGTTGTTTGGCTACGGCTAAACCAGCCGAAAAAAAAAAACACATTTTGGGCGTGTGCCTCGTAGGCATTTTTCTGCTGTTGTTGTTGTTGCTGCACTCATTTTCAGTTTTTGTTAATTTATTTAGCGCTTATTTATGCATTCGAGATTGTCGGGCGGAGTTCTGTGCACAGCGTCGCCAGTGCGCAGTGTTGTGTAACTGTGCAACAAGTTGCAAGCTAGAAAATATCTTACAGCGCGCAATTAATAAATAACGCTACGATTTATTTGTGTTTTTTTTTGTTTGCACTGGTGCGTAATTAATTCCCAGATCAATGGTGACAGTGGGGGCTGCACGTGCTAATTATGCGGCGGGATGCAAGTAATGCGAAAAGAGAAAAACAGCAAATTGCTTTCAAATCTTGCAAGAGTGCGCGCACGCTCGCTCGCTGCCTGAAATGAAGTTGTCCAGTTTATGTAATCACCCACAACATGATTGTTGTATCCAGTTGCCCAGTTAGCCAGTTGGCCAGTTGCCAGTTGGCCAGTTGTGGCCACTGACAGACAGGCGCCGTTATTTATTACACTCCAGAGGCGTAGACGCAATCGTGCCTCAGCCTTTCACACAAAGCGCGAGCACAAAAGTGGCACCTGCAGTGTTGTTTGTACTGAAGAAAAGCATCGATATCGATACTTACCAGCGCATCGATAGCGGGTAATTAAAAGTGCATCAGCACTGATTTTATAGCAAGCAGCATCTGCTCGCCATTGAGTGAGAGTGTGCAAAAACTTCCGTATCGATGCTTGGTGAAATGTGTAAATATCGATATATCGATAACCTACATTGTTGTTGCACTTATCCCAACACTAGCTCGGCTTTGCCCACAACATTTGCAGCCGCCATGGCACGCCCCGTATTAAAAATCAATTGTCAGTTCGTTGATGGATTTGCTATACGATGCAAAGATAATGATATTTGATATATCTGGCAGTGGCTTTGGCTTTATTATCTGTAAATCGCTTTTGAAGCTCGTTTAATTGCTTTTTGATTTCGCATAACAAGCGCACATCATCATCAACAACATTTTCAAGCTATTTTCGGGGCATTGTTCGACTGCGTTGCATAATATCAGCACCCTCCCCCGTCCCCCTCCTGATGCCCCGCAGAGTTCAGTGAACTGACAGTGAACACAAAAGGCAGCCCATCAAAATTAACTTACAATCGAAATTAACACCTTCTGCTGTTTGTTTTTGGTTAGTTTTTTTTTCAGTTTCGACTTCAGCGAAATATCGAAAATTGGCAGCAGCAGTGGCAACAACAACAACAAAGAACAACGAAAATCATTTTGTGGTTTGTAATTTTGGGAAATTAGCATAATTTGTGCAAATTCACGGCACGACACGAGCTCGTTCGTTAGTGCGAGGTGACAACTCTAGCAGTGGAAGCTGATGTTGTTGCTGCTTCGATGACATCACAAAGAATTGAATCGTCACGATACACGGCGCACTGCCAGTAAATGTTGATGATATTGATGACGAACATGATAATGCTTATTTGCTGCAATTTAATTCTGATAATCTATTCAAAATGCAAAGACTCTATTGGTCTTTTAGCCTCCAAATCGCAACCTAACCTCAAAGTGTTATAATTATAACACATTTAAATGTATTAGATTTGATTTGACATTTTTTGGAATTTTTCGTAGCTGTTACTGATAGCTAAAGGCGATGATAGAGCACACGCATCTGCATATCGAGTCGGAACAGGTTATCTGCTCGTCTATCATTCTCGCATTTGGAGCATTCTTGCCTTATACATTGACTGGGCGGGGCAGTTGTTGTTGTTGTTCTTGTTATTATTGCTGTTGTTGTTGTTGTTGTTATCATCTTGGTCAAGGTTAAATCTAATCGGCGCTTAAGATCGCTGCCGATCAATGCGGCCGAATGTGGCCATAAACTAAGCCAGCAGCAGCAGCAGCAGCAGCAAGAAAAACAACAATGCAAACAAGCAGAACACACACTTGCAACAGGCACAACAGTGTTAACAGTTTGTTTACATAAAGCAGCTCGTTAAGCCCAAAGAGAGAACAAATAGAGAAAAAAACCAACAACAACAACAACTGTGCCCACCTTCAGGCAAGTGCAGCCAGGCGAGTGTGTATTCTGTGTGTGTGTGTGTGTGTGTGTGATCAATGAATATTTATAAAGTCACAGCAGCGGGCAACGCCCATGGTCACCAAAGAACAAGAATGAGACACGCCGCGAGGCCTGGACACCGAGTGGCCTGGCCCACACCGAAACGAGCTGCGCAATCGAAAGCAATCAAAATTAATTTGCTCACTCGTCTGTTTGGCCAAATGTATCTGTATCTGTATCTGTTTCTGTATGTGTATCTGTATCTATTGGATGCCTAACGCACTCTGCGCGCTTTTTGGCATCGAGGCTGGCTGGCAACAAGTTCAATGCGAACGTGGGGCGAGTCAAAGTGCGCTTTCAAGTTGCCGCTCCAATAACTTGCTACATGACAAGCTGCACCGTGGCACAGTAGGACAGACTAGTGTCTAATGAAGTTGCATGTCAATGTCAGCTGGCATCAGAATCAGCATTAGAAGCAAGCCAAGTGAAGTCCTTGCACTCCGAGTGAAGGTCTGCCAAGGCTGACAGCTCTCGACTTTGACTGCTGCATGTAGGGGGGGGGGGGGTGCAGCTGAGGGAAGGCATCTCTTAGGCATTAGCAAACGGCTGGCGCTATCGAAAGTCAATTAAGTGTTGCCCAATTGAAATTAATCAATGCAAGTGCAACTGCAGCGGCGGCGACTTAAGCCTTACTCCGCCTCCGGTAATCGCCTTATGCGATCTACGGGAATATTCACGTAACCGATACGACGCGCTATTAAAATGCAATATGCCACCGGGGCGGGCTGCTCCTGCAAACACACACAAAACCCAACACACAAACACACCTTGTTATCAGGTTGCGGCAGTCCCGAGTTGCCCCCATACCAGGTTCCCCTCTATTTTAGTGGCAATTAAAAATCATTTTTTCCATCAGGAAATTTGCCCCAAATTGATTAAATAATACAAAAGTCTGTGTCGGCAAATGTGGGCCATAATTGAAAAGACTGCAAGGCACTGCCGCGTGGCGTGGCAGCATGCTGCGGCTAATCCTTTGTGCGACTCATGCGTAAAGATCGCCGGCAGCTCGGCAGATTGTGTGGCTGCTCCACTTGCTTTCGGCTGGGATCGCTGCATAGTTTCTACAGCGCGTGCTAAACACTTGTGACTGGCGAATTGTTGCGCTTGTTGTTGTTGTTGCTGCTGCTCTTGTTGTTGTTGTTGGCATGTCGGATCAATTTTGCTACAGTTTAGCCACAGCAGGCGGCGCCGGGCAGCAGACAGCAAACAGCAGACTGCAGAGTGACCAAACTCGCCTCGAAATCGACTTGAGCAACTGAATTTGCATAGAAAATGAAAAAAAAAAAAAGCTAAATCGTTGTGTGTGGTGAAATTGCGCAGGTTGTTTGGAAAATGTTCCACGTCTGGCTGGAATTACTTAACGCATGAGATGAAAATGTTTTACAACTGCATATGAACGGGAAATGTGAATAAATTAACTGTCGATCGATCGTAAATCATAACCGAATTCCAAAGAGACTTTCGACGGAAGATATACCTAGGCCAATGTATGACGTGCATATAATGCATAAATGCAGCAAACAAGAACTGCCAAGTAGCCTCTGCTGCTAACTTGCACAAGAAGTAATTACCTTGGTAGATAAACCCATTTACCATATCGTATGCAGGCTCTGCAATTAGCTAATGCAATTAAAGAACTCATGGATAATAATAAAAACGAAGTAAAAGTGTTGAGCACAGCTAGCGACGAGTGCCATAAACAAGTAACACAAGTCGAATAAGTTGTAAATGTCGTCGCATCAAATCGCAGCATTATAATGTCAAATCAAAAGACTTAGGCAACGAACTTGCAAGCAACCCCAAAAGAGCAAATAACATAAATTTAGCTGACGATTTAACACGTCGATGTAGAAGAAGAAGAAGTCCGATGCAAATCAAGGCAGTACGTAACACATACGCTCTGTATGGTGTATGGTGTATATACATTTGTGCCAGACTGGCCAATCGGCAGGTGGCGGACTGCGGGACGGACTGGCAACGCGTCGCTGTCGCCGTGTAAATATCAAGGCTAAAACGGCACAACAAACAATTTATAAAGAAGAAGGCGATGACGACGACGACGACGACGACGAAGAAGCTCACTGGCCAGTTTAGAAAACTAGTTTGGTTCCACAAGGTGCTAGACCGGAGAGCCCCGACTAAAGATCCGACTCGCCTCGAGCAAATGATGATGCGCCTGCGCTGCTGCGTTTCTAATAGAGCTGCCCGAAAACGTCGAGGCCCGTGTCCGAAATGGCAACGTGCTGTCTCCGTAGCCGTAGCTACCTAATAATTGTAGCTTCTTCAGCTTGTTATGTGATCAAATGGCATAAAGAGTTGGAGTAGCAGGCGAAGTCTGTATTGATCTTTGCGCCAAATGCCAAGCTAAATGGGCAAAGGGCAACACGTAGACCGGGACAAAGTTGCGCCCCTCTTTAGCGAATAGTTTGAAAGATCAATAGGATTCGTTGCCGATCGTGTAGGGTGCAGCAAACTGAAGATATAAACAAGATGATCTAATATGAAATGTAAATCGAAATATTTTATATTTTTAGCTGCCCTCTTACACTATCGAACATGTTGCTGACTTTTTCAATTAGCGCGCAACAAGTTGGAGGATCGCAGCCGATCCGACGACCTTTTGGCTAATTTTGTTTGAACAAAAAGTGTCGGCTCGCCTGACATTTGCCGTAATTAGCATTAATCAAGCCGATGCGGCCCCAAACTGCCTTATTTATCGGCAAATGGCACAGGCCATTTGTCTGGCTGCCCGGCTATAACCAGCTGACTGAAGCAAAAAAATTGTGATTACGCCCGGTGCGACGACGATCTTGATGGACGTCTTGTTGTGTCTCTCTGTCTCTCTGTCCGTCTGTGTAGTGCGGGTTCCCTTGAGCTCGTTTCCTCTTTGATAAATTTGAACGCACTTTACAGACGGAGCAATGCACTGGGTAATTTCATTAAATAATAATTAGCGGGCGCCAGGCTCCTCCAAAATTATACTTTATATTATTTATTATTGTAATTATTATTTTTGTCATCCATTTGCATATTTGCGCAACTAATTGCCGCACATTTGTTTATGTCACACACACACAACGCCCAGAAGACCCGGGGCGAACTCTGCGCTTAATTAGCCATGAAAATTGTTTTTGTCTTTACTTGTAAGCCGAAAATGGGCAAAAAAAGGCGCTGCTTGAGTGTTGAAATATTCAATGTCAAATTGAGATAATGTCAGCTGTTGACAATGGGTGGGCGTGGATAAAAAATCAAAACAGAGAACTGATTAGATAAAGCAAGATGAAAGACCATTAACGATTTTCAACATAGCTAACAACAAATAGTGCAAATTATGCAAAAATTCTAGTTAAATTAACTGAAATTTCCCAATGAGTTTAAATAAACTCTTAATTTGAGTAATGCCTGGCGAATTTCTATGAATTCGCAATAAAATTCTTCGAAAGACTACAAAGACTTTTAAAAATTTTGAGAAAACAAAACAAATGTTGATTTTATTAAAAGTAACTTAGTTAAATCCAAATCAAAGTAAAAATTGCTCAGTCTTCTTCTTCGGTTTCTGCGCTTCGCTTTGACCAAACATTCAGTCGCTGGTAAAAGTTCAAAGGTTTCAACACCAAGCAAACAACACCTGAACTTGCTTGTCTACAAGTGCCAAGTGCCTAGGCTGAATTGGGGCGCTACCGCTGGCCCCCTTTCCCTTTCGACTGGCGCGCCCAGCGAGCTGAAAAAACTTTACGCTCGCAGCCGATGTTGGCCATTTGGCTTGATGTGGTTACGGCTACGAAATGCCAGAGGCTTAAGGCAGGGCTGCCACCTTTATGTAATCGTGGCACTATAACAGTAATAACAGCAAAACCAACAATAAGGCGAATAATGCGTGCCAAAAGTTGTGCCAATTTGTTTGCATTGCCGCAGACGGAGCCATAATTAAATAAGCCTACAGTGCCACAACAACAACAACAACAACAACAACAACAAGAGCAGCAACTACAAAAGCAGCGACAACATCAGTAACAGAAACAACAGCAATACCCAGGCACAACAACAAGTTACTTTGGTTGTTAACTTAAGCAACAAGCTAGACGCAAGTTTGTGTCCTAAGTCTTTTTAACTGCCAGACGCAAGTTTGTGTCCTAAGTCTTTTCAGTGTACAGTGGGTAAAAAACAGAAAATGCAACTAAAATGCATATGCTATGCTGGGCTACAAACGAGTTGCATGGAAAAGTGTCTGCTTTTTCAACAACGCCACCCACTGTGCCGAGAATGCGGGTGTTAACCAACAACTGAACGAAAGAAAAATACTTGAAATAATTCCAAACGGCTTAATGCAGTAAATGGCACCGCTTGTGCGTTGCCGGCTCTAATTAAAAGCCATAAGCCAGCCAATAGCTGCGATTTTTCATATCCAAAAACAAACAAAAAAAAAAAGGCTAGGAAATTGTGCAATTGTCGCAGCCAGCACGGCAAGATCTTCTGTTAATTACAAGTCGGCGATTTGGTATTTTCAAGCCCGTTTAAGGTCAAAGCTAAGCCGGAAGACGAGGCGAATGATCGGGCAACTGGGCAATCGCCGGATCCACGAACCGGCCGAGCAGCTGCGGCTTGCGAAATTTCCACAGTATATTTTGTTGCTGTGCTGTGCAGCCGCTTTGCACTTCAAAATGTCAGCGAGGCAAAAAGATTTTTCTACACATATTCGACGATATTATTTATGAATTGTTGAATTTTCCATGCTTTTCCATGCCGCTTTTGTTGCCGTTGCTGCTGCCGCGGCTGCGGCGCACTTGGCCATAACAAGTCGGTCAAGACGCGGCCAGACATTGCTGTTTGACCTTTTATTGACCGACGCGACGGCTTGGCCAACTTGTCTGTGTAATTATTATCAAATATAAAAGTGTTTTTTCTTCTCTTGAATGTTCGATTTTTTTTTTTTTCGATTTATTTTTTGCGAGATCTGTCGAACAAATTAAAAATAAGCAAACGTCAGTTAATTGCCAAAAAATAGCTTTGATGAAGAAGCGGCCACGCGGCTTGAAGCCTTGTTTGTTGGCCATATCAGCTTGTTGGCTAGTTTGGCTGTTTGGCCGTTTGGCCATTTGGCTTGTTATTGATTGACCCTCTTACTATGCATATTTGTCGGCTCTTTCGTTATTGATTATTGCGTTTTGGCATTGTGACATTTTGGCTTGATCGCCGCACAAAATCTTGCGCAATTAGGCTATGAGATTCGATTTCGGTTTTTCGGTTTCGGTTTCGTTTTGGCTAAGAGATTCGATTTCCCAAGCCTTCACTTCCTGCTGCTGCCGCAGCTGCTGCTGCATAGCGATTCTTTTCGCACTTAGCAGAATAACTAAGAATTTCCGCAGGTTAAAAGTTAATTGCCAATTGTTTATTGTGATTAAACGTCGCGGTTATCCGACAAATTCCACAGATCTGCAGAGATTGCAGTAGCTTGACCATTAAAATTGACGGCCAGTTTGACCTTCAGCGAATGGAGGTGTGAAAATGTGCGATGTAAGGAAGCGTATGCTGCATGTTCTTGCATAATCAAAAAATTGTTTGCGGTAGTTAATTTAACATATGCGAAAACAAGTGAGTTTGATCGAAAATATTTTTAGAATTTTATAAAGTGAATATTTTGGGATTTTTTACTCAATTTAAATCAGATCAAAATAGATTAACAAAAACTAAAGAAAAAATATATCAAGATCTACAATTTCTTAGCAAAAATGAAGTAGCAAGTTCTAGTCGTAGTTTTTCCATAAGAATAAAAACACACCTTTAAGAGGCTTACCCTTATCCTCTATATCACTGAAATCCCATTAGAATCGCTTGAATTTCTGACAAATTTTAGAACATATTTATATTTATCGCTTGTGTGATTCTAGTATTGTTCGCGTAGATCGTTTCATTTGCCTTATGCTGATTTATAGCTGGGGCTTTTAAACGTTATCCGAGTGCAGGCTTACGAACATTGTAGATCATGTTATTTACGCGCCAATCGCCCATGCGCGATCAAAGTTTTCACTTTAGCAAATTGGTCAAGGTGCTCGATTTGGTTGTGACGACAACTCGTGAGTTTTGTTCAGTCTGGTTTTCGTATTGGTTTTCGTATTGATTTTTCTTTTTCTATATTTGTTTGTCATTTTTCCTTTCGGTGTCTTTGTTGCAGCTGGCCAATGGATTGGACAATGTGTTTGCTTGGAGATATAAACTAATGCTTAATCAGCAGAAATTGTTTAAATCCGCAAATTATCGGCAAGTGGCAGGCGTTTAATTGTAACTGCCCCAAGTGCAGCCCACAGACATGCCACAGCCGCAGCCAAAGTGGCGCATGCTCAGCTCAGGCCCGGCATGGTCAAACATGGTCAGAATGGTCAGGCTTGGCCTGAGCCACAACAATAGCCCCATGTCATAACAAGCGGAGCAATTGAAATCCACAGCAGCTCAAAGCTGGGCGTGCTAATTGAAATTCTCGCTGACCTTCGCGCCGTGCAGAGCGCGTAAAATACTTTATTATGCAGGAGGCAGGGGTGCCTTAACTCACCATTATCAGATCTCCCGTTTCGATGTGGCGACGCATCAGAATTGCAGCCATATTTTGCTCATCTTGAAACACCTCGCCGATCTCGTGCTTGTGATGCTGCGGGGTAGAAAAAGCGAATATGTGAGTATTAAATTAGCGAAAGGAATATATTATGGCGTATACCTAAATTTTACTTCAAACTTTGGTAAAAATCATGAAATTTTGCTGAATTCTCATAAATTCAAAATAAATTAAACAACTTCTCTGCCAAATTTCAGCGATTAAATTAAATTAAAATAAATAAATTTTTCTAAAATTTGCATCTTGTAATTCTTACTATAATTTTTAAATTGAAATTAAGAAAAATATACGGGGAATAACTTAATACTTATTGCCTCGTGTTTAAGTTAAACCATTAATATTAACAACTTTATCAAGAATTTTTACTTTGCTCTAGAACTCTTCAAATAGAGCAGGATTTCAGCTAACTGTGCCACACAACCTGAGCGTTTTCAATGAACAGCTAAATCAATTTGCAGTGCTCGCATTCCGAACATTCCGTAGAACCCAAACCCCAAACAGGCCGCAGGCGTCGCTGTCCAAATCGAATTCATTGAAAAACCATGGAGAACTATTCTGTCAGAGAGCTATACAGAGACATAGCGCGTGGTCAGCCAGCTGAGTGTATTAATTAAAGGCGAGCGAGCGAGAGGGTAGACAGAAACACAGTAACATGGCTGGGGACAGAGATTAAGAGGCACTCGCAGCAGACCCAGCAGAGAATCGCCAGCGGCGTGGGCTTTGCGGTACTTTGATTTATGCACTTGGTCAGCAAATTTGACGCCTCAGTATGCACGTCACTCATACGCCGTGTGTGCTGACCATGAAAAGCAACAACGTCGAGCTCTGGCTGAGGCTGAGGCTGAGGCTGGCTAAAAACTAAACTAATGCTAGCGCTTTTGACATTTGGCCAACTGGTCGTAGCTCTTGAGCTGGTTTTACAGCTCGTTGTTGTTGTTATTGTTTCTGTTCTCAATCCTCAATCCTTTGACATCGACATTCGTCTATTGCTCTGCTCAAGGCTGCCGAAATATGTTGGTTGCGAGGGAGGTGGGAAAGGGGAGTATTTGTGTTATATGGAGCCCATTTGAATTAGCATAGCATCTTAGTAATCAAATGTGCAACTAATTAAATTAATTGCCTCTGCGCCTGCCCATTAGTTCTGTAATAAATATCGAAATAAATGTAATCTGACACTTGACATCAACGTTTGGCATTGACTGCGTCCGCAGTCGACGACGCAGCCGCAGCCGCAGCCGAATCCGATGTCAGACGCAAAACTTGTCCACGGCGTTCGATCAAATTACAAGCATAAATCATTTTCATAACTGGCCAACAGAGCGAAAAAAAAAACAAACTATAAAAACAGTAATAAAATATCCAATAAAACTGAGCCAAGTGCCAAAATCAAAGTCACAGCAAAGTGGCCAAGTGGCCACTGGCCAACAGGCCAACTGGCCCCCACATGCGATGAAAGCAGCCGGCGCAACCGGAGCAGCCGCAGCATTTGGCCATAAATCAGCCGGAGGTTAGGCGAACAATGGAGCAGACGCAGCCGATTTCAAATCCAGTTCCAGTTCTCATCGCAGTGGATTATCGAATTATTGAAATCGAAAAAGATCTTGATGATATCTTAAGAACTAAGTTTAAGGATGTAATGAATAAGAGCCAAGCGGATCTTTAGATAATGCCGTCTCTCAAATCTTGGAAAAGCGTAAAGAAGATGATAAACATAAACAAGCATAAGAAAGCAATCAAGCTCACGCGAGAGTAACCTAACCTCATTTTCGAAAGATGCGTGATTGAAGATAAGACATGGTAGATGCAAAGTTAGACCATAAGATGGCCGCCCTCAGTTGCCCAATTCCGCCAGAGATGCGCTAGCTGCTTATCTAGGCTCAGTAATTATTCTTCATGAATAAGAGGCAAGGGGCGTGACATTTTGGGGCGTGGCTGACCGCGAAACGTGCTGACACGCAAACGCAGTGTGCAGGCCAATATCGTAAATAGTGATTTTCCTGTGCAACAAGCGGTTATAGCTTAATTTGTTGTCAGCCCGTCAGACTGGCGGGTTGGCGGTCGGGCGGTCGGGCGGTCAGTCGCGTTGTCTGACCAACATGTCGTGTCCAACGACCTTGTGGAAATAAGTTCAAAGCAAACAGAGCGACCCCCACACGTATTTTAGTATTTGAGTATTTTTATACTGTTTCGGTATCTGTTTCTAATTCAGCTGCCAAGTGGCCAGAATCGAGGCACTTGTTCGCCAAAGTTTTTTCTGCTTGCTCGAGTGCTCGACAAGATATTTATGAACTGTCGCACACTTTTTGCTTGCCATTAGTCCCAGATCGCTCGCTCTCTCTCTCTCTCTCTCTCTCTCTGTTGAGTCGCTGTGGCATTACGAGTGCTCTTGGGCCAACTTTGCATGCCAATTTCCTTTGTTAACAACTCGTTGACAATTGTGCCCATTTCGGTTGTGTTCTGCTGCGACTGTGGCTGCTTTAATTAGCCAAGAATTGCTGCAAGAATTGTTAGCTGTAAATTGCTCTCGTTGTTGTTGCTGCTGCTGCAGCTACTTTAGCTGTCTCGATTTTTATGAACGGCGTCGTAAATTTTTTAATTACAAATGGCTACAAAACACTATGCAGATCTGGACGGAGATCTCGACATCGATATGACAGCACATCGTGCAGAAGGGGTATGGAGGGGGGGGGGGGAGACTTATGTAAATCACTTTGGCTGCGACTGGCGCCCCCAAGAGTTATGTGCCTTTCTACGCGTCTTTTGGCTTATTATTTTTATAAATGGCCAAAAAGGGAGAGAGCGAGAAAGAGGGAGAAGGAAATACGCTTGCAGCAATTAACCGTTAAGAAGAAATGTACAATCGAAAAAGAGCCAAAATTGTGAGCAGCTTTCCAGTGCAGCGTGGGCGTTGCTCGTTTGAGTGGCTGCCCGTAAGCAGTGTCGCCCAGAGCTGCCTGTCAGCCTCACACTTTTCTAGGGTATGCAAGCTGCCAGTCGAATGAAAGTAAAAGCTGCACTTAGACTTACACACAGACTCACACGCGGGGCTAACAACTTCCTGGCCAAATAGAAATTGGAGCACTACTTAAACAAATGACTTAGGCAACGATCTTGTTGGCGGCAAAAAAAATTAGCAGAAGACTTAGGCAACGAACTTGGCGATGGTGAAAATTAGCCCGCGCTGTGAGAAGTTCCCCCAAATTGCTTGCGGCAGCCTATTGCATTGTTTTCGAAATGAAAGCGAAGTCGTCTCAGAAGTTGTTTGTCGTGTTGTGCGTGTGCGTGTGTGTGTGTGTGTGTGCACGCTGTGCGCCCACACGGTCTGCACACAAATCGCATAGACATAAATCCAAACACCGTTTAACCACGCTAACTGACAATTAGCGCATTAGCGGCGACATCGACAGCAAACATTGTGGCTGAACGTTTGCACCGTGTAGGCGTTCGGTTGCGTTACGCATACGACACGTTGGCCAGCGCGAGAGTCGAGAGTGCGCGCATAACGATTGCCATTTATCCCCGGCGCGTCGGACTTGACTCGATGTGATTACGCACCATTATGCACTGCGTATGCCACACAATGCCACGCACACACACACACACACACACACACACACCCAAACACACACACACTAATTGCAGGCAGCTAGCTAGCTTGGCCGTCACAATGCCAAGGTTTCTTGCCTTGTCTTTCGGGGGCGGCCTACGCGACTCATTGTTTGTCCATTATTTGGCTAATTACACATTTCAGTCGCTCGGTCAGCGATGATCAATGTTATGATTATGTCGGATTATTTCAATTGTTGTGCCACGATTGAACGGCTCAACGGCTCAAGGGATCGACGGATCGACGGATTGGCGTAGTTAAGAAACGAGTTGGCATTTAAGATTTGAATGAATGAACAGCTACAAACTGAAAACCATATATCATGCATGAATTAAGGTTCATGTTGGGAACTCAAGTGTTTCTTGGGAACCTTAATGCAAGTTTTCAAGAACCTTCACAGCGAACTAACTTATATACCTTTCATATTCATAACATTTCTATGATATTCCAAATCTGTTTCACAACAATATTTAGCACATACTTCAATTCCAAGTTACATCACAGATATATATATAATTTACTTTAGTTTAATTTTGAGTAAACTATAACTAACTAGACTACTTGCATATCTTTTCAACTTATAGCATATCTTTCTTTCCAACACATTTCCCCATATTCCCACATTTTCTTTATAAAACTATATATTTAAATCGCAGAAATTTTCAACATTTCTCAATTATATCAAGTACCGGAAAGGTCTTCAAAGCGTTGCTTTTCTCACAAATCAATTTTACATGTTTTACCATTTAATTATGGCTTTTTAATGCTTTAACGCTGTCTTTCTGAAGACTTGCAAAAAAAACTCGGTAACTTCCGCTTAACTTTCATTGAGTTAGGCAAATTTCGCAGAGCAAAAAAAAGTCGAGAGAGACAGCGATGAAAGATATATACACATAGATAGTGAGTATATATGCCAGGCGGTCGGCTGACCACTCATCGGGTAACGGGTACTCCTGCTGCTATTCGTACTTGGCTGCTGCAAAAAAGGGAATGAGCAGCGAGCGTAGCTTGTTGTTGTTGCTTTTGTTGTTGTTGCTTTGTTTTTGTTGCTGCTGTTTGTCTACAAAGCAACAAGCCGCACAGCGTTAACAATAAATGCAACATGAGCATGGCCAGCCGAGCAACAATAACAACAACAACAGCAACAAGCACTGCGGCTGTCAGGCAACAACTCGAGCGACATTATGCAATCGTTTGGCGAGAAAAAGCCAAGCGAGCGTAGCTAGCGAAATGCAGCCAAAACGCAGTCACAGTCGCGTCGAGCTGCTTTCTAAGCGAGTAGGAGACAGTGGGACACTAACTCTGTGTGACAGTGGGATAGTGAGCTAATTTCGAATGCATTCAGCTGCCAAATCGCCAGCTCATTAATCAGGCTAGCTGGCTAGCGGGCTAAATGGGAATGGAAATGCGGCAAGCCGAAGTCGCTTTTCGCAATGACAAGATACTCCTACTAGTTAGTCGGCCATATATCTATCTCCCTCTCTCTGCGTATATGTGTGTGTGTGTGTGTGTGTGAGCTTGTGAAATTTTGCTACAATTGCCTAAACAACGTTTTAAATATGCACTCAAAGAGTTTTCGGTTTTCTTTTGGAAATATTGGAAAAAAACCTCATTAACTTTGGTTCAATTGGGTCTACAGTTCGCCAAGAAAATTGCTGGCTTTTTATGATAATTGGGCTGGAATGTTTTGAGGCAGGCTTAAGCAAGCTTAGCGTCAGTTTGCAGCTGGATCTGCCCCCTTATTTTTGCGTAAGCTGCCAAGGTTAAGTAGAAATATCCCCAAAATAATTGTTTTCCCTTCCCCCCACTAGCCTAGTCTGTCTTGGATTGCAAGTTTCCCATCTATGATATTTTCTAAAGGGCAAACGGAACATTTGCCCGGACAATGCCCGACAACACCCTGTGGCAAAGATATTTTTCCTGTTTGCTAATAATTCGCTATGCTTCGTTTGGACGGCTTCCATGGTGGCTTCCGCACCTTTATTTACGTATATATTGCAGTATTTTCTGCAGTATTTTATTTCATTTTATTTTTGCGCCTGACCTTTGCCGTAGGCACCGCCTCCCTCTATCCCTCTCTCCCTCTCTCCCGCTCCACCTCCACCTGCCCCCTTTTTAAACCAGGTATCTGGAGTCGACAGGGAGTGCCGACTTTGGCTACGGTTTCTTGGCACGCCAAAATGAATTTTAGCGAAAAAAGTTCAGGGCGTTGCCAAGCCGGACCAGGTCTACAAGGCACTGCCGACGCCGCCTTCGTTGTTGAGCGAAAAATTTCACTGCACGACAACAACAACTGCAATGAAATTTTCCAGCGCCAAGACACTAAGTGCAATTAAAGTTCGAGCTTAATTTGAAAGTGGCAAGAAAAAAAAACGGCGAAAATTTGATTAATTTCGGTGGAGCAATTTTCCCTGGCCAAGTTTGTGGCCTAAGTCTTTTGTTTGTTTGGCATACGAGGTCAACTGCGAGAATATTTTCCGCCTGCGGTTGCGATTTAAAACCACAAAATTTACCAAAAAACATAAGAGGAAAAGGGAGGAGGTTGGGCATGGGAATGGGTAGGGGAAGGGGGAACAAATATTTAACAACTCATGCCACAAATTAGAACAAATGTTGCCGTAGCTGTTGATGCGAGGTCTGCGCGGTAAAGTGCTGCCATTACTAGACGAATACAAAGTGTTTCAATTGTTTTTGTTGTAGTTGCTATTGTTGTTGGTATAGTTGTTGTTGTGGCTGATGTTTTGGCTCACAGCCAGAGGCCGCGTTTGGCATTTGTGCCGTGCAGCGCTTTTGTGGCATGAGTCAAAGTTTTTTTTCGCTTGACGCGCAAAATAATTGCCAAATCGCCAACACTTGCGTATGCTGTGCGTGTGTGTGTGTGTGTGTGTGTGTGAGTTGCACAAAAGTGCAATTCGAATTTTCGTTTTAATTAAAAATTATGGTAAATCCATCTATAAAAAAATCTCTCAAAAATCTTTCCGCATTTCGCATGCCGCCTCTGCAATTGAATTAACACACATAAATCACTAAAAGCAAGTGAGACCGCAGACTGGCGCAGAGAGAGAAAGATAGAGAGAGAGAGAGAGAGAGAGAACGAGAGAAAGAGAGGGGAGAGGGAGACGGGCCACTCTTGGCTTGACATGACATTTCACTTTCATTTCCGAAGTTTGCAGCGCGTGTGTCTTGCATTCAGATCATATATATAGCCTTTATATATATATATATATATATATTGCCCAAGTCGTGTAACAAACTGCGATCGATCAAGCAACAAAAGTGGCCCAATAACATAAACAACAGCAACAACAATCAAATTCACTTGCATTGGCTCCTCCCCCTTTTGGATATGATAAGCGGGTACTTCATCGTCATCGTGGGGCCAAGTGAATACATTCATTCGAAGTTCGAACATAATTGTGCATTAGCGCGGCGAAAGAAAGTGAATACACTCGCCATGGACAGGCAGTCACGTTCGCGTTCACGTTCACGGTGAAGTGCGGCTTGCTGTGTGTGTGTGTGTGTGTGGGTGTGTGTGTTTACGTGAAATCAAATTGCCCCCGTAAAGCGAAATTTGTTTGTTGATTTTAAAGTGCAGATTTAATATAATTTGCATAAGTGTTCAGATATTTTTATATTTATGGCATATTGAAGCAAGAGAAAATTGTTTTTGAATTTGATCTTTAATTTTATGATTTATTTGCACTTTCGATATGCAGAAATACCTGTACACTCTGGCATTATAATCCATATAAATGGTGTCTTAAGATCTCCCTCGATAGACACAAGCTTATTATGCCTTCATTCGCGTCACCTGCCATTAGAAACGATCAATTTGCGCTTTAGTGTCAGCAACTGTTTGTCTGGCGACTTATCTGGCTACTGACGACGTCGACGACGACGACGACGACGACGCAACGACGACTTTATATAAGCCGATTTCCGCACGTCCTTGACTTTAGGATTTTGTTCGATTCGCATTGCTTTGGCGGCTAATTACACAACAAGCGATGTAATTAAACCCGCTGCGATTCCACCGGCAAGCACATTCGAGGTCTAATCTCTTTATCACACGGCCAATTAACTTTGATTAGATACAGAGCCAATGCACTGCAGACCGAAGCGATCCCCTCGAGACACCCCCAAACCCCACAAAACTTCGACAAGAGAGTCGCAAACGAAGCGCAACTAAAGCGAACGCTGATAAGAAACGACGTGGAGCGAGTTCGAAGCGGAAGACAAAGCACAAATACGAACAGAAATACGAGTATGAATACAAATACGAATACGAATACGAATACGAATACGAATACCCATGCAAGAGCAATACAAATAAAGAAATAAAAGCCAATGCAGATGGAAAATACAAAATGAAAATAAAACAACAAAATGTTACAAATTGTGACGTAACAATGAAAGTGCAGCGAAACGCGGCGCGAAACCAATCGAACGTGCCCGATAAAAGTCGGAACTAACTAAATAGATAGTATATGACTGGGCTTTATATGGGGCAATTATATGTAATTGAATGAATGAAGAAATTGAAGAAATTTAAATTGCAAAAAGAGAGTTTTATAGGTTCAGTTTGAAGGAAAAAAATCTATAAAGTTAATCCGAGTTTTGTAGAAGATCAGGAACTGAACTGATAAGCCTTAGGTTAACATTAATATCTAACTTACGTAAAATTTCTAAAAAATATTCCCAAAAAAGTCATACTGTGAAACTAAATAGTTTATTAGGGAATTTATATGGCATCATATGAAAATTTCTAAAAGTATTTTCATAGGAAAATAATTATATTCCATTTAATTTAAAATCAAAACTGACATTTTCCCACCCTTTATAATTTCCATTTAAACTCAAAACTAGCCAAGAAATTCTTAACAATATTCTTAAAAGAATCATCTGAATTTTTGTAAACTCACCTCCTCGTCGAGTATCTCCTGCATGTCCAGGCCATGTGTTGCATTCGGCTCGCTGCCCACTGACCACATGCGCAGCTCGTGGGGCGCCCCCTTGAAGAGACCCTGCGTGGCGCGCAGCGTGAGATTCATGTGACGCCCAAAGGCACTGAACGAGACATTGTGCGCTTTGATGGCGCTGACGTCGCTGCCCAGCAGGCTGTTACTTCCGCCGGCCCCGGCAGAGGCTGCCTGCTGCTTCAGCTCGCTGTAGTAGGCATTTTTACTTAAATCCTTCTTGACATGATGCGGCGGCGGGGACGCGGCTGCCACAGCGGGTGCAACACCGATGCTGCGACGGCGACGATGCTGTGGCGTGTGGTGCAGTAGCTGGACGAGCTCGTAGTCCGGCACCGCGTCGTGTGTGTCCACATGGAAAAGTGACTGCAATTGCTCCGGCGACATTTGTTTGTGCAGCTAAAGGGGGCGAGAGAGAGAGAGAGAGAGAGCGAAAGAGATGAGGTAAGTGTCTGTGAGAAAGAGAGGCAGTTTAAGTGTGCGCCCGGGGGCAATAACAAATTGCGGCAATTGTTAAAGTATTAATTGAAAAATAATCAATAATCAATTGAGGCCCGGCGTGAGCATGAGCTTATATGGTTTATATGGTTTATACGGTTATTTCGGATATACGCTAAAACTCATATACGATCTCGAGTGCTCTGGAGATTAACGATTCAGCGGAGCTGAACTCGAGTCAACTCGCAGTCGAGGTTCGGGTCGGTATCTTCAGCAAGTGGGTCAGGGTCAGTGCGTCGCATGCCGCTTGGGGTTTCGGTGACTGTGGAAGGCCTGAAGAAACAGCAAATCCCCGGCAGACCCCAGACCCCGTACTTCGACTGCCCCAGCCCCGCCACCCATCTTAATAAAATAATACGGTTAAAATGGTTTGCGTGTAGCTCCAAATTGGAAATGCCTCTTAACGTTATATGTACTTTAATTAATATTTTATTGTTTTGCTAATGCGAATTTAATTTGCACGCAATTGTTGCTGCGCCTTAAGTTATTTTTATTGTTGTTATCGAATTTGATTGACAAAGAATTTATTTTTGTTTCAGAAATTCCCAGTTGCATTTTTGTGTTATACATTTATTTCTTTTTATTTAATTTAATCCCAAGAGACTTCTACTAATTGCTATGATATGCTTCATTCTTGTATGTTATATTGATTGTATTTGTCTTTCCCATTTGATGAATTTTGTACTTCTCTCAGCTCGCATTTCCGTTTTGCGCGTTTGTTTTTGTTGTTTTTCTTGTTGGTCATTTAGTTGCTGGCCCAAAGTACAATATTTGGCATCAAACATTCCGAACAGCAGCCGCAACAAATCGACAATTCGCGAAATTTGTTACAGGGTCAAAGCGAGCTGGAAACTAGAATTTCCTTTTGGCCATAGCCACACGCGGTCGAACAGGCACATACAAAAGACATAGACAGCGAACTTGCCAAGAGTTTGGCTGACAATTTAGGCAAATTTTTAGCATTTCAAAGCGAACCAAAAATGGTTCGCAATGAATCGCAAAATGACGACACAAAGACGTTGATCAGGCAGCAGAAGAGAAGGAGCAGACAAGGTAAACAGCATGCCACAACGGTTTTTTGTCGGCATCTTGTATAACAGTTAACGTGATAATTCTTCTTTAATTGAAATGCAAGCAGCAGCAGCGGCAGAGGAAGAGGCAATGGCAGAGGCAGCCGGCGAAGCTAGCCGCGCGAAGCAATGGCAACGGCAACGCGAACAGCGACAGGTGAACAAACGCGCACAGCAAGGCAGACAATGCCAAAGAGTTTTTACTTTCATTTGAAACGTGTTTCGAGCATCTCTCGGGGGTCGCCTGCAGATTGAGCAACTTTTGCCCAACGAAAGTGAAACCGATGACGCGCCAAAGCGAGCGCTGAGTTAACTGGCAAGTGCATGCGGTGAGCACAAGCAAGTGAACAAGTGAGCAAGTGAGAGCGAACGAGGGCTTCCCGATGCCTGAGCCTCAGCTGTGCAGCGTGGTCAGTTGCACCTGCAGCTGCAGCAATTTGCCATGTGCACTTGTATGCAAATCCATCGCAGCACAGCCACACCCAAACACCGCATAGCAATCAACACTTGCGAGGGTACCCGCCAGCCCTTGCTGCCAATTAATTGCAATTAATGCGAATCAATAGGAAATTATGCAAAAATCCGCCATTTGATGAACAAGATCAGCGGCAGCGATTAGCGAGCAATTGCTAATCAGGGATGGAAGGCATGATTTAGTTCTATTCCAATTTCGGTTCATTTGCAGTAGTTCAGGTTCACAGAAAAGTGACTGCAATTTCCATATACTAAAAAACACTACAGTATATTTTAGCTATGGTTATTTCAAATTCAAGTGCAGCAAAAATACATCGATTAGTCTGTTTTTATTAATAAGCTGAATCATCGATTATTTTAACAGAGCTTCCGATAATTCTGTTTTTTTTTTTTTTGAGCACTGTTAAATCAAGGACAAGCTGTAAATGGCAAGCAAAGCGACAGAGATCCTTGCAACATATCGATATATCGATATACTAAATTTGCCTTACATTTGCCAGCACTAGCTCACGCACAGTTCTTAATTAAATCCGGTAACGCAATTAGAATCGAATGTTGTTGCTTCTTTTTGCAGCTAAAAAGTTCCGTGAACTAGTGAACTAAATCGCAGCTAATCTCATTCATCGTCAACGACAGCGGCTGCGACAGCGACTGCTGTTGGCGATTTGTCCAAGCGGCGCGCGCTTTAATTTCGACGGGGTGCAATGACGGATATTGCGAAATTTGTGTTTGTAATTTGTATGGCAAGCTAATGCAGATAATGTTGCTGAAGCAGTTGTTGTTGCTGGTTGTCCGGTTGCTGCTGCTGTTGCTGCTGCTGTTGCTGCTGCTGTTTTGTGCGCGCAGTTACTGAAATTGTGTGATTACTCATACGCCCGATATAACCGGCATGGTAAGTCCGACTGCGATCGCGACTGTGACTACTTAACAACAACAGCAACAATAGCAGCAACAACAACAACAACAACAGAAAACAACTAGAGACAGCAGGCAGGTAAAGTAAAAGGCGCAAAATTGGCTGCGCCGGGGAGGCCAATACTCTGTTTATGGCATCCGCACACTTATCTCGCGCACTGTGCCTTGTCTGTGTCTTGCCTTGCCTTGCCTTGCCGTGCTTTGCCTTGTGCAATTGCCGCTTGCCGGTCAAAGTCAACAGCGAAATCAACATCGACGACGCTCGGAAGAGTGTCACTCGACCTCACAAAGAAATTATTCACTTCAAGCTACAAGCGGGCCGGCGGACAACGAGGCAGACGGACGGAGAGACGGATGGACGGATGGACGGACTAATAGACAGTGGAACTGCCTAAATAGTTATGATGATAATGACTGCTCCTTGTCTGCTCCATTCGGGGGCTTTTTCGCTTGCCGGGTGTGTTGACCTTGCCGCACCTGACAAGCGCCGGAAATTAGCAAACGCTTCTGCTGTATTCACTTTGTTGTTGTTATTGTTTTTCTTTTACTTTGCTTTTATTTTTGTTCATTCGTTTTTGTACATTTTGAGTTTATGCTGAAAATTAACAAAGTGTGAAAAGTTCAGGGTGTCAAAACGTACAGAGAGACGCGCAAGGTAAGGCGAGGCGACGAGCGCCGCTTAATGGAAAGCCATTTCGTTGGCGCCTAAGCACGTCGCTTTCCGTGGAAGCACTTTCCGTTTGAAAGACTCTTACTATACGCAAATGTGTATTATATAAATATATATATTTTATTAATTTACACATATATTCCTTACTCTTTCTGCTTTTTTTATAGACTAAAATTATTTTTGGTATCACTCTCAGATTTATTGTACATTTTAACTACATATGGTTTATCTATTTTTTTTGGTTAGTTTTCAATGAAAATTCTTCATATTCATATCAACTATGTATCTACTCAGATCAATTATCTGAATTCTTCAGTTATTAATAAGCTTAAGCTTGATATTAAAGCAGAATTTATTAAGATATCAAGACATTCTGCTCCCGCAGAATTTCCACTGTGCATGCTTCATATATATTTAGGCTCTTACTCACCCACCCGTTCACACACACACACTCAGTCACAAACACTCGCTTGGCCATCGACGGGAACGTGACCCAAGCTGCAGCATAACCCAAAGATAAAAGTCAAGCGTGACAGGCAACAGTCGCAACGTCTGACAAACAACAGCAACGCGAGCAACAACTGCAACAACAACTGCAGAAGCAACAGCAGTTAAAACAACAGTAACAACAACAATAACAACAGCGACAAATCGTGCCACACAAATTTGAAATACGCCAGAGTTCTTGATTTCCCAATCAAAAAGGCTTTATTTATTTGACCAGCAACAACAACAACAACAACAACAACAGCAGCAGCAACAAGCACGGAAACTGCCAGCGATATTCCCAAGCAAAATCAAGGAAATTCGCCATCAGAATCAACAGAAAATCGCCATCGAGACTGCATCGCAGGAAGAGGAAGCGGAGGAAGCAGACAGCGGGCGGCATTTTCATATTTTGACAGCACATAAAGCATAACTAGAGTAACAACAACAGCAACAACAACTCGAACAACATCAGCTGTCTGACAATCGGCTGACTCATGGCTATAGCTACGTATTTAATGCCATATAACAAATCGATTCTTGGCATTTTACGTCAGCTAAGTTTCGTGTGTTGCCGCCATTGCTCTGCCCTCTTGCTTGCCATCATTTTTATGCTTCGTTGAGGATTTGAAGGGCCTCGTCATAGTTTGCTGTTGTTGTTGTTGTTGCTGTTTCGGTTTCAGTTTTTACTGTTTTATAATGCTGCTGTTTCTATGCAAAAAAAACAAAGAGTCAACTTTAATTGCAGCCCTAAGTCGCAATCGGATACTGTGTCTCACTCGCGGTCTCAGCGGCTGTTGCAAGCAGCATCTCATCTCATATCTGGCATCCGTTAACAGCCGAAAATGAAGGAGAGTGTGATATGGAGAGATAGAGATGTCAAGGAAGCAACTCGCATAGAGCACTAGCAGAGTTCAAGAAGATTCCAAGCTCGCACACTCACACACAACTACACACAGTTTAATTTGTGAGCTTCTTGAAGATCGATTTCGCTATGTTCATCTCATTGAAACGGTGAATCTCTGCTATTATAGCAGCTAGATATATCATATTTGACATAACGACTCTTGCATATCATGTGCACTTCAGATACTTTTCAAATATCATTCACTACGCCTGCTTGCTTAGGAAATCAATATTTTTTTGTTGATTATTGCGTGATTCTCTGCTAACATCAAATTTAGACAACTCATTCTTCTATGTCAAAGGCAGCTTAGATATTTTTCAAATTTTATTTTGTTTATTACGCATAGTCCAAGCTTGTTTTTCTACACATACCTAACTAAGCGTGCAACTTATTTACATCGAAAATTTCAATATAATCGTATTACAAATACAAAAGTTATTCACGAAAATATTTCATTTTCTCAAATGCAGTCGAGCTAATTTGGGTCTCTACTGCGCACGAAAACAACATCAAAACGAAAGACAACAATGAAAGCAATCAAAAGGCAACAACACGAAATTTACTTGAAATAATTACAAGAACTTTTTACGTTTGACCTTGGCCATAATTCGATGTCGAAGCGTTTTCTGCGAGACAAAAGCTGAGCGTGCGCTTGTTTTTTCAATGAGAGTTGACTACACACACACACGCTCACACACACACACACACTCATAGTTAGCAACGTCAGCTGTTGCTGCCAGTGAGTGTGGGTGAGAGGGACAGAGAGGGAGAGAGAGAGAGAGAGAGAGAGATTGAGCTCTTCTTGCTTCTCTCGACTTGCTTCAAATAGTTTTGTAATTTCATTAATATACAAAAAATGTTTTTGAAAAATGCTAATTACGCACACTGCGATTGCAGGCCACAAAACGACACTGAAATCAACTTCTGGCGGTCATTTGTATCGTGTCGGATTGTTATTGCTGCTTCTGTTGTTGCTGTTGCTGTCTTCTGCTCGCATTCAAGTGTCAAACAAAACCGTTAACTACTTTGTTCATTTTTATCGAGTGTCCCCGAAAATGTTTTATTCCATTTGCATTGTAATTGATTGATGAGTTATTTCTTTTGTTGTGAGTCAGAAATCGAAAACGTGATTATCTGCTGACGATTGAGCCATCAAACCATATATAGTGCGATGATAATACTTACATCTGGCAGTGCCTGGCATATTGTGCTGGCCAGCAGAAGCGCTGTGATCGAGCTCAGTATTGAGAACATTTTTTGTGTGGTCTACAGTCTGTGTGTACTAAAGAACTAAGAACTGCAAATAGAAGGTGAAACAAAATATAGGAATATTAGTAAAAGGTTATACGAATATAAAATAAACAAAAAGGAAAGCTACATTAAGTTTGACAAAGGTTTCATACCATTGCAGTTACTCTTAATGCAATAGTTTCATGGAGATATCTTAAAAAATTAACAAAAATTCGCCGGATAAACTCAACGGTATATCGGTGCAATTAAGCTGGCTTCGAAATGTTTAACAATAAGAAGAATGTGTACCAAGTTTTATTAGAAAACTAAGAGACTTTTTAGCTTTGCAACAGATTGACGGATTGATAATATATATACTTTTATAGAGTCGGAGAGGTCTATTAAGGTGCGCTGCACACTTCTGGCCAAAATGAATATACCCTCTGCAGGAAAACTTTCTTTAAAGATAAAGAATCTATCAATCCATGAATTGAAACATGAAAGGTAACTTATGAAATCTCGATGCTTATATATCCTAACAGCGATCGGTTTGCAATTTTATTTTTAAAAGTTTTTTAAGTTTGTTTCTTTGCTTCTTCTGACGTCATATTAAAGATTAAGATTAGCTGAGATTTGGAAGGTTTGACTACTTTATCATGAAAAAAAAGTAAATAAATCGGTATTGCACTGATTCGACTCGCCTATCAACACCGACCAATAACATATACCACATTTAGAAGGCATACCATTACAAAATTCCCTCTGTGTCTTGCAAATATTTGCCCTAAATTAATATACACCTTGCATGGACCTAACTGGGTAGTAATATTAATGACAATATTAGTCAGAAATGTGTAGCAATAATAGTACAATCTAATTTTGCATATATCCCTCTGTCCCTCTCATTGTCTCTCTCTTCTCCTCCATTGCAAAGGCCGCTCGATTGCAGCATACAAATTCAATACGAAATGCGCTAGACACGCCCGCTCTCTGCGCTTCCAGTTCCCTTTTGTGACCACACCTCACTCCACCGCGTCCACCCCCTTTCCCCCGCCCCCTTGCCCTGCCTAGCTGCGTCACGCTCAAATGGACTTTTTGCCAGTAAACCGAGTACGCAGTGTGGCATCCTCTTTGCCAGCCGACAAACTGTTGCAACTTTAGAGCTGTTGCCGTTGTTGTTGTTTAGGCTGTAGTTTTTTCTTGTTGTTATTGCTTGTACAATTAATAACTCGTATTTATTGTACAAAACCTACTTTTCTGGCCCGCTGGCTGAAATTAATTGTTGCGTAAGGCCAAGAAGCTAAAAGGCAGCTGCAACAACAGCCAGACATGTTGTTGCTGCTGTTGTTGTTGCTGCACATCCGCCCAGTCGCAAATGCCATTGAATGCGGCTAATTGTCAATAATGATGCAGCGATGCGTGGCAGCAGCGCGAGCAGCGACAGAGGCAGCATCCAACACGACATGCTCGTGGAACTTTGACAAACTGTAAACCAACCGAAAACAAACAAAACTGCCCAGCAACAAAATCAACACGAATAGCCAAGCACAAGCAACAACTAATGCAACAACTGAGGCAACAACAACGACAGCTGCTGTTTCATTTTGCAACAAATCGCATGACATTTGTCTTTCAGACTGATGAACGCAAAGGAAGGGGGAGCGGCGCACTGAGGGCGGCGGGGGGTGGGGAGGCTCTACAGGTTTTTGGGGTATATCAATTTTTAGGGCAATTTGCATGCAACATGTTGCATTTTGCAAGACAGCAAAATAAATTGCCAAAGAAAGCCGAGAATCAACTGATGCAACATGGATGAGGCAGTGTGTTGTATAAGCAGAGCTGTAGAGCTTTACTTGAACACGTAAAGGTAACCAAAAATAGCTAGAAATTGCTAAACGAAACAAGCTAAAGTTACTATTTGGAACCGAACTACATAAGAAAGAGTTTCCAACTTGTGCACACATGGTATATGCATCTTTTCACAAGACCTTAAGTCTTTTCCTCCACTAAAGTGGGCATGTCGCAGCTGCAGCCGATCACAGCACAAGATCGCTCTCATGTGCGGCACAAGTCGTTGTCTAGGCTCCGATAATTCAACCATATGCAAGCAGTGAAATTGGACGAAATTGGCCGCAAACTGATTGTAAATTATTGACACTAAATTGGCGAAATTTTGTGCAGGCAACTTAGCATTTATTTTTTGTTTTTCTCTCTGTATTTTCAGCTTGAGGCAAAGCAAATTGGATTAAGGCACGTTTCAACAAGGCGTGTTGCAGCCTAACTTGTTTCTTGGTGTGGCAGTCAAAGATGAAGACATTAGTGGGTCACCCAAGGGTTAATAGCCAATGGGCTGTTGTAATTAAATGTTGTGGAAAGCAGAGAACTGGCAGAATTGAGACAACTGCCTTGAAAACACGCTTTGCAATGCAGCCAAAACAAAAGACTTAGGCAACGAACCTGCCGGCTGTGGTTGACTTAATTTTAATAAATCACAATAAAGTCAATAAAATTATAATATATATATATTTATAGAATATATGCATATATCTTTTTGTAACGCCCTTTGAGAATATTCCACGAATTTATCCGGTCTTCAAAGTATCCGTCAAGTTCAGCCAGCTCCGCCCTAAGATCTTCATGTGCCCCCGAAAAAAAGAAACACATACATAAGTTCAAAGTCAGCTAAAAACATTTGTGAATAACCTTGGGCGAGACTTTCACCCGACCGAAGCAAAACAATAGAAGACGAAGAGCAGCAGGTGAAGAAGAAGAAGAAGAAGAAGAAGTTGAAAAAAAAGACAGCATCATCAAAACGGAATTAATTCATCAAGGTGTCAAATTATGACGAATTTCGATTCGAATGTCAACGAGACGAGGAAATTTTCGAATGCTACCGCAAAGAGCAAAGAAATCGTGTGCAAAACAATGGCAGTTTAACTCGACTGTCAGCTACCCTGTAGAGTTAGAGAGAGAAAGAGAGAGAGTGCCAGAAACAATTTCTCGAAATCATTGCCAATTGCAAAAGATACACGGTTCTCTTCCCGTTCTTTCGTAGTTCATCATGCCCCTTCAATGAGTACGACACTTTTACAGGGTGTCTTTATAGCATTTACCAAACGTGACGACTGCAGCGCTTTTGTTTATTGTCTTACACACACGTATTTTACATAAAACATTTAGTAATCACCGTTAGCCGAGAAACCGAAATGAAACGGAACGAAACGAATCGAATCAAATCGGATTGAATCGCAGCAAAGCGATCGGCGTTCGTTTTCCGTTTCTTTGCCCACTTTAGTTACTTCTTCAGTTTTCTGACCATCTTTGTCAAATTCGTTTGGCCGTTTGCATAATTAAGGTCGATTAGGCGGGGATCGCTCCACGTTGATGATGCTGCTCACACATGAATCTTGGGGCTCAAGGTTATGGCTATAACAGCGTCGGATAGTTGCATTAAATCAGCGAGAAAGATCGCATACATATGTCCACAATATGTTATATATTATATTGCATGGCATATCTTTATACATATATCTCGCCGAATATTCAACAGGTCTCGCATCGCGTGCGCGGCCAGATGGTTGGCATTATGTAATGCACATCAAATGGCAACTGTTTGCCACGAAGCAATTAAGCTTTGGGGGCCCCAATTTAAAGACTCGTCGCCAAAAATCACGCACACACAGCCAGATACACACACACAACAGGCACATACGCACACACAGACGCTTAGGCGACAGGCGACAGTCGAAATGCGCGTTGTAAGTGTGGAATTATGCCAAAAAAAAGCATTGAAAGCGTCAGTCTACAATGTGAGCAGCCAGAGGCGGAATTGGGGGGTTCGGGGAACCCGAGCGAGGGAGAGCACCGGCTGCTTTGGCTATAAAGCAAGTTGCATTGTCAGCTTCCGCATAATTATGGCGACACAGAGACACCAAACAGCGCGCGCGTCTGTCTGCCTTCTCTATCTCCCCCCCCCTCTCTCTCTCTCTCTCTCTCTCTGCTTGTCTTGGCCAATGCATTTTGTTTATTGTCTGCCTGCTTATGGGAATTTTTGATGGCTCTTTTGGCTCGCTTGGCTTTGGTGTTCGGCACACACTCTTTGCTCATTGTTTTCGCTTCTTCTTTTGCGCTTTCTTCACCAGCTTCGCTGACACAACTGTAGGCGTCAGCGTTTTACTTTAATTGACATTGACAGTTGACCAAGCTACCAAGCTGAGCCCCCGTCCCCCCTCTTTCAAGTCTTCGCTTGCCCTACCGTGTCTAACCCACTGCCTTGGAAATGCTGATATCATCGCCGCATTGATCCACACCTGGTCAGGGGTCTCGCTTCGCCTTGCTTCGCGTTGTGCATTCTGCTGAGCTGATAATGAACTTATTTTGATAAAATGCGCTGTGCTACGCGAATTGCCCCGGGGGCATTTCCCATAGCCCGCCCTGCCCCGCTACTGCCCGCCCCCTGAGGCGGGGTGACTAATGAACTGCAAGTATTGCTGCGTTGGGTAACGTGCGGCCATGTAAAATTTCTTAGCTCAACACATCGTGGCGATGGATGCGTTGCAACGTTAGTTATGTAACAAATTAAGTGCGGGAAGAGAGAGAGAGAGAGAGAGAGAGAGGGGTGCTTAGAGAGAAAGGGGGAGAAAGGAACCTATTGAATAATGTAAGCAGGAGATGTGTTAACTCAGCAAACAGAGCTAATGCAACATTATTTAGAAGCAAGATTGATGATATATTAATATGTATTTATTTATAATATTTATTTAAATATTGCAGTAAATTTTTGCAAAAAACTTTAAACTGCTCTTGTAAGTTTGCCAATAAAAAAACGCAAAGTTGATTTTTTAAACATCTTTAAAACAATTTTTTAGCAATTTTGCAACATAAAGAAAATTTAAAATATTTTTATTTACATGAAATATTTACGAATGTATTTTTGATTTATTTAAAAAATATTTTTTGTGGTCCAAAAAATGCAAATTAATTTGGCAATTTTGCGAATAAAAAATGCTAAGCTGCTCTTTAAAACCTTATTTAGTGCAACTCAAAAAGGTTTTCCCACATTAGGGAGCATTTAAATTGCCTAAATAAATGTCTTTGTTTATTCACACAGTATTTAATTAAATTAAGCTTCCATTTAACAAATACTTTTCCCATCCTTTTGGGCATTCGAAAGCTACGTATAACATTTAGCATAAATATTTTGCTTATCTCTTTGAAACCTTCAGAAACTTCTTTTTAAATGCTTTGCAACTGCTTTGCAACTTGGCTTTGTAGCCTCTTCGGCTTCTTATCTGCACTAAACATTTTCCCATTTCCCACACAAATCAACAACAACAACACAGGTGACATAACGGGGTTCAACTGCGAACGTTTTGCAAAAATCGGGCAACAAAGGGTAATAAAAATCGGATCTTTTCGGCTCGGAAGGGATTACGTAAAGTGTCTGTGACCTGAACTCTTTGCATGCGAAATCAGCTGCAATTTGCCTCGGTGTGTGTGTGCGAGAGTGCGTCCCTGTGCATGCTGTGTGTGTGTGTGTGTGTGTGCGTGTGTGTATACATTTTCCATTGTTAGCATGACGAACAATGGCGTTGGGAACTTGCACCTTGAATGAGTGCTGCCTCTGGCTCTGCCTCAGCCTCTGCCTCTGCCTCTGCCGCTGCCTTTGCCTTTACCTCATCCTCTGCTTGCGCTGCTGACGTCGCTAACGAAGCAAAAAACAGCTGTGTAAATGTTTTCCCGCATGGGGAAAATTGTTCAAAATTTGCAATTGAAAAACCGAAAATATTTTCGGTAGTTTCGAGACGAAGTCGAAACCCAACAAAACCAGTTCTAAGTCTCTTTAAAAATCAATGGAAAATTTACGCATAGAATATTTGTGTTTAATATGTCGAATAATTTTAAATAAAACGCCAATTAAATATTGAAATCCGTGTGTGCACATGTTGCGTGATTAACGCTGGCGCACCCTGCGTATTCGTAATCCGCGTGAGCAAAAGAAAAACTTTTGTTTTTTTTTTGACGCCAATGCGTCAGTGATTTGTGCAAATGGCAAATAAAAGTTAAAGTTAGAAAACTCGAAAGCTGCACGCAATTAACGCAATCAACAAAATGCTGCATACAAATCAATAGCAGGGCAAACATGACGTATACGTAATGTGCCAACTAAATGCAATGCAGATAATGAAAGAAATGACGAGTGGGAAAAAAGTCATTTGAAAATAAAGTATATTTAAAGAACCGACAACAACAACAATAACTGCAACTACAAAAACTGCAACAACAACAACTGCAACTGCAACTGCAACAAGCGCGCAAACACTTTGAAAACAATTTCGGAATTCGGAATCAAGCGCGGCGCTGCAGCTGCGATTGTTGCTGTTGCTCTTGTTATAATTTTCCAGCTGTTGTTATAACATGCAACGCGCCAGACACACTCGCACACTCACACACACACTCGCTCATAACTCGCCGTCGATTGCGTGCTGCGGTCGCGCTGTCGGAAAAACAGTAGACCGCAAAATGAAAGTAAAATTGAAAATGAAATTGAAGAAGACGTCAAAGCGTGCAGCCAGGCCCGAGATATATCGCGGCTATATCTATGTATCTATGAGTAACGCATACATAAGTGTAATGTATTATGCATTATGTCTGCGATTTTCGTAATGTCAAAAAATGATAACAACAACAAAAACAACAAATGCATTTATGACATTTGCATTTGTTTAGCGCCGCTTTTGGTTGCTATTATTGTGATTGTTGTTGTTGCAGCTGCAAGTTAAACGTTAATTTAAATTCCATTAAAATTTAATGCAGGAAGTTAGCAGCCAATCTGACATGGTTTCATTTAAGTTTAATGTTTAGTTTAATTTTGTTTTTATTTTTTAGCGCAACGAAAATTATATGTTAATAACTTTCGCAACGTTTAAACTACGCTAGGTCAGGCTTTTATTGTTTATGAAATTGAATTAAACAATTTCCACTAATTTGCATGGAATTACTTTGCTTTTCCAGCTAAGAGAAACAAAGGCGATACGCACATGGCAAAATAACGTTGAAAAACAATTTTTAAATGTTGAAAAAAAATGCAATTAAATAAAAACAGACACACACACAACAAGTTAAACGGCAGACAGACAGAGAAAAAGAGAGAGGGAGAGAGGGGAGGAGGAGGAGGAGGCAGCAAGAGAGACAAACAAACAGGTTACTCGAGTTTCTTCTTCGGTGTCAATGAAAAGGCAAAGCGTCGAAGTAAAAAAAAAACCGACATAAATAAATAAAAAATCAAGAAATAAAAGATGAATTTAAAAAAAAAAAAATGTGTTCGAAGCTGATGAACGATGCGGCTGCCTCGGCTGACAAGGTTTCGGCTCGGCACACACAATAATCATAATAATAATACGAAGATCGAGTCATAAACAAAACGGGCGTGTTGTCGATAGAATTTCGAATTCGAGTTCGACCTGCAGCGCCCACTTGCATAGAAAGTTGCAAATCTACTCGGTCCGTCCGATTCGGCCGATCGGCATTCAGATCATTATGCATACAATCGTGCAAGCTCGCTCAAAAGCTTTACGAGCTGGCCCCCCCCCCTCTCTCTCTCTCTCTCTCCCTCTCTCTCTCTCTGTCTTTCTCTGGGCTTTGTTGCAATGCGCGGCACTGCAATAATTGCAACAAAAGCAGCGCGGAGGAGAGCAAAGCGCAGCGGGCAATAATAACTGTAGCATTATTACAAAATCGACGCGATCGAAGCGGCCCCAAAAACAATGCCATAATAACGAGTAGAGCCAACAAAAAACAACAACAACAACAACAGAAACAGAAACAATGCAAAAACACTTTTTAAGCTAAGTACGAAAACAAAACCGTATAAAATGAAGTGAAATAAAGCCCAGAAACAAGCCCACTTTTTGCAGAGAGACCTCTGAAAATGACTCGACTAGCTGCTCGCAACTCTCTCTCTCTCCCTCACACACTCTCTCTCTCTCTCTCTTTCTCACAGGCATAATTATTATGTATTATAGTGTTTCGTCTTCAATTAGCGACTCCAGATACGAAAGGGAACCAATAACAAAACGCAGATTTTCAAAAAAACGTGTAAACGCTTTAATTGACCAAACTTGTCTGGCAAATTAGTGAAAGACAACAAAAAGAAGAAGAAGAAAACTATATGAAACACATGTGCGGATCATTAGAAATTATGCGGTAAGTGTACAAATTTGCTAGCTAGACAAACTGTCGCTAGAACCGCCAGGCACCAGTACGAAAGCGGAAACTTGCAAGTTCCAAGAAATCAGCTGATATCATTGAATTTTTCGAAAACTTATGAGAAAAACAAGGAGAATTATACAATTTTATTCGCTGCTAAAATTTCATCATAAAGAATATCTACTGCAAGTTATATTACTGAGCAAATTTGACTAGCTTCTTTCTATAACTTTTGCAAATAGCATCAGTGGCGGGTCTAATAGCCTCAATTAACGTGAGGAAAGTAAAGATAACGCATCTAAAAGTGAGAAAAATAATACGATCTGCATTTGAAATAGGATAAGTTAAATTTTAATTGAATTTTTTCTCAGCCATTTCCAATTCTTCTTAGTGTTAAATCTAGTAAAATATTGATCTAAACTACATTAATTATAAATAGATATACTTGGTACTCACCTAAATCCGATATACAATGCTAAACTGATGCGCTGCCCGTCGTGGGGCGACAAAACGTAATGCGAATATCCTTTTAGCGAACTCTTCTCGAGTGTTTTTTTTTATCTTGAAATTGATCCGATTATCCCTTTTCTGCTTTTCTGCTTTTCTTCTATCTTCTAGCTTGCTCTAACTTTCGTCAAGTTAACCGTTCGATGCGCCTGCTTTGGCTCTCGTGCTCGTTCACGTTGTTCTTGCGCTGCGCTAAAGCCGTGGGCGAAGACAATAGCGATAGCGATAACGATAGGTAAACGCGCGGCGATTGTAACTGATAACTGCGGCGGCACTTGCCGATTGCAGATTGCACAGAATCACACACCGCTGGGCGCGAAACTAAGAACAGCAGCAGCAGAAATTGGCGCAACACACACAGAACCCATACAACGCGAACGGAAAGAAAGACGAGCAGCGATTAAACTGCAGGCGGGCAGCGCGTTTAGATTAAATACGGCGTGAAATTTGCTGGCCAGGCGACTTTAGCGACGTCTTCGCTGTTGTTGCTGTTGTTGCTGTTGTTGTTGTTGTTGTTAACGAAATTTATTTTTCACTCATTCCATTTCATTGTGATTGTGCTGTATTTGTTGTTGCTGTTGCTTTTGAGATTGTAATTGCTCGCTTGCTTTTATTATTTCTTAACCTTCTGTGGGCTCAGAACACGAAAAAACATAAACAATAAAAAGCGCGCGTCGGCGCAGCAGCGGCAGCAGCAGCGGCGCATCAGCAGCAGCAACAGTGGAAAAAATGGCAGACTTTGCCCGACAGACTGTGTTGGGTGCGCGTGCGAGCGAGATGGCAATTAAAATGGAGATTACCGCAAGGCAGATTCACTTTTTTTTATTTCGTATTAATTTTTTTTTTTTTGTATTTTTTGCTTTTGCTTTGTTGCGATTACGAAAACGGCGAGTTGAGAGATTGCATTGAGCGTAATTTGACGAAACGGGAATGGGAGAGCGGGAAAGCGGAGAGCGGAGAGCGGAGAGCAGAGAGTGACAGCGCAGGAGCAGCTGCCTGGTTGCACTTTCAAGCGTCGCGACGCTTGGCCACACTGCACTAGGTACGTAGGTAGAACTTTAACTTTGTGAAGGGGCTCAGCAGCAGCCTTACGTAAGGGTTACCCAGCGACTCCGTTTGCTGCTTGTTTTGTTTTCTGTATTTTTTTTTTGCTCTCAATTTCAATTAAAAATTTTCGGTTAGTTTTGGACGAACGTGTCGCGTCTGCGTGCCGTTTTTGTGGCCGTCTACGGAAACTGGTCGGCGCACACTAAAGTTAACGTTCGCTCGGGCAGCGCTGCGCAGTCCAAAAAATATAGCGCACACTGATCGCGGCAACAACAATGAAAAGCTGACTGCGCAAGCGAGACAGACGACGCGACGGCCACAGAGCCAGCCAGAGTCAGAGCCACAGCCAGAGCTTTGGCCCAAACGCAGCTGGTATGGTGGCTGAAGTTGTTGTTGTTGTTGCTAGTTCACAACTTAAAAAAGCCAAAGCCACTGCCTGAAGTTGCCTTGAAAGCTTCCAATGAAAGCGAAAACGCAAAACGATAGCGCCAACAAAAGCAAAAGCAACGGCAGCAGCAACAACAACAACAACAACAGCTGAAGCAGCAGAGCTCAAAACACTTGCATTTTTCATAGTAGTTAGCTTTTGAGCGGAACTTTGAGTGAGCTCGCTGCGCTTGCGCTTGCGCTCGCTCTCTCCAACATTCGCTCTCACGCTCTCTTCGACGCTTGCACTCAAAGCACAATCGTAATCGGTCTCCATTTTGCGTTGAATGACTTTTCGAGTGCATTTTTGCGTTGTTGAAAAGCCATGTGATTAATGTTGTAAAGTTTTGTTTTAATCAATCAATCGCTTCACACACACACACACACACACACACACACACAAGTGTTACTCACATGCAAACTTTTGAATAACAAAATTAATTGCAAATAATGCGTCATTAAAGGCATTGACAGCGCCAGCAGCGCAGCGCAGCTCGGCTCAGCTCTGGCATCCAGACAGGAAGAGCAAGCAGGCGCGCGTTCTAATTAGATTCCAATTGGAATGTTGCTAAATACTCCGTTTTTCGGACAGTTCAACTTTTAACCGTTTTTTGATCTGTATTTATTTTATTTACTTATTAATTTACAAGAAGAAATTAATTACAAAAATTGGGAAAATTATGATTTACTAAAGGGGATAGTCAGGTTTAAATTAAGAACATCATTTAAACTCGCTTTATAAATTATTAAAAATATTTAAATATATATTTTAACTAAATACCCTACAATGAGGCTTCCAGGGAGTAGTTTACCTTCTGAACTAATTTTCTTATCGAAGCCCCATCAGATTCGACCCTAAGCTGCGCTTATTCCTCCCGCACAGGCAAGTTCATTGGCACGCGTGCTGTAAACTTTTGTTGTGTCCTCATTATCATACAGATTGCACTCCCCCATCCCCCAAAATGCACATAAATTTAAAGCAGCGCAATTAATGCGGTCCAATTAAAAGGTAATTGTCACACATTGTAATATCCGAAAGCGAATCAGAAACTGAGACTGAGACTGCGTTGCGTTTGACAGCTTGAGCAGGTGGAGGCGGATGGATAAGCGCAGTGAACCCACAGTGTGGCATGTGGTCACCTGGTCAACTGGTCAACTGGTCAACTGCTGCTCGACTGGGTGAAATGGCAATGAACCAAAGCAAAGTGCATAAATATTGATATGAAACTCGCACTCGGTCGCTGAGTCAACGCCGAATGCAGCCTAAAGACTCCAGTGCAGTCTCCGTTTAGTGCTGACTGCAGCCTAACCTCAATTGGATCTTATATAACCGCGTTCAAGATGCAAATCTTTGCCGTGGATCGGTGTCATTACACGTGTCGTTGGCAGCAGCTGCAACCCCCCCTGCCTTCTTTGCAACCCCCTTCCGGATGTGTGTCTGTGTGTGCGATAGGAATCTATTAATGAGCTGTGATATTTTCCTCGACTGAGTTACCATTCCCAACCAACCCCCCTCTCCTCTCCTCTACCACCATCTCCAGCTAACACTGAGCAACAGGTTTCGTTTCGTTTCGTCGCTGAACTCATTACTTTTATGTGAATTTCGTGTTAATTGTACTGCATTTGTTTACATTGTCTTAAATTCGCCGTGTTTATCGACCGTTTTGCGGCTGCAACCGTAGCAACCGTAGCTTTCTCACAGTCTTCAGGCAAAGTAAGTCCCCAGTGACTCCCCAGCCTCGTCTCACAATCGGTGCGACATTCAATTTGAAATTGTCATTGATTATTGTTCTGATTGACCTATGCAATAGGCAATTATAGCTCCCCATAAGTTTAAGTTTTTATAGCAATATCTTGTATTAATTAGGAATGTGTGACCCCATTACTACAGAATCTCCCATCCATATGTACATAAGAAATATGACTAACAAAATGGCATCAAGTTGAATTTTTCAGTCTTGGTAAACTTTTCAAGCTGCAGCATTCTGACAAATTGTCAAACTATGAATTAACCCAAAGAACTAAGAACAGTTAAGGAGAATTTGTTCCGCAATTAAACATACTATACGTATTATGTATATTCTTTAATCCCCCAACAAATCTACACTCATATATTAAACGATTACATAAGGTTTTCCCAACTGCAATCTTTACAAAAGGCCTCAGTTCTTGTATACCAAATTGATATCTTTTTCTCTCTCTCCCTCTCTTTTTTCTCTCTCTCTCTCTCTCTCTCTCTCTCTCTCTCTTTTGCCCAGCTGCACTTTGACACAGTTTCTTCTTAAGTTATGGCCATGACAAGCCTCTCTGCCAGCCCCCACTGCCGTTTCAAAATTGATATCCGTTTCGACAACGTATTCTCTGGCTTCGGTCATCAATCCATGTCGTTGGTGGGGGGTAAGGTCAATGTCGAGAAAGAGATAGATACAGAGAGGGGGATCAGCTGTAGGAGGACCCACGCAACATATTTCATCGTCGAATCGGCTTTACGAGGCGTCAAACTGCAGTTAAGTGTATAAGGCAGCGCTCCAGACTGAAATCTCGACTATATTTATGCCTCATTCGAGTTGCTATAAAAACAAACAAAGAAAATCAATAAACATTTGCATAATTTTCAACACTTCACGCTACTCGATTCGGTTTGAAATTGGAATCGGAGAAGGAATGGGAATCGGTATGGGAATTGGAAATGGAAATGGGCAAACAAATAAAAAGTAAAAAGCTAAAAAAGAGCTGAACAAAAAATCCGCCAACGATACGCGACGATTTACGAAACTGTCAGCGGCAATCGGCTTGGGTCACTGCAATGATGTAATGCTCACAATATATTGTAGGTAGGATAGGTAGATATACAAAACGGCGACTAATCAGGTTTTAAACTGCCAGCGAAATTGTAACACAAATCGAATGTAAATATGAATCGGATTCGAGTTTGGTCTCGAAAATATGCCAAGAAATTATGCTCGCACTGAGGAAATGTGCATAAATTAACATGCAGGTCGAATAGGTCGACCAGGAGATCAAAAATTCAAAAACCCAAAGATCGTAACAAGTCGAAAATTACAGCAGCACTTTAAGAAATATTGAACCTCATGGGAAATCCGCGCAGACCAAGTCGAATTCAGCTACAGCGTCGATTATATTGTAAGCATTATTGCCATTATTATGTCAGAGCAACTTGCTACCAGTTCCCAAATCCCATTGCTACAAGACGCCAAACCACACGTTTGGTTGCAACAACAACAACAACAACAGCAACAGCAGCTCCAATTACAACAAACACTCCGCACCGCCAGGTGACCCATAAACTGGGCCCGTTTGGTAGTTTAGCTCATTCAAAGCAAAAATCTATAAATATTCATAAGTTATCGCACACATAGACAGCTCCTAGAGCAAATCGCCCCCCCCCTCTCCCCCTGCCTGCCCTGCCCCCTGTGTGCCTCAATCTTTCGCAAGGAAACCAGGCCACTCAGTAGGCAGGTCTGATCTGCGGGGTAACTGCACGATCGGTTGGCGCTCGCATTAACACAATTTTCATATTAACTTTTATTGGCATAGAGTAACAAGTGTCGTAGGGATCAGAGCACAAAACTTCCACAGAGACTATATACTATGACGTATAACTTAGTTACTTGGGTTTTTATCCGGGAGTTAGGGATAATTAACTGAGATCTATAGGGTATTCCAGGGAATAGGGAGGGTTAGACAGTGCGATAATCAAGCCGTCTTTGACGCACTGCAATTAGTCGCGGTCGCAGAAGGTTCGTTGCCCCAAGTGCACAAGTCAGGGCTAAATTTAATTGATGAACTGATAATATATATCATATAGCATATACCTATATCATATATATCACTTGCTCAACACTGGCGCTGGCAATGTGCGGTAGCAACTTCCTGCAGTTCAACAAAACAGAAAACAAAACGGGCGAAAAAAAAAACCATAAACTGAATCATTTAGGCAGCTGCTTGAGGGCACAGGGGGTGTGGCATGGAAAGGAGCGGAGGGGAACGACGCACAGCTGTCACTTAGGTAAAAAGCAATTTGTTCGAGAAAGCAGAACAGAAAACTTTGTGGTAAAACTAAGCAAATGATTTGTCATGCTGAAAGGTTGATTAATTGTGCGAAGAAAACAAAAGACTGAAGCAACGAACTTGCCAGATCGAACACACGTTGCGATTGCAGGTCGAATGCAGGAATTTTGTCAGAAAAAATAACAGCGAATTTTAATGCAATTAGCACACAATTAATCATGGTCAACATGCCAAAAGGGTGTATAAAGCTACACAGATCTTTGCTGACATTTGAAAGAAATGATAACTCTGTGTAGCGGGAATGATATGGTGATCAAGTGAAAATACCTTAGATGAACTAAGAGAACTATAAACAACTCAATTAAGGAATATGCTATAGATTTTGCAAAGCACTCAGCACTGAATGGAAATCAGCTATTTATAATGTATGCATAATTACAACCTTTAATAATACCCCATTATATGTAAATTTAGTGAGTCCGCTTAGAAATGGTTCCTGGAAATTGCTATATCGTTTTCACAAGTATTTCGACATCCAGCAGGTCCGTAAATTGTATCAGTTGTCCTCACCGATTTGCATGAATGAACTGCACACGTTGAGTTAACAACTCGACAGCTCGAGGGTGGAAGTTCCTTAGCCTTAACGCGTTGGGGATCGGGACTTGTTTTGATGCATTTCGAATTGGCTTAATCAGCGATGCGAGCGATAAAGCGTACAGTGTGCGAAAATTGTTTATTTACAGCACATTTGCATATGTCGTGAGAAGATGAGAAAGAGAAAGAGAGAGAGGGAGAAGACACACACACACCTAATCGACTTATTACAAATGGGCTTTTTGTCTTCATTGCGCGTTAATTGCGGCTCATTAATTTGCATCTGAAATGAATAACAGCCTGCGGTTGTTGTTGCTGCTGTTGTTGTTGTTGTTGTTGTTATTGGCGATGATCACTTCCTAGGCATAAGACACATCGCCTGTCAGCCGGGTCTCAATAACATGCCAGATAACACATAACACTCTGAGGCGGATCAGCTCACTCGACTTGCCGAGGAGTTCAAGTTTTCGCAATTGACCCAAAAATTCATTATGCATGCAAAGTTGGTAATTGAATTCGTATCTCGCCTTTTACATTTGACTCCCCCTTGCCCCCTTGCCCCCTTGCACCCACCAACCCCACCTACACACCTCCCAGTAAAAGTGTGTTCAATTGTCCGAACTGTACTTGGCCGTCGGCCTTTTTCATTTCCGTCAACATTTCAGTTTATTAGACACAATTACAATTAATTTTCGTCTCAATTTCAATGGGTTATCTATCGGATAAAGCGTCGCTGAAAGGTCTTCGATTTCGAATGGTTATTCGTGTGTCTTACGCTGCCCCTAGACTGTGGCAGAGCCGGCAGGCTGATGGGTTTTTAATGCCCTGGCAAATGTCATGAGCGCACATTGACAGGGTCGCACACACAGCACACATGGCATATTGCTATATAGCGGTATTTTGGAATATACACTCAAGTCTTTTGTTAGAATTTAAATACTGTTTTCCAAACAATTTCTTCTTTTTGTGACCCTGTGGCGAATATTTTTGTATGCTTTAGACTGGTAACTTTTATAAGTCAAAGCTATGTATACTTTTTATTGACTTTGAATAAAGAATGATCTTTTATATGGAGTATAGTAAATTCATTTATGTAAACTATATCATTCCAAATTCATAATCTTTTTATTAGCAATGGAAACAAATTTTTATACCCGCTACTCGTAAAATCGAAGGGTATTATAACTTTGTGCCAACCGAAAATTCATACAAAAGAAGGAATTTCCGTCCTAGTAAAGATTATAAATTCTTGATCAGCGTCAACAGCCGATTCGTAAATCATGACCGTTTGTCCGCCTGTCTGGCTTTCTGTCCGTCCGTGAAAAACCTTAGATCATTGGACGACAAGCTGGATAGCGGGTATATAAAAGTCGAGCACACTCGCCTGTAACTCTTTTAATGGTTGAAAACGTATATAGCGTAATAATAAAAGTACCTATGTTTACCAAAATTTCTATATGTTTTCCATTGCAATAGACTGTACTATTCTATTTCTCTATCCCTTTTAACTTAAAAGACTATTTTAACAAAATTAAATTATTACAATAATGAAATGACAAATGTACATAGCATTAATACCCATCCAAAGTCTTCAATCGCTTTTTTTTACAATATAAAATATTTTACCAGATCTTTGATCTTTCACAGCTTAGAGTTCAGTCACACTCGTCTTTTACAACTCATAATTGGGGATCTGCAATTTAATAAAATCAGGGACAATTAAAATCATTAATTGATTTACAGCATATTTTAATTATTTAAACCTGAGATACCTGAGACCTGATTTCGTGACCCAAAATTTACATTTTCTCGAGGCACGTGACAAGGCAGGCGATGATTAAGAGAAAACAAGAGCATATTGTGACTCAGTTGCTGATTAGGGTCAGCTTGAGTTCACAGCATTTTTATAATTGATATCTATAAATTAGTTTATTGCACCCGATTACAAGTATTCGATTAGTATTCGATTAGAAAGCTGACACTACAAGTTTCGTACTTCATTTGGGTCTAACGAAACTCGGAGATGCTGAAGAAGACCTGGAGAAGCACCTTGTCCTGTTGCTTGTAACTGAATGTGGCATAGATTGCATAATCGCCCGAAGGAAGTGGTAGCTTGTCGAGTGATTTGAGGGGAAAACGAAAGTGCGTCACGCTCAGCTCGGACTGCAGAATCAATAAGAAGATATATATGGAGTTTATAGTTTATAGATAGAGTATAAACGGTATCTTACTCACCGGCAGGGGACATCTATTAACGTTCGTGTGATTCGCAAAACTATTAAAGATGATATTCACAAACGGATGATTGCGTCGTTCCAAATATTCGCACAGATCCGAGTGCCTGATGTCATAGAGAAAGGGCTTATAGCCACTGGCCCGCTTCAGCAGTTGTATTCGCATCTGTGGGAGTTAAGACCTAACTTCATAAATGTGAAGAGTAGCAATGAAAGAGAGTTTTAGCATTTTGAAATGTTATAAGTTTGGAATCCCAGTAGGCACCCAGTAGGCTCTACGCCATCAATCGCCAACGATTGCTAGACAATTTCAGACAGACCACTTAACAGAAATACAATTTAGAATTTAGCCCCCGACACGCATAAGAAAATACAATTAGAAATTCCGAACTAAGTTTTAGAAATATAAGAAACCCAGATAGAATTTTTGAAAAATGTGCTTCCTAAGCATCGTCACGCGGATTCTTATCGTACTCTTTGGCATCCTCTTGCCTGCCCGACACACCCAGAAGGCACTGAACGACGAGAACCTCGCATTGTGGGGGAAGTACTGGATCATCTTTGCGTGCCTCTTTAGCATCGAGCTGGTGAGTGATGTGATCTTTGCCTGGATGCCATTATATGTAGAGAGCAAGCTGCTGGTCGTCCTGTGGCTGGTGGTGTCCGCACCACAGGGCAGCGTCTGGATTTACGATACGATTCTGGCGCCACTCCTGGTCAGGCACAAGCGGCGCATCGAATACTTCTTATACCATGGGAAGCGGCACATGCTAAGCGATGCCTTGTCTTACACCTCCGAGCTGTGGCTACGCATGATGAACTATCTGAGACCCCTGCTGTTGCAGCTGTGGCACAGGAAGCCAGTGGTGCCGTTACAGGAACCGGACATTGACGTAATGGCCGATGTTAATGATGATGATACCAAGGCAGAGCAGGAACCGGAGCAGGAACAGCCATCTCACGACCGAGATAACCTTACAGCTTACCCCAAAGCGAACTTCATCTACGCCAATAGCATCGAGGAGAAGTTCTACGAAGTCACACTGCCCTCCCATCAGACGCAGTCCCAGTCACAAATTAAATACGCATACCGCAAGAATAGTGCCTCGAAGCAATCACTACCAGAGCTGGCGCGAAAAGCACTGGACACCGGTATCGAGGCGGGATCACCCACTTTGGGTCGCCCCAAGCGGAAGCAATACGTATACGATCCACAATTCGAGGAATTTAATCAAAACATGAACATGGACTTGAATGTCCCTAAGGGTCATCACAATGGGGTCGAGCTGACGCACTGTCCGTTCTCTTGTCGCCAGGAACAACGTCTCAATTAATAGGGTGCGGCAATACGACAAACAAGACTAAACTAAAACCACAGAAAAATTCTTTGTGAAGCGACTGTTGTGGCTCCTTTGCGATGAGCAGATAACCCAAAGAAGCATGCGTTACAGTTTGCAGTTAAATAAAGACCAAAAACTAATTTACTTAGACGAAGTTTGCATTTGTCCCGTGGTCTTAATGTTTCCTACACTTGCTTATCCTAGAAACGGGAAATCTAACAAAAGCTGCAGTCGACATTAACATACCCTTCGCCCAATTTTGATGAGCCGTTACAAACATATAAACGAATCCCAAAAACAATGTGGAATACGTTTACTTCGTTAAAAACTGTGTTTATCCGATTCAATTGTAAGTTGGTGAATAGATTTCTATTGTTTATATCAATGTACACACCAAAGCAGTTATAGGTTAGGCAGTGGGCGTGGCATTAAAAGTTAAAAATAAACTCGATCCGCGAATGGTATGCAGATACCTTCATTTGAAATTTGAAATCTATAGCTTTTGAAATAGCTTATATCCGTGAGTGCACACAGACAGACATACGGACAGACAAACGGACAGACAAACAGACAGATAAACGGGCAGACAAACAGACAGACGAACAGAAAGGACGGACATGACTCAATCGACTCGGCTTGATCCATGGGGTCCCCTACGCCTTCTTCTGTCTGTTCCATACATTTACACAAAGTTAGTATACCCTTTTTTGACAAGTTTGGATGATTTGAATACAAAAGACAATCTTATGACTGTTTTTGCATAGAAAGCTCAAAAGTTAGAATACCCCTAATATAAAAGTGGAAAACAATTATATGAGGTAGGGGAAAATTAACTTAAATTGCTTCATGATCCAAATATATTTTAAACTTTGCAAATTTTTGGAAAGAAAGAGCGGAACAAGATTATACTCTAGCCTTATCAAACGTACAATTCTTGTGCATATCAACTAGGTAAATACCCTTTAAAGAATCTTTGCAGTGTCTTATCCCTTATTAGTCGCATAACCTGTATACTCCATTGGACTTACCGCTACTGGATGCTTAGGAAATCGTAAGATCTGAACACGCAAACTCATTTCGGCCACATCGCGCTTCACCGCATACAGTCGGCACTCGGTGAATACTGTGTAGTTGCTGTCCTGGCTGATGCACTGAATATTCGTAAATTTGGCCAGTCCATCGATCTAAAGAGAGGCTGAGATTAGTGAACCATATCCCCACTGCTCGGCCAATTGCTTCCTCCCTCCCTTCCCACCACTCCCTGCACTCTCTTGCCTGCACAATCTGCCCGAGCATGACCGACTGCACTATGAACCAGAACAGTGACATTTATGGATGATAAACCAAATTGGTAAACGTTCGATATTTTCCGCCCGAGTACAAATCGTTGCGAGTATCGACATAACACTGACACTGTTTATCCAAAATGTCTCGATCAGAGAGAATAGATTGGTTAGCAATTGGATAGTTTATCATAATTACACAGCAATTATATTGAAATTCGAACAAAAAAACTTGATTATATTATATCGCCAATGAGGTTTAATGAAAAAGACAAATTTCAGACCAGGGGCGAGTGGGCTTTGCTAACAGATATCTTATAGCTATAGTATCATTCTATGTGTGTGGTTATTTGTAGGGTGTGCGCTATGGAAATGTTAAGTCTAATCGCTGCCATCATCATCATCGTCGTCATCGTTCGCATTACTTTCATTGGTATCCTCATCGGTGGCTTCAGCTTCGCTTTCACTTTCTTTAGCCTTCTTCTCATTCGAGGATTTGCTCTTCTTTTTGGCTGGCTCGCTGGAGGACTTTTTGGCCTCATCGGAACTAGTAGAATCATCCTCGGATATATATTCCTTGCTCTTGAAGCCACTGCCCGAAGAGTTGGCCTTTTTCGATGGTGAGGATTCTGTCTTGCGTTTCTTAATGGGCGATTTGTTGTTGTTCTGTTGTTCATCATCTGTATCGCCGCCAGCGCCGGGTTTGTAACTACGCATCTCGTCGTGGTAACGCTGCTTATCCTTCTCGGCTGCATCCTCCCACTTGCTCTTGTCCTTCAACTCCTTCCACATCTCGCCACCCTTTTTGGCTATCTCTGTCACCTTAATACCAGGATAATCGCGCTTGATCTGCTCGCGCGTATCGTTCAGCCACAACATGAAGGCGCTTGTAGCTCGTTTTGGCTTGTTTGAGTCCTTCTTCTTTGAGGTCTTTTTCTGCAAGACAAATCGATAAATAGTATTAGTACTGAGTAGCCTCTTAAATAAACTAGAAAGTATCTTACCGTGCGCTCCTTTTCCTTATGTTTTTCTTTTTTCTCCTTCTTTTCCCGTTTCTTCTCCTTGTGCTTTTTCTTTGACGAACCTTCGTCCCCTCCGCCGCCGCCGCCATCGCTAGCATCACTGTCATCCTCTGAATCGCTCTGTACATTGCTGTCATATTCCTCGGCCACATCTGATTCGTTCTCGTTAGGCTTGAAATCCTCATCGGTGGACTCCTCATCGGAATCATCAGCATCATCGTCATCCTCCTCCTTCTCGCGGGCCTCAGCCTTCAGCCGCGCCAGGTAGGCATCTGGTTCGTTCTCATTATCTGAATCACCAAAGTCAACATCTTTGTAGCCGCTCTTATCCTTGCCCATGTTGCTCACATGAAGTTTCTTCTGAGTTATAAAGTCAAACAGTTTGGCATACTCCTCCTTTTCGATGGACGAGAAAATGTGCACAGTGCCGTTCTTGAGTGTCACCTCGAAGTCAAAGGAACGCGTTGAGCCACCACTGCGAGCAAAGTTCACCGAGCTGATCTCTTCGAATCGAATGTGTAGCGGCGGTTTGTGAATGTAGATGAAGCCGCGTTCCAATGGATACAGATAACCCGCGGCTGCCTTGAACGAACATCCAACAGCTGCTGTGCCGGAATGTCCAATGAAATTACCCGGTCCGGTAATCTTACGCCCAATCAGCACCTTCATCACCTTGCCCATGACCTCGTAGACAGGACCGGAGAGCTCCTTCTCAAGCTTGCCCTCATACTTGTCGCGCAGCTCAGCCTCGCTGAAAGGCAACTCGATGGACGTTTCCTCATCAGGAGCAAACAATAGCACCAGGTAGTGATAGCGTGTCTGGCCCTGTTTGATGGGAGGATCCAGCGAGAGAACAAAGAACATTTGTCGGCTATCCTTGTGCGGCAACATAAATAGTCGCAGCACAGAGTCCATGGGTATCTTGTAATCGAACGTCTTGCCGTGCAGTTGGAAAAATGTCGAGAAGATTTTGATGTCATAGCGACCACGTGGAGTAAGAATATGTATCTCGCGGAATATGGCAATGGATTCACCGGATGCTGAAATGACCGATGCCTTATTCATGACATTCTGATGGAATTTATCGACCGGATCCTCATCAGCAGATTCCACAGCGGGTATATGAAAACGCATCTCCAGCAAGCCAACAGGTGCATCATCGTTTTGATGAAATTCCAAAGTAACTTCGTTCTTTCCCGTAACACATTGTGAAACATGCGACAGGGGCACCTCAAAGATGGTTTTTGTATCCTTATCAAAACTAAGCACTGAGCCCATGAAACGTGCCGTTCCCCAGTTCCAGCCCTTGACGCACATCTCCTTCTCTACCATTTCCTGTGCATATGCTTCCTTGATATATTTGCCCAACTTCTCGTGCTCGCTATCGCGAAATCCAGAAAAGCGATGTAGTGCACCGCTCTTGGTAAAAATACGGAGTCCCCAAGTGCCCACGAATTTTTGCGAATTTATCAAATCGATGTCATCCGCGGATATCTGTTCAACCTTGCCGGTTTTGGTGTTCTTAAACACAATGTTCTGTGCAGTGAGCTTCAAGCGTCCCGAACACTGCAAAAAGGCAAAATAAATGATGGTTAGACAAAAGCAGCTGACAATGGGGAAAACTGCGACTCACCAAAACACCGCGCACTTCGGCGTTTATGTCGTTGTACTCCAAGGTATCTACCATTTTCAATGTGCTCTGTCCTAAATACTAAACAAATAAACTATTAAATATGTATTTACACCACCGTACGCAATTCGCGCTGATTTGCAACTAATTTTTGCACGAGAAAAATGCCGACAGACTACACTGCGCGCCCAATTTTAGGTTAGACGCTAGTGATGTGAGCTATTCGTATAAATTTTCCTAGTCACGAGTATCTTAAAGTAGCAGTTCACAATGTTAATGAATGAATTTAAATTTAAAAATAAGATAACCATTAAAACATTGACTTTATAATATTAATATTCTTAAATGTTAATAATTCGCAAGTAACTAGCAGCCGCTGTTACTATGCGGTCACTTTTATTTTTATGGATGAATACAATAGTGAAGCAACTATCGATATATCGATAAGTGAAGCGATAACACAAACAAGCGCCTGGTCAGAAAATAAACGATTCAATATAAACACAAAGTACTTGAATAGATGAAAAAAGCCGTAAGATGCAACGGGGAAAGATTGCATTCGGAAAGATTCAACTAAATGTTAGCAAAACACCGGCAGAGACAAACAAATCTGACCAAGATGCTGGAGGCTTTAAGAAAATGGACAAGCAACAAATGATTCGGCAAATAGAAGACGTCGCCGAAGACTTGGAGAGTCAACACCTGAAGGAAGTCATGGGCATCAGTGGCTTTGGTCGAAAGGCTGCCAAAGTGTTCGACATAAATGAGCAGATTGCGAAAGCACGTACGGTTGCACCACCGGTGCCAGAACAGGAAGCGGACGAAGATGTAATTGGACCAATGCCACCGGCCGATTCTCCTGAGCAAAGATCCGAAGCAACAGAAAAGAAGGGAGAAAGCAACAAAAAGACAACAGAAAAGGACGAAGAAAAAAGCGAAGAAGAGGACGATAATGAGGACGATTCGGAAGATGAAGAGGCAAGTTTGGCACGCCGAATACCTTACACGCACGAAGTGCAAATGCAGCACGGATCTCGCGCTGTGTTAGCCCTAGCAGGCGACCCATCGGGCGCACGAATAGTTTCCGGTTCCATCGATTACGACATGTGCTTCTGGGACTTTGCCGGCATGGACTCTGCAATGCGCAGCTTTCGTCAGTTGCAGCCGTGTGAAAATCATCCCATACGTGACCTGCAGTACTCGGTCACAGGCGACATGATTCTGGTTATATCCGGTAATGCGCAGGCCAAGGTGTTGGATCGCGACGGCTTTGAAAAACTAGAGTGTTGCAAGGGAGATCAGTATATAAGCGACATGTCACGCACCAAGGGTCATGTAGCACAGCTTACCTCGGGCTGTTGGCATCCGTTTAACCGTGAACAATTTCTGACAGCCGCTCTGGACGGCACACTTCGCATCTGGCAGGGACTGCGCTCCAAGGAACAGGTACAAGTGATTAAAACACGGGCGCAAGGTGGGCTAAGAACCAATGCCTCTGCCTGCCATTATAATCGAGATGCAACACTCATTGCCGCCGGTTGCGTAGACGGCTCCATACAGACCTGGGATACGCGAAAGATGTATGTGAACACTACACACTGTGTACGAGGGGCGCATCAGAAGGGATCCGAGATCACCTCCATTGTATTTTCCTACATGGGTCAACAGTTGGCCACGCGCTGCAACGACGAGACTATGAAGTTGTGGGATCTTCGTAATTTCAAGCAGCCACTGCACACCTGGTCAAATCTCTTCTCACGATACGACATCACAAGTTGCTGCTTCAGTCCCGATGATCGTATGCTGGTCACAGGCGAATCCCTGCCCAAGGCTCAGACTGAAGCCAATGTATATTTCTATAGTACGCAAACCTTCGATGAAGTGCAGCGCATTCCGGTGGCTAACTCACATGTGATTCGTACTCTCTGGCATCCGAAGCTTAACCAACTCTTTGTGAGCTGTGGCAATGGCATTATCAAATGCTTGTACGACGAACAGCGCAGTATACGCGGAGCCAAGCTGTGTGTGGTCAAGACGCATCGCAAGCGACAGCAAATGGAAATGGTGGGCGCATCGCAAATCATAACCCCTCATGCACTGCCGCTGTTTCGGCAGGAGAAGACACGCTCGTCCCGCAAACGTATGGAGAAGGCACGTCTCGATCCGGTCAAGTCAAAGCGGCCAGATTTACCCATTACCAGCGGGCAAGGTGGACGTGTGGCCAGCTCGGGCGGCACACTCTCCTCGTATGTCATACGTAATCTTGGTCTGAGCAAACGTGTGGACGACGATCAAGATCCGCGCGAGGCAATTCTAAAGTATGCCAAAGATGCTGCCGAGAATCCCTATTGGATAGCGCCCGCCTACAAACAAACCCAACCCAAGGCCATATTCTCTGAGAAGCTACCCTCCGATGAAGCCGCAGCACCGGCAGCCAAAAAACCGAAATCCGACTCGGATGCAACATAGTCGATGGAAATTTAATTTGCCTATAGGAAATAATAAATTTATCAAGAACTTACATAGAACTAAATCATTGGTATTTGCAATCTAAATAAGTCCTGTTTATAGAGACTAACATATTTTCTTGACAAGCAGTTAGGTCTTTTGTCTGTTGTACTTGCAGATCACCTGATCTTCCAATAATTTCTATATACTATACTATTCTGTATACTAACTTTGTGGAAATGTATGTGACAGACAGAAGGAGGCGTGACAGACCTCAAAAAGTAAATATATTCTTGCTCAAGATCAGCCGAGTCGATTGAGCCATGTCCGCCTGTCTGTATGAACGTCTAGATCTCAGGTATTATAAAAGCCAAAATTGGCATGGAAGTTCGATTCGATACCGACGATGTACACCTGACCCTTAAATTACAATATGTAGCTTTCCTTACTTGTTATTGCTTAAGTGGTACCCATTAACGTATACAGAGTTTTCTTCACTCGGTTTGAACTTTATTAAACATACATATTACATGATTTTTGAATTTATTTATTGGATGATTCTTTCATAACTTGTTTTCCCTTTTGCGGTATGTTGTTGATTATGGTAATTGTTGTTAATTTTATGGCATTCGACTTTTGTTTAATACTTGTACATTTTCGTATATGTATGAGTGTGTGTATATAGGTAGTATATAGCAGAGCCATCAGGTTAGTCTGGGTGGCCCGCCAAAACATAACTTTTGTGACAATTAACCAGCGTATGATCGCCTTCGACCATACCCCAAATATATGTTTAGAGAGTGCTGTACATAAGAAGTAGAATATCATTATAGTTAATAATATTAATCCGAAAATTCTGAAACATATCATATTAAAGTGTTAGTATATCAACAATACCTAATACAGTTTTATCGTTAACAATATGTCCATATAGTAGTATATATGCTTGTATATGTATAGAGTAAGAGTTCCGACTAGAATGGTTTACATAATTATATTAAGTTAAACGAACCTTCAACTCTATTGAGCTGGCCAAAAACGAAAATATCTCTTAGGTACGTTAACTAGACATATTTTTCAAATTTTGATCAAGTTTTCTTTTTTATTCTCTTATTTGACCGGCTTGGTGCGTCTCTTCATACGTATATTTCAAAATAGCCATTTAGTATAATATGTATAGACATACGCTATCTTCATATATGTATATATATATATGAATATATATAATGTGTGTATATAATGTACGAGTACGAGTGTATAAGTTAATACATATATTCAACAGTTGATTGCAATGAGGCGGATTTCCATAATATCATTCGTTACAACATTTGTTTCTTGTTCCTTTACTTTTGTTGTTATTATATAGTACGTTATAGTTAGCTCTTGATTCGACTTGAATGCAACTACAATTATCTTTAAACTCAAAACTAAACTATACTGCTCTGAACAACTGTTGTTGGCCTTCTCGAACAGACAGCAAAGAATCTATGATTGAAATTACTTTAACTTTAAATCAAGTTCGTCTTTTAAGTTAACGAAATTTGTCTATTTTACGCAAAGAATTTCCTATATGCCTTCCTTTATGATATACAATATGCTACTAAAATGATACACTTTCGTTTTGTTTTGTTTAGCTTCATTTACTCACTTGTTCTCTTTTATCTTCTATAGGTACTTTTTGTGTCCTTTGTATTTGTTGTAGTTGTATCTGAATTGTGTGTGAGTGTGTGGATGTGTTTGTGGTTATTGGTTACCCTAGGACTAGGATTATGGTTGGTTGGTGCTGCGAAGAGTTCCTCTCATATGATATGATTGCGATGCAACTAAAGTGTAAAATCCCTAGAAATATCGTAGGTCACGTAGGCCCGATATTTTGTCTGTTTACTTTTCATATACGTATATGTATATGTATGCATACTGTCTAAGCAACTATTTGAAAATTCGTTCGAATTGCTTTCATAAATGAAACAAAAACTATTTTTCTCCCTTGCTATATGTACTTGCAGAGCTATTATCTATTATCTGTGGCTAACTGTAAATAAATTGCCTTCTATTTTAGCGCTATGACAGCAAGATTATTGCTTTCTCTGTCTTTTTATACGAACCTACAATACAGGTATAAAATATATTTATATATGCAAAGTTGTCTTATGTGTATGTCTGATTACGAGTTTGTGTATGTGTGTGTGTGTGTGTGTGTTACTTAGCACAAAATATAGAAATAAAGCTGAGATTAGGCAATCAATATTGCAGGCCAATGTCCAAGATATGTTTTCGGTTATACTCTGTATTGTTCGATCGCTGTAGATGTTCTTCTTGACTATGTAACTATGCGAGCGAGAGAGAGGGATAGAGTATCCATAGATCCGTGCCATCGTTAATCCATATAGGTTAATTTATATATGTTCATGATCCATACAGCGATTTTCGTATATTTCGATTCATGACTCTCTATATTCAACCTTATGCTCATTAAATCTCCCCATGTTTCCGTCTATCTAGCCATGATCTTTTTATCCATTGATCTATCTATTCCTTTATCCAAATAAATTGCGATATATTCGTATATCTATGCACGTATCCCGGCATCCATGTGGCTCTCCCTTTTGGTAACTATGTTCGGTGTGCGAGGACTCTTTGTTATCTCCGGGAAGCCTGCGGTTTACTGGGCAAACGGATTGTGGGCCCCACCAGCGCCGGGTATATCCAGATTGCCTCCGGTAGTCTGATAGGTGCCATAGGGTCCACCATTCGGATTCATCTCGTTCAGTCGCGAATTGGACAATGCTCGCGGAATGGGATTACTGGGCACGCCGTGCGGAGCCAAGTGGGAAGTTTCCTCGGCCACCTGTGGCAGGAAGAAATATGCCGTCAATATGATAGGTTCAATAAAGTAAGGAATTTGGAAAGAGAAGACCTGTTAAAGGGTGCGATATACACGAATACAAAGTTACCTTTTAACTACTAAAATGTGTGCTTAGAAAGGAATTATTAGGTGTGACTTTTGCGATAAGAATAAGAAGATCTATAGGCATATCAAAAGTATTAGCTCTATTACTAGAAAGCATAATGACATATTTATATATTTACAGAAAGGTAATAAGAGAACTTAAAGCTTTGAAGAAAAATAAAATGAAATGAAATATTGAAATAAGACAACAAACATAAATAGAAAGAGCGAAACACTTTGTCTCACCTGATGCGGATCCTCGGTGACTGGTATGTCCGAGATGAAGCCCTGCTCCTTGCGGTAGAAGTTGATGAAGATAAACAGGCCGAGCACGAAGAGGCAGGCGATACCATACCAACGGAAGGTAGCAGTAGTACCGTAGTAGGTGACAAACATGCCGCCGATAATGGCACCACAGCCGCGACCCAACCCATGGTGAATGCCCTGGAGCACACCCTGCGCCGAGGCGCGTAGATGCTTGGGCGTATTGTGAGCAATGTACGAGCACGAGGCGGCCCAGACGGCGGCATGCGTGATGCCCTGCATCAGCTCGAAGGGCAACACCATCCAGGGATTGGTCAGATAGGAGATGTAAAGAAAGCGCAGCACATTACCAATAAGGCCCAGGCACAGGACCTTGACATGACCAATCTGGGTGATCAGACGGAAGCTAAAGAAATAGGCAAAGATCTCGGACACATGATTAATGACCGAGGCGACACCGAAGAGCGTGGGCGTGCCACCATAATCTTGCAAATGCCAGAACAGAAAGGTGAAGATCAGCCCGATGCCGAAACCCATGAACCAGGCGACAAACAAAAACGAGGCGGTCTTCAGATCCTTGAAGTGCGTCAGCACTGTCATCCATTCGGGCAACTCCTTGGCCGTCTGGGCGAACACCTTCGACTCGGCTCCAATGTGCGGCTGCGGATGCGGATGGCTGGAAAGGAAACTGCTTACGCCGCCGGCACAGGCACCCGAAGCGGCGCTGCCGCTACCCACAGCCAGTGATGGTAAATTGAGCTGGGCGGCCAGTTGATTCATCGACTCCTCCTCGGCCTTCTTGTGCGGATCGATAAACTGTGCGGCCTGCTGCTGTTGCAGGCTCTCGTCGATGGGCTCATACTTGAAGGTGATTTTCGCGGCGGAGATGATGGCGCATGTCATCAGCACGGAGAAGATGGAGAAGCAAATGTTGTAGTTCTTCTCCTTGTTTCCTGCACCGCATGGATGATTCGAGAAAGAGGTGGAGTGATCCAGTGCAATGCCCACCAGAAACATGGAGATTCCCCAGCCAAGTGAGCCGAACATGCGTTGATGTCCATACTTGTCCGCATCCTCGCCCAGCAGCGTGATGACAGCCGAATCGGCCAGCGTGATGGCAGGCGCGCTAAAGAATTCTCCAATCAGGATCACCAACAACAGCAGAAAAAATGCCTTTTGGATGTCCTGCAGCGGGATAAAAAGAAGAAACAATATAGATGTGCATTGGGTGCCATTGGGTATGGGCTATCCTAGTCGAACCTACCGGAGTGCGATAGACCATGGAGCTGAAGATGGGCGTCACATAGTCCCGATGATGCTTGTCGTCGTAGTTGCTCACAAAGTTGATATGCACCGGCGAAATTCCCGCATCGATGCGTGGCAACAGCAGCGATCTTTTGCGCCGACTGTGCTCCACCTGCTCCGGCGGCAGATCATGTTCCATCAGCTCATCGTTGGTCTCGTCGAGGTGCAATGGTTCCGGATCGTACATGGCGGAGGTGTCACGCTTGGTGCGCGTATACGTGAGCACAAAGTCAGTGGCATTTCGCCGCTCAATGCAGTTGATTGCCTCCGGTCGGATGAAGCTCAGCGGAATGGTAAAGAGCACCCAGCAGGCTAACGAGGCGAGCAGCAGCTTCTTGCCCTGCCGACAGCGATCCGCATAGGAGCCCCAGAAGGGAGCAGCCAGGAACTCGACAAACGGACGCATGCCAACTAGGATGCCGCACTGCCCGGGATTCATGCCCATCTGCTTGAAGTAGACTCCCATCAGGGGGAACAGCGACCCAAAGGCCGCATAGAAGAAGAAGTAGAAACTCTTCACCGGAATCAGCTCCTGCTCCGTAGCACCAAAGAACATCTGCAAAATCTCCGAATGACCACGTACTTTGTGCGTAGAATCCTTGGCCTCCGGATAACTAGGAAAGGAGGGACGAAAATGAATCTGCACTCAATAACTGCTGCAGATTCAGTTTTCTCTGGGGCTACTCACAGATTGGGATCCACCTCGCCGCTTGCCTCAACATCCACTCGCGGCCTGGCCCCAGGTGGCCCGTAACCCGCTGCCTGTTGCTGTTGCCCATAATTGATACCCTGATCGTAGCCAGTTGTGGCCTGCTCTTCGTAGCCATAGCCCATGCCCGGCTGCTGGCCATAGCCCGCAGTGTTGGCGGGTGCACCAAACGGATTGGCTGCTCCTCCGCCGCCTGCACCACCTGCTGTATTGTAGGGATTCATCTCCGATGCGTTTGCGTGTCAATTACACAAATTTACACCTGCTTCTTCTTCCTCTCCTGCACTCGCTCTCTGCACTCGCTTTTGTCTTTCGTCTATGTTTCCGTTCGTATCCGTTCCGCCGTACCTCTGTTCCGGCCTGACTAGAGCATCTCGTTGTGATTATCCTTTAGCAGCTGCTTGGGCGAGACAAAGAGGCAATTAGTTCCAGCTGTGCGCACTGTGTGGGTGTGGGTGTGTGTGCTTGGGTGTGCGTGTATGTGCGTTTGGGGGTGCACTAATAAAAGCAGCACAATCGGAATAAACGGAAAGTGACCGAGATTATTCCGTGCTTTTATGCTGTCAGTTAGGTTGCAATTAAATGCTTGCCTCGGGCAGGGAAATTGGTAGGTCGAAAGAAACGTTTGTCCAATTGAATGGTTGCTTAATCGGCATATAGATTGTTCTATATATATATTGAATATAAAAAAAACGAAACGTTTGAAATAGGGAAAACAAAAATACAGAAATGTAGCATAGTACACAGAGAACCGGCAATCTCGGCTATAACAAGAGCTAACTCTAGGAAATTTGGCAAGGAGCTGTCCTACATCCTCATGCATATCACATGTGCTTGAATATCCCATCAGGTTAAAAAGAAAAAAAGATATACAGATAAACATTTACTAAACAAGTCGGGTACCAGGGTACTTCCACTCCTATTTACATAAATAGTCAACCTCTGGTAATAAAAGAGCTAAGAGAATAAACCTCAAATTTCAAATTTGAAGACTTGAATATGTCAAGTGTCTCTTATAATTCAGATAGTTTTCTAAATATGCATTATTGTTTCAATAATAAACCTCAAACTTTTGGAACTCACTACATATTACCTACCATACCTTTATGCAGCTAATCCCCCTGCGTTATACAAGTATATGAAACCCGAGGGACATGTCGCACTTAACATTGAAATCAGAGAAGCAGAGAGAAAGCGACGACAAAGCAAATGACACAATGCAAAAAGTGCTCGACTACGGGGTGTATTGACGGGGTGGTTTGCGGGGCGAGCGGATTCCGTATGGGGTTGTGGGGGTGGGTGAAGGGGTGTCTGCTTGAGTGAGAATCGCATTAGAAACGAGCTTTGAGTGACGCATCCAGCTGAGCGCGTAGCGAGTGAATTTAATTCGCTTGCTTTTCCCTTCGCTTTTTCTTTTGTATCACGTTTTGAATGTAGGTAAGTGGGTTTCTTTCACACACACACACAGACACACACACACACACTCACACACTAACACCTCCATGTGAGTGTGTACACATGCGAAACGCAGACTTGTTGTTGTTGAAGCGAGGGAAAAACGCAGGATATGCGTAGATACGATTGCGAAGGATTTCGCAGGCATATGTTGGGGCACTCTAAAAACCCACACACACACAAGTATATATCATGTATTTACCACGACATTTATCAATTGCAATGTAACGTAATGTCCTTTCACTAATTACACAATCGTTTCCAGTCGACTTAGCAGGGATCTATGCTATATAATATCTCATAATATATATGTTGTACTTGTGTATATGTGTATGTGTATGTGTGTGTGTGTGTGCGTGTCCTAACTTGTGTGCACACTTTGAAGGCCAACGAGGCAGACAGAAGAGAAAAATTTTCACACCACGTTGCACGTTGAAAAATTTCGCTTTTCAAGTGAAATTTTTACAAAGGATTCTGTTTTAATTTTGAGGGAAATTATTTTATAAAATTTACCACGGAATTTTCACGGCGATGTGAATGCAGATTTGGTGATACCGAGATTAGTGTGGTTTCGAGTCTCTAGTGTGTGGGTTACGTGCGTAATCGATAAGCACAAGTTTTTCCCATAGACAAAACTCGCGTCTTGCCTCTATACGCGCGTCGGGCTCGACTTGTCGTCGTCGCAGCGCACACACAATTTCCACGGCGACTGTGTGTGGAAAAGCGGAAAGGCGGAAAATGAAAAAGCTCGCTCTAGCGTGTTTCGTGTCTTAAATCAAATGAGATTTGACACAAGCAGCGCCGGCTAAGAGAGCCGCAACGAAAAGAAAGAGAGGGAGAAACGAAGGGAGAAGGAGAACAAGTGAGCATTTGAATTGGCGCCAAATCTGTTGCACTTGAAACAGATTTCAGATTGGAAAACCAAATGCCAATTTTTGAAAATCTCTTATTATAAAGATATACAAAAGATTATTGTCTATTAAAAATTAGTTTAATAAGCAAATAAACTTGCCCTTTTCAAAACCATAAGAATAAAGGTATTTTTTTCAAGCCTCCAAAATGTGTTTATTTAGTTCTCGAAACATCAGAGCCGAATCTGTGAATCACCTAATAGATGCTGAGAGAGCCAGAAACAACTGATAACGCCGTCTCCAGCAATAATTTGTTTCATTTTTTTTTTTTTTTTTTTTTTTTGTTGCCATTCATTATCTCAAAACCTGAAATTCCCCTCGCATATGACACGTTTGGCATCGGTTGATTAATTTACCATATACTTTATCAGAAATTTGTAAACTGTCGGTGAATGAGAAATTTGTGGAAGCTCATTGAAGAATCAATATAGAATTTGCTTCTCTTAGTATTCGTTTGGTATTTTCGTTTTGAATTTGCGACTGGAGTCCCCAATGAATGCGTAGCATAAGCTTTAAGTTGCGAGTTTGAGCTTTGAGCTTTCCATCTCTCTCTCTCTCTCTTCCGCTCCCTTTGAGTGCTCCTGCGCATAAAATTCAATTAAATGACGACTCAAGTTGAGTTCTTTTGCGCTCTCTTTTGCGGGTTGTCACTCATTTTTTGAGTTTCTTTCTTTTCTAAACTATGTTTTATACAAAATAGTGTACCAAATATGCTATACTATATTAAAAAGTTTACTTAACGGTTAATCTGATATAAGAAAACTTGTTGACTGAGGCTGGGGAAGGGTATTTGGCTGGCGACCAGGTGCCATACACTGCGATTTATTGATAAAACTTTAATGAAGTGTGGCATCCGGACAGCCTAACAAAATTTCTGTTTTCTTGCTCCCTTATTGCATATTTCTTAACTTACACTAGGCATTCTACGAGCCCCCACGGCGCTGTGCTGCGCAACAAGTGGGGCGCAAACACCCTGCTCGCGCATCTAGGGGATTTTCGTCAGTGCCTGCGATAAGACAGACGGACAGCAGTAATCCAAGCTCGACTAATCAACGGTGTCGATTGGTGCTTCCCCTCAAGTATTTAGTGATTGAGCTCTATTTAAGCGCCAACTGTGGCCACATTGATGCATCAGTACACCACCGACATTTCTCCAAGCATCATGCAAAGCAGCAGCATTCTTATTCTGGCCGTTGTCGCCATCAGTGCCTGCGTCGAGGCTATGCCGCAGCGTTTCCAAACGTTGCCATATTACCCGCCTCCAACGGCAGCACCACGTCCAATCCGAGTGAGGCGCCAGGTACTAGGTGGCTCGTTGGCATCCAATCCCGCGGGCGGAGCTGATGCCAAGCTGGCACTCAGCAAGGGTATCGGAACTCCTGACCACAATGTCATTGGACAAGTCTTTGCGGCAGGCAACACTCAGCAGGGACCCGTCACCACTGGCGGTTCGTTGGCCTACAACAAGTGAGTTGCCCGACCGTACACATACCCTATGCAGGCTACTAACTGATGAATCTTTTTTATAAATTTAGTCATGGCCATGGATTCGATCTGACCAAGACGCACACTCCTGGCGTGCAGGACAGCTTCCAGCAGTCGGCACATGCTAATCTCTTTAACAACGGCAAGCACAACCTGGACGCCAAGGTGTTCGCATCGCAAAACAAACTAGCCAATGGCTTCGAGTTCCAGCGCAATGGAGCCGGCCTGGACTACTCCCATGTCAATGGACATGGTGCCAGTTTGACCCACTCGAATATTCCCGGCTTCGGAAAGCAGCTCGGACTGGATGCACGCGCCAATCTCTGGTCCTCACAAGATCGCAACACTCGTCTCGATTTGACTGGCAACGCCTCCAAGTGGACCAGTGGTCCGCTGAGTGGACAGAAGAACTTCGGAGGCGGTTTGGGATTGACGCATTATTTCGGTTAAGGGATCGAATCGAACATTAATTTATTATTTGTTAATATTCCGATTATTTATTGCAAACTATTCTATAAATAAATTTTGATATAATGCTTCGAAACATATTTAAAATTAAGCAATCATTTTTAATGTTAATCTTAAATCGAATAACTTTTTAAATGATTCATTTAGCGCAGTCTTTATTCTTTGCTTGATCTTGTGATCATGTGGCAACCCATTTAAAAGCACTTAAAAACCAAAGTTAGGTGGCAACTTTATATTCAGAGGTGGCAACTCTGATAATCTCTGAATCGTAAGATCAACGTCCTAAACGGATCTCCCTTCATTTGTAAGAGCTGCATTTTTTCCGCTGAGCGAAATTGCAATGATATTTAAGTTGGTTAATATACCTTTTTAAACATATTTAATTACCGAAGGGTATAATTATTTGCAAAGCATATTGAAAAGAGCAAGATTGTATGGATTGACATTATGGTCAATCGAGAATGAGAGAATCCGAAGTAAAAACTTCTCCAAAGCAATTGATGACTTTTAAACCTTGTAAACGAGAAAAAAATTCAATATAATACTATTAACTCCAGGTGCATACATACTATATTAGGAAGCTGCAAACTATTGTTTAGTATAGTTAGTTCACTGCGGGCCTCAAAGAACGTATATGGTATGTATGTATATGGTCCAAAATTGAGTTTGATACCCCTCGCAAAATTACAAAATCAATTTTAATTTACATATTTAGATTTATATACATACTTGTATATGACGGAGATTCAGTGCGCGTTTCTACTTCTTCTTCAGTGTCCATATTGAGTAGTACAGCAAGTCATCTGCTTGTTGTTCATACGATCGTTCTCACAAGACTAATTACTTGAGCGTCGCTCCCTCAATACTTTTCTTCTATTTCTCAACTTCACTCAAGTATTTTCTCATCCTTTCTTAGTCTCCAAGAAACTCTACACAACAACAACTGGCGCCATGCTCATTTGAATGCTGCTCTCACAATAACAGAGCGCTTTCCATAATAAAGTAACGCGCTGTTTATTCTTAACATAACATAATAATAACATAATTTTGGTTACATTCAAAAATAATACGTTAGACCTACTCAATTACCGACAAATACTTTATGCCATGCCTTCTTTTGCCTGTTACATACACTTACACACAGTTAAAATACCCTTTTTTGGCCATTTCCAATGGTTGGAGGATATTATTAACTAAGCGGCCTAAGGGCCTATCATAATAACGTACGGCATAAAATTATAAATTCGTAGATGGTGGCATAGATAAATATTACAAATATTTGAGAGCGTACAACTTTGATGCCAAATCATAAGGTTACAAATAAAATCCCATTCTTTTTTGCACAAAACTTGAAGAGTTTGTGGTCGGGATTGTATGGTTTGCACCCTAATCTGTAAAGGGCTGGAATACTATAGAATACCGAAGATTAGGTTTCAAATCAGATCTTGGTTTTATTGTTTTATTCTAATTATTGGTTTCTTGTTTTATTCTAATTTTAATGCGGAATTTCCTCATGCCATTAATGTTATCTCTGCCGGGATGTCCCTTATCTCGAGAATCGGTACGCATCCGTCATAAAGCTTCTACGAGAGGGGAGCGCTACAAGTTGGGGCAAACATCGCATTCTTTGCTCCACTGGGGGATTTTCTTCTAGCGCAGCTGATAAGGCTGACACCAGCCTAACAGAGATGCCAGCTGAGGTGAATCACCACAGCTGCTGAAATCAATCTGCCTGCAAGGCTTGGTGCTTCCCCTTCGGTAAACTGAGCGTGGCTCGTATAAAAACAGCCGCAGTTGCTCCAAAGAGTCATCAGTACACCACCGACATTTCTCCAAGCATCATGCAAAGCAGCAGCATTCTTATTCTGGCCGTTGTCGCCATCAGTGCCTGCGTCGAGGCTATGCCGCAGCGTTTCCAAACGTTGCCATATTACCCGCCTCCAACGGCAGCACCACGTCCAATCCGAGTGAGGCGCCAGGTACTAGGTGGCTCGTTGGCATCCAATCCCGCGGGCGGAGCTGATGCCAAGCTGGCACTCAGCAAGGGTATCGGAACTCCTGACTCGTTGGCCTACAACAAGTGAGTTGCCCGACCGTACACATACCCTATGCAGGCTACTAACTGATGAATCTTTTTTATAAATTTAGTCATGGCCATGGATTCGATCTGACCAAGACGCACACTCCTGGCGTGCAGGACAGCTTCCAGCAGTCGGCACATGCTAATCTCTTTAACAACGGCAAGCACAACCTGGACGCCAAGGTGTTTGCATCGCAAAACAAACTAGCCAATGGCTTCGAGTTCCAGCGCAATGGAGCCGGCCTGGACTACTCCCATGTCAATGGACATGGTGCCAGTTTGACCCACTCGAATATTCCCGGCTTCGGAAAGCAGCTCGGACTGGATGCACGCGCCAATCTCTGGTCCTCACAAGATCGCAACACTCGTCTCGATTTGACTGGCAACGCCTCCAAGTGGACCAGTGGTCCGTTGAGTGGACAGAAGAACTTTGGAGGCGGTTTGGGATTGACTCACTATTTCGGCTAAGTCAATTCCGACCTGGCGTTGTTGTTATTGAATCGTCAACTTATTTATTCGTATTAATAATAAAGATTCCAACATGTTAAGAAAACCAATATTAGTTGCACACCATCCATAACATTGGACTAGGAAGGTCAAAAGGGGATTCCGAGCAGAAGAGTGGCTGCAGAATGGACAAAGAACTACGAGCTGCGTTCTCGCGTTTTCTTTTATTATCAGTTAATTGAATAATTTTGCTTATCTTATCGCGCGCGCTGTTTCTCTCGAATAATTAGCTTAGAAATATTGTTTTATGTTTCATGGTTTACACAGATTATCGTGTCTGCTATTAGCATCAACAGTTGTTATTCAGAAGTTAATCGTACGGCCTTTTATGCAGAAACATACACAATGCGGTGCTAAACAATGGTTATGGTTTTTGGGACTCGATGATGGAAATTTTCGAAATACAGAGAAAACCCAAAAACAAGAATTGTCTTCTAATTTCGTAGATATCAATTATAATGGATGCATAGAGGCGTTTGGGGTACGAGATTTGAAGGGTACATAGATGTTCATTCTTGGGGGTGAGCTGCTTATGACAGCTTCTTGGCCTTCTGATACAACGTATCCACCACCTTGCTCATACTCTGTATGGTTTCCAGGACGCGCTCGTATGTCTTGTCAACGGGCGTCTCCTCGAAAACAATAAGCACACCCTCGCCTTGATCTAGAATACCACTAAACTTCTTGTCCAAGATCATTTGGGATAGTTTCTTCTCCACTTGCGGCATGGGTAGTTGGATGCTCTCCGCCACATGGGAAACCTACGAATGCACAATGCGATTTGTGTTAGTCAAAGTTTTGTGAAAGTGACGTAACATCTTTACCTGGACACGGGAGTATGGCTCGATAATGCGACAGAGATTCTGCTCCAACATGGTATCATAAAGCGTGCCCAAATGTGCCTGCACAATAACATCCTCTGCCAACTCCTTCTTATAGTCCTTTAACGCCTGCTGAAAATCTGCCAGCGAGCGTTTGTGTGATGCCTCCGCAACAGCTTTCATGGCGTCAACATCGCGGCCGGAATAGGTTATAGCCTATCAAAAAGAACACCAAAAGTAAGAAACTTCCAATAAATTAACTTACACATATAACACATCTTACCAGCTTGCCACTAACTATTTGATTAACATCATCCGACTGACCCAACATAATCTTGCACAGCAACATATATTTAAGGGCTGTGAGAGCTTTGACGCTGTCGACGCTATCGAAACCTTCGAATGCCTCATAAAAGTAGGAGAAAGCGGTCTTAAAGTCGCGCTCGTCAGCCGCATGCAGAATGCCCGATTGCAAATCAAGAGCTCCCTGCACCTTGGGAGGACAGTAAATTGCATTTGCCGTGGTACGCGCCGAAGTTAGGGCAGCTCGTGCCTTAGGCAAATTGCTTAATGCATGGTACGTTTTGCTCTCCAGTAGCTGCACCTCGACCAAGAGATTTTTGTCATCCAGCTTCTTAAGCTCGCGGAGCAGCTGTGAGCCAAGTGCAAGTGCCTCTGTGTACAGGGCCGTGTCAAAATAAAGAGCAATCAGACGCGCCTCCAGCGATTGACGCAAAAATGTGCGTTTCTCCTGCTTGGCCCACTCTATACAGTCTTTGCAAAGTTGCACCTACAGCGAACAAGCGAAATTAGTCCAAGTTAAGTTCAATTGAATTAGAACACTTACCTCTATGCCTGTGCCCGCATCCATATCGAGGAACATGTCAACCAGCGAGCGAACAAGTTTTGCAGCCTTCGCCTTGCTGATCAAGCTCAAAAACGGCCGCGTCACTTTGATCAAGTCGGCCAGCTCTTTGGCCTTGCCCTCCTGTTTATAGAGTTCGCCCAGCTGCATTATGCCCTGTTCCTTGATACGTATAAGTTCTTCATCATTCTCGGCCACTTCCTGTTCACGCACTATTTTATTTAACAAGGAAATGCCCTCCTCGCGATTAACACTGGAAAGCGCCTGGGCACGTTCAAAGAGTGTGGCTCCGGCCATTTTGCTACTGCTGCCGCGTTTAGATTACAAATAAAAATTGGTAACAAGTATTCGGGCGCAAGATGTGGCGATTCGAACAAATAAATTTCAAGTTAATAGTGCACTAGCTAGATCCAAGTTTCTATTTGTTTTTGCACTACGGCTACAATGTGTATATTGCGTATTTGTATTTTTTCTTTCTAACTTTTATAGTGCTTATTTCAGTCGTCGTTGTTATTAAGCGCCAGTCACGATTAGAGATGAGATGTAGATAGACAAGTGACGATGCTTCTCGAAAGTACTCAATGAGCAATGCAATCGATACATAAACAATCATCGTTGTACACAGTGTTGCATATAAATGTCGATACAAATCGAATTTATCATTGCAATAATTAAAACAATCTAATGAAGAAGCATTAAAATATATACAGTGTTCAACTTTTAAAACATCTACAAATAAGTGCAAGTCTGAATAACCTAATATTTTACTGTGTGTAATCCTTAATCCCTCCAATAAATTATTGGTGCAAAGTGTTAAATATGAAGTGTACTGGAATTTTTCGCAAGTAAATAAGAAAGCAAGAGGATTTACAGTTTCTTTAATAGGTTCAAGTAGTCATCAAGAAATGGGTGAAGAAACGGGTAATTCAACACAGAATAAAGCGCGAGCAAAGACTACGCGACCCAAAGCGGTTTATCAGTGGACTGTGAGTGATGTGCTAAAATGGTATCGGCGACATTGTGGGGACTATACCAAATACGAGAATCTATTTGCCAAGGTAGGAACCGACCTTCGCGGTTGTAGACTTACCATTGCGGCTTCTTGTCCTTGTTAAACTCTTCCAATACTTGTGTCATTTTAACTTTTTTTTGCTGTTCTAAGCTTATATTCCAACAAAGAATAATTGGAAATTTTACATAGCAAATGTCAGCGAATGACAAACCTTAATAATTTTAAACTTTCTTAGTCTACGCCTACTAACAGAATCTATAAATCCTTTTGTTCATTTACAGCACGATATAACGGGACGTGCTTTGCTCCGTATCACGGACACCACACTTCAGCGAATGGGTGTCGATCATAATCTGGATAGAGAAGCAATATGGCGCGAGATTGTCAAGCAACGCCTAAAGACGGATATTATGGAAATACGTGATATGGAACGACTAAATATTCACTAGAACCGGTGAACGTATGCGGCTACAGATGCTAAGCGACGATCAACTAAGCCCATATTATTGGTATTAATCTAAGTAATATAATTAGATAGGAAATAATCAATTTGTTGTAAATTATATGTTTTCAAAAACATGTAAATAAATTAAGTGAAATCAAAACAGTTTCCATACTGTTTAAGAGAGCGTTTATCGCTGCAGATTTCTACCGCGCTCATTTAAAATTAAAGAAAGCGATTGCAGCGTAGGTAAGTTGGCACACTTAGTAATCAACAACAGAGGCAACATTGATGCTAACATTTGTCTGGCAGTGTTAAAGCTGCTTGGATATCTATGGCTCGGTCGTTCATTCGCATCATTTTGTTCCTTCTTCCCTGAGCTGTCCGTGCAGCTCTTCGCTTTGCGCCGTGCGCTTGATTAATTTATGTATAAACTAAATATACATTATGCAGGGGCTCAATAATTGATAAAAACGTCTCAACTTGGAGTGGAAAATAAACATTTTAATATCAAGATTACACGAGTATTACTTGTTAAAGAGATCACTGAAGAGATGTCTTTGGTTGTTCGATGGAATGCTTCACTTTTAGCCCTCCTTCTCCAGCTTGGGCGTGACAAGCTGAACATCATTGATTTGTGTGCAAATTTCCACAGGTTTAGCCACGATTGTGCCAGCAGCTGGACCGCCTCCAGTAATGCCGTTATTATTGCCCGTTGAAGTTGTCGCCGATGTGGCGGGCGCTGCAATAACCTTGGGCAGCGATGTGGCCAGCGCAGTGCTGGGATTGAGTATATGCGGCATGGATACCGTCCCGTTGGCCATGGGGAGAGCCGTGGTGAAGAGCAACTTTGGCGGTTGCAATCGTTGAGCACCGGATACGCCAGCTGCGGCCGAGACAATGAATTGTGGCGACTGATGCGATGTCGCTGCTTGCACGGCACTGGTCGTTGTCGCCGCTGGCGTTGGCTGTACCAATGTTGGCAGCAGTGTAAGCAGACGTTCGCCTATCGACTTCTCCCAGTCCAAACGTTCGCGTTCCAGAGACAGGCGATTGTGCTGAATCTCATTGGACTCGTTCTGGGCGTTGAGCAGCTGGCGCAGCATCATGCGCATAGCTAGCAAGAGAGAAAGAGAGAGACAATGGGTTATAAGCATTGCTGGATGGGACGATCGATTGACTTACTTGTCATGTGGCGCTTGGACATCTGCTCCTCACGTGCCTTCTCCTGTGCTCGACGCTTCTCCTCCTTCTTCTCCAGTTGATTCTGTTGCTGCTGTTGTTGCTGCTGTTGCTGTTGTTGCTGCTGCTGCTGCTGTTGTTGTTGTTGCTGTTGCTGCTGTGCTTGGTTGAACTCCGCTGGTTGCAACAATTTCGCCTGTGGCTGCGTCAACGGAGTCGCGGCCAGTGTTGTGGCACTACTTGATTTACCAGCAGCCGCAACCGCTTTAGCAGCCGCAGCCTGCTCCGCATTGACCAGAACGAACTTGACACCGCCGGGGCCAGTCACCAACCCCGTATTTGCTGCAGCCTGTACGGGTGTCGGTGCGGCACCACTGATCATCAAACGTGCACCCTGATTGATGGCGCTCTGTATCAGCTGTAGCTGTGTGCCGGCACCAACTCCCACCGCTTTGCCGCCGACCGTTGTCGTGTTGGCCTGTTTGGGCTGCATCAGAAAGTTTGTCGGCACCAGCGAAATCTTGCCAGGTGTCAGCTTTGCTGTGCCAGCTGTGCTGCTAGTAGCAACTGTGTTGGTCACCTGAGCGACACTGGTACTGATGCTATTCGCTGGTATTATGACATTGGCGCCGCTGTACGGCAGCAGATTGGTGCTCTTGGGCAACTGCAGCATGTCCGCCAGTGTCGGCATCACAGTGCGCGCCGGCGACGGCGCGTCCGTCTCCTCAACTGCATCCACATCGATGGGCTCCTCCTTTGGCAGCGGCAACAACATGCAGTCATCGTCCTCCTCAACATCTGCCGTTGCAGTTGCAGCTGCAGCAGCAGAAACATTGACTGTTGCTGTAGCAGGAGCAGGCGCTACTGCAGCTGCAGCTGCTGCTGAGTTTGTGCTTGATTCTGCAACTGGTTCCGGTGGGTTGACCGGCTCTGTCTTAATGCGTGGCTCATCGATGTCCATTTCTGTATCGGTGGAAATCTTGAGCCGCTTGGCCGTTGACCTCTTGGTGTCTCCTAAAACTGGCCTTAAGTTCTCCTCGTTGACATCCATTTCCAACGGACCATCAGGCTCACTCTCGACGGCCACATCCGGTTTCGACTTGCCGTTGCCATTGGCATTTGTGTTTGTGTTCGCGTTCGTGGGCACCAGCGAGGAGAGCAACATGTCATCCTCCTCGTTCTCACTTTCTGATACCTCTTCGCCATTCTCCAGACGACGCTTGCGACGCTCGGCATGCTCCTCCAGCGCCTGTTCCAATTGATATTTGAGCGATGGGGCCGGCACCTCGTTGGGACGCACACTGAATATGGGACGCGTCATGATGGCATCCATTTCGGCAAAATGCTTCCAACTGGGTTCCGATTCGCCAATCAAGCCAAACTCCTTGTCCTTCTTGAGACGATTGTAGAAACATTTTAAATTTTTAATGCGCGTTGTTATCTCATCCGGTGACCGATGATAGCCATATTCCTGCATCTTGGCCGCCAGCTGACAGATGACTGCATGCTTCTTGTGCGTGGTTATCAGCGTGCGCTGTAGCTTCGGGTCGCCCCACAGTTGAATGAGCAATTTGGTCTCGTCCGTATCGAAGTTGGGATTGCGACCCACAAAATTGTGCTTCTTGCCCAGATTGCTGCCATTTGGATTTGCAAAATTTGCAGCTGCGTTGGGATTGCTGCTGCTGCTGCTGCCAGCGGGGCCGCTGCTGCTACTGCTGCAAGTAAGCGTTAAGCGCTGATTGCCCACACCAGCAAAAGCGCCTCCCGGTCCTGATCCAGGCGATGATTTGGCCGTGGCTGCGGCTGCCTCAGCCGAGCGACGTTTCTTAATGCGTGCACTGGACTTGACGCTCATCGCTGGTAGCTGAAAAAGGACATGGGATGTATAATTTGTGCGCAATGTGCAGTCGTAATTCAGACAGCATTGCTGGCATTAACCAAGTCACTTACCCAAGTGCAAATGGCGAGTCAAAAATCAATAAACGAGCACGTTGCGTTTGCAATTAAACCATTCGCGGGCCAACAACAATCCTGCTGCAGCACTAACAACAACAATTGAGTACTTTACGCTACGTCTGTCAGTCGGCAAGTGAAACGAAACGAAAGCGACAGAGGCGACTCTGGAACTAATAAAGGCGATGCTACCGCGCAACTCCGCGGCAACAACAACCCCTAAAGCAGGTAAGCGTAAGCGTAAGCGTGTCGCACTGTCTGCCGTTCCGACGCCACCCAACCCCAAAAAAAAAAAAACGAACCGAGCTAAGCCAAGTGCACCACCAACAAAGCAGAAGCAACACCAACAACAACAAGAACAACGCAACGCCCAACTACGCAGAACATGCGCAATCGCTTGTTTGTTCTCCCCCTATGTTTTTCTCTATCCCTCTTCCTCTCACTCGCCCCCGGCGTGCGAAAAGTGTGAGGCAACGAGGACGAAGTTTGTCTTGCGCAGTGTAGAATTTGCTAGCGACTTAGCGTATTGATTTATAGCAATGAAATTGTAGTATCTTTACCAAAAGCCAAAATTAAATATATACATTACATAAATATTTATATAGCAGCATTTAACGAAAGCGTTGTGTACTTAAAAATTGCCAAAAAAAAGTTTGGCGACAGGACATTGACACGAGATCTGCGCATAACACTTTGCAGGACATGCGCAATAAGTGTCATTGGTCATGGGCAGGACTGAGAGCGAAAGAGAGATAGACGCAGAGAGCGTAAGCTGTGAGACCGCACGGTGCGCTGTGAGCTCCTGAGCATGCGCATAACGGTGTTGCCGGGTGGAGCAACGAAGCAGCAGACTTTACACCAAGTATTTATGTATATAAGGAAACAAATTGTAGAAACTTACTGTTAAAAAAAAGTTGCTTTCAATTGCAAATTACGCTTTATGCTTTTGTTTCGGGTAATTAAAAAATTAGCTTAAGAATTCTTTTTTTTAATTTACAACTTTAGCTTTAAATTTAAACTGAGTTCACAGTGTTACCAGCTAAAATTTGGTAGAAGTTTGATTCAGGATTACAGCAGTTGCCATTCAGCGGCAATGACGTTTTACTGTGAATGCCTTAATTTGCTTCTTCATTCCACATTCGGCTGTCAGCTGTTTAATGTGTTCGATTTTGTTGCAAAACGTAAGTTGATTTCGGCAGCAAAATAAAATGTCTTTGAGCGCAGAAGAGGAGGCATTCATACGCCGCAAACACGAGCATACACTTAAATTGCGCGCGGAGTTTCTAAAAGAGAGCTCGAATCCTTTTCGCCATGCTACTGGCGAGGGTGGCACAGTGGTATGTACCAACACTTTACTGGTTATGTCATCAACTGGCAGGCGGGCGCACTATTTATGATTTCTATCTACATTTTTACAGTTCGATGCCGGTCTAGCACGCTTCCAGGCCATGCGTGTGTCGAATTTCGAGCATTTTCGACCCACTGGACACGCCTTCCGTCGCGGCCTCTTCGCCGTCGTACTGCCCATTGCCCTGTACGGGTGGGCTCTGAAGAGCGAACGCGATGGCCGCGAGCACAAGTACCGCACCGGACAGGTTGCCTACAAGGATCGCCAGTTCAAGTTTATTTAAGTTCGCCCGCCTCAAATGTTGCAGTGAAATTAAACGAAACGTTAACGTAGAATTCTCTTTAATTATACTTAAAATCAAGTCTTATTTTCTATTTGTCCTCCATTTGCTTGTCGCGTGCTATGACAAAATCCTCGAACTTGACCATGTATGTGGTTCCCTTGTGCCAATGCGCCGTCACCTTGCAAGGCTGTCGAGGTGAACATCAATAAGTATTAAATAATTCTCAAGAAAGTAAGCTAACTTACAAATCCACAATGAGTTAGGACCGCCTCCACGATGCCAGCAGTGAAATTGGCGCAATTTAGTGAACTCTTGTCTTTGGGCACGCTTATGAACGTGTTGACCAGAGGTTCTTTCTCAATGATGTAGTATGTGCGCTCATCGTCGTTGGCATGTTCTAATTTCTCCGCCTCCTTGCCGAACAAATTTTTCCACACAGTCGTCTTTACGAACAGCAGCATTTGCGTCAGCTTCGTTTCACGCTTGGAGCTGCGCTCGCGTACAAAATACAAATCAATGATGCGAGTGCCTACATCCTGGCCCAGGTCGTGCAATCTATGGTATTGATGCATTATTTAAATGTTTTAACCATTAGAGGGGTTCTTGTAACATATACATACCTTGTTTGTAGCTCAGGCACTGTAAAAACACGACTTTGCGAGTATTGCACGATTTCACTGAACAGTAAGGCAACAATGCTCTGCGAGACCTCCGATTTACCCTTGGACAGTGGACGATCTAGTATATTACTGCGTGGACGCATTGAGGAGATTTTTAAAGCCTCTAATTTTTCCATGATTTTATTTTCACAACAAAGTAATTACAACGCCAACAAAGATAATTGCTACAGAAACAGCTGTGGGTGTTGCCAGACTGTATGTAAGAGCATGCATTGCAGCCATGTGAATGTCAAAGTTTCTCAGTGCTTAACGGACAATCAAATTGTGCAGCAACAAGTGAATGCAGCTCAGTCAGCAATTTCATTTGCCAAACAGCAATTTTTATTCGCCTCATTTAAATTAAGCAACTCAACTTGCATCCAATAATTGTGAGGTTGCTGTTGTAGATTGCTCAAATAGGTCTCAAACTTAGTGTAGATAATATCGCGTGTGTATGGACAGCCGATTAGATGAAAATACGGACACGCTTTGTCGTATATCCAGCAACGTTGAGGAACATCTTCCGGAAAAGCAGAGTGCTGCCTTGACATGTTTTTATCGCTGGCGCTACTTTCCTCATACATGCGGGCAGTTATTTTGGCTATTGCCTCATTAAAACTGGCATCAACTTTGGACAGACCGAGTACCTCCCTGATCAGCGGATGCGTCTCAACACGACGCGCGCAAAGCAAATACCACAGCGGCATCAGGTGAAATCGTATGCATTTGATTAGGCTGTCCACGTTCGATCTACGTTTTTGCCAATCGTATCCCAACCAACGTACGATAATGAAAAGTATCTGTTGAGGCAAAAAATAAAAAAGAATACAATCACAACCGTTACAGCTTTGCTTTTGACCTAACCTCAACTTCCGTATTGATGCAGATGTCATCCGAACTAAGCAGATAGACGACATGACTGATCGGCGCATCCAGAAAGTCACGTGTTGCCACAAAGGTGAGCAGAAACTTATGGATGCGCGTCAGCATTAAATTGCGTACAATGTCCAAGGCGGGGTTTCCCTTCGCCTCGACATACATGATGCAGGCGGTGGCCTCATTGAAGCAATTCGTGTCTCCGAAATATTGCCAGCAGTGCTGCAGCAGGGCGTCGATCCTTAGATACGTGGCCGCCATGAAGACGGCAACAATACTCTGGCGATCCAGGCGGGGCTTATCGCTAAGCATCCACTGGTAGACAAGCAGGAAGGCCTTTTGCGATACCTTTTCTTCGGGCAGCGTGACCACCAGAGGAATCTCCTGCAGATCCATAAAGTACTTGGAGTACACCTGCAGCACAATAACATGACAATTAAAGTAGAGTTTATCGATCTTGACCTGCACGCTAGTCTTAAGGTGATTCTCCACCATGTAACGCAGCACGGCCCGAAGCGGAAGCTTGGAGGGCTGTTCGATTTTTAGCCAATCAGGCACATCCTCAAAGTTGTGCCCGTACTCGAACAAAGAACGATTTGTGGCCAGGTCGAGAGAGTCGCGTTGAAAAACACGACTGGGGTCCAAGTCTTCTGCCCTTGAGACAAGACGCGTCACCGATTCTAGCTCGTCATCTGTTGAAGTAGTCGAACTAAGTCTCGGACTGCAGGGGTTGGGTTACTCTCCGTGTGGACTACATTAGCTATGCTACCTACTTGACAAAGTGTACGCAGCAGGTGAGCTTACGATTTTGAGTATCATTGCTCTGATCACCGTGGGCTGTCTCCTTTCTCAACAGCTGATCCATTCTATTTTTTTAACTTATTTTATACTTTTATGGTTACAGTATGATTTGATGCTCCAGTCGTCATGTGTTCGAAATTAACATTAAAATTTGACATATTTTTCTTTCGAAAGATAATAAAAAGTTTATCATGTAAATTTAATTTAAAAAAAATAAAAAAAAAATAGGTTTGCATCGGCCGGGAATCGAACCCGGGCCGCCCGCGTGGCAGGCGAGCATTCTACCACTGAACCACCGATGCTTGTGGGAAATGTATACTCTTTTCTCCATATGAAAGCAAACTAAAGTTTTATTCAAAGCGCACACACCTGTATAGAAGAAAAAGAATTCCCAGACTGCAAATCGAAACACTTTATTGGTTGTTTATTAAATTGTGTTTTATTTGTTTGTATTTTCTGTTCACATTTTTAAATACATTTATATGAATAAATATATCTTGTATTTTAATTTACTTTTTAATGTCATCATTTATATGCGGCTTCTTATGCATATAATTTTTTTATTATGTGAATTTTCATTTAATGCATTCTGTGTATCATATAACAAAAGAGGTATTTTGATGAAATTTATGTTCTTTTGGTGTCGCAAATAAATGGCTGTCATTAACTATTTATATCCAGGGCTCAGAGGCGACCTCTTAGCTCTGTTAGCTCTGGTGATTACCGTCTGAATGTTCATTATATTGTGTGTGTATAGAATATGCACAGTTAAAATTTGAAATTTACATACATTCAATTTACAATATATCAGTGGTATGTATATATATACTATATGTATGTATGTATGTATGTATGTATGTTGTATGTTTAATCTTGTTGGCATGCTTGTGGATCATAAAATATGTTTAAAATTATTGTAGCTTTAACTAAAAAATAAAAAGTAATTTAAATAATATATATGTATATTTAACATTTTGTACTTTTTGTTGAGTGTTTGTTCTTTGTTCAAAGTTTGTTGTCCTTGTTGTTCGCTTGTTGTGGTTTGTTTAAACAACTCTTTCGTTATATATTATTTTAGATGTTTTTTCGATAATGCATTTGCGTTTTTACTAACAATTGCCCGCTTTTGTTTTGTTGCTTTTTTAATGTGTTTTTGCACAACCTTTGCTTATTTTTCGAATAAATATGCATTTATAGTAAGAAATAAATTAATTGTTTTTTATTATTCATATTATTATTATTATAATTATTAATTTCATTCCGAATACACAAAAATTACTTAGGTTCTTTGCACATAAGTTTTCCCTTTGTTGGATTCATTAATACGTTTTATACACATTTATATCGTTATATATAGCTGCATATATGATTTTTTTTTTGTTTTTCTTTTGTTTTTTTTTCAGAAAACACTTAAGTATTTTAATTTTTTCTTGAAATCCTCCTTCCCTCAGTTTCCTCAAATGAGCGAATTGATGGCTTGGTTTTCGAAAAACCAAATTCACTTCAAAATCGCCCATTTATTTTCTTACACAAATTACAAATTGTTTTTTAATTAGGATGATTTCAAGCGAGACGAACGCGCAATTTCAACACATTGAATTTTTTCATCGCAAACGATTTTTTTTTTTTTAGTATGTTTTTGTTTGTTTGGTTGCTTTTTATCTAGCTGTCTATAACAAAAGTTTTGAAACAATAGTTTTTCATTTGATTTTGGCAAAAGAAATATTTTGAATCTTCATGAGCCCTAGGAAGAGACAAAAACATTCTTTTTTTTAAAAGTAACCAAGGTTGAATAATTTTTCACAAAATCAAAGTTAGTTGCAAAATTTAACGTTGTTTTGGGTAATAAAAAAACCCAATTTGTCGCAAAATGACGTGGTTCGCTTTGGGTTTGAAAACAATTTGTAATTTTTTTTTTTTTTTGAAGGAGGAGCGAAAATTTTTTTCATATTTCTCTCTATTCTCTTGTACTCTCTTTTTTTACTGCATTTCATTTTGTTTTTATTCGTTTCTTTATTGTATTAGATTAACAATTTTCTTGTCGATTTGTTATTTTATTTGCGCTATGAGTTGTCTTTGTGTGCGCTCGATATTTTCTTATATGAAGAGAGGAGGGGGAAAACGCACAGTTAAAACTATAAACAAATTGGAATTAAGCACACAAAATGTATATACGCACATATGTATATAGTAGCAGTAAGTATAACTTTCGTGCCTTGCCTTGGCTTTAATACTGTTCTCCAATTTAAAATTGTAAAAGCAAAACACATGTGTAAGTAGCAAAAAAAAAAAATTAATAAGCTAATCGAAAGAATATCTCCGTTAAGCATATACAAATTGTACGACGTAGTACTCTATATGTGTATAGTACAGTATAGTATAGTATAGTATATGTAGTTTAAAACAAACAAATAGCCCGGTTTTTACAAAAGTATAATTAAATGACATCTCTTAAAATAAATTACAATTACAAATGATACATGATATACATATACAATAATATATAGTATGTTGGATGTGTGTTGTAGTATTTATGTACTTGGAAGTGCGTTCTTTGCTTCTGCTTCCACCTCTGCTTTACTCATGTATATACACAATAAATTATGGCAAATCATTATAAAGTAAAACGAAACAAACTCAAACGACACAAAACGATGACAACTTAAACAAATGTGGCAAATGAAACGGAAACTTAAGTGACAAACGACAAAGACGAAAGATGAGACGACTTTGGTGTTATTCTTGTTCCTTTTGTTGTTCCTTCAGAACATTAGCCGTCCGTAATCGTTTTGGGCTGGCTTGCTGCTGCGCGGCTGCATCAAAAACAGCGGCTGCGGCGGCTGTTGCTGCGGCGCACCTAGACTGTGCGATAGCTCCCAATTGTAGAAATGCCTCTGGGGCTGTGGCTGAGACTGCGACTGGCGCTGCTTGAGTCGTAGCAGCTGGCGCTTGTAATTGCTGTGCTCATCGGGTGGCGGCGGCGGTGGCGGCGGCACCAACGGCTTTGATGCCAACGGCTTTGGCGGTGGCTGCTGCTGCTGCTGCGGCAGCGGCGGAGGCGGCGGCGGCGGCGGCGGGTACTGCGTATCGTTTCTGGGCCTGGTGCTGGGGTCGTCATCGTACTGTCCTTGCAATCTAGCCTCCAAATGTCAGACATGCGGTTTATGGCGGCCACCGCAAATGCCGCATTGAATGCCCAACAGATGGCATGAACGCAGCGGTGGATAGCAGCACAGACAGGGCACGAACAGGGACAGCAGCGCCAGGCCCAGCCAGCGCTTGGTGCAGCCCGACTCTGCGCCGTTACAATCACACGGATGCTGCGTCGTTTCACCCTCGGCATCGCTCATACAATGATAGATCATGCAGCGGGCACAGCCCATGCCAGATATGCATTCGTATCCGCTGCGAAATGGATCCGGTGCATATTCACAGGCGCCACGGCCATTGAAATCATCGTTATACAATTCGTGGCAATAGCGACACCGCAATCGCGTCTCCTTTTTGAGTATGTCCGATACGCTCTGCTTCTGTATCGGTTTGCTGGCTGGCTTTGGTGCTGTCGTCTGTGCTGCCGCCATTGCCTGTGCCGCTTCCAATGCGTTGCGCTTCTTTACCGCACTGATCGATTCGCGTCGCGCGTTAAGCACTTGTGCACCCACTGGTTGCTCCACCACCGGATAGTTGTAATCGTGATGCACAGACGTCAGTGTAACGTATGAGTAATTCTCGCTTGGCGCTATGTGTCCAGCGACTGGAGGCGGCGGTGGAATTGCCGGAGTTATGGTTGTTGTTGTTGCATCTGTTGGAACATTGCCGCCGCCTGTACCTGGATTATTTGTAACGCTGCCCGTTGCCATTGCCATTGCCGTTGTTGTTGTTGTTGTTTTGTCCGTCGATATGTAGTGTATGGTCGCCGCTGGAAGTTTATCTGAATCAGAATTGTTGCTGTAACTATCCTTGTGACGATCGCTAACGCTTTCTGCAAAGAAGAAAATGTTAGTTCATCTAAGTTCAACATCCAATTTTCATTATTTCATTTACTATGACTTTTTTCACTGCCTTCGGGGCTTGAATTTATCTTTTGTAAACTTTCACTTTCCACAGGTAAATCCAGAGTCTGTGCAGGTAATATTAAAATTAAAATTAGAAATGATTATCAGTCGGGAAATATGTCGCTCAAACTCACCATAAACACATCATCTTCACCAACCGAATCATATTTGGTCAATGGTGGGCATATTATAGTGGGATTTGATTTGGCCAGTCCTGCATGGGGCATAAGAATGGGTATATTAGTCATATGTACACTGCAAAAATTCCACATAACATTCACATTGACAATAAAAAGCAAATGGTAAAATAAACTATGAAGCCTATCGATCGAGAGAGAGAGAGAGAGAGAGAGAGAGAGAGAGATAGATAGATAGATAGAGAGCGTTGAAGAAGAAAAGATTGATAGGAAACAGCAAAAAGTTGAATTGTTTAACAACTAAACATTGTGTGTCGAAGCAGAAGAATCTTCGGTGTGCTAGCTTTAATAATTGTTCTCATTTTTTGTAAGCTTAAACAAAATGTAATCATATTCTAGTAGAATCGTGTGCGCTGCATTTTTGAGTGGGAAAATAAAAGTGCATTTTGATATACATTCGGAATACTAATTTATCCATTCTCAAAAAACAGCACGCACATAGGAGGGAGAGCTAAGTGAGAAAAGTAACACCTCATAAAACACTTACCAATTTTGTTAGAAATTATATGATTTTAATTAATTTGTTTTGTAATTTTCGATAATTTTGAAACAAATTTCACAATCCCAATTAAATGATTTATGATTTGATTGTTTTGTTTTTGTAGCAAGTTTTAAAATAAAAAAGAGCATAAAATATTGGTTTTGCATTAGTTAATGAGAGCCAAAATTTGTCTAAAGGCAATGTCTAAGGAAAATGGAAACGGTGAGAAAAGGGGACAAGATACAAAGGGGTTTTTTTTTTTCAAAAAAACTATTGAGAGTGTGTACAGAAAAAGAAGAAGAATAGGATAAAAAGCGTGGATCAATGACAGATTTAAATTATTATGGCTATGGATGTAAAAGCGGCATGCAGCTAAATGGGATAAGCTCGGCCGGAGGGGCCATAAACGAGTAAATAGAGAGTATAGACTTATGAGCACGTAGAGTAGAGACCAGTGTGCATACCATCTATTAGTTCATTATAGGCTCGTACTACGCCCTTGTCGAAAGCGCGTGCATCCGCTGCGGTTTGGAAAGTTAGACCGTTACGCTGTGTTCCCGCTCGCCAATGATGAAATGTTGGCATAACCTTATGATACTTTAAATCGCGATTAATGACGCAGCTCAATATAACCTGTAAGCCAGAAGGTACAGAAAGAGAGAAGGTGAAACACATTAGTCGTGAGATATGTATGTTTATACTTTAAGTCTGTACTCACACTTTGATCAGAGATTCTTTGCCCATAGATGATGTAGTCATGACCCGATGATAGTGGGGATAATCTAGCGCGCTTTCGTATCGAAACGTTTGCGAGACCACCCCCAGCCAGTGGTAACCAGCCCTCGGTGCTTTCGTCTCTGGTCATTACCTGTGCGCGTACTGTAACTAAGAAGTCGCTGTAAGAGACAGAAAAACAAAAACCAAATGAAGTTCGATAAATTTGCAAACCGATATCGATATGGCAACGATTCAAGCGATCACTAACGATAAACACCAGCTCGTTGTTTTGCGCTTTGAGCTTAGTTTATGATACGACACGCCGGACATGCTGGCTGCTAGCGAATTACTGAGCCCGCCGCGTACCGTAAGAGTCATCTATATCCCTGCAGGAGCGTGTGGGATAACATAAAAGTGTCGACTAATTTGGTTAATCCAATTTTTGGCCAACGAAGCCATAGCAGGGTCGACTCTACCTATCACTAGTAACACCTGTCGCACTAACAGACTCAGAAACGCACACACACGCATGCACACACACACACACCTGCATGACACAGCCTGCGGAAACTAAAAATAATTACAAGTCCTTCGTTTTAAAAAACAAGCTCGCTCACACACACAAGACTTCTTCCATTGATGTATGGTTTCCGCACATATGTACATATGTATGTACAAACATACATGCTTACATATGTACATACATATGCATATACGTATGCACCTTCATATTTATGTACTCCGCATGTATGCGGCTATTAGGGGTAGCAACCAAGCTCGAAATAAGATTCGTTGAGACTTCCCATTTTCAATTTCATTCTTGAAAATCGCAGCTACTTCAGAATGATAAATTGATGGAATGACGAAATGGACGGGGAAACGTTTTGTATCCGGGGCTCTTCAGTTGTCGAGCAAAGCAAGTTACGACCTGCGCAGAAGTCTGAACTGGAGTTTTAAGCGTTACGTTGGAGTTACTCAATGAAAAAAGCTTTTCAGGGTGTCCATTTCGAGTTGTGTGTACGTGTACGTGTACGTGTGCAAGTACTAGTGTGTGTGGCTGAGTGAGTGCATGCATACATGCATGGGTATTTGCGATATGCTGTATACATAAATTTGTCCTAGATTTGGGAAAATTTTACAGAATGAACATGCACAACGCCTTCCCAAAGTAGATGACAACGACGTCATTGCTGTGTCAAGGACTGCGCCTCATGGCACCTCATGAAGCCAGGTTGCAATGCGGCAAGGCGCATTCATGCGAACTGTTGCCATAACTACACACTCCCACACATACACACACACCCACACATATAAGTATGTTTGTTCATAGTTCATACTCAAGGTGAGGCGCACACGTCAGCATGTCTGGCCAAGGATATCAATGCCGCCGCCGTTGGCATGAATGAATTGAGTTTTATTTGCAGTTGCCACCAGGGTGCAAATATTATAGATTCGAATTTCTACCAAAGCTCACGACCAAGTGGCAACTTTAGTCAATTGCTTTGGTGGAGCTGCCACCTGGCTCGTATAGGCCAAACACACACTCTGTACATACACACATGCATACGCAAGGTGTTGTCAGCAAAAACTCCGCTAGAGACACACGGAACCACACACATTCACACTGTGGAGCCTGCCTCAAGCAAAAATTAAAAGTTCCGATTTAGTAGCCAAAAAGCCCAAAATTGGCTAACTCTACGCTGGGCGCATGCGTGGGAAGGAGAAATTAAGAGAGTCGGGCTCCAGTTGCTATTTGCGTGCGTATGTATGCATGGATACATATGTATATGTATTTGCATGCTAGATTTTATGTATGTGCGTACACAACAAAGTGCTGTCAAGTGTCAGAGCATTTGTCTATGATCTGCCAAGATAACTTTGCATTTGACTGTCTACAAGTATTCTTGTTCAAGCACACATACATATAAACATTAATGTACATACATAAGTATGTTTGTTGAATTCACGAGTTCATTAGTACATTGGTATGTGTATGTAGTATTTTGCAGTATTTTTCGGAGCACACTGTTGCCATTCCCCAACAGTGCATGCACACGTATATACAAATATTTTTGTGAGTGTGTGTGTGTATTTAGGTTACCTTGTGCACATGTATGTTTATGCATGCATACATGCGAACGTAAGGAGTGCAAACTGCAACAAGGGCAATCAGAAAACATGAATGAATACGCTTGGTTAAAGCATGCTCAGCTATTTGCCTGTGTGGGTTTGCATGTTTTCATGTATTAGTAACACCCGCGAGCTTTAATAATTAAAAAGAGTTGGTTTCTGCGCAACAGCCAGATAAAGTTCATGGAACTACTTATGTACACACATATATGTACGTATTTGTGTATGCTAATGAATGGCAATTCAATAAAAACCTCAAATGAAATGTATCGCATGTTTTCACAGCAATCAATTGATGTAAGTATTATTAAATGAATCGGCAAACCAATAAGACACATGAATGAAACTAAATTCTCTAAACTCTGATTCCAATTGGTTTAAAATGTACTGTATGAACTTGCTTTCTAAGGATGGGTAATTGACAAAAAGTCTTTGCTGTTATTTCAGCAGCTTTCTTTACTACTTTACGCATTTACACAGCAGAAACAATAAAGCAAACGCGCAGGGCCAGTGACATCATTTTCAATGGGGCGCTACACTTTAAGAGCCGCAAGAAAACAATTAGGAAAACAAGCTAGTTGCTGGCATTCCATTTCATTCATTAAAAGTGGCGACAGACGGCACTGGCGACGAACGTATGTATGTATGTGTGTGCACATGTACATATGTACAAGCATACATGTACATATACGCATGGATAGATAGCTCTATTGATTGACCAGACAAATGAGTCACATTTTATTCATTCTTCACTTTCATTCAGTCAATACTTGTTAGTATCTTGGTTCAATAAAACAATGCTTGTTAAATTGGCAATTATTGTGTAAATTAAACGGAGCCCAAGAGCAATAAATATCCGCGCACACTGACAAAAGGGCACACGATCTGGCAACACTGTCAAGCTCGACTTAAAGCTCTCTCTCTCTGACGCTTCACACTTACACATGTATGTGAGTGCATACGCATGTATGTACACATGTCTACGTATTTCTATTAGCATTTTTTTTTAACTTACCTTTCATGTCCTTCTGTCATGATTTGTTATCAGAAAGATTCTAATATAGCAGCGTATAGTGTCGGTGTTGTTCTTGTTGGTGGCTAAATACACCATGATTAAAGCATAAAGACATTCAGAGCCTGCTGCTGCACGAACTTCCCAAAATGAATGACAACAACAACAACACCAACAAGAACAGCAACTGCCACCAACGACAGCAACAAAAACGATAACAGAAAGTGGAACTGTGGCTTGAAGTAGAAATTGAAGCTGAAGAATGCTGCAAGTACTTGTTGTATTCCGAACTTCCAATGTTGTTGTGCTTTGTTGTTTACTGGATGGTTTTCTGGATGTTGCTTTTCTTTTTTCTTCTTTTTTGGCACAATATGAAATAAGACGCCACTGCTTTGTAACTGTTTACAAGTCGCGCTTAGTGTTGCACACAATCCTAACTGTGAGTACAGAAAAAAGAGAAGAACCGTGGTATGTAAGTACGCGTGAATTATGGTTATGACTTTTTAGTTAAGTCAGTTATTTTTTGTGTATTTTTTAACAGCAATAAAGCAGCAGACGGCGACGAAAGGGCGACTTTTACTTTTTCAATACACTCGTAACGCTCCACACACGTATACTATGTGGGCGTGTAGACAAACACTGTGGATGAACTTCATGGAGCAAAAATATTTCCGAATTTTTCCAAGCAACAAAGATGTAACAGGCATCTCGAAACGAGAGAGAGAAGCGCGCGCAAGGCTGAGCCTGTGTATTCGAAATTGAGAGCGATTTATGTATGTCTCTGTAAAACAACAGCAACAACCGCAATACACTTTTTTTACAAAAGCTTTTGATTAAATATATACTTGATGTAAAATGCTATAAAAATCGTTAATTAAAGTTTCCCGAATCTGTTCTATAGTGCTTATAGAATGGAATTGATGCAGGGGTATTTGCCAAAACGTCTTTACACTATGAACGAAAATTCATTCATTCATATATTCCATCAAGGCTACAGGCGATTCGCTCTCTCTCTCTCTCTCTCTCTCTCCACTTTTTGGAGCATTTTCTCTCATCGGCTCCGCTCTCACTTGCGCGTAACAAGAGCGTGTCGCAACCAACGCACTTCGCTTGCGCATACACAAAAAAAGGTAACACACACAGCACGCACACACCGAAAATGAGGTAGAACGTTTTTTTGGGCGATTTCTCCAAGCATACACATATGTATATTACTTATGTATGTATATATACACACATACATACTTATATGTTTCAACGCACATACATATCAAATTTGCCACTGCTGCTTTTATTTTGAATTAATATAATACACACACACTTATATATCAATTAGTATTAACTACATATTTAATTGATATTATTTGCGCGACTTTTTCAATTGTTTACAACGGCATGTGCGTTAGCTTTTGTTTTATTTTTTGCACTAAGATTTTTGGGTTTGTACATGTTGGATTTTTGACTTGGCGTAGACAAAACGACCGTGAAGGAGGTGGCAGGTGCGTGCGAAACAGCGAGAGAGAGGGCAATGTCGTGCATCGGAATTTTTCTCTGTTGGATAACAACTTTTCACATTTTATGCCGTTTTCACGTTTTTTTTAGTTTTAAAAACATTATAAAGGTTTCCATGCCAATTTTTTAAAATCTTTTCACTTTACACAACTTGTCTCTTTGGAGACATTAGCAACTCTGATCTTAAGTGGCGATTGCCATTGACTGGAAGATTATTGACTTTGGTTACGGTTTCAACACTGCTAGGTTACTATTTACATGTTTTTAAACATTTCAATCGTTTATGTTTCTTAAACTTTGATTTTTTAATCATCTCATGTAAGTTTTACACAGATTATACACTTTTTCTTCTTCTTAGCGAAAAAAAAGAATGAAATTCATAATGGGAATGTTAGCTAACAGAACAGAAGCGATAGCAATAACATTTAGAAACACCTCTGCAATTAGCAGAATAAAATATTTAGTTTCCATAAATGTTTGAATTCTTAAAAATGTATAACTTGTTCAGAATTTTATTTCAAACTGAGCCAATGTTTATTATGTGTCTATTTTAAAATTGTAGAATTTTAAATAAAAAATTATTGTCAATTCCAAACTTATTCAAATAACAGTTACAAATATATAATCACTGTGATACTTTAAATGATTCATACAATTTTTAGCTATACATACATTTTGAATTTGCCTTATTTTATTTTATATTTATTATTTTATATTATCATTTTTTTGTGAATCATGGTAATGATATAATTATCATATGGAACCGAGCTCATTTGTCAGAAAAATACACCCTTGCAATGTTTGAGTGTGAACGCCATAATTACTTTTCCAAGTCATTCCAAAATCTTAATTTAATTTAAACTAATACCAATCAATACAGCCCATAGATTTAAAAACACTTCGTTTATTTCGACTATAAATACAACCATTCAAAACAACAGAAATTGTTTGAACAGTTTCGCGCACTGGCACAGAACAAGTTCAATAGTCTATTCAGTGACCTATTGGATTGAACTAATTCCGAACGGAGCGACACAACACATTTCTTTTTTATGTGCGTGTGTGTGTTTGATGACTGCGGGGAATTGGCTGCCGTATATAATTTGCAAATAAATCGCTAAAAATGGCTAAAAAGAAGAGTGAAGAGCATTCGGGAGCCGATGCAAACGATAGTGACTACAATGAGGAGCCAAATTTCGATGATCCCCCGGGTTTTGTGGACAACATAAGCGATGAAGGCAAGTTGAGTTGACTCTTGCCAGCGTAGCACACGCGCTGCAGACCACCGCCGCCTATTGCAAAAACAAACCTAACCTCAATTGTGTCTGCATTTCTCTTGCGGGCAACAAAATGTTTTTATTATTGCAGAATTGCTTGGCGATATGTTGGCGCAACGTCCGTCGGAAGCCGATGGAGTCGAAAGTGTAGTTGTGGTCGACAACATACCCAAAGTGGAGCCGGTCCGGCTTGACAAACTGAAGTCGGTCATCAACAAGCTTTTTTCCCACTGCGGAACGGTTGTCAATGTGGTCTATCCTGTCGATGAGGAGGGCAAGACCAAAGGATACGCTTTTATGGAGTACAAGCATGCCAGTGAGGCTGAGGATGCAGTCAAGAAGTTGAACAATCATCGACTCGACAAGAATCACACCTTTGCGGTAAACCTGTTTACAGATTTCCAAAAGTAAGTTTTTTACACGCAAAAAACATTTTGATTTACCAGTTACCGTTCTAACTGTTTTGCAGGTATGAAAACATACCTGAAAAGTGGGAACCACCAACCGTGCAGCCATTTAAGGTGCAGAGCGATCTGTACAATTTCATCAACGACCCCGATGCCTACGATCAGTACTGTGTGGCGGCTGAAACTGCACCGAACTGCGTTCAAGTTGGCTTCTGGCAAAACATGTTGCCCGAACCGAATGAGCTGGAGACTCGCGAACGATTCACTGATACGTTTGTAAAGTGGTCACCTTTGGGAACCTATGTTGTCACCTTCCATAAGCCTGGCGTGGCTATTTGGGGCGGTAGCAGTTTCCAAAAAATCCAAAAGTTCCCCCATCCCGGCACCCAATTCGTTGAGTTCTCACCTTGTGAGAACTATTTGGTAACATATGGCCCGACCCCTACTGGCCAGAAGATCATCATTTGGGATATACGTACTGGTGCCGAGAAGCGTTCCTTCGTTGCGGATGGAATATCAGTTTTGTCAATGTTCCGCTGGTCGCACGACGATAAATTTGTGGCACGCATGGGCGAGAACTCGATTCATATCTATGAGACACCATCATTCTATTTGCTCGACCTAAAGTCCATTAAAATCCCAGGCATACGCGGCTTCTCGTGGTCGCCCACAGACAACGTGATTGCCTACTGGGTTGAGGAGCAGAATCAGATACCCGCGCGCGTTACTCTCATGGAGATTCCCAAAAAGCGTGAGATACGTAACAAGAACCTCTTCCATGTGGCCGATTGTAAGCTGCATTGGCAAAAATCTGGAGACTATTTGTGTGTCAAAGTTGATCGCTACTCGAAGCTGAAGAAGGACAAAAAAGAGCTGGATGTCAAGTTTCTGGGCATGTTTTATAACTTTGAGATCTTTCATATGCGCGAAAAGGAAATTCCTGTCGATTCGGTTGAGATACGCGAACTGATTCTTGCTTTCGCCTGGGAGCCAATCGGCAATAAGTTTTCCATTATTCACGGCGAGCCGAATTCCGCTAACGTCAGCTTTTATGAGGTGAACAAGGGCGTTAAGCCAAGTCTGGTTAAGCGTTTGGAGAAAAAGTCATGCACTCATCTGTTTTGGTCCCCGCGCGGTCAGTTTATAGTTATGGCCAATCTGACAATGGGCACCTTTGAGTTTGTCGATACGACTAATGATTACATCATCAGCGCGTCGCCTGATCATTTCCGCGCATCCGAGGTTGAATGGGATCCAACCGGTCGTTATGTCGTGACAGGTGTTTCTTCGTGGAAGGTCAAGGAGGATACTGGCTTCAACATGTACACCTTCCAGGGACGCATTATCAAGCGTACCATTTTGAAAAACTTTGTGCAGTTCTTGTGGCGTCCACGTCCACCAACGCTACTTAGCGAGGAGAAACAGAAGGAGATCAAGAAAAACCTAAAGAAGTACTACCCCATCTTCGAGCAGAAGGATCGTCTGCGCTTGACTCGTGCCTCCAAGGAGCTGCTCGAGAAGCGTTCTCAATTGCGTGAAACCTTCATGGAGTACCGCAACAAACGTATTGCCGAATGGAAGGATCAAAAGAGCCGCCGTGTCATGCTTCGCGGACGTAAGTCAATTATCCTTTTCCGCCTAATTTCCTATAAACCATTTTTAATTCTTATTTACTTATGTTTTTTTCCTAGATGTGGACACGGATAACTTGGAAACCGATGAAGTTGATGAAGAAGTTGTTGAATTTTTAGTCAAGGAAGAAATAACCCTATTGGAGTAGACGACTTTACACGTCCACGCCCACAACAACGCCCTTTTCTCTTCGCGCAATCTGTGAAGCTAGTGTCTCAGACTTGTGTAGAAACACGACTACATCCCGACGGCCTTCACACGTCGGGCAACTATTCCAAGCAATTGTAGCGCGTTGTCTCCCAATATAAAAATTAAGCGTAATCTTCTATACTACAACAAACTTGCGTTCATACATATGCACCCACACCCAAATATCCCTTAAATTTGAAATTTTTAAGCAGACAGACCATAGAAAAGCCTCACAATACCACAATCCCATTAACTAAAGTAGAGCTCGCGAACAACTTTAAATCTTTAGAGATTTGAGCACCTAGAGAATATGTCCGAGGCCACGATGTCAACCATTAAAAGTAAATTTGCACTGTATTTGTATGTAAACAGCAAAAAGAAAAGGAAAACGAAATACATCATGTTTGTTTAATTGCTTAGGGGACGAAACAAAGACATAAACACATTTTGATAAGATAAATTTTATAAAATATATATGTGGTCATAGTCAACACCGTCTATAGGCTTGCTTAGTTATTAAAGAAACTACCATTTGAAGCCTACGTTGGCTAGACCATGATCGCGACCGCCTCCAAAGCAATCCATTATGCTGGGCAGCTGTCCGCTACAGTAACGGTCATATACCGACCATGCAGTCCAGCCCTGACTGCGCTGCACCTTCTGGGCACATCGTACGGCAAGATCAATGTGATCGGTACGCAATGCAGCACAATTGACATTGCAACCGTTGTGGGATTGTCTTCCATCGCTAGGCTGGCACCAGTAGCGATCGTTGATTTGAAAGAGTCCGTGATCCCTGGATCCATCTGTGTTTGGAGGACCCACCACCTGGGTACGGAAACTGCTCTCGTGCTTAGCAATGCACACCCAACGCGCAAGCTCATTACGGGAAACACCCAAATCATCCATTTCTCGTGCCAGGCTGCAGCGGTCGAAGGTGCGATCACCTCCGACTATTGCCGACACCAGAACAAGAATTGCCAACCATTTAGTGATTGCGACCGTTAGTGCCATGTTGAGAAAACCGACTGAGCGGGTAATGGCAAGAATCATGCTTTTATAGAAAAAAAAAGAAAAAAAAACAAAAGCTATAATTTTCAGTTGGACGCTCTGGAATTTGAACCCACGACCCTATTAAATTGTTTGAATTCCTATTAAATTTCTTATCTCACAGTCGTCGCCTGGCGCTGATAAGCGTTTCATTGGTAGCGAGCACGGCTAAAGTGGGGAAGCACAGCTATGTAACAATAGCTAGCGACAACAGCAGCTGAGCCTAATCATACATTTCTATTAAATTTGAGGAGCAATAAAGTTTTATCGATTGTAGAAAACAGGAAATATAATCTATGGTTTTTACTCCTCCATTCTTTTAAGAATTCCTTGCGATTTAACAGAGGCAGATCGCAATCGGGATAATAATAACAGAAATTGTTTAACAGAATAACAACAGAGTATATTAACAGTGCCATCGGAGCACATGCATGGCAGGGTTACCATAACAACCAGAAATACCCTGTGTCAAATGAAAACAAACGGTTATTTTACTGTCAGTTGCGAAAAAAGCGATGTTTTAAAAGAAAACAGCTAAACACAACAATACGGCAAAAGGAAACTTATATTATATGGAAATGGAAGGGAGTATTTCAAGAAAAAAACACAACAAGAAAAAGCGCAAAGCGCAAACAAGCCGTGCATACCGTAAGACCGAGCGAGAAGTGCAATTGTTGTTGTCCGGCAGCAGAGGCGAATTGGGACCTCAGGCAGAGGTTCATTTGGAAGCTCGGGACGTGATGTTTTTCCATGCCACAGAAGACAGCGAGCTGATTACAACGGATGCCATAGGCGGAGCTGATGTCAATGGACTAGCGGGGGAAGACGACTCAATAACTGGCCGAGCCGTATCAACTTATATAGAAATCGATCTTTCCGAGCCGCCGATTATCAGCCTAAGAACTTACACACAGCCCTACCGTGGAGACAAAAACCTGCTGTACATGCCCGGCAATATTCGGATGCGCCTGCTGCCTTTGCAGTTGAGCGAATGCGAGCCACAACTGCAGCCATGCCAGATTCGCATGCTCAATCGTTTCCAGGAAGAAGCCAGAGCACGCAATGATAAATTAAGTTTTGGACTTATAGCCCAGCTTCAGGCTAACGATGCAAAGTCGGCATCATGTCGCTTTGTCATCGATGCGACGTTATATCGCAGCAACTGTGCACGAGAGTTCAGAAGCGTGTTCCTTTCTCCTACCCCGGTAATGCAATGCCAAGGATTGCTGACGCGCCGTTACCTCCGGGTGTGCCTCAAGCAGCTACGTTTCAGCGAACATCCACAGCTGCTCGAGGAGCATCGCCTGTCTCAGCAGGTGGAGGATCTCTACGACCTCTACACGGCCCAGGTTAACAATCAGATTGGCGACAAGCTGCGCCAGGAGTTGCAAGTGGCACGCCATGTGGCCAACCGCCTGCTCGGCTCAAGTGATCAACAGCAATCCTCACAAGCGGCTAAACAATTGCACCGGCAGCTGCGTCTCACGCAACAGCTGCGTAGACGCTACTACGCCGAGTCGAAGGCTCAACGTACGCTGCTCAAGCGTCTGCTCACCGAGTGGACCCATCTGAAGGAGCTGCGCAAGCAGCAGGAATACCAGTGCACTCACTTCCAGCTTCAGCTGCGCCTGGTGCAGCCGTCCAATCTGGAAGCCTCGTGCTCGGCCTGGAAGCAGCGTTTCGAGACCGATCTGGCCGAAGTATATCGCGAACAATTGGAGCTCTACTATCGCCGACGACGTTTGTGGCACAGCGATCAGTCGCGCACGTTGCCAGCCAAGCCGCCTCGCAAGCCGCAGTTCGAAGAAATAATGCATAGCCTGCGAGCCAAATATGTGGACTCATTCCCGGACCCCGAGGAGCCGCAGGTGCATGTGTTGCGTCTGCCGCCAGATGAGTCAATGCTGCAATTGCACCCTCGCACCCCTGCGGAGCACGGCGCGCACAGCGGTCGCAACTATTACATGCGCGTCTATCTGGATAATCAGTTTGTGGCGCAGACGCGCAACTATCGTCTTGAGCCCGATCTGCAGGTGCACATGAACGAATCGTTTGGCGTCCTGCTCGATCGTTCGCGGCCGGAGCAACTAAACATTTGGGTAAGCTGGCTGGGATGCATTTGTAGACTGCAGAACTATGTATATTTAATAATTATGAATTATTATTATTTAATCGTTATAAGAATTCGAACTTGTATTGGCATTCGGGCATGCCAATGTTTTTCTCAATTGAGGATCGGAGTTGTGGCCGCAGTTTCTGCCGTTGCAGTTGCATTTACACTGCCTCATGATGTGGCATCCCCAGTGCATCAATTTGCCGTGCCAAGGAGCAGCGATCAAGCTCAATTTTAGCCGGTGCTCTATTCGCTCTTAGCATGAGCAACTACAGCACAGACAGCAGCACAGTGACCGAGGCCCATTGTTGCGTTTATCACCATAATCGTTGTCGCTACAACTACAACTACAAAATGACGATAATGTTTTAAACACATCTCGATAAGGCTGTTCGTGACTTATGAGCTTTGTCATATTCTGTTATAACCTGTTATAACCTTCGCAAATTGATAAGGAAGTGTATACTGCTCTTGAGCTAGTTTCTTTCTTGTCTCAAACATTTCCATGGCATGCATTATTCATTGAACGCGGTCCTGCTAATAAAAAACAAGTAAGGAAAGTTACAGTCGAGCGCGCCCGATATTACTGTCGGATACCATTCGCCCAATTTCGAAAAGCCGTTACTTTGAATTCCAACAAGCATTTCCCCTGCCACCCACATGAGCAACGTTTATACATATCGTACATATCGCTTTTATTTTTATGTATGCCAAAGCATAAAGTTGTAGCTTTACAACTTTTTAAAAAAATTTAATTTTTTTAAGGTTTATTATCGATGATTTATAAATGATAAAAATCATTTAAACTCAGGGTTGGCAGAAAACTCTGGCAGCCCTAGTCTATTTGCATCAACCTCCAGCGTTCTTTGTCCTTCTCCTGCGTTGGTTTCATTGAGTGCACCACGAATAGGCTGCTGCTGCACAAAACAGTCTTCAATGCTCTCCGGATTGGGGGGATACGCAATGTTGTTGCCCCATGGCGCCCAGCCCTCCATGCTCAGCACCAGCTGAGAACACTTAACAGCTGCGCCAATGTCATCTGAGAGCAAATCATCGCAGCGAACTTCGCAGATATTTGGCTGATGTGGATGGTCGTCTGACTTACACCAATATTGATTGCTCATTTGGAATAGTCCGTAATAGCGATACCCATTGGCATCCTTTGGAGAGATAGCGCCGGTGTTTAACGAGCTTTTGATCTGCGCCAGATAAACCCAACGGGCTAATTCCACTCGAGGCACACCCAATGCATCCATTTCGCGTGCCAAAGTGCAGCGTTCAAGCCAGCGTCCTTCTGCAGCTTGGTTGGACAGCAATAGCAGCAGCGTCAGCGACAGCAAAGCTAAGCGCTTCCAATTTGCGTCTTTCTCAGTCATGTTGCTCCCGTGAACTGAACAATTATTATTGATACCGTATAATACGGTGGAAATTTTCGACTTTCGATAGAGGGTATTTACACCATTGCAGCGGGTATATAACACACACACTTCTCCGACCTTATAAAGAATATATAATTTTAATCAGTAGCTGGGCATGTCTGTCTGTCTGTCTGTCTGTCTGTAAATCGCTGCACGTAAAGTAGTCGGAACGGTCAAAACGGTTTTATATTTAGAGGAACTGCAAGGATATGAAACCGTCCTTTCTTATTGAAAATAATATTTTAGCTGTTTTTGTCATAGCTTTTCAGAAACAGTTCTCCATTGCTCTCAAAGGTAGGCAGCACTTTCTCAATGCGCGAAAACACTTGATATGCTTTACGATAAATTCTATTCATTTTTATGACGTCATCGTCGCAATGCTTCGTTTCAGCTGTAGCGTGTGTAAAGTTAAAAGAGTTAAAGCATCAGGATATAGTTTAATAATGCCCTTTATTTACCGTTTAAGTTCTTTGAAATTCGAGTCACTATTTCAAGCAGTCAAAAATGTAAGTATTCTTTATTTTATAACATACATACATATGTAAAAATATTTTATTTATAACATATGTATGCATAAATATGCGTGTTTCGAATATTCTAAATATGAAAACTATTTTTTAAATAATTCTCATAGATGGAATATTCGTTGATTTATGCAGGGTATACCAAACGTTCGGCTTGCCGATATACATAACACTTCTCTAGGGCAAAGTGCTTGGGAGCTTATTTGCACCAGTCTTATCAGGTAATGTTTATTATTGCCATAAAATATGCTATAGATTAACTACTTCCCAGGGAGTCTGTGAATCACAGAGGTAGTTAGCTAGGAATTATCAGGAATTACTTGTATTTGCAGGTTCCTTTTCGATTGTCTCTCCAGATATAAACATATGTAAATACTATATAGGAATTTGCCTAGCTCTGCTTTTCTCAATCACTTTCGTTTTTCAATTCCGATTCGAGGAAAAGTATAAATCGCCAAACTTGACCGATAGTGACAGTTGATAACAGCAAATGTTATTCAGTTTCCCGTTAAATTTCTTATCTTTCATTGCAGTTATACGAGAAGGCGGCGCTGACGGCGCACAGTCGCCGCCTGGCGCTAATAAGCGTTCCATTGATCGCGAGCACAGCTAAAGTGGGGCAGCAGCGCTATGGCTTCCAAGTGCTACGATCTTCATCGACGGCATTGCGTCCCAAACTGGCTGGCGATCTTTACCTGCAGCTGAGTCTACGCAATGCGGATGGCGGCAATCCCAGCCAAGGCGGCTGTAAACTGGATGATGTGCAACTGCTGCCGGAGGCAGTGCGTCAAAGATTGTTGCCTCGAAAATTGGCTGCTTTAAAGACTCACAGCGATGCGAAGGCAAAGCCACGTCCCCCCAGTGTGGGCATGGAGCACAAAGGCAAGCGGAGTGGAACGACGTCTCCGCTGGTGTTTGCCGAGTATCAGTTGCAGCTATGCTCCGTGAAGACGCTGCTTGAGAATCATCGCCTGCAGCTGTTGAGCTCACGTCACCAGCAACGCAACCTGCATACCAAACAGCTGCGCTTTGTGCCCGCACTGGAGCATGAGATTGCCCATCTGGAGCCGTCCGAAGGCGATGGCATGGGTCAAATGCTGGAGCCGGGCAACGATTGGAATCCCATTGATCTGCACAAGTATCGCGGACGCAAATTTCTGCAGCTTCTTTACGAGTCGATAGCAAGTCAGTGTGTACAGCGGGCTAAGATGCTGCAGAAAACGCTGCCACTGCTGCAGTTGCTCGGTCCGCAGATGGATGAGCTAACAGGCTGGCGGGCACTGTGGCGTGCGTTTATCTCATTCCTGACCCGTCAACGCAGCAGACCCTTGCGGGAGCCAAGCCCGTGGCAGCCGCAGCCGCAGGCACTCGGCGGAAACCAACAGTTTGCTGTGTCCCTGCACGTGGTACGCGCCACAGGTGTTCCGGTGCGCAGTCGCCACCTACTCAATGTGGAAAGCCAAGTCGAGAGACGACGCAGCAGCAGCAGCGACATCAGCACCAGCTTGTTTGTCACACAGAGTGAGTAGCAACCGCGAGTATTAACCATAGCTGCCTCAATTCACTTCACTCCTGCCTGCAGCCTTGATGTACTCCAATGTGCGTCCTTTTGTCACACTCAGCTATGGCCAGAGATTGTGTCGCAGCCGGGCAGCGGAGGGCTCGAATCCCACATGGAACGAGCAGCTGCAACTGCAGTTGACGTCGGAGTTGAGTGAGCTGCGTGACGACATCAAGATCAGTCTATTCGATGAACTTATCGAGCAGCAATATACCGATGAGGCATCCGATCTTTACCAGCGTTTGCAATGCAACTGGCTGGGCGAGTATCGCATACCTATTCGCAGCCTATTGGCCAATCGCAAGGTAACGTCTCGCATTATTGTTCCATTGTGCACTCAGTTTATGCCACATTCCATTTCAGTTCGAGGGCTGCATTGAGCTCTGTATGCCCAAGGTGCTGGTGGGCTACAAACGTCCCCTTATTGACTCCGTGACAAATCTACCGGATGATCAGTATCCCGAGTTTAAGGAATCGGTGCACCTTTGGTTCTATCTAAGCATTGAGCCGGGCTGCGAGGTGACGCCCCTGCAGGTGGATAGCCTTGCCTGTGCCGAGCTGCCAGAACTGCAGCAATTCCTGCGCGAGCGTAGCTTAGAGTTGCGTGAGCTACTGCCGCGAACGCAACGCTATGTGGAGCCATTGGTCTGCACGTCGCAGGGCAAACGTGTCTGTCTGACACGTCTGCTGGAGCCGCTGCCACTGCCGCCGCATCTGTCCAACAATCATCATGTGGAGACCCTCTGCCGTTTCGTCTCGCTGCTCTGCCCGCTCCGCGGCAGCAGTCAATTGGATGCATGCCACAGCTTCCAGGGCGTATGGCTGGACAATCAGATGCTGCTCGACAGCACATGGTGTTCGGTCAAGGATCAAGGTGTGCTGCTCTGTAACTATATGCTCTCTCTCGGCCTCGAGTGTTGGCTGCTCCTTGGCATGGCCATTCCACATGGTGAATCCACATTTGTGCTGTATCGCCAACCCGAAAGCGCTGAACTGCTGCTGATTGCGCCAGTCAGCGGCAAACGATACCAACTGCAGGACATCTTTTGCCCCCTGGTGCATGTCCACTGCATTGTCGGCACTCAGAATGTAGGTGTCAAAGCCAAGCCAATTGTCAGCAATTTATCATGGTGTATTCTCCTTGCAGATCTATTACAATATTCAGTCGCAAACGCGCGTCAGCATGACCAATTTTAATCTTAGCGACGTCACCTGCTGGCTACCCCTGTTCAATAGCAACAAGCGTCAAAGCGCTCCCTTTGGTGGCGTGCACAAGCTGGATTACGCCTACAAGCGCACCTACGACCTCAATCAGATGAAGCGGCACATCGAGAACAAGATTATGAAGAAGATTAGCGTATGGCGCAGCACACGCAAAACCATCTGGAATCGGTAGGCCTGTAGACATCTCTTCCTATCGCTCTTACAAGCTGACCTCCATCCTCTCTTGCAGCGCCTTTCAGCCGCGCATGCTGCGCATTCTGTGCGAAATGGAAAAGCTAAGCACGCTGGCGGGCAATCAATACGATGAACCCTCCTATGGGGAGGAGCTAGAACGCGAGTATCCCAATTTTAGGGTGAGTCAACATGTGAGCATGGTGTCATCACTTTTGATTTCACTCTTGTCTCCTATCGACAGCTCTATGGCTTCACCACCAACTTTTCGTACACCAACTTGGCCGCCATCTCGGAGCTTCTGCGTTCAACCTGCATACACTACAACAACAATGCCCACGTTGAATTCTGCGTTGCCGTACACATTGGCGCCTATGCAAACGATATACTGTCCGTTTGGGTGTTTCTACTGTCCATAGTGCCGCTGGTGGTGCCGTGAATCGATGCGTGAATAAGAAGCAGCTGATGATAATCGAATGTTACCTGACGCGTTCTCCCCCCCCTTCTGGCAGTGATAAGCGTTGTCTTCATAGATAATGCCAACGCTAATCAATAAAAAAATAAAAGTAAAACAACTATCACAAAAAAAGGGAAACAAACGAAAAGTGCTTTATCGGCACACATTTCGAAAAAAAAAAACGGGAAAGTATTTAACTCGATTTACAAACTTTTAATGATAACGTTCGTGCGTACCTTGTGGCGTGGTCGACACAGTCGCTATGTGTGTCGTTTGCCGCTTTTGGGTTTGTTAGTTCTTCTTTGCCCGATTGGTCAGGTTGGGTTGTCACTGATTGAGGTACGGCCAGGTTCAGTTTGGTTCGTTTCGCTTTGGTTTAGTTCACTGCGCACCCTCAGACCGCGAAGACTGTGTACCACACAACCACATTGATCGTGATTCACTTTGTACTCCCCCATCGTGCGTGATGTATGAGAAATTTGGCGAAAAATATGCGAAATTCAGGCGCTATGTGATATGGCTTTATAGACTCTACGAGCTTAACACACAAATTGCCATATGTGAGCCCTGGGAAAAAGTGTTCTGCCGTAAGTAGCCGAGAAAACAAGTAGCCAGTCGTATATCATTTGAAAAGGCCTGGCGATTATCAATCGCTGACTTAATAGCACAACTTCTGTGCCTCCTGCTCGTCGGTATCTTATCTAACTCGGTCAGTCTATGACTAAGTGCAGATATCTTAACATACACTATGTACCGTAAAGCTGGGTACACCGTAATGCCACACCATGTAACAATGTAAACAATATTTGCAGACGTCCTCCTCGGTAGTTGTATGTCCCTCTTGCTGTACGCGTCGTACGCATATGTGCCCGGCTATTGTCTTATGTTGGTCGCCTTCCTGATGCCTGCGATATCGAGCAATACGAATAATACTAATACAAATGTGATGTGCACGGAAGCCGAACACGTGTGCAGCTCTAGCAACAGTCAATCTTATTTTACGTAACATTTAAGTAGTCTACAATAATAATAATAATAAAGCATAAATTATTTAAAAATCCAACTAAATGTGCATTTTAGACGCTTTAAGTTGATATGTTGCCAGAAGCCTGCTTATGCAACTCTTTAAATTGGGGTTTAAAAATACAGTAAAATAACAAATTTAACTTATTCAAAATAAATGTATGCAATAAATAAAATATGACAAAAAATAAGTTATAGTTTGTATAAATGTTTAATTTAAAGCACGAAATTAAATAGGACCGCGCAACGCGTAGCCAGTACTGCCATATCGCTACATACAGTTACTTTATTAAGTTGGCAGCCTTGCGAAATCATTACTGCCAACTCGTCTGAGAGTGCAGCCTACAGCTCAATGCCTTGGCGACTCTGTCCACAGCTGGCGCATTTTATTTACAAAGTCATACAGTAATTTATTGCATTTTGTTTTATGAAAGTTTGCCTGAAATAATGTCGAACGACAAACGGACTGTATATGTTGGCGGACTGGCGGACGAGGTCACGGAAAGGTTATTGAACAATGCGTTTATTCCATTCGGCGATATAGCTGACATTCAGATGCCGGTCGATTACGATTCGCAGAGGCATCGAGGATTTGCATTCGTCGAATATGAGAATTATGAAGATGCTGCCGCTGCCATTGAAAATATGGTAAGTTCGGCAAATAAACCGGGAATAAATGGGCTTACACTTTTTGTCTGCATTGCTTTTAGAATGATTCCGAGCTCTGTGGGCGGACCATACGCGTCAATTTGGCCAAACCGGTGCGTGTCAAGGAAGACAGCTTCAAGCCAGTATGGGCAGATGACGACTGGTTGCAGAAGCACGCTGGAGCCACTTTGCAAGCAGATCCTGAGCCAGATGCAAATAAGGAGCAAGTGGAAACACCATCAACGGGGCCAGCAGTAATTGAAAAATCGGAAAAGCGCAATCCACAGGTATTCTTTGACATACGTATTGGTGGCAATGATGCCGGGCGCATTGTCATGCTTCTGCGCGCCGACGTGGTGCCCAAGACGGCGGAGAACTTTCGGCAGCTGTGCACACACGAGCAGGGCTATGGCTACAAGGGCTGCACCTTCCACCGCATCATTCCCGAATTTGTAAGTTACCAAAAGTCACTTCACAGCTACCTTGTTTCCTAACCATCCCGTTCAGATGTGCCAGGGTGGCGATTTCACAAATAACAATGGCACCGGAGGCAAATCTATCTACGGCAAAAAGTTCAATGACGAGAACTTCAATCTGAAACACAACAGCTTCGGCACGTTGTCCATGGCCAATTCAGGCCCCAACACAAATGGTTCCCAGTTCTTTATATGCACCACAAAGTGAGTGATAATTTAATAGATCGTCATAAGTATGGAGTCCATAATTATTATATTCTGTAGAACCGACTGGCTAGACAACAAACACGTCGTCTTCGGGCATGTCATCAGTGGCGCGGACGTTGTGCGTAAGATGGAGCGGTGTGGAAATAAGTCTGGCACCCCCTCACAAAAAATTATCATTTATTCTTGCGGCGAACTTAAATAAAGTACATGATAGAATTCAAAGTTTTTGCTGTTTTATTGTTTTCAATATCAATTATATATATTACATATATTGTAAAAGAAATTGTAAGCATCACTCACCAGGAATCCTGAAAGAAAGAAAGGACAGCATTAGTATGTACTTAAATTAAAAAAATTAAGTTATTTCAACTTTGCATGTATCAGTCGGGGAAAGAAGATAGAAGCCAGCATGGTTGGGCTCAGTTGATTAACCCTTATATGGGTGTTATCATCACTCAAACATATCAAGCGTGGCATTTTTAGGTAACTTACCTTTCAAGATTTTGCATCTATCATTAACATCGACGTTAGATCAGTGTGCTGTAAACAATGGAAGAACAAATAAGTTATTTATAGCACAAAAAACAATTACAAATCTCGGTACAATTTTGTTGTTCAGTCGGGGAAAGTTGACCGCATGGTTTTTATGGGTTCTACTCAGTAGAGGGATCCTGATTAAGGATAGTTCATCAGAGCAACTTTTCCAATTGGTTCAAGTAAACAAATGACACACTTACCTCTTGAAATCCACAGATTCTGTAATCTTGACAGCAAGTGGGAAGTTTTATCATCCAGCTAAAATTAGAAAAATTGGACTTGTTGGTTATCTGTGGCATTATGGTATAAGTTATGCATAGTGCTTGGATAAATCAGACAGGGAAAGTTGACCGCATGGTTTGTTATGGGTTCTACTCAGTAGAGGGATCCTGATAAAAGGATTGTTCATCAGAGCAAAGTCGCTAGGACTAGGTTAATTTCAATGGAAGATGAAAAAAAGTTAACGTACCAATTAGTCGGGCTGTTTAATGTGAAGATTGTTGTGCTCAAACTTTATGAAATCTGAAATAAATATAAAATATGTTAGGTTACAGTGTCACATTTAAGAATCTTTTTTTTTCGAAATTTCTATCAGCTTCAAAAAGTTGTAACATGTTGGATTCTAATGAACTATACTGAAGTAACATCATGCAACATTTTAAAACCAATTTGATCGAAATATTGTTTTAAATCTTACCTTGATATACTAAGAGGAAATAAATAATACATCATTTTCGCAATTTAGAACACATAATCCATAATTCTGTAAAAACAAAATGATTCTGAATAAATATTGATCGTTAAATTCTTTATTAGGTTATGAAATAAACATGTCTATCAGTTGCATTTCTCCGCACGTTTTACTCAGTAGAACGAAAGTTATGCTAGATTAAAGGTATTCATCAGCTAAACACGATTTAAGAAAAGCTTAAAACATTATCTTACCTAGAAAGAAGCACAGCCCCAAGTGTTGGCTGATCCATCTCCGTCAACTGTAAATGGAAAATAATTGTTTTATTTTTCATTCTTGGAATAGATAAATGATTCATAAATGAGAAGATTCAGTTGCAAAAATTGCAGCCATGGGGTTTTTAATCACAGAAATCGTACGGTAATTACTTATCATCATTTATATATTTAATAACTTTATAAGTCACTTTAACTTACCTCTGAATTAATAATGGAAATTCAGTTAGGCGCTCAAATGCCATCTTAGGTAAATTCCTAGAAAAAATGAATACAATATTTAAGTTGATATTCGTTTTGAAGTCCAGGTTTTTTGGAAATGTCTTATTTCAGTTGCAAAAATTGCAGCCATCGGGTTTTTAATCATGGAAATCGTACGGTAATTACTTTTCATCATGTTGATGTAAAAAATTTTAAACAAAACATTAACTCACATATAAAAAAATACCGGCATTCTGAGATTATAACAGACTTGTTTAGCCTATAGCATTCCTGCAAATAAGAAAAATAAATGATGTTAGTTTTGTGGAAAATACAGCAAACTTTCGTCTTTTATTATGATTAGATTATCAGAATCCTTTTGGTTAATTTTAAGTTGTGGATCAACAGCACTTTGTTCAGATTGAACTTATCATCATAGAAAAATACGAATTAAACTCGGATCATGTGGTTGTTAAACAATTTAAGTAAACTTTAAACTTACATATAAACAGATACCGGAATCTCTGAGAATGTATCATATGGAAAAATATCCTGTAAGGAAGAGAAAATAAAAGGGTTACTTTTCTGACGGAATTAAAGTAAAATACAGTTTTCATGTGGAATTATCAGAATCCTTTTGGTTAATTTTAAGTTGTGGATCAACAGCACTTTGTTCAGATTGAACTTATCATCATAGAAAAATACGAATCAAACTCCATTAAAAGTTATAACCTACCTAAGCATAAATGCCGGTTTTTGACCACGTGCAAGTCAACTATCAGGAACATAATCTGCAAATGGGTTTCGCAACATTAGTGTTGAAGTGAGAATCTTACATTTTGCTAGCTATAAATGTATTTATCAGTTGGCCGTTCTTATTCTTTCTACATGATATGATTGATAGAAACCCTTTTGCAAGAGCCCTACCAACCGACTCTTCAGAAAAAGAACATTCATCAATACACAAGCAAAGCTAAAGATAATGACAGGATGACAGCATATATTTACCATTATTTTAACATCAGAACGCACAATGTAAGCATGACATCGAAGATAGTTGTTTATTTCATAGCAAAAAGCCAGAAAAAGTTAATAAAGACTTAAGATGCCCATTAAACAAACTGATTTAATCTTGCCACATCCCTCGCAAACAGAACAAACCGAACGCGTCAAACACAAAAAGGAAATGAACGAGAACGTTTCGCAGTGTGACCGACATTAATTTTAAAATGTACTTTTCTTAAAATACCAAAAAATGTTGTATATTTCGTCTGTGCAATTAACAGTCCATTTTGCTCCTCCTCTGTTAACAATTACATCACTGTGTTATGTTAGCAGCTGTAAAAAAATTAACATATTCTATAATTGGAACCGGTTCGCTAGTGACTCGTTTGAATTCCTCAAGCAATATATTATTTTTACGCACGTGGTGCGGTTCGTTGGTTTAACTAATCTAAAACGAAATCCCTTGCTGTCCAATGCACGCTCGCTGGTTTATTACTCAGAACTTGCGAGTGCTATTTTAATGGACAAATAGTAATATTAACAATAATACCAAATTGCTGCGCGTATGTGCATCATTTTTATTAAAATTGTTAAACAAACGTACTGCAAACTGCAATAATTAATGGTTATATGCGTTCCACAGTAATCTGTCGTCGAAACACATAGACGATAGTTATGCTAATAACGCAAGAGAAATTTGACGACATTTAATAATCCGTTGGTCGATTTCAGCTACGACCTTTGTGATTTTGAGGTGTCGCCACATGGCAGCAAAAAAGAAATATAAAATAAATTAGGTTATGTTCGAATAGCGTTTATTATTATTAGAATCACACAATATTTTCTATTTTAATGTTTCTGCTGCGTCAAGAAAACGCTTGAGATTCTCATCCTGCGATAGGGCCTTCTTTACGGCCAGCAAGAGCTGGGTATCGATTGCCCTGCTATGCTGTTGTACGAGGGGCAGGCGGCTAACTCGTTTGGCCAACTCGGCCAGTTTGGGCTGCTGCTGCAGGAACTGATCCAGCACTGCCGGCGAAATGTTGGCTATCTGTGCCAGTTGCTGTACATGTGGTGCCACGTTGGTCAGATCTTTAGGCGAGTTGAGATGCGGCGGCGGACGGGGCTTGGACGCCAAAGTTGTGCTGGGAACAGGAGTTGATGAGGTCGCTGTTGTGTGCAGAAGCGTGGGAGTAGGCTTGGTCGTAGTCACTTTATTAAGTTGAGGCGCTAATGCCGGACGCAGTGGTATCGGATAATGATAGGGCAACGGTTGGCGCAAGAGAACGGGTCGTCTGCCTCCCATTGCCTGAAAAGGAGTCACAAATACTGGCTGGTAGGATACAGGTTTCGGCGTGGAGCTTTCCGCAGACCATAAACCATATTGCTTCATGAAATCATTTACACTCTGCATTACACTCTGTTCTGGCACCTGCGGAGGTGCTGCTTTTGTTGCGGTATCGAGTTTTTTCGGCTGTTTGGCGGGCAATGCTTCATAATCCGCTTCAATGTCTGCATTGTTATCATCCTCGTTATACCGGTCCTCCTCTGGCGCATTCTCCGTGTCCCCATCGGATTCAGCTTGGTCGTAGTCCGTCATGGAGTCCAGATATGCCTTCATTAGTGCTATGCCTTGATCGTTAGAGGTCAGGGTGCGTATATACTTAATGGTGTCGGCAGGATTGCCCGTGCCCAGTAGTTCACCCAACTCACTTAAGCTGGGCAATTGTTCTGTGCGTTTTAGGCCCAGTTTATAGCGTGCCAAATGGAGCAAATCACTGGGATACTCATCGATAGTGGATGCTCCTGGACTGACTGTAGTTGTAGTGGAAGTAGATGTTACAGGCACCGTTCCTGGCCGGATGAGCTTGTACACCGGAAAATTATAATAGAGCGCATTCTGTAATTTGGGATTTATTCTAGTCTTATCGGTGTCTACAATTATTGCACTGTCCTGACCAAAGAATTTGGGTGTCAGTGCGACGCGAGCACTGATGCAGCTCAGTAGCACCAACGGCACTAGGAATTTTATCAGACGAGCGGCAAACATTCTGCTTGGTTCGAGGCTTAAAGGACAACTGATTTCATCTAGCCGATCGCTCCTATGAAAATGACTCGAGACTATTTTCGGTTCCAGCCCGGTTCAGAGAATTTTTCATTTTATTTCTTCTTTATTGGTTTCCACGAAAATTGTTTATTAGACTCTCTGCATGCAGACTACCTGCTGTGTCATAGAAAATCTCGAATTTCCACCGAAACCTCCCGCACTCACCGGCTTTCTGTTTGAGTACCTGCATAACGCTTTCCCAGAGTTCTCGTGTTTCGTGAATAGAATAAAGAATGAACTCTTTACAACAATGCCTTTTTTTTGCTAAATTGAGTTCAGAGATTTATAAGGTCGCAAATGGTATCTTTCGTAGGGTACGATTGGGTTTTTTCCGGAATCCTTAGTATACAAATGAACTCAGATCTCACACTACTTAATTAACTATTCATTTGCATGCAAAACAAAATTAAATTTCAAAAACAAACTAACACAATTTATTATAGTTAAAGACCTTATAGATATCCATTCAGCAGCTACATATATGGATTAAATCGTCGCATGCCGAGGGCCTGTGGAGCACTTAAAGCTAGGGAACGCTCATTATTTCTTTCTACATCTTAGGGTGGTGTTAGGTGAAAGCTCTAAAACAATGCTTAGCCCCTGTACATGGGAAGCTTATACATATCATATTGATATATGTATATACATATATCAATTGTATTTACATAGTATAACACCATACATCAATTTAGCATTATAAGACAATTTTGCAAAAAAATGGGAGTTAGGCTATGTAAACGAAGAGTCTTTCGCCCTATCACTTGGACACACCCACAAGGGCGGGCCGTATGCATCGTTCGTGCAGTTTGTAGCCGAGCTTGGTAACCTCCACAACAGTATTAGAGTCAACTGTTTTGTCGTCCTTTTGAAATAGAGCCTCGTGCAAATTGGGGTCAAATTTCTGATTGATGGGATCCACGGGCTCTAGACCATGCCGTTTGAACACCTGCAGCAGACATGCGCGCGTCATCGTTAGACCCTCGTATAGGTTCTTCAGATCTGCATTACTGCTGAGCTAAATGTAGTAACAGGTTATTGCGTTAGCCTAGTTAATAGACAGAAGAAATTAACGACATACTTTATCCTTGGGCACCGCTTGAGTTGCGTGGCCTAGCGTGTCGGCCACCTCGAGAAGATCCTTGCAGAAGCTTTGAATGCCAAAGATTTTAGCATCGCTTATTTGTTTGTTGAGGCGCGTTCGCATGTTCTCGCTATCGGCAAGTGAACGCTTGTACTTGTCCAGCAGTTCGCTGTGCTGTTCTTTTGCTGTCGCTAACTCTTGCGTCAGACGCTCAACTTCCGGCGCTAGATCTGTTTTTGGTTGCTGCTCCGTTGCTGCAGTGTCATCCACCTTTGTCTTCTGCTGCTTTTCCGTGCTGTATCCATGACGCTGCTGTAGCTGTTGTTGGCCCAGGCGCAACAGGCTATTGGGGTACACAAGAGAAGCAACATCATTAGTAACTGATAACGTGCTTCCAGATGGATTAATTACGTCACAGAAAGAGACGGAAACATGCGGTAAAAACCGCTGTGGCTTACCATAGACTTTGTGCACTACCGCGAGTTCGGAGTGCGTCTACTCGATTAGTGAGCATTTTAAAGGGTAAAGCCGCCTTTGTTGCCATTAAAGTTTTTGTTTCAAAAGAAAGTACCTGAGTAAATTGCGAAATATTCAGAGGAGTTAATTTTTGCCGCAGAGCTTGCTGAGCTATCGAGAATTATTGTAATCGATTTACCAATCACCGGGTTGCACTAGAATCTGTAGCAATGAGTTTTTTTCTTGCTCTGTTCGATACTTCCGATAGTTTCCGTAGCATTAAGCTTTTACTATCTGCCTGTTTTGGCTCAATGTCACTTGAAATGGTAATGTGGTCAGTGCTACCAGGTCAGCTTTCTTTCGACAACGTTGGCTTTTTTTAAAGTTCCCTAGTGGGACAAATGTGAAAATAGCGGGCATTGAGAAATTTAGATGAAAAAATCCTTTAACAATCAGCTGTTTCACCCGCACATAACTATTGCGTGAAACCCGTATCGGCAGCTGCTCATTCGATGCCCGCGTGAATTTAAACTGCAAAGATGGTATTGCCTATATCGACTTGCTGATCAAGTTTTTGACAATTTGTTCGTTATTGTTGTTCGTTTCTTGTTCGTTTTGAAAAAAAAATTGCTAGTTATGTAACCATATAGAGCATAAACAGTGTTGGTAGCGCAGGTTTCTTAATTCCTTGCACTGCTTACAAAATGTATTGGTAACAACAACAAAAGTCTGTTAAATCTTACCAAAAAGCAGAATCAATTTAGTTAGCGTTCAAAAACCCGGGAGGTGAGAATGTAACTGTAAATATTACTGTAAGGGTAAGAGGGCGAACGAAAGCAGCAAATGCTTAGGTGCCCCACAATTCTTGCAAGCCGCAATAACACCTAAAAGAAGGCTATGGAATTTTTAATACAATATTGTCTGCTTTAAATAAAATCAATGTCTATCTGTATAACATTAACTTTCACTTTAGCGTGATACAGCTGAAATTCGAATATTTAATATGCATGAATATTATTATTAAAAATAATTATACTTGCAAGCCACGCCCTTGTGCGCAGCAAGTAACAGGAGCAATTATGAAAATCACTGAAAAACCAATTAAATCTTACCCAAAACACATTTAAAACTATAGCAAGTTCCTAAGGCCTACTGCATACATATATGTATGTATATATGTTTGTACATCTGTACGGAAATGTTTATGAAAAGAGTGCGTGTGTGGTAAGAAATGCAAATTAAGTGTGCTCTGTAGACAAAAAGTGTATAAAACGGGGTATTTATTTATTTCAATGAGGCATTTATTTATTATTTGTGCCAATCAGTTTAACGTTTCTTAGCTTCAGTAAACTAAACTTAATAATAAGCTAGTTTTAAATAAATATTTTGCTTAAACTAACGACAGGATATAATCTTTCCAATATTTTATTGATATGTTACAGAGTAGCTGCTCTTCGAGCATTTGCATGTGCTTCTCTTACTTGTTTTGCTTGGATTTTGTACTCTTGCTTTAGGTACCGATCGTAATAAATTCAAAGTACGAGTATATGTGTATTTTCCACACAGCATCTCATTCACTACACACATTTACATACGGACGTTTGTATGCATTGTATATATTTTAGAAGCTAGGGCATAGAAAAAGCCTTTTAGTTGAATTTCTACAGTGAAACGGTGCGGTTGTTGAGAACAATAAGAATACGGATTAAGCACAAATTCTCCTGGATAAAATGCGAGAGGAGGACATACAGTTAGCGCATCAAATTGTGGCCAAATCAATCTCTGTAGAGGATGAGAACGATGCGGTCGGAGCTACAATTGATTCCCCGAAGCCCTTAAGAAAGTCTCGGGTCTGTGATATAAATGAGAGACGTAAACAATTTAGGTGAGAGCAAGAATGAAAAAAAATACTATACAATTTTTTGAGAGCTCAGACTACTAAAAATACAAACGTGTGTCGCTAAATTTGCATACAGGCTGCTATTTTTACACAATCTTTTGTGCATTTTCCTCATATTATTTGTATAAATTTGACGTTGTCCGCGTCGGCAAAGTTTAACTTATTCCATTTTACCTTTTGTACATTCTTTGAGAATTTCAAAATTGCCACCTTTTGCAATTGGGTAGCACTTCAATCGATAACGATTGCACTTTTGCCAAAAAATAGATGGGGGCAAGGCAAGATATCGCAAAAAAAATATCGAAATAATATAACTTTACTCCAATTTACATTGAATGAACAAAAGTATGCAATAAAAATTGATATGTTGACAGCAGTGAAAATTAATTATACCATTTACGGTTGATTTGAAGTTATTTTGTGTGTTTATTGTGGAATAGAAGCTACGCTATTCGCAATCAGCAGCATTTTGTCGTTCACAATTTGCAGTCACACTGTCAAAGGTGTCCAATTGGCGATTGCAGTGTTTGAAGGATTGGCAATCATCGAAATTTTTCGTTTGTTTACACATCAAAATGTCAACACACTCAGACCCCCTAAACGCAATGAGTCGCCGACAACACCACTAACTCAAGCTGGGGGCTTCTGTAGCGGCAGCTATGGCAACAAGGAAGGCCAGTTGCTCGACGACAACGACTCGCAATGCCGAGTCAGTGGCGGCCTCTACGACACCAGCTGGTGGTGGTAAGCTACAGTTGACAAATGCCCCCGCACACCACTTGCTCCATTGATTTCGTTAGTTTTGCAATTGAAAGTTAAATAAAAAACTATATTTGTCCATTTCAAGCAAGCGAAACAGCCGATTGGTATGTTAATTGATCGACTATTTGCATTGTGAGGGCTTTAAAAATACCATGCAACTTAATTGCAGTTTTCACGCTGTCTATATTCACTTTGATTTTAATTAACGGTTCCTTTAGTTTGCTTTCAATGGGCTTTCGCTCGAGACGATCAATTTACCTAAATAACTTTGCGTGGTTTCTAAGCAAGTCGAGGCATGCCGATTCTACTGCTTGGCTTAGGCAATTTGCAAAGCAAACATGGGGTAAAACAGTTCAGGTGTGTTAGCAGTTGCTGATATTAAAAGTAGGCAGCTTTATGTTATGTAGGGCTAAGTCTAGCCGTTTGTGGAAATGCAATGTAATTTGTTTTGTAAACGTTTCTCCTACTCAATTTGAAATGTTAAAAGCTGTGAGAATCACAAAATTATTTGAAGCAGTTGCACAATGAATGTGTCGACTTTCCCTTTGTTTTGTACAGCTGCCAGCTGAAGAATTACATTTTAAAATTTGCAATCGTTTCTTCGGTCCATTGGGCCTTCTCGAACGTTGGCTTTTGCGCTTGTGGTTCAACAAACTTTATTTACATGGAATTTCCAGCAAGTTTGTTGCTTTTGTCAACATCGTCCCAGCGCTGCACTGGACCGTGATTTCTTGTTTATTTATGAACTGCCGCTTAAAGGCATCAAATTATTCTGCGTAAGTGAATGAAATGAGCCAAAGTTGTAACATTTCGGGCCATGAGTTCACATGCAGATTAGAGACGCAGCCACACGCATAAATACAGACGCGTATTTGTTAATCTTTTATGCCAATGATCAACAGCTGATCTCTTCTCCTTCTCTATTTTTTCTCTCTCTCTTTTACTTGTCATGCAAGACGCTCTGCCTTGCCTTGTTTAATCGTTTACCGTTCCTCGTCGTGTGTAAAGAGAAGAAAAGTCCCAATAAATTATAACGTAATTAGTCTCTTATTAGTATTATCGACATGTTTCCCACGGGCTTATCAAAGTCGCCAGTTTTTCCGCGCCAGAGCTCTCTGCAAATTGAAGAGTTTAACTTATCAGAACCCAACGAGAGCAAAAAAAAGACGTATCAGCTAGATTCTTCCAAGTCTTTGCTTAGGTTATTAATGAAAATTGAATGGTTTATTAACAATTGTTTGTAACCCTAATGTATGCATTACCATTTCTTTGCAGGCGCACGCGCAGCCTTAACGCGCCGTCGCCCTTCCAACAGTTTGGACCATGTGGACGCATTATGAAAAACACTGCGATGGTCATGCAAATCCAGGATCCCGCCAGTCAGCGCCTCACCTGGTACAAGCCACCGTTGACTGTGCTGGTCATCAAAAAAGTCAGCGACGCATCCGTTCTGACACCCTTTGTGCAGCTCGTCACGTGGCTGTTGGAGGAGAAGAACATGGTCGTCTGGGTGGAGTCGGCAGTCCTGGATGATGCGCTACTTAATGAGGATAGTAAATTTCGGGATATTCGTGACAAACTAGTCACATTCAAGTGAGTAGTAGGATATCTAGTCATTTCTATAATTTTACAATTATCTCTTTAGAGACGGCCGGGATGATCTCACCGATCGGATTGACTTTATTGTTTGCCTTGGCGGAGATGGCACGCTGCTATATGCCTCGTTGCTTTTCCAGCAGTCAGTGCCACCGGTCATGGCCTTCCACTTGGGCTCACTGGGCTTCCTCACACCCTTCCGCTTTGATAACTTTGAGGAGCAGTTGACCAGTGTGCTAGAGGGTCATGCCGCGCTCACGTTACGCAGTCGCTTGCGCTGTGTGATGCATCGTAAGAGCGACAAACGGCATGAGACGAATGATGCCAGCGACTTGGACTTGCATGCATCTTCGGGTAAAAACAGCATTTTAGTACTAAACGAGGTGGTCATCGATCGCGGTCCGTCGCCATATCTAAGCAATATTGATTTATTTCTGGACGGCAAGTACATAACGTCGGTACAGGGCGATGGCTTGATTGTGTCTACGCCCACGGGCAGCACAGCTTACGCTGTGGCTGCTGGTGCCTCCATGATACACCCCTCTGTTCCGGCTATTATGGTGACCCCTATTTGTCCGCATTCGCTAAGTTTCAGACCAATTGTGGTGCCTGCTGGTGTCGAGCTGAAGGTCAGTGCATATGTATATATTAATCACACGATCCATAATATCATATCCATTTCTACATCGCGAACAGATCTCCGTTTCCCCGGAGAGTCGCAACACTTCGTGGGTTAGTTTCGATGGACGTAATCGTCAGGAGCTCTTCCATGGGGACAGTCTGCGTGTGACAACCTCCATATATCCGGTGCCCAGTATCTGCGCCCAGGACCAGATATCCGACTGGTTCGCATCGCTGGCCGACGGTCTGCACTGGAATGTACGCAAGCGTCAGAAATGCCTCGATGAGTTGTCAGATCTAACTGCTTCAGGGTCAGAGGACACATTCGATGACATCGAAAATCTGAAGTTGTGTGACGTTTAGTGCGCCAAGGAGTATCCACCTTATTCCTGTAAGCTATAGATGTAGTTGAAATTATACAATATCATGTATTATACGAGGTGTGTTTAAAAAGTAAGGTGTATTTTGTATTTTTAAGAGAAAATATTTATTTATTTATCAATATTTATGTTGTGCCCTTGAAAGTAATCTGCCTCAGATACAATACACTTATGCCAACGGTTTTTCCAATCCTCAAAGCACTTCTCATAGGCACTTTTCGGTATAGCTTTGAGCTCTTCCAGCGATGCAGTTTTTATCTCCTCAATCGTTGCTAATCTCCGTCCTTTCATAGGTCTCTTTAGTTTTGGGAACAAGAAAAAGTCACACGGGGCCAAATTCGCAGAATATGGTGGCTGAGGCATGATTGTGGTGTTGCTTTTGGCCAAAAAATCTTTCACAAGCAGAGATGAGTGAGCAGGGGCATTATCGTGATGCAAAAGCCATAATTTGTTATTCCACAATTCTGGACGTTTTCTTCTTATTGCTTCTCGCAAACGGCGCAAACCTTCAAGATAATACTGTTTATTGACCGTACGACCATATGGTAAGAACTCCTACTCCTACTCCAACGACATGGTAATCGAAGAAAACAGTGAGCAAAACTTTGTCATTTGATCGAACTTGGCGTGCTTTTTTCGGTCTTGGCTCACCTGGGCTCTTACATTGAGACGATTTGGCTTTGGTTTCGATATCAATACTATATACCCATGATTAGTCACCAGTTATGACCCTTTTGAGTAAATCTGGGTCATCGTTGACGTCATTCAACAGCTCTTGAGCGATGCTCCTGCGACGGTTCTTTTGGTCAAAATGTAGCAATTTTGGAACAAACTTCGCTGACACACGTCTCATGCCCAAAACGTTAGAAAAAATTTCATGGCACGAGCCAAGCGATATACCGACATCATCAGCAACTTCTCTGATAGTGATTCGACGATTTTCCAAAACAGTTTTCTTCACTGCTTGAACGTTTTCATCAGTTGTTGCCGTGATTGGGCGTCCAGAGCGAGGCACGTCTTTGGCATCTTCTCGGCCATCTTGGAAGAGTTTGTATCACTTATAACCTTTACGTCTCTAACAACCAAACAAAAAAAGCCATTCACTTGAATCCTGGAACAGATGTACGGGAAGAGTGTACCAACATAACAAAAAAAAATCGACCTTACTTTTTGAACACACCTCGTATATCTGAACACCTCTTGTAATATTATATCTAAGTTGTTCTGCAAGACACTCGAATACGCTGGCATAAATAGTTGATAATTTTGATAAAACAATGAAAGAGTTTAATCTTTTCTTTTATTTTTGAACTTATTTGTTTCGCCTACTGTGACGTGAAATCCATTTGCACGACATGGACAGTAAGTGTTCTATGTGGATATTATAAATTTTGTTCACATTTGAGATGAAACATATATTCAAAATTTTAGAATGGGTATACCCTAAAATAAGAAAAAACAGAATTGTGTGAGTTTACTTTGATTTTGTTTTCAATTAATGACATTTCAATAAGCTAAAAGGGGTAGGCAAAAGGTATTAGGAAACTACTAATCAGCTAGATACACATTAATTTTGTTTAGCTTTGGTTTAAGACAGCTTAAATTCTGAAACTGGAGTGTTATATTCATTATTATATATACTCGTATTATTATTATTCAGCTTTGTTATGTTTTTCCCAAGAATTATTGCTGCTCGTTCGACTGTACGGTTAGAGTCTGCTTTGTCTATAGGTCGACCGTATTAAGTGCGCGCCTGGCCACTTGTTGGGTTGTGCATGTGGTTCACCTCGCAATTGTCTGTTGCTGCAAAGTCATTGGCAGCTCTACGCAGCTCCGACGGCTTGTCGAAAAACAAAAATTAATAGCAAATAACAAAATCGTTAGAAAACGGAATCGAAAGTATTTAAGGCGCCGCCGTTACGTTTAGTAGATAATATGTATGCTATGTTGCCCTCAGGCTGTACATGTACATGATGTACGTAGACGAGTTACACGCTTCAGATTCACTATAGTGCCATGTTCATGTTCATTTTGTTTTTGTGTATTGCTTTTGCCTTTTTTGTTAACAACTTCAAGGTGTGCGAATCAATATCAAAATGCGTGTGCGTGCGTTTGTGTGCGTGTGTGTGTGTCTCTGTCGGCATCTGTGTGCGAGTTTGTATGCTGCGACAGGTGTGCGTGCTTATCTAGTCATATGAAATGCATAAAATCTCGAATCATAGGCGTGTGCAATAGTTCGCTCTGAACGCTGCCAGAGTACGGTTGTGTTTGTTCGTGTAATTATATTTAAAAGCAATTTATTTTAATTGCCAATTAAATTGAAATTAAAGTTTGGCCACTATGAATAAACAGGATATGGAGAGAGCGCAGCAAATTTTACATGCCGTCGCTGAGGCTGCGGCAACACCGGGCAGTTCGCCCTCACCTCTGAGGAAAACTACAGAGACCACTTTGCTGGATAAGCGAAATCAGTTTCGGTAAGCTATAAATACCATAAAATTAAAAGCAAATCGTTGCACGTTATTAATATTACTAGTGTCCTTAAAAAAGCACAAGTAACAAATATCTTTATTTCACTTAAATAAAACAGCAACTTGTTGAGTGCTGTAGCAGTCAGTTCACATTGCGCCCAATTTTGAATTTGAATACTTATCTATCGATATATCAAAGATGCTCAATTGGAAATTGTTATTGATACTTTTTATTTCATTATAAAAAAATGTACATACATGCTATTGTTTTAAATATTTATTTTTATACTTGCAATCCGACATTTATAAAAAAAAAAAACTGTTTGTTCAAGTCAACTGCGATATCGGTATATACCGAGTTAATCGAATAATACTATTCATCGGCTGTGCCATCAGAATGTAATAAAAGTCAATCAACAGGTTTTTTAATTAACATTTTGTGAAATTCCTTCCATAGACAGCTGGTTCGATTTAATAATTCGTTACCTGCAATTATTAAGTTTTTAAAAATCGCACATATTTCATTTTGGTCGCTCTATTGCTGTTACTTAACAGTCATGCAAAGATTTTTATCGCTATACAACCGTTGGATTGAAAGCATCGATACATTATCGATGTGTGAAAATATATAAACATAAAGAATTGGGCAAAAAACTGCTTACAAAAAGTAAAAAGTGTGTCTGGTGCTATTTATTAAACGAAGTAGTTAAATTGTATAAGTTAAAACAAATGTGCTAGAATTCTTATAGGAACATTATTGTAAGAAGACAAAAGTGGAGATGTTCGAAAACTCGAAGCTTGGCAAAGACCACCCACATATTATTGCTGTGCCGTGTTGAAATTATTAGTGTGTGGCCCTTGGCCAAGAGTAGTATATTTAGTCATCATGTCCTCTTCTGATAACATTGCGCACTGTCCATACCCAATGCCCAAGGCGACAGCAGCACAATCTGTGCCAGGTACGCTGATATCGGCAGTTAATAAAACTGCGGGCGCAGCCAGCAGCGATAATGGAATATATGATGAGCATGAAAATCAATTACTTAATGTGAATACAGCCCGCCACAGCACACATGCCATGAATGGATCAGCTTCTTCGGCACCTGGTCCTGGCCAGCTCACCAATGGTGACTATGATAGCGATATGCACATGCGTTGGTGGTGGTAAGTATCAAAAACAACACAACAACAGAAACATCAAAAATACTAATTAGGGTCGACTGCCGGAAGCAACTTGCACGATTCTTTTATTTTGTTGCAATTTTGCCTTGACAATTGCTGCACAGAAATATGTATTAAGCCAGCGCGTGTCGATAATAATAAAGGGAAGGCTCATTAGAAATGGGAAAAAAATGTTAAGCAAGACTAGCTGCTGCTGCTAATGCTGACTGCTACACGTTTGCATAACATGCTTACAAGCTTTTATTTTACATAGCAGTCAGCACCTGTTCGCTGTTGATTACTCTCCCGCGCTCTCTCTCTCTCTCTCTCTCTCTTTGTTCGCTCACATACGAGCGCGCGCGTTGATTATACATACGACGCGTGTCCGACTTCACTCAGCTGTTGTTTACAACCTGATCGCTTTAGTCGGCCGACAAAGACGGTGGCGGTGTCGCTAGTAACAACGTCGACTTAAAACGATCGTAAAATTGTATTTTCAAATCGCTCAGATATACAATATAATCACCTTTTTGGTGTTTCAGTTCAGTTCAGTTCAGTTATCGCTTGTGCACAGGCCAGCGCGGTCGTGTTTGGTTTGATCTGTGCGCTCTCCTTGGCTCACGCCATTCCTCTCTCTCTCTCTCTCGGCGCTTTTTTGCTCTCTGTCGGTCGTTGGCTTTGCGTCAAGCTTGGTTCGAGCTCGTGAGTGTTTCGTGTTTGTTTCGTGTGTTTATTTCGTGTGCTAAATACACCGTCGTCTTATATAACATGTAATTAATTAGAGGACTTTACATTAAACGTTATCTAGCTTAAAAATGACTTGGCATTTGACGGCTTTGTCGGCTGTTACAACAACTTTTTCGCATTATCCATAGCGTGTACACTTTCCATTTCTTTTTCGTTTGACTTCTAACTTTCGCATTACGGCTTTACACTCTGTACTTAGACTTTGAGTCTAACTGGGGCGCAAGACGACGGGACTATCATTAGCAATTCACGTGCCTAATTTACGTGGCTTACGTCAAGATGTAATTCGTCACGTTGTCTCGACCCCCACTAGACCCAGTCGGACAGTATTACAGTGGGACAGTTAGCCAGTCTGTCGATCTGGGCAATTGATTATCGCAGTAGTCGCGGTCTTTGACTGAGAAGCACTGCGCACTTGTTTGCATTCTTAGCTTATAGTCGATTGCTTATTACATATTGCATGGGTATTTATGAGTACTCGATGTTTCTTTGTTCAATTATTCATTAATAAAGCTTGTGCAGTGTTCGTGCTTGTCTATTGTCTTAGACTGAGCAGGAAAAGGAGGAGGAGGAGGCGGAGGAGTAGGTGGGCGCCTCCTTTGTTTACAAGCTCGCTCAAGTAAAATGATTATTGTTAATTATCTTTAGTATATTTGATTTAATTGCTTCCTGGTGTGCTACTTAAGATTGAAAATGATGTATGAGTTGCTTAAAATAAATACAAAAACTTAAGTAAACGATAAAGCTTTCATAAATTTCGCAAAATGCATTAATGCAGTCTCAAAAGACGCTGTAGATAGATACAGGATTACTTATGATTGTCTTAAAAGTTTCACGTTCTAAAACATTCAAGCAGCATTACGAATACTATAAACCCTGAAGATTCCTCCTTCCTCTTCAGAAAACTCAGTAGTATAAAGAGCAGTAGACTAAGATCTATATCTATTGCGATATCTAGTATCTTAATCGCCTTGCTAAGCTATATTATCTCTACCTCTAGACCTGGCCATGATAACCGTTGAAGACCTGTGACTGGCTAATGACTTTTTTGAGTTTGAGTCTTGCTTTCGCTGTAGCTCGCTTTCTTGTATAACCTTTTTTGCGAATGCCCATAGAAATCAAATTGGCAATTAGTTGACGTCAGAGCCGGAACTAAGATCGGGTCTGGGCGTAAGCAGTGAATTTATCGTCATTATCGATGTGATTGTTGTGCAAACCTGTTGCCAATTACCAAAATATTTACGCCGTTTAATTTATATATGTATCTGTATTTTGGGTTATTTTCATAAATATTTAACTTTAAACACACGATACGTTGGGGCTTTTCCTAATCGGGCATGTGCCCTTTGGTCTGCCGATCGAGTTGTCCGTCCTTCCGTCCGTCCGTCTTTCAGTCTGGCCGTGCGTGGTTAACGCATTTTTAACACCTTTCGAAAAAAAGGGAGCAAGGTCAATTCTGTTTACAGTTTACTCTTTTATTTTGGCCAAGTTAACAGCGGCGACTCAGGGCCATCTCAAGTCGTTGCCAGCCCGACAATGTCAAGTTAATGTTAAGCTAATTAAAACAATAATAATTCTAGCTAAAATCTAGCCAAAGATGTGCTAAAGCATTTCGAACACAATTCAAGTGTGTGCAAAAAGTGTGCAAGTGTGCAAAGTGTGTGTGTTGAACTTGAATTTACGGTGAACTTTTAACCTCATCATGGCCTGTCGCTCTGACATCGACTTGGCCACGCTGCACCAGCATCGGCTCGAGGAGCGCTGGCACTACGGTCTTGCCTGGAGCGGCGCCCACGGAGGCGGCGGCCAACAGCAGCAACATCAGCGCCTGACGCACTACAACGAACTGCTAAGCCGGCACAACGTTGCCCAGCAGCGACTACGTCTGGCCAAAACTGGTGGCTACTACAAGATACAAGATGCGAGCAGCAGCGGAGTTAGCAGCGCCAGCAGCACGAGCAGCAATAGCAGCAGCAGCGGCAGCTCCTCTGGCGACGATATGATAAGCAGCAAGGTTAAAGAGAACAAAACTGGGAATCAGAGCAACAACAACAACAACAATACGCTGCCGCAACCGGAGGATGAAGATGACAGTTATTTCTCCAACACGACACGCCGCAGACGCTCCGGCACTTGGCCGTAAGTAACGTTGACCCAATAACAACAACAACAACAGCTCCAACTACAGTAACAACAACAAACGTTAAATACCAGGCTTATGGCATATTGAGATTAGCCACGAGATTCGTGTTAAATGCGTGTGGAATACTTAAGCCGGTCCGAAATGTGTGTAATTGAAATTCACTTCGAATTGCTGGATACACTTTCAAAATTTTAATTTTAACTTTCTAGTGAGAGGACTGTTCGATAATGTTTCCTAAAAAATGTTGGGTATTTTTTTGTTTTAATTTTAAAATTTTTCCAACAACTTTAAATCTAAAATCGTAAGTTCTAAATCATCTAGAAATAAAAAAAGAATTTAAAAAACTTCTACAAATTATCATATGTTTTCCTGACTCACTAGAGGTATAATATGTTTGTATATGATAAAACAGACCCAAGCAAGCTAGATAAGCGCGCAGTACAGTCAAGCTTGTCTGATATTTCACAAAAGTGAATTCAATGTTATCTATAAAATTCACGAATGACATGGCAAAAGATAAGATTTACTCGAATGTTAATTGCAATTTTTCTTAATTTCTGATTAGTTGTTGTGTTTTCTTAATTTCTATTTTTTGATTGTGGCATAAATGTGTTATAAAACCGGCGTCATTTGATAACACACGCGACAAAGGCATGTGAAAATTATTCCAGTGACCTTGAAGACAAAGAAAACTTGGGAAACTGATAAGTTATTGCATTGACATCTAATAGACGTGTGCCTGTTTTTTCGCACCGATTGCAAATTCTCAAGCATGTGTTGATAATACTAGTCAAGTGTTTACGCTCTCGTAGTCTCTACTTGATACGAATTTCATAATATTGTTTATAAATTGTTATTGAGTTTGTAGTTCGATTTGAGTCAATTAGAGTATACAAGCTTCGGCATACTGAGACTCTGTTGGAAACTATAGATTTAAGAAATACCGTATTGCCAAAGTCCTTGACCCTTCTGCAACCACAGCTCAAAGCAGTGCATATATTTTTTTTTGTGATTATTAATAATAAGTCTCTATTTTGGTTTTTGGTTTTGACCACTTGCAAACGAGTTTGTTAACACCTCGAACTCTCGAGTCGGAGACTCGCATTCAGAGCCGAGAATGGGATTGGGAAGGCGACGGGGACAGAGAGAGAGAGAGACAAGTGCTATGATGACGATGAATGTTAATTAAAGTCGATTGGCATTAAGCATCCGAAAACCAAAAAAAAAAAAAAAACGACTTTTCGAGTGGGTCTCTCGACTTGACGTACATATCTTTGTTTTTTTCGGCCAGCTCGATCGATGTGTGTGTTTATTAACGATTTGTTTTGAAGAACCAAAGCGAATCAAAACGATGCGAAGATGCAAAGACATTGAATATCAGTCAATAGCAATTAATTCAATCGGATCGGTGCCAGTTTGTGCGAGGCGCCATTCATAAATAAGAGAAAAAACCCCGAGACAGACGCTGTTGCCTGGTTAAGCAAAAGGTGTAACGGGTCATCAGACATAACCTTCAATTTGCATATCTGTCTTCTGTCACAGCGTACAGTTGCGGTCTGTTAAACGTAGACTGGTAGAGAGACAGACAGACCGTCCGTCAGACAGACAGACTGGGCAGACAGCGTGATGTCCCTTTAATTAATACTACTAAATATATGCAAGTGAAATTGCTAGAAAGGTTGCTCAAAAGTCAATGACGCGCGGCTTTTGGCCTCGTCACGGTGACGTCGCTTCTACATATGTACATATATCTGCGAGTATCAGAGTGTGTATTATAAGTAGTACGTATAAGTAACCCTATCTACAACAACGACGGACAGGCACTCAATTCGCTTAACTTCCCACTTTCCAATTAGTCTGCCCAAGTTTATGGGCGCGCGTAGAACTTGGTTTATTATTGCTCGATTGATAACTAATTGAAAGAACAACATGTCGTGTAAGTGTTGGTTAACAAAAAAAAAAAAAAACTGTGTCATTTACAAATATCGTGGGAGTAAAAAACTAAAATTTAATAAAACTATAATATCTGCTACAAATTGCAGTAATATGCTATCGTACTACGGTGATTATATTTGAAGCATATGGCAAATTAATACTTTCGATGCATAAACAAGTTAAAGAATACTTTAAAATCTGTGTAAAGAAGAGTTCTGGTAGTAAAAAGTTTGGTAAAGTTGAATCACTTAATAATTTTCTCTAAACACAAGAAAGAAAGGCTACCTTCGGCTCACCGAAGGTTTAATACCATCGGTCCAATTTTGACAAAACTCGCACTTAATTGACATAATTAGACATATATCAGAAAAGTTTCACAGCGATATCTTAAAAAATGACAAAAATCGACCGATATGAATTCCTATATTTCAGAGACTTAAAGAGCTAGAGCCACCAAATTTGGTGACAACACTCATGTGGGTCAAAAGTTGTCAATGTTTTTTTAAATTTGGGCCACGCCTACTGCCGCCCCCTCAAATCAAAAAAACCGAATAGCAAGTGCATTTCTTCAGCTACAGTGTTCAGTTTTGATGTGTATGATCGTGTACGATCGCTGAAAATATAGTTCCGATCGGATAATAAACATTAAAGTTATACAAATTAACGTTTCTCATTTGGTGTGTGTCTAAAATATCAACCAATCCGTAAGGGCGTAAGGGCGAAACTAATGATTTAATTTAATCCTAGAGGGTCCAACTGAAAACTATATTTTGTTGTGGTATAATTTATGGTCTTATACAATTAAAACTTGACTGTAACTGTTCCCACTAGTTTTATCTTAAAGTTAAATTATTTAATATGTATTGGAATCTACAGAACATGCTTATGCTAAGTATTGAACGCGTATTTATTCATCTCTGTCTGAGCACCGAGATGAACTCCAACTGCCGCAGCTAAGCAGAACAAGAGAAGAGTAAAGAAAAGCCTCTCAGCTTATGGCACGGCTCATTTAGCGAGCACACGAACCGAAGCGAAGCTGCTGAGTCATGTTGTCATCATCATCATCCACCCCAATCAATTAATTAAGTTCCCCACTTAGCTAAGGTATCTACCAATGGGGAACGTAACGCGAGATGATTGCCACGCTCCCACACTCTTGCTGCGTCTGCCTGTCTTCCGTTCTCAGTTCTCTCACAGTCTTCTCCCTCTCTCTCGCTCACTCTCTCTTGCTCAGCTAGTGTGCAATTCCTGTTTGTTGCGACAAGTTTATTTGCCATGTAATGAAAACCAAAATATTGTATCAATGTACGTGTCTCTCTATACAAACACACACACATACACATTCGCTCACACATCTGTTCCTTCGCACTTAAAAATGTATTGGCTCTCTCAGTGGTTTTGTAACCTTCGAACGAGCCAGACATTCCGAGCCGAGCTCGGTGTGAGCCAAGTTAAGCCAAGTAGCAGCAAGTTCCAACAAGTTTTTCGTTTTTCGCTTTTCGTTTTCTGTTTTCTGTTTTGGTTTTTGTTTTTGTTTTGTCGTCGTTTCGTGCGAAGTTATAAAATTAAGTTCGCGTGATTTAAGTTAAAGCACACATTAAGGTGTGGCTCCATCAACATGCAGCATCAGAAATTGGCGCTGGCCATGCCACATTCTGGTCCACACTCGGAGCAAGCTGGCCAAATCTTAGAGGCGTTGTCACCTGCTGTTCCCGAGGCCCGCATTTTGAGGTGCCTTCTCAAACCAATCCTAAGGAATTCTCTGGTTTTCCATTTAACTAATTTTCTCTTTACTCTCTCTGTATTGCAGGCGCACGCGTAGCCTGAATGCCCCGTCGCCTTTTCAGCAGTTTGGGCCATGTGGTCGCATTATGAAAAACTCAGCAATGGTTATGCAGATTCAGGATCCAGCCAGTCAGCGCTTGACTTGGTATAAGCCACCGCTAACTGTGCTCGTCATCAAGAAGAAGGACTCACAGGTGCTGCTGCCTTTCGTGCAGGTCGTCGAGTGGTTGGTGCAGGAGAAGAACATGGTCGTTTGGGTGGAGTCTGCGGTCTTGGAGGACAAGTTGCTGCGCGACGATGTCAAGCTGGAGTGCGAGAGCGCCAAGTTCCGCCAGGTGCATGAGTATTACAGTGGTGTACGCAAGCGTTTTCTGGCGCTGCGCGAGAAATTGGTCACCTTCAAGTGAGTTTGCCATGTAATGAGGCCTTGAAACAAGTTATAATCTCTTTCGTCTTTACAGAGATGGACGGGATGATCTTACAGATCGTATAGATTTCATTGTCTGCCTGGGAGGCGATGGCACCTTGCTGTATGCCTCACAGCTGTTCCAGCAGTCAGTGCCACCGGTGATGGCCTTCTACCTGGGGTCCCTCGGCTTTCTGACCCCGTTTCAGTGTGATAATTTCCAGGAGCAAGTAACCAATGTGCTGGAGGGCCATGCCGCACTTACGCTGCGCAGCCGCCTGCGCTGCTCAATCCATCGCAAGGGTGAGCGACGCAAGGAGTCGCTACATCAGGCCAATCACAATGCCCTCAAGCCTTGTCTCTATCGCTCTGGGCAAGTGGGCAATAATAATGGCATCTACGAGAAGTGGGGCGGCGACAACAATAGCATTTTGGTGCTCAACGAGGTGGTCATCAATCGCGGACCATCTCCTTATTTGAGCAACATTGACATCTACTTGGATGGCAAGTACATAACGTCGGTGCAGGGCGATGGCCTGATTGTTTCTACACCCACGGGCAGCACGGCCTATGCAGCTGCTGCCGGTGCATCTATGATACATCCCTCTGTGCCGGCCATATTGGTTACCCCGATCTGCCCGCATTCGTTGAGCTTTAGGCCCATTGTGGTGCCGGCCGGAGTGGAACTGATGGTGAGTACCTTAGCTCAGTTGGAGTGAGTTCAAGTTTACCATAATTCTTGTTCTTTGTAGATTTCCATTTCGCCGGACAGCCGCAACACGTCTCGCGTCTCCTTTGACGGCCGCAACGATCAGGAATTGAATCACGGCGACAATCTACGCGTGACCACATCCATTTACCCGGTGCCAAGCATCTGTGCTCAGGATCAGATATCGGACTGGTTCGATTCGTTGGCCGAGGGTCTGCATTGGAATGTGCGCAAGCGCCAGAAGTGCCTCGATGAACTGTCCGACCTGACAACATCCGGTTCGGAGGATACGCTCGATGAGTTCGAGAATCTAAAGATGTGCGATGCGTAATCAATCCTGGGCAATCGCTAGTTAAGTTTTTAGCTTATATATAGTTTGTTTAGTCTTTGCTCGTATGTGCAATCTTGTGAATCGTGCAGCATAGTTCTTAGAGAGACTAGGAAAATACTCCGTTTTATTGTAAAATAAAGAATATGGTTTACTAACCAGAATACATGACGATAACGTGTACATTTATAAGCATATGTAACATAATTTGGTTGAATTTAATGTTAGAGATGTTCGTAATACTGGTTAAAACTAGACAAATTTTACATATATGTTACATATATACTATATAATTTTGTGCTTGAGATCAAACCTTGATTAGGCATAGCTCGTAAGAAAATCCATACAAAGAGAATAATAACGCCAAGTGCCGCAATATTGTGCATTACCTTCGAATGCATGTTTAAATTGTTTATGTACGATAATATATAATAAATTGTATTATTTACTGAAGGGACACACAAATTTTATTGCACTTTACTTTATTTCACGATTTAGTCACACACAGCGCAATTAATTAGATAAGAACAAAGCGAGCGACAGCTAAGGCAATCAGCCTCGACACGAGACATCGGAAAGCACTTAGAGATGGACCTGACCAGAGCAGAGCGAAGCAAGCAGGAGGCAAGACGAGCAAAGCTGAATGAGTTGTGGGTTGTGGGCAGAAGGCGCCTTGAAGATGGATTCTATTGGCAAGGGATACTGAGATATACATACATAGTATACACATCACGAACAAGACTTAATATATGGTTGGTTGGGGTGGGCTTGGAAGCTAAAGGAAATCCGAACCTTGAGACTATGATTGTAAAATAGGCAAACCTACAGACAGGCCCGCAACTAATTGTGTGCAGGGTGTGCGGTGCACACGGGTTACCGACAAAAAAAAAAAAGAAATATATTTTAAGAGAATGTATTTGGACAATTAACTTACATATAATAAACAAAATCATAAACTTGGCTATATAAATAATTCTGATGAGGATGGTATATACTTTGTGCGGTCTGTGAATAAAAGGGTACTATAACTTTGTTCCAAACGAAGATGTATGTAGTAGGCTGAAGGAGGCATCTCCGACCCCATAAAGTAAATATATTCTTGCTCAGGATCAACAGCCGAGTCGATAGAGTCATGTCCGTCTGTCCGTCTATGTGATTACATAGATCTCAGCTATTATAAATGATGATCAAGTTTGTTTTAGATAAAGGGTAAAGGGTACTACTATTTCCAAAGCACAATGGAGCACAAAGTATTAAATGGATGTGCAACATAATGCAAATAAAGAATAAAATTGCTCGAATTATTAGCTTTTTCAAAACAATAGAGCATTTTACCAATACGTCAAAGAACAAATCTATGCAATACTATTTGCAAATGGTTAAGTGATATTTATTGTGTAAAAAGTGTACTAAATAATATGTACTATATTTTAAATCTTCAGCAAATCTTTATTACTTGAGGCCCCTAAAAGTTCTGCACCCGCGCCCCTGACACCGTCGGTCCGGGCCTGCCTACAGGGTACCAACTAGTCAATCCTTTGGGACAAGTGCAGTGAATCGAATTTTAATATGCGGTTTTAACTTAAGTATTATACGAATAAGAAGTACTTAAATCCAGCTTAAATATTATCTGTAATTTGGTTTTCATTGCACGACAATTTCATTTTTCTTTATTTTTTTTTTCTTTATCCGCACAATAAATCAAAAGTATTTAATAAAAGCTGAGTAAAAGAAAATAGAATACGAATGGAATAGAATAAAATCCGAAAAAATAAAAAAAATAAACAGACAGAGGAAGCACAAATGGAAGCGGAATCGTTTCATGGTCTCTGCCTCTGCCTCTGCCCCTGTGAGTGGAGTGCTACGTGCTAGCACGAAGTGCGTTTATTATCAATTTTCACGCCATACATCGCCTCGTGTTGGAGCCAGCGCCCCCCCCTGCCCACCTCCCCTGCTAACAGCATCCACATATCTCATTCCAATTACGATTTGAGCAAGCAACAAGTGCGTCGCCGAACGCGTTCTTCGGTCTTCGCAGCATCCCGCGGCCAGTTCTTATTGGCGGATAAAAGCGATGCGTTTATCCGACTGTTCTCATTGGTCAAACTGCTCCAGGGCCACGCCTTCAGCCCAACCACTGCGCAGGCTTTGCAAGCATCGAATTTTCTATTGTATTAATATTTATGTTAACAACTTTGATTTAATTATTGTCGAAAACTTTATGTTTCGGAAAAAATCAGAAGGAATAAAAAATGGTCAAAAATCTATTGATCAATTGTTAATTTAAGATGAAAACTTTAAGTTTAGTATAACAGATTTATAAGCTTAAATTTTAAGGTAAGAATTAAAATAGATTGATTATAGCTCTGCAAAGATATTCAGTACATCACAATGAACTTCCAATATTTCCTTGGTAAGATTTAAGAAAATTAATTATGCAATTTCTTGTTTGAATCAAGAAATTATTCCAATAAGCCCTATGGGATAGAAAATGTATTATAAAACAAAGATTATGTTCACACAAATTATTTGGTAACATTTCTCTCAATTAGCAAATATGTTGTCTGTCAATCGACCGACCCGGAAGATGACTTTCACTTGGCAGCAATAGGAGCATTCCTTATTCCGGCGCAAGACGTGAGGAAGTTGCTGAATTCGAGACTCTAGACTATTTTAATTTTGCGGTAGAAAAAAAGAAATAGCAAATAATAATGCGAAATATGCTTGGAATTTCTTAATGACGTTCGGAGGGCTTAAGACAAAACAATGAAGGGCAAACCCAGCATAGTGAGTAGTGAACTCAGTTAGAGGTATTCCACGCTGGCACGTGCTGATATTTCAATTGAATAGCGCAAAATATGCGACACCCACCCGAAGGAAAAGCCGCTGAAGGCATTTCTCGAAATGGGGAGCGGGTAAATGGGTGGTGAGAGGGAAGGAGAAGCTAAATGAAAAATATTTTCCATTCACACAACATACGCACAGGCGCAGCACTTGACATCTGAACTTTGGCCAGAAAAGTGCCCATTGAATCTCAAATTGCTGATGACAGCTCTGAAGTTCCACATCCCCCTCGTATTCCATTCCCCCGGATGAGCTGTGTCTTTGCTTACTTTGAGTTGCATTTCAAACGAACTGTGAGCCACTCCTCTCCCCCCCCCGCTACCTTTAGTTGTTTTCCAAAAAGGAAATTAAACATTTTCACTCGAGTTGCTTTTGTTTCGCTGAGATAAAAGTTGACCGCAAAAAGATTATCAAAATGATTTGGACTCATGTGTGTGTGTGTGTGTGTGTGTGTGCGTACCACCCGCATAAGATGACCAAAAATTGTTAACAAAATTTTCAGATAATATCCCGAAAGTCAGCCCCAAAAATTGTTTGACCATTTGTCATAGCTCTAAGTTCCTTTCCATTTATAGGTCGACTTGATAAAGGGAGCTCTGTAGTTTGACAAATTCGCAGCTTCTATTTTCTGCTTTAGGCCAGTTAGCCTTATAAATATACCCTTTACGTATCATCAAATAGGTAGTACAAGATAAGACCCGTAACTTTTAGAAGATAAAATTAAGTTTTATTAAGGAGTTCCTACTGCAAAGTTGGCAAATATTCTAATATCCCCATAAAATTTCTTTTAATATTGAACCGACCAAATAGGGTATTATTAAGTCGATACTCTTTCTGTTTTCTTTTATGCTTTTGTCCTCATTGAGTCCCTTTTCCCACTCAGCTAGCTTCCCTACGCACACACAGCAAATGTATGTGTATGTGTACACATATGTGTTCGTGTGTTGGTGTACACAATGTATGATTTAATGCCATCAGCCATGGCAGATTTCTAGTCCATTAACTTTGAGGTTATTTGGTGACGCTGTTTTAACACTTCAACGCAATTTGAAGCTTTTGATTTCTTTTTCATTCTTTTCTTCGAGTCTCTTGATTCCCCGTGCGTCCTTTTTGCTGGGCGCTCTTAAGTGTTTCGTGAGTATTTGGGACTGGAAATAATTCTATTTTTTATGCGAGGGTCAAAAATGTTTAGACATTTATGCCGTTTTATAGTTGAGCTTGACGCGCTGCGTGTCGCCGCCTCTCGTGCTTGATTGAAAGCTCGAATCGCGTGCTGGTTCGCTCGTGTAGCGGTTCTTTCTTCACTTCACATAGTAGCAGCGGCAACAGCAGCGAAGGCAGCGACAGCAGCGGCGGCAGCGGCAGCATCAATGTCACTTTGTCGCTTCCTGTGCGACTAATTGCACAAATTGCAGTTTACTTAGCGGTTGATCAATTTAGCGATATCAATTCGGGCTGTCCCAGTTCAGAGAGAAAGAGAGAGAGAGAGAGAGAGAGAGAGAGAGCTAGAGAGAAAGAGAAGGCGCTCTCTGTTCAACAGGTGACGCGGCGCTGTTTAATCCTCAGTGCAACAATTGCCACAATCGCGACGACAACACGTTCTCTCTGTCTCTTCCCCAGCAAGGGACACCTGTTAAACTGTGTTAAAAGATGTGATAAAATAAAGTGGAATACATAAAAAGCAAATTCGACAAAGTAAAAGGTGAAGAATATGTGAAAAGAACGTTTTCCGTGTGATTGGTAGAAATGTAGAAAATATTTAATTGCGCGTAACACTTACGTGCTTTCGGGCTTAAAGTGTTACGTTTTGCGTTGCATTACGTTACGTTGCGTTACGTCGCGCAAAATAAGCTGACGCGCGCTAAACAGGGGAATCAATTAGGCCTAATATGCTGGTTGTGATGCTGCGGGGTGCTTTCTATCCTTATTTTATTATCGTGCTTATTTTATGTACATGTGTTCATGTGAGTATGTATGTATGCGTGTGCGTATTGCATACTTACAGACGTGTAACGCAATTGACAGTCAAAATAAAATCAAACAACAGAGCCCATACCACACACACACACACACACACACAGACAGAGGCAAACTCACGCTCAGCGCACGCACCCTTCTGCTCTCTCTCTATCTCTCTCTCTCACTCTCTCGCACTCCAGGACAATGAAGGCAATTGAGCTGAATCATTGCTGCTGGCAGTTTTCTGCAATTTGCCATAAGGGGCGGAGGCGTGCACTTCAACAGGCGACGACGTCGCGACGTTGGCTTTGACGTCGCAGCAGCTTCACAGCACACAACAAGTTGCAGCGTTGCGCTACGCATGGCAGAGCAGAGCAGAGCAGAGCAGAGCAGCGCAGCGCAACGCAACTTGTGCTTGCTGTTGCTCTGGCTGCGCTGCCCTTTCGCATTTCGCATTCCACATCCTGACGCAGCGAACGAGGCTCTGTCCACCGCCTCGTGCGGTGTTCGCAGTTGACTTTCAGTGCGAGATGAAATCTCGTGGCTGATGGACGTGTGTTCGTATCCACGGTTCCACGTTTCCACCACAGTGCATCAGCTATCAACCAAGCAGCGTCTCAACAGACACTTGTGGCACTTCGAAGAAGCTGTTCGCCGTTATTTGCGTGAAGAAAATGTAGTTTAAATAACAGTTAAATTAACTCAACTTAGTTTGCTCAAATCAACCGATGCGTCTCTGAACTTGTGTGCAGCCAGTTTAAAATTGAATCAAAACAAGCGAAAAAGCAACCAACTGAACTGAAAATATGTGATTTGACGGAGAAACGGGTGTAAGTTAAAATGTAAAAAATTATAAAGAATTATTTTAAACATTGAACAATTTATATGGTATGAAGAAATATTTAACATTTAGAAATATTTTGATAAACTAACAAGTATTAAAGACACCATAAATCAATGTTTAGTTTTACAATATTCTTAAAATCATGTAATTCTGAATGATTTAATTTCTTCGAGCATAGAACACGCTTTCTTGCAGTGTATTTATTTATTTACCAGTGTGTTTCTGGCCACAAAATCAATATAAGCCGAGCCTATGCAGAGTGCTTTGTATGTTGACATATAACACAGGCTAACAAAAGTTTGGGACCAACGCAATAAACCGAATTTTTACACCCGCTACTTATAGAGTAGAAGGGTATTATAACTTTGTGCAAACCGAAAAAGTATGTAACAGGCAAAAGGAAACATGTCCGACCCCATAAAGTATACATCTATATTCTGACTCAGGATCAATAGCCGAGTCGATATAGCCATGTCCGTCTGTCCGTATGAACACCTAGATCTCAGCTATTATAAGTGCTAGGACTTCCAAATTTGGTGACAATATGTGTTATTATTGCACGCTGATCAAGTTTATTTAGGATTTTGCCAACGCCCCCTTCCGCCTCCGTAAATCGAAAAAAATTGATAACAAGCGCAATTTAGATGCCATATTGTTCATTTTCGGTTTATATGATAACTATAGCTAGCCAGATGACCTCTAACAATCGGATAATAAACACAGAAGTTATTCAACTCGACGTTTTCCGTTCTTTATTGTTTCGCAAATAATTTTGATGTACCATACGAGCAACTGGGTAGCGGGTATATAACAGTCGAGCACATTCGACAATAGCTTTCTCACTTGTTGTTTTCTTTTCCAATGAATTTCGATGAGCTATGCTTATCAAGGAGCTCAAAAACTTGTTAACCAGTGCAGTCCGCAAAATCTTTTATTTGCATAGCATAAAGTTCCGCAATTACATTTTATTTAAATACACATTCATAAAAATAAATGTGAATGTATGTGTATGTGCATGTGTGCTTGTAAAGCGATTTGTGTGAGGTCTCTGGGGCTTTGCTTTCAATCATAATATTTTTTTGTGAATCGTTGCGTATTTTTTGTTTTCATCAGGGAAATAAAATAGAAAAGTTCGTGCCCAGTGGCAAATTTTACAGCACATTGAACGATGCAACAAGTGGTTGGGTTGATATCTACTTTTAAAAACATTTTTATAATCACTGCCTAATATCTTCTTATTCATCCATTTTTCAACAGGAATACTCCAACGCAAAACTTCACCCCAAATAGCGCTGCATTTACAGCTACAAACAACAATAGAACAGACTCAAAAAAAAAAATAAATAAACTTTTAGCACAGGCAATTTTCCATTCCCCCCATCCCAGCCAGCAACTGGAAGAGGTCGACTAACAAATATTGCAGGTATGTAGGCATTTCACCTGTTGGCCTAGCCCATGCAGTACAGGGTATAACTATTCCTACCATTGTTTGGGCACGTTCGAGATCGCTGTGAAGGGGGGCATGCCTCGGCTACTGTACTCATTAACTGGGCTATATTTAAAATAGAAGTATAGTAGGAAGTTATATACATACAGCCACATATATGATTATAATGCGTACGATATACAGATAGATACATTTGTTGCCTAACTGGAGGTATAAGGCAGTTTTACACACAACTTGTTGGATTTCAAGTTTCTTGGTAACGTGTTACCAAACTGAATTACTCTTCTATCGCCTGGGTTGGGTTTCCGTATACGCATACTAATTTCTTGATATTTTAGCATAATTATTTTTGTTTTAATCAAATAGATCTTTTCTTTCAAAGTGAACACACGTGTTTTTTTAGTGCTCCAACGCTATTACATTTTAATTTACAAATTTTGTAAAAAAATATATTGCTTACTTCGAGAGTGATTGCGGGTGTATTACAATTTCTATATCGGTTTGTAAATGATTATGATACATTCGGTGTTTAGTAATTCGGTTGTTATTCCCTCGGTTTCTTCGCCTAAGCTTGTTCTTTCGTGGGCTCATTTGAAGCTCTCTTATAAGAGAAGTGATTTGCGATATACGCATACTAATGTCTTTGATTTTTTGTGTAATTTTCAGTTTTAATCATTCAGAGCTTTAAGATCATTAAAACTAAGCTAAAAGTTACTGTAACAAAGCGTAGAAGTTGCTCAGAAATCATTTTTGAATCGTATAAAAAAGTCGGTAAACTATATTCTATTGACTACAGGGTATTCGTCAGTCATTATTAAATAAAGTATTTATGATAAACGTCTGTACGGTTTCATTTTGAGATATGAAGATTATGAATATATATTGTATATTCATATTTGTATTAATAATCATATATGTAGCTGGCAGTACGAGACGCGCTTCAGTGCCGCACACAAGCTCGTCCGGGGGCTTAGACTCGGCTCCGGGTCCGGGTCCGGGCGTGTTTTTTTAATTGATGCTTATTTTAGGAATCTGTAAAGTCAGTTTAAGTCGAATTGCGTGTCGCATAGAAGGTTGAAGGAAGGCTGGACAAAGGCACTGGCGCAAAATGTGGTGCAATTAACGCCAGCTAAAAGTAATAATCATCGCGTTTAAGCAGAGGACAACAAAAAAAAAATATCAACATTTTTTAAATAAAGAAATAAGAAGCTAAGCACGTGCAAACAGTAATAACAATTCCAGCTAACTTTGGCGCATTTTGCAAGGCGTTTTGCGATTACATCGAACTTATCGCAAAGAATGCATCGATCATTTGTGTATTAAACTACATAGTCCCATTAGGTTTAAATTATTTAAAAAGTGCAGTGTATTTTTATAATTTATTTAATTAGCAAGGTGTCAGCTGAAAACTATGGAGAAAATGCTAGTTTAAAATTCCTAAAATTTCTTTGATAATCCTATTGCATTAAGTTCAGTTTTCTTTAGAGTTTTAAGCTGATATTGAAATTCTACAAAATTATAGATTCAACTTATTAGAACTAGATTTTAGATTTTTTGTTCTACACCCATTTTGATAGATCAATAGGAAGTATGAGTTCTTAAATATGTATATACATTCATTGATAGGTATATCATATATTTACGAATGTCACTGCATGTTTATAGAGTATCTTGCCGTCAAGTGGCATTGCCTCTGCACGTTTTGCTTTGTTTCTAATTCTCTCATCAACAACGTTTTAAGCAAAGGGCACACGCGACGCTCATCGCATCGCACATTGCATAAATTTAATAATTTTTTTTACTGCAATTAAAAATGATGAAGCGGACTGAGGTGATCTCCAGCTGCCGCTGGCAGCCCTGCCCAATCTCCATGTGCGCAAGTACGATATCATTCCTGGTTTTGGTCTCGAAAATGCGTTGGCAAATTAGCATAGATTTTGCAGTTCGCTTTTTTTCCCAGGCACATAAAAAAGCGCGCATCGCATGCTCATGGCTAATAAACAATTGCGAAAAATGCATTTAGACACTTTATGAGTGAATTCAATTGAAGTTGAAATCGAAGCACGGCGAAGCATGGCGAAGCATGGCGAAGCTGCGCGGGATGTCGTGGAAGACGAACGAACACGCGCGAAAAAAAATGCACAAAACCAGAGCCGAAACTAAAAACAAAACAAAACACAAACTAAATAATAGCAAAAAGTTTGCGCTTGCTTGTGTGCTGTGTAGTATTATTTACAGAAATTCATTAAAAAAGCGCCAAGCGACACGCCAATGATTTTAGTTCGAGTTGAGAGCGCCGACTTGTCGGCAGAATCGCCAGGAGCCGAGAACTGAAAACGAAAACGGAGAACTGTGATCTGTGATCTGAGAAGCTGCAACCGAAACAGCAACTGAATCAGAGATCGGTATATCCCACACAGAAAAGGGGATAAGTGATTCTAAAGAAAGAGATTTGCAATATCTGAGATTGTGTTCTACTCATACGTGTACATACATAGGTATTCCTATTAATACAGATGTGCAAAAATCCAAAGAGATTAAAGATATATAATAAATTGTGTGGGTGTGTGTGTGTTTGTTTTCTTAGAAATGACTCTGAGAGTAAATAATAATATATATTAGTCGAAAACAATTCTAATAATAACATTAAAGAACTCAATGTTGTATGGTACCGAAGCGTAGATACCCTGAGAGATATAAATTGTATATATAATATAATTTTTAACCAAAACCGATCAACCAAAAACATAATAAACCCGTCTAAGCTCGGCTTTGATTTTGGACTATAATATTAAAGTATCCGTCTAATGACATAAAGTGTTAAAAAAATCTCGATATTGTTATAAGCTTAAAAAACTTTCTAAGGACAAGGTATCTTTCAGTCAACCTATCAATAAGACTTAGCTTGGCAATTATCAAAACCTATTTCTGAACAAGAGATTAATGTAGATAACCAAACAGCGACATAAATTAAAAAATCTACATGTAATCTTTAATAAATCACCCACTCGAACAGCGGGATAGAAATTCATTTGGTGATTGATTGACAGAAACCTATTAAAAAGTTGCAGATATTTTACTGGTTTTATGTGCTCCCTAATTTTAACAATCGTATAATGTTGGCTAGCTTCGCTTCCAGCATATCGAACTAATGCTCACGTATGTTTTCGTAGTGCTTTTTTTTTATATACATTATATACAATATATCTCAGTTTGGTATAGTTAGTGTCGGAACTAATTGCGCTGAATGATCAAATCATTTTTAATTGCTCATTTGTTGTATGTCCGTCCCACTGTCCGCATTACGTGGCAGTTCAATTAGCTCCTTAAGTACGGGAATTAACTAGCCTCTAATTACACAAGTAAGTGTAACACTTTGTGCTAATAGTACTTAAAAGTTATAGTAATATTGTTGATTTATGGAAATCTATGGGAACTTGAGTTCTGTTCGATTGAGACGGAATTTTTCTAGCTACTGATTTTACTTGTCTTTAAATTTGAAATACAATACAACGAAATTATAGGTTAAGTTGAGAAATGTGAACTTGTTCATTTGACTTAATCTTACTTGGAAATTAAAGATCTACTTCTGAACTTCAGTTATACCTCACTTAACCTCACTTAATATTTACCTAACCTCAATTTGATTTGCAAATAAGAATCTTAAAGTTGGCCAAATTTCTGTTGAGAGCCCCCAAGAAGTGAGTGCAACGTTACGAATGTAAGTGCGGGTGTGAATGTGTGTGTGAGTGTAAGTGGAAAATGTGAATATATAGTCGAAACTTCCAAAAGCTTCTAATGCCACTCAGCAGGCACTCAATCAAAGGCCACCGAGGCGAAAGGAGGTTGCAGCCGGGCCAGATGGATTCATCTACCATCTACCATCTTTCATTTTCCGTCTTGCGTCTTCCATCTTCCATCTTCCATCTTGCTCTCAATTATGAGAACGTTTTGATTTAATTGACTGCAAGCTAATTCAATTTTTGGCGGGCAGAGGCGGGGGAGACCCTGCTAAATTTGGCTAACAGTTTGGCACAAAAATAATGTCAGCACGGAGACTGCGTGCCACTTGTCTTTGGCGGCGTTGAAGTGTGCGAGAGAGAGAGAGAGAGAGAGAGAGAGAGCGAGGGATAGGGAGTGTGTGTAAGGTCTAAACGAATTAGAAGTGAAATTCAATTTCAATTTGCAACGCGGCAATTTGGCAAATTTCAAAGACAAATTTTGAATGTTACGAGTGGGGAAGTAGAAGAAGAATGGATGGGGAAGTCGCAGGGATGGAAAGCGGAAAAGGGAACTCGGGAACTTCGCGTTAACCTCGACTGCAATTAAATAAATATTTAAATGTTGCGCCGCATTGTCTTGAATTATATTTGAATTGTAAAATATTGTGTGAATTTCTGTTCTTGTTGTTGTAAATCATAAAATTCAAATTGAATTAGCAGCGAGATATATAATTTACTTTTAATTAGTACGAATCCAGTGGGGCGTGAAGTAGGCGAGCCACAAGTTGCCTTGGAAGCTACGCTACGAGAATCCGACAATCCGCAGTCCCTCCCCCATGGCATTCTGCCTGCCCTTCGCCTGGCATTTCCACTTCCACTACCGCAACTGCCAACTGCCACAAGCCGCTTACATTCTGATTAGATTTTAAAGACAATCCGCTTAGCACGCATCTAATAAGTCTTACCCGCTGCCCTCTCTTTGTACCTCCCCAGCAGCAAAAAGCGGCTGGCGACGCAATGCAATCATCGACTGATGCGGGCAACGATGGCACACGCAAATACCAAGCACAGCAGCAGCAACAGTCAGTGGGAGCAGCAGCAGCAGGCGGAGCAACAGCATCACCGGGGGCAACCAATCAGACCACATCATTCACTATAAATGGCAACACACCCAGCAAGAATCCCTTCAAGCAGCAGCTGGACAGCGATCCCCAGCAGCAGCAGCAGAATGGCATGGAACAGGACTCATGCGGTATCATGGGATTGGGCAAGGAGCAACAGCAGCAGCAGCAGCATCATCAGCCGCCTCCATTGCCACCCCAATCCTATGGGACGCGACAAATGACAACAGGTGGGCAACCGCCGCCGGATCAATACAGGCAAGAGGACCCACGTGCCGCCGGCCACTGGTCGGCGGCAAAGTCCTGGATGGTCAGCTGGCGGGGCTCCAATCGCCTTGTGCTGGTTATTGTTGCCATCGCTCTGCTGCTGGACAACATGCTTCTGACGACAGTCGGTAAGTCATTTCGAATAAGATATACCACACGATATATACTATATGTTACTATGTACATAATATAATCCTGCTCAAGCGACTTGTATAAATCGCATAACTCTGCCATGGCATTAGCATTTCGTGGCCATTTATCGTGGCCATCACCTGCGAAAATTATTCATTTTCATTTCCATTTCCATTCGCTTTCCCATTCCCGTTTCTGGTCGGGATGCGGCTATTAAATTACCACAGAGCGCCACTTAAGCTAATGAATCCGTTGCTGCTGTCGTCGGTCGCTGCTCGGACAGCTGCCTCATCCTTTCGTCCGCTTTTCCAGTTCATCAATTCAACTGAGTTTCCCCTGTGGGATTGACAATAGGAGATAGGTACATCTGCAAGTTGTGAGCGAATTTCTTGGGAAAATAAATGCGAAAGTTAAAGTAGAATATAAAGCTACAATCAGCATAGTTGATAAATCAAATAGGATAAAGTTGCGTATTTTAAACAATCACAACTTTGGCGATCAGCTCTACAATATGAGTTAGCAAAGGGAAAACATTGCATATGACTTTCAATGGAGTGTGGCAAAGTGTTTTGTGTTGATTAGCAGGGACTCAGGGACTCGACGGTATCCCCCCGGCAGAACTAATCAATTCTCGAGCATCATTATTATTCCCCAGACCCAATGCGTTGTCCGTCATTATCAAACGACGAGAGATTGTGGCTTGGGAGTTGAAGCGGGCAATGGGCATGAGACTAAGGGTTTAGGGATGGTGGAGCTGGGCCTGGGCAGTTCCAAGTGCCGACAGTCAATTAAATAGACACGCGACCGTTGCCATTGCTGCGTGTGACACTAAATCTCAGGCCCGGAAAGGCCAGGGCAGTGCGGGGGGAAAGCCGGACAAGCCAAGTGCTTATGTCAAGTGTCTGGCCAAACACATGGACAACGAGTGGCCTGTGGCCGGACCACAATTGTACTCCAGTCTGGCCAATGTTTGCTGCGACTGACAACGCAAAAAAACCGATTGAAGTTGAATGCTTGCCGTCCCGCTCGCACACTCTTTCGCTGCCTCATGAATTTATATATCAACAAGTTAGGGGCGCGGATAGGGTTAGTGGGTCGGGTGTTTTTCCAGCCGAAGACAAATAGCGCTGCGAAAGAGGAAGGCACTCGAGCAACTTGTTGATAGATACGGAAGCACAAGTCAAAGCGAAGCGTAGAAAGTAGAGATATGCTCAAGCAGCGCACAAAGCACAAAGCGAGAGAGACAGTCAAACTATTAGCACAAGCTACTTTCCTTCACTCCCCCTTCGCCCGTAGTAACCAACCCGCTTCCTTACAACTTTCAGCTCCAGTTCCGTCCTTAGTGTCTGTTTTTTTTTTTTCAAGTTTCCTGAGCTCCAGGGAAGGGATGATGGCCGGGGGAATAGGTTACGGTAAATATGCTTTTAGCGTTTGACTTGAGGCATTTCCACTTAAGTGCCCTCACCCTCACCGTGCGAAGGTGTCGGAGTGAAAATTGCCAGAGAAATGCGTACATGCTTATTACATTTGATCTCTGGCAATGGGCATAAAATGCTCATAAATTTGATAAAGCTACCACAGGGATAAGGCAGGCGGCCAGGGTGTAGGGGGTGAGGTAAAGGATCTAAGGCGATTTGCCTTGATTTATGCGGATGAAACAGACTTATCTCCCAAGTGGCGAGTTGCATAACAGAAACAATACAATACGACGTGCTCGTAATGCAGTGAGTAGAAATATATTTTTATTGATTTAAGTGCTACAAGTCGGAATACTGTTGCCGCTCGTAGGCGGCTAGCAGATACCCTTTACTTTGTTCAATGTATTTACATAAGTTGAGAGTAATTAAACTTTTTTACTTTTTGTAGCATACTTTTCAGGGCTGAGGCAGTTACCCATTTATAGGTTGATAGAATATATAGAATAGAAATCGATTTCTTATTTGATAGCTTGATATAATAAGTATTACTTTCTTATGCATAAGTTTATTAAGTATTGAGCTGAGTTTAAATTCTAACACGATTCGAAAAGGCAAAGGAAAATTAATCACAATAATAATTCTCAAGCTTTAAGTAATCACTTACTTTCCAGCAAGGATATAGGCGCTTCTATAGCTTATTTGATTTGATGCATTGATTGATTTTAAGATTGATTGATTAATAATATACCTAAACCTATTTGTTTCGCATTGCAATGTTTCGAGGTATATATACTAAAACTTGAGCGAACCTCTAATTACTGAGCTTAACCACAACCTATGGCGCTTTCTTGCCGCCCTCCTGCTTGTCCTTATCGGCCACATCCAAGGTCTCGAGCTTCTCCAGACATGCTGCCATCGTTGTGGTACGCTGTTTAATGGGCGTGGTCGCCAGCGAACGTGTCTTGGAGGCGGCACTGCTGCCCTCAGTTGGGCTAAGCATTTGGCCAAGTCCTTGGGAGGCTTCCTTGTTGAGGGATGCACTGCGTGCAAAGGGAAAGTATGCGTTCAGCTGGCGGTCCATCACGTCCTTGTTGATGGTTGTCTCCCAGATTTGTCGCTGAATGATGCTGCTATAGCGCGCCTCAAAGCTCTGCTGATGGCGCAGTTGCTCCGATGCATTGCGCGAGCCCTTGCCCCGCTCCCGTTCTCGTCCCACCGGCCGTTCCGTGTGCGTGGGTGTGGACGGGTTTAAGGGACTGCCCACAGAGTCGTCATCAGTAGACATTGCCGGATTTGTCGACTAATTGCCGGAAAATTAAATGGACTTTTCTCGCAAAACTTGCGAAAACTCTGCTTGTTAGCAGTCAAACTCGAACTCGAATACGAACGCGAATTGCGACTCAGAATTGAACTCGGATACGGGTTACAAAGCGAGCAACCTGCCGCGTGCACGTCAGAAATGCGAATAAGTCACGGCAGGCAACTGTCCTAGGCTCAGCCCGTTGTCTATTTGCTTTGCCAAGTCTATATAATTCTGCCATTGTTGCGCATTTTCCTTGCCTCGAAAAGAAAACTTAACCCAAACTTTTGCCATGCGTCGTAATTGCGAGCGTGCCTTTTGTCTTTTATATCCCAATCTCCTTTCTCTCTCTCTCTCTCTCTCTCTCTCTCTCTCAGTTCGCCTGTTTCTCTTGAATGGCAAAAACTTTTCCGCGGCATTTATAACGTTGTTATTAGCGTCACGCCCACCGCAAGCCGAAACCCACCATGGTGATAGCATATCCCACGTCAAAGGTCACAACAAGCTGCAAGTGCCGTCCTTGCTGTCACGTCAGGTGGATCTATCAAACGATTCTTTCACCGCATGGGGCACGTGAGCTGAGACCGGAGAAGGGCTCGCATGACGCCGCCATAGGCAGGTTTCCCCGTCTCTCTCTCTCTCCCCCTGACAGTTGATGTGGCAGGATTACTATGCTATATGCATATGGACATGTATGTGATGTCAATAATTGATTTACGACTATTTACGTGTTGTCATTAAAATATGTGTTTGGAAGGGGCGTGATATGAAATATGTTATGTCCATAATTGATTTGGTGCTATGTCGACTAGGCGTTACCCAAAATAGCCTATCTGCATGCCTATATCTTTGATATCTCCGTTTAGCACGCCCGACAAACAACAGTATGGCCCCCAATTAACGAATTTGTCACGACAAGGTTTGAGTAAGATAGTTCCTATCGATGTCACATAAATCCATCCATTTCCAAGATCGGTTTACTTCGCTTAAGTTTTCGTTGTTATTTATAGAAAACTTCAACTTTGTTTTACTTGTGTATAGTTTTATTTCGAAGTTTACGTTGATTGCCTCCCGCCAGCCTCTGTCTCAGTGTAAAGTCAACAAAATAGCAGGTTTGTGTTATTGGGGGGCAGGGAAATCACCCAAAACAAAGACGGGTTGGTGAAATCCAACGAAAATAAGTATACGAAATTTGCATTAGGGGAAAAGTTTCAATGGCATCACAGAAAAAAGGGCCAAATCAATATAAAGTCAGAAGAAAAACGGAGTATATAGTCCTAAAAAGTCTTCGTCTTTTATACGAAAATAATGATTGAATACAAGAAAAGACTTTGTAGTTTGTATTCAAGTTTGTGAATAGATATTTTAGAATTATCCCGCATTATTTTCATAGAGAATAGCTGAGCCACACCGACGCTGAAATCGCCAATGTTCCATCTTCATCATGTCCAACATAAATCCGTTGATCTGCTGCGACATATAGTACAATGAGACAAGTTGAATGCGCAGAAAGAAGAGAAACATCATGCGGTAGTAATCCGAGAGGAGCACCACCAGGTAGTACGATAAGGTTGCCTTTTGCTGCGTGAGAAGCTCATAAAAATGCACAGCATGCCAACAATTGAGAAATATCCAAATAAGCAGCACCGCAAAGGATGCCCAGCTAAGTACTCGCATTTGCTTATATAGACGATGTGTGTTAAAGCCAACCTGAACAAAGTTCTTTACAAAGCGCAATTGGTTATTGATATCCTTGACCAGGCCACGACAGCCCATTAACGAAGGTAACAGCACCACCTCAAAGGAAGAGAAGTTATCAGAGTCAATACATATGCCAATACATGTAGTACGTATACCTACCAGAGTGGATATCACTCCCAGCAAACGCAGCATAAGATTTCCCACCACCGCCAGAGAAGAGCTGCTGGCCACAGGCTGAGCATAATTCTGCCAATCCTCGAACATCAGCGAACAATTAACGTAGATAAAGACGAGCAGCTGAAAGACAGTGGACATCATCAGTGGCCAGGAGAGAACAAACTGATTGCTTCGTGCTCGATAGGAGTAGGGAAAGAGACCGGAAAAGCGTAGTGCAAAAGTTGCAAGAATAAAAGACTCGACTATCGTCTCCACGGCATTGGACATGTTAACTGACCAGACGACACTTCAGTTCTGTTAGCCATGTGCAAATTGCGTGACAATTGACGTAGACATCAGTTTATATAGTTGATTGCCCACAATGGAATTACATGCTATTTATCAGGTGATTTCACACGATACCTACTCAACGTCTCAATCATTTAAAATTCTTCCATTTGGCAGCCATTTAATCTTATGCTTCAACTAAACAAGTTCCAGTTCACTTAAAATTGGTTCACTTTAAGTACTCTGTTAATTAACAGTGCAGTTTACATTCAATGTGACCACCTGTTGCTTATCTCCCACTCCCTCCCACCACGCTTCCTTCCACAACCGATTAATGCTTGCGAATAATTTAAATACATTTTTAATTATCAATTATCGAAAATCTAAAAACACAAATCACTGAAACTGGCGCTTAAGGCGTCTTCCGCACTGGTGTGTGCCAGTAGCAAGCCTTTCTTGGGCAAGCTGGGCATAAATATGTGCAGCTGCTTGCGGTTGTCGTGCTGCGCTGAGGCTAATCCTCGACTGCTATGCGGCGGCGTTCGCGTCTCATCCGGCGTGGGCGTGGCACTGTGACCGTTATACAATCTGGCAGATGCCAATTGTCCGGCCAGGCGGCGAGTCGTGCTGGCACTGTTACTCATAGAGCAGAGATCAATATTTCGAGCTGGACGATTTAGGCGTACGGGCACGCCTTCCTTGTTGAAGATAATAGTTATCGGCTTGGCATTGGAGGAGGAATTCGAGCGGCAATTCGCCGCTGACGGCTGTGGCTGTTGCTTTGTTGCTGTTGTTGCGCTCTTTCTGGCAGAGGCACGGTGTGCAGCCATCGTTGAAATCTGCTTTAAGCTCATACCACGATGAGCATGTCTGCTGCTACGCTGACTTCCTCGGGGCAGAAGAGCGCTGCTACTCACGGCAGTCAACGGTGCCGGCGCCTTGACAATGTCCGCTCGACCAGCCAAGTCCAACCAATTAAGTACGCGCTCCGCAAGACGCTCCTCTGGATTTGCTACATGACTGGCTAAAGCTGGGCCATCCTGCAGTGAACTGCGTCGCGAATGGGAGTGATAATCCGTAAGATGATCTAGCTGATAACTCTTGTTGCTGTTCAGCAACCAAGCGCGTCGCTTGGCATGTCGACTGCTATGGCGCCCAGTGCAATTGGAGGAACAGCTGGTCTGCATTTTATTGGCCATTATAGCCTGAGCCTGGCCAGCTTGCTGCTGCAGTGTTAGTTTAGTGGCATCCAACAATGGATATTCATTCAAAGTATACTCAACGCTTTGCCCGAAACCAGCTGACTGCTCGTTGTAGTCGCAGGAGTCGTTGGATTGATTGGCATCTGTCAAAATGGAGTTAGCTTACTTGAACTTGAACTTCATCCCAATGACATTGTTGCCCACTCACCAGCTCGTCTCGCACTCTGCCGCTGTCGCTCTCGCGGCTCATAGTCGAGTATAAAGTGGCGTCGGTGGCTGCGACCCTTTTCTCCGATCCTTTCCAACCAAACGGACCGCACGAACAGCGGTCGACTCGCCGACTCCCAAATGGAGCGCGCTGGGTGTCGCATTTGGGCTATTTCTCCGCACTCTGCGGTCTTGCATTAATTAATTAAAATCCTGAATAGCTAAATAACAAATCCATGAAAATTTTGATTGTCACGGGGCTGTCGCAGCTACTGCTGTTGCCGTCCTCATCGCTATCCTACTCCTTGTCGTCTGCTCGCACTGCCGGTTGCTGCCTCACTGCCGTCGATGTTTTCCCTGACGACGACAATGACGCGTCGCGACGCCGCCGACGCCACAAAAAATTTGTGCATGTCTCTCCAATGGGGCTGAGCCAAAAGTCACAGCAAAAAGACACAATGTGATGTGATTTTTTACTGTGATTTTTCTCTTCTCATTTACAAAGAATTAATTAAGTAATTTAATGTAAACCTTTATTTTTAGACTTGAATTTATTTTTAACAAGTAAGGAAAGCTACAGTCGAGCGCGCCCGACCGTAAGATACCATTCGACCAACTACATAGATATAAAACGATGCGTGACGATATGCTGCTCTGTCGGGCAGCCAAACTATGGAAAACGTGTATTGAATAACTTCTGTGTCCGCTTGAACTGTTTTTTGAGGATAGGGTGCATACTATCAGCATCTTTACGTGTGCCAAAGCAGAAAGCTGTACCCTAAATACTTTTCTCAATATTTGTAAATTATCGATTTGCGTAGGCGGTGGCCGTGGCACCTTAATTTTGAAATAAACTTGATCTGCGTATAGTATACAGGAACCATCATTCTAAATTTTATTTCATTTCGTTCATACAGACAGACGGACATGGCTTTATCGACTCGTCTAGTGATCCTGAGCAAGAATACATTACATATAGTTTATGGGGTCTGCCATGTCTTCTTCTTCCTATTACATACATTTGCACAAACTTAGTATATCATTTTTGATAATCTTCAATGGTCGAATGGTATAAAAGTCAATGGAAGGAAGCACAAAAACATTAAAATTGCCATCTGTTGCGAGAGAAATCCACCATTAAATAACAGCATAGACGAAATATACTAAAATACTGCGTTTTTCGTCCATCGTTAACAGAAGCCTTACAGTGTCACTAAATTATGTTGTCTGCGGTTCGGAAAGCTTCAAGTTGATTTCGAAACAGAGTTTGGTACGAACTTAGCTAGTCACGGGTTTTCCACTTCACGGAATCGTTTGTTTTGCCTGCTTGCGCATCTCTTCGCTAACATTTTTCCGCTTTTTTTGTTTGTTTTGTGCTTCGTCTTGCGGTTTAAGTGTCTTCGACACGCGAAATGCAACCCAAACAACTATGGCCCGATCTCCCCTAGTTGCAAACAGTGAGTCGCTCACTCGGTGGGGTGCTCGGCTCCATTAACCGTTTGTCAGCTGCACGTGCTTTTAGAATTTTGTATGTCAAATGCTTGCGCGGAGACAGTTTAATGAGTTGCACGGCATACAAGACGTTGGCAAGGGCAAGGAGAAGTCGCTGAGGAGTAAGAAGTTTCTTGTGAATATTATTTCCTGGTTAATCGTTAGCGCTGGCGTTGCATTTTAAGTGGTAGTTGCTATTAAAACAGCAATGAATTTGAATAATTACACATCCAACTAGTCCACTAACATATCGAAGAGCATGGGTTGCCTAGGAAGTGGTTTCACTGTATTCCGTTGCTTGCCTGTTTTGGGTTCTGACACAAAATGGCATGTCGGGTTACATGGCCGACATAGTTTGCTGTGTGCTATGTTGTTGTGGCCATTGCGGGTGACACGAGTTTGTCGCTAAACATATGTAACATACTGAAATCGGCACAGGGTGATTTGGGAGTTGAGGTTGGGGTATGTTTTACTTTTGTCTGAATTGTATTGGCCAAATGACGTGTATTAGGCACAGACTGGCACCATATGCAACTGGGCTCACTTGTCAAGGGTTATTTTGCTTATGTTAATGTAAATATGAATGATCAGTCCTAATTAATATATGAGTCTCATGTTATAAGTTAGCTTATTAAATCAAGCTGAAATGGTTTAAGTAAGCCCTACAAATTGTTTTAATGGTATCTACGCAAATATTGTGATTGCTATCTCAGCATTTCATTAGGCCTGTTACTTCCGACAAAACAAAGAGCACTTCAACACCAACTCATATATGATATCCAACCAGAACATCCGGCGCTACAGACCTCTTCCCCCCTTCTCAACCGCAGCGCTGTCTACTTAGGCCCCACACGTTATGCCAACAACACTTGAAACTGAAACAATAAAGCAATAACAACATCAACAACGTGTCCAGGCTGTGGCCCCAACACTTGTTCAACTTGGCAACGCAATTGAAACATGGCAGGAGCTCGCATAATGCCAGGAAATGCAATTATTGGAAAGGAGCATATGTCGATCTAGCTCGTACTCCCTTAACCCCCACCCCCCCCCTACTCCGCAGTGGAGTGTTGATAGAATCATATAAACAGACTCGAAACATGCAATAAACAAATTGAAAAATGCCAGGAAAAGTTAAAGAGAATGTGCTAGGTGGGGTGAAGGCAATTATAAAGTGGAGCTTGGCTAGGAGCTACCGGTGCAGGCTTTGTTCGCATCGGGTAGCCCTAACAACTCAATTAGGCCGTGCAATCTGCACTCTACGGTGCGGCGACATAAACTTTTCAGCAGCAGTAACAATTTTGCGGCAGGTCTCGCTCGTAACACAATTAAAACGTGAACTGCAGAAAATTGCTTTTCCTACGTCAACTAAACCTGTAACGCTTGGCCCAGAGCGGCCCGTTAGGCTAATTGTTCGCAAATTCTTTGTTACAACTCAATTATAAAACCATTAGTCAACACTTTCTGTAGCCCATTCTCCACGTCCGCTTCGCAGTGCCCATCATACCCGAGTTCCTGTACGACATACGACATCCGGATGCGCCGCTCGACAGCTACCCCCGCACCCCGCTGACGCTGAACACACCGCCAACGCCCACGCAACAACCCTGTCCCTGCAATGGCAACGAGGTTGCGCCTGCTGCGATCGAATACTCCACCCTCAGTCCCGAAGGTAAGTCTAATTACCGTCTAAGGTCGTTCCTAAACTCTGCTCTATACGTCTCCGCAGAAAACGAGACCTATTATCGCGAACTGGAGGAGCGGCACAATGAACTCGTCGGAGAGACCGTCGAAGTGGGTCTGCTCTTTGCCTCCAAGGCGATTGTGCAGCTGCTGGTTAATCCCATTGTTGGACCCCTGACGCATAGGTAAGTGCAATGTGCTGCGAACTTAGTGTCATCTTTCCCTAACCCTTTCAACCTGTATTTCCAGAATTGGCTACAGCATACCCATGTTTGCGGGATTCGTCATCATGTTCCTATCCACAATAAGTAAGATTTAAGGAAAAGGCAACTTAATTTTCTAATACTTACTCATCTTTGCTCCTATCTCCCATCAAAGTCTTCGCCTTTGGTCGTTCTTATCTGGTGCTATTCATAGCTCGCGCTCTGCAGGGCATCGGCTCGTCGTGTTCCTCTGTCTCGGGCATGGGAATGTTGGCCGATCGCTTCACCGACGACAAGGAGCGTGGCAATGCAATGGGTATTGCGCTGGGTGGCCTGGCTCTGGGCGTGCTCATCGGCCCGCCCTTCGGTGGAGTAATGTATGAATTTGTGGGCAAATCGGCACCTTTCCTGGTACTCGCTGCACTCGCTTTGGGCGATGGTTTGCTGCAGCTGTTTATGTTGCAGCCATCCATCCAGAAAGCCGAAACAGAGGAGCCTCCATCGCTAAAGAGCCTGATCAGTGATCCATACATTCTGATAGCTGCTGGTGCCATCACCTTTGCCAACATGGGTATTGCAATGCTGGAGCCATCGTTGCCGCTGTGGATGGTCGACAACATGGGCGCCACACGTTGGGAGCAAGGTGTGGCCTTTTTACCTGCCTCCATTAGCTATTTGATTGGCACAAATCTCTTTGGACCGTTGGGACACAAGATCGGACGTTGGTTTGCCGCTTGCCTGGGATTAGTCATTATTGGAGCGTGCTTGATTTTTGTAGGTTCCTTCCGTTTTGCATCTAGCATTTTGTGATTCGATTCTATACTCCTGTAGATACCCATGGCCACCTCGATAACGCATCTGATTATACCGAATGCCGGCCTGGGCTTTGCCATTGGCATGGTGGACTCTTCGATGATGCCGGAACTGGGCTATCTGGTGGACATACGTCACTCGGCCGTCTACGGCAGTGTTTATGCCCTGGGAGACGTCGCCTTCTGTGTCGGCTTCGCTGTGGGTCCAGCTCTGTCGGGTTCCCTGGTCAAGACCATCGGCTTTGAGTGGATGTTGTTTGGCATTGCGATTCTCTGCTTCCTCTATGCTCCCCTGCTGACGCTACTAAAGAATCCCCCCACCAGCGATGAAAAGAAGGTGCGTATGGCTAGAGAGGCTGCTGCAGCAGCAGCTGCTGCTGCTGCTGAGAGCGCTGCCAACAGTCCGATTACCCAGATCACCGCCTCCTGCCCTGCCATAATGCACGGCGCAACCGCGGATCCGGGCAAGACGAACGATGCATTCGAGTCAGAGCGCTTGTGAGCGGTTGCCTCGACTTAACTTTAATTTAGTATAATTTTCTTTATTTAAATGTTTTTAATTCCTACTAAGTTTTTATATCATTATATCACTGCAGCTAAAATTATTTACGGTTTTCTAACTTTATTTTGTTTTTGTTTGTACATTGTATATATTTTCTACTTTGTTATTTCTTGTGTAAAAATAAACTTAAACATTAATTTGTATGTTTGGTCTCTTATTTTTTTATTTTTAAATCAAATATTCTAAACATACTAACCGCGACGCTCTCTACTCTTTCAGTCTTTGATCTATGGACGCGATCGTTCCCAGGTACGTTATGTAACCTATCAAAACTACGATGACGACGAATAAGATAACGATTAACGGAAAATCTCAATGCAATGTCATTAAATAATGACCAAAAACCACAAAAAAAAAAAAAAAAAAAAAATGAAATCAATGAGAAAAGAAAACGAACAGAAAACACAACCAAAAATATCAGAAATATCATATGAACTCAAGAAATTTGTTATACTTGTTCAATGTTTGACGAAAGAATCGCTTTAAAATCTAATCAACCCGAAACAATCCCAAATTTAATGTCTACACTTAAGTAGGCATATAAAAAAGAGTTAAATCCAGAAACCGATTAACTAAATGCAGACGAAACTATTAGTATATAAATATTTGAAAGCTAGCAAGCCAAAGTAAAGGGTATTAACGGGTAAGTCACTTCACTAGGCACACTAAGCCAACTGCGTATTAAGGTTAGAATTCATTGATTTTAGATCGATTGAAATCGAAACTGTACAGTTAGCTTTGCTGATGCGCGAGTCAAGGTCAAAGTCTCAAGGATTCTCCACAGATCGTTAAAAAGTTAAGTTAAATGAAACGTTAAAAACTATAGTGAAAATTCGTAGTATTTGCTTGTAAAATCGTTAATTCAAGTTGAGAATTGGAAGTTGAATGTTTTGTAAAACTTTTTAATATAATTGTGCCACGTGCAACACAAGCTTCTTAGCTTGCACACGCTATAGAAAATTACTCCCAGAATGGAAGGGTATTTGCCTGCGCGGACTGAGAATTGACAGCGCCTGGCATTGCAGAGAGTCAATGCGAGTCCCAAAGCCAACCGATTTATAGGGTGAATTTGTGTTTTTTTATTTTTATTTCTCGCTTTAATAATAAAATCGCTCGTTACATCGCAAAAAAGAACGAGCCATAACGCAAGGCAAAGATTTACGGTAAAGTCTGAAATTTCTAATACCTTAGGTTGTTTCAGGTTGTGTTCATGTCTGGCACACTTGCAGGCCAACTCTGGCAATGCAACCCTGCGACTGCTTGTTACACAGCGTTGTTCCTGCAGCTGCGCCAGCCTTGAAATCAACCACACCAATTTATTTACCTAATTCACCACGCATGGCTACAGACGCATAGTGCGCGGGTTATTCGCATAGACATTGATGCTGACGTTGTACGGACCCGCCGAGGATCCGCGACTACTGCTACGCCTGCGCTCCTGGCTAGAGGAAACGCCTGTTGTGGGTATGCGCACACGGTTCACTGAGAAACGCAGGTTATCGTCCGCCGGCTGCGACGTGGTTATCCGGATAGGCATGTTGTTTATCCGCGTGTGTATGGGTTGATTGGAGCTGACGGGAACGCCGTTGACGTGCAGATTGAGCAGCTTACACTCGCCGAGGCGTGTAGCCGATAGACTATGCAGGCTCATGTTGCTGCGGTTGCCCGCTAAGCCCAGCACGCTGACATTGGAATTGGATACCCCAGAGCTGCGGCGCCTAAGCGGCTTCTGCTGCTTAGGGGGTTGTGATGGCGATCGACTTGGAGGTCGACTTAAGGAGCGATTTGGCTGCTGGCAAGACTTGGTCTCAGACTGGCGCACATAGCAAGGGGCCATACCGGGCAGTCGATCCGTCGATCCAAGCCTATACAGATGGGACGTCATCACCTTAGGCTCGTTATCCATCGACGTGGGCATTGACCTGGTACGCAGCAACCGCTCGTACTCCCTTCTCTTCTGCTGTGTTTCGTGCTGCAACTCCCACACTCGCTGCCTCTCACGCTTCGCCTCCAGTTCCTTGATTCGCTCGCAATCCCGCTGTCTTTCTAACTTTCTGAGATCCCTGCGAATCTCTTCGCGTAGCCGCGCTCGCTTGCGCTCTTCCTCGAGCTCCTTCTGGCGCAACCGCTCCATTGACAGTCTTTCCTCCTTCACCTGCAGACGTCGGGCCAGCAGCAGATCGCTTCTCCCCAACCTATTGCTTGCCGGCATTTCTGGGACCACAAACTTCGATAGTCGCTTGTCTATCACAAAGTTCCCTGATCTGCTGCAGCGTGCCGCTGATGCCTTTCCTGCTTCCTGGGCGGTATCAGCATTACACTTGTCCGTGTTGTTTTGCACAGAGTTATCTGGCTCGATCTTAATGCGCAGACTCTTATTCAGATCCGTCTCGGAGGTCAGACCACTTATGTTAATGCTTATCGCACAACCGCTGCTATTGCTCCGGAAAGTCATCGCCGACGGACTGCGCTTGGTCAGCAGCGGCTTTGAATTGACCACGGAAGAGCTACGGGACGTTAGCGAATTCCCCTCGCGGTTGCAGCAGCTGCGCAACAGCGGAGAATTGGTTGGACGCGACGAATTGATGGAATGCGGCACTGCCTTCGCTGTCGGCTCCCTCAACTTGGCTGGGACGCGCAAGTAGCGCTCCAACAGGTTGCTGTACTTACATTCCGCCTCTGGCTCCTGTCTCCTCTGGAACTTGGGATTGTAGTAGTACGTCTCGAAGGACGGTGACTTGGACGGCGACTTAGACGGCGCCTTTGATGGCGACTTTGACCTCGACTTGGACAGTGACTCGGACATGGCCTTGTGTGGTACCTTGGGTGATACCTTGGACGGTACCTTGGGCTGCACCGGTTGAACCGTCTCGGGTCTCCGGTAGTGCTGCACCGGATAGCCAGGTTTCTCGGCATACCGGAATGAATACGAATGCACCTTGAACGGATCATTGTGGAAGACATCAAGCGGCTTCTGGCGACGTGTATATATATTACTGGGATTGTCTGTCCATAGAAAGGAGGCCTTGAGAAATGATTTAGTCAAAAGCCGAGTGTGATTTACTCCGAATGCAACTTACACAAACCGCGATTCATCATTTGTTACGCTAGAAATTTGGGGCTTGCCAAGGGCTTAACCTAAAAGTGGTGCAAAATATTGCGCTGCTTAAGGAAGAATATTCAAGATTGAAAATCTAAAGAAAATTTTTGTGGAAAATACTGTGAGTACCCAAAACGGAAAATTTTGTCAACGGCTACGTTGTTTTCGCTTCGGGGCTATATTCCCACATTCACCAAGATGTGGGTATAACGCATATGTTAGGGTTTCTTGGGGCACGCATTGAATCTCTATAAGCAATACGGCGGCAGAAACAGTTTTGCGGCAATTTGGTCAACTCTGAACCAAAACCTTCTTTAAGTAAATCAATTTAAACCATACGCTAACTATTCAATTTGTTGACTGTATAAATGTTAAATGTTTAAATGTTTGCAAATGCACAACTATTGACATGTCTAGAAAACATAAACTATATGTAAACGGCATACTCAAGTTATCTGACACAATAAGGGAACTACTAGACTAAGTCGAACTGTACCGCGCGTACAACAGATATTTTAATAATCTTCCGAGCATATACAATAAATTATAATACGCTAAAATACATAATTAACTTTCGTGTGTGCACAAATTGTGTTTATTATTTTCTGTAATATGTTCTGTTTTAAGCTAAAGATCACTTGGATCGTGAGGATACTTACGCGAGAAGTTTGAATGGCTGCAAGCTTCTCCAAGCGTTGTCTGCTTTCAAAAAAAGCAACGTAAAATCCACATTTTTTCTTTAGGTCGCCACACATTGGGCAAACGATAGTACAGTTTTTGCGCGCACAAGATTTAGAAACTATATCGGTAGAGTTGATATATGCAAAACATACTTATTCCGTAGTCGATCGCAGGTATACAATGAGGTAAATACTATTCGATACAGAAAGAATATTGTAAATACGCAAAGCTGAAAAACTTGCTGATTGTCATCGTTGTTTGTTGTACTATTCTCTAAAGTTAATACGCATACATATATGTATAACCCAACATGCCTAGCTTTTGAAGAATTGCAAAATTCAATCATGCACAGTATTCTAAGTTCCCGAAAATACTGGAATAAAACACAAACACATACATATGTAGTACAAAAGCATAGTGCAGGGTAAAGAAACGGAACATCTATAATTATTATAGATAATATTAATATTATTATTATACAATCCCATTAAATAAATGATCATTTTCAGCAGTTGTTGTGTACGCTTAAGCCCGCTTGCGTAGGCAAGAACGTGGCCAGGCGATCTATATACTAAATGCATATAGTACGTGTGAATTAGACAATATAGCTTAACCGACACCTATATATATACACAAATATATATACGAGTTAATATACCTGGTAATAACATATATATTCCTCTACACTATTCACTCACTATACACTTTGTCGTTAAATCTTATCTAAACTTGTATTGCACCACAAAAAGCTGGTATGGGGTCAAACAAACTATAATCAAAACTAAACAACATGAATACATATATGTTATTAAAACTTTACTCTAGGTTTTGTGCACAGTATTAGCTACTACGATATAAAATATATATGTATAATTAGAAGCTATGATAACCGCACACACATACTCTCTCTCAAATATCGAAGTACCGCTAGCAAATTAGAATTTCTTCTTATCGTTTAGCGCGAGCATATGAGTTGAAAAAAATTATATATCTTTAATAAATGAATGTTAAATCAATCATATATAAGTATAATACTTAACCTTTAACTAGTGGCATTTATATTGAAAAAGCAAACCACAACTAATCACGCCATGTCATGCGTCAGGTTGAAGCACCCCTTGAATAAAAAACCCAAGAATTGCAACATAGAAAATAAAATATATGATCTATCATATGAAATCTAAAAGCATATTCAAAAAAATACTCACTATATTATCAAATTCTACCGAAAGTGGACATACGAAAAACGCTTATATAGTTTACTACAAATCTAATCAGTGGACTAAGCTAACACTTTGCTAAATCATGTACTAACACGTATATACTATACTTAAACCTATACTTATACTATGTATGTATACAACAATCGAAACTGCGTTAAGTTTAACAAACGTAAGCATAAAACTATATGTACTTATGTACTCTCTTACATCAAAATTGAATACACACACAAAATATGTAACTGAAGTTGTTGGTGAATAAAGAAGCTAGACTCGAAACAAACATACACCCATCTATTATATTTTTCTCAATCTTAAACAAGCAGCCAACAGTAAAAAATATTGTATATACATACGTTTTTCGTAACGTGTATGCTTTATTAGGTTGTTGTGTATTTACATACATACATACATACCTAAGACTTAGGTAAGGTCATCTTCACAATGATCGTGTTCGTATTGATCTACATGGCAATACACATTAAGGTTTGATCTTACATTTGCTACAGTAAATTTAATTCTGTATACATATACATTTGCATATAGTTTTTGTTAATATTTTGCTTCTGTGGTTTTTTTGTTTGTTTTTATATATTTGCACTTTACACTTTACTTTAAGGTCAACTTTTAGAAAGCCTAATTTAAAAAGAAAGAATTGATAGAGTAAACAGCTCGCTCTATACTTAACATCTAATATATAGTATGTGCATTGTGTGTTGACTAAAATCAATCAAATTAAACAACTTAAATTATAAATAATCAATCAGTTTCAAGCGCTTATTTCTTCAGGCCGTCGTCGCCGTCGTCGTCCCTGTCGTCGTTTTGACTTCTTCCGTTTGAATTGTATCGTTTTTCTCCTTGGCAAACGTTATAATTTGGTTTAAACTTTCTCCCAGCTCTTCCATCACCTCGCGTTCGGTATCCTCGATGGGCATATTCTGTTTCTCATGCATAACAATGCGTGATATCATGCACATAATGGTCGCTTCTATAACGTCGTCTGTCAGATAAACATTGGAGCGATTGTCCTGAGTTTGAGTACCGTTAACATTCTTCATTTTACGTGCATTTTGCTCGACATTAGCAAGACTGTCCAATGAGTCCATGTCCACATCGGGCCGATCCTCCATATTTCGACAGCCTATGGAACATGATTAAATATGAGTAATTGTACTAATTGACTTTTATTTAAGCTCTATACGTGCCGACACATTTACACATGGACGAACAGGGAATCTTCGCCTCGTAGCATTCGCAGTAGTTTTTCAGACAACCAGATCGCTTGCAATTGCAGCCCTTGTTGTGTAGGCGCATGTCACCGGAGTTCGGAGCCGTAATTTTGGGTCTACAAAAAAAAACAAGAAGCAAATTATGTAATGAAATCAAGAAAAAATTGTCTTATTGTGGGGCTCACTTGAATGCGCTTGGGTTGCGTTCCAAGCAACTGCGTATGGCTCGCTCGCGCTTGACTTCATAATCTAAATTGTTAAAACAATCCTTGCATGTGCAATCCTGACAGAACTCGCCATTGGCAAAGCAGTCACAATAGAGCTTCAAACATTGGGATTTACTGCAGTTGCAATGCTTGCGTCGCGATCCGCCCAGTGCATCCAGAGCCGATGTTGCTGCAGGCACCGGTGCCGGTGGCGGCTTCAGTATGTCAAACAAAGGCTTGCCCGGCCCTCCAGACTTAGCCTGTGCCGATGTGGACTGTGCCGATTGTTGTTGTTGAGTTTTCGCTTTAACAGGCGACTGCTGCTGTTGTTTTTGTTGCTGCTGCTGTTGTCGCAGCTTGGCCTGCGCTTGCGGTTGCGCCATAACCTGCCTTTGTTGCATTTTCATCTGCTTTAATCGCATCTGTTGCTGAGCCATTGACATTGGACGGCGCAGCTTTGTGTCGGCCAGAGTATAACCACGCCGCATTGTGGTGTTAAAGACTGTGCGTGGCTTTCCTTCGCTGCTTTTATTACATATCATATACTTAACGCCAGTTGCATCGCTTTTAGTGACCAGATTGTAGACCTTTCGCGTGGCCGTGTTGCCGCTTCCGCTAGCAGTGCCACTCCCGCTGCCAGCTATGGCGCCCTGCACCGTAACACGCTGTACTTGTGTTGGCCGCGCCGTTGTTAGCTTTTGCATCTGCTGCTGCTGCTGCGAGGCAGGCGTTGTTGTACTTCCTGTTGCAGCGCTAGCTGATGACGACGTCGTAGTGTGCGGCATGGCAATAACGTATCGCGCCTTCTTTGCCTCCGGTCCGCCTGTATCGTTGCCTCCATCGTTCGATATTTGCTTTATCTGAACACTGAGATCCGACAGTCGATGCTTGCGTGTGGTGTCCAAGCCGCTGCCCTTTCCTAGCGCCTTGGCCTGCACAGTGGTAGAGGATGCAGTGCCAGTTCCTCGCTATAAGTTGAATATGAAGTTGAAAACTTTAACCTTAACTTGTTCATAACAAACATTACTCACCCTTGGCACCAGAGTATGCATCGATGGCAGCGGTACAATGCTGCCGCCCATTGTTTTCATAACAATTTTACTGGTGTTGCTCACGGATATAGTTGGATTGCTGCTTTTGCTGTTGCTGCCCGTACGCGGACGACCAAGTGACACCTTTTGCGGGCTTATGACCACCTTGCCTCCGCTGCTATTGTTGGCATTGGGCATTACACGCACATACTGCACACCGCTCTTACCCGGTAGTTGGATGGCATGCAGACCGCTAGCCGTAGTAATCCCTGGCGTAGATGCTGTTGATGTTGATGTACTGGGGGACAGTTTAATTATGTTTTTGCTGGAAACAACAATTTGTTTGCCGGTTGTGCCTTCAATCAACATTTTGCCTGACTGCAGTGCGCCAGATGATGCAGTTGCTCCAGACGAGCCTGCCGCACCTGTACTAGCTGTTGTAACAGATACTATGCTGCTGCTGCTGGTGCTGCTCGTAGTTGCTGATGTTGTAGTTGTTGAACTGTTACTTGTGCTGTTAATAACAGGACGAAGAGATGCTCCAGACGGCAGTTGCTTGAGCGGACCTTTTATGATCACTTGAGTCGTAGGCTTATTTATGACCACGTTACTGCTGCTGGTTTTGTTGCCCACGGTAGTTGTAGTGACTGTTGTTGCTGCACTGCCAGCAGGTCTAACAGCAACTGTTCCCGATTTGGCATTAAGCAGCACCGCCGAGGCACCCTGATTTAATTTGATTAGTTTTCCATCGGGTGTTCGTACCACTTTAAAGGGCACATTATTTGTTACAACTGTGGGACTTGTAGCTCCAGCTGCTGTTGTGCTGACCGTAACTGGTTTCGTTTGCTGTGGAGCTGTTGACTTGGTACTGCCGATAGTAGTAATGCCCCTTACAGCAATTGGAGAGCTGGTGTTGGTCTTAATTAAGCCCGTACTTGTAATAGTCACGCCTTTAGGTAACACCGTTTGTCGTACGCCACTGGTTGTGCTAACGGTTGTTGTTGTTGTTCCTTGATTCAAAACGCGTGGGGCCGAAGTAGAACCAGTGACCGTAACCTTCTGCCCAATTCCACCTGCAGCACCTGGTAATGACTTTTGGACAAATAACACCTTTCCATCGGCTGTTTTTATCGGGGTCATTGTGACTCCACTAAAACTCTTAGGGGAAGCAGTTGCTCCCGCTGCCACTGCTCCTGCAGTTTTTGGGGCGGCAATTGTTGTATTGCCAATTTTAATTGGAGTGTTTCCTAATGTTTTTATTGGTTGTGTCTGTAGCTTGTTAAGGATCTTAACATCCGTTACTTGCGTCGTAGACTTTGGGGGTTGCGCAGATACCACCTTAATGGGTCCGCCCAGCATGTTTTTAAGCGCAGTTCCAATAGGCGCAGGACCACTTATTCGTTTATTTTCTAGTATCCGGACAGTTGGCGCCTTTTTCGTTCGTGGCGTATTAAGCGAATCATTTGCAGAGACCGACAAAAATTCCTTATTCTCATCGTCATCCTCGTTGTCTTCATCAATATCATCATGAGTAGCATCAGCGTCAACGGCTGCATCAGCAGCTGCCTTCCCTTGTTGCTCTTTGGACGTCGATGGCTCTAGCAAATCATAAAGGGTGAGCTCAGGCAATGGCGTAGTATCATCTAGTTCGTCTGTGGGTAAAAAAATAAATGTATTTTTACTAATGATATTAGTTTTAATTGGTTTCAAAGATTGTTCGATATACCCGAATGATCAGACAAGCGATAAGCAAACATGTTTGAAAACACAATTAACTTCCTTTTTTCAATTCAATTTCAAAAACATTTATCATTCACGTCAGCTGTGAAGCGATTACAAGTCAATCTGTTAACAAACACTGGCCAATAGTGGTATTGCAGGACTAGCATGTTTATCGATTTAATTTTATTGGTTTGTTGAAATGCTCAATGCTCCAAAACTTTTACACTTGGTTGTTTTAAAAGATGGAAATAATAATGGATATTAACGTACTATAATATTAAAAAACTGTGTTCAGATTGGCAAACAATTATACCTAACATATAAAAAAAAGTTGAATTCCAAAATTCAGCAGTAATAATCGTCTGGTTCATCAACTTAGCAACAACCGTTATCGATAACATGAAACTGCTCTTATGCATCATGAGCGCGTGATTAGAATATTATAATGCACTTTTGGTTTTTGGATTTATTTATTGTACTCGATATTGATGTATTCTGATGCTTAAAATATATAAAACTCAATGCAAAAATGTAACAAACATATTGTATGTGTATGTGTGTAAATTTATTTATGACTGTAAATAATAAAACAAAGCGCTACCCAAAGATTTTATTACTTTTTGGCAACAACCTTCTTCTCGCGGGCCTTCTTGCCCTCTGTCAATTCAGATCGCTGTGTTTCAGTGAGTGCTGGCATCACCTTCGTGACGACACCAGTGCCCAAGGTCAAGTTTCCATCACGAAGCGTAAATCGCTGACCTTGCTCCAAGACCATAGGGCGTATCAGACGTAGAATTAATTTGGTATCTTCTCCTGGCATGACCATTTCCTTGTCTGGTATTTGCACCTGCACCGCACAATCCCAGGTACGTGAGAACATCTGCAGTTGAATGAAGGACATAAAGGGTTTAGTGCGACCACCCTCGTCCTTGGACAGTATGTAAACTTGAGCTTCCAGCTGGTCCAGTGCCTTTACACTGCCCGGTTTGCACATGACCATTCCACGTTTGATATCATCGCGCTTAACACCACGTACCAAGGCACCCAGCTGATCACCAGCCTGCGCCTCCTCCAGAATTTGATGGAACATTTCAACGCCGGTAACGGTTGATTTCAACACCTTGTTGTAACCGACAAACTCACACTCCATGCCCTTTTTGACCACACCACGCTCCAAACGACCCGTAACGACAGTACCACGTCCGGGAATAGAGTATACATTTTCAACAGGCAAAAGGAATGGTTTATCCAGCTCACGCACCGGAGTGGGTATAAAGGTATCAACTTCCTTAAGCAGTTTCAGAATTGCCTCAGAGCCGATTTCCGGACTCTTGTCTTCCAGAGCGCACAAAGCCGAACCCTTTACAACTGGAATATTATCGCCATCGTAACCCATTTCGGTGAGAAGTTCCCGAATCTCCATTTCGACCAGATCTACCATCTCCTGATCGGCAGCATCAACCTTGTTAATGAACACCACAATGTGATCAATGCCTATCTGCTTGGCCAGCAGCATATGCTCACGGGTTTGGGGCATGGCGCCATCTGTGGCAGCCACAACTAAAATAGCGCCATCCATTTGTGCCGTTCCCGTAATCATGTTCTTGATATAATCTGCGTGTCCAGGGCAATCTGTGTGGCCATAGTGACGGGTCTCTGTTTGATACTCGACGTGAGCAACATTAATAGTAATACCACGGGCTTTCTCCTCGGGCGCATTGTCGATTTCAGTGTACTTTTTGCTCTCAGCCAATTTCTTGTCTGCCAGAACCTTAGTGATGGCTGCTGTTAATGTAGTCTTACCATGATCCACATGGCCAATGGTACCCACATTACAATGAGGCTTTGTTCGCTCAAACACCTTCTTCTCATTGGCATAAGAACGATATTGCTGCGAATTTCCTATTGCGGCAGGAAGACAGCTGACAGGCTGCCACTTCTTGTTAAGGGCTACAGTAGCAGCAGGACAAGGGCGTAGTGCATTTCGAAGTAATCTGGAAGTACTTATAGCACGCCGGCTGCAACGAAATGCAACTCCGTTACGGCAGACAGCAGCGGCAAATGCTTGCGACATCATTTTCGGAAAACTTTATGCCTACAATTAGTACAATTAGATATTTTACTACTACTACCGAAAACAAGCAGCACTTGGACTTACAATTTTAATGTTTTCGCAAAGTTATTTTTTAATACTAAATTGTTAACTTTGAGAATCTACAAAAATTGCGTAAACCTCAAAATGTGCCTTTCCGCCAGCACTGCCAGATTGTGGGGAAATCGGTGCTGCCACTTATCCATTTATTGTACACACATATATATGTTTTGCCCGAAGTGGTAGCATTGTTTATGTTATTTAGGGAATTTAACATTGCGCCCTTTTTATAGATTAGTCACATGCTTTCACAAATCATATTCTTGCGTTTTACTTCGATTTAAAACACTTATTTACAAGAATATGTACACTGTCGCACATCAATGAATAGAAGAATTCAAGAAAACTCCCCAACAGACGACTGTACCTGTGACCACCCAGCACAAACACAATTACACGAAAGCATGTCATGACACGGCCTTGCCAGACAGAATAGGGGATATTTTTGGGATGTTTCCACATTGTAGAAACCGCATACTAAGAGTATAATTTAGTGAAAATCTGCAATTGCCAATTAGTTTGCCATATATATACATTATTAAACACTCGTAGATGATTGATACTTTATGCTTCCACATTATAACAGAATCTTCCGCGTTTTAAGGCAACGTAAGCTCTGGTTCTTTGGGCGACAGAATTTGCGCGCCAGCAATTTTACACACACACAAATATGTATGTATGTAACGTATGTAAGACGAGCGCCTGGTCAAACTGACGTACACACGTTGAAAAGTTGAAAATTCAATTTAAAATAAATGCACTATGAAGAACATTAACTGCACTTACCAATTTCGGAGCCTACACTGGAGTCCATCACGGCTTGTTCCGCTATAGATGTCTTTATACAACAGTTATGTGTTTTTGAATGTGTTTGTTTTGATATTGTGCGCGCACAACTCAAAACAAAAAAGAAAAATCTTATGGCTGCTTTTCCTGTATGTACGGCCAACAGTTACGGAGCAAGGTAATCAAAGTGCAATCAGTTCGCATTCCACAGATAATTCAAAAATTAGCAATCACTGGTTCTATAACCACACTCGCACACACAATTTTGATGTTTACCTTCGAATACTTTTTCGTAAAAGTATTCAAAACTCAATTTAAATTCAATTTTTATCACAACTGCTGCATGTTGGTAGGTCGAGGAGGGTTACCAGAGTTGTTTTTGCATACCATTCACACGGTTGTACTGCGACAACTTTTACCAGGCTGTTAATTAACAGTGATCTATAGAGGAAATATATACATTTTTCTTCCATGCATACATGGTTCTTAGAAAGCAATCGATAGTTAATATGCAAATTCATATACATATAAAATACAAATAGGTAATATTTATTTATTTATTCAATTATTAAAAATAATACTGTTAAGTAAGCTAAAATACTTATATCAACAGTTTAAAAATCTGGCCTGCCAACTTACTTTTGCACAAGCCATCTAAGAAATACAACCGTTATGATAGTTATCGATTAAATATGTTAACTTTGATAACTCATTCATATTTTGCCGATGATAATGCAAGGCCAGGCGATATTGTAGTAGATTACGATTTAGTGTGACCGCTTTTACATGAAGATATATTTTATAAATTTAATGAATATTTCAAAAGGCCTAAAACAGTGACAGATTTTGTAAGCCGTAGTAGTAAATAAAAATCAGCACTTTTCTAAAGCAGTAGCAACAAACAAAATACTGCTAACCTTAGAAAGACAAAATAATTAAAACAAAATTCGCCGAACATTCTATATGTACATTGATATCAGCGCGGGTGCATTTGTGTGTGTGTGTGTTTGCGTGTCTAGTGGGGTTAAAAAATAAACAACAACGTCAGCGCTGAGTACATCAGCATTGCCAGCAGAAAAAACACGCCCTGACTAATAAAGTGTTCTGAATTTACATCAGAATATTGTATGGCCGCTAAGTTTGTTTTATCCACAAAAAATATACACAATACTTGTAAAGATTAAAAAAAGGCAAAAGAAAACTTTTAATAACAATTAAATAAAGATAATTTTTTCTTAAGTGTTATCGGTTGTTGGTAAAATATACTCTGCTGGCAACGCTTCGCAAGCTCAACTGCTCTGACTTACTCTCACTTACCGCTCATATACTCACCCACTCACACACATGCTTGTCATTCGCAGTTGTTTCGCCGTGAGTGCCGCTGCTGCTGCTTCCACCACTGTGCGTTTGTTGCTCTGCTTTGTTGCTGGCCTGGCTGCGGCCCCGTCATCGTCGTCGGTGTATTTTTAATCACTTTTCTCTCAAAATATTGTACTAGCTCCAAGACGTGCAGTCAATATACATATGAGTTATTGTTTATATAATAAGTTTCTTTATGTGCTGATTTTAAATGTAAATGTTAACCGTACGTGAAACTTTTAACTTTTTCAAACGAAACACAATTAAGGGAGCAAATAGACTAACAACAATTGCATATATGTGTGTATGTATATAGTATATGCAGGTGTGTGCGTGTGTGCAAGCAACAAGGCTGATTAATTTAAACAAATCCAAACTAAAGTATACTAAAAACAAAAAATAGTGGTTCGAGACGCAACAATTTAAACCCACAATACAGGCAAAATGGAAGCAATTGCCAAACACGATTTCTCAGCGACTGCCGACGATGAACTTAGTTTTCGTAAAACTCAGATTCTAAAGGTAAGCCATAAAGAAATGCCTACATACAAGTACTACATATGCCTAAATATTGTTGAGCTATATTTTAGTTATGCACACGTTTATTCCTCTCATTAATTTACATTTGTTTGTGTGCGCGCATGTAAAACAACAGCAGGCACTGCAATTAACGCCGAGTCGCGTCGAGTCCTTTTCACATTTCCCTTTTGCATGCATAATTTGTAAACTGCAACGCGGTCGTTGCCCATCTTCTTCACCCACATTTTTCTGCCCAGGTAGGAGGAGGTATTAGTATTAGTTGCAAGTGTCGCCAGACTACGACAACAACAACAGTTCAAAGGTGCATCCCATGGCGAAGCATGCAAAATACACACGCGAACACACACACATACAGTATAGCAGTATAGCTATAACTAATACTTTGACTGCGACTGTGACACCCCCATCCCAGATCCTTAAGCCAGACCGGTAGATAACAGAATGCAAAATGCTTAACGTCGCAGTGCAGTTAAGCATAAAAGAAACACAAATATTTCAACACTTGCACCAGACTGAAATAATAGCGTGATTATTTATGGTTGCAAAAACCCATTTTAGTTTATTTGAAAATGTTTATGAAATATGCAGTGAATAGAGTATTAGAAGAGTTTAAAAACTAATTGTAGACTCCTGTTTTTTTAAGATATAGTGAAATATAATATCAGTTAATTGCCCTTTTGTACGTATATATATATATATATATATATATATATATATATATATACGCTAGGCATACCCATGTTCGAAGTTCGCTCTCTCATATGAATGTCTCACACAGCTGGATATGCAGTTCCTAGGACCGAAATCGTCTAGAGAGTCTGGTTTTTGTTGTTGGTTGCTCTTTTACCCCTCCTTCCAGTCCATCGAGATCTGAGGTGTGCGCGTTGCCATTCCTGAGCCCTTAAAGCCATTGAATCTCTTTGTTTTGGCTGGCGAATTTTCAGGTTTCACTGTTGTCAGGTGGTGTAAGCTAGCTGCTGGTATGTTGTAGTTGTAGCTGCTGCTGCCGATGTTGTCGTTGTTGTTGTTGTTGTTGTTGTTGTTGTAGTTCTTAAAGCTCTTGTTATTTTTTGCTGTCTATCCGCTCTTGTCGTAGGTTAGTCACTCGGCGGGGCAGGTTTTGGCCTTTTTTAGCTTCGTTTTTTCGTTCATTCGTTTCGTTTGCAGGGTCAGCCTTAAAGTTTAAAGCTTGCAACGTTTGATTGATGATGACAATGACTCGCTGGAGTTTGGTCTAGCAAACCGCTGCTGATGCTGCCTGTCGGAGGTTAAGCTGCAGTTGTTCTTGCAGTTGCATTCGCCTGAAGATCTTCGAGCAGCTTATCAGCTCAGCTGATAATGTGAAATGTGTTGCCCACACGCCCGAAGTTCATTTAACTTGTGTGTGCAGCTAATTCCAGTTATCAAAACACAACGAATGACACACACACACAACGATAGACAGTGGGCACAAAAGAGACAGAGCGAGCCGCGTTGAGGCGCGCTTAGTCATATTTGTGTTCCCAATAGCTTTATCTTATTTGGGATACATTTTGATTGGAATGTGGGTGAAACAAAAATTTTTAAAACGAATCATTGCCGCAAGCGGAAATGTTGGTTCTAATATAAATTTCGGTTTAAGAAAAATAAAATGAAACGTATATAAATATAAACAATTTTGTGGTTAAGCGCAATGAGTAACGAATCGTAGCTCAATTAAACAGATTTAGAAAATGGGTACATAATAAAGACCTATGCTCTTACATTAAATATTTCAACAAATAATGTCACTTATAAAAACCTAAGCTATAACGTGAATATTCTTGACTATATAGAGCGCAAAAACTTTCTCGTAAATAGGGCGAAAACGTTTAAGCTTCAACTTCGTGACAGTAGGAGTTTAGGGATAGTGTTGTATGTATGTATATGAAATATGATGACAGGGCGTACTTGGCACTGAATGTAATTGTATATTACACCATGTTTGAGTGTATGAATAAGAATTTTATTTAGCACGCATCGCTCTCTTTCGCTAAAAATCGGCTGTGACGTTTGAGTGAGTAAAACCTCTAGCTAAAAATAAACAAAACTATATGTACAATACGTGCTAGTCTGCCGGCGATTCAGGCTATAGAACTATGCTAATTACTGCTTCCAGTCAGCTAAGCTAAAATATTTGACAATAACAGCAACAACAACAACTACGCAAACGACAGCAGGCGTTTAGAAACGTAATTGCTTTTTCTATAAGCAAACTGTCTGGCAAAAAAAAAAAATGCTTAATATTCCAAGATAAATAGCAAACGATATTCACCCCCCCTACCCTATAGATAATACTTTATATTGGGAAAAACATTAGTTTAAATATAGGACTGTCCGTTAGATATTTTTGTGTCGAAATAAAAATAAAACCTACAAATCTTTTTTGTTTGTTATACGTTAAAAAATGGAAAGAAAAACGTTTAAAGAAAGCGTGGAAAAATCCATATCACGGCTGAGAATAAAATATTAGTAAACAATATATTGTATAATAATAAAACAATGCACGGCGCTTCAACTTGAAGCGAAACTGTACTTACATGAGCTTCTCGAACTATGCCTAGATGTGTATACTTACATTATGAAAACAATACTTTCACGCTTGGTCTGAAACGCTTATCGCATATTTCCACTATATACATATTTCCACGCTGCTTGTTTACTTTGAAACAGCGAATGTTGTGACACCAGATAAAGACGCGTGCGTTTGCAGCTTAACGCATCTTCTTGTACCCTAGAATCGCCTGAAGATTGAAACATTTAGACACATAGTAGTAGCGAAATAAATATAGACGTTTTAAATAAATAGATTAGGTATTGCATTGTTAGAATGTTATCTGAACAATTTATCTACGGTAGGGTATTGTCTATTCGAGCACACTTTGGCTAGAGGTAATCTCACTTGTTTTTGTCTCTTGTTTTACAATGCTTTGTTTCGTTCGTGTTGATTGCACTCTGACACAGCTCGGCTAAATGGACAATGGAACTGGGACTGAAAACTGTTTACAGAAATCTCCAGAAAATTTGAACAATTTTAACATAAACATATTAAAGGAAATCCAAAAAGAAAACAGACAGTTCCCCACCAATAGCAAATGAGTACAGAGGTTTGTCATTGAAAGTGACTCACCGATAGGTTTGAATATCCAACTTTAAAGTTTTGCCCATTTGTCATGAATAGATATTTCTCAACCCCAAGTACACACATATAAAATCTCTATGTACATATATATCTATTTCTCTGTATACGTTTATTCTCTAATTTGTTAGATATTAAATATGGAAGACGATTCAAATTGGTATCGTGCCGAATTGGATGGAAAGGAGGGGCTCATACCCAGTAATTATATAGAAATGAAAAATCACGAGTAAGTCACTAACAACGAGACTCAAGTCGAAAAACACTCTCAACTAATTATTTACTGTTTATTGTCATTGTACATAGCTGGTATTACGGACGCATCACACGGGCCGATGCCGAAAAACTGCTATCGAATAAACATGAAGGCGCCTTTTTGATACGCATCAGTGAATCCAGTCCCGGCGATTTCTCCCTATCCGTAAAGTATGTTAAATTGAACGATGACAGATCGGGAAGCAAATTTAATGAATCCTTATTCGCATTACAGATGTCCTGATGGCGTGCAACATTTTAAAGTACTGCGTGATGCACAAAGCAAATTCTTCCTGTGGGTAGTAAAGTTCAATTCCCTCAACGAACTGGTCGAATATCATCGAACGGCGAGCGTTTCGCGATCACAGGATGTCAAATTGCGTGATATGATACCTGAAGAGGTTGGTTGATTTCCCGTGCAGAGTTATTATTAACGTAGAAAAGTATAAACCACATTTTATACTATAAGTTTATGCGTATATACATATATCAGGTTTGTTAGACAAAATGTGCGACACGCACACATGGTCTATTTAATGGCAACGGCATAGATTCGCTGTGCACGTAAACAAAATGTGATGCCAACAAAATTTATAGAATGTCGACCAACAACTAATGCTCTTTTGCTTTTGCAGATGCTTGTGCAGGCGCTGTACGACTTTGTGCCACAGGAATCTGGTGAATTGGACTTTAGACGCGGTGATGTCATTACCGTTACAGACCGCTCCGATGAAAACTGGTGGAATGGGGAGATTGGCAATAGAAAAGGCATTTTCCCAGCAACTTATGTGACGCCATATCATTCATAATAAGATACACCCTCAGCACACACATGCATAGGCATAGGCATTAAATTGCGCGGAAACGTAGACAGACAGACAGAAGTAAAAACAGATAACACACAAATTAAGAAACTAAACACAAATTTTGAAATACTGTTTAAATACTAACAGTAGCAAGGCATATTTGATAACGTATACACTGTAAGCATATGGCCGAATGCATTTTTTACGTTTTGACGAACACTTTGGAGGCGAATTCTAAATTGTAATAAACGAACGAGTAGAAAGAGAATAATAATAATAATAAACATATACTAACTAAACTGACAACTGCACCTTCTTATATACATGCTTTCATATATATCTGTATATGAATATAGGAAACCACACTATATATGATTACTGTAACAGAACGATTTTTGATATAAATATATATTTTAAGTTCAATCCAATGTAATTGTCTTGTGCTTTGATATACGTACGTACACACCACTCTAAATGTGCTATTTATTTTGTGCGCGTGTATGTGTAGGAGCGTATAATTGTGTGTGTGTGGGTGCGTGTGTGAGCGATAGAAAGAACTTTATGATAATTAAATATATTAAAACAAATTACCAATAATGAATGAAAAGATAACGAGATCAACAAAACAAAAATGAACTACAACTTAAACAAATTCACTATGAAAAAAAAATTTTGCCTAAATGTCTCAAAGCGAAGACATTTAAAATTATTATCATTATTATACTTACTATAATATATATATTTATATATATTAATGAATCGATATTAAGCGCAAATTTTGCCTTAGTTGCACATGTACGTACATATGTTTTGACGCTCCTGTAACTAAATTAATTGATGTAAAATTTGTTTTCTCATTTGAATACATAGTAGCTTAAGATAATTTGCTTTTGTATGTTGTAAGCGACAATTGAACTCATCGATTTGTTGCCTGTCAGGCCAAGACCAATACAATTCAAACCACTAAACATGAAGTTAATGTAATAAACATTCGTAACATGTTCAAAAACTACATACAACATATGAAACTTCCTTGCTAATTAATTACATTGTGCTATAATTACATATACAAATATGATATACGACATTACATACTACTAATTTATAATGCTTTGCTTTGCGTAAGCGTTTTTTGTCATCATTTTCACTGACATATAGTTGCACATTTTTAACATTTATAGACATTATATGCATAAAAGCAAAATAAATATGAAGTTGCCAATATCAGTAATTAAAGCGATAAATAATTTTCTATGTATGTACATTAACAACCACCCAACGTAAACGACAAACAACGTTGCCTCTTAACACCAAATGCGTCGAAAATCTATTTGATAGCAAGTTTATTAAATGTACAACTTAAAGGGCAGCTGGGCACACAGAAGTTTTACACCTTTTTGCAGGCATATAAAAAGTTTAGATACTTTTTGGTTTTTGTTTTTTTTTTTTTTTGGTATCTTCACTAGAAGATACTATTTAAATCGTATCTAAACGTAATAATAATAACGCAGGCGATCAAAAAACGATAGATGAGCGGGAAACAAGGTTGACACCTAAACATAAACTACAAATTAAATGAGAACACTTTAGCAAGATTCAGCATTTAATTTAATTTAGCATTACAAACGATGAAATTGAAAAGTTAAGGAAATATTTTAAGCAACAACTGATTTATCTAATAAAACTATTACAAATCTAAAATGCAATGTTTATAAAATTCAAAAACTCTATTAAATACCCTGCCGCTGTTAGTGGACAACGTAGCGAGCAGCTTTCATTCATATTTATGCTTTTAATGAGTCGGAAGCTTTTTTGTTTGTTATTGCTTTATTCAGTTCATTTCACAATATTATTCTTGCCTCGAAAGTATTTAAAGCAAAGTCTTGGGCCCATTGCACAAAGAAAACATGGCTACGAATACCACGATAGAGGAAGAAGATAACAAATTGGAAATTCATAATTTAATTGAGGAAAGTGCATTAAGTGTTTACGGCAGAGATCTGATAATTCAAAACAGAGTTCCGCGAAGAAAAAAGAATCAAAATCAGATTGAAAATAAATCGTTAATATGTACATTTGATGTCGAGCAATTTCTCTCGTATTTATCGGGAATATTGTTGGAAACTAGTGACGCTATCGCTCCCGTTCAACCCACTTATCGCTACTTAGGAGCTGTGGGTTTAGTAGACAACAAAAGCGCGGAACGCGTTTATCATATGTTTCCCACAGACGAGCATGAATATCGGAATGATGAGGAGAGACTGCTGAAATTCTATAAAAACCAGACTGAACTTACCGTTAATAATAATGTAAGTGTTCAAACGATTTGCCCACGATCGTTGGCCCGATGTGCTCAGCAACAATTTACGGATTACAAATGGAACGATAGAGGAACCATATTTACAACACCGCCTTGTCAAGATAATTGGATAATGTTTAGAAAGCTTAATAATTTACATAATAAAGAAGTCTTAAGGCTCTTTAACTATATACAGTTTTTAAAGACTAATAAATGAAAACATTTTGAAATATTTATTGTAAGCATGTTATTTTCTTATTATTTTATACGCTGCTTTTAGGAGAACAATTTGAACTTGGGCTGTAAGAAGATGGCAACACTAGTACGAGGTGTGTCGATAACAGCTTACTCTGTTAACGCAGGCTGTTAGACGCAGCTGGTATTTCGTCATCTTACCCAGCTGTTAAACCTAAACTTGCGTTAACAGTGACAGCTGTTTGGAATGATGGTCGTATTAAAGCTTTCAATGAGTCAGCTGAAGCTTTCATGGATTATTATTGTTTGAATTATTTCACAAGTATAAAGAAATAAATAAGTTTGCTGTTAAAAAAAGTTCTTCATTTAAAGTTGAAAATACATCGAGTAAATAATTATCATGGCTACGGATTGCACGATTGATGTAGATAACAAAATATCAAAAGAATCTAAAATGGAAAGTGATAAAGAAACTGTTGTTGCTCCAACAGTGTTAAATATTTCTGGTAGGGATCCAAATTACCGCAGAGTGCCGCGCATTAAGAAGAGGGGGAAAAAGAAGCCGGAGGAGTCGTCTGCAACAAACAGATTCGATGTTAGTAAAGTTCCCTCGTACCTGGGACGGATAATGTTGAAGAACGATGGCGCAGCTTTCTCAGCCAACTATACGGAACAATATTTGGGAACTTTATGTTTGGTTAATAAGCACACAAACGCCCGCGTTTATCACCTGTTCCCTACTAATGGAAAGGAACTCCGTAAGAATTATGACCACGCGTACGAGTTATATAGAGACAAAAAGGATTTTATCGTTAGAAATAATATAACGGTTTATACGATTTGCGCTTTCACACTGGCCCGAAGAGTACAAAATACTTTTACCGACTACAAGTGGAATAAGGAAGGAAACATATTTGAGGCACCTCCTGGAACTGATGAGTGGATCATGTCAAGTAAATTACATGAGTTAAACCGACTAGAAGTCTTGAAACTATTTAATTTTCTTAAGTTCTTAACGCACCATAAATAGCAGAGCTTTCAAATAAGAGTTGAGGGATTAATAATAATATTAAATGTAACTGCTAATATTTCATTTGATTTCAATGAAACTATTTGTAACAATTAATAAACACATATTGTAAATAATTAGTTAATCACTGTTAAGCCAGTAAGCAGTTCTTTTCTTCTAAAGAAGCTAAAGAACTGCGTCTTACGCTACGGTCTTTCGACAGACACAAGCGTCATTTAAATAAAGTGACTTAAATTTTAAACTCTAACAAAATACTTTTAAAGCATTATCTTTTATTATTCATATTTCTTAAACCTATCTTTTATGTGTTTGCATTCGTATTTATCTATTAATGTCATCAAAATATAACCGTTGATGATAAAAAACACAGCCCCTTGTAACCCAATCCACTTAAAGGTATGCCATGTCTGAAACTCCAGTAAATATGCTGGCAGAAGCCACAAGACTTGACCACCAAGCCAAATCGCAACAAGAAAGGCACATCGACTTATCGAAAGACTCCGGAAGTTACTCAAGCATAGTGGAAGAACAGCCAAATACCAAACAAAGTACTGCGAGGTAACCACAGAGTTATAGGTTACAACAACAAAAGCCAAAGAAAATACACAAAATGGCAAGGTCTGTCGAAATCGCCCAAAGCTCAGACTCAAGTACAGTATGAGCAATAGCTGCGGGGCCAATACCAGAAATTTGATCAAGAACGTGGACTCCTCAACTGCATCCGTATTTCCCAGATACTGCAGAAGAAAATGTAATGAAAAATTGTGTCGCACATCTTTTCGCATCAAATGATAGAAATACGCTTCGTACAAATATTGCCATCCATAGAGTGAATAAAAGGTCCATGTGAAGGTCGTAAGAGCCAATACTGTGCCGAGTACTAAGTAAATTTGTTGCTTATTGGGCAACAAGATTTGTTTGAGAAGATCATAAGGTTTCTTCAGTGAGCCATTGGATAGGCTTACATAATATGCCAAACTGAAAAACAATGGATACAGGCGTAAATGTATCACAAATCCATGTGTTAGTCCAGCACAAAAGATAATCCAGCTCGAGCTTAATGACGATTGATGTTCTTCTGACCGGAGAAGCAAATAGATGGTTAACACGACAAAAAAGCCGGTGAAGCTATCGCCACTTCCACGCGTCGATATTACGGCGGTCAGCGGATTGTATAGCCAAAAGCAGGCAGCGATTCCAGCCGTATGTTCGTCTTGTCTTGTTAGCTTTGATGTTGCCGATAGGCTTCTGAATTGCGTTTTCACTACGGCGTGTATTAGCATACCAACTAATAGATCAAAAATGGAATAAATAATCTTTCCACATGCAGCATGCAGAAGAATGTTAGGTATCTGGATGTAAGCCATAATGGGACTGTAGCGATAGGTGTGCCTGGCAAATGGGGTATCTCCGTCCAACACAAATCGTGCGCCGTCCGTGACAACCTTGTAGTCAATGTCTGTGTATGGGACTGTGGATTTGGCATCGTGTAATTGGGCGTAGCAAATGAGTATGAAGCGCAATAAAGCAGATGTTATTAGATGTGTTCGCAGACTTATTTTAAATAGGTTTTGCTGACCATGCTGAAGCCAATGGAAGGCAATTCCTGTTAATTTATCTCTCGTTTTTGACATGTTTAAAGTTTTGTTTTTAATTCGGCGGCGCTTTTACGTATACAGGTCAGAAATTGCTTAAACTCAGCTTCGCAAATGTTTTGCTGCACATTAATATCCCGTGCCACGCAGGCAGCATATGCGGATGCTGAATCGGCGCACTTGGCGAGCAGGATCGGATAGCTACGTAATCGTGTGTTGGCTTTGCGCACCGATTCCATGCCTTAACGTTTGTGTGGCGGAACACGAGGACCTACTTGCGGCAAAGGATCTGCTATGAAGGCGTCGTATATTGGTTTCGAGAAAAAAATAAGCAGCGACGTGGTCAAAAAGGTAATTTGAAACAATCGGGGATTACGCTGGATCCACGAACGCTTCGGCAACACAGCCGTACGCTTGCGCTTTTTGTCCAATAACTCTTGAATTTCCTTAGGTGGTCTATATGGTGGCACAGGTGTTGGTGTTGACATTATTTGTTGCTGTAACAAAAATAAAACGCTTTAGCAAATTAATTTATTTAAATTAAATAACTGTAATACCTGCTCGAAAGCTTAGTACGTATTTCGTTTTCTGCCTTTTCTATATAGGGCTTATCTAAAACTATTCCACTGCAACAAAGTGATTCCTTATGCCACTTCAAACAGCACTGGCGCATGTCCTCAAGCACTTGTAGACATTTATTTTCCTGGTAGTTGTGTTCTAAAAGAAAAAAAAAATGAATTTCTTATAAGGTACGTTTCCATGCAAAATAATATTGGGCAAGATGGAGGATGATGCGATGCCGGCACCTTTTAAATAAATTCAGCGGGAATCAGATCTAAAATATTTTTTCGACGTTTACATTTATAAGAGACAAGCAATTCAGAAGTCTTTGCAGAATTGATTGAGTGAGATAACTGAACTAGATTATCAAGTGATATTCACCCTTCAAACACTTTTCTATTTTGGAGGCATAGGGTTTGCATGGATCCTTACCACCGGGCTTAGACATTTTTAAGAAACAAAGAGTTTATAACTTAATGTTGTGTAATAAAAGTAAACTAAGTTTAATAAAAACATAACTTAAAAATCAACAAATTTGACACTTATTCCGAGTAAGTAAAAAAAGGTTTTGGATGGTGAACGTGAAGTTATGAAGGAAATACAGCTGCACATTGCGTAAGACTTTTAAGCGATATTCACCATTTAAACAAGCTTGTATACGACAGGCGAAAGGTTTGCATGGATCCTTGGCCGTAGACATTTAACAAAAACTAAAAGTTCATTACTAAATGTTAAATAACAATAATATACTGACTTAGAATGAGAAAATAGAGAACTTCACAATCGGCGAATTTGACAATGGTTCCGGCTGTCATCTGGTGATTAGAGAGTGCATATCATTGATAACACTATCGATAGATTAAAAAAATATGATCGATGTAAGTAATGCAAATTTTTTTTTAATTTGTCCACTAGTAAAAGTAGTATTTGTGCAACCAGCATCTAGAGATCAAATTATTAAAGTAAACAACTGAAATAGGTTAATAATATATCTTGCTTTCAGCATGTTTAGATAAATGGCTAAGTTTAGCTTTTAAAAATAAAAATTGGCATCACTGTCACCGAGCTGTCAGATTTACAATACCGGGCTGCCAACTCCTTGTAGTATTTTATACATTATACATTTTTTCTTCATGTATAATATAAGAACTGACTTAATATTTAATTTGTAATTTTTTTAAATAATTAAATTTGAATAATATCTTATAACATATGCACCCATTGGATTTTAAAGAAAAAACAGTATTACATCAATGCGAATGTTTCATCGAATTCCAATGTGAATTTTTGCCATTCACATTAATCGAACCAAAGGAACTATTCTTGTGTAAAAAACAAGCGAGTAATAAATTAGTGTTTTACAAACTTGTTTATCTAACAATTTGCTAGCTTTGGCGTTTATTGGATTCTCATACAATGCCGTCAAAGAAGAAAAAGTACAATGCACGATTTCCGGCGGTAAGTTAAATTCAATCAATAATCTCGCAACAACTACAAATCAAGTGTTAATGTTAAGCGTGTATCAATCGTGCTCTGACGATAGGTTTATCAGTTGTGACTATGGCTTGAGTTATAACAAATTTATTTGCAGGGCCGCATTAAGAAAATAATGCAGAGTGATGAGGAAATTGGCAAGGTCGCACAGGCGGTGCCCGTGATAATTTCCCGGACGTTGGAGCTCTTTGTGGAATCACTTTTAACCAAAACGTTGCGTATAACGAATTCGCGCAACGCGAAAACCTTATCGCCTTCCCACATGAAGCAATGCATCATGTCCGAGCAGAGATTTGATTTCTTAAAGGAGCTGGTCAGGAATATACCAGACATAAGTGTCGCCGAAGAAGCTGCATGCAATTATAACGACGATGATGCACCCAGCTCAGAGGAACAATATCCAGATTCAGATACTCCATACGACCTAAGCCTGCCATCAACATCCGTAAGGGCGTTGCCCAACAACGGAAATAGTGCATACACACGCTCCATAAGTCTTAACGGCGGCGGCAACCTGAAGCGCGCCCACAATCCAACCACGACATCGGTTATAATGCAACATCCGGCTGGGCTCCTACCCGCAAAGTTGGCGCGTTCCGAATCAACGCCTGCATATACTCCGCGTGGCAGACCGCCCAACAATAACAACAATAATAATAACATTGCCCACTACAATAGTAGACAACCCGAAGAAACTGCCATACCTGCTCCGATCTGCACGTACGATATGCTGAGCAAGCCCATTGTTAAGATCGATTATAGCAACGTTCAAATACCCATTACAACAACAGATTCGGATTCCGGATCTGGAGGCACGTCAGGCAGCGCTGCCTTTAACTTTGATATCGCAGCCCCAGTAATAAATATCGATCTTACAAATATTGTGTCAGCTGCGACAGCACCACCCACCCCACTATCACTTCCCATCCCGATACCGCCAAAGGGCTTTTATGGGAGCACAGGCAGTGGAAACAATAACTCAATCTCTAAGTTATCATCGTCTGTCAACTACATCGCAGGAAAGAGCAAAACTCCAATCATTCCAAAGGCCACAGTGGCACCAGCGCCTATATCTGAAACGCTATTTGAATTAGATGAAGACTATGATAACATATAAGTAGAATTGTGTGAATGCGCTTATAAATTATTAAAGCATTATTACATAACTTAGCCCTAAGGAAGCACAATAAAATCTTTGGCATAAAAATACTGCATTTACGGCGCTGCAAAGATCCTAAAATTGATTCGCTAGCAAATGAAAGAAGTACAAATATTCAACTCAGCTTCTTTTTTATACAAATATTTGCTACAACAATGAGTAATGCCCAGATTTAGAGTTCGTATTCCACGATAAAGTCATCAATGTTCGCGGTCCATTGAACATCTAACTGTTGTCGAAGAAGTTTCAATCGACGTTCTATCTCAAATTGAATTAGAATCAATATAGTACGTTGTATGTAGATGGTCAGGGCCATAAAACTTGCGTTACTTAGACAAAACAAGCCACTGGCATATGGACACAATGGATTGGTTGCTAATTGTAGAGAGAAGATCTCCAATTGGTGATTTAGAGCATCTGACAGTTTTAGATTGTTGAAAAGGGGCAGCAGCTGCCCCGTACGATGGTACGCGGAAGTTGTTGACTCCCAGCACCAGTAGAAGAGATAGAAATCCAGATAGAATATGATGAAGAAAGCGCTTACCATCATGATAGTTAACGAAGTCGTCATCGGTAGGAAGTCCTTGCTCTGCACGGCCAGGAATATGTACAACCCGAACATAATGTTTTGTAGTAATTTCCAAAAGAGTACGCCTAACGTGACGAACTGCATGCCAACAGGCGCAAAGCGCACCAAGGCTGTCAGGCAGTAATGTTCCTGCACCAAACACTGCAGATCCGCTATCGCTAGTGCACTGAGTTGTACGGTTTGACAAACCCGTTTTTGAAGACGTAGTGGGCCCAAGTTCTGAGCCAATTGGAGACTATTATAAAGTGATTCCAATTGTACATTAAGATTCTCGAAGCGACACAGCAGGCGCATCAGTATCGTAAAAAATTGAAAAAATGTACCGTGAATAATGCTTAGCACAGTTGCCACATACCACGCTCGAAGAACTGAACCCAAGGAGATGTCCTCAAGGAAATACAGATGAATAACGAATGCAAAAATTGACTGAGCTGAAATTGAGGTGAACTTGATCAGATGAATGATATCCAAGCGTCGGATGGGAGTTCCAGTTTTCGGTGAAAGAGTTCGACTATAACGGCTGTCTAGCTTAAACATCCATTCGGTTAGCTTTAGAAACTCACGCTCCCGTTTACGGCGAAATACTATGATGAATACCACAACAACAATACGGATGCTAACTGTGAGATGGTGTGTGCGCAGTACAAGCCAGCTTTGATCGGTGTTCACTTCCAGCGGCGTCACGAATTGCGTTAGAAATGGTGTACTGACCAGGAATATTAAGTTGCTGGTGATTGCCAAAACGGAGTACCATCGCTTTCTGATTATGCAGCCATTCTGGTAGTCCACAACGTAGCTTAATGTGCCAATAATGATGGAATAGTAACAGCCGAGGAGCAGCAGCTTATTCAGTAGCCTTCTTTGCCACGAAGAGGAGGGCATTGAAAGCGATATATGTGAAGCCAACGGCAACTTATACAGTAATGCGAGTTGACTTACTAAGCCCTGCGATGGCGATTCAATTACAGGTAAGCACAATAATATAGATATAACTAAATATAATTCTATATATCCGCCTAATTACATCCCAATCTGCCTACATATGTACTGTGCATAGCTAAGATAATCGAACTGTTAAAATGCTGAGCCATAACATATTATACCACCCTCTAGAAAACTTGACTGAAATCAGAGAGCGGCAAATTAATGATATTTTTTGTAATAAGGTTTCATTGGCTAGATACGAGTAAGCCCGACCTAGGATATCGTACAGTATAGAGTCGATTTAGTAAAGGCTTATATGAACTTCGATTGTATACTTATGTAATATCAAGCAAAATATATTTTCGAACAAATTGAGACACCTGAAGAATATGTTAAAAATACTGCACTTTTATATTTAAAAAATATTGATTTTGTATACTTGATTATGTTGTTACTTCATTACAATTACATTAACTAAAATTAACTATGAATATGTTTAAATATTGCAAAATCTACCATATACATACTACTTTTATAAATGTATTTCAATTACTATCGCTTTATTGATTAACGTTTATCTATAAAAAAATCATAATGCAAAAGAATTAAACAATAAAACATACACACATGTTACTGAGGCACTTTTTGGTTATAACAATGACAGTTAAATTATGGTTGTTTGCATATAAATTGGCTATTTACACTTAAGCATTGAAATAAGTATAATAAACAGTAGGTGTTAAATTATTATTGGGAGGGTGCTCAAAATACATACATTCACAATAACTGATATTTCTTTTTCTGTATATTGGCTAGCATATGATAAGTAAACATAATAAATGTATTTTGTGTTCATAGAAAGTTTGGCACGCGGAATTACATACGTATGTTAATTACCGTTTCTTATAAATTTTTTTTCTTTTTTTTTTGTTTGTTTTACATTTGTATGATTTGTTGCTTCAATAAATGCTAATATAAATTGCAGTCTATTGTTGACGAACTATTTGTTACGTGTTAACAATTAATTATGTCCGGCAAATGAAACTTAACGAGATCGGAATACATATACATATATATAATACATATTTACTTAATCGATTAAGGCTAAGACTATTTGCTAAGCTATTTACACAAAATAATGTAATATATTATTACAATTAGTTGACACACACACGTAAATATGTACAAAATGTTATTTAGCACGTTGATATTATTTGTTTATATAAAATAGCTGCCGAATTGTTTGCTTTTACATATAGAATTCAAAATGTTACGTGAATCCTCGACTGGGCGACTGAACAGGCGATGGAGGCGGTGGCAATGGTGAAAAGTATGTTGAACTCCGCGACGAAGGCGAAGGCGGACAGGAAGACTCTGGCACAATGCGCGCATCACTATGATAATGGGAGCGTGGCGTAGGTGGCGGCGGATATGGCTCACTGTCGTAACCATACTGCAGACACGCGGCAGCCGAGCTCGACGATAACTTGGTGGCGCCACCATTACTGTTGTTGCTGTTCGATTTACTTGTATAATTCGAATCTGATTCGTCGCAAATGTCCGTGGAGCAGGGTGTCGGTGGCGGTGGCTGATTAATGATTTTGTAATGTCTATACGGACGACGCGAACGTGTCGCTGGCGATGGTGGTGGATTGATAGGATAGGCGACCATGCTGCCATTTGTTGTTGAGCTTGAGGCTCCGGTTATGTGATTGCGATCATACGAGTTCATGCTGTTGCGTGAATTGAGTGTTGACATGCGTACCGCATCGGCCACAGAGGCTATTTTAGAGACACGCTGTGACTTGCTCAGCGTTGACGGCGACAGCGGATCCGATGCCTGATCATCCTTTGGTTCTGTGCGGCTTTTTCCTATGCGTGTACGACAAAATTGTAACAGATAAACAATCGAAAAGATGATCAACATTGTGGCTCCAATAAGAATCATAAATGCCCGTTTATCCGATGCCGGCGCCATGCGACGCTGTAGGCAAATATCGGCGGATTCATCGGCGCCATCGGCACAGTTCTCCCAACCATCGCAGAGTAAAACAGCAGAGATGCAGAGCTAAAACGAATCAAAGTGTATGTCAGTACACACATACAATTTGTATCTCGACGCCTCAAACTGACCTTATTAATGGGACACTGGAATTCACCAGGTCGCTTACAGCAATCTGCCTCATCGTGGCCATTCGCACAGTTAGTGGTGCCATCGCAGACGAGATTTTTGTCGATACACTCTCCCGACTGACAACTAAACTGATCCGCTCGACAAGAGGGACATCCCACCTCATCGGATTTGTCAGGACAATCTTTTTGCCCGTCACAGCGCCACGAAGCAGGAATACAATCCTTGTTCATATCACTATTCCCAGCCACGGGAGCAGCACAAGTGAAATGATCTGGTCCACAGGCGGGAAGAGCACCGCAATTCTCCTTATCCTCTAATAGCATCAGATGTTTCGGGCATGAGCAAATGTCGCGTGTATGGCCAATACCATCACCACTTGCTACACAAATATGAGAGCACTTGGTGCGACTGTGTAGACATGTGTGATTTCTCAACTGTTTTGCATCCGGCGTCCACACGGCACGTATGTCTGTTATCTGTGGTAAACGCAGCTCCGCTGAACGCCTCTCGCCCCCTACAGTGATTCGCTCCACGCCCGTCTTGTCATCTAGCCAATACACAAAATCTCCCAGCGCAGCAATGTTAATGACTTGCGAGATGTGCATGGATACCAGTGTTTTACTGAGAAGGATGAATTAGATGAATTAAAACTGTTTAGACGGGTTTCTCTAGCTTTTCTTCTTAACACTTACACATTCTTGCCATTTATATCCATTACATCGATTCGCTTGCCGTGCGCATAGTAAATCAAATCCGCTTGCTGATCCAAGGCCAAAGTCGTTACACCCTCCAGTTTATAGGCAAGTTCTACGCGCTCGTTGCCATCGACACGCGCCCTGATTATGGCTTGATGGCTGCCAACGTCCGACCAGAATAGCAGACGCTTTATTGCATGGACCGCAATGTTGCGTGGTTTCTCCGAGTCGCCAGTGTCAATTACACCAATTGATTCGCCCAGAAAACTACAAGATTACAATAAATGCATAAGACAAAAGAATTGGCATCGCTAATGAAGCATTACATACCTTGTTACATTAATACTGTTTGAGTAGGAACATGTCCAGAAAAGCAAGCGGCCGATAATATCAATGGCAATGTCAAATGGTTGTCCAATGTTCACTAGGACGCTGGTCTTCGTACCGTTGGCCAAGGACCGCTTAATACTATGACTACGTCCTTCGATCTGAGCAGAAACAGAGATAAGAGAGGATTATATAAGAGTTGTATACAAATATATTCATATTATGTACTTACCCAATATATATAATGCGCAATGGGATCGTAGTCAACAGCGCGGATATTTTTCCCGGATACCGCCAATGGCACGGTAGGACAATCGGTTGCGTTTGGTAAGAGACGACCAAAGCTATTGCGCTGGCTGAATATAATGTAGTTTCGGGGCGGAATACAAGAGACACCGTCCTTAGCCAGTTGATAGTGTGTGGGACAGGCACACGTCATGCCACGCCTACTGGGCTGCGCCAAGCACAAGTGTGAGCAGCCTCCGTTATTGAGCTTGCAAGGATTAACGCCTGTCTGTCGTTTGTCGTTGAATACGAGCAGTGATGTAATATACGTCATACCGGAGTGAACAAGACTACGATTCTGGCCTGTCGCTTTGTTAACCCGTTCTATATCACCAGTATTCCAATCGCTCCAATAGACATAGTCCTGGTAGAGAGACACACCGTAGGGCTCATCGATGTCGCTGCTAACCAGTACTTGTCGCCGCTTGCCATCCCAATCCGCGCACTCGATTTTTGCCGGACGCGATTGCGTAGCCCAGTATAGACGCCTAGTCTCTTGGTCAAAAGTCAAGCCGGCAGGATGATTGGCATTTGTGATAATCGTTTGTAACTCGCTACCGTCCATTGCAGCACGACGTATTAGGTCCGTGGGCAACTCTTTCCAGTACATGTAGCCACGACGCGGTTCTAACACTAGCGAGCGAGGCTCGTCAATTCCCTTCCAAAGCAGCACACGACGACTACTACCGTCGAGACGCGCCACCTCAATGCGACGTGCCAGCGCATCCGACCAGTAGATGTTTTGTCCCAGCCAATCCACAGCAATGCCATCGGGCTCCATCAGACCCGAGTCGACAATGCGCTGAACATAGGAACCATTAAGAAAGGCGCGAAAGATGCACTTGCTCTTCTGATCCGTCCAATAAATTCGACGTTCTGCTACCGACACATCCAGTGCATGGGCGTCTCGAACATCCTTAAAGGGTATGCGTTCATCATTGTGATTACCCTCATTGTACTCAATGGAGATACGTCCGATATGCTCCTGCCTCGAGAAGAGCAGGAAAGCAGCAGGTACTACACAGGTTCGCTTATCATTCGATAGTTCATAGTCGATGGCACAGCGGCAAACGTAATCCCGTGGCCTATTCAGACAAAGGTGGGAGCAACCTCCATTCCGTATGGCACAAGCATTATGACCACGCACCTCACGAAGACGGGTGACCTTTAAGCCCATGAGATCAGGATATTGATCCACAACCACTATACGATTATTTCCTGTGATTTTGTGAGCGCGATCAATGGAACGTCGCTGCCAATCTGTCCAGTAGAGATAGTCATCCAAAATACTCAGCCCGAAGAGGTGCTTGAGGTTCTCACTGATGACCACACGACGATCGGAACCATCCATGTTAGCCACTTCTATCTTATCCGTCTTGCCATCACACCAGTAAATCGTCTTGTGCTCAATGTCAAGGGCAATTCCGTTTGGCCAACCCAAATTCTCGGAGACGAGCACAACACGCTCTGAGCCATCAAGTGAGGCACGCTCCACCTTAGGTTTTCGCTCGTTCCAATCACTCCAGAACATCCAGCCAAGAGAGGGAGCCACTGCAATGGCACGCGGCTCTTCCAGATGCTCGTAGATAAGCACCTTCCGAGCAGAGCCATCCAAACGGCAGACCTCAATGCGATCAGTAACTGTGTCCGTCCAATAGAGGTTACGTGCCAGCCAATCAAGGGCTATGCCATCTGGATGCCGTACCTCAGATGTAACAAAATCCGTAATACCAGTGCCGTCAGAATGCGAACGTCGAATCGTAAAAGCCTCCACATCGGACCAGTAGATATACTCATCCACGGGATCATAATCTATAGCTATGGCATATTTGACTTTGCCCAGAGGCAACGGAAAGATGGTGTAGTCCGGTGAGTCTAAGGATATTTTACTAATCTGTGTTCGTTGCACAATAAACAGCATCTCCTGGGAGCCATTGGCACAGGTATTAGTGGTCAGCAACTTGACTCCCGTGGGACAGGCACAGCTATATCCTTGAGCATTGGTTGCCAGAAGACAAAGATGCGAACAGTTACCATTGTTGTGCGCGCATGGATTATCCTCGAATGGCTGCAGAGATGGTGACCAGGCACGAACCGAATTCGGTGCCTTTGGCGTATCGATAAGCTCCTTTAGCTCTCTCGACTGCAAGTCGAGGGCATTCAAGGATCCACGCAACCAATCTGTCCAGTAAAGGCGTTTATTGAAGTATGTCAAGCTAAAGGGATACTTCAGATTGTTGACAATGGTGCGGCGATTACTTCCGTCCAGTTTCATGACATCAATAAAACGAAACTTTCCATCGGTCCAGTAGATGAGCTCACTTTCCAGATCGATAGCCAAACCGTTTGGCCAGAAAACATTATCCTTAACCAGAGTCATACGCGTAAACGGATCTCCATCCATGCTGGCCCGTTCGATCTTCGGATATTCTCCCCAATCTGTCCAAATAAGTAGGCGCTTGGCTGGTACAACGGCTATGGCACGCGGTTGATCGAGCTCTGTCCAGAAAAGCACTTTTTGATATTTCCCATCCAGTGTGGCCACCTCAATGCGATTCTTCTCGCCATCCGTCCAATATACTTTGTCAGTATACCAGTCAATAGCCAAACCCTCTGGCTTATCCAGACCCGACGATATCACAGTTTGCTTGGGCGCCTTTGTCAATGACAGCGTGGAGTTCGTTTGCGCACACTCGATTATCTCCCGTCCGCAGTCTGTCCAGCACACCAGATTCTTGGCATAGTAAAAATCAATGGCCATTGCTTCGGCCAGATCCTTAACAATCACGCCGATCTGTGGGCCGCCAGTCGGTTTCGTTATGTTGGCAACTTGAATGTCATGGCGGGTGGTGAAGAGTAACGTTGCCGGCGTGTTGATAAACTGTCCGCTAGGGGAGTTGGCCACCAGCGAGGAGGACATTGGCGAGCCGTGTACTGCAAGTAAAAGATTAAAAAACATGTTTAATATACTACATACAAGTATGTGACAATATATGTACATTATTCCCTTCTACACAATTCAAATTTTATTTCATGCTGTATATGTATATGCATTTAGGCCAAACACTACGTTTTGTGCAACTGATATCGTTCAGCCAAACCCAACATTTTTTCGCGTGTGTTTGTCCTTTTCTTGGCATTTTTCTGCATACCAAATTACTTAGCTATCGTATGGAAAATTGTATGCAAATCTACATGTGCACATATTTATGTAAATATCTGCTGCACAACACTGGTTGGCCTCGCTCTAGGTGGCGCACAGTGGGCCAAGGAGGCCAATTTACTGTCAGCACACGCTATCAATGCTTTGTTTAAAAATTGTGTCAAATTAAATGTTGTCTGTGAAATTGATAACTTTGTAATTTAGTAAGATAACCACAAAAATAATAATAGATAATAATAATAATAGTAATAGATAATAATAATAATTAAAATAATAATAATAATAATAGATAATAATTATGATAGATAATAATAATAAAAATAATAAGAAATTTAAGTTCTACTAAATCCATCCATCCTAAATGCATAAGGCTTGTAAGGCTTAGCTTTTTTGAATGTATATGTATGTTAAGAATCTTTTTTGAGCCTTTTCACCCTCTTGCCAAGGTATAGGTATTGTAGATACCATATCTTTTTCAAGACAATTACGATTTTAAAGAATTGCGAGAGCTCTTAGAAAAACAATAATTCTAAACTCGGCCAAAAATTGATAGGAAACATTAAAAGGCTCGGAGTACAAAGACAATAAAAGTTGTTGTCAGGAAGTTCTATCAACACGATGAAATAAATAATTGTATTAAAGCTATCAGAAATAGCCGTTCAATCCGTCTGATAATCGAACACATTATGTGACTTGTCATGTCATAAGAAAACATATGTTTATGCGCAAGCCAGCAAGATTAGCTTTCTGGCCCACTGTGTGCCGTGTTAAAGTAGGCGTTGCAGCTGCATCTGATTAAATTGCGCATTTATTTTTCGATCTCAGACAAACTTGTAGAAGTTAAAGTAAATACTATATTTTCCTAGCATTTTAATATTTATATTGTATTTTGTATGGTGAGCTCTGCTGTATACTGTACTTAAAAAGTGTAATTCAAATTATTTCACATTAAAGCCACATTAACATGAGCTTCAATTTGCACAACTTGGCAGCTGCATAGAAATTTGAAAAATGTTTTAATTAAAATCTGCACTAACCATCTGAGGGACGGGCAGGGGAGGGGCTGAGGCAAATGGCACTTGCATATTTAAATGGCTAACGGATGCGCTGACGCTGGTGCTGGCACTGGGGATTGGCAACGGATCTTGGGGCTGTGTGGCCTAATTCGGATCACCGAGTCGACAATTTCAACGCCAGCGTCAACAGTTCCAGCGACCGGAACAACAATAACAACATTTAAATGCTAAATGGGTGCAAGTACTGTTATTGTTGCAACGGGATACGTCGAGCGAGGCAAGAACAGTAAGAACTTTATGCAAGCATTTCAACCTGGTCGACGTGTCCCTTTCCCCAATCCAAATGCACGTCTCGTCCCTTCCCGTCCCACCCTCTCTCTCTCTCTCTCTCTCTCTCTCTCTTCCTGTCCCTCAGCTCAGCTCAAGCTGCTCACCATGCCCATGCTCACTTCAGGCGCACTACAGTCCTGCTGAGTGGCAGCATTATGAGAGGCAGTACCCGATGGGGCCGAGCACGAGCACGAGCACGAGATGGTACGGGCAGAAAGGGACGAGAAAGAGTGACTTCAATGTGGCTGGCTGTCTCCGGTGCTGCGCTAGTTGCAACGGACCAAGTTGCGAGCTATTTAAATGTGTTGAGAGCCCGGCTAGCTAAATAGGCAACCAGCCGTCGCCGTCAAGTAGACAGTCAGTCTGGGAGTGAGGCAGGGGGCATAGGAGCAGCAGAAATGGAAATGGTTTGAGGATCATGGTGGGACTGGGACTGGGGCTGGCAGAAGTTGCAACGAGGTAGTTCTGCGTGGTAGCTTCTGCTATGCTTCTAGAGTGCCATTACTGGCTGCATCCATAGTATTTGCTGTTCTACTATTTGCCGTACGGATTGCGAAAACAAAATGGCGAACTGTGCATAAGCTGCCAGGCAAATCATGGGAAGGAAAAACTTTTCCGCCTAGGTTTAATACAAAATCAAAAAAAAAAACAATATGCTGTTGCATAAGCTTTGGTTTAATATTAAGTATAAATTAAAGTAAGAGAGCAGCAGAGAATGCATGTGCTTGATTAAACCCAGTAGCAAATGTTCGCACAAGGCTTATAATTTTCGCTGCATAAAAAGTGTAAATTAAAAATCCATTTACCCTGTCTTGCTTTAACTAATTTATTTTTCTTTCTTTGCCTAAAGTTTTCATCCTGTGCCAAGTACTAAAACTTTTTTAATTACAAAGCAAACTTGTGAAAACTTTTTATATGCGCTTTCGACAAAAAGAAAATGGAAAAACTATTTTCCTATAGCCACAAAAACGCATTCAAGTTGTCAAATGTTCAATCAAAGTAAAGTAAGTGTACTCGTGCTCTACTCAATTTGCAGCCGCTATGAAGTTTGAATATGTAAATGCTTGTTTCTTAACCTATACTAATGTAAAATATGTATATTGTCACCAAATCTGCTCATCCTAGCTTTTATATAAGCTGAGATCTAGGTGTTCACTCGGACAGACAGATAGGAATTCGTATGTACTTTATAGGGTCGGAGGAGATGCCTTGCTCTGCCTGTTATATACATTTTTGGTTGGCACTAAATCATAATACCCTACCACTCCCTATTAGTAGCGAGCATAATCACATTTGTGTAGTAGTTCGGTGCAATCAACTCTTACGCAGACCTCATCAGCTCCTTGATTGATTCAGCAATTAGTAAACGGAAGCCAATAGGCAGAAAGCGAAAAACATACGCTTAAAATGCATAGCAACGCATCGCAAAACATCATTGCAAAAACCTCAAACCAAACAATAACAATAACAAAGCCGAAGGCAATGCAGACAACAACAACAACAACAACAACATAGTCGACCAAGGTCTAAATTAACATTTAAAAAGGTTTAAAATAAACATGGAAGAGGCGGCGGTGGCAGCAGAGAAAAGTCCATGTTGTTCGAACAAACTTCTGGACTGGTTGGTCGGACACACGCGTCGTCGTATCTCATCCTTTTTATGCGGCAGTTAACAAGCTGCAGCAACACAGGGTAAATATCATTAAGTCTCGGCTACCAAATTAAGCAATAACCACACAGCAACAACTACTATAGCAAAGGTATTTTCGCTATTTAATAAAATAAATCACATACGCATGAAATTAAAATTTAAATATTATCTAAAATTATCCGAAATCTGTAAGCAAAACTGTACTGTAAAATACTGTAAAATATTTATAGATACCCAAATAGAATTTATTTAAATTTAGTGACATGAAACGATCCACAAAACATGTTGTCCAACTCCAAAAAGAAACAAAATGGCAGAAAACATAAGCGCATTAAAATGAATGCTTAGGGCGAAAGAAAGTTTGCCAGACACATCAACTCAACTCGAAGATACTATGCACTCTGGCACAACTTATTTTATAATCTATAAGTACAGGGTATAGCTCAGTTCAAGCCTGACATTCAGCCTGTAGCTGCAGCCCCATTATTATGCAGACATTATCAACAATGCGAAAGCAACGAAAAAAAAAAAAAAGAATTGCAGCTGTGCAACGAAAAGCGAGAGGCAAGAAGCGAAGCAGCCCAAAGCAAAAAGAAGAGCTGCGCAATGGAAATGGCAATTTTGCCCAAAAGGGGCACAACGAGGCTAAGAAGAATTGGTGGGGGGGAAGACGACGAGATGGCGATGAAGTGGAAAGACTGCCAGAAGAACCCGCATACGTGTGCATTGTTGTGACGGCTACTCCTGCTGCTCCTTCATGTTTTATTTAAAATCCCGAAAATTATATTACAATGATAAATGTAAGGCCTATGTCCATAGAGGAAGTCCATGACGTTTTCATTTGCATGCCAAAGTAGTGGGCATTCAAATTCGAACGTCTCTCGCACCATGCGAGAGTACAGTCTGTGCTCAGGCTCAGCTCGATGTGTTGATTCAATCTTGGCTCTCTAAGCGGCTTCTCCTCTGCTCGCTGCTCGAAGCGTGGACTCAACTCGTTAGCATCAACATCCGCACTCCCACCAGCACTCGCTCCATTCCCCCCAATCCCCAATCCGCAACACCCCTGCCCATAGCTGTCTACTCTCTCGCTGGCAAAGGCTATTAACTTGCACAGCATGCAATTTGCACGTTCACAAAGACTTGCCAAAACTCAGCTTCTCGTTTACGCTTCAGGGGACCCGGTGAGGACGTCATCGTATCGTGCCAGAAAGAGTGCTATGTGGGCATGCTGTATGCTGAATGCAATGCTCGAATTGAAGATACTCTATGGGAGACATGGCAATATAACAATATGTTCTACATATACCATATGTATGATATCTGTGTAATTATGAAATTTTTAATTTACTAATCAAACCTTCCGTTAGTGTAGAGCATGGGCAGTCGGTCTAGCCCAATGCTCAAGCAGCTCAGCCAAGCACATGCACATAATCATGCTAGAATGTTGCCTATGTCAGAACCAAAGCATCTGCACCCCGCCCACACACACTTATTTACAAACCGAAAAACAACAACAACAAGAGCAAGAACAACAACAAACAACCACCTCAACAACAACGGCAACTAGTTTCGACGTTGCCATGGCCGGGCCTAGGCACACCACAATTCATATTATGATAACGATGTGGGTTGGTCAGAGAGGCTGCACTTGGAGCTGCAGCAGTTGCAGCAGTTGGAGCACTTGGAGCTGCAGCAACAGCCGCAGCCAACAGCCTCAGCTCTCTGGTTGCCATTCGCGTGCAAAATATTGTGTTAATATTTTCCGCTGCTGCTGTGGCTGCTGTTGCCAGTACAGTGAAGCTACGCTTTGAAGAGCACTTGGCTAATTTGAAGAGCTGCTGCCAAGCCACAACTTATTTATGTTTATTTTAATTAGTACGAACAACGGACCAACAAATGTTGTGAGGTCTCTCTGCTCGAGTGTTCACTGTATGCGATTCAAACACCTTCGAGTCAGCCGGGTTAATTTCGTGCCAATATATGTTGTAGCTCGTTTTCGCTTCCATCAAGATTGCAAAGTTTGCGCCGTGCCTGCCCGCCAGCCCGCCAGCCCGCCCGAGCGCAGCATGCTTCACTGTGGCCGCTAACCGAATGCGGGCTCAGTGAGGGGGAGAGAGACAGCGAAAGACAGAGAGAGAGAGGCAATACATGGTACATACGGGATGGAGAAGCAGGCAATACCAATTATCTACAGTTTGCTGAGGATATAATACTCTTGCAGACATTTTTTATGGCATCAAAATAATGTTTACAACTTTACAGCGCTCGTTGGGCCCCAACAAGACATTGGTATATTATTTTCATTAATTTTTTAAATAATATATTGCAAAAGGATTTCATTTTACAAGCTACCTCAATGAATAACAAAAAGTTCTACAAAGTGCTCAATATTTATCACAATCAAGCTGACTCTGGGACGAATGAACTGTGTTAGGTATCTATAAGTCGAAGCGCTCGTTCAACGACGCCAAAGTTGACCATAAAACTAACTTGAAGTTAATTTATTGAGAGTCTAAATTTGTTTAACATAACAAAAGTCAACTTGGCTAACCAAATAGCTGCAACTAAGTATCGAACGAGACTAATTTGGCGAAGCACAGTAATCGTTCGATATGCAGAAAGAACACAAATAAAATAACTTATAATAGACGAATAATAATCAGTATTATATTTTTTTTATACCACTGCGGAGGGTTTATTAATTTTGGCCAGAAGTTTGCAACGCACCTTAGTATTCTTAATCAGCATCAATAGGGGAGTCGAACTAGCCATGTCCGTCTGTTCGTGCAACGACCCGTCTGTTGGAAATCAAACTAGTCCCTCAGCTTTTGAGCTATCTTGATGAAACTTGATATACATGTTTCTTATTGCTGCACGCTGTAAATAAGTTGCAACGAGCCAGATCGGACCGATATATCGTATAGCTGCCATAGAACCTATTAGCCGACTTTAATCATTTTTCAAGATATCGCTGTGCAACTTTCCTGATATATGTCTAATTATGTCCATTAAATGCTATGCAAGTTTTATTCAAATTGGACAGATATATCGTTAAGCTGCTAAATAACCTATCGGCCGATTTAATGAGTGGAGTAAATGCAATGGTATAAAACATTCGGCGTGTCGAAGGTAGCCTTTCTTTCTTGTTTTTAGTTTTAAATTGTTTCAAAAGTCTAAAAAATACTTGGAATTCCCAAATGAAGATGTTCCATTTTTTCGAGTAAATACCGTACTAATTAGCATAATACCCAATATACCAATATACACATGCTTTTCACATGCAAATAAAATATGAAACGAATTCGCATTTTCATTCAATAAATTGTTAGCTCTTTTAAGAGACAAATAAAACAGTTAAAGGTGTTTTTTCTTTAAGCTTTTGGTTGTTGTCTTGCCTTGTTACCATATGTGCAGCTTGAGACGTGCACAATACATCTAGACACACGCACACACGCACACACACACTTGCTCATAAACAAGCCATAAAATTAAAATAAATATCTTATTGTGCCTTCAGACACTTCAGTCAAAATTTATGCGATAACCCGTTGAACCTCAGGTAGATTTAGGAAAAGGGGCAAAAAAAAAGCAAGGCGAGTCTGTCCAACGAAGATCAAAACAGAGATGGAAAATAAAAAAAAAAAACGCAAAGGAGAGAACCAAAGCAGCCAAGTGATTTAACAAGTTGTCTCTATCTGACACCTTTAGTCTTGTTAACAAGCCAGATTCGATTTAGAGACGGAATCGAACTCGGTGTCCAAATCGGCGATGCCTTTTTAGGAGGTAATTTTCATTATAATATAAATAATATATTATATTATATATATATATAATACATATAATATAATATAATATAATATAATATAATATAATATAATATAATATAATATAATATAATATAATATAATATAATATAATATAATATAATATAATATATATAAATTAAAAGCTAACAAGCGGAAGGAAAGGTGTCTTTTGCAAAATATGTTGAATATACTTTAGCCTTTTTCGTCAGTTCAGCGTGATCATCTCTAACTTTTTGATGTTGACAATTTGTTTTTGTTTTTTTATACCTTTGCAGAGGGTATATTAATTTTGGCCAGAAGTTTGCAACGCACCTTAGAAGACAACTCCGACCCTATATATGTACTTTATATATTCTTAATCATCATTAATAGGGAAGTCAAACTAGCCTTGTCCGTCCGTCCGTCTGTTGCAACGCAAACTGGTCTCTCAGTTTTAGAGCTATCTTAATGAAACTTGATATACATGCTTCTTATTGCTGCACGCTGTAAACAAGTCGGAAATAGCCGGATCGGAGCTATATATCGTACAGCTGCCATAGAACCTATTGGCCGATTTCTGTCATTATTCAAGATATCGCCATGAAACTTTCCCGATACATGTCTAGGTATATCCATTCATGCTGTGAAAATTTTATTAAATTCGGACAGATATATCATAGCTGCAATGGAACCTATCGGCCGATGTAATAAGTGAAGGTTAAGTGCAAGGGTATGAAAGCCTTTTTTTATTGTTCTAACTCAAATTGGAACATTGTCCGTTTTCCAGCACTATTATTACCTAATATTATAACATAATAAGATATGTATGATTATCTGCTTGTTCTTGTACCAATATAAACCGTTCATATGTTAAGTTGTGTGCGTTACATGTTTAATTTACCTGTTGCACAGTCAATTAAATGTCATCGTCCATGATCGTCATGGGGCTAATGACATTATACTCTCTAATTGACATGCGGTCTTAAGCACTTCCGAGTGCGAGTGGCAAATATTGTTGCAAATCATGGAGTAGATTCTGCCAACTTGACTTGCACACGTCCGCCTGTCCCGTCTCTCTGGCACTTCTCAGTTTTCCTGCCGCTGCTGTTGGGGCAATTAGCATTTTTCCGGGCATCAAAGCGGCATTTACCATCTCGTCGAGGAGCGTAATTTGAGAGATGAATTATAAACAAAGCCCGATTTGTATATCAACACATTAATTGTGAATGATATGCCAGTGTTGCATTGCTGCAGTGCAAGTGCAGCCCTGGCGGTTCGCTTGGTATGCTAGAGAGCTAGAGAGAGCGAGAGAGGGGGTGGGAGTGGGCAACGAGCAAGATTTACACACACACACACGCACATGCATGCAAGCTTGTGTGCATATGCGAGTGCAAAGCGCATCAATGATTTGTTTGTACAGTTGCTATTGTTGTTGTTGTTGTTGTTGTTGTAATTGCTGCCAACTGTGTGTGTCGTTTAAGTTTTATTGTTGTTGTTGCTGTTGCTGTTGTTGTTGTTTCAACAAACTCCTTCCTTTGAGAGAACACGCTTTACATTTGCTTCTGATTCTCAATGCGTGTCTCCGTCTCTGTCTCTCAGTCGGATTGTTTGTTTGTTTCTGTGCGTGCATTGGCTTTTGATGCTGTCTCTGTCACTGCAGTTTATTGTTGTTTATAATACCCTGTTATCTTACAAATGTGCGAAAAAGGAAAGCAAGAAAGCAAAGAAAAACCATGGCTTTGACAGGTTGCACAAAGTTACGACTGGAGTAGCCACTATACTACAGATATACGAACTAAAGAGAAATTTAAACCTATCAGTACGAATACTTATCAGCCCCATTAGCATGTGGAAATAATTTGAAAAGTCCAAAAATTATCTAAAAGTAAACGCACATTTCGAAAGGGTATCAAATCTTCGACGCGTCATTATTTATTTTGTCTCTTTTGATGTCGGGAATTCGGTATTTAGTGTGCACAACAAGTTGGAAATTTAAGAAATAAAAAGTCGAAACATGAGCTGAAATAAATGAAAGATTACCAGTCGAATCGAATGACAGTCAAAATAAACTTGCAAAAAAGTGAAAACTAATGCGACTATTTGGTACCGATACCTTAAGCATATGTATGGAGTCTTCCTTTTACGCATATAGTCAAAAGTTTCGGCATCGTATTGCTTTAAACAGAGCGAGATCGAAGCAAAACAAAGAACGGCCATATAAGCAATTACTACAGAACAAAGAGTTGGGAAGAGGCAAAACAAGCCCAAAACAGATTCTTCACTGCGTGCAATGTGTGTGTTTTGGTATGTGTGTGTGCAAGTGTTTTTGTATGCGAGTGTGAGCTCTAGGGTGACCGACTCCAAACAAGTCACCGGAGACGAAGACGCAGAAGCAGACGAAGTCTGGGCTAAAAAGGGTCGTCTCTTAACGATGTGCATGTTTATATGTCGACAAGCAGGCAGAGGCTGAGGTAGCAGCGGCGGCAGAGGCCGAGGCCGAGGCTGAGGCTGAGGCAGGTAGGCAAAGGCGATGCACAGAAATTTTTAAGTAGTGGCTAAAAAGACAACAAGAAGAACTTCTCTGCGAGCAGCCCAAGGGCCAGACTCACTATAGACAACTCTGGACGCAGCGTAAAACACATGCACACACACAAACTGATGCATATGCATGCATACATACACACATACATATACGTAGCTTGTTAGCAATGGAAGTCTGGGTAAAGCAAAAACCCTAAAAAGGTCTTGTTTTTTCGAGCATGCTGCGCTTAATTCGTTAGTTGGCCAACGCCAACGGCTTTGAAAAGTTGGCCTCCACACACATACACACAGACACACACACACACACACACACACACATACACCCGGACACATGAACACACATAAAGGGGAGCCAAACAGTGTTGCCTGCGCGCATACAAATATGCAAATTATATCAAAACTAAAATACCTGCTGACATGATGGTTTTTTTTCAGCTCTTAAAGTAGAGGCAGACCGCCTCTACATTTATTTATAATCCTGTAAATGTGGCAAAATAATAATAACAATAGTTATGCAGGTTGCGAATGAGAGAAGCTTCCAATACTAATCGGAGATTTATCAAATACACGATAAGTTTAGCCATTCCACTGGAAGTAGGCACAGGATTCCCCGCGAACTGAAAAAAAAATACCATCTTTATCGGCATGTTCTCTTTGCGTTTAACATTTAAGGACATGCCTTGTTAAGAGATTACGATAAGTAATAAGCTGCGAAATGGGAGGAGGCAAAAAATACTGTAAACAAATATCTGACAGTAAAATCTTTTTCTTAGCCATACATAGCGCGCTCAAGAGGACTCACAAAAAATGGTAAATATAAAAAAAAAAAACAATATAAATATGCTATTTAATGTATGGACAAATAAACAAAACATAAAGCACTTGTCTACTATACATTTTGTGCTTGTGCATTGCAGGTACTTTAGATTTCACCCTAATAATCTCTGTCCACTTAACAGAAAATCTCCTTTGTACCTACTTAGACTATAGAAAGAACTAAGTTTGCAGCAAAAAGCCGAGTCGATGCTTTGTGCATGCAAAAAACAAGAAAGCTAACTTCGGTACGCCGAAGGTTTCATACCCTTGCAAAAATTGAGCAATAGGTTCTATGGCAGCTATACGATATATCGGTCCGATCCGGCTCGTTCCGACTTGTTTACAGCACGCAGCAAAAAAGAGCCAAGTTTCATTAAGATAGCTCTTAAATTGAGAGACCAGTTTGTATTGCAACAGACAGACGGACCCGGTTAGTTCGACTCCCCTATCGATGCTGATTAAGAATATATAATATATACTTTATAGATGTTTTAAACTTCTGACCAAAATTAATATACCCTCCGAAAGGGCATAAAGAAATTAAAAAATGTAGAGCAACCTCTTGACCAAAGAACCAAAGGACTACTGGGCCACTTTAACTTAATACTAAAACTAAATTGTTAATGTGCAGCTTTTTCTCGCTATACCCTAGGAAAACGCGTTCCGTGGGGTATACAAAAAAGGCATGGTGATTTAAGTATTCGTATATATGTGTAAGTAAGTATGCGTATAGGGTATTTTCTTGTATAATCCTTCATCGAGCAATGCACTCAAACTTGTTTTTTATTTTTTACAGTTCATTAGCGTTTGCAGTAGCGAAACGAGAGCTAAGTCCCTCTTTTTGCCTTTTAAATTATGTGCAATCAAGTGAAGTGCATGCTACAGTCAAAATAGTAGTAGATGATGCTACAAAGTAGTGACTGTTTTCTTTGTTGGTTGCACTTTGTGCCTGTGTGCAAAAATTGTCAAGCCGAAAAGCAGCAGTCGCACAGCATCAGCAGCAGCAGCAGAGAAGAGAGAGAAAGAGAAGCGTTGTAGTCCAACATTAACCACAATTGCAACACCTACACTGAAGGAGAGGGGAAAGAAGCGGGAGAGTGGGTGAAACGTCTTTCACTGTTTGTTCAGCATTTTTCCTTTGCTTTAGGGGTAAATCGTATTACATATGTGAACTAGTAATGCTGCTTTGGCTTGAAAGAGAGAAATCTAGCAGTTTTTTCTAGCCATTTTTTTTTAGAATAATTATATTCAATACAGTTTTTTGTTTGACCATTATAATACGTAGTATTTTTATCTAATAGCATACATGTATTTTAATAAAGCTTTTTTCGTCTTGTTTTGCTTTTTACATTTAGCAGGCAACTAGCCATTTTCCTCATTAGCAACTCGACAACACTGACGTGCTGCAACTCGAGTGTTAATGAACTTGTGCTTACTTTACGCCCCCTCAATCGCCACCCAAATTAATCAAAACCGCATCGACTGAATATCGATTCTAGTCGTACTGCACAACACTGCAATGTTAAAAATAGTAGCTATATTTGTTGATGTGTACGTACCATTTTTATACTGCAAACTGTTAGAGATGCAACAGCAAATGATGATGATAATGTGTAGAAAGCTTATCACATTGCTAGACCGACCATAGCCACATTTAACTGTTGACGTTGGTGATGATGATGTTGGTATTTGGCACGATTGTTTGAGTTTAATATTAGTATGATGACTTGTATATGGCCCACAAGCCATTTTACAAGCTCCGGCTCAAAGCCACAAAGACATTTGGAATTAACAAGAACTGAGAACTAAAAGTGCTCCCCGTCGTCGTTGTTGTCTCTTCTCATTTGCTATGCACAAATATTTACCGTGTTTATCGGTATCGCAGAAAACATAACATACACGGATAGATGAACAAAAATACACGCACACGCACACGCACACGCAATTCACTGCATGAAGACCGACAGATATTAAAAATGCAGGTATTGTTTTGTTATTGTTGGTGTGCAGACATAACGAGAGAAAGAGGGGAGAGAGAAGAGCGTCTTCACCATACTGGCTTGTTTTCCATGCTTTGGTATTGTTGTGATTATTATTTTTTTTTGTAATTTGCACGCGATGAGCATTGCGTCACTGGAGTGTAGAATCGGTTGAACTTTTTGGGGTTTAGTTGGGATTTAATTAAGAAAGCAACAAGCCGGCAACTGTTGTCTGTTCGGTTCAGTATGACAATATTTACTTGTAGGGATAGCACAACAAACGTATTGTCCGCTTCTTAAAAGGGGTTGTGCACGTCTTTTATCACGCCATAAATTTAGCTGCGGCGTCTATCCGTACGTTAAATTTGGATACGAGTGTGTGTACAAATAACACTTGGTTTGGTTTTTTACACTTTGACCGACCGACAACGACGACATACGCTGGATAAGGTGACGAACATATTTCGAGTGAACGCTGGGAGTTCCGTTTAATAATAATTGTACTAAATTAATAGGGCGACACACTGCTTTGCATTTTTTTGACATGTATTGGAAGCCATTTTACTGCTATTTATTTGTAAAATATTTATTTATCTAAACCTTGTGATGCCTGCCGTCCATGCTCGATGCTACTCGATACTGAACACAAATTCAGCTATTCAGCATGCTAACAGCAACGATAACTCAAACATTTTTCGGTCTGTTATTAACAGCGAGCGATAGTTTGCAGTCTATTAATCGGACAGTTGGCAGTGCTGCCAATTTCTATGATAATACAATTTAACGTTTATTTTTTTTTTTTTTAATTAAATTTTTGACTAAAAATGAAAATATATATATATATATCAATAGAGCATTTGCAGTTTAATAAAAATTGTTCACGCGGGCAAAAGCTGGCGATAGTTGTTAAAACACGATAGCTCAGTGCTGTTTGTTGAATTGCCGCCAAAAATCAGCCGTTGTCTACTCAAGTCAGCTGTATATGGTATCTAGTGTTCCTCGATAATACTAAATCTTGATTTTCTGGTACCTTTTTTGGCGATAAAAAGGTGACTGTAATCAATAAACTTTTATCTTTTAATTTCAAATTTCATTACGGGCTAATTACATTTGTACACTATAACATAAGTTGTAACATTTAATTTCCAACAAACTGTAAATCAAACTAATGCTAGGCATGATTGTCCATAAACTGTAACTCCGACCACAGAAGCAAAGCATTTGGAGGAAGAGGCCGAGGTTGGGGCGAGAGCAACATAACTGATTGCCTCTCCATGTCGATGTCGGTCCTGTAATTAATTAATAAACAGTCGTGACTTAATCATAATGAGACAGACAAAATAAACTTACACGCAGCAAAAGCCCGCAATATTGGTGCCAATAACATCGTCGTCCACAGATTCCGCAAAGCTCAGCGTCAGGATGTGATGAAGTAGTGCTTGTGTAGGTGTTACCGCTACAACTTTCGTCTTGTTATCCTCGGCCTTCATGCCAATTGGCATGCAAGAGTCTGGCAACGGTGGAGCGCCAATTTTGTAGAGTCGCAGATCTTGGAACTTCACCTCAAATGAAAATGGATAGTACGGGGTACGGGTATTGCCATAGAAATATTCCTTAATGCGTTGCTCACGCGACTCGTGGCGTAGCTCTTTGCTGCGCTCCACAACGCCGCCACTTTTTGGAAGCAGAACAACGTGCACATTGGACGGCACGTCCCGCAACAGATCGTTGTACAAACGTTCCTGATCCAGTACGAAGATAGCTCGGGCATTATAGGCGCGCGCAGCATGCAATAAATGCTCATAGCCAGATCCTTTAACCCAGCCGCATGTGTTCACAATGATGCCTGAGCTTTTAGCTGCATGCGATGAATACAAATATAGTTTCATTTGCTTGTCAATCAAAGCAATCTCCTAATAATTTAGCCGTACTTACTGCGCTTATTGGCGTCCATGGACTGGAGTGTCACCTGGGCCATTTTTGAGACAACCGAGTTGTATAGAACACTGTTACCACCTGGCGATTTGTGCCCAAAATGATAGACAAGCGGTGCAGTCTTTGCAAATCCCTCCTCAATGCTGGCGGGGCGTTCGATGAGAATTGTGGCAATATTTCCGGAAATTGAAATGGCACCCTGACCCACATCGAGATCGGCGTACAGTGGCCGTCGTCCCACACGAACTGCATAGTTCAACAATATGCGACAGAGTGTACTCTTTCCTACGTCCATGGGACCCACAATCATCACAACAGGACCTCGTTTATCGCGCTCCTCAGCTTCCATGCGAAACTGCTCCAATGCGGCGTGGCAATTGACATATTGAACCATTGGCGTCTCTTTTGAAATGTAGCATACATCCATTTTGCCGGAGACGTGCAGGACGCATCCCTGATATGTAAAGATTGCCACCTTGGCGCCAACCCCAAATTCATATTTCTTTTTCTTAACCAGCTCGGTGCCAAAGAGTTCCGCAAAGCCCGAGAGTAGCTAAACAAAAATGTTCGTCATTCACAAATTCATACGGAAATCTACAAAACTAAGTCAACGACATACAGTAACTAGCACTTTGGCATCCTTCTGTTCGATTTCAAAACGCAGCTCAGAGTCGGCCTCCAATGTATAGTCCCTGCCATGATTTTTCTCCTCGGACATTGTTTACCTTTAGTTTCTTCAGCGCCACAACACACTATCGGTAAATATACAATTAACTATCCTTTATCGGAATTGTTTTGCTGTGTTTTTCTGATGGGCAATTGAATACTGAATGTATAAGTTTTTAAGAGTCAGAAATTCTAAATTCAGCAATTAAACATACGCTTTGGGAAATAATATTTTTTCCGTAACTAGAGCTGGCAAACTAAACATATATATCGATAGTGTATTTGTATTTATTTGTATTTATCATATTTATTTGCCATTGTGTTATACAACTCGACGAAATGAGACGTAAATATCATTTAAAATTGTTTGAGTTTTGGCTTAGTTTAGGAGATATAGCCTTCGATAAGTCCCCGATTTTTATACAATTTGCAGGCTAAGAGAACTAGTGTGGCCAGGTTTTAAAAACTATAATCACCCAAATTGTTACAGCTCAGCGATGTCTGCACTTAACACGGAAAAAAGCAATATCCTCTTTTAAACTTTATTTTAAAAAAGATTTAACAAAACAGGCTTTGCCTTTAATATATACATAACATATGTTCGCATTAACGTTGCAATAACCACTTTCGATTGTTGACATTCACAGCGAAAAATGTAAACAGTGTCAACGCAAAGAGACTGTCAAGACAATTCGCACGCAAACTTGTATTTTGCGAGAGAGTGTGTGTGGAACAGCTGTTCGTCGAACAACCACGAGACAACTGCTACAAGTGGTGATCAAAACGCGAGGGGAAAACAAATTATTGCTAGGCAAAGTCAATTGCAAAACAAACGCCTTTTGGTATAAAAATAAGATCACATTTTCCACAGATCGCTGACGGTTAAACAGAGTTACGACCTCTTAACCGATATATGTACATACATGCATACCAATAGATAGTGAATAATTTTGACCGGAAATTAAAAGCGCGTAAATGATGTAAATGGTTCTCTCAGTACACGTGCACTAATTATGTATATCATATAGTACATACTATATACTATGTACATACGTGTATTTTAAGATTTCAGTCAAAAGATACTGAATGTTATTCTTATCAAGCAATTGATTTTAACGTACCTACGTAAAATATTATATCACCAATTGTTGTTGCTTTGCGTGTTATTTTATGTGCTTGCACTGGAAAATAAAACCCCCTAAAATAAAATTAAAATGAGGCGACACTCGATCGCTTTTTGACACTTTCAAAAAAAAGTACAAGGGCGCAATTAGTTAAAGCGAATTTAATCAGTCCACCTGGTAATCGGCAGAATCTTACATATAGGCTAAGGGTATTTTTCTTTTTTTTTTACTAAGCCTTACATAAATCTAGGTCACAGCCAAGTGAAATCGCACAAAGGGGTAAAACTTAAGCAGTTGTGAGTAATGTCACGATTCTAGGAAACTGTTTCGGAAGCCCACACTTGTTGGGTCATCTTGGACGAGTCGATGGTTGTGGAGTTTACCCACTTATTGCGAAAAATGCAGTACTTTTTCAATTGTTAACCGCAGGGGAATTTTTGAACCTTTGTTGGGGTCATGGCATAGACAGAGAATACTGCAGTAATTATGTTTGTATTATTTTATATCATCCATAGGGTATATAGAGCTCATTCATAGAATGAGCAGTGTTAAGTACAGTTAGTATTTGTGCGCTGTGCATTTTGTTACTATACATAATTTATGGTAAATTAACTACTTATATATGTATATGACATTAAGGTTTTTATGATAATACTTTACAATGCCTGACTGATGATATCTATCATACTAAAGCAGTCGGAAAGTGTAGCTAATGTCTAATGACTGTAGTTTAACGATATATAGGAACCATACGGTATGCAGGCAAGTTAGACTTTGGACTTGAGCTAGAGAGATTGTAGATGGAGCAGCTCGTTTAAATGCTCACATTAATGGCATTTTTGATGACAATATTACCGGCAACACCATTAACAATTGTGAGGTTATTGTCGATCTCAAGTGCTGCGCCGCTGGGCAAATGACTTGTCTTAGCTGTTTCTGTCGCACTCTTCGGTGCGCGCGTCCTCTTGCTGGCCCCCGTCCGATTGCTCTGCAACTTCAGGGATTTGACCACCTTAAGTAGTCCATTGCAGCCGATATAGTCGACGCTCTGCTGCGGCGACTGGCTGCCCAGATAGATGCGGCCATCGTTGCCCGTATACTTGATGTGTCCGCTATTCTCTTGGATCTTCAGTCTGGTCGTGTTGCCAATGATTTGCAGGTTGCCCGAATTGTTAACTATGCGCACCCGATTGCCGTTGCCAATGATGCGTAGATCACGGCAATTGTTCTCGATGCGATATTCCTTGCAGTTGCCGACCAAATCCCGGCTAGCGTATATGGTATTGCTGGCTGCATTGCTGCTGGCTTGCTCCTCCTTGCTGCAATGCTTGGGATTGCTTGATTTACTCTTGTGTTGCTGCGCATCGCATACCGAACATTCCTCATCATCGTACGAATCGCTCGCCGAATCTGTTTCTACTACTCGCACACCCATACTGCGTGTGTGTTAGTGTGAATTACTGTTTCTTTCCAATGCTAATCGCAGGCAAAAAAAAAAAAAATCACCGAACGCCAAATTCGTATTCCGCTTTAGTCACTCTTCGCCTTAGTCTTTACAGCTCTGACTGCCACATCTGTTGTTGCCTCATCTAATTGCCAATGCGATGCGCGATTGTGTGAGTGTGTGTGTGTGTATATATCCAATTGATTGTTGTTGCTGCCCAAATTTTTTGCGCTATGACGTTTCCAACTTGTATGGGGGACTCCCGGCTGCGTTTTGTTGTTGTTTTCTGCTCAGTTCCTCTGCAGCTGTTTTGCTTTGTGCTGTGTGTGCTTTACGCTCTTATCCGGCCGATCGTTGGCTGCGTTATGACCGATACCGCCCTCGAGAGGTTTGCTTTTATACCAGCCGAAACAATCGGCCGAGTCAGCGGGACTTTTTATTCGCGAACGTTGCGGAAAGTGCGATAGTGCGATACGGCTAGCTCGGATCCAACGATGACAATAACAATCCATACTCGGGACTGGAATTGGTGTTTGTATCTGGGGAGACCTCTGATAAGATGTCAACAGTTTTTCGGCAATGATTAATACTGTGTCAGCCGACTGCATCTGCCGGACAGTTGAGCCATGCACAATAGATTCGCCCCCCTGGCTGTATGTACATCCTGTATGTGTATGCGAAAGGTCTTCAGGTATATCTAAGTAGGTGCTTAGTTGTTTTTAAAGACTTTCGGGAATGTTATCGATGTGGGGGAAATTGGTAGGTGACTTTTTTATGTTTAAGTTTTCTTATCAGTGTTAAGCACCTGTTGATATTGAGTGTTAGATTCGAGTATCGGTCATAAATTTTAAATTATCTAGCTACTCATACATACATATAATAAAGGTTACTGCATAATTAAGCTCCAAATCGACAAGGCGTAATTAACGAAAAATTTAATTATAGATACACAAATTGGTTCGTTGTAGTGCAGCAAAAAATCGAATGCTATATTTTAATAAGTAAGGAAAGGTACAGTCGAGCGCGCCCGACAGTAAGATATAAGATCACATAAAATCACACTTTTATTTCCTCTGCACAAGTTCATCTGCCACCTATTGTTTAAATTAGATCTATCTTTGAATAGCGCTATCTACATATGAAAACATCATAGCAATCAGCTTTACACACGCTACGGCTAAATCGAAGCAACGCGACGATGACGGCACGATATCCTGCAAAGGCATATCTAATGAATAATTTTTATGTTTATAATCAGATCCGCTTGAAATTTGGAATATATGTATATGCATATAGTATAAATTTATATGTGTGTTAAAGCAAAACGATGAAACTTTAATACTTTCTTCATAAAGCTTACTCAAAAAATTTTTTAACAGTTTTCAGAGGCGGTGGGCGTGGCACCTCAATTTTGAAATAAACCCTAGGAGCTTGTTAAATTTATATGTATATCTTCGTACCAAATTTTGTGTCTTTAGCTTTTATAATAGCTGAGATCTAGACGTTTAAACGGACAGACGGACGGACGGACAGACAGACAGACGGACATGACACAATCGGCTAGTGATCCTGGGCAAGGATATATATACTTTGTGGGTTCTGCCACGCCTCCTTCTGCCTGTTACATACATTTGCACAAACTTAGTATACCATTTTTGACCAATTTTAATGATGTAAAATGCAATCTATGCAAGCTTTCTTAAACATTTTCAACTAACGCAGAGTATAAAATTCAATCAGTCAGTTGACATTCTTGGATCACAAAGGTTACAGTAGTTCTATTTTAACTCAAATAGCTTGAGTATACTCTCTACACTAACCGGGATAGTTGCCAAGCGTGAAATTTCAGCAAACAGTTGGCAATCATTTCCTACTCGCATAAACCAGTTTGTTTATAAACAATAATATTTGCACATCTGATACTCACGTCACTCACCACACACACACACACACACACGCACAAACAGTTTCTGTTCTCACATGAATTTACATTTTACATTCAGCTGCTTCGGCTTCAGTTTTCCGTCTCGCTCTCTCTCTCTCTTTTGTCTCGTCTTGACCGCACGAACAACTTTTGGAAGCACGAGATATTCTTCTCTGTACAACAATGCTCTCGACTATATTGCAGGGGGCCTCACGAACCCGATTCGGGGTGAACAATGTTTAATGTAAACAGAGAAATTTGTTTGTTTACATGCTGGGGGTAAAGCACCGATTGGGACTACCAATGCGAAGTGCCACGCCCCCACCCTCTCCCACTCCCCCTTTCCCCACCCCAACCTAGTCGAACTATGTAAACATTGCACAAGACATGCGAATTTAATGTACTACGCACATGATTTGCACCCATTATACAATTGAATTCGGGGTAAGTGGGGAAACACTCTGCCTATATATAACACTATGTGCATCATACACTAGTATGTTACAGTTTCGCTCTGTTGACAATTCATTATCTTTTATTGCATTATTATTAAATGATTTATTTACTTGTTCGTTTTTCATCAATTTACGGGGGACTTTTTCGAAGTTGTTATCTGCCCGACGAGCAGAGAGTGGTAAAAACTAAACTCAGAAATCGAAATAATTATCGTGCTCATACAACACGTTAAGCCAAATAATTGCACAATTTTCTTAATGAATATACGCGGCATAGGCGGCACGTGTAGCCAAGCCATCGAATCGGATGTACCCAATGCCAATCTGTTTGTGTTAGAGTTAACCCGATACACTCGATACACGACGCGAGACCCACGAAGGAATGAAAAACCCCCCGCAACCGATGAGAGCACAGCTAACACACAGATAGCTACAGCTATCGGTGTATTAAATTTCTATTGCTATCTCTACCAAGAGGGAATCGCGTCCAATGTCAGAACACGGGGCACACCAGACCCCCGAGTTTGCTTTGCTTTGTGAGTTCAATGGGAAGTGAGAAAAAAAAACCCGAAAGTAACAGGTTTTATCAGCTGCTCTTTGTTTCGGCGTTGTTGTTGTTCGTTCCAATTTTTCCAATTTAGACTGTCAACTCTAATAATACACGTATGTACGTCTATGGCGAGGCTTCTTTCAAAGTCAGCCGAAATTACCTGTTGAGCGTGATAGTCGATAAGGTGGTGCGTACGAGTTGGAACTCGAAATAAAATTGGCCCACATTTAGTGATGTCACTTTAGCCTTTTTTTTTTAGATACAGAGGGAGGCAACAAATTACCCACTTGATTAGGGATATACTTGTATATAGTATCTTTTCAGTAAATTTTACAAAGAGAATCAAATGATAGTGATGTTGATTATAAAGAATATATAGTATCTTTTCAGCTAATTTTACTGTTATGATGCTATACAATACCGACATAACGGAAAAGCACCAGACCCGATCATATGTATAAATAATAATACTCAAATTGAAAAGTAAACAAACAAGTTAATGCAAATTCATTGTCTTCAATATTTCACGCAACCGTGTGATCTGGTTCCCCTTATTCTCTCCAGAAATTTGGATTTCGTTGATAATTGAGTTATGCGTATTTCAATCACACTTAAAATTTCGTATTTTAAAACAGTAGGATATCGAACTTTATTTGTTTTTTATATTCTATATAGAAAAATAGATATTGCTTTATTTAATTAACATGTTGTCAACTTTAACAATTATACAGAGTTGTACATTCAGTGTCTTTGCTTAGCGTGATTTCATTTATGACTTGATATGCGTCGAGTATTAATATATTGAGAATTAGGCATCATTGTTTTCAAATTTCAATTCGTCTATTTAAAAATGCTTATCAACCTTATACACATATGTATAGGTATACACAACACTGTGTGTACACATTAATAAGTAATTGGGACTAATCATTGGGGCTGGGAGATTGCTATACTGAGATTCGTACTACGACGAGTAATCACGATTACTTGCTTAAGATTCACAATTGATATGATTCGATGTTGATTGCTTTACATGCAGTCGATTCCATTTACCATTGGAATTCTTCTAGTTCGGCATTAAACAACTATAAAAGAAGCGAAAAGAGGCAAATCAAAATGGAAATAAAAACCATGAATAACTATCAAAGCGATAAGGGCAAGCCCACTAACATTTGGCACTGTGCTAGCCGCTCCGTGCGTCATCTCGTGCAGCTCCTCGTCTGTGTAGGTCTTGTTATGGGTTTCAATTTTGTAGCTAAAGGTCGCCGAAACGGGCTTATGATCCGACAGCGTATACTCCATATTAGACTGATAAGATAATTGATTGGCACTGAGTGTAATGTCCGGATAACTGTCAGCTTGCACGCGATGCAGGATGCGGTCACACCAGGCTGGTCGTCGTTTCAGGTCGTACTCGTTTGTGCCCTCAATGAACTTGAAAGTGGGCGCAAAATTGGGAGACTGTTCCTCCAGCAAGCTAAACGCATTGCCCGTCTCGCGCAGCAGCTGCAGTTGATCCAGCTTTAGCAGTTCCTCGTAACGAGCGCCGTCCACAGCATTTCGTACATCCCAAGCGGACATATCACCCGATAGACGAAAGTTAAGGTCACCGATCCAGAAAACAAAGTCGTGATCGAAAATGCGTCGATAGCCACTCAGATGATACTTGTGATTGTCAACAATTTGATGATAATCCTCAATCCGCTCCTTCAGCTTATCATCATGGGCCGCCAAATGGGAGCATACGAAAACGGCGCCAGTGCCATAAAGGCTGAGTCGAATGCTAACAGCGCCTTTGTTGCCCCACAAGCCACCCAAGCCGGTGCGTGTCTCCTCCGCCTCGATGTCTTTCATGTGTGGTATATGCTTGTGCCGGGCAAACATTGTTATTAATATACCCTGTAGCTGATGCGATTTCACTTTCACATACTCGTGGTCGCTCAGCGCACTGGCCAGCTTCAGCACCCAGGGGTCGTCATTGAATATGTTGAGCACTTGTTTGGTGCTCACCTCCTGCATGCCAATCACATAGATATCGGGGAGCTTATTGTCCGGACAGTTGGTAGTGCCATTTAGGCCCAAAAGCGATGTCAGTTCCAAGTTTTTCGGTGAATGCGTGCCCACATTCCAGGTAAGCAGGAATATACATAGATCGGCTATAACTGATGCCGACGCCATTTTACGATATAGCTGTTGATGAATAATCACTGGTTAGACAACTATATACGTCAGTCACGGTGAACTGGTCATGAGTTAGGCTCATCCACTTACATAGAATCCGTGTCACCGCATCCAGATGAAACCAAAGATAGTATGTCTAATTGAAACGCCTACGAGTCGAAGCTTATTAAATTAGCTAGTGGACTCTTTTGTATTTCTAATATATATTTAGCCTTGTCTGCATTGGTCAATGGTTTCAATGATATTGTTGCGCGGCTGTAGTCGTTAATCTCACACAACACCCACACACACTCACGTTGCATGTCAGTTTATGTTCAGTGTTGCCAGATGTTCCATTTTATTACATTTAAATTTTAAATGGCCCAACAACCAAAAATTAAATGAAATAAAATACCTGCACTAAACATCTACAATAAAAGAACAAATACCTTATGTATATAAAATAACTAGACATTTTTTGTTGAAAGCATTAGCCGTTTGCAGTGTTGCCACATGTTTTTAAATTTTATTCAAACAGCCGTCATCTCTTTTTTAATCAGCTGAGCAACTTACTGATGATAAGCGACTATGTGGCATCCTTACATCGCATTAGTGCTGATACATTCATTAAACAAAATAAAAACAAAAAGACATAAATTTTAATAAAAATGGTAAGTAGCTTACTGCCCTGTGCTGTGCCAACTTGGATGAATAAGCTCAAAAATGGTGCATATATGTCGAACAAAATTTTGGAGCGTTGCTTGCTTTCCTACATGACTTGCGGTACGTATGAAACAAAAATATTTGATTTAAAATTTGCATTTTACATCATACAAATTGCAGAAGAGGCAAGCAAAGCCGTTAATGCTGCTATTACAGTAGGCATTCTAGAGCCAAAAGGAAAAGTCGCTACCAACAAAGGCAAACGCATATCTCTTTGTTTCTCACAAAAACTGAGTGAGCGACAGATATCCGCCGAAAATGATCCGTATTGCTTTGAATGCCACCTTCCTGGCGATGAGGTTGTGAAAAAATGCCTGTACTGTGTACGTTCCTTTCATGCTGCTTGCTTCCGCAAGAACCCACGACGTCCAAACTACTGCGTGCCCTCGGACAAGGGTCAGTCGTATCGATTTCCCCTCAACGAATCCGATATGGAAGAGCAAGCTAGCGACGAGGAAGTGATTCCAAATGAAACAACAACAATTATAGAACAGGATCCAGCCTCGTACGAGCTTGATTACAATAGTAATATCAATGTTACACCACAAGAGTCTTTGAAACGAGAGGCGGAGAGTTCTTCAGATGACATTTTCTTTGTTAGTGAGCAACCTGCTCGTCAGCGCAAACGATGTAGTCCCTCTGTTAAAAGCGAGGAGACACCCAGCGAATCAATTACCAACGAGCAGGAACTGTGCACACCCTGTCGTATGCTAAGACTTGCAGATCTATTAAATCCGCCACACATGTCTGTCGAAGAGTTGAACTGCTTGCTGGGCTATTCCTGGCAAAAGCATCACAGTTGGGTCAAAAAAGATGTGCGGAAATATATGACTAAGAACTGGAGCGCTCAAGATGGAAATTTAGTAAAAATTGCGCTCTTTAAAAACGACATTCTTGGCCTCTCTGACATTGCACAGAGCATTGAGAATAAGAAGTTCAAACATCTAGCCGAATTACTTATCGATCTGCTGGATCTGCAACACAACATTGGTGTATTCTTTGGTACTGCAAGCGAAGAGTTTAATGCTACGAAGTGGCTGCTGCGTGACATTACCCATGATATACGGGAAATCAGCCGTTGCTCCGACTGCTATCGCCATTCCAACGAGTCCAATCGGTCTGCGTTCTGGTTTGCCAAACCTTGCACGCAGCGACACGAGCTAGTCTACGCCAAACAGCACGGTTCTCCACACTGGCCAGCCAAGGTAAATATAAATAATATATTATTTAAATAGCAGAACTCCTTGATGCATTTGTTTTCTCCTCTGTAAGGTTATTCGAGTGATGACCAAAAAGAGCAGCATATATGACGTACGTTTTTTTGGAGGCTCTCATTCACGCGCTTTAATCCCAGCAAGAGATATTCTGCCCATAGACGCGGATCGCTCACTTCTTAAGATAAAGGTCTCTCGCACCTTTAATGCTGCAATGCGGGAGCTCCGGTGCCACACGCTATTAATGCATCAGCCAATGTATTTATTTAATTTTTACGCTGATCCTCTTGAAGCTGAAAATCTCATTAATCGGACGCTTCCCCACTGCATGGCGGCAGCATCTACGCCATCCCCGGCCAAGAAACGTAAAGTGGCAACAGGAACAAGAGTAGGAACTGGGACGCCTAAATTTCCACAGCGCTTTCAACCGTTGCGCTCTTGTTCGATCTCTCAGAGACCAGAAACACTGCAAGACATTACAGTCAGCATAGCTTCTTCGCCCACTCTTGAAATGCAAGCACCTATGTCCGGCTACCACGACTTGGTACAGGAAATTTTTACCTTAAATGATCAACTTTCTCGCAACAAGGCGGAGCTCGATGAACTTAAACAGCAGCTTAACACGGTAAAACGTAAAAGATGGTGCCAGCATTGTTTGGAGGAAGCATCATTCGATTGTTGCTTTACTGCATCCTACTGCAGTGATGTTTGTAAACGTCGCGATAAAAGGCGACATCAAACAACTTGTCTAAACGTAAAGAACTAGTAATAACTAAAGCATTTAGATTGGACATTTTTTTAACTTGACGTCATTCAAGTTACTGTTTAGGTGTTCTTTTTAAAAAAAAAAAGAACTGTGCTTTGTAATTTATGTAAATTATACATATATATTTACGCTGTAATTATTTTGTATCGAGCTATTTTATTTGCAGTTTTTGTTGATGTTTATAAAAATGCTTCATGCTTGTACGTTTTATTAGATGGTTCTATGGATTTCATCAATAATACTTATACATTTAAAGGACTATGACAGGACTAATCCATTAAAAAAAATTCTTTTCTAATATTTACATATTAGTTTTAACTTTTTGTATATATATTTTAATTTTGTTTAGCTTTCTAAGCTCGTGAGCTGCATACTTGGTTTAAGGATAAAAAAAGTGGCAAAAGAGCTGTGCTTTGTAATTTATGTAAATTATACAGATATATTTACGCTGTAATTATTTTGTATCGAGCTATTTTATTTGCAGTTTTTGTTGATGTTATAAAAATGCTTCATGCTTGATTTCATATAGATTTCATCAATAATACTTAAACATTTATAGGACTATGACAGGACTAATCCATTTAAAAAAATACTTTTCTAATATTTACACATTAGTTTTAACTTTTTTGTATATATAATTTAATTTCGTTTAGCTTTCTAAGCTCATGAGCTGCATACTTGGCTTAAGAATAAAAGAAAAGTGGCAATTACGTCAACAGGTGGCAACGCCAACAGTTGTTCGGACATCAGTTGTTATTCAACGGGCAAGCTTTGCGGTCGCAGCTGCTTTGGTGCGCGTCGTATTTTAGAATTTGTTTGTAATCGCGTGTTATTTTTGTTATGTCTGTATGTAATGTGTGAACTTTGCGCATAATTTGTAAGAAGCATTGACTGCGAGAAAGGTCAATACGCCATAACAACAAACGCGCTCTCACATTGTATATTGTCTCTTTGAAAAATCAATTGAACTCATTTCACCGCGCAGTCAATAAGACAGTAAAGAACATTAAAATGACCGTTGGAACTTTTGATGTGTGGGATGCGCTGGTGCTGGCGAGCATATTGATAATCTCAGCAATGATTGGCATTTACTATCGATACACGGGCGGCAAGCAGAAAACTACTAAGGAATATCTCATGGCCGATCAAAGCATGACAACGTTTCCGGTGTCCTTCAGCCTAATGGCCAGTTTCATGTCGGCCATTACACTAATGGGTGTCTCCAGTGAGTCGTATCAGTTTGGTACACTCTTTGGTGTTATAAACATATCATATATCCTGAGCACTCCGATCGCTGCCTACATCTTTCTGCCGGTCTTCTATCGCATGCGCACGACCAGCGTTTATGAGTATCTGGAACGACGATTTGGATATGCCACACGTCTTGCTGCCTCGATAGCTTTCACCTTGCAAATGGTTCTGTACATGGGAATTGCTCTGTATGCACCTGCCTTAGCTCTGGAAGCTGTTACCGGCATCCAGAAGGGAACCGCTATTTTGGTCTTGGGTCTGGTGTGCACTTTCTACTCAACACTCGGAGGACTTAAAGCAGTCCTTATCACGGACGTCTTTCAATCGTTCCTCATGTTTGCCGCCATATTCGCTGTCATTGCAGTGTCTGCAATTAAAGCCGGCGGACTGGGCGGCATCTGGGAAATTGCCAACGAGCGTGGACGTATTGAATTCTTTGAATTTTCTACGGATCTTACAGTTCGTCATACATGGTGGTCACTCATTATTGGCGGTATGGTTACCTATTTATCGCTATATGGCGTTAATCAGACACAGGTGCAGCGATTGCTAAGTGTGCACAACCTGAGCAGTGCCCAGTCGGCTCTCTGGTGGAATTTACCAATTCTCGGATTGCTTAGCTTCAGCACAATTTTCAGCGGCTTAGCCATATTCTATTACTACCACGACTGCGATCCCGTGCGTGAAGGGCGCATTAAAAACCCCGAGCAGCTCATGCCGCTCTTTGCCGTAGACACAATGGGTGAGTAAAGCTTGAAAACTGTGATCTGAATTTAATTGGCCTATTAACTAAGTATTTTATGGCTACAAAAAAGTTAAGAACATTAAAAATGTAGTATAAATAAAATATCGGAAATTTTTTATTAATCATTAATAATTACATCTATTTACTGTAGGTCAATATCCTGGCTTATGCGGTCTCTTTGTATCGGGCATCTTCTCGGCCAGTCTATCGACAATATCCTCGGCTGTCACATCATTGTCGGCGGTCACGCTGGAGGATTACTTAAAGCCACTATACAAAACTGTTTTTCGCCGCAATCTGATGGATTTGGAGTCAACGCTACCCACCAAAATCATTGCCTGCATTTATGGATTCCTCTGCATTCTCTTGGCCTTTGGAGCCGGCTTATTGGGCAACGTGCTGCAGGCATCTCTGACAATATTTGGCGTTGTGGGAGGACCACTGCTGGGCATCTTTACGCTTGGAGTTTGCACTGTGCGCACAAATCAACGCGGCGTCTTGCTGGGCTTTCTGTTAGGATTGGTATTCTGCTTCTGGATTGGTTTCGGGGGACCAAAGCCACCACCAACCCCACTACCATTCAGTACCAGTGGCTGTGAGGCGACAAATACAACACAAGTGGCACATGTGGCAATGAAGGTGATCGCAGATGGTGTTCATCAGGAGACTCACTACTTTTGGTTGTATCGTTTATCCTATCTATGGTTTTGCGTGCTTGGCTACCTCATCACCCTCATCGTTGGCTATGGCGGCAGTTTGGTGCTGGCACAATTCAACTTGGCCGATAACTCACAAATCTACTTGGACAAATACCAAAAGCATCTAGACTATGATTTATTTACACCATTATTATCCCGTCGCTGGCGACTTCATTATCAAGAGAAAGAGTCACAGAACTGCCAAGACGAATCGCTAACAAAACTAACGCAACCAACTGCAGCGAATCAAATAAGTCGAAATTAATTTATTTTTTATGTTTTACAAACAACTAGTTACAATGAAAAAACCTAAAAACAAAGGAACAACTACAACAAACACAAAGGAGCAGTACCTAAAACTTTGATAACAATGTGACCTATTTGTATACCTGTGTAAATTAAAAGCTGTAATATAAAAACTGCTTAGGGCGCCGAACAACGTCTTCCATAATGCAAGTGCATAAAACTCTTAACAAATTGTATACTGATTGTAAATGGGCACATAGGTAGAACATACATGCTCGTATACATACCTCGTAGTCGTAATTAGTATATATATATATATTCAGTAGGACATCAGAAAGAGCGCAGCACAAATAACACTTAAAGCTCTGGGAGTAGACAATAATATTAAAATGCAATGGTGATTGGACAGCCAAAATCACGTTGCATCCGTTTTTAGAGATTGACAGCCAAGATCTTTATAAACAAAGAATGTATAATGAATAACTTTATATTAAATTGTTATGTGCTTTTGATATGGGATCTCTGTTGGCCTGTATTGAAGCTATTAAATGCTTATCTCTCAATCAGATATTAACAAGGTTTTTACATATTCGTGTTATTGCAAAGCTTGCGCACTAAATTATTTATTATTAATAATCATATACACATATGCTATATACATTGTGTATTCCATATCATGAACAATAATTATTAATTAGTTAAATTAGGTAAAACAAATATATATTTTATTTGCATGTACTTATATAAAGAGTAACATTTGCTGAACATTAAACGAGTATTGTTGCATTTCAGAAGTGTCAAGTGTTTTCTTAACCAATAGAAAGTCTAATAGCCATGAAATTAAACATACATTTTTTACCCAGACACATGAGCATTCATACAATACAACAGAAAACGTGCAAATAGTGATAAGCCTCCAATATGGGGTGACGTTTCTATGCGTGATTCGACATAAATTTGCTGAACACAATTTCATAACTTTCATTCTTTTGCATGTGTATCTATTATGTGACACATCTAACGTCACTTGGCAGGGGCAAAGTTCCCTTTTACAAAATTTATTTAAATTCCAGCGATCAGAGGGTAAGTGTTAGAATTGTTTTGCATATGAACAACACAAGTGAGTTTATTTTGTATTGTTTATTGGCGGCTCATCAATTGAGCTTGTCTATTTTTATGTGTATGTATTATGTGTGTATGTAAGGAGTCTCAATTTACATGCCAAACGATGTTTGTGGAAAGTTTTCTCGATTCTGAAGTTCAAAGTACCGAAAACTCTTGTCTGACATACATATAAATTGAGCGAAAAAAGAAACCGCAAGAATTTGAGAGGGCAGAAAAAAGTCTTGGTTTATGTTTACATTTGTTTTGTTTTGTTTTTTTTTTCTTCGTATACGGTGCAAACTTGGTAGGGTGAACTTCTTATAAGGCTGAGGAAAACTGAACTTAACTTTATACAGCTTAATACTGATTTCACGATTTAATGCTGGAGAAGCTTTATAACTGCTAACTTTACTATTTCGCCACACCCCTAATGCCCCTGTTAATTAAATAATCGAATTGGAAGCGGAATTTTATAGTTAAAACATTAATTTGTGTGTGTACAAGAATTATTCATGATGCCTAATGGTTTCTAGGTTAAATTGGTCGTATAAAATTGCGCTCGGATAATAAATAATTTATTCAAAAAATAATTTAAGTGGGCGTAGGGATTTTTATTTTCGCAGCCTGAAAGTATGCAACATAAAATAAACTTTACATTAAAGATGTTTAAGAATAGATTCTAGTGGGCAATCAAGTGTGCGGCGGGTATATAACAGTCGAATTCACTTGACTGTAGCTTTGCTACTTGTATATTGCATCATGATTGTTTTGTCTAAGCATTGCAGAGGTTAATTTTAATTTAAGCCAGATGTTTGCAATGCGCAAAACGAAACATCTTCCACCCCATAAAGAATACACATACCTATATATATTCTTGATCAGCGTCAATAGCAGGTTTGAATTATCGTAAAAGAAAAGAAGTCGCTCAAAAATTTCGTACAGCTATCGCACGACTTGTTATTTTGAATATTTTCCTTGATTGATAATAAGAATTAATAAACTTTTCTATCTTGATAGTCATTTTAATTCAAATTTAAAAATGATTTATAACAAAAAATTTGTACAGTTAAATGCCATTGCATTTTAGGACTAACTGTTTCAGTCACTTAAAAGACATGTTCATAACATAGTGGTATGTTTGTTCGTTGCGAAACATGCTCATAATTAAAACGTATTATCGTTGTATTCGATTTAATACCATATTTGATCTTTGGCAAAATCTTCGAAAATATCCTGGAGAGTTGTTTGACTTAACGAATACTCCTTAATGCCCAATTTGAAACGATTATTTTCTAGATAATTAAAAATTTTTGACCACTTTAGATCCTTATCGGGTATTCTCATAGTGATCAGACCACAGTTAAAATGTCTTTCACTGAAGGTCAAATTAAATCAAATATTAGATTGTCTTACGACAGACATAACCCTTTACATACATACGTGACATAAAGGGAGGGAAAATCTCTCTTCATTTCCATTTCCAAATTCATTGCCATTGTCCAAAAATAATTTTCTATACTTGTTCGGTTTGGATCATACATTTCCTGCGATCCCAAATGGTCTTCTGTTTCCATAGTCAATGTTTTAGATAAAAATGATAGATCTGATGATCTTGACAATTTTAAAGAACGCTCTGTTTTCCTTGTTGAGCTTATCGATCGTGAGGCCGAATTAAATGATCGTGGTTTGGTTAAATCAACAAGGGTGGGTATTTCTCGTTTTATTGTCGACCGTTTCTTTTGTTTTTTCGTCTGAGTACCTTTTTCATTGGGAGCATACTGGGAAGATAAGCCTCTAGAGTCGACAGAGCGACCATCGCTTTCAGATATGTCACCTTGTAAAGCCAATGCCTTTGAAGTTATGCTCGATTCTTCATCTGATTTTGATAATGGGAATAGAAATTTGTAATGATTGGAGTTCAAGGATTGTGTGTCTCATATTTCAGACTAAATAATGTTTTAGTCTATAAACTTTGTCTGTCTCTATAGACACTGCGATCTTGGAAATTAAAAAAGCTTAAGACACAAAAACGTACCAAAAAATTTGTCCAAGGAGTCACTGCTTTCGTCCGAAGGAAGTCTAGAAAAAACAAAATGTTGAAGGCGAACTCGATACCAAGAACTAAGCATACTTTTTCATTTCCTCCATTTCGGTTTCATTGGCCAGTTGAAATTTAATAGTTATGCCTTTTTTGAAGCGATTCTTTAGATGCGGCACAGATCCGATACAGTAAAACTGCCCGTTGACTAAAATGGCCACAGTGGAGCAAAGTTCCTCGCACTCTGTACAGGATGTTGATGTTACCAACAGGGACTTGCCATAGTTTCGCATTTGAATCAGCACCGTCCATATTTCCTTTCGGGCACAAATATCCACACCCACAGTGGGTTCATCTAGGCAAACTAATGTGCTGGCTATCACTGCCATGGCTAAATTCAGTTTCCGTTTAGTTCCGGGACTATAATAAGTTGTCCTCTTATCCAGAACCCGGGTGAACCCAAAGCTGTCGGCAAGCTGTTCTATAATATATGGTATTGTTGATTTTCGAATGCCTCTTATCAGGCAGGTTATCCTTAACATGTCCCTGGCGGTCATGTAGCTAACAATTGCATTCTGGTTAAGCAGAAAACCAATGTTTCGTCCATAATGTTGCATGTCATGCCTGATGTTGTAACCCCTGCTATAGATGTTACCCTCTGTGATGGGTTCACTGCCCAAGATCATGTTGATGGTGCTCGACTTTCCGGCACCGCGCAGTCCAAGCAAACCAAAGCATTCATATCTAAGAAGTAAGTAACGGAAAGGGTATGTAAATTCAATAGATAGTTGGGTATTTTCTTACGGCATAATCTTAAAGGATATGCAATTAACAATGATGTTCTGGCGATATGTCCTTGTGACACCCTGTAACAGAAGACTGCACTTCTTGAGCTCATCCCAGTTGTTGGCTATCTTGTCGACATTGTTGCGCACCGCCTGGACATCAACATCCTCGTATTCAATAAAGCAATTCGTGTGCGAGTGCCTATGTAAGATATTGGTATATGTTGAATGGATTCTCAGCTATGGCAATCGCAATCGCAATCGCAACCAAACCAAACTTATTGAATGAAATCCACATGTGATGCGCACAGCTGGACAATAACATTAGGGTAAAGTAAACCACTCCACTGACTAACAAATAGGTTACCTCTTTCCAAAGCGTAAATGGACCATCAACTATGCAGAAAAGAAAGCGAATACGAGATATATCAATAATGCAAATGTCTTGTATATATTGTAGTTAGCCTTACCCTTGGTTTCTATTTTAGCATTGCAAATACCTCCCATTTCAAGAGATTGACAAAACTCATTTAGTTTGTTGTCTTTCACTATATTTGCGCTGGCAGAGAATAGTGCATAGTAGGGTAGACACAGTAGTATCATATGGAAGATATTATAGCTATTATCCCCTGTTTTCGGAACCAGCACAAATGCAACAAGGCCTGTGAAATGAAATATCTACTATAGTTGGTGAATTGCACTAATTTAATTTGTTAATGATATTTATTACCGATGCATAGGTTGATAAACACAATGCAGGACAGGCCACTAGTGGGTTCAGTGAAGGCAGAGGACAGCAGGTACGTGAAAGAAATTGCAGAGAATCCGAATGCCAAAAGGATGAACAACATCCAGAAAATCGTCTGCATGGTTTGCATATAAAGTGAGACTAATATTGCTACAACAATCAGTAAATATAAGGTGAAATCCCAACATAGATTCAATATCCAATAGGTGAAGATGCCGACGTCAGCCATAAAATGCAGATGACTCATTTGATTAACTCTCTCCTGGATTACATATGTGCCATAACAGGCCATAACTATGCACAGATAGATGGTTAAGAGAGTGGCAGGTTTACTAGAACGAGACACACCCTTATTCCTATGGGCTTCCGGATTCGAATCTTCACGTGGCTTATTTATAACATCAATATCCATCGATCCCAACGATTTACCAATTGCCTTATAGACCAGATTGAGCGACAATGGCGAACCGTGGAACAATTGCCGATTAAACCACGCTGTAATGGATCTTTCACGAAATGTAGCCGCGGCCACATAAACTTGCGATTTTGTATCTAGATTATATTTCAATAAATAATTTTCCATTCCCATCGAGGATATGCGAATTGTTGCGTCAGCTAACATGGCCACACTTTCATATACATCTGCAATGTACAATGTATTATCATCGATAATTCCCACAGTCTCGGGACTGTGCTTAATGACCTCCACCACTACCGTCGCATCTGGGTATAAATTTAAGTTATACGGATCCATTGTGCTCGCTGCAAACCCAGTTCCAACATAGTTGAGTATGGAAAGCACCAGCGCCGTGGCAATTGGCAATAAGGCGAGCCATAATATGAACTTCAAATAGTGAACCGTGTGGCGACACTTGCTTATGAGCAGCGCTTGGCATACGTTCAAAAATCGCTTAAGTCGTTTAGTCTCCTCCGGTCTGATTGCCATTTTCAACCATTCTGTCGAGATACAATACAAAAGTAAATAAATATGATATCCGATATATGTTATATGATATGCGACCATTGAAAATTGTCAAAAATAATACGGGGGAAGTGGCAGATCCCATAAAGCACTTACCATGTGTGGATTCGCGTTTCCATATAGGTGTGCCGAGCTTCAAGAAAGTTTCGCTCATAGTGGGCGGAAAAACTGCAAAGTTTTCCACAAGCAACTTTTCCTGATTATTCTCTAGATCACGAGTAATCTTACGAAATCTGTAGCCATACTCTGTGGGAATGCGATAGATAACATCATTGCCCACAATTTTCTCCAACTCAATTGCTTCCACGTGCATCTTTAGATACAATGTTAAACGATCCACATCGCAATCCTTCTTCGTCACACAAACCTGCAACATATTAGATGAGCTGAGATGAGATGTGCACTCTATAAAGATCTTTAGCTTTACGTACCAGTTTGTAGCCTGGCCCAAGATTATTTATAAGAAAATCCGCCGATCCATAGCCAATCAACTTGCCATCGGAAATAATGGCTACATGATCGGCCACCACCTCGGCCGCTTGCATGTAAATGGTGCTAATGAATATGCAGCGTCCCTCCCTCTCCTTGAGCAGTAAGTCCCATATATCACGACGTGCGGCCGGATCCAGCGAGTAGGTGGGTTCATCAAGTAGGATTACCTACAAAAAAAAAAACGAAGGAGTGGTGGACTATCATTACACGTTCAACTCTTACCTTGGTATTGGCACAGAGGGCACAGCACAGCGCCAATTTGCGTCTCATAAAATGGGGAAGAAATCGAACACTTAAATGCGCCTTATTTCCCATATTGATTTGGTTCAAATATTTTTCAGCCTCCGCCTCAGCGCTTTGGCGGGAATATCCCCTAACTTGGCTAAAGAAGACAATGTGCCAATATGCACTCAGCTCTTCGAATAGTATATTCTTCTGCGTACAAACGCCAAGCGATGCGCGAGCAAATTCCGGGTTTGTGCTCATATTGTGGCCACCGATCAAGACATTACCCTCGGTCGGTACATACATGCCGGCCATCATCAATAAAATTGTACTTTTACCAGCACCGTTGTGTCCCAAGAGTACAGTGATTTCGTTCTCATATAAGGTAAGACTGAAATCCTGAACAACAAGGTTGCCGTCAAAGACCTTGCTGAGATGCTGCAAGTCAACCACTACCTTCTTACTTTCCGAGACCTTTTCGTACGCCAGAACAGTGCTCGAATCGGTAATCAGGAATTCTTCTTCATCGAGGCCGCTTTCGAGACGTGGTCGTTGCCAGGGGCACCAGAACTTGCGATTAAGGGGAAAATACCATTTTTGTCGCACACCATATATACCGGGAACCAGTTGATCCACATAAAGAGAGATTACTAAACGGATCAATCCGGTGCCCCACATCAAGAGCAATATGGTGCCGCAGCTGAGTTTATCTTCAGGATGGGGATACGTGAACATATTTAGCATGCTTATACCCTCACCCGTTATCTCGAAGCCAAGTGTTTGGATCAGTGCACAGGGCATGGCACTGTTCAAAAACAAACACACGATAACCGTCCGGAATCTGGTCAAGTTCTCGACCATCAAGTAATACGGTAGAAAGCTTGCAATTTGAAAGACGCACATGGCTATTATGGCAAAGGAGGTGTTCGAAAAGATGGCGCAAACCAAGAAGACTAAGCACACCAAAGCGAATGCGTAGGTTAGGCATATGAGAAACACGACAGCAAAACTGCCGCAAGGACACATCAGTATCTTCATTAAGACTGCAATCACGAACATGGGTACCATAAATAGTACGTAGGTTACAATAAACCACGAGAGCCAGTTCAGTCCAGTGGGCAGCCCCATAAGTCGCATCATATCCCTTGTCTGCCTACCTTTTTCGGCGACAATTCTCTGCAATTTAGGAATATGTTTTAAAGTAAAATCAAATTCTCTATTATCTATTGCTTGGGAAATGAACTCACCTGGCAAATAAGCACAGAGGAGGGCATAAAGATAAAAGGGAACATCTGAATAAATTGCCGAAAAGGACTTATCAGATTCGAGTATACTTTATGTGCTCTGTCTGGAAAGGGTTGAACATAGACTTGGGGTATTTCGGCAGATCGATTTCTTGCTCGTAAGATAGCCTCCGATAGTTTCATTTGTATGAACAAAAAGCCTTCCTTATCATATGGATCATTCTTCCAAAAATCATTAATTTTTTGAAACAACCTTACGGGCCAAACTTCGCCCTGTTTCGAACGCAAATGCTTTGGAAAACGCAATGCAACCCTTATTTTGGAAGGTATATGTATTATGTTTCTCAAATGATCTTCAAATTCGATCCCCTACAAAACCATCTTGTTTCCGCAATGCCTTATCCATTTCCATTGCATACAGGTAAGTTTTAGTGTGCTTTGCCTCCAGATTTAGCGCCAGGTCCTTTATAACACCGTCGAGAACCGAATTTGTCGGCGAATAAAATATGCCACTAGGATAAAAGCGTCAAGATGAATTCAATTAATACCAGCATACATACGTTACTGTAGGTTTTTCTAGTTCTAATGGAGGATATTTGTTTTCGGCAATAAATTCTGGCAGGCTACCATGTATAAGTCGACTGAATTGGGAATAAATAAAGATTAGTATGGGAACAAGAACGATGGCAATTGCGATCAAACGCTGCGACAATTGCACACGAAAGCTCTTCTTAATCAAAAGCCGCAACTTTCCGCATGTTGTCTGTTTGGGCTCGATTAAAACTGATGATATCGATGACATTTTAATTTTGTTAACTTTTTTTGTAATTCATGTGAAGTTAAAGGCAAAACAAAGCAGAACCCCAAGCATCACAAGGTATACAATCTGCTACAGCTTTCTAGTTCAATCCATCCGGGATTCATCTCCATACAGACTTAAAGCAAAATTAACTGCAAGTATATCACCGATGCTTCCAAGTTCTATTGCCACTGTGCACACCATTCCGATTTATATACATATTGTAAATATCATTGTACACTTCCATTATCCACTTGCACATAAACACATTTTATTCCAGTTTTGGTTTTTTTTTTTATGTATTTTTCTTGTTTTTAGATTGATGTTAAAGTAGAACCATAAGCAATAACAGCTTAAGCCTGGGCCCAAAGACCGTATCAGTCAAGGGCTTACTTCTTCTTGGACACACCAACGGTGCGACCACGGCGACCGGTTGTCTTGGTGTGCTGACCACGGACACGGAGGCCCCAGTAGTGACGCAGACCGCGATGAGAGCGGATCTTCTTCAAGCGCTCCAAATCGTCACGGAGCTTGGAATCCAAGTTGGCGGAAGTCAGCTGCGAGTATTTGCCGTCGATAATGTCCTTCTGTCTGTTGAGGAACCAGTTGGGCACTTTGTACTGCAGTGGGTTGGAGATGATGGTAACAACCTTGTCAACCTGTCAAAAAAAAAAAAAAAACATGAAATATTGTAAACAAATGAAAAACAGAGCATTTAAGCTCGGTATATTTACCTCTTCCTCGGTACATTCACCAGCACGCTTGGTGAGATCGACATCGGCCTTCTTGAGCACAATGTTGGAGTAACGGCGACCAACACCCTTGATGGCAGTCATGGCGATGCCAACTTTGCGCTTGCCATCGATGTTCGTATTCATGATACGAAGAATGTGTTGGAACTTCTCTGGGATCACGAGCGACTGCAAAACGAAAAAATCTCTGTATATTATAATACATCTGCATAAAATAACAAGACATCAACAATAACAACAAATGCCGAAATTGCATTTCCGCTCATAATTTGCAACAGGAGTAGATGGAATATTATCATATTTAATTGCCACAAATTACTTCGACAGTTTACACCACGGTATGCGTTACATTATTTGGGATCATTTTGTTGATTTTGTTGTCGGATTGGTTGAACTTTTGATGATTTATACATGGACCCACCATTTTGCCCTGTTTAAGCGACAAATATTCAGCCGAAAAAGAAAGCGGATGTGCTTCTTCTTGTCGCTTTTGACATTGACATTTCGAAAAACAGTGCTTGGAAATGCGTTAAAATTTGATGGCGTTGCCAGTACGCAGGGTCCATCCAAAAGTGGCAACTCTAAGAAAGTGCCGTTAGAAATGAGCGCATCAACGAATATGAGTGGTAAGTATTAAAATTAACTTAAAATTAGTTATAAATATTCTTACTATCATCGTCATCAATATTACAGCACTTGACTCTGTCGATCAAGATGATGCCGTGTCATTGCGTATTATATGCACATTAACTCGCAATGGACAGTTCAACATAGAGGAGCTGGACCAGTATGGTAACACGGCATTGCTCAAAGCTTGTTATTTGGGAAGATTTGAATGCGCTCGCATACTGCTGGACTTTGGAGCTGACATTTACGCCATTAACTATAGTGGACAAAACGCACTTACATTGGCCACCTATGCTGGCAATTTACGATTGGTCTTGGACTTATTGCGCCGTCGTACTTACGAAGACTTCAATAAATCGTCCCTTATGCCGGCCGTTTGTGTAGCAACGATGCGGCAACATAAGGCTATAGAAGATTATTTTTTGCGCCTCGACCCCAGCGGAGTTGAAGATTCCCAAACGGTCCATGGTAAGTTTAAAGTCAATTATAAATAACTGGGTTTAGTTTTAAATATCGCTTTAATATTTCATACATTTCAGGTCTATGTGTTAACGATTTGCGTCAAATGGTAAATGCGAGATTGAAAAAGAATTTAAATAACTATTAATTTTAATAAAAAAAAAGTTGTGTTTGTCATGGTTAATGAAATATTCAGATAATATATTAAAACATTCAGTATATAATTTTAATAAAAATAAGGCAACATTCTCTGCCAGGGCTGCACTGGTAATGTTGTGTTGCAAAAGTATACAACACTTTGTTCGTTATCTGGCAGCACTAGAGATTTGCGCCAAACTGACAGCTGTTGTTCGCGCCAAAACGCGAGTTTTGCCGCCGAGAGTCATTCTTAATATTGTAGTCAATCGTAGCAGAACGCACCGTTAACGCGCTCGCCAATTTTTCTTTAATTATTTTAATACAAGTGGCATATAAGCAATCATGTTTGAGGCACGGCTTGGTCAAGCAACCATACTGAAGAAAATCTTGGATGCCATTAAAGATTTGCTTAATGAAGGCACCTTTGATTGTAGCGACTCGGGTATACAGGTAAGTTATTTGTACCACGTTTGTACATATCTCTTAACAATTAACTTTACTAATCTTCTCCAGCTGCAAGCTATGGACAATTCTCATGTGTCCCTTGTATCACTGACTCTGAGATGTGATGGCTTCGACAAGTTCCGTTGTGATCGTAATCTTTCCATGGGCATGAATCTTGGCAGCATGGCCAAGATACTGAAGTGCGCCAACAATGAGGATAATGTTACCATGAAAGCGCAAGACAATGCCGATACAGTTACCATTATGTTTGAGTCGGCCAATCAGGAAAAGGTTTCAGATTACGAGATGAAACTAATGAATCTCGATCAGGAGCATTTGGGCATTCCAGAAACGGATTACTCGTGTGTGGTTCGCATGCCAGCCATGGAGTTTGCTCGCATCTGCCGCGATTTGGCTCAGTTCAGTGAATCTGTTGTTATTTGCTGCACAAAAGAAGGCGTCAAGTTCTCAGCCAGCGGTGATGTTGGAACCGCTAACATTAAATTGGCGCAAACTGGTTCCGTTGATAAGGAGGAGGAGGCTGTCATCATTGACATGCAGGAGCCGGTCACGCTCACATTCGCCTGTCGTTACCTGAACCATTTTACAAAGGCAACTCCGCTTTCCACACAAGTCCAGCTGTCCATGTGTGCCGATGTGCCACTGGTAGTCGAATACGCCATCAAGGATCTGGGCCACATACGCTATTACCTGGCGCCAAAGATCGAGGATAATGAGACATAGACCGTGTTCAAAATGCCCAATCGTATTCTTATTTACATTATTAAAAGCACTATACCACATAATTCTACATAGACATCCCATATATTATTTGTTAAGATACAAGAGTTCAACATTTCCTCGATCAATAAATATGAATGAAAACGCAAATAAAATTTTATGGCAATAACCATTTAATAACATATTAAAACACTGGGATTAAAATGTAAAATAGATAGAAATTCGAAGAAAGTTTTCGCCTTTTAAATCAGGTTTGTCCGCGAACTTAAATATAGAAATGTAGAACTTTTTAAGCCTCCAAAACTCCAGACTGGTAAGCGAGCAGAAGTTAAGCCTAATGTGTATAAATATGGTTACAAGTTACATTTACATTTAAGTACTCCACAACAGGCACATATTCTAGCAGATTCCGGCCGATTACGATTCGACTCTGAATGCTTCTATTATTGAGTTTAGCTTACATGTATATTAAAGAACGCGTGTGCACGTTCTGAATACTTTAAAAATTGGCTTGATTAATGTATAGCTACTGCCTAGCTATGTATATATAGTATATACCTGCTATTACAAAACATATAAAGCTTAGCAATATCAATGTTACATAGAAAAGTGTACAAAAACGTTGGAGATGCAAAAAAGCAAGAAATGTGCCCAAGTAACAACATGTTGTTCTTGTGTATAACAAATGTGGTGTATAAATATTGTTAATATCATATAAAGTATTTATCTATTGTTCTTAAGGCGCTACAGATGTAGCAGAGCTCACACTAGGGCTAGATGTGTCATCGTAGCCGGTGCTATTATCGTTGTGATCCGAATCGGTCTGGAGTAGAGTTTGCAGCGATTTGATGCAGTGTTTGGATCCGTCCAACGCCTCATTCGATAGCTGTGGATGAAACAATTTAGATGGTTTCGATTTACTTGACTTCGTAACTTACCATTGTAAAATTAAGAAAACCATGAGGTAAACCCTCAAGTATCTCCAGACTGATTTGGCGACCTAGCCGCTTCAGTTTCTTGGCAAGCATGACACAGTCATCAAGGCAAGGATCCATGTTAAGGGTCTAAATAAAATGTAGAGAAATTAGATTACAAAATACTTCAATGAGATCTATCTAGTAAGTATGTAACCCTACAAGTATTTTCGTCTCTGGTAGTTGCGATAGCCACTCATCACTAGCCCAATACGGCGAAAGAAACGGATCCTTGGGCACATCAAATGCAAACTCTTCACTCGGACTACGTGCAATCAATGCATCCATATTACGTACATCCTGTTGACCAGGCATGCTTGTTCCATGTATTTCATAGGACTGCGTATATCGATTGATAATATTGTTAACAGCCTCTTGTAGCCGACCAGGCAAAGTATCCACTGCCATTATCTCGCGCCCCGTTTCGACAAGAATATTCTCTTCAGAGCTGGTCTTAGCGTGGCCATTCAAAAGGCCCGATGGTGCCGTTGTGTTTTCTTCGGTTGCCTCCATTGTTGCTGTGTCAATAAGATATTTGTCCAGAAAATTATCAATATAAGCAGCTGATTCAGCGTCTTTTGGTATTTCAGCTGAGATCTCAATGGGATAGTGCTCAATAGGTTGGGAGTCTTCCTCGAAGGACACACAAGAGCTATTGTCACTGCCCTCTGAGTTGGGAAGATCAGTTCGTTCTACTGTTTGGCTGTGATACGAGGCACTTGCAAAGGTATCGCTACTTTCATCGGCATCCGAAAGGTTTAGAGGTTCCAGTGGTGTTAGCGGACTCTTGGCTGTCGAGGTGCGTCGGCTGGAATTGATGCTAAGCACCGATTTTTCCGCCTCCACAGTAGCTGCCTGCGCATTGCGTATCTGCTCCAATTCCTCAACATGTTTGGCATTCTCCTGCAGCATTTCATTTGTTGGTGCTGCGTAGGCGCGGAGGCAACGCATCATAAAGCCGAAAGGCAGCAATGGGTCCATTAGACATAGCAGCCGCGCCGGGCTAGGCACAAAACTAACCAGCGTTGGACAATAGGCCAGAAACAAGCCATCTGGTATGCGGACGCCTTGTTCAATGCACTTGAGTGCCAATCCAATAGAAAGATTCGCACCAGCTGAATCGCCAGCGGAGATCACACGCTCCGCTGTTGTTCCCAAGTGCTGAGCGTTATTTAGCATCCAGGCATAAGCGTAGAATACCTCCTGCAGAGCTCGGGGGAATGGTGCCTCTGGTGCCAGACTGTAATCGATTGAAAGTATAGGCACATCTAGGGCAACAGCCCAATCTCGCAAATATAATTCGTGCGACTTGGATGACTGCGCTACAAAGCCTCCACCGTGGCAGTGAAACAATATGGATTTAGATGGTGCCGCCGGTCGGCGCCAGCCACGATAGCGTCCTTCCCCGAGCATGCCAGCACGTCGCTTGGCACTCAATAGACGAACAGATACGGGCAGTCCAGGCCCAAGATGTGCACTGGGCACGGGAATGTCCACAAACTCCTTTTCGTTGGTACGAGACTGCAATTGTAATGGCTCCGCTGGTAGCTCGATCAAACGATTCACCTTAATCGCGGTGCCCACAATGCTAGGCAACTTGTGCATTAACTCCGATTCCGCCAGAAACCAAAAGGATTTGCAAAAGTCAATTTTCGCATTCTGCGAAATGTTCACAATGCGTCTGGCTCTTAGCTCTGGGTTCATAAGATATTTTCCACTGGACCACAGACTACGAGTCGTCTTCAGTAGGGTGCTACTTCGATTGTCCGTTTGAGAGTAATACGTTTCCGAATAGCTGGCCATACCGATGCCCAGAAAGCGAAGTACACCACGTATGGAGTCGCCATACTGAAAGCCAAGACAGCGTCCATAAAAACAATACTGATTAATTGTGTCACCAAGCTCGAAAAGCTGCTCGGCCGTATGCCGTCCACTGGCGAATAGATCTCCGTTCGAATTTGCTGACCATTGCCGCAGAATCAATAGATATTGCAGACAAGTGCACAGCGAACAAAGCAATTGGGAGCAAGCCTCCACCTCCTTCATATAGAATTTCTTTCGAAAGAAAAGCGTTGCACGTGTGGTCAAAAGCTGCTGGCAAATGCTAGATCCATGTGATATACAGGCATTGGTCACGTAAATAAAACTGCGATATCCATTCCCTGGCGTGCTGGCATCAAAATCGTATTCATGGGCAAAGGCATCGATTTGAAGAACTAGACGATTGGCTAGAACTATGAAATCCTGCCAGGCAATGTGTGCGGCATGCAGGCGTTGTCCGTATTCTGTGTGATCCTTGGCAAAGTATGCAGCATGTTCCTGGCAGTCCCTATAGAGTTTTGAGTAGACGGGTTGCAATTCGGCGGGTATAACCGGTGTCGTAGGCGTTGGGGTGGGTGGGGCTGTCACTTTTCCATTAATCTCGTCGGTCGTTGCCTGAGCCAGATTGAGATTCTCCTTGAAATGTGCTGCGGCCTTTGGTGGCCGGCTCTCCAGCTCGGTTGTTGCCGCCGCAATCATTGCCATCTAGAAATTAAATTCCTCAATGTCATTAGTATAGGCCTTAATTATACTTTAGCACTACAATCAAAAGTCATCCGTCATTTATCTCAACAACATTCATTTTGAATCTTCAAAAGTAGAGTTATTTGACCAAAGGTTAAGTTTGAAAACAATACAACCCTAAGATTAACAGTACTTAATAGTTGCTTGATCGAACAACTTTCACTTTGTACTACGCACTCTAAAATAAAAACATTTTGAATCAGTGTAATTGACGTGTTTTTTTCTAGTCCTTTGCGCGTCGATTATCCTGTTAACTTACATCGGATGTTTTCTTAGAATATTGTTTAATACATTGTGAAACTAATGCATAATTAAAAGCTCGGTAAAATCGGTTGTCGGCTGTGGAAATATAAAACTAATATGATATAGTAGCAGTGTTGGTTAAAGGTGTTTGTTTTGATCAAAAGGAACAAGTTCTTTTTAATTTTACTTGAGTCTCGGTTTTTGCATGAGTTGACAATGTGAATTTTAGATAAAACAGCAATCGTAATATTATTAGTTCTATTTGCATAACATTTATTACTAAGTCAGTTAAAAAAGCACAACAAGCTAGTATCAGCTGTGGCACAGCTGTTCAGTATTGTTATTCAGTGCCAGCCATTTTCAACACCATTGTATTGTTACGTCGATATAATCGGTAAGTAAACGGATTTTTATCGATATAACACATTGAGACTCATCTCTATTAGCAGCTGTATTTCGCAACATAAACCCAAGGCTCAGGTTGACACTTCAATATCTTAGTTAAAAAATGTCTACATTGTGCTAAGAAAACTTTAATACGCTAATATGAGTGTCAGCATTGTGCAGTATTTTGGAGACCAGTCAAGCAAATGTGGCTACTGCAGCGGTTTGAACTGCTCACGGTCACACGGTAAGAACATTTCAAAAAAAAAAAAAAAAAAAAAAAAAATGGCAAAAGCAAATTGCAATCTGTTCTACTACATCATTTTTTTGTATCTATATGTATGAATGCGTCATCCAGGTATGCATGCATACCGTTTGTCCTGTGAAGACTACCAGGAGCTGATTGATCGCGGTTGGCGGCGTTGCGGGTTTTACTGTTATAAGCCGCGAAACGATATCAGCTGTTGCCCAAGTTACACCATCAAATGCGATACAGGCGAGTTCAAGCTTAGCAAATCCCATAAGAGAATTTTGAGACGTATGAATAAATTTTTGCGGGATGGAAAATTGGAGCCCAATGAACAGCAACAACATACACAGGCAGGTGAATCAAAAAATGGTGATGTGGAAAATGGGGGCAACGAAACTCAACCTCAGTTGCCTGACCAGAAGCCCTTAGTAATTGATGTGGAGAAGGTTGAGTCTCTGGTGATAGCGCAAGAAGAGCAAGCAAAAATCACTGATAACATACAGACTCAGGATACCAAAGCAGAAAATGGTGATCAATGTGCCTCCTCGCCGGCTCCAAAAAAATGTAAGCGTAAGCCTTAAGCTATAGCTAAATATAATAATAACTGATTCATTGTAATGTACAATAGCATTGGTCTCCAATTCAAATCCGCCACGTAAGAAGGCTAAACAAATGCGTCTGGAGCGTAGGCAAGCCAAGCTAAAGGCGCAAGGCGCCCCTCTCGAACAGCCACCAATCAAAACTGTGACGCAGGGAAAGAGCTTACGTGATTTTCTAACAACTCCTAACGAAAATAATAAACATCAGTTGAAGGTATGTACGATATAGTAAAACACGATTTGCATTCCAAAGAAGACAATTAAAGAAAGTCATATAATTTGCTAGCTAAATTAATTAAGCTAATCATATGTAATCGAATTTAGTTTATTGGCACAAAATCAAGTTGTAGTTTGTAAAATAAGCGCACAAAGTGAATCATTTCATTATCACGATTAACGCTCACATTGTCATTCTGCGCAATTATTTTAATCAATTGTTTTAGCGCCATTTAATGCGAATCTGTTATTATATAAAATTAAAAGGTAGACTGTTTGCTATCCTATGTCGTATGAAAAACTAGAATTTCACATTAGATGGCTGATTTGTTTTATGTTATCGTTTCTGTCGCGTGTCCGTAACTCCCTCTATGTACACACATCGTATTTGTGCTATTTGTTGCAGATCGTTTTGGTCGCTGCCTCAGATACACAGCGCACCAGTGCCGATGCAGTGCTAGCATTGTATCGCAAATATCAAATAGCCATTCACAATGATAACCCCGAACGCCTAACTTTAGATAGAATGCAGCGGTTTTTGGTTAAATCACCCCTAAAGGTAATTATAAATGATCGATTTTTCCTTTTTTTTTCTTTCTTTTTCTTTTTAATCATAACCTTAGCTAAGTTTGGTATCCGTGCATGGCGAGGAATTTCAGCGCACGCTATCGCAAAGCTATGAGCTGTATAGGAAGTATCAGCTCACCATACACAACGATCCGCCAGCGCGTTGTGATGACTATAAGGATCATTTGCAGAAAACACCCATGAAGGTTACTAATGAAAACAATCGAATATAATTTAATGGAAATGATTCACACATTTCGAATCTGTTTGCAATCAAAATTATAATTTAATCCCGATCTTTCAATTGATTACAGCACGAAAAACCAAAGGATGGTCCAGACATGGGCTACGGGTCGTTTCATCAGCAATACTGGCTGGACGACAAGCTAATTGCTGTGGGCGTTATTGACATATTGCCTGGTTCGGTCAGTTCCGTGTATTTTTTCTATGATCCCGACTATAATTTTCTATCCCTGGGAACCTATGGCTCCTTAAGGTAAGCTTTGTTTAAAATATCTTCTGCAGTTTTTAATAAAACACCTTATTTTAGAGAAATTGATTTGGTGCAGACAATAGCCGAGCGTGTGCCCGCTTTAAAGTATTACTACATGGGCTTTTACATACATTCGTGCCCTAAGATGCGATACAAGGGAAAATTGTCTGCCTCGTATTTGCTGTGCCCAGAGACTTATATGTGGTTCCCTCTCACTGATGGTAAGTAAAAGCAAAACTAGTATGTTAACTTTCATTTAAACCTTTGCTTTTGTGTTTAAGCCATACGCACTAAGCTAGATGAGAAGAAATATCAGCGATTGAGTACTGCTGAAACTGGTAAGGATGTGAATAAGTTCTCTAATGAGCATTTAAACGATGTGAAGATTTTATGTGATGAAGGAACTTGCATCACGTATAGCAATTACTTTAAGGTAAATGCAGTTTACAATATTACTTTGGTATTCTCTTTAACTGATTCACGCTGCTTACAGTTTACCCGCGATTCTAGAAATCGTGCTGAAATTATGGAATATGGCAATCTTGTGGGTAAAGTTTGTGCTCTGCGGATGCTATACGTGAACAAGTCATAAATGAAGATTATTTGTTAGGCAGATTTATCTTTAAGTATTAAAATTTTAAATTTGAAATTCTTAGATGCAAAATAACCCGTATATATATATATATAAATTTAAATTAATTAATGCTGTTTGTTTATTCGCTGTTGAGCTTAGAGAATACGATTAATCTATGTATGTTTTTAATTGAGCTTTTGCAAATAAAAATTTGAAACGTTTAACCAAGCAGACAATTGTCTGAGAATCGATTTAATTTAAAGAAGCAACTAACTGCGGCAAATATGTTCTTAACTCTAGAAACACTTGTGATAACAATTCATGATATGATGGCTCAACTGAAACGACAACTGTTATCACTAATCGCATCTGCTTATCAGGCAACAGGCAGCTAAATGCATCAATAAAAGTAATTATCTGACAACAGACTCGCGCCATAACGAAGCTGCCGGCGTAAGTGTGATCACGAGCGTTTGCCACTTCACGGCATTATTACATGTTTTGTGGTAAGGAAACGGATGCCATGTGCGAGTACTTGGAGTCGTAGCGGTTTCTAGCAGTGGTCGACTCTGAAATACCCTGCGAAATTTACTTTCAAAACTCTTTATGTATGTAAGTGCGACAAGCATCTACTAATTAGTTGTTTTATTGCCTGTCATGCACACAAAAGAATAGATGAGATCTGCATGGAATAGATTTTAGATATCTATCTTTAATATTATATACGTATAATGTATATACATATGTATGTACTTTTCATTCACAGATTAGCAAAGTGAGGTATTTTTGCGCTTCGCTGCCACTTTGTCAAGTGCGCTAATTTAACAAAATATTTAGCGTAGCAATTTTTACAGCTGCCACTGTATATGTATACCCTGTAACAACAAAAATCGTTTAAAAAATTTAAAATTTTTTTTAATTATACATATGATTAAACGTTGTATTATAATGTACCAAACAAAAAGCCCAGAGCTTTCAGTTTTATGCCATCGTAATTACTCATTCAATGGGTATCTACAAAACGTGTTAATTTCCAATATTTATTTTATGCACATGCCAAAATTATGCACAAATTCGTAGCTTAACTTTAATAAATAATTAAAACACGTGTGCGCGTGTTCGTCGATGGATTCGGTAAGCAAAAATAAAATAAAAATATTTCATATATTTGCTATGTTTACTTAATATGTTACTAATGCCGTTCTTGTTGTTGTTGGATTTTGTCATTGTCTTTGTTGGCATTCGATTTAGCACGAATTTGTCAATTCACAAAAAAATCTCTCGCGGTGCAATAAATCGCACGCGATTTTTTGTTTGGAGGCGCGAATGGAGCAGCCGCTATCAGAGCGCGCTAGAGCGAGAGAGCGAAACGCTGGCAGAGACAGAGTGTCGAGTCTCGAAACTGCTTAACAACAATTTGAACAAATTTTTAACCGTTTTGTTTGTTTGCTTTTTTTCGTTTTATTTTTGCGCGAGGTTTTTGCTCAAAATCTGAAAAAGCGTCGCCGTCGCCGTCGTCGTCGTCTGAGGCAGTGGTAGTGGTAGTAGTAGGTAGCGGGTAGTACATAAGTAAGTTAAGTTTATATGCCATTGGCAGTTGGCGGTTTGGCTTCATTCGTTACGCGGCGTTCTCAGCTGTAGCAACAGTTCCCTGCGTTCAGTTCGCTGCGCCTCACCCAGGCCACCCCCCAAAAATTCTCAGATCGGGTGCCGGACGACATCGCGTACCTGTAATGTGAGTGTGTGCGAAAGAGCGAGAGAGAGTAACTAGTGTTGCAAAAGGACTCAGTGTCGGTTTAGCCCCAAAATGGCCAATGAAACGTTTCTTGCATACTCGTATATCACAAATGAGTTATGAAGATGTTTAGTGTGACAAGGCGAAACGATATAAATAAAGTGAATATCATTATGCATATATCAGATGGTGGAGTGTCGAATATCTTTAAAACTGATCGAGGAAAAATACCGTCGAATAGTGGAATTTTTTATCGAATTTAAGCATCCTCTAAATGAGGATACGAACGCGAGCGCAGTGAAACTTTCTCGTTGTCTCGTGTGTTTTTCTTTTCTTTATCAATAATTGGGTTAAAATATGCATTTTAGTTGGCATATCTCACCAAGAGTGGCAACTGGTTTGCGCTTCGCTTGTTGGGCGGCGTATTGTGTTTTAAATGAGCTACAAAAAATATCTTCATATCGATTCGATTAAATTATTCTCCACGTGCATTACGGGATTCGGGAATGACTTTGTAAATATTCAAAATTACATAATACGAATTAAGTCACAATGCAATCAGTTAGTTATGCTTACTTAGAATGCGAATGGTTACTATTTTTAGCTGGTTTCTATTTGAAGTTAGTTTCATTTCTTGTTTCGTAGATATTTCCAGATGTCTTTACCTTTGACTTTTTATTTTCTTTTGTTTTGTTCGGCTTTGTTATTAGTTTTGTCTATTTGCGCATCGATTATTGATAATTTATTTAATTTTTATATTTTATTTTTGCCAGAGATTTTAAGCTTAGCTTTTAGCGGTTTTCTTTGTGACTTTTGACGTGCAATTTTTCGCATTGATTTCGCATTGATTGAGCTGCTAATTATATGAATAATTATTTGCACTACTTATAAGCGTTTGCTATAATGTTTTTATATTTCTCTCTCGTGTAATTGCGCTTCAGTTAAATTTGGTTTTTGCCTATAAAAATATTCGAAAGTCAAGTATAACGTGCAAAAATGTGATTTCAGTGGGAATCGGTACGAATTGGATCTATTTGGGTCTAAGTGCTCTGAGAACCAAGTCAGCAACAACAATGCATGATACATTATAAAATCAAATCACTAGAAACTAAGCTACTAAATTAGTTTCTCTCTGTATCTATGTATGTGGGGATTACACATAATTCAATATTATTGTCAGATACGGTTCATTGCCATTCGAATTAGTTTGCAGAATTTCAGAGGCGAAATGAATGAAATGAAACGAAAATAGAAACAAAAAACACTCTCAGTTTGCCAGTCAAACTGACGAACGGACAAAAACCGAACCGAACTATTTAAACTGTTTTTTTTTTTTTTTTTTCAAAAAGCTAGGCCAACAAAGGCACAAAAAGCGCGACATAGAGATAGTTGATGCAAAACTGCCAAACCATGTCAATTGTGAGCTCATGTCTTATGTAAATGCTACCAAGCACGCGTGCTATGAGTATATAATACATCTCTATATATCTGTATATATCGTAACGGTTCATTTTTCGGGGCAGCCGATACGAAGTCCGCATCGCGATATCATTCCCTGATTAATTTTATGCCACACTTTGGCTAATAAATCAAATCATAGTTTCATAAAACATTGAAATCCATCAACTCCGATATGGGGATTCGTTTATGTTTACAGTACCCCCGTAATTGAAGATTAACCTAACTTTAATGAGAACCATTTAGCAGCTGACGTTTATCAGACGATGGCAAATACGCTCGTATATTTTACAATAACGATTTTTTCTTTGCCCTCGTCATATAAAAAAAGCCATAAATTTTTGAGTTGATTTTATAAAGCCAGCGCCAGGCAATGACGCTGAAAAAAAAAAGTGCGCCCGGCAAATTATTTAGCTCTCCTTCTTCGTAGTCTTCCAACCTAATAATACCCACTAACGAAGTGGAAGTTTTGAGTAGAGATCTGCAAGAATGTTCAGTTTTCCCTCGCTACAGTTTAATTTCCGTGCCGAGATATGACATATGTATGTATGTATGTATGTATGTAACCGTGGGTTATACCCGTCTATAATTGTCACGCTTTCTGGTAATTTACCTACTGGAGAAGCCAGATAATATGTGTAAATAGTAACCAAACGTCAGGTATATCAAACAAATTTTTGTTTTTGTCTCAGCTGACATGACTAGAACAAGTTATAAATTGCTTGCGGAAAACTTCCCCGCTGGGAAATTTTTACGTACCAATAATTTTAAATTATGAACAATTTACAGTTTGAAAACCTTTGCGGCTTATGCACAAACATCTTGGGGCAGGTAAAATCGAGCAAATTGCGTGATTTTTGTAAAGCTTTTTTCTAAAAAACCTTTTACGATATCAGCGCGATCTCAAGTGCTATAATTAAGCTATCTCCACACAGACTGCAATTATCTACTTAATCTACTTGTTTCAGTTTGCACTTCCATTGCATGTTCTATATATCTGATATTTTACGGATTTACGCTTAGTTTAGTTTTCTCTATTTAGAAATAAACGTTACACATTCCCCTGCCCCTGAGTTATCTGAAATCGTATATCTCGAATGTGGTATCATTAATGCGAATCTATTTTCGGTGCTGTGCCCCTTTTCGCATGATATTACGTGACATAAATGTGCACGTCACGTACTGTAAGTGTTTTTTGGAGGAGGTGCCCATACGGGCCCATCTGTACGATATAAACTCAACTACCGGTCGTGTTAATTCACCCACGGAAAATTACATAGAGCTTAAGCCGAGACGCGCTATTAATTTATTGAGTTGTTGCCACATTTGCCTCTTCGCATGCGAACTGCAATATTCTGATAACAATACATGGTACACAGATATTAGGGCTATATAACTTATACTGGTATAACTTTCGATTCTTCGGTTTATTTGCTTTAGATTACTTCCGTTCATTGAGAACTCCGTCATAATCTATACGATTGCTTATCAATAGTTTATGATTCTTGGAAGTTGATCTTGGAGTGGGCAATACTTATAGGTATACTATTGTAGTATAGCAAGGGTACTCAACTAATGCGATTTAAATGATTTAGAGAGGGTCTATAATCGACGCTAGCTTCGCTAACTTTGCTGTCAAAATGTATAGTAAATTTCGCTTAGCTTCGACTGAGATTTGTATATACCTTCTATTGTAAAATATATAGTAAATTTCGCTTAGCTTCGACTGAGATTTGTGAATACTTTCTTGTTTAGAGCTGATCGTGACTAATCGGGTATTCGCCCTAAATTAGATTTGCCAACAGTTATTTTCCCTTTTAGCGACAGACGCTAATTGTGATTTCACCCTACATCAACACATGATCGACTGCTCCAGTCGAAATGTATGTAATGGAAGCAATGTGGGTAACACACAGAAGTAAAGTCGTATAAAATGTATGATATATATACTACCTAGATGCCATTTAGTTAACCCTGTCAGGCCAATACACGTAAGCCATACGAGGCTACCGGCCAGACTATCTGGCTTGGCTAACTGCATGTGCAACATTGTGAATGGCTTTTAAACAGCTGTCCAAATTGAAAATATCATATCCAATATTTGATATCGACGTGCCAAGGGCGTTGCTGTTCACAGTCGAGCTACTCTATAATGAAATCAATCAAAGCTATGTATATCCGTATAGCTGACTATCTATGTACGATAGCAGTAAGGGGTTCATCCTTAAGCTGCAGTAATTACAAATATTTTATTGTTCGTTCTAACGAATTTGAGCCGTACTTCCTTATAGGAAGCAACCGATTTGTCGTCGCTCTTACTAATCTAAATATTATGAAAATTTATAGTAAATTCGTATAGCGTGTTGCGTTGCAATTACCTTATCAATAGCTTGCCAGCGCAAATGACAGGCAATGATAGCTAACTGCTGTAAATCAGAATAAAAAGATTAAAAAAAAAAATAATATCAAAATCAAAAAAACACTTAAACGCTACACGAGAAACTTTTGATATTGTCATCTGTCATGTTCATAACTCAATCTGGCTTAAATGGCCGAACACGTGCGTGGCTAAAAGACGTGCATAAGACGAGACTTTCAAATTGCTCAACTATCCAATATGTAAACGACACGTGTTTCTAGAAGTACAAAAATTGAGCTTATGAACAAAAGAGTTAAGCAACATTTTTATTCAATTTTTAGTATGTTTTACCAAGTTAGGGTTAGCCCAGCTTAGCGAAACATTCTGATTTCAAGCAGATTCAGAAACAAAAGTTAAGTTTATAAACGAAAGAGATTTTTATTAAATTTGTAGTTAGTTTCACCAAGTTAAGGTCAAGCTAGCAAAACGAAACATTCTGATTTCGTAAGGAAACATTCATTAATAACCAAGTGTTTATATATTTGATTTATGTATGCCAAATGTTTGCCCCGTGACTTGGTCGGTCATTAACTTCTCTCTCTAAACTCGTTAAACTTAGCAAGTGATACGAATAAATGTGAATACCCTATGTGTTATGTGTGTTAGGCAAAGTATTGAGGCATGAGAGTGTTTTATAATTGAATACCAAATTGGATGACGAATTATGCATAAATCAATTGCACGTGCTGCCAAAAAAAAAAAAAAAAAAAAAACAAATTAAAACAAATTAAAGTTAATCCCAATTAGCAGGCGAAACAAATGGAAATAAGATTGTAGAATTCAAAAACATTTCGCATGCAAATTTGTTGAATTTGTTCAGTTTGAGTGTTCCCTTTTCGATTCACAATCGAATCGGAGAAATAACATTGCACTTGCCCTCTACTGAGCATTGCATAAATTCCCAGCCGTCTGAACCTGAATCTGAGATCAGCTGACATAATAATGATAATATAAGAGCTCCGCATTCTCTGCGTCTGAGATGCGATTATAAAGTTAATTCAACTGTATAATGAGTACTTGTATAATGAGCGCAACTTCCCCGATTTTTAACTGTTTCCTTATTTTTCCTTTCTCTCTCTCTCTCTCTTTCAGTTGACATCGACGTGCGGCACGAAGAAATATTTAAAAACCCGCCAAAATGGCTGTTATGCCCTGCTGTGAGTACTCCAACTTAAAGACTAACTTTATTAAAATATGCACAAAATGAAATAAAACCCAAAGTGGCGCATTAACAAGATTCACGTGAGGTCGATGCGCAAAATCCCCGAATTATTGGAAATTACGCATGCGCCGCCGCTGCGTTAATTAGAGACCTGTCGGCCTGAATCAAGCTGACGCTGACGCTGACGGCTCTGACAGACTCAAGATCGTGGGCTCGAAAATAGATACAAAGCTAGCTTTAAAAATAAGTGGAAATATTGAAAGAGCAATTAACAATAATCAATATTTATTTTCGTTCGCAGTCTATGTGCCGAAGCGCGTCAATGTGGCTGTAATGTTGTTCCTCATGTGCCTCATCAACTACATGATGCGCGTGAATCTGTCCCTCAACATTATCGCAATGGTGGAGCAGCGGGACGAGAACAATACCATCGTAGAGAGTCCAGATGTGCGTAAGAAAACATATATTGCTATAATTTTAATTTTATTTTAATATTTTTTTCCCATTTCCAGTACGGACCACGCTATGATTGGTCGCAGACGGATCAGGCGCTGCTGCTGGGTGGCTACTTCTATGGCTATATGATTACCTCGCTGCCTGGTGGCACGCTGGCCGAAATGCTTGGTGGGCGCAATGTCGCTGGCTACAGTTGCCTGGCGGGTGCCATATTAACCGCCTTGACTCCAGTGGCTGCGGCTTGGGATAAATATGCAGTCTTTGCCGTACGATTTCTGATTGGTCTTGTCTCCGGTGTGGTCTATCCATGCTGTCACAATTTGGTATCCAAATGGTCACCGCCTGAGGAGAAGGGCAAGTTTGTTGCCTCACTGATGGGCGGCACATTTGGCACTGTCATCACTTGGCCGCTGTGTGGCCTGGTCATCGAGAGTCTTGGCTGGGATTGGGCCTTTTATGTGGTCGCTCTCATTGTGCTTGTCATTGTGGGGCTGTGGTTCTATCTGGTCAGCGATACGCCGGCGCAGCACAGCACCATCAGCATTAAGGAGCGGGAGTTCATCGAGAATAGTCTAGGATCTACGCTGGCTAAAAAGGCGGTAGGTCGGAGGTTACCTTTAATTATAGTAAACGAATATAAACTCGATCTCGCACTTGTTTCAGAAATGGCCTCCATACAGGCAGCTGGTGGTTTCGATGCCCTTTTGGGCACTTACACTGCTGCACTACGGCAGCATGTGGGGTCTGTTCTTCCTGATAACGGCAACGCCCAAGTTCTTGAGCGAAGTACTTGGTTTCGACCTATCCAAGGCCGGCTTCCTGTCCAGTTTGCCGCACATAGCTCGACTCTTGGCTGCCTTTGGTTTCGGTTCCATTGCGGATTGGATACGTCGCAAGGGCTGGTGGACAATGACCTTCACCAGAAAGATGTTCTGCGTGCCCTGTAAGTATAAATAAATTGTTAATAAATTGTTGCATAAATTGTTTATAATCATACTTTACTTTCCAGCTCACGTTGTGCCCGGCATAATGCTCATCGTGTTAGCCTTCTGCGGTCGCGATCCGTACGTGTGTGTGGCCATTATGACCATCTCTTTGGGCTTCAACGGTGCGGCTACGTCTTCAAATTTGGCTAACTCGCAGGACTTGGCGCCCAATTTTGCGGGCACCATGTACGGTATCATCAATTGTTTTGGCACTACTCCGGGCATCTTTTCGCCTTTGATTGTGGCTGCATTTACAAATGAATCGGTAAGTTAGACAAGCCAGTTCTAAAAGAAGAGAAACGATATGAGAACCTTTCCTTTATCTATAGAACACCATCGATGATTGGTTCTGGGTGTTCATAATTGGCGCCGCCGCCTACATTTTACCCGCCATATTCTTCTGGATATTTGGCTCGGGAAAGATTCAGAAATGGAACGAGGTGGAAACCAACGAGCCAAAAGAGGATGTTGTCAATACAAAGTTGTAGTTTGTGCTGTGATGATCTAGTAATAATGCCATATAAGTATGATATATTTTCGTTTGTATGTACATATATAATTGCACTATGCAGTGCGAGTCCTATTAAAGTTAAAGCTGATAGAGCTGTGTATTTATTGTTGGAAAACAAGTTGATTCATTTAAAGAGTGAAGCATCTTAAATGAACACTCATGGTGTAGGTCTTTCGAAGTTCAATCATAGCTACAAAGCAGGCGAAGTCCTATAGACTTTTAAAGGGAAACCCAACAACTGGATCGGAATGTTTGCATTACTCATAACAAACGAAATGTCGAAATTTTAAATTCTTAAATACTTTGCATTGTTCTTTGCAATGTACTGCGCCCCCTTCTGTAGTCTTTCGCTTAGCAAGACCCTCCGATTGCTAAATTGCGAGGCGGAATTGGAGACACAAGAAAGATGTCGATCACAGAATCCCAACTGGCAATCCCCAGAGACTCGTTGGTGTATGCGGAATGGTGTACAACTAACACTTCTGGCCAAATTATTGGGTAAGACCGTCGAGAAGGTGTGCGTCTTCATGTACGAGCTGACCCTGAGGAAGTTCGGACAGATTCTGAATCCCAAATGCTCGGCTTGGAATTATTGTCGAGTACCGTTTGTGAGATTCGACACCTGTACTTTATATGATGGCATCTTTGATTCAAACAGAAACATAAGAAGACCCATGCATCCAACAATAATGCGTTTAGTTTTGACAATACTAGATCATTATTTAAATATTCCGTGCAAAACACCTATGAAGCGTGCTCCGAACATAGATGATCTTTTTACTGGAATGCAAGAGAAATGTTTTGATCCATTTAACCCTGATAAGGGTAAAGCTAAAGGAGGTAGATCAGATAGAGGCGGACGAGGGGGGCCAGGAGGACTAGGAGGATTGGGAGGACCAAGCAGATCAGGAGGACCAGATGACTCTCGAGGACAATTTGGGGATGAATTTGGTGTTGGTTCAGCCGGTGCCTTAAATGATTTTCATGCTGAATCAGGAGGAATTCCAGATGTTGGAGCAGGGGCTGGAAAGGAAGGGGCAGGTGAAGATTGGGATACTGAATTTGGAAAGGCTGGCGCGAAAAGAAAGAAAGGCAACGCGGATGCAGACATGGTTGTTAAGCCCACTAGAGGAGTTGCTACAAAATATGGCGGAGGTGGCGGGCCTGGTGGCCCTGATGAAGGGGCCGGTGGCCCTGGTGGTGGCTACGGTGGCCCTGGGGGTGGTCGCGGTGGCCCTGGAGGTGGACCCAGTGGCCCTGGAGGTGGACCCAGTGGCCCTGGTGGTGGTCGCGGTGGCCCTGGAGGCGGTCCTGGAGGTGGCCCTGGAGGTGGTCCTGGAGGGGGCCCTGGAGGTGGCCCTGGAGGTGGCCCTGGAGGTGGCCCTAGAGGTGGCCCTGGAGGTGGCCCTGGAGGTGGCCCTGGAGGTGGCCCTGGAGGTGGCCCTGGAGGTGGCCCTGGAGGTGGCCCTGGAAGTGGCCCTGGAGGTGGACCTGGAGGCGGTCCTGGAGGTGGCCCAGGAGTTGGTCCTGGAGGTGGCCCTGGAGGTGGACCCAGTGGCCCTGGTGGTAGTCGCGGTGGACCTAGAGGCGGTCCTGGAGGTGGCCCAGCAGGTGGTCCTGGAGGTGGCCCTGGAGGCTGGCCCAGCAGGTGGTCCTGGAGGTGGCCCTGGAGGTGGACCCGGTGGCCCTGGTGGTGGTCGCGGTGGCCCTGGAGGCGGCCCTGGAGGTGGACCTGGTGGCCCTGAGGGTGATCGCGGTGGCCCTGGAGGTGGACCCGGTGGCCCCGATGGTGGCCCTGGAGGTGGACCCGGTGGACCTGGTGGGGGTCGCGGTGGCCCCGGAGGCGGCCCTGGAGGTCCTCCTGGAGGTCCTCCTGGAGGTTCCCCTGGAGCTGGTCGCGGTGGCCCTGGTGGTGGCCGCGGTGGCCCTGGAGGCGGCCCTGGGGGCGGTCCTGGAGACGGCCCTGGGGGTGGCCCTGGAGGTGGCCCTGGTGGAGAACCTGGTGACTTAGGTGGTGGTCCCGGTGGCCTTGGTGGTGGGCGCGGTGGTCCGGGTGGTGGTAATGAAGACCATGATGAGGAAGGAGGTGGGCGAGGAGGCAAGCGTGGTCGCGCCCGTGGCAGTGTCCGTGACGGATCTGGTGGGAGTCTTAAACAAAATATGAAAAATATTTCCAAGCATTACAATAAAACTGTAGCAAAGAAAGGAAACAAAACTCAGGAAGAACCAGAGGAATACTATGCACCCAATAAGCCACAAAAAGTCAAGATGCCGCCACCGCCACCGAAAAAGAAGAAATTCCAAGGAGCTGAAAATCTACGTTACATGGGAAATATGTTGCCAGTTCTTTTGCATGAGCCATTCGATGACAGCAAACCTTCGACGTGGGTTCGCAGACATCCGGAGCAGGAGCGTGTACTTCAGGGAACAAGAGTCGGTCGAGCCAATGTGCATCACTATAGACGCGCAACTGTCGAGGCCCAACTTCAGAGGGCCAGAGATCGCTACTCGGTGCGTAGTGTTTACGGGGTTGAAGAGCGCGAATCATTGCCGACACATGGCATGTTTGGCCATGGAACACCAATAAAAAAGACTGCAAAGATGGCAAATGCTTTTAATTATGAAGCTCTAGTCAATCCGCCTCCAGAGCCTGAATTGCCAGTGAAGGCTCCGAAAGTGAAGGGCAAGAAATAACTTTACGAAACGAAAAAGCTGTTGGCAATCCAGAACTTTTGCAGAATAATCGATATGAGCAAGTGGTATCGGTATGAAGACCAACTAGGTAATTGTATCTTGTCGAATTTTGATAGGGATGCATCAGATAAATAGTCTTGTGTAATAAACAGAGCAGAGTATTAAGTATTTTTATATAACTCACTTTATAATTTGGGGCGTGGCACAGCAATTAACTAGACTAGACTGGATTTGTGTCAAGCGGACATAACCAAACCCCGAGGTTTTTGATTCCTACACATGCCACAAGTCCTATTAGAGCTATGTATTGTTGGACAATACACAAGTCTATCCATTTCAAAAGAAAAGCCAATCGAGTGCATATTAAAAACAATCCTAGTTACAAGGACCAAGCAGGCGACATTTTTTAAAATTCAAAAAAAAAACTTTCGACTGGAACGAAATACATTTTACATACTCATAACAAACAAAATGTTATATAGCTAGGGTCTATTTTTAAAATCTTATATACTTTGCATTGTTACTTGCAATGTACTGCGCCCCCTTCTGTAGTCTTCCGCTAAGTAAAACTCTCCGATTACTAAATTGCGAGGCTGTATTGGAACCACAGCGGAGATGCCGATCACGCAATCGTTATTGGCAATCCCCAGAGGCTCGCTGGTGTACGCGCAACGGTGTACAACTGAGACTTTTTGCAAGATTGTTGGGTAAGACCGTCGAACAGGTGTGCATCTTTATGTACGACCTGACCCTGAAGAAATTTGGACAGATTTTGAATCCGAAATGTTCGCATTGGAATTATTTTCGAGTGCCATTCGTAAGATTCGATAGCTGTGCCTTATATGATGGCATTTTTGATCCAAAGGGTAATATTAAAAGACCCATGCACCCGATTATAATGCGTTTGGTTCTGTCTATAATGCGGCATTTCCTAAATGTTCCTTGCGAAAAAACTGTTCGAAGGCGCCGTCCGAAAATAGATGATCTCTTCACAGGTCGCGCAGAACTATGTTTTGATCCATTCAACCCTGGGAAGGGTCAAGGTAGAGGAGGAAGAGGCGGTCGAGGGGGGCCAGCAGGTACCGGTGGGCCAGGAGGGTCGGGGGGATCAGGAGGAACAGGTGGAACAGGAGGAGAATTTGGCGATGAATTTGGTGGTGAATTTGGCGGTGAATTTGGTGATGGTTCAGCTGGTGGCTTTGGCGATTTTCTTGCTGAATCTGGACCAGGAGCAGGAATGGAAGGAGCAGGAAAGGACGGATATGATGATGATTATGATTTTGATAAAGATTGGGATGATGAATTTGGAAAGGCTGGCGGTAAAAAGAAGAAAGGCAATGCTATGGACGATGATATGGTTGTAAAGCGCGTGAGAGGAGCTCCTGCAAAATATGGTAATGACGGCGGCCCTGCTACTGCAGCTGATGGCGGTCTTGGAGGCGCCTGGGGAGGTTGGCCCGGTGGTGGACCCGGCTGGCCTGGTGGGCCTGGTGGTGGACCCGGATGGCCTGGTGGTGGACCCGGATGGCCTGGTGGTGGACCCGGATGGCCTGGTGGAGGACCCGGATGGCCTGGTGGCCCTGGCGGTGGACCCGGATGGCCTGGTGGCCCTGGCGGTGGACCTGGTTGGCCTGGTGGGCCTGGCGGTGGACCTGGTTGGCCTGGTGGGCCAGGTGGTGGACCCGGCTGGCCTGGGGGGCCAGGTGGTGGGCCAGGTGGTGGGCCAAATGGTGGGCCAGGTGGTGGGCCAGGTGGTGGGCCAGGCGGTGGGCCAGGCGGTGGACCCGGCTGGCCTGGTGGGCCAGGTGGTGGACCCGGCTGGCCTGGGGGGCCTGGTGGTGGACCCGGCTGGCCTGGGGGCGGTCCCGGTGGCGCTCATGGTGGGCCCGGTGATGGCTACTCTGATGATTATGATGATTATGATGAAGAAGGTGGACGAGGTGGTAAACGTGGTCGCGGTCGTGGGCGTGACGGGCCAGGCGGGAGTGGTAGACAAAGCATCAAAGATATCTCCAAGCACTACAATAAAACTGTTGCTGGGAAGAAAGGAAAGAAACCTCAGGATGAGCTAGTAGAAGTGTATGAGGCTCCAAAAGGTAAGAAGCTGCCACCACCGCCAAAGAAGAAGAAATTCAAAGGAGCTGAAAATCGCCGCTATATGGGAAATATGTTGCCAGTTCTTATGCACGAGCCATTCGATGACAGCAATCCTTCGACATGGGTTCGAAGGCATCCGGAGCAGTTGCGTGTCCTTGAGGGTACGAGGGTTGGGCGGGCTAATGTTCATCGCTACAGACGCCAAACTCTCGAGGCCCAACTTCAGTCGGCCAGAGATCGCTACTCTGTGCGTAGTGTTTACGGGGTTAAAGAGCGCGAATCATTGCAAACACATGGCATGTTTGGACATGGTACACCGGCAAAGAGGACTTCAAAAATGGTGAAGGCATTTAATTATAAAGATCTACTTGATCCGCCTCCAGAGGAGGAACCCCCCAAGAAAGGTAGAGCTAAAGGCAAGAAATAAGCTGACGAAGTCCCGAAACTTTAGCTGCCACAGTTGAGAACCAACTGTTGCACTCAGGTAATCGAAAACTTATGCAGAGTAATCAATGTAAGTCAGTGGTAGAGTTCAAGACCAATTGGGTAATTTTATCTTACCAAATTTTGATAGGGATGTGTCAGATAAATCTCGTGTTATTATCTTATATTATTATATATATAATAAAGAAATCAGAGTATTAAGTCTTACAAAAATTTGCTTGATAATTTAAGAAAAGAGAATTGGGTATTCTAAGCCTCTTCTAACTCTTACATAAAGGGTATAATAAAATAAGTTAAGCTCTATGCTCCCGTTTCGTTCTCTGCTTTTATAACTCATTAGAATGGTCGGCTTAATCAAGACTATAAAAGCATTGATATTGTCAATAGGTTCAGACCCCTCAAGGAGGAATCCCCGCAAACTGGTTGCGCTCTTTGCAGATCTTTGTTTTTGCTCGTTCAAGAAAAACCCAAATTGACACAGCAATTAGTAAAATGTTAATCAAAATGCAGAACTGCAAGCATCGCTGATGTTATTTTGTGTTGTCTTATAGCAAATTAGCATCACAGCCTCTGAAGCCTTTGTGACGCTGAAGTAACCGTGTTAAGCGGGCTTCCTAAATAACAAAATTACAATTGTGTTATTCCATTTCTGCACAATTTATTTAATGCTTATTTGATTCTCTACTTTATATTTAAAGTAAGATTTCTATTCGCTTCGACTGCTTTAAATAACAAATTCATAAGTTCAAAATTATCGCCGCTCTGTTATCGATAGTACAGTAACGCCACTGTTGCCAGAATGCGTTATTTAGCAAAGTCTGGCAACGTTGCGCTTTGATAACATTTCCATTTTGAGTTTAACATAATTCTTAAGTTAACATTTACTCAAACTTAACATTTCTGTTTTGTTGTCGATTTTATTGTAAAAAGTTATAAAATAAACGCAATTTTGCGGCAACGCGCACATTACTTTATAAATTAGCACAATAGCAACATTAAAATGGCCGAGGTGGAAGCTGTTCAAATAATTGCGGAGTCATTGAAGCAACAGGTAAGGTAACTGGCTACTGAAGGCCCGTCATTTTTGGTTTTCACCTCTCTCTCTGTTCTTTATGATATGCACTTTTTGCATGCGAACTATGTGAAGGGAGAACTGTCCCATGAAGTGGGATTAGAATTAATACGCAGCTTCACAAGGGGCCCCACAACAATTTTAATATTGTAAAGAAGCAATGTGAACTTTAAACGAAGTGCCTTAAAATAACTTTCAACAGCTGCGTGCATATTTAGCCTAACTTGTTTAAATCAGGAGTAAGATAATGATCATGTGCATAATAACATGTCTGCAGTCACTTAAGTTATAAGATACATGAACATATTTTAATAATATTTCGTTTATATTTTTAGGGTGTCGAATATGTGTTTGGCATCATCGGTATTCCCGTCATTGAACTGTCGATGGCATTCCAAGTCGGTGGTAGGTTGGAGGTTACCTTTAATTATAGTGAACGAATCTCAACTCGATCTTGCACTTGTTTCAGAAATGGCCTCCATACAGGCAGCTGGTGGTTTCGATACCTTTCTAAGCACTTACCCAGCTGCACTACGGTAGCATGTGGGGTCTGTTCTTCCTGACAGCAACGCCCAAGTTCTTGAGCGAAGTACTTGGTTTCGACCTATCCAAGGCCGGCTTCCTGTCCAGTTTGCCGCACATAGCTCGACTTTTGGCTGCCTTTGGTTTCGGTTCCATTGCGGATTGGATACGTCGCAAGGGCTGGTGGACAATGACCTTCACCAGAAAGATGTTCTGCGTGCCCTGTAAGTATAAATAAATTGTTAATAAATTGTTGCATAAATTGTTTATAATCATACTTTACTTTCCAGCTCACGTTGTGCCCGGCATAATGCTCATCGTGTTAGCCTTCTGCGGTCGCGATCCGTACGTGTGTGTGGCCATTATGACCATCTCTTTGGGCTTCAACGGTGCGGCTACGTCTTCAAATTTGGCTAACTCGCAGGACTTGGCGCCCAATTTTGCGGGCACCATGTACGGTATCATCAATTGTTTTGGCACTACTCCGGGCATCTTTTCGCCTTTGATTGTGGCTGCATTTACAAATGAATCGGTAAGTTAGACAAGCCAGTTCTAAAAGAAGAGAAACGATATGAGAACCTTTCCTTTATCTATAGAACACCATCGATGATTGGTTCTGGGTGTTCATAATTGGCGCCGCCGCCTACATTTTACCCGCCATATTCTTCTGGATATTTGGCTCGGGAAAGATTCAGAAATGGAACGAGGTGGAAACCAACGAGCCAAAAGAGGATGTTGTCAATACAAAGTTGTAGTTTGTGCTGTGATGATCTAGTAATAATGCCATATAAGTATGATATATTTTCGTTTGTATGTACATATATAATTGCACTATGCAGTGCTAGTCCTATTAAAGTTAAAGCTGATAGAGCTGTGTATTTATTGTTGGAAAACAAGTTGATTCATTTAAAGAGTGAAGCATCTTAAATGAACACTCATGGTGTAGGTCTTTCGAAGTTCAATCATAGCTACAAAGCAGGCTAAGTCCTATAGACTTTTAAAGGGAAACCCAACAACTGGATCGGAATGTTTGCATTACTCATAACAAACGAAATGTCGAATAGCTAAGATCTAATTTTAAATTTTTGAATACTTTGCATTGCTCTTTGCAATGTACTGCACTCCTTTCTGTAGTCTTTCGCTTAGCAAGACCCTCCGATTGCTAAATTGCGAGGCGGAATTGGAGACACAAGAAAGATGTCGATCACAGAATCCCAACTGGCAATCCCCAGAGACTCGTTGGTGTATGCGGAATGGTGTACAACTAACACTTCTGGCCAAATTATTGGGTAAGACCGTCGAGAAGGTGTGCGTCTTCATGTACGAGCTGACCCTGAGGAAGTTCGGACAGATTCTGAATCCCAAATGCTCGGCTTGGAATTATTGTCGAGTACCGTTTGTGAGATTCGACACCTGTACTTTATATGATGGCATCTTTGATTCAAACAGAAACATAAGAAGACCCATGCATCCAACAATAATGCGTTTAGTTTTGACAATACTAGATCATTATTTAAATATTCCGTGCAAAACGCCTATGAAGCGTGCTCCGAACATAGATGATCTTTTTACTGGAATGCAAGATAAATGTTTTGATCCATTTAACCCTGATAAGGGTAAAGCTAAAGGAGATAGATCAGATAGAGGCGGACGAGGGGGGCCAGGAGGACTAGGAGGATTGGGAGGACCAAGAAGATCAGGAGGACCAGATGACTCTCGAGGACAATTTGGGGATGAATTTGGTGTTGGTTTAACCGGTGCCTTAAATGGTTTTCGTGCTGAATCAGGAGGAATTCCAGATGTTGGAGCAGGGGCTGGAAAGGAAGGGGCAGGTGAAGATTGGGATACTGAATTTGGAAAGGCTGGCGCGAAAGCAAGGAAAGGCAACGCGGATGTAGACATGGTTGTTAAGCTCACTAGAGGAGTTGCTACAAAATATGGCGGAGGTGGCGGGCCTGGTGGCCCTGGTGGAGGATACGGTGGCACTGGGGGTGGTCGCGGTGGCCCCGGAATCGGTTTTGGAGGTGCCTCTGGAGGTGGCCCTGGAGGTGGACTCGGTGGCCCTGGTGGTGGTCGCGGTGGCCTCGGAGGCGGCCCTGGAGGTGGGCCTGGTGGAGGGCCTGGAGACTTAGGTGGTGGTCCCGGTGGCCCTGGTGGTGGGCGCGGTGGTGTGCGCGGTGGTCCGGGTGGTGGTAATGAAAACCATGATGAGGAAGGAGGTGGGCGAGGAGGCAAGCGTGGTCGCGCCCGTGGCAGTGTCCGTGACGGATCTGGTGGGAGTCTTAAACAAAATATGAAAAATATTAACAAGCATTACAATAAAACTGTAGCAAAGAAAGGAAACAAAACTCAGGAAGAACCAGAGGAATACTATGCACCCAATAAGCCACAAAAAGTCAAGATGCCGCCACCACCACCGAAAAAGAAGAAATTCCAAGGAGCTGAAAATCTACGTTACATGGGAAATATGTTGCCAGTTCTTTTGCATGAGCCATTCGATGACAGCAAACCTTCGACGTGGGTTCGCAGACATCCGGAGCAGGAGCGTGTACTTCAGGGAACAAGAGTCGGTCGAGCCAATGTGCATCACTATAGACGCGCAACTGTCGAGGCCCAACTTCAGAGGGCCAGAGATCGCTACTCGGTGCGTAGTGTTTACGGGGTTGAAGAGCGCGAATCATTGCCGACACATGGCATGTTTGGCCATGGAACACCAATAAAAAAGACTGCAAAGATGGCAAATGCTTTTAATTATGAAGCTCTAGTCAATCCGCCTCCAGAGCCTGAACTGCCAGTGAAGGCTCCGAAAGTGAAGGGCAAGAAATAACTTTACGAAACGAAAAAGCTGTTGGCAATCCAGAACTTTTGCAGAATAATCGATATGAGCAAGTGGTATCGGTATTAAGACCAATTAGGTAATTGTATCTTGTCGAATTTTGATAGGGATGCATCAGATAAATAATGTCGTGTAATAAACAGAGCAGAGCATTGAGTATTTTTATATAACTCACTTTACAATTTGGGGCGTGGCACAGCAATTAACTAGACTAGACTGGATTTGTGTCAAGCGGACATAACCAAACCCCGAGGATTTTGATTCCTACACATGCCACAAGTCCTATTAGAGCTATGTATTGTTGGACAATACACAAGTCTATCCATTTCAAAAGAAAAGCCAATCGAGTGCATATTAAAAACAATCCTAGTTACAAGGACCAAGCAGGCGACATTTTTTAAAATTCAAAAAAAAACTTTCGACTGGAACGAAATACATTTTACATACTCATAACAAACAAAATGTTATATAGCTAGGGTCTATTTTTAAAATCTTATATACTTTGCATTGTTACTTGCAATGTACTGCGCCCCCTTCTGTAGTCTTCCGCTAAGTAAAACTCTCCGATTACTAAATTGCGAGGCTGTATTGGAACCACAGCGGAGATGCCGATCACGCAATCGTTATTGGCAATCCCCAGAGGCTCGCTGGTGTACGCGCAACGGTGTACAACTGAGACTTTTTGCAAGATTGTTGGGTAAGACCGTCGAACAGGTGTGCATCTTTATGTACGACCTGACCCTGAAGAAATTTGGACAGATTTTGAATCCGAAATGTTCGCATTGGAATTATTTTCGAGTGCCATTCGTAAGATTCGATAGCTGTGCCTTATATGATGGCATTTTTGATCCAAAGGGTAATATTAAAAGACCCATGCACCCGATTATAATGCGCTTAGTTCTGTCTATAACGCGGCATTGGGGCCAGGAGGTACCGGTGGGCCAGGAGGGTCGGGGGGATCAGGAGGAACAGGAGGAGAAGTTGGCGATGAATTTGGTGGTGAATTTGGCGGTGAATTTGGTGATGGTTCAGCTGGTGGCTTTGGCGATTTTCTTGCTGAATCTGGACCAGGAGCAGGAATGGAAGGAGCAGGAAAGGACGGATATGATGATGATTATGATTTTGATAAAGATTGGGATGATGAATTTGGAAAGGCTGGCGGTAAAAAGAAGAAAGGTAATGCTATGGACGATGATATGGTTGTAAAGCGCGTGAGAGGAGCTCCTGCAAAATATGGTAATGACGGCGGCCCTGCTAGTGCAGCTGATGGCGGTCTTGGAGGCGCCTGGGGAGGTTGGCCCGGTGGTGGACCCGGCTGGCCTGGTGGGCCTGGTGGTGGACCCGGATGGCCTGGTGGTGGACCCGGATGGCCTGGTGGTGGACCCGGATGGCCTGGTGGAGGACCCGGATGGCCTGGTGGCCCTGGCGGTGGACCCGGATGGCCTGGTGGCCCTGGCGGTGGACCTGGTTGGCCTGGTGGGCCTGGCGGTGGACCCGGTTGGCCTGGCGGGCCAGGTGGTGGAACCGACTGGCCTGGTGGGGGTCCCGATGGCGCTTATGGTTGGCCCGGTGATGGCTACTCTGATGATTATGATGAAGAAGGTGGACGAGGTGGTAAACGTGGTCGCGGCCGTGGGCGCGACGGGTCTGGCGGGAGTGGTAGACAAAGCATGAAAGATATCTCCCCCTAAGAAGGGTAGAGCTAAAAGCAAGAAATAAGGTGACGAAGTCCCGAAACTTTAGCTGGCACAGTTGAGAACCAACTTTTGCACTAAGGTAATCGAAAACTTATGAAGAGTAATCAATGTAAGTCAGTGGTAGAGTTTAGGACCAATTGGGTAATTTTATCTCACCAAATTTTATTAGGGATGTGTCAGATAAATCTCGTGTTATTATCTTATATTATTATATATATAATAAAGACATCAGACTATTAAGTCTTACAAAAATTTGCTTGATAATTTAAGAAAAGAAAATTGGGTATTCCAAGCCTCTTCTAACTCTTACATAAAGGGTATAATAAAATAAGTTAAGCTCTATGCTCCCGTTTCGTTCTTTGCTTTTATAACTCATTAGAATGGTCGGCTTAATCAAGACTATAAAAGCATTGATATTGTCAATAGGTTCAGACCCCTCAAGGAGGAATCCCCGCAAACTGGTTGCGCTCTTTGCAGATCTTTGTTTTTGCTCGTTCAAGAAAAACCCAAATTGACACAGCAATTAGTAAAATGTTAATCAAAATGCAGAACTGCAAGCATCGCTGATGTTATTTTGTGTTGTCTTATAGCAAATTAGCATCACAGCCTCTGAAGCCTTTGTGACGCTGAAGTAACCGTGTTAAGCGGGCTTCCTAAATAACAAAATTACAATTGTGTTATTCCATTTCTGCACAATTTATTTAATGCTTATTTGATTCTCTACTTTATATTTAAAGTAAGATTTCTATTCGCTTCGACTGCTTTAAATAACAAATTCATAAGTTCAAAATTATCGCCGCTCTGTTATCGATAGTACAGTAACGCCACTGTTGCCAGAATGCGTTATTTAGCAAAGTCTGGCAACGTTGCGCTTTGATAACATTTCCATTTTGAGTTTAACATAATTCTTAAGTTAACATTTACTCAAACTTAACATTTCTGTTTTGTTGTCGATTTTATTGTAAAAAGTTATAAAATAAACGCAATTTTGCGGCAACGCGCACATTACTTTATAAATTAGCACAATAGCAACATTAAAATGGCCGAGGTGGAAGCTGTTCAAATAATTGCGGAGTCATTGAAGCAACAGGTAAGGTAACTGGCTACTGAAGGCCCGTCATTTTTGGTTTTCACCTCTCTCTCTGTTCTTTATGATATGCACTTTTTGCATGCGAACTATGTGAAGGGAGAACTGTCCCATGAAGTGCGTTCAACTGTAGATTTAACTGTGCCTTATTCGCTTATCTGTTTTCCAACTGTTTGTTGAACAAAGTTCAAAAGCATTCAAAAGTGGCCTAGCATTGTTATTGCCTGTTGTTTGTATGTATGTATGTATGTATTAATACATGCGTATGTGTACCCCTGATTAACATTGTTGTTGTTACTAGCCGGTGGCTGTTAATAGCCGATATAGATACGAGCGGATCTTGATATAGCCCCAATATTCCAAAGGTGTTAAAACATGCCACGGCGAGTTAAGCAGTAAATCACACGAGTGCGCCCGATTAGAATTAATAAGCAGCTTCACAAGGGGCCCCACAACAATTTTAATATTGTAATGAAGCAATATGAACTTTAAACGAAGTGCCTTAAAATAACTTTCAACAGCTGCGTGCATATATAGCCTAACTTGTTTAAATCAGGAGTAAGATAATGATCATGTGCCTAATAACATGTCTGCAGTCACTTAAGTTATAAGATACATGAACATATTTTAATAATATTTCGTTTATATTTTTAGGGTGTCGAATATGTGTTTGGCATCATCGGTATTCCCGTCATTGAACTGTCGATGGCATTTCAAGTCGCCGGACTAAAGTACATTGGAATGCGCAATGAACAGGCCGCCTGCTATGCCGCCCAAGCAATTGGCTACCTAACAGGGAAACCTGGTGTCTGTTTGGTTGTTTCCGGGCCTGGTTTGCTCCATGTAACGGGTACTTATGCATATGAATCATTGCATTTACAGTATGTGTAATATATATATTTCTATTGTCAGGTGGCATGGCTAATGCTCAGGTTAATTGCTGGCCATTGATTGTGATTGGCGGTGCAACGAATCAGGATCACGAGGGCATCGGCGGCTTTCAGGAATGCCCGCAAGTAGAGCTATCGCGACCCTATTGCAAGTATGCGGCACGTCCACCAACCGCTGCATTGATACCTCTACATGTGGAGAAGGCTGTGCGATATGCCACGTATGGTCGTCCCGGCGTAGCGTATTTGGATTTTCCCGGCAACATACTGCAATCGAAGGCACAGGAATCGCGCATCTACAAATCAGTTGCACATCCAGCTCCTCCATTGGTCTATCCGCCACATGATGAGGTTATACGCGCCGCTCAGCTGCTGCGTCAGGCCAAGCGGCCACTGGTGATTGTCGGCAAGGGAGCTGCCTATGCTCATGCGGAGAACACACTGCGTCATTTCATTGAGAACACAAATCTTCCCTTCCTGCCGACTCCCATGGGCAAGGGTGTGGTCTCTGATACGGCGGCACAGTGTGTATCCTCAGCACGCACGCTGGCGCTGCAAAAAGCCGATGTGGTATTGCTTCTGGGTGCACGTCTCAACTGGATTCTGCATTTCGGACGCGCTCCTCGTTATGATAAGGATGTGAAGTTCATTCAGGTGGATATCTGTCCTGAGGAGCTCCACAATTCGGTTGTCGCATCAGTTGGCATTCAGGCTGACATCCGTCCCTTTGCCGAGCAGCTGTTTGAGCAGATGAACGCTGTGAACTTCCGCTTTGGCTACGAACAGGACTGGTGGAAGCAATTGGCGGCCAAGTGCAAACAGAATCGAGATACTGTGCAGCATATGTCCTTGAACACATCGACTCCGCTCAACTATTACGCGGTCTTCCATCATCTGCGCGAGCTACTGCCACGCAATACTATTATCGTTAGTGAGGGCGCCAATACCATGGACATTGGTCGTTCGATGCTCTTGAATGAGCAACCACGTCATCGGCTCGATGCTGGAACCTTTGGCACTATGGGTGTGGGACCTGGCTTCGCCGTGGCTGCTGCCCTCTATTGCCGTGATTTTGCGCCTGGCAAGCGTGTCCTCTGCGTCGAGGGTGACAGTGCCTTTGGCTTTTCGGGCATGGAAATCGAGACAATGGTGCGTTACAAGTTGCCCGTAACCATTGTCATTGTGAATAACAATGGCATCTACGGTGGCTTCGATAAGGACACCTTCGAGGCCATACGCAGCGAGGGCGATTTAACGCAAATGTAAGTCGAATTCGAATCTTATCTTAACTGTATCGCTTTGCTTATCTAATCATTTTGTACAATTATCATTTAGCACACCACCATCAGCGTTGGGCGTTCAAGTGCGCTACGAAGAAATGATGAAGATGTTTGGTATGCAGGGCTATTTCTGCACGGAAATCGAACAGCTGCAAAAGGCCATTAAGGAGGCCAACCAGCTGACGGATAAGCCCACGATTATCAATGTTGCAATAAGTCCTTCATCGGATCGCAAGCCGCAATCATTCAATTGGCTTACAGAGTCGAAGCTCTAAGGCATAGCAATTAATAGTAACACACACACACACACACACACACACACAAACTAACAGAACACACGATTTTATAAGCAGCAACGTTTACGATTAGTTATTAAGGCACAAGTTTACGCGCATTCCTAAAGATTTTCAAAACGCATTTGCCACGATATTTTCTTTGTATATACACACAAATAATGCAATTTTTATAAAGCAAACGATTGTAGAGTATGCGGCATTTGTTAATATACTATGTCGTTTTGAAGGAACAAATTACTTAGTATACTATTTCAAAGCTTAACCTTGCCTAGCATTATATTTTCATGCGAGAAAACTTTAATTGATTTGCAGCTTGAACCGAGCGACCCCTTGACCTTTGGTTTACCACAAACTATTTTTAAATTTGCCGAAACACGTCCTGCAATCGATTTTTATCAGTATATATTTAGGTTCAAAGGGCAATTTGGTGGTTTACAGGTCGATTTGATTGCCATGCAGCAAAATATAGCATACTCTTAGATGTAAATATAGTTTGTTATCAAGTTTGGTTTAACAATCTTTTACCCAGTGAAAGTATGCTATGTTTAGCTGTAATTGCTTGGAAACGAGTTACTTAATTTTAGTTTTAATTCCCTTTTCAGCTGCTGCCTAATAGTTGTTCCGCACCATCTCCTCCTCCAGTCCCAAGTATTGTAGAAACCAATTGAGATCCACGAGGCGACCCTTGTGCAGAAACGGCAGCTTGGGGCACAGCTCGAAAGCGATGTTGAGGGGCGCAATGTCTGGCAAGGGATCGGCAGACATGTTGAAGAATGCCAGCACATCCCGCACCTCAATCTCGCCCTGAGCGTTGCGCTGCAACACTTTGAGTATGTCCTCGACCAGCTCCAGACTAAATGGCAAACGGCAGCCACGTAAGGTGGAACGTACCTGTGCCTCTGTAATATACGGCCGGCACGTGGGGTTGATGTGACTCAGATGCTCGGTCAGCTCCTCCACATTGTTCCACAGAGCACGTTTCAGTTCCAGCTGTGCGGCAGCACGAACATAATTGCGATCACAGCTGGGCGGAGGTGTTTGCTCTGCCGAAAAGTGACGGCAGACGGTGACAATTTCGTGATTGAGTAGCGACTCCTTGGGCAGGTACGACAACAGCGTGGACTTAAGGGTCTCGTAGCTAATGGTGGTGCCATCACGTAGATCGACATCCGGTTTACAGCGCAGCACAAACTGTTTGTATTGCGGACGCACTGCCTCACGTATCTTGCTTATAATCAGCGCAATGTTGGCCACAGGAAACTGCAGAAACTATGGGTTAGTCTTGGTATTGGAACGAGAACTAAGTTACTTCTACCTCAGCGGGATGCTGTTCCATGTAGAGCAGTGTGAACTCATCTGCGGATATGATGTGAAAGATATGATCCTTGAGATTGACCGTGGAACCAATGTAGAAATCACTGGCTCGATAGTACTCTGGCCGTGCCGAGCTAAACTTCTCCTGGCCCGGCAGCGGCACCCGTGCACGCTTAAGGAATTCCCCGCCCACAAAGCCCGAATTGCGTCGTGCCACCTCATAGATCTGCAGCGTATCGTCGGCCAGAAAGTAACTGATGACAAAGCTGCGCTCGCAGTTCTCCCGAATGACGGACACGAGCTTCGCGCCAAAACGTAGTATGCAGCCATCGTATTTAAAGAGCTTCTTGAAGTCTGCTTGCGGTGGCTTCGGTTCCACGGTAATGCAGTTTCCTTCAGAGTCCTCGTAGCTGCCCCAACCATTGTAAGGAGGCAAGCGACGCATCTGACCCTGATGCGGTGGACGCTCATCGCTGCGTTCGGGCAAAGGTTGAGGCGTAAAGTCCTGTATGCCGTACTGCAATGGGAAAGAGGAAGGATTAGGTGCCACAAACCATTCGAACTGCCACGTACCTTCTCTCTGTAGTAATGCTGTGTGAACTGATCGCAGCTGGTAAGGACTACATTGCGTCCGAATACATTGAGTACGGCACCAATTTGCAGATCCTGATCCGTGTAGTATTGCTCCTGTTTGTGACCCGTGTTAAGCGGATCGGCCACATAGCGCACATCACGCATATTGGAACCCAGCACGTTGAGCAACGTTACAGCCGTCTGCTGACCCGGCAAAGCAGGACCCTGGAACTCTTTGGGCAGCTTGTCGCGCTTCAGAAATGTGCTTGGACCCTCCCGTCCCGAGTTGCGTGGAAACTTCTCCTTAATATCGATAGTATCGTCTGCCAGATAGTAGCATATGTCCAGCTTACGCACATCCCCGAACTCAGAGCGATCGTTCCAATATCCCTGGAACTTGAGCACGCGCCGATCGAACTCCAGGAACTGTGCGAAAGCATGACGCTTGGGCACCGCACTCGTACTTGGTCGTTCTGTCTGCTTCAGAGCCAAACGCTTGCGCAGCTCCGTTGTGGGATCACTAGAGATTACAGTAGAAAAGAGAACTTAGAGAGCGTCTCCATGAAGATCCCTTTAATCACTTACTTAGGTTCTATTAGACCCACCGGCACCGAGATGCCTGCACGATGTAGAAACTGTCTGGTGAAGACATCACAGCCGCTGATGTGATAGACACGATCGAAGATCTGCACATTGGTGTCCACATTGAGATCGAAAATGGAAATGAACTCCCGATCACCGGGTGGCATTTTGGGTATGCGCTGGCGATGCACCAGGCAACCCTGCGGTATGCCAGAGTTCTCCACCTTAGGCTCGGTGATCTGCATGGTGCCATCTTCCAGATAGAAATAGATCTTTACCTTGCGCACCTGGTAGGGTGCATGATAGATCTCCGTGAGCGGCTCCTTGAAGTAGGCGTTGAAACACAGCACCTGCTTGTCGTAGGCCAACCAAGGCGGCAGCTTTGTTGTCGCTTTGGGCTCCCAGAAGCCATTCCCATTGGAGGCCACAGGTGGATACGTGGGATCGACAAGAGGTCCATTAGGTTCCACCAGTTCGGGCTCCCTGCGATCTGAGAGCATGTGTATGCCCTGGTAGTGCAACAACGTCTGTCGCCGCGGGTGGCGTCGTTTGCTATACTAAGGAGCCAAGGTGATTTCAGTCTAATTAGCCTCGTTCCTGTCCACCACACTCCAGCATACTCACGTCATAGAACTGCGCACCTGGCAGCAGCGGCATTCCTGGTAATCTCTGCATATTTCACGGTAAATTTTGATTAATTTTTGAGGTAACTCTTAATTTAGCGGAATTTTCTGCGCTATTTAAGATTTTGTTTTGTTTTTTTGCCAAAAAAGAAATATGTGTAAATTAAATTTGTGTCGTTTTTCGGAATTTTGTTCGATAAATGGAACAAACAGCTCTATGGCAATGCCGCCACTGCTAGCGTTGTCGCCGCCATGGTAGCGTCAGCAACTGGTTGCCGCTCTAGTAGTCGTGGCTGGAGCAGGTGGGTCGAGGGGAGTTTCTTCGGGCAGGTGTTTGCGTAGTAAGGGAGTTTTCTAAAGATGACTAGACCAGACGCATTAGAGTCATTTCATTTGGGGCTGTATGCACGTCGGGATTTGCATGGCATAGATTCGATTGGCTGATTAGATAGGGCTTAGTTCTAGCTTGCGTAATATTTACCGGTTTTAAGGCTATTTAATTGTAAAAGAAGGCGTGGTGTTTTAAGTTTGGCGTAACAAGCAGAGAGAGCCAACCACGACCTCATTAACTTTATATATCTTTTTTTAATTAGCATCAACTGAGGAGTCGAGAGTTTGCCCCTCTGTCTGTATGAACGCGTAGATCTTAGATATTGTAAGAATTAGAGCCACCAAACATTCATATATATATTGCAAGTAGCTAGGCTTTCATGTAGAATTTGACCACGCCCTCTTCCGCCTCTGTAAATCATTGTAAATCATATCAAGCCTAAACGTTTCTTACTATGTATGTCTTACCGTGCCATTATTTGCAATGCATTGTCTTGATGGACCCAATGAATTGAGCAAATTCAGAAGTGTAGAACAGTCCCAGATCGTAATTAGCTGTGAAACGAGGCCTATCAAGCTTTGAAGACAACGCGATGCAGACGGAATCGTGTTAATTAAGTGTACATGCAAAAGTAGGAAACCCGCCGAGAGCACGTGAGCTTTTCTCACACCTCTCACTGGGCTTTGACTTAAGAACTTGTTCCAAACGCCAGCGATGTTTGCCGCAACGCAGACAGAAGCGGAGAACCGCTGAAACAGTCAACACACGAAAAGCGGAGAAATGAAGTTCATGTAAGTGAAGATGCGAGATTGGAATAAAGATACCATTTAAATTATATTTTGAAATCTTTGAATCTTTGCAGTGTCATATTTATCCATTTGCTGCTGGCGCTGGAAGCTGTACAGGCACAGAGCGCCAATTTGACTGCTTGGCGGCATCATCGTCGACAGAAGCGTTTTCTGATCTACCAAGACGGTGGCGTAGTCAAGGTATGAACTGTTTTAATAGCTTGGAATTCCCTATAAAAATCTAATTAAAACTTTTTCTTTCTGCAGTTTGTCACAGGCACCGCATTTCCTGTGGACTTCCAGGAGAAGAATCCATGGCGTCAGCTGGTCTGGCTTATGAACTTTCACTATCAATTCCCGGAGCCTCAGTCGCCCATCTACTGGTGGAAGCTGTGGAACAGCAGTCGCGATCTCAAGGGTCCACTGCAGCTGAGCTCAGGTCAGCGAAGGCAGCAGCAGCACCAGCAGCAGCAAGTGGAGCTGCCCGTGGTGGATGAGCCTCAGCAGCTGCTCTATGAACTCGCCGTGGAGTATATGAATCAACGCGGTCAGCCCGGTAGAGCCTGCCTAGAGCGTCTGATCTGTGAGAACGCGCAAGTGGACGAGCACAGTGGACTCTATGCGGAGCTGCTGCACAGATTACTCAGGTGAGTGGAAGCAGAGGCGAGTTGAAAGATTTGTCTAAGAACAAGGTATTCTCTCCCCTTGCAGACCACATCGTTCGCTGGATCCGGCCTATGTGGATGCCTTTCAAATGGGCAAACATGGCATCAATTGTCGAAGTGTCTATCCCAAGGCCTCGCATTGTGTGCTCGACGATTATGTGCATCTGCATGAGCGGGGACTGACGCAGAGCTACGTTTAAAGTTACCTGATTGAGTTGAGAAACTATCGAACTATCGTACAAAATGGTATTATATCGTATGTCGTAAAACAGCGATAGTCTCTACGATAGCGATAGTCTATACAATAGTATGTTTGACTAGACGTTGTGTACATTGTACCTCACGAGATTGCGTAGATTAAACTACATTCGATAGTAAATACGATAGTATTTATTATAAAACAACGATACTTACGATAGTTTCTTAGCTCTCCCCTATAAGTTATACTACTACTTGCATCCCCTGGAAAGAAACCACGCACCGGCTGCCATTGGTTATTGGGACACACTTTAATAATCTTCTCGAATACGTTTAAGCATTTTGATATAACATTTATAAAACTAACGACTAATTAAAACGATGGATGCTAATTGTATGTACAAACATTTACAAGTTGCGCTAAATTTAGTATTTTTTTTTGTAAATATTTTTATTAGCTTTAGTCATTCTCGTTTTCATCATCGTCATCGTCCTCGTCCTCGTCATCGTCTTCGGAAACTTTCCAATCAACTTGATAGTATTTCTTCGTATTGACCGAGAGCCATTGCAGGGCGCAGTTCAGGGTGCAGAAGTTGCAGGTGAAGAGCTGCTTGGAGGTGCTGCCACGCCTACAAGTTGGGAAAAGGAAATCAGAGAAAATGGAGAAAGTATTTTTACTGATCACATAGCATAATTGAGGTTAGGCACCATCTCATTGAGCTACACTTGCTTTCGCTCGGCTTCTTTGCTATTGTGATAGGTCTGTTATCGGTTGGATGACTCACCGCTTGACCACCATAAAGTAGTAAGACGTGTAGAGGCTACCAAAGCAGGTGGAAGTCGTGCAGCGAGCAATGGGTCCATTGTTGATGTGTGAACTCATATACGGCTCGGGTAGCTGACGATGCAGTGCAACATTCTCGTAGATGGGCAACTGGCGATTCAATGCCTGCAGAGCATGCAGACAGTCATCGTATAGCGAGACCTGATTCTCGGCCGAGGGAACTGCAAAGATTTTCCGTGTGCCCACTGGCAGCAGCAGACGCTGTTGCGTCTCCAGCTCACGTACCCAGAAGAGACCCTTTTTCGGGATGGGACTGGCAGGAGAAAAAACATATGAATAATGGGGAAAATGGGGGAAAGAGCTACCTACATGGGCGTCACTGTCTGGCGATTATCGTAAAAGTTCTGATAGAATCTCTCGTAGATCATGGGAATATAGTTGACGCAAGTGTTGTGAAAGATGCGCACATGGTTCATAAACTTTGAGAGCGCAGCCGGTAGATAGATAAGAGCGCAGCCTGCAAGAGAAAAAGTTAAACGCGCTCTCTCTCTCTTACTCTCACTCCTTCTCTCTCTCTCTCTTCCTCTCTCTGTTTATGTTTTGCTCTACTCACGATCGGCGGAAAGAGACTGCAGCATGGGCAGATTGGCGATGCGCTCGGGAAGATGCAGTAGCGCCTCGTTGTCGCTAACATTCAGCTCGTTGAGGCGGACGCACTCGCTGAGCTGTAGGGGCAGGCGACGGAACTGATTTTTGGCAATGTTCAGATGCTCTAAATTGCGCAAGCTGCTCAGTTCTGTGGCGGAGTGAAGGAACATCTTCAGTATTTATGAACTCCCATGGGTTACTCCGGACTTTACTTACCCATAGGAAGCTCGGTTAGTTGATTGCCGCTCACGTTGAGCTGCTGCAGATTGATTAGCAGACCCAAAGTGCCGGGCAGCTGCTTTAGTTCATTGTTGGACACATCCAGGAATTCCAAATTCTCCAGCAAATAAATATCCACTGGCAGCTCTGTCAGATTATTGCCAGCCAGATGAATAAACTTGAGCGTTGTGATATTAAGCAGCCATTTGGGTATGACCGAGATGTAGTTCTCTTTCAGATAGACCTCCTCAAGGTCTTCGTATAGGAACAGATCCATGGGGACATCCTTGAAGTTCAGATAGCTCCAGTGCAAGATGGTTTTATTCATATTGTACGCACGACACCGTTACACAATTTTTTTTTTTTATTATATTGCGAACGTATTTTGATTGTTTATAGATATTAAATCTCACTCTCTCCGTACATATGTATGTTTATTCGGTCACCTGTATTTCTTGTTTAAGCGGTCATGATCAAACTTTGGCATGCGGCGCCTTCACTGTCACCCACTGAACTGGGGCCCCTACCCCCCAAAAGAAAAGTGGCCCAAAGAAAAAAACACAGCAAACAGAAAACAGAAAACAGCAACAGTTTGCTCTGTTCGCCAAAAACAATGCGCCACAGCTAAAATTGTCTCACCACAGCACAATGTTGCAATGCTCTTGAGCAGAGCACATTTTACGTGCTCTGCCTTGATATTCACTCTTAAAATATATGTGTATACTTAAAATTCAAATTATTTTTAAATATTTTGTTTAATTAATTCTTTTGCGTTGTGTGTCGTAATGAGCCGCCTGAAAGTATGCAACTGCTGCCTGCATGAGAGCGGCAAATGGCAGCAGAGCTTTGCGGAGGCGCTGACATTGAATTTCGTGCGCTGCGCTGTAAGTGGCTGCATTGATTTGCCGTCGCTTGCTACTGCTGCTGTTGTTGGTCTTGTTGCAGCTGTAGCATTTCAAGGTCAAGGTGGTGAAATTGTAAATGCGCACAGCTTTGGCGTTGGTTTGCTACATGGCTGTACTAAATACAAATAGTGAAACACGCCTTAGCTAAGTTGCAAACCTAACGTGGTGAAATTTCTGCATGTGGGTGAGAGTATTTGCTTAATGTGAACTAAATTGAAAATGAGGCAAATTAAAAAAATAAATAAATAATTATTTAATAACAGCTCGCAAGTTTTAATAGTAAAAAATATAAATAAAATATTAAAATTAGCAAAAAAGGCATTGCTTTAGTTCTTAGTAGTAAAATCCTTGATAATCATGATGGTGATCATGATGATGGTGCCCGTGATGATGATGATGATGATGCTCGTGGTAAGGATAGTAGGGCGATGGGGCTCCAATGTACGGCACAGGCACAGGCAGCGGCAGTCCCAGGCCCACAGTGATGAAATGTGGTGCCGCCAGCGTCTCAAGTGCTGCACAAAGCAAGCACAACAAAAGTGCGAAAAAGTTGACGGGGAATTTCATATTGTAATTCAACGAGATTTGCACAGCGACTGAGCCGGCTGTGCGTAGTTAGCACCTGTCTTATATACGTCGCCTTTGCGCGTTCAATTTCTCCAATAATTAACAACAATTCAGCTATGCAGCATGTGTTTTTCCCCGCACGCACAGCCCAAAGAATCGTGAGTTCAATAAATATTTGCTTTATTATCTGGACAACAAAACTAGTAAAGCTCTACACCGTTTATCACAAAGTTGCAGTTTCTTTTATCTCACAGAAAGGGGGGTGGAGAGAGGGGGTGGGGATCAGAGGCCTGCTTTAAGATTCACTGTGAGCAATTTGAAATCACGATCACTGAGCAGATTCCACTTGTAGCCCAAAATCTGTGAGATCTCTAGCTCCACAGCCTCGTAGGAGCGCGAGTTGCGCCGCAGCCACAGATGGAACTCGTTGCTCCACTCCGGATGCCTGGGCCAATCGCAGCGGAGGATGACAGCGAAGCGTCGCACATGCAACTGTTGCAGATTCTTCGCTGTGCGTGCAATAAGCAACAGCGTCGCAGTGGACACCTTTTCACGTATGATCTAAAAGGGGGGAAGAGAGAAGCGTATAGAGGGATTATTTGCGGCATTTAAACTCTTTGCTTTGCCCGCTCACCAGTGTGTCCAGATTGAAGCACTGCCGGCACATGAGCAGCAGCAGGCTGTCGATGCGAGCGTGAAACGGTTTGGGGCTGCTAAAGCGCGGCAGCAGCTCGTGGCCATAGACTGCGAGGCTGTTCTTGTAGTGGTCCACGTGGCGGATGAGCAACTCGGGGCGTATACGTGCCTGCGGCGCACTGTAGGTGATGCTGTGCACTGGAGCCTCTGGCTGCAGCACCACTTCGCCGTCCACGAGGTTCTCCATGCGCAAATGCACACGCAGCCGCGGATTGGTGGCCTTGAGACTGCGCCACGCTTTGACACCGCAAGCGCTAATGGTCAGGTGATTGGGCGTATAACAGTTCTGCAGCAGATGCAGATGTCGCAGCTTGGTGTCCGCCAGCAACGAAAGCACATCGTCATCAATGTTCTGCGGCGAAATGGTAAGCACCTGCGGGGAGTATGGGAAATGGGGATTAGTTAACCCAATCAGATTGCCTCTTCCTTCCGCCCACTTACCTGCAGATTGAGAAAGAGTCCCACATGGAGAATGGGACAATGCGTGGTGGTCACATTCACCAGATTGAGTACACGCATCTTGGTGCAGCAGCTGCAGACCACTTCGTCGAGCAAATGATTCGCCTCGAAACGTTCCAGCACAAAGTCCACCAGCTTCAGTGTGTGCAAATCTGTGAGGCGCAGCAGCAGCTCCTTGAGACCCTTCAGCAGCTGCCCGCCGGTGCCGAAGAGCTTGAGGCCTTCGGGATCGTTGCGCTGCGACATGTTGCAGGGAAAGTGATAGACCAGCGAACGTATGCGGCGACCCATGCCGGCCAGATCGGGCTGCGGATTGGCCTCGCTGCCCTGCAAGGGAGAGAGGAGGATGCGTGAGTTCAGATACTACTCCTGCTCGATTTACCGACCTTATCCATGCTCCACGAGAGCATTGTCATAAACTGGTATATGTTATTGAAGCTGTGGTAGGGCCGAAACTCTATGCCGCGCAGGTGGCGTCCAATGCGCGCCAGACAGTGCTGCGTGCGCATGTGATCCAGGCAGTACTGCCAGCCGGAGTAGTAATTGTATTTGGGCCGCGTCAAGGTGCGATCATCTACCACAAAGTTGCTCCACACTGTGGGCAAATAGAAGGCGCTGTACCACTGCCGGCAAACCTGACAAAACAGAGAGAGAGAAAGGGATTAGAGAGAGAGCGAAAGCGAGCGGAGATTACCCACCAGACTGGCATAGTAGCGCTCGCGCGGCGTCAGATACGTAAAGATCTCCTCGAGCACCACATTGGGCAGCTCATCCCAGCGGGAATAGACGCGCTGCGATTCATCTAGTTGTTCGTTTGCCTCGTCGTCGTCATCATCTATGTCTATATAGCAGGCTGACAGAGAGAAAGAGAGACAGGTTGAGAGAGCTATGTTTGTTGACATTTCTGGCCCGGCCCACTTGGCTCACCTTTCTCATTCTCATCGATCTTCCAGCCTGCCTTCTGCATGACCTCCATTTGGGCGCTGCCCTTGCGTCCTGCACGCAGCGTGGCCATCTTGCGGGATTATCTATACTCTGTCTCTCTCTCTCTCTATCTCTATCTCCTACTCGTATTTACAACGCCGCGCGACAACAGCAAAAACACATTACGATATTCCACTCTAATTTTGAAATTTTTGGCACAGCACACGCTGTTCAATTTTTTTTTCAACTTTTTTTTTTCTCTTTTCTTGGTTTTATTTTTATATAGTTGGTTCGCGTTCGGATCGCGCTAACGGATCGCGCCGCATTGCGTCGCGTCTGGGTAACGACTGACAGTCTTCAAACTAATTCCTTCAATATGCTAAAAAAAAGAAAGGAAAACAACAACAACAACAACAACAAGAATCTATTTTCGAAAACGAAAATCTTGTTGCGTCTTCGTTAAGTTTCGAAATTGTTAATAGAAGCGCGCGCGTTCGCTCTCGTTTTTCCGCAGCATTTTCTTATTTATTTTGGTAAATATTCCAAAAGGGAAGCAAAAGTTTTGATACGATTTTGTATACATTTTACGTTGCCCTTGTGGCTGCAGTTGTTGTTGTTTCTCTTATAATTAGACGCCGTGCCGCATCAACTTGTTGATGTGTTCTTAAGGTGTGTGTTTACTATAAACAAACGCGACTCTCGTATCTCACGCATTGCGAGCTCAGTGCATAGTGTAAAGTAATCCAAGTGCGTTGAGACTCGACTGGACTGCGTCATGGGGGCGAGTGTGTGTGTGATTAATGCGTGTTCTTAAATTGGAATATTGACATTTATTTCATATGAAATAAAGTGAATAATATATGTGGATATTCTTAATGAAAGTTAACCCTTGTGGTTGCTGCTTAATTCGCTTTCCAGTTGGGAATTCCGATATAGTATTAGTATTAAGTATTATAAAATGTTTAGAAGAGCTGTCAAATGTCATAGCAAGATAGTGAAGGATGATCACCTCACCTAATATCATATAAGATTTCCCCTACTTGTTTCCACGGCTTCAAGAATTTCCGCAGCATAAAAGAAAAGCATTGAAAACATTGTTAGACATTTTCCAGCACAAGCAAAAAGGAAGACTCCATAAATGTGTGAAAAGCTAACCCAGCAATTCTGGCGGCTTCCTTTAACATTTGACACCACTTTGCAGCGCCAGTGGAGCGCAAAGCCAATGTCCTCCGCATCTCTCCGTGTGGACAATGTCGCGCGTTGCCGTTGACGATGCCGATGCCGACCGTTGTCCATTCTCCTTTGTCCAGTGTGTCTGCATGCCATTGCCATCAAGGAGCTGCACAAGGAAGCAACTACACGCACACACAAAGATACACACACACTCGTGCACACTGGTGCATTGTCATTTCCGGCAGAGTAGCAGGTACACTTAGCGGAAACAGCTGTTTATGTTCCTGTTTGCCGTGGACGACGGCGACGGCGGCGACAGCGGTTGTTGGACTTGAAAAAATGTGCAAAGGCATTTTGCAATTTTCTTCGGATATTTTCAGTGCAAAGTGACCAAAAGGGACTTTTTTCTTGGCCGTTTCTTTTTTTATTATTATTATGGCGCTGCTGTTGCTGGCAGCAGTGTTGCTAGCTAGAAAAGCTAAGTAAAAGAACGCTAAATAATAATTAAATAAAAAACGTTAAATAAAATAAATTAATTACATTGAAAATAATCAAATAAAATTCTTTATAAATTTCTATAACAATACTGAAAAAAGTGTAAAAAAGTTGAAAAAAATGTTCAGAACTTACGCATAAATTTTTTTCCGCAGCTGTGCTGTATTAAAAAATCCCGATTTGGCTGTAAAAATGCGCAGCTGGCTGCACTGTTTGGCAGCGAGAGCGCAACATTTTCATTGCATACTTTTAGGATCAGCGCATTTTTCGCGCTCGAGCACTTAAAAAATATGTTGAATATTTCACGAGTTCCGCGCCCGACGAGCTGAAAACAATGTGCAATTCCCCCGTAATTAAAACAAATTTAAAAGCAGTTAACACACACACACACATATACAGAGACAGACTGGCTGGCAGGCACACTCACCAGCATATGTGAGTGCATTACGTGGCTTTTCATGCGGGAGGGGGAGGTAACTCCAGCCCAGCAGCACTTCCGCATTCGGTTTGAGCACATCAAATATGACAGCGACCGTTTTCGCCTGGCACAAAATTTGACTATGCAAATTTGAATGTCAACAAAAACTTGCAGTTTAACCCAAAAACCTTATTTTGCGGCGTCGTTTGCCATTTGCCGCTGCTGCTGCTGCTACTGCTGCTGGCAACAATTTCGTAACGTTTACCAAACGCTCTCGACTTGTGTCGAGTTTTGGCAGCAGGAGGCCGCAGTGCGCAAAATTTATGCAGCTCCTGTGTGGCACACTTACTAGGGATGTGTGCGTGAGGAGCCTGTGTGCGTGTGTGTGTGTGTGCAGCACAAGATGAAAGGAGTCTTTTGAAGTAAACGATTATAAATAATAAATTAAATATAAGTGAGTAATTAACACTGTTTACAAACTATTTATTTCAAAATTTATGTCACTGATTTATTTTATATCTAATTAAGCGTTTATCGATATTTGCAGCCTACTCAACACTAATTGCGCAACGATCGATGATTTATTGAAAGTGGCGGTAAGTCGATAGAATAAGCAAAGAGAAAAAAATCGAAAATTTAAAGAAATAAAAAATTACAATAAAAATTATAACAGGATATATTAAAAACAAAATAAATTATCAAAACAACTTATTTATTAGCCCGAATTCCTAAACAAATATAATAAAATTCTGAAATCATTGAAGAACTTAATTAAAATGTTCAATATAATTTTCGCTTAAAGCAATTTCGAAACTTTAGCGATGTATCAACTAAAGCTCATCTCTGACATGCATATGCATGTCTGCCATTTTGGCTGTGCGTACGTGTGTAGGTGCTGCGTGTGCGTGCGTTTGTGTGTATGAGCATGTACCGGCAGCTTAAAACTGTAAAACAGGAAGTTGCTCGTTGGCTTGGTTAGCCAAGCCCGGCCAAGCACTCGACGCTGTCTTCCTGGCAACCAATTGCTCTTGGTTATTGCAGTTGTTGTTACCGTTGTTGTTGTTGTAATTGCTGTTGGCCTTGCACAGGTGCATCGCGTTGCCAGCTGTTTTTGGAAGGGGGAGCGAAGGGGGGTCGGCGCATTGTTTAGCCGTCGGATGTAGCCAAGAAGTTACTGCATTTAATGTATAATTTTGCAGCATTTTAATTACTTGCACTCGACTATGGCAAGTCAGTCGCCTAGTTGCACCCACTGCCACTCCCACTGGCCCACCCACGCGCGGTTATGTCATGTTGTTATGCAAATTGGCGGCCTAAACGTTGCATGACTTTTGGATTTTTGCACATATGCAAACTGCATTTTGCGTTCGAGAATTTTAATTGCAAATCACTTTGGCAAGTCATCTAAGGGTTGTCCTTGCTGTGTAGGGGTAGGAGAGCGAGTGCAAAGAACGAATTGAGTAAAGTTTCAGTATATAAGAGGCTAAAGATCCTTTAAAGATTTGACCAAACTTCAATTTGGCTTAACTCTTTAATTGTTTTTTATTGATATTTATATAGAATTATTTAAGCAACTAGTTTATTCTAAGGCTTTGCTTAAATCTAAAACACTTCAGCTTATTGAGCAACTTTGATTGCTTCCTACTGTCAATAAAACATGCTATTAAAATTCAAAAAATTTCTTATTCCTATTACATTTCATATGCATGCAATATTTTTCCCATTCCCGTTTTGAATTTCCTCCCCACAAAAAACTTTTCGACAGTTGCAATTGCAAGCGATGAATTCGCTTGGGCGCAGCTGTTGCTTATGCAAAGTTCTTGTGTTGAGTGGATAACTTAAGATCCACAATCCACACGCCACACTCCACACTCCACACTCTGCACTGCTCGCCAAAGTTTGCTATTAACTAAATCTCAATCACAGCTGCACACACACACACACACTTACACAAACGCACACATGCAAGCCCAAGCCCGACTGCCAGCAGCAGCGTCAACTCAATTTCAATTGTTCCAGTTGCCAGTGTCACTTGTTATCCCCTCCCTCCCTGCCACTTGCTCTGGGGCAGTTGCCACCCTTGGTAATTTGCCTTGACAATAGTCATGCATTTTAATTGAGCAGCAGCTGCGGTTCATCTAGTCCCGTCCCACTTCCTTTTCGCCCCGCTAAACGCACCAAATTGTGGCCATTAAAAAAATGGCACATAAAATAGAAACTTTTTACATTTTTTTTTCTTCCGTTGTGTGTGTGTGAGTGTACTCCAGCTTTGTGCAGCGAATGACAGCAATTATTTGTAAAATATTTATAATACAATTGAATTGAAAAACTTTCTGTGTGTGGCAGTCGCCGCCGCCCCAAAAAAAAAAAAAAAATAATCAAACAAGGCAGAGAAACTTTTTTGGAGGGCAGTAATAAAATGAATGGAAATTAAAGCACTGCGAATATTTGACGGCGCATGCAAAACAATTAAGCTAAAATTGTTATTGCAATTTGAAAACAATTGTCAAATTATGCAAATGTCGTCTGATTGCCAAGTACTTTTTAAGACACTCCCTTGCCACGCCCCCACCCTGCCTCTCTAAGGAGCTAACAAGGTAAACAAGTGGCCCAACTCTGGCGTACAACCTGCAAGTGCTGCTCAAAGATTTATGGCCACCGCCTCGAGCGCAATTCTCCTGCCCGGTGAGGCTGCAGAGGGTGGAGAAGGGCTTGGAAGATGCCGCAAAAAAGTTGAGAGTGCTGCCATGTTGTCAGCTGCAAGGCGATTGCAATTTGCATAAAAATTCATTGGTTATGCGGCAAGTTGACAAAACGCAGGAGCCAACAGGCTGCCGAGTGAAAACTTGAGTAATCTCTTCCCTTGTGTCGTCCTCTTCTCAACTTACTGCTCCTTCTTCTGCCATCCTTGTTGTGGGAGCACAATTGTGTTGCAAGTGAATCGAATAATTTATTACTATTACAGGGGGATTATCAGTTGCAGCTCAGCGCAGAAACATGTCAGCTGTTGAGGGAATGGAAATATACGCATGTCAGAGGGTTCAGCGTTATTAAATTACCAATAATGTGCTTTTATTATTATTTTCTAACAAAACTAGATATGGCAACGCATAGCGCCTCACGTTCGATAACTATCAATTGCCCTTATTGCTGCCACTATCGATATTGGCTGGCACTGTGCAATGCTGTCCTTTTACAGCACTGACCGTGTATGAATATCGATAGCAATTCGATGCTAATGCCAAGAATTTTTTTAAAAAAGTGTAGCATGCTTTTGTGCGCAAGCAAAAATCCATTTGAACCTTCGCTCTTTATTTAGCCAGCATTCAACACTCATTTCCTGCAGTGATATGAAAGCTACGCTACGCACAAATCAACTTGCATTTCGTTAGCTCTAACTAAAAGCGCCATCGCAGCAGCGTCAGGTGTTGTGTGCAGTGTAGCAGGAAGAAAATCAGCGCTCAATGAAAGATGGCGATGACCACAATCACAGCGTGCGCCACATCCGGTGGCTGCTGTGTATGTGCCACTCTGTCTGCCTGCCTGCTTGGCCCCGACTCGCTACATTTCCGTTACATTAACAAAGCGCCATTGAGCGGCACGAACAACACCAAACAGAGCAACAACAACAAAAAATGGCGCACACGCTGCGCTTTACAAGCAAAAACTAGTTTTGCACCCGAACAAGGACAACAACAAAAGAGGACAAAAACGACACAACGACAACAACGGTCATTATGTTACAGAGAGTCCGGGCAAAAGGGCAGCCAGCTGGCTCAGCTTTCCTGTTCACTCGAGCTCTAGTTCTGCCCCTCACTCTCTCGCTCTCTATTTCCGTCTCTCTCTCTCTCTCTCTCTCTCTCGCTGGTGCTGCTCCTCCTGTGCGTGTGTATTTTTCGGTCAGTTTTGTAATTGAATCACGTTTTGTATTAAATAAACTTTTCAAATTATCGAAAAATTGACTTGCACTACAAGCGGCGCCTAGTTTCATTTACTGCGTGTGTGTGCGTGCCACATGTACGCTTGTGTGTGCTTGCGTGCGCCTGCTCCATTAACATAAAAAAGAGCGCGGGCGCTCGCTTTTTTATTTTTCGCTTTTCCATGGCGTTTTTTTTTTTATGCAAAACACTTGACAGCCTCATTAGTATTGAAACGGTCAAAAGTTGTGTATAAGCGTTGGGAGTCCCCCGTCTCCCTCCCTCCCTCTCACTCTCTCGTTCTCTCTCACTCTACTTCCGCTTGCTCTCGCAAACGTGCGCTTGTTTCGCTTTGACGCGCGCGCCCACATAAGTATGCAACACGTTCTTGACTTGCCGCCAGTGTTGCAAAAGGGCTGCCAAACAATTTGGCATTTACATTTTCTGAATACGTTTTGTTTGCTGCATAATTGAAGTAAAATGAGTGAACAAACACAACAAACAAATGGATTCATTTCGCCGATCACGTGCAACTGACGGCGGTGCCGGCGCCAACAACTGAATGCACTTGGTCATTTATTGGTCACAGTCTGTTGTTGCACACACTTGCAGGCAGAAGGCAGCAGCAACAACAACAAACCGTACAAAAACAACAACAACACATTACATTGGCTGCATTCTTTCATAACATATTTTGCATGCAATGCAGCGTGTCTGGCCAGGCTTGGCGCCATCATTTTCGCCTGGAAACTGGGTGAACAGTTGTCCGAGGCCAATGGCTGGTCACCCACACACACGCACACACACACACACACACACACACACACACGCACACACGCACGCACAAGCAGACAACTTGTTTTCGCGCCATTTGCACGCGTCATGCATTTTTCATAAACATTTAAAGGGATTTCATTACAATACACATACAAGTGTATATAACATATGCATGTGTGTGTGCGTGTGTGCGAGTATGTGTGTGTGTGTGTGTGTATTTATGTGCATATGAAACAACATACATACTGCGCACTCGGCCAGCGCATTTTTAAGCCCTTTTGTTGTAATCGCACATACTACATATTTGTCTGCAGTGCATACCCTGTAAATGGGCACTAAAGTGGGTAGTTGTGGCTATTTATGGTAATGTATGTATTTAAATGAAAAATTTATTTTATATAAAACTATCGACTGCTTGGCAACCCTGGCCAAGTTTCTATGCTGTAAATGAATGTATACTGTTTATAGCAAGATAAACCTATTTATTCGGCATCTAACTCGTCGCATAACCATGTGCAGGGTATACTCTAGTCGTGTATGTCCATGCTGCTGCGCCTGCAACTCGATTTCCACGCATAAAAGCAGCGTAGAGCATGTAAATTAAAATTTAAAACTCCGTTCACAACATGCATTTTGCCAGCTGCTGCTGCTGCTGCTGCGTTGCGTTTACTTACAGTCGCAGCAAGGGCTGCAGCGTGCAGTGGCGTAGTTCGTGGGGGCATTGGCAACGGCAGAGGGGTTCGCAGCGTGGGCGCATGGCGCACGTTGCATATAAGTTAAACTGACAGCGGCTTCAATAAGCTCATTTTGAAGTCATTAAGCAATTAAGGTTGAACAATTTGCCGGCCGGAAAAGCGCGCATAATTGTCATCGATTTTATGCGACATTCATTTACACATACATATATCATTTATACTATATATATTTACAGTTATTAAAGGCAGCGCAGTGCATTAAAAAATCAATTAAAAGCAAACTATGAAATTTACTTTAATTTAAGCTTGTTTTTTTTTTATTTTTGTAATTAAAAGACATTTCTGCAGCACACCCCTTATCACGCCGCACCCCCCGTCCCTGCCCCTGGAAATAACTTGGCAATATTTTCTTGTGAAAATTAATTAAAACTGATGCTGACATGTTTGTTCTTGCCGCCGACATGCGCTGACAAGTTGCAGGAAACGCATTAAAATAAGTGTAACTAAATGGTGGGAGGGGAGGGGGAAGGAAAGGGGGGAGTTTTATGCCGTATCAGCTAACACACCTTGAGCTGAAAGCGTAGTAAAACTTCAAATCTTTTTATCAGCCACAAAACAGGCTACAAGCTGCCTCCGCTTAAGTGCTTAATTAGGCCCACGTGGCGTATGCGTAATGCTTCAATGAGTTGCAAATGCCAGAGATTGTCGCCAATTTGCAGTTAGGCCAAGTCCGAGCATCATTTCATTAAAAATAATACTCCAGCAAAGACAAACTACACGAAATGAACGATGGCGTGGGAGTTAACCTGGCCGAGGCAGCAGCGGGTGGTGAATTAAACGAAATTAGTGTGCGAGGCGGGGGGGGGAGGCTAGAACATTAAACGGGTTTAGCAAACTACGCACATCAAATTACGAGCAACCCCCTTAGCAAACAACCACCCCCCCCCCTTCCCTCACTGTGTGCACATTATTCATATTTTATAGCCAGCCCCCTCCCCCTCCCCTCCGCACAGCGAGTGCTGACTGCAACACAAAAATGAGGCGAACTCAACTTGCCAAGCACAACAATTATGGTTTCACTTTATTTGCACTGCGTGTGCGAGAGGGAAGGGAGTGTGCATTGTGTGTGTGTGTGTGGTGTTTGCGCAGCCTGACATTATAATGCCCTTAGTTTTTATACGCCCTCAGGCAAAGAGCATAGAAAAGTGACTACCCCAAAGCGAGTTAGGCTGGATTTCAGTGGCGTCCCATGCAAGAGGGGTTTCATTTTCATAATAGCTACGTCCGCAGTTAACAATTTTACCTGCTGAAATTGCAAAGTGGTTTAGAATAACGCTAGTTGGATGAAATTTTAGAAGGAAGCTAAGGCATTAGGCATCCGATTTCGATTGTTAAACATCATTAGGCGCATAAGAAATCATTATTATAGACCCAAAGCAACCCCTTTAGCATTCCTGTCTGCCCAAGGGGAGGTATAGCACTAGCAGTGCTGGCAATTACGCGTATTTCCCGTTCAAATTTGGCTGTTTTTTTTTAAGGCAAACTGGGGGGGAACAATTTACATTTCTCTGGATATTTTTTTTTTAATTATTAAGCTATTTTTTTATATTAAATTTTGTTTTAATAGAAATAGTATTTTTTTTTTAGCTGTTCTTACGCTTTTTATACCATTGCAGATGGTATATTAATTTTGGCCAGAAGTTTGCGACGCACCGGAGGAGACCCTATAAAGTAAATACAATATATTCTTATTCAGCATCAATAGAGGAGTCGAACTAGCCATGTCCGTCTCTCCGTCCGTTTGTCCGTCCGTCCGTCCGTTGAAACGCAAACTAGTCTCTCAGTTTTAGAGCAATCATGATGAAACTTGGTATACATGCTTCTTATTGCTGCACGCTGTAAATAAGTCAGAACAAGCCGGATCGGACGGATATATTGTTAAGCTGCCATAGAACCTATCGGCCGATTTAATATGTGGAGTAACTGCAATGGTATAAAACCTTCGGCGTGTCGAAGGTAGCCTTTCTTTCTTGTTTTATAATTAGGTTAGCTATTTTATATATATACTATATATTAAATATTTTTTTGGCTTGTAAGCTTTATTTTGTTCAAGAGAGTTGGCAGCACTGAGCACAAAGCCATCACCTGCCGTAGGCACGCACCTGGGGCAATGCCTGGGGAGTGGAAGAGGGTGTGTGTGTGTGTGTGTGTGTGTGTGTGTGTGTGTGTGTGTGTGTGTGCAAGTGAGCAAGAACGCGAGCTTTCGTCAACTTTGGCTGACATGCACATTCTTGCATATTTATGCAGTTTTAATTGTCTGTTTGTTTGCGCGTCGCGTTTTGTGTGCTAATTATTGTCAGTTAGTCGGGCGCATATGGGTTTTAATTAGGGCCCCCTCCCCCTCCTTTACCACCCTCTCATACCTTCCCTACCTACGCTCTGCCCTTGCATAATCTCCTCTCTCTCTGTCATTTTCATTAATTTGCGGTAAGTGAAAAGACAAAACGCTGCTGCTTTGTTGCTCTGGCAAAACATTCGAAATTTACCTGATAAATTGCTGAAATTCTAAGTAAAATTTGTACAGTAAACTTGACAATATTTGTTGTTATTCCCCCCCTTCCCCTCGCCGCTTTCCCCAGCCCCTTCTCCATCCCCTTAGTTAATTTAAGTTTTGAAATCAATTTCTGTTTGCACAATTTGCAATTTTCTTCCTAGGACTTTAAACTGTGCTTTAATTTCGAGTTGAGACCGACACTTAAATACCTTTTCTCTATACCTCTCTCTCTCTCTCCCTCCCTCTCTATCGCCTTCTCTTTCTCGGTAAGTAATGTGCTGGCCCAAAACGAGAGCTACTCGGAGTATTTAGCTTTGCCTGCCTAGCCTGCCTTGCCCGGGCGACTGCAACCTTTAATCGGAATTGCGTTGGCCAACTGAAATTGCATTGGGAATATTCCTCAGTAATTCTCACTCTATTTGCATTCGTGCCGGGGCACTTCATGAGCTGCATCATTGTTGGTTTGGTTTTCCAATTTCACCGAATCGGTATCATCAAAAACGCATATTGAAATTGCAATATACAAAATGTAACTGAAAATGTTTTGAAAGATGGCCAAAAACGAAAGAGAGGCGACAGACGGGGAGAGAGAGGGGGTGGGAGGTGAGGAAGAAAGGGGGGGAGAGATACGGAGATAGAGGTACAGACAGAGACAGTCGCTCGCTCGCTTATTTCATCGTCTAAATGGAGTTCACCACGTTGTGTGCTGCGAGGGTAGATGCAGGGGTTGCAGCATGCTTGCTGTATGTGCGGGGTGAGGGGGTGGGAAAGAAGGCGTATCTGGCTGCCATTTGTTAAGTGCAAGTTCAATAGCATTAAGAGTGCAACACAAATAACCATAAATTCGGTAAAAGCTGCAAATTTTGCATATTTCTGCGGCAGACGCTGTTCTACGTTGCACGAAATGAAGTGGGAGGGAGGCAGCTCCTCCCCCACCCCCCTGCTGCCTCTCACTTTGCTGTGATTGGAAAATACAGAAAAATGCAGCAAAGCTAAACACACACACACACGCACACACACAGAGTGAATGAAGTGTGTTTGGGCAAGAACAAAAAATGTGGGTTTCTAAATAGATTACGTATACGCTCGGTTGGCCGCTTTGTGTGTGATTTATGCCGGCGCCTCAATGTCCAGCCACGGGCTACAGCTTTGGCCAAGGAATTTGCCACTCATCCTGTTCGTCTTTTAATATGCACGCTCCTCTAACATATGCGCAGCTGGAAGGGGGAGTGGTTCGGGGGAAGGGGGCGTGGCTGCCATCACTTTGGCAGCGCCGTTACAATAAATTGCCTGGCCAGACCACAATGATTTACTGCAGCAGCAGCCCTACAACATATTACGTATACGCACCTTGGTGCACGTGCGGGGAAAGAGAGAGAGAGGAGGAGCGGGGGGGGAGTAGTGCCATGTGTATTGCTATAATTCTATTTTCTACTCAAAACCACATTTATATTTATTACTTTAGCATAAATCTTGTCGCATTTTCGCATTTGTGTCGAATTTGTCGAGTTTGCTAGACACCTCGTTGTACGCCTCCCCCACCACCCCCAAGCACTGCTCCGCCGCTGGCCCCAACAACCACTCGTCGTTTGGCACGTTCACAGCTTTAGGTAAACAATAAACTGACCCCCACACACACACACACAGACACACTCACCCCACTAGCTGCTGTACCTGTTTGTGGGGGGCAGGGTGCGAAACTTGTGTGTGTTAACATATTTGCTTTTTCTTTGCCCGCACATGAAATGAAGTGCACATAATTTGCCGACAACGCAGAGCAAGGCTGCATAAATTTACCGCTAGCTGCCCCAATAAAAGCGTCACACTTGTCGCAAGTAAAAGCGGGTCAAGCAGACGGGGGTCAAGGGGCAACTTGTCTGGTTAATAAATCTTAAAAGTTGCATTAAAAAATCTTGTTAAATTTGTAATATTTACAGTGTGAACTGTATTTTTAACGATAATTAAGAACCTATCGATAATCTAATCGTCGTCTAGCGCATCATTTCATAGGCGTCGCTTATTATAGTGTGACCAGCTTGGTATTTTCTTCAAAATACTAATACTGTCTTACTGCTCACGAAACTATCGATAACAGAGAGTTGCAACGAGAACGACAAAATACTTTCGATGACAATACAATCAAAGCAATGCAACTTTGACTTTGTTCGGTCGCTTCGAATATTTCATGCAGAACGAACACAGAGATTTCGGAAATCTTTGCCTCGTACAAGGTATAACTACTTAGACAGCAGTTGAATTCATTCATTCGGCTCACTGATGTTAAAAGCATCGATACGATTACCTGATACAATAGCTATGCCTTACTATAGGTATTGTAGGACTTACTCGAATCATGTGAGATGTACATACACAAGTAAAATCGTATATTTTTAAAGTACAAATTCAAGAAATTTTTTTTTTGTCAAATATAAATTAGAAATAATAGTTTATACACAATTAAAAATAAAACAAATATTTATAAGTTATCGTTTCATCGCATTCTTAGCCAGTCTCTCTGCCCTTGCATTCACTGTCAAGTTAGGCAATTACCCCATGCTGAAAACTGTCAAAATGTTGACCAGCAACTTGCGGGTCAAATGTCACAATGCGAGCTATGCACAAAAATGCAGCAGCCTTTTTATAGCCTTTTTTGTCAGCCTGTTTGACTATGCAAATTGTTTGGCTTTTTCAGGGTTTTCCTCCCCCCAAAGCACAGAAATATCAAGCATGCTTAATACGTTTATAGTACTTTGTACATGGTAGTATGTACTATATCTGCCCCGAATCAATTAAGCCATGTCAAAGCTCAGCATTGTGTGGCCAGCAACAACAACAGCAACAACTTTGGCCTGAGGGTTGACAGCTTCGTTGTGCACGCTTCGTTGGCTCTGCTCGCAAAATACCAAAGTAAACTTATTGTTTTGATTTTGTCAATGACAGTATTCGTATCGTATACGTATTTGTATACGTATTCGTATTCGTAGCACTGCTCGCATTATGTTAGGGGCCTTTCTTGTGCAGCCAAGTAAAAGTAAAGCAGAGCAGAGCAGAGCAGGCAAATAGCGTCGAGCAAAGCGACAAACGACAAGCGACAGTTTCCAGCTGGCAAACTGGCAAACAGGCAACTGGCAGCTCGGCACAAATGTGGCCAAAATGTGCACAAATAGCTGACTTTTTTCTCTCCACGCAGTCCTTAAAAGATAACTGAAAAGAGCAGAAGTGGAGCTGTGAAGAGAATTATATGGTCACCCTAAAGGGAAAACTTCATCTTTTAGTAAGAAGACGAATGAATTTGATTTTTTTTTCAATGCATTTTAAGAACATCAAAAAATATTATTTTAAAATAAATAAATTACTGTCAAGAAATAGCAATAAAATTTCTTAAAGTGTACGCAATTATTTAGGTTTAAAAATATATAAACTTCCTGAACTTCCTTATTTACAATTTATTAGAATTTTCTACGAATTCTTCCCTATTTATTTTACCAAAATTATTAAACTAGTTATCAAATTAAGATATTAGATAATTGTAGGCTTTATTTAAAAGTTGATTTATTCCTAGTAAAATAATTATATAAAATAAAAAAAATATTACTAAAATATAAAAATCAAAAAAATTATGTACATAATTATATGATATTTAATTACACATTAAAAAGAAATAAGTCTATTACCTTACTTTTAAATTAGGCATTTTTTTTTAAATATTTTTTTGTGATTGCAAAAATCAAGAAAAGCTTATTACAAATTTATTAGAATTTTCTTCAACTCTTCGCCCTATAAAAACGATCTCTATCTCCCCTAGTAAATGAATCTAGAGCTCTTCGCATTACATCCCCAAATATTTACTCTACAAACCCAACTGAGGTTGAGCATGTGCTGCATACCCGCAGGAGACATGCTAAACAATTTAAGGGACGTAAAACATCACTCTACGCTCAACACTCCAGCGCACACACAAACTAATTTCATCAAACTCAATTTATGTGTGCCAGGACTGACTGAGTGAATGACTCCAGTGACAGCGAACGAGCAGCGAAGGCTGCCAACTACGACTGCGAGGACGACTGAGGCAGAGCTGGAGACGCAGCTGAGCTGCGCTGCTGGCTGTGACATGACTGCGGGCAGGTCGCGTACCTTTTGGCATTTGAAAGCTGTTTGAAAAGGCGACAGCTGCTGTCGCATATTCCGTCACTTTGTTATTAACTGCGTTGCCCTTGCGATGCCCTAACTTGGGGTTTATTAGCTATGAGGGGAGAGAGGCGAAAGCTGCATGGAAAATGTGTTGTGTATGGAAGAGTAAGGAGTAAGGTTTATATCCTTTAATGTTGGAATTACAATAATATATGGAAACAGTACCCTACCCTTTAATAGAAAGGGTATATCAAACACAATAATATGTCTTATATTCTTCCTATACAAAATTCTCTTGCTTTTTGCCCATTTTTAACTCGTTTATCGTTTAGTTTTTTGAAGCAAACCTACTCAACTTTATAGAACTTTCTATTTATCTAACTTAACTCATATATTATTGTTTTTTTCTAGGGTATTCTATAGTCGTTCAACCTGCAAATCTAACCCATCTTTATTTTTACCATTGCTTGTCTTGTGCAGCGCAAAAATAATTCAGTTTCAGTCAGGGGAGGAAAAAAATCTGTCGCATTTTTCGCAACAGTTGCGTACCCGTACCCCCTTGCCCCCTGACCCTGCTCCCGTCTGTCCGTGTGTCTGTCTAATTTGATGTTGAAGCCACCTGACAGAGACAGAGTGCGAGAGAGAGAGAGAGAGAGACGGCGAGAGCTATGCACCTTTTGAGCGACCGCAAACAATCTAATCTAATACCAATTTGCATTTGATTGCAATTTTGATTTGATTTGCAAAAGCAGGGGCGGGGGCGGGGGCGAGACGAGGGGGGAAGGGGGGTGTGGGCGTTACGCGTGGAAAGTTTTAACAACGCGACAAAAACTGGGCGACAAATGGAAGCCAGTAGACCGTACCCCGTATAACTTTCTGTGGTCCTTGCGGCAACCGAAAGACTTCGACCCGATGAGTTCGACAATGCGCTACGAAAAAGTTTTTGGCCACAAAGTGCGGTTTGGCCAACAGAGCCGATGTCAAAGTGAAGTTGCAGTGGCAGCTGCAGCAGCAACGACTCCACATCCGTTCGACTCACTCGCATAATGGCACACTTTCCGTTTCCGTTCGCCCTGTCGACGCGATCAATACGAATGCTCTGCGACTATTGCTCGTCTGCTTCTTCTTCTTCTTCTTTGCTCTTCTGCTGCTTTCTCTGCAATAATTTTAATTGCAAAAACAACAAACAATAGCAAACAAATTGCCAGAGAGTAGGGAGGGGGTGCAAGTCAGCATCATAGCCCACAATTTCCGTTTGCAGTTGCATTCGAGGGATTTGAGATTTTGGCCATCGGATTGTTTTAATTGCAAGCATGCACAGTAACTTTTGCTGCCCACTGTAGTGTAGCCTGACACTGACTGCAGCGTGTGTGTGGCTACCAGCCAGCTTTGCAGCTTTTACTCTTCAGTTTCAGTTGCAATAGTTAAAAATATAATATAAATATGTATATATGTTTGTATGCGTGCAGCTTTATAAATCACGTACGAATCAATTTCGTTTTCTAAACTGAATTCTAACCTCAATGAAAAGTAAATTCAGTTTATTTAAATTGAAGCGATTATGCACGGAAATCAATGTAACTGCTGCTACATGTTTGTCTTTAATCTTAATAAATTGAATTTTTATATATTCGTATGTATATTTAATTAAATAAGTTGCAATCCTGTTGCATATAATTTTTGAATACATCATTGTATATTCTTAAACCTTAGGCTTTAGGTTAATTTTTGAAACCTTTTTTTTTTAATATAAACATATGGTATTATATGTGTTTGTTTATAAACTATATATAATTTGTAAACATTTAGCCTCAGGATTTCATACAATTTAAACAACATTTATTGCACATTTACAAAAAAAAAATCTATAATATATTTAAAATACTTTAAATAGTAATTAGCCTCATGCTTTGAAAAATGTTTACTAAATGTATAGAACATTTTTAGAATATATGTAAAATATTTTAAGATATATTATTCCATTCTTGAACCTCAGGCTTCTAACTAAATTTATTAAACAATTTTCAAATAAATTTATGATATATTTAAAATACTTTAAATAGTAATTAGCCTCATGCTTTGAAAAATGTTTACTAAACTTATAGAACATTTTTAGAATATATGTAAAATATTTTAAGATATAGCCTATCTATTCTTGAACCTCAGGCTTTTAACTAAATTTATTAAATATTTTTCAAATAAATTTATAATATATTTAAGTACATTTATTACCCTCGGATAATATATTTAAGTACATTTAGACCTAGACTTCTTTAAAATTTTAACAACATGTTTTGAATATTTTTAATATAAATTTAAAATACATAGTCAAGGCCTGAGTTCTATTAAACATTTTATTCTTTAGAATATTATATATATTTAAAAACAATTTAATTGCATAGTCAACCGCTCTAGTTCTTCAATAGCAGCTTCCCCTTATTAATTTCCTTATATAACATGCTGTTCTTGAACCTAACGGTAATGTCATGCGGAACGTTGCCAGGAACTTTATGCGCCTGTTGATCAGCACTAACATTTATAGCATGACATTATTTTTAATTTTTTTCTTACTTATTTGATGTTGTTGTTGTTATTGTTGTTGCTGCTGCTTGTTTTCCTTTTCGTGTGTGCCAATCTCATTGGGAGGCTGCTGCTGCTGCCTCTGCCTCTGCTCTCCCCCAGCTGCAGCTGCCGCTGCTGCTGTTGGCCGGCAAATTTGCGGCTTGCTTTCTTGTGTCAATTATTTGGTTTCTTTGCCCTCTCGCTCTTGCTCTCTCTCCCCCTCTCTCTCTCTCTCTCTCTCACTCTGTGTTGGCCTCTGTACTTCTTTTTTTGCGGATTTTAATTGAATCTCATATACAAAGTAGAAGCTTGTGGCAGCAGCAGCAGCAGCAGCTACAGTAAACGAGTAGGGCAAACTCTCGGCTCCTGGTTGTGTGTGTTTGTGTATGTGTATGGTGCACAACTTGGCCCGCTGCAACTTGCATTGTTGGCTCACTTCAGTGCCGAGTCGCCGAGTTGCTATCAGGCACTTTTATCGCCGGCCACATCTGCACCAAATAAAATAATTGAACGTTTTGCGATAAGCATCGCAGACCACAGAGCAGCGTAAAGATGCTGCCTGAGCTGAGCTGCTGCTGCCGCTGTTCACTGTTAGCCTAAACGAGTCGACGCTCGGCGGCATCTGCTGCCGACGCTGCTCGTGTACAGCAAATGTCATGTTTACAGACCGCACTCAGTCGATTTGTGTCAAAGTTGAGTTTAGTATCTATAAAATTATATAATACACTTCCTGATTTCCACGCTCTCTTCGTAGTTGCTGTTGTTGTTTTAGCTTTTTTTTTGCAGCAGCAGCCCGCTAAATCTAGTTCACAATGCAGGCAGGCAACGAGCCTAGGCATTTGTCTATACATGCCATGCGGCGGCATTGTTTGCCGGTTCGCCAAGGTTTAGCATTGGCTTGGGCTTAGGGTTTGGGCTGCGGATCCGAGTTGTGCTTGTAGTACTTCTGCTCTTGGCCTGACCATTGTGCTGCCGTGTTGGCCGGTAAATGTTGGCGGAAGGATGCGAAAATTGACGGAGCGACGGCCAGTTGGGCTTGGTCAATGCGCTGCGCTAAAGGGAAATAAAGAAGGAAGATCTCGTTTAATGTGTGTATGGATGATATATGAAATAATTTGTAAAGTATGTAGAACTGATTAAACTTAATTTAAAGAAGTTTCACTATAATATTTCTATTGGAGTAATTTACCATATTATTGCTAGAAAACCTTAATAGTTTTATATCTTTTAATGCAAAATTTAACTTTTATAGACTTACTAAATTATAATATATTTTCTTCTTTGAAAATTTGTATTAATATAGTGAAACTTCGTTAGATTGTTATCGTTGCAGCTCTACAGCCATAAAATACCATATATTCTTTATAAGATTCTCCATTCTCAATCGAATACGCTTCAAATGTAGATTACACTCTGTATGGAGTATATACTTGTAGTCTTCTTTTAACAAGTTCCCTCTTCCACCTAAAATTTGTATAATTCATTTAAAAAGATACAGTAATTTCTTTTCCACTCACCTAAACGCATATGCCTTGTAGAGTAGGGTACCACACATATTTAGTGTAGGGCGATCAACTTAATATCGCTACCGCAAGACTCTCTTCGCCTAAAAATGGCCAGCGCGCAGCAGTCCATCGAGCCGTAAGCGATATGCCGATAATATGATTTTCAGTTAATAAATAACTGCCTAAAGAGGCGATAGCTTTATGGAGAGCTGATGGCAGGGCATGGGATGCCAGAGAGAGACAGAGAAAGCCATGTGCGACGGGTCGGTCCAATGCTTTGATTAACTGTTGTCAAGAGCTGCGTGGCACGAGCTGTGGCTGCTGTTGCAGTTGCCTCATCCAACTGCCGCTGCTGCTGCCTCGGCTGATGGCTTTGTTCGATTGCCGCTGCTGCAAATTACTTATGCATTATTATAACTTTGATTCGGCTGGGCAGCAAGAACAGTCAATAAGCACAAATAAAAGACAACAACAGCAACAAGAAGAGGATAGGGAACAGAAATCAGGGCGCACGTTCATTTATCTTGATGCGTCGCTTCGCTTGTAGCTGCTGCCGTCGCTGCTGCTGCTGCGATTTTTCAACTGCGGCGCGTTTTGCTGTCTTCATTGTGGCGTTATCTTTCTCTCTCTGCGCCTCCTGCCTTATTTCACGTACCTTATTTCACTCGCTTCTTCGTTGTTTTTGTACTGCATACGTCAGTCTGGCGCGCTGATAAGCGAACGCGCTACCATTTTTGCATTGGGGTCCGCTAAAATATTTCTCATGTTAAAGGGCCCGACGCGATGCGAAGCGACGCTGATTTGCCGGCCAGCAGGTTCCATTGGGAGGGAGGAAGAGAGGCAGTGACGGGGGAAAGAAATCTTCCCCCTACTCTCACAGATTTGCACAGCTGATAACATTACGTATACGCCAAGCTGTCGTCGTATTTACCTTTTGCGTTGCGGCTTGTGAATTATTTTTTGACAACTCTCTGGTCATCGATTAAGCAGCTTAAGGCTTATCGCTTATCCGGTACGCTGTCTGCAAGGAAGAGCATAAAAACAAAAAACAACAAACATAATAAGGCGAAATTGTACGGGTTTATTGACCCGATTGAGCGTAACCGTTACATACCATAATCCACTATATAAAACACACTGGAATTTCTAATGCCAGCCTGGCATAGCAAGCTCGTCGCTCGTCTCGTGTCGCTCGTCTTGCTTGTGTTGTCAACTTTGCTGTCTGTTTATCTCGTTCGTTCTATCCACGGCAGATCGCTATCAATTAGCAGAGTCTGCCGTTGCTCTTGGCTTATTCCTTCAATTCAAATGCCACGTCGCATCGGCGGCTCATATGCTCCCCCAGCGAGAGGCAGCGCAGCTAATCTAAATTGCAGTAAACTATTTATTAATGCTAAAGGCCAACTGACTGACTGACTGACGGACAAAGTGACGGAGTGACTGACGAACTGGTTAACTGACTGACTGACTGACTGGCGGGTCTCCCTCTCTATCTCTCTCTCTCTCTCTCTCTGGCGTCTATCACGGCTGCTGCTGTTTGCAGTTTGTTTTTTATTTAATTGAAATGAATTCATTAAGCCTTTGATTTGCCTTGCAAATCGACGGAAATGCCGCTCCACGAGGCGCTTCGACTTTACCTTTGACGTTGCAGCTCAACTCGAGTCAATTCGAGCCGTGTGGCGTCGCTGCAAGTCGACTTGGCTGCAGCTCCACATCAAAGCGCGGCCAGATTTACTGGGTTTTACAATAATTTAAGGCGAATTAAATATACGAAAATTAACTACAGCAGCCACAGTCGAAGTAACTGCAACAGTTGCTGTTGCTGTTGCAGTTGCCGTTGCATTCGAGTCTCTTGCAACTGCAACTGTTGCACGTTTTGCATGTCAAGAAAATTGCTTCATTTGTGTCCGCGCGAATGTCAACCACGAACATGATAAACCGCGACCGAAAGCGGACATAATGAGTGACTTATAGGACTCCCAGCTGGCTGGCTGGCTGGCAGGCAGAGTCTCTGCCACGTCTGCCACATCTGCTGCTCGTGCCTCAGCTTGTTGTGCTTAAAGTTGTGAGTCCCAAAAACTGCAGCAACGTTTTCCATAATTTTAATTACACTTTTCCCAAGGCGTTTTCCATCCACGGACGCAGCAAGTGCAACGATGCAGCTGATAAGCTTGGCCATACCCGTTGATTGGGAATCTATAAAAAATTAATACAAAATTATATAAAATATTATAAAATGTATTTTAGGTATAACTTACTGTTCTCCTTTGATGACTAAGTGTTCCAACTATTTGGCCAAGCTAATCCACAACCGCTTTTTGCTTGCACCATCAAGTTTTCAATTTTCTTGCAACAACGGAAGGGGTCAACTTATGGCTACACGACTTGGGGGCCAAAAATATACGAAAAAAAAAAACATATAACTTTGGTACAAGTTTTGTTCTAGCGGCAAATTAAAACTGTTCAAAGGCAGCACTTTGCCATGACCCCCCCTTCCCCCTTCTTAGTCCTTGTCGAGCGCTTAAAATATCATGGGCTAATGGCACGTGCTTATCGAGCATATCAGCAGCAGCCCAAGCATTTTGTCACCATTGACTGCGTTTCATCTCGAGAGGAAGAAGAGATAGAGAGGGAGGGAAGCCTTAGCCAGAGTATTATAATAATAATTGAATCTTATGGCGCAGGGGCGGGGTTAGCAGAAGGGGGCAGCTCGTGTGAAATTGGTGCAAAATTTTTGCTGTTTGTTTGTTGTTTGCATTACACCGGGCCGGTGTCTTCCCCCTCGCCCCCTCCACGCCATGGCCGTAGGCTAAATGCCTGCACTGGCCAATAAATTCAAATTCCATGGCCCGCACAGCAATTACGCAATTGTTTGTGCTGCAAATAAAATGAAGCCAAGTGTATCCGTTGGATGCAAATACTTTCGGCAGGCGGCAGGCGGCAGGCAAGACAGGCAGCAGCAACAACAAAAGCAATGCAAAGCAAACCAAACCGAACCCGACCAAAAACCAAATCGAAACCGAACCAAATCGAAGCTCAAGCGGGCTAACCGGCGTGTTCTGCCAGTCTAAAAACTCCAAATCGATATGCAAATAGTGCTACAACGAATGAGGCGTACACACAAATCGCAAAACGAGCTAAGGCTGAGGTTAAGCCAGCGACTTGCGAGTGTGCCACGCCCCCCGCTCCGGCCGTGGTGTAGTCGTTTTGACCAAATTCGTCGCTGTATTCGCAGTACCTGAGTGAAGAGGAAGAAGAAGCAGTTGCAGAAGCAGGCAGAGAATTGTGTGGCTATTACGGCTGCTTGCTGCATGGGCGTAGTCAGCAGAGGGGGTCTGCTGTTTCAGTTACGCTTAACCCTCCTTTGCCTGCGCCCATGTGCCAGCTGCCTGTGCTGAGCATTTGCTTTCTGCTGGTGGTCCACTCCACTCCTGGCCATGGCTTTTTCTCCTATTGCTATCAATTGTGCATGCAATTTATTTTTAAAGAAATAATTGCTCTGCCGTTTGCTCTCCCAGCGATTATGCAAATATTAGTATTTGTTGTTGTTGTAGCTGTTGTTGTTGTCCTACTCGAATGCTAGCCAAATAACTGGGATTATATTACGGACCCGCCGTAGTCGATAATCCTATGCGCAACAAAAAAAAGAACGGTAAGTGAAAGAGAGTCACCCCTTTTGCATATTGCCCAATTTGAATATTGGCCACACACAAAGCGCAAATCGCATTTCTTTAGCACAAATTTGCCATAAATCAATGCAACACTTGAGTGCCATAATTATAGCATGCTGTATTATGCATAAACATACAGTGTAAATTTCAGTGTAGCTTAAATTCCTTTTGCCCTCTTGCTGGCATATTTTCTCAGCTGCAGCTCAAAAGTTTTGAACACACTCTAAGAACAGCTAACACACACACACACACTCGCACACACCTAACCAACTTCAACTCGAAAACTTTCTGAGGGCAGATAAAACACATGCCACATGCTGCTGCTGCTGCTGCTGCCTCTTGCTGGTTAATGAAAGTGGCAGTAAATGAAATTGGCATCACGTTATTATTCTTGTGGCCCTTTGTGGCTCTTTCCTTTTTGGCGGACAGCATACAGACATGTGGGCCCCGCCAAATACCGAAAAAAAAGTTTATCTTATAAAACAACAACAAGCACTTAAGTGTTATATGCCACCGTATTACAACTGGGGAAAGAAAAGGGAACAGAACTCAGGACTGGGAAACGAAGCAGCGACCCAAAGTGCAACGTAGCATAAATGAAGAAAGCTGATAAGAAAAAGTAACGAAAAGAAGATAAGGCAAGAAGGCACGTTGAAAAGGCAGGACGAGAAATTGCTGCCCGCATAAAAGGCGCAACAGAGCAAAATAATAATAAAAATGAAACAGAAATTGAATGTTGCGAATGTGTGCTTCGCCCAGGTGACAAGCAATTCCCCACAGGTGCGCGCATCGGACTGCGACGGAGACGGAGACAGGGACTGGAGCTGGAGCTGGAGCTGGCCAAAAGTTAACGGTGTATTGCCGAACATATTAGCAATTGCCCTTAGCGCTATAAAACAAGGCAAACATTTTGACATGGGTTAGCCACAACAGAGCGCGCAAATGTGGGTAGGTGAAAATGAGGCGAGTCGAAATCCCATCGGATTTGCCGCCTCACAGAACGCTGGCAACTCACCTGACCTCTGGCCCCCTCTCTCTCGCTCTCGCTCTCTCTCCCTCGGTATCTCTTTCGCTTTCTGGGTGTTGCACCCATGTCAATGCACTGACAACTGGCGTTAACCGAGCCTGAAAGAAAGTCAGTCGCACAGTCACAAATCATAACGTATCATATCATATCGGAGCACGTACCTTATAATGAGTTGCATTTCTTTCTTTTCTTGCGCTGCCAACAAAACTGTATTTCCGTTCATTATTTTGGTTTTTGGGGGGAATTTCGTTATCAAAGACGCGTCACTGTCTGTCAGAGTGTTTATGATATGTCTGGCCAAATATTGAAAGTGCCAAAAGATATGGAACGCTGCACGGAGTGTGCGTGCCGGAGTTCAGCTCTTCAGTTGCCAATTAGCAGTTGCAGCGGTCGCCGTCGAGTGGCATGCAAATATGTATTTATCGAGACGCGGACAGAGAGGCTTGGAGAGCTTGGAGCCGGAGGAGCGAGACTCATCTCATCTCAGTGGTTACCCCTATGTACTTCCGTCACATAATAAATTCATAACAAATCAACACACACACACACACACACAGACGAACACATGCTTACATATGTTTAAGCAGTGTGCGTGCGTGTGTGCGCTACATGCGACATTATAATGCCACATTATGTTGCAAGTGCGTGAAAGAACCGTACATCAGAACATTGCAGTCATAAATCAAAAATCCACAAACACATGCGACGTTGTTGTCTATGCGGCGCTGTCTCCCATCTCTGCCCCGGTGCCGCTGCCTCTGCCTCTGCCGTGCTGCTGCGTGTGCGCAGCTTGTTTGTATCTGCTGCAAGAGTATTCGCAAAATTATTACACTTGACATGATTGAATATACCGCTGAGTACATACTATACCAGAGAGGTACCAGTCGCGAGTCGCGAGTTGCATCGCGGCGCGACCGCATCCGGAGGCGAAGCAAACCCATTCCAATGTCCAGTCACAGCGCCCGCTGCCCTCCAAACGTCCTTCGGCTACTCTTCCAGTTGCGCTGTTGCACTTGTTGTAGCTGTAGCTGGACAAAGTTCTCTCTACGGTCCCAGTGTGCAATTCCCGTTTCTGCACTTGTATGCAGCACGATGACATGCCGCATAAATGTAAGTGGCTACAATGTTGTTTGTTGCTGTTGTTGTTACACAGCGCGCAGTGTTTGTAATTTCCAAGAGCAAGTGAAAAAATTCAACAAATGCCCGATATTTGTGGCGGCATTGAGATCAATTGTTGATATCGATAGATGGCGCTTTTTATGCGTCACTTGCTATTGGTATTTAATTCACAATGGATTGACATCACGATTTCTGCAATGTATTGACCAATCGATAGGCTATTTCGATAGTCATTCCGCAAGCTGAGATTTAAAATTGGCAGATTTACAGAATGACTTTTGTTTTTGTTGTCAAATTTTATTTAATAATTTATAACTGAACAGAAACACCTCACTACACGTTACATGTACACACAGATTCCACCAAATTAGTAAGAGTGCCATAAACCTTGTGAGTACCAATAGAAAGTGCTTAACATTTTAATTTATCATTGTTCTTTTATCAGCTGTTCACCATGTGCGTGGAGACCACACTGACTAATAACAAGACGCTGGCCTTGATCACTCAAGGGTACAAGGTACTGGCCGAGTATAGACTGATCGAACAGTTACACCTGAAAGGCATCTACGTGATACCCAGCTACTCCAGCACCTTGCTTTGGTTCGGCGTGGTCTTCATACACAGTGGTCTGTATGCGAATAGCGTTTTTCGTTTTTCCATTTTGCTGCCAGAGAACTTTCCCGATGGACCCAGTTTGCCCAGTGTCATCTTTCAACATGACATCTTTCATCCGCACATCTGTCCCGTGTCGCATAGCTTTGACCTGACACCCTTTTTTGAGCAGTGGAAAAAGGAAGAGCATCACATTTGGCATATTCTCCAAACTATTCAACTCATATTTGCCGATCCCGAGGGCAGCGTCTGCTTGGGGGATACGTATGCGCTAGCGGAAATCCCCAACGCGGAGGCGTTGCGTCTGCTTGCCCACAATCGTGTCGACTATGCAAGCCGTGTAAAGGCGTGCATAGCTTGCAGTTTGAATCACTTGTTCGATCAGCCGCTCATCAAGGATCCACACTATATTGTTTTCGAGAGATATGTACCATACAGGCATCAGGCTGCAATGGAAAAACTCAGGGGCGAAAGCTGGTATTCACTTACGGCACGGTCTTCGCCACCTTCTGTGTGTGTGGCACGTATCGATTCGGAACAAGAGTTGCAACAGGAGGAGAATTATCGGGCAGCAGAATTAATTAGTCCACGGAGCTCTTAACTAAAAAATCCTCTTGCAATTCCAATTAGGCACAAAAACAGTTGGATTGGTCAATAGGGATTTTCTACTTGGGATACACACATTATTTTTTATGTGCAACCTATGTTTAATAATGTGATAAGTGAACCGTTTTTAAGATACAAATTTATGTAATAAAAACATATTTTTCAGTAGTTCATCGATTGTCGCGCTCGAAATGTGCGGCCTATCGATATTTTCGCAGTGTATCGGTTTTACACTGATACGTAAGTGTGTAAGGTGCTAATTGGAGAGTCTCAAAGACGGCGCAATTAGCTTTTTAATTAGCCAAGTAATTGAATTTGCCTGTTGGATCACACCTGCAAGGCACTTGAGTTTACAAGTGCATTCAACTATTTAATCTAATACAGAACCCTAATCAAAGATAAATGCATGCACTTTAAGGCTTTTATATACATATTCATGTGCACATATGTACAAATATATATATATTGGGCATTCCCTTTGAGTACCTGCTGCGTTGTCTTGGCTTCCTCTGTCCACTTTGATTTTGTTTTACCACCTGTCGCGCGTTAATGTAGTTAATAATGTCATACTTCATGTGTAGTTATAATAATAATAATTATAGAGGCAGCAACTCGCACTCAAGGTTACAGATTGCTGCAGCCTGCATGCAATTTTCGCCCGAAATATTAAAAGCCTTTTTCGCATGCACTGGGCGAGAAGCTGTCGTCAGCTGGCGCAGTATGCACATACATACATACACAGACACATATGTACGTACAAAAGTGACAATTTGATTTATCACTGCACTTTGTTGGGCACCGAGAGCTGGAGCTGGAGCTGTATGCGTGCATGTGTGAGTGCTGTGCGTTGTGCTGCTCGTTAGGCCGTTCGTTGGTTGCATCCCAAAATCGTTCATGAAATTATGGCTGTGAGTGCAATGTGCCATATTTTAGGCCATTTATGAGTGCGCTTTTAGTCCTAGGCAGGCAGGGCAGCCTAGTGTGCCAAAAGCGTCGCGTCGCGTCGCGTCGTCAATGTTTTGAACTAATTGCGGCGCACGAAACGAGCGGCAACGCGCTTTCCAGTCACATTAACGTGCTTAATAGACACCATGGGAAAATGGAAAATGTGCGGCAAACGTTTCAGTGAGCCAGATTTCATTGCAATGGCTTCGACTTGGTTCCAAATTAATGCAATGCATGCAGCTTGTTTACGAAATGCCACTGTTAATCGAGTGCAGCCAATACTGTTAATTGCTCGCTGGAAAGTAAAGACTGTTAAAGCTTCTGCAATTTGAATACTGTTCGGCAACACTGGAGGCCAGGGCTGTGAAATATATATTTTAAATATCGTATCGATAATATATCATAAAGATATAATTTATATCGCCTTACAGGAGCCATATTTCTAATAGTTTTTGTTTTATAAACGAAGTTCTTTATTTCTTTTAACATATATTTGAGTGTTACATTTTTGTGCTTGCTAAGTGCCGCCTCCCTATGCGCTTCTCATTATTTAAAGTAGGGCGCCTGAATATTAAGTTAACATTTGTTCAACTTTGTGTGGTTTTAAATGCAATGCGCTATTAGTTAATTATAAATTATTGATATGTTAAGCTTTGTGCTTGCCTCACAGCGCCTCTCTATGCGCTTCTCTTTACTTAATGTGTGTTTCTGAATATTACACTAGAATTTGTATAAACTTGCAAGGTGCTAAGTTTAGTTTACTAAGTAAACTTTACTTTTATCTTATACTTGAATGAAATGATGAATTCATTGCTTCTTATAATTTTATAGTTCAATAAAATAAAACATACACCTAATTCTGTTTTTACACGAATTATTTTTACACGAATTTGAAATAACACGAGTAAATACGAAAAAATATTTCTATTTTTACACGACATAATTTGAAATAACACGAATACAAAAAAAAATAACTTTTTTTACATGAATTATTGGATATAACACGTGTTTTTTCAATGAATTTTTTTCTACTTAAAATAATTCTGGTGTGTATTCTGAGTTATGTCTATGTATGCGTAATTTCTGTTTTACGGGAAATGCGGGATTCCCCGAATTATTGAAAAAGTAAAAATGTACATAATGTATTGTACACACAATTTAGTTCCTATTTGACAATTATAATTGAAAGATCGTTAGTTTTTGCTGATTTTTAACAAGTGCTAAGTAAAATAAAGTAGAAGCTCATATAATTTTGGTAGACCAATAACAGGTTAGTTTCAAATATTTAATTTTAGATTTTTGCATTTTTGATTAATAAAATATATTTTGGTAGCCACACCCATGTTACATAATTCTCCTGCATTAAAAATGAGGAAAGCGATCAGCTTAGATACCAAAATCAAAATTTTAGATCAACTTGCAACGGGACAAGGCGCAACGGTTGTGGGAAATAATAATGATAAAGAACATAGTGACAGTGACGAAAGAGATCGTCCAATTTTGAAAGCATCTCTAATTAAAGAAGGTCTTGATCTCGCTACAAAATTAGGTAGTCATTTTGAACAACATGATCATGACGAGGAACGAGCTGCCAAATTTCAACGTGAACTGAAATCATTAATGGCATCTTACAGGGAAGTTTATAATGGGTTAACGCGAAATAAAACTCAATCTAAGATAACTGATTTCGTTCAAAAATCTACTGATGTCCCAACACAGTCGGCTAGAAATGATAATGATCAACAAAATCATTCCAGTGATGGCAGTGATATTGTAGTCTTTCGCAAACGTTTACGTTTATTATCAGACAGTGACAATAAATAAAATTGTTTAATGTTTAAATTTTTCTTATGGTTGTACTTTATGTTATTTAAGTTTTTTGGCAATGAATTTCTGGTATTATTTTTTTATGAAATCTAAATTTTAATTTATTTTATTATAATTGTTGCATTTTGCGTAAACAGCTGTTTATTTCGATATGAAAACTATCGGAAGAGACAGCTGCCCTGGTATTGGGACATCGGCCGACAGAGCAAGCAGTGCAAACCAGTGGTGGCAGGGTTAGCGGGAATAAATGGCCTTGAGAGAGATCTTCTCTTAAGCCAATTCGGTCAGCGACCCCCGCTCACCGTTAGGGAGAACCGCTGTTTGGCCTGTCGGTTAGATGCCCGAGGGCCCAAGTTTGTGACCGCCAACGGTTTTATTTTTGGGCCTCAGTCATGAAAAGTAGTTGCGATAAGCGGGCGAGGATTTTGAGCTGCGCTCAAAATATATAAGTGCGTGTGTTTTTTTTTGAGTTTTTTTTTTATATAATAATAATAATATGTAATAATATTATGTTTGGTGTCCAGGAGCGAAGGAGTAACTGAGACGACAAAAGCCGGAAAGAAGCAGTCTCCTGGTGAGTTTGTTCCAAGCGGAGTTCCGCCAGGAGACCCGTTTTACCTTCACCCCGCATCCACCTTCGAACCCATCCTCGTCAGCGCCCACAGCTAGGGCGCAGCGCGCCAAAGGCGCTCCTTGAGCAACAGCGTCATAGCAGCAGCAGAGAACAACCGCAGCGCGCAAGCATAGCGCAGCGCCGCAGCAGCGAGCGGCCGCGCAGATACCCGACCCTTAAATTAATTTAGAATATAATTATGATTTAAGTAAGCTTATATATTTATGTGTATTTAGTTAGCATTAAATTCTTGTTAGGTTTTGTGTAGGTTTTTACGTAGGCAGTTTCTGTGTGAAATAATGTTAATTAAATCAAAACTTGTAACGTGAGAAGAAAAAAAATGATTGGCTAAGTCTCGTTACTAAGGGAGATGGGGCGGCCGTAGCAAGCCAGGATCGGACCAATCGGCTAGGGTGATGCTCCGAAACCGCGAGCAGGAACATCACATGGTAGGGTGGGTGCGCGGTGACCAATATCGGTCACCAAACGTTGTTGTTGTTGGTTAACGTAGAATGTAAGTGTTGTAGTTGTTGTGTGTGAGGCGTGATAAGTATCGAAATTCATCGGCATTTTGGTGCGGGCTCAAGGGCAGCGGGAAAAACCCCTCCCCTTGTGCAGCTGAGCTAGCCGGCACAGCCCTGGAGAAAGCAGTCCGTAACAAAATGGCGCCCAACTTTAAAGAAAAAAACGGTAGAAATAAAGCGTCCGTATTGAGAGTCAATACGGCGATTAATTTCTACCAGCTGATGAATGGAGATACTTAGATGCCTCGCAGGAGGTGTGTGGAATGTGGGGGCATGTGTCCGGGCAAGGCGCGAGTCATGTTCTACCATGTAGGTGAGAGCATTGTGCAGCGTACTTGCACTGGGCCATGTCCAACATCCAAGTGTATTATATGTGTATACATGTAACTTTGTTATTTGTGTTGTTTGTGTTTAACGTAGTAGATCGTCTGTTTTCGCTGGGCGTCTGTGTTCTTTAGTTCGGCCAATGGGGCTGAATGAGGATATAGGTGACCCGTAAATGCCTAGGGCTAAACGCGATGCACCTCCTCGCGGGCTAAAGGGATGCACACCCAACGAAAACGGATCCGATCGAACACCAGCCGCGTCCTTAACTGGCAACTGTCAACTAGGGTGACAGTTTGACCAGTTGACGAACGGCAAGAGTGTTTTGTTTGTAACAGCAACAACATTAAGCGCAGAGTCGATCAGAGTCCACCGGCAGCGAAGTCGTTTCATCTCCCTTTCTTTGTTGTTTTGTGTAAAAATTTTGGTATAAAAGAAAAAAAAAAAAATTTTTTTTTTTGGTATAAAAGTATAAAAAAAGGGGGGTCCTAAATAGTAATAGTCTAATAGTTTACCATGGCTGAGGACAAAAAGGTTGTTGGTGGTCCATACCTGAGGTCAATGGGGTCAGTACCAGAGACGCAGGATGTGACATGGTCCACTGATGGAGAGGGCGCAGCCGGTTTCCAGATGTCGTTGGGAAGAGGAGGACTGCTGCGGACGCCTAAGAGCCGGGTCCAAGTTGTTCCACGGCCAGGAGACGAGGAGGAGGACACACGTCCGGAGGAGCCACATATGCAGCCGGAAGCGGGTCTACAGAACATTAAATTGGACTCGACAGAGAGGTCGGCGGTAAATGCAGCTATTGCGCAGGCGGCGCAAACGTACCGGCACTCCGTGGAAAGCGAGATCGGGCAGACGCTGAAGCAGGAGCTACGACAGGGCTTCCTCGAGCTCATGAAGTTGATGAACGATGTCCTGAGACCAGCTGGGGCCGAGTTAAAGCCAAGGTGCAGCGCAGCAGTCGACCAGGATGTTGGAGTCGAGACCCACGTGCCCCGCGGCGCCGTTTCCAAGACTATCACCCGACCAGAACAGCGACCTCCGATGCCGCCACCCAGGATGCCGCCGAAGGAGGGGCCGGAAGACAGCAGCAGCCCGGACATGGGTCCAAGGCTTCCACATGGCAGATGGCGCGGTCCGTTCCAACAAGGTCGAGAGGCAGCTCGCATGCCTGCCGACGAGTCAGGTTACGCTAATGGTCCGCAATCGACACAGCACACCCGAGTGGAGCGATGGGGATTGTCCTTCGACGGCGAGGACAGGTTCAACTCTGTCGAAGATTTCATCTTCCGGATAGAATTCCTCCAGAGGCAGTACCGGTGTCCATGGGCGGAGGTATTGCGCTCCTTCCACGTGCTCCTAACTGGACGAGCGAGGGAGTGGTATTGGATCCACGTTAGGCACTCCACCCTCGACAATTGGAGGCAACTGCGTCAGGCCCTCCTCGACCGTTTCCGCAGCTACCAGACAGAGCACGACAGGATGCATGAGTTGCTGCAGCGGGAACAGCAGGTCGGAGAAACCGTGGAGGACTACATCCACCACATGCGACGGCTGGCATCGAGGCTGGGCAAGCCCATGGCGGAGAGACACCTTGTCAAAATCATAAAAAAGGGTCTCCGAGAGAACATCGCTCGTTACGTCTACGCCATGGAAATATTTACCGTGGACGAGCTCCGGGATGAAGCGGCGGACGTCGAGCGAAGTTTTGGACGTCGAGGACGGACTTCGTATCCTCAGCCGGCAGCGTTTTCGGCTCCCACGAGGCTTCGCGTCCACGAGGTGGGTGGCCCGGAACCCGAGGAACCACCGGATCAAGTGGAGGAACTGCGCAAGTGGCCTCAGAAAGCTCCAGACAGGCCAGGGTGCTGGAACTGCGGAGCAGCAGGACACCTTTTCCGCGACTGCGACTCTGCATCCCGAAGATTATTCTGCTATCGGTGCGGTAGGCCAGATACCGTTTCTCCGAAGTGCCCGGATTGCGCGGGAAACGCACGACTGGGCGTGATGAGGACGGGAAGCACGCGCCCGTAAATGAGTCCCGCCAAGAAGAAACTCCATTAGCCATAAGAATAAAAGATAAGAAAGAAAATAAAATTACAGAGATTAAAAAAACACAACCAGATGGGAAACGTACGCTGCTAAATTTTGAAGAGAGGATGCGCCGGTATCTGGAAGCCAGAAGACGAATCTTCGAGGAGCATCAGGTGGCGGGCATGAGGCTCATATCCCGAAAAATCCAAAAGGCGAGACAACGGTTCAAGCGGCGACGAAACAGGCGTAGAGAGGTAGCGGCGGCCGTGATGCGTAGCCACGACAAAGATCCCAGGCCATACGCTAAGATCAGCATAAATGGCGAGACAGTGTGGGGACTGCTGGACACAGGAGCATCCGTGAGCCTGCTTGGTCGTGGCAGTCGCGAGCTGTTGGACCGGTTGCAAGTACCGATGATCCGCTATTTCTCGCAAGTACGCACTGCCGCAGGAGAAGATCGATCGATCATTGGACGCGTGGAGCTGCCTGTGGAATATGGGCAAAAGGTGAAAACCGTTAATTTTTTTCGTTTGTCCATATTTGGAACAAACCGCCTACCTCGGAGTCGACTTCTGGCAGATGTTTCAGCTGGCTCCCGAAGTCATCGGTAAAGGTGCCCTACCGAACCAGGATCGTCAGGCGGCGGAACTGCAGGCGCATCGAATGGCGCACTACACCGATGATAACATCGACGAGGAGGACACAGTTCCTGAAAAATGGAAATTGTCGGCGGAACAGGAAGAACGGATGGAGCAGGTACAGCGTGAGTTTCTCACCTTTGAGCAGCATGGCCTTGGCAGGACTAGTGTCGATTTCCACACGATCGAGCTCATCGAAGGAGCAAAAATCTTCAAAGACCGACCGTATCCGATGTCACCAGCAAGGCAAGCGGTGATTGAGGAAGAAGTAGATAAGATGCTAGCGCTCGGAGTCATCGAGGAAAGCAAGAGCCCCTGGAGCAATCGGATGACAGTCGTGGCGAAGCCTGGGAAGAATCGATTTTGCTTAGATGCACGTAAGCTAAGTGCATTAACGATAAAAGACGCTTACCCGCTACCTAGCGTCGAGGGGATCCTTTCCAGGCTGGACCAGACGGTGTACATCTCCAGCGTCGACCTCAAATTCGCCTTTTGGCAAATTGAGTTGGAGGAGAAATCCAGGGCATACACGGCTTTCACTGTCCCAGGCCGGCCTCTATACCAGTTCCGCGTCATGCCCTTCGGACTCTGCAATGCGGCGCAACGACTGGTGAGGCTGATGGACAAGGTGATTCCCGCGGAGATCAGGTCCAACGTCTTCGTTTACCTCGACGACTTGCTTATCCTCGCGCCGGACTTCAAAACGCACCTCAAATACTTGAGCCGAGTAGCACAGTGCCTAAAGGAAGCAGGATTGACGATTGGCTTAAAAAAATCGAATTTCTGCTTCAAAAACTTAAGGTACCTAGGCTTCATTGTAGGCGGAGGTCTCCTCCAGATGGACCCAGGCAGAGTCGCGGCAATTGAACTGGTTCCAAATCCAAAGTCAGTGAAGGAGGTCAGAGCGTTCCTGGGGATGGCTGGCTGGTACCGTCGGTTTATAAAAGATTTTGCCACACTGGCGACACCGCTGACAGAGGCGCTAAAAAAGACGAACAAGAAGTTTGTATTAAGTTCGGAAGCAGAAAGGGCGGTGTTACGCCTCAAGGAAGCCCTCACAACCGCACCTGTGTTGGTCCACGCAGATTTCAAGCGACACTTCTACGTGCAATGCGATGCATCAAACGTGGGAGTTGGAGCAGTGCTATTTCAGCGTGACGGGGAAGGACAGGAACGGCCGATCGCTTTCTTCTCGGCGAAAATGAATAAGCACCAGGTGAATTACACCGTCACCGAGAAGGAGTGCCTGGCAGCCATCCTAGCCATACGGAAGTTCAGGCCGTATATTGAGGGGATGGCGTTCACCTGCATAACCGACCACGCCAGCTTGAAGTGGCTCATGTCGATGAAGGACCTCTCCGGCAGACTAGCAAGGTGGTCACTACAGCTGCAGGGATTCCACTTTTCCATCGAGCACCGCAAAGGCAGTGAAAACGTAGTGGCGGATACGTTGTCGCGTAACGTAGAGGATGTCTTCATAAATCCCACCGATCTGCTGGGTTTCGAGACGACGGCCTTTGAGGAGGAAGACTATGTGGAGTTGATGCGTGAGGCAGAACAAAACAAATCACACTTACCCGACCTGAAGGTGGAGAATGGCCTGCTCTACAAGCGGACCACCCAGCAGCATGTGAGCGAGGCAGTGGAGAGCCCAAAGTGGAAACTATGGATTCCAGGTGCTCTGACTGGTGCGCTTATCGCGCGAGCACACGCCGAGCCAACCGCAGCCCATGGAGGACAGGCGAAGACTCTGGAGGTCCTGCGTCGCCTATATTATTGGCCCGGAATGGCCATACAGGTTCGCGACTTTGTGCGCAACTGCGACATCTGCAAGGAGACGAAGGCGCCGAATCATCGCATGCAGATGGGCATCGGCGAAAAGGTGGATACCGAGAGGCCGTTCCAGAAGTTGTATATTGACTTCCTCGGCAAATACCCGCGGTCAAGGAGAGGACACGCCTATATTTTCATCGTGGTCGACCACTTCTCAAAATACACGTTTTTGAAGGCGATGCGAGAGGCGTCCGCTGCCGCGGTCCTTGAGTTCCTGGTGCATGAAGTGTTCTTCAAGTTCGGAGTGCCAGAGGTGATACACTCTGACAATGGGAAACAATTTACCTCTAAAGTGTTTGAGGAATTGATGAAGAACTTCGGTATCAAGCACGTCAGGACACCAATATACTCACCATCCAGTAACGCGGCCGAACGGGTGAACCGCAGCGTACTGTCGGCGATCCGAAGTTACCTCGAAGGAGACCACAGGGAGTGGGATGCGCATCTACCGGAAATAGAGGTCGCAATCCGGAACTCTATACACACGGCCACCGGACAAACACCGTTCTTCACCGTTTTCGGACAGCACCTGTATCTAAACGGGGCGTGCTACAAGCTGGCCCGAAAACTGGGGTCTCTGTGTGACCATGAGGTGGATGGCATGAGTCCGAAGGATAGGCTGGCGATAATACATGCCAAGGTGCGCGATAAACTCGACCAGTCGTACGAGGTGAGCCGACAGCGCTACGACCAAAAGGCCAGAAACTTCCGCGCAGTGCCCGGCCAAGAAGTTTACCGCCGAAACTTTGTGTTGAGTGACTTCTCAAGGAACTTCAACGCAAAGTTCGCCAGAAAATTCCTGAGGGCCAGAGTAGCGCAGGCAGTCGGAAACAACGCCTATCTGCTGGAAGATCTACAAGGACGACGGCTGGGAGTTTATCACGCCAAAGACATCCGCACCTAAACTGTGGCTGGCGACGAAGTGTCTGGAATGAAGAACGAACACACCAACAACAACAAAACACATGGAACGTGTATAATACTTACCGACGCCAGGGTGCAACAGAAATTTGCCCGGCTTTTGGATCGTGGGCCCCGCGTTGGCGCCTGACGGACTGCGCATCATCGTCTGTGCCGGCCGCGGCCAGAGCGAACCAATAGAAGTAAAAAAATGCCCCAATTATTTCGTCCGTCTGCCGGATCAGCGGCGTCCCTCGAAATATTGGGTGCTGTTGCATTTTGCGTAAACAGCTGTTTATTTCGATATGAAAACTATCGGAAGAGACAGCTGCCCTGGTATTGGGACATCGGCCGACAGAGCAAGCAGTGCAAACCAGTGGTGGCAGGGTTAGCGGGAATAAATGGCCTTGAGAGAGATCTTCTCTTAAGCCAATTCGGTCAGCGACCCCCGCTCACCGTTAGGGAGAACCGCTGTTTGGCCTGTCGGTTAGATGCCCGAGGGCCCAAGTTTGTGACCGCCAACGGTTTTATTTTTGGGCCTCAGTCATGAAAAGTAGTTGCGATAAGCGGGCGAGGATTTTGAGCTGCGCTCAAAATATATAAGTGCGTGTGTGTTTTTTTTTGGTTTTTTTTTTTATATAATAATAATAATATGTAATAATATTATGTTTGGTGTCCAGGAGCGAAGGAGTAACTGAGACGACAAAAGCCGGAAAGAAGCAGTCTCCTGGTGAGTTTGTTCCAAGCGGAGTTCCGCCAGGAGACCCGTTTTACCTTCACCCCGCATCCACCTTCGAACCCATCCTCGTCAGCGCCCACAGCTAGGGCGCAGCGCGCCAAAGGCGCTCCTTGAGCAACAGCGTCATAGCAGCAGCAGAGAACAACCGCAGCGCGCAAGCATAGCGCAGCGCCGCAGCAGCGAGCGGCCGCGCAGATACCCGACCCTTAAATTAATTTAGAATATAATTATGATTTAAGTAAGCTTATATATTTATGTGTATTTAGTTAGCATTAAATTCTTGTTAGGTTTTGTGTAGGTTTTTACGTAGGCAGTTTCTGTGTGAAATAATGTTAATTAAATCAAAACTTGTAACGTGAGAAGAAAAAAAATGATTGGCTAAGTCTCGTTACTAAGGGAGATGGGGCGGCCGTAGCAAGCCAGGATCGGACCAATCGGCTAGGGTGATGCTCCGAAACCGCGAGCAGGAACATCACATGGTAGGGTGGGTGCGCGGTGACCAATATCGGTCACCAAACGTTGTTGTTGTTGGTTAACGTAGAATGTAAGTGTTGTAGTTGTTGTGTGTGAGGCGTGATAAGTATCGAAATTCATCGGCATTTTGGTGCGGGCTCAAGGGCAGCGGGAAAAACCCCTCCCCTTGTGCAGCTGAGCTAGCCGGCACAGCCCTGGAGAAAGCAGTCCGTAACATAATTTAGTTTATTTAATAAATTAAAACGAAAATAAATTCTTAAAATAACTACAACAATATTTTTTTTATATTATTTAGTCTAATTTTAACTTATTTTTTGAGGTCTAGAACCAATCTATTATTTTTGTACTTGGTTAGTATCTTTTTTTACACGATTTATTTTTACACAAATTTCTCGGGAACCATTCTATCGTGTAAAAACAGAATTAGGTGTATTTTAAATATCGTATCGATAATATATCATAAAGATATAATATATATCGCCTTACAGGAGACATATTTCTAATAGTTTTTGTTTTATAAACGAAGTTCTTTATTTCTTTTAACATATATTTGAGTGTTACATTTTTGTGCTTGCTAAGTGCCGCCTCCCTATGCGCTTCTCATTATTTAAAGTAGGGCGCCTGAATATTAAGTTAACATTTGTTCAACTTTGTGTGGTTTTAAATGCAATGCGCTATTAGTTAATTATAAATTATTGATATGTTAAGCTTTGTGCTTGCCTCACAGCGCCTCTCTATGCGCTTCTCTTTATTTAATGTGTGTTTCTGAATATTACACTAGAATTTGTATAAACTTGCAAGGTGCTAAGTTTAGTTTACTAAGTAAACTTTACTTTTATCTTATACTTGAATGAAATAATGAATTCATTGCTTCTTATAATTTTATAGTTCAATAAAATAAAACATATACATCCATATTATTCTTATTTTCTTATTCGAAATGTTAATTTACAGAAATGCTTAAGAATTTGTTTGAAATAAGAAAATTACAATTTATTTGGATATGCAAGTGCAAAATAATGTGAAAGGGTACACCTATTGTATGCTAGATGCATCTAGAATCTGGAGCTCCAGTATATCCGGTCTGGCACCGTTTGTTTTAACGTTGACAGGGAGGGAGGCTCCACGCACGCCAGAATTAAGACATATCGCGTATGGCGGCTACAAGGCGTGAAGTAACATAAAACAACAACAAGATTAACAATTAAATTGCAATAAATTTAAGGACTGCGTGGGCTGCGATGCGACACTGCACGACGCTTAAATGCAAGCAACATTTGGGTGAGTTAGGGAGAAGGAAGACAGAGCCAAACTCCGCCTGCGGCTTCAATTAAAGTGCAATAAAATTGCCCCAAGCTGCGCCGACGAAACACGTGACAAAGTATAAAGGCCATTGTTATTTTCTTTATTGATTCCGTTTGGGCCCGGCTCTGTTGGCTCTCATCATCAGTCCCTGGTGAAATCGGCATACCCCGCTGTTGGAGTTATCAACGGACATCAAAACAATTGCCACCAAAGAAGTGGGAGATGGAGAAGCGAAGACGGAGACGCAGGCGACGTCGTTCGTTTGTCTGACAAGTTTGGCGGGCAACGAAGCAACAGGAGAAGGAAGATGAGGGGGCGCGGATCGAAGCTAAGCGAAGTTCAATTGCAGCAGCGCGCTAAGCTGGTAGTTTCGGCGTTTCGGGGTTTCGATTTCCTTGGAAAACCGCTAGAGACGCGATCGCTGGACTGCTTAGCATTTGCCTGGCAATCGCAGCTACAGTTTGGAGCTGGAATTGCTGTTGAGAGTCGGGGACACAGATTGGTATTTATATGCAAGTTCATGGCATGGTCGAAGCGCGCACACACATCATCATCGATTATAATCGAAATGGGATTGTAAATCAAATCGCATTGAATGGTACTGACTTTAAAATGGGCTTCATTATCGCCGGTGTCGGTGCCTGGTGCTTGGTGCCTGCTGCTCCAGCAGCCGGCAGCAGTTGCCATTGTCGGTGGCGACTGCTGCCGCCGCCGTCGCAGTCGCCGCTGCCGCTGCCGTCGTCGTCGTCGTCGAAGTGACATTCAATGCCATAATTTATGAGTTTATCTTTTTCGCGCCGCCAAATCGTACGCTAAATGCTGTCTGGCCAGACCAGACCAGGCCAGGCCCGAACAGAAGAGAAGAGAACAGAGAACAGGACACGAGACAGACCCAACGCAGTGCCGACAATCCAGACCGTGGCCAGACCAGACCAAGCCAGTGAGACCATACATATGCCCGGTCTATACGCTCATTCTTTGGATGCTGCCTTCGGTTTCGCATATGCAAACAAACGGGGCAAACAAACCGAACGTGCGCATATTTTATGGCGCTGCGAATCCCATTCCCAGTTTGCAGTCGGCATCGGTATCGGAGGAGTCGCATTGCTATTGGTACTGGTAATGGTATTGCTATTGCTATTGCTATTGCGATTGCTATTGGTATTGGTATTGGTATGGCTATGGCTATTGCTATAGCTATAGCTATAGCTATTCGATTTCTAGCTATCTGCTCGATTTCTCCGTCGCCGTCGATCGTTTAATGTCGGGCAATTAAAATTGGAGTTGTCTGTTGTGTGCGGCATGTGTTGCTTTTTATGAGTTATGGTCCTACGCTCTGCACTGTCACAGCATATCTATAGAGAGGGAGAGAGGGAGGGGCTGGGGGCGGGATTGTGTTCTTTCGGCCTCAGCTGCAGTCAATTGTTGTCATGGCAATTCGCAGGCGAAGTGTGTGAAATGCCATGTCTCAAATAGAACACAAACTTTAAAGGGCCGCGGCAATGTGTGGCGCGGTATACATAGGTAAATTTTTGACTAGAATAGCACTTTGTTTATAGGTATGAAGGGAGGGGGAGTAAGTTAAATTTGTATAAGTATACTAAGGAGTGTCTGTAAGGGAATATTAATTGTTTTATATAAACTTTTAGCTTAGGTTGTTCGTATGAACGCAGAGAATTTAGTTATATTTAGAACTAGAGATAGCAAATTTGATATGTAGATAGCTTTACACGGTATATAGATTAAGCGCATTTTAAATTTCAAATATTTCAGTTATTTCACTTGGAAAACAAGAAATATTATATATCAAAAGCTAAAACAAACGTGATTGGTAATATACATATGCAAAGGAAACTCAGAGATAAATAAAATAAAGGAAAAACAATCATAAGACAGCCACCTCTTTTAAGCGGACACTAGAGAAATTTAGCCTCTATCTCTTCAAGAAATGATGATGAGATGATGAGAACTTGTTGCCATGAATTATACAAACATGAATTATACAAACTCTTAACTAATTTTCAAGTTCAGCTGCAGAGTATCTAGCAGTCGAGACGCTTCGGGCGCTCGATTACCACCTGAACTCCTTAGTCTTTCCAGCAAATTATCAGCAACACTTTTGTCTTTCAGCTGCATCTGCTCCAATTTCACCGATTGCAGTTTATCTTTATGGCGTTTTGCTATAATCTGTGGCAAATCGCAGATTTAATTCAATTATGCAACACTTTATATTTAACTTAATGTTGCATTCCACGGCGTGAGCTGCTCTCTACTTGCAACTTGCAACATTCTTGCCGACCCGTTTCGCTTTGGACTCTTTTCCAATTTCGACGCACTGTGGCCATGTAATCACACAGCGCCTAATTCTAAACCGTATTTCATGGCCGAAATGCGAACCGGTCCGCTGGCTTTAACTAATACATCATTATGGCTGGCATCGTAGCGCTGCGAGTTGTTGTTGTTGCCACAACTTGTTGCGAGTTGCAAGTTGTGGCTGCCTCGTAATAATCAATTACGCGTCAGGCACGATCTTGACGCGATCCTCGCATGCCATGCCACTCTCTACTCCACTCGCTCGCAAGCTAGCTGCATATCCCCCCCCTTTCTCTCTATTTCGCTCTCTCTCTCTCTCTCTCTCTCACACACTCATGCGCCAATAATAAATTACGAAACAGAACTCGGGGAACAGGTTCAATTACATTTAACAAGAGCTGCAAACAGCTGATTTGTAGCTGCAACACGGCGCAGGGTCATGCAACGGCAAGGGGTAGGGTGGATAGGGGAGGGGAGGAGAAGGGAACGGGGACTGAAATGCAGCCCAATGGCAGATTAAATAGATTTACGCTGTAAAGTGTTGCTGATTGGGATAATCAACGCGTTTGCTGAGCTGTTGTTGCAAGCAGCGCAGTCGTTGCTGTTGTTGCAAGTTGCTGTCAAGGCGTTATTACCGTCACTTGTTGTTGTTGTTGTTGTTGGTGCTGCTGCAACTAGCTCACGTTGCAGGCTGTCGTTAATCCCGAATTCGCATTGAAATTTGCATGCTCGATGACGTCCGGCAACGGCGGCAGCAGCGGAGGAGGAGGCAGCAACGGAGGAGGAAGCAGCAGCGGAGGAGGCAGCAGCGGAGGAGGAGGCAGCGGCAACCTACAACAACCACAACAAAGCACGTTGACACACTTACTTAGCCGTTGTTGTTGCGGCTCTTGCATTTCCGGTGTTGCCCGGCTACGCGTCCGGTTTTAATAAAATTTCAGATGCTGCTCGAGTGCGGCTGCAGCAGCAACGGCAACGGCAGCGGCAACGGCAGCAACATGTTGCAGGCGGCGCGCGTTAAGCTTGCCACGCGGCCAGTTGCTCTGGGTGCTTGGCCATGTTAGCCATGTTGATATCACCCGCAGCGTAAATCTTCTGGATTAATCCAATTTAACACTTTATGCTGCACTGCGCTTTGACCATGTTGCAGGCGGTGTGGCGGCAGCAACGGCAATATGCACGTCATGCTTGCTCGGCTACACTGTGCGAAAAACTGCTTGACTTGTTTGGGCGAAATATACTTTATATATAGTATAAGGCAAGTCTTTCGATAATCTATATATTACAATTTGTGCCCCCTCTCGCTCTCTCTGTGGCTGCCTCATCTTTCATGCCACATGCTATTTCTGCAGCTGTCGCAAGTTTCGCTTGAATTGTTCAGCGAATTCCCGCAACGCTCGTTGCGTTTTTCTTTTCATTTTTCTCTCTCTCTCTCTCTCTTTAGTTTACTCGACACGCTGTCGCTTTGTGTCCCCAGTTGCAGCTCGTTTCGCTCAGTGTATTAGCTGGGGCTGGGGCATGGGGCATGGGGCAGGCGCGACCTTTTCAGTCACACTCACTTTGCTGTCGTCGTTGGGTTCTACCTTTTGCCTGGCGCAAATCCCAGAAAGCGCCTCCCTCCTCCTTACCGCCTCCTCAGTCACCCACTTAGCCAGAATTCAGCGCGTTTTCCAGCCAAGTTTTCCCTCTAAAAATGTTTTCTCTGTTTTGTTTCGAGTGCGCGCAAAATTTAATACGCTTGTGGTCACATGTGTTGCGCGCTTTTTTACATATTTTTAAAAATAGCAAAGACAGCAACAGTTCCCCCCCCCCCTCCCCTTCCCCATTCCCTTTCCTGCTCTCTTTGTTGCGCTTCTCTCCTGTGTCGTTGGGTTCCGGCAAAAGCGCGAATTTAATTAAAATATGCAAATCGCTTTGTGGCATTTTGATCAAGTGTTGAGTTCGCTTTGCACTCGCTCGCAAGTTCGCGGGGTCTCCGGCTCCAGCTCCGGCTCTCTTTTACTCTAGGTTAAGCCCGAACTTCACTGGCTTAACAATTCGCACTGTACATACCCTGTAGGGCGGCGATGGGAAGGTAGTTGGATTTGGAGTGACTTTCGAAGAGGTTTTTATAATTTTAAACTTCAAAATTAAATAAATACAAACACTAAGGTTCTTGAAGCGAAGCTAAGACAGATTAAAGCTAAATAAGTTGAGTTTAAAAAATAACGATAATATTTTGTATACATAACCTTACAAAATGTGGTTCAGATCGAAATTGTGTGGGAATTCTTATGAATCCATTTAATTGGGGACTCATGAGGTTGAACCTAACCTGACTCCTTTTAATTGTAGTTTTATTAAACAATTTCTGCACATTTTAATACATAAAATTTTTAAGATTGAGGTTAAATACGAACGAAATTGCTAGTAAGCCCAGTAAGCTGTGTTTAAATCTTTAAACAGAGATTTCTGGCCGCTCTAAATCTGTTAAATTTCTTAAACAAAAATTCAGTAAAATTCACTACAGGGTATTAAGCAGTCATGTTGTCAAATGTTAACTATTTTGCCTTAATTTTGTCTTTTTGGCAAGTTGAAGTTTTTGGGCGATAAAAGCTTGCGATAAAAACGTAACCAGTTGAGTTTTTCTTCTCGTTCTACTTATTGAACGTGGCGTCTTCCCCGACACAGGCAGACACACTGCCAGACTGGCAAAGGAATAGAGGCAAGAGCAAGGGAGAGAGAATGAGAAAGAGAGAGAGAGAGAGAGAGAGAGGGAGAGATAGCGAGGGAACTCATTCATTCCCTTCAAAAGGTGTGATTTTTATTTGGCTCGCAACGCTGTGCAAATTAAATTTATTGCACATTTTATTTCCTTTGATGTTCGTTTGTTAACAAAATTGTCGGGGGGGATTAACGTAACGGGCGCGGATTAGCCATGGCATTAACCAACAGCCAACAGGCAACGGGGCAACAGGCAACTGGCAACATCGTGATATGGCGTAACTCTTGCACTTCATCACTTTGTCCAACTCGGACTCGGAGTCGGAGTGCGACTGCAACTCCAACTCGAAATCGGATTGCAGTTGCAGCTCAGTTGAGTTTGCTTCACTTCGCTTCGGTTTGGTTGAGTTCTCTGCCTCTTCTTCTTCTCTTTTTGTTGGTCTCTTCAATGTTTCATTTGCATTTTTATGGCAAATGTCTGAGGCGAGGAGTGCAACAAAGTCTCGCAAATGCGATTAAGTCATTTGCTTGTCTACCCTCGCTCTCTCTCGCTCCTACTAAGCTTCCTCTACTATGTGGGATGTCTCCCCCTCCCCCCCTCTCTTTCACTCCCTCATTGCACATTTTTAATTTGGTCTAATTAAGCCAAGCATTCGCAGGCGAGAAATAAAACTAAAAATTACCCAGAACGAAGCGTATTCAAATTAGACAAGTGACAGGGCAACATGACAAAGTGTGACAATGTGTTAAGCAGACTAGCACGACACTTGTGGAGATTAAAGGGAGTATCTATGAATTATAGTGCTTCATTTGTGGCTAATTAAACTATAATATAAAAGTTATAAATTCGAATTCTTTATACTTACCTTTTGTATGTTGTATTTATTGAAAAGGTATATTCTGTTAATTTGGAGTTTTCCCTTGGGTTTTCATAGTGTATTGTGAAATATAAAAATTGTTAGGTATACTTTTGAGGTGGTACAGTGGAGGATTCTAAGCAGATACCTATTTTTAGATAAACCTCTCTTGAGCGGACACCTCTTCACAGACTTTGGTGCAGTTTCTTGAGCAGTTATGCTTTATTCATTCAAAAACCTCCCTTGAGCGGTTAAAATTTAAACGTGACTGTCCGGCAAAGAGAGTTTTCCTTTGTGTATACTTTAAAGATCTGATCAGAGACTTAGAAATATCTATAACTAATGCTACACAATGTTCCCGCAATATAAATCACTATATTACCAAATTTTGTTTATGAAACTCAGCTCGATTCCTGCTCCTACCCCTGTTTATGGGATTTACCAGCTCAAGGTGTGCTCTGCTGTTGCACATGCCTCGCCTGATGCCTGCTATCCGCTAGTTGGAAACCAACTGAAGCCATTCAATCTGCTCGCTTTTTTGCCGCTACTTGGCAACATTCGCACATACTCGAGTGGAAGAAAGAGAAGGAAAAGGGGGAGGATAGAGCAGCAGACAGTCCATCGTGTGCCAGTCTCAAGGCTCATCCCTGGCTCAGGGCTGGCAGCCGTTTTGTAGCCAACATTCTGTGCTCTGAGCCCTGGCAATCCACTTCATCATACTCAGCGAAGGCAACACCTGCGCAAACCTAACGTGCGACAATGTGTGAGCCAAATTCAAGACGGGTGCGCCAATACCTATCAGCTGCAGCTGTGTCGAGGCGGGGTAAGGAGGGGGGGGGAAGCCAGGTTAAGCAGCCAAATGGCTGCAAATTTTCCGTTTTTCAAGCAATGTTTGAATTTTCATTTTGTTTTTCTCTGCTTTTGCCTTGGCTACGTTTCGCTGCCTTCTCTTGTTGTTTTCTTGTTTTGTTGTTATATTTGCTCAACGGGAATGCTACCAGGATATTTTGCATTGGTAATTTGGCGTCATTCTCAGATAGTTGCCGCTACGTGTGCTTCTATATCAGCTGTACTTTGCTGCACCTGCCGTAGGGAGGGGGCGGGTTAGTTGACCCAGTTTGTGTGTGTATGCGTGTGTGTGTGTGTGCGCTGAGTCGATATTGAGCAACAAAGCTGCGGTACAAACAAACAACAACAACGGAAGGAAGAGAGAGGGTGAGAGGGAGGAAGGGAGAGAGGCAGAGCGGAAGAAAACTTGCCATACAAACAGAAATATCCTTGCAACTTAAGCCGGAGCCTGTCCGCAACACGTTTACACAGGACACAGCGCAGTACACACACACACACACACACACACACACACACGCATAGTACACAGGAAGAGTTGTAGCGAGGACATGATGTCGACAGGCAAACGCTCCCGCATATCCTTGAGAGCATCAAACTCGACGACTCGACTTAGCATCGACATTGCTGCAAAGCCAGCCTTGCTTGCAGCCTGTGTCAGCTGCCAACGCTTGACTGCATCCTACCACCTGGCAGCAGCCCCCTTTCACAACCCCACCCCCCCCACGCCGCTGCTTCATTGCCAGACAAATGCGTCGAATGTTGCAGCAAAAGCTTCTAATCAATTTTTGAAATGGTAAATATTGCACAAAATACAACTTTTCTATTTCAGTTGAAAATTTTTGTTTTGTTCTCGGCTTTATTGTGGTTTTTTGTACATACCCTGCAGCAGGCTGGAAAGTGGGTATAATCAGCTGAATTTTGTCATATATGCTCTTGGCTTGAAGTACCATCAGTTTGCCCCTATTTAAGCTCCTTTAGTTGCAACCATTTCTGGGAAAACAGCTTCTTAAGTTTCTAGGCGAACTTTGGTTTGGAATACCCCCTTTTAGTCCCTTGCATCCTTAGCGTGTATCGGGTGAGCAAAGCTTGCTTATCCGTAGCACTTTCAACTGCTCTTTCACTTCTCTTGGCCGGCATTTTGGCTTGGTTTGATCTATTTTTTATACCCTCACAGAGGGTATATTAATGTTGACCAAAAGTTTGCAACGCACCTTAGGAGACATATCCGACACTATAAGCTATATATATACTTACTCAGCATCAATAGGGGAGTCAAACTTGGCATGTCCGTCTGTTCGTTTGTCAGTCTGTCCGCCTCTCCGTTTGTCCGTCTATTTGTTGCAATGCAAACTAGAGTCTTAGATTTAGAACTATCTAGATGAAGCTTGGTTTAAATGTTTCCTATTGCTGCACGCTATAAATAAGTCGGAACGAGCCGGTTCGGACCGATATATCGTATACCTGCCATAGAACCTATCGGTCGATTTTTGTCATTTTTCACGATATCGCCATGAAACTTTCCCGATAAGTGTCTAAGGATGTCCATTTAAGGCTGTGAAAATTTTATGAAAATCGGACCGACATATCGTATAGCTATCATATAACCTATAGTTCGATTTCTGTTACCTTTCAAGACATCAACAATCCAAAACTGTTTTATATTTATCCTTGCAGTTAGGGTATCGAACTTTTGGGGAGCCAAAGGTAGCCTGTTTTCATGTATTTTTTCTCTCTTTGCTTTTTCTCGTCTTTCGGGCTGTCTATTTTACAATTCCTGCACTTATAGACTTCTGTGAGCCTAGGCCGAAATTACTGTAGGTTTTTTTGTGTGATTTTTCTCTTTTTTTTTCACTTGTCAGTTGTCAGATACAAAACGTTTAACATGCCTATTTTTATTTACCTGCCCGCTTCAGTTGAGTTCCGTTTGGGTGCAGTATTCCCCGAAACTGTTTCACTTCCCCCTTCAACCTCTCCGCTCCCCGCCCATGACCTGCTGACAAAACGCACTTTGTAAAATCGAAAATCCTTTTAATTGAACGCAACTCAGTTTCAGTGCGACTTTACTTTCGATGCGGGGCAGCCAGAGGCGGCACGGGGCATGTTAAATATTTGCACACATTTTTGCTTCAATTTAAATTCCCTGTTACTACTGCCGGAGAATGGATGTGGATGTGGATGTGGAGGTGGTTGTGCAGGTGGGTAACTAAGTGGTTCGTTGGGAGGAAGGGGAACCAGCTCAAAACTTGTCAATTGCCTGTTTAGGGTGCACAGTGGGTGTGGTTTGCTTTTAAATGAGCGGCAGGATAGAGGATACATGCTGGTTAGGGTATTTACCAATTCCAGGCAAAATAAAATCTCTTAAATTCCCAAAAAAAAAAAATGCACAGCACGTAACTAAAGGTATTTAAATGTCGAAATCTGTGTTTTTTTTTTTAACTCTGCATATTTGTGCAAATTCTATAAATTACCTATATCAACAATTTGTAATGAATAATTCAGCTTTGTGGCCTGGCTGAATGTTGATTGCATATGTGGTGGCCTGCATTTCGTATGCCTAAAAATTCCCCAAAACTGTAGTAAAATATTTGGGCAAGGTCGGGTTAAAAATCAATTTAAGTTTTTGAACGCAAACAAAAACGCAAAAACCACAATCGGACAGCGTCGCGCAGTGGGGAGGGGCTGCTAAGTTGTGGTATAAATTTTGTGATTTCATTCTCCGCATCATGATAAGAGACTAACTGACCCAGTTTAAAGGGTGGGGCAGGAGGGCGGGCGGTGGTTCAACCACAAAGCGGTAAAAGACACAGCGGGCGACCAGAAATCAATTTAACCATAAGGGAAATATAGGCATAGATATCACAAAAACAACGCACACACACACACAAACATACACAGCCACATGGGCGAGAATGTTGGTCAGATCGACAGATAAAACCACAACAGAGCAATTAATTAAGGTAGAATTTATCAAATCGAATCAAGATTTATGAACTGTGCAAGACTTTTACATTGATTGCCGTACAAAATATTGTCGCGAAGGCCGCACAGTTGTTGTGCAAGGAGAGTTGGGAAAGGTTTATAGGCAGAACTACAGTGAAAATGTTATTGATGGATACATCCCTTGAGTCCGACTAAGAGAGTTTTTCCTGCAGAGTTGAACCGAATAAAAACGGATACACGCACTAGATTATTCCCAAATAGAATTAGAGTTTATATAGTAAAGAAAACTTATTAAATTTAAAAACTTGATCAATATTTGAAGAAAAACATCGGGCAAAAGTAAGTTATTGCAATGGAAGAAGTCCGGCTAATAGAGAGTTTAAAATATTCTACTCTATTATAATCAGAGATCATTTGATTATAAGCTAGACTAATTTATTGCAGTGTATGCTATATTCTTGTTCTTCCTCTGGCTCTTCTATTAATTCTCCCTTGAGAATCAATTTGCTGTTACATAAACATGCATCAATGTTACCGACGCTGTCGCCCGCACCCTCGCCCTCGCCGTTGCCGTTGCCGTTGCCGTCTGTGACAGCCGTGGAATGCTCTTTGACTTAGTGTGCAGTGTGCTGGGTGCTCAGTGTTCAATGCTCATTTCTGGTAAGATAAGAACGCTGTAGATTTTTGGCTCAGATTTTCCAACAAGCAGCTACAAGCGCCAATTAGAGCGAGCGAGTCACAGAAGAATATTTCACTCATTTTCCTTTTGGCCCCGTAACCAATACCCACAATACCCTGTATGCGCAGTTCTTGGTTCTTGCTTCTCTGATTACACTCCCAGAGACTCCGACTCCGACTGCGACTCCGACTTCGACTCCAACTCCAACTGCAAGTTCGACTTCAACTTGGACTGCGACTTTGGTGGTGACTGCAACTTGGAGACAGACGACAGCGCGAGGCTGTTTTGTTGTCGTACAAGATCATAGATAATAATATTAAATTGGTTAAATGCCGTCTTGGATTACCCGAACACGCTGTCTCGTCGTATGTCTCCCCTACCACATAATACTCCTCAATTCATTTAACGACCACCCTGAGTGAGCACTGAGCATTTTCCTCTTCTCCCTCTCCTCCTCGTTTCTCCCTTGTTTTTCCGCCAGTATTTTTTTTTGTTTTTGGGAAACCTTATCTAACATATTGATATTATATTTTTTGTTCTCTCTCTCTCTCTCTCTTGAGGGGGTAATTAATATGAAAAAAGGCTGAAGAGTCAGCGAACCTAACGATTTCCAGCGATTAAATAATTGATTTCGTTGCTCTGTTTTGACATTATTGAATTACCCGACGACATTTGATTAATTTGCATACGACAACAAATTCGTGATCTGAATTATTTCGCTGCGATTCTCGTCGGCGGTTCTTGTGGCCTTTTATGGCCAGATTGTTGTTAAATGTTTTCGCCCTGTTTTGTTGCTGTTGTTCTGTTTTCACTGGCCGTGATTCCCGCTCAGATGGTAAAAGGGCCTAATGAGCCACTATAACTCACTGCCAGGCCAAATTTGAATGGCTGGCAGAGAAAAATGTGAAAATTTGTTTGTTTGTGGCATTGCGGAAAATTTCACCAGGAAATTGTAAGACAATGGCAAATGGAAAACAGCAAACAGCAAACAGCAAACCAAAAAACAACTGTCTGAGATTTTCTATTTGTTTTATTTTTTCTGTTCGGGGTCTCTGCTCCGCAGTCCCAGAGATCATGAACTCTCTTCTTGGCTTTTGTCTGGTTGCTGATAATTTTGGTAGCACAAATCAATAAACCAATAGGAATATTTTAATGTGGCAAAGAGAAAATATTGCAATACTTGTAGCACAATAGTACAAAACGTTTCGTCCTCCCTCCTCTACCACCCCCCCCACGCCTTGCTTGTACTTCGCATTGTAACGGTTTTTCCTAAAGGTTTGTAGAGCTTTGTGCCATGCAACATTGTTGAATTGCTGCAGGGAGTGTTGTGTGGAGTTGGGATGATGGGGCAGGGCGGCGGGAGGCTCTTTCCCGCTGTGGGCGTTATGGATTTTGGGCTAAAATGCAGTGAGAGAAATTTGATGGTGATTGTAAAATTATTTGTAATTAAATTTGATTAAGTTGTGGTTCTTTTCTTTAAATTTTAGTTTTAAGTATTTTAATTAAGTTAGTTATTTCTCTCAGTATTTTGGTTATATACTTGTATATAGTTGCAATATTTGCATTCCTCTTTTCTTAGTATTGTGGGACCTTATTAAATCTTTTCAATATTCTAACGAATTTAATTATGATACTTTTATTTACAATTTTCAAAAATTTTTCTAATATTTTGTCGGTATTTTACTTATTGCATATTTATTTACATGATATATTTTTGTATATATTTTGATAGTATTTTTGGAAGAGCACAACATTTTTTTTAGTATTTATTTATTCTCTTTTAAAGATATTCTTAATATTTTGTCGGTATTTAATATTTTTTTTTATATACTTGTATTTGTAACTATTTTATATTTTGACAGTATTTTTCAAAGACTTTAGCATTTTGTAGGTATTTAGTATTTATTAATTTTTGTCGTATATATATTTTTATTCTCTTATATTTTAATAGTATTTTTTAAAGATTTTCTAAATTTTTTATCTGTATTTAATTCTTGTTTAAAATATTTTTAATTTATTTATATTCTCAAATATTTTTTACGTTCTGGCCTTTCTTTTCTTTCCGTGTATTTGCCCAATTCAACTTTAGTTGCAAAGGTAGCCATGCCAAATATCACAGGCGCAACAACAACGTGCTCATTTCACTGTGGCTGTTGTTGTTGTTGTTCTTGCTGTAGTTAGCCGTGTTGCCTTTTCAGCTTTGTCTCAAGTCGAGCAAGTCGGGAAGTCGGGCAAATCGGGCAGGCAGTCAGCGGGGCCAATATCTAATTTCATGTCATTAGTTTGTGTGATAACTGTTACCATTGAAAACGAGCCAACGGAGCAGCAGCAGCAGCTCCTCGTAGTCGTAGTTGGAGTCGTCGACGACGTTGTTGTTTTTGTTGTTGCTGCTGCCACTGGGAAGCGAGCGAGGAGAAGCAGCAAACGAGCCGCCTCCACCAGAGAGGAGAGCTATTGAAATCATTTAAACCATTTAGACCATTTAAGCTATTTACAATTTGCCATCATCACGACATTTTCGGCTGCCGCTGGCGGCGTTGGCTTTAACGGCGCTGCCAGCGGGGCAAAATGCAACACAAAAGCTGCGACTGCGACAGCGACGGCTGCTGCTGCTGCTGCAGCAACTTGGCCAAAATCAGAGCAATTCAATTGAAAACATTTGTAAAATGTCTCGCTGTGTGCCTGCTCGACTCTTGACTGTGTCCTATATGAGGCACGACAATGCAGCAAGCAGCGGGAGAGAGAAACCGGGGCTGAGGGGAGTGCAGCGTGGGTGGAGAGAGTGAGCTAGTCGAGTCATATGTCAAGAGGTCAATGCTGATATTTTCGTTGTGATTTTCAACTGCTGCTGGCGCTGACGTTGCCGCAATTTGTTGGCGAAACGCTTGAAATTGCCCCAAAATGTCAGACGATTTCTGGCTCTGTGTGACATTTCTTTTGGGCCAACTCCCCCAACTAATTGAGTCACATTTGCATTTGCCTATATTAATTAAACTAATGACGACCAAGTCACACTGCAACCACCAGCACCAGCACCAGCACCTTCACCCTTCACCCTGTTGCCGCCTGCGTTGTGGCAAGTCACGAGACCGCCATGAATCATGCAACGTTTCATTCGTTGTTCTGTTTTTGTTTTTTCTTAATTTTGATTGCATTTTGATGCATTCAACGGGCGAGCAGGCAATTTGCATTCGAATCCGATCCAGAATCTTCTGCAGAGTGACTCAGTTGCTCAGTCGCAGACGGCAGGCGCAGCGCCTGCAGTTGGTTGCACGCTTTTAGCTTTCGGCATTGATTGAAAGATCGATTGCTTAGACAAAGAGCCAAATGAATTTCTTCCATTCGCAGTTGCAAGTTGCAAGTTGCGCCGCGCAGTTGCCACAAGTCGATATCCACAGTCACAGTCGCATCATTGTCTTGCCAGTTGCCCAAAAGAAGTCGCCAGACCGCGCTGCTCAGCTTGTCAAGATGTTCAATATGCAAATGCAAAGCAGTTCCCTGGTCAGAGTCACCAATGAATGCATCGATCCTTTGCTTGCTCTCTCCCTCACTCTCTTGCGTGCTGTCCTTTTCCCTCTGCTGTTGTTGTCGCTTACGTTGTCTGTCATTTGGTTTTGATTAAATTGGCTCAAAATGTTTTTGCCGGGCTGTCGAATGCCCAGGGCTGGGCGAGATAAATAAATAAATGCATTAAGTAATACAAATAATTAAACACAAATTGCTATTTTCAAAAACACAAATATTTACTTATAAGTGTTTACAAAAGAAGCTGCTAAAATGAGTTTGCAAATTGTAATTGTTATTGTCGTTTGATAACTTTTGAATTATCGATATTTGCTATAAATGTGGCGGTCGTTCGATTGATCTTGTCATCGTCAATTAACATCGACTGTCGTGCAGCTTAACATAGTTCGTTACGCTGTTGCTGTAAGCTTAAAATGTAAAATTGTTGTCGCACGCAAAAGTAGATAAATAAATAAATATTTATGACGAGTATTCTGTAAATGTTTTAAATATTTAATGACTGTCGAAAGAGTTGCGAACTCCAAAAACAATTGGTAATATTTTTATTCACTTTATTTATTCATTGCTTCCCTTTTGTCACTGCAGCCCTGGTTAGCTATCGTGCTGTCGCTTAACTTTGGTCAAATCCGCATGCAAATTATGATGAGCTTCGCTAAATTGTTGAATAATTAGTGCGCCCAAAATGTTTTCCTACATAAATGGAGGCCAGCTAACTGTGCAACAGTGTTGCAACTTGCAACAGTCATTTGGTAAACTTTCAACATCAATTTTACTGCGCTCTGCTGCTGCTGCCGGCGCACTGGGGCACAGCCGAAATGTTGCCAAGTCAGCGCGAGTGGAGCCCGAAAGTTATCAACTTTTTCCCATACGTTTTGCCAAAAAAAACGGAGAACTGAAAAAAAAGAAAATTTCGAAAAATTAAATGCAAATCTAATTAGTAAATTATTTGAAGCGTGAAATTGAAAAATAATTTTTTCGCTTTGCACACACGCACGCACACACACACACACACACATACAGTTGGTGTATGAGGGCGGAGGGCATTTTCCGGTGCGTTTATGCAGATTTTCCAAATGCGCTGAGCTGTAAGTGACCAGGTACAGTTACAATTACAACCACAGCAACGTATACAGATGCAGTTACAGTTACTGCAGCTATAACACACAGATACAGTTACACTTGCAGCTTCTACTGTTATTGTTGCAGATATTCAGCTGCAGATACAGATAGAGTACCTGCCAGAACGCATTCGCCGTAATCCTCGTGCCATGAAACGCACAGACAGACAGAAAGGATAACGCCACAAGCGACGACGCCATCGGCCATTGACTAAAAGGCAGCGCAAGCATTTTCCCTTAATTTAAGCGCATAACTAACGCATTCAATTTAAATTATGATAAAAATACAATACGCACTAAAAAATTAGCAACTTTACGGCTTATGGGTCCGGAAGCTGAAGGGTATCTGTGCATATTTTAAAAAACATTCTGCGAGTTTCTGAAATAATTCCCAAAACAAGAATTATCCGAAGAATAAATATTAACTGCAAAGATAAGTTTATAAAATATATTCTCAATAATTATATATTTTTTTTTTTAATTTTCAGTACTGTCTTTCAATTGATTTATCCGTGAAACAGTTGCATCTGCCTCGCCAACGCTCACTTAAAGGGTATCAGAAACCGCAAATACTGAAAAAAAAATGTGAAGATTTTCTTTTTTCTCTTTTTTTGCCTGAGCTGTGCAGCTGCTGTTCAATTTTTTATTGGATTTGCTAAAGCAAAATGTGGCGAACAAAAACTGATTTTAAAATGTTTTTCCTTGCGGCTATGCAACTAGAAACTGCTGACTGAAAGAGAGAGAGAGAGCAAGAGAGTGAGAAAGTAGAAGAGAACAAGAGATGAGAAAATGTTAATTGTTTTCCATTTTTATGAAGTCGGCGCTGTGCAAAGGTGACAAAAGCTCAGTTTAAATTGAGGCAATTTTCAAATTGAATTGCATTTATGAATAACAATTGGCAACAGCAACTACGACGGGAACATTGCAACTGCAACTGCAACTGTTGCAAGTGCGCCCACTCGCATGCGTTCTGCTGCAGACGGTAGCGTTGCACAGTAGGCAGCAAATTGGTCTATTTTCCAAATGCGGCTGCTTCCTCCTTCTGCTGCAGCTGCTCCGTGTGGGCAGAGCGCATGCAGCGGCGACAGGAACAACTACGCTCTAAATGGCGCAACTACAACGATAGCGACAACAACAGCAACTACAACTACAACTGCAGCATCATTGTCGCCGTCGTCGCCATTGCCATTGCCGTCGTCGTCGTTGCTGTCGTCGTCGCCGTCGCCGTTGTCGCTATCGTATATCATGCACAATTCGCCCGGGCAACAATTGCGGAGGAGATGACAACATAAACAATCCTAAATGTAATCCAACAGTATCATCAAGTCGAGCGCAGCGACAGCGGATGAGGTCGGGACTGAGGCTGGGATTGGGGTAGCGGCGACGGCAGCGTAGCTCATGCTCTGGCAGCCAAAAATATGATTGCATACAAATCAGGCAACATCGTCGTTGGCGGCGGCGACAACAGCGCGACACAGTGGGGCAAAGGCGATGAGAAGTGTGGGCAAATAAGATCCGAGTTCTAAGATTCTGTGAGGATTTATAATTGTTTTAGAAAATTAATATTTTAAATAATTATATGAATTTATTATTTAGGTTAACAGTATTTTTTATAATTTAGAAATTAATTTTTTTTTAGCTAATTTGTAAATAATATAAGAATAAGCTGGAAGGAAGGAGAGACTACTATTAATATTAACAACACTTAATCACAAAATAATTCAAATAATTTATCTTTAAAATTGCATTAATATTTAAATTATTTTTTTTTCTATTTTATTTTATTTGATGTAATTGTTTATTATTTATTGATGAATATATTTTTCAACTGATTTTACTTAACTTTAAATACATTAACTTTATTCAATGTAAATATTCATTGAATTGATTTCAAAAATAAATAATAAAAATAATCATTAATACATTAATGTACCTTCTTATTGGTTTTTGGCATAACATAATAAATATACTGTTCTCTAAGGTATAATAATAATTATATTGAACAATAATAATAGTAATTACAGTAATAATCTATATATATATTAATACAAATATTTAATAATTATCTCAAATTTTATTTAGTTAGCATTGCTTTACTATTCTCATTATTACTTCCGCATCCTTTAGGTCTAATGAACATATACCTTGCCCCACTGTGCGTCGGCCACTTGGCAGGCTGGCGTGCATTATGCGAAATTCAAATGCCTGACGGCATATTTCACAGCTGTCGCCCCGGCGAGCAAAACTTTTCACAGCCGCCGGCGTCATATCATCGTTGTTGTTGTTGTCGTCGCCCAATGATATCCAGCGTCCAACCTCTGCAGCATGCAACATGCATCGCTATTTCACAGGCTCCATGCTGCATGCTGCTTGCTACAGTGATGCTGTTGCCTTTGCCGCAGCGTTGACACTCCCTTTTGGCGCTTTGCTGCAACGAAACGAAGCATATGCAGTGCACGGCGCGCTGCATTAGCGGCAACTGCGGCAGAATTCCCGCTGAAAAATGCGTGCAAATTGTAAGGGTATTGCCTGCACTCTCATGAAGCCGAAGCCGAAGCTGATGCTGATGATGCCGCGACGCTGCTGGGCTCTTGCCGTTAGCTTGCCACTCGCTGACGCACTACTGACGCCTGTTGTGCCCCCTCCTCCCTCTCTGCTCTTCTCCTTCCTTGCTGTGTCACTGCGTTCAATTGGCTGTACTGCCACGTAGAGCAGGGGTATTCAGTGCAAGTGACACTCCTTTTTGGCATGCCACAAGGCAGCGTGTTGCACTATGCTGTTGAGTGATTAATGACTAAAGGAAATGATAGTTAAGGAATTTATTATCTGTTTGGAGAAGAAACTCTCGAGCATTTCCGGTTTCAATTTTTTAAAAGTTTTAATAAAATTTATGAGAAATGCTAGACAAATTTTAAATTAATAAATATATTACATTGATAGATATCTTGAACAACTCCCTGATGGATAGGGGTTAATAATGCTGGCTCCTATAGAGCATGATCTTAAAACCCTGAGAATGTCTTATAAATAGTTTAAGGAAACAGGTAAATTTTCTAGTTCTTTTAAAAAGGATGATGCCTAAAAAATAAATCTATTTAAAAATGTGACTATCCTGTAATATTTCAGCGTATAGTATATACATATACATATAAACATTATAAATAAAAACTTTCATTCAAATTTGATGATTCTTGGGATCTAAAATTTATGAAAATATAACCTATAGATAAGCATGCATATTTTAAATTATTTTAAATTGACGATATGTGAAAGATATACGTAAATTTTATAAATTTAATAATGTATAAATCTTTAAAAATAAAAGCAAATAAATATTAGTAAATTAATTATAATATAGAAGAAATAAATAAATTTTAATCGATTGACTTACTTTTTTCACATCTTTCCTCCTGAAGACCCCTATTGCTTAAATTTCTCCATGCGTCCTTTGGGCTATACATGCCACACGCAAATTGTGCAGCAATTTCATGAGCATTGCCTCACGCATTCAGCAAGTTGCAGCAGCTACTACAGTTGTTGCACTTCTCCTTGTTGTTGTTGTTGTCGCTGTTGAATTTTGATTTAGTTACGCATGAATTTGGAATCCTACAATGCAGCGAGCTGTTCACGGGATGCAGTTGCTGCTGCTGCTAAAGCAAATGGATTTACAAGCAAATAGACAGTGTGATATGGAGCAGCAGCAGCGGCGTTGGCAGCGGCGTCGTGTGCACGAAGTGGATGAGTGAAAGGCGGCGCATTAATTGAAAACTGGCTCGGTAGTGAAGCGTACATGACTCTCTGGATGAATGCGGAGGAGGCTGACTGGAGTCGGGGCACCCGCTCATTATGTGGTCGGGCTATTCCCTCCCATCCTCGGCCCCCTCCGTGGAGCATGATATGCATATGATACGAGCATTTGTCGCCTCGCTGCACAACACAAGCGACACACACGCTGAGCGAGCGTCAACACTCCATTTCAATTGTCAGGGCAGGCAACCCACACACACGCACACACACATATGGAGAGAGGGCACACACTGCCGGATATACGCTTGCCAATGTCATATTTAATTATACTAACTCAATTTGCTGTAACCGTGCGGCGGCGTAGAGTTTAAGTGCGATCGCAACCCAAGGAAACTGCAGGAAATTCATGTGGTTCTGGTGCTGGCTTGCTGGCTACGGTATCGTCGTCATTGTCGGGGGCTCAGATCGCCTTAGATCTGGGTGGGCTGGGCTGCACGGCGCATGGCGCATGGCGCATTTTAAAAGCCAAACGGCAAATTGCCGACACGGCATTGCTTAAAAATAAGTTCAAGTACAAAATATATACGGCTGAGGTGATTTGCGAGGCCAACACCGAAGCAGTTGATACACTGCAAAAGCTTTCAACTTTAAGGAAATATTAAAATATTTTGAATTTTCTTTATACTTCTTTAGCACTTGCTAAGAATTTTTATCTAAATATTTCCTAATTTTTAAATATGTCTTCAATTTTTAATTTAACTAAATTTAGAAATTTAAAAAAAATAATTATAAAGAATTTAAAATTTTTTTTTCCCGTAAATATGTTTAATTTTCTTTCTTTTTTCCTAGCAGTTGCTAAGAATTGTATGCTGTATGTTTTCCGATTGGAAAATATCTTTAAAGTTAACATCAAAATTAAATAAAGAAGTTTTTAAAAATATTTTACAAAAAATTTCCTTCCGTTGCAAAGCTTTGCGGTAAGTGCAGCTACCCCTTGGCAGGCGCTCAAGAAGTGTCCGTGTGTGAAATAAATGAGGAAAAGGCATTAAAGAAAGTCATTAATATGCGGCAGCAGACTGTCAGGCGGTAACGGACGGACAGAGGGGGGGACAGACTGACAGCTGGCTGTAACTGACTCGGCTAGGAGAGCGACTGGGTGACGGACTGGACAGCTAGAGAGCGAGTCAATGGGATGCGCGCTGCGGCAGAGTATCAATTACGCGAGAAAAATTACTTGTCCAACTGTTCGACTGCACGCGTGCGTGTGTGTGTGCAGAGTGTGTGTGCCGGCTATGATCAAACGCTTTTGTGGCAAACACACGCACGCAGCGAATTGAATACGAATTTTTGGTTGAATGCTACGTGGCGGGCCAAGTCTTAATTTCGTTCTATGCAAACTTGGCCATTTGTCGCTCCGACTAAATGCTCCTCCATTCATAGCCGCTTTTTTTGTTTCCGTTCGCTGTACGCCTGCTTCTGCCTCCAAGCGGCGTGTTTTGTGTTATATATTTTGCATTTCTAAGACATAAATTCAGCTGCGACTGCAGCACATAAATATGCAGCAGTCAGAGGGGGCAGAGCGCAATGCGATTTTAAGCCTCGTAGGGTGAAGTCTATTTTTCTCGACTGGCTCTAAGAGACCGAGAGAGAGAGAGAGAGGGACTGCTATACTCTATTGAAAGTGCGCATTAAAGGAACTATGCAGTCTGCGCCTGTTGCGACAAGGGGCGAAACTGTGCCGGGTTTGCCTTAGTTAACCTATTTATTTGAATGTAAAGCCATATTACGGTTTAAATATATAGAATACACAGTTATACAGCATGCTTTAAATATAAACTTACTTTTTGTTACATTGTTTTGTGCAAACTTGTTTAAAACTTAATTACACAGCAGCTGATTGCAAAAGTGTTGCCAGATGCGGGGTAAATGTTAACAGGTGCTTAACAGTTGCTTGGAGTGCAAGTTAACAGCAGCTTAGCACAATGACTTAACAGCTCAAGCTAATTGAGATGATAATCTAAATTATCGATAACAAATTATAAGCAATAAATATTTAAATTAAGCTGTGCTTTGCCATAAACACTTATAAATAGTTAGCAGCCAATGTTATTACAGGGTATCTTTAGCTTCGAAATCTTTTAACTGCGCCTCGCCTACCTAAAGAGCACTTATTTTTTGTCTTTGCTGACGTTAACTCAATGTCGAAGTGGAGTCCCTCGCTGCGCATTCCGCTTCCCCCTGCACCCGCTGCCTGTGGCTCAATGGAAATGTCATCCTGCTGTGTTCCAGTTACTTGGCCACGTTGCATTCAGCTGCGCGCTGCGATGCTGCGCTGCGATGCGATGCGATGCGATGTATCTTTGTATCTTTCGGTCGCCCCGCTGCTCGTTCAATATCGAAACGGTTTATGGTTTTTAGTAACGCGTCTCGGGCGTAGCCCATTCTCGGTCTAGGCTAAACTCGATTTGATTTTTGCATTGCTGCGTTTTGTTTTTGTTTTCCTCGACTTTTTTCGTTTTCGTTTCTTTTGCATTTTTTCTCAGGCGACTCCCTTGTGCACTTGTGCGCGCGGTGCGTGGCGCAGTCGTATCTATAACTGCAAATCTTGAACGTGCCACACACACATTGCCACACTCGCACACGCTTGCGACGCACATGCTCCACAAAGATTAAGCCAAAATCGTACATCAGGCGGAGCAGCATTGACGGCGGCGTTGGTGCTCGCATTGCGCATTTGGCCAAACTGTGATTTGTATGGCCGAAGCGTGCAGCAAACCGGCTTAGGATCGACTCAAGCTGCCAGCCGTACATTACCACACCCCCTTCCCACACTCCTGTACCCTGTGCCCCATTCCCCTGGCACCCCCGCACCCTGCTGCAGCTTGCATATTGGGTGGCATGGCAAACATTAATAATGTCAAAATTGAGACACTCGAAATGAATTCTGTGTCATTTGTAATTAAAGAGCGACGCTGCGGTTATAAATTTCCAACATGTTGCAGCAGCAGCAGCGACGGCGGCAGCGACAGCGGCAGCAAGAAAGAAATGCAAACACAAATATAGCTCAAAGGCAGCAAAGACTTTCTTTGGTTCTTTTACAAGACATATACAATATCAATATATTTATATACCCGGAGTGTGGAAAGAGAATTTTTGGGGTGACAATAACTGAATTTGAGAGCTTAAAGAAGCAGTATTAGTTCTATATATTATATATTTATTTTATTTAAAATTATTTACTTTATATATACTGTAAGTATTTGGGAGCTCAGAGGCTTACAAATTAAACTAAATAAATTAACGAAAATGGATATTTTACAGTAAAGAAAATAAATAAAAAAGAAGATAAAGAAAATAAGATAAAATAATTAGCAATAAAATTAGAGTTACATAAAATCTATGAGAAATTTCATTTTAACGCTTATAAAAATTTAATAACATTATATTTAATAATGATGTAAATAACAGCGTTATTAAAATGTTAAAAAGAAAATAAGAATTTGATAAATTAAAATAGTTGATAGAATAAAAGCAAAATCTTTCTAAGAGTCGAAAATTCATAAATAATTTAAAAATATGTGTTTATTATTTTATTAATATTATTGATTATAATTCATAGCATATCTTTTAATGGTTATATATTATTTTATACCTATATCTATAAATATAACTAGTATAGATCATAATTCACAGCATATCTGCCTGTCGGGCACTCTCTCTCTCTCTGTCTGCACACATATCGCTTTTTGGCTTTTACGCATCGTCAATTGAATTGTCCATTGAGCAAACAGATGACTTACAAATGTTTGTTTGTATCTGGAGGCTTGTTTTCCCCCTCTTCCCTTCCCTCCCCCCACACCCATACAGACATAGTATTATATTTTCTTATATATTTTCTAAGTTCACATTTGTCAAAAGGCGAATTTTCCACACTTGACGGCGCACACACGTCGTACTTTTCTGCTCTTTGTTGGTTTTTTGTTGTTGTTGTTGTTGGTGCGACGGGTCACACGTGTCGAAGGTGGCGCACACATTCAGCCTGGGCCCGCTCTGTCTGACTAATCGAGCATTCAATTTCTTAATGAAAGCGTATTAATCCCGCCGACATCAACTAGTACCCAGGCTGGCTGCCTTTCTGTTTGATTAGTTCGGCTGGCTGCGCTTTCAAGTATTTCTGTTTCTGTTTCTCTTTCTTTCTTTATTTTTTGACAAGTGAAATATGTTTTGTGTAACATTCTGAACAATAGCAGAACGAGTGAAAGTGAGTGTAAGAGAATTTAAAAATTAATCTTGGCTAGAAAAGTCTTCATGTTTCTTAAGATTCAAAAGATAAAGTTGGAATTTCTATAAACTGGATTTCCGTTAGAAATTAGGCTTAAAATTGAACAGTTTCTCTTTGGGCAATCCTAATTTAGTTATTAATAAACGTATAATTAGTTAGTTTAGGTAGTGCAGCACTCTGCTTCATTGAATTACTTCCAGTGTTTGCATATATCGCCTCCACATCCACATCCATATCCGGCTGTCTGTCTTTCTGGTCTGTCTGCAGCCTGTGCAGCCCTGCAGGCAGCTGGGAATAATGCTAGCTCTGCGCAAATAGAATGGAAACCGAAATGCAAACATGCCAGCTAAATATCATCATGGCCCAAGCCAAGTGGGCAGCACTGCCAGAACATTTGCCAGCGAGCTAACATAGCTTTCGGCCAGGCTTTAATGCCAACGATTTGCGGCCTGATTAGGCCAAAATGATGCATCACACACAAAAACAGAGAGCACACACGCGTACACACAATCTGTGTGTGGGTAAGCAATGAGCTACTTGAGGGGGGAGGGGAAGGAGGGGAGCCCTGGCAAGTCAGACACACGCAGCGCGCGCGAGTTAAATATGCGCACCGTGGGCTCAATGCAAGCGCAAGCCTGGGCAGATGCCAGATAAGCGCAGGCAGCGGCAAATGGGTTGGGGAAAAACCATTTTCATAGCTAGTTTTGCCAATTTCAAGGAAAAGCGCTGCACCAGCATAAGGGCGAAACAGTATCAGCTTGGAGAAGCACTGCGTAAGAAAATGTAACAGCATCGCCTAGACTACTTAGGCGGCGTCTTCTGTTGCTGCTGCTGTTGCTCTTCTTCACCACAAGTATGAATAATCCAAAATTTGCAAATACAACGAGCATGTTGCATTGCTGGAATTTCTAGGCAGTGGCAGTGGCAGCACCAGCTTTTGAATGTTGCAAATCTCTGCCACTTTATCTCAGTGGTTTCTCATTTTTCCTCTATCCAAACTAAGCAGTGCTTCCCCCTCCCCGCTCTCTCTCTCGCACATATTTGTGGCATGCCTCACAGTTGAGTGAGTAGTTTGGTTAGCAGTCGAGCAGCAGCAGCAGCCGCTTTTGTTCATCCAGATTTCACTGATAAGCATTTAAATGAGCCCCGTTCCGGACTTGCTTGGACTTGCTGCTGCTACTCGTGACTGTTGCCACTCGGCTGCGCGGCCGTGCACAATCTTGTTGCATGCACAAATATGTGTGTGCGTATTGTACAAATATTGCACTAGTTTTGTTTCTCCAATGGATTTGTGTAACTGGGATGTAACCTTGGCAGCACATAATATTCAGCTGCTGCTGCGGCTGCTGCATGCGCCACACATGCCACAGTGGAGCGAAGCTTGTGAAAATCTAATGGTCATTTTAAAGAGATGAAAAGTTTACGTCGAGTTTGAGAGCTTTGAAACTTTACTTTACAAAAGTTTAACATTTAAGTGGGATTATAAAGCGGAACTAAGAACTGAGTGAGGAAGTCTTCGTACTTTGTTTTATCACAGGCTAGAAAACTCCCTAACCTCTTTTAAGCGAACATTGTATTTGATACTTTTCTGCAACGTTTGTATATTTTTTAAATATTTTTCTTTTACGCGGACACTGCCAAACGCTTTATATATCTATGCTGAGCGACTGTGCGTGTCCGCTCAAGAGACACTGTATATTCACTGCAATTCAACTTGATATAAGCTTTGTTTACCTTATAATAACATTCTTTTGCGCATAATTAAATCAAATATACCTGCAAAATGGCACAATATATATTGATTAAATTAATTCTATGAGTGAATTGTGCTCTAGTTATTTTGCATATTTATTAGAATTAGAAAAATTAATTAAACACCTATTGAAATTTTAATAAAATGCATATTCATTAAGTGAAGTAATTTAAATAAAATTGTTTGTTGACAACGAAATTATTTGCATTGTGATTTGTGAATAATTGCGCACTTAATTCAACAACAAACGCAACTCAAACCACTGTGCTGTCATAATCTATGGCAGAAGCCGCCGTGCATACTGAGATAGATAGACAGACGGACAGACGTGCGGATAGACGAGCGGACAGACGGACGGACAAGCGGACATTCATTGCCCACTTCCAAGTAAAGAAATCGAAACTGGGCAACAATAAAATGCAAGGGAAAATCTGTGCATGGCAATGGAAAACAACTGAGAGACCCTTGCGGCTAAGTTGGATGCGGTGCAGTCAGTGAACTAGAATAAGGACAAGGAGAAGCAAGAGCAGGAGGAGAGCAAGAGGAGGAAGGGTGAAGGAGTAACTGGCCACTACAATAAGCCAATTCCTTGGTATTTAGTGCGGCAGCAACAAATGTACTTACGACTGATATTATGATTATTATTATGGTCGAGAGCAGAGCAGGATGAATGTTGCAAGGGAGAGGGAGGGGAGAGGGAGGTGGAGAGAGAGTGAGAGGGAAGGAAGAGCGACGAGTAAGAAAACAAAGACAATAAATCTGCAGCAGCTTCTTTTCAGCGGCAAATGAAAATGTTTGAATGCGAATGCAGCAGCGGCAGCAGCAGCAGCCACAGAAGGAGTCGATGCTGGAGTTGGAGCTGGAGCTGGAGCTGGAGCTGGAGCTGTAGCTGGAATCGCTTGAGGTGCACAGATGCATACCAGCTGATAAGAAGTATCTCATATTTTTGTTTCGCCTCTGTCCGGGCGAGCAAGTGAGCCCTTAAAAGTAGTGCAGGTTGCTGCTGCTTGCAGCTTGAAGTTGCAACTTGTGGAGTGTCTGTTGCTGTGTTGCAAGCGCGTTATCGCTGCACAGCCGCATAAATAATGCGGCTTAAAGAGCAGGTTGACGCCTACAAAAACAACAATAACCACAACAACAACAGCAGCAGCAACAAAAAAGGGTAGCAGAAAAAGGCTAAAAAGAAGACGCTGCCAGTTAAGCCAGCTCAGCTCTCGGGCAACACACACACACATATATAGAGAAATGTATATATGTATATATTTCTGTGTGTGTGTTTGTGTTCTTACTCTCCTAAGTAGTTGTTACTCTTTTTGGCATTTGTGCTGAAGTCGCGAACGCGGTGATTAAGTCGCCCAACGTATTGGCAGTGCCCCGCGCCATAACTCGCTCAGCCCCCTTCCAGATGGACCCCGAAAATAATTGCAGCTGGGAAATGCTTCGTTTCGTTTCGTTTTCGTTATTTATAACTCTCGCCTCGTACTCGCACTGCAAGTTGCACCGGTCTGTGATTTCAATTAAAATGCCCAGCAAAATGCACATAAAAAGCACAAGTGGGCAGGAAGGGGGAGCACTACACTACCCCCTCTCTCTACCCCCTCTCTCTACTCCCTCTTCCTACTACCTCTTTCCTGCCCCTCCTGGCAGGCAGTTTCCAGTTCTGCAATGCACTTTAGATACACTTCTTAGGCCTGATTCACTTTTAACTGTGCAAAATTACATGAAAAGCTAGTTGGGCTGATAAGACTGAGAGAGTGTAGGCTAGCGCATACCCTGTAAGGGCATCTTATTGTTTGGAATTTGTGTTTCTCTAAGTTCATTAAAAAAATAAAAATTGGGAAATTATTTTAAAATATTTTTTTGATTGTTTAATATATTTTAGTTTTTAAAATATTGGAAAACAAATAAAATTCTATTCAAATAAAATATTTATAATAAATTAAACTATGCCTAAACACTTAAATATAGCATGGTAATTGTAAAAGTTTTTTCTTAAAAATAATTTTTTTTATCTTTAAAAAATATGAAAACTTATTAAATATTTGATTCAACTTAAATTTTTAAACATATTCAATATATTAAATAAAAGAAGGCATTAATATTTCTAAGATAGTATAAATTCGTATTTTTATCAGCTAATTCTAAAATATTCTTTGAAAATTGTTTAAAAATTATTTTTCATCTATTTTACAAGTAAAGTCTGTTTTAATTTTAGAAAAATTTAAATAATCTCTGATTATAATCTTAATAATAAATTGTAGAGTACAAGAAACACTATAGAAACTCTGGTAGTTTAATATCAAGTTATAACAAATTAAAAAAAAAATAACACAGGTTTGTTCACCCAGCAAAACGGTTTCCCCCAATTATAGGGTATTAAGTTAGTCAGCAACTTTGAACAACTACAACAAACTATGCAGTTATGTTTTTTTTTATGACAATTTCTTCATTTTAACGGCGTAGGCCCGCTCCAAGCCTTGTGGTCCAAGTTGGCGCTTCCGTTGCAGCTCCGACTCCGTCGCGACTTGCGAGCCCAAAACGTAACACAGTCCTAGCAATTATAGCATCGACAACAAGCAGAACAACAAGAACAACAACAGAAACAACAAGAAAAACAAGAACAACAACAAATATTTTACGAGGCAGCATTTCGAACTCCATTAGCTGCAGAGTTATGAAAGTTTTATTGCATTCAACGTGCTCTTTTTTGTGCCTTCTTGTCTCCTGTTTCCTTTCCCTGTCTCCCTTCCTCTTTCTGTCTCTCTCTATCTCTCTTTCTGTGAAAGAAGTCATTGGCTTTGTGGCGGTTGCTGTGCTCTGTTTACTGGGTATCTGTGGATGGGGCTGGAGACATGTGCAGAAGATAGCCCTGGCTAATGAGTTGTCGTTAAGCTTTCACATCGAGTTCTTCTCTTGCCATTTCTTTCTTCCCTGTTGTGCCCGGCAATTACTACTCGGTATTTTTTGTATATTTTACGATAGTCCATGCCATTTCGTCTGCGCAATCAATTAAAGATTTTAGCACTTTTCGGCGCATTCGTCATAGTGCATCATGTGAGATGACACGCCCCCCGCAGCTGTAGATATAGTTCGCTATCGAGAGAGATGCGCAAGCTATTTGTAAGATCTAGATAAATGTATTTATTTTACTAGTCTCTGTGGCATTTACAGCTTTCTTAACTAGCATTACTAATTGCTTTGATACGACTTAGTTTTGTTTTAATTTTTACTAGTTTTCTTTTTAGATCTACAACTCACTTTATCTCTATATAAATGACAAGCTTACTATTACTTTAACTGTTGAATTTGTTACTATTTGGATTACTATTACTAATTATTAAAATAGTTTTATTTTCTACAATTCATTTTTGTCTATTTCCGATAGCTGGGATTTAGAGGGTTATTTCTGCGCTCATACTAAAGTTTTTGAGAATTTGGCCGCGCCCATTTTTATTAAATTATGATTTTATCATTTATGCTTTTCAGTTACTAATTATTAAAAAAGGGATTCTTGCTTAATTTCAATACTGTAAGTTTTTCTACTATTTATATTATTCTATTTTCGATAGCGGAGTTAATATTGCAATGTCAGTCTGTTCGTATGAACACCTACATTTCAAAGATTATAAGGGCAAGGGTTACCAAAATTATTGATAATATGTTTCATTATAACATGCAGATTAAGAACGTTTTAGATTTTGACCACGCCTCTTTTTAAGCCCAAAAACAACGTAATTTTTTATTGAGTTATTAAAAAAATAATTTAGAATTTTTTTAAATTTAGAAAGTGGTGTAGTTTTGAAACTTAATAGGTATATGACAGGCGAGTAGATATATGAGTTCTTATATTAAGGATTTTAGCGACTATTCTTTCTACTAGTATAACAATAGATTTTGTTACTATTTCTACTACTACAAAAGAGAATTTCTCTACTACTTCATATACCATTAAAATTGATAGCACCTTCATGGTGGTAATTATGATATTATTTCCTCTACTATTACTGGCCATATCATCTCTCGATCAACCTATTATATCAACTCATTGCGTTAGCTTTTTGTACTGTCATTACAATTGTCTATATTCCTAGTATAACTACTATAGACATTCCTCTCTTCTGCCACAGGTGCATTTTCCCCTGTAGCGGAACTGGCAATATTTGTACATTTAGTTGATGCCATATATAGAGAGGGAATCGGCTGCATTATGATCTCGCCCCGTTGCGTGAATATTATAGTACTGAAAGTGCAAAATTGCATATTCCTCGCTGGGAGGGCGCATTCCACGCACACACATACATATACAGTTGATTTACTATCTGGAGTACACGATCAATTACAACGCGAGGCGTGAGGCTTGGCCTGGCTTGGCTTGGCTCGTTGGATGACGCGTATGCGTCAGTGGGCGTGGCTCGAAGACGCGCAGAGAGAATCATATTTTTTGCACAGGGTGGCGCGAATGATGATAATGACGATAGTTGAGGATGATAATGATGTTGTTGTTGTTGTTGTTGTTGTTCTGCTGCTTGCTGCGTTTCACTGATCGCTATCAAGCGACGCCGCCAACGACAACGACAACGACGTCGACGTCGCGTTGCCGCCAAGTGATTATTGTAATGATAATGAGAGAAGTCGACTAGCCTATGCCGGCCGCCCTCCCTTCTGCCAAGTGTGCTTGCAACATGTGTCGCGTGCATAATTACCCAAGCGATCGGACGCAGCGTCAAAGGTGTTGGCCAGGGTATCTGCGCACCCCGATGCCCGCTGTTCCCTTCCCTCTACCTCTCTGCCTGCCTCCCCCTTCCACTTGTCGCACCGTTATGGTTCACGCTGATTTGGACAAGCGCGCAGCTTGTTGTTTCTAATTAAGTCATAAAAACGGAGGCCGCAACACCGCAAACAAACAAATAACTTTGCCCCCCCCCCCCCCCCCCCATTCCTTTCCCTTTCTCTCTTCCTCTCTGTCTCGCTCTGCGCCACAGGTCCTCCCTTTATTATCAACAGCTCGTAACTAAGTAAGTTGCGTAGCTTGGGGATGCTCTGTTGCAAGGGGGCAGTGGGAGAGAGGGGCAGGGGGTAGCGCATGTTTATGACTACTTTGTGTCTTTTAATTGCCAACGCATAAGCGCACGTTGAACCGAAACCTGCGAATTGCCATTAAAACAACAACAAACGGCAGCAGCAACAACAACAGCAACAAGTCCCCTTCGCCTTGTGCCACACAATGCTCCAGTTTTGCATGTTAACCTAACCCCTCTCTCTCTCTCCTCTTCCCTCTTATTGTGTCTGCTATATTTGAAGATTTTCTGTCTGCAGTCTCGAGACGCATTTTTGGCGGTATTTTGGCGGCTTTTTTTCATACGTTTCTTTTATTATTTTTTCAGCATAAACAAAATTTTACGTCGGCTTATTTAGGCAAGGAATTTTATATATTTTATATATATTCATGTGTGTAACTGTCTGGAGAGGCAAAACTTTAATATTTATTGCAATAATCTTAGTCGGTTATAATTTGTATAATTTTTTTAATGTATTTAATGTACATTAAAATCATTTTTTTGAAGAGTTGGAAAGACCTTATGAATCTAATGAATTTTGTAAATAGCATTAGTTAGTTATGTTAGTTAGTTATGTTAAACAATATATACCTTTTATTTATATTATGCACTATAAACTTTTGCACATTTTGTTTGGTCTTTTCTTTATAAGGCGAAATTGCTTTAAATTCCTTCGAATTAAAAAATCAGTTTTTTGTTAATTCGCTTATTTATTTAATGAAATATTAACTTGACTAACTAATTCCCTATTATCTTGAAGAAAACACCATAAAGAACTCAACGAGTAATTCCTTATAATAATATAGAACTCATCGAGTAATTCCTTATAATATAATGTGACCTATACAATACTAAATGTTAATGTTGATCAATGTTGATTATCGATATGTGTTATCTCTATTGAAAGCTCTCTCCCTCTTATTCATACTAACTATCTGGCAACGCCATGTATTCTCCCTTATGCTTTACTTTCGCATGCTTGAATAACGAAGTCAGCGCTTCGCTGCTTTTATGTTTTATATATTTATTAAATCAACAGTCTTAAGTCTTATAAATTCTCAATAATTAAGTTTACCTAGCATACCCTTCTTTCGACATTTTCCACACGCTCAGAGTATACTGCAACTGGTTAGTTCCCTCGCATAATCACATTATTTATCGTTTTGGCCATATAAGCGCCTAATTTGCCATTGGCTCGCTTCGTTCGCTTTTAGCCGCACGCTAACAAAATCGAACTTTATTACAAGCTATTATTAACTGTCTTTGCCCCGTTCTTGGCACACCCAACGCCCAAATTTGACTTTGATTTTGGCAAAAGAAATAAAACTTAACATGATTTTTAATAACTTGAAGCTGCTTTGATTGTAGCCGCCTTTTTTTTGCTTTTGTGACTTTCTACAAAAAACCTAAGCGGAAGGTTTGCCAGATTTAAGGGCTTTTTTGGAGTTTTGGCTAAAAAAATAAACTCTAACATTAAACACACTTGTCGGCAGCTGGGAAAATTAGAAAAGTTGCGCAGCAAAGTTTTTGTCGTCTTTTGTAGCTTTTCTTTTGCAGATTTTTTGCCGTACGGCTTTAAGGCAAATTTTAATTAAACTATTCAGGCGTGCGACGTGAAGGAGAGCGGGAGACGGAGACGGAGACGGAGACGGAAGAAGCCTTTGTGCAGGCAGCTTGGCAGACATAAACAGAGACACACACACACACACACACAGACACTTCTTTAGTGCGTACTTTCTAATTTTCACTTGCAACACGCAGCTTGGCAAACAAACAACAACAAGGCGCAACAACAACAACAACAACGGCAGCAGGATTGGCAAACAATGAGTGACTTTTGCCTCAGTGTCGTCTCTGCCGCTGTCGCTATGTCTGTCTGGCTGCCTTCTGTCTAACTGCCTGCCGGGTGGGTGTGTGTCTTGACTACGAGGGTTGTGTGTCTGAGCTGCTTAGTGCTCGTAAATGTCGACAACGTCGTTTGTTGTTGTTGTTGTTGCGATTTGAATGTGCAGATTGAGGAGGAGTTGCCTGTCAAGCACTTGCTCACGTTTGCCATAGATATGCCTACGGAAAATAGTTTTGCGACTCGTAGAGTGATAAATATGCCTCTTTAAAGAAATGCAGCATAAATTGCGCTTGGCATTGGATAGAGATACATACTACATGTGGTATAGAATGGGAGAAATCTGCAAAGACAGGTGCATATAAACAGTTAGTGGGATTGTGTGAGGTAGCTGCATGGGCAGAGAGATAGAAATGAAATTTATTTATTTCAATTTCTAATAATAAATAATAATAAAATCTTACTTAAGTTTACCTTAATGTACCCAAAAACCTTTTGAAATCGCCGCTTTCTTTGTAACTTACCATGTAAAGAAATTCCTAAACTCCCCAAATGAAATCCCCCTTCCACCACAATAAACTTATCGCTTCCCATTCCATTAGTGGCGACCGCAGCAATCAACATTAATAAGAAAAATTTCTTTTTTATAGGAAAAGAGTATTTTGTAAAACCGCGAAAACCATTAGAAAGAGACAGAGAGAGAGAGAGAGGCAGGCAAACGGTGTTAAAACCGTTGACCACAATAAAAAGCGAAACGATTTGTGTTCATAAATCAATAAGCAAGAGAATAAAAGCCAAAAATAATAATTGCTTTATGACACAAACAAATGGCAAATTGTAATAAAATAAAAAAAATGAAAAGAAAAACGAAGGCAAAATGAGAAATTTCTTTAACAGAAATGTACAAATTTTCTGCCCCAAAGCAATGTGGCACAAGTCTCCAAAGAGTTGTGTCCGCTCGGTTTTTATGGCCGCCCCCAAATGGGTGTGCGAGCGAGTGTGTCTGTGTGTGTTTTTTTTCTCGAGAACTACAACAAAATGATGATGTTTTCCATGCTTTTACGAGAGATAAGAAAAGTTTTATTGGGAAGCTGAAATGCTGCTCGTGTTGCGCGTGTTGCACAAGCGCCGAGTTCAAAATGTCAAACGCTTGCGAGGCAGCAGCGCCGCGACTGTAATTAAAGCAGCGCAGTGGAAAGTGTTGTAGCAATACCAAAATACCAAACAAAATACTTATATAAAACTGTATATAAATTAACAATATGTACGAAATCAAAATCGAGCCAAAGTGCTGATAACGATTTCCGTTCCCCCACCTCCCCCTTGCCACGCTTAATGACTTCATCTCAAAAAACGTTTTGTTCGGCACTTAGCTGCATTTGCATGGCTTTTTCGGGGCTTTTTTTTTGGTTTTTTTTGGTTTTGCGATAAGCGTTGACACCATTAAAAATTAAAAAATATATTTTCCGTTGTGCCGCCGTCGCTCCAATTATAATTTTCAACGGTTCCGTCCGCATCATTCATTTGCATTTTTCGGTGGTGCTCCACACAGCTGGAGTCGCCTCTGACCGCCTGGACTGGACACACTCGCTTTGTGCGCCTCGCTTTGTCTTGGGTTGGGGTCTGCTCTCTATCAGCTCAGCAAGTGACAAACTTTAAATTTATGATTTGAAAGTGTGCCGAAGTCTCGGCTCCCTCGAGTGTCAATGCAATAAACACTTAGCAAGTGTGAGCGAGAAAGGGGGAGCGGGTGAGGGAGTGAGAGCGAGACATGTGTTGCATGTGTCATCATCAGTCGTCGATGTCTTCTTTTGTCGTGCCTCGAGCACTTAGATAAGCCTCAAGTTGGTTGGTCCAGTCAGACAGCCAAGCTAGTCAGAAGCTGCAATTCTCCACGCTCTTTAGGCAGTCTCAATCTCTGTCGCTGTCTCTGTCTTGCTCTGTCTCCATCTCTGGGCTCCACAAATTGTCAACTAAGTATGCAGAGGCCTCGGCTTTAAGCGCCTTACAAAGTGTACGCATTCACATAAATTTGGTAGTGCTCGTTAATGGGCAGTCGGGAATGGCTCTATGATACAATATGTAAGTGTCTACCAGGGTTGCCAAATAGGTCTGGTGGGTCAAAGAGGGATTTGCACATGGGACAAAAGTGATTTGTAAAGTGCTGTGGGGTTACGGATGGGATATTTGAACGCTTTGAAGGTCTGTGGATTAGCTTACAGTCTCATTTTAATTTCAATGTCTTTGAAACTTATTAATAAATTACAGTTTTGGAAATATTCTAGTTTAAAATAGCAATAAACAAGTTTATTTTAAACAAAATTTCTGTTCGATTAGGACTTTAAAACAATAATTTAAAATAATAGATATTTGCTGTAGGCAAAATTTATTTATTATTTATTATTTATTGACAGAACTTTTTTTTCCTCTAATCTAGAAGAGAAGCCTTCAAGTATCCAGAAATAATCCTAAAAATTATTCGACTATAGTTATTTTTCTTAGCTTTATTTAGGTTCATATAAATTATTTAATTTTTAATAATAATTAAAAATATTTAATTTTTTTTTAAATTTTTCGAGTCAAAATAAAAAGAATTTGCTATTTAATAAAAATAGTAATAATAAATTCAATATTCAATAATATAATTCAATAATAAATTCAATAATATTTTTATATTATCTATTATATTTTAAATGTTTATTGTAAGAAATGTTTATATGCTAAGAAATATTTAAAATTTCTTTAATTTATTTTAAATTTATTTCGAGTCGAAAAAAAAAGAATTTGCTATAAAATAAAAATTATATATTTAATCATAATAAATTTAATAATATTTTTTTATCTATTATATTTTTAATTTTTTCTTAAATTTTCTTAGAAATTTTTAAAATTCTTTTAATGTTATAGCATAATATTTTCCCAATCTCTTGAGTTTTTCCTTAACCAAGAACCGTTTAGCAGGGGCGAAGAACCGCAATAACGGTGCACAGTTAAAATGGAAATGCAACGTTGCATGCATCCCTAAGTCCTTGTTGTGCCGTTTCTGCTGCAGTCACACACACACACACACACACACACACACACACACACACACACACGGGCCGCACACCGAGTGCAGTTTAAGTAGCTGCCTCACAGCAGTTGACAACTGCAAAATGTTGATGATGACTTAATCTTGGCAGGCAGCACTGGCAGCAGCAGCAGCAGAAGCAGCAGCAAGTAGCATCAGCAGCTACGGCAACGGCAAAGGCAGCTGCACATCGACCAGTTGTAGCTGCAGTTGACGGTGGCAAAGTGGGCGGCGCAGAGGGGGCGAGGAGGAGGGGAAGCTGACTTTTTGCGGCGGCTGCTTAACGAGTGTGGCGCGCTCTCTTCTGCCCCGCCTCCATCCCTCGTTGCACGCCACAAAGTCAACAGTTAATCTGCGATTTTATTATAATTTGATTTTTTAATGCTCAGCGAGTGCAAGTTTCTTGGCTCGTTATTCGACGCTGAATCCCGCTACCTCCCTCCATCCCACTCTCTGGCCTAGACGTAGAGACGTAGAGTTATGCTTTCTTTTAGCAATGGCCAAGTTTTACGATCTGTGCGCATTTGCCATACCCTTGGCTAAAGAGTATTTTCGATATGCAGTTGCAAATGGTTGCAAATAAAAATGATAATAAATAAATAAATACATTTATAAGATATTTCGCTATAGCGTTATGCAGAGTTGTAGAACTTTGTATATAGACCCTATATAAAATTCTCTTAAAATCAGTTAGCTAGTTTCTGATTTAGGAGAGCAGAAACAAATACATTTAGTTATGTTAAATATACCCAGCAGGCTAGAATTTAGAATAGAGATAAAAGGAGCTAGAATTAACTGGAAAATCAACTTACCATACCCTAAAAACCATATACCATTATTATATTTATTCTTAATTTAAACATACCTCATGTTTTCCCATGTTAACTTGATCAAAATCAGTTATGCTTAACATCTGCGTACTCTACCGATCTACCAGGGTAGTTGCCATAGTCTTTCTTTCTGCGCCATTCCATCACTTTGTGCTACCTTCTTTCGTTCTCTTCTCTTTTTACAGTCCTGCCTGCCGTGCCACTAAATAATGCACATTTTAATATTCGGCGGCGAGGCAAAACTAATTTTTGTTGCTCTTTTTACTTTTTCCTCTTTGGCCGTTTCGCTACACGGTACACCACAAATGGCATATGAAATGTTTCCGCCTCGACGGCGCTCATGTTTTAATAAAAACATAAACAATGTTAACACAGCGGGCCGAAATGCTTGCGGAATGCTTCAACCATGCAGCAACTATCTCTGCCACAGCCACTGCTGCCTCTTGTTGCTCGCTGCTGCTACCTCTTGCAGCGAATTTATGCAAAAATATTTTTGCAATATTTCCCACAACAATCAATCAAAAATCAAGTGACATTCTAAACGGTGAACAAACACACACACACACACACACACACACACACACACACACACACACAGTCAACTGAGACAAAAGGCCGCTGGTGTTCGGTTTTGCTTGTTTGGTCGCTCGTTTTGGCCTGTGCAGCGAGGGGAAATTGGGCGGGGCAGGGAGGTGGGTGAAACGTCCTGCTGGACATTGGTCAAAGGGAACACGGCTGCAACTGTGCGCACAGTGTGGACTATTAACATATGCATATGTGAGCGAGCGAGGGCTTATCGAAAGGTATCGAAAGTTCGATTATTGATGTTACATATCTCTAAAGGGAATAAAGTCAGCTCTGCAATTGGTTAACATAACAGAAACGAGAAAACTGTAGAGTGATCTGTTAATTAACACAATGAGCAATTGTGCTGCCAGATCGTTTGCAGACTGCAGTAACTAATGGCCGTTAACATAATGAAAATTTTGCAGAGCGCTGTTAATTAACATCGGCAACTGATATGTTGCCAGAATGCATTGCGATTAACTGTTATCGTTTATAACTTATCGTTTTTTACTTACATAACAGCGAAAGCTTTAAAATCTTCTGTTAAGCCACTTCTGGCCATTCAACCCTAGCTCTTCCGCATACTTAACCCATTTTTTCGTTGCTCCAGGATGTTTTGGCCAATCTGCAGCACTCGTCAAAATACCTTATAGTATTTTTGCTGTGTTCCGTATTTTTCAGCGAGTTGTGGGCCTAACGACTTGGGGTGTTGCCAGTCGTTGTTAAAAAAATGAAAATTCTGAATTGCAATTTGTTTTGAGTTTTTGTGTTTAGTTTTTTTTTTCCATTCTTGCTATTTGCGTGCGCAGATTTCCCACAGCACTGTTCCCGTTGTTGCTTTGTTTGCTGCAATGTTGCCTCCTTTGTTTTTAACAAATTCAATTGTATTATGCAACATCTGCCACTGCCGCTGCCACCGTCGTCGTCGTCGTCGTCATCGTCGTCTCGTATCTAAAACTGAAATTTATACAAATATGCAATCCACTTCGCAGAGAGCTAACTTCAGCTGCTGTTGCAGCCCACCCGCACCGTGCTCCCCGCTGCCCTAGCTGCTGGCGCAGCCGCTGGCAGCATTTATTGTTGCCATCAATAAAGTTATGTAAACAAACACACACACTTGCACACACACACACACTGCTACCCGCTGCCAATCCATTTTACATATGCAACATTTTAGGTTTTTCATATCAACGACCCCAGTGTTCCGTCAGTGATTGAGGGAGAGAGTAGCTGCCGGTACAGGGCAGGAGAGGAGGCTAGCGGGAACCATGGAGAAGTCACTCAGCCGACGAGTGAAATTTACATGAAGTACATCATTGTTCAGCTTTGTCAAGCGCGCAAAATTTGTACGAATATGAATGAATGCAGTGGCAAGAATCGTCGAGAATAGAGGGACGTGTAACGCACTTAGAACACTCTTTCAATAGCTGATTGCTTACCATGCGCTGTTGCCATTTTTCACAAGGTTGAGTTTCAAATGCCTTATGAAAGGTTTTATATAAGATAAAGACTAGTTAGAGACACATCTAAGCTAATCTTGGGATTAAATATTAAATTAAATTAAATTATTTATTAAAAAATAAATGAAAAACGTAATTTATAATACAAATTTCATCAAAAACATGTAGAGAACAACAAGAATAAATGAAAAGAATCTAGCAAATCTGTCTAACCATTTCTATAGAGTTGCATACCCTATAAATATTTATATTATATTTTTATGAATCACAGCAAAAAGTATGTTAATCGTATTCCCATTCCAGTGACTCGATTAACAAACAACGCCAAACCTCACAGCCCCGCTAAAACGCCCCACAGAGAGGGCATTCACACGTGCATATGGCAGGGTATAAATCGCTACCTCTGTTACCTTTGGACAAACGTGTGGCTATTGTTGCATGCCGGCAACGCAAGCAGCGGACAACAAAAGAACAAACCAAACCAGGTCGCTGAATTGCACTGGACTGGGGATGCGGGAGGAGGGGGGTGCCCGGCACTGGACCCGTCAGATATCCAGAGTGTCGGTCCGTCGGTCCCGCCGGCCGGTGAGCTTGCAGCATTTGCATATGTTTCCTGTGACTTTTGACGATTATATGATTTTTCTGCTCTTTACACGAAGAGTTGCCTTCAGTTTTTATTTAGCTCGGTTTTTGTTTTTTTGGGTTTTGTTTTTGCTGCTGCCACTTGCGCAACGTGCAACGGGACGGGGCAAGTCTGCAGACGCGTTGCATAAAAATAAATCTCCAACACACACAAACACACACACACAGTGAGAATAGAAACAACGACGTGGCACATGTCCCAAGCTGCTCCAGGCTCGAGTGGCTCTGCCCCTACCCCCTGTCCCTTGCTCCTGCCCCTGGCTTTGCCTATGGACACCAGAGTGTCCAAAGCCCTGGAGATTTACGTGTAATTCAACAGTTTTATGACTTTACCGTCTTCATGCAACGTTCAACTATATAGAAATATATATATAAAATACATACATATATAGCAAACACGTCTGTGTGGTGTATTTTGTTAGTTTGGCAGCTTGTTCGCACAAACAAAATAATTCCAAAATAAATTTGCCTTTGGGAATTCCTTTTCTCGTTTTTTTTTTTTTTTTTTTTTGGCAACAGCAAAGCGTATTTTAAACTTATGTAAATTTATTTCGTTTGTCAAACCAAAAATAATTGTTAAAAATTCATACCAGCTATCGAACAAGAAAAAATGTGTGGAAAGATGGGAAAATATATTTATAAACAGAGAAGAACCCAACAATCGTTTGTATAGTTGAGTTATGGCTAGTTTGAGGCAGTCATCAAATGACTACTGTATAGCTTAAGATAAATCCCTCGCTCAGCGTGAACTCATCCAACTTGTGATGCGTGTTGAGCCAAAGCTGATGTGACAAGCAATTAAATAGCCATCGCTTTTTCTTATTTTTTTTGGTGTTTTTTTTTTTTTTTTTTTGGAAGGCGTAAAACCCATCAATAATTGCTTAATACGCAACAAGTTGCCATAAAGAAATAAACTGGGGGAAAAACAAGTAACAAAAGCTACAGTTGAGGGCGCCTGACTGAAAGATACTCTTTGCACAGTTTCGAAAAACTGTTGCAAACATGTTCGAACTTTTTTATAAAATAATTACGGCAGCCAAAACTTGAAATAAGCTTGATCTGCTTACTATATACAAGAACCTTCATGCCTAATTTGGTGTCACTAGCCTTTATAAAAGCTGAGATCTGGATGTTCACACAGACGGACAAACAGACATTGTTCAATCGACTCGGCTAGAGATTCTAAACAAGAATAAATATACTTTGTGGCTCTACCCCTTATGTATTTTAAATACATTTGCACAAAGTAAGTATACCCTTTTTAACCATTTAGATTGATCGAAGGGTATTTAAAGACTGCGTTGAAATTTACTTGGCTTGTTCTCAATGTATCGATCGTGCGATGAGTACGATGCGTATGCTGGGCACCTTCGGTTTATTGTCATGCAAATACGTCCGGCTGCTGTGCAGCTAATAATGATGATATATGCCCAAAATCAGATAACACATAAGGCATCGCCCTTTTGTTGGAGCGAAAATTCAATTCTTAATTATAAGTCCAGGTAGCGAGAGCGAGAGAGCGAGAGAGAGAGAGGAAGGAGAGAGAAGGAAACCAGTTACAAAACGCTTGGCTCGGAAATTTGCATAAGAATCGGAAGTTTCAGTGTATTAACTTGTTTTATGTTTGTCATTATTGGCGATTTTACAGACATGTTGCTGCTGCTGCTGGTGGGGCTGCTGCCATGGCTACCGTGTACCAGCGAGGCTTAAGATACTGTCAGCTTGTCTGGGGGTACTCTCTGGGATAGTGTGAGATAGTGTATGTATCTTTGCGTAAGCAGTAGGAAGCGCAGCCTCGCCTTGCCTTGACTTGCCTCGACTCATTAACAGCGCAGGTCATAAAACTATGTACGCAATTTTTAGTGTTGCCCAGGCGGTTTGGGCCTAATGAATATTTATGGCATCTTAAACATAAATTATTTTGCATACTTCATATCGAGACAGGTTAGGGCGGCCAGGCAAAAAGTTTATAGTAAATTTGATTGATTTTATGTGCAAAGACGTCGAAGAAAAGAGGCTGCCCAAATCGATATATATATATATATACATGGGGTACCCCTAGGAACTACCTCCACACATGTTTCTGGAGAGCCACACAATGCCGCCAGTTTATAGATAATTTGTTGGCCTCACACCACATTGATTGATGATGCAAGCGAAAGAGTGTGATTTCTAACGCGCTAAAGATGCGCAATCATTAGGCAGCTGCGATCCTTTCAACATGACGGCGCAGGATCAAGAGGGCGCGTTCGCTCCGCAGAAGACAACGGCGGAGAATAGAACCCGCTAACGATTACAAAACAAATTCGATATTGATTATGGTGCGGCATAAACAAAAGTGCACAATCAAAACGCCTCGAAAGATCATTAGATTGATTGATGTTTAAGGATGTGTGTGCACGAGTGCGAGAGTGTGTGAAAAGAAAAAAGTCAGCAGGAAAGAAGGTAACAGGAGCGGGAGTGAGAAAGAAGAAAGAGAGGGATGGGAAGACGGCTACTTGGTCAAGCATGTATTGTATTGTTGAACGAGTTAGCTATTTGCCGCTAAATTATAATATGTGGGAAAAGTCGGGAAAATTTTGAAAAATATAGGCCTTAAATAATAATAATAAATAAGTGTAAGGAATAAAATTTAATTTAAAATTTTGAATATATTTTTTCTAGTATTTTCTTTAAATAAATAAATGATTTCTAAAATTATCTAGCTCAAATACATATAACATATATAATTATTTTTGGGATATTTTTTTGTTTTATAACAAAAAAGCGTTAGAATTAAATAAAATAAAAAAGAATACAATTTAAAGTAAAGTTATTACTACTATTAATTTTTGAAAAACTAATAAATATTAAAGATACATTTTTAATAAAAGCAATTTAGCTATTTTTTTAAATAATTAGAATTATTTATAAAATATTTTAAAAACAGAAATAGTATAGTAATAAAATAGTTGAAAAAACAGTTAATATATTCCATGAGCCTGTCATAATTTTGTAACTCTTCTAGAATAATTTAGCTGTTTTTTGTCTTATATTTCTAAATTTTCAAGCGTGCCTTAAGCCTTTCTATCCGATAAACGATTCCAAAATTTATAGTATTTTCCAATATCGGAGACAGTTGCTTGGCTCATCCAGCCTGACATGCGATAAAACACTCTAAGCTAGTGGCTGTCAGAGAGTTTTAACGATTTGCAGCTCCTTGATTAATAACCAATTTTTAGCTATTTATAGCCTACTACTACTACTGGCTACTTTCTGGCTGCCAGCACTTTGGGGGATTTGTAGGCGAACTGGGAAATGAGAATTTCAGCTACCATGAAAACAAAGTATGTAAATCAAAAGGCTTTTGCGGCGAGGACGCCCTGCAGTTTTCCAGCTAATTAACACTTAATTTCAAATCAACGTGCAACGGCTGGAAAAGCAGCTGCTGGCCTTACGGCAAAGAGGCAAGTGGCAAGTAGGCAAGTGGCAAGTGGCAAGCGGCAGCAGCATCGATGTCATGTTATAAATTTTGTGGTAATGTCTTCGAATCGAAGTTGTTGCAATTGTTGCAGTTGTTGCAGTTGTTGTTGTTGTTGCTGCTGCAGTTGTTAATCGCATGTTTGTCAAGCGTGTAATGCGCCCATGCTGCGGCTGCAATTACTTTGAAGCAGACTCTGCCGCCGCCCCGAGCGGCAAATGTATCTTTGTATCTGTATCTGTAGCTGTGGAAATGCATCTTTGCCTGCTACACGTGTATGCATAATTAAACAAGCAGCAAAATGTTTGGCTTAATGATTCACAAAATTGTCCCAAAATTTACAACCAAAGGGCATGACCAGTGTATGTGCACATATTTGTGTGTGAGTGTACCTGTGTGTGCGTGTGGGTGTTGCGTTGATTATATGAGCAAGTTAATGCATTTGCCACATGCGGCTCCTCGTATTAGCACACAAAACTAACTAATTGTTATTTTCTTCACAAATTGGATTTCCATAAGGATTACGAGTGCACGCGTGTGCGTGTGTGTGTGTGTGTTGATCTATAGATACGTAATACATGTATTATAATATATATTTCTGTCTCGTTGCACTGCTGACCCAACGCCGCCGGCGCCGGCTTCGGCCTCGGCGCTTAAGTGCTGCCATTGTTAACTGCCATTGCTGGCCATATTAGTTGAAATGCAATTTGGCTAAAATTGTCAGCTCGAAACTGTGGCTTTGGCTAATATTATTATATTTAATGTGACAATGGCACACACGCACGCACATGCACTCACACAGTTGTATCTATTATGAACTCGTAATGACAGCGTGTGTTTATCGGAATCAAATGGCATTTAATGCAGTTTCCCTTTGCCCCTTTCCTCTTCGTAAATAATAGCCATAATTGCCCCAACAATTTTCAGTTTAAAGCTTGGCGATTCTTCAAGCTGCAGTAGAAGCAGCAACTCAATTAATTTCCATTTGTTTGCACACAAATTGATATTGCGTTTGCTCTCTCTCTCTCTCTCGCTGCCCCATTGAAATTAACAAACAGTTCCAGCTCAATGCGAAACATGCTCGCAAATTTGCTCAAGAAAATGGGGGAATAGGGAGACTGTCCATATTCATATGCACAGTGAGTTTGTGTGTGTATGTGTGTGTGTGTGTGTGTGTGTGTGTGTATAAATAGAATGTGGCATTTGAAAAGGTTGGCCATAGAAAGACGAAGGCGAAGGCGCATCAACTTGTTAGCAGCGGCCGCTAAGACATGTGCAACATGCAGCAGCAACAAAAGAAGTGCCAGCCCAAAGGCGCCACATACTGAGCGGCGCCACTCGTGCAAACTGCTCACGCACACACACACACAGAGAGAGAGAGAGAGAGAGAGAGACAGAGAGGGAGCAGAGGCAAAGGGGGAGGTGCAACGTTCGTTCGACTTCGACTCCCGAAGCGCGCATAGACGCCAATTAGCGTTCAACATTTTATGACAACTCGAGCGTGGCAAGTGCAGCAGAGAGACAGGGAGAGAAAGGGAGAGATAGAGAGCGAATGTGCCCCGCTTAGGGGTGCTCAGCAAAAGAGAGCAAAATCAACGCTGCTGCTGCAGCGCTTCATTATAATTATGGCAGCGCACGCTGCCTCTGCCGCTGGCTGCAACTGCCACGAAAAAACCCGCCAAGACACACGCGAATTTGTATTTTTCTAAACAGCGCATTTTGTTGGTCTATAAGCAACTGAAGCTCTTGACATTGCCGCGACATTGACACCGAAAATGTTGCTTAATAAATTTTCCCCTGTCTGAGCTGAGGAAAAATCCTGTTGCACTTTTCAGTGTGTCAAAGCGAATGGAAAGCGGTTTCTTTCGCAGCTCTTTAAAGCGGTTCAAGTTGCCAGTTAGTTTGACAGATAGTTCTGGCTAATGAGTTCGATTCACGCTGTCGCAATCAAAGTCGGTTTATAACTGCAGATTATGTGCGATATAGCGATGAGCGATTGCGGGCGACAAGTTGTCTAGCCTGTTTTATGCTTGGTTTGTGTGACTTTGTTTTTTATATTTATATCTTATATATACAAAATTTGAATGGCGTAGCTTAAATGATACCGAACAAATGTATTTCTTAACTTAATGTTTACTTAAAGTTGTATGCAAAATTTCAACATGGTTGGGTAAGTAGTTTCCGAGTTCAATTAGAAAAACTTTTATAAGGGGTGATTTAGGAATTTGTAAAGAACTTCTTTAACTATATTGAAGAGTTAAAATTTACACCAAAATAATTTTGAAGAAAAATTATTTAAAATATCATTTCAAAACCCAATTTTGATTAGAACTTATACCAGGTTCATATTTTTTCCTAAGATTGTATGATACCAAACAAATGTATTTCATAACTTAAGGTACATACATCTGAAGAGCTATTAAAAATTTCAACAGGTTTGCTGCAGTAGTTTCGGAGTTTAATAAGAACAAAATTTATTATGTGTGATATATGAACATGTAAGGAGCTTGATGGACCAAGTTTATGAGTTGAAGTCCGTATTAAAAGAATTTAGAAAGAACATTTTAAAAAGTATCATTAAATACCATCGTTTTTTTAAGACTTGTAAGAAATTCTCTATGTTTTCTTAGATCGAATGATACCAAATAAATATATTTCTCAACGTTAAGCTTAATTTAAGAACTATGCAAAATTTCAACAAGTTTGGCTTCGTAAATAGTTCCAGAGATCAAGAAGAACAAAATTTAAAAGGCTTGATTTCTAAATATCGTCTGAATAAAGTTGACTGAATTAAATTGGTATTATTTATCTACTACTTTATTTTTTATTTATCTGAAACCGAGTTAAAGTACTAACAGCTGATTCAAGGTTCTAAGCAGTTCAGTAACTTAGCAAACTCACTTCGGCGCTTGATTGATCAGTCTGCGTAATATACTGCCATAATATACGTATTAGCCGAGTTTCGCGAGTTAAGCGTGGAATTCACTCTAAATGGAATTCCCAAGAGTTTTTCCCCCTTTTTATACCCGCTACTCATAGAGTAGAAGGGTATTATAACTTTGTTCAAACCGAAAATGTATGCCTGTTACAGAAGGAGACACGTCCGACCCCATAAAATATATATATATTCTGGCTCAGGATCAACAGCCGAGTCGATATAGTCATGTCCGTCTGTCCGTCTGTCCGTCTGTCTGTCCGTGTGAAAATCTAGATCTCAGCTATTATAAGAGCTAGGACTACCAAATTTGGTGACAATATGTGTTATTATTGCACGCTGATCAAGTTTATTTAGGATTTTGGCCACGCCCCCTTCCGCCCCCGCAAATCGAAAAAACATTGATAACAGGTGCAATTTTGATGCCAAATTGTGTTTACATGATAACTATAGCTAGCCAAATGATCTCTGAAAATTTGGATCGGATAATAAACACAGAAGTTATTCAGCTTAACGTTTTCCATAGCTGTAAGCAGCGCTGCCGGCAGCGCTGCTTGCAGCATTGTGCCGAATCGTGTCTGCGTGTACGGTGGTGAAATGGGTTAAGTTGTGGACTGCAAAACGAACAGTACTATTATGCAATTTACGGGTTCGAGTCCCGCCCGCTCAAAAATTAAATGTGTGCAAAAATGTTTTTTTTTTTATTTTATATTTTGACTTTGCATAAATATTATAAGTCCATAGCCTTTTACGGTCAAAATATGATTGTAGCCGTTTTTTTGTTCCGCAAATAAATGATGTACAAGCAGCTGGGTAGCGGGTATATTACAGTCGAGCACACTCGACTGTAGCTTTCTTACTTGTTCTTAGTGTCTTTTATTTGTGCCGTATTTTGTTCTTTATATTCCGCTGGACTTATCTGCAGCAGCAGCGCTCGCTGTCAAAGTTTGTGACTGAGCTGCACATTTGATATATGGCCACACCTTTAATCACTCCGCCACCGCAAAATCTGCGGCACACAAGCCATGAAGGTAGCTCACGGTATATATATATTATACCTCGTAGTATTTATTTCGCCTTCGACTTTGATGTGCCGAAATTGAAATGGACTCGTTCGGCACACAAAGGTAGCGAAGGTAGCAGCTGAGGCAGATCTCTCGGCGACTTAAGCAGTTGATTTGTGCTGAGTTATTCGCCGAATCCGTATCCGCAGACGAGAAATTATAATTTATTTAGAACGAAGCGTTCCAAAAGAGCTTCTGCTGCTGCCTTTTGCATTTCGAATGTGATTGCGTCTGCCACACGAAAAAGATACAAATTCATTTCGAATGAATTTCGGATTTAAAAGCGTGAGTAAGTTGCCTGATTTTCCAAGGCATTCCTTTTGCCAGCCAGAGACAGACAGCCAGACAGACTGTCGGTTTTGGGCAATTAAAACAAATCTCTCTCTCGGACAGTGGAACTAAACCATCCCAAATCGAGGGGCATCGAGTGGCATCGAGTGGCCATTGACATTGGAATTGGCCGAAATTCAAAATGATTTCGTTTTCTTTTTCTCGCTTTTGGCCATATCTGTCTAACAATAAGCCGCATAGCATGTCGAAAAGGGATCAGCTGGCAGACAGTTTGTTATAAATTGCATTGCAGCAATAAACAACAATTTTTAATTATATTTATTATGCCATATGCCAGGAGAAAACAAAAACATTTTTATAACAAGCTTACGTTAAGCTTAATGAGTTTATACTTATTCAAACGGGTATTCGCATTCGCATTCATATGCTGGCATATCGGCATAAGTTGATATAGATACTTCGTGTACACGTATGTGTAATTTGTATGGGATTAATGGCAAATTAAAAAAAAGTATACACACGTTTGTTTAAATCAACTTTGTATGTTGCCTGCATCATAGAACACATTGCATTATTTATTTGGGCTTGCATTGTCCCGCTCGAAGAAGTAGTATCAATAAATTCTGTAGAACAGATTTTATACTATATAATATTTTTGATTAACTACGGTGTTTATTGTGCTGTATCAACATGTTCATTTGATATATGCGATGACATGACGAGGATAAATTGAAATTAAAACGATTTATTTGTAGAATTTTAGATGGAATAAATAAATTATTGTACGTTAGGTAGGGTCAAAGATGCTGTATAGAGAGCATGGACATATCATATAAAATTGTCTCATTTACTAAAACTATGTTAAATTAAGCGCATCTGACACAAAGATACCCTACGCTCAGTTTCGAAAAACCGTTGCAAACGTGATATCCAACTTTCAATTCCAACAATCTGCTCAACCAGAAAGTTATAACATGAAAACAATCTTGTATTAATAATCGCAAATTACCATCTGATCTGACCTTATGACATACAGGAACCTAAATGCCAATGTTGGTATCTTCAACTTTTATAATAGCTGAGATCTATGTGCTCACACAGGCGGACAGACGGACAGATAGACGGACAAGGCGGGTCGGCGGCTAGTTATCCTGAGTAAGAATATATACTTTATGGGGTCTGCCCACCTCTTAATGCCTGTTACATAGTTTTGCACAAAGTTGGTATACCCTTCCTTGACTATTTTCAATGATTGAAGGGTATAAAATTGAAGTTTTACCTCAACGTGGACTCATGGCCTTCGCAGCTTGGCCAAACATTATACGATTTTCGTATGGAATGAAATTTTATACATGGGACTAACTATTGATTAAGAAGAGTATAACCCTAAGCTTAAGGATTCTGGGCTCACTGCCCAGCTGACATGGCAACTGTCTGAATCAGCTAAATTAACCCATAAGCAGAGCTTTTAACCCTGCACACAATGATTGCATCTAATTTGATGCTAACTTGACTGGCCGCCACTTAAAAAGCAGTTAAATTCCGCTTAAAGGCTTGATATATGTATGTATGTATGTATGAACAGATAGTGTTCTCACACACTCACACATGCACACACACACACACACCTGTGCACATTGTAAAGCAGACAATTCGAGTGAAACCGAAGACGAACGACTAAGTAAACTTTAAAGTTAATTCACACGCACACACAGAGATAATGCCAGATATACTTCATATCGTATATTGTCAGTTGATTAAGTGGGAAATCGGAAATACATTTATCTACACTTACAAATGTTTACACATGCCACACAGCGCCGGGCAGCGCAGCTGTTGTTGCTGTCCGCTGTTCGCTTAAAGTGTCCTTTGGCGGGCTCGACCAGGCGAACAGCATGCGGAATGCAGCATGTAGCATGTAGCAGAGGCGACGAGTGCGCAAAGAGTAGCCGCAAAAAAAGTTGATAATGCATAAAATATATAATTTGCAAAATTAATTAATTTTTACAACACATTAATTTCACCCGGACACGGGCAGACAGAGAGAGACACAAAAAGAGCGAGTGAAACAGCGCACACACGCAAAACGCAGCCGCACTCAGTCAACCGTGCCACATGCACCGTTGCCCCAGTGGCCACACTGGTCGATTTTAACCCATGACAGCCCCGCTACAGTTGCTTTTCCTCTTCACACACACACTAGCACACACTCTCGCAGGTTCCCTCAGGAATCCATGTGGCTGCTCCCTGCTGTCTCCCTCCCGCTGCTCCCGCCTGCTTGGCCATTGAGGCAAAAGTAACTGCAAAAGCGCTTGCAGCGCTCATTATGCTGCAGCACTTGTATAATTTTTATTTAATTTATTTAAAGGTTGCTAAAATGAAGCACAGCTTACAGCAGACAGAGCACGGGCGCACACGGACAGACGGACAGACTGTGTGACCAGGGCAGCAAAAAATGAGGCAACCTTCAGTTTAGCCTAAAATATAAACAGTTGCAGCTTTATAGCTATGTCTTTTGATTTACTATAAGTTAAACTATTTTTTAAAATTTTCAAAACAATTAAAAATAACTTTTAAAAATTTCTGAAAATAGCAAAAATTTATTTTAAGTTTATCTTAATGGGGAACTTCTATATTTATAGGCAATTAAATTGCCCTGCGGCTTTTGCTGGGAAATTTGTATACGCCTAGTATATATTCAGCTTGTTTGTATTACATTATCAAGCTATTTGCTGTTCACCCTAATAACTGACCTGGCTCACCTGGTATTATTATCGCATCAGACCGAGCAGAGCCAGAGCATAACATAGTGTAGTGTAGCCCTAGGAGGAGTCACGGTGCCTGCATTTCGTTTAAGCTTCCAACACGCTATAATAACCCGAAATGGTCAGTTGCTCGTTTAGTCCTTTGGCAGAGGGAGTGCGAAAGAGAGGGAGGCAGGGTGAGTGAGACAGCTGGCGAGGTGTGTGCAACACCCAAGTTCATGTAGCACTTTGCTGTATGTAGATTTTTTGGTGCAGAAGTTTATGAGAGCTTCGATCAAAATTGAGCTGCCTGTCCGTCCTACCGTCTGTCCGTCTGCCTGTCCGTTCGTCTGCCCCTCTGTCTGCCTGCTCATGTTGCAAATTATGTATGTCTTTTGACACGCAGGCCCATGGCCTGGGGCTAAGAACTTAGCCGAGGGTAGTCGGAGACGCTGTCGTAGCCCGAAGTTGGAGGCACACTTTATAGAGAGGTGAATACAACATGCATACTTACTTGTGCGAAATTAAAATGTGCTACATTCGCATGTTTAATTAATGAAATGTTTGACAACGTCGCCTTTGCGTCTTTGCGTCTTTGTCTCTGCCTGTCCGTGTCCTGATCCCATCCTGTCTGGCTGCTCTCCGCAAGCTTCTCCTGTTTCTGCTTGCTGGCGTTTGCGGTCGAAGCGCTTTGATGGAATGCTTGCTCTGAATGTGGCTCATGTGTGTGTCTGTGTGTGTCAGCATGCGTGTGTGTGCGTTGTAATGGGCCCCTTGCATTATTGAAATCGACACAATTTTACTTTTAAGCAGCGGCGACGACGGCGGCGTCTCTGCAACATGTGCAGACCGCATCGAAGAGTCGCCCTGAGTGACAAGGCTTTTCAAGCCCAAGCTATGTACAGTGGGATGAGAGAACAGATTTTGCCGTCAAAAATCAAATAACTATAAAACTGTATGTTTCATTCAGCGCGGCATGTTTATTATAATGTAATTAACTTATTTATGAACTTAGTAAATCGACAAGGTCTATTATAAATATTGTTGACTATTCGTGCCTTATTTATTTAAAACCCTTTAAATTTCAGTAAGGAAATTATTTATTATAGTTTAAAATGAAATAAAATATTAACACATATTTAAATAAAATACAAGTATTTATTTATTAATACCTTATTTATTTGGCCAAAATGAAAATAATTACAAAATTAATTTAATGAAATAAAGAATTTATTTGTGTTTTCATTTAAAATTCAAGTAAAAAACTTACAAAAAAATATAAAAATATAATTATATTTAAGCTAAATCAAAATTAAATATTAAATATTTAAAATGTTAATTCTAAACTGGAATAATAACAAATTAACTGAGAGAAACATAGAAAAATCTAAACAGATCAGCAATATGCGTTGTTAGTTGATTTAAAAGGCGCATTTAAAATGAAGAAAATACAAGCAATTAATTTGAAGCCTAACAAATTGCATTCACACCACTGTGCATCGTGTCAACAACATGTTGCGTGAGGTGTTGCCGTTGCTGTTGTTGTTGCTGTTGCTGCTGCTGGTAATGCGACTGTGACTGCGACTGGTTGTTGAATCGCCTCTCTGCCTGTTCGCATTCGTGTCCCATCCCGATCTCATCCCATGCTCTGCTGGTGTGTGTGTGTGTGTGTGCCCGTCGAGCCCGCCATCAAGTTCAAAGTCGAAATGCTTGTAATATGCAAAAATGTTTTAATTAATCACTTTGATGCGCACCGGCAAAGCCGCGACAGGCACAGGCACAGGCGCAGGCGCGTGACATATTGAGAAGATGTTGCGCTGATGTTCGCTGCCCTTCATCGAGGTGCCGGCTGACTGTCGGTTCAGCGATGTTATGCGCTCATATAGGTCCCCTCCCCCATATTACTGTGCAAGGAAATATTTATGTCTTAATAACTTTGTCATTAAACAATCCGAAGAGCAGCGTGAAATGTATATGCTCATGTTCTTAAGCTTTGATGGAGAATAATATGAGAATTTTTTTATAGCAACACGAGTTGAGTTTATAGCAAACTGTAGATATTTTTAATATCAAATATTGACACTGATATTTTAGAATATTCCACGCAAAATTGATTTGCATTTATTTATTTCGTATTTATTTACCCTGCACTCCCTTTGTTATATTTGCCATATTTGAATTTTCCACAGTCAAATTCAATAGAGTTGATGCTTTTTGATGAATGTGTGTGTGCCGGAGTTAACATTTTTAGGGGTTTATGCGCAAAATTTTGATTAAAATTTTGACTTGCTTTGGCTTCGCAATTTCCCAATGGGCTTTTTTCCAGAGCTTGTTAAATTACATTTTTGACATTTTCCCTAACCCCAGAGCCAGCGTTAACAATAAAGAGAGAGAGAGAGCCCAGTGCCAGTTCCAGTCCCCTAACCGACTTGGGTATGGAAAGCCTCGCAATGGTAAACAATATTCTCGCTTTTTCCCTCCCTTCTCTCTCTCTTTCTCTCTTGTAACTGTCTCTGTTCAATATTTCATACACATTTCTAGCCACGCGGCAGTTGCTATTGAAACCTTCACCTGGGCTTAGCCTGACATTTTTTCCGTTTCTGTTTGCAGTTTTTTAATTTTCCGCCAGGCCCCGTTAAGCTCGTCATTAACCCAGTTTGAACTGTGTGTGTGTGGGAACACCCTGTACAGGGTGCATGTCCGTGTGTGTGCATTTTTTATGCTCTGCTCTGTGATTTAAATGAAATTAATATTGGGTTCACGAATACAGCCAGCGGATTCGGCGTCCAGGCTTGACTTGTGGCCGCACCTGTATTTCGATTTTTAAACTTTATGCGAACTGCGCCCCCGACTATCGTTTTCCATTAACCCATAAAATATCGAAGTGGAAAAAAATGTCCCAGTTGGGCAGGCCAAAAAAAGGGTGTCAGCTTTGCAGCTGATGATATTCCATCATGGTGTATGGGGATTATCAGCGGATTTCAGCAAATATTTATGTATAAAAAACAAAGATAAAAAATAACTGAAATTGTAATCAATATTTAATCGAATAAGTAACGAAAACGATTGTGCATAATTCGATTAGCTCGTTTCTATTTTATTTATGTGATCTCTAATTTGTCTTTGGGCTATTTTTCAGGCTAATGTCAAACAGTTGATAAAACTGTCTCGCGAATTGCCTCGTTTGTTCGCTGCCTTTCGCTTTTGCTGGAATTTTAAACAAGTTGAACGCATATTTCGGAAAAAAAAAAGAATTGCAAAGCGAAAACGAAAACGAGAATGAAAATGAATTCCATAAATATGGTCGTGTCTGCGACTGCGGCGGGTTTGTTTGTTGTTCTCAAGTCGTATTTCTTAATATGTGTGTACGATATATAGAATACTTTTTTAACGTACTTATAATTTAAGAATGCCACACAACGAGGCAGGCAGCGAAAAAGGTCGCCACAAACTTGGGATGTTAAAAAAAGCTGCTAAAGCCAAATGCCAATAAACGAACAGAAAAAAATGATAAAAATTTATTGAAGCGGCATATTTTGCTTTTATAAAATACACTAAAAAGCTAAGAAAAATACTAAAGAACAGAGAAAAAAGAAACAGAACAAGATAGAATTTTTGCTGCCGCCATAAAGCGTAGAAATAAAAGCACTTAAAGTTTGTCAGCAACGCGATCAAAACATGTTAAAATCGAACTGAAACTACGCCACTTAAGACAGTCCGATGCGGTACCGTTCTTAGTCTGAGTCTGTCTCTGGCAACAAGTTTAGCCCCTAGGGAATATTTATGACTCGTGTGATAATGCGAGAGGCGCCGCAAGGTGCATTGCTTTCGCCTAGTCGCGACTAAGCTCAGTCAGGGTCTCTCGCCCTCATCTACATCATAATGGCGATTATGTGGCATGGACATTAAGAAACTTCCGATTTATCTCAATTGTTGAAAATTGAAACGCCAGCGCATTTAGCACCAATTTGGAACACGAACACGAAAACGAGAACTTGAAAACCGATATAGACATTCAAAAGAGGGGGGAGAAGAGAGGGATCCACATATAAATGTCTTCATTTCTTGGCAACTTTAGAATGAGTTTTATGTTTTTATTATTATTTTTTTTTCTTGGTCATTGATTTGCGTATCACCGCGAGCTGTTAACTCTTTGAAATTCGAGTAGATTGGGCGTTAAGAAAAAATAACAGTCTGCGAGGGCAGTTTGAAGAGCTTTCAAGAGGTGTGAAGTTTCACGTTGCGGTGGAGGAAAGCAAAATAAAATTTGTAACGTTATTAAAAAATATTTAAGCATTGTTGTTGAAATATTTATATCATCTTTAAACTTATTCTTTATATTTTAGTATTTTAATTTTTTTTTATTATATAACATTGATTACCTTTTAATTTAATTTATTATTTTGTTTTATTTATTATTTATTATTTGATTTAATTTATTGTTTTATATTATTTAATATTTTCTTTGTTTGATTTATTTCATGCATAATTATATTCAATAGAATATTTAACATAATTTATTATTTTATTTTATTTATTATTTTATTTTATCTAGTGTTTTCTCTAATTTTTTTTTGTTATTCTATTATTTTATTGTACTTATTACTTTTATTTTTTGTAATATTTAATTTATTGCTAAGGCTTTCATTTTTAAATTATATTCTTATATATAATTTCTAATTGCTTTTTATGTTTCCATATTTGTTAATTTTTTTTTTTTTTTTTTTTCTCTTAGAAAATTTATATTATTTCTCTTAATTTGTATTACATAATGTTACTTATTTCATGCACTTAGCTATTCATAATAAATATTCTTAGAGTATATTTTCCCATATACCCTTTTAATTTCTTTTCAAGTCTTTCTATACGACATCAATTGATTTCTAGCTCTTTTGTATCCACCCTAGTGCTTGACACTCCACCACGCTCCTCCCTGGCATCTGTCGCCACGGAAGTAAACGCCCTGCATTAAAGTGTTCCCCCCTAAAAGTATAAGAAAAAGGGCTCGCATATCAAATTTATTGCAAAAAAAATAAGGTAAAAATCTGTCCAAACACTTCAAAATAATTTGACATCGGCGCATTTTATTCCCACAAATTCCCGAATCTCTGCTGACGATATCTCCCTCTTTCTCGCTCTCTTCTGCTCGCTTCATAGATTGTCAAACTAATTTGTGCGCAGGTAGCTGAGATTGGGACTGTGTAGGATCGCACAGGCATTATGAAGATGTTGGAAGTTGGAGTAAAAAGTATCGCATGACACAGTTTGAAAAAGGTTGACAAACTTCTTAAATTACACCAGACGCAGCCAGGGTCTTCGAGTCCCTCTCTCTCTCACACTCTCGATGCCAGACGGAGTCTGGGGCAGTTTTAAATTTGTGGCTAGCGAAATTTATGAAGCATATAATTTTCATATGCAACACCTGCTGCACTTCGTCTGGCCTCGCCTGGCGATGTCTTTATGCCTGAAATGCTTGTGTAAATAAAAACTTTATAATTGCCGACTGACTGTGTGATACTTTGCATTATTATTATGTCTGTCCGGCCAAGGGAGGGTTGGGGAGGCTTAGGCTGTGTGCTGTGTGGGTTGCTTATAAATTAAGTCGAGCTCCCACGGCCTGCGCTTGCAGTGTACATTAAGGACACTTGATAGCTTAATTTATTGCAGGGCGCAAGATGCAGGACACAGCGCCGCGGCTGTTGCAGCAGCAGCAGAAAAAGCCAATGCCATGAGATAATTGCATGCAGAACAAGGACGACAACAGCAGACGCCGCCCAGGCCTGGTAGTCCCCGCCAGGGTCCTTGGCTTGGGTCCTGCCTCCTTGTTGTTCTTGTGCGCTGCGCTTCGTTGGCTCCTCGCAGGCTGCGCTCATATGTGTGTGGGTGCTGCTCTGCCTGTATGTGTGTGTGTGTGTGTGTGTGTGTGCGCGCGTTCACGCTGCTGCATAAAACATTTTAAATTGAGCGTTAAAATTAAACGATGCATCGCAAAACTAACAAACGTGGCCAGCAAAAAGGGCACAAAATGCACTCGCTGCGCATTTGCGGGTCGAGCGGATGCTCCGCTCTGCACTTGTTTATAAGGTCGTTAATCGTATGTGCAGTGCACACACACTTACACACACATAGACACATAGAAACACACACTTGCATGTAGAGTGGCAGCGCATAAGCAGCATAGAAAATGTACACAAAATACATTCAAAAGTCAAGCGCAATTTGTTCGGATTTGTTATGTGGGTTAAATGCCATGGGGAGTGCATAGGGAATAGAATTTAGGGAGTTACCCCATAAGTAATACCCCATTTACTTGGATCAGTGCATGCGTTGATTGTGCCATTTAAATGAAAAGTTGCAGAAATTAGGGAAAGCCAAAAGAGTGTAATGATTATGGAAATAATATAATAACCCCTGATAGAAATTTACATTTATTTATTATAAAAGCTATCTTTACTATCAAATTAATTAATATTTTGATATTAGACCAATGTTAGTTTATAATCTTAAGAATTTCCTTAAAAAATTCTGCTAAATACAGCAAGTTTTTATTATTATTTCAGTTTAAATTGTTCATTTCTGACTATTAAATCACTATAGAAATTGTATTGGAAGTAAATAATTTTATTAATTTTAAAATGTTATTGATTTTGTATTTAATTTAGGATTCTCAATTTTGGTTATGAAAAATTCCTTTAAACTTCATAAATATTTCCCTTTAAGATTGTGATATTATTTTTTTTTTTTTTGTAACATTTAGAACTTTTTCAGTTCTTAACTAAGAAACTCTTAACTATTCAAATTTTGTTCAAACTCTACTTGAGTTTTTTTTTACCATTTGGCTTGAATTTCTAGCTAGAAATGACTTAGATAAATCAAGAATTTTAATGATATACAATCGATACAAAGAAGAGGGGGGACCAAGTGTGATCGACTCAATTAAAAACATGTTGATTGCATATTTTATTTTCGATTTCTGCAAACTGTGACACTCGTTTATGACTTTCATTATGGCAAATGCATTTGACAGCAATTTGGCACTCACAATTTGATTGAAAAATGCAAACAGCGAATAATCTGTGCAATCGATTTTCATAAATTTACCATAGGAAAACATCGGCCAGCAGATCTCCCCATGTCCGCATAAGAGAGGGTCAAATGAAAGTCGGTCAGTCATTAACAGATAAAACAACTTCAACGTTGCATTTGCTGTCCTGGCCGAGAAATGAGTCAACACGACGTTGGATTTTCTAAACAAAAGACGTCAGGCCTGGAAATAACAATAAGGTGAAATGAAAATGTTGGTCCAATCAAAATATAAGTCAACAAGCGCAAACCGAACGAACGACCAGACTCGGTACGTCATTCACTTCCAATTATGATACCCTGTAAGCAACGAACTGAAGGGTTTGTCTGGCTAAAGGTTAATTGAATATATTATTGTTTTCTTTGCTTCACTTGTTGAAGGAGCAAACTTATCAAACTGTGCGTTTTACAGGGTATCTCTTTGTTCTACGTACCCTGTAAATATCAAACTATAAGTATTGTTTAGCTTCAGGTTCACCTGTTGAACTAAACAACCTTATTAACTCGCACCCTTTGCAAGGTATTCTTTTGTTCTACCTGCCAGAGTTGCCTTCGTTTTCGGGTTTCGGGTTTTGGGTTTGGGTTTTTTGGTTTTTCGGCTCTGCGCTTGCAAATTGACAATTTAGCCTTTCACCTGTCTAAACGAATCTATCGCACATCAAAATAAATATTACCCCAGAAAAAAGAAAAAACGAGCAAAGAAACCAAAAACTAGGCAACAATGGCAAGGCTAAACAAGGTTGTTGTTGTTGTTGTTGTTGTGGCTGTTGTCAGTCAGGCAGTCAGTGAGGCAGTCAGCCAAGTAGCGCAACGTCACTCAACTGCTTTGCGCTGCAGTTCGAGCATATTTTTTTTTTTTTTGAAATTTGAGGCCACCTCGCTGCCCGCACCCCCACTCCACCTCCCTTGGGCAGTCGTCGTAGTTTTTATTGACATTTCGGCGCGTTATCGGACTAGCTAGCCAGACCAACAAAAGGAGTCAACTTGAAGAGCAGCAGTCAGCGCGAGTCAAGCCTGCGACAGTGGGACGTGCAGACAGACAGGCAGTCGGACAAACGGACAGGCAGACGGACGGACGGACGGACGGACATACGGACAGCTAGGCAGGCAGCTAGGCGAACAGTGGGACAGGCCCCTAATCAACTCAACTGGTTGAGCTCACTGAATGACGGAGCCTGACGGGGCTGCCAGGCAACAATGTACGGTATCTATGCGAGACTGCAGTGCATTGCTATAGCTGCACGACGCGCAAATACCCTGTAATGTGGACACAAACTGGCAACAAACTGAACTTACATGTAAGGGAAATATCTACAGTGAAGTATGTTTAACTTCTGTCTGCCAACTAATCCACCCGCTCTGCTCATGCTACAGTGGGCACAACTGATAAACAACAGCAAATTTTTGGCGCGCTGTCTGACAGCAGCAACAGCAACTGCAACAGCAGCGGCAGCAGCAGCAAATGCACATTATAATTTCCATTAGAAGTCGGCAACGGATCCAGAACCAGAGCAGGGGGAGGGAGCTGGGTGCGCAGGGGTGTGGCAGCAACGGGAAGTGGCACGGCAACAAGTCCAAGTCCAAGTGGCTGATGGCGTAAACAGAGAACTGTCATTATGACAGTTGATTCTTTGCGGCTGCCTCTGCTGCTGCCTCAGTTGCCTTAGTTGCTGCTGCTGCCGTTGCCCATTTAAAATTATGGCCACCGCGTGCAGTTGGAACTGGCAACTGGCAACTTGCAACTGGCAACTGGCGTTGCAAAGATATATAATTTTATACTTTCGCATAATGTTTTGCATTAAAATTATAATAAGTTTCAACTTTTGCAGTTGCCATGGCCGTCGCCGTTGCTGCTGCACATTTCTGATTTCTGTATTCTGCTTTCAGGTTTTTTGGTTTTCACTGCTCACTTGAGCTGCACACTCTCCTCTCTCTCTCTCTCTCTCTCGCTCTCTCTCTCGCTCTCTCACTCTCTGGGTCAATATCGTTGCGTTATCTCTGCCTTGGCGGGTCGGGAAAGTGGAGCAAGTCAGTCAGCCTGTCATTTATTTAATGTCTGCAATGTCGGAAATATATTCATTGCACTGCATTTGTAATACCCTCTCCCACTCTCCCTCTCTCTCTCTCTCTCTCTCTCTCTCTCTGTCTCTCACTTACTCTGTCTCGCTCTTTTAATGGCACTTGCTAGAGCTAAAAGGGTCGTTTGCCGCGACCTTGTTGTTGCTGCATTGGCAATTTGCCTACTTTGTCGATAGGCGGACTTACTAAGTAGGGTAACTAAGTAAGTAAAAGGCGTCTATTAACCATGGCGTTTCTCTCTGCCTGTGCAATCTGACGAGCCCTGAATCATTGATAATAGGGTAGAGCAGAGAGAGAGAGAGAGAGAGGTAGCAGCGCAATGTAGGGAAGGGAGAGTGAAGACGGTCCTAATGAGGTTGAAGTTTAGAATTGAACTAAGAACTAAGCTTTAGAAGAAACTGAACTCAACTTTACAGCTTGAGCTAGCATATCGTGTACTTATAGTTTCCAACAAGCTTCACTAGACGAGACCATATAGTCAAATACGTCTGTTCGTTCGTATGAACACGTAAATCTCTGAGACTATAAGAGCTAGGCTTACCAAATTTGTTGAAAATATTACATATACATCGCACCTTCGACAACACTTCCAACCTGACATCATATCCATAATACTTTTGTACAAAATTAACTTTTTTTCACGCAGCATGTTTATTATACCATTGCAGATGGTATATTTATTTTGGACAGAAGTTTGGAACACTATAAAGTGCATATATTTTTAATCAGCATCAATAGGGTAGTTGAACTAACCATGTCCGTCCGTCTGTCTGTCCGTCTGTCCGTCTATCTTGATGAAACTTGGTATACATGCTTTTCATTGCTGCACGCTGTAAATAAGTCGGAACCAGCCAGATCGGAACTATATTTCGTATAGCTGCAATAGAACCTATCAGCTGATTTAATATTTGGAATAACTGCAAGGGTATAAACCTTCGGCGTAGAAAAAGGCAGCTTTTCTTTTTTGATTATTTTATATTTTTAAAACTTCTAGTAGATTCGAAATCTTTGACATTATCCTTTTTTAGCTATGCTATCCCCTTAAAATTCGAATTTAAAATATATATACATTGTGGTATCTGCCATACCTCACTTTCCCCTCAGGCTAATCAATCATTATTAAGTTGCTGCCACTTCACGTACATTTCTGAGAGGTGTTTAACAATTTCGGAACAACTTTTAGAACACCTCTACTGCTGCTTAGGCACTTCAATTTCCATACACCCCCTCATCCCTCCCCCCTCTCTGCTTCCATGCTCCCCTCGAGCGTCTACACAATGATTAACACCAAATTTGCTGGCTGCACGCTCTTAGTAGCTGTCAATATGCAACAACAGCAGCAACAACAACAACAACAACAACAACAACTATGTGGCAAGTTTGGCCCCGTTGGCTGGGCAAAGTTTGTATGCCACACAAATAGCTGTGCAACAGGCAGCGGCAGCTTACACAAAATGCCCCAAACATCAATTTATTCTCATTAAAAGATATGAAGGTGTTCGGCTCGCCTCGCCTCGACTCGGCGCTGTCCTCGTTGAAAAAGGAAAACTGGCAAACTTTCTGCGGAAAATGTGAACAAAGCGTGCAATTTACAAACTGGAAAAGTCTGTCGACTTGGCGAGGGGAGGATGGGTGCGAGGGGGGAATCTAAAATTTGCTGCTGCGGCTGCTTAAGAATTAATGCTACAAATGGGCCACAAATCCCGATGCGATGAAGAGGCTGAGGCTGAGGCTGAGGCTGAGGTTAAGCAAGTGCAGCCAAAAGGTAATAAAGTTTAATTGAATTTTCATTATACGCAATTTTTCTAGCCTTCAACAAGTTGTTGTTGTTGTTGCTGCTGTTGTTGCTGTTGTTGTTGTTGTTGTTATTCTTAGACTGTTTGTTGTTGTTGCTGCTGGGCCCGTTTGGCCCTTTGCGTTGCGCGCTAATGAAAAATGCATTTCAATATTCAATTACGCCACGACAAACAAATCTGCTGCTGCGCCAACAGCAAGCCCAGCAAGGGTTGCTTAAAGAGTTCTGCCGTCTTGCTGCTTCGTACCTTACATACTGCTCGAGCGCACCTCGCACGAGTGCAGGAACTTTGTGAGAAGCTGCAGCTGCACAAAGAGCAGCGCACAATTTGTGTTGCCTTTGTAATGCAAATTCAAGTGGGAGTCAAGTCGCGTTGCTGAGTGCTTGCCACGCCCACGTGGCAGCACGATGCGGCAGTGGCAGTGACAGCGGCAGCGGCAGCGGCAGCTAGCGAGACATTTGGCACTTGCGAAACCCCAACAATAACAACAACAACAGCAGCGGCGACGGAGGCTGCCTGCATTGGCATTCATCAGCAGCCGCAGAATACACGTTGGCAGGCCGCATGTTGCATATAAATGTTGCCTGCCACATGTGTGCTCGGCACTCGCTCTGTCTATTTGTCTGTCTCTCTCTCTCTCTCTCTCTTTTGAGGCATAAGCAAATCAAATCACAGACTCCCTCCCGCCTTTCTTCTGCTCATAATCAGCTTGATAATGTTGATTATCAGCAACGCGATGATCATCGCCTGCTGCAAGCGTCACTCAGGCCTCAACTTGAGCAAAGCATGTGCAACAGCCCCTCTTCCCTCTCTTTCCCTCCCTAGCTCCCTCTTTTTCTTTCTCTCTGAAACTTGCTGTCAAGTGCAGCATCTAATAAATCATTTTTCGTTGGCGTTTTGCTTGCATTTTTACTGAGTAAAGCTGAGGCTATTCCACTCGGTTTTATATGGGGCAAAGGGAGGGGCGGGGCTTATGCCTCCCTCCTCTATAACTCTGCACAGCCTATATTGGTCTCATTAATGGCCTCGCGCTGTTTTCACCTTAACTATTTTTTCGGCTCGGTTTGGCTTTGCGTGTCTGTCCGTCCCATTAATCAATTCTCTCCGAAAACGATATCTATCAAATTTATAAGCACTTCGATTTATGTTAAACATCATCAGAAGTCACACTAGCAAAACATTTTTTGGCATGCGTCGTCTACGATTTACATACATTATACATAAATTATTATTTTATTTACCTTCTCCCTCTGTCTTTCTTTCTCTGTCTGTTTAAGGTTTCAGTGAGATTGATTATGGCATTTAAAACGCCTCAAGTCCGTTGGGGCAGGCGCCTTGGTAACCCCCAGAAAAAAACAAAAAAAAAAAAAAAAAACCAAACTAATCGAGTTTTGTTTTATAGTTCTCGTATATCATCAAAGCTTGGCAAAGTTCAGACTCGTCTCGAGTTGAGTTTTACGCACTCTGAATGAGTTACAAATGTTCAAATGGAAAGTAGTTGCTGACCTGGCGAATAACTGACTCGCTCGGTCTGCTTGTAATATTTATCAGTAGCTCCATAAAACTAATGTGCGTGAAAGTCTGGCCGTAGATTATCGTAATAAATTTGTTAGGTCGGAAATGGTTTGAAGAAGATTTTCAGATAATGAAAGTAAGTAGAGGCGGTCAGGGGAATTTGTTGTTTTCTAATTCACAAATGGGTGAAAATTTTGCTACTTTTACTTAACCTTTATAAAAGGGCTTTATATACCTGCTAGATATAGGGTGGCAGGGTATTTTAGATGGAAAATATATTAAGCATACAAAAAAGGAGCCTCTTAAATCCCAAAAAGCGTTCATAGCCAAAACATAGCAGTTACATATATCTGCGCGTTCGTATGAACAACTAGAACCCAGAGACTATCAGATATGGGACCACCAAATTTGATAACAATATTTATTAATATATGGAAAGAATGTTTTAGAATTTACCACGCCCACTTACGCTTACGTATATTGAACAAAATGCATTGCAAATTAGTTTCAAAGTTCTAAAGTTTGTGTTTTGGTTGAATTACCTATATATACATTTAAGTACACTAGACTAAAGCTTTTTAGCAGTTTATATATCTCATAGGTTCAAAACATTTGCTGTTTTCAGCTCTCTTATAAAACAAGCTTCTTTTTATAGCTTTTTCTCGATTTGCGAATCTATTTCAATTATGCACCTAAGTCGCCTTTTGTCGCCCTGTCAGGCCTAATTACCTGCGCTATTTATCTTCATATTGTATCGACTGCCACAACTGGATAATCTACTAGCAAAGTTTTTGCTAATGTGGCGTCTTGCAGTCTCAGCGCTTCCTGCCGCATGCTTAACCCATTGGTGCCCCCCACAAAATCCCTTGACACGTTGCACAGCACGAGCGACCGCAGCACATTAAAGTGAATTGCCGCTCCGTAGAAGGTGTTGCAAAAGGGTTGGGGGTGATATAAGACCCAAAGCCGCAACACTATTTCCCCATTGACAATAAAAAATCTTTATTTAAAACATTTCACGGCAACAACGATAAAACAACCGAAAAAGTGTTGCGCCGCCTCGTGTTGCCGGACTGTGTAAAAGCCGAAACCGCAACATGTTTGAAGCATTCACACGTGCGGCAAGCTAAGCTTGCAACGGAATAGAACGGACAGGGATCAATGCGAGGCGTGGCGAGGCGAGGCGAGGTCAGTGCAGGCAGGAAACGTGTGCAACGCCAACGGGCAACGACGGCAGCGTGCCACAACGTTGCAATGCCAGAGAGCCATTTCGGTTGGAAACTGTCTCAACTATAAAAGAAATCAATTACTTTCGCTACAAAGTGCAGGCGGGAGCGGGTTGGCCTCACACTTCCGCTCAGCCAGAAGGGAGGGGGATGGGGGCGTGTTGCAGGATCGAAGCTGCCCGAGTCACGTGCCACAAGGAACGCGCTACAAATTTGTTACAACTAATGCGTGGGTGCAATTCGAAATGTGCTTCTTTCTTGCATATGCAGTGAGAGAGTTTGCTACACCAAAACATGTGTAAGCGAGCGCAGCGAGGGTGGGCAGTAAAGTTGTGGAGCTTTGAACTGGTTTTTTCGGCTCTTTCTATGGCTTGTTTATTGCCTAACTGCCTTACTGCATTCTCTATTCAGTGCAACTACATGTCGCAACTTCTTGTGCTCCCCTCGCATTGAACTCTGCACGAACTGGACCCAAGTGCAAGACATGTGAATGCGGCTGCAATGGCACTTTGAATATTGTTACGCTCGATTTGGGTTCGTTGACTTGGCCCAGGGGCGTGCAGGGCCCAAGGCTTGAAGGGGGTAACGGGGTAACGGGGGGAGGGAAGGTCGGGGGGTTGCAGGGAAATTGAAATGGTTAACGGGCACTTTGAAGTGCAGTTTATTTTATCAAAGTTATTTTACGCTGCGCTTTGTCAGAAACTACAAACGAGAAAGGGGGAGGGAGAGGGAGGAAGGAGGAGGTCTCCGTCGATAAGTTGCGTTAAGTAATTATAATGCTCGCTGAGGATTCGGATTTATCCGGCATCTTAATGCAAATATTTAACGCGTTGATGCGCTGCCGCGCTTCAATAACTTCCCTATGGATGCCACTGGCTTAATCTAATCAATGCAGCAGGAAGGTGCCGCATGCCGCACAGCCCGCAATGCAAAATGCACTTGCCACTTGCCACTTGCCACTTACTACTGACCGCGCTGCCACATTAAAGAGCCAAAGGTGTCGGTGGCAAAGGCACCTCAGCGGCAGCAACAGCAGCAGCAGTTGTTGTTGTTGTTGCTGCTGCTGCTGGTGCTTGCCCCAAGGGTGCGGCACGGCCGTCAACGACGTCCATTATCAACGAGGCGCAACTAAAATATTTTAATTAACGCAATATTTGCACAAAATAACCAACATTACAAGTTCAAGGCGCTAGATAAGCGAGCTGACTAAGTATCGGCCTCGAAAGGGGGCCCAGGGGAGACGGGGACGGGAAAGATCTTGGTCGAAGACGACAACATTGCAGTAAGTAGAGGTAACCCAATAAACAGAGTTTGCGAGAGATAACTGAGCTAGTTAAAGGGTTAAAGTTATTTTTACATGTTAGTTATACAAGGAAATAATCGAGAGAGAAAATGTTTAAAAATATAATAAATATATATAAAATATATAATATAAATAACAAATAAAATTTCAGCTGAAATTTAACTTTTTTTTTGAAATAGTTGAAAAATTATAGATTTTTTAGCATAACACATATTACAATTTAATCTGTTTTTGAAAATATTTTTCAATAAAGCATATAATTTTTGAAGATTGTATTTATTTTTTTTAAATAAAACTATAAGCTGTCGACGGAAAGGTTAATAATTTTATATGAATTTAATAATTTATTTATCGAAAAAAAAACAAATTAAATATTTAAGAAATATTTAAGTAGTATAAACAAATAACTTTTTGCAACTCGTTATTATTTTATAATTATTTTTTATGCTCTTCGTAATTAAACATATATTTCATAAATAAAAAAACAATTTACATTTACTTCAAAAATAATTACAAATTAATTAATAAAATAATTAATATTTATAATTTTTCCAATTTATTTATAACTATTTTTTTAATTTTATTTGTAAATTATAGGCAGTTGTTTAAGAATTTTAATTCTATTTTACTTATTATTTAGTATTTTTCATGTTTTTGCGTTTTGTCGCTGCAGTTTTGTTTGCTGGGTTAGCCACTGGATTGATTGGCTTTGTGTGTGTGTGCGACACTTGCAGAGCTGCAACTTTTGCCGCTGCTGCTGCACTTGACTTGCCACAACACGCAATGGGCCGACTAAGGAGGCTTGGCAGTGCAGCGCAGATAGCCACTGCCAGTGCCACTGCCTTTGCCTTTGCCTTTGCCACAGTTACTGCCACAGCCACTGCCAGTGCCACTGCCACGCAGGCGTACACCACTCAACGCCTTTTCCGTCTGTGTGTGTGTGTGTGTGTGTGTCTGTGCGAGTGTGTGTGTGCGAGTGTGCGAGCATCTAAGATAGACATGCAGATATCATTGTGGCAAGTACTCGCTGGACACTAGCGGAGTACACACACACACACACACATTCAAAGGTAGAGAGATATGTGCATCGTATATAGATGTATATAGCAATGTGCCTGCAGTGGAGTACCTCGTCCAGAGAGTCTCGCCTATCGCATTGCAATCAGCGCATGCGTTTACAACGGCCGATCGTCGCCGTCGTCGTCGTCGTCGTGGTCCCTTTCACAGTAGCCGTTGCCTGGAATGGGAAAATGGAAACGAGTAGACTGGACCTGGTTATGGCCTGTCTGCCTCATCAGCAGCGGCGACTGCGACGGCAGCGACGGCGGCAGCGGCAGCGACTCGCACGCTTATCGCATTTTAGTAGTGCAGCGATTTATCAAAGTTAACATAGACTTTTAGCTTGCGAGCCGCGATAGTCTGCGCAGAGAGCAGACGAGAGAGAGAGAGAGAGAACAGGAGAGGAAGGAGCAAGGCAGATCGAGCGCAAGATCGAGCGATCGCACTGCAGTCTCAGGCGCAGGCAACCCCATCTCAATGTCCATTTGGCCATTTGGCTGGTTGCTCGCCAGGGCCGCCACTTGGCTTGGCGCTTTTGGCGGCGTCTGGCAACCTCAACGCATTGCGTTATAAATCATTTTTATTTGTTTTGCTTTTTAGCCCAAGCTGGGGCGATCTCTAATGTTGCCGGGGCCTGACCACGACGGCTGCCTGGCGAGATTCGGATTCTCATGCGTGTGTTATCCGAGCGCAAAATCTAAGGCAACAAATGCACATTAATGATGCATTTAAAGCCGGGCCCAGGAGGCAACTAAAATACAATGTAATGTAGTAAAATAAAAAATAGTTTATTATAATATAATATAATAAAATACAATATATAGTATTATAATTAAATATAATATAATACAATTCAATATAATAAAATATTATATAACATAATTTTATATGTATAATAATATTATATAATAGTATAAAGTGTAGTTCAGTTTAACATTATAATATTTTAAAATGCACATTGTTATTATTTTATGCTATAAGAAATTCTTATAAATATGTCTATATTAAATATTATTTACATTATTTATTATTTATTTTTTTTACATATTTTATGGCGTTCATTTTGTCGAAAAAATATTTACAACTTGTAAAATTATCGGACTAAATTATTTAAATTTTTTAAATATATTCATACTGTTTATGTTTTCAAGTTATAATTGCAACATTTTTACTTCGAATAATTTTGTATATGAGCTGTCGCTTTAGAAATAAATTTTATAAAATAAAAATGTATAATTTATTATAAATTTTTTTTAAATTCATTTTTTTAATAATAAATTTTTTTTTTTTTTAAAAATGCAATAAAATTATATATATTTTTTAATGCTATTAAAAAGTTAAAATATTTTTTAAATTGTTGTTAATTTTACATTATATACCCTTTTCAATTATATCAACTTTTTATTCTTATTTAAATTTCGAACTCATTTATTTTAAGCAACTCTCAGCCCTCAAGTCATCAACTTTAACCCTTGTTTCTGTTTGCTTCTGCAATTCTCAAGTCGTTTTAGCCTTAAAACCAAAGACGGCTCATTATTAATGCAGCTGCTATAAAACGTCAACACTTTCTCCAACTTGCACTTGGCTGACACACACACACACATACATACACGCACACGTACCACACGCTGCGTTGACCTTGAAAAGTTTTCTTCAGCTTTTGGTGTGTGTGTGTGTGTTTCTGTGCTGGCGGTTTGTCTTGCAACTTTGCGCTGCCGCCATAAGTTGAAAGAGCAAGACATCGAGAGAGAGGGAGAGGGAGAGGGAGAGGCGAAAAAGTTTTTCCCACTGCACACGCACAAAAGGCTAAAAGAAAAGCCAAAACTGAAGCCAAAACTGAAACTGAAGCTGAAACTGAAGCTGAAACTGAGGCTGAAACCACAGCTGAAGTCCGAATTGGAGCTGGAGTTGAAACCAAAGCGAGGTAGTTCGTAGTACAACTTAATTACAGTGCCTGCCAAAAGAAGGCGCCTGCCTGGGAATGCCGCGTAGCTCTCACCCTCTGCCGTCTTGTTGTGTGTGTGTGTGCTGGCCTGGTGCCGAAAATATCACTTAATTAACATTTTTCGCCTGCATCGAACCTCGTCCTTGTCACCGTCTCCTTCTCTTGCTCCACCTGATCTTCCTCCTCGTCGTCGTCGGTCGTAATTAACGCGTCCACTTAATGCAAACGCCATTGAATAAACGAGTAATTGGACGACATGTTGGCCAAAAACGAAAAAGGGAGCAGAGTCAGCACAGAGTGGCACTGGCAGCGGCAGCGGCAGCGGCACCAACTGGTCGACACAGCCTGTGGCCTCCATCGGCTATGCAAATGATTTGCCATGGCAGGTTGGTGTCCCCCCTCTCTATCTACCTGCCCGCCTGCCTGCCCCGAGCGGAACGCGAACGTGCCAGCCTTGGCCACTTGCTGGGTGGCCGTGCGACAAAAATTAAAACCAAACAACGATTTCCAATCAAAGCAACAACTTGGCCGCCAGGCAACGCGTTGCGACGCCTCCAGCACCAGCACCAGCACCAGCACCAGCTCCAGCTCCAGCTCGATTCGTTGCGATATTCGATTCGCCGCGAAGGAATCGCACAATTCGCGCCCCGTAATTATGCGACAAATGCGTGCGGCACTCGCAGCCATCGCCGTAGCCAGCGCCGTAGCCGTTGCCGTTGCCGTTGCCAACTTTATAACGTAATTTAATTAATTTATGCACTCGCATTATTCAATGGAGTGCGCCGCCTGCATGCGTAATTATTGCAGCTGGACAGGATCGGCTATCGATGCGAGAACGGACGGCGCTGCTGGCGTCACAGCGACTCTGGCCCCTCGCTGCATGCCTGATGAGTGAGCGAGGTTTAGCCCAAATTAAACTAAGAGAGTGCGAGAAAGAGACATATAGAGAGAGAGAGAGAGAGACAGCAAATCCTAGCTTGATTATTGCTTATGCGTTTCGCCACTTTATACGCACTTTATGCGCTGCTCTTCGCCCCATTACCGTAGGCCATATTTATTTTTATGGCAACAAAATTACTTAAAAGCTTTTTTCATCTGACGTGTCTTCCGAGGCGTTGTGTGGCTAATAAACTCTATTGGTATTATAAACAGAAAAATAACAGAGAAATGCCCAACGAACAGGAACCAAAGCGATGTCCGTGACCCATGGCAAAGTGATTTGAATGCAATCAGATAAGTGAACCGTAACGTGTTTATTATTATTTTTTTTCAGCGTATATAGCAAAAGTATTCATAAAAAAAAATCGTTTGCTAATTAAATTTAATTTCAATTGATTAGCTTGCAATTTATAATTTCTTGAGAAGGATTCAACTGGGTTCATTTAATTTTTCAGTGTTGTAAAATATTTTTAAAAATTTACTGTTAGCTTGGGATTATACAGATAATGGATTAATAATATTATAGCAAGTGGTAATATTACTTAATTTTTCAGTGTTGTAAAATATTTTTAAAAATATACAGTTAGCTTGGGATTATACAGAGAATATCTTACCGTTTTTACGAGACTAATAAAATATATATAACAAGTAAATAATAGTAGTGTATGTAGTTCCAAAGATCTATTATTATTATCCCTTCATTTTTCAGTGTTAGTAAATATGTTTAAAAATACTTTTAGCTTGGAATTCAAAAGTTTAAATAAGGTAAATAAGATTTACCAGGTATTGCAGCTCATCTAGTTTATCTCTTCAGAGTTCCCAAGAAATATTTAATATTTTCCAGTGTTGGTAAATATTTTAAAAGGTATACAGTAGGTATAACTTGGCAGTATATTTTAGAATATAATGTCTATAATTCAAATACTTCTACCTAAATGATCTATTTATAATCGTTATTATTTTAAAGTCATAGAAACTTACTTAATAATTTTCCAGTGTTGGTAAGTTTAGAAAAAAGTAAACTTATGTGTATATAGAAAATATGAATCTCCGTTTCTATGATGTAAATTAGATAAATAACACAAAAATTAGCTCAGTTTACCCAGTTCAGCTTAACAAACTCCCAAGGAGATCTTTGCACAATTTGTCAGTGTTGATAAGGAATACATACAAAGAGTTCCACTTTAATGATCTAAGCGAAGTAAATACCACAAATATTAGCTCACCTCACAAAGCACTTAAGCTCTCAGCTCTCAGCTTATCTGGCTCATCTCTTTCGAATTCATAGCTGATATTACGTTTAATAAGCATTAATTTTGGGTGTGGGAAATACCGCGATAAATTGCGTTAAATCACTCAAAACCGATGCCTCGACAACTGAGTGTGTGTGTGTGTGTGTGCGCGAGACAAAGGGCACACAGTTCTCGACGAGCCAATCTGTTGGGGAATAAGGGCGCAGAACATGTGCCCGCAATTAGACACGCCCCATGACTGCGTGTAAGCCTAAGTATCTATAAGATACGCGCGCACACAAAATCATAATCCGCCACAAGCCGTTTGTACAATTGAACGCACTGTCGCAGCGCCAAGTTGTAAAGTTGATTGAATAGCTTCGGCGATTGTATGTGTACGTGTAAGTGTGTGTGCCACATGTGTGTGTGTGTGTGTTTGACAGCTGGACAGTTGCTTGTTGGGCTTTGCTTTTGTTTAGTTGAAGTATCTGCAGTTGACGTTGTTGTTGCCGTCGCTGCCACCGCTGCTGCCGCTGCTGTTGCTGTTGTCGCGTGTGACATGACACAAAGTGGACAGTTTTGATTACTGTTGAAATTGAAAGGGAAATTGTTGAGACGAAGTTAAAGCCATGTCGTTCAACTGTGTGTGTGTGCTGCTCAGTGGGTCAAACAGCCTCTGCAAACGGATAAACGAGTCGAGTTTCGAGTGCGAGTGCGAGTGCGAGTACTCACTCACTTACTCGCTTCGACCCGCCACTGTGTTTACAGCTCTGACCCAAATTGGATTGGGTTTAAAGGCGTGTTCTACACACACATCGGTGCACACACACACCGTTACACACACAGGCGATCCAGAGCTTAAGCCTAAGCTTCTCTAACTGTCTCTTGGACAGCTGTCACAATTGTTGCAGGCGCAGGTTGAGCAAAGCCAGTTACAAGATTTATTTGTGCAACCACGCCAAATAGGGCAAAGAGTCTTGCGAGTCTGGGGCCCAAATGTGGAGAGCATAATTTAAAATAAATTGGAAATTAAACAGTTATGAAACTATGGCAGAGACTGCAGTTGGAAAACTATTTGAAGTAATCGGAAATTATTATAATGGAAAAATATTGTATTAAATTGAATTAAAATTACTTATAAACTGCGTATTTTATTTAATTAAATTTGAAATTTTAAAAGGTTGTTTTTTTGTTTTTTAAATATCTAGAAAAATTTTTAATTATTTGAAATTTAAGTTATTTATTATTATTATTATATTTATATTTTATTATTTCAGTTTCTTATTTAGTTTATAATTATAGTTATCGAAAATTAAATTTAATATTATTTGTATTTTACTGTTTGATATTTAGCTAGAAAAATATGGTATGAAATTTAATTTAAATTATTTATAAAATTACTAATTAATTAAATAAACAGTAAAAGAAATTATTTTTAATTATATTAAAAATAAATCATATTTTATTATTTGAAAATTCGCAAATTCTATTTGAAATTATAAATAGATTTTCCTATTTTATTGCTTAGGAATAAGCTAGGAAATGATAATATGGACCTAAATTTCAATGCATTTCCTGTTTCAAAATCACTAATTAATTTAGAAAATCGAACAGCTTCGCTTTCATTTGTATCCCTTTTCACCTGCCTCTGAAATCTCAGACAACATTGTCTCCATTCACGCTGTGCAAGTATCTCTCTCTCTCTCTCCCCCCTACATTATGCAACAAATCAGTTGATGGAACTTGATAATTGCACATGCAATGAGGCATTGAATTAGTTATCAAGTTGCAACTTGCCACACTGACGCAACACTGTGCTACACATAGTGCAATTGGTTGGGCCTAAAGAGCAGGCTGAGGTCGTAAGGGGCAAATGGTTTGTATCCATGTGAGTGTGTGTGTGTGGGGATGTTCAAAGCTTATGGCAAATTGAAAGTGGAATCGAAACTACATAAACCATATGTAGCTGTAGTTGTCGCAGCAGCAGCAGCAGCCGCCTTATCGGCAACTGTGTCGTAACCCCGATGCATCAATTACAACAAGCCAAGTAGTCAGTGCAACAAATTATGTGGCAGACATTGTTATAATGCTGCAGCGTAATAAATGAGCTCGTATAGGAATTTAGCGCATAATCAAAGAGAAAAAGGAGGAGCAGAGAGTGGGCGGCAGCCAGAGGCGACTTGGGCTTGGCTTGGCTTGGCGCACTGCGATAAGCGGCTAAAACAAATGTCAAACTGGCTACAATGGCGCTCACAACGACAACGGCAACAACGAGGTAGCACAACACGGTAGCAACATGTGTACTTGCAACTGCTCCTCTAGTTGCAGCTGTTGCTGCCACTGCCACTGCAACAGCTACTGTACTGCTTTGTCCGACAAATATGATACGAGCCTCGGCTGCTGCTGCTTCTCGGCGTCCTTCTTTTGCCTCATAATTGATATTTTTGTTTCGTGTGCTCGTAGCAGAGTGGAAGATAGAGAAAGAGAAAGAGAGAGAGAGAGTGAGTGGGAGAGCAAGGTAAGCCATGGCAACGTGTTGCCCGTTGCCACAAGTTGCACAGATAAGAACAAGCAACTCGTGTCGGACTTGCAACCCACATGCTGCGCTCTTTCTCTCGCTCTCCCAATGAATTCCTTTTTGCGTGGTTGTGTGATTTGAATTTATAACTTGGCCAACACAAGTTGCCCCCCCTTCCCCCTCTCTCATTCTCATTCTTTCTCTCTCTCTCTCTCATGGTCACGGTCTGCAGAAGTATCTATGACTATGAGTTGGGCTTGTTATTGCATTATCATTGATTTAAAACCTATTCATCAACTCGCTGACTTGACGATGACTCTGTTCCGACTTCGACTTCGACTTCGACTACGACTTGGAGTCGTCTGGGACTCGACTCTGCTCTGCATTGGGTGGGTCGCACTAATTGATTTTCGTTATGAGTAATGATCCCGAATCGCACAGTCAAATGGATGACTCGCTGCTTGGTGGCGGCGTCTGTTATGGTAATATTCATAAATCAGGATCTGAATTAAAGACAAAAGCGACTCGAGCCGTGGGCGGAGAGCAGGAAACGAACTAGAACTGCAAATAGAATTGCAATATTTAAGCAGCACTTTTGACAGCTGATTAGAAATGGGAATGCAGCTGGAAAGATGGATTGAAACTGGGTTTATATATAGTATATACGTATGCTAAAAAAATTATGCCATACAAATTCCATTGCCATAGAAAATCAATTAAGAGTCGCAAAAAAGTCATAAGGAATTTGTCTAACAAGGAAGCAGTTATATACGGCGACTACTTACCCCACACCTTCTAGCCGAGATAGCATAATCCGTGTGCTATAATTCAGCACTTAAGTAATATAAATATTAACTGTGAGTTGTGCCATAAACTGCAAGCAGGATAAAGTATAATTGCTTATGCATATTTGAGAATTTCATGGCGAATTTTTTTTATGGCATTTTCCAAAGATTAAATGCGAGTTTTATGTGCATACTCACACGCACAAAAAAAAAAAAAAGAGAAATAGAGAGAGAGAGAAAGAGAGAGGGGGGGGGAAGAGACTGGCACATATCGACTGGCTACCAATTTGGTAGATTGAAGTCAGCCAACCTTTTGTGGCGTCATAAAAATCAAAACAGACAAATCTTTATCAGTAAATGCATCGCCGAAGAGATACTATACTAGTCGGAGGAGGAGGAGAAGTAGTAGGAGGAGAATGCAGCGGCGAAGAGAAAGATAGAATAACAAAAAAAGAATCTCTAGGAAAAAATGCCTGACTTGAGCTGGAGAATTTTTTTTTATTAAAAAAGCAGAACCAAAATATTTTTTTGTGCAGGTAAGCAAGCCAAGAGATGTAGAAAAAGGCTAAGAAAAGAGAGGAAAAGGCAAACGTAGATTGGAAGACTGGGACAGGGCCAGCTACTGTTATCTCTAGTTTTTGATTCGAGCGTTTGGAGAATTTTTTAATATGCATAAATAGCTCGTAAATATGCAACATTTGCCCGAGTTTGTGTTGCTTCTTCTTCTTCTGCGTCGTCGTCTTCGTCTTTGCTTCTTCCTGGCCTGCCTGGGCTGCGTCATATGAATAGCTACGAATATATTCATATGAGAACAAATTTTCATTGAAATTCATGCGAGCGGCAAAGGCAGCTACACACACACATGCACACATATATGTGGCTGCCTCACTCATGCAACACATACTTCAGGCGATATTCAATTTATTTAATTCGTCTGGTTGTCCGCAGATAAGACATCTGATCGCTCCCTATCAGCCCCCCCCCCCTGGTAATATATTCTAATTTTTTAATTAATTGCTAATGGTTAGCCACAGCATTGCCCGGGCTAATAGTTAATGTCTCGACTTAACGGTCGGCTTATCTTACACATACCACAGCCTCTCTTTCAAGCCCTTTGTCTGAGCCGTACCCCGTACCCCGTACCCCGTCCCTCGTCCGCCGTCACCCTTTCAGCAGCCCAACATCCTCTGCGTCTGATCTGTCTGCCTTTAATTAGTGCTGCATTCGATTTTTATGGCAAACGATTTAAACGGCAAATCGCAGCGCGCAAATCAGCTGCCGGTTTCCATAAGTTATAAAGCATAACCATTCAATTTGATCGGGTAACCTGCCAAAAAATGCCGCTAACTGCACAGTGGAATGAAGTAAATATTATGTAGTGCACTCAAATAATATCATATTTAAATATTAAAAAAAAAATAAAGAAATTTGCACAGCAGCATTTAAATTGCACTAAATTAACAGAATCGATTGCGCTTACCGATTACCCGATAACAGTCTGTGCTCATGCATGTTATGCTATGCAAAATATTTAACATTATTCTGTTAGCATATCGCAAATTCTAACATGATTTCAAATACATCTGTTAATTAGCAGTAGAGAAAGCTGTTAACAGAATATGTAACAATTAGCATGTAAAATCGGTACGCTATGCAATTATTGAATGTTTGAATTATTACAGACCTTAATGTTTATTTTAGAATCTAAATAAATAGTTCTAACTTCATAAAGAAACATATTTTCTGTTTCCAAAATCTGCCAAAATATTAAATATAAAATATTTTTAATATTCTTTTGCTACTCCCACTGTGCGTGTGCAGTTTTGTAGCCCCCAAGGCTTTATCGTTTACCACAGATCAGACAAAATGTGCCGTTGCTCGTCGGCTTTGCACTTTCTTTTCGCTGCAGAGCAGATCCCTCAGAGAGGGAGAGGGAGAACGAGAACCGAGAGCGGGGAGCATGTAAATCGCTCAGATATCGAACTTGTTAACAAGTACTTAAGGGCTCTTTATAATTATGGTGTCGGTATGTGTGGCGGCTCGTTCGGGCTAACTTTGCCCAAAAGGTGTATGCCATAATGAGATAGTGATTTCTTTTTCGTGTGGCAGCAACAACAACAGTAACAACAACAGCTGTAACTGCCTGGCTACCAACAAATTATGAGGCATGCTAAGAATTTCGCGGCATAATTTCATAAGCTTGCCGCACTCCCCCTTCCCCCTGATGTTCTGCTGTTCTCGATCTTGTTTGTGCCTTATGGCTCTGTAATTTATGAGCGTGGGGTGCGCGAGGCTGCATATCGGTAGCTGTCATCATTATGTTTTTTATACGCTTCTTTGTATACTTGTTTTTTTTATCCTCGTTTTTTGGGTCAAAATCGGCGTCAGTTTTCGAGTGCAACTTAAACGAGGCACTGCGCAGAGATTGCAAATCACAATTTGCAGCATCTTTCATATGAATATGCCTTGTTTTTCTTTCGAGAGAATTTTGTGTGGCATCTTTAGGTGAATTTTCACATTACTCATCACACAATTTCCTCCCGGAGATAACCCCAGCAGCTTGTCGGGGCTTAAATTTCAGCGCCTTTCGAAAATGTCCTCAGAGATAAATCTGCGTAGATTTTCGCATTAGACGCAAGATTTCTCGTTGAGCCTTGCCTCCCTCCCCCTCCCCTTCCTCCCTCAGCTCCGGCTTGCTTGGGCAAAAGGTCAACATTTTCGCATATAACAGAGGGAAAACAAATACATACATACATATACACATACACGTACACGTACACATGGCATACGCTACGCATTTAGAAAGCAGCGACAGCGAGAAGAAACTCATCCCAGATGCATCGCATGCCTGCGCCCAAAGTCGCCTAACTCACTCTCGAGTCCCGCTGGCTTTGGACGATGACAATATTGTTGTCCTCGTTGTTGTTGTTCCTGTTGTTGTTGTTGTTGCCGGTTGCAATGGCAGCACCAAGCCCACATTTTCATAATTCGCATGGCCAAAAAGCCAAACAATCAGAAAAATGAAACCATGGGCAAGGTAGGGAATATGGAATACCCTAGGAAAATGGAAGATTTATTAGAGAGAGGAAGCTTTAAAAATTCTTCTAAAATTTTAGAGAGTAAGAAAAGCCTGAAAGCATGCCCTAATGTTATAGAATATAACTAAAAGACACCCCTCAATTAAGTTAAAATTATGTAAATAAAGCTTAAATTAATTTCCAAATTGTCAATTCAGACTCAAGAGAGTTCTACCATACTATAAAATACAGTCTTAATGTTTTCTATATGTAGCCAATGTAATACTAACACTCTCCATACTCTTCCTCCCCGCTTCAACCAATTGCCTCTCGCAACGCATATACCCCACGGCAGTAGGTGAAAAATGCCAAGCCAAAACAGCGTCCATTGGCAGCCGAACTCATCGAACAACGCCAACAACATCGACCGACGCGACAGACGCGTCGAACGTTGCTACAGACGGTGCAGCGTGTGCAACATGGCGTGGTGGTGCTTGCAACGTGTGCAGCGTGCAGCGTGCAGCGTGCGACGACGAGCACTGTCTGCCTCTCAATTAATGACGATCATTGTCAAGGCTTTGCCGTAGCTAAATAGAGGCTGGCTCGCAATCTGGCGTCGTCGTCGTCGTCGTCGTCCGCGTCGCTCCAATGTCGCTAGATGGTGCGTAGGAGTCGCCGCCCGCGCTTAACTTTGGCTGCGGCTGTGGCAACGTCTGCGGTTGCCGCTGTTGCTGCCTCGCAGTGGCCCATGTGCCGTTAGTAGTGTGTGCCTCCCTGTGCCTGTATATGTGCTTGTGTGTGGCGCATATTTAGGCATGTTGCAACATGCCATTTACAAGTGCGCGCCACAGCGTTGCAATATCAAGTATTTTTCTCTTGTTGCAGTCCTCGCTATCGTTGTCGTTGTCGTTGTTGTTGTTGTTGTTGTCTTTGCCATTGCCGGCGGCGTGGCCGATTATGTTGTCGGTTTTGGAGGGTGCGTCAATTTATGAGTTCATTGTGCGTCTCTCTCTCTCTCTCTCTCTCGCTTCCTCTGTGAAACACAGGAAATGTGGCCAATGTTTTCGGGCTGCTTTAATGGGTAATTATGGCGCTCGCAAGTTGAGAATTTGCTCAGCACATGATCGCTGATCTGATCTATTAGCTGTGCAGGTAATTGATTTGATATTGCAGCATATCATGCAATTCTAAAGCTAAAGATCTAATTGAAGGCACTCCGCAGCCATCTGCATGTTAACTAGAGCAACGTCTAATTAGGTTATGTTATGCAAGGTGAGTCTGTTAAGTAGCAGGAGTTAAAGGTGTTAAAGGCAAGCGTTCTAGGGCTGGAGTACGATGCGATATTTAAACGAATGAGCCGATTCTTTCTGATGAGAATCGATATTTAAAAGAAATGGAAATTATGAAATCTGGTATTTAAATTAAATTTAAAATTACTCAATATTAATTAATTTTATTTGATATTGTTTTATTTTACATAAACCTTTTTTGAGTATTTAAATCAAGTTTCCAGTTTCCCTATAAAACATTTCAAATCGATTTTTCATCTAAAGAAAAAGTTATAATTCCTTGTAGCTCTCTCATGTTTTAAAGTTTCTATCCCGCCTGCAACCCCATCAAATAGCGATAAGTTCTGCAGATTTGATATAGTGTCCAACTCGTAGAACTTGTGTGGTTGCTCTTTAAGCAACTTTTAATTGAAATGAATATAGCGCATTTTGCCGAAAAAACTTTACTTGTTGCTGTGGCCTCAGTGCTCCAAAACTGGCGACTTATTGCTTGCCCCCACGCTAGGTGCAAGTTGTAAATTTTAAAGTTTCTCTAACTAAAACCCGAAAAACTTTTCAACACAAGCTGCAAAAGAAGTCGATAGCATAAGGGGGAAGTGTGGGCGGGGGCGTGGAAGGTGGGAGGTGGGAGGTGAAAGGCGGCAAACAACTGAAATTTTACAAGTTTATTTGGAAGCTGAGCCGAGCTAAGCAGAGCTCAGGCGCAGCTTGAACTCTGCTGGAGCTCTTTGCCGGACTTGCGATACTAAGGGGAGAGGGGGAGGTAGGGGCTGCAAGTGCAACTGCAACTTCATCCATCATCATTTGTAGCGGACTGCTCGGCTGCTCGGCTGCTCGGACTGTGCTCGACTCGTTGAGTCTATTAAAGATTTGATAATTTCATTCGCTGCTCTCGCTCAGCTTGTTCTATTTGAGTTGCAGCCAGCGGCTGTTGCCGCAGCAGCTGCCACACTTGCGGGTGGCGGTTGTGTGTATGTGCACTGTGTAGTGCAGTGTAGTTTGTCTGCCGTTTGACTTACGACTTTTGCGGTTACAAAATGCGTTGCACGGTGTTATGATTTTAGCGAATTTTCAAAGTTTATTATGGCGCGCTGCGAACTTTCCATTGTGGTTAAAGAGTAAATAGGGTAAGAGTATCGCCTGCAGCACACACAACGCTCTCCCGCTCCCCCTCCCCCTCCCCCTCCCAATCCAGTTGCAGAGGGCAAATGCCACATTGTTCTTGCAGCGGCTGCGCGGCGCAGCGTTGCGAACTTGACAAAACATTTCAACAACGTTGTAACGACGCCAGCGCCCGCATGCCAATGAAGTTGATGTTGCAGTTGCAGGCTGCGGCTGAGGCTGCGGCAGAGGAAGTTTTAGGCGCAGACAACGCCTCGAACTAAACAACAACAACAATGCGATGCCGCCATGAGGCGAAGACTGTGCAACGATTAATGATGCAAATATTTTTTGAAAGCGCGAAAAATTGTGCATAAATTTACCATGACCATGGACAACAGCAACGACAACAACAACAACAACAGCAACCGCAACCGCAACAACAACATTTCGCTTGTTTACGAGCTGCACTTTGTTGCTATACACTGAACGCGAAAAGTTGCTAAATTTTGCCAAAGCATTTGAATATTTTCCCAATGTTGCAGATTTTAAATGGTTCAAGTAATCGGCAATTGATCTGGCAGCACTTGTCGTTACGCTTAATGTTAATGTTAGCTAACAGAGTAATCGCCATGTTAATTCAAATTTGGCAAGCCTGCGATACTTATCGAAATTTAAATTTGAATTTTCAAATTGCTTAATCGCAATGTTAATTAACAGAGAATGTTAATTGCGATAATTGAATGTTAATTGATAGCATTTTGTTAATCGATATGTTCATTTGCATCTAACTCTACTTTTTATTTAAATTAATAAAACGTATAAATTTAAATAATTTATATTAAGTGAGTTAAAAAATGTATAGAAAAAATGATTAATAATAAAATTTCTTTACATAATTAATATTAAATTCAAGCTGGAATACTTGAGCTGCCTCTTGAGACTCTTTTATGTGATATTGTTACAATTCCCAGAACTCGCCATAGTTCTTGAAGAGCATCACGGTGTCGGCGTGTTGACAATCAACTCGTCGCCGCTGTTTGTTGTGCCTGTTCTTGAGTTGTTTTCTTGCCCATATGCCGGCGCGATGACACTTAACAAATGATCGCATAAGTGCACACAAAACGCACATTGCAGTTCAGTCTGGCGACTGAGAATGGGACTCGCATGGTGACTAGGGACTGAGAACAGGGAACTGCGAGAGCTGTTGCTGGGGGCCATTGATTGGGTTGTTCCTGGTCCGCGGATGTGGTGACTTAGGCCTTTTGTGTGGGCAAATTCTTGAGTGCTATCACTGCTCAGCCGGCATATTTTGTATCACAACAAATCGTGAGGGTAGTTGACGGAGTATCGAGGCAAGGCGAGTTGCGTCGAGTGTGTGTTGCATGTGAAATGTTTACAAAATAAATGCGGCACTTGAATTAGGCAACATTTGTTCAGGTTGCAGTCAGGAAAAAGGAAACCTTATTAAACTCAATCTGTTTAATCAAATTAGTAGAAATCAGCACTAGAGAGAGCATCTCCTCCATACAAAGCCACGCGGAGGAGTGGAGCCTCACGAGCTTCACGGCTTCAGCTCCAGCGTTGGAGTCGGTGTCAGTGCGTTGGCGTTGGCGTTGCCATTGCCGTTGCCGTTGGCCCGATCCAGCGAAAAGGTAATGTTGGCAATGGCATTTGGTGCCGCTACACCCACTTTTTGGCCAAGGGAACCTTTTGCTTTAGCCAGCCCAGAGTCAGAGTCAAAGTCGAGCTGCAATTGCCTGCACTCTCTCTCTCCGCTCTCTGGTTTTCCATCTCTGTCTGTGGCACATTAAGAGGGGCTTTTAGGCCTTTTGGAGGAGTCTTTCGGCTTTGGCCTGACATTTGAACTTATTGCCACAGTTGGGCACGCTGTCATAAAAGCAGACGGTGGAAAAACTCTGTAGGTTGGCGCAAAACAACAGTTTGGCATATGGGTAACGTTTGTCAGTGGCGTAGTACAAAGGGGGCTTAAAGTAGGTAGACAGTAAATATGCAAACTAAACTACAGGAATGTTAAGCTTCTAATGATAATTTGCATACTTTGGTTTGGTTACATCCCTTCGCCTACGCCCATGGCAGGTAATACCTTTGTGGCTTGGAACAAAAGCCACAAAAAGCAAATCGCACTCGATGCCTTGTTTGCCCTTTGGCACTTTTCTTTCTCAAGCTGCTTTGCCACGTCGTTGTTGCTAGTCTTCCCCTGCCCCCTCTTCACCCTTTCAAAGGGGAAGTGGGTGCACTACGATAGCTTGGGCTGTTGAAAATCCTTTGGAGCGTCACTAATTAAAATATCAACATTTTAAGAGGCGTTGTGAATGTGTTAAATTGCCTTTGCTCTTGGGCGCAGCTTTTTGACAATCTCTGGGATCGTTTGAATGCAGTTCAAGGTGTAGTGAGAGAGATAGATAGAAAGAGAGCGGGAGATAGTAAGACTGAGAGAGAGAGTGAGTGTAGGCAAGTAGAGAGAGATAAGATACTAAAGGAAAAGAGATAGCCAGTCCATGTCAGCGCATCAGCTAATTAAGTTGCAATTAAATATTTTAATAGCCAACTCTGAATTCGCTTAACCCCCCTCACCCCTCACCTCTTCCCCCTAACTCTTTCCTCTTTCCCCCTCAGCCATTTCCCTTTGCTCGTTGCAGGTATAAAAGCACAAAATGCGTGGCGTCCAAATGAGGAGCGCGCCTCATTAAAGCGCGCACGGTCTGTGGGGCTATTACCAAAAGACGTGCAGCAGACTCTTCAACGCAATTGCAAAAAAAAAAACAGAAGAAAACCACAACAATTTTTTTTCAGAAATTTTAAAACTTGGCCGCCGCTGCGGTAAACAAAGAGCCGAATAGCTTCATACTCTAATGTAACTAGGGAAAGTTCTTACAAAAAAAATATTAAAAAATTCCATGAATTAAATAATTTTTTAAATCAATAAAAACAATTTTTTAATAATTATATACTTCTAATAATTTGTATATAATTTTTAAAATATAAAAATATTTTTTTTAAGTTATTTCTTATAAAGACTAGAATAATTAAGACAAAAGCTGCAAAGTTTGGCTCTTAATTATATTAAGAAATAAATATTATATATTTAAAATTATTAATTATTTAAACTCAATTTTAAATTAATTTGAAAAAATATATATTTTTTTAGTTTTTAAACTTTTTAAAGCATATTTGTTATTTATTTTATTTTTTATTGATTTTTTAGATTTAAATTATTAATTCTTGAGACAATACTCCCGCCTAGAAAGTTATTTTATTTAACTTATTTCAAATTAAATTAAAAAAAATATTTAAATGTTTGTAAAATATTATTATTATTTTTAAATTATTTTAGTTTTTTTAAACGGGTTACAAACTGCATTCTGTAGCGCAGTGTAGCCCGCCGAGTGCCGAGTTAACTTACCTATATAAAAGCGGCGTCCTTCTGGGCCCTGTCGACGTCGTCGCCGCTGCATCGCTGCAGTGCTGCGCATGCGCACAACACATGCCGTGGGCAGTTGTTGTTCCTGTTGTTGCTGTTGTGGTTGTTGCTGCCGCAGCCGCCGCTGCCTTTGCCACTGCTGCAATAAACGTCAAAATGCGGCCCATTGCTGTCCATTTCATCAACGTGTGAAATAAATCACTCAAAGTGCTGCAGATCCATTAAGGGCACCAGCAATGAGCAGAGAGCAGCCGCCGACGTCGTCGTCGCGACGTTGCAGTTGCCGCTTGCTGCTTGCTGCCTGCCTCATGCTGCCTGCTGCCTGCTGCATCGCGTCGCTTTTGTGGTAAATACATTTTTAGCATTTTGTCTGCTGATACCTCTGGGTGTTGTACAAGCTGCGGCAACGAGTTGCTGCAACAATAAAGACGCAAGCACAGGCTACATGCCACGCTGTCGCTGTCGCTGCCTCGTCTTCGTCTGCCTCTTTTCTCGTTTTCTGTTCTCTCTCGCTCTCTCTCTCTCTCTTTCTGCTTTATTTGCTGCTGTCGTATTGGCCATGTCCCATTGTATGTTGTTCACCTTTTTGCAATTTCGTTTCGTGTTGCCTTTTTATGATGATTTTGTGGCGTGCTACGCGAACTTGGGGCACATGCAAAATTCCAAAATTACATTTCATTGCTTAAATTCAATTAACGGTAAGGCCGATGCCAATGCGAATCGTTCTCAGCTGCGGCCTTAGCCAGGCCATTAACTCGCCTGGACTCCTCAACTTGACTCGACTTGGCTCAGCTTGGTTTTGCTTGCCTCGGCTTGGCTCGGCGCAATCAACAAACAAGTAGCCGCCCCGGCGAGTGGGCAAACAGAAAGTTGATTGAAAGTTTCAGCTAAGTGCAGCCGCGAATTGAAGTCAGAGAAGTGCAAGGAGAGCGGGTAGTGGAGGGAGGGCAGTGAGAGTGAGATGTGTAGGAGCCAAGGTTGACAAGGCGCAAGGCGGGGAGGGAGAGGCAGAGGGAGAGGAAGCAGCCTGGCAGATAAAATGAGAAACAGGTTGCTGGAGCGGGATATCATTGCTGAAGTTGTCGCCAATTAGGGGGAAATCTTGTTCGAGTTATTAAAATAAAGTAGATCGATTTGACATGTTGAATGTACCAAGTGAAGTGTGAACAGCGACGGAATCATGTTCAAAGAATTTATACATTTATTTATAAAATATTTTTTTGAAAAAAAGAAAGAAAATATAATTAAATTTTATATTGATTTCTATCATTTATTTTGTTTTTTTATACCTAGCACATATACCAGGAAAGTTTCTTAGTGATAACTTAAAAAATGATAAAAGTCGGCCGATAGGTTTCCGGCAGCTATACGATATATCGGTCCGATTCGGCTCGTTCCGATTTATTAATAGTGTGCAGCAATAAGAAACATGCCAAGTTTCATTAAGATATCTCCTAAACTGAGAGACTAATTTGCGTTGCAACAGACAGACGGACAGACGAACAGACGGACATGGTTAGTTCGACTCCCATATCGATGCTGATTAAGAATATATATATATATTTTAAAGAATATAAATTGTTGGAAATGTTTCCTAAAGTGCATTGCAAACTTCTGGCCAAAATTAATATACCCTTTGCAAAGGTATAAAAATGGGGTGGAGATATTCACAATAAATTATAGTGGAATTCAGAGCAATAGCTAGTCAAAAAGTTGAGATTAGAATGAGTTAATTTTTTGCATTACTTTATTTCTTGCCCCCAAAGTGAACTTATGCTTGTTATACTCCGTATAACAATATATATTAATAATTTTTAATTAAGAAAGAACGCTTTAAGCTTTTATTTGATTATTCCTTTAATTAGATTATCTAGCCCCAATAATTATGCTACATTCACTTCGGCAACTCATATAAAATGCAAATTTCTGTCTAATTTTCCAATTGTCCAATTGTAAAGGTTTTCCAATATGCTGATTAAACACACACACACACTCACTCACACACACATTTACACACAGAACCACAAACTTCTACTAATTACGTAATTAATAAAAGCAATCAGCAATCTCTTGCCAGAGTAGTCGCAACTCATTCATTACGCATTTGACCACGCCCCCCTTTGATAGAGGAGGAGGCGGGGGAAATGTCAGAAAATACTTCGGAATTTGAGGACATTTTGTAATTTTGCTTTCATTGTCGACGTTGAGTGTAACTAATTGACGTAATTTCCAGCAAAAACAAATGCAATTATAATGCAGTTATCGAAGCATATAAATCTTATAGGAATTCTTTCTACTTAATTAGTCTGAATGTGCCACACATCCACCGCCCCACCCTCCCTGGGGGCGGCAGCATAAGTAACAATTAAGCTCGCATTGCAAGTTAACCACAGCACATATGCATATGAATTGGCAGTGTGTGTGTGTGTCCCTGTGTGTGTGTGTGTGCAATACTTGTAAGCAAGTACGCCGCATAAATCTTAATTACGCTTCGCCGAGCGTAAATCATCATCAGCCGCAGCAAATGTTGCCAGGCGAAATTGATTCATGCCCAGAGCAAGTCGACCCAAAACTCCTCGGGGGTAGAGATAACTGAGCTGAGCAGATCAGAGCAAAAAGAACAATTTGACAATTTGGCGGCATTTTCATTTCTCTTGTTTGTGCATATTTTATGACGCACCAAGACACTGCGACGACTTTAACCCATCAAGTCTCGCAAAGAGTTGCCCCGAGTTGCTGCCAGTTGCGGCTTCGAGCTGAGCCCCGTTTCATCGACTTTTATGGCGCATGATTGCGGATGGTAAACCCAATGTGGATGGCCGCCAAACTGGATATGCAAACAGGAAAAGTAATAAGGAAGGCAAATGAGGTGAGATAAAAGAATGGAAATTGCAAGGAGAGCGAGGGGGAGAGAGAACGGAAAAATGCTTTATAGTTAGTGGGAAAACGAGCTAATGTGGGCCGTTAGTTATGTTGCCGCTTTATAATGCTGCATTTGAGAACAGTTCTTCTAGCTTCATCCTTATATTCTAAAAATTGCTTATTATTTTATTTTTTTATTTTTTTTTAATATTGCATATATAATACTTATTTTTATATTTTTATTTTACATTACCTTTTTGCTGTTTTAAAGACTTACATTTAAATTATTTTATTTGGTTTAATTTATATATAAATTTATAAATCTTTTATTAATTGAAAAAAAAATTTTTTTAAATAAATTTATAATTTTATAGATCTTGTGTTACTAATTATAATTTTATATTATTTATTTATATTTATATATATTGATTATAATTTTTTTTTAGAATACTAGAAAATTTCTTTTTCTTATAGTATTCAATTGGCTTATAATTTTAAAGATCTGTGCTATATCATAATTTTACTGATTTGTTCTTTTATTATTTACTATTTATTTATTCTATAGTTTAAATTTTTATACATATTTTTTTATTTAAAAAAATTTTATTTAAATAAATTTTAAATTTTTCAGTTCTTTTTCTTTGAATAAATTTGCTTTAGAATTATAAGAAAATTTCTTCTTTTAAAACCTTCATTTATGTCTTTTTATATTAATAAAAATTTACCTTTTCCCTTGAATTTTTTTTATTTCTATTAAATTTTTAAGCTAGTCCGTTTTCAATTATCATTTATCCCCGCCTCACTCTTTCAATTATGCCAAGCTAGTATCAAACTTCAGTTTCTTTTTCCCATGACCGCGATACATTTTGCGTGCCCGCGTGCCTTAATGGGTTAAGTCATCAGTCTGACTCGACGCAGTTCTGCGCTCTGTTCCAATTGGTCCTGCCGTCATTTGATGTCAAAAAGTTCATTGCAATTGGCTTTATTTCTTATGGCGCTGACAATTTGCAATCAACTTTGTAAAAATGAAAAAATTTTTACAAGTTTGTAAAGATTAAAAGTCCATTAGGCGTGCCGTGGCCAGCACAGCGCGTAGAACTTGTTTAGAGTGAGTGAGAAAGAGATAGGGAGAGAGAGGGGGAGAGGAAGCGGCGGCCATTTAAATGCGCGCAATGCAATCACTCAAATTGGCCAAAGCGCCGGAACGTGCAGATGGCAACCGCACGAATGGGGGCTGAATTACATGAAATATTTTAATCCGAAAGATGCAGTTAAGTGCATCCATCAGCGTGTATTTAGTATTTAATAAATACGGAAGCGAGAACACGACTCGAACACGAAGCGAAAGACTCGCAAAGGAGGCCGGCGCAAGACGCTGGCCAGGGCGCTGCAGTTGCCTTTGCCTTTGACGCATGCGAAGGAGCCGCAAGTAGCCGCGACTTGCCAAATGGCATATACTACAAACACACACACACACACACTTAAACACACACACATGCATACCTGAATATATATTGCAACTGCAGCAAGGTATTTTAATTTATTTAAATTTCTATCCGCTCATATTACCAACTGCAATTTACAGACAGCCGGACAGGTGGACCTCCTCTCTCACTCTCCCTTCTCCTCTCTCTCTCTCTGGGGCAGGCGCACACGACTTTGGGCCCGAGAAAAGTGAACATCCATTAGTTGTGCTAATGATGCGCAACCCACTTTGCCGCGTTCCACACCACAGCCAGCACCTTCTCTGCTTTGCTTTGCCTTGGCTTGGCTTGCCTTGCCTTGTGGAGCGCAGCCTCCTCCTCTGACTCCTCTTCCTTGCTTGCACAGTGTCCTGTGCTGTTGGCTAACTACTCTGCCAATTCGCTGCTGTCCTGTTTGTGGGGCGTGTGGACTTAGTTTGTTATTTTGAAACGCATTTGGCTCGCTGGTTAGTTGGCTTTGGCTTTGGCTTGGCCATGGCTTATTCCCTCTGTGCGTGTGTGTGTGGCTAATGCAAAGCTAAAGTGTTTGGGGAAAGGCAGCAAGCGCATCGCAGTAAGTGTACACGGAGCGAAAAATAAATGAGCACAGTCGGGGAAAATGATTGACAGTTGATTTGAAATTTATAAACTTAAATTCAGGAACATAACCTCAAAGCTAAGTAAATGCGTTGAAAAACATGCTAGTTAAATATTTTCTTTTGTTTCAAGCAAGTCTCTTTGGTTTTTTGAGGTTATGTAACTATTTAGGAAATTTATTCTGAAATTTTCGCAAAGTTTCTTAAGGTTTTTTGAGGTTATGAAATACATTTTGAGTGATTTACTAAGACTCGATGAAATTTTTCCAAGAGTTAGTCATGGGTTCAGTTTATAGCAACTTTACAATAATTTTCCTTGAATTTAGTTGGATTTTATCAATAAATAAGGTTTTTTTCGATAATTTATCGACTTCCACTTTAAAGATAAACCTGTAAATATAAAACTCACATTAATTTCCATAGCAAACTGCAAATATTTCCAAAACTAACCATCAACTGATTCAAATACAACTCATAGGGTATGTGCCCACTGATGGGGTCTATGGCAACGGGCCACATTTCATCCATTTCCTCCTGTGTAAACGGTTCACCCTCCTCCATCATCAGCTTGCCAAAGCTCTCCTTGGTCAGGTAGCCCTTGTTCTCGAAGTCCAAGATCTTAAAGGCCTCCAGTATCTTCTCCGGCGGCGCTGGTTCCATTCTAAGGAGAATGCTAGTTAGTCTCAAGCTATCTAATATAGTCTATGCACCCTCTCTCCCTCTCTCTCTCTCTCTCCCTCTCTCACTTGCGCTCCATGAGCAGCTGCGAGACGTGTGGCAAAAACTTGGTCAGATGCACCACGCCGCTGGTCTCCTCCGTTTCGGTGGCCGAGATGACCTCGTTGACCTCCTGCTCGGTGGGCACGCAGCCCAGCAGACGCAACACGGTGCCCACTTCACGCACATCGATCAATTTATCGCCGTGATGATCGAAAACACAGAAAGCATCCGAAATGCGCTTCTCCAAATCGTTGTTAACTATAGTTATTAGGCATGGCAAAAATAGTGAGAGTGCAGCAGATAGCTTTAAGTAGGCATAGCTTACAGTCCAGATCCATTGAATCCATTTCGAGAAATAAATTTTGTGACGGAGCAAGTAAGCAGAAGCGTTTGTTAGTTCGATAGGTTTTGGAGAGGGTTGCCAGGTTGCCATGGCGATGGGAGAGAGAAAGACAGATATATGTTAATATGTAGAGAGTGAAATAGGTAAAAGACAGAGAGAGAGAGAGAGAGAGAGAGAGAGTGTTCCCAATAGGGTTGCCCTTGCTTCACCTTAACTTTAATAATTTCCAATCCATCAAGCAGCACCTCAGTTGCCATAGGGTTGCCTTCATTTCAAGCATATTCCTCCACCCCTTGCCCCACCCTAATGACGCAACAAGCTCTGCCTCGCTCAGCTGGCCATGTGGCACACGGAAGTAACCCTAGCCCGGCCATAATGGGCAACTCCTAGAAGCAGCAACAAGTGCAACATGGGATTTTGGAGCTGAGCTCACTTAAATGGAAATCGCAGCGCAACGACACAGGCAGAAAGCGAGCGAGGGAGACAGGTAGAGAAAGGGAGAGGTAGCTACAGGGAGACGAGAATTCGATTAAAAAAGTTGCAAGAGGCAGAGGCAACATGCAGCAACTACTTCATTCACGCTAATGCGTGTCGTGTACAACACGCTTGCCACTTGAGCTGCTCGGACTTGCGTCCAGTTTGGGTCTCTCTTTTTTGCTTCTGCTGCTACAGCACGTACACACACTTGCGTATCAGCTGCCCCATCTGCTGCACCTCCCCCCTCCCTCTCTCCCTCTCTTTCTGTGGAGTTGTGTCTGCTCTAGGTGGCTACTGCCATAAACACTAAAAGTGTTCGTCATTTGCTGTTCCAGATCCAATTAACCATTTTGATGCATTTGCCTCCATTAAGTTGCCCCACTCCCTTCCACCTCCCCCTTTCCCTTCCCTCGCTTGACAGACCCTTTGCTTAGGCCTCTGCCTCTGCCTCTGCCTCTGCCTGTGCACTGCCTTTTGCAATTTCGCTGCTTGGCTTACAACGTGATCGGAAGTTTGTCTTGGCCAGCCTCGACGACGTGTCCGTGACTCCAGCTCCAACTACAGAGAGGAGATTCCCCCCTCTTCTTCGCTCTCTCCCCCCTTGTTGTTAGCCAAGTACTTTGTAAATGTTGGCATGATTTAAGCCCGCTCTTAGTCTCTTTATTCTGACATTTGCTCTAAGTTTGTCTATTAGGCATGCGATTAAAATTTAAATTGAAGTCGAGCAGCCTCCGCTGCATGCAGCATACAGCATGCAGCATGCAGCAACAGTAAACCAGTATACCATACCATACTATATATTCTACCTCCTCTGCCCCGTCTGGACGAAGTCATTTTTCTTGTGGCATCGTCAACACGCCCCGTTGTCAGTTGCCCCACGAAACTTCCGCTTGCCACAGCGCCCGACAACACTTTGTTCCATCTGTCAATTTCGACACCTGCCACAGACAGGACGGCCGGCAAGTTGTACCGAGACATTCGTCCACTTCCTGTGGGGTTCCTTCCACACTACATCCACACTACTCCGATCTGCAAGTGCACTGAGTGTGTCCGTCTGCCATTTATTGGCTATTTAAGGGCAGGAATATCATTATTCCTTGGCTTTATAATTACGCCGGCAACACGCAGCAATCTTTCAATATCGCGCTCATAATTATTTTCTAAACTTCTTTTGAATTAATTTTGCTATTTATAAAAGAAATTTTAATTTAATAAATTTTTGTTTTTAAGAACTTTATCTTTGTTTAAGCTGACAATAAAATTTAAAAATTTAAAATGTATTATAAAAAAATGTATTAAAAAATATTATATATTATATTATATTAAATTACATTATATTTAATTATATTATATTATATTTTCATATTATATTCTAACAATTTTTGCAGAAATCCTAAGGTTTTCTATATTTAAAATATTTAATACGTTTAAAAAGTATATTTTAAACAATTTCTTAAAGTTTTCATATTATTTGTAAGTGAAACGAAAAAGTTTCTATGAATTTATTTCCTTAAAAATAACTTTAAATAATTTAATCCCTTCTTGAAAATAATAACTCCAATTAATTAAGTCATATTCAAAGCTCACACAGTCAATAATTGTACAATAATTATTAAACCAAATTTATATATAATTTATAAATCTTTATTGTTTATTTTTCATATTTTAGAAAATTTCTTTAATTAATAAAGATTTTTTCCAATATGAAATATTGCAGATTCCATGCCTGTAGATAATATTTATATTAAGAAATATATTTAAATTTTATCAAAAAAAAGTTCTTAAACAATTCCCAATACAATTTATACTTGGAAAAAAAGCTGTAATTAAAACAATTTAATTCAAGGCTCGCATAGTCTCTAAATAAATCATCAGTCTGTTGCTTTCCGGCCATATTTTAATTATATAACTGAATTCGGCAGCAAACATTCTAAATATTTTGTGAATGTGAGCATTCGTGAGTGTATTCAAGCATCCATTCAGATACACCCGCGCTTACAAAAAGTAACAAACATTGAAATATTTTTCCATTAATTTACAATTAATAATACATTTTTTGTTGCCTTTGAATCGCGTTATGCGTGTGTGCGAGTGTGTGCAGTTGATTGTGGTAATTAAATGGAATTTAATAAACATAAACATGCAAATAATGAGCGCTACCTTTCACGGCAGCAGCAATCGGAAAACTGTTCACAATAGATGGCCCAGAAACTTTTGTTGAATTAATTAGAGTAAAAAGACCGAACGGACGGACAGACGGACAGATAGACGGATAAACGGCAGCCGGAGCAGTCACAGTTTTTTTTTTAAATGATTCAAAAAGAGAATTCAATTCAAGCCAAATGATATGAAAGAATTGATTAATAATCATAGCGAAAACCACAAAAGAGCAGCGAGCTCCAATGAATGCCAGACGGAGGCAGACACCAAGATTCGAGCCGAGTCGAGTCGAGTCGAGGCTTCTGGCCAAAAGCTAGGCATAAAAGTGCTGACGCCATGCGCAAGCTCAGCTCTGTCTACCTCTCCTTCTTGCCTTCTTCTCCTTCTTCTTCTTCTCTCTCGCTCCATCAAGGCCAATTGGCGTTGGCTGTGCCGGGCAATTGTAAGCCTGGGCGCAGCAGCCGCTACACATGCTTCACAACAGCAACAGCAGCAGCAGCAACAGTTGCTGTTGTTGTTGTTCCTGCCGCTGCTGCTGCTGGTGCTGCCGTTGCTGCTGTGCTCCACATTCGCCGTCGACTAGCAAACTGCGTCCAGTCATGTTGGCAGCAGCAGCAGCACTGGCTGCGTGACAGAGACACGACAGCAAACACGAGCACGAAAATTGGTGAGCTTAAAGTAAGTAAGAGAGAGAGAGAGAGAGAGAGATACAGAGAGAGAGAGAGAGAGAGAGAGAGATAGAGACAAAGAAAGAGAGAAAAAGAAAGAGAAAGAGAGAGAGTAAGGGATAGTATATAGCATATTTGATAAAATGCTCTATAAGTAAAGTTAAAATATAGCTAAAAAAAGCCCAATTTTTTTTTAGGTGAAATAGGTTTCAAAAAAGAAAGAAAGAGACAGAAAAAGTTGCAGACAAAGAGCACTTTACGGCATAATTATTAAAGCTAGAAAAAAAGCTTAAAAAATAGCTGAATTTTTAATTTAAATTAAAAAGGTAGAAAAAAGAGAGGGAAAGAAAGAGGGAAAGAGACAGAGAAAGTTGTAAGCAAAGAACAATAAATATAACTTAAATAAAGCTACAAAAAATTGAATTTTAATTTGAATTTGAATAGCTAAATATAGCACGCAGATCTGGCAACCCTACGCAGCTGCCTGACACGCGTGTCACGCGCTCATCACTGCCAAGCAGCGACTTGACTTGACTTTGATTCAATTTCCATATGAAAACATCGATTTGCGTTTGTGCGCCCGCGTCGTCGTAATCAAAGTGTTGTTTATGGAACACGTCCGGCGTGTTTTTATGCCTCAGTTGTTGCTCTTGTTGTTGCTGTTGTTGTTGTAGTTGTTGTAGTTGTTGGCTTGTTGGTTGGCTAAAAATTGCTCAGGGCAACAATTGCGCGCCTTGTCTGAAAAATATGTGGCCACCGATTACATTTGCCTATTGACTGACCAAGAGCAGCATAGGCAGAAGACAGAGATAGATAGAAAGAGAGAGAGAGAGAGAGAGAGAAGAGAGAAAGAGAGAGAGAGAGAGAGAGAGGGAGGGAGAGCCACTGCTTGAGCAAACGAGAACACAACGGGCAAGTTATGATTGAGTTCTAATGAGTTGAGAAAAATGTATCAAGGAAAACCAGTTCCCGGAATCGCAATTAGATAAGTGGGTTTCATGCCTCAAACCGTGAACTACAACAACAACAGCAACAACAGCAACAACAAAAACAAGCGAAACCAACAATTGTCCGCGCATCGAGACGAGCTTGGCCGAGCGCGCAGTAAGTTTTACTTGGGCCTGTCAGGAAATGGAAATTGTTTTCCATTGAATGTGTAGCACATTTAACATAATCAGGCGTTAAGAATATTTTGCAATTTCATTTATTTCGCCTGGCTGTGGAAAATTACCATATTATCGGGAAACCAGTTCAACCTGTTTACGACAATATTTTTATAAAGGTTTTCCATCAAGTTATAAGCAACTGCCTTTTATTTAACTTAACTTTTCCGAAAGTTCCATTCACAATTTGGCGTATTTAGCTCTTTCACCCAATTATCTAGTCGTTAAGCAAATGCCTTGAGGCAATTTTCTGCACTATTTTAGCCTTTTCGATTAAATGGCGTGAAATATTAATGCGCCCGAACACGCCTGCAAAAAGGGAAAGGTCTCTCTCTCTCTCTCTCTCTGGCTACCAGTTGCTCTTCAAATTAATTGGTGGCAACTCCCCTTCCTCTCTCTCTCTCTCTCGTTCCCCCTTTTTCTGATTGTGCCCTTTACTTTCTAGCCGTAAAAATGCCAACGCCCTAATGTGCGTTCCATTTCCATTTTGAACTGAAATTGAAGTTTCGGAAGGGCGATCTACCATCATTAGCTGCGGCCCTAACTAATCACACTGAGAACTGAACGATTTGGCGGCGCTTTGATTTCGTATATATACAAACATACACTACATGTGTACATACATACGTTGCCCACTGTTTTTATTGGGACAGCCAACAAGACAATAAATCAATAATTATTGCAAAATAATGTCCAGTGAGACAGAGACAGAGACAGAGACAGAGAGAGAGAGAGAGAGAGAGGGAGATAAATTACAACGCCGTTGCAGGCGTATGACTTAATTTGCCAATTTGAACGCCAAAAGGCTAAAGCGTTCTGGCTGCTTTGGCCAAAAAAGGCCAGACAGCAGGCCGGCTGGCTTTGGCTTTGGCTCTGGCTCTGTGGCTGTGGCTGTGGCTCTGGCCAACTGCCTGGCCACAGTCGCCTTTAAACGTCAATTTCCGTGCCACAGCCACCACAACAGCAACAACAATAACAACAACAGCAACAACTGGGGCCGTTGTCTTATTAAGGCCCCAACGCGTGCCCGAGCTGCCTGCAACAACAGCAACAACAACATTAAGCAGCAATTTGAGCAGCGGCTTAAATAAGAATTCTATTATACGCCATGCCACACAATGTGATTAACTTGTTGACCCTGTCCAGTGCAAACAATGCTAACCGGGCTAACCGAATCTAGAACGGATTTTGGTAACGTTCTCTCTGCATGGCGGCAAAAACCGCATCAACTTCCGTGCGAAGAAAGAACTCATGTTTGTGCCCCGTCTCTCTCTCACTCTTCCCCTCTCTCTTTCTCTTTGGCTGCGCCAGCACAATTGAAAATTGGCATTCGCGTTAGGCGTTGCTAATAATTGAAAAGCCTCCCCTCCCCCTACCCCAAGCCTCGAAAATCCTCAATCAGACCGCAACAACTGCTGCTGTTGTTGTTGTGGTTGTTGTTGTTGTTGCTGCTGCTGCTGGCGACGCACAGGAATGCAACTGCTGCAACAGATGCAGATTCCAAGTGGGCACCTGCATGTGCCCAAGAGGCTCTACGGCTTCAACTTCAGCTTCAGCTCCGATTCAGGCTCAGACGCAGGCGCAGGCTTCAGATTTGTTTGCTACGCTAAGGCGCCGCACTGTGGTGCCAGAGTTATTTCCACTGAAAATATAAGAATTATTAATTTAAATAATTAATCTAATATAAGTAAATAATTTAATTTATTTAATAAAATATATTTAATGAGAATATAATACAAATAATAATATACAATATATATTAATAATTTAATATTAGAATTTAATTACATTAAAAATTTGTAGACTAATCTTTTAAATTTTGGCTGTTTTGATCTTTTTTCAAAATTATTGATCGTTATGTTGCATAAGAAATATAAAACAATACATTTTTTTGAACTGCCTAATTTACTTACAATATTTTTTACAATTTAAATAGGATATAAAAATTATAAACTATAAAACAAATAATAAAAATTAAAAAATTACACAACTTTATTTTTATTGAAAAATGAAATTTGAATATATTTGCCAGAAAAAATTCTAAAACTTTATTTAAAAATACAGACTTTTTAAAATATTATTTAAGGAATCTAAGCTTGCTTTGGCATAAAGTAGTAGATAACGTATGCGCAAAGCAATGAACTGCCAAAGGCTTACATACTGTTAACCTACTTTAAAAAATGTCTACCTTCGACCACTGTGCCACTGCCTCTGAACATGTTAATTTTCACTGTCAGCTTTCGCTGTCGAATTTGCTGGAAACTTATGGAAAATTTACTTGACATTGCAATTGCCAAAATGAAATGAAATTTTGTATTTTAGGCTCTCACAAGACCAACGTCTGATTGGGGAAGAAGGGGAAAAACAAAAACAGAAAAATTGCCAGAAAATTGATTTTGGCTTAAGCATGACAATCACTCGAGCGAGAGCGATCGACCGATCGACGGATCGATCCAAGCGAGTTGAGGCAGTAGTTCGGTGGCTCGTTCGATGCCGCTGCTGCTGCAAGGCACACGCCCACCGAAATTCATAGTTAGAGCCGCTTTAACCGTTACTTGGCGAGCAGAGCTGCAACTGATTCATGACTTAATCACCGGCAATCGGTAGCAGCGTCTCAAAGCCAAAGCTGCACCCAAAAACCAAAAAAAAAGAAGCCAAAAAACAAGCTGAAAAATGAGAAAAAAGCCCGCCGAACGGCTCTATCAACGAGCGAGTGGCTTGTGGCCAGAGGCAAGAGTCGAGCCACTCTGTGCCGCTGTGTGGTACGTGGTACGTGGGGCATGGGGCATGGAACTCAATTGATTGTTTGCTCTACAACTGCAGGACTTAATTAGACGAAGGCTTTTCGCTTTTGCCAATCTAACATAGCATAAGCAGCGCGTGCACAGTGCACAGTGCACACACTATCGTATCGTATCGCATTGTTTGTTGCCCGCCCATTGTTGCAAATTTTCACTTTTCACCAACATCGGCGCAAGCGAACAACAAAAACAACAACAACAGCAGTAACGGCGACAGCGACAGCGACGATGGCAGATCTGCCCACCGTGATATGCGATCCGATCCCTCTGAGCATGCGCAACGCGCGTCGCTGCTGCCGCGTTATAAAAGTGTAAATAAGGTAATTAGTGCTTCCGGGCATAATCATACCGAACATGACGTTGACGTCGCCGCGTCCCAACCTCAAGCTCAGGTTCATGCTGAAGTTGAAATTGTGGCACAGTGGGACGAACATATTGAATAAATTTTAAATTTTATTTTGAACCTAAAGTCACGATAAGCAACTAAAATTGCAGAGGGTATTTTAAATTTGTTCAGAAGTTTGCAACGCATCTAAGAAAACATCTCAGCATCAATATGGGAGTCAAACTAGCCATGTCCGTCTGCCCGTCCGTCTGTCTGTTCCAACGCAAGCTAGTCTCTTAATTTTAAAGCAAACTTTATGAAACTTGATACACATGCTTCTTATTGCTGCACGCTATTAATAAGTTGAAACAAGCCAGATCGGAATGATATATCGTATAGCCATAGAACCTGTCGGCCGATTTTTGTCATTTTTCAAGATGTTGCCATGAAACACGTCTAACTCTTATTATGTCCTTAAAAGGCTGTAAAAATGTTATCCAATTAGATATGGCTATGAAACTTTTTCTATCTTTATCAATCCAGAACGGCTTTATATTTAGAGTAACTGCAAGAGTAGGAAGCCTTTGGCGAGTCGTAGGTAGCATTTCTTTCTCGTTTATATTTATATACTTGCAATCAATTTGACCCTGTTTGCACTTACCTATATTATATATGTATATAGCAAAAAGCTAAAGATTGCGTTATCTCTTTGGTTGGTGTTTCCCACTGTACGTCACTCACATGTCGCTCTTTTGCCTCTCTCGCGATTTCTCTCGCCTTCTGCCTTGTTCTCTTGTCGCTGCGCGGTGGCTGAGCAGCTAACGAACTGACGCATCTCCGCGCGGCGCTACAGACTACAAGCCACAAGCTACAAGCAACAACGCGACATTGTTACGCTTCGCCAGCAGAGGAAGCCAAGCTGCCGTCAATTGCTGATAAGCAATAAAAACAAATGGCAAAAACATGGTCAGATCTACAGTCAGTATTGGTCTCTGTCTGTCAGCTCATAAAGCAACACACGCACACACACATACACACGCATACATAGTTAAGTATACACATACGCACATGTGTTTATGTCCATGTGGAGTCGATGTTCTCGACTTGACGCTGACTCTCCATTACCGTTTGAAGACTTAGCTAATTTTGATGGCAGTTAATTGGCCAGATGAATACAATGTACAGAGCGAGGCAGCCGATCTGCAAACAAGATAATAACCTGCATGGATACTGAACGGTTTTTACAACATAATTTTTAGTTTTTATTGATTTGGCGACCTTTAAACAAAATAAAGTTGCAGATGCCTATGGGGTTTTTAGATCAAATTCATTGGATACCTAGGTAAATTCTATGAAACTAAAATCAAATTCAAAAACTACTTAAGAAAATGTTTCTAATCTTTATTGAAACTTTGAAAGATTTGAAAAAATTCAAAAACAGTTCCCATTATTTTTTCCAAGGACGTATCATCATCTGCACATTCTTCAAGGAATAACTGCGACCATGCCAAGTGTGCCAGTAAATGCAGGCATTATTTTCCAAACTATTCGAGTTTTCCAGCTGACATGTGAAGTTTCTGGCATTCAGATTACTGTGAAGATATATAGTAAACCTTAATTTTGGTTCTTTCTTACGATAAGTTATAGGCTCACCTATCGCCACAGTTGAAGAACCACCACGCACTCTTGACATCGAGTGCACAATTCTGAACATACGTGTCATTATCGCTATCAAAAGTCGAAAACTTTCGTCCCTTGTGGCCGCTGAATGAATCACCTGCATTTCCCGCAAATTTACCAACCGAACTAATCGCATATTTCTTATCCTCATTCTCCACAACAAAATTGTCATAGCGAGCATAGCGTACCTCATTCGATTGATCGACTAGTTTTATATATAGCTCGAATCTCTGCTCTTTGGTCAGTTTGTGCAGTCTTTCTAGGCCAATAAAGTATTCCTGCTCTACATTGCCGAATCCCTGTTTATATTCGGCCCAATTGCGATAGAAATTAACCGTTCCGTCAATGCGTCGTTGTATGACAGTCCAACCCGAACCAGCTAACTTTGAATCACAAGAAACCAGAAAGGGACTGAAGCCATTGGGTTTTATTTTGAGAACTCCCGTATAATTTTCAACATCAGCGCAGTTTCTGGGAAGATCTGCTATGTTCACCGCCGGCTGATCTAATCTGGCTTCTAGCTTGGTTATCTGACTACTCAGTCCTTCGATTACTTTCTTAAATTCAGTTTGCTTAAGTGAATCTTTATGAATCACTTCCTTGAGTGCTTCCACTACTTGATTGGATGTCTTCACATCATTCTTTAACTGCACAACATTATCCACAAGCGGTTGTAGCTTAGTCAGCAAACTACTCAAGGCGCCCATGTCTCCTGTAAGCTTAACTATCTGACCGTTAAGGGAACCAACTTGTCCAACCAGTTTATCTATATCCTGTTTACTCTCATTCTTATGCATTGTTGTTATCTCTTCCATTTTGAAAAATTTCTCATCCAATTTTGTCATCATTTTATTTAAAATTTCAACATTTCTATCCACTGTAACTTGCCTAAGCAAATCTTTTTGATTTGTTTCCTTCAAGTCGACCAAATGGGTTAGTCCATTTTCAACAAGCGTCGTTAGGTTGTTAATTTTACTTTCTAATAGGCCCGTTTTACTCTCAATTGTATATATCTCTAGTTTACGTTCATTTCTATGCACTCTGCCTAGCTCCTCTTCTAACTCCGCGATTTTGTCATTCTTTATTTTCATTTTTTCATTTATTTGCCCAAAGTATTCCATCATCGGCTTGATTATTTTGTGCAAGTGATGCGCACATTGCTCGTCCAAGGCTTGCGAGCTGCACAACTATGCGAAAATCACAAATCAATTTTGGTATAATTAATTTTCGAATTTCTTCTCGGTCTGCTTACTGTGCTTTCCTGGTTAAGGGACATAGCCAATGGCAGCATTGTTAATAGAACAATGCACAATTTCAGAGATGTCATATTAATTAATTAATTTTCAATAATATTTGCAAGTGATTGTACCGACGTTGTTTAATAATGAAATGACACTGATTCCGTAACCGTAAATTAAGCGCATTTGTTGCGAATTATACTAGAGTTTAAAACATATCAACGCACTCGACTAATGCTCAAATTCACCAGCAAATTGATGCTGATGACCGCATTGCAGATAAGGATTACTGATATGGAATTCCACTGGTCAAGCTAGACTAGAGTTCGGAAATTTCAGGCGGAATTGTGATGGGACTTAATATTTGAATTCACTCCTATTCAAATTGGTCGATTGAAAAGAGTTCAGGGAAAATATATGAAAAATTGATATTAAATTTTTGTATTTATTAATTATTAATTTATTTTAGTAAATTTATTTATATTTTTATTATTTTATTATATTTATTTATATTTTATTTATTTTATCTTATTTATTTATTTATATTTAATGAATTTATTTATATTTATTTATAATTTATTTATTAATATTTTATATATTTTATTATATTTATTTAAATGTTACAATATTCTTTATATTTAATTCAATTTATTATATTATATTTATTATATCTATTTATTTTTATTTGTATTTTTCATATTTATACAATTTTTATTTATTTTATTAAATTTATTAATATTTTATATATTTTATTATATTTATTTTATTTGTTTACCATATTCTTTTAAAAATGTTTAAAGTTTTAACTGGCCTTATCGATCGCTCACTGTAAATTTCTGCTGAAATAAAGCTGCCTTTTTTCTTTGTAGCTGACAATTTAATTACAGTCGCTAGTTAAATGTTTAGCTTTATTTTTGGTTATTTTTTTTTTTTTTGGCTGCTGCTGTTTTTGTTGTTGTTGTGTCGTGTTGCTGATTGAGCATTAAACATGATTTGCTGTAAGGTTTTAAATTTAAATTTCCCTTCTTTGTTTCGTGGCTTTTATTTTCCAATTAATTAACTGAAAACTACTGTTAACTGCCCATTGTGTTTGTATGCGGACATTGAAAACGTGCTATTTTGATGGATTTGTTGTTGCTGTTGTTATTGTTAACAGTTAACAGCCACAGCCCCGTTGGGCTGCCCCTTCACGACGGTAGCCAAGCCAAATGTGGCTATAAGGGTTAACAACTCGAACGATTTAATGATTTAATTAGCAAACGAATCGACAAGAAAATGTGGCAAGTGCAGCTTGAATGCCACGCGGTTTTTTGGCGGCCCAAATCAAAGGCCCCAAATTAATGCAAAAAATGTCAATATATTTCGTTGTGTTTGGACAACTTGTTTATTGCTCGCTATACACACCCCAGCGAGTGTGAAATCTAATCAGTGTGCGACCCAAGTCAGTCGCTTGAAAATTCATTCTCAAAATTGTTTATTAATTTTGATGCGAAATTTATTTGCCTAATTAGCATTTTGCCATAATTTTTGATAAAACAATTTGTTGTTCCCCCACCAATGAGCAACGCAAGGTTGCGCAATTAATGGGGATATCTTAAACTGAAATTGAACGACTAGGCTAAATCAAGTAAGCTAAAGAAATAAAAAAATAAATTAAAGAAATTTAAAATAAAGTGAAGTTTGCGCTGTTGCCATTATAAGCAAAGCACAAGCATTTCTAGGGGATTTGCAATTAAATTGAAGTTTGCGCTGTTGCTATTATTAATAAGTAAAAGTGTTACTAGGGTATCTGTGCGTCGTGCTGCTTAGGCATATCTCTTAATGTTTCCTACTGATTTAATTGTGTGTTGACTTTGCCATTTCGTGTCGCTCTCGACCGTTCAAAGTCTCATAAATTTGCAGGTTTATCTCTGCCTCGAGATCGTCGTCGTCGTTGTCTTCAGCCTGAGTCGATTCTCATAATATGCTAATTAAAATTGTGTGTTTTCTTATTTGTTGACTCTTCGGCTGGCTGGCTAACAGTCTGCTGGTCTCTCAGCTCGGCTCAATTAGACAATATGGACATCTAGTTTTGTCCAAATTAGCATAAAATTTGTGGCTGCCTCTCTACGCGATGAGGTAACAAATTGCGTACAAGCATTTATCATGTTATTGCTGAGAGCGAACCATAAATACCGCAGTTCCATATACAATATAAATACTATACGTATCTATAATGAAATAGATTTTTATTTAAATTTGGGCGATAAGACAATGCCCCCCCTATGGAGTTTAACAAGTTTGCGACAGTGTTCACTAGTAAATTCATTTTGGACAGCTCAAAATACCCTGCACGAATATTGTTTGACAATTTGTTTGGCATTGTTTCAATTAAAAATTCGCTTTATCTACAGATCGAAATGATCCCAACTTACTGTATCTGTTTAGATTGCAGTTATTGTTTTGTTTTTTTTCTAAATTGCTGTCGGATTTTGTTTCTTACCTTTAAATGGCCATAAAAATGACAGTTTCTAATGTCAAACAAAACTTGCCGCACACTCGCAGACATATCTCGTGTTTATCTTGTCGGTCGATCAATATAATGCTCGATATTCATTCGACACTTTTGTTGATTCACATTGATCTCGAATCGCTGAGTCCGCATTCGTATTGGCATTCGCATCGTGTCGTGTTGTGCAAATTGGCTTATTTATGCGAATTCGAATGCCGTCGCATTTGAATGTTAAACATAGAGTTTAATTAAATTGATTTATTGTGGGTGCTCGTGCCCCCCTGAGTAGCAGCTGAATATTTGCATGTTGCATGTGCAATTAGAAGTCAATTAAATGGGTTTGTTATTTGCAACGACTCTTAAGCGACTCTCAACGAGCCGACGGCAGTTAAAGCCGTTGCTGACAGCGTATTATCTAGTTAGATTTGTAATTTATGGAATTGACTTCGAGAGGAGACCGGATCAAAAGGGTTGATATTTTATTATCTTTAATATTATATTATTTTATAATAATAGATGTAATAATATAATTAAATAAATATAATGTCATACTTAAATAAATATACAAATATTTTCTTAAGTAATTTAAAAACTTATTAAATATTTTAAAATTTGTATGGTATTTAAATTGTTTTAAATATATTTTTATATTATTGCTTAAAAAATTATATAAATATTTCCTAAGTGCTCTACTTAAAGTCAAGTAGTTTTCCATGTTTTCTTTTAAGTTTTCCCACAATACTTTCCACACACACTTTGACTAACTGCACTTTGCGGAGTTAAATGTATTTTAAAAAATCGTAAAAAAGTGCTTTTAATTTATTTAAATTGCCCGTAATTACAGAGAGTCAAGTGGGCTGCCAAAAAGACAATAAAAAAACTGAGCAATTTGTAGTTTATGAGCGTCAAGCACTCCAATCCCCTTCCTCTTGCATATAGGAAATGCTATCCAATTGGAATGGTATGCAAGAAGTCGGAGAAGCCGTGGCAGCTGCCGTTAAAAACGCAAAAATAACAACTTACAAATTTATAACTGTGCCTGATCATAGCAATTAGTGTGCATTTGATTTGTACCCCTTTCGCTGCGTTTTCATCTTCTGCTTTTGCTTAAAAACCGAAAGTGTTCTGTGCCTTAGTTGTTGTTGTTGTTGTTGTTGTTGCTGTTGCAGCTGCATGACATAGCCGCGTCGCATCGCCTTGGCCACGGGTAGGCAGGCAGCAGGCCTCAAGCTGAGGCAGCCAAGCTGCGGTTGGGTCAGTTAATTGGGGGCCTGCCAGACCCGCTGCCAGGCGGCTGCGGTCACACGCAGCAGCAGTCAAGAGCAGCCCAGAGCACGCCCTCTCTGTTGCTTCTCCCCCCTTCTCTGCCGTAGTCTGTCCGCAAGCAGCATTCATAATAAAAGCTGAGGAATGAGTAAATTAAGAATTATGGCTTCGGCATGCAAATTCGAAATTTCCGATACACAATAAATTACTTAAGATGCGGCCACCCGAAAAAAGTCAAGCAGGAGAACAGCGAGAGTTGAGGTTGCAACGAAGTTAAGATGCCCTATAGAAATATTTTGTATTTATCTATTTATTTATTAATTATTTATTTATCCATTTATTTTTTAAATAATTGATTAGTCAAATAAATAATTAATTAAATTAGTTTTGTAATTATTTCTAATAAATACTATTAGGCTCAAAGGTAAGGAAATATTTCTAGTACAAGTCAAATTGACAAATTAAAAAAATTTTTTAAAAATTTAAAATTAAATAATTATAATATCAAACTTTTAATTATAGTACTGTAATTAAATAAATGTAATCAAATGTGTAATTAAATAAAGTGCAGCTATATGATCCGTTCATCAGATTATTATACAATTATTGCCAGAGTAAACGACACAACTAAGGTACCCCCGTGGTAGGGTATTAAGACTTCCACATACAAAACGTTAATTTAACAAAAGCGCAAACAACTCGCAGAAGTTTCGTCTGAGCTGAACTGAAGTTCGCGCGAGCTTGTGAGTTACGATTCGGTTTACGGCCGCGAATCGCGACTGTCTGTGCGGGGAAACCTTGAACTGATTTAAGCATGAACGCAGCACAGTGTGCGATATATGCGATATACTACAAAAGAGCTCAAAATAAAAAGAAAAAAGGTCAGGCATTTGCATTCATGTGGGTGACCCCATGTGGTGCAAGCGCTCCAAGCAGCTCAGCTAGGAAGCAGCATAGGATTTTATTTTGCCAGACTTCTGAGGAAGTTGTGATTATGCTGAATATAAATCTTGAGTAGCTCAAGACTCAATTGCCGGGAATCCAACGCCGACGCCTTCTGCCAGAAACAAACAAATAGATTCGGACGATATCGAGAGAATTGGGGTCAAGGGGAATACGCCAGAAGTGGCAGCATCTATAAATGATTTGAGAGAGTGCCAAAATTTCATTCTTACACATATACTCATATAATAATTTCCAATTTTATTGGCCTATTTTATAAAAATAGATGGGCTACTGTGTTTGTTGAAATGTGCGTAAAACGCTGAAGATGGCGCAGATGCCCCATAAACAGTATATATTTTGAATCAGCGTCAATAGCCTGTCTGTCTGTCTGTCTGCATGAACGACTCAGAAACTATAAAAGCTAGAGGAACCAAATGTTGTGACAACACTCCTGTGAGATCTAGGCTCTCAATGCCCCTTTTAAATTTGGGCCACGCCCCTTTTTGCATTCACCACTTGATTAAACTCGAATTGCTAGCGTAGTTTTAACTACGCTACAACATTCATTTTTAGTGCATAGTATATCTGTCAAAATTTAAACAATCTCAAAAACGAATTAAGCTTAAATTATAGTCAATTTTTTAGTTTCCTTAAAATCCACAAGTTTTATTTCCGAATTTAAAGAATTTTCCAAAATAAAACTGAAATGAACTTGATCATCTTGGCAGTGGAATTCTCTTAAGAGACACACTCTCGCTCCGGTTATAATATTATCGCATTAGCCAAACGACTTGCTAAAGTCAGAACTTGTCTAGACCGGGCTCAGTTCGGTGGCAAATTAATATGGCAAATTAAAAGCAACTGCCTGCCTTGTGGTAGCACAAACTGTTAAAAATCGTTAAAGCTAATATCCAGCAGAGGCTGCACTGTGATTTTTATTTCCCTCTGCTACCATTTGCATGTGCCAACTGCGTATGTGTTTGTGTGTGTGTGTGTGTGTGTGGCGAATAGGCGAATGTATCTCGGAGTGGCTGTATCTATTTTCTGCACAATGAAATGATAAATGAATTTCAAACTGTGCGCGTTACTCAAACGTAGCTCGAGTGTCCATCAGCCTGGCTGTGGGAGGAGAGAGGAAGAGAGAGAGAGAGGGTGTATGAGGCGGCGGCTGCTGTTAGGGGGCGTGGCGAAACACAGCATACATGATGCTGCTGGCTATACCGATGCCATTTGACTGTCGACAGAGGTAGCTGTTTCTTTCTTTGGCTCTCTTTCTTTCTTATGCTCTCTCTCCCTCTTTTCTCACTCTATCATTCCTTGCATATCTAGCAATTTCAAGTATAGCCAACTACAGTAAACATTTTAATTTTTCTTCCTAACGATTGACTTACTTGAGTCGCTTAAGCTTGTTAGTCAGACAATTAGTTCGCTTGTTCGTGATGAACAAGAATAGATATTCTAAATAGTTTTATATATTCTATATAGTGCGTCGAAAGGTTGCAACAAGGAGTAGTTCTAGATGGTTAGTCACATTAAGTTTTTATATTATATCTTCAACTAGGAAGATACTTTAGTCCGTTAAATGGTATTATGTATTCTTCTGCTCGAAAAGAATTTTTAAAATAATATTAGCATGGCATTTAATGTTAATTTAAATGTATGTTAAATTATTTGGCCCAATAAAGACTATCAAAATTAACTGTTAAAGAATATGCTGCGTAGGCGCGCAGCCAGCACAGTTGCAGCGCAGCAGCAGCAACTGCAGCTAAGTAAACTTCTGTCTAGAGCAGCCCCAACGCTTCGCTGCAGATCGTCGCAACTAAATAGCAACAGTAGCAGTGTTGCCAGATCGTCGTATTTTATTCCATTTCGCCTCTGCTGCAAATCAACGGACAACTGCGATGATAAGTTCCTAACCCTGGATAATATTAATCCAAACGTTATACGAATGAAGTATGCAGTACGTGGACGAATCGTTCTGCACGCTGATCAAATTCAGCGGGAATTGCAGGAGGGCGCAAAGAAGCCTTTCGACCAGATCATTTGGTCCAATCAAGGTGATTCACATGGAATGGGTCAGAAGCCTGTGACATTTGTGCGACAACTGATCTCGTTGTGTGTCGAGCCGAGATTGATCGACTCATCCGATTATCCCGATGATGTGAAGGAACGCGCATGCGCCATCCTACGTAGCTGCGGAGGTCGTTCGATAGGTGCATATACCGATTCCTCTGGCTTGGAGCCAATACGTAAACAGATTTGTAAGTTCATCACAAAACGTGATGATGGCGTTCCATGTGACTTTCATAACATTTACGTAACCGATGGCGCTACGCCGGCCATCAAGACCATAATGAAGCTGATCAATAGAGTGGAATGCAATCTGAGGACAGGCGTCATGGTGCCAATACCACAGTACCCACTGTATTCGGCAACCATTACAGAGTGGGGTATGCATAGGATAGACTATTATCTGGATGAGGACAACAACTGGGGACTCGATGGGGCAGCGCTACAGCGGGCCTACGATAAGGCCAAGAAGGTATGCATACCCCGTGCTCTGGTCGTCATCAATCCGGGTAATCCCACGGGGCAGGTGCTGTCGCGTAAGAATATAGAGGAAATCATTTGTTTTGCATACGCCAATAATCTGCTAATCATGGCCGATGAGGTCTACCAATGCAATATCTATAACAAGAATTCCCCCTTCCATTCGTTCAAGAAGATCATGTACCAAATGGGTGAACCCTATCGACAGCATGAGCTGGTCAGCTTTATGTCTATCTCAAAGGGTTACCTTGGCGAATGTGGTCTTCGCGGTGGTTACATGGAGATCTTCAATATGTGTCCAAAAGTTCAAGCCATAATGACCAAATCACTTACGGCTTCGCTGTGCAGCAATACTATCGGTCAGATTGCAATGAGTGCCTTGGTTAATCAACCTCGACGTGGAGAACCTTCGTTTGACTTGTTCCAGAAGCAAAAATTTGCTATCCTACGTTCTCTGGCCAAACGCGCCAAACTGGTGTATGAAACCCTCAGCGGTATCGAGGGTTACACTGTGAAACCCCCGAATGGCGCTATGTATGTCTTTCCCAGAATCGATATGCCACCCAAGGCAATCGAAGCAGCCAAGGCCGTGAATATGCAAGCCGATGTCTTCTATACCTACGAGTTGCTAGAGAATACAGGCATCTGTGTTGTGCCTGGCACCGGATTTGGTCAGGTGCCCGGAACTTATCATTTTCGCAGCACCATCGTACCCCAAATTGATCTTCTAAAGCTAATGATGGAGAAGCTATGTGAGTTCCACTCTGATTTCTTGAAGAAGTATCAATAGTTGTAAGGTTATCCACTCTGGGAGAAAAAAAAAAAAAGGAAAAGATGGTTTGGCATATTTACTATATATTAACAATTGCCCTTTTCCTTTTCTAGCTTTTCGACATTGTTAGGGAAATAAAATTGGTACATGCATAGTAAATATGCTAAGCTGTTAAATGCCGAAATATTATCTGTATTTTTTCACATTCTAATAGATTACTAAACTAATATAGGTCAAATTACGATAGCTAAATCATTTCTATTGCATATACGACGCCTTAGTCGAGAATTATAACATTTGATTTCTGACTTTCCGCGGCAGTGGGCGTGGTACATGATATTTGAAGTAAGCTTTATTGGGATATGATATGCAGTTGTACCTAGGCCAAATTTGAGGTCCCTAGCTTTTATTATAGCTGAGATTGGTGCGTTCATACAAACAGATCTGAAGCAATCGACTAGTGATACCGACTAAAAAGTTATGCCATGTGTGCGCTGAGCTACTCCAACTTCTGCCACCTTACACAAAACTATCTATATCCGTTTCCCTCTAGACCATTTCCTTTTCATTTTTATAGGGTATACACAGCGCGCCTTGCCTGCCACGCTAGTCGAGTTTTGCCTTGCGTTTTATCTTTTATTTCCTTTGCGGTGCATTTGTTTTCTTCCGATGGCTTTGCCTGCTGCCATTACCATTTCTATTATGGCAGCCATTAGCTGGGAAAGCTCTTTCCACGTCAGTTTTTTAATTGCTTTCGTGGGGTCTCCGCATTGCAAGCGTTCGCAACATGCGTGCACCATCACGATCCTTTCAGTTGTGGCAGTTGCAATCACAGACGGAGTTGAAGTTGCAGTTGGAGTCGAAGGTGCTGCTAGTCTCGATGCTTCGGCTGCTGCTGCTGATGTGCTAAGCGTGCGGCAGTCATTTTGCGCACAAACGATTGTCGATCATGAGGCACTTATGTTGACTTGCCACAAACTTGTTGCAATTAAAGTGTGATCTAGCTGCAACTTCGGCTATCAGGTGGCCATAAAACATGCGCTGACAGCTCAGCCGCAAGTGTCAAAATGCCTGTCAGAAAGCCACCCACCACAGCGCACCACAAAGCTGATCATCAGCCAAGCAGTTGTTGTTGTTGTTGTTGTTGTTGTTGCTGGGGCATGTGTCAAAATTGCCGCGTAGATTTATGAAGTTTCGCTTTTTCGTTTCTCGTTTTTTGGGGGCCAGGCAATAATCGGCAGCAGCATCGGCAAGCATAATAAGCAGCTGTCGGCGAGACACTTGAAATATGTGTATCTTGCAGATACGTTGCATGTCTGTCGATGCCATGGCAGATTGCAAGCCTGTGCGTGTCTGACTTGCTGACAGAGAGACAGAGAGAGAGGCACAGAGAGAGAGAGAGAGAGGGAGACTGCAGTAAATTGATTTCGACAAGGTTGCCCCAGCTAGTTGCAGCTAATTCGAATTCGCAATTTGAAGCTGAATCTCAATTTGAATGTGTCTCTGATTCTGATTCAGATTCTCAATCTGCAAGTGAACCTTGGCCAGTTTGACAAGCGCCCGAAGTAGGTCAACTTGTGCTTCTAAGCTGCATTAATCACACCACCGCAGATGAATGAAAATTGGGCGCTGCATGCAGCTTGTTGCATTACTCACACACAGCGGCGCGTGCTACCTGCGCATCAGGTGCCAAAAGACGCGTCGCTCTTTGGGGCGAACTTTAATGCCGCCACTGACAGGCAGCTGTTTGTTGTCTGTCGCCACACAATGCCAACTATGTCGCAACCCACCTCCTTTTGCCCCTCCCCCACCACTTTCCTTTCCGTGTGAGTCACGTTCGCGCGAGCAACTTGAAAATTAGATTCGACTCGAGTGCGTTCCAGATATAGTCGCACTACCTATTGGGGCGCCTCTTGTTGCTATAGCGAAAGATTAATTCGATTATCGCAGAAGTTAAGTGAATGGAAAGCTGCTTCAATTGTCTAAGATTTATTGGAAGTTGGAAATTGAAATATTTAGTAGAGTAGGGCAGCTATCGATACTTTATCGATTATTGTTTACGACTATAAAATACTGTCGTATGCTAACTATGCTATCTTATGCTTTCGTATACTACCATGAGCATTAATCTGGAAATCCTTTATATAATTGATGCTTTCAACAATCTCTATCAATACTTTCGATAAATATGGGTCAACTAGAGATGAGCCACTACCACTTTTCTTTTGATATTGTCGAATCAATGTTATCAATTTTTTTATCGACATGTTAGCTACATTTAACTTTAAAAGTTACCTACTATTGATAGTACTATAAAGAAGTGAAGCCTATATCGAAAGTTGGCCATCACAAAGTAATACTAGGGTTGAGGAACTACTCAAGACCCTTAAGATATTGTAAGCAATGAATAATCGATTAATTCCTATCGATTTCTATTGATTAAGTAGACGTTCTATCTGAAAGACACTTTTAATATACTATCGATAGTAACCATTAATATAAAGACTATCGACTATCGATAGTTTCTCAACTATTAGTAACTCTACTAATGCTGGACAGAACTTTCGCTTGCCGTTTGTCTCGTTCAGGTAGATTCGCTTAAATGTTGCTTTTGCACGCTTAAATGTGTTAACTAAATTCCACTTAAAATTAGCCAAAGGGCATGTTAACCTTTGCTGCTGCTGCTGCTGGTCGCACTTTAACAACACTTTTACACAGCAAATTTAATTTGTGCGGCTTTCACTCAATGGGCTCTCGTACCTCTCTTCCCTACCCTCGCACCCTATGACTCATCTGCAACCGGAATTTGGCTGACAGGCAGCGCAGCAACGTCGCATCGACGCTTGCCCACATGTCAAAGTCGAGCAACGGGAGAACATTGGGCGTCTGTGTGTGTGTGTGTGTGTGTGTGTGTGTGTGTGTGTGTGTGTGTGTGTGTGTGTGTGTGTGTGTGTGTGTGTGTGTGTGTGTGTGTGTGTTTGGGTGTTGCGTGTGTGCACAGCGAAAGGAAAAAGTTTTCTAGCCGCAACTGAAGAGTTACAGGCAGCGACGACAAGGCAGAAGTGGGTGTAGGGACAGCAAGGGGAGACACGGATAGAGAGAGAGAGAGAGAGAGGATAGAAAGAGAGAGCAGAGGCGGGACCAATGGAATTAATTAGGTCATGCAACCCGTGGGCCAAAGCAAATAAACAAACTGAAAGCCAACGAATGTTGACAGTTTGGCAAGGTGTGCGATAACTTTGGCATTTTGCAGCTGTCCGCACTGCCTGCCCCACGCAGCGGTAACGTCGACAACGGTGCGTATGATTTATATGTGTATCGAGACGCTACAAAATGTCACAATTATGCAGAAAAAAAAACAACATGTAGTTGCATAAGTCGCGCTTCGCATTGTTAGCTGCAACTCGCAAGTGACATTTTAATTGCAGCTACCCGCATGAGAGACGAGCCGCAACCGCAGTTGCCCCTGGCCACAGTTGCAGACCGTTTCCCATCATGCAACTTGGCCATGTGCCGGCGCTGCCAATTAGACAGCGCCAGGCCAGCGTTGCCACGTAAATTAATTTAATTATGTCAATGCAAGTTACCTTGCAGCCAGCGCGACTTGACGCTGACTTAGTCGGGCTTAGTTTATTTGTCAATCAGTGTAAAATGGCGTAAACAACATGTCTCGGATGCCAGCTGCTGCTGCCGATGCTGCCGATGCTGCCTCTGCTGCTGCTGCTAAAGGCACTCTTGCTCTGGTTGCATGCAACATGCCAGGGCTGTAAGACAAGCGCGCAAAGTCGATGCTTGGTTACAAGGCGAGTGGGTAGCTTGACAAAGCTGCAAGTTGCAGAAAATTCTTTAAAAAACTTGTAAATTTCACTTAAATATTTTTAAAATATTTTTTATTATTTAAATTTAAAATTTGTTTAAATTGAAACAAACTATTTTTTTTAATTTTTTAAATTTAATAATTATGCTTAATAATAATATAAAAACAAAAAAAGTTTTTTCAGCTTTAATTTACTTCTTGCACTTCGTTTTATTTGTATTTACGAGGGCGGAAAGGGGTGTGGCCAAATTCTAAAATATGCCTAAGCTGCGTGTAATATTAAGACAAATTTGTTACCAAATTTGGTAGCCCTACCCCTTATAGTCTTTGAGATCTAGGTGTTCATACGAACGGGTAGATGATAAACAAACTTTGTGAGCAAGGAAGGCAACTCTGAGCCTTCATCTGCCCATAACACTCCATTTCGTTCGGTCAAGACTATAAAAACAACTTAAACTGCAGCCCTGCCCCCCCATGGTGCTGACAACTTCTCTGGCAGCCCTCGCCGCAGTTAACTTTTGCTGCAGTTTGACTGCGCCGTGCGGGCGCTTTTTGTAATTAATCAAACCGAAGCGCATTGACAGCGTGTAGACAGAACGGCGAACAGGCGGCTTAAGCAGCGAGTCCGAGCCAGAGTCAAAGCCAAAGCCAAACCGATGTCCTTCTGTCCGCTGTCCGCATGTCGCATATGCAGTCGAATGAACTTTAAACTTTCGCCTGACAGAGACAGAAGGGGAAGACGGGGTACTTTAAGGTGCGACAGCCCGCAATGTCATCGACCAGGCCAATGCGCCAGTCAATGCCAGAAAAAAAGAAGAAGAAGAAATGCTCGACTATAAAACTCGGCAGGCCCGAAGGCCGTGCAAATAAATGGCCCGACATTATCGCACTTGCCATCGAAATAAATTTCCACCTGTGCAATTGCAAATTGCCAATTGCAGTGATACCCTCTGTTTCTGTCTCCCTCCCTCTCTCGTTTTCACTTAGCGCCGAGAAGTGCTGCTGTCATCCACAATTCGAGTTTCCTTTGCCATCGGCAATTATACCTGCTATTTCCACACACACACACACACACACTCACACACACACATATCCGTGCATTGATCTCATTGAGGGCACTCCGAGATCCCCCCGAAAATCAGAGCGGAGACTGCGAAGGTACTATGAAATTAACTAAAAACTGGCAACTGTTGCAGTACAGTAAAGCTTATGGGAGTTAAAGAAGGCATGACTTATATGATTTTATACCTAAGGTTCTTGGGTTATAAAAGTCTGTTGGAGCACAAATTTTGATGGCATATCAAGTATATTTTAGGTGTTAGTTATGCCAAGTTTGGCTTTGATATATCAACGTATAACAAAGTATGATCAATAGTTTCTTAGTCATATATGAATATGATTAGAAAGCGCTTAAGCTATGTCAACTTTCGCTAAGATAGCCAAACCTGAGAGATGTAGCTAGAGGCGATTTTAGGTAGCTCATATTAGTTTCAATTTAACTCAAAAGAATACTTACAATTTTTAAAGAAAACATACAATAAAATTTAAAAATAAAAAATTAAATAAAAAAAATAAAATATTCCCATATTTTACTATATATTAAAATTTAAATTTAAAATTAAGTAATAAAATTCAGTGAATTATTTGTTAGTTATGGAGAAAGAAGAATAATTTAAAAATTAGTTGCTAATGCTGCACAAGAATCTATATACTATATAGAAATATCTACACATATGTTGCATACATGTTGTAAAATACTGCTCGAAACTAATCTACCCTCTGCAGGCAGACTTCATCGTAAGACTCAAGAACTCTTCATTTAATTCACTTATGCACTCATAATGCATTCTACGTTATCGAACCCGTATCAGGCCAGGCATGTTTGACTGTAATTTCTGCCGACCTGCGCAACAGTTGAAATGTATCTAAAAAGTGTCTTTAGGATGCTGCCTCGGTTGCTGCTTCTGCTGCTGCTGCTGCTGCTGCTGCTGGTTGCACTTCAAAGGAAAACGAGGTACGTGCAATTATGCGCCACGTTGCACGTCATTAGAATTGCCTTGTTTGAGACGCGTGAGACGCGTGAGGCGCGTGAGTTGCGTGAGTCACGTGAGTGGCGAGTAAGTGCAGCTCGTGAGCCTCCCCTGTTTGACTCGTTCGACTTGGCCGATGATTGCTTTGAGTTGCGTACATGTTGGCGATTAACGGCTGATTAGACAACCGGCCGGCAGAGATTGAGATAGATATGGACAGCGCACGAGATTGAAATGTATCCGCTGCGTGTCTCTGCCTCTCTGTATGTGTGTGTGTGTGTGTGTATATCTATTGCCAACTGCTTCGTTCTACGTTCTTCAACGTTCCGCCTGTCAGATCGTGCTCTGCAAACTGAGCTGAGACGTGCTTCTTGTGTGTGTGTGTGTGTGTGTGTGTGTGTGTGTGTAATCTGGCGTAGATAACAAATTGCAATCGCTGCCAGAGACAGACATTCTAATTTGGAACAGAGATGAAAATGTCAATTTTTCCCCTGCTTTCCATTTAAAGAGACATACGCGTATCATTTGAATCTGCCAGTTGATCGAGCAACTTCTCATTCGCTCCAATTCACTGGGTATCTTTAGGTGCAGTCGCAGCTAATTTGCGCTCAAGTGCGATGCGATCGGAAAATTGAGAATTTATGTTATTCAAAGCGAATAATTCGCATAAATCACAAGCTGATAGAGACAGCAATAGACAGCGAGGGAGGGGCAGGGGGCAACATTTGGGTCACTTAAATGGAAAAACACACTTGAAAATGTTGAATGAAAGGGCGTGTGTGTGTGTGTGTGTGTGGCAAATAAAATTGCCTTGGTTTTCCACATCAATGGGAATTCGGGAAACCACACACACACACACGCACAAACAGACAAAGGCCACGCACAGTAGCTAAAAAACATCTAAACAAAGAGGCAAAGCAAAAAACAAATGAAACACAAACTTTTTTTTTTGAAGAACTTACACAATAGCCAAGAGCAAAAGGGGTGTACGGAGTGGGGGCACACACTAAGATAAACACACATGAAAGACGTACGTAAGAAGGGCAACAATTACAAATTCAATTGAAATCACAAAACCAAATCGAAATGTAATTTTTCCCTACAATTTACGTATCTGTGAGATACACGTACGGCGTACGGCCTACGCCGTGCCTTGGTGTCTGCAAGCGTTAATGAAAAATTTCACTTTTCTCTTGACTTCAAAAAGACACAGAAAGGAGGGGAAAGTGAGCAGGGGGTGAGGGAGGGGCATAGGTCGAGTTGGTAGCGGCAGCAAATAGAAAACCACTTGAGCTACTTTTAACGGCGGGCAACAAGACAACAACCGACAGATACAATAATTATTACGATCAATTTAGATGCAGATTGCATGCGGCATGCGCGCGGCAACGGCAGCCGTAATTGAGGTGGGGCAGCCCCAACGCCCACACATACACACACATGCGACCAGTTGCACAGATACATTGCTTAGCAGCGCAGATACATTTGTATATCGAGTGCTTGGAACTTGATTACCTACGTGTTGTTGTTGTTGTACTTGTGGCCAGCTGCCGTTCGATCTGCTGTTTTTGTTTGCATACCCTGCCCCAATTGCAGGCCCCGCAAACATTGTCATAATAATTATTAAAAGCCACAAAAAAAGCCACAAAAAAAATAAAACGAAAACGTAGCTCCATGAGAAACGCCTCCACTCGAATCTGCTGGGCAATTAGGCCTCGTCGCCTCGAGTGTTGGTAAACCTGAAGCATGTAATCGATATATCGGCATGCAATTATGCACAAACTATCGGCCAAAAAACAGTAGCCAAAAATCTCTGTTTGTATTTCCCTTTCGAACTAGTATGAATCAGCATATGGTGCCATATTTGTGACCCTGTAAAGGAGACCTCAGTCGATCGTGACTCAATGATGAAATGGCAAACTAAAAACGTAAATTGTGCAGGCTATGCGAGAAACTAGTTTGCAATTGTCAACAGGTTTGGCTTTGAGACTTGCAGTAAGTAATTTGCTTTAAAAATATTATAAAAAAAATTAAAAAATTTTTTTTATAATTTTTTTTTACAAATTACAAAGAAAACTAATGAAATTATGTCTTATTGTTCTACTACTTGCTCGGCATTTGCCTCTGAGTACGTGTCTCTATGATATGCACACGCACACATGCGCACAAACGTGTTCATACACACACACACACACACACACACACAGATACCCAGAGCAAGCAGTAGCTGCTACTCGTGCTTATCATGGGACGAAACTCATTAGAAGATGTCGAAAGAAATGCTTGAAATGTAAACAATGCACTTGATTAGCAATGTAATGCAATACTAGACAGAGAGAGGAGGGGGAGGGGGTTAATGTAAGAGGGAGAGTAGGGGCTGCAGCTGCTGATAAGACACGGCTAATTAGCTGCTGTAGTGGGCCAAACGATAAGCAAATGCAGTTCGCAAGATAAACACTTGAGAGCAAGAGCAGAGAGTAAAGAAGTGAACGAGATAGATAGAGGGAGAGGGACAGAGAGAGGTATATAGAGTATCTCGCGAGCGTTTGCAGTGAAAAACTGTATAAACTGTGTTGCAAATGCAATTCAATGAGGCACATTCGCTCAGTAGGTCGCCCTGCAGTCTCAGACGCTCTACCCCTGCCTCCCTCCCATCTCCTCCCAATTTCTCCATCTTAATGTTTAAACAATTAAATCCGATTGAACGCATCCGGTGCGACCATGAAAACAGAAATTAAGATAAAATGTAAACGAAAAGTGCCAATGAAAAAAAATACAAATGAAAATGAAAATTGAAAGCCAAAACGAAAACGCAACAGAAAATCTGAAACTGCGGCCGCCCGCATCGCATTCGAATTTCACAGTTAATTGTAAACAGAAAATCTTAACGAAATTAAAATTTAAAGTCGAGAATTCTTGAGAGCAACGAGAGACGAGACGCATTTATGAAAATTAATGTCAAGTCCGCTTTACGCTTTATGCCGCAGTCAGTCAGCGTCAGAATCAGCGTCAGAAAGCCACAGAAACCCCAAATGACAAGCGGAAGTGAGCCGTACTCGAAGCTCTCCGGCTCAGTGCGACTCGCTACGGGCTTTAACTCACAGGGCGGAAACTGCAGCTTTGCCAAGCCACAAACTGACCCAATACGGCTCATACATTTTTAATTTTTCATTTTCTTTCAAACGGATTTCAAATCGATGCCTTTTCGAAGACACACACAAACTCATACATAGATAGAGAGTGGAGAGACGCGGGGGCAGGGGGGCAGACAAACGAGCGGTTGCGACCGCAGCACGTACAGCTATGCTAGCTCCACTGAAAGAAATTAGTTGAACTTGCTGTGATATAAAAAATCTAGGGAAATTAATAACTAATAAGAGTGCAAACATAAAATTTTGAAAATATTAATTAATAATAAATAAAATATTTCTAAGAATGTCAGATCTTTTTGTACCAAAACTTGGCTTTATAAATATGTGAAATTCTAGCTTAAGTATATGTATGTATTAAGTAAATGTATGTAGACGGACCGAATGACAGATGGACATAGCTCAATTAACTTGGCTAGTGATCCTGTGTCAGAATATACACTCTGCGGGGTCTGCCTCGCCTCCTTGTGTCTGTTACATACATTTGCACAAAGTTAGTATACCATTTTTGGCAATTTTCAATGGTCGCATGGTATAATGTATCCCAGCTCATTTTGGGGTTTTAATTCAAATCCAATGAAATACATTATATAGAGTTTAAAAACTTTATAAAAAACAGTTAAATTGTATAAAATAAGTAGAATAAACAGAACAACTTAAGATTTTAAAACTTATCAAATATTTTTTAATATTTTTTGTTATTTAAAACAATTTATTGATATCTATATATTTTTTAAATATTTAAAATATATTATTTATAATTTTAATTTGCTTTCAATTGAGAATTATCAAATTTTCTATAATATTCCTATAAATTTTAAAAAAATCTACAATCTTTTCCACACATTTTCTCACAGTGCAAACGGCTTTGTCCGTCACACCAGGTGGCGCTTTAAGGTTTGGTCATAAAAATTGAGCTATTAAATAATTTCTGTCACACAAATTTGCCTTTATTGTTTATTTCCGTTGCAGTCTTTCAGCCTAAGTCGCCTTCCTCCACTCTCCACTCTCCCCCTTCCTATTCCTCTTGGCACCTGTTAGCTGAGCTAACAATAGCCGTCAGCGGCGACGTCGACGGCGTCTTCCCAGCTAATTAGCCTCATTATGCACAATTTTAGTTATTTACTTACGATGGCCACGAGATTTGTTGGCTGCATTTTCCAAACTTGAGAAAAGTGTCGAATTTGTTGAAGTGTTTTGTCAGTTTGTGTGTTTGCCTTTTGCTTGGCATTGTTTGCGCTGAGTCATGGCAGCGCTGCCCCCCTTCCCTTCCCCCTGTACCGCATGCCTTTAGCCACTTTGATCTTTGTTGTCTTTGCAAATCGGTTTGTTCGGCCTTTTGAAGTCGCAAAGAAGAACACACAAATTTGTCGCTTTTGCGGTGGCGTCTTCCAGCGAAATGGAAAGCATTAAAGAACGCAAATCAATGCGCTGCCCCCTCCCACTCTCCCTCCCCCGCTGCGGGAAGTGCAGCACGCAACAAGTGTCAACTTTGGATATGTAAGTTACGGCGGCGGCGGCGGCGGCGGCATTCTACCTTTGACGCTGCCTCTATTATACGATGACAATAAAAGCAGGAAAAGCAACGGCGAACTGAAACTCAGTTAGGCCAACTGTCTGTCTATATAATTGACAGGCCGCTGCCCCCTCCCTCCTCCTCCTCCGCCAACACGTCGCTCTGTTTGTTTGCGCGACTTTTTTCTCACCCTAGTTTGATAGTCTCGTGCACACGTTCCAGACCCAGCCCCAACCTCAGTCCCTGCCCCAACTCTAGTCACGGGCCCAGCCCAGCCCATCCCGTCGGTGCAATCTGTTATCACTGCCCGCACAGAGAGAAATACTGAAAAAAAAAACATAGTAAAAATTCGTAAAAAATAAAATGCTTCGAAAATATTGTCACAAATCGTTGTTCAACGTGGATTTTAAATATTTATTTATATTTCAATGGATTCGCAAGCGATATTTGAGTTGATTTCGCTGCACGTGGTTTTTATCGCATGCTACACCCTTGTCCCTGCCCCCTGCCCCTCTTTCAGGGCAAATATCAGCATGCAACGTAGGCTGTGACATATTGACCGAGCCGAAAAGTGTGGGAGGGTGCAGCGTGCCCCTTCATTTCCCTGGTCACTCGCCAAGCTTTTCATTTGCCATCAATATCAACGCCGAAAAGGGTTTTTTCTCCTGCCTCTCCTGGGCCTGCGTCAATAATTGCCTTGGCAAACAGACGCAATGCATGTGGCAATATGGCAGCATTAAAAACAAATTCCATAACATATTTACCATAACTTTGAACGCATTTTAAATTTATTTTTTAACCAAAAAACTTCTTAATTTATTATAAAATTTAACTCATATTTTATGGGAATTTTAATAGGCATCAAATTGCAGGTATCTGCAAGTTACTTTTACTATGTTTATGTTTTGCTTACAAAAAAATCGAGGCCAATTAAGAACTTTCGCTTCCGCGATTCACGTTTTCCTTTCAATTCCTTCGATTGCGGCATAAATTTTGGTTTAAATGCATTTCCGCTGTATCTGTGTGTCAGTGTGTGTTTGTGTTTGTGTGTGTGCGTGTGTCTGTGCCCTACTGCAGTCGAGGAAGAAGAACAATCTGATGTATAAATAAACAGTGAACCGAACTTAAACAAACCATTTGTCGTCATTTCACTCGATGTGTCGACGCATTGATTACAGGCCGTGGCGCACTCGCGTCTGCCTCAGTTGTTGGCTCAACCTCATTACGCCCCGTACAGACACCCTCTCCCTCTCCCCCTTCCTCGGAAAAGCCAGAAAGAAAATGCCCGCATGTGTCCATAACTGATTTTCTCTCTGCATTGCATTGCGGTGCAGTGGATAAGATCGCGTACATAACTCATTACAGCCAGAGTAAGCGATATGAGGCAGAAAAGCGAGAAAAAGAAAACAACCAAAAGTCAATGAGAATCGCCGAGAGAGGCCCATGCAGTCAGTCAGTCGCATGGAAAATCACTTGAACTGTAAAACAGTGCAGTGCCCTGCCTGAACATAACTGGAGCAGCTGCTAGCGAGCAAAAATATACACACGTTTATTATAATAGATAAATAGATATTATCGCATTAACATTTCTAGGGGAAACTGGTTTAGTTTTGATTCAATTAAAGCGTTGTCAATACTCCGTCTATCGTAATGAGTGATTTGCAATGCTGAAACAAGTTTCAGAGATTGCTAAAGACTTGATCCCTAAGCTGATAAGAATATTAATTGGCAATTTTATAAAACTTTATTATAATTGAAATTGCTATTTAATAAAATGTATATAATCTGTTCTAAACAGATCTCATATATCTTTAGAGATTGCTTAAGACATGATCTGTAGCTTATATATATTTTTAATTATATATATAAGCTTTATTAACAAGGTCTCATATAACTTAAGCTTTATTAATTTATCTCCGATATTTCAACTCTTAAAGCGCATTCGAAATTCGTTGCAGCTCACACTCGTTCCTCTACTGCACTACTACGCCGTTGTTGTCAGATGCATTTGGGGATTTGTAGTTGTTGCCGTTCCCGTTCCCGTTGCTGTTGTTGTTGTCATTGCTGTCCGTCGTCTGCTGATAATATGATTCGTGTCCAATGCGATATGAGAAGTCCCAGCGAGAGTACAGCAATCTGCGCTGCGCTGCACTGCGGCTCGCGCTTCGATTCCGTTTGTTGTTGTTGTTGTTATCATTATTATTGTTGTTGTTTTTTTCACATTGCAGTTGTTTGTGTTGTCACATAGATAGAACACACGCACACACAGATGCACGCGTTAAGCACACAATTATGCAGACAGTCAGGCATTCGGAATTTGCTGTTTCGGGTCGATTCTCGTCGACCTGGGTGTGGGTACGCCTCAATGTCTACTATAGGGCCAGAGAGCATATGTACATAGGTACTATACGGCTGGCCTACGGAACTGTCAGCTCTCCGACAGCTCCATTTTACACCGAAATTAGATAAACAAACAAAGCGAGGGCCGAATTCAATAAACAAACACAATACTTTGATTGCACTGCACATACTTGCGGACAGGCGGACGGACGGACTGGCAGACGGACAAGCGGATAGATAAAACATATATGAAAGAGTCTGTCAAGAACTTGTCCACGTCAGTGGGATACCCTTTGGTTAGAGCGGGTGTCATGGACTGTCAAAGCGTTGCATCAAGTTTGGAAATTTTGAACTACTGAATAAAAATAATTTAAAATAAATAAAAAATAAAATAAAACTAAATAAAAAAATGTACAATTCAATTTTTAATTTAAAAAAAAAAGAAAACAAATAAAACTACTAAATAAAGTAAAAAATAATAATAGCAATACATATATAACAAATTAACAAATATAATAAATAAACAAGAAATTTAATAAAATAAATAAATACAAAATAAATGAATGAAACAAAAAATGAAAAAAAATAGAACAAATAAATAAAATAAATAAATAATGAAACCAAATAAATAAAAAATAAAATAAATTAATTAAATTCGTTTAAAAATATAGAACAAATAATTAAAACAAAATTAAATAAAATAAGAAAATAAAAAAATATAAAAAAATAACGTAAATATATAACATAAATTGATTATGTATTCTATACCATAACACCCTGTATAATACCCTGTACCCTGTAACTAAGCCATTGCAATGAAATTTCGTCAACTCCTCCGCCTTTCACAGTGCCTCAAGTAGTGCAAGTATTCCTATTACTCAATTTCATTGCCCTGAGAAAATCGAATTGAGAAACTTTTGGCAAGTGCCTGCTAATGTGCAAAGTCAACTTAAAGCCATAAACACATGCATATGCAAGCGTATGTGTCTATGTTTATAAGCCTGCATGCGTGTAGATCTAATAAATAATGCCACCGTTTTCGCTTTCACATTGGAACAGCCTCCTGGGGCTTGGTCAATTGCAGTGAAACAAGAGAATGCAATGCATAATTCAAAGTGCAATATTAACATTATCAATAGAGAGTATGGCAAAAGGCAATTAGATAGCTAAATAAATCAATACGGCTAAAAGGGGCGAGCCAAGCAATGGCCAAGCCATGCTGAAAAAGGCAGAACATAAATTAAAATATTAATGAATTTATAGTTGAGTTTCCGGGGGAGCTAAGACTGGGAAAATACGAGGGTCGTTTGATAAGACCGTGACTTTTTGTATTTGCCGCGCACCTGCTCTAAATACAACACTGCTCCTGTCAGCAGTTATCGATTAACAGCTGACTGTAAAATTTTGAGAAAGCTGCGTTTTTTGGTTTGCGTTTTATAGGCATTGAAAGCAGACGATCTCGTGAATTTTAACGAAAATGGAAAAAGTGAATTTCGTGTGCTAATTAAGCATTATTTTTTGCGTAAAAATCCATCACCGAAACCAAGGAAAGACTTGATAAATATTATGGGGACTCTGCACCATCAATTTCAATGGTTAAGAAATGGTTTACTGAGTTCCGTTGTGGTCGTACCAGTACAAGTGATGCCGAACGTTCAGGTCGCCCAAAAGAGGTCGTCATGCCAGAAATCGTCGACAAAATCCATGGAATGATATTGGATGATCGGAGAATGAAAGTGCGTGAGGTAGCTGAGGCTGTAGGCATCTCAACTGAACGGGTACATCACATTTTACATGAATATTTGGACATGAAAAAGCTTTCCGCGCGATGGGTGCCGCGATTGCTCACACACGACCATAAGCGCAACCGTGTGACCATTTCAAAGGAGTGTTTGGCGATGTTCAACCGCAATCCAAACGAATTTTTGCGCCGTTTCGTTACCGTAGACGAAACATGGATCCACCACACCACACCAGAGACCAAAGAACAATCAAGACAGTGGGTTTCTCCGGGTGAACGTGCACCAAGAAGGCCAAGGTGGGTCTGTCGGCCAACAAGGTCATGGCCACAGTTTTTGGGATGCACAAGGTATCATTCACATCGATTACCTTGAAAAGGGTAAAACGATCACCGGCGAATATTATTCAGAGCTTTTGGACAGATTCGATATTGATTTGAAGCAGAAACGACCGCATTTGGCGAAAAAAGTGCTGTTCCATCAGGACAATGCACGGGTGCACACGTGTGTAGTCAGCATGGCAAAATTTCATAAATTGGGCTACGAACTGCTACCCCATCCAGCATATTCTCCAGATTTAGCCCCCTGTGACTATTTTTTGTTTCCAAACATGAAGAAATGGCTCGGCGGTAAGAGATTCGGGTCAAATGAAGAGGTCATCACAGAAACAAACGACTATTTTGAGGGCCTTGAGAAAACCTATTATTTGGAAGGAATAAAAAAATTGGAAAAACGCTGGACTAAATGTATAGAGCTAAAAGGAGATTATGTTGAGAAATAAAACGCTTCTTTGACGAAAAAAACATATTTTATTCAAAAAGTCACGGACTTATCAAACGACCCTCGTACTTAAGATAATATAGAAAACTAAATGTCTTTTTAGAAATCTCAATTTTGTTGTATAACCTAATTACTAGCCAACTAAATAAATAGCTAATAAATAACTTGTACATAATCCACTTAATGCTTTATCAACATGTCGACCCATATTTGTTTTATTTTTTTATTGCCAGATTATCACCTGTATTTATTCTGTTATCAATTTCCACTTATCAATGTTACGTGCCAGAGATCACAGAGACAGATAATTTACGCAGCGATAGCGCTGAGATGGGGGCGCTACGAAGTGCTTAGGATGTGCCAAGGCGGGAGTAGAAAATTATTTTAAAATGTTAATATGTAATTTAAATATCGTTTTACTGATTTAGTTTATGCAGAGCGTAATGTGCGTTTTATAGCAGTTCATGCAGACAACAATTGAGCCCACAATAATAACAATAATAATGCCCCAGACAATTACGAACTGTGGCAGCAAAAAGGCCTCGATAGTTTTGCAATCATCATAAATGTCCAAGTCCATGTCCGTATCCGAGTCCAAGTCGAGGCAGCTGCATGGCAAATCAATGAGTTAAATGCAGGGCGATATGAAATTGCCATTTGCTTGACTGGGATTCCTTGGGTTAGCTTGGGTGGCCTGGGCTTAAAATCTTAAAGCGATAAATATTTTAAGAGCAGAGCCGAGAAAGCCTGCGTTGGCTCTGTGGCCGTGGGCGTAGTCAGATCTCAAGGAGTCTGTTTGCAATTTAGATAAGTATTATGACATATTTGACACTCTTTCACATGGCCAAAACGAAATGAAGCGAAGCGAAACGATTTGGTATTTATTTACGGAAAATGAAAATGTGAAAAGCCAAAGCTAACACAGCTTGGACAGGCGAGGCAGACAGAGAGACAGCTTAGTATAAAAATCAATGAAATGCAATTACTGAAAATGCATTGCCAGACAAGCAGAGAGCGAGATGGAGAGAGATAGAGTGCGAGAGAGAGGGTTGCACAGAGGGGGAGGCAGGCAGAGACTTGCTTACGAGGTATCTAAAGTACATTATAATAACAATTGTTGTTATTGTTATTGATAAAAAGGGCGTGTGCCAGCAGAAACACATACATACACACAGACAGATACAGACATGCACAAACATGCACACACATCCACAGACATGCACACACACGCACGGGTTGTTTTCTAAGCCATAAGCATAGCTGATAAGCTGCAATTACCTGCATTGATAATTTAGAATGTATTCCTATATAATGCATACGCAGTGTCCCCCCCCCTCAAAGCACAGCAACAACAACAACAGCAGCAACAATAATAGCACAAACAACAACAATAACAAAAATAATAATAATCATAATACTGTGCCACAAAAGCAAAATGACATCTGTCGTTTCCGTCGTCGGTCCTGGCGGCCTCTCTCAGTCTCCCTACCTCCCCTCCCTTCTACACACACGCTTCCCTTAAAGTCTCCTCTCTGGGTGTGTGTGTGTAGTGTGTGTGTGTTTGCCCGCCCTGGGCACACCCATAATTGAATAGCCCGGCGACGTGTGTGAGATTGCGGGTGTTTGCTTTGGTTTTCATTATGCCTGGTGGGTTTGGCTTTGCTTTCTGGGCCTCAGTTCAGTTCTGCCTCGTCCCGTTCTCTGCCACGTCCTCTGCCTACTCCCGCTCCCCCTCCCCCTTCCCCCTTTTTCCCGCACTCAGCCCTTTCTCAGTGCCTTTCGCGCCTGATTGTCTTTTGTGTTGCATGTGTTGCGCGTGCTGTTGTTGTTGCAGCAACTCATGACACCAGGCTGAAGCCGCCTCATCGCCTTCGCCCTGCAGCCCTCACGTGTCTATCTAATTTGCAAGAGTTTAATTTGATTATCCGCCTAATGACAGACAGCGCATACATGATATGCACATACGTGCTCGAAAACATATCCAACACATTCGTGTGCAACAACATCGTCTATAAGCAAATTCTATCCCAACTGAGCGAATCGAACTTTTCTGGAGGTTGTTCAACTTGGCTGCAGGGAAAAGGTTTAAGTATAATAAAATATTAAAAAAAAAAAAAAATATTTAAATTAAAAAGAAATTTTATTGTTCGTTAAAATATATCAAAACTATTAAGGTCATAGAACTTGTTCAACAAAACATTTTGTAAGCTACTTTTATTCCTTTAATTGAAATATACAAAATAACTAGTGTATTTTTTGTTGAATTAAATCTAAATTTATGACAAAGTTTTTTCTATACTTTCAAAAAAAAAGTAAACGGTTGATAAATAATTGTTTAAAAATGTTGTAAGCTTTTTAGATTGCTTCAATATTATTACATAAGCTGGCAACATAATAATTAAGTAAATAGGTATTTTTTGTATTAGAAGTGTGGTACTAAAAAATGTAATTTTTTTATGTAATAGAATATTTTTCTTTATTTGAAATAAAAGATAAAGGTTAATAGAAATTGTTTAAAAATTTGGAATGTTTTTTAATATTTTTCTTCATAGTTTGTAATATAACAAAAATGTAAATAGCATCTTTTTGTATCTACTTGAGTATTTTTTTAGGTATTTAAAATCAAGATTTGAAGTTATCAAATAGTTTAGAAATTTTGCGAGCTTTGTTTTGCTGATTTAGTATTAAGACAAAAATGTAAAATATTTAAAATAATAAACATAATATTTTTGCTTTGTTTATTGACTAAAAAAAATTAATTTAATTATATAATAAATTATTTTCCTATATTTACATGCCTATAATTAATTTACAGCTATGCCATAGCCCACCCAAAGCTTCACCATATCAGACTTCCTCAGGCCCACAGCAACACATTCCCTAGTCGCACTTCCTATCAACTTGCCCATTTTGGTCACAGATTCTTTACCATTGCCCCTTTCTCTTCCTTTCCCCATTTCCCTCTCTTTCTCACTCTCTCTCTCTCTCTTTCTCTGCGCCTGCCGTTGATTATAGATAATTTTTTCAAGGAAATCTAAAACAAACTCGAAACTCGCAACCAAAAAAGCGTCTCTCGTGCATTTCTTATCAGGCGTAATGCAAGGCGACTTGGAGTGTTATGAATTATTAATAATAAATTACAAATTATTGCGGAGGCCACAGCTACAGAGGAAGAGGTTTCTTTGAGAGAATGAGAGAGAGAGAGAGAGAGAGGGAGAGGGAGAGGGGGAGATACAGAGATACTGCATACACAACGCTAATGAAATTTCAATTAGCTTGTCATGTCGAAGAAAATGACTGCAGCCATGCAACTTTTATCTGTGAGTGGCAGACAGGGAAGGAGAGAAGTGATAGAAGGGGGTACCCATTCGGATCTTATGAAATCTTAACCCATTTTATATTGACAAGTGTAATTATGCGCACGACACAATTGCCATGTCAAATATTATCAAATAATTGTTAAGCCAATGCAAAGTTGTCTGTGTTGTACACACACACACACTCACACACGCACAACAGACGCCCACGTGCAACTGCAGTCACGTTGCACTTTTGTCATCCTGTTGTGCATGCCACAAGCTCTAAGAGCGAGCGAGAGCGATAGACAAAGACGTAGCTGGACAAAGGCCGAGGCTGAGGGTCTGTCAGGGCATTCCTAATGACATAAAGACGTGTTGGTGGTCCTTTTTGGACAATTAGTGCCTGGAGACAGTCAGCTCTGGAACCCTGCCCGCTCTCCCCCCTTCCCCTTCCCCTTCCCCTTCCCCTTCCTTCGCCCCTCAGCCATTGCACAATGAGGCACCTGTAACAGTGGCATGCATAATTTATGTCATATTTCAGTTATAGCCTGCCACTGCATACTATGACTTTCTTATGCAACGTGCAACCTGCAACCTGCAACGTGCAACGTCGTAACGTGTCGTATTCAAATTCTACATTTGGTTTTTATGTAAAGAACAATGGGCAGCAATGGGCAGGGGCTTAGGGCAAGGGCAAGGGGAACCAATTAGAACTGTTTGCACAGCGCAGGCACTTGTCGAGGAAAGAGATAGAGATAGATAAGTACAAGGAGTAATTATCGAATATCTATAGAGCAAAGAGTTAGGGTAGCTAAGGGTAGAACCAAAATTTATAAAAACCTAGTAAAATTAAGTGTTGATAAATACTTAAAATTAGAAGTGGGTAGCTTTATAAAGTAGGCATATATGATATATGTTAACTTGGTATTGTCTTCAAATATTTTTTATAATTTTAAGTACTCAACCACCCTTTAATTAATTTGGAATTTAGCCTAAAATCAACGTAATTTATGTAAATGAAAATTTATTTCCTTACTAACGTTTTTAAAAAAACAAAAAAATGTTAATATACCTTTTTTGGTTTTCTAAAAATAAATACAAATTTTTAACCAATACATAACCTACAAAAATTATAATTTGTAAGACAAAACATTAAATCAATAAATTAAAACATTCTCTATATATGTTTTTTTTTTAATTTAAAATTAATAAAAGAGTGATTAAATAATAGCTAATTACTCTTTTATTAATTTTAAATTTGTATAAATTTAATTTAAATAATTTTATTTTATTTTTAGTAAGCAAACTTTTTATATTTAAATTAATAAATAAATATATATACATAAACAAAATTATATAAACAAAATGAACGCATAATTTCATCCAAATCCCTCTCTGATTTCTTCTAAAAATTTCTCTAAAATGTTTTCATTTATAAACTTTCAAAAAGGACATTCCGTAGTCGTTGTTGCCTTTCCCGGTTGTCCCCTACTTTGTTTACATTTTACATAGTTTTTGACTTTGTCTTTCGCAACTGTTTACAATTTTAGTCATTGATTGCCCAAAGTGCACACGTTGTGGAACTTCGTTAGTAATTTTTGATTGGGAAAAAATTATTTATGACTCTGTGCTATTTGTGAATGCAAACACACGCACACTCTCCCGCACACACTCGCACATACACGCACACTTGACTGCCGTTTGTGGTGTTTGTTTTTGTTGTTCTGCTGCTGCTCCTGCTGCTGCTTCTTTTTGCCTAATTGGAATTCATGCAATGGACATTTGCATATTGCTTTGTTGGCCCAGGCACTTGAGTTTTGACTTGGCTCTCCTCGGTTTTGGTAACTGTATATTCTTCTTTTTCGCTTCGAGGGCCTAGAAAGGTTCTGCTTAATTGTGGCCACAATTTAACTTAATCATAAGGCAGCTACGATCGGGGAAAGGGCCTAGGTCTGTAGGGGATATCGGGGGGTCTACCCAATCAAGCATGCGCGTGAGTCGTTCCATCTTTTTGCGTTCGAACCGGCGGCTAACTGAATTCAATTACCAAAGTGCCTACTATATGCAAATAAGCCACAAGTGCACTTGACAAACGCACACACACACTCGCAGACACGCTGCCCGCTGGCCACAGCGTTATAGATACAGATACAAATGCAGATTCATAGATACAGATACAGATGGAGCTGAAGATAGAGCTGACGATACACAGTGCCAGTTGCTGGTTACAAATAAGTGAAGTTGTTGCACTCCAGCTACCGGCACTTGCCTACAGTCTTCAGTTCCCCCTCCCTACCCCGTCTGTCGCCCCTGCAGAGCCCACGACTATCGCGCCCAGAGGCCATGTGAAAACTCAGCGCCGCACAGATAAAAACCTTAATATAAGCATAATTAAGTTGATGATTTGTACAAAAAAGGAGACGAGAGAAATGATAAACACAAGTGGCTGCTGTTCACGTTGTAAGTGTGTGTGTATGTGTGTGTGTGAGACAATGCTGCACTGCAAGTGAGTACAGTGAGTGCTGCCTAAGAAAGTTAAGGCTGCAACACTTGAACCACAAAGCAATAAAAACTAATTTCGGTATCTTAATATAAAGTTAAATGAAGTAACGAAAAGATAGTTAGAGTTATTGAAGTATATTCTCAAGTGGTGCAGCATGAGTCAAGGTCACTTGAGATAAGAATGAGATATAGTGTTTTAGTAGAGATTGCTAAAGGAAAGGGAAGGAATTGTAAGATTTAAGTGAATATAAGAGTGACAGAGAGATAGTAAAGGCATAAGCATATTGTAGTCTAGAATCTTTCAGACAATGCTGTGTGTTATATTATAATCAAGGTCTTAAAGGATATAAAAAATATTTTAGTTATAATATTAGAGTTAATATTTGAAGTAGAAAATTTAATCATTTAATGTGTTATAATTAAATATAAGTATATCAAAATATCTTTTAATTTAAAATTTATTTGGTTGAATAATTTTAATTTTAAATTTTAAATATTTATTAATTTGTTAATTATAATTTTTGTAATAATTACATAACAATTTAAATTTAAATATCCTCTTACAGTTCATAGAAACAATGCCAGGCATGAAATTTCATAGTTCTTAGTTTAGAAAAGTGTATTAAATGAATTAAAATACACACAATATGCAAGAAATTTCTACACTTTTTTAAAGATTAAAGATTGAGAAATAAGAGAAACATTAAATTTATTCCTAATTCATGTTTACTTAAAGATTATTTTAGTTATGTTTCAACTCATGCTAAGTTTAAAGCTTACACCGCATAGATCTTCCGAAATATTCCTTGTCTTAAAAGCTTCATCAGCCTTCCTCTCGAGTGCTCACTGTACGCTGCACTTGAAGTTTCCCGCACATCATCTGTCCGTCCGTCTGTCCGTCCGGCTGACTGGCTGGGTTGGCTGTATCTCAAGTTCTACACAGCTATGATGGCCTGTTGATGGCTTTGCCTAAGCGACTGCCAAAAAGTGTGTGTGTGTGTGTGTGTGCCTTGCGATGACGTCGCATTCAAGTTCAATGGACTGTTTGCTTTCGGATGGTGTTGGCATTTCCGACTGAGGCCTCCCCCCGACAAACGTTGTTGCATAACAATTAGCTGAGAAATTGCTGTTTGTTCATTGTACAAAGTCAACCCGAAAGAGACACAAATAATAATTCAACGAAAATTCGACTTCGATGTCTTCATTAGGCAGCCGTTGCTCTGCCATATGTGGAACTGAAAACTGGAACTTGGAACTGCTGCGTGTGTGTATGCAGAACCATTTTTGGATAGACCCAGCATTGTAAGTGTCTTAGATCGATGGCAAATTTATGCCTAATGAGCGTGTAGCGCTCAGTTTGATAACTCATTATTGCGTCGAGAAAACAGAAACAGAAACAGAAACTGAAAATGAGGCTAAATTTGTTCCACATGATGATGTCGAAATGCGAGTGCTACGTAAGCAGCTCAGTCCATAAATAACTGAAGTCAGTTTTGTCTGTTCTAGCTGCGAAATTCAGCTGGAAAAAAACACAAGCTAAAAAAAATTAAGAAATTCTCTGACACACACTTTGGCTGAAGTTTATCATTGTAATGCAAATGAAGGAAGTGCGCATCGCTCTCTCTCCCTCTCTCACTCCCTCTCTCTGTCTCTCTATCTGCTTTTGCTGCATAAAACAAGGTGAGGCTGCAACAGCAACAAGAACAATTTGATGCCGTGGGAAATGCTTGGCGCATGTGTTGCGAAAGCGAATCACTGCGTGAGTGGAGGCAGAGGCGGGGAGAAAGGGGGGAGGAAGAGGAGCAGCAGCAGCAGCAGCAACTACAACTCTCATTCTGTCAGTCAGTCAGTCAGCGAGCGAATGGAACTGCGCTCCCAACAACAACGGCAACAACAAAGCTTTGAATATGAATAAATTATTTCACGCAGATTGCCAAAGCAAAGATAAAAAAGAAAACAAGAAAAACAAAATAAAGAATAAAGAAATAAAATATAAAATATATATACAGATATATAGAAAGCAAAGGAATACACTCAGAGAAATTGCAGCGCGCGCGAATTCCCTTTTCTGCCCCTCTTTTCTCTGTTTCCCTTTGACAATCAGCAGCAAAGCGCGTAGCTGCTTTATTCGCTTTCGCCGTCGCCGTTGCCTTCGCCGGGAACTGCCAACTCGAGCGCGTGAAAATTGACAAAGAAAAACTTTACGAGATAAATAAGTTGATCAGGTTAAAGTGCTTGATTCGTGAGGATGCACAAAACAGGCAGTTACCGTTCAATTGGCAGGCGAAAGGTAACAGAGCTGCAGATCTTATTATACCGGGAACTACTGTATGAGCAAGAACAAGTGTCCGCTTAAGGGGAGCTTTCAATATTTATATTTATTTATTCAAATTTCTACGTTTCAAATTTAATTTTAAATGTTATATACACCTTTATGCATCTCATAAAATCAGATTTATATCCGGTGAAGAGAGGTTTTAATTAATATTTATATTATTCGTACAGTGAAGTTTAAAATGCCAAGAATGGTGTCCGCGCCCGTTTTTGGAGACTGTCCGCCTGGATAAAGATCAAATGTTTAAGAAAGTATCGACAGCGAACAGCTTAGAAAGAGTTTTAGCTAAAAGAAAATGTCCGCTCAAGAGAGGTTTCCTTTGGACTACATTTCTTACGCATTTCTTTTCAGTCTTTTAACCTCCCAAATAAATCATTTGATAGCAGTGCTATACATTTTCTGCCCTATAACTTCCTTTAACCCAAAAAGCTTCCACTAATTTAGTTCTAGAACAAAAAACTCTCTAAAAATTTGCAATTACGCCCAGGGTTTTTGTGTTTTATCCATAAATACAACGTTTTTATTCGAAAACATAATACAGTCGCTGCGCAGCTGGAAAAGCTTTAATAATTTATGAATGGAATGCCAACTGGTTTTAAGAGTTTTCGCCGTAGTTCAGTTTGGGTATTCTGGCGCTGCGGCTTGGACTTTTTCGACTGCCTCCCCGAAATGAATTCGCCCACGAATTAAGTGTTTCGAGTTTGCGATAAAAACCGCTAGCAACTATTTTTCAGGGCCAGACGAAAATTAGTAGTTGAAACCAAAATGCAATTGGTTGGAAGGGTTGCGAGGGGAAGGAGAGTGCAGAGAGCGAGTGTGGTTGGGTCAGCAAACTTGGCTGGCTTACAGCAAACTGACCGAAGCGACGGTCCAACTTGTTTTGCCGTAGCTTGTCTATTTATGCGCTTAGTGCGCAGTGGGCCACGCCCCTCTTCCTCTGCCCATGGCCGCTCCGCTGGCGTATGCAAATAGTAAGCTGCAGCTGAAGTTGCCTGCCACACTGAACCAGTTTCGGACACTATCGACCGTCTCGGCGGCGGGGCGACGGCAACCCTCTCGCTCTGTGTATGCATTTTTTATTAACAAAGAGCCGAAATGCCGAAATGCCGAATAAAAAACTCAACAACAACAACAACATCGCAAAAGGGCTATGCAAAACATTTGCTATAAATGAAAAACCCTTTCAGGAAAAAGGGAGGGAGGCGTGAAGGGGCTCGCACTCGCTTACAAGCTCGCAACACGGCGATAAGCCCAAAGTGGGGGTTGTTTTAGCTGTTGCTGTTGCTGTTGTTGTTGTTTGTTTGTGTAGCTACAACGTTGTAGCATGTGTATGTGCCACACGCATAATCGTTGTTGTTTTAGTGTATTAATTTTGGTTTTTAATAAAGCATAAATATTTGTGTTTTCGCTTTGCGCTCGCCCCGAGGGCAGCAAATCCCTCTGCCTCTCCTACTCTCACTTCTCCCCTCTATGATTTTATTGAAGTTTGTCAAATCAAAAACTAAAGTTGCCGCCACGCCCACCGCCCCCACTCCCGGGGCATGTAAAATATGTTAGATTAGCCAATGTTCTGTGTGTGTGTGGGTAGGTTGCATATGCCGCTGGGGGTCGTATAACACGCACTCGCCCAGCTTTATCTAACGCTGTCAACCGACATTAATTGCAAATTCCCGCTGTCCACACACACACACACACACGAACACACGAACACACACACACGCACACACACACACCGATAGATATTTGCTCGCTTTGCAACTATGTCGAGCCGTGCCTTTTATGGCACTGCGATTTGCCGTTTGCATGTTTTAATTATTAAACAAATCAATTTGCCAACAACACTGAGTGCCAACAGTTCTCGGCCCCGCGCTTTACACTAAATTCCCCTTCGCCTTCCCGCTGTTCCAACTGCCTCTCTAACAGCTTAATGACATTTATCCATTTGCCCATTTAGCGTGCTCCCCTTTTACAGTGTCTTACGCAAGTGCTCGCCCAGTAAATTAAATTTGCATAAATGCATTTTTAATAATGTTCGCGTAATTTTTGTGCACTGATTTTCCATAGCACTTCGGTTAGGTTCAGGTTTTGGTCATTAAGGAGTTTCGTCTTCTCATTCTTTTGCTGCCGGATGTGGAGCGTAAGGAAAATTTGATTTAACTTGTGCACTCAATGTTGGAATAATTATGTGACGCAGTGCTCATTAAAATCAAATTAATCCCTGTGAAATTTAAGTGAAAGTCTTTGGGGAATTTAAATGAATTATTTAATATATTTTTATAATATTTGAAATTAAAGGAAAATTCTTTGCGAAATAAAAAAATGTACTTTTTTTAATTCTTAAAATTTAAGGAACATTTTTTAGTAAATTTATAATATTTATTAAATATTTTTTTAATTTAAATTTATTATATTTTAAATTTATGGAAATTCTTCTGGAACCTATAATATTAATTTTTTATATTTTTTTCAATTTTAATTAAGCAGTAAAATATATACACGATTTAATTTTGAACTAAAAATAATACAATTTGTAGTCGATTTTTTTATTTTTTTATCGATTTAATTAAATTAAATAATTAAATAAATTTTTGAACTAAGATTTACTCTAAAATTTACTCTTAAATTAAAATTAATAATAAAAGATAAAGAAAATTGAAGAAAATAAAAAAAAATTTAATGAATATTCTTAAATTTTATCATTTACATATATATATTTTTTTAGAAGTTAAACTCCCTGATTAAAGAATTTCTAAGATTTTAAATATTTTCGTTCTTCATTTTTGGAATTCAAAGTTTTCAATATTTATGTAAAACGATAAAATTTTAATGGAAATCGTGTAAAATTTTCAGTAATTTGCCTGGTTCTAGTCTCAAGGTCAAGATCAAGCTCTGCTGCCATAGCTCACTTCACGCTGTCTAATGTTTTTCCAACAGCTTTTTTTTGCTGCTTTTTCTTGTGATTGATTTCTCAGAACTCGCCGGGGGTCAAGCAACGCTTGAGCTGAGCCAAAACTTGTGCCAATGACCTGCCCCGGCAAAAGGTACTCGAGGTGGGGTCGCCCTGCCCCTTTCTTCCCCTTTCTTTTCCTCCATTTGACTGTATTGCCATTTTGCACTTAAATTCGCCATTCGTCTCTGCTCTTTACTGTCGTCCACTTGTTTCCATTTCTTTTTTTGTGTCTTCTTTGTTGTCTTCTCTACTTATTGATTTTCAATTAGTTTGTTGCATTTTGCCGCTGCCGCGTTTGGCTTTTGGTTTTGCTTTTGGTTAGAAGTTGCTGTTTTGCCATTTTCTTGCGCATTTCCCACCCTTCCCACTGTAAATTGACATACTTAATTTGCCATGTATATGTGTGTGTTGCGAGTGAATTACATGAGCTTAAGTTCTATACTCATAAAATATGCAATTCTCTGTTTTTTGTTTTGCCCAAGCGCATCCAACGATTTGGCCAGCGATTTTGCTGCTTGACTTTGGCATAGCCAAACGAATAGGGTTGCCAAAAAAGTGTCAGGGTTAGACCAGAAATAGACACATGCCAATATGCTGGAGCCGATAAACAAGCCAAAAAGAGACGAGAGGGCCAAAAAGACATTCGCTGTCGCTGTCGCTGTCACTGACTCCGCCAGCCTGTGGTCAGTTTGGCAAGCCGTTTTAAAGCTATCAATTGCCAGGGCAGCTATAGAAATTAAAGCTAAAATCTATATAAAATTTTTATATATTTTATTTAACTCTTCAAACAGCCCTCGCCACAAAAGCAAGCTAATTACATTCCCTAAAATTTGGAACAATTGGCGGCAAGGCTGGTAATTAATTTATAAAATTATCCATGCGGCTAAATAATGAATTTAGTTTTTAGTTGGTTGATCCTTGTTGTTGTTGCTGTAGTTGTTGTCCCTCTTCACTTGTTTTTCGCTTCTTTATTTGATCTATTTCGCCCAAATGTAGAGTGCGGCTTATAGCCAAAAAAAAAAAACAGCTAAAATGTGAAATGAAAATTTATGCGCGAAAAATGCAATTTCGTAATTTCATTTTAGCAAATAATAATTCACACACACTCATATTTGCTGGGTATCTATGTGTGTGCGTGTGTGTGTGTGTGTGGCCAAACGCGTAGAGTGCATTTTGTGTTTGTTCGAGTGCATTTGGCATTAATTTATTTATAAATAATTATTTACAAGCAATTAACTTTGTGTGTGAGCGCAGTTACAGCATGTTTGTCGCTGCGTTATTTAGTTAGGTTTTACAGTTTCAAAAACTGGCACGATTTTTGGGTTTTTGAGGTATTTTTTTTTGTTTGCCAATTAATTTGAATAACAAAGTGACGGCTTAAATTGCTTGTGAAATTGTCGCAAATAACATTTGATTAATTTTCCTAAACGAAAATAGGGTAGGCAACATAAATGGAAAATTCCATGAAAAATTTGTTAGAAATTTTATAAAGTGACATAGTTGCTTGATTTTATATATAAATTTTCTGTGCACTTTGCAATCAATCACAGTATCAACGCCCCCAGCTGCTGACAACGCAGCAAATTTCTACCAGTCTCTACACTGTTGCCAAACTTCACTTCCTCCTGTTTTTCCTGCAAATTCGCTGAAATAGTTCCCGTTTTGTGTGCACGTGTAAACGCAGAAAAAGTAATAAAAAGTGGTTGAGGTTTTTTTTTAGAATTTCCATTTATATTTTATAATGTTTTTGTTTTATTTTTCTCATATATTTATGTATATATGGGGTTTTTGTTTTTCTTTCGTGTTCTTGTTGTAGTAGTTTAATTAATTTAATAATACATTTCTTTTAGTTAATTTAATTAATTTAGGCTTTCGTTTATAAATACATTAAGTGTGCTAAATAATTTGCAATTTCTATATAATGGAGCGCTATGTACACATATCTATATAATTATTCATATATATATATATATATTTATATTGATTTCTATTTAGTTTAATTAGCTTGATGAATTTGTTTTACGAATGTTTATCGATTTTCGCTGGCTAATAGAATAATGGCTACCATTACAGTTAGGGGTGATCTTTATATAGTAGTATGTATATCGTATATATATATATTTGTAGTATATATATTTAGTTGTTTTTGTTTTTAATTAATATATCACATTGAATTTGAAAGTGTTTTTTGCAACATTTCTAGTAATTGTTTATGCAATTAATAATTATCATAATTATCAATAATAATAATAGGCCTATAAATGTATGTATGTATGTGGCTGTGTGTGTGTGTGTGTGTGTGTGTGGTGTGCCACACTTGAACACCGAAGGCGCATGTGAAAAGAAATGCCTACGTAAAGTCTTTTTTGTTCTAAATAATTTTTTGCCTTTGCTTCTGCTTTGCCTTTGCCTTTGCTTTTGCTTTTGCGAGCGAACAGCTTCAAGATGGCCGCCCCTGCGCAGGAACCGTTTTGTGAGCGAGAGGGAGAGCACGCTTACACCAGGAAAGCTTGGCCGCCGCTCTTATTGGTGCTGCCCGCATCGACGCCAGCAGCGGCAGCAGCTGCTTGTTGTTGTTGTTGCTGCTGCTGCTGCTGCTGCTGCGCGGCAGCTGCGGAAGTGGAAGCTTGAGCCGTGGACTGAGTGCTTGTGCTCGCCTGACTGAGGCCGCTGCCACTGCGCAGATGCACAGGCGCTGTCGCTGCCGCTGCCTGCGTTGACGTAGCTGCTGCTGCTGCTGCTGGCGGCACACGGAACTGCGGCTGCAGCAGACGCTGCTGCTGTTGCTGCCTGGCCAATTGCTGCAGCTGATGAGCCTGCATCTGCTGCTGCTGCTGCTGATGATGCACATGTGGATGTGGATGCGGATGCGGATGATGCAACATGGCGCCGGGCATCATGGAGAGCGCCTCGTGCTGATCATAAGCGGAATACTCCGATTCGATGCTGTGATAGATATGCTCCGAAGGTGGCCGCATGGCCATCGATTCCACTGGTCGCATGGGGCGTGGCGAGGGCGTAGCCGTTGTGGCCGACGAGTAGTTGGCCTCCATGTCCTCGGTGCAGTAGTAGGCCGGTGGGGGAGGGGCCTGGCGGAAGATCAAGCCTGGCGAGACGGGCTGCTTGAAGCGCTCGTGATGATCCAAGGTGTAGTTGTTGCCACGTGGCGACAGCTCAATGGGTATGGCATAGCGTAGCTTCTCCCAGAAGTAACGATCGCAGGTGAGCAAACGATTCGAGGGCACGGACTTTAGGTAGGGCGACAGTTCGGCTACATCCTCAGCCTCGCTGGACACGGAAGTCTCCTCAATGATGACCAGCTTCTGGGCGAGACCACGCAGTGCCTCATGGAATGCATTGCGGAATTCCACACGTTGCCACTCGGTGGCAAGCAGATGCCGGGTGAGCACCAGAATGATCTTACGTGAGGCACGTGCACCCTCCACCAGCTGCAGATGGCTTGCCTGCGGTGGCAAATCCCGCTGCTGTATGCACAGTCTAAAGGGAGGACGACCATGCTCCAGTTCCGCTGCAATGTTGCGGCACACAAACTCGTAATCCTTCTCCGAGTGCAGAATGATGGCATCGTAAAGTTTGCCCGCATCCTCGAAGCGTGGCTCGCAAACCCTTACGCCGTAGTGTGCAAAGAGCCACATGCGAACGCTTTCGCGGAAGACGAACACAATGATGAGCACGACGACCAGGAAGATTAGGACGAGCACCGCAGCCAGCAGAGGCAAGCGGTAACCATTGGCCAAATCCTGTGCGGAACTAATGTTGCTGGCGCTGGCATCAAGCAACTCAGAGCAATCTCCTCCGGGCAGCTTCTCCTGTGCCTGGCCCGGCACGGTGGTCAGCTCCAACTCCCGCTTGATGCCCGCATCCACGCAGTAAATATCCCCAGCATCTCGCACCACCAATGCGTTATCCGTGACGAACTGCACCAATTCGCGCAGCTGCTGGCAGCGACAACTCCACGTGTTGCGTCCCAGTGTCAATCCCTGCAGATTGTTGCGATATTGTAGATTCGATAGCTGCTCCAGCGGCAGCACAGTCAACCGGTTGTTGTCCAGGCGCAGCAGTTGCAGCGACACCAACGGCTCGAACGTTGCATTGCCAATCTGTGCCAGCTGATTGCCCTGCAGATGCAGCTCACGCAGCAGCGACAGCGAACGGAAGCTTGTCGAGTCCAGCGAGGTGAGTTTGTTGTGTTCCAGATGGAGTACACGCAGATTGGGCAGTTGTGCCAGCGAGGCATTACCCAGCGAGATCAGGTTCGATGCATTCAGATAGAGCGTATGCAGATTGCGCTGTCCCGCCACATGTGCTGCCTGCAGGGAGCCACCGAAGTTATTCCCATCCAAGTAGAGCACGCTGACATCCTGTGGCAACCGCGTGGGCAGAGCCTGCAAATCCTGCTTGCCACAATCCACAATGTTGCTAGACCAATTCGCATCGTGGAAGCAGCTGCAGTTGTTGGGACAAATCATTTCGCAGTCGCAACTCTCGTACTCGCAGCAGTGGCATGTGGCAGGGCAGTTTGTGTCGTATTTGCAGACAAAATCGGAGGCAGCTAGGCTAGCCAGTGGACGCAGTGGCGCCTGGCGACTGTGTGGCATAAGGCACTCAATGTTACCCAGATCCACCACACGTGGATGTTGCCTCGTGGTCAGATTATTAATCCGTTGCAGCCACTCCATGGAGCAATCGCATTCGAAGGGATTCCCACCCAGATAGAATTCCGGCAGGGATTTCTCCAGTGCCACGGGTGCAACGCGCAGGGAGTTCAACGACAACTTGGACAACACATTCGCATAGAGATCGACGCGTGCCAGACGCGTCTTGTCCACAAAGCTATTGGCTTGAATTTGGCTAATGATGTTGTTATTGATGAACAGCAGCTCGATGGAGTTGGGCACGGAATTGGGTGAGATTTCCGTGATGCGATTGTGACTCGCATCCAAAGTGCTTACACGTATCTCCTCCTGCAGCTTGTAGTAGTTTCCGAGTGCCTCAATATAATTGCCATGTATGTCCAACCACTTAAGGTTCGAGGGAATGAAGGCATAGTCGAACCAAACCAAATGATTCTCCGACAGATTCAACCAAAGCAGCGAAGCCAGCGTGGCAAAGATGCCATTGATGTCCGTCAGGAAGTTCTTATCCAAGCGAATAGCCTCAATCTCCGTATTCTTATCGAATGCTCCACGCTCGATGCTCTGTATGCGATTCTTGGCCAAATTGAGAACACTCAGCCTAGGCAGTTGATGGAACATCGAGATGGTAATGTTGCCAATGCGATTATCGATCAATCGCAAACCCGTCAACTGGTTTAGGTTATTGAATGTGTCATTCTTGAAGTCAGAGATTTGATTCTCCCCCAGATCAAGCGTCTTCAACATGCTCAAATCCTGCACTGCCTCCGGCACCTCCAACAGCTGATTGGAGCTCAAGTCCAACTCCTTCAGATCGGAGCAATTGCGAAAGGCCTGAGACTCCACAATGCTAATCAGGTTGTTATTCAGCGTCAGCTTGGTCAGCACGTAAAGCCCATTGAAGATGCGATTATCCAGCGTGTGCAGACGATTCTCAGCCAGGTTCAAGGTGTGCAGATTGTACAGGGGCAGAAAGGAGCCCTCCTCAATGTGTCCAATCGAATTGTTGCGCATGTCCAAGATCTGCAGAAAGTACAACTCCTTGAAGGTCTTAGCCCCAATGCGAGTCAGCGCATTGTTCGACAGATTCAACACAATGAGGCGTATCAACCCCGCAAAGGTGTTGTTATCCACATGATGACTGGTCAATTGATTCGCACTCAGATCCAAGACCAACAGCTGCTCCAGACGATGCAGCAAACCCTTGGGCAGGTCGTATAAATCGTTGTGATGCAGATGCAACTCGCGCAACTCCTTGTTGCCGGCGAAAGCCTCTGCGGGCAGCGACTCCAGATGATTGTGCGACAGATTCAGCACGCGCAGCGAACTCAATCCCGCCAAGGCATTGGGGGCCAGCGAGCTGATGTTGTTGTGCTGCAAGCTCAGTGTTTGCAGACGGCGCAGGCGCGAGGCGCCCCAGGCGTCGGGCAGAGCGCGCAGCTCGTTGTGCGACAAGTCCAACACCTGCAGCTCGCTGCCACCACTGGCGGCGCCACCAGCAGCTCCAACGGCTCCAACTCCTAGGCCGCCGCCATTGGGTGCACCCAGGCAGAGCTTCTCGGAGAAACCCAAGTATTCCGCAGCACGTATGCGATTCTGTGTGAGATTCAGCAGCTGCAGCCCTGGCATGCTGCACCACACGCCCTCGGGCAGTTGCCGCAAATTGTTGTCGCCCAAATGCAGTTCGTGCAACTCGCGCAGTCCATGGAAGGCTTGCGCATGCAACTCCAACGTCTTGCCCGGTCCCCACATGGCGTTGTGCGTCTCCAGCTGAAGGCGCTTCAGCGACATGAGTCCCTCGAAGGCATTGGCCGGCACACGTTGCAACTTGCATGCATCGATGCGCAGCTCCGCCAATTTCTGCAGCTTGCGAAAGAGTCCGCCGGACAGCTCGCTGGCGTGCAACAGATCTTCGCTGCACTGCAGCTCGAAACGATTCGCTGTCTCGGCCACTTGCAGATCCAATGTGGCGCCCGTCTCCAGCGCACGCACATTGCACTTGATGTCCATGGTGGTGCGCACAAACTCCCAGGCGCATTGCTGCGCATGCGTCGCCGCTAGCAGCGACAGCGACAGCGCCAGCAGCAGCAGCAACAGGCTACCGTTAGCTGCGCTCGTTGTTGTTGTTGTTGTTTTTGACATTTTGTCTTGATTTTCTCTCTCTCTTTCGCTCAGTTAGAATTGCCTAGAGGAAAGTTCTCTCCACTCTCTCTCTCTCTCTTTCTCTCTCTGTGTCTCCTTTCGGGGGGGAATTTTGTATTTTGGTTTTTGTTTTTTGGAACTAAATTCACTTTCTGGTTTTCATATTTGATCGCTGTTTGTTTTACGCGTAACCGTAATCCTTGTCTGTGTGTGTATGTGTGTGTGTGTCGAGTTTTTGTTGCGTGCACTCAGCGATTTATTTGAATTTCTTGTATAATTTTTATTTTACTTTGCCCAGCGCTTGCAATAATAAAATTTCTTTTGCTTTGCTTCGCTTCGCTCACTTCACTTCGTTTTCGTTTCTTGTTGTTGTTGTTGGCACTTTGAAATCGTTTGCGTTTTCAGCCGGAGCTCGTTTTCTTAAAACATGTTAACCGCTTCGCGTTTCAACTCAAACTGATTGCTGGAGTTGCACGCAGTCGACTCCGTTGGCTCGTTGAGAATGTTTTTACGAGCGACGCGACGACGCCGACAACGCCGCCAGCCGACGTCGACAGCAGCAACAGCAACAGCAGCAGCAGCAGCAGCAGCAGACAGACAAAACTAAGCTAGTGTGAGCGTGCGTGTGTGTGTGTGTGAGAGTTCGTGCGCTGCCCTGCTGCACTCACACATGCACATGCAGTGCTGTGCTCTACGCTCTCACATACGCTCGCTTGCTCGCTCGCTCATTGCCTCTCTCTCCCGACGACGTCGCGTCGCTGCATTTCCTGGCAGAGCAGAGCATGTATGCAGTTCAGCAACATGCATGCATTGTGCACGCGCTCTCCCTCTCTCACGCTCGCTTGCCTGCCTGCCTGCCTGCGCTCTCACACCGATTACATGTACGTCTCGTACGTGTGCATTCACATACATCTCTAGCTGAGAGAGCGCGTGTGTTTGCGCTCTCGCTCTCTCAAAAAGTAGGGGAAATGCTGCACACAAACGCACACACATGGTACACACACGTACACGAACTCATTCCTTGTGTAGTTTTTGTTGTTTTCGCTTCGATCGTCTTGGAAAACAAATTCGGATTTGCTTCTTCTCTTTTTGCCGCCGCAAACGATTGACATTAATTAGTTGAGCTATAAAAAATATATAAGCTGAGATTAGCAACGTCTTTTATGGGCGACTTATCTGGCTTGCGAGCGTGATTATTCAAATACCCATACATATGTATGTATGGCATATACTATATACATATATATTGTGGTTAATACTCATATTACCATTGGGCGCGCTAATCGTTAAACGATTTGTTAAACGATCGCGCGCGGTTTGCCTTAGCTCGGCATAGGGCGTCAAATATGTCAAATTATGGCATTATGGGGTTATGATCTATTGTGAAATCGGCTCAGGCGCGAGCTGATAAGGCTTAGGTATTGACTTAAGTATTAGCTTGGAATGCAATTCCTAATTCAGGGTTAAATGATGTACATTAATTGTGCTATAAATCTGCTATAAATGAGAAAAACACTTCACAAGTCTTAAATGACTTAGAAAAGATAATTATATATTAAATAATGTTGCTATAAATCTGCTATAAATGAGAAAATCATAGAACAAGTGCTTTATAGCTTAGAAAAGTTTATTAAAAATTAAATAATGTTGCTATAAATCTGCTATAAATGGAAAAAAGCACTCTACAAAAGCGTAAGGTAGCTTAAGATAATTTGGGGAAGTTTATTATAAGGTAGAAATATGTTAAATAAAGGTGCTATAATTGTGCTATAACAATCAAAAGCAATAATAGGGTAATAATATGTGGGTTAGTACTGTAAATATGACATACAAATAAAAAACAAGCCAGAAATTTAAGAAAAGATATCACAAATTATTATAAGACAGTGGAAAAGTAAGTAAAATTGTGCTATAAATGTGTTATAAATATATAAGACACAGTAGAAGTGCATAAAATAATTTCTAAAAATTTAAGGAATATTTACTCCAGATTGAAATCTTAATATTCTATTTCTTTACTCTATATACTTCCCTCTCTTTCACTCCAAGAAGCGTTAAACCTTGCACACTGTGGCAACTTCGCCAGCATGGGCAGTCAACAGGCTGTCGTCTTGCAACATTGCGTCTGTGTGTGTGTGTGTGTGCAGCTCGTCGGCTCTCGACTCCCGACTCCAACTACAACTACGACTCTTCCTTCCTCCCCCTTTTGCCCCACCCGCCCACTTTGCAGCCCTTTTAGCTCGTTGAGCGACGCGTTGCAAGCGTTGCAGTCGCAGTTGACGTCGCCGTCGCCGTCGCAGCGTCGTGTGTTGCATACGAGTTGGCTAGCCGGCCGCACATCGCGTATGTTGCTATTGCCGTGTTGCATGCCACAGTGGCATTTGGCAGAGCTGCCTGATTCGCCTCATAAAGTGCTCGAATCTATTGTCGTCTGTCCAATATTCCTCGGTACTTAGGCCACATTTCTTATGTGCCACGCCCCCCTCCCCCTTCCACTTCTGTACTCCGTGTTGCAAGTGCTGCGGCCTTCAAACGTCGCGGAGCAACGCTGGCAACGCGTCTTCTTCTGCTTTAGCTGCTTCTTTGCGGCAATTTGGCAAATTGAGACGCGTTTATGCGCTACGTAATTGAAAGAGGATATCTTTTTGGTAGTTCCCCCCGAAAAGCGAAGAAGAAGAAGAAGAAGAAGAAGGTGGAAGTGGAAAAGCAAATTGCGATGCAGATATTTCAAGTGGGGAAAACTGGATGAAAGGGATTGCTTGAAGTTGAAGCTAGAAGCTGGAGTGGAAAGCAAAGGAGGAGGAGGAGGAGAAGGAGGAGACATAACATGCCACGACAGCCTCATCTAGTATCACATTTCACTCGTTGCAAGTTTTTTAAAAATCAAGGGATTTTCAAGCAGAAACTTACTAATCTTGCATTTCGAAATCTGCAATATAGACTTCTAATACCCTTCAAGCATTGCAAGTGATCCAAAATGGGTATACTAGTTTTGTGCAAATGTATGTGGCGTGGTAGATCCTTCAAAGCATATATAGTCTTGCTTACAAATTTATTCGATTGTGTCATGTCCGTCTGTCCGTCCGTCCTTCTGTCCGTCTGTCTGTTTGAACGTCTGAATCTCATCTAATACAAAAGCTAGAGACACCAAATTTGACATGAAGTTTCCTGTATGCCTTACACAGATCGACGTTATTTTCGATACATTTTATTTTCGATTCGCAAATCGATAATTATCGAATAATAAGCAAAGTATTAAAGTAAGTATTAAAGTATGTAAGAGCAAGAAAACAATCTCTGTTGGAAGTTGTTAACATGTTTGGAAAAGTCTTTTCGAAATAGGGGGAAGGGTATCTTGCTAATGGGCGCGCTCGTAGCTCTATTTCTTATCTTAACACATTTAGTTTTAGTATTTTGGTATCTGCAGTAGATGATTCCCTTTCGGAGCCCTGTAAGTCATCTCGATACAAATTAGAAAATCTCTTGTGCTCGCTTTCCCCTCTTTTCTCTTATACTTGTATATTGATACCATAAACCTTAGTTAAGCCTAGTTAAAACTAACTGTGGCTATTCTCTGCTGCTGCTCTTTAACTTTTGTGTGTGTGTGTGTGTGTGTGTGTAGTTAGTCGCGATGCATGTTGCCAGCGCATTAGCAGTGCGCCATCATTTTGAGTCTTAGCTCTGGAGAGCGCGCGCGAGAATTATAGAAATATGTTTTCGCTTTGTGATAGTCGGCGAATTTACGAGTTGCTACCGTGCCCATTTGTGTCATACAAACAACTACTGCATGCCCCCCTCCGCCCTTCCTTCCTCTCCCCTCTCTCCCTCACTACATTTCCCTCGATTTTCCACTCTCTGCTGCACTTTCCGGCATGGCAAAGCCTGAAATATTGCATATGAATGTTGCATGCGAAGCGACGCCAGCAACACACATTAACGCAGCAGCAGCAGCAGCAGCAGCAGCAACATCGTCGCTGCCAGCATCAACGGCAGCAACATCAGGCAACATCAGGCAGCAGCAGCAGCAGCGACGTCAGCGTCGGCAACATTACAGTTTGAATGCTATTATTATGCCATTTTTAATGCCTTTTACATTCACGCGCAACAAGCGGCCGCAGTCGGCGCACGTTGACGTCGCGAACGACGTTGCTCAGGGCTGCGCAGTAAGCGTCGCTGCTTTGTGTGCCACGTTTTTGCTTCTGCTCTGCTTGGTTTGGCAAATGTTTTTGAATACCCTGCAACAGGTAGTGCAGGCAGGGTATGCGGTAAGTTAAGTAATGCGTTGGGGAAGAAATACTAGAATATAATGCTAATACTAGATATTGCTAAAACCAAAAAATACTAGAACTGTTTTAAAGCTAAGAAAAGGCTTTATTTATAAATTGTATAAATAATTTTTGAGTTTTATATTAAAGTTTACATAAAGTAAATATTAAAAAATACTGCACTTAAAATTTTGATATACAGGGTATTTAATGCAGTATTTAATTACAGTATTAAATGGTCTGAGATTTGTTTGGCACTTTCTACATTCGGCATTGGCTGTAGGGTATGTACATATGTGGAGAATGGAGTTATTTGTTTAAAATAAATACTAAAAAATACTAAAATAAAATACTTAAATTGAAATAAAGTAGAGAAGTTTTTTTCTAAGTATTTTCGGTATTTAAAATGTTGAGCTTAATATTCAAAAAAATATGTATTAAACTATATTAAGTCAAGTAATTACTTAAAATACCAAAAAATACTGCATATAAAACTACAAATTTCAGACATCTTAAAATCTTAAGGTTGTTTTAGAACCAACTATTTAGTTTGTAAATGTTGTAATGTATATTTAGCTATATTCTTAGGTTTTTCTATTTCATCTTTAATTCTATTCAACGTTCCCAACTCTTGCATACCCTGCCCGGCACACTTTAAGCACTGCAAATATTATTTACCTCAGTTATTTTATGACATTCTTAGTTACTTTTGTGCTGCACTAATTTCGGTATGTATGTTAAGCTCATTTGGCAAAGAATTAAAATACCAGCAGGCTAAAATACCAAAACTTCATTTTGGCCTGCAGGCAGCAGGCAGCCGGCAGCTTGTGTTGTAATGTCGTGTAATTGTTGCATGTAGTTGTTGTTGCATGCGACGCCCACCTGTCATAGAGGAAGAGAGAGAGAGAGAGCATGTGAGTACTTATGCTTTTCGGCTGTCGACTTATGCCACTTAAAATTACATTAAAAAACTTCTGCAGAGCAAAGCAACAAGCGGCAGAACCCAACACACTCCCCACACGCTCAGCCTCATTTCACCCCCACCACAGCGCAGGCACAGGCACAGGCACTGCCTAGCTCTCTGCTGCTCTCTCTCTCTGCTGCTCTCTTGACGCCCTCTGCCGTCGCTCGCCTAGCGTAAACTTTGCACAGCTTTTGGTACTTTTCTGCTGGCTTCGCCTCTGCCTTTGCCTCTGTCTGCGCCGCTGCCTCCGCTTCTGCTGCTGCTGCTTCTTGCGCTTGCATAGTTCTTGCTTCTTCTCTTCTTGTTGTTGTTGCTGCAGCATTGTTTTATTTCGCTTTTTCTTTTGCCGTTTTGTTTTGCGGCGTTGCAAATATGAAACTTTTGTTACTTAATTATTTTGTTTGTTGTTCTTGTTAATGTTGCTGCCGTCGTCGTTGTTGTTGTTGTTGTTTGCTGTTGTTCTTGCTGCTATATTGTTATTAATTAATTGAGTTACACTTGCACTGCATTTGTTGTTGATGTTGGCGTTGCCGCTGCCGCTGCTGCTTCTTGTTTGTTTAGTGGTGCGAATATTTTATGAATTTTTAAATTTCATTATTGTGGCATGTGGCATGTGCCGACAGAGTTGACGTCGTCGCTGCCGCCGCTGCTGTCACATGTCGACGACCCCCTGCAGTCAAAGTGTTTGGCCTGCCATGCCTCTGTGTGTGTGTGTGTGTGTGTGTGTGTTGGCATATCTAAAATTCTGCACAGCCCCAAAATTACTTGAAATTAGTTGGCCAAAAGTGTGACATAACCTGGTTTGCGGCTAACAAAAAAATAGCTAAAAAAAGCTAGATGAAGCAAAAAGCAAAGCAAATTGCATAAATAATTTATTTTTATTTTTAGGCAAACTAAAGGCGTATAAGCTTGCGTTCAGCTACATAATTGATTAAAAATTATTTAATTTATTTTTAAAGTAAATTTTTAAAATCGCTGTTCGTATGAACACCCAGATCTTGGGGACTATAAGGCGTAGGTCTATCAAATTTGCTGACAATATTGCAGAACATATAACGCAACTAATGATTTATTCAAAATATAGCCACGCCTTCTTTTTGCGCCCACTTTCTACAGATTTTCGACTTTATAAATACATAAGATATCTTATTTAAGAACTTTTCTAAGATCTGCGCTAAGCATAAGCTGCACTGCTCTGCGAACTAACTGAATCTCTGCGAATTGTCGCAAATTTATAGCTGCTTCCCTTTTGAGACCACATAAGTCCGACTCATAGCCAGAGCTGGAGGCATTGCCCATTGGGGTAGCTTCACACGCAATGCGAGTGGAAGCCGCGTAAAGTCCTGGCAAGGAGGAGGCACAAACTTCCCCCTGTTTCCCCTTCCAAGAGACAAGTCTCAAATATTATTCATACGCCACGTTTGCCACGGCCACAAGTCGGCAGGCAGGCAGGCAGGCAGGCAAGTTGCAAGTTGCACGCTGCATGTTGCAAGCGAGTCGCAGCTTTCATTTCGCTTCGCATAACTATGTCAAATTAGTGTCTGCCGCTGGATGCGCGCTGCATCCGCCGCGCTGTGTGTATGCTTGTTGCAACGTGGCAGGCAGCAGCTTTCCCAGTGTGGCGTATTCAGGCTACAGTCCAAAATCAAAACAAAAAAAAAAACTTTCCCACTTGGCTTGGGAAATTGTATTCAAATGCGGCGCAGAAAACGCAAACATTTTTTAATTGAATTAGAAAATGGCAATGGGTCAGCAGCACGTTTGTAATGCATAATTTATTTGTTTATCCCCCCCTTCGCCTACCTCCCTCCCCGCCCCTCTCATCGACCTGCTCTTTCTTCGAGTCGAGTCGAGTCGAGTCGAGTTCAAGTTTCGCTATTGCCGCAACAAACTGAAACTGATTTTTCCTCGCTTTTCAGGCCAAAATTTTCATAATCTTTTGGCCAACTAGAGAATTGCTGCTGCAGCGTGCACAAATTATGAATATCATTTGGTGGATTTTAATGAATTGAGGCCTCCAGCTCAGCCAATGCCGGAGAGAGAGAGAGAGAGAGCAACAGCAGGAGGAAGGAGTTTGGAGTGGAGTTGGGGGCGCACAACTCGATTTGTCTTATGGTTATGGGGAATCTGAACGTGGCCTACCCAAATGTTTGCGAAATGCGGTTGTTGTTGTTGTTGCTTGGCATGCTAAAGCAGAAGTGGAGAGAGTCGCAGAGAAAGAGAGAGAGAAGTGCGTGTGACAGGAGCAGCTCCTGCTTGGCAAAGTCTCTGGCAGCTGTCAAGCCAACAAGCACTACAGCATTACACAGCGATTACACTACGCAACATGTGCCTAATTAGGATGTAAATATACAAGAGAAGTTCCAAATATCTTTCTATAATTTAATGCAAGTAATCAAAATCTAACCAAAGCTTCAGCTGTGAATATCTTTCTTGCATAACATATATACTCATAATCCAATCACTATGAAATTTTAAGAGATCATTTAGAAAATACAAATCATTGTACACACCAAAAATGAATCATCTAGCTCTAGAACAACGCTTGAAAAACGTTTTATCGTTTTACAAAGGCGCAAGGGGGGCGTGGCTGAAAATTTAAAACAACTTTATTTGTGTGCAGTCATAAGACATATTGTTGCCAAATTTGATAGCTCTAGCTTTTATAGTTCCCGAGATCTAGGTGTTCATACGCACAAATAGCTTGATGATGGACACTTAAAGTTATCAGGGGAGCCTTTCTACAGCTTCTAACTCCCCCTCAACCACTCACTGAGCTGATATATATTCAAATATAAACATATTAAATTGAAATCTAGAAATCTAATCAATAAATCCTTGAACCTCATATAGAATATTTTCGCATGCCTGCTAAACCTTTTGCTGCACAGTGTGCTTTGATATTGAACAGGCAGTGCAGTTGTTGTTGTTGTTGTTGTTGTGGTTTATGGCTTTTGTTGTTGTTGTGTTATATCAGGCTCATTTGATATGCGGGCTCAGCAATGCGCCCACACGAAGGCGCTGAAACAATGCAAGGCATTTCTTATATCGTATATGCCATGCGATATTTTATATATATAAAAAGTATTATGTATAGAAATAAAATGCAAACAACAGGCTGGCAGGCAGGCAGGCTGCTAGGCGACATGATGAAACATGCATATTGAGTGAGTAACGAGCTACGCGCGCTGCCATCGACCGTCCAAGTGCATCTTAAAGATACTTTTGCTCCATTGTGGAGTCGCGCGCTTAGCCTGCTGCAAGTTGAGTGTGCCGCATCGAGTGGGTCGAAGTGCTAGGCTATTGTGCACACGCACACGCACACGCACACATACAGATTTATATAGGGGTTGATATATGAGCTTTAATGTGCATAAACTCTTTTTGGCTGCTGCCCGAAACGGGGTTAATTACGCGTTTATGTTGAGAGTATCTCCAGCCCAGCCGCAAATATTTATCGACCGCCTTTGATTTATGGGGGGCGCCTCAACTGGCAAAGCAGTTGTTGTAAATAGCGTAGAAGGAGGGGGGGGGGGACCTGATTCTACCTGCTGTGACTAAAGAGCGCAACATGTGAGTGGACTGTGACTAACCAATCTCTCGATGCCAGAGCAAGCGCAGCCAGTGCGTTACTTTCATTCAAGCCTAAACTAGTTGAAGATCGTAAATTAGGAGGGGAAAGGGGGAAGGGGGAGCAGTAAGAGCTGCCAGTTTACTAAATTGAACAAGCTACACTTTCTTTAGTTAGTAATTCGTTGGGCTAAGCTACTGTAAGCTTGCGCAGATGATTTATGTACGGAACAGGAAGTTATATATGTCATATATCAAATACAGCTTTCTACTTCTGCTTGTTTAATTTGATTTCAATTTTATTTAATTTATTTATGCTCTATTGTTTTGAATTATTTAGTTACTCAAAAGTCTTGCATATCATTTTATATAGAACCTGAAGTTATATAGTATATAGTTTAATATTGTTTATACTTTAATTGATTTCTGTTCTACTTAGTTGAATTTCTGTTTATCTGTATCGGCCTTTTACTGAAATTCGTAGCTACTGCAAAGTTTCGTGCATGATTTCAAAGCGAACATGAAGTTATATAGCATATAGTTTAATATAGCAAATACGTAACTTGATTTCTGCTCTTCTCAGTTAAATTTCTGTTTATTTTGATGGGGCTTATAATGCAATCAGAAGCTACTGAAATTTTCTTACATGATTTCAAAGAGAACATGAAGTTATATATATAATATACTATATAATATATACTTCACTTAATTTCTTCTCAGCTCAGTTAGCTTAATGTGCATATATACATATGTGATTAGCCTGCTGTACGTGTTTATATTTGATTTCCCACAGAACATGAAGCTATATAGTATATAGTTTAATATAGCAAATATATCACTTGATTTCTGCTCTTTTCAGTTAAATTTCTATCCATTTATATGGGGTTTATAATGCAACCGGAAGCTACTGCAAAGTTTTGTACATGATTTCCAACAGAATATGAAGTTATATATATATATATATATATATATATATATATATATATAGTATACTATATAATATAAACTTCACTTAATTTCCTGGTGATTAGCCTGCTGTACCTGTTTATATTTGATTTCCCACAGAACATGAAGCTATATAGTATATAGTTTAATATAGCAAATATATCACTTGATTTCTGCTCTTTTCAGTTAAATTTCTATCCATTTATATGGGGCTTATAATGCAACCGGAACCTACTGCAAAGTTTTGTACATGATTTCCAACAGAATATGAAGTTATATATATATATATATATATATAGTATACTATATAATATAAACTTCACTTAATTTCCTCTTAGCTCAGTTAGTTTAATGTGCATATATACATATGTGATTAGCCTGCTGTACGTGTTTATATTTGATTTCCCACAGAACATGAAGCTATATAGTATATAGTTTAATATAGCAAATATTTCACTTGATTTCTGCTCTTTTCAGTTAAATTTTTATCCATTTATATGGGGTTTATAATGCAACCGGAAGCTACTGCAAAGTTTTGTACATGATTTCCAACAGAATATGAAGTTATATATATATATATATATATATATAGTTTACTATATAATATAATTTCACTTAATTTCCTCTTAGCTCAGTTAGTTTAATGTGCATATATACATATGTGATTAGCCTGCTGTACGTGTTTATATTTGATTTCCCACAGAACATGAAGCTATAAGCCATATAATAAGTGTTCCACTCCATTGCCCCTTTAGTTTCTTTATGTTCCAGCTATAAAACTCGGTTAGTTGTACTTGTTCTGAAATGAAACATGTTAGCTACCCATCGCCTATATGATATATATGCCACTTTCGTTGCGCCTTACACAATTTTCCATTAGTTTTCCCCACGCTGCGTAGTCAGTGATAAAAGTAACTTTTAATTGGTTTCTCCCCTGTAACGAGTCGAATTTCTCATGTACAACTCGCTCGCTCGCCGAGAGGATTGTGTTACATCCCAAGTACAGTAGCTCAGCGGGAGCTAATTGTGCATAAACTTGTTCAGGTAGTTGAGCTTCTGCTGCTTCTACTCTTCCATTTAACTAGTTCTGCTTCGATTTGCATGCCCAAAAACTGCGAATCTTCCGTTTTTTACGGCGATAATAATTCACTTCCCATCATTGAAATATTTTCATAATCGCTGAAATATTCGAAAAATTGCGAACTGAAGAGAGACCCCATAATCAGGGGGCTAAGCATAAAAAGCTAACCAGACAATTCTAATTGTCAGACCTGCGCGGGCTTATTTCTTTTGGCAGTTTTTCAGCATTTTGCTAAACTCCGCAGAGAAGGCAGAGACGGAGGTAGAAAAAAACAAAGTTATTCGAAAAGATTTATCGGAACCCTTCATTAAGCACACGAAACCGAACCGAACCGAACCGAAGCGAGACACAGAACCGGCGACTCATGTTTATAAATTGGTCTATAATTTTATTTTTACAGCTTAACTTGTATTATTATTATTATTTTTTTGGCCAACTCTTCATGTGTGTGCGTGTGTGTGTTTGCTCAGCCTCAGTTAGCCTTAAAAGAACTAGAGTCGAATGTTTTTGCAGGCGCACACTAATTGCCAAAAATGAGTGAAAATCTTTAGAGGGAAAACAAAATATTTTCCTTCTGCCTAGCCCCGTCGCGTCGCTCGCCTTGTTGTTTCAGCAAACAGTTTAGCAGGCGTCGCGCCTAAGCCGCCTCCTCCTCCGCTCTGCCTAGCACAGATCTCGCCTTAGCTTGGCAGGTAGCTGAGCTGAGAGAGCGCTGATTGTGGCTCTGTCGCAGTGCTGCTGCTGCGCAGGGGAAATGCTTCACGCACACAACGACAGCGTGCGCGCTCTCTCGCTCACTAATACATGCAGAGTGAAGAGAGCGCAAGAGAGCGCGCTCTCACGCTCTCATCACAGGCTATCTCGCTTTGCCTGCCTGTTGCTGCATCTTGCCACCCGCTCGCACAATTTACGTTGCGATCGCTGCTTTGCTTGTATTGGTGACGCTCTCACGCACACACAGACAGCGCGCGCGTTGCTCTCCCGCTCTCTCGTGCTGCTTGCTCTCGCGCCTAGACTCGTTTGGCTGCTCTCGCGCTCTCATCGCGCTGTCATTGACACGCTCAGCAAACGCGGCAGCAGGTTAGCCAGGCAATTATGTATCTTGTATCTGTAACTCGCTCGCTCTGTGTATCTGTATCTGCAAAGACGAAGCGGACTGCGACGCCAGCAGAGAGGCTGCCGCTTCAAATGCCTGACATTTTACGCTATCACTTGCAATTTGATTTTTGCACAGCGTTTCGCTGTTTGTTTTCACAGTCGCGCCTGCGCATACTCAATGAGTACCCAAATCCGGACGCAAATATTCACAATATTCGAAAGACAAATTCACAAATTCACCCAAGAAAAAAAAGGGCAAGAATTTGCCGTTGCTTTTGGCTGTGTGAACCGAATCCCGTAGCTGATTGAGACAATATCGTAAAAAATCGGAGTCATGTGAAATTCGATCGCTGAATGGCATCGTTCGAGGGGCAGCGCTGGCACCTACAGCTCCCCCCTTCGAGTCTCCTCCTCTCACTCCCCTCCTCTTGCTTCCATGGCGCTGGCGTCATAGCGAATTTAGTTACCTTTTGTCGCCTTTTGTCGTTTATTGCCTGTCGCCGTTTTCTGCTTAACTCGTTTTACCGCACACACAAAATGCTCTCATTTTGGCTTATGTTGTTGTTGCTTTTGAAGTTGTTGCTGTTGTTGTTGCCATTTTACAATGTACTTTTTGTTGGTCTGGCTTAAATGAAACTAAATGAGCCGGTAATCAAGTTGTGTTCCCTGCCATCGTTTGGCGTCCGTTATGGCCGGCACCTCTTTGCGGTATTTTCGTTTCTGCAGCGCTTTTCGTTCGGCTCTCCCCCCCCTCTTCCCTTCCCCACTTCGCCTCTCAGCTGCTCCCCCTACTCCTACGATCTGTTGTTGTTGGCGTTTTGTTTTTATGCCTCTTGTGGTTTACAGCAAATTTCACACTTGCATGAGAAGGCGAAGCTGGCGGAGAGGAAGTCGCTTGGAAGGAAGTCTGCGAAAGCGTAGACACCGGAGAACAACAGCAGCAACAGCAACAGCAACAACAACAACAACAACAACAAAAGAGCAACAGCAGCTACAAAATCGCAACAGCTTTTTTCTTTCCTTGTGGCATGCAAGTTTTCAACGCTGATTGATTTTTTAATGTGCAGCAACAAGGGGAAGCAGAGTGGAGAGAGAGAGAGAGAGGGTGAGAGGGGAGCAAGAGTTATAGTGTGGCAGCTGGGTAACTTCATATGTGGGCTGTGCGAAACATAAACCCAAAAGACAGCGCAAATTACTTGATCAAGTTTTTGGGCCGCATTTTAAGCGAAATTCCAAAGAGAATTCTAGAGGAAACAATATGAAACTATGGGTAGAACTTATATGGTATCTGCAGAGTTATAGGTAGTAAAAATATGAAACTTGGTAGAATTGTACTTAACATATAAATCTTATAGATTTGTATAAAATTTTTGAAATAATGAAGTATAAAGAATGGAAATCTACTTATTTACAAAGATTTTTTTGTTATAAAGCAAGAATGAGTTAAAGAAACTCTGCATGGCTAGAAAACTAATGGAATCTTTAGAGCTATAGGTAGAAGAAATATGAAACTAGGTTGAATTGTACCTGACATATTAATCTTATAGATTTGTATAACATTTTTAAAATGATGAAGTATATGAAATCGAAATTAGCTTATTTATTAAGTAGAAGAAGTAGAAACTATGCATGGCTAGAACACTTATGGAATCTATAGAGTTGTAGGAAGTAACCATCTGAAACTTGGTAGAATTGGAGCTAAGATATTAAAATAACCGATATTTATAGAGTCTTTGAGGTTATGTAGTGCAAAGAATAGAAATGAACTTATTTATGATCTAAGTTTCTCTAAGATCTTTTACGAATGCGTTTTAGCTGCTTTGGGATGTTTCTTTCCCATATATTTCATTGATATGCCACTAAAAATACCAAATAAACTGTCTTTAATCTTAAGTTTTGACAATTTTAATGTGTTTCAATGAAATTTTAACAAGAACAGAATCTGTAACTCGCCATAAAGCCCGTTTAAATGTGACTCAAATTCATTGTCATTATATAAAATGAGATCTCATAAGGTCGGCCTTCCCTTCTGCCCCTCGACCCACACACACACACACAGCTTTCACTTGGTTCTTCACAGATGCGACTTGACAAATTCATTTCAATATTTTCGTTACACTCGAGGGCAACAGCAGAGATCCAGCCCAGGCTGTAGCTACTGTCAAGCACTTCACATGCCTCTCGCATAGAGACTCGCTTATTGTATAATAAATATTATTCCTCAACCAATTCTCTTCCTGTGTGTGTGTGTGTGTGTGTGTGTGTGTGTGTGTTTTTCTGGGGAGCCACTGTAGCCACTCGAGGCCCACTACAAATTCAGCGGACCAAGCCATGACTTAATTAAGAGACGCACGTTTATTGTGCTTACCTGCGTTTTCAGCTTTTTTCAGTATGTTTTTTTCAGTTTTTGTTTTTCAGTTTTTTTTGCCTTTTGTTTTTGTTGAACTTACACTTTTTACGATTGTTATTGTTGTTGTTGCCGTTGTTGAAACGTCATCGTAAATTGCAATTAATTTCAGCAGCAGCAGAAATAATCGTATATTTGCTGTCGTCGTTATACTATACCCTGTAGGTGTTTCATTAACTTTAACCTTGGTTCGCGATCTTGCCACAACTTGCCTCGACTATTTTGAATTATTTTCACACCTTCAACGCGAATCCACTTAAAATGATGCCAATCACGCGTCATCCCTTCCTTTTGTATTCGCCTTTTCCTCGAGTGTAGCCAAGTCATGGCGCAAAAATGATATAGAGTAGCAATTTATTTATGGTCGAAGTGGAGTCTATTTTTGGGAACGACCCTGAAGCTGAAGTTGAGAGTGATAACAAATTGTTTGGACTACGATTTACATATGCGTCGCATCGTTTTATCGCCGACCAGGCCTAATTTGTGTCGGCCTGGCAAAGCGAGTTTGAGCGAGGGAATCGAAGGAGAGTTTTTCACTTCAAAAGTGCCGAATTCGGGTAGCTGTATTTGGCTTTGCTTATCAATGGATTTTCCCCCCCTTTCTCTCTCACACTCTTCCAAATGCCATAAAAAATAAAACTCGAAGGAAACTCGAGCGCGCAGTGTGCTTAATTTTTTTCCTTTTACGACGATCCCAACAAATGTCAATTGATATGAAATTTCATTTTACAGCTGCAGCTCGCGTGTTAGTTCAAGTCTGCCCCCTCCCTGCCACATCCCCCCCTGCCTGCTGCAGCTGAGGCCAAATGCAATTGGCCATTGTCATAAAAAACACTTTGTGAAAGAGTTTTGTGCGGTTTAATAGTGTTGCTTTTGTTGTTGTTGTTGTTGTTGTTGTTGTACCTTTTTTATGCATCGTCGAGCAGAAAGTGTAGCAGTTATCTGTTACACGAACCAACGAACGCGACTGCTTGGCAATGCTCTAGGAGGATACGTATGCAGCAGTGCAGGCAGGAGAAACAGTTGCGTCGCGTAGCGCACTGAGAGAAAATTATAGGTTAGGTTCGCCTGCTGCTGCTGCGGTTCAGGGTTTAAGTGCGATCGTTTTAATGAGTTCGTGGCTGAGGTGAGGCTAGGGTTTCTCTCTGGGCAATTAAAACTCAGCGTTTAGAATATATTTGTATTAGAATTTAGGTTAGAAATTGTACATAACCTCAATGTGGCAAATGTGGTGTAGGCTATATAGACAGACTTAGTGTGCTTAGTCTTATTTCAAATCTTTATTATGTCTTAATCTAAATTCAAATTTATATTTCCCTTTAATTAAATGCTCAGTTATAAATTTTTTTTGTATTACAATTTATTGGTTAAAAGTTTAACCTAACCTCAAAGTGAAAATATGTGATATGGCGGATATAGACAGACTAAATTAAGACAAAATCTGCGAGGTTTCCCTTTGGGTAATTAAGTTTTGAAATATTCGCATTATAATTAAGATTAGAAATTGAACCTAACCTCAATTGGGGAAGTGTAATTGGTAACTTGGGTTGTTAAGTTTTATTTAAAGTTTTTATTATGCATATAAATCTTTCTTTTTAATTATTGGAATATATAATATGATGTCTAGTTATATTTAAAAATATTTATATATATTTATATTGCATATTTCATAAATATTTTTCCAACATTTTAAGAAAAACTAATTGGGGAAAAATTCTTAAAGAATAACTACGCATTTCTATTAAGTTAATAATATTATTATTTTAATTTTTGACGTGTTCTTTTATATTCTATAAAATATAACTATAAATTGCTTCACATTTACTTAAGCATAATATAATATGAAATAGTTCCTAATTATATAGAATTTATACAATTTCATCCAAATCACTAACAATTTCTTCACTTTACCCCTATATCTTTCAATTATATCATAGAATACACTTAATAACATATCATTTCCACAAAAATTCCGCAAATACCTACCTGTACTCTCCACTTCAAACCATGTCTGCCCCAACTCATTAGTCTTTGCTCTGTCCATTAAGAGGAGGCTCGACGATTTTTCCCATGGGCGGCCTGTAGTACTTTCAGCACAATTTGCATATCTCAGAGCCCAGTAGCGCAGTGTATCTGCTGCTTCTTAGTGTGTGTGTGGTGTGTGGCGTGTAGTGTACGTGGCCATTACAATAACCACAACATAAAAAGGATATGCCACGGCTACTGGTGCCTTTCAAACTTTGTAGTTCTATTCCACGCCCCGTTTTTATTATCAGCCAGCTAAGTCGGCGCGCAACTTAAGGGACGGCACATAAAAACAGAAGAAAAGGAAAAGAGAGAAATAGATACATATAGATTCAGTGCCTAAGCCATTAGAGGCAAGTGCAGTTGACTATCTTGAGTTGGCAGCACAAGGATAAAGAAGGGAAGAGTGAAGAGGGGAATGGGAATGGGAAAAGGTGCTACCACTAAAAGTTGACCCAAATTTTATCATCAATGTGACAGAAAGTAGCCGATTAGATGATGCCTTTTATGTGCTGTGTCGCTCTCTCTCTCTAGTTTCCCTTTTAGCCGACAAAAGTTGCTACCGTATGCAGAGCACTGAGAGTTCTGAATGGGTTGCCTAAGACCGTAAAGCGTCGCTGATATCTTAATTTGCCGCGTCTATCGTTGCCGCTTTGAGTGTTGCAGGGTGCAGGTTGTAGGGTCGAGACGCCACTTAAGTTGTTGCAGCTGCACTTGTTTGAATTTCCATGGCACAACAAACACACAAGCACACCCAGGCACACACACGCGTGCGCAGGCATAAGATGTATCCGGTGTGTCGCGCAGATCGCTGCGCCTGGCGCCGCCAGGGCAAATACACGCGCATCCTGTTGGGCACTTGAGTTTGGGCATACCCTGTAGAAAAATATGTGGAGGGTATTTTTACTGCAAAGACAGTGAAGATGCTGCCTAAACTCAAGAACAACTTGGAGTACTTAAATATATTTTTAGTATAATTTTTTACACTGTTTACATTCTCAAAATAAAATTTATTTAATTACTTTAAAATAGAAATTCTATCCTTTTTCTATCTCGTCAAAAAACTACATAATTTCTAGTACTCAAAGATTATTTTAAAATAAATTTAGTGTTATTTTCTGTACTGTATGAGAATATATAACTATATTTTTAAAATCTCTGGCTATTCTTATAATTTTGTAAATTTCTTTCCATTAAGAAGAGAAATACTTTTGTTTTTCTTTTTAATATTTCGAATTTTTAACTACAGGGTATTCCACAAGCGACCCCTCAGCTTCCTTTACCGCTTATTTCTCCGAAATGATGCAGAAAATCGCAGGCAGCGCAGGCAGCTGAGGTAACTGAGCCATTTGATTTTTGTTTGTTGTCTCATGTAGGAAGGCGCTGCCAACTAGGCATGAAATGTCCAGGAGCCGCGCTCAAGGATTCTCCTATCCCTCCTATCGGAAGTCGATAGCGACGGCGTCCAGCGCGTAACTCTAGACGTTCCGCTTCCTTTGAAGTGTCCCAGCGATGCTGTTTCGGGTGGGCCACACGGCGATAAAACGCCAGATAACTAATCCAATTTCGGAATTCAAATCTCAGCTGCTGGACAAAAGGAAGCCACCGATCTCCCTCTCCCCCCTTCCTCTCTCTGTTTCTCTCTGCGTGCCTGTCATTAATATTTATGTAGCCTAAAAGGTCTCACGGCCCACTTAGGAGAGGCATGTGATAGAATTATGAGACCACAGGAAGTGCTTACAATTTATATCAATAATGCCGTTAGGCTGCAAGCAGAAGGCCGCGCTTGCCTATTTATTTAACCAAGTTAACAGGCTGTCGCTTTTCTTTGCTTTCCTATTTTTTTTTTTTTAATCTTTCAACAACTTTTCATGCCTCCAACACGACCCGACGCGACCAACTTGTAGTATATTTTCTTGGCTTTTCCTCTCTCTCTCTTTCTCTGCTGCCCTGAACGCATTTGACACGCAACTTGGCCTGGGCTGTCGTGCAGCGCCGAGGTCCGCCTTAAAATCAACTGCTAACATGGCATAACTTATAGCCCAACCATGCAAATTTCGTTTTTTTCTGTTCCGTTATGAAATCACACGACGAGTGTTTGGGGGTGGGTGATCAGCAGGGGAAGGGAACGGGGAGTCTAGAGTTAGTCCAGCAGGTTTAAGGCACAAGTTATTGGCACTTTGTCAAAAGGCATATAGTGGTATATGCTGAACAATGCAAAAGGTATAGCGTATTGAGTTTAAGCTAAGGTTTACACGTGCTGTGGATAAGTTAAGGGAAGGACTTAAGCAAGCTTATGGCTTAGATATATTAGAAATTCAGGCTAGATTTGTGAAAGTATGTCCTTTGAGAGAGTTAAGGTTAATTGAAGTTTAAGGAATTAACAATAAAGAATTGAATGTTCTACTCTACTCGTTTTCTTTACTTGTTTAGTCCTTTCTTTAAATTCCAAATGAATTAAAATATTTATTTCTATTTTATTTTTCTGAATGTATTAAAAATTGATTTTCTAGTCCAAAAATTGCATTTAAAATTTGTTTTCTTTGGTTTTCGGGGGCATATGTGGGCGTGGCTAAATTTTAAAGCAAAGTCTACGTGCATGGCATAATAAGACACAGTGTGGCCAAATTTGATAGCTCTAGCTCTTACAGTCTCTGAGATCTGCAAGTTCATACAGACAGGCTGACCTACATCCTACTCTATGCAGCGTATATAGACATATTTCTCGCGAGATTCCTTTTTCTTTAGTTTGTCCCTGCATAAACCCAAAGTTTCCTTAAAGTTTTCCCTCTCTCTTTCTCGTCTTAAGCTCTTCGCGTGTGCCGCGTGCATATTGTAATCGCAGTTACCCAGTGCTCCATATACCGCCCGACGACACACACTACACACACACACACACACACACACATACACACGCTCACATGGCGAAGCACATATGACCGACCAGGACGATAATTGGCTGCGCTAATTTACCTATTTAACCAGATTTGTAAGGAGCCACAGGCAACTTAGCAGCTGTGCCGAGCGTAGAAGGAGAGGTGCACAGGGTATAAGGGGTGGTCCAAACTAAACATGCAAATTGGGCGACAACGAGAACCCACCGTTGATTTTCGTGGAAAACACTTGGCTCAAGTCTATTGTCAAAATGTGGAGTATGTTGCGAGATAAAAGACATTTCACAACTTTGGTAAAGATTAATCTCGGCGTGGAACTTGTCAATATTTGGTGGATTGAGCAACTGCAACTGCAAATGGGAGCAGGTAATATTGTCACATAATTGGGCTGACAATGGAGACACAGACAAGATCTAATCTAATCTTTGTGCCACTAAGGGCTACCATAAAGGGAGCCTACACAGGGAAAGGGGCAGAGGCAATGCTAATGTTAATTGCATTAATAAACGAGCAGCCACTCTCGCAAAGGGGGGAGGAGGAGGAGGGAAAGAGATGCCACATCTCTGCTGCAGCCCCTGTTGTTTGTTCAACTTGCCACTCCCCCCGCCCCCGTCGCCTTCCCCACCCTTCATTCAATTAGAAAAGAAAACACTGAAACAAAAAGGTACACAAAAGTGTTTTAGTTTTGCCTTTTGCCTTCGTGCATAAAAAGCTAAAAAAAAGTAAGAAAAACAAAAACAAGAGCAAAAACAAAATATTTAGAAAGTAAAGAAAGAAGCAACAACAGGAATAGAGACAACAACAACGACAACAACAACTGTGATAGCTACTATAGGACAACATATGTACCAAAGGTAATTGTCAAGTAGAGCAGACAACCGCAGACACTGCGGACGCGGCACGAACTGCAGCAGCAGCAGCAGCAGCAACAGCAACAACAACAACAACATCAAGAGGAACAACAACTACGACTGGTATGAGTCTGTAGTCTAGCCGAGGCTACTGCGCACACATTAACCCATTGCAGCCCCCACCATCTACAAATGACACACAAAAATGGTAACACAAACATAGACAGGGGGAAGACTATGCTATAAAGACGAATGGGCGATGCTCTAATGTAGATAAAAAGCAGAAATATGTTTACTATAACATGATATACAGATGTTCATAGAGTATGAACTAAGTCATAAAGAAACTAAATATGACTAGTAAACTAAGCATAATTAAAGATAGTGAGGTATAAAGTGGAAGAGTAAAACTTAAATAAATTTAAAAAAAATGGATTTAAGTTTTTAAAAATTTTTGTCAAATATTTGGTATAATCCTTAAGTCTTAAGCTAACCACTGAGATGGTTTTTAATTGCCACATACATATATTGCCACATTGCCACATATGTCTATCGGTTTTATGAAAATATTTATTAAAAAATTTAATAATTTAAAAATTTTTATAATATGAACAAATTTAGAGATTTTTTAATAATATTTTAAAAATGTATTGAAATTCTGCATATATCAAATATATAATTATATTAAGAATATTATATTTTTTATATACATAAAATGTTCCCCAGAAGTTCCTTAAAACATGTGCGAAGACTTTTCTATAAAACCTAAAATTAAATTAGATATTTCTTTAAAATTTCTCATAGTAAACCTTAGTCTAGAACTTTCAAATCTTATCAAGTTCCACAACAGTTTCCAAAATACCCCACTCCACGCAGGGTATTCATAGAACAATAAACACAGTAGTTGTTACTTATGCCGCGTGTGTGTGTGTGTGTGTGTGTTGTCGCGGTCTGGCGTAGCTGAAAAACACTTTTGGTAACATTCTTGTGGTTTTTGGCTTTTCAATAGACCCGAAAATATGCGCGACTGCGGTTCGTGGACTCTTGTCAGCGGGGTCGTTGTAGGGTTACAGACAGACAGAGAGAGAGGGAGAGAGAGAGAGAGAGAGAGACATATGCGTGACAATTAATATAGAAGACTTTTCGCTGCCAGTGAGGGGAAGGGGGAGGAAACAGGGGGTGGATCGTTGACAGAGGTACACAAAACGGAACTGCAGACATTGGGGCCTAAGACACGGTCTTCTCGTGTTTGTTTCGTTTGTTTGTTAGTTTTCTCCGCAATGTTGCTTGAGTTGTTGTTGTTGTTGTGTTTGTGTTTGTCTAGTCTAGGCAAGTTTGTCTCGCTGGTCGTGTTTCGGTGGCATATGCGAGAGTCCGTGAGACATCCCGTGTGTGTGGCGTCTAAGTGACAGCGCCAAGCCGCAATGGTTGTGCGGCTTCAGAAGGTGTGGGTGGAGGTGTGGGAGGGCGGGGGTGGGGCAGCTCTCCTGGACACGGCACCTGCCACAAGCCACGGCAGCCAAAGTAGAAACCAATTTGCGGGCATAAAACAAACTGTACCCGTTGCCCATTCTTACCTGTGCTACCTGTGCCGGCCCGGCTCCGTTATTACGTGTGCCGCGAGTCTGCAAGCCACGGTCGCGTGTCGCTTATCAGGCTGCTTTATCAGAGCCTCAGCCACAGCAACAGCAACAACAACAACAACAACAGCAACTGCAAGTGAAGTCAAGTCCGGCAAAAACTTCGTTAGCGTTTTGTGGCGTCTTGAGCTATTTGCTACTTGTTTTCCTGCCACAAGGGCTGTCCCTCTTGTGTGTGTGTGTGTGTGTGTGTGTGGTGCGTGTGTGTGTTGCATTGGAAGTTGCATATTTTAAGCCAGCATTGTTGCTGCTGCTGCTGCCACAGCCACAACGTGTACATATTGTGCAAATGCATTTCCACTTAGATCCCAACTGATTGCGCCCTTTAGACACGGACGACGACTGCCGCCGCCTCAATTGACAGGGCGTGGCATGTGGAGTTAAAATGCCATTTTAGTAGCTGGGAAAACACACGGGGCACCATAAGAAATTCACATGAAAGGAATTCCAAAAAGGCTCAGGCGACACAGGGTCAAAAGAGTCTCGATATGCCAGTTGATAAGGGCGCGGGCTTTGATTGGGGGAGCTTTAAGAGGTTTTGTTGCGAAATAATATACTTTATGTGTAAATGTATTGCTGTTTAATGGAAGAGCTTTACATATGTTAACCGAAAGTTCTTTATTAATTTGAAATAGCTTCATTCTTTAGAAAAACACGGCTAAAATTCTCTTGAGCGGACATGAACGTAGCAGAAAGACAGCGGTACGGTACTGACTTTAAAATACTTATTATAATATATAATTCTTTATCATTTTGAAAAGCTTTAGTTTTGAAATAACTTTATGTTTCCTATCAATATGTGGAAACCTCTCTTGGGCGGACACAAACGTTGCAGTAAGACTACGGAGAGTCCGTTAAGGTAGTTACAGTATAATCTATAAACTTTTCTCATAATTTGTTAGAAAAGCCTTTAAGATATTTAAAGAAGGTATTATAAAAGAAAAAATAAATAAGAAATTGAAATTTTGAAAATATTTAACAATTTCAGATATTTTTATTCAAAAGAGTTTATTAAATACATTTTGTAGCAAATGTCCAGATATTTTAGTGACTTAAATTATCTGAAATTGAAAAATACTTTGATCTTCTAACAATAAGAGGATCTATTAAAATATATGTAAAATTAAAACTTTCAGATATTCAATATTACCTAAATTTCAATAGAATTCTTCGGTTCTTCCAAATGACTTGTAAATTTGTCTTCTAATCTCCCAAGAGGAACACTTAAAACAATACTTAGTCGCCGCCTTCGGAAATTACTCTCAGTGGAACAAATTGGTATCCACTTTCTTAAAGATTCCCTCGTTCTACACGGCGATTCGGCGGAAACAACGCTTGAAACAGCGGAAACAATTTTCGAGTCGTAACTCGTACTACAAATTCAAGTGGGATTTGGGCTCGAGCACTTGTCGATGCATTTGATCTTTGGCAAATGCGTGAAATAGATACTCGACAGGCTGCAGCTGCAGGATGCAAGGGCGCTGCAGCAGGATTCACTTCATATTCGAAGGGATACGAATTGCATTTTGGGGCTTGCCTGCTTGAACAATAACTCAATTTAAGTTGGGCCCGAGAGTTGTATGCAATACAAATTGACAGAAATATGACCCAAGTCGAGGGCCCTGAGATGCGAGGTAAACTAAACTCACATTGAAAGTCATAAATTTGTCATCTCATCGATTGCATGTGAAATTTGAGCATCAGCTGCAGTTGCAGACTGTGCGAGATGTTCTTCCCTCTCACTCGTACTCTCTATATATTGTTGTTGTTGTTGTTGTTGTTGTTGTTGTTGTTATTGTCCGTCTGCACGTAGATGTTTATATCTGTTTGTTGTCCTTTAGGGCACTTTATTACTTTATTATGTCGCTGGGCGTCTTCATTGTGTCAATGTCTCTCTTTCTCTCAAGATGTTGTTCCTGCTGTAGATGTTCTACTTGTTATGCTTCTTCTTCTTCTTCCACGTAATGTGTAGTGCAATTTATGCGGGCCGCTCTGTGGAAATTCTGCAGCGTCTTTAGACTCTCGTATATATTAAATTACACTTTTTGCCAGCCTAAGCATTTGACTTTAAAAACTGCACGGAATGCAGCAAGCGAAAAGCAATACGAATGCGCAAATTGGTGAATTTTGATTGCTCTAACTTTTGTTTGAACTAATGGAAGCTGGTGAAATTTGTAGGATAGTTCAGGTATAGCTTAAGCTTCATTCATGACAAATTTCAGTGATATCTAACAATAATCGAAGCTTATTTATCGTTTTTTCTAGACTGCCGTTTCAAAATTAAAATTTACTGCCCTCCGACTATGAGCATATTTTCGAGTCTCTACTTTATGGGGCATCAATAAATCGTTTAAGATAAAAAGTGGCTGATCAAAGGCAGAGCAGGCAATGAGGGGGAAGGGGGATGGGGGCTAAGAAGTTACGCCTTTGGTTTGTTGCTCACTTAACTGGAATAATTGACATGAACGATTCTTTGGCCCAACTCTTTTGTGGTTTCAGATTTAACTAGACGCCTTTAAGGGACACACACAAGTGAGTGCCCCGCCCCGCTCCCCCCATTCCTGACCCATGCCTCGTCCTGCTGCTGCTGCTGCTGGGATTGTCAACGCCTGCTGAGGCTGCTCCTGCCGCTGCTGCTGCTGCTCCATGCTCGGCTGAGTAGCTTCGCTCAAGCTGCAACAGTTTATATTGCATTATTCTGCTTGAATGGCATTTGCACTTGCAAGAAGAAAACGAGCAGAAAAAATGTATGCAAAAAAATACTGCCTGCAAAAAAAAATACTGCAAAAAAGAAATGGCAAAAAAATACGTTGCGAAATGGGCAAAGGAAAACAAAGCGAATTTCATTATGGAGAAAGAGACCTCCCCTTCCCCGCCTCCGCACTGCGGACACGCTCAATTTGAATTATGAAAATCACGGCTGCTGTTGTGGCAGAGAATGAGGGGGCAGGGGGGGGCGTGGCCATGGCCCGGCGTGGGCGTTGACTTTTGATTGGGCTGAATCCTTCTCAGTCAATTCAATTTGTCAGTGAAGCGTGAAACTCGCAGCTGTTGTCAGTTGCACGGCGTTTTTCTCATATCATTTGTGCCGCATACTTGATGAGGCAGCGCCATCAGGTGCCCCACAGCCCTCTCCACCTGTACCGTAATGTAATGTAATGTGTGTGTGTGAGATATTGAAACGAAAGCCACACAAGCGTGCAACATCAGAGGCAGCAGCAGCGTGGGAGCTTCTCAGGCAGCAGATTCCATTTTCGGTTGCAAGTCAAATTGAAATTTTCACTCAGAGCTCTTATTTCATATAGCGCTCGATTTTTTTTTCGGTGGCTGGGTTGATCTTCTGCGAAAGATCTGCCACACAGCAGTGCTGCATGCCACAGACGCCCGAGTCGCGAAAAGTAAAGCAAGTCAAGAGAATTTGTCAAGGCGCGATCATGATTGTGTGTGTTGCAAGCAAGCGGTGGGTTTTGCTTTGCTCCACGACAGTTCCCACTTCTTGCCTCCTACTTGCCCCTTCCTCTCCTCCCTTGTCCTTGCTCCCAGCTCGTGCGTGCTAATGGCCCACAATGTTACCCACATGCCCCAGTCGGGCCCGGCTGAGGCAAAAGCCAAACAAAAGTGTGGCAAACTTTTGTCATACTACGTAGGAGACCGCCAACCCAAGTCGTACACAATATATATAACAGACTGCCGGCCAGTTGGACAGCTGGACAGCCGGACGGAGGGACAGCGGGACAGCCAGCCGGACCAGGCTGCTTTCTTTACCCAGAACGATGGCATCTGAAAAACGCATGGAAGCAACGGAACTGACCACACTGGCACAGTGAGGCGAAGTGGCAGAGAAAGCGAGTGAAGTTTTACTTGTTGCTAAGGAGTTGAGAAATCAGCTTAGAAAGCTTAAGGTTAATATATTTTAAATCTTATGTATATTTAAAGAGATGATTAAACGAGTCTTTAGTAAATATTATTTAATACACTGAAATTATATTTCTATGATATATTTTAATTACTTTTGTTAACTATTTAAGAAAATTATGTAATCATAACAATAATCATGTAATAATGTAATAATGTTGTCATCAGCTATATAACTTATTATTAAAAACATTTTAACTTAAATAAATAATCTGCGTAGTTTTACAATTTTGTCACAAAATTGTCCCCGTATTTAAATTTTAGAAAAATACAAAAAAAAAAACAACTATTATTTTAAATTACACAAAATTATTATAAATAAAATATTAAATCCAACCCTTCAGCTCTAAAATCATTTCTAGTTTTGCGCACCTCTAACTAATTTAACATTTTTTCATAATTTAATAATTACAAATAATAATATTTAATGTCAAATTCTATCATTCGAAAATTACTCTAAATAACATATTGTATTATATCATTATTATATTATATTATATTAGAGTATATTATGTATTATATTATATTATTATAGAATATTATATAATATATTATATGATCTCACATCTAATCCTTCTACTGAATTATCTCCCGCTGTACCACACCGCTTTCGCCCACTGTACACTGCTTAGCAGCAGCATCAGGCCCGGCTCTCTCCTGCTGCCCGGCTCTATATCTTCTTGGACTCTGCTTATTTTTCACTCGACAAACAGTTTATGCAAAACGAGAACCGGCAGAAAAGAAGTTGAGAAGAGTAGAAAATTTTCACATTTTTTTCTCTCCTTTTTCCCTCTTTGCTTATTGTGATCTAATCGTTTGTCTTCTGCAGTTGTTGTTGCTGTTGCAGTTGTTGTTGTACTGCCCCCACGCTCATGTATTTTTATTATTATTGGTTTTAAGCATTTACAGAGTATTTGCAGCTGCCATTTGCATTTCTTATTACCGCGAATTGTCATCCAACTGCGCCGCGAGTCGCCACAAGGCATCAACTTCGACTCCTTCTGCAACTCCAACTGCGACTTCTCTCTGCGATAATGTGTGAAGATCAGAGCAGACTTCTTCTACTTCCCCGCTCCCCTCCTCTCACTCTTCTGGCCACTTTTGAGGCGTAGAAAATGAATTGCTTTGCTGATTGGCGCTAGGCAAAGAAAATTTGTACGTGATTTGCTGGCAGGCGATTTATGTGGCCCCAGGTTCAAGTCGTGTATGCCATGGCCAGGCGGTCAGTCTGACCTTGCTTACAACTTAATAGAGGCCCACTACACTCCCTCTCCGTCCCTTTCCGTCTCTCTCGCACTGTGTGCCATGTCACGGCTGCCTTTTGATCAGTCAGACAGGATTAGTTAACGGCTTTGACTAGCGCGCTTCCTTTGGCAACGAGCGAGGTTCATTCTCGTCGTTTATAATTAACTCAAGAGCCGCCCCGTGTCCATGGGAAAACTGGCTGGCAGCCTTGTCACGCGTCGCAGTGCAGAGAGAGAGACAGAGACAGAGACAGAGACAGAGACAGAGAGAGAGAGGGAGAGGGAGAGCTTGGCCTGTCTATGGCCGTTGATAAACGAGCACATCAGAAATGTGACTTGTCATAAATTTGCCTGCGTGGCCATTACTCATGTGTCATGCGGAGCGACGGCAGCGACGTTGCAGCAGCGTCCTGCTGCCGCATGCCTCAACTCTCTTTGCAGTACCTGTGCCATCGCTGCTTCGACAATATGCCAGGCAAGTGAAGTAATCGCCGTTATCAACTTTTGTGACATGATCAGCCCGCGCGCTGCTCCACATACGCCTTGCAACTGTGGCAACTTTGTTGCCTCGCCTCGGCTTGCCTCATCGATCTGAGTCAACTCGTGCAGCCGAACTCATTTGAAAGCGCATCAAAGTGACAATTGCCAGACTTGATTAGCTTCTTATGTGGCAGACACACACAGTGCGCGCTGAGATTATTCCTACGCATGCCAAGTCGAGCTTATTAAGTCAAACGATCTGCGGCTCTGATGAAGCCATTAAACAAAACCAATGCAACGCAGCATGGGGAATAATGCGAGGGGTTCTACATGCCACTCTAGGGTTGCCACCTGTACAAATTTCTCAATAAATTGTTCACACTTCATTTTTCACGCAAAACAATGCAAAGCCCGCGAGAGAAAAATGATGCACTGACAACGCGTGCTGTGGCGGCCCCAGTGGAACTATCTCTCTCTCTCTCTCTCTCTTTCTCTCTCTCTCTCTTGCCCCATGCAGCGCACACTGTGACTGCATAATAAACAGCAGAGGCAGCAGCGTTTTTCCACACCTCGACTGTGGGGCAACCTGCAGCGCATACATTAAAAATTTATTAATTGGTTTTTAAAAGCACTCGCACCCGTCGAGCCATTCATAATTTTCCCAACACGTACACCTTATACTATATAGCTTATATATGTATGCGCTCCAGATCTGCTCGTTTCCAACTTCAATTTCCGCCTAATTTCATGCACTTTTATGCGGCTTTTGTGTGAATTACGCAGCAAAACTTTGAAACCGGAGCGGAAAAAGATTCATACGCAGAGAGAAAGAGCCAGAGGGAGAGGAAAAGATACTTTTGTATCTTTTGCTTGGGAACCACGCTTGGCAAATGAGCATGTGATTTCTGTTTCCAATTTGCCAGAAGTTTTTTTTTCCTTTGTGTGTGTGCGGCAATAGAAAGGCAGAGCCGCCTTTCAAATCCGCCAATTTGCCCACTGTCAGCTACATTCGAGAGGCGATTGAAATACATAATTGGTGGGAAGTCGAAAAAGTTTGAAGAGATAAATGTTGTCTTTGGTTAGAGTTATGATTTGTTATTAATTAAGTTCTTTAAAATAAAGAAGGGAAATGTTTCCAGTACGAAATATGCCCAAATAAAACGCAGTAAAATTTAATAATTTTTAATTGATCTTTTTTATGAATATTTATGATTTTTAAATTAATTATTTATTTGAAGTAAATATGCGAAGATGTCTAAATGTGACTGCCAAATTTTTAATTCAGGAACTAAGCAACTACATAATTCAGTATAGAAATATTACCGCAAATCCACCTTTCGAATTTCCCAATTTTCCCATAATTAGTTACATTAGATAATTAGTTTAGTTACATTAGATAATTATGAAGGAAATAATCGAAACTATAAAATATTCTCCAATAAAGAGTTGTAAAATTGAATAATTATTTTATTGGTGTTTTTATGAATCCTTATGATTTTAAAGTTTTATAGAAAATAAAGTAGGCAATAATTTGAATTATAAAATATTTGCAAATTGCTGTTGGAAACAAAAACTAATAGTTCAGTTCAGTAGTTCAATGTTTAACTATTTGTAAAGATTTCTTAGTTCTTCCGCAAATTGATCGTCCCCTTTCGAAAATTGTTTATTCCCCATTGGCAGAACACTTTGTTTGCTATCAATTGCAATTGCCAATTTTGGCTCTTTCACTTTGTGGTTTCATTTTTCCAAACATCGCACCTACAGCAACGCCCCTGCCCCTGCCCCTGTTCCTACCCCCGCCCTGTCCCTCTTGCAGCCACTGCCCTTCGCTTTTGGCTGAGACATTCGGTCAAATAGTTCAGCATTGGCAAGAAATTTAATTAATGATTGTGCATTGTTCGCTCGATTGCCACCACAGCTCAAAATTCTTTTGTGGCCACACAATAGCGCCCTGTGCTGTAGTTGCCGTTGTTGTTGTTTTCTTACAGTCTCTGTAATTGTTTGTAGTTGTTGTTAGTATGTTGTTGTTATTTACCAATGCAGTCAGTCGAAATTCGTAACGCCATCATCATTAGAGAGGCAGCGAGAGATAGAGAGAGGGAGGGGGACCACGCACAGACAAAAATCAAAAACGCTTCGATTGACGCGATTCTGTTGCCTTCTTCTTCTACAGCCGCTGCGATCGAAATTAATTTGACTATTCTCCCTTGTGGTGCCTAATAAGCCATAGGCAATTAAGCAAAACACTTACTCATGCTGGAGCTGGACTTGAACGTGAATTGGGGATTGGGGGGATCTCGGAATTGGACACGCGAATCTGGCGCGGGAAGCGAACACAAGCTGAAGAAACTACTTCATCAGCTTCGGCCACGCAGCGGGCGATCGCAGCGAGCGCGAACGTAGCTAAGACCTTATAGCACTATATAGTATAGACTCTACAGAGTATGGTATGTGTGTGTATGATGGTGTGCTTTACGCTTAGATAAAGGCAATTCATTATGGCTTATGAGTTCGAATAGTTATGTAGTAAGTTTCGTATGTACTATAGGGTATAATGAGCTTGAGGATTGAACATGCGATATAGATCTTTAATTATTATAGTCGAAAGTCTGAAGACTTTTCTAAAAATTTAATTAAGTATTCATTTATTTTGAATATTTTTCATGATTTTATTTATTTCTTTATTTATGAATTAATTAAATTATTTGCTTATTCATTAATATATTTCTTTAGGTATTTATTACTTATTTATTACTTTGTTTATTTATGTATTTATTTATTTATTTACTTATTTATTTGAATTATTTATTTATTTGTTTATTTATTTATTTATTTCTTTATTATTCTATTTATTTATTTATTAATTAATTAATTAATTAATTTATTTATTTAGTTATGTATTTATTTCTTTACATTTACAGGGTATACCGTAGCACATACCAACTGCGTATAATTTATCAACATTTTGGTAGTCGCTCTTAACTGCCTGTTTAAGGCACTTTCGGAACATATGTCGATATATGTCGAACAGTTGCCATTGAAAGTTCAGCCATGCGGGTGCCTGTTGAGGCAGCCCCCGAAGCAGGCCAAAATGTGTGCCAAAGCTGCGCCATCGGTTAATGCCAATTAATGGTACTAATAACACTACAAGCCAAGCTGATGATTAATAGAGAAATACAGATGGGAAAGAGAGGGAGAGTGAAAGAAGTGAGAAATCCACTAAGCCCGCCTTAGTGCATTGAACCTGCACAGGAAGTCTTGTTTAAACTTTAAGCCATCTTTAGGTGTTAACTATAAACAATACTCGAGTCGGCTTATTTACGACTTCCAGAGCTCTCCTCTCCTTCCTTCTCCCTCTAGCTGCATTTGCCACAGACTTGAGCGTAATTGCGCATGCGCCTTGGCAGGGGAAGAGCTATGCGAGTGATTCTGTTTTAAAATATTCGACTTTGCATCATTTTTCAGGGCCCCGTAGTCCATACAATTAACCGTGCACGGTAACTATCTTGTTACCTGACGCGTTTTTATGATTTCTGCATAAAATTAAAACGTTTCTGCGCGAACTGCGTCGCTCTATTGAGCCGCGCTCTCTTTCTCTCTCTTTCGCTCTCGCTGAGCCAACAGGTTGATAGCCAAGTATGGAGCTTGCCGAAGGAGCCTCAACTAGTTTCCTCCTCGTCGTTGACTTGGCAGTCTTCTCACTCATCCGCTGCTTTAATAATTTTTACTTTGCTTTAATTATAGTTTTGCGCTTAATAAATTTCACAGCTTGCCAGGTGAGTGCCCAGTAACGAGTGCCCCCTTTTCTCTCCCCCTCTCCCTCTCTCTGTCTGCCTGTGCAAATTTGCTGCGCTTCTTAAAGCGAACGCATCGCATAGGAATTAAAAATGATATGGAAATTGTTTCGAAACTTAACTGCAAGTGTCGTGGCTTAATCGGGGCTTACCCAAGCAAATTGTGTGAAGATAAACTAGGCTTTATTATGTAGTTAATGCGCGCTGTCTGTGGTTAAATGGGAATTTGCTGAGATGGAAGTGAAAGAAATTAAGAAATTACTATAACTATTTCTATTGAATTGAGTATGAAATAAAGTATTTCTTATTTATTACATGTTATTATTATTAATATTCTTATTTTCAGCAAATTTTTTTATTTTATTTAAGCATTTATTTATATAATTATTTGAACATAAAAATGCATTTTTAAAAAAAAATTTTAATATCAATAAATATTAATTATGTTTTTTTTTCTTGATATTTAATATTTTTAAAATATTTTATGGGGTTTTCAAAACTATTTTAAATTATTACCGTTCAATTATATTTGAGTTGACCTTAAAAAAGAAGTACAAAAATAAATTTATTTTAGTTACAAGTTTGAATAATAAAATATGATATAAAAGAAAACTAATATGGAATTTATGAGGAATTAAGAAGCTTATAAAATAACATAATATAATACATATAATATATAAGATTATATATTCTGTCAATGCGAAATTCTGTAAAAATAATTGAGATCAATTTACAATCTCATTATACACGTATACTAGATTTCATTATTTTTACGCGAATTCTGTTTGAATTTCTTAAGCTTTAAGAAATTACTGACAATTTTATGAAAAAGTGTAGGACAACTCGAATCGATCCTTATAGAATTTAATTTTTGTAAAATGTAAAGATCCTTATTACATGCCTCACCCAATTTGATTGATTTCCCACTCGATAAACGGACAACGTGACGAATTGATATCGATTACGCGTTCCTTGCAGCCTGAAATCGCTTTGTAATCTCTTAGCGGCATTAAAACGCTCCCCAAATTGAGCTGCATAAATTAATCAGTATGCGTGGTTTATTTTCTCGTTTTTTGTCTCGCACACTGAATGGCTGCATATGTTGGTTGCATTTATTTGTCGTGTATTTTTTTATTTAACCACAGCGTGTTTTCAATTTTTTTTTTGCTGTGCAATATTTTCTTTTTTATTTCTTTTATTATTCATTGCACATTTCATGCTTCATTCACTTTTTCAATTAATTAATAAGCATCAGGCTAATAAGTTTGTTGTTGTCTACCGCTTGTGCAGTAGCAGGTGGGCAGACTATGCAGCAGAGATACCCTGTAATTGTGAATGACTTCAAAGAGGCTGCACTGGTTCGAAGCTAAAGATGTTTAATTTTCTTAACTTTTTTTCGGTGCATTGTAATTTTTTAAAGCCATTTAATATACCCTATACTCCTTACTTATACAGGGTATAAATTACATGTGCCGAACAAAACAAAAGCGCGTTGCACAATTTAATTTAATTTAATATAATTGCGTGTCAATAGCATTTCGCTCTACCTGTAAAGGGGGGAGGGATATACAGGGGAAATATCCCTTTTTATGCACTACACGAGTGCGATATAATAATATTTACCTTTCATTATTTGTTGTTCAGTTGCAATGTTGAATAATTGTTTTAAATTTACGCGCTGATTGCCACTAAATTCATTTTTAATGGCTCCAAAGAAATCGCATAATTATTGAACATTTAAGAGGTTTAACTGGCAAATAGGAAAAACGGCGAGGCATCTGCTACTGTAGACGCCTCTGTAGACTAAGCAGTTCAGAGTGCATTAGCCTTAGATCGAGCCGGAGAACATGTTTAGCTGTCCGTTTGCTTTTATGGTTGTAACACTCAAACGCCAGACATGGCAAATAAAAAGCCTTTAAATAGAGCATAAACTGCAACAACAACAACAACAACAACGAATACGATCCAGATCTAGATCCAGAAAAACAGCGACCCAGACTGCAAAGCCATTGGACGTGACCAACTTGCTGCACGTTCTATGGAGAGGAGGAAAAAACATTTGCTGGAAAATGGGAAATGAGAAAACTCGCTACACTACACGAAATTTCTCATTTGAGTGCGAAACGGCGGCGTCCCGATCCCGTTCCCGTGGCGGCTCCTTAGAAGTTAGCGCCGTCGTCCAGACAAAGCAAGGCAGCAGCTCGGCTCGGCTCACTCACTAATTAACAACAGAGGCAGCGGCAGCGGCAGCGCAGCTGAGTGGGCGCAGTAATAACAATGCACATGCAGATGTGCCACGCCCCCAATTACAATTCATGAACTTTTACGCACATTTGTCGAGTCGAGGCCTGTCTAATTGCAGTTATGCTAACGAGCTGCAACGTCCACCCCCGCACCCTAAGAGGAGTTGGCAACAAAGGCGTAGTGCAGAAAGGGTAGGGGGAAAGGGGTGGCTGCATTGTCGAGTGCGTTACGCATGTGTATTGGGCAAAAGAGAGAAGAAGCAGAAGCAGAAGAAATGTGCTTAATTATTGCATTGCATTGATTTACATTGCCCTCGGCAAGCGCTCCGGGAGCCCTTCAAGGCACGCACTCGACGTCCCAGTGGACGCAGGCAACTGCATTTTGTCGCCAATGCAGCTGTGAAGTGCACTCGACACTCCCGTCTCCCCCTCTCCAACCACTTCCTCCTTCCCGGCCCCCACTCTTCTCATTTGCCGTTGACATTTTGACGGAGTTTCGGGATGCAATTGACAATTTTGCTGCGTTTGCTGCGTGCCCGAGTTGTAGTTTGTGGTGTGCCCTGACTCTCCCGCACTGTGTGTGTGTGTGTGTGTGTGTGTCCCACGCACTCAGCCACTCGAGTGGATTGTCGCTGCCAGTGTTGCCAGCTGGCACGTTTGCAGCGTGGTCGATTCAACCCCTGCAGGGCAACCCCATTGGCCATTTCACTCTACTCCCCCCTTTACGATCGACCGCTTTATTTATGATTAAAGCGACGTTTGACTAAATTCCAAAGATTAACACATTTTCAGGCGATGACACGCCAACGTTGGGTCAGTTGTGGTACGTCTAATGTGACGCGGACACGTCACGGCGAATCGATAAATAGCTGAAAAATGAAGGCAAGGCAAGAAGAAACGTGTGGTAGCTTAGTTCTGCATACACTTTTGAGAGGAAAGTTATAGAGAAATAAAGATGCAATTGACAGACGTCATATAGTTAGATATACCTGCTTCCCCAAACCTAATCTTTATTTCTACTTAAGTTTTTTTGTAAAAAACATAAAGAAAATGAAGATTTTCTCGATTTTCGGGGACGTAAGGAGGCGAGGCCAAATTTTAAAATAAGTTTAAGCTGCGTTCAGTAGTAAGACACTTTTACTCCAAATTTGATAGCTCTAGCTCTTATATCCACTGAGATTCAGTTGTTCATACAAACAGGGTAAAAACAGAATTTAAGCAACTTTCGGTAATTTGCAGTCAACTAACTACACTAAAAACTGCATAGACCACACACAGCACTCAGTCGACACTGTACAGTGCACAAACTAATTGCAACAGGCTGAAAGGCAAAAAACGAAAGAGGCAATTAAAAAAATGCACTGACCGCCAGCACATTGCATGTGGCAATTGTTGCTTGGCTTCTAATATGAAAACCATATAGTGCAGGCAGCATATGTCGCGTATTAGACTTGAACAACTTGGCCCAAAGGACCCTCCTTGTTGCTGTTGTTGTTGCTATTGCTGCCTGAATTTATTTGAGAGCTGGTCAAAATGCCAAACATAATTCACAACATGCCAAACGACAAGCGACAACATGTTGCATTGTTAGCAGCTCATTGTGCCAATTGTTGTTGTTGCTACATATAGTTGCCATGGTATTTATGCAAATTGGTTGTGCACACACAAAGCGAGTGTTTTATTTGAACCTCTCCCCCTAAACAAGAAATATACCTTTGCTTCCCCCAGATTTGTTGATATATTCGCCTGTTTGAATACAGATTCATATATAAATATAGATGTACATATATATAATAAATAAATATATATAGCATATATAGCTGTATAGTGACTTTATACAGATGAGTTAGCAGAGTGGGCTCGATCCGAACACTTGTCAACTTGTTGAAGTGGAATTGACTTTGTTTTGCATGCAATTTGCATGTGCTTCCCAAAACAGTTGCACAGTTGCAGCAATGTGAGCAACTGTGTGCGTGTGTGTGTTTGTGTGCTACTTGTGGCCTGGCATAGATAAACAACAATAACAAAATATATATCAAATTGCAAACCAGACTGGCAAAATATAAACTGAATAAAACAAAGTGGAAACTAAATAAAGCATAGCATTTGCCTAGGTGTTTCTGCGTAATTTCATCATAAATTTGTATTATTTTTTTTTTTTAAAACAGTTTGCAAAACTTTAATCAGTTTAGTTGTTGTTCGGCCTGTTTAAACAATTTACTTATGGTTTATTATTATTATTCTTTTATGCTTTCGTTTTGAACTCAGTTAAAAATATTTAAAAACTGTCTGGTTATTTTTAATATTTTTTCAATCAAATTGTTTAAATATTTCTTTCGGACTTAGAAAGACTTAAGATTTATTTAATATTTTTTATATTTAAATATATTTATATGTTTCAAATACATTTTATTTATTATTTTTATTTTCTATTTATTATTTATTTATCTATTTATTTACTTAATTCCGACTGAGCCAGTCGACTCAAAAGTTAAAAACTATAAAAGAAAGTAGGTAGTAGTAAACAAGAATTTAGGTTAAAAAAATTGTTTTAAATTAACATTATTAATTATTAAAATTAACACTTAAGTTTTTCTTTTAATATTTAAAAAAAGACTTAAAACTTAAGAAGTTTCTTGAAATTTCTAGAGATTTCAAACTGTATTAAAATACATTAAGATCATAAAATACTTCATGACAAGACTTTATCAAGTTTTTTAAAATTTCTTCCGTTTTTGTGACCCGATTTGTCGATTTAGCCAGAAATCTTGTTATTATTAAATCAACACGAATAATTTCTCCCCACCTTAAATTTAAAATTTCCTTACTTAGCCTCACCTTATTTCTTCCACTCTCTCACTTTTGCTGAAAACTCGAAAACTAAATGTCAGAAACGGCAAAACGTAATATCCACAACGTTTTGCACATTAAAACGAGTCAGGCAACGATTTTTGGAAATGTTTAAAGCATAAATGAACTAATTTTCACAAAGTTATTTACAAATCAACAGTCAGACGTGAAATAGTCCACTCGCTTGAGGCTGGAGCGGGTGCAGAGTGATAGAGAGAGAGGTAGAAGGTAGAAGGCAGTGTACAACAAACAAAAAAAGGCAAAGGCAAACGCGGTAATTATTTTTTAATGTAACAAAATAATATCAGGCCAAAACGATCAAGTCACGCAAGTGCTGAAAGTGCTGGGGCCGCTGCTGTGGAAATTAACATGAGAATAAATAAGAAATTTTCAGAGGCTTGAAATCTGAACCAGACACGAACCCGTTGCCGAAGTTTTTGGCCCAGCACGCACCACGTCTCATAGGGAGAGACCCAGCAAGAGAGAGAAAGAGAGAGAGAGAGAGAGAGAGAGAGAGAGAGAGAGAGAGAGAGAGAGAGAAGTATTGCATGTATGACGCATGCGCAGCTTCCGTTTGGCGAAATTCGAGAGCTCCTGCAGACCGTTAGAAAGAGCCCGTTAGAAGAGTGAACGAGTGCGTATCGCACTGATTAATCGCGCCATCTATCGGCGGGTATATCAAATTAAAAACGTCTACAGTTCGGATGGGTAATTAATCAATTTGCACTTTACTTTGTTAGACTTGTTTCTTCTTTCTCTCTCTCTTCACTAATTCATTTAAATTCCATTTCGCTTAGTTAAAAATCTCTTTCTTCTACCAACTCCGCCCCACCTCTCCCCCGTTCAACACTTGATAATAGACTGGCGGGGGAAAATCGCTTTAAAATTAGTGAAAGTGATTGATTTTTCCACTTAATTTTCTGGTAGACAATGTACGTAAACGTAATGCCGATAATCAGCTCGAACAGCCTCGTCTGACGGGGCCAAAATGCTGGCCAAATTGCCCATTTGGCGCATGCGTCCAAGGCTTTTGTTGTTGTTGTTGTTGTTGTTGTTAGTTGTTGCTTGTTGTGTTGCATTTCCGTCAGCTCACGGCGGCTGCAGCTTGTGCAACTAAAACGTTTGGCGTAGGGAGGGGAGGAGGAGGAGGAGGAGGAGGCGCTGGCTAAGTCAAGCGGAGGGCGTGTTTTGGGGCCGAAAGGAAAGCGAAGACAGCAAAGTGGCATTTGCCAGCGGCTCATTGCAATTAATAATCATAGCCTATACTCACACACACACACACACACACACCTATTTTGCATAACATTATAGAGCAAAGTAATAAACTATTTGGGTTCTCCTCACGCTATCGAACAACAGATATACAATATATTTGATATAAATAGACTTAAAATTAAATTTAAATTAAACTATATAAAATATATATATATTTATTTGTTTTAAAATTGATTAACATTTTTAATAAATTATTTTCTTTTTTATTGATATATATGAACATATATATTTAATTATTTATTTATGATTTATGATTAACTCCAAATTCGATTAATGTTAATTGACTTTAAATTTAAATAAATAGATAAATAATTAAATTAATTTTATATAATAATAAACAAAAAGAAAATAAATATTTAAATATAAAAGTAAATACACAAATATAAATAAGCAAACAAAATGTAACAAATGCAAATATACAAATAAAATAATTAATTAATTTATTATTTAATAAATTTATAAATATATAATTTAATAAAAAAATCTATAAATAATTAATAAAGCAAAAACATAATAACAATAATAAAAAAGTAAAAACAATAATAAATAAATAAGTAGATATATGAAAAATAAGTAAACATTAAAAAAAATAAATTATCAAATAATCACATAATGAAACAAACCTTTTTGTAATAATATCTTAAATTAAATGTAGTTTCCTTAATTTAACTTTGTCTGCATACTTAGCACCCTCACTGTGCGCGCACGTTTTCTTAATTAAAACTTGTCTTGGCCCTGGCTGAAATGGAAAGCGTTTTTGGCCCTTCTCAATTGCCAAGTGGGTGGCAGCCAGATTGGGTGGCTCGTCTAGACAGTGCAAGCCCCTCTCTCTTTCTCTCTATCTCTCTGTCTCTCTCTGTCTGGCAACCTCTCGTGTTGATTGAGCAGAACTTTATAATATTTATTTTTACAACCGGACACGCTGCAAACTTTGAACGGCTACGTGCGAAAGTGAAACGCTTAAAAAGGCATCGAATGTCTTTATTATATTGGCAACGCCAATCGGCCCGACCGGGTCCCCAAACTGCGGCAGACGACTACTACTACTGCAGCACTAGGGAAGCGCTGCCATGAAGTTTGTCATCAAATTTTATTGTTATTTAAATGACGCGGTGCGGTGCAGGGCGAGGCGAGACGAGGCGAGGCAAGGCGACGCTGTAAGCGAAAATGTCATGCAAAGTGTGAGCTGCAGTGGAAGTCAGGCTATACCCTGTAAAAAGAGATATAGGAGAGGGAGAATTAACTCTTAGTTTATGGAAAGTATTAGACGAGAAATTATCAACTAGGCTATGTGATACCCTGTAAAAGCACACTCAAATAGGTAGATTTCGTTACTACTCCCAAGAATTTTGTGAAATTTGTGTAGAGACTTCTAGTTTCCTCTCCCCTTAAGGCCTACTTTTTTGCCTTACAGGGTATTTCTTAGTTAATCACTTCAGCTTGCTTACTTTCTTTTTTCCTGCCTTGCTGCATTTGTTGCCAATATGCAGCGCATGCCTTGCCCGTATAAAGCCAGGCCAAGACCGGCACCGGCACCAGCAGCAGCCGCTGAGCCACTGGCACTTTTTATATAGTACCGCCACCCCTCTCTCTTTCCCCTCTGACCGTCTTTCACCCTTCAACTGAAGGTATATATCTGTATATACATATATTTATTGCGCCTCGTTTCAGTCAATGGTGACACTTGCTGCATTTTAAATGGGCGCGCGTCCCAGCATTGTTGCAAGTGCGGAGAGAGGAGTCCGCCTCGCAGAGCGAAGAATGCAGAATGCTAAAGGTGCTTGGCAACACATTCCGCTAACTGCCAAGTCGGCACAGTCTGCACTGCGTGCCTGCCTCCCCCTCTGTCGCATCGTCCTGGTTGCTCCCAACACGTTTTGCGGCCATCATTTTGCGCACTTTTGTCCATTAAAATCATCAAAATGGATGGCGCTCGGTTATGTTTATGAAAAATTTGTCTCGCAACTTTTGCTGCTGCTTGTGCTGCTGCAGCATGTTGCATGCTGCAGGTGTTGCAAGCAAATGGGCTGCAGTTGAAGATGACTGCATAAATTTCGAGCGAGGAATTATTATTATGATGATTGTTTTGAATGATTTCAGGCAAGGTTTGCAGTGAAGATTTATTTTAAAGTTAACTAACTTTATGCGAGAGCAGAAAGTGGAACCTTTAATACTTGGCCTGATTAATTCAGTGGCAAAAGGAAACTTACGGAATTTGTAAAGGCGTTGGGCGTGGCAATCCTAATTTTAAATGAACATTATCTGCGCATGGTATAAAAGAATGTCCATGCTCAATTTAGTGTCTCTAGCTATCATAGTTGCTGAGATCAGCGCGTTCATACAGACACATACTTACTAAATCGACCTAAACCAACAATGTGTTAATATAATACAAATCAGAAATTTTATCAATTACTCTATAACAAAAGTGACTTAGGTTGTTTATTTGTGGATCTTTACTAAGTACTTCCGTAGTTCATTTACCTCCACTCCAATTCGATTAGTTCTTAACAACTTCAGATCCTAACAATGTATTCCCCATTTTTTACCACTTTCAGTGATCTTTCGCAGTGCCGAACATTACATAATTATAGCCCCTTCAACTCTGACAATCTTTATAAATTCATCTCTATCATGGCAAAGCCTTCCAACTTTTTGCAGCCTTTGTCAGTTCAATTTAAAGTTGCCTGCAAAGAAGACTGTACATTTTTTACTCCAGAGTACCAAGTTGCAAAAACCAGGTTAGTTGTCATTATGTTCGCTCGACCAGCGGCAAAAGTAAATCCCATTTTCATGCATATCAAGGAACTTTACGAGCTGCACACACAGTCTGTTTTGTTGCTCTTCTCTCTGTTTTTTCTTGTCTTGGTTTTTGCATGTGCTGCGCAGCCCCGACAATAAACTGAAATGTCGAAGTGTTCTAAGTACTTGTGCCCCCCAACTGCCCACTCTCTTTCCCGGTGAGGGGGCGGGGCTGCTGCTCAATGGGGCAATGTGTGAAGAAAATGCACAGCGTCGTTAGAGGATGCAAACAAGTTTTTCTTTCGGTTTTTTTTTTCGGCTCTTCTTCTTTTCGATGCTGTCACTGCAGTTGCCGACGCTTTGTTTGAAATGTTGCTGACAAACCACTTCAAAGTGTGTGTGTGTGCGAGTGTGTGGTGTGTGTGCGGTGTGTGTTGTCTGCCCGCTGACGTATTTCATAAGAAAAGCAAGTGACAAGTTTGCCCCGCCGCTTTACACAATTTACACAGTTGCCGAAATTATGCCGCCTTGAAATGAGTGGAAAAACCTAAGGGGAACGAAAAAGAGAAGAAGAAGAAGTAGACAACAAAAAAAAGGTTAAAGTGTAAGTGGGGAAAACAAATTGTTGGCCCGGCCAGCCGCGGGTTGGCCCAGACTGACTGGCTGCCTCGGACCCGGACCGGGGCACGCTGCCTCGTCGTTGATGTCGTCTGACAGGCTGCCCCAACGTGTCGAAAACTGGCCTACTCTCTCGAATTTTTCCGGCCTTCACACACACAAACACAGGCACACACACACGCAGAGAAAAGAACTTAACGTGTAGTGTTAAGTTTTTTGTTTTTGTCTTTCTTGATTTGAAACATTTCCACGAAAATTATTTCGAGTGCTTGACAGCTGCGTCGCTTTTAATATGGCATTTTGTGGCGTTTCATTTGGCTGAAGTTTTTCCTCTACACTTCAATAGCGATTTGTGTTGATGCCGCTGTGAAAATTCTATGGAAAATGTGCCTTCATGTGCGGCTTCTTTCCAGCGAAAGTGCGTGAGCCGCAAGCCAAAAGCGCCGCCAGCATCGCCTTCTCTAGCTACGCACTCCACTTTCTAATCAATTATTTTGCACTTATGTGTATGCAAATTTTTCGGGCGCAAACAAATAAATCAATTGAATAAGTCCCCCCTTCCCTCTCTTCTTGCCCCACTGCGACTTTCGGGTGGGTCCCCGTGGCTTGGACCACAATGAACCAATTTGAATGGCACCTTTCGCCCGTGAAATTGCGTTGTCAGCATCGCCGGCGCCGAGGCGAAGCCGGCGAAGTGTTTGCGTTTCTGCCTAGTTAACAGCTTTTCTCTTCAGCCACACACACACAGGAATATTTACATATATATATTTCTTAGCCATCTTTTCGATTTTTGTGGGGCTGACAGAAAAGCACGCGCAATGTGCTTGAAAAGCGCAAAAATTTCGTGAATATCGTATTTCAAAAGTGGGCAAATGAATGGTACGGAAGTGGGCTACAACGACTTGCAAATGCGCTGCGGGCGGTCGAGCGAAAAACCTGATATTACAAGCTATACGACATATAGATATATGTATTGTATACAATATATAGATAAATTGTATATATATTGGAAGATGCATTGACTTTGAAAACTTAGATAACTCTACCAAGTTTCTGCAAATTTAAATTTCCCTTTATTAGCCAGTCGAAAAAGAATGTACGTGATTTGCGAAGGCGGTGTGCGTGGCTGTCAAAAGAAGAAATAATCATTATATGGCCATGATATACAAGAATGTCCATGTCAAATTGGATGTCTCTAGCTATCACAGCAGCTGAGATCTGCGCGTTCAAACAGACGCAAAACTTAGAAAACAAAGCCACGTTTTTGCAAATTGCTTTGCATTTCAGTTTAGATCTTCTCAAGTGCATCGATCACTGCTGATTAATCATCAATTATATTTACATATATATATATTTTCTGCGTATGATCTTTGCTTTATATTGGCATCTCTCAATTAGGATTATAGCTGTCAGTTGAAAGGTTTGAATCACCCATCGCTTTGGCAGCTGCATTAGCCAAATCCATAAGCTCTGGGGCTTATTTGCACGTTCGCAACGATGTAAAAAACTGCTAAATCATTCAATTTCAATTATATGACAAATATACAAAAATGTTTTGACGCCACATCAACAGAAAATCGGAAATTTCATTTCGTTTTCGTATTAATTTTCGCCTGCAAGCAAATCTGACTGTCCCAAAAATAAATAAAAAAAATTCTTTTACCTTTTGATTTCTGCATACTCGACAATCGTACAATGTTCTCTGACAGCAGCCACAACAACAACAAAAATGTGTTATAAAAACTCGCGTTTCATTCATTGACAAAGCCCCAAGACGAAGATTTTTTTGTTCTTCCTCCGCCGAAAAAAGTTGCGAATTTTTTTGCTGTTCTCATTTTATGTTGTTTTTTATTTGGCGCGTGCAGAATTCAGCCAGACTGTTTTTGTTATTGTTGTAACAAGAGGCACAACTCATGTTGAACAATTTGAATAAGTACACAAAATACACACACACACAGATACATATGTATATCATCATGCCAGTGGGACAGACAGACAGACACGTATGAGAGCACAACAAAAAATTTGATCTCTCGCATTTTGGCACGAACCGTAATTGAAAATTTCCTCCCTGTCCTCCGCTCCATCTGAAAACTAAAACCGACAAACAAACAGCGCGCTTGACACTTGAAACACTTGGCTATATAGCTATGGCTCTGACTCTGGCTCTGGCTCTGGCTCTGGCTCCATCTCTGGCGTATGGCTATAGCTTTTTGATATTTAAGATATTTCTTTTGGTGCGGCGCGCGGGTTTTCACGGATCTCTTATTTTTTTGGCCTGACTGGCAGCTTTCTTGTCCGGTTATGTTACGTTACGTGAAATTTCAAATGTCATAATTTTGACAGTTTGATAGTCATACACAAACACACACAGATATACACACACTCATACTCACACTCTGTGTAGTGGATGCTGCAGGCATTGGAGCTGCTCGTGCTGAAGTGTATTGCCCAAGCATGTTACCAAAAAGTAGCCGACCACGAAACGAAGTGACAATTTTGGCAGTCAAGTTGTAATTACAGTGGGATGAAAGAGTAAATATTGTGTGAATTGTGAAAGTAGAGGAAAATAGCAAAGTCCAATTAGGAATTGGGGGTTTTCAAGCTAAAATTAGGGATAATCAATTGGAAGGATCATCACTTAAAAAAGTTTAAGAACTTAAGACTACAAAAGAGAAGCCTTAGCCCCACTTTTCACACAGCAAAAAGTGCAATATAGACTTTAATAAAATGTAGACTTTTTGTGATCTTTAGGTCTCCGCATTTTGTAAAAGCCCCAATTCCTCTTTTTATCTCTTTTACGGCCTGAAAATTCCTAGTCACACAAACATTTTTCATATAGATATGCAAACGCTACCCTTTCGTCTCAGCTAACCCCGTAAATAATATACTACGTCAGTTGATCTTCTTCTAAAAGATTTCTTTTGGTGCGGCGCGCGGGTATTCATGGATCTCTTTTTTTTGGCCTGGTTGGCAACTTTCTTGTCCGGTTATGGGCTATAGTTTTCTGGCGTGACATAATGCTGAGGCGACGCGGCTGACGTGAGCCATTCAGCAAAGACACATGGTCTAGGTTATTAGCCTCCAATATGCGATTCGCTGGCATCAGCGGCAAGCGTTTCTTCGGCAAAGTTGCCATGGGTAATTGGTTGCTTGATACTCCCATCAGATCTGCCTCCAAGAAGGGACACTTATCCTTATCCTGGTCATATTTTATGGTTTTGCAGTCGTGTCGATTGAAGTGTGGCAAGCTGGGCAGGTCTTGACGTACTTTGCACTCGATTCGATCAATGAAACTGCGCTCGGGTAGAATGTCCGCCGAGCTGTGGGACGGCTGGAACAGGCAGTCGATGAGGAAATACAGGCGCCATGGAGATTTGTACTGCGGATCACTGTCCAGAAGATTGCGGTGGAGCAAATACTTTTTGCGGTATGAACTGATGCGTCGGAGCACCTCCTGCTTACTCAGTCGTATCCGGTGTTGTTGCAGGCCGATGGAAATGTCACGGAAAATTGGCAAGTTTTCGGTATACGAGTAAATCTCGTGAAAGTGCTCGCGCCAGAGTTTCACAATCGTTGCCTCCTCGTGGAATGTGTAGTAGCGCAGACGACGACGGCGACGACCGCATTTTATTTTATTCTTCGGATCGCTCATTTTACAGTAAACTTATAGAGTAAGCACGTTACGTGAAATTCAAATTCAAATGACATAATTATAACAGTTTGATAGTCATACACAAACACACACAGATACACACTAACACTCACACTCTGTGTAGTTGATGTTGGCAGGCATTGGAGTTGCTTGTGGTGAAGTGTATTGCCCAAACATGTTAGCAAAAAGTAGCCGACCACGAAGCAGTGGAATGAAAGAGTATAAGTAGTGAGAACTTGGAAAGTTGGGGAGGATAATGAAGTCTTATTTGGAATTGAGGGATTTTCAAGTTGAAATTAGGGATAACTAATTGAAAGTACAATCATTTTTCACACAAAAAAATTTCAATGTCGACTTTTTGCAATCTTTAGGTAGGTAGGAGTCACCCCATTTTGTAAAGTACCAAATCCCTCTTCTTATCTCTTATACTGCCTGAAAATTCTTAGTCATACAAACATATTTCATATAGATATGCCAACGCTACCCTTTCAGTTTAGCTAACTCCGTAAATAATATAGACCTAAGCCAGTTGATCTTCTGGACCACACATAGAGCACATTTTGTGTACTTCGTGTAAAGTTGCACAACACGTAGAATTGAGCTCGTGTTTTACAGCACAACACGCGGCTGTAATCGCTTTTGGCCATTTCCATTACCCAGAAATGGAAACCAAATTAGGCATTGTAAGGCTCCGACGTAGTACATTATGTATGTGAGAGAGTTATACCCATTTTTCTAGCAGCTTAGGGCTTTTTTGTTAGAGATCTCAAATAACACAAAAAAAGACACATACGACAAGTTTCCCCTTTTTTTTTTGCCTCTTTACAGAACTTGCTATATACACACACGCATAAAACAAGTCGCGTTGGAGACTAAGAAAAGTTTTGCTTCGGTCTCTTTTTTCTCTCTCTGTCTTTCTGTTTGGAGCCTCGTCAGCTTTGACATTGACGAAGTGGTTCTTCGAATGAAATTGTCATAATTTTTTCGGGTTTTCTACATGTCTTTTGATGCACACAAAGCGTTAATGTTGCCCACTTTGTCATACTTTGCGTTGGCTACAACAATTGAACAATTGATAAAAGGAAAACCTGAAAGCCAAAAGCCAAAAGCCAGCTGCAGCCACACTAACGGTTCATTTCTGAGGTTACCAAACCCGGTACAACTGCGACAACTACGCTCAACAATTGCAACGAAAGCATGACTCACTTTTGGATTGTTAGGGCGTGGCAAGTAGACCAAAGCGGATATCTGGAAAGATAAGGCATTGTATCTATATTTAACTTAGCTATTTAATGGGATATAAGCATATATTACTTATAGATCTGAAGACCAATCTTGTACCTCTCGGATTACATTAACACTTAAGTTTTTTAAATACTTGCTCAGTAGGCTCTAATAACTTAAGTTGAGGTTAAATAAACCTTTATGTCCACTTTAGGTAGAGGTATTTGCAAGTTTCGTACTAAACAGAGCTTAACATACTTTTCTTAGCTCAATCTAGACCTAATGGCACATTTTGCACTCCGTGAGACAATTTTAGAAATACCTTCTAAGTACTTTAGCTATATTTTTTGGGGGTAGCAATTTAAAGCTATTGATTTAATCCACAGCAGCACGTCCCATAAATTCAACTATTTATTCCGGGCCCCACAACTAACTATAAATTAGACCGTAAATGAATATGGCCCCCATGCCTGAGCCAGGGCCAAGCTGCATTGAACAATTCCATAAGCAATTATTCCTATCGATTTATGACCCCAGACCAAGCAAAGTCTAAGCCTGTTGGGATTATGTTTGCCGGGAAGGGAGAGGGGCGCTATGAGTCTGTAAGATTTGTGCCAAGGCGGCACTAGCTCAAGTTCCCGCACTCGTAATATCCGGAGGCGCATTAAAAATCAAGTTAATACTAATTCTAGCTTGGTAGTAAGAAAAAAATATATAAATAAAACTAAAATAAAAGAAAAACAAAATTACATTTCCGCCTGCGAGAAATGGGCAACAGGTAGCCAAAAAAAAAAAAACAAAACTAGTAAAAGGCTCAGTTTGCGCCGGCAGGGCCCAAGTCCAGGTAATACCTTGCCTAACCAGGCCGACCTGAGCGGGTTATAAAAACTGTCATGATTTACAGTTCGCACTTTTTACGAGGCGGCTCGGTTCTATCGGTTGAGAATTATTTGGAATTTAAGTAAGCGAGAAATATTTAAGCATAGTTTTTATTTGTCGGACTTTTGGTTTGTTTTTCTTTCGACTTCGTAGATTTTTTATGTGGCTTTTATGGCCGGCGTGCAATTGCCATACCAAATGACCTAGCCAGCTGAGTGTATTCGAGTACAACAGTCTTAGAAGCTCAAAAATACTTTTAGGCAGAGTTTAATCAATAGTTGAATATATAAAGTAATATAAAGATTCAAAAAAAAAATTTGGTAATATTTGTTCGTATGATCAGCGAGATCTCAGTGATTATAGAAGCTAAGGCTATTAAGTTTTGGAAAAATATATCTTGTTATTTCACATAAGTAAAGCTTATCTAAGATTTTAACCACGCCCCCTGCTGCGCCCTGTAGATAGGTAAGATACTGAGAAACTACGAAGTTACTTTGATTTTTTGATATTTTCTTACTCAAAAACTTAAATACTCAGCTTAGTTCGGATACTTTACCCTTTGCCTTTGTGACGATCTTGTTGTGTAAACAAAATCGTTTATAGGCATTAGCTAAGCTCGAATTGGCCATGGCTCACGTAGTGCGCATAAAAAAAAAACACGCCTAGCTGAAAACCTGCCGAAAGCTGCAGTCGCATTTTCCCAGCCATGTAACATTTTCACTTAAAATTCACACTTGATACACGGCGTGAGTATTTATCATTTCGCTTAGATCTCACTGAGCGCGCCTTTTAGAGCGTTACGAGGCCTAAAAGTGTCGCCTGTCGTAGCTGCTAGGTTTGCCCTGTTGCTCTACGTGTTGTTGTCGCTGTTGTTGTTCCTGTTGTTGTCGTCTTCTGTTTTTTTCTTCACTCAACTCGTTTTTCGCATCTTTTGATTTATTCTCAAGTGTTTCGTCGTTGTTGTTGTCGCTTCGCTCCGCTTTGTTTTATTTCATTGGCAACCTAAATATTGAGATAGTCATCTGCGGTCAGTGTCGGCCCGGCTCGGCTTGGCTTGGTTTGGTTTGTGTGCTTATTCCCGCTGGCCCCGCTCTCTGTGTCTACCTGGTGTACGCTTCATTAGAAGTGTCGTAAAAACGTAGACGAGATCTCCGAATCTCCGCGGACTGGCGGCGATATGAGCTTAATTGTGACTATGAGTAAAGCTGGAGCTGGAAATTGCATTAGGTACTGAGAAGAGTTGCCGAGATTGTCGAATACGTGCATGGCATAGATAACACCTAGTCGGTTAGGTTTTGTACGCCTCGAGAGAGTGTGGGTAAAACTTATGCTTCCCGCGAGAGATGATGAGTGCGCGTGAGTTTAGAGGGATTTTTTGGAGTGATGGAGTACAGAGAGAGAGGTTTATGAGGAAAGCTTACGTTAAGAGTGATGTGAGAAAGATAGAAAGAGGCAGCGAAAGACAAAAGGAAAGAGATATGAAGAGAGGAAAGAGAACATACAAAATACAAGCAGTATTAATAAGTTTTTGACAATATATGTTTGTATCAGGAAGCGAGCTAAAATAATACAGAAAGAATGAGACTATAAAGGGCAGACAGAGACAGCTAGGCCTCAAGTTCTGTATCAACTCTATTTTAAATGCAAACTAAGTATGATTTTTAACTCTTATCTCCTTTGTAGAAATAATGCAACATTAATTATAGCCGTAAACTAGCTAAGTTTTGTTTTAATTAAGCATCTAGCCGTTAGTTCTGCACAAAAGAACTCAAAGAGCCTCTCGAGCTGCTCAGCAGCTTCCCACACTCATTTAGCACACGTTCATATTTCATGCCACAATTGTGAGGCATGTTGCTGTTGCATGAACTCCACTCACTTTATTTGCAACTCGCTCTAATTTCAAATGCCTCGACTCGAGCAGCGAACAATATTAATTACCCGCCATTAGCGGCATCACTCAATACAAAACATATGCAACATGTGCAGCAACAATGGATGCCCCTATGTCTCCTCTCTATGAGGCCAAGTTGCAGACGAAGTGGAAACTATCTGTAAACTCATACATCAATGCCGCTAAATCCACTTGTCAGGGCAACAAACGTGAGAATCGCTCGGAAAAAAATCCAAAACGAAATCGAAACAAGCTGAAAAACTGAAAAACAAAACACAAAACACAAAACAAAAGGCAAACAGATCGAGCAACGTGAAAATATTGTCAGGGCGACACTTTAACCCGGTAACACTGTCCCTTCTTCTTCTTCCCCTCCTTCTTCTTCTCCCCCGAGTTTTTATCTACTGCAGCTTTGGCTCTTGCCAAGATTTGTTGCAAGACACCTGCGAGAGAACTGTGAGGGCTGCAGTGAAAGACTTTTTTATGCTAAATACCGTCGCAGTTTATTGTTGACGACAACAGCATCGAAAACAATGTGATATATCTTGGTCCAAACTCGCACACACAGAGGGACATATGCACGTGTGTGTAACACACCCAACAACAACAAATGAGTGACAAAACACCACAAGGAATTTTAATCCCAAAATGATTGATAATCATTTGCACGGCGCGTAGAAAAAGCTTTATCACGTTCCATTCCGTTCCTTGCCTTTCTCGGCTCTTGGCTAGGTGTAAAGTCTCGATTCGCCTCGACTCGGGGGTATTATCAGCAGCAGCGTCATCTTCATCATCATCAGCATCTGAGCATCATCTTCATCATCATCATTGCTTCTGTTGCTGCGGCTGTTTGGGGACTGGAGGCTCGTAGACTTGACACTCTGGGCGGGGCACGGCGGGCATTGTGCGCTGCTAATGTTTGCACTTAATTCAACCGACAATAGCCCGGAAAGCTGCTGGGCGCATTTTCTTTTAGCTCTCACCTCAGTGATGCACGCTGGCATAGAAGAGAGTAAGGAAGAAAGAGAGGAAGGGAGAGGGAGGGACAGGCGAAAAATCTAAATTATGTCGTTGGCGGCTGGCAACGAATGGGAAAATGCATCGTTTTGTTAGCTTAAATTGCGACGCTGCGCTTTTTATGAATGGAACGAGAACACTGAGAGAAATATGTGGCAAGAAAAGTTTGTGTCCTTATAAGAAATTCAAAAAATTGAATAAAATAAAATAATAATATAAATAAATTTATATTGCATTATTAATAAAAGTAATATTAAAATAATTTTTTTATATAATTAAGTGGCTTGAGAATATTTACATAAATATTTTAAAAGTTTATTTGAAATAATAAAATAAATAAAATTTGTTTGAATTTAATTATATTGTATATAAAATTTAAGAAAAAAATTGAGCTATAAAAATCAATTAGAAAAAGTAAATAAAAATATTTATAGAGTTTGTATGAATCTATTAAATAAAAAAAAATATTTGGCTAGAATTATATGGTAAATAAAAATAAATCTTCAGCTATTTAAGTCATTAAAAACAACAATAATAATAAAAAATATTTAAAGAGTTTACTAAAATTTGATAATAAATTTAACTTATCGTTATATATTTTAAATGAAATTCAAAAATTTATCTTAATTATTTAAAATCACATAAAAGAATAACAGTACTTGCATAAAAATATTTGAAAAAAACTTGAACTCATTAAATAAGTAATTTAATTTATTTAAATTGTTAAATCCATTAACAATTAATTCAAAATATTGAGTTTAAAAGATAAATATTTAAAGCACTCATATTTTTCTCACAGTGCTGCATTGCAGATGTGTTGCTGCTGCTGTTGCTGTACTCTGCCACCCACCCAGAGTGGAACATTTGCCATATCATGTTGCACGTTTGAATGCCAACCAAGTTTTTTTTGTGCCATCGCCAGCGACCTGTGTCGGCACTAGGCCTTAGTTCAGCTCGTACACCCCCCGCCTGCCCCCTACCCCCTGCCATACATTTAACTGCATCTCAGGCGGCATTTAGTTAAGCGCTTTTGCATATAAAATTTTCCATTTTCCATTTGCTGCATTTGCTGGGCTGCCACAGCTGCCACAGCACGGCAGCAACCTCATCATTATTTTTATCCATTTAGTCTTTTATTTGTGTTAGTGACACCTTTTCTATCACACACACGCACACACGCACACACACGCACAACCATTTAACCTGCCTCACCTGCCCGCTGCATGCGTTGACGATGAGTTGAAAATTGAACAAAAGCTGATTTAAGTCATAATTTATCATGTGCTGTGCGGATTAGTTGCGCTCAATTTTACAACTGTTTATTTTTAACACGTCCGCATTGCGCATACGCCGCATGTGACCAAAGCTAGAGAGAAAGACTAGGCTAATGTTTTAATTTATTGACTATCAAATGGCTGCGGCTTTTGTGCATTTAGTGCCTACTGCATTGCTTTGCCCTACTAAACGAGAATGCAACAAAGTATTGTCTCCCCATCCCATTCCCTTTTCCCTCTCCTTCTCTCTTGCTGTCCCTATACACGCCTTTATGACACAGCCAGCCACGCCCCCTTGGCCGACAGCTTTGATGCCTGAAACGGGTTCTTTCACTTTTAAACCGCCTGCAAGCGCGAACTTTATGGACACGCCCCGCCTTGCCGGATAGCGGATCGGGGGCCGCACAAAATTCTAGCGGTAAATAAAGAATTGGCTAACGCCGCGCCCACCCAGTGGACCACCGCCAAATGGAATAAAGCGCTTCCTTCTTCTGCTTCTCAAGCAATGTTTGTTTTTCTGCGGGGCTTTTTTAACGCGTTTATTTTTAGCGCTTTTTCTTCTTCTGGGTGCAGTTTCGGGATTAAGAAATTACACGAAACGCGCCCCACGCATTATGAAAATATTAATTTGCGCATGCCAAAAATTAAATTCAATTTTCAGCTTCGAACACGCCCCGAAAGAAGACGCCGGACAAGCTGCCAGCAAGGATGAAACGAAGCGAAAGGAAAGTTGACCCACTGAGGCTGTCGCCTAAATCGCCCAAAGTCTTGAATTAAGACATAATAAAGCTGTGCCAGGGATGACTAGGGCAAAAGGGAGGAGAAGGGAGATGGAGGGAGAGACAGAGTGTAGCTTGTCCCAGTCATCCGTCAAGCGGGGCAGCTTTTGAGCGCTTCGAACACCTTTTGCCAGGCTGACGAGCAGATAGAGTGAGAGAGAGGGAGAGACAGTGGGAGAGTGTGAGAAAGAGAGCGCGCTTGTTTGACAAACGAGTGTCATTTATCAAAATGTGACACTATTTGCGCCAAGTCATGTGTTAACTGCACTTTATTTTATTGTTATACGTTGCCAGCGTGCCCAGCGGAATACATTGTCTTGCCTCGCCTCGCCTCGCATTCATCCTGCAAGTGGAGGCGAAGTCGAAGTGGAAGTGGGAGCAGCTCCTCCGCTGTAACTGTGTCTGCCATTGGGTTTTTAAAGTGCTCTCATAAAATATATATCATAATTGAGGGTTATGCTTTCGTTTCCACAAACTTCAAACTTTTTCCCACTCGCCAAAAGTTAGCAAAGCAATTGACCCCGACACCAAGAGAGTTTCGCGTGCTTCGCCAGATTGAGATATATCTTACATATACATATGTGTAGTTTGTGCCATGCTTTTTGCAGCCTGTGGGCGCCTATTAATATGTGAAAATATATAAGGGGGAGGGCATACTCATTTCCCGCTGAAATTTTGCGGGTTGCACCAAAAAATCGCATTAATCACTTCAATTTTGGGGGATATTAAAATAAAGTAATTTGTAAGGTATTTTTTTCTGGGCTTTTTCTTGTTTTATTTGATAAATAATGATTTGCTATAAGTAGTAGTTTATTTAAATATTTTAAGCCCAAATGAAAAGCGATTTTCGCCCCAAATTTGAGCTCATAATCAATTCCAAACCTGATCAAAATAAATCTGTTTTTTCTGCATTTTTTCTCCTTTAGTTTAATAAATAAGTATCTCAAATAAGCTGGAATTTATTTAAATTTTTTTTTTTTGGCTTTTTTTGAGCTTAAGTTAAAAGCTACATTAACCCAAATGAAATGCAATTTCCTTGCCAACTTCATGCTCACAAAACCCATCTACAATCATTTCCGCGCCTAACCAAAATATTTCTTCTTTATTTTCTGCATTTTTTTGCCCCTTTTTTCTTTGGGGCGTGGCCAATTTTAATGCCAATAATATAAATATTATGATTATGCGCTCCAAACATGTAAGCAGTTATATATATTTTACGCGCTCCAATGCCGCTAAATGTTATGGCGGTCTGTTTTTGTGAAGAGCTCCAAAAAAATCGAAGAGCGAAAAGTAATTTCTTGCACGACATTAATTTCTTTTAAATTACGCATAATTGAAGTGCGCTCCACTCCAGCCCGATGATCGATGGTCCAGTCGATGCGATGCGTTGCGTTGCGTTGCTCTCACTCCTTGGCACTTTGAATGAAACGGGTTCCCAAGTGTCGGGGCAAAATTACTATATATACACGTACACAAGAGTATTGTAGACTTTTTGAAACCCAAAGCGAGAGAGCATAATTATTTAATTTCTCAACTCGTTTGGGTTTGGGTTCGTTTTCTTGGGGTTCTCCATATGAGGCCACGTTCTGTGCGACATTGACATTCGAATTAGACACCTGACAGCGGCAAAGTCGAGTCGTATCTGTCATGTGTGTATTACCCCCTTTTCTTTCCGCTCTCGGGGCATATTTAAGGCCTTGGAGTTTAATATTATTTTGGTTGCATTATTTGAAATTTGATTTGATTTATTTGGCATTTTCGTGGGCATTTAAGCTGAGCTCACACTCCCGTTCCGACTTTGTGGGGTTTGTAATTTCATATCACAGACGTCGTTGTTGTTCTTGTTGTTGTCGTTTGATGGTATTTAGTTTTATTTTTGGAGCTGCCTTTGTTAGCGCCCTAAGCGGATTGTCTCTTACATCAGTTTAGTGTCACATTAGCGTTGTTGTGAAGTGCCCCCTCTCTTTTTGTCGCTCACCCTTGTCTCTCTCTCTCTCTCTCTCTCTCTTTCTGTGTGTTGTGTGGGTGCGAGAGATCAGTCAGCCTATACGCATGTGGGTATTCATAAATGGAATATTCACATAAAGTATACCATATTTTATAGCCTCGGCAGTCAACAAGTTGCTATACAGATCGCTTCATCAGTTGCATCGGAATTGGGCTTGGCAACGGCATCGGCGGAGATCGAGATCAGGATCTGCCTGTGGATGACCTGCAGCGTTTTCACTCTGCACACAAGCCGCATATAAAATGTTTCAACAGAAAGAAACTTATGAATTTCTCAACTGCTCTTCCTCTGCTTCCACTGCCTTTGATTCTTCTTTTATTTCCCGTACGAGGCGCTTTGCATTTTTTATGACATTTCGTTTTGTTTCGCGATGCTATCAGTGTGTCTGAGTTTTGGTTTTTTTTCTCGTTTTTTTTTGGAGCTGCCTTTTGTCCAGTTCGGCGGCTCGTTAAAATCTGTGCACCGCCACTCATTGCATGAATCATAAACCTATAAAGGTATTCACAGCGACAGTTTGTTTTGTACATTATTATCATTCGATATTTGAAGTGGCGATTCTTGAGAATATTAAGAAATTTGTGGTATACCTTGCCAAAACTTATGTACTTTTGTTTTGTTTTTGGTTTTGTGTTTAAAGTTTAGAGTTTTTTAAGAATTTTAAGTCTTTACTCGACGCACTTTTATATACTTTGCAAAACCCCAGATTTTTTATGATACGATTTTACAGTGCTTCGAGATTTTTTTTTTCATTTAAATATATTTTTTAAATATAATATTTTTTCAAAAATTTCAATTATATTTTTAATTTTGACGGTTTCACCTTTTATTATATAAGATCTCTTGAAAAATGTTTACCTGTACCTTTAGTGTACTTTGCCAAAAACTGAAGATCTTTGAGACATTATAGAGGTGTCAGTTTATTTACTAGATCATTTATATATTTATAGGAATTGTCGAGTGATATTTTCCTAATTATTAAAGATATCTTATGTATTTAAAGTCTTTAGTTCGTGTTTTGATAAAATTAGCCAACATTTAAGATATTTATAGTTTTGTTTTCGATTTCTAGAGACCTCTTTAGTATTTTTTAATCATTTCTAGACTCTTTTTTATAGACCTTGCTAAGAGCTGAAGATTTGAAAAATTTTTTGTTTGATTTCTAGAGAAATCAAAAGTATTTACAGTCTCTTCTCAGTTTCAAATATCAACCACCCCGTTAATATATCAAATTAATCGCTGAAATTTATTTTGGTCCCCAGAACTTGATGCATTGCTGTATATAATTTTGTTTTGAACGATTTTAAGGGAATTATAAAGCCGCATCCAGTGCCATAAAACTATACATGTATCTGTGTATGCTCTTTTCCGGTAGAACACACACAGAAAACGGCTAAGAGAGCGATAAGTTTAAGTTAGTTAGCTGCGGACGGGGTGCACAAAAGAAGCAGAAAAGAGAAACAAAAACAAAACAAAAAAAACAAAAACAAAAACAAAAATGATTTATCATAATGGGAGTCTGCGGCTTGGGGCTTCCAACAGTGTTGCCTAAACGGGCGATAAAAGCAGCAGCAGACGACGACGACGACGACGCGATGCGACGCATCTTTGGGCCTCGACATCCTCTGTGGACCGAAATGTCAACTCTTCATATAAAAATTAACGAAATATAAATTAAAAAATATGCCCAACAACGAAATAAAAACCAGATATATGTGTTTTCTTTTCATTCTGTTTGGGTTCTTTCTCCACGTCGGCCTCTGCCTCGGTTGTTGTTGATGTTTTTGGTCTCTGCTGGCAATTTATGTGGCAAGCATCCCTTTTCGGTATCGAGTTACGCCTGCGCGACATTGTTGAGAGTTCTCTGGACACCGGGGCACAAATTATGAATTGCCCAGCCAAGAGAGTTGGGCTTCGTCTCTGTTTGGGGGCGCCTTATCTGGTGAATGCATCGCTGCGTTTAACTTTTATCTATGGCAGCGCATTTTTATCTAATGGCTGCTGCTCATCTCCCTGCCCCCCCCACTCGACTTGCCTCATTGATTAGCTGCCGCACAGCAGGCGGCAACCGAATCTGGCTCCGATTTCAATGCTGACTTATGACATGCGCCTATCAGCTCAGCTCGACTGGACTCGCTCTGTGATAGCTTCATAAGCTGCTGATAAGACCCAGCTCGAACGCTAATTGCCCGCAAAATCATGCGAGGCGCCGAGGCGGGAGGCGGTGGGCGTGGCTCTAAAAGTTGCCCAGGTGCCCAAGCTGTTGGTTGCTTGCGGTTTCGTATCGGCTGCTTGTTATCGCCAGACAAATGCATTTTGCAAATTATTAACATACCCTTGCGTGTGTGTGAGTGTGTGTGCTGCATCTAGATGTGTGTGCAGCAGTGTGGCGACTCTTACACAACCGCAACATGCTGCGCTCGGCTGCAGATACATTTGTATCTGACGCCAGTCGATAGGAGGCTGTGTGTGTGTGCGTGTGTGTGTGTGTGTGTGCTGCCGGTCTCAGCAACTGCAGCAGCTAATTGATGTCAGTGCACAAAACTTGATTTATTTCTATTAATAAAAGGCCCAATGCAATTATTCGCTCTGCATATGCAGCAAGTGCCCAGTAGAAAATTTGCTCAATGCCTGCAGAAATATATAAGGAATATTCTAATTATTATATACGAGTTTGTTATTATTTTAATAATTGTTTTTTAATTTATTAATCAGTAAATTATTTTTTAATCTTCTGTCATAATTATTTAAAAAATGTTTAAATGAATTAAAAAAAAAAAATTTGTATAGATTTTCTTATCAATTGAAAAAAGTTTACTTAATTTCCAGAGTTCAAAAGTTAAATGAATTCGGCGATAAATTATGTTTATTCTGTGACGTTGCTCAAAAGCTTAAACTGAAATTTTCAAAAACTAATTCTAGAGATAACACACTAAAATATTTTGCATATTTGCGCTTCAAATTTCCCATTGGGTACCCCAATGTCTGCCTAATAAATCGCTTGTTTTGGCCACCGAAAATGGCCATAACCGAAGCACACTGCAATTGCAATAATCTTGCACAGTTGTTGCCGTTGTTGCTGTTGTTGGCTGTGATAAAAATCACGTAAAAATTTAGTTGCATAAATTTTAACACCGATTTTAATCGACACCGTGTCGCTGGCTTAGACAACTCATTGAGCCGGGCGCGGGTTGTTCCAGCGCCGATGCCGACGCCGACGCCATCATCGAACCACGAAATCGACATCGATCGACACTTTGTGTGTAGCATTTTGCGTCTATAATTACGGCCAGCAGCAGTTCCGGTATGTGTATGAGCATGTGTGTGTGTGTGTGTGTGCACTATATAGTTAAGCTCGTAAATTATTAATATGTCAAATCAAATTCTGGACATGTTTTTCTGCCTGGCAGAGATTGAATTTATCGCTGTCACTTTGTGTTGGCAGCTAACGAGGGGTGCTTGAGCGGTTTAGCGGCTAATGGGCTTAATATTCCGTTAATGAATGTTTCAAAAAATTTAGCTTAATAATTTAGAATTTAAAATGTTTAAGTATTATTAAAATTTAATACCAAAAAATAATCAAGTTATTAATATGTTTAGTCTTTCAGTCATGTTTTAGTTTTTTTGATCCGAAGGTAGTTTCGATTTCGTAGATAATTTTCTTCAATATTTTATATTTTAAATTCATTAAATTTTTAAAATCACATTTAAGGTTACTTAAAATTTATTATAAATATATTATTATATTTAATTAAAAACAAACTCGAAAAAAATGAAATTTATCCCATACTTTTAGCTGTTTCGTTTTGAGAATTGTTTTACTCTAGGCTTTGTTTGTTTTTCTAAATTTTATTTAAGTAATGTTCTTATTTATTCATTTAATATATTTATATTTAAATGCATTTTTTAGAGTTTAAGAAAAATGTTAATTAGCTTAAAAATAAATTTCTGTTTATTTATCATGGAATTTCGATCTCTTCTTTATTTCTTGCAGACCTCGTCGGAGACACAAATATTCGCTAGACAGCGGGAGCTGAGACAGCCGCTCCATGTTTAACACTTTGCTTAACAAGCCAAAGATTTGGACCCACCCTTTCCCCTCGCTCTATGTTCCCCTCACCCCAGCCCAAACTATAGAGAGTTCCTGGCTGGCCAAAATGCATTTTGCAAGTTACCTCACCGACCATGTTCGCTGCGGCGTTGGCGCCTTTTTTTATTTGCATTTTTTTTTTTTGGCCAAGCCAAAAAGTTTTGACATAACTGGAGCGGCTTTGGTACGGTTCGGCACGCGGCGGCGCTCATATGTAGGCACAGACAGACAGTGGGACAGATGGGCGGACAGACAGTGGGAGACAGCAGAGGCAACCTGATTTAGACGCGGTCTGTGTTGTCTAACAAAATGCTCAACTTGCTTGTCTCGGCCATTTGCATTTCGATCTTTTTGGTAAGAGGCCAACAAGCCGCGTTTTTCGCCGGGCCAGAAACATTTGCCGAATATCCTATGGTAATAAAAGTTTTGTGTTGTTGCCGGAATTACAAGCAGAGCGCGCCAATGTGTACATACTGTGTGGCAGGAGGCCGTTTCTAACCATGCGCTGGGTTTGGGCAGTGTTCGTAGTGGAATTGCGGCTAGTTGGGATGACTGGGTGGGTGGTGAGTGGGGGAGTGGAGGGGAGGGAGGTTAGTGAGCCGACCAGGCAGACACGTTGTCCGCAATTTTGTTGCACATTCGACTTTCACTTTTTGGCTGCCAAATGGCCATTTGGGCATTTTGGCTGAATGCGCTTTAAATTTATGTTGATTGCTCGACTTTGGTTTGCCGTTGTTGTTTTTGCCGTGTTATGGTTAAATGTTGTTAAATTGTTTTCCGCCTAAATGACATGTTTTTGACAAATGATTAGGCCCAGTTTGTGGTCGCTGCAGATAACCTCGACCTTTTCTGGGCAGTAGAAAGTTAAATTTGAGGAAATTGAAATGTGCAAACAATACAGAGTTGACTAGAGTTTGATTACTTTGAAGAGCTGTTAGAATGTTTGAGCTAGCAAATTTGTAAAAGATCAAACCATATAAATGCTAAAAAATCTAATTTCAGATCTAGCTTTAAATCTAGATTATTTGTTTTTGGTGTGCTCATTGATAATTAATTTTTAAATAATTTTACAAAATTTTACTGCGATCGCTTAACAAACAAAGCAGTTATTTAAGAAAATTAAAGCAAGGAAAATAATTTTTTAAATATTTTTAAATAATCTTTTACAGAAATCCTTGCATTCAAAATTTGTGATATTGTATAAATAATACAAATATAAATTTTAAAATATTCTTAGATCTTATCAATGACTTTCAGCTCTTCAAGAATTCCTCCTAAAATATTCCCAATTTCGTTTCAAAGAAACCTCTCACTGCGTTGCTTCCTTATAAGAGTGCCGACAATATGTGCTACCATAAAAAAAATATTGCAACTTTGTACGCTGTGCTGTGCCATAAAACATCAAAAACTGAGCCCGGCAAAACGAAACCCCTCGGACACACAATGGGGCGAGATGTGCGCGGCCGTCAATACAAATAAATACTAATAAAGTTGGGTCAAGAGATCGCGTTGCGCCATGTGAGTCCCTTTCGTGTACTACATAAATTTCAATATTTATGGCAAAATTTCTACCACACACACACGGAGTCGGGGCACACATGGCACATGGTCAGAAAAACGGCAAATGCTACCGAAAGGGCTCGGGAATCAAAGCGCTGGCATCTCTTATATGATGTGTGCCCTCCCTCTCTCTCTCTCTTCCTCGCTCTCTGTTGTTTTGCTTGTTGTTTCATCGTTCGTTTTCGTAGGCGTATGACAAGCTGAGCCGCGGTGGGCGTAACCCAAATAGAGGCGTTGACGTCGGCATGCGCCGCTTCCCTTTACTCTTTTTGGCCAAAAAATACGACTTTCATTTCTATGTAACTAACGGTCGCACAGGGAGCTACGAAATGGGATATGAAGAGGCAAGAGGGAAGAGGGAAGAGGCAACTGCGAACTGGCATCATAAATCGCTGCGACATAAATTCAGTGCAGTTGCAGTTGCTGCTGCTGCTGCTGTTGCTGTTGCCTACCTGGACGCGCACCTGATACCAAAACAAAAAGAGAAGGACGAGGGAATGTTTTGCTGCTTCTGGTTTTTCGCACGCTAATCTCAGTAAACAAATCACAAGAGTTGTGGGCGGCAGCAAGAGGGGCGTGCCATGTCCTTGGGGACATGCTGTTTTAATTGCTGCCAGACGTCGCGATTTATGAGCATCAATAAAGTGTCAACTCTCAGTGCAAAGCGAAGCAAATAAAACCCGCTTCTGGCTGTAAATCATTCTCGCCCGACTTTCCGGGAAACTAGCTGCAGCCAGCCAGTCGGGCAGGGAAGGCAGTCGGAAAGCCACTCGCCGAAAAGGGACACGGAACTCGAACTGGTACACTCTGCAGCAGCAGCTCGCGGATCTGCAGATGCTTAACTTGGCCCAGACATGCGAGGCAAGTCGAGGCCAAGCCAGACCAGTTGAAGCAAGTCAAGGCAGCGCAGGCTGTGTCTTCTCCTTACTTTGTTTGTTTTTGCGTTTCTTCTTCTTCTTTCGGTATTTGCATTTCAATTGAAGCGAGTAATTAATGTATCGCATATCTGCAGAATTTTAATTGCCAAGTCAATGCACTCACTCTCCCCATCGCCAGTTGCCACTCGCCACACGCCGATGCATCACTCACTGTTTGGTTCCAACACTTGGCAGCAAAACATGGCCAAGTGGCAAGCGGGCAAAATGTGGCGAAAATAAATTTAATGCAGGGCAGCAACGCGATGCTCTTTCCTGCTGTGGTTTGTACATAGGAAAAATTCTAGAAAAATATTAAAAATTCGAACGTCAAAGTTTACTGAAGAAATGGACAAGTCTTTCTATAATTTTCGAACTATCAACTCACGGAAACTACACATACTATATAATAATAGAAAGGGGGATTCCTTAAAGTACTTCGTAAAATTTAATATTTTTTGAAGATATTTCCTAAGTTTTCTATATGATATTGTGCTTTGATTATGATGTAATTTTGACAGCATAGAAAGTTGTGCTGAATGTTTTCTATTTTAATAGAATTATATAGAGTTCCCTAATAAATATGCTATGATAATAATATATGTTTTTAAGAAATCTTTAAAACTTCAAACATTGCCAAAACATTAAAATTGTTTAAAATTATAGAATTCTGCAATTAAATTCAATATTATTCTGTACCACAATTTTTTTTTAGATTTTTTCAAATCCAATCGAAATTCTGAACCACAACGAAAAGCGTATTTATTTGGATAATTACCGCAGCTTGGGGTTATTCCGGTTCACCACAACTGTTAGAAACCAAAACAAAAAGGGGCAAAAAAAAGTAAACAGATGATGTAGGAACTTGTTCCACGGTGTAATAGGCGCGCGTGTGGCCCCGGCACGTAGCCTGCGCTCGAGCTAAGCCTCGGAATGGCAGCTGAACGGCAGCGCGCACAGTGGGCAGCGATAGGGAGAGAGCGAGGAAGGGGGGAATCAACAATTAAAATATGAAAGGATGTTTCGACTCGCCTCGTACTACTATTGTATAACAGTTTCGCAGTAATCTAACAGAGACCACCAGGGCTATTATAGAGTCAAATCCTCGTCATGAATCGCAGCCAACGAGCGTTGCGAATGTTCCAGGCATATGCCATGGCATATTTCCAGCTCGAAAAGGAAACGAATACAGAACAAAACAAGAACATAGAAAAGAAATAGAGACAGAAAACAAATGCTTGAACTGCTGCTGCTGCACGTGATGATTGCATCATTGTGTCAGCTTAGTACGTGCCCCTCAACTCGCTTGTCACATAAAAAATGATACAAAACTCGCCGCATTTGCTGCATTATAAACTTTTGCATGTTGCGGACAGATGTGCGCCACGCCCCCTGCCCCCCTTTCAGCTGCAACTTCTACTTGCCTCTTTCTGTAGCTGTTGTTGTTTACCGAAACTTGTGGTGAATCGGATCGCAGCACAATCCCACAAGCATTTGACACTTGTGCCGTAGTTCTCTCTCTCTCTCTTTCCCTGTCTCTCTCACGGAGTGGAAACCGAAAACCCCAAGCGATTGCGGTTTATTGTCTGGTTACGGATTAGTCTGCAGAGTGTGCCATAAAGCCATGATATTATATAGAAGCGAAATGGCCATTTAAATGGAATTTCTGTGGCACATGACATCAATGTGATACTATATACTGAATATATATGAGGCGAGTCTTTGCAGCATATCTGCTGGGATCTCTGTTTCATTTGGCAGAACTCGCGCCGCTTCGCGCCATGAATGAAATTTATTTGCTGATGTTTTCAATATTCGGCACGCACCAGATTTATTTTCATTCTGCGTATTTCACTTGTTCTGTTCCACATAAATTGTCAATGTTAAGCTAACTGAAAGATTGTACAATTTCAGTATTAAATAGAAATAGTTATATTGAAGTAGTTGAAACTACAAAGAGAGACTAGAGAATATGCTAGTTCTCTATGTTTCATTGTTTGGTTGGAAGAACTAATTGAAAGATTGGATGATTTCAATTTAAAATAGAATAAAGTATGCAGAAGTTGCTGGAACTATGAAAAGAAATTTTGGAATAGTTTAAAATATTTCCATATGCTCTCCATACCTTCCTACCTTTCATTGATGCCTCTCACGAGAGTTCTAAAGGTCGCCCGTCTGTCTAGTCGGCTGCTCTCCGCTTCCCATATGAGTCATAAGCAACGACCTAACGACCATTTAAATATGAACTGACCGATATCCGCTTTATTGTTATGCAAAATCCGCACATAAAGAAGGCAAAAGTAATATTAAAAACGCATAAGAAAATCAAAATTCGAAAATGAAATAAAGCGAAGACCAACAACAAAAAAAAAACGTAGCCTGACCATAAACCTGGGTAACTTTCGCTCAGGGGTTATGGCACAAAGCCGGGCGCGCTTTATGGGTTTCTTTAGCTTCTGAAGAGGAAGAAAGAAAGAGTGAGCGAGGGGGGAGGGGAATAGAGGGAACCCAGTGCAATGTTGTGCACAACAAAAGGCAGAAGTTTTTATAATTTATGGCAAATGCGAGCATTAAACTTCATTAGATCGAAATTTAAGGCAAAGCGTTACGAGCTCCAGAAGAGGAGCTGGAAAGGGGAAACAATGAAATAACGTAAGCGGGGGCATCCGGGAATCTTTTTCTGCTTCTGCTGCTTCTTCGTCTTGGCGGGCTGCTTCTTTGGTGCGCTGCGCAATTAGTTCGGCAGAAGGCACATACAAAAAAACTGGAAACTAAAAACTGGACTACAAGTTCATTGAGGGGATACAGTGGAAAGCGGGGAAAGGGGGACTCCTTCAGTACGAGGAATTATCACATAAATTTATTTTTAAAGAAATGCCGAAAGAAATGCACCACCAACTGCGTCATTGTTGGCGGTTGCATTTGTCAAGGCGGCAGCCGTCGAGCAACTTGCACACAGCGTGTGTTCCCCCACAGTCCCCGCTGCCAAAACACCCACCTAACGCTGAGGTTAGAAAAAGACAGCGAGAGAGAGTGAGAGAGGGAGAGGAAGCTGTCCCCCAGTTCGCTACGGCTGCCATGTGTAAACATTTGTTGGCATACCGCGTGGGCCTTGCAACAAGTGCAGCTCCAAACACGTAATGAGAGCAATAGTTGAGCATACACAACTGTTAGATACCCTGCACCCAAAAAATTCTAATAACAAAGTCCTCTTCTTCGAATGCTATTTCACTCTTATACACTTAGCGATGCCCTCGACGTGAAAGAAATAAAGAAATATATATTACTTGAATAACTTTTGTGTAGTACGATGTTCCCATATTAAATTTCAGAGCTTGAGGGCGTAACATCCAAAATGTAAAATAATCATTTTAAGCATATGATATACAAAAATTTGTATGCCAAATTTGGTGTCTCTAACTTTAACATTAGCAGAGATACGTGTGTTCACACAGACAGAAAGATGGATAGACAGACGAACATAGTTTAATCGTCTCAGCGATTGATTCTCTGCCAAAATATACTACCTGTGGATTGTCACGCCTCAATATGCCTGTTACATACCTTTACACAAATCAAGAAAACCCTTCATTGAATATTTTCATAGGTAGAAGGGTATAACTATAATCAAATGTTGCCGCTGAAGAAGAGCAAGAAGAGGAAGATGTGGAAGATGATGATGCTCTAGCGTCGAAAGTGTCATAAATTTCATGGCCATATGCAGAGTGCAACTTCACAGCTTGAGGGGGTCCACTACGCGAGAAAGGCAACACTAGAGTGAGCCACGTTCCGTTTGATTTTTCACGCTTACCGAACACGCGCTTGCCTCAAATCGACTCGACTCACTGCGACTCCGACTCCGACTCAGTCGACCTTGACCAAGCGCCGCGTGAAGCAACTCGTAAAATTGTCAGTTTTTCAATTGACAATTTTTGGGAAAGTTTGAGGCGCTGCGACCGCCTGCGTAGCGTGTGTCGCGACGTGCAAATGAGTTGAGCCAGGTACAATATTCCTGGCAATTTGTCATGCTCGAGCCGTGAGTCCTGCCTCAAGCGGAACTGTAGACCCGAGCCTCGCCTGACTTGCTCGTAAATCAGGTCAGCGACGCGTGCCTTTCCAGCAAACAACGATATGAATGAAGATATGGATAAGGATATAGTTGGGTATATATTTGCCAGGCCATCTATGCTTTGTTCTACCTGTTGCAGCAAGTGCAAAACTGGCCGCCATTTTGTGGAGGCAACCTTGAGACGCTTAAAGAGGGAGCGAGGGAGCTGCTTGGGGTTCAGCGCGTAAATTGTGGCAGACACTTAAGAACCGAGACAAGATTAAATGTTGAATTACGTTAAGACCAGGGCCAGAGATAAGCGGCAAGTGCCGCATCAGAGTCCGATGGAGTGGCCGAAAAGGAGTGGCCTCTGCTGTTCGGGCCAAGGTGATAATGATAAGGAAATGAAATCGAGTTAAGTTTCGCGACCAACACAATCTTCAAGATGAGAATGCGAATGGCAATCGAGTATGAGAATGAGTTGAGAACGAGGGAACGGGAATGTGAGAATGTGAGTGTGCACTATCTGAGAGCGTATAAAGTATGTTAACTGATGCGTAGCATAAATTAGCAATGTCAGCGGGCACAGTGGGACAAAAAACACATATAAAGAGGGTACATCAATTTGGCCAAGCTATTAACAGTGCACTATTCTTTCAGTTTTAGAATAATCTCGATGTAACTTGGCACTGGCACTTTTAAAATCTAAAGTTTCTTATAACTTCTTGTGTGACTGAGTTAGATTGTATAATATATATCATGTAGCTGCCATGGAACCTATTGGCCTAGTTTTGTTGTTTTTTTAGTTATTGCTATCTATTCTCTAAACTGAGTTCGGCCTTAAAAGGCTCTTTAAATTTGATTTAAATCAGACGGATATTGCTCTCAATAAATTTATCGGTTGATCTTTGTTCTTTTTCAAGTAATCGTTGTAAAACTTTTCCTAGCTATATCGTATTATGTTCTCAATAAGGAGTTTAAATTTAATTTCAATTGAACTGACTTTTTAAGCTAATATCTCCAAACTAGCTTCATTTGAATTTTTTTTATATATTTAAGAAGCTTCAAAAATTTTTTAAAATCGTATTGCTCTAATATAAGAAATACTAGCTAAATCGGGTATGTTGCATTACAAATTTAGCATATTTTCATGAATATCACACCTAAACCATTTCAATTTAATATTCACATTGCTTTTGAATTTCTTTATTAAAATGCTTAAAACCACTTACTTTATTTTCTTTTAATTATTTAGAAATTTTAGTTTACTAATTAGCCCTTTCTAACCACTGTTGATCTGCATGTTGAAGTGTCGTTGCCACAGCGAGTACCTTAAAAACCTATAAACGAAGTGTGTGAGTGCGTGTGTCTATCCCACGTGCAACTCCAACAACAACAAGCGAGACATGCCCATTGCCGCCTGTGTGTCTGTCTGTGTGTGTGTATGTGTGTGTGTCTGTGTTTCGTGTCCGCGTCCATGTCCAGCGTTGACCCAGGCAACTGACTGATAAGCGTAATTGATTTTCGCAATTATTTTTAGCATAGCTCAAAAAATGCTTTGAAAATGTGTCAAATGGCAATGGCAACGGCAGCGGCAACCGCGATGAGGACGAGGACGAGGACAACAACGACGACGACCTCATAATTTTTATGATTAGTGGGGAATGCTTGTTAGTGGGCAGCAACGTCATCGCCAGCTACGCTGCTGTTGCTGCTGCTGTTGTTGTCGTCGTCATCATCGTCGGCGTCGTCGTCGGCGGCGGCAACATCAGCAGCTGCATCAGCAACACGTACGCACAGCAACACGTACGCGCGGCGGGAGGAGGCAACCCTGGCAAAAAAGGACCGCCGCGTGATAAATTGCAATGATAGCAAAAGTACTTGGCTCTCTCTTGCTCCCGCCCTCACTCTCTCTCTCTCTCTCCCTCTCTGTCTCCGGTCAAAACAGAATAAAACGAAACATTTTGGCAGACGTGTCCACCGGGCAGAGGCAGCAGCGGCAGCAGCAGACACAGCAACAACATAAAAATTAACCGCCGGCAATGGCAGACAGCGAGAGTGAGAGGGAGAAGAGTTAGAGGGGGAGGGGTAGCTGCGCAACTTCGTGTTGCATGTAAGCCAGTCAGTCAGCCCAAAAGATGATATATCCAAAAATTCCATATAATGACTGCCAGGCAACAACCTCCCCAACTTTCCTACGTCCTCGTCCCTCCTCCAACTGTTGCCGGTCAGCAGCAGCGGCAGCCATAACGGCAAGTACCCAACGCGCATTAGAAGCTGCAACAGCAACAGCAACAGAAAAAAATTGCAGAAAATAGCCGGCAAAGCACAGTGCAGCGCAGACATGGGAACTATTTTCACGCTCAGTTGCAATCTGTCAATGCCGTTCGCCACACCGTAGCAGCAACAGCAACGGCAACAACAACAAGCACGACACCTTTTTGTGGCCTGTTGCACTGTCTGAAGTTGCTGCAACGCCCCGGCACGCTGCAACGCGGTGTGCTGCGGTGTGCTGCGCTGCGCTGCTTGATATATCAAAGCCGAACCATCATCATCTTATTAAAGAGTGCCAACTTAATTTGCTTGGCCATGTTGCTAGACAAGTTGTTGCCGGTTGTTGTTGCTGTTGCTGTTGCTCTGGCTGTCTCCCTGACCGTAGCCGTTGCCGTTGCTGTTGCTGTTGCTGTGTCGAGGTGTTGCTAAGGGGCGTCACTCAAAACAGTTAGAAACTAGAAAAGCAAGCCAAGTTTCTACAGCACCGAAGATTTTACATCCTTTAGAGGAGAAATTGTGATGGATATGAAGAAATATATATAAAATAAAGATATATTTAAAAATAAAAAAAATATTTATAATAATAATTAGAAATTTTTATAATTATGAAAATGAAATAAATATTTTTAGAAATTCAATAAAATTTAAGTTACTAATATCGAAATATATCTAATAACTTTGAAATAACTCATACGATTGTTTTAAAAATATTTTAATAATATTAAAATTTAAAATATTGTAGTTTTTTAATATTTCTAAGACATTTCTAATAATTACTTTCTAATATTATTATATAATATTTTAAAATTTTTTTAAACATTTTAGTTATAGTTTTTAATAATTAAAAAAAAAATGTTTTCTTAATATTAATAAAAAAAATTTCTAATGCATTTCTATTCTTTATTTTTATTTTTAAATTTTACCATCTAAATAACGCACAAATATTTCCAAAAATTCATCGAAAATTCCGTTCGTTCCTTATTTTTTCCCTGTGGTCTCTAGCGGTATATGGCACCTTCGTTTTGCTGCTCATCCGCACTCAACACCTTTTGGGCTGCCGTTAGTTCGAAGCCATAATTAATAGATTATCATCGACAACATTTTAAATTCGCATTAAATTTGCCAGCGCGCCAAATTGCAGTGCCAAAGTGGAAAATCGCAAAAGGCAGCGCAAGTTCGTCCATTTCTTTCTATCTCTTTCACTCTCTCTCTCTCTCTCTGTCTCTCTAGCTCTCTTGAGCTTCTTTTTGACTGCTTTGCTTGGCTTTGGTCACATACGCGGAAGTGATTTTTTCACTGAAGTTGCTATTGTTGTTGCTGTTGTGCTGCAACAAGTTGCAGGCTACTTTTGTGGGTGTTTGTTGTTGCCTCACGTGCTGAAAACAACCCACAAAAATCAAAAAGAAAAGAAAAGAAGTAGAAAAACTTTGGTTCTCTTCGATATTACAGCATTTTTGCTTGCTGTTGATAGACAAGATCGATGTCAGACGCTGTTGTTGTTGCTGTTGTTTGCTGTTGCTGTTGTTTGCTGGTTAGTTAGTCAGTCAGGGTTTTGATTACAGAAAATATTTTCTTGCTACGCCCTTGGAACGAATCTCACTTTGCCGTGCCAATTTTTGTGTGAAATTTTTGAGCAGCAACTTTTCTAGAGGGAATATTTGAACAGACTGAAATGTTTATAGACATTTTATGGCTAACTTAATGTGCGTGGAAAAGAAACAAAGCTTTTAATAAATTTTGGTTGCATTAAAAATATTAAATAAATAAATAAATGTAAATATAAATATTTAATATTAAATAAATAGTATATTCTATCTTTAAAACTTCTTTCGAAATACTTAAGAAATTCCTTATTCTCAAAATAAAATCTATTATTCCTTTGCATTTTTAATCTTAAATAACACTTTAAATTTCTTTATATTTTTGCTAGCCTATATTTATTTTTCTTCATAAATAATTTAAATGATGATAATGAGTTCTTATGTCTTTAGTAATTTGCCTAGTCATTGGGGACTCGGCCACATAATCACTTCATTATCCTTTTGTTTGGCTGCAAACACCTGTCAGATCTGGTCTTTTTTCTGACTGCGACTTCACGCACGAGCAGCGAGCAGAGACAGCTCGGTGTTGGCACAAGAAATTAACGTGATTGGGCTCATCAAGCATTCGCCCTGTTGACGCAAAGCTCATAAAAAAAGGTCTCGTGTTTAATAAGCAAATATCAACACCTTGCAAAAGCTGAGAGGGAGAGGAGAGGTAGAGAGAGAGAGAGAGAGAGAGAGACGCATGCGAATGCAATGTCAGGTTCATCTGCGTAATCATACAAAGCAATCAGCAAAGAAAACATTACTCGCTGCCTGCTGCCCGATGACGCTGCCTGCTGATGAGTTGGGTAAATATAATTTTTCAAGATCAATGTTTATTTACACAGCGTAGGCCAAAAATGCATTATTGGCAGCATGTGCAGCTGACACAGAGAGAAAGAAAAGAAGCCAGAGAGTGAGGGAGGGGGGAAAACAAACAATGGTCGAAGCTTTGGACACGCAATTGCAATTAATGGGAAGTAACCAAAAACCATGGAATGATGCGGTCCCGAGACGGCGCGCCGTCAAGTGTGCAAGGCAGGCGACACACACACACACACACACACACACACACACACACACACACACATACACAGAGAGACAGACCGTGTTGAAGTGGCAAGTTGGAACTTGAGGTTGCAGCCACAGCTACGCCTGAAGATCTTTGTGATGAAGTCTTTCATTTCAAGTGGCGGCAGCAGCCACAAAAATTAAGACGTCAAGCGACGTCAATTGCCGCTGCTGACCAGCAGAGACCCCCGTCTGGCATATAGCATATAGAATATAGTATAAACAAGTCCCTCTCGATAATGATGACTTTGACTAGGCTACGGCGACGGCGACTGTCACGAAACACTCAACGCTTTGGTCAGCGTTGCTGGGGCAAGTTCAATGGCCAAGGATGCGCGGCAGACAATAACAAAACAATGCACGGCAATTGCGTGCCACATGCAGCAGCAGTGGCAGCAGCAGCAACACAATATGAGATGCTGATTAGGCAGCTGGGACGATGTCTCAAGCCGAAATCGATGCCTCAAACCTCAGCACGCATGTCCATAAAAACGCTAAATGCATATTGGAAAAAATAATGATGACAGTTGGCCTAACTAAGGCAGACACTCAGGCAATGCAGCTCAACTAACCAACAACAACAACAACAACAACAGCAGCAGGAACGGCAGCAACAGCAATCACAACAGCAACAACAACACCTTCGCAGCAAGACATGAAACAAATTAAGATGCAACTGTGGACAGACAGTTCTATGTGCTTTGCTACTCATGATCGGGCAGCACTTGACTACAAAACTGAGCCGAAAAAAATAGCTAAAATATTTTTGGTATTTAATTTACGCTTGTAATTAGTTTCAATAAATTTAGGAATTCAAAAGGGGGCGTGGCTAAATTTTAAAAAATACTGTAGCTGTGTAAAAGAATAATGATTCATGTAGTCACTGAGATCTAGGTGTTCCTACGAACGGAATTTTAGAAAAAACTAACTTTGTGGGCTCTAAGACGTCTATTTTAGTCTCTTACATACATTTTCGACTGGCATAAAGTTGGAATACCCTTCTACAGAATGATGAGTAGCTATAAACATTGTCAAACATCACGAGCAAAAATGTGCTAGAATATTACTTGCTATACATGCATAAACTATACATATTTTATGACTGTTTATGTTCTATTTGCTATATAAAGACCACAATTTGCCTAACACTTCTCTTCTACAGCATCTTTATCTAGTAAGCTCTGCCTGCAACACGACATGCACGCGATGCGTGTACTAAGCTTGTTGTCTAGTGTAATTGCCTGCACCTTATGTCACATTACCACAAGCGATGACAATGCTGATGCTGAGAATTGGGTCAGTCAGTGTGTTCAGTTCAGTGTATGTTCACGTCAACATGCTGCAGTTGTAAGTGCCACATGTTGCATGGCAATGAATTAGTGAGTGAGGCAGGCGGAAGAGAGAGAGGGAATGAGAATCAAACGCAAAGCTGCATCTTAATGACAATCAAACAAGGTAGTCACTAGGCAAACACCAAACCAAACACACACATGCACACGCAACACACACACACACACACACACACACACACACACACACACACGCACACACTCGTAGCAGGAAAGTTTTGCGGTAACAATTGCAATTGTCTCATTAGCGTGACAGAACGAACACAAGCTGCTGTCCGCCCACCTTAGTATATGTGTATGCGTGCCACGCCCACAAACATAAGTTTAGTAACCTTGCAACACATACACACACACATAGTTGCACATATGGCTGTAAGTTGGTAATTAATTTGCGTCTCGCAATGATTTCTCTGCATTGTTTCTCACACAGCGCATTTGCATAATTGTTTCGTGGATTGTCGAGCTCACGTAGGTGTTGAAAACCGTCGAGCAGTCTCTGACCGCGTTTCTCTCTCTCTCTCTCTCTCTCTCTCTCTCAGCCATATCTATTGGCTAATTCTGCAATTGCCGATTGTAACTAGCCGCGATTAATCAAGCGGCAGCGGCAACAACAACAATTACAAACGCCAATGGCATAAATGAATTGCTCACATGAGCCGCGCCCGCATTTCGCATAAACAAATGCGTCCCCGTCCCTTCCCCTTATGCCTCCCTGGCACCACCCCACAGCAACGTGACCCAATCCCGCCTCCTGCCCCCTTCCGTATTTGTTTTGGGGCCGCAATTTTTCTCGCATTTCGCACTATAATTGATCATGTTTCTTGCTGCGATTTCTTGTGCCTGCCTCGTAAATTTAGCGTGTTTTTTTGCCCAACAGGAAATTATGCCAGGCAAATGGAGTTAATGCCTGCTGCATCTGGCCAGATTGCCCCATAGCATGCACACAGCACACAGCCCGAGACTACAATCAGAATTGGCAAATCAGTTTAAATGGAATTGCGCATTAACAAGAGCAGCAGAAATTATGAAATGATATATGGGTTCCGTTCAATGTTTGCACGGCTTTTTTTCCAAGTGGGTCAACAAAAAAAAATATTAAAAAAAATGTATAAAATTAATTGCATGTTAAATTCACATTCCATAAAATTCTAGAAATATTTCTCAATAAAAAGTGGACTTTTTTCTATGCATTTTCCCTGGACATGGCGCACAAATTAAGAATCTAATAACCAAATCAAACAGCTCGTTATATTTGCTCGCATAACTGTCCCGAATGAAATGAATATCATAACTAATTTAATCAGGGCAAATTGTGAAATTCATAACTCGCACATAAATCAAATCGCAGCGTTCAATTACTTAGCTATTTTATCCAGCGCAAAATCAAAGTGCATTAAAAAAAAGAATATAGAAAATGATTTTAAATAAAGTTGCCTGTGACTTTTAATTAACTTTGCCATCCGCATAATAATCGTAAAAAAGCCCGAACCATATGTGCAGAGGTGCATGTTTTATTTTTATTTTTATTTTATTAAAACAAAATAAATTGCAACGTTAACCAGTTTTCCACTTGGTCAATTGCCACAGTGAACCACTTTCCACACACACGCACACACACACAACATGCAACACGAACCACACACTGCCAATCTGCATAGAGGCCCAACACGGTGTGGCATGCGTGGCGCGTGAAATATATTTCCAATTTTCAATTAGCTGTCGACAAAGTTGGCTAACTCCATGCAGAAGAAAAAAACCAGTTTTGTTTTTGTTTTTGCAATTTTACTCCACCTCCCCCTCCCCTTATTTTCCCCATTGATGTGGCGTCAATTAATTTTAGCTTAATTTTAAGTGCATTCCACTTTTTTGGGCTTTCATGAGGGTTTTATGGCGTTTTATAGGGTGCACAGAAATTTTACTAAGCATATACGTTCAGGATGTTGGGGTAGGCTCAATATTTTATTTTTAAAATAAATTAAACGAATCTAAGGTTTTATGTATCAGAAGCTTCACCAGTTAGCTCTGTTCTGTGTATATACTAAGTATTTCCTATATAAGGAATATTATTTAGCTATTATATAATATAGCCAATATTCTTTTATCAACATAAAATTTTCACCACAGGAAATCTTTCAGACTTTAACTCTTCAAGTAGGTATACAGCTCTTTATCATAAACATTTCCCCAATATTAATCGGTAAGTGTATCTACAGTTCTCTTTCATCCCAAAAACTGCATAACTTTTCATCGTTATTCACCTCCAACTGCATATAAATATTAATAAATTGTTTTTATTTGGACTTCTGTGTGGAGTTTTCTGTTTGGACTTGCGCATGCCACGACAATAAATTCACTCGCAGTGAGTGCTAAAAAGTGAATGCAAATAATTTCAGCGCTTTGAGTCATTAACACAACGGGGAGTATTCATTAACATTTGCTCTGTGTGAGCCATGAATAGTTTAATACATTTTCAGCGCTTTGTTAAATCACTTTTTTCTTGTTTTTTCTATGTCGGTTTCCGTTTTCACATTTTGCATTATTTTGCGTTGCTCTTTGGGTTTTTTTCTTCGACTTTTCGGTAATTTCAATTGTGCCGCAAAACGTGCCGAAGGTGTGGCACAGCTAAAGTAATTTGCTTTTTTAATGAAATTGTGCCTCGACTCGCTGACCCATTTACCAAGTGGCCAACTACAAGTTTATTTATTATTATTAGTAAATGAGAGCTGAAGGTTGCTCAGGAATTTGCAACGGTTATTGAATAAGAATGGAAAGATGGAAAGAGGTACGAAATTCCATCTATAACATATGTTTTCTACTCAGATTTAATTCAGTAATTGAAGTGAATTTAAAAGAACACTTGCATAATTATAGAGCCAAGGAAGCAGTTGGAAAAACACACACAAAAATGTGTTCACTCTGAGCTTATCCATTTATTCCAAAGAAAATCTAATAAATTTTTTAGTAAATTTATTTTAATAATATTTTAACTCTCCTTTTATTAACTTATTGACTTTAATTTATCAAAGAAATTATAGAAAAATTCTATAAAAACCAGAAAGAAAGGCTACATTCGGCACGCCGAAGAGTATCTCAAATCCTTGCAGTTACTCCAAATATTAAATTGGCCGATAGGTTCTATGGCAGCTATACGATATATCGGTCCGATCCGGCTTGTTCTGACTTATTTATAGCGTGCAGAAATAAGAAACATGTTTCAACAAGTTTATGTTTTATGTTTAAACAAGTTTCATCAAAATACCTTTTAAACTGTGAGACTAGTTTGCGTTGCAACAGACCGACGGACAAGCAGACGGACATGGCTATATCGACTCGACTGTTGATTTTGAGCCAGAATATATATACTTTATGGGGTCGGAGATGTGTCCTTCTGCCTGTTACATATATTTTCGGTTTAAACAAAATTATAATCTCCTTCTACTCTATAATTAGCGGGTATTAAACTTTATAGAAAATTTATTTATTAACAATATTCTCAACTTTCATATATCAAAGAAATAAATTATAGAAAATACTAGAAAATACACAACTCTTCCCTTAAGTAATTAGAATATTTGGCAAAGAATTTACTGCCAAAGACACCTTTCTGAAATGCATCTAGTATGTTGCACCTTTACGATTTTCACGTCTTTAATCCCATTAGGATATAGCCACAAATTTTGTATAGGAATTTTGGTGTTATTGTCGTGGGGTTTCCTCAACGCACATACAATTTGCAGATGCGAATGCCGAAACATAAGCGATTTTCACACTTGAAATTTTCCAACACGCACGCTGTGTGCCTGTGCATGTGTGTGTGCCCCAAAAGGATTTTCACGCTCAGCATTTGTCCTGCTGCCGTTTCGTTCCAGCCGTAGGTGACACGCATTTCGAATTGGATTTGGCCGAAACCGAAACGGAGACAGAGATGAGAAGACGGAGGTGCAGCTTGGCCAACTGGTTGCTCTGGCAGCGAGCATAATTTTTTGTGTGCCCATTGGCAGCTGCAAAGGCATTTGCCAAATTCTCGTTTCGGCCCGGCCAATTTGTGCTGCTTGCTTTGAATTGTTGACCAGCAAATTTGCAAGTCTTTTGAATTGTTTTGATTTCAGTTGCAGCCGAAAAAGATTTGCTCCCGCCAAACACTTTCATTGCGGCTTGTATTTTTTTTATGGTTTTCTGTTTCACTTTTTATGCGCAACTAATGAACTTTTATTTGATGTGCCAGCCCTGTGTATGTAGGCCCGAGATTTACGCGATTTTAATGGCACTTTGGTCTCCAGATTTTGGTTTTTTCTGTTTTTTTGGCCAGGCCCAAAGCACGACAAACAAAGAGACAAAGAGAGCGCGGCTCATGCTGCGCTTTTGCTCAATACTTAACCTGATTTTACTTTTAATTAAACCAGCAACAACAACAACAGCAGCAACAACAACAGCGTTTGTTGAACGACACAAATCGCGTTTAATTCGTGTCCATAAAACGAAATCTCCGACACTCGCACTGGGGCGTCAAAGGAAAGTTAAAAAGTGTTTTTGAGCTGTTGTTGTTGGTGTTGTTGTTGACCTCCCAGCTCTGCTCTCGTTTGGCTCTTATCTATGGCCCTGCCCATATTACGTTCAGCCGATAATGTTAATGATGGCCTTAACAGTCGTTTTACGTTCCTTCAAATGCCCCACAAACTGCGCTTTTTCTGTGTTCCTCCTCTCCTCTCTCTCTCTCTCTCTCTGTTTCGCTGCAGCTGCAATTCTTGTGGTCCGTCATAAAAATCGAATTTGATTTTAATTTTTATTACCAAGTTTTACTTTCCTCAATGAATTGAATAGTTGAGCCATTCGAGGCCATCAAACTACAATCCTAGGCCAGATAAGATTAGGCAACAACAAGCGAAAGCACTTTGGGGAAGCCTTTGGATTTGATTTACAATATCAAGTGGAGTGAGAAGGGTGTTTTGGAGGGGAGTTTATAGGGAGAAAGAAAGAGAAAGATATATATGTGTGAAGACTAAGTGATAAGCATATTATAATTATATTGTTACCTTTCGATGAGTTTGATTTATACCATTTAAATTACATGGGGTATATGATATGCAGTTCCTGAATATTTACACCCTGGCAGAGTTATATTTATATATACATTTTGGTCAGATCAACCCTATAAAGTGTATAAATTCCTTAATAAAATCAATAGGGTAGTCGAATTAGCCATGTCCGTCTGTCTGTCCGTCTGTCTGTCCGTCTGTCTGTCCGTCTGTCTTTTGCAATGCAAACTAGTCCTTAGTTCAGGAGTTATTCCATTAAAACTTGGTATACGTTCTGCTTTTTTTTCTTTTAAACAATTAGTTAAAAATCCTTTAAAGTATTTCTATAAGTCACGATCATATTACAGTAAGACATGACCCACAATTAAAACGAACTTTAAGTCATATTTTTTTCCCCAGCAAACAATTGTCAAGCCACAGCCCAAGTGTCTGGGGAGTTAAGCCGCTGCCGAGCCAAGCCCCTGGATAGAAACCCCTTTGGCCTCTCCTCCATGGAGTCTCTGAGCTGTTAATGTGTTGTTATCTATAGCTAAGCGTTTTTCGAAATCAATTACAAGCGTCACTCATATCGTGCCCAATTGTCGGTGACAGTTTAGCGGACAGTTTTGTTATTTGATCGGCGGTAGAGTTGACATTTAAGCATTATTGGGGCCTGCATTCCAGAACCTAAGCAACCTCAGACTGTGTGTGATTGCATTTGAGGTGTGTGGAACAGTTTTTAATGACAGAAATGATAAGATCTGCGGCCACACAGATAGTTTTCGAGGGGGGAGCCTTTTGTTAATTTATCATGCTAGCTGACTTTCAATATGCCCAATTCATCAATTTTGTGGAAAATATTTCAGCGCCTACGCAATGCGAGCGGAAAAGTCAAAAACGGTTCATCAATTAGGCTAGGGCAATGCCAGCACATATTTGCAACATGTGCGTCTGATGGGGCAGCTACGAGCAGGCGCCAAGTGGGGGAAAGAGTGAGGAGAGAGAGAGAATGGGAGAGAGCAGAAGGTAGTCAGCTCGTTAGTTGTCGTTCTGGGGTCATTTTTCATAATTTCCACACTCGGCAAAGGGGCAACGAGGCAGCCCGGAAAACCAAATATAACAAAACATACGACTTCCGCTTTACAGATAGTCGAAGGGAGAGAAGTTGAGGGGAGAAGATAGAACTTCTCTTGACCATTGCCAATGCCAGAAGTCAACTTAATTAATTTTAACGCCAACAGCGTGTGCTGCAACATTGCAACAGCAGCTTCGATTTTTGATTTAAGTTACGTGGCATGCAAGGCAAGGCAAGCCAAGCCATGGCCAGGCCAATAAGCCGATGGCCAAGAGCGAACAGGAAGTGCAACACGGCATCGACTTCTGCTTCTTTATCGGTTTATTTGCTGCCGCTGCAGGAGCCACGCTGCACTCCCAGTTGTATTCCCGGTTGCAGTTGCAGTTGCCGCGTTGTCTGTGCAACTGCGGCAGGTGTTGCTGATATCTGAGATTAAATAGCGTACGCCAAATCATGGCCAAAAGCGTTCTAAGATGCACATTAAATTACGCCACAATGCGCCTGCCTCGCTCTGCTTTTCCTCTCTTTCTCTCTTCCTTCCCCTCTTCTTGTAGTGGGTGCAACTTGAGCTGAATGCGTTGCCTGCAATTTCTCAGTCATTAACATTCAAGTGCTGGGAGAGGGCAGGGCAAGAGGAGGGTTGAAAAGAGGCGGACAGGGGCAACTGTCTGCAATTCAAGTCGGCATCCAACTAACAATGCCAGCTCCCTTAATTTCCAGGGCAACGGGGATAATCGGATGTGATTTAATTAATGTTTATTAAATGTGAATTAAAGCAAAAGCTGCAAAGTTGTTGAATGATTTAAGGGAAACTTGAGTTACAAGTAAAGCTATGGAAATGGCAGAGGTTAGTTTAGGAATGCAGTAAAAGTGGAATAAATATGTAAATATAAGACGCAAATTTTATTTTAAATATTATTAAATTCGAATTGGAAAATAAATTAATTATTCAAGAATTTATCCTAGACTTTTATTTTTTTAATTTTTATTTAATTATTTTTGGCTCTTTGACGCTTTATAAAATAAAACAAAATAAATTATAGGAGAAAAGCTTTAAAGAAGGTCTTAGTCTCTGCTTAAGCTTTTAGAGTGGAAACTGAAAATAAGAAGAATAATACAGTAAAAACAATAGATATTAAATATTATCTTCTAATTTTAAACTTTAAAATAAATACTTAATATTTTTAAAATTTAATTTTATGATTTATGGAAACTAAAGGTATTTCATAATTATAATTTTTGATTCCTGCATTGAAATAATTATTTCTAATTATTGAAGACATTCAATAAATTTTTAAAAAATATTAATTAAGTAAGAAGGAAAATATTATATATATAATTTTTAGGTATTAAACAAATTCTTTCTCAAACAAAATCTGCATTTACTTTTCCTTCCCGACTTCTCTGGGAGGTCTCCTCGTCCATACCCCCCACACACTACACACTGTGCTCAAGTAGCATAATTTTTTTGCATGTGCTAGCACAACACGCTGAGCCTGCTGCGGCACATCTTTGAGCTGGGATTAGTCCCTGTCTCTATATGTCTAATATGTGGTCTACGCTGGCCACACAGTGAGCAATGTGCCTGAATGTGCTTCAGAGCGCACCGCCTGTGGCTGTAAAAAGTCACACATTTTTGTAACGAATCGTCAATTAGTGATGCCAGTCGGGGCTGATGAATGAGTCGCCTTCGCCACTCGATCGATGATGTCGACCTACCGCAAAAATGATTGCCAAAAAAAAGAAGAGAAAGAAAGAAAGAAAGAAAGGAAATCGAGCGCTGCCGACACTGAAGAAGTCAAACAATGCAAGCGGTTCGTACGGCGTGTGAACCGTGTAACAAGTGTAGCAAATTCGAGGCGAGCACAAAAAAATGTGACACAAATTAGTAACGCCCTGTGAGGGGGAAGGGAACAGGGAACGAGAAGAGGAACGTGAACGAGGTCGAGGTCGCTCCCTTTGCCCTTAGACATGCCGGCGTCCTGTTGTGTGTGGGTGTCTGCCTTTTTTGTGTCTCTCCCTCTCCCTCATCCTCTCTCTCTTTGTCTCCTTCTTGGTGGATCTTGTGGTGTCTCTGGGTCTTGCGGCTTGTGATGCTGCCGCCGGCGATGTCTTCGTTGATTGTGAAACACTTTCATCACTTCAGTGTCAGCCCAAAAACCGACTGCATATCAGCCGTGCCGACTGAAGAGCTGACAAACGGTGGGCGTTTGTTTTAATAGTTCGCCGCCGTGCTGTCTCTTTCCCACCTCACCTCCTCACCCACTCACTCTCTCTGCCTCCCTCTCTTTTTCTCTCGGGAATACTGACTAACTGGAACTGGCTTTTGAGCCCACACACACACATCATATATGCATCAGCGAGGCGCGTTTGAAGTTTTACAAGCGGCACAGCGCCAAAATAATCAAGTGAAATTATCTGCATGCTTGACTGAGAGATACCCTCTACAGACTATATAAAATAAAATATAGTCTGACATGTACAAAGTAAATGCAATCATTGTATATTTCATTTTTATTCGTTGTATTGAAATTATTCCATTAGAAATTTCATCTGTATTATTTGCTATAAAAATTATAAATCTGCTTTAGCTCTTTTAATTTATTTATTTATTATTCCTGTTTGTTGTATTATGCAAAAAAAAAGATTAATGTAGAGTTATGTACAGTACACATTTCTATAAAAGTTATAGCTGTGATATAATTAAATTCATTTTGCATAAATGTGATAACTTTCCAGCACAAGCGACACTCTACTACAGGGTATTCAAAGCATTGTAAACCATCGCCTAGTCTGACTTTGCTTTGAAGTGAACTTAAGATCTGCCTACACCCAAACTGCAATTACGTGCGACAACAACAACAAAAACAGCCACAGGCCACCCAATCCCAGAGCAGAGTGGAGCATGCGTCGCAGTTAATTTGCGTGCGATCCCCCAAAAAGAAAATTCAAAATCTGTTGACAATGCCTCGGAAATGCGATGTTCGAGAGAAGTTCCGAGACTTCAGATCCAGCTCCGACTCCAACTCAATTTCTGCCCGATGCTGTTCAATATGCAAACAATGCACATTGACACAGATTTTCATTTTCATTAGCCAGACGCCCCCTTGACCAGCCCCCGCCCCGCCCCGCCCATCCAGCTCCATCACTTTCTGAAAACCGACTGCTGACCAACTTTCTGCCTGGCTCTATGCACTGACTGATTAGAAGAGCAACTGCAGCAGCGGCAGCGGCAGCTGAGGCAATCATGGAGACGGCGACTGGGCCGGCGTTGATAAAAGAAAGCCAGACGGGGAAAAACCACAATACTGAACCTGCCACAATGTGAGGAAGGCATCCAAGCACCACCGAGCACCCCGAGAGCAGAAACCATGGCAGCAACATTGCACTTGATTAGTAGCAACAACAACACTGCGTGGACAGTGGCACCCAAATCTGGTTACCCTGCAGCTCTCTCGGCCTTTCGGTTGAGAGGTTACGCCACCCACTCCCACTTCCGCTCCCCCCATCCGTCTCCAGCTCGTTCCCGTTTGCTGCTTGGCTGCTCTGCCAGTGCTTGCTGTGCTACATGCGTTTCATTATGTCAAACAGTCAATCATGCAAAATAGTTCAGGCCCAGCGTCAGTGGGTGCCAAGTGCGATAGTAGAGCATAGGTACAGTGGAGCAAATGAGTGTTGAGGTGAACAGTGGGAAAGGTCGAAAATTTTCGGTAATTACTTGTTGTTTTCATAACCTTATTCCAATATGATCACATCCTTCATAAGATGCTTAAAGTTAATCCATAATTCTGTTAAAAATAATGTTTTTTACTCGCTGAATGAAATTTTTGTCCTAAATTTTGACTTACTTAGTAATTTTAGATCCCAAAGATAAGAATATAGACTATCTATCTGTCTCACTATTTGACTTATATTCTAAAGTATTTATTATTTTTTTTGATACTTTTCAAAAAATTGGCTTTCTTAGTCGTTTTTTTAGTTGTTTTTATTTGGAGTAAATTATTTAGAAAATTTTAAATTGCATAATGTCATTTTCCGGAGATCAGAAGCAGCACCAAACGGTGTTAAAATTTGTAGAAATCCACATTTAAATTTTGAATTTAAATCATACGGAAATTAACTAAGAATTGGAGGGTTCTAACCCACCATATATACTTTATAATACTTTAATCAAATCAAATATCAAATATACTTTTAGTAATTCTTATATCCAAAAAATTCTTTACAGAATATAAACAATTTTTTTTTTAAATATTTTTTAATAATAATTCCCTGCTTAAGAATTTTTAAAGTAATTTTTATGTTCACATTTTTCTTACAATTTCCACGCACCACATACCACTGTGCATCTCCAACTCGCAGCAGCAACGGCAGCAGCAGCAGCTGCCCAGTAGCAGGCACACTGCATTTTAAGTGTATGCAAAGTCGATGCCGAAATGCAATGTTTTTTGAGCTGCACTGATTCCCAGCCAAGGACCACACACACACGCACACACACACCCGCACATACACACTCGCAATCAGGGCGCTTGCAACATTTTTCGGCAATTGAGCGCAAACAATCGCACATATGCGAACAATGTGTGCCCAAAAGGAAGCGACGACCCACCTGAGCTGGGCCTACAAATTTGTTGCTGGCAAAACACTTTAGGGATGCGCAAGTGCAGCCAAATGAGTTTCAAATGGAAGCAAATCGAGCGGCAAAAACACAAGAAGCAGCAGCAAAAAAGGATCAAAAGGCAGCGCGCTCACGCAACCGGAGAGAGAAAGACACAGGGAGAGTCAAAGAAAAGTACAATGCCATAGCAAAATGGTAGAAAGAGCAAGGACTCAACTCAGGTGACAATGACAATGACAACTCTGCCTCGCCTTGCCTTGCCTCGCCCAAACAATGCGACAACGATGTGTGCGACATTTTTCCCAAGATGCTGCCGCTCCGCTCCCATTGTCCAAGCCGGGGCAGGGACAGGGGCAGAGTAGCAGCTCGTCTGCGCCACACGCAAAGCCACCGCGATGACGTTGACAATTCTTGTTGGGTTTTTTAATTGTTCTCGAACTTGGAAATCGTATTTAGGTGACATATGAAAGTCGCCGCCGCACTGCCTCTCTCACCTGTGTCACCTTGTCGCTGTGTGTGGCTGCCGCTTGTAGCAATTAGAAGACATTAACCATTGCCTCATTGTGCGATCGCTGCTCAACCTTAGCAAATTAGTTAATAAAGGTGGGAAGCTGGCATTGCCATTGCCAACTTGTGATGTTCTATTTCTATTTTCGGCTCGCTTTCATCTCCTTCTGCTTCTTTGCGCAATGAGTTTGCGAATTTCTCTCATGTGCCGCACAGCATAGATATCGAACGGACCTCCCTCTTTCTCTCTCAGTGTCTCTTTGGTTCTTCAATATTTTGACAGCCAGAACAATCCCGTTGAGATTGCAACTGTCTTAGAGTGTTCTCGGGCTTTCCCACGTTGTAACTGAAGTGGCGGTCAGAAGAAAGTGGCCAACAGGGAATGTAGATGCGCTAAGGTTGAGATCAAAGAGTTTCGGGAAAATTCTGGGAAAAAAAAAAAAAAATATTGAAAGCATAGCTAGCATTTTATATATACTTTTTTATATAATGCATATAATTGAAATTTTAAAGATAGGGACTAAAATTTTTAATGTTGTAATATTTTTTAGCCACGCCCCCTTTTTAAATTAGCAAGACAATTTCAACATGATTTTTAAAATATCTTATTCAATTCCAATATTAGTAAAGGCATGTTCAGATATTTTCAGTTTAACTAGAATTTTTAGCTTTATTTTTATAGCTATTTTTTTTAAATATTTTTAGTCGTTTTTAGCTTTACCCATAACCTTTCTCTAACAGATTTAATAAGTTTTAATATGAATCGATAAATTGTTTAATTTCTTTATTTTTTGTAAAAATCAAATTTTTTTCCTCAATATTGTGTTACATATTTAATTTATTTTAAATAATTTGTAGAGAACTTTTAGCTTGTTTTTTGCCATAGTGAACAAATTAAAATGACACCCGCAGCGTTTTATTTGTTTCCATTGCGTTAGAAAACCCAAACTCGTTTGCACGAAAATAAATCAGATCCCTTGGCCACCTTTTTTTGCATTACAGCGAGCATCAAAAAAACTACATATATATTCAGTTTTTTGATCAGCTTACAATGATGAAAAACTTTTGTGGAAAACTGCCAAATAACAAACGTAAGCCAATGACAAAGGCAGCCAAATAAAATTATGGAATGTTTAATGCAGCGCAACATGCAATGCAATTACGCACGCAGAAGGAAAGAGACAGCACTATACAGGAGAGAGAGGGCACACACACACAGAAAAGCGAAAAAAGCAAAGCAAAAGCAAAACTTGTGACAAAAGCGCGGAAAACGCAGCGCCGGAAAACTTTTTCCACGCTGATGAAAAACGTTTTGTGCGGGCTTAAGCCAATTTGTGCCAAAGCCAAAGCCGAAATCAGAGAAAGAGAGAGAGTGGAAGTGGGAGAGAAACACACGAGACAAACTTGCAAAATGCCAAATTAAAGTTGCAATTGAAGTTTGCCTGCCTTCCTCTCTTCCCACTCCACCTTCCGCACCTCGAGCGGCTTAAGAACAAATGCCCAAATCGCTCAAAGCGCTGTCGCATAATGAGAACAGTTTCTACCTCTGGGTAGATTAAGCCGATAACATTGAAGGGCAGAACGGGTTAAGGCAGCTGAAGATGCTTGCAAAGACTCACTATCTACCTCTCCCTCTCTCTCTGTTTTTCTTCTCTGCGTTCGCTGCGGCTCGTTTGCTCGTAATTATTGGCAATTTCACGGCAATAAAATCACAAGCGTGTAAAATTATGAATGATAACATTGCCTCATTGCAGGTGAAGTTTAACAGCATTTAGCGAAGACTCCTCGCTGGGCCTTAATCTGCGAGCAGGTCGCGCTGTATACTCTTTGTTAGGGATAGCTTGCAAACTTGAGTAGGCTTGGCTGAGCAAGAAATCGTGTGGGATTCATTACGGAAATCAAAGTCTGAGACAGGACTAAGTAAATTGGATTGGACTTTAAAATGGAGGTACGATTCTCAGATTATTGTATAGTATAATATTTGATTAATATAAAATAATTTAAACTTTATATTTTCAGACTTTAATTTTGTTATAATATTTTAAAGATTTTATTAACAGATTTACAAACATTTTTGAAGTAATTTTTATCAATTTGAAATGAGAATGTATGGCTTAATAACAATAACTAACTTACTTAAGTAATTTAATTTAAATATTAAAAAATATTAATATAAAATATTATTTAAATAAAAATCTTTAAATCTACATTTAAATTAAATTTAAATTTTTAGGAAATTGAATTATAAATTTTATAACAATATTATATGGCAGATCTAGTAACTAAAAACCAAACAGTTGTTAAAACATTTTTAGAAATAATATCAATTAAATCCTACTTAGTATCGAAAATATAATTTAAAGGGTATTTAAGCGTTGCCTTTCATCTTTAATCTGGCTTGTTGCCACACGCCAGCTGCCTTGCAGCCCAGCCTGCTGCACTTTTGACGGGGCGTGCACCGCTTAAAAAGCCAACAATTTTTATAAAGTATATAAAAATGTATATATAAAGTAAAGTTAAGCATAAAGTAGATGCCTTTATGTATGTAACGTGCATTAAAAACTTGTTTGTAATTGCCGCTCTGGGGTGCTCTGGCCAAAGTGTTATCCTTGCTGTCTCCCTTAACCCCTCTTTCCCTCTCTCTCTCAACAGTTGTCGCTCAGCGCGAAGGTGTGAAGCCGTCAATGTGGCCAAGTGGGCTACACAGGGGCCCAAAGGGCCGTAGGGCCGAAAGGGTTGCAAGCAGCAACAGCTGACGCCACTTTTAAAAGCTTGCTCTCTCTCTCTCTCTCTCCCTCACTTAGTCTCTCTGTCTTTCTGTGTGCGCAATTAGCCTTTTTCGTAATTAATATAAAGCGATAATTTGGCCTGGGAATATGCCCAAAGCTGTGGCACTTGATTAATACAAGCCTTAATAACATAGTGTACTGTATCCCTAACCCTCTCTTTTTCATCTTTTCTCTCTCTCTCTCTCTCTCTACACCTGTATCTGTCTCAATTAAATCTCTGTAATTCCATTTAAAATTATATCAAGTCTGCCTGGAGTTATTAAATGACACAAGTTCTTTAAGCAACTGTCTATCTCTCTCTTTCTCTTTCTCTCTCTGTTCCTCTCGCTTCCCCTCTCGCTGTCCCTATTCCTTCTTCTCTCTTTTAGCCACGCTTATCAACAATTGCCTAGCAGCTACCTTAACCTCTTAACCAGACAAATCTTAAGTCAATTCTGCTTCACCCTCTTTCTATTTGCCTCTCTCTCCCTTTCTCTTTCTCTGCCTCTTGCTCTGGTTCTTAGCACCTTTAGTCATGCTGCTTAGCTATCCTGCAGTAGCTGCATTAACTTTCGCCCCACCCCGTCCTTCCCCTCCCTCTCTCTGACTGCAACACGCGACATTTGTCTAGCCACGGGCAGCGGCATTAGCCACGTTAGCCACGCTAGCCACGCTGCTCTTTGTTGCCAAAGGATAATGGGCTACCAGGTGGGTGTACTAAATGTACAGCAGCTCAAGGTGAGTTTCTTCCTCTCTCTCTCCTTGCCTCTTTCTCCCTCGCTCTTCTTGTCATAATTTGCTGTGACTAAAGGCGCTTTGTGCGCGTGCAGCGCAGTCAGTCCGCGCGCTGGACACACGTACCGCAATTGGCCACGCATGCGCAGGAGCAAGACAGAGAGAGAGAGAGAGGGATGGAGAGGCAGCTATATAGCAGCTATCTGTATAGAGTGTGCCTGCCCAGTTAGTAGCTTAGAAGTGTCAACCTGGTGCGGCGATTCTCTCGATTTGCCACGCTGCAATCAGCTTGGCGGCCTTGCCGCATGTTGCTGCCTCATAAAATGCAATTTCAAGGCTGCCGCTGCCGTTTCGGTAGTTCGCATCCTTTTGTGTCGCTGCTTCTGCTTCTGCAGAATTTGCTTCTGCTGCCTCATACGTTGCAAATATTTTGCTGCAAACAAATGTCAAGCTGCGACGTAGCATGTGGCGTGTGCCGCCGTTGCTGCTGCTGCTCGTGCTGTGCGGAGCTGCTGCAGCCTCCGTTGCAGCCCCTGTTGCAGCTACCAAAGTGCTTTGTTTAGCAATTAAAAGACAGCTAACTATTGTTTGTACAGTCTGCGGTTTCGCTCAGGTGCAGCTGCCAGGAGAAGAGAAGAGTCCCAGTTGAAGTTGCAGTTCCAGGATGTACCCCCCCGAGTCAGGCTAAGATTTTCCAGGGAAAGATCGTTGGGAAAATTCCCTGCTGCATTATATATCAAATACACTGAGCGAAAATTTTCTAGTATTCAATCAAAACAAATCTCGGCATATGCCGTAGCTAATTATGACGATTGCCGTTGCTTGGCTTTGCTCGACTGAACTGACAACGGTTGTATGATTGCAACTTGCAGCATAATTGAAGCAGCAGCAGCCACTTGATGCGGCCCCGAGGCTGAAAAAGGACATTCCTTAAGTCGCTTTTGCCCTCGACGAAGCGTTGAAAATTCCCTTTCGTCACAAGCGATTTGCTCTTTTCAACTGCGCAGGCGCAGCAGCAGCAACCGCTGTGTGTGTGTGTGTGTGCAAGGGAGATGGCAACATGCAGGAACAATCTCGTAAATCCTGTTTGAAATTAAGTGCGCAATGCGCTACGCGTTGCGACTCGTTGCATGCGTCGCCTGTAACGAATTTCTTATTTGATTTGTCTGCGCTCGCGACAATGTGTTAACTTTTGTTGCAGCAGCAACAACAAAATGAAACAACAAACAGCAGAGGGAGATACAAATTCGAGCGTTTCGCAACGGTCTTCGATTTTCAAACGCTCCTAAGTAGTTGCCCGCTCCGCCCTGTCCGGATCCAGGACTCAGGGCAGCTGCCCGTCTCGATGTGGCAGACAATGCGTCATTTGCCTGGCGGACACTAACGAGGTGTAGCCGAAGCTGGAACACATGTGGTCCAGGCAGGGATGAGGAAGTAGATGGAGCGAGCTGAATGTAGCAGACAGGCAGGTGCCACATAAGTTGGAGTCATCAGAATAGTTTCTATTGCAATCACAGGCTGGCTGGAGATCTAACCTTACTAACTTCCCTTCTTTACTTTGTTAAAGCTTAGGCAATTTTGCAATGGAAGACTTTTGTGTGAAATAATATTTTATTTATATTTTGCGAATTTTATAAACTCTACATTTGAAAATTTGTTGTAAAGGCATTTAACAATTTTTAAATTTTTTTTCGGTCTGTAAATGAGACTCGTTCCTGTTTATTTTCAAGAAATATTTGCTTTCAAATTGCTTGATTTCACTTTAAGTTGATTGGGGAGGTCAGCTGCCATAAATGCTCAGAGCTATTGAAATTTTTAACCCTACTAACTTCTTCCGATCGTAACCAAGTTTATACAGATCATTTGCTGGGTTATAATTAATATACAAACCAAAACCCAATGTTGTAGCTCTAAAATTACGATTGCAATTCAATTGTTTTTAAGTTAAGAAGGTAAAAGTAGGCGTGGCTGAATTGTTTAATCAAACAATACCTGCGTGCAATATTAATATATATTTGGACTAAATTTGGTAGTGATAGCTTATTTAATAGGTAAGGTATAGCTAAAGATATAACTGACAGACAGAAAGATAGGGTAAAAGATGGAGGAAGCGACGAAGAACAGTTGGAAATGGCTATAGCGACTTGGTTGTAAATCCTGTGCAAGATGATATACGTGGGGTTAGAGAAATCTCCTTCTGCTTGTTACATTTTCAGTTGGTAGAAAGTCATAGTATACCTATACTCTATAAATAGTGTGTATTATTAGACACTCAACAGTCTTAATTTCACTTTACAGTCAACCTAATTATGTTAAGTATCAAGCGGGGAAAAACATTCTGTTTTAGTAATTCTAAATTTAAAATTTTTCAATATTTGAATTTTGAAATTTTGAATATTGTTCGCTCTGTAGGAAAAACTTTTTTCATTATTTTATGAAATACATAAGTCAACTTGAGATATGAAATACAGCAGCTCTAGGTACATTCTAGAGTGCACTTCTAGTTAATGGTCTAGCATGCTGCAGGGTATCTTTTAGTCTAGCTTCATGCAGGTAGATTTAATTTATTTTGATAGCTTCCCAATCCTTAAAAACAACATAATTTTCCACTTGTTGCCAAGAGACGACGAATTTCCGCAGGATTACGAGAATGTCTGTGCAAACACGCGATTATATGGCATATTTCCAGCGATCTTAGCCGAATTTGTTTTGACTTGGTAAGTTAGTTTTAGTTGCGGCTTGCGCTTCGCAGAAGGCAGCTGGCTTAGCTACGATAACAATTCGATTTGAATGTCTTCCTCTCTCTCCCTCTCTCTCTCTTCTAACTGGCCCTGTTATTGTTGTGTCTCGCGCGGTAGGTCAACCTACAACGGGTTGGGTAGCACTGGGAGGGCTGGCAAAAGGAAGAGCAAGGCAAAACACACATCGATGCAGCCCTCACACCTTGCCGTGAGAGTGAGCCGTGCACCTAAGCCAGGACAAACACAAACATATTGCGCTAGCCCAAAAAAAAAAAGAAAGAAGAAAGGACAACTTAGAGGGGCTGCAGTGTTGGCAAGGACACATACGTGTGCATGTGCATGTGTGCAGGTATCTGCCTGACTGCACAGCATCAATTGTAAAAGGATTAGGGCTTAATTTCAAATGCGCATTCATTTGCACTCGGCTCTGTCGTCATGCGCGTCGCTCCTTGCCAGCATCAGCTTTCCCTCTCTCTCCCTCTCCCACTCTCCCTATCTCTTGCAGGCTCTGCTCATCGCTATAAGCGGATTTCTGACTGCCGCCTGGTTTTTTTGTGCCATTTGTTGTTGCCCATTTTATTCCATGGCACTCATTAGTTTTCAAATAGCTGCATTACTGAGAGAGAGAGAGAGAGTAAGGAGAAAAAGGGAGCGTAGAGAATAGAAAGAATGGGTAGAAAGAACGCAGCAACACATATGCCAAGTATTGCTCAATTTGTGGCATTAAGCCCCCCGTCCCCACAGACCACGCCCCCATTGTTTTGCCTTGTTTGTTATTGCAGCAGTTCTAGCCGTTTTTTGTGTTGTCCTGTATGGGTTTTCCCTTTTTCACTTCTTTCTTTTTGATTAGTTGACTGAAACCCAAAGGATTTCACTAGACTAGCTGCATTGGCTTGGCTTTTGTTCAGGGAATCCACTGAAGAGGGCTCTCTCTATCTCTGTATTTCTCTCTCTATCTCTGCCTCTCTCTAAGGGTAATCAAAACACAACTGAACCAACAAGTTCGGACATTAATAGAGGGCTAGGCAAATGTTATGTTAGCAGGTTTTAAAAGAGACAACAAGCTGATATGGGATGGGCTCTAGATAGTTCGGGAATTCTTTTCTTTGAAGCTTAACTAGGTTTATTATTATTAGAACCCCTAATTGAAGTTTAATACCCCTTATAGATTTCTTTCTTATACAGTTCGATATTTAGTTGAATTTCAAATAGTTTTGTTTATCTTCTTTGACATATTTATTATAAAACATATATATATTATTTTACTTACTAGTATGAAAATATTTGGGTTGAATATGAAGTTCAATATGGGACTAGTTGATAAATTTCTCTCTCTGCATAGTCTTAGCTTTATTTGGCTAAATATTGATATATTTAACTGACAGATTTCTCCAGTTCTTTCACCCACTTTCGCGCAATTTGTAGGGGCATTCACATATTATGCTGTGCATGCAACGCCTAAGCAGCTCACATAAATTACATGCCTTTAGTCTATCTATCTCTCTTTCCCTCTCTCTCTCTCTCTCTCTCTCTCTCTCTTTCTCTCTCCTTTATACACCCTCGTAGAGCTTTCGTTTCTCTGCTGCAACAATATTTCTTAGCCAATTTCGTTTGGGTTCTTTTTCGGAAGCAACGTTCAAAATCCGCTTAAACAAGCGACCGCGTCGTGGCACGAGACGGAAAGAAAACTGAATTAAAATGCAACAAAGTTGCAGCAGGTGGGGGCAGAGTATCACAGAGGGCAGCACATTTTTCTTTTGTAGTTGGAAGCTGCAGTTTGCGCTTCTTTGTAGAAAGGAGGAGCGAGAAAGAGAGGGCAGACACTTTAGGCAAATTTACTCTAGAGCTGGCAGGCTTTTGTAAGAGGGGGAGAGGGGTGCGAGGGAGTGCGAGGGGGCGTGGAGAAACTGAAACACATGTCACAGATTTGTTTCACTTTCGGAAGCACTTAAGCACTCAGCGAATTTGTTTGAAAATCTCGAACTGCCTTCGCCAGCGAACAGCGCATTGTTCGCTCAGTTCGCTCCAGTTCCGTTTGGGTTTTATTTTTAAAACTGAGGGGAGCATGGCATATATACAAGCATATACATACATATGCAATGGGGGGGGGGGGTAGTTATTGTAGCCACTGTGGGGTTGGCCGCCGAAAAACAAATTGATGATGTGCCCCTTTGACACTTAAGTCCATTATTTATGCGCCAGGCTTGCGATTATTTTCACATGTGCGCTCCCTATCCGCTCTAGCCCCTGACCCCCCTCCCCTCCCCGCTTTGTTCAGCTCTTCCCTCGCTGATTCACTCGCGGATTGGGCACTTCCATTTCACTTAGCGATTCGTTGCAGCAATCAGCTGAGCTCAGGCGACACGTTGAGTGCCGCGTTTCGGGGCCACGTTAACAGACACACACTTGCCACACTCTCTTGCTGTTTTTGTTGTTGTAGCTGCTGCCCCAACTTATGATTTCGCATTTGGCTTACGTTGTTTTAAGCATCTTTGCAGCTTAACGGTAACTCGTGACATATGACTTATTGTGTTGCTGCCGTATTCAGTTCGCATTACCTCGTACCCTTTTTTGGCAAGTTTATGACTTGCTGCATAAATCTTGAGTGCGCTTTATAATTAGTTAGTAAGGTGTGGGGAGTGTGAAACACTATGAAATTGGTTTTTTTTGGTATTTTTGGTATTTTTAAAAAATATTTACAAAATATTTAATGCAGCTTTGGGCACTTTTCCAAGTCAATTTCGCTGCTTTTTAACACATTCGTTAATCTGGCTTTAAAATACTATGCGCTCCTTTGGTTAAACCTAAATTTGTCTTTCATTATCATAAAAAACGGTGTTTCGTTGGTATGTCTGAAGATATAACAAAGAAACTTCAGAGATACATCTTCAATTATGTTCTATAAAAGCTGTCAAGTTTCATCAAAATCGAAGGATTGTAAAGCTCTGAAAACTAAGAATTATCGAAGATTCTTATTTAAGAGAACTTTAGGAACGGCCAACTTAAACTTTTTACTCAATTTAAGCATAAATTGAAGCTGCAAAATAATTACATAATACGCAACTATTTATACCCCTTAAAGGAACTGGAATTTTAACCTTGAATCTTGCCACTTGCCGCAGCGACAGCGACAGCTTCTAACGAGTCGCCTTATTGATTTATATTTTGTCGCTTGTAGTACTTGTTTCTTTTTGGCGTAAATCATGCCAGAGTTGCCACATTAATGAACTATAAAATGCCAGTGCCAAGTCGATAGAAGAGAGAAAGAGGTGAAGCAGAAATGAATTTATAATAAATTGCAAAGTTGAATAACGACAATATATCATGAGTCGCAGCGGCAGGCGACACTTCCAGGCCTCGTCGTCGTTTGTAGTCGGAGTGCGAACGATTCAATTAATCCTGACACTATTTATTATTATTAGGGTTAAGGCTGGGTAAACAGAGAAGCGGGGAGTGGGGAGTGGGGAGGGGGATGATGAGCTAGCAGAGCGAACTAGTCTGCGGCTCAGTTACGACTGCCCATGCAGTTGTTACATTAATTAGTAGAGCAGCCTGTTACTGGTTACTGGCCACGTCCAGAGAGAGCATTATCATATTTATTAAGCAGCTCCATCGCCTGCGGACCAGACTTGCTTCCCGGGACAGGTTGCTTCTCCTTGCTTGACTGGCCTTAGCGTGGCTCAAGCTTGGCTTGCCTGGGTTTTGGGTGCCCTGGTGGGATCCGGTGCTGTCTGACTACCCGCGGCTATCACAACAACGAAAATTGATTGCTTCTGTTGTTGTGGCTGGCTTTGATCGTGTTAAGATAGCAAACCTGGCCAGTCGGGCCTCAACTTTGAGACTTCTATAGAAAGTTTTATGCATAACTTTGGCTTGGTCATCGTAAATATCTTTTACGGCCATCCTCAGCCTCGGTTCGCAGTTCCCCTCCCCCTCAGGCCGAAGGCTTTCAGCGTTTTTGCATTATTTTTTTTTTTTTGCATTGCACGCATTTTTCCAGCACCTAGAGTAGGGTGTACCGACTGCTATTTTTGTGACAGATCATAAATCAAAAATCATACACGCTGGTGCATTTCAATACACACACACACACACACACATCTGAGACTTGCAGGTGTTTGCTCCAAATGAATGTCGTGTGTGTGTGATTGTAAATTAACCTGAGCTGCAGTTCTGACTGGCAGCACCAAGTGGAACCGTATACCCTGCACTTGTTAGGGCATGATCCATACTCAATAAATGCTTGTTTACTTGCTCAACTTGCCTATAAGTTGCCTGCACTGCAGGGTATGTGATAGTCCCCCACACTCTTCATATTTTGCACATTTATTACAACTTTATTGCGCTTACTGCGCGTAGGCTGAGTGTGTGAGTGCAGACTAGTTTGGCAGTTCTCAGTTCTCAGTTCTGGCCGATCTGGTAGTCGCATTTCGTGGCGATTATTTGAATATTTCCAACTGAAAAGGGTCATAAAGTGCTGCGCATATAGAGTTCTCTACCCTGACAGTTATATTAATGTCGTATATTAAAGATGATATAGTGTTCAGTTATAAAAGCAGAATGAGAAACATTCAAAAGAGAAAAGAAGAAAATTCTGCAAAGAAATTTGAAATTTTGCAGTGAAGAAGTAAAGACATCTAGAATCAAGCACGTCCGACAGTAAGATACCCTACACCCAATTTTAAAAATCCGGTGCAAATATGCTAAACACTTTCAATAGCAAAATTGCTTTCTCCCTTTCTCTCTCTGTCTCTCCCAGTCACAAACAGTCACGCATGTTGCCGCAGGCAACGCTGCTCCTAGCAGTAGAAAAGCGTGGAACCTTCCATTACTTCAGTGTTTATAGACCGATCGAATAGTAATTTGGAGTATAGATAAATACTATATCCCACTGTTTGTATGCCATAGCAGAAAGCTGAAGGTTTAATACTTTGATAGAAAATCTGAAATTTTTAATTTGCGTAGGCGGTGGGCGTGGCATTAAAAATTAAAAATGAACTTTATTTGTGTATGGTATATAGAAACTTCCAAGCCAAGTTTGGTTTCTCTAGCTACAATAGTTGCTGAGATCAGGGTTTTCATTCGGACGGACAAACGCACAATCATTTCTAATGGTTTAAGGCCTTAGACATTCTAAAATAATAAATATATAATACTCTAACTAAAACCATTCGAAACACTTGCAAATAAATTTTAACTTAAATATTTATGACAATTCCATATAAATCCCAAAGAGCTTAGCAAATTGCTAGCATAAATTCTCCTGGCTCATTCGTCCCAATTTCATTAGTTCTTGAGCATTTTATATATATATTGCAGTATGTAGCACTTTTGATTTTGTTTATTATGCGCAAAGTTGTTGTCCGGAAATTGATGGCATATTTACTTAGGAGATTACCAAGTGGTAAGCCGCATGTGTGAGTATTAGTATAAATCTCATTTCATGGGTCGCCGAGCCGCTGCCACATTGTGAATGGTCTCAGGTATTATAGTACTTCCTGATGCACAACACGTAGGCTCTTTAATCGTGCCACAGAGATCTCACTCTCTGGCATATGCCTAATAAATCTAATTTTTCCCCCATTTCTCCTTTTCCTTCTTCTTCTTCTGGCCATGCAACCAATTGCCCACTAATTTTCAGTGCGTTTTCTCGAGCAGAGCAGGCAGAGAGCTGTTGTGATTGTGCTGCGATAACGATAACGATTGCCTGGTAGTTGAACTCATCTGATTCACGTAGTTCTCGTTCACAAATTGCTTTATTCACTTTGGCCAGAATCCCCAGCAGAATTCCACGAAAATTGATGCTGCCTCCTCCCGAAAAACCGAACTACTTGAGTAGCATTTCAATAGTTTTTACTGCTTCATGGAAACAATTAGAGCTGACCCCCCCTTAGAGGGGCTGCCCCCTTTCCACTGTGACAATTCTGAGCAAGTTTAATGAATTTAAATTATGACAGCTGCAGCTCAAAAGATGCCAAGACGCACCCAGGCCACAAATATTTTATGGCCCAAAATAAATTCGGCTTAGGTTTTTGTTGGGGTCTCAAACGGAAATGCAAAAGGGTAACCCACACACAATATGTGACTCTCTCTCTCTCTCTCTCTCTCTCTCTCTCTCTCTCTGTGTGTGTCTGGGGCACCCATTAAATTGTGTGATTTGCTTTGTCTGCAAGTCAAATGCGTCGCTTTTGCCTGATTTAAGCCTCCACCTCCTCCACCACTTCGAGCTGCATCTGGAGCTCATTTCGTTGCCTAATCCTTTAACTTATTGACGACGCATTGATGAAATTTTATTTATTTATACACGTAACCCTTTGTCCGGCTGCCTGATTGCCTGTTTTATGGCAGGGCTGCTCTTGCTCTTGCCTAATCCCGCAGGAACTCGAGCGATCGCAGGTCTCTGTTTCGTTTAATAGTTGAGGGATTTGCTGTGGCTCCGCTTGCAATGTTGATGTCTTGGCAGCATAACACAGTGTTACTTTTGACACTTTTATTGCCCGCCTTGGCCCTGGAGAAGCGGCAGCACAAAGGCATAGAAAGAGAGAGAGAGAGAGAGAGAGAGAGAGAGTGAGAGAGACAGGCGGAGATCGTTGGGGAATTGAACGCTCTAAAGTGGTAATTAAATTGGCTCGCATTGTGAAAGGCCAACGGAGACGCGTTTCTAGGCCTGCTCCAACTTGAGTTATGTCTCAATCTAGACAAGCGAAGACTTCCCACTCTCTCTCTCTCCCTCTCTCTTTCTAACTATCTCTCTCTCTCTTTCTCTGTGCTGCCAATCGGTCTTTTAATTTTGGCGCTGACGTTGACAACATTTTGGCCCAACATTCGCCTGGCAAATTAACACCTCAAACGCTTCGTCGCAAACGCATCGTTAGATTCGTGTTGACAGCTGCGAGTGCTGAGAGTGACGTGCCCCATGTTGCAATTGCAACAATATACGTGTTGTTCTGCAGTCAAGCGTATTTCCGCAATTTGTGGCTAATTTGGGGCAGTTAAGTGTCAGCGCAGAAACAGACAGAATCTGCCTAGCTCTGCCCTTGCTTATCTTGTTCGGTCGATTTGTGCACTTTTTTTAGTTGACCCACTTGAAAAAGTGCCAACGATAACGAGTTACCAGAAACATAAAGACGCATATCGCTTGAAAAATTAATTAAAAACTCATCAGATAAATGATTTCTGATTTCTAGCGAGGTCCCGGGTCCCGGGCCCAGTTAACGTATTCATAACTATATTTATCAGCCATCAAAAATCAATTGCAGAAAACAAGTCAGGGCGAGATGGCTGACTGTGTGTGTGTGTGTGTGTAAGTGAGCAGGGCTGCCCAGTATGGACAGGCAACCTGCTCTCTACTCTCGTCCACCCCCTGGCACTGCGAGGCGTTCAAATTGCGCTTGTTAACATTTTTGACCGCCTGCTGCGGGGCCTCGCGCTGCGCGGCGTCGACGTCGACGTCGCCGTCGCCGAAAAAGCCAACAAACCGAACGTGTTACGCATAATAATTTTCGCAGTGCGTCGCACTGGCATAAATATTTCAACGGTTGCCCACTGTACTCACTCAATGGGGGAGGGGACGAAATGCAGGGGGAAGATACTCTCCTGCCTTGGTTCATCATCAAATTCATGTGGTTTATCTTGGAGTGCGCATCTCTTACGCTCGCAAGAGCAGAGCAAGAGACAAAACCAAGGCTGATAAGCTGTTGCACTGAGAGAAATTTGGGGACTAAGAAGAGGCTTGACAACAGATCAAAGTTCTATGTAGTCTTAGCTTTGTGCTAGCGAAAATACATGCGATAATTTGGGTATTGAAGTGGGGTAAAAGCTGCTACACTGAGAGAAATTTTGAACTATAGGAACGCTAATAGCCAATACAAGTTCTATGTAGTCTTAGTTCTTATTCTAGCTTTATTATTAATTTGACTTAGGTGTAGAAGCGAGAAATTACCTAATACACTGAGAGAAATTTGTGTGATTAAATTTTAGTGCTTAAATCAGTTCAATTTCTGCTTTAAATTAGGCGTAAAACAGGACATTTAACTAATACACTGAGCAAAATTCTTGTGTATTTAATCAAAAAATAATAAGAAACTAGCTTAATCAGTTCAATTTTTCATCGTTTTATCTTAATATCTAAATTAATTTTATTAGCTTTTCTTGCAGTTCATCCATTGACAGCGTTGCCAGCGACTGCCATGTTGTGCTTGTCCCTGTTGCTATCTCTGTCTCAGTCTCTGTGTCTCTGTTGCTGTCGCATGTGTCTGTCGCATATTGAAAAAACAGAAATCATAATGTTTATGCCATTAAATTGTTAACAAAGCGTACAAGCTACTGCCATGTAGCATCAGCTTCAGGTAAGAACCAGGAACGTATACTGGGGGCGTACACTGTGCGACACCGGCGACGACCCCTGGCCAGAGAATGGGGTCCCGCATGTCAGCACGCACATAAATTATCGTTGATATATATTTTGCCGTGTGAATGTCCAGGTTTTGCTCTTTCCCTCCCTTTTCCTCTCTCTCCAGCTAAGCATTTCTCTTTTATTTATTTATTTACAGCGGGAGCATTGCACAAGTCTCTCTCTCGGTACGTGACATTCACGCTTCGACGTCCTCGCGTCTCTCTCGCAGTGTAGCATACGCATCATCGTTGTACGTGCTGCGAACCCGGTCACATCTCGTGGCTGCTCTATGAGCTGCCTGTGTGTGTGTGTGTGAGTCTTTTCACTTTGCCAGCTTCTTATCTCGAGCGCCTTATCAGCCTCCGGCGAACGGACATTTCTTTCTTAATATTTATATCTGTCTACCTTCCTCTATGTCCCCTTTTAGCCACGCCCCTTTAACCGAATTATTTCCTGTAATTGCTAGCGTGCGGCCGCCTCCCCCAAAAGAGCCGTAAAAAATAATCAAATGCTTCCTGGCTCTGAAAACCCATTTTAAGCCATTTCGGGCCATTTCACTCAAAAGAAAAGGATGCGTGCTGCTTCAATGAGAGAGGTTCGGTCACAGCTTCAGCCTCAGCCTCAGCCTCACATTGGGTTAGGTCGTTCCTAGGCGCATTTGGGTTTTCTAGCGCCGTTGCCTACAACGGTCACACTTCCAATTTTATTTATGACTTTATCTCTTGCTTTGTTTGTGCTACGTTTTTTGTTTATGTTTTTTGTGCTTTCCTGGGAATTTCACTGAGATTCTTTCGAGCCCCTCTCTCCCTCTTCCTTTCCCTGCGTGCTGCGTGCGGTCGAATTCTGTGGGCATTCTGTGGGTCTTAATCACGTGCAGTGGGTTCGCGGTAATTATACCTCGGAGTGTCTTTAGAATGTGACTAAACTTAATTTTTGTGCCCGAAATTGGAGCAAGAGATTGCGTGTAGATAGGCAGAGGAATTAAAAAGAAAGAGAGAAGCTCATGAAGTTGTTTCAATTACTGCGCCCCGAACGGCATACAGACATTATGTAATCTAATAAATGAAATTGAAGAAATTAAGTAAAATATCTTTAGAAATCTTTGAGCTACACCCTAATGATATTTCTTACTTAGCTAGTTCTATCACATCCATTGTGCTTGCCCTAAGTGCTGCAATCAAAGTGTAACAGAATTTTGATTAGCACAATTAAACGATTAGATGCCACAAAGTGTGGCAATTACAGGTGCAGGCGGCGGCGGCTCTTTCTTTGACAGTGACCCACGCAAAGTATTCTGTAACCACAAAGAATAAAACCTGAAGAAAAAGCCATGAAAAATACAAGACATGAAACCACAAATGAAGCACATTAGTTACACTAACCCCAAAATAATTAACAAATTAAATGGGCAAGTGTGTGGGGGCAGGGGGCGTGGCTAAAATTTCGGGTAATTAGAGCGCATGGCGAATGCGTGGCAAAAAAAGTACAAATTATTATGAAAATATTGTTAATTGAGGTTAGGTTCGGTTCGGTTCGGTTTGGGGTTTGCATAGACTAATTGTTATATAATGCCGACAAGGCGCAATAAAAACTTGTGAAAATCCTCTCAGCTGCACTGACAATAATAACAATAAACACGCACTTGTCAAAATATACGCGAAGACGAAAAAGAAGCAAAGGTTTTCTGTATGAGGGAAGGTAAATATGAAATGCATTTTGACAGTCTCTACCTGTGCGCGTACGGGGTTTATGGCTTTATATGTAGGCAACCGAAAATTTTGAACATTGTATCTTTTCTTTGTACTGCGCTACCTGTGCGCATTTTGCGGCTTTGATCGATAATCGCGGCCCACGCAAAAGTGTCTGTCACGCTAAGCGCTAATGGCATTACAATGCGCGTATACCCTACGGGTCTCTGTCTCTCTTTCTCTCGCTCTAGACTGTGCCCAGTTTTTGCGGTCTGGACAAACAGAGAAACCGCGACGCAATGCGAATGAGTTTACAGGATGAGACTGAGGATTTGGCAGCTGCCTTTGCTGCGTTACACTGCGAGAAAAGAAGAGTGGAAATTTCGGAATTATATTTAGTAGGTAGTTGAGATACTCTGCTAACCTGTCCGCTCTGCCTCGTTTCCTCTCACTTGTCTCATTAACTTTTTCCCTCTGCTTTTCTCTCAGTGCATGCGTTTATCCTTTAATGGGCTTTTGTCTGCCACCAGGCCACACTGCGCTGCGCAAATCCTTTCAAGTGCAACCGAGCTGCATCAGATTAGAACAGGTTCGTCTTTGTCTCGTCCAGCGATAAAGCCGCATTTTAATACTCCTCCCCCTTTGCCCCTCCCCTGTTCCCATTCCACTTGTGCCTTGCGCAAAAAAAGTTTCACTGAAATTTCGTTTCGGGAAATATGAAAATCGCATCAACTCGACAACGCGATAATCGCATTGACTGCGAAGTTGCCTAAGCCGCGTGTTGTTTTTAACTTCGCAATTAAAAGAGAAAGAGACAGAAACAGCGAGAGAGAGAGAGAGAGAGATGGAGGCAAATTTTGGTCGAAATGCACTTAACACCTAACGAAAATATTTCTCGGAAAAACTGTCGTTTTCCATGCGATGCCAGCGCTGCGATAACAACTTGTCACAGCGAAACCTCTGACAGGTTTGAAGTTCTAATTTCTAGCTAGTTTTTCCTTAGCCTTTATTTCTAATGAAGAAATTATCTATCATGATTGGGGGAAAAATGCATCATATATACTCCAACAATATTATGAAATGGAAAATGAAATAATTGCTGTGATCCGAGATAAACATCAAATTATGTGGAAACTGAGAACCTGGCACAGGGAAAAAGGGGTCTGCTACAGAGAATGACGTATTATTTTATGATAATCAAATGAAATACGCATTTGATGGATTTATTATGTTCGAGTGTGAAACTCGTGTCCAGGACATGTCACTCAATGTGAAGCAGGTGCCATGGCTGAGCGTATACGTATACGAGGTTATACGAAAAAAGGGGAAGGGGAAAAATTATGGAATAAGAATATATAGCTGTATGGAGTTTCTGGCTGTTCTAGCTGTTTAGCTAGAAATTCCTGGACTGATTTCGTTCTGTTCCCACCCCGTCATCGTCATTGTCCCATGACCGACTGCGCCAGCATGACAACTTTTGAGGTTATGCTGGCAGTACGAGCGTGTTTTGTTGGCTAAAAGCGTGTGTGTTATCAGCCATCAGAGTGCACGCATTTCGCTCGACGGATCTGTGTTTATACATAGAGCAGCCAAGTGGATCTAGCCAAGGCGGGCACGCACCTCATCAATATGCTCGTCATTTATCTGGGCTAACATTTTCCTTTTAAGCAAGTACGTGTCAAGGGGTCTCGAGGCAGATACAATGTGTTATAGAGCGCCTGGGGAAGGAGTCAAGGCGGCGAGGAGTGGGGGAGAGCAGGGGGAGAGCATTAAAAGGCCAGGACGCGTCACAAACACTGCAAGTATTTGAGTATTTGAAGCTTGTATGAGTTATCACAGCTCTCTCGCATGCTTGTTCGCTTCCTCACCCTGCACCCTCTCTCCCTGTATCTCTCCTTCTTTTCTCAATTGTTTGCGTTGCACTTGTGGCATTTGCCTCGATCGAAAGTGTCCCCGAATTTATGTGCGCATCTCTCTCTCTCTCGATTCCATCTTCCCTCCTCGCGCCACTTACTTGTGCGGTAATTTATGTTCATGACCTTTAATGGCAGGTCCCCATGGAAGCTGGCGCGAGGGACGAGGAAGGGGGCAGAGGGTGTGGCTACGACACACGCAGCGCCATCAAACAAATTGCCCCGGGAAGCGTGCGCTGTGGCATGCACATTGAATTTTGATATGGATATGGATAAGGATAAGGAGTGGTGAGGAGACTGAGGTGCACAACAACTGTTGGCTCCCACTGTTGGACCAGGGTTGTCACTCTGTCTGCATGCAAAGATTAATTGATACATGTCCATTTTGTGTTGACAAGCGCAGCTAGAAAGAAATCTTTTCGGACAAAGGAGCACAATGAAAGCAGAAGGTAACACGATGTCCAAAAATAAATGACACACAATAAAAGGCCAGGACACTTTTATCGCTCCCAGTTGATAATAAACAATCTGTGGCGCAACACAACAACAGCAACTACAACCTCAACAAAGAGGGAGAGTAGGTTGCGGGGGCGAGAGGCTCCTTTGTTGCATGACATATGTGTGCGTGGCTGCCCCGCTGACTGCTCATCTATTTGACTGTCCACTGGGTCAGCGACGAGCACGAGGCGTGCCACGTGAGTTGCATAAATGTTGGCATAGAGAGAGAAATTCTAGGGCTACCAAAATAATTTGTAAACTTTTAATACCCTTCGAGCAATGAAAATTGTTAAAGAAAGGTATGCTAACTTTGTGCAATTGTATGTAACAGAGAGAAGAAGGCGTGACAGATCTCACAAAGTTGTCAGAAATAATTTGCCGAGTCAATTGAATCATGTAAGCGTGTCTCTTCGTCAGTCTGTCCGTCTGTCTTTTTGAGCACACGGATCTCAACTATTACAAGAGCTAGAGACGCCAAATTTGGTATTACGGTAGCTGTTTACCATACGCAGATCAAGTTTAAATTAAATTTATTTTATTAATTATTATTTTAAATTTTCGGTGCCACGCCCACCGCCCTCGAAATTTAATATTTTACGATTTTTTAGCAAAGCATTTAAGTTACAGATTTCTTCTTGAGTTTACACATAGATGAATTAAATATAAATCTATCCTCCAAGTAACAATACAATCGGTCTATAAGCCTTGAAGCTATTGAAGTTTCAATGTTGTGAGGAACTGTTGCAATGTTTGTAACGGTTTTCAAAATGAAGCGCAGGGTATCTTCTTGTCAGGCCCTCTAGACTGTAGCTCTTGTTACTTGTTGAAACTAGTTTGTTTGGTAAATCCTTTGCTAGGGTTAGTGGATCATTTGCCTTATATCTATGGCTTATAACGTACTGTGCTTGGTAGTCACCGGGTCAGTTGTGGCTTGGTTTTGCAGGCTCAAATTGGAGCCTTAATTACATGCAGCATGCGGCATGCGCGGCTGCTGCCAATAGAGCGTGACACGGTGCGTATACTTGACGGCCCAGTTGACGTGTTGCGGCGTTCAATCAAAAGCTTGTCAAGCAGGCAAACAGGCAGGCAGGCAGCAGGGGTGGCAGGCAAAAGGGGTAGCATGCAGAGAGGGAGGCTGACGTTGATGTCGCGTTGTGGAAAAAGTTTGTCAGGACTTTAATGGAAAACCGCGATACCGTGCAATGCATGCGCCCACATGGCCAGCAACGCCCACTTAATTAGTGCCCAGCTCATTGCGCGGCCATGGCATGCGTTGCTCCATGCGACAGTGGGGCAGCAAGGCAGATGGACAGTGGGATAGACAGACAGACAGACGGTTCGTCTCTTGATTGTTTTTGGGGTTTGACCCATTTGTGCAAATGCAAAACAAAGGCGAGTCAAGCCAATAACGAGACCAGAGTGTGTGTGCGGCTGTGTGTGTGTGTGTGTGTGTGTGTGTGTTTATGTGTGTGTGCATGTCTTGCTAACAGCTGTAATTTCTATGCAGCTTTTGTTGTTTTGTTGTTTCCAATGCGCTCCAAACTGACATGCCACATTTTAACCCTTGCCCCCTTTCCCTCGCGCCCAGCCTATCAGCTGACCCAGCCCCCTTCCCTTTCGCCCTGCCTATCTATTGACCCAACAACTGCCTCATAATTTAATTAATTAATTTCAATAGCAACGGCAGCGCAGCTTGCACTGCAGGGAAGGTTGAGGCATAATTATGCCCTGTTGCTTTATGCAGCAAAACAGCAAACAAGTGAAGTCCCTAACGCGCTGTCAATTTTGCTGCCCCAAGGAGCAGCAGCAACAACAACAACAACAGAAACAACAAACAATTTTATAATGCCTGCAATTGTAAATGTCAAAAATTTGCGCCCGGTGGCTTCTGCTGCTGTAGACTGGCAACAGTGGGAGGCAGAGAGTTGGAGTAAAAGAGACAGCAGTAGAAAGAGAAAGAGAGAGAGAGAGACGGAGTGAGAGAATGAGAGTGAGAGTTGCAGAATGAGGGAGAAGGCGTAGATCATGGGAAAGGAAGCTGCACAGCAGTTGTCTAATTCTCCATAGTGCATACAGTGGGCCAGAGCAAGCAACAATTTGTTAAAATTAGCCGCAAGCCCAGCTCTAATAACATTAATTTTTAGACGATTGTTTCCATGGATAGGATATAAGAAAAAATTATGTGTTTATAGCCTTAAAGAGGGTATATTAATTTTGGTCTGAAGTTTGCAACGCACCTTAGGAGATATCTTCGACCCTATACAGTATATATTCTTAATCAGCATCAATAGGGGAGTCGAGTTATCAATGTCCATCTGTTCGTCTGTCCGGCCGTCCTGTTTGTTAAAATCAGACAGAATATATCTGTTAACGATATCGTTAAGCTGCCATAGAACTGAGAACCTTTCTTTCTTGTTTTAAAGAAATTAATTCTTTGGTATTTAAGGCAAATTGATAAGGCGGTTAAAAATTAAAATAAAAATTTATACTTAAACCGAAGTTTTAAGAGTTTTTACCTACCTCCACCTATTCAAGATCCTTCTTTCTTTTTCAACTACTTCTGACTTGCACAATTGTCATACGATTTTCGTGTGGAATAAAATTTTATTTATGATTGTAACATTTTATTGATTCTGCATATAAATTTTAACAGATTTAAACGGTTTGAATTTCGTATATTTTTCCCAAAAAGTCTTGGGAACTTCCAACATAAAAGCTTTTCTTTTGCTTTAAATCTTTTTTCTGTAAGCCAATCACCCAAATGAATTTAGAAACCAAATTATTTACATGAAATAATAATACCACTGTTTCGTAGGGCAGGTCAGTCCAATTTGCTGCCCAACGTTGTAACTACGGGAGCACAATTATTGGAAGTCGTAGCCGCATGGCGTCCACAAATTGGCATTTTGACTTGAGCTAGCTCGAGATGCGGACTGGACTAAGGGGCTGATGCAGGGGAACACATGCCACGCAATGACGCTGCTGGAGACGATGATGTGAACAAGTCGATGGGATGATTTAATGCATGGAAACTTAAGGCAAATGTGGATTAGACAAATGTGGGCGCATGGAGAGGGTGTTGTTATTATGGCAGTGGCACACTGCTAGCAGGCACTATAGTCTGTAGTCTGTCACGAAGAACGCATCAATTCTTCAGCTTGCAATTGGTGAGCATTCAGAGAGGAAGGGCGTCTCTTGGGTTTAACCCAGTGAAACTGTGTGAATTGCTCGCCGCCTTAGATCCCGTACGATTGGGTCACTTTTTTGTCTGTCTGTCTGTCTGTCTGTCTGTCTCTGTTCTGTTGTTTGTCTACGGTGTGCGGCAAAAGTACAAAAGGTAACACAAGAATTCAAGTTACACTCAAATTTAGCGGCAGTTCAAGACGCGAACAAACAAACTTTCTGTAACTCGCTCTCTTTCTAGCCCTTTTCCTCCCCTTTTTCTCTCACACACAGTCCTTTCTTTCCGCTCTGTGTTTGTGTATCCGGTTAATTCTCAAGTTCCTGCTAATTGTCTTACCGCTGCGTGCACTTTGTTTTAAGTGCAGCCGATCCGATCGATAGAGCTGGCTTTGTATCTTTCAATTTTGTACGTACAACTCAACTATTCAGAATTCCGCATGAAAATGCGATAAAAGACAAGCTTAAGCGGTACCGACGGTTGAATACCCTGCGCACAGCTTTAAGAAACCGTTGCAAACGTTTTAACAACAGAGTTGGCTGCCTTTAACACAAACACACAAACAGACATACGTGGAGCTGTGGAGAAATAAACTGCAATACATTTTTAAAATTTGAAAATCAAACTTGAAATTCCTATGATATTTGGTATCTCTGGCCTTAGCAGACAGACGTGCATGGCTCCATCGACTTGGCTAGCGATCCTAATCTAGAATATATATGCTTTGTGCAGTCTGCCACGTCTCCTTTTGCCTGTTACCTACATTTGCACAAAGCTAGTATACCCCTTTTTGAGCATTTGCAATGCTCGATGGGTATAAATAGATAAGTTGTTGCCATGTCGGCAGTACGGCCTCAAGTTTTTTTTAATCTTATTTTAAATCCCAATGCATTACATACTTTGCGCATAATTAACCCTATTTTTGCAGGCACATATATTCACTATATACATATATATCTATATGTTTCTATTAGGCCACAGTTCTTTTACCACTCTCCCTAGAGATATATGCAATATGGCAGCCAGGCGCTGTCACTTTGGCACTGACAGCTGCTCGCTGCACGAACATGGCAGACAGGTCGAATAGGAGGGAACTGGAACTGGGCCTACAATGGCTCTGGCGCTGGGGGTTGCGATTGGAGTTGAGATTGAGGCTGGGGCTGGGGTTGGGACTGGCAACTACTTAACGGCACACGGCACAAAAAGTGACAGGCGGGGGAGCGCAACATTAAACTTTTGACACTATTAGCGGGGCACATGGAGCGTGTTTGGCAACAAAAAAAGTCGGAATACCAGCAACGTTATCGGGCCGAAACTATATATATAAAAATAATTTTAAAATCATATCTCCCTCGAGTAACCCAATGAGATGAACCTGTGAGATAACTCTAAGCAAAATTAAATTTCTAAAATTTCTAGAACTCATTAATTTAATCATATAATTTGTATAGCTGCCTCTCTGCTCTTCGTGCAGAGCATCTGCTAGGCGGGGCACTTTCTCGCGTGCCTCGCGTGGATTTCTTAAAGTCTATGTCGCTCAGCAAAGACAATTCAATTAGCTGCCCTGTCAAACTTTTCCTCTGCTTCCGTCCATCAGCGGCCAAAGTGACGGACGAGCTTAAACTCTGGACCCGACCCTGGACTCTTTGCACTCCTCTCTGCCTTTACTTTTCGGCACTGGTAATGAAGCAATTAATTATCGCATGGCCCGTCGCGTTCGAAGAAGATTTTAGCAAAATTGTCGGGGAGAATGCTGATTGTTAAATGTCGGAAAATAATTTGGCATCGCATGTGGGTGGAAGTTGGAAATGTTTCGCTTCAAGTGTCCAACTCTTTGACGTTTTGCGGTTGATATTTTAAGTGCCTGCGGCTCGGCTCTGCCCGACCAAAAAAAAAAAAAAAACTTTCAATTTACAGGGAGAGACAAAGAGCGATCTACGCGATGACACTATTGCTAATATTAAATCTACGTCAAATGTTATCAACGCTTTTATTTTAGGGGCTCTACAAAGTTCAGAAACATAATTGATTATGGTGGGCCCATTCCACAATATGCTGCAAATAAACTTTAGTAAATTGGGGTATATACATTTTTTTTATCAGCATCAATAGGCGAGTCAAACTAGCCATTTCCGACTGTTCGTCTGTTCGACTGTCTGTCTATTCGTACGTCTGTCCGTCCGTTCGTGGGTCCGTTTGTCTGTCCGTCCGTCTGTTGCAGCGCAAATTAGTTTCTCAGTTTTAGAGATATCTTAATGAAACTTGATATACATTCTTCTTATTGCTGCACGCTGTACAAAAACGAGCCGGATCGGATCGATTCATCGTATAGTTGCCATAAAATCTATCTGCCGGTTTATGTCATTTTGCAAGATATCGCTATAAAACTTTTCCTATCTATGTCTAATTATGTAGTTTAAAGGCTGCAAAAATTATCAAAATCAGACCGATATATCGTATGGCTGCCATAACCCCTATCGAACGAATTTTGTAATTTTATTAGATATCGCTATCAAACTTCTGATGGCTTTAGCTTTTTATTATTTAAAAGAACTGCAAGGGTATGAAACCTTTGGGGAGCTGAAGTTATCTAGCTAACCAGGCACATCATTCTATTTTAAAATTATTGGTTAAAGATTATCTCCAATGATTATAATATTTAAGCGGACGGTTGTTTCAAACATCGTCAGCATTGCACCCATTAGATTTAGTTTCAAATGGGAAGGATAGGTTTATAGGTTTTGCTTATATGTAATTCCTAAAATACATTAAAGTGTGCAAATAGATTAATATATTAAGGTTAATTTTAAAAAGAAATGCTGGGTATCAAGACGTCAAATTAAAAGTCGAATATGTCTGAAGCTTTCCTACATTATTGCATTCGCAAATAAAATCTATTCTTAATTCAATTTCAAAAGTGAAAGAGACCGGTTCGAAACATACGCCGGATGATGATGTTTCTTAAACTGTTTGCAATGTTGTTGGCAACTTCGCCATGGGCCTTACCCGTAAGCAGAGCTAATTCAGTAAGTACTGCAATACAAGTGTAAAACTAAAGTGATAAACTGTAACTTGTGATTTTTAAAAGTTCTGCAGTTCCAATACATTAGACAATCAATGTGCTGAATATTCTTATCAAATTATCAAACCGATGATGGAATACTTTGCTCAGATAAACGAAAAACTGAGAGTTAAAGACGAACAAATACACAATTTAACAGAGAATCAAAAAGCTTTTGAAAATGAAAGACAGAAAGCAATAGATACATCAATTATCAGTAGAATGGGCAGCCTAGAAGAAAAGATTGATAGACTAGAAAAAAGAATTGAGTGCAAGATGCAGAAAGAGGAATTTAAAAAACGAGAAGAAATTTTAAATGGTCAAATATCCAAGTTAACAATGATCGTAGAGAGCAGAGAAAAGGAAGCGCGGGACCTCAAGGAAATAAATAAAAACATTTCTCTTCAAAATGATGAAATGACAAAGTCAATCGAAAGGTTGAATAACCAGATATTAAGCAAGGACTCAAAGTTAAGTGAATACTCTAAACTACTAGAAAAATCTCCTAAGAACTGCGCTAATTTGAAAAACTATTCAGGGGTTTTGACTTTTCAACTCAGTGGCTTGAGCCCAACTTCTGTTTCCTGTGACTCGAAGCTAGCTGGCTCGGGTTGGACAGTGATTCAACGACGCATTGACGGATCGGTTAGCTTCTATCGCAACTGGGCAGATTACAAACAGGGATTCGGAAATTTAGATGGAGAGTTTTTTATGGGACTTGAAAAACTACACTTAATGACTAAAGAACAGAGATATGAGCTCTATATTCATATGGTCGATCAATCAAATGAAGTTCGTTATGCCCGATATGATAATTTTGTAGTAGATAGCGAGTCGACAAAATACACACTTGCATCGATTGGCAAATTCAATGGAACAGCGGGGGATTCATTAGGTCAACACCGCGGATACAAGTTCTCAACCTTTGATAGTGATAACGATGATTGGTCTGGAAACTGTGCATCTGCTGCAAAAGGCGCTTGGTGGTATTTTTATTGTGCTGACAGGTAACCCTTTTTTATTTATTTTACGTACAATATATTCATAAATTTTACATTTCCTAAATTATTTTAGTAATTTGAACGGTAACAACTTCAATTGCACCTTGAATGATACAAATGAATTGGGAAATTCCGGATGCATTTATTGGCAAACCTGGCATGGTCGAAGTTATTCTCTCAAGCAGGTGCAAATGATGATTCGACCTTGGGGAATTGAGTGAGACATTACAGACCCAATTCTCCCTGAAAAGCGAACACCTCCAAGTGCTCGTCATTTGGAAATGTCAAAAGTAAACTTGTAATTCAATTTCAACTTACCAAGTCTTCAAATTAAAGATTGTCTATGAAAATCAAATTCCCTTGAATTAGTTTCCTACGTGCCCATCAATCTATAACTGGAAATCTGCAGCATTCGCATGATATGACCACAAGGTCTCGCCTCAAGCATATGTGAAGATGTCTATCGCAGGGATCGTCGTCATGTGGTCGACACCTACAACCAAGAGATCTGTACATGTTGCACGTCGAAGGAAGCTGGAAACTGATCTCAATGATATCTTCGTCTCCGATCTGCAGTTCCTTTGAGTATGTGTGCATCTAGATAGCGCCAGTTTTTGCCGGTGAAAGGTTGAGGGTTGCGAGTTTCTCATGGCACATGTGAATACCCAAATTGCGTTGTTAAAATGTGTGAGGCGTTGACAATGGGCATACACACACCCTCACACCCACACACACGCACACACACACACACACATGTGGTCGCGAACAGGCACAATGGATGCGACCTTATCGCGCAGTAGCTGAAGATGGGCCTAGGAGAGAGCGCGATAAGCCTTCAACTCGATCGCTGATAGCCTGCAGCAGTTGCAGCAGGAAGGAGCTGCAGGAAGCAGCTGCTGCAGCAACAGTTGTTGCACAGACACACACACACACACCCGAAAATCTGTTAACCTTGTGATCCTTGAGGTGTGAACGAAGCTCAACTTACCCTGTTATTATGTGGCCGACGTTCAACTCGCAAACTGCCCAGCAGGTGTCAAAATAATTAGGCGCCTACTTAGCTTGAATACGGCCAGAGCTTTCGCGCCCTGCCAGCGCATCGCAGCGCAGCGCAGCGCTGTCTGCCAATTAAAGGTAATTATAGTCAACACCTTGCAACGCCGGTGTCAAATGATGCATCATGCAAAGCGGCAACAAGGCTCCATGTTGCGAGCAGTCGACGCGGCCTTAACACTAATTGCGAAGAGGGCTCTCTCACTCACTCAGTCAGTCAGTCAGTCAGTCAATCAGTCAGTCAGTCCGAGTCCAAAATATGTTTAGCAAGTGTGAAGTTGATAGCCGCACTCCTTCATTTATCATTCGCTTGTTAACTTGGCCACTTGGCCGCTTGACAGGCACCGAATTGCCAAAAAGTGTTGGCTAATTTGTGCACATCATTGGAGGGAAGAAAAGGCTAAGAAAGAACAAGAGCAAGAGCAAGAGCTCCTCGCTCAGTTAGTTGTCAATAATATTTTCGTTTTTATTCTGGCTTTATGTTTTATTTCTGCTAATATTTTATGCACCTCGACTTGCTGCATCGCCCGTTCGCAATCTGTAATTATTTCGGCGCTGACTTTCTCTCAGTAACCCAAAGAAAACCCGCGAAGCGTCTGATTAATGATTATAGTCACACCTCTCTCTCTCTCTCTCTCTCTCTCTCTTTCTCTCAAGAAGGTGCCAAAATATCAAAAAGAGCAGCCACAGCACAATTTACACCTGCGCACGCACAGTGGAAATTGCAAGTCAGACTTGCGACTGGACTGAGTTGTGGCTGGGGGAATACAACAGGAAGCCATAAATAAGAATTAGAGAACTACCGAGTGTTGTCGGCGAACATATCATTTGATATTATTTCTAACACAACACAACACCTCTCTCTCTCTCTCTCTCTCTCTATCTCTCTCTCTCACACACACCTAGTCCGTCTGCAGCTGCAGCTGTTCGGGGCCTGATTGGGAGCCATTTAACGCCGCGTGAGTCGGCGCCCTTGGCCAACACTTGCTAGGCGTTAACTGTAATTCCATTGGCCTGGCTAACGCAGCAGGAACTGCCACCTTGGCCCGAATAACAGAAGCTGCAACGCTCGCTCTCTCCCTCTCTCTCTCACTCTATCGTCTGCTGTCTCGCTCTAAAATTATAGGTTCGCTCTTTCGGTTAATTAAAAAGGCTGCAGATACCGCAATATCCTTAGCCCGTCTCCGTTTAAGTGTCTGCGCGCTGTGATACGGCGCCGTTGGGCAATTAAAGTGCAGGCCCTGAAATCGTTATATCTTTACAGTGGGATATATACCATACATAGTAAATAATGTTTCCAGCCTACGATGTGAGGGAAGAGTGCGAAATGGGCATTTCTCAAATATATCATATCATTTTTGAAGTTGTTTCCAGATGCAAACTGACTACGATATTTCCTAGCTGCTGGCTAACTTTCAGCCTCTTTCTGGCTAAAAAACTACAATGATAACTCTTAGCTAATCCGTTAAGATATCAAAACATTGTGGAAACCACGAATAAAGAACAAAGTAGAATAAATAAACCCAAAACAAACAAATACACACGCCTCAAATACTTCCAGTTAATCATGTCTCATGTCTGCGGATCCTTCCACGAATGCAAACAGAGAGAGAGAGAGAGAGAGAGAGACGAGGAGAACTTACATAATAATTGATGACAGAGGACACACGTAGTACATGTCGCAATGTGTGCGCGTGTGTGTGGGGCAGGCAGTGAGAAAACAATGGGGCCAGGCAGGCACAGCCTAGCTATCTAATGATCGATATCAGCTAGAACAAAGAGAGGGAGAGAGGGGCTTGAGGGTACAAGAACCTCGGCAAACTAATGCGAGCTGTGTATGTACGTGAGCCAGCCCCAGGGTTGACAAAGAGCCGTTGACAAAGGACAACGGACAAGCGGACAGGGGACAAACGGACTGCGGACAGAGAGCAACGCATGCTGATGGGAATCGAGAGAAGGCAGCAAACAATTTGTGGTTATCTGTCGAAACAGGTAGGTAAGGCTGGCCAGAGACTGCAGTGTCGATTAAGATCAGAGACAGGGACCAAAGTTCTCTGCGCTATGTCATCTTTTGCCCCTCAGTTATTGTCTTCTGTCAGAGTTGTCGTCGAACGTGGTTAGAATTGTGAAATCAGTTCATCAATGTGAGCGTGCAGGCTATCAACTTACGCCTTGAGCTACGCCCAAGTGATCTCGTTCTTTCTCTCTCTCTCTCTCTCTCTCTCTGCTCATATCACTGCAATCAGTTAAGTGTTTTGGCTTGAATTCAGTCAGACAACGAGCTGTGGCGGATCTCTTTCATCGCCAGATTTTCTGCTAGCAGCTGCCGCGGCTTGCGATTGTTTGTGAAACTTAAGAGCAGCCATTGTCGAGCGAGAATAATTGCCCATATAGGCAGCTGTGTAGGGAATCTACAACGGGAATTTGTTTTATTCGTTATTTTTATGCACAATTCAAGTAACTAAGCTAAGTCTGTAAGGCTTTCTCGCTGTAACTCAACTTTTTACGCTGTCATACAAACATATTCATAATACGAAATCAATTCCACTGCTCATCTCTGGCCAATTAGGGAGACTGCACAGCCGTTAGCCTTTTATCAGCGCATATTATCAGCTGCTTCGATAAGCTGCTGAGCAAAGTTGGGCCACGTTGACTAACTGTACAGCTGGAAATCGATACCATTTACTTGGGCAAGAGGAGAAGCGAAGACGCTTTCGTGCAGCATGCAACACGTGCCCCCAATGAGTTATGGATGCGCAACGCTGCGCTTTAATATGCAGCAGCCACATTCAGCTGCATGTGAGTGAGCACCTTACCACCCATCCCCGCTCCCTCTCTCTCTTTCTCCTTCTGCCAAATAACTGCACGCGCTGTGGCTTAAAGTATCGCATAAGTAGCGCAAACGAAGCAGCGCTGCCTCTGTCAGTTGCCTCTCGAACTGTCCGCGTCGCCTGTCGTCAATAATAAATAAATATGTGTCTATGCTGTGGCATGCCACAGGCAGTAATAGTACTTGAGCAGAGCCCCTCTAACCAGGGAATGGAGCAGGTAAGCCAGCAAGTCCCCGTCCTGTGTCGTTGAGCTCTATCTAATCCTCTGAACTGAAAGTAGTATGGAATACCAAGAATAGAATAGAATTTTCTTTTTTATTGCATAACCCAAGCGTTTTGTTGTCTGTGTCCGGCATGGAGGTCCCTCCTGCTCCTTCTGCAGCTAAGAAGGTCCTCAGCGTGGAACCCTTGACTTGGCTTGGCTCTGCGTACTAATGATGACACACATCTCATATCTTGATCTGCCCCTCAGCACCCGCATTGGCATTTGTCCTGCTGCTGCCGCAGCCTTTGCTGTCCTGGACGCTTGTCAAAATAAATTGAAGCACATGCTTAGGCGCGCGACCGGGCTGCTATTCACATTCGCATTCACCACAACTTACACACACGCAGACACACTCACATACCACTTACACACACACACACTTACATGAGCGTAACTGGACGACGTGGTGGGCGTGTTGACAGTCCTTTCTATCTCATTCCTTATGATCTCATATCATATCCCTGCGTTCTACGACCTGTTTTGGCATTTGTATCCTTCTGTTCGGTAGCCCTTCTGCAGGTGTTGGCTACTGTTGTCCTTGCGAGGTTCTCAGGCAATGCACCTGCCCCATTTATAGTTCTTGTTTAATGAACCTCGAGGCGGGACTAGCTCGTTTATAACTCGTTTTTCTAGTTCATTAAAAATCGAAAGGGATTTCCACTGTGCGTTTTGATAGGAAATCTTAGGAAATAATCAAGAACTTATAAATTTATTTGAATATTTTGAAAATATTTAGATTAAAAAAATTTAAAAACTAAAAGGTTTAAATCTATTTATTGAATAAATATTCCTGGTTATTCCATTAAAGGAGCCTCAAAGCGGGTTGCCTCTCGTCTTAAGGGTTGGATACACTTAAAATATAATGGGAAACCCATGCGATTTCTTTGAAATTTCAAATAAATAAACATATTTAGTATATAGTTAATGGGACAAGAAACAGGATTTTAAATCCATCCTTTTTAAAAAATATTTTTTTTATAACTTATCAAAAATTTGTTTATATATTTATAGATTTATATAAAATGTTCTATCAAATATTTAATCGAAAATATATTCAAATTTGAGATAGGTTTTTGAATACATTCTATTAAAAAGTATTTCTCTATAGTCTAAAACTCTCTTTTTCAGTTTATTAAAAATCAAATAAATAAAATTACGCACTGATCCAAAACCATATCGATTACTTTAAGTATAACTTACTATGTAAAGTTTGCTATTCTAAAAGCTATCTTATTTGTAAAATTTAATATCATTTATTACATATATAATTAGTATATTTTTCTCCCTCCTTAATTTCAATTAAAATTTTGTAATTACATTTTTTCCCTTCCACCCCCGCGCCACAAAATCGCAATTGCTTGTGATTTCTGAGGTCAGAGCTCAATTGCATTTGTAATTTGTCGATTATAGCGGAAACAGACTGAAAAAAAAAACGAACAACAACAAAAACACGAAACAGATTCTGTTCTTAGCTTGTTGGGGCGTCATGTCTGCGTAATTATTTCATCGCATTGTGAAATGTTCAGCTTTTTGATTGATGACACGCACAAATTTGTCCCGACAAAATGCAAAACACAAAGTGAAAACAACTGCAACAAATGAAGCATGCGGCGAGCGTAGATGCAGATACATTTACAGCCACAGATACAGATACATTTACAGCCACAGATACAGATACAGCTGCACTTGCAGCTCAATTTGATGAATGGGCCGTGCAGTCAGCGGGGGAAAACAAAATTCTAATGCCTGCAACATGCAACAAAATTGAATTCAATTGAACAAGTGCAACAACAATCATTGCGTGGGCGTTAGAAGGGGGCGTGGCATAATAAATCTTAATTTACAGATGAGTTGAAACATCAAAACAAAAAAGAATTATTAAACTATGGGGGGGAGCTGGTCAAGAGGCTTTTGCTTTTTTCAAATGTCAAAAAATTAACTTATGACAGATGACCGAGAGAACCCGCTCTCGCTCTCCCTCTCTCTCTTTCCGCCTGTCTCTCTCTTTCTCTCTCGCACTGTCAACTCATGCGCTGCTTTACAACTTTTTTTTTTTTTGAAAGTTTCATTTTGTTACGTCTCCTTTCGTATCGCGTTCTCAAGGGGAGCGGAGGGGGGCGTGTCGGGCTACCCATGCGATGAGACGACACTATGATGGATTAGTTTTGGAAATGCCTGGCGTTTTTCAGCTCAGTTGCGCCCATTTTGATGATAATCGCAGCATTTCTCATTTCTGTATACCAAATTGAGCTGTGAACTTGTTTCTGCTTAGCCCGTTTCACTCTAAATAAAACTGACAACACAATTGGAATGGCAACTGGTAGAGCTGTGGAATCGATCAGTGCCAGCATTTAGAAAATTATATGAAAATTTAATAAATTAAATTTAAATATTTTAATATTCCTGGAAGCTTCTAATTGGAGTCTATGTCTCAGTTGGTAATTGTGAACGCCACCTGTTGTTGGTTAGTGAAACTAGTGAGCTGAAATGGAATGGAATACTAAATTGTTGCTTTTCTTGTTGGAGATTCTGATCGGGGCGCGTCTGAGCTCTATTGGAGCTATCGCCTTGGTGGCATCTTTGGAATTTTTACCTTTACGGTAGCATTGATAAAAAGTCGATACTGCGCTGCGCTGGGCTGTGGCAACATTTGCTGCCAACTAAATGTCGCATGCCGCATGTGCAACATTTTATCACTTCACTCAGACCGTATAATTTAACGTAAAATCTCTGAGCGAGCCAAGCGAGACACAGCAGTGGAGGAGTAGGAGGAGCAGTAGGAGGGAGAAGAGGAGCAGCCGAGACACATGTGGCTGCCACAAATGGTGACAACTATTTGCACAGTTGACTAACCGATGCTGCAAGGCTGGGGCTGGGCCTGTCTGTTGTTTTAGGCACGCTTCGCAGCGCGCAGATACAGATGCGCAGCTATAGATACGCAGATACGGATGCGAACACATTTGCGGCGGCCATAATTAATATAGAAACACACTTGCAACAACAACAATTAGCAGCAGCAGAAAAAACATAGCTAATTAGCCGGCAAATAGATGTGGCTAAAATTAAACCGCCTTGCCCTTCCCGGGGGGTAGAAGTAGACGCTCTATGGGGTTGCCTGGGAAAACGTTTATATTGCTTCGACTCCAATCGAATTAAGCAATTTAAGCTTATGTTAATTTCTTACAAAATGCCCATTGTACTAGGCACTACTAGGCCCATTGTCGCCGCGTTGTTTATCTAAGTTCCACTTCCGGGCTCGATGGGTTTCCGTTGCAGAGGCCTCGGCATGGCGTGGCCCCAAAACGAAGACCCTAAGCAAGATTTATGTATTTACTTCAATCCGTAATATGTTTCCCTCTCTTTACTTTAGGTTCTTCGAACCTTTTGGCTTCTATAATTGCTTTGAAAGAGTTTTTTTTACCCGAGTGTCTCGAGGTGTGTCTGCATTTTTATTTGGAGCACTTCAAAGCGTTCCGATGTGGCCCGCTGCCTGCCTCCCTTTGCCTCCCTCTCGCTCTCTTGCTCGAAATGATATTTTAGTTATTTTTCCATATTTATTTTCGTTATCATGGCCTCAACAGCAACAGCAACAGCAACAACAAAAACAACAACAACAGAGACAACACATAATTAGTGTAATTAACGCTTTTTGGCTGAGTGCGTGCAGAAAATTGTGTGTGAAAGTGCGTGGCGCTCTCGACGTGTTTTGTTTTCCCATTTGTTTTTGTCTTCTCTCTCTGTCCGTGTGTGTCTCTGTTTCGTAGTTCTTGGTCCGTTCGACTGATTTATGAGTTCCGATTGACTGCGATGCAGACGTAAGAGAGAGTGTGGGGTGAGGAACTGCGTCGTGTCTCGTGTTAATTTGTGAATAATCTTTGTGAACTGCTCGAAATGCAAACAGAAAGTTGCACCATCTAAACGTATCTTACGCATCTTACGGATTTAGTTGGCAGGTCGAGAGAGAGAGAGAGAGAGAGAGAAAGAGAGAAAAAGAGACAGACAAAAAGACTAGACTGCTAGGTACATCGATAAATGAGCTAGTGTGGAGAGTTGGGATCGATGAGGATTTTAAGAACTCATTAGAAACATTGTCCTGCAAGATAAGGAATAGAAGAATGGTATAAATTTTGCATAATTGATATTTATATGTTTAAAATACCAGCTACTTATTATTAACTAAGTTAACAATATAATTATTACTAAAAACTATCGATATATTTCGAGCAATTGTGATTGCAAGGCTATTGCAGCGTTATTTAGAGGAATAATCTTTAAACAAATAAAATAAAATTGGAATAAACATTTCCTTAAATATATTTTGTATTATTTTACTTAAAATACCAGCCACTAATTATCAGCAATGCAGACAGACCAATAATTCCGGGATCTTATCGATACATTGGCTAGTGCGGAGATTTCAGATCGTTAGGCATTTGAAAATGTGTATAGAAAAAAGAAATTGACTAAAAGAATGACTAACATTTATGAATTGAATATTGATATATTTAAACTAGAAGCTTTTTACTATCAGCTAACAAGGCGATATTTTTTTACAAAAATTATCGATAAATTACCAACAAGCTACCTATAGGGCTAATGCTTAAAATAACTGGACTACCATAACTCTAACCTTGTATTATTATCTATGTCTATTTAAAAATTGTATATAAAATACAAGCAACTCTTTAGCTAAACTTACAAGCAAATAATTTTCTAATTTTATCGATTAATTAGCTAGTGAGGAGAGCTGGGAGTATTTATCGCTTATATATATTTAATCTTTTTGGAATATTTTTGAAGAAATGAAATACTTATATTATTCTATATTCATTCTATTATTTTAATATTGAAATTACCAGCTATTTATGCATACAAAAAATTACCCTATATCTCCTCACTAGATTTATCTGCAAGTGACTTTGGCAATTTTGTGATTCCGCCCCTGGCTAAGAAGGCAATGCATAGCTCCCCCGTCAGCCCGTACGACTTGTTTACCACATCAAATCTAATAAAAATCAGCACGCACAATTTGTAGCCATCAATTGGGCGTCAACGACAGAGCAGACAGACAGAGACAGACAGAGAGAGGGAGAGAGAGGGAGAATGTGTGTGAGTGAAAGAGAGGAATGACAAATCTTTTGGCATGTGGCAGAGCATAATATAATAACGGCCTCAGAGAAAGAGAGATGTATGTAGGTTTGTAATGGCGCTGCTTACTTTTCATTCGCAGCAAATTCGACTGACATTGCGCACCCTCGCCTGGAATTCGCTCTGCGGGAGGGTGGAGGGAGGGGGTGTGGCATGGACGGGGGGCGTTGGCAGCGCAAGTGATGAAATAAATCATTTCGAGAGTGGCAGCATGAGATATAGACACGTGATGATGAGATGGAGATGTGCTGCACAGATACAGTTAGTGAACTTCTTGTTGTTGTTGTTGTTGTTGCTGTTGCTGCTGTTATTGTTGTCGTTGTTGCTGCTGCTGTTGTTGTAGCAAGTGCAAGTGTCAATTACAAACCATGTCAAAAATGTCAAACTCTGTGAGTGACTGGCTATGGAAGCGGCAGCAAAAAAAATGAAGTGGGCGAGCAACACTTAGCACTACCTGACTGCTAAGCTACCCTGTAAAATGTTGAGCGCTTGCATAATAGAGAAATTGTTGCTGCTTCTTAAGGTATATGCCAAGAGCTAGGCTTACTTTTGGTTTAGCCTCTTGGAGGGTATACAAACATTCGTTCCTCTGTTGCCATGCAGTTTCTTGCCCGCATTGTCGCTGGACTTGTACCCCCGCAAGGCAACAACAGCGCTCAGCCTCCCCTAGCTGCTGCTCATCCTTCAACTCACTCCTGTTCCCAGTCCCAGTTCCATTCCCTTGCCCATTCCCCATTCCCATTCTCATCGACAGCGACAACTTTGTCCTGTCAGCGCCGCAGTAGCGTAGAGTTTATTACATCAATTTGTGTGTGTGTGTGTGTGCTCTCCCTCTCCCTCTCTCTCAGCCTCTCTCTCTCTCTCTCTCTCGCTCTCTGCCATTTCAGGCATGTATGAGAAATTTGATACAAATGAGTTTTCACACTTTGGGTTCGCGCGCTATGCGAGTGTATCTGCATCTACACATCAACGTGCGATGTTGTATCTACGGGATGTATCTATAACGCGTTGCTGCTGTTGCTGCTGCTCTCCCCTCTCACTTGCTGCACCCCGCGTATCCTTTTCCATCAACGTGTAAATTGCGTGCTGTCAAACTTATGACACTCAGCGTTGATATGCCCGCGTCGCATTTGTTTACCACCTACAACAATGGCAGCAGCAGCAACAACAAAGTAACCATATAGCATCAGATATGCTTTGGCGATGTGCAGCACAAAAGCCTCCACTGTAAATTAGATTTCGTTTAAGGCGTGTAGAAAGAATTTTGTGCTCTTTCCCTCTCCATCCCTCTCATTCCCTGAAATCGTAGGCTCCGTCCCGCATATTAATTGTGCCTCATTTCGTTGTCTGCCTCACACTAATATGCAATTAATATTTGTCGTCCCTCTGCGACATAGGGAATATCCCACCCCTTTCCCTCTCGCTTTAATTACTTCACTCACAGGGGGCCAGTCGGTGCCATATGGAGAAGCAGGAGAGCTAGGGAATACAGCAGGCAGTGCCTATTAATTCTAGGTTTCATTTCCCTCAAAACAAGGCGACAACAAGTGCATATTTGCTTAGAGAAACTGCTGATAGATGGCGCTTTTTAGGCACTTACATCCAATTGGAATGGGATATTCTATTTAGTGAAGAGGGGGAAGAGAGAATGGGAAGAGTGTGCATGGGAACAGATTGTTTGGCACTATGAAAACCTCTAACTTGAACTGACTTCTGTGTTTATTGGACGATTGGATTGCGTTTTGAGAGATTAACAAATATTATAATCCATTTACTATACACTAGGCTATCATATTTTAAATATTTACAAATTAAAACAAAAGAAGTTGGGAAAGAAACAGTCAAATGCGACCCACAGGGAAATTGTCAGAAATTGTCTATGCCCAACCTTAAAATACCTTACTGTCCACACACCTACACTAAGCTTGGTTAGATATCAAAAGATCTTTATGCGGTTTAATATTTTCTTTTTGTCTGCTCTTCTCCTTACTTTTCATTCTTTAGAGATTCGCTAAAAATCTAGCATATTTCAAGCGGAATTTTATTTTCTTTAAGCTATCCTAAGTATGCTTATTCTGAGTATTTATTTTTTTAAAAACATAATTTTTTGATATTTTGTTGCTGCTTTTATAATTGTTTCATATTAAACAAACTTTATGTTTGTCAAAGCAAATAGTTCTATCTTTAATACTTCGCTTCCTCATTGAGTTTAAGTAGCTAATTAAAGATTTTTGTGGGCGCTGAGCGTGGCACTCAACATATGAAATAAGCTCTATTTGCATATGGTATACAGAAACCTTGCTGCTAAATTTGGTGTCTCTAGCTTTTATAATAGCTGAGATCTACGTGGTCACACAGACAAACATATATATCAAAATGAATTTAGCTATTAAAACTGACCTAAAGTAAATATACTTTCTTCTACCCATTGATAATTTTGGTTTCCCAATTTTCTTAGCTTAATAATGTGACCCAAACTGATTCACATTCGATTGACCCTTTGCATTCATATTCGCATTGTCGAACATCCATAGATGTCGAGAGCACCTTCCCTCCCTCCCTCCTGTCTCTCTCTCTCTCTCTCTCTCATATTATGTTTGCAACGTTTAAGCGCGGCCGTTACGAACCAATGAGCAGCTGCCCGGCCAACGGTTGGTCGGTTTAGCTCAAATGACGCTGAAACTGTTACCAGCCACGACAACAACAACACCAACAACAACAGCGACAACAACAATGCGGGGATCAACAATTGCAACAGGCCATGCAACATTGTGGGGCAAATGACTTGGCACGTTGACGCGTTGCGCTGCGCTGCCTCGGCTGCATCGGCTTTATATATTGGTCAGTTAAGACATGTCACTGGGCACGCCCTCCCTCGCCTGGCTGACTGACTGACACAAACACACAAACACACCGATACACACACATGCGAAAGATTTCACGCATCGCTGGTGCGGCTTGAAGCGCGGCAAACATGGCCGAAAGGAGAGGCACGAAACTCGCGCAATTAGAACACCATTAAAAGGGGCAACAATGTTGTTGTTGCTGTTGTTGTTGTTGTTGCTGTTGCCCAACTGGCAACGCCCCCATTATTCATGCCTGCAACAGTTTGAGACTGCAGCTGGAGCCGAGGCAGCGGGCGAAGAGATGGGCGAAGGGGGAGTGGCCGCTTTTGAGCCTGCTAAATGGAGATCGATGGCTGAGCGTGGTCTCATTAATCAAATGACAAGTTGGCGTTGGGCAACTTCGACTTTTGCCTTGCATTGAGTGCATGAATGAATGACGCGCAGCGTTGCACCTTAACGTTGTAGCTGCTGCCTTCTGCCTTCTGCCTTCTGCCTTCCCCTCCCCGCCTTCACTTCTCCGCTGCCTTAAGGTAACACCTGAAATTAAAGTTGCGCGCAGGCGCTTTCCAATTGCAGGCGGAAATGTAATGGCTGCTGCGGCACTGCGATCAATAAGCACGCACACACACACACACACGCACATACTTACATACACACATCAACACACTCTCTCACTCACACACACATGCGCGCGCTGCCATCACGATAAGTGAATTTCACCCATTTTCGGCTTTTGACTTTGGCTTTGGTTTTGGCCTAATTAAAGTTGTCCTGCAGTCGCGTCTCTTTCTGGCCCAACCTGTCCATTACTTGGGCGGCACACTCACACTCACACACACACACACACACACATACCCACACACACAATTTCAGAGAACACACCCTAGGCAAGAGGCGTGTGTGCGTTGCTGTCTGCTTTTTTGCGACGCCGTCGCCGTCGCCTTTGACTGGCATAAACAGGTCCATTAATTAGCTCAAGTAGCACAATTTACTTGGACCAACTTGTGCGCCCATTTCGGCATCGAGGGGCGTGGCACAGCTGCAACGGCATTGCAGTGGCAATGCTGCAACAAGCTGAAAACGTGAAGTAAATTTAGTTGTTTGCTAAAATTAGGGAAAATTTCTTCGAAAAGAAAAGAAGAGAGAGAAATAAGTCAAGAAATCTGGAACTAATGACGTGAACGACTGAAAAATACCCTGCACTTAGCACTTAAAAATCGTTGCAAATACACTTAAAAAGATCTTGAATTTCATAGAATTTTAAATATTTTACCATCTTATCAAATTCGTCTACAGGTCATCTTCAGATCGCAATTGTCTTAAACTAAGACGAGGATCATCTTCAGGAAAAATTGTAAGCCAATCATACCTATGTTAAAAACATTAAGCAAACTTCTTCTTTTAAGGAATTTGGTTTATATCTAGACAGTTTTGGTAGCTCAATATTTCCAAAATTTCAACAAACACTCTTTTTAAATTTAAGAAATATTTTCAATCAGCGAAGCAGGATTTCCTTTAAAGTTGCTCATATTATTTTTTTGTTGGATCAACGAATTGTATTACAAATTGTATTTAAACATTTCTTTGCTGACTTGCGAGGACGCTGGGCGTGTCACCTAATATTTTAAATGTGCTTTATGTGCGTATGGCATACAGAAACCTTCTTGGCTCAGATCTGTGTGTTCATACAGACAGAAAGTCGAATGTCTTCAATAGTTAAGGCATACAAAAGTCAATGGACCTGCTATTCAGTGCTAGCAAATGCCACCAGCTAGTGTTGGAAAGTGCGCTACGCTCCACAGCAAAGCAGGCCCAGAGACTGTGAGTTGTCAAGAGCTTCTTCGAATTGTTTTATTTATGCGAGCTTTCTCGCATTAAAGCATAGCACAGAGTCGCTGGGAAAATGTCGCACAAGTGGGTGAGCAGAAGCTGCAGGTTAACGGTTTATATATATTTTAATTAAGTTGCAGCGCCATGTCGGATGGCACTTGGATCGGTTGGTTTGTCAATCTGCAGGTGAACGACTTTCTGTGCCGAGTGCCGCATGATTATGTGGGGGATCGTTTCAATCTGACGGGTCTGGAGACGTTGGTGCCGAACTTTCATGGTGCATTGGATGCGATATTGGATCGTGAATTCGATACGGAATACGGGTTCAATCAAATGGAAACAGATCCAGAGTCATCGGCGCAGCTGTACGGGCTCATCCATGCGCGCTACATCATCAGTGCGCGTGGCATCGAGGACATGTGTGTGAAATATCAACGAGGTGACTTCGGTTTCTGTCCGCGCATCTATTGCGATGGTCAGCTGATGCTACCCGTGGGTCTAACCGATCGCTATGGCGAGTCACATGTGAAGGTCTATTGTCCACGTTGTCGGGATGTCTATCAGCCAGCCGATCGATGCGTTCTACTCGATGGCGCCATGTTTGGTTGCAGCTTTCCGCACATGTTCTTCATGCAGATGCCGGAACTGTTGCCGGAGCCGCCGCTGGAGAAGTACACGCCACGGTCAGTATAAGTTCTCCTCTTTATCGATGACAATTTATCGATAATTTACTACTACAGCATTTATGGCTTCAAGCTGCATGAATCGGCGCTGCTGCCGGTTACGGATACGACCAGCTCGGAGAGTAGCAACCACAATTCGCCAAGTCAAGTTTCACCCGAGAAGGAATCCTTTCCATTTTACACTTAACCAACTATCGATAACGATAACCGATACTATATATACAGCTTATAATACAAACTATTCCATAATGTTGGCAACTTCAATTTGATTTGCGACTTTTGCATTTCTCTCTCTCTCTCTCTCTCTCTGTCTCTCTCTCGCTGTCTCTGTGATGCGACCTCATTCCCAGGGTGGAACCAAGCTAGTCTCCTTCTTCTTCTTCTTCTACTTCATTCTCATTGATCTGTAATTGACTGCAGGGCATATCGGAGCACTAAATCATTGCCGATTAATGACAGCTCATGAACTGAGCCACAACTAAATTGTGACTGCAACGGGCTGCATCTGCTGTGCCCACTGTAAACTGGGTCCTTTCTTTGCAGCATGCCCAGTTACCTAGTTACACACACACATACACACACATAGACAGAGACAGAGACAGAGACAGAGCAGCTGACAATTAAGATGCACATACATAGATAACCAAGCACTCCCATCGAACTGGCGAACTGGCAGCGACTCTGCCTTGCTGCCTTGGCACCTTTGTCCCAGCGCGCATACGCAATTTGGGCAAACTGACAGGCGGCAAGCGGATGTGGCAAGCGAAAGAAAGTAACGGCAACCTGCAACCTGCCAACATGCAACCAGCGACAACAACAGCAACAGGCGAAGACGTCTGCTAACAACGCTTCGTGTTGCTTGTGAAAATTGCGCAGGCGCACCTTTCCCCAGCCAACAGCTAGACTAGGACAACTACAACAACTGCAACAACTGCAGCAACAACAACAACAACAACAACAAAGTTCAGTCTTCGCCTGCAACTGCAACTCCAGCTACAATTGTCGCCTCGTTGCCATCAGCGTGTAAGTCGTGTAATTCGCTGCCTCAGTCGAAAGCTGGCGGGAAAATGGCTAGAAAGCAAAGTTCTGAACCCAATATGCTGGGCCTGGTGGGCGTTGAGATACGCTTGGTGGGGGGAAAATCTGTTAAGGATTGCTGTATTTTTCGGTTTGCTTTTTAATTGATTTGTTGTTGCTGCTGCTTTGGCCTGCTGTGTGCCGCATTACTCATACGCTGCGTGCAACGTGTGGAATTCGTGTGCAATTTTCCGCTTGCCACTTAAACGTTTCCCCCCACCCCCTCCCACCTCACACAAATGTTGCATTATTGCCAAATCATTAACTCGACCACTCGAGCATATGGCCAGCAAATAGTTTCTACCCCCCTCTCTCTCTCTCTCTGTTTCTACCACTCGCCACCTGCCCCCTTCGCATTTCCTTTTGATTTTTTTCGCTAGATTTTTCGTACTCTTTCGTTGATAATTTATTGGCGCACAGCAACAACGACATCAATCACTTTTTCGCTTAACGCTTTTCAATGCAACTTGGCGCTGAATGAAAACAAATGTTCAATTGCCGCAAAGTATGTAGAGTTTGCCCAGCACAGCATTTGGGCTGGGTGGGTATATTGACTGAGGCAGGCAGTTGGTAAGGTTAGTTGGGTAGTTGAAGCGTAAAAGAGAATGCAATATATAATAAATACATATATTAAATATATTTAAATAACATTTTATAATAATTAGTTTAGCTTGGGAAATATCTAAAACAATATAGTATTTAAAATGCATTCCAAACTGTGAAAATTTGTAGAGATTTTTGTTAAATTATGAAAATTCTAATAAATTATTTAATATTGTTATAAGCTTTAAATTATTTATTTCGAGTTAGATACTTAAAATTTTATTTGATTGAAGTATGTTAAAAATATTAAAAACAAAGTAATAAACACATTTTGTTAAACAAAAAAATATCTATAACAAAAAAGTTTTATTTTATTTGTATATTAAATATCTCTTAATTTGTATAAAATATTATCTTTTATTATTCTTTAAAATTGTTCAATCCGAATACACTGAAATAATTATTACATTTTTATGTACAAAAAGTAATTCAACATTAAAATATTTAAGGAAAATTTGAAATATATATATAATATTTTATAAATACATAAACGTCTTGTCTAGAAAAATATTGTACATTTTTTTATTTTAGAATATTTATATTTATTTTTGAAAATATTTAAAAATTTTTTATGATGTTTTTTAAAAAAATTTAATTTCAAAAATTTAATTTAGAAATTTTTTTATCCCCAAACTAAAGCTCATTTGCCTTATCTTACTTGCAAAAATCTTGCTCTAATCTTTCCCTCTTTCTGCTGTCCCAAATTCTCAGGGTATCTATGAAGTTGTTTGTTTCCGCCGCTGTCATTGACTTTTGTGCTAATGGTTTTTTGGTTTTTTTTTTTGATTTCGACATTGTTCGCTGGGCAGCGTAGCCTGAGCGGACCTGACCAGACCGAACCGGACCAGACTGAAGCGAAGCTGCCTGTGACCCCTTCGCTTGTCTCGCCTTCACTCCCTGCCTACTGCACGCCAAGTCCGCTCGGATTCGTTTCGGTTCGGTTTATTGATGATTGTTTCTTCGCTGACAGCACAAAGGAAACTCTAAAGCTTTCGAGCCGACGTTGTGATTTGACTTACTGCTCGAGTTGAGCTGCACAATTTGCATACAGTTGAGGTTGAGGTCTTTGCTGCCCCAAAATGGCAGCCGCCATGCAAATGAGGGCGCCGTCCCCCTTTCCCACACTTCCTCTCTCCTTCTGCTTATCGAGTTATCCAACTATATCCTGCTGCCACTGCTGGTAATAAAGTGATATGCGCGTGCATTGGAACAATGGGAATATCAAATTAGCATAATAAAAGTCAGGGAAAGAAACAGGGGAAGGAGCTGAAGAAAGGAAGAAAGAAACAGCGAGAGAGTGAGCGAATTGAAATTCAACAAAGAGAGCGATCCCTGTAAACTTATTTTTAGCTCGGCAATTGTTCAGTTTTTCTCTTCCTTTGACGGCAGCAGAAGCGCAGCTATCAATGGGTTAACCCCACCCCCCCCCCCCCCAAAAGGGGTGCAGGGGCGTGTAAGTGGCCCCCAAAAAAGTGTGACACGCATTGCAGTCACTCTCGCGCTCTCATTCTACGTGCTGCACATTGGTGTTGCGGAATGACTGTGGTGGCATACAGCCACCTATAGTAGAGGAGCAAGGCAAGGGGTCACCGCTGCTCACTGGCAGCGCTTGTCGCTTGTCCGACATGACACAGTTATGCGATTTATGTAACTGAGAATTATGTGTCAAAGCTGTGCGAAAGCGACACTGACGCAGTTTGTTGCTATTGCCGTTGCCGTTGCCGTCGTTGACAAGAAAAACGCTGCAAGCCGAGTGGCCAAGTGGCAACAACTGCGGTGGCTGCAGGCTGCAACGAATGTGGAATGCGCTACGAGCTTGTGGTTCCATATAGCTGGTGTACAAATTTTAAGATACTTTAATTTATAATCATGTTCCTAATTGACTCTCAAATACTCATAGAGCTCTACACCATATCTTCCTCCTTCTCAGCTTTGCTGTTCCGTCTTTCTCTCAATCTATCTCTCTCACTCTCTTTCTCCCTTCTTAACTGTCTCATAGTCCCTATCCAACTCTGAAATTATGCGTAACAACGCGTTCACCATCAATGCAACTCAACCGATTTTTCTGTTGACATTCTTGCACTTTTCGGCTGGGCGTGCACACAAGATCGGAACGAACTAAGCCCCGCTCTCCTTTCCCCCTCTCCCACTGTCAGCGCTGGCCCACAATAAAGTCGAGCCAAAATATGGCCAAGTGGAACGACAATGAGCAGTCAGTTTTGGGTTTTCTGTTTTCAGTTCAGTTTCAGTTCAGTTCGCAGTTTGCCCAGCTTGGCAACTGTGCTTGGCTTGGCCAGACGTGAAATGTCGTTGCCTGCCTATCACACAAGACTCTCCCAGGCCAGACCAGACAACACACACTTAACTGATATGCAAATTGCTTTGCCAAGCCTACGACTGACAGAGACAGGAAGAGAGAGCAAGGGAGAGAAAGAGATACTGAGGCTGCCATTCAGCAGCTCCAAACTAGATACTACGTCGCTAGTCCAAGCGCATAAAATGGGTCAACTTTGGGTGGCAAAATTATTTCCAGCTTGTGCCTGGTTTAATTACGCAGGCGGAAACTGAGCTCGACTCGGGCCACATGTACAGTTGGTCAACTGAGTTAGATCTTTGGTTGGAGAGTGGAAAGATAATTTGAATTTGTGATAAACTGATCTAAAGTTGAATTAAAAGATACGAAAGAAGTTGAGGAGTAACGGAGTATTATGAAATTAAATATAAAAGAATGAAATAAAATGGAACAGAAAGGAATTACGTGACTTAGAATGATAGTATGTAAAACAGATTTGAATAGATTATAGTAATTTTGAAAAAAAAAATCCAGATAAATGGAATAATAAGCAATAAAATTTAATGAAACCACTTAAATGAATTGGAATGGAACGAAAGTAAAGGAAATAGAAAGATACTAAACGGAATATAGTGGGAATGAAATGGAATGGAAATCAACCAAATTAAAGAAAAATAAATTGAAATAAATGAAATGGAATAGAAGGCAAATAAATTAAGTGCAATATAATTCAATTAAATGAAATAAAATGGCATAAAATAGAATAAAAAGAAAATAAGATAAGAAATTTAATGGAATAGAACAAAATATTAAGGAATAAAATGGAATTGAATAAAATTTAATAGAATAAATGGAATAGAATGTTTTAAAATTAAATAGAATTTAATGATATAAAAGAAATAAAACAAATTGAAATAAAATGACAGTAATTTCGTTACTTTTTAATGTGTATTTTCTTTAAGTATGAAAGAAAGTAAAAATTGTTGGTAAATTAAATTAATTTTGTTCAGTTAAATTAAATTGTATAAAATTAAATTTTAATTTAAATTTGAAATAAAATACAATGAAGTGCAATAAACTTAGTTGAAACAAAATGAAATAGAACAAAATACAATGCAATTCTTCAATTCAAAGAAAACATTCTTTGAATAGTTTAGCCTTCCGATTTCGAAGCTATATGCTTTATTAGTCATTAGATATGACTACATCATATATTTCCAACATTCTGGCCTCGATTTTCACAAAGATTTATCTGACCATCAATGGGTTAATATACGACAAGCTAGACCCACAACTTCGCAGCTTTATCTACACTTTTCTTAGGCGTTGCCCAAGCTGCGTCATTCTCCAGCATTGTATGTGTCTCCCTCTCTCTCTCTCGCTCGCTCTGCAATTCTTTCTCTCCCTTTCTTTTCAGACAATCGCATGTGTCACTTGGAGCGCCTCGAGCTGTCGTCGGGGTCAGTTGCAGCCATGGAACAGCTGTGCTGTGTTTGGCTGTAGCCGTTGCCGTTGACCATTTTCTGTCTGTCCATTTGTTGCGCCATAATTTAGCTCGTGCTGCTGCTCTAATTAATAGTTGCCCATTTGCAGTTGCCTCGATTTTTATCGCCGCTTTCGAGCAATTTATGCGCTGCGGTAAAAGAGCGTGGAGGGGGGGGGGGGGAACCAATTGTGAGGGCGCTATCAGCAGGTTTATGTGCAAAGCCAAAGTCCGCCCTCGCTTGCTGCGCTTGGCCTCACTCGAGAGCGGCCATTGATAACGAATTCCAAGCATGAAGCCCGGACCCAATTCATGTGCATTTCAGATGAGACCCAACCGGATCAAATGGTCAGACAATTTTGCCCCAAAAATTAAATTGAAAATACCCAGCAAAGAGGGGGTGGAGGAGAGAAGGGAGGGCTAGCTGTACCAAAAAGGTCATGGGAAAAAGCGTTTCAATTTGCGTAGCGGAAATATTGAATTACTTTGTGGAATGTTTTCATTATGCGCTCGGGAAAAGCGAAAGCTTTTGCCTTCTATTCCCATTGAACGAGAAATCCTGAATCGTAAATGCCACGTCGCAGCTCACGTCCTCCGCCAAACTGCAGTTTGGCATAGATTATTGCGCGGCCCATTCAGGTGATTTCGATTAACTGGGGTCGCTTTTAGACCCCCTCCGCACTCCCTGCTCATACAAACGCCCTTTTAACTGGCAATTAACGTGGTTAACATTGCGCGAACTCATTCAATGCGAAAAAAAGAATTGACTTGAATTATGGCCAGGGGAACTGGAGCCACACCCATTGTACAACTTCAAATGCAGCAATTTGCCAGCAATTGTTGCTGCTGTTGCAACTGCTTCAGTGGCAATTTGACAAATTTTATTGTTTAAGCACGGCAGCAAAGCGTTATTAATACACCCAAATGCATTGTTTTCAATCGATAGAGACAGGGAAAAGAAGTTAGAGAGGGAGGGGAGATAGGGAATCAGCAGTTTATGGCTCATACGTGACAAATTAACCTTATCGCGACATCGACTGTCAAAGCCCAAATGAGACTGACAAATGGTGCACCGCGAGCCTAATTAGAGTTGCACATTTTAGTATATCGACTTTGTCTATTGATTCATATTGTGGCTTATAGATTTCAATTTAAAGTTTTCAATTTAAAGCTTATGATTGATTGAGATCTTAATGCAATTAGAAACTTAAGTGGAGAACGTGACCTGAAATAAAGATTTATTTATTGTGTGAGACTGAATGACTTACAGATACCTTATTTGGATGGCAAAGCTAGCGACTTTAAAGTCTCAAATAATTTCTATAATAATATTTAATATCAAAAAATTTAATAAAGAGTCTTTTGTAAAATACACTTGAAATAATTTCGAAATGTGTAAATTATATGTTATATTGGTAGTTAAATGTGGCCACAGTACCGTAAGTTAAATACCAAATGACAACGTTAACTTCATCGACGAACAGTGTTGTTAACGGCCCGAAGGAGCATAGAGCGCCACTATCGATTACATTTTAAAGCGAGACGCATCAAATAATTCATTTAAATTATTTCAATTAGAAGGTCCACACAAAATTTATTAATATTAATATTTTAATAGTTTAAGGAGCACAAACAGTTAAGAAATATTGGTTAGATCTTTAAATTTAAATTCAGCAGGCTTTTTAACATCCCTAACAGTTTTTGGAATTTTTAAAAAATATTTGAAATTTTTCAAGTATTAAAAATTAATTAGCTTTAAAATATATTATACAATTTAATATGCTTTAAAAAATACTTTATAATCATTTTCTGTGCTCTGATTTGGTTCTTAAAGTTGAAACTTGTTAGCTTTTTAACTGCTACTGTTTTACAGCAGGTTCTAAACTATTTTTTATAACATATAACGCTATCTATAAATGGCATTTAATGCAAATAATTCCCAAGTGCACCTTCACTTTTACTCAATCCACATATGATTAATAAAGCGACAGTGACGGAACTATGCGATCGTTGCCAAGGCGCAAATATTGCCGCCTGTCAATTGCGAATCGCGTGAAATATGATAAATCAATACGGCCACGTTTCGATAGCCACATATTATATATATCTGGCTGACATATATGGAAGCTGGTTGGAGTGCAATATGCAAACGTAGCTCGTAGCTCAAAGTTGATTGTCAGCTGCGACGTGGCTGCTATGGTCAGTCATGGGTTAAGTGGTTATTATATCTATGCGCCATGCCAGGCCAGGCAGCACCTTGCAGTCAATGCGAGTGTGTTGGTGTGGGTGGGGCTGTGTGTGTGTGTGAGTGGGTGTGTTAGAGTGAGGCGGGGGTGTGACTCAGCGCTGGGCTGACCGCCTGCTGTGGTGACTTTTTGTTTCACGGCGTTTGGCAATGCATTTTACAACACCTACGCGAGGATCGATGACCGTACGGGTTGGCCAGGGTATTTGGGTATCGGGTGTATTGGGTGTTAAACAGCTGTCCGGTGTGTTCTATAAATTATGTTGATTGATTTTTATTGAAACGCGCACAGCTTGAGACCTGCCCGACAAATGCATAAATTCTTTACAGTATTCCCCCGACATATATCCGCTTATTCTGCGCGATTTATGAAGTGACAAAAGCTGCCTGCTTTCTGTTTTCACCTGATATTTATCTGGCCGCCAAGTGGCATGAAAAAAGGGTCTTGCAACCGGTTCAGCCGCGCTGCGGGTTGGCAGAAAAGAAAAAGAAGCGAATTATTAATTTCATGCGCAATTTTTAATCTAGTACGTGATTTAATTCGCCCAACCCGCCGCTGGCTAGGCTCGGCAACTAGAAGCGGCTCTAAATACAATTTAGCTGCTCGAGTCGAGCCGAGCCGAGCCGCGTCTAGCCTCAAGTTAATTTGCAAATGGCTTTTTGTGCCACTTGGCCAAGACGTCCTCGCTGATTGGCCACGTTTACGAAATTAGTTCGCTCCCAGATGATGAAGTGCAGCCTACCCCCCCCTCTCTCTCTCTCTCTCTCTCTGCCTTCCTCTGTAAGCTGCAAGCCAAGTCAATTAACGTAGCGTAGGTGGATTTGGCTACCGGCTCTAACGCGGCTGTGCAAACTGAACCTGAACCGGCAGCAGCAGCTCTGCCACCTACCTACCTGCAGCTGCTTTTGTGCGACAATTTCTGCTGTGCTTGCTGCAAATTGTGGCAGCCAAATCGCCTAGCTGTGGCAGACAGTGGGCCAAATGTACCTCAAATGATTACAAATGCGTTTGTTTATGCGCGGCGCAGGCATAGTTTGCATTGCAATTGCTGCGGTTATAAATTTTATACGAAAACTAAAAGATCTGCTGATTGAGGAAGCAAGACAGAAGATTTAAATATTTCCAATTAACATATTTATTTTTCGAACTAAACTAAGAATTTTTTATAGAATTAAGAGTTTGAAAATTTTGTGAAGTTTCCTAAGTATATCTAGGAATTTAATAATCAAAATCTTTGCAATTTTCTAGGAATAACTTGGTTACTTTGATATGACACCTTTAATCTCATTCTTTGTTTCATAGTCTCTTCCTGTCTCTCTCTGTTTCTCTCGCGCCTTCTTTGTCCCTTTCTCTCTCCCTCTCTTTCTTTCGCTTCCTATCTACCTTCCCCTCTCGCATTCCCTTTTGCCTGCCCCATTTCACGTAATCCCCCAACGCATAAACGTCAATTGCCTGCGGCTAGAGAACCGCAATATTGGCGCGTCCTTCATTGCTTACCTTTCACTTGTGCCGCAGAATATGCTCGCATATATCGCCGAGCGCCCTCACATCGCGCCACTTCTATTTTCCCCATTTTCATGTCCAATCCCTAGAACAATTCGCCCCCTGCACTTTGCGGCGGCTTCACATGGCAAATGCATAAGGGATTTTTATTTGCGTGCTGCGTGTTTATGCGTCAGGTGAGGCGCCAACAGGCTGCGTGCAATGGGGTAGGGTATGCGTGGGGTATACGTATTTTGCAGTGAAATGTGTAACAAGCAGGAGGGGAACTAGATTACAGACCTTAACCTTAGTATTAATTTTGAATAGAGTTGCCAGGTAAAGCTAAGTAAAACTTTATAGTACAAACAACAATTATGTAATATTTAAAACCTGATAATCTTTAGATCAGAATATGTTTTATTGTTGGTGATGATTTCAGCTTAAACTTTTTGTATAGTTTTTATAATCACAAAGTGTCCAGATCGGAGTAATATATTTTTGTTTTACTTACGAATCATCTTGAAAACTCAGTATATCATATTATCCTATATCAAAGTTCTCTTTCAAAACGCAGGGTATCTACGCTTTCACACACATTTCACTCAGTTTTTTCATTCTTCCATTTTTTTGCAAATATTTGCAGTGTTTTGTTTGGCTGTTTGGCAATTTCAGTTTGAAGAGTCCCAGCGTCAGTTTCGATGTAATCCCGTTATTGTGCCTACGAATGCGCTGCAATCAGCCATGTGGAGCAGCAACAACAACAACAACTACAACAATGAGAGCAGCCAAAAAGAGCATTTGGCGATTTTTGGTTTGTGGCTGTGCATTTTTGGATTGCCTTTCGCTCTGTCTCTATCTCTTTCTCTCTCTTTCGGTATCTCTTGCTGTGTTAGTCCCTGGTGCATCATCGTCATAAGCGCATCAGAACGGTAAATGGAAAGGGGGAGGGGCAGGGAACTGGGAACTGGGAACTGGGAGCCGGGCAGCAAATGCCCGTCAATATGCAGTAAAAACTCAGTAACCGAACGGGCCAATTAGGAAGGAAAGTGCCAACTGTCAATGGCAGAGAGAAAACTCTTGGCAGCCCTTGACAGCCCCCTTCCCTCTGTTGTTGTTCCTCTAACGCTCCAGTTTGCATTGCTGTCGCTGCTGCCCCGCGGCCCTCGAATATTTCGCGCTAATCGAGTTGTTACATTTACGGGCCAACAACTGCTGCCGCTGCCGCCACGGCTGCCTCTGCTGCTGCTGCTGTTACCGACAAATGTCAGAAGGTCAAACGCCTTGAACTTGATGCGAAACGTGGCCAAGATGCGGACGCAGACGAAGGCAACGGCGACGGCGACGGCGCAGGCGAACGTGAGCAAATGGCAAGGCTTAAACTGCAGTTTTATGCCTGCGGCTTTAATACACTTGGCCAAGAGCGGCACTCAGGCCTAGCTAAACAGATTGGCAGTTAGTGTTAGATGAGGTTGGTATAAAAAGAAACGCATAAAGCGCTAGAAAGTGAGTAGGGGTAGATTTTTTATGGGTGTTTGATAGGACATCTTCAGTTTGATAGGAATTGATATTGGAAATTCTTGCTAACAATTTTGAAACTTTTTAAAAGTTAAATTGAAAGAGGAGAGAGAAATAAATAAATATTAATTTTGGTATATTACAGAAAATATGCTGTAAAAAATTGTTGAAAACTTAAGATATTCATCTATATAGTAGATAGTGTTCTAAAAATATCATAAGGATTAAATAAGACATTGAGAAAACAATTTGAAAGATTTTGAAATTTAAGTTATGGTGTTTTTATTTATTTTTTAAATATATTAAGCAATAATTGATGGTTTTCATGAAGATATAATTTATAATTACAGTAAATGCATTCTAAAATTTTATTATAATATTATCTTTAAAGTAGTTAAAGATTTTAAAATTATTTAAATTTTTTTTAACATAAAATAGAATTTAAAAAAATTTTTTAAATATTTTTTTTAAGAAATAAAAATTGTATTCCAAATATCTCAAGCTTACCAAAATTTAGAGATAAGATACGTTATACTATTGGTACAATAAATACAGTTGAAAATTTCATTATAATATTTTTTAAAAAATTCTAATATTATACTTAGAATATCTGAAGATTGTAATAATATTCAAAGATTAAAAAAGACTTACAATACTATCATTATAAATAGAAATTCGATTAATATTTTTATATGATTCCTATTCTCTCAGATGACTTCGCGTAGAGCATTCGCCTTTCGTTCGTGGTCAACGCAACCTTCGCTCCAAACCGTGGTCCATGGCGTTGCTCTGCTGGCTTGGCATCTCGGACGCTTCGGTCGGCAAATCGCGCAATCTCGCAGCGTGCGCAAGCGCGACGCGACGTTGGCTGAGACAGCTTCACCGTCTGCGTCGGCGGCGGCAGCTTCCAACGCTTCCGCCTGCAGGCAGCCGCGGCGGCTGTGCAGGCCGCGCACAGCTGGAAATCGCGGGCAAAAAAAAAAAAAAAAATGGAAGAGAATTCATAGAGCGCAACTATTTGCGGCTTATAAATGCTGAAAGGTGTTAACTGAGCGGCGATTTCGCGCAGTGTAGGCAGCCGCCGTGCCGTGGCCCATCAACGCCGCTGATTATGATGCATGACCAGTGCCAGGACGGAACACCGTCTCCCTGCTCTGGCTGGGACTGCGTGTGGAGCACATGTGGTGCGGCGGCGACAAGTGAAAGAGATGCCGCTGCCAAGATGAACTGCAAGACTTGCCTTAGATGCCGGTCGGGCAGATTTCGGTCGCAGCCAGATTGCAGCAGACATAATGAAAGCCCATTATGAGAGCCGTCGACTTGGAGTTGGCGTTGAAGTTGAAGTTGGCCTTGCGGCGCGTCTCTTTTGTGCATTTGCGTGCAACACTCCGCGCACTTTGGCTAATTACATAAAGCAATGCAAATTGCTGCCTGCCACGCCCAGCAGTTGGGCAGCTTAACCCCACCAAGCGACCTCGGACCACCCAAAACAAATAAAAAAAATAACTGAGCTTATATAAAAATTCACTTGAAACAAAAATTGGGAAACAATGCGAGGGAAAACAAAGCGCCGCAAAAAATCAAAACATGAAAATGCAAAGCAAAACGGGCCCAAAGCGAGCGACCAAACCGAAACCTTGACGTTCTAAAATGCCAATTATAACTAGCGCAAATACAAAAGTTACCAGCCCGCACTGCATACCCCCTCCCCCTTTCGTTCCCCCTTCGCCAACGGCTATGGCATAACCCCTTCAGGTTCCTTTGCGCAAACAAACAATCGTCGCCGACGTTGTTTGATTTTGTTTTGCCGTTTGCTTTTGTTTTCCATCTGCAGTTTTGAGTGATATTTCCCATTGTGTGTGGGAGAGCAATGGCAGCGATAGGAAATTAGAGTGGGGTATGCGCGACTTTAGATGAGGTTAGTGTAACCTTAAAAGCAAGTTTAAACATGTACAACAATATATTTGGTTTTTATGTACAAATTATTTGATTTTATTTAAAAAAAATTTTGTTGAGAGCTTAAAACTTTTTAAATTTTTAGTATATTTATTAAATACTTTTTTTTTTGCAAAGAAAAAGATGTTTTTTTATAAATTTATCCTAATATTTAAGAGGCAAATCTTTACAGATCTAGGCTTACCATTTTTTATTTGTTTAAATTTAAAGCAATTTTATTTATTTAATATTTAAGCCTTAATATATTAAAATATATATAAAATTTTTTTCTGATAAATAAACGAAAGACTAAAATGTAATTTTATTGTAATGAAATAAAAATAAAATACATTAAAATACAATTCTGTTTAATTATTAAGTTTTCAAGTTTTACAGATTTTTCTCAAAATTTGTTTTAAAAATTATTTTATTTTTTTTTTTTGGATTTTTCAAAGCGTAAAAATTTGAATTTCTATTTTATATACATACATTTGAATATATAGAGTACTCTACACAGTCTTTATAGCTTTGATCGAAAATATCTTAACTTCGTGTTAGTTTCTAACATTATAAGAAAACTAAAAAGTAATAGTTTCCTTTCATGGGATTCCCATTCAGTACCAAAATTAGTTTTGTTTACCTGTTGCCTCCCTTATTGGACCCCTCCAGCGTCATCGTCCATGTCCATTGCTCTGTCAGATAATTGGCAATTGTTTTGCTGGTCGAAGTCATGTTTTTGCCCCAGTGTTGCTAATTGAACTTGCAATTATTTATGGCATGCAAATTGATTGGCAATTGCCAAAAATGCCGCTAGTTACCTAGGCGAGTTGCTAGCTTGCACCTGCGACAAGACAATGTAATTTAAAACAGCCTGCAGAACTTCTCGTAATGTGAGTGCAAACAAATTTTGTGCAGAAGTTCCGTGCGTGCCAGACAGGAAGTCACAAGCGGATGACGACAAAGATGGAGCTGGAGTTGGAGTGGAACATGCAGTAAGAGTTGCAGACAGAGACGACAATGGGGAGGACTCCAACTAAACTGCATATGTAAACGATAGCAGAGCTGCTTGAAAAAGAGAGAGACAGGAGTGCGGGGGAAGACTCTTTGTTAGGGCCGCTCCTGGGCCACAAAAGTTTTCACTTGTCTGGCCCAAAAAGTTTCGTTCGGGATTCTTATGTTAATTGTTGCCATAGGTGGAAGTAATAAAACATCTTGCAACATTATCAAGTACCGCAAGTTGCACAGTAAGTTGAGGGTTAAAGGCTAAGAACATGCTCGAAATAACTGGCAATGGCTAATGGGGTTGGGGCTGGGGCTGGAGCTTGCGCTCAGGCACTTGAATGAGTCAAGGTAGCATTTTAAAATATTATTAACTATATCAGATTCGCTTTAATGCTTATTCTACTCAAAATATTCCCCGTAATAAATTCTGGAAATTTTCCTAAAGTTGTCATACAATTAATGCGATTTTATTCCATTTTAAATTTGACGCTTTGTTCATTCGCATTTGCAAACTGATCAGACGATTTAAAATCAAAAGAATATTTTATTATTCCGTTGGCCTTTTAAATCGCTATAAATCGATAATCTTTATGCCGATCACGTTTTGCGTTTGGGCTGTTTATCAAAAATTATTTTACAGTTTTTTTCCACCGATTTTTTCGCAACTTTAATAAAATGTGCGCAAATTGTCTAATCAGAAATTCAATTGCCAAAGCAGCTGCAACAATTGGGGGATTTTTCGGGTATTCCAACGAACGTTGCTTTTGCAATTGCCTCCGAGGCAGCACAAAAAAACCAAGCCAAGCTTGAGCGTGCAGCATACTTTATGCTATATACAGCAGACATATATAATCGTTATCTTTGATTTTTTTGTTGTTATTGTTATTGTCAATGGTTATTAAAATGTTTAACAAATGTTTCTGTCCGCACAGCGATCAATTTTGGCGTAGACAAAAACTGTACACGGTTCGCGGGGTAATAACATAAAAATGCATGCCACATATGCCAGGTTGCATGCAACAGCAGCAGCCAAAGCAGCAGCGGCAGCCTGTTGTTGCGATTTTGCAAGCTAACAAATATCACGCATACGCCGCGTTGCAGCCACAACATGAAACGAGAGAAACGCGCAAATATGCAGAACGCACACAACGCAGCAAAAATGATTGCAAATCAAATTGGCAAATATAATTATCAGCTAGATTGGCCGGATTTACCAGTTCAACAGTTCAGCCAGCCCATCTGACAGTCTGTTCGGCTAAGCGGGCATTTTAATTGAATTTTCGGCCGTTTTATTAGTTGCCTTTTTCATTGCAATTTCATTGCACGATTGTCCAACAAAATTTCCCATTATGATTTTCACTGCCAAATGCGCAGTAGCTGCTGCAGGTTTGCAGGTTGCAGGTTGCCAATATCGAGTGAGTTAAGCTCACATTGATTGACGACATTTGATTGATCGACAATCATCGAGTTGGACGCTGACAGCGGACTATCGCAGCACGATTTGCGAGAGCTATTCAAATTGGGAGCGTATGTAAATTATATAGAGTGCCTTATCCTCTAATGAAAAAATTTTAAAAATATTTAAATAAATAAATAAATATTTAAACAAATGAATATTTAAAAAAAAATAGATACATAAAAATAATAATAGATAAATATGTAAAATTCTCATTCAAATAATCCAACTCTTGATTGTGTCTCAATTCTACCTGATATATATGCGAATTTAGGCATAGATAATTTGTATTCAAAGTTTTAAAATATTTAAGAAAGCCAAATATACAATACCATATAACATTAGATCTACCTAGCCTCATCTGTGATGTGCAAATCGCGATAGCCCTACGAGAGTGTAGAATAATCGCAAGCTTGCAATCGCAACCTCAGGCATTTTGGCGATACATATTTATTGGCAAGCGGCCAAAGTGAAAGGATTTACATGGCCAGCGCTGTGAATTGACTGCTATTTAAGCCGCTTTTAGGCAGTTGCTGTTTTTCCCGTTGTTGTTGTTGTTGCTGTTGCTTTCGTTACCCTTAGTAGCCCGCTTGGAGCTCACTTTGAGGCTGTGGCGTGCATGTCAAATTAATTGATTGGCGAGACATTGCTTGGGCAGTTTGGCTTGTTGGCTGCGGCAGGTGTCGCCAGGTGTCGGCTACCTTATCAGATCTGGCAACCTCTTGGCGGGGAATGAAAATGAAAATTAAAAAAAAAAGAAAAACAAACCAACGTTGTCTCAGTCGATCTGGGTGTGAGCGCAGTGAAGTGAAAGTGAAGTGCACACTAAGCCAGTCGATGGAAGATTTATGGCTAAGTTTTTGGTGCTATGCTGGGTATACTATATACGAGTAGGCGCAATCAATTGCTAATCACAGTTCGACATATGCCAATCGAATGGCACAACAAACAGTGAACCGGTTAAATGAGATATTTCAAAACAATAAATTCTCATTGCTGGCAGTTGAACTGAGCGCGCAAACACCAATGGGAATTAGATTGCATAGTTTTGTACCAGTTTAATGGGGATTATACAAGTATATAAAAAGGAATGTGTTTGGATTTAGTTGGATAAATTTATCGTTAACATATTCTGAAAATTTAATGACAATCGAATAGGAACCCCTAGGGATTCGTTTGATACATATAATAGAGATTTTCTTTCTATCTCCCTAAGTACTTCTAGTCTGTTCAGAACCCTTCTCTGGCTTTTTTTGCCTGTCTTATATTGCAATAATCACAGAAATGTATCGCATATAATTCACGCGTCTGAAAAGTGTCGGCTGAGTCGCTTAGCTGCTGACACGGCAAACTCATATGGCGCATAAATTTTGGCCAGCTTCAGTTTTTGGCCGCATATGCTGGGCGTGGCCCGTGTGTGCACGCCTGGCACAGACATTTATTATGGCAACAGAAAACGACTCGACTCGACTGCCTGGCAAACTGTCGGCGACAATTGCAAATGAAATATAATTTTAATATTTTATAGACACACTCAGAATTTTTCGGGGCGCACAGAGCAACGCGTTCAACATGGACGTCACATACATTTATTTTTTGGGTTTTCTTCCCCTTCCCCCCGTCTGCCTGCACATGTAACAACTCTTTTGATTCTATTACATTTTACTTTATTTTATTTTCTGTTATTTATGGTGGAAATTAATATGCAGCGTTTGCCCCACGGGTTTGCACCGCGGCCAGCTGTGGGCTACGCCCGATGAAAATGATTAGTCGATTTATGTGAATATTATGCGAACGACGCGAACAAATTAATACGGCAATAATACGCTCTGAAAATTTGTCAACAGGTTGAGTTCTTGTTGATACATGGCCCAGAGCTGACACGTCGCTCGGCATTCCAGACGAAACCAACAAAAATAATGGTTACTGCATCGATAAATTGTGGGCGGGGCTGTTGAGTGGGGGTTTGTATTCATATAGACTGGTTCAATATTTATTTGTTTTATTCTTAGTAAAATTTTTAAATATTTATAATATATAAAAAATGTTCTTTCTGTTTTCATACAAAATATTCGATTCTTAATTTACTTTAAATAATTTAGAAATTTATATAAATACCAGGAACTGTTTATTTAACAAAAGTTGCAGCTCATTAAGTAAACAACTCACAGTTTTTCACTTATCATAATTACCAAAAAAAGAAAAAAATATACAAATTTAATTGTGACGCCAATTGATTTGCATAATATGCCAGAGAAACTCAGGAACGTGGTAAATACATTAATAAATTCCCAAAACCCATATCCATAATTATTTGACACGTCAAAAGTAATAAAAATTTGTGCAGCTACACACAGTGCATAATAATGAGACCTGAATTATTTCGAAAGAAAAAATTAAAGAATTTTTTGATATAGTTTTTCTTTTAAAAATGTCTATAAAAAACTCAGCAATCTGTTACAGGTTTACTGAGCCAAGTAACTAAATTAAACTTATGAAATTGCGAATGCTGCTGATTTTCGAAAAATGATTGAGAATATTTCCACAGGTATTTCAAAAGAGTTTTTGATTTAGTGCTATCGCTACAACCAAGGGTAATTATCATAAAATGACCATAAAAATGCTGGATAAGGGACGACAACTGCAACTTGTCCGATCAGTTGCTGCAATCGTTGTTGTTGTTACTGTTGTTGTTGTTATCCTTATGACAACTTTGTTCGAGTGTCACAAAAAGTGTGGACAGGCAAACATAAATCAAGGCCTGTTGCTGTTGTTGTAATGGTCTGGCTGACATACTCTTTGCTGAGCGATCTTTGCTGGAACGATCTGACAATAAATTATGGTATATTTGACAGAAGCCATCACAGAGACAGAGAGAGAAAGACATGGAGCGGGGAGATCGCAGAAAGATCGCCTGTCTTAATTGATAAGTGAGCGTGTTGTTTTTTTCTGTTTGAATGCGAATGCGAATGCGTTTGTGAGTCTGGCTTATCAGTGCATTCATTAGCCGTGACCACAGCGTGTTGCAACGTTACGCCATAAAATTGCCTCGATCGTTTGCTTCTGGTTTATCGACTGTGTTAATCTGACGACATTATGTCAGACACACAAGAACGGTTTCCCAGGCGCGCGCGCGCTGTGATACGCAGCCAGCGAGACACATAACCTCAACAGGCACGGTTGCATGGCCAAAATGATCGATTGCGCGCAAACGCATTGACATATCGACATGCATCTTGCATTTTATTAAGCAACGTCTGGAATTTCAAATGAAGAACCGAGAACCATGCAGGCAACAACATCCTTCTTCTCATCCTCATCATCGTCATCGTCATTGGAAGGTAGCTGCCAGTCGTCGTTTAGCTGCGATTGTTATCGTAATGATGCGACGCAAGACCAAATGGCACACACGCACACACTTGTTCTATGGGCATTCATTCGCATTCACACGCCGCAATGCGGCCCAGCAGAAGCAGAAGCCCTGGCAGAAGGACAGCTTCCTCGGCAATGCGACAAAATTAATAATTTCACATCAACACCCAATTGGCAGGCGGCGACGGCGACTGCGACTGCGACGCAATTGACAACCGAACCGATAATAAATTATATTTTATTTCTTTTCAATGCTAATGTTGATTATCTGGCCCATCCTGGCGTCGCGACTGCAGCCGACATGGACATGGTCTGCGATGTTATTTGTTTTTGTAAACATGCCAGCCTTATCGAGTTGAAGTAGGAAACTGAACAGAAGCCATAATTATAATTATATGATGAGCAAGCAGTCCTTGTTGTTTACCCAAAGAGTTGTTTTTTTTTTTAGCTTTAAATCATAATTGAATATTTTATATATATTTAAATAATTTATTTCAATTATATATTTTTATTCTAGTATTTATTTTTATTTATTCCTGGATTTACATATTTCAGCTCAAACCAAATTTTAAATATTTTCTTTATTATATTCTTGCAGAGGGTATATTCATTTTGGACAAAACTTTGCAACGCACCTTAGAAGACATTTTCGACCCTGTAAAGTGTATATATACTTGCCATGTCCGTCTGTCCGCTTGTCCGTCTGTCTGTTGCAACGCAAATTAGTCTCTCAGTTTTAAAGCTAACTTGATGAAACTTGGTATTCATGTTTTTCATTGCTGCACGCTGTAAAAAGGTCAGAACGAGCCGATTCGGACCGATATATCGTATAGCTGGAATAGATTCTATCGGTCGATTTTATGTTTGGAGTAACTGCAAGCGTATGAGACATTTGCCTTTCTTTCTTGTTGTTATATTTCTTGTAAAAATTATAAAATATTTAAGATCTTGTCTTTCTACACAGTATTTAGTATTAGTAATTATTATTTCATCTGATGCCTCATTCTATCTGCTTTTTCTACTTTTTGCTCCCCCCCTCAATCTATCGTTGTTTGTAATAATTGCCAAACAAAATTATAATTGAATTGCAAATGTGGAAAATGCAAACGAGCGGGAAAATTGCATTGGAAAATGCACGCACACGACTGTGACGAGTCCCCCGTACCGCATAGAGTCTGTTGTAATTGGTCAGCCCAACAATTTCATAATGTTTATTTAGGGTTTTTGTACAATATTCATCTTTAACAGTTTCTAAATAGTTCCCGCTGCCGTAGCGTAGCTCAATATTTGATGCAGTAATTAAAATCTATATACATTTATATTCATATCTGTGTACTATGCATATATATCTGTATACTATTTTCCTGAACGTGTGTGTTTAATTTGTAATTATTGAATGCGTGATTTTCGGTTGATATCGCAACAAGCTGCACACACTGTGTCCGCAAGGGGGCGCCACCTTGTCTGGCTCGTGCAGTATTTATATCAATACGACAATGAAGGCAATCAATCAAACTGTTAATTAACTAACCAACTGTTTATTTATATTTAATTTTTAATTAGTTTGTCTGCTGCGAAATTGGTTTTATTCAAGAAAAATATTGACAGAGTGTGAAAAAAATATGAAAACAATTTAATGATAGAACGTGGGGTAGGCACATGAGAATGGAGTGGGAATAATGAGAGTATAATATAGAAATATTGAAATACTTAGTATGGGAGAGTAAAAGTACAAAAAGAAATATAGTTGGTCTGACTGAGAGAAATAGAAAGAGAAATTTGGTAAGAGAGCTGTCGAAAGTATAAAGAGAATGAGAACAAATGTCTGTATATTTCTTATCACTTTCTAATTGTCTCTGTCTGCTCCGAGCTCTCTCACAGAGAATACCTCTATAATCCCTGCGATTTCTGGGACAAAAATAGAGCTAGACAAGTCAAAGATTAAGTCAACAGGTAAGCAGAGGCTGATAGCAAATTATGTGAATCATTGAAGATTAGAAGCTTATCAAGCGTAAATCCAACTTGCGTCCGTGTGTCTGATCTGTCCAGCATCGGGCAACCCTTGAAACGTACTTGAACTTGAACTTGTTAAATAATAAAGGACCTATGACTCATAAGCTTATCATATTTAAAGATTCCAAAGAATTCTCGGCAGAAATCAATTCTTATAAGTTTTGTTCTTGAATTACCTAGGGTTTTTTTTGTAATTCTGTCTTGATATTTAAGGTATATAATATATACTATACCGCTGTCTTAAATATAAATAATTAAATTTTTTTTCCATGAAATACTTAATTAGCATAACACTGATTAGCTTGTCTAAGCTCAAAAAATTTGAATTTTAGGCTGCACCTCAGTTGCTTTTAGCGATTCGTTGACTTAAGATTCGCAAAAATATGATCTCAAATTCGAAATTCTGTGTTATTTTTTGCCTGAGTTTTGCAGTTCATACAGTAGTCGGCCAAGCTGATGAAGTGAGTTCTATACACCCCTTATTTAGTTAATTTAAAAACTGATTTTGTAAATTTCCCTCAGCATTGCCAGGCGCAAAAAAATCGTAATGAGGAATGCGGAGAACACTCGTTCGAGATTATAAGGCCAATGCTTGACTACTTCAAAGAGCTCAATATGGAGAAGAAAACCACAAATAAGGAACTACACGAGTTGCGAGATCAGCTAAATAGGACCACACAAAAACTGGAAGAACTCACAAAGAAGTACGAGGAGAGGCAGATCAACTACACGTTGCTCTTGGACGCAAGTGAAGAGCTGAAAGTGAACTATGAGGAATGTAAAGCAGACAAGCTTCTATCATATATGCAGAGCACCAATGCACAGGCTAAGATCAGTAAAACTCCAAGCTCATGTGTCGAAATGGAGAACTATTCGGGAACTCTCGTAATGCAGCTGCCGAATCTAAACTCTTTTCGTGTCTCCTGCGATGCGACGATCGCGGGTTCGGGTTGGACGGTGATACAACGACGTGATGGTGGATCTGTTGACTTCTATCGGAAGTGGGCAGATTATAAGGTCGGATTTGGTAATGTCGAAGAGGAATTCTTCATGGGACTGGAGAGATTGCATAGACTGACGAATGAGGAAAGATACGAGCTATATATACAATTGATTGATCAATCGAGTGAGATTCGCTATGCACGCTACGATAAGTTCGTAATCGAATCCGAAGCTGAGGGCTACAAACTGAGTTCGCTGGGTCAATACACTGGAGACGCTGAGGACTCACTCTCTGCCCATGTGAACAAAAAGTTTTCCACCCGAGATCGCGATCAGGACACAGATAGCTACAAGAACTGTGCGGAGGAACTCAAGGGCGGCTGGTGGTACTTCGATTGTGCGCACAGGTGAGCTTAATATATCTATGATTATATTATTTAGGTTGGATTCTTATATATCAAATTGATCTATACAGTAATCTCAATGGCAAAAGTTTCAAGTGCAGCCTAACAGATGAAAGATCAAATACTTTGGAGAAATATGGCTGCATTTACTGGCAGCGCTGGCATGGTCGAAGCTATTCCCTGGCGCATGTGCAGATGATGATTCGTCCCTGGGGATTTGTAGACAATAATAAACCTTAAACAAGAATTTCTACACTTTTAACTAAAGGTATATTTTCGCCTAGAAACTTCTACAGGGTCTAATTAAACCAAGTAATAAAATCTTTTAGTGTTCAAAGATTGTCTAAGAAATCGTGAAAAGAAATAAAATGTTTAAACCATTCAACCATTGAAAATGGTCAAAAATATTATACTAACTTTGTTTTTATTTAATATTATTTTATTCAAAATTATATTTAATTTTTTTACCCTCACAGTGGGTATATTCATTTTGGCCATGTCCGTCAGTCCGTCTGTCTGTTCCAAAGCAAATTAGTCTCTCAGCTTAATAGATATCTTGATAAAGTTTGGTATACATGCTTCTTATATCTGCACGCTGTAAATAAGTCGGTACGACGCAGATCGGACCGATATATCGTTTAGCTGCCATCGAACCTATCGGTCGACCTTCATCGCTTATGAAAGATATTGCTATGAAACTTTCCTGATGTGTGTCTAAGTATGTCCTTTGGCGTGCCGAAGGTAGCCTTTCATTCTTGTTTTGTATTATTTTTTCAATTTTTCACAATATAAAAATTTCATGAAATAAAAGGAATTGAGAAATAACTTTGTCAACTTTAATTTATTTATGCAACAGATCTAGTGTCATTTGTCTGCATGTCATAGTTCAAAAATGTATGTCAATTGTCCATAGCAAACTGCGCTTCCTAACTTGGCCCACAGCCAATGGCGCGCGAGGAGGTGAGGGAGAGAGACTTCATACAGACATCACATACGGAGGAGAGATAAGACAATGCGCTTGGACAGCTGCTAAAAAATTAAGTAGCCAACGCGATTTATGAGTTACCCCTTGGGGAACTTGAGGAGAGAATTCGGAACCCTTTCGCACAAGCTAAGCAATTTTCCATGACAACTTGTACGTCCACTTTGCCATTGTTTTTCCCCTTTTTTTCTTCCACTCTTGCCCCCCCATTCGCTTATGTTTTGCTGCGATTTGTCAGAGCACAATGTGGCCCAAACTGTCAGAGCAAGTTGGTGCTGGAGCAAACAAAACTTGCTTGCTTAGGATTTATCTACTTGCAGCTGCCTCCCTCCCCTCGCCCTTCCATTCCCTCTTCCTGACTCCAACTGCAACTGCAGTTTCATCTGCTGTGCATTAAAAAAGTTATGACAGCGTCCTTGTTGACTGTGTAAGCAATTCTTTTTTCTGGCTAGCTTCCTTGTCGAAGCCCTAAGATTCTATTGAAAATTCTGTTGTGCATTGCAGACGCCCTCAAACGCTCATTAGGCCTCATGGCTTGGTGGCATCTTCTCCCTCTCTCACTCCCCTCTCTCGGTTGTTTCTCTCTCTCTCTCTCTCTCTCTCTCTCTCTCTCGCTCTCTCTTTGGAAGCAGTTATGGCCAATGAAGTGACATGATTGCAGACAGATTGCAATATACGAGCAGAAGCCGGAGCGAAACTGTGCAACAAACTGCTGCAACTGGCACATAAAACACAGGCCATACAAGTTGTCAGCTAGTTGGCAGCTGCACGGAAACATTTGCTTCCTTAAACAGTCAACCCCAAACGTTGCCAGCCAAGACGCAGCCAGTTCTACCATGGCCAATACCAGTACCAATGTCACTACCAATGCCAATGCCACTGCCAATGGCTTAAAATATGGTCAATGGAATTTTTATAGATTTTCCAAAGACTCGTGGAGCCCGCACAAAAAGTGCGCAACAAAATTAAATGCATTTCATAATTTTAGAAGCCAAGTAAAAGTCGGGATCCCTGACTATGGCCGGGTCGTTGCACTTAGAAAAAAATTGGTAAAACAAATACTTAAATATATTTTGAATTTTTTAAGATAATTTTTGAAAAGAAAAAAAACTATAAAATATTTATAAATACAATAAATATTTAATTTCTGATTATCGAAAAATCAAAAATAATTGAACATATTCAAATGTTTCTAGATATTAAAAAATTTTTTAAAAATTTTAATGTTTACAGTATGTTTTTTAATTAAATTTTATTGTAAGAAATTTTCTATGTAGAAAAATACTTTTGCATTTAATATTAAATATTAATTTGATAACCTTTATTTTTGTTAATATACAACGAATACTATATATATTATTAAATATCATTAATAAAATATTGTTTTAATTTTAAAAACTATATATAATATAATTGGCTTTATATAAGTAATTATTTATCCTTCTAAAGCTTAAAATAAATTTAAATACAATTTAGTTGAATTAATAAAAGAAAATAAGTAAAGTAATAAATAAGCTAAATTTTAGAATTTTCAAATAATTAATAATTTATTTTCATAAATTTTTTAATTTTAAAAATTTTTTTTTTCAAATTTAAATAAATTAATTAATAAATAAATACCTTAATTGAATAAAAATCCTCTACCATTTTTATTCTTTCGAATTCATCAGATTTTAGATTATCACCTCCACTTTTCTCTCAGTGCATGACTGAGCGTGGCCTGCTCGCTAGCTGCTCGCTCCAGCTACGGTTAGCCCGTTGACCATTGCCCGGTTTATGGCTGCGGCAAGTGCAACATTGTCTGTCTGTTAACTTATTGACACCCATATTTGGATTGAATCATTAAAGCCAGTTCATGCTCTAGCCGCCGTACCCTCACACCCTCCCCCCCAGCTGATCTTCGCTGTGGCCACTGATGGCAACTGCGAACCGAACCGCTGCAAAGCGTTTAGCTTTGTTTATTTGGCCATTGTTTTTGGCCACTGCAACGACAGCCGTCGATGACTGTTGCGGCTAGACAAATTTTATTGGTTTACGCACGCGCATTGACGTTGACAATGTGACCTTGTCAGGCCAAGTGACAAGCGGCAGCATCGGCAACAGTGCCTGTCATAAGTATACCGCCGCTGGTAAAAAACGATTAAGCAAAAATGCGGCTCACTGTGTGGGAATATTCCTGGGGGGTCTCCCACCTCCAGTTCTAATGAGCTCCACTCAATTGCATTCACATCCGCTCAGTCACACCTGTCTAATAACTTTATTGCCCAATCAATCAGCGGCACGAATTGCAATCATTATAATAACTCATCAAATCAAATCGACAGCAAACAGCAACAACAACAACAACGCGTGAGTTGCCCACAGCACTCAAACAATTTGCCAAACCAGAAGAAGAACAACAACAACACGAATGCTTACGAAAGTTCGCCCACGAATGCAGCGACGGCCACTGCACTCGACGAAAGCGTCAGCGCGAAGCTTGCGAAAGCACCGCAAGAAGCTTCCGCCTGGCACAGCACGACGCACGAGCGTGTTCGGCACTTGACGCTCGCCACTCGATGCGTCTCACTCCACTCACACTCACACTCACACTCGCACACTCAACGAGGACAGACATGTGTGGGCAAAAAGCTTTTGTGAGTGTGAGTCTGCAGAGCGACGGCACATGCATGTTTAAGCTCATTTCCGTTTATGCTCCCACGCGCTCTCTGAGAGAGAGAGAGAGAGAGAGCGAGCGCGTGAGTGAGGTGAGCTCTATGCTGCGTGTGAGTGAGTGAGATGAGTTGAGCTGCGTTGAGCTGAGGTGCCTGGCAGCCAGATAACGGAAGTAGGAAATTGGGTTGCAAATGCATTTCACGTGTGCTACGGACATTTCCGTTTGCCTAACAGCGCAACAACAGAGCACAACAACAACAGCAACAGGAGCAGAAGCAACAGCCGGCGCTGTCATGCAGGTCAAGACAACAGAGAGAGAGAGAAAGAGAGAGAGAGAGAGAGGCGGCTGTCACACACACGTAACGGTAAACACATGTGAGAGCTTCGCTGTGGCTCATGTCCGAGGTTCATGTCCAGGCTAAAGGCGCGCACTGCACGTGCAGCGAGTGCATTTTCAAAAACATAATTAACGATTGCAATGCCAAAGCAAAGTAAAGAAAATTTAAAAAAAAATTCTAAAAACTTCCTTAAAGTTTTGACTCAATTTTTATGGAAAGCAAAAAACTTGGAGGACTTTTTTGTCGAGTCAACTTGCAGTGACAAATTGAACATGTCGCTAAATTGAGCGGAAAATTGAAGCATGCAACGAATGCTGGAGGAGAGGGTGGCAGCCAAACTTTGTGCATATTTTATGTGAAAGAAAACGAAAGTTATGTCTTGGAATAGATAGATAGTTGTCGAACTAGCTCAATCACTCGAACTAAGACAACCAAACCCTGGGGGCGTTTTGGAGTTTTGAATGCCTTGAAATACTATTGATATTTTAAGTGTCAGGGGAGGATATATCATACCAACTCTATTTGCTCAAACGATCAACACATTTGCATAATTATTTGCCACCCCTTTTAATTAAAAATGAAGTGTTTACACTAGCCTACACCCCTTGGCTAGCTAAGATCAAAAAGCAACAGGGAAAACTTTTCAGATTTTTGAACTGCCCAAACAGGACTCCAGTCTCTCTGTGTGGCATGTGAAGATGCGAAAGGGTTGCGCCACTTGCTGGCGGCATCTTTGCACAGTTGCCAGTGCCGCCAGCTTACAGAGAGTGAGACGGGACTTCTCTAGTGTGTGTAAGAGAGAGAGAGAGGCCTTTAAGTAGTTTTGTGTAATTTAAATATAAATACTCATTTAATTAGCAGCGCTGCCGAGAGACTGCGCCACTGCTGGCTGTGCCGGAGACCTTTGATCTCTGGCGAATGTGTAAATATTTGACATTAATTACAAGTTGCAAGCAGTCATCTCTTTCTCTCTCCCTCTCTCTCTCTCTCTTTACTTCTGTGTGGCGGCAATAACTGGAAAATTTATTTAATATTCACTTATGAAGCCGGGCTGAAATTTTCGCCAGCTCTTGTTGTTGTTGCTGCTGTTGTCAACGGTGGCAAATTACTTAAGCGCTTATTTGTCAACTACAAGGGGAAAACGCGACACACACACACATCCAAACAGAGACACACACACACACACACACACACATACTGAGGCAAGCTCGTATATTATGTACATAGGCAGCAGAAACTCATTAATAGCAAGTGCGCTCTGCATGGGTTGGGGTAAGGGGTGCGGGGTATGGGGTGCGGGGGGTGAGGCGAGCCAAGCACTCTTAACCCATGACAGCCAGCATCAATTATTCAAGCAGCACGCGACGCGACGCGATGCCGAAAAATGGCCGCGAGGTAAAATGGCGTCGGCGCATTTCCGGGCGACCACTTGGGAAATTAAGAGCTTCCACTGTGTGTGTGTGTGTGTGTGTGTGTGAGCCCTCTATAATATTTGCAAGGATGTGGGAGTGCGTGGCATGTCCCGAAATTTCACTAATGTCCTTCCACATGTCAACACGCTGAGGGCAAAGCAGAAAGTGCAAAAAAAGCTTGAAAAAAGTAAAAATTAAAGTAATTAAATAATTATGGTAATTAAAAATAAAATACTAATTAAAGGAGTTATGCTAAAAAATTAATGAGGCCACAAATAAATTATAATAAAATTTTGTTATCTTTTAAACTGCATCACAAAACTTAATTGATTAATCAGATAATTAATTATCTAGACTAAACGAAACAAACAAATAACTTATTAAAAAGTTGTGCAAAACTTGAAGATAAATTAAGCGAGTAGATATAATACAATTAAATTAACTTGCTTTGATTAAATAAAGAATTTATTAACAAATTAAAACGAAAACAATAAAATAATTATGCTTATTAAAAACAGAAATCAATTGGTTATTAAACAGTTATGTTTTACTTTAATTTAAATTAACTCAGCGACAAGTCAAATAAATTAAATTTTTTTTAAACTCATTATATGTTAGAATAATTATATTTTACAATTAAGTTTAACATTATTAATATATCATTTATTAATTGAATATTTTACATAAATTTAAACGGCATTTAATAAGTAATTAAATTAATTAGCATAAATTAAATATAATATAATTTCTTTAAATTTCTTGAATGTTCTTAAGACTGCTAAATTTTCCCAAATTGTTTAATTACCTATTTTATGGCCTCGAAACTAATGCTGTTGCTATGCCGTACCTGCATACATTCTCCATAACATAATTCAAGCATTTACCCAACTCAGGCAGAACATAAACTCTAATTTCGGCTCAATATTTGAGGTCATAATGCCAAAATTGCAGCTGCCTCCCTTGGTTCAATTTGCACACTGAAACCTCATAGATTCTCGCATTTGTTATTAATGATGAGCAATGCGTCAGTAAATATTTGTTAATTACATTAGTTTTGCGGCTCAATGGCTGCCCAAGTGTGAAATGCACATGGCTATTTATGGCTTCAGTGAGTGCAGCTATAACAATTTTAGCGGTAATACTACAATTCTGCAGCTAGCATTTCCCTCTAGCAGGGGCAATTTCCTTCTAAACTGCTGCAGTTTCTTTTCTCTTTTAGCCAAATTTACATTGACCATTTGCCGCTAAACATGCACTAAATCGAGTGTTAGAGAAGGGGAGAGAGAGGGGAGCGAGTGGGACAGCCTTTACCTTTGGCTTGGCTTGCCACTTAATTGACGGGGCAGCAGATGCTTATCTCCAAAGGGGAAAGGTGGAGAGGGGGGCAGGCCTAGAGAGCCCATCGCATTGCATCGCATATCATTTCATTGCGAGGCGCTCCCTTGGATGTTGGCAAAACATTTTCAATTAATTAGCTGCAAAAGGCTCGGCAGCAATTTTTGACAGCATCAGCCGAAAAGCAGCCAAAAAAAAAAGGCCGCAAAAAAGAAGTCAGTTAACATTTCGAGCCGCTGCTGCTGCTGCATCGTTGTCGGGCTCTTTCTTTCACTCTTATCTGTGCTACACACGACAACAACAACAACAACAACAACAGCAGCAACAGCAACAGCAACAACAACAACAACGACGACAATTTATTGACAAGACAATGGCGCTCAACGTATGTAATTAATCTCGACATAATCTGAGTTGATAATTTTTCGCCGCTCGTTGTTTGTTGCTTACGTTGTTTGTTGTTTATTGTTGTTGCATCTGGTTGCGGTTGCCGCTGCCGCTGCCGCGGCCTGCCTCTGCCTCTGATGTCGGTCTATTTGGCCTGAGCTGTGTTGCCTCACTTTGGTCATGTGCTTTTATAGCTGACACTGTCAGCTTTATGAACTGCCTTGCCCCAGCTGCCTTGCCCAGCCTGGGCCTGTAGTAGGGACTGTGCGAGATCCTTTTAAGGCGCCCCCTCCGGCTCGTTTGCCCGGCTCGTTGCGAGCCTTTTTCAATTAAGCCAAAACGCCAGAGATGCGCTCATAAAGTTGCGCGCTGCTTTTCCGCTTAGTTTTCTATTTTAGTTTTTGCTGCTGTCTTTCGTTTATTTTTTATTTTTCCAGAGATCTGGCCTACATTTTGCTGGCAGCAGCAGCACTCGTCATTAATTTCACAGCAAACTGTGCACTTTTTATGTCCCTTTTTCGAGAGGCTGCACCTCGCCACAAATGTGTGTGGGAAAGTTATACGTGTTGTTGTTGTTGCTGCTGCTGCTGTTGTTGCATGCCGCATATCAAAAGTGCAACACGAATTGTTTTAATGCGCGCTGTTCGCGTTGTTGCAGCAACAACAATGAATTTGCATTAATGATGAGGCCAGCTTCCTTCTACTCTCTCTCTCTCTCTCTCTCTCTCTCGTGCACACTTTAACCTTGAGCACATTGTGAACTCTGGCAGCAGCGTAAAACAAATGGAAAAAAACCCCCCAAAAAACATTGCAAATTTTGTGCGGAATTTTTTATGAAAACTGAAAATAGCACAAAGTTGCTTCCCCCTCACCTCCTCCCCCTTCCTCCTCCTCCTCCTATCTACCACTCTATCTTGGCGAAAGTGAATTTACGATCGAAACGGGGGTACGGCCTGGAACGGCGACTGCGACTGGGCCCACCCACCTACAGCTCGTAATGTCAAGCGGCGTTTTGACAGCTCATCAAATCGCTGATTGCCATTTAATCGCTGCGGCTAATGCCTGAAATCGATATTAAGCCATGTTCAATAAAAGCTCTTAAGACTAACGGCAAATGCCAATCCCCCAGGCAAGCCAAGCCAAGCCAAGAGCAAACAAGTTGAGTGCACGTCACATGCCATGCAAGTGCAACAAAGTGTGGCAGAGTGGGGCAAGTCAATCGGTTATCGAATCGATTGCAATGATGATCTCTGCTATTAATGGATGAAAACTGATCAAATTGAGATATTTAAGTAAAACTGATATCCTAATTCAAGAAAGAAAGGCACGCCGATAGTTTCATATTCTTGTAGTTACTCCAAATATTAAATCGGCCAATAGGTTCTATGGCAGCTATTGGTCCGATCCGGCTTGTTTTGACTTATAAACAGCGTGCAGCAATGAGAAACATGAATACCAAGTTTTATTAAGATACCTCTAAAACTAAGAGAATAGATTGCATTGCAACAGACAGACGGACAGACAGACGGACTTTGCTGGTTCCACCCCCTAATGATGCTGATCAAGAATATGGGGTATTATATAAATAAAAAAAATATATATATATATATATATATATATATATATATATATTTGTATGTCGTGCAGTGAGTATGTAAAATCGTTCAAAGAAATTTTTGGTTAAAGGTTATCACAAGTGATAAGAAAGTCGAAAAGAACTGCACCCGACAAATAAGCGAACGATTGTTCCGAACATTATATTGCATCGAAATGGGTGTGATGAATACAGATGATTCAGACTAAATGTAATTTTATGAAGCGTTTTTTTGCAGCTCAGGTTCCTAGAATACATTGAAGTGTGCAAGTATATTCATATATTAAGATTAATTTTAAAGAGATGCTGGGTATCAAAAAGTCGATGAGAGGGTCGAATATGTCTAGAGCTCTTCAATATGAATGCATTTACATATTAAAATTAACTTTTAATTCTATTTTAAAAGTGAAAGAGAGCGGTTCGAAACATAAGCCAGATGATGGTATTCCTTAAACTGTTTGCAATGTTGTTGGCAACTTCGCCATGGGCCTTACCCTTAAGCAGAGCTAATTCAGTAAGTACTGCAATACAAGTGTAAAACTAAAGTGATAAACTGTAACTTGTGATTTTTATAAGTTCTGCAGTTCCAATACATTAGACAATCAATGTGCTGAATATTCTTATCAAATAATCAAACCGATGATGGAATACTTTGCTCAGATAAACGAAAAACTGAGAGTTAAAGACGAACAAATACACAATTTAACAGAGAATCAAAAAGCTTTTGAAAATGAAAGACAGAAAGCAATAGATACATCAATTATCAGTAGAATGGGCAGCCTAGAAGAAAAGATTGATAGACTAGAAAACAGAATTGAGTGCAAGATGCAGAAAGAGGAATTTAAAAAACAAGAGGAAATTTTAAATGGTCAAATATCCAAGTTAACAATGATCGTAGAGAGCAGAGAAAAGGAAGCGCGGGACCTCAAGGAAATAAATAAAAACATTTCTCTACAGAATGATGAAATGACTAAGTCAATCGATAGGTTGAATAATCAGATATCCATCCAGGATTCAAAGTTAGGCGAATGTTCTTCTGAAATATCCAGTTTAAACATATTTAAGCAAAGCAAACTAAAAGAAGTTGCCGACTCAATCGAAATCAATAAAAACATTTCTCTACAAAATATTGAAATGACTAAGTCAATCGAAAGGTTGAATTACCAGATATTAAGCAAGGACTCAAAGTTAAGTGAATACTCTAAACTACTAGAAAAATCTCCTAAGAACTGCGCTGATTTGAAAAACTATTCAGGGGTTTTGACTGTTCAACTCAGTGGCTTGAGCCCAACTTCTGTTTCCTGTGACTCGAAGCTAGCTGGCTCGGGTTGGACAGTGATTCAACGACGCATTGACGGATCGGTTAGCTTCTATCGCAACTGGGCAGATTACAAACAGGGATTCGGAAATTTAGATGGAGAGTTTTTTATGGGACTTGAAAAACTACACTTAATGACTAAAGAACAGAGATATGAGCTCTATATTCATATGGTCGATCAATCAAATGAAGTTCGTTATGCCCGATATGATAATTTTGTAGTAGATAGCGAGTCGACAAAATACACACTTGCATCAGTTGGCAAATTCAATGGAACAGCGGGGGATTCATTAGGTCAACACCGCGGATACAAGTTCTCAACCTTTGATAGTGATAACGATGATTGGTCTGGAAACTGTGCATCTGCTGTTAAAGGCGCTTGGTGGTATTTTTATTGTGCTTTCAGGTAACCCTTTTTTATTTATTTTACGTACAATATATTAAATTTTAATTTCCTTATTTAAATTAGTAATTTGAACGGTAACAACTTCAAATGTACCTTGGAAGATACAAATGAATTGGGAAATTCCGGATGCATTTATTGGCAAACCTGGCATGGTCGAAGTTATTCTCTCAAGCAGGTGCAAATGATGATTCGACCTTGGGGAATTGAGTGAGACATTGTAGACTCAATTCTCCCTGAAAAGCGAACACCTCCAAGTGCTCGTCATTTGAAAATGTTAAAGTAAACTTGTAATTCAATGTCAACTTCAAATTAAAGATTGTCTATGCAAATCAAATTCCCTTGAATTAGTTTCCTACGTGTCCATCAATCTATAACTGGAAATCTGCAGCATTCGCATGATATGACCACAAGGTCTCGCCTCAAGCATATGTGAAGATGTCTATCGCAAGGATCATCGTCATGTGGTCGACACCTACAACCAAAAGATCTGCACATGTTGCAGGTCGATATACATATGTATGATATATTGGTTCGTTTTTGATAAAACTTGCACAGCTTTGAATTGACATACTAAGGCAAAGATTGTGAAGTTTCAAATTTCTTGCTGATATCTTGAAAAATTACAAAAACCGGCCGATAGGTTAAATGGTAGCAATACGATATGTCGATCCGATCCGTCTTGTTCCGGCTAATTTACAGCGTGCTGCAATATGAAACATGTATACCAAGTTTTATCATGATAGCTCTAAAACTGAGAGACTAGTTTGCGTTGCAACAGACGGACGGACAGATAAACGGACGGATGGACAGACAGACAGGCGGACATGGGTAGTTCGACTCCCCAATTGATGCTGATTAAAATTATATTCTTTTTAGTGAGTCAAAGATGTCTTCTATGGCGCGTTTGATGCTTCAAATTAAAAGTTTCTTTGAGTTAAATTTTTTGCTAATTAAAATAACAAGTAAATTTTTTACTAAATTAATTATAAATAAATAATTGATTTGTTTTGAGTTATTTTGTTTTCTTAAAAGTGGCTCAATTTGAATTAATCTTTTTGTAGAGAGTCAATCTTACCTTCCTTTAAAAAGATAAAGGAATTGTTTTTGTGGATAAGCTAAAGAGGAAATACTACGGAACTTGGCTGTATATTAAATTAAATTACACATAAAATTTATAAATATTTTATTTTTATACAAAATTTCAGTTTGCAAATTAAGACTCTTTATTGTCTTTAAATAAAACAACTTATGCAAGCTACAGTAAAAAGACCCAGACAGTAAAATTAAAAAAAAAAACGGCTAATAACAAGTATGGAAAGCTACAGTCGAGCGCGCCCGACCGTAAGATACCATTCGACCAACTTCGTAGTTGCACTAATTCTAATTCTACTAATTCACTAGTACTAATTCGCTCTCACACACACATACAGACACACAAAGGCTAAAACGATGCATGACCATATGTTTCAATGACGCGGGCAACGGAGCTATGAAAAACGTTTTCTTTAATAACTTCTGTATTTATTGTTCGATCGGATTGTAATTTTTAGGTGCATCTTTACGTGTTCTAAAGCAGAAATTTGTTACCTAAATACTTTCCTTAATATTCAAAAATTATCGATTTGCGTGGGCGGTGGGCGTGGCACCTCAAATTTGAAATAAACTTCATCTGAGCATGATTTGCAGGAACCATCACGCCAAATTTCATGTCCGTAACTGTAATACTTTCCTTAGTATTCGTAAATTATCGATTTGTGTGGGCGGTGGGCGTGTCACTCCAAATTTGAAATAAACTTGATCTGCGTATTTGGTGTCTCTAGCTTTTGTAATAGCTGAGATCTCAAAGTTCATACAGACAGACGGACAGACGGACATGGCTCAATCGACTCGGCTGTTGATCCAGAGCCAGAATATATATACTTTATGGGGTCTGCCACGCCTCTTTCTGCCTGTTACATACATTTGCACAAACTAAGTATACCATTTTTGACCATTTACAATGATCGAATAGTATTAAAAAAAAAAAAAATACTGCTAAAAGAAGTTGACCCACAATTGAGTCGTCTAGCGATACTGAGCAGGTATGGATATATCTGCCACGCTCCTTTTCCCTGCTAAGCAAATTTGCCCAGACTAGAAATACCATTTTCTGACAGTTTTTCCACTATGTTATAAGTTTATATAATTATTTTACTTTATTTCTTGTGTAGTTAAACCTTTTCTTTTTCTATTGCAGCTAAGCTACGCGCTATGATATGGCAATTTAGTTAATCCTCAGGCCACATCAACGTGACTTGATTTAATTTGGGCTCATTTCTGAAATGCAAATTGGCATTACATAATTTTCGTATTATCACCGGAACACGCCGACCAATTGCAGCTAGCGTAGCTATTGATTAGGTTTCTCTTTTTTTTCTCTTGCGGCCCTCTTGCTTAAAGACCGCATTTATTTATTACAAGTACATTAAACCGAAAATGTCACGACATTAATTCCGCAAATGCGATTAATAAACGTCAGCATAATGTCATTGTTTGCAAATGCTCCATAGTGTTGTTGATGGTGTTGCTGGAGCTTGGGGTTGTTGCTGTTGCTGCTGCTGCTGCTGTTGTCGGGGTTGCCATTATGTGCAAGCCATTGACCACAAGTCAAGTCGGAGGCAGACAAGTAGACAGCAGCTACGCAAACATGATTTACACGTTGCCATTGTCATATTGTTGTCTATCGTCGAGGCGAAAAGTCAACTTGGAATACTCCTCGAACCGCAGCAACAACAACAACAGTGCAAGGTGTTGCAGCTAGCTTTGCTAGTTGACCCACATAGCTGAGGCTCAAGGTCTTTAGTTGCCAAAAATTCAAAATTAAATTCAGTTATCACAGTTGAGTTAATCTATTCCTCTATAAACAAAATAAAGATGCCTAGACAAAGAATGAGAGAAACGGAGAGAGAGAGAGAGAGAAGATAAAGCACATTCAGGAATAACGTTAAGGCAGTTGAGCCTAAAAATAATCGCAGAAAACAGAGTAAAAGAAATTGAAAGCTTTAATTTTATGATTTATGTATGTCAGCGTCTGTGTGAACACACAAATGTCAGCTATTATAAAAGTTGGAGATACCAAATTTAGTATGAAGGTTCATAATTACCATACACTGTTAGAGCTTATTTTAAATTTAAGGTTCCACGCCCATCGCTCATGTAAATCGATGAATTTGTGATTAATAGATATATATTTCTTATATTATATTTTTTTTCTGCCGCATACACAGCTAACAGTACTAACAGTACCTATTATTAAAATTTAAATCTTATCAGTCAATAAATATAGAAGTTATTTAAGTTAATGTATCCAATAGTCGCCTGCGCTCTGTCGCATGTCTGTGTAAGAGTGAGAAAGCCAGAAAGCTATAGGCAATAGAAGACATTGTTGTCGAGTATTAGTATATGCAACGGTTTGTTAATCTTTGGCAAAGGGTATCTTACGGTCGGGTGCGTTTAACTGTAGCATTTTTCTGTAATTTATCTTAATTTTATATGAAGATATTATATCAGTGATCCGAATAAGTTTACACTTTAATCTATAGCTTTATCTATCGCACTCTCACCTTATCTCCTGCAGCCTCGGCCTTGAAACTGACTTGGACTTGGTTCGTTGGCCATCTGGAGCATGACACACTAATGAGTGAGTGAGTGGAAATTAAAAGCTCACAAATTGCAAATTGCGAAACGGCTGCAAATCGGCGGTTTGCTGGTGGAGAAGGAAGCAGGAGGGGGAGGGAGAGGCACTGAGTCGGGGTGCAGTTGCGTGGCCCGAGGCTGGCAAAGCGACCGCAAACAGAAAATGAAAACCTTGAAATGTCGCACACATAAACGAAACTCAGCGAAACAGTTTTCCATGCCGCAAATCGCTTTGGCAGCGCTTGTACCCCCTCCCTTGTACGCTCCTGGTCGGGCGCATGCAAAAAGCCAATCTTGATTACAATCAGTCGACACTCGTTGGAACCAGAAGAAAAGAGGGAAGGGGCGAGCGAGCGCAGATGCAATGCCGCATGTTGCATGTTGCTAGGCGATAAAGATCAAATGAGGAATGAATGTCGCCGACGCAGCCTGTCTGCCGTATGCTGCCTGGTGCCTGCTGCCGGCCTAGTTGCATGTTGCGTAGATATTTGCATTTTGCGGGCGGTCTTTGGGTTCGACAAGATTTGTGGCAGCAGTTGCAACGTTGCAATGCGGCTGCAATCAGTATACACACGTGAGCACCCGCCCGGTGTGTGTGTGTGTGTGTATGTGTGTGCGGCGCACAAGTGTTATCTGCTGCGAGCTGCTTGCAGCACACAAATTGATAACCGAACCGACCACAGCAGCGATTTGTTATGATTTTACTATTAACTATCGCACGAGTTCGACGTAGTAAACATATTAATGCCCTAATAGAGGGTATATAAATACCCTAACAGAGGGAATATGAATTTTGGCCAGAAGTGTGCATCATACTTTAGCAGACATTTTTGACTCTATAAGAGAATATATTCTTAATCAGCATCAATTGGGGAGTCAAACTAGCTATGTCCGTCTGTCTGTCCGTCTGTCTGTCCGTCTGTCTTTTGCCACGCAATATGGTCTCTTAATTTTGCAGCTATTCTAATAAACCTCGGTGTACATGCTTCTTATTTCTGCACGCTGTAAATTAAGTCGGGACGAGCCGGATCAGACCGATAAATCGTATAGCTGTAATTGAACCTATCGGCCGATTTTTTAAAAATATCGCCATATGTCTAAGTATGTCCTATAAAGGTTGTTAATGATTGAGGCGAGATCTTGGAGTTATATCATGTGAATGCTGCAGATTTCCAGCTATAGATTGATGGGCACCTAGGAAACTAATTCAAGGGAATTTGATTTGCATAGATAATCTTTAATTTGAAGACTTAGTAAGTTGAAATTGAAATTACAAGTTTAATTTAACATTTGAAAATGATGTTAAGTTGGAGGTGTTCGCTTTTCAGGGAGAATTGGGTCTGTAATGTCTCACTCAATTCCCCAAGGTCGAATCATCATTTGCACCTGCTTGAGAGAATAACTTCGACCATGCCAGGATTGCCAATAAATGCATCCGGTTTTTTCCAATTCATTTGTATCTTCCAAGGTACATTTGAAGTTGTTACCGTTCAAATTACTAATATAATTAAGGAAATGAAAATTTAATATATTGTACGTTAAATAAATAAAAAAGGGTTACCTGAAAGCACAATAAAAATACCACCAAGCGCCTTTTACATAAGATGCACAGTTTCCAGACCAATAATCGTTATCACTATCAAAGGTTGAGAACTCGTATCCGCGGTGTCCACTTAGAGAATCACCCGCTGTTCCATTGAATTTACCAATCGATGCAAGTGTGTATTTTGTCGACTCGCTATCTACTACAAAATTATCATATCGGGCATAACGAACTTCATTTGATTGATCGACCATATGAATATAGAGCTCATATCTCTGTTCTTTAGTCATTAAGTGTAGTTTTTCAAGTCCCATAAAAAACTCTCCATCTAAATTTCCGAATCCCTGTTTGTAATCTGCCCAGTTGCGATAGAAGCTAACCGATCCGTCAATGCGTCGTTGAATCACTGTCCAACCCGAGCCAGCCAGTTTCGAGTCACAGGAAACAGTAAATGGGTTCAAGCCACTCAGTTGAACAGTCAAGACTCCTGAATAGTTTTTCAAATCAGCGCAGTTCTTAGGAGATTTTTCTAGTAGTTTAGAGTATTCACTTAACTTTGAGTCCTTGCTTAATATCTGGTTGGAAAGGTTGAATCTTTCGATTGATTTAGTCATTTCAATATTTTGTAGAGAAATGTTTTTATTGATTTCGATTGAGTCGGCAACTTCTTTTAGTTTGCTTTGCTTGAATATGTTTAAACTGGATATTTCAGAAGAACATTCGCCTAACTTTGAATCCTGGATGGATATCTGATTATTCAACCTATCGATTGACTTAGTCATTTCATCATTCTGTAGAGAAATGTTTTTATTTATTTCCTTGAGGTCCCGCGCTTCCTTTTCTCTGCTCTCTACGATCATTGTTAACTTGGATATTTGACCATTTAAGATTTCCTCTTGTTTTTTAAATTCCTCTTTTTGCATCTTGCACTCAATTCTTTTTTCTAGTCTATCAATCTTTTCTTCTAGGCTGCCCATTCTACTGATAATTGATGTATCTATTGCTTTCTGTCTTTCATTTTCAATAGCTAGTTGATTCTCTGTTAATTTGTGTATTTGTTCGTCTTTAACTCTCAGTTTTTCGTTTATCTGAGCAAAGTATTCCATCATCGGTTTGATTATTTGATAAGAATATTCAGCACATTGATTGTCTAATGTATTGGAACTGCAGAACTTATAAAAATCACAAGTTACAGTTTATCACTTTAGTTTACACTTTTATTGCACAACTTACTGAATCAGCCCTACTCAATGATAAGGTCCATGGCGCAATTGCCAGCAAAATTGCAAACAGTTTAAGGAATACCATCATCCGGCTTATGTTTCGAACCGCTCTTTTTCACTTTTGAAATTGAATTAAAAGTTAATTTTAATATGTAAATGCATTCATATTCAAGAGCTCTAGACATATTCGACCCTCTCATCGACTTTTTGATACCCAGCATCTCTTTAAAATTAATCTTAATATATGAATATACTTGCACACTTCAATGTATTCTAGGAACCTGAGCTGCAAAAAAACGCTTCATAAAATTACATTTAGTCTGAATCATCTGTATTCATCACACCCATTTCGATCCAATCTTATGTTCGGAACAATCGTTCGCTTATTTGTCGGGTGCAGTTCTTTTTAATTATACCCGCTACTCATAGAGTGGAAGGGTATTATAACTTTGTTCAAACCGAAAATGTATGTTACAGGCAGAAGGAGACGTCTCCGACGCCATAAAGTGTATATATTCTGGCTCAGGATCAACAGCCGAGTCGATATAGCCATGTCCGTCTGTCCGTCCGCGTGAAAATCTAGATCTCAGCTGTTATATGAGCTAGAACCAAATTTTAAGACAAAATGTGTTATTATTGCACGCTGATCAAGTTTTTTTGGATTTTGGCCACGCCCCCTTCCGCCCCCGTAAATCGAAAAAAAATGGATTAAAAACGCAGTTTTAATGCCATAGTGTTCATTATATTATGTTTATATGATAACTATAGCTAGCCAGCCGATCTCTGAAAAATTGGTAACAATCGGATAATAAACACAGAAGTTATTCAGCTTAACGTTTTCCATAGCTGTAAGCAGCGCTGCCAGCAGCGCTGCTTGCAGCATAGCGCCGATTAGTGTGTGCGTGCACGTGTGTGTGCAAAATTTTTTTTTTTGTATTTTAGATTATAATTGTAAGTCGATGGCCGTTTACGGTCAAAATATGATTGTAGCTGTTCTTTATTGTTCCGCAAATAATTTAGAGGTACGATCAGTTGGGTAGCGGGTATATTAAAGTCAAGCATACTCGACTGTAGCTTTCTTACTTGTTTTCTTATCACTTTTGATAACCTTTAATCTTAAATTTCTTTGAATAACGTTACAATGCGTTGCAGCAGAATAAAGACATACGGGTATATAAATATCACTAGATCCCCAAGTGAATAATGATAATGATGAATTATGAATTTGATTTAAAGCAAAGGTATTGAAATTACAACTTTTCACTGCAAACTGATTGGATCATAGATACAATTGCTATTAAAGTTATCATTCTCTATACTTTTTTAGTTCATTTATCGCGTGCCTACATAAGTTTAAGAGAGTGAGATGGCAATACAGTAAACAGCTGTTAGAAAATTGAGTGAAGAGTTTTTTACTGTCGGCCATGGCCAACTGTAGCTTCTGTTACTTGTTTTTATACCTCTGCAGAGGGTATATTAATATCGGCCAAAAGTTTGCAATGCATGTTCATACCCCATATTCTTAATCAGCATCAGTAGGGGACTGAAACCAGCCATGTCCGTCTGTTTGTCCGTCTGTCTGTTGCAATGCAATCTAGTTTCTTAGTTTAAGAGCTATCTTAATGAACCTTGGTATTCATGCTTCTTATTGCTGCACGCTGTAAATAAGTCAAAACAAGCCGGATGGGACCGATATATCGTATAGCTGCTATAGAACTACCTATGGGTCGATTTAATATTTGGAGTAACTGCAAGGGTATGAAACCCTCGGCGTGGTGAAGATAGCATTTATTTCTTGTTTTTTCTAGACCAAACCCACAAACTTGGCAAACTTTACTCAATATAAATTCGCTAAAGTTTTCTGAAAATCAGCTAAAATTTGAAAATTTCTAATAACATAGAAGCATAAATTAAACAGTATTTCTTGCAGTTTGTCAATTGGTCTCGAACAAATTACAAGCCGCTGAATGCTGCAAAAGACGTATCCGCTTGATGTACCTACAACTAATTGACAGCTTCCACTGTTGCGGCATGGTGGCAGGTAGTCAGAGAGAGAGGAGGCAGAGAAGGAGGGCCGCCTCAGTTGTTCGGGCCATTGCAAATGCTGTTAACAGAATTTCGTGATATGTCACGTGGCGGAGGTGCATTAAAAAATACAAAAAAAAAAAACCAAAAAATACGAAACGCTGCAGCCATAAAACCTGCCCACGTAGCTTAAAGCAGACTGCAGGCAGAGATGGTGGAAGGGGGATCAAAGCAGATTGGGCTTTGCGGAACCGGGCGAGACTGTAAATTATTTTGCTCGACTGTGCAAATTAATTTCAAACTAACTGACAGCCAGACTAACTGGCCAACTGTCGGTCTGACGGTCTGACAGAGTGGAACCACATTCGATTGCTGCATTGTTGCAGTATCAATTATGTATATGCATTTTATGAGTCTTACCTCAAGTGCACGGAGAACCCGTCACTTGCGACTTGGCCGACTAAACTTGGCTTGCCTCTTGCCTCATGCCTCATTCTGTGTGCCGTTCTCCGTTGCCAGTGACATTTTGGCCATGTTTCGTCGTCGTTGACGCGTGCCTCGTCTAACGGCAATTAGCATTTTGTGCTGCAAATCTTCCACTCTACCCCTACCCCCGCTCTCCTATTGCCCTATGACATGGCCATGGGAGAGGGGCATAAATCATAAGCGCCGACTTTGGCCATTGTAAAAGGCATGAGATGCGCCAGCCAGCCAGCCTGTCGGGGGTTTGGCTTTCACGCCGGTCGCGGCCTGGCAAAGCCTGGCACACCTGAACTATGTGCCAACTGTGGCAACTCTGCCTGGCTGTGGCAACACATCAACACTGCTGTTAACTAAATCAGCGGCCCCAAACAATGCAGCGCGTACAAACACAAACACACTCACACTCACACTCACTGAAACTTGAAATTAAAGTTAATCGAATGCTTTGACCTTTTCCCGCACAGCCACACAGAGTGCAAATGGGGGCATGGCCAGCCCTTCTCCCAAAATGCATCGCATTCGATTTGCAATTTGAGATAAACAGTAGAATAGAAGGCACAGAATATACGGGAAGAGAGAATGGACGTATTGATGGCCACGCAAATACCCTGTAGAGGAGAAGTCAACTGAGTAGGCAGTCAAGAAATATCCTACAGAGAAAAAACAGACCTGAGTGAATATTTATAAATATTAGAGTGTCTTAATTGCAATGTGTAAAAATAAAGAAAAAAAAAATTTTTTTTTTTAAATAGGAAAAGAAAAATAAATTTTGAAAACAATGAAATAATTATCATAAAAATACCTTATAATATGCGAAGCTGTAGATTGGATTGGAAAAAGTCTAAAAGATAAAAATATATAATATATATTATGTAGATATAATTCTATAAATTAATTAACCATTAATTAAAATCAAAAATGCCTTTAAAAATGATTATAGAATCTCAAAAAATAAATAAAATCAATGATCAATAAGATCAACATAGTTTGACATTAGTAAAGAGTTTTTTATTTTTCATTTTCTGGTTCTAATAGTTTCTGCTAAATTATACCCTGCAGTCAGTGTTGTAGAACAGCCGAAAGCACATTGGAAATTAGCCTTAATTAAAATTGTCATATCTCGAGTTTTTAATCAAACAAATGCAGCATGTTTCTCTCCAACTATCTGTCTCTTTCTGTGTGTGGGAGGGTGGGCGAGGGGCGGGCAGCCGCTAATGTCATCGACGACATGACAACAAAATGTGGCCAAAAGCGAAAAACGAAATCTATGTTAGAACAGCGAGCGATTAAAATCATTTTAGCCAAGTCTAACACACCTAATTGCTGGACAAACATCTGATGGCTAATTGAAACGCCGCCCGGTTTTATGTTTCAGCCTTTTTTCCTTGTTTTTCTAAAATGTTTTTTCTCTTTTTTATTGCATTCTCAAGGCCCGTCTTGACTAATTTTTTTTTTTTTTTTTTTTTTTTGTATGTTTTTATTTTTGCTTTTTGCTAGACAATTATTTCAGTTTTATTTATTTGCTTTGTGGGGTGTGGCCACGTTTTACTCGAGGGTAACGAGAATTGCGCCGCTAACTGTGGCAACTGGTAACTGGCAACTGCATTTGCTGAGCTGGCCAAGTCGAGTCGTGGCCCATAAATATGGGCGGTCGCCCGTTTTTATGGCAATCAAATGCGTTGTTTAATTCGAATTGACTTCTTGAACTTGACGTAAACGTGTCGCAAATGAAGCCAGTGCCAGAGCGCACTGGGACGCGGAGGGGGCGTGGGTGTGGAGCACGTGCTCGATCTGTGGCGACAATGGGAAAATTGCAATTGCGAATTAGATTGACATTCGCATTGGTTGCCCCCTTAAGAGTCGTGGCATATGATGGAAAATATTAAGCAAGTCTTAGATAAGTTTGAAGTATGATATCTTTGATATCTACTTATATCTTCAGTTTCAACCAGGCTAGCAATAATCGCTCTAAAAAACGCGCTCTCTCTCTCTACTCCCGCCATGATTTATTTACAGATATTCATTGAATGCGAGTCGCTGCTTGGAATTGAAGTGAATTGGAAAGTTTGCTGGCAATTGATAGTTCTCTCTCTCTCTCTTTCTCTCTTTCTCCTCTGCTGAAAACTATTGAAAAGCAGTCGAAAAACAGAAAACACCCCTTGTGCCTCTCTGCAAGTTGTTGCAGAGATGAACAAATGCAATCAGAGGCGCTTCGGACATAAGGCAGGAAGCAAAACAAGTTGAAAGAGGGGCGTGGCACTGCAACGATTTGTTGAGAGTTTCAAAGCAAGGGCTGGCAGAGGGGGGAGGGGGTCTGGGTGCCAAAGTTTGTGGCATAAACTTTTAATGAGTTCTTTTTATTTGCGATTTGCATGGCCACGCCCACCATTTGTCACACAAATGAAATCTGCTAAAGCGAAATTGCATTAAAGTTGCCGGCGTTGCCTGCCGTTGCTGTTGTTCTTGTTGTTGCTTGTAAATTATTCGCCCGCCGCCGCGGCCCACTTGAATGACATTGCCTACTTCGGCGCAAAGTTTCGGTCAAAGAGTCCCCTCTCCTCTCTCTGCCCCCCCCCACGCCTCGTGGCTCAATGATGAGCGAAAAACAAAAATTGTGAAATAAAATAAATAAATATGCCCGGGCGCAAAAACTTTTAAATTGAAAATGCGCTTTGAATATTTTCAGCGTTTTGCAAATTCGCATTTCGCAATTTTCCATTTCGCATTTTGCGAGCACTTCCTGTCCGCCATCGCCATCGCCATCTTGTGCGCCATTGCACTCGTTAACTGTACTTGTGCTGCGACAAGTGCCTCTGCCTCTGCCACTGCCACTGCCACTGGCTCCGCTCATCTTCGTGATCTGTCGCTGTCTTTGTCTATCGCTCTCGCTCGCGCTTGGCGAGAAAATAATTTGAAATTTTAATTAAAAGTATTTCGACAAAAGTTGCGGCGCTGCCAGCGGCTCTTACTTCTCTTTCGCTCTCTCTCTCTCTCTCTCTCTCTCTCTCTCGCTCTCTCTCTGGGCAGACAAATACGACAAAATCAAAAAAAAAAAAAATATCGCAAAGACAAAAATTAAATAAAAATTCCACACAAAGATAGGGAAAACTATTTTCGGCTCTTTCATTTGCCACTCGCTCGATAGCATCTCGGCTTCAATTTTAATATTGCCGCCGAAAGGCGACGCTGCCGCCGCACCCGGCGGGTACATGTTGCATGCTGCACAGCCTGCAATTGTAGCCGATGCGACAAGTGTCGCTGTGTGCGTGCCGAGTAGCTGCTGCGTTTATGCGCAGCCACAAATCACGGTCAAATAAGGGTGAAGTGAAGATTAGAGGTAAATCTAGAATTGAACCAAAACTTTGGCAACTTAAGCAGGGTAAAGCATATTTTAAATGTATGATATGTAATGAAAATCTAAAATGCATTCAGTAATTGCAGTTCTTATGCAATTATTCTGTTTGCATAATTCACAAAAATATTAATTTATATTTACAAATTATTTTTCTTATAAATGAAAACATGAAAATATTATAAAATAATGAAAATTGTTGGCTAAGTAAAGACAAAAATTAAGTACGAGAAAATTTCACATATCAGCATATCAAGAAGCGGCTAAGTTTTTATATTTTCACGAAACTTATAGTATTTTTTTTTAAATTTTTTAAAGTACCTAAAGCGTGAAACTTTCATGGAGTTTCTTAAATACAAATTAAATCAACGTTTAAGCTATTTAAATCTATTAAAAAAAATTTTATTTAATTACTTTAACTATTTTGCAACTCTGGTTATCACGTACTGCGAGCACGTGTAAACGCACAAGTGTCGCCAGGCAGCTCTTTGCGTATGCGTATGTGCTAAAAAGTATTACCACTACTTAGTTCAAGGCGTTGCTTCTCGCTCTCTTTCTCTCCCTCCCTCTACCCCTCTCTTTCTCTAGCTGTAATTAAACCTTAGTAGCTGCCAAAGCAAAAAGGAAGCAAGCCTGCAGGCAGTGAAAGAGCAAGACAGAGGCTGAGAGAGGGAGGGAGATAGATGCAGAGCTAGCTTCAGTTGGAGATGCTCGCGTCGCATGAAAGAAAGAAAGAAACTTTATTAATAAAAGTTTTTCCTTTGGTATTTTACCCAAGTATTATTAAAAACTTTCATATACGCAACACTGTAACATTCACATGCCTACACACACACACACACACACACACACACACACACACACACACTCAACTCGGCCATGTCGACGGCTGTTCATACATTCAAGCGTTAAATTGCGAGGTCCCTTTTATGCATGTGACAATATTTGTAGCAGTTGTTTTTGCTTTTATTAATTTCGTTGTCATAGCACTGAGTTTTTCGGGCACTTCCCTGTTTTTGGCCCTATTTTTTCGCAGTGTAAAAACGGCTCACACCAAAAAAACAGACACACACAAAAGACATAAGCGCAGCTTTTCTCACCACGACTAACTGCCTTCAGCTACGACATTCCGCCTGTTCGTTTAGCTGGAGAGCGGAATTCAAAAGGAAATTCAGTGTTGAATGATGAATCGCTTTAACTTTTAAAAGATTCAATTAGCGAATAAATTTTTAAGTGGGCTGGGAGTATTTCAAAAAGGTAAAGAACTTATCAGAATATTATAGCATATATGTATAAACTAAATAGGATGCTTAAAAATTTTTTTTTAAAAACAAAACCATATTGCAAATGTTACAATATATAATGAATGTAGAAATGTTTTAAATATTGAAAATAATTAAAATTATATATATTAATTATTAGGAAATTATAAATTCAATATTTTGAAATATTAAAAATAATAATAAAAAAATAAACTAAAATATTCTTATTTCTATAAATTAAAATAAAATGTTATGAAATAAAAAATTGAATATTTCTAAAAGGTTAAGTAAAATACTAAAAAACCCAATTTAAATTGTAATAACCAGAAATCATTTTTAATAAGTGTTTCAAAATGTGAAAGTAAAATATTAGAAAAATATAATTTAAATATTTTGAAATAATAAAATAAATTGTAAGAAAATTATAAATAAAGGAAGAATATTCAAAATTTTAAATAAGAGTATTTATTTACATTTAGTACTTAAACATTATAAATTATAAACTTGAATAATAACAAACTGCATATTAAATTTATAAGTTTCCTTTCAAAACAATCCCTTCTTCACCTTACCTTTTACTCAACTCCTTGACTTTTTTTTATAGTCCTATGATAGTAGTATGAGTTCAGTGGGATAATCCTGCATGTTTTGCTTAGTCTGAAAGCAAATTTGAAAACCTCAAGTGATAAAGAAATGCCACAAGAGCCAAAGACGACGTCGAATGCGCCTGACCAAGTGCCAGACTCAAGCAGCGACTACTGTCATGCCACAGGGACACCCCTTGTGCCCCCCCCCATCCTCCACCCCACCCAACGCAGCACTCGATGCCGTTAGGCAAACTACTGGGCTTGCAGCCAGTACACAGTGCACACACTATTTGCCATGTTGCCATGGGTGGTGAGGGAAGGCTAGAAGTGCGAGGGGGTGCTTTCTCTGTAGTTTGGCTCTCAAACTATTTGCACATTGAGTGCATGCATATTAGCATGGAAAAGAGAATGTCTAATGAGCTGCGTACCGTCCATTAGAAGGCAAACGCATTTTCTCAAAGTTTACTTCCATTAGGCGAGAGAAAAGGACTCAGACACTCTCCCAGTCTCCTTCTCAGTCTCTATCTTTTTTGTTGTCACTCGACACTAACTTAGCTAGACAAACTGAAACAACTAATTAAAGTAAAGCAAGAGAAAACATTTAACCACAAATTTCGTTGGTTACTTGGCCGGAAGCAATTGCGGCAGATGCGTATGACAGAGAGAGAAAGAGAGAGAGAGCGAAAGGGGCATAGAGATGCGGCTGATATGTTAACTGATCCGGCTGCTTCACCGGCAATCAGTGCGGCGACCGCAGCAGCAGCTGCAGCCATGTGTCCAATGAGCTTGACACATGAATATGCAAATATGAGGTGGTTAGCCAGCACCCTGCTCCTCTTCCCCCTCCTCATTTGGCCATTTACTTGGATTGCTGCGTTGTTCATTAATTTGCCCCGGTCCGGAGCAGGCCAGGACACTGGCCGGGAAATGCTGCTGTGGCATTCGCAGCTATCACAGCTGCTGACATCGACATCAATATGCTCCATGGCCGACATTGTTGCCTGTTAATTGATTGCAGCCATTTAGGCATTGATGTTGTTCCCATCACAGCCCCCATCCCACTCTCTTGCTTCCTGTTCTCCCATCATGTACATCTGGTGTGATTATTTGCGCCCCTCTTTGAATTAATTACGTCGTGGCTGCCGTTCAATATTGGTTAATTGAAATTAAAAACTTGGCTGACAGACGGACAGACAGACGGATAGACAGAGAGGCAACTGTGCTAAATGTTGCTGCCCAGCCAGACGGATTTTTATAGATCAAAGCAGCATGGAGCAAAATTTTTAGAATTTGGTTTTTGGCCAACATCTGTTTCTTGGATTGTCTTTATTGACGGAAATCTTATTTCAATGCCAAGAAATTTGTTTATCTAGTATATATAAATTTATGTTTGTACATAGATTTAGCTCAGTTTGCTTAAAAATTTTTTGTGTTTGCTGCAATCGCTAAACATGAGAGGGGAAGCTTATGTCTATATACGAAAGATCTTTAAGTTATTGATATGTATATATATTTTACATGTATACTTTGCGCCGAATTATAATTATCAAAAGAGAGTATATTAACTTTATGCAAATTTATACAGCAGGTAGAAAGAGGCGTGGTAGACAACAGAAGGTACTTACTGTGGATCTCTAGCTAAGTCAATTGAGCCGCATCTGTCTGGCCGTCAGTTCGTCAGTCCGTCTGTCTGTCTGTCCCTTCCGCGTCTGTATGAACAACCAGATCTCGGTTATTATAAAAGCTGTGGACTCCAAATTTGGCATAAAGATTCTAAAATTTGAGGTGCCACGCCCACCGCCTACAAAAATTGGTTGTTGGTGTCTTTTTAAGCATTTTGAACAGCTCTGCATTGCCATACACAAATATGAATACTTTAAGCACCTAAACTCCAAATGGCAATTCGATAAGTTATTTAAGCTAAAGCTATCCATAGTTCCGCTGCCTGCTTCGTTTCAGCTTGTGCGCCTGTCTGGGTGAGCGAGTAAGCACAGCTGATAGCCAAGAAACATTCACCTACTTCTAAAATTCTTTAAACAAATCACTTGATTGACTGGTCTATTGAAATGTTAAGCTAAACATTCTTTATTGCCTGCAATGGCTTTATACACAAACAAGATTTCAGCTGGCTAATTTCAAGCATAAATATACACTATATATATGCACATGTACATTTACATATTTTCGTTTGTCGCTCAATAATCGGTTCTTGAAATGGGCCTTATCATCATCTGAACGAATTTGAGTGCCTCGTCGAAACCGTGCCAATGGTTCCAGATAATGCCTTTGCCACGCGCATTGATGTTCAATTCTCGCCGTTTATAGTACTTGCCATTAAGATTGCTATCGGCGGGATGGGAGGAACATGAAGTGAGAAAATGAGGAGGCAAAATTAGAGTTGAAACTTACCAAAAGGCTGCACAGCCTCCATACCACCAGGCGCTGTGATAACGCCGAGCACAGCTGCCATTGGCCCAGCTGTCGTTGTCCTGGTCCAATGTAGAGAACTTTTGCAACACATTCAGTCCCATCGAGTTACCCGCATTGCCATCGTACTTGCCCAGAGAGGAAAGCACATACGCTTCCGCCTCGCTGCCTATGCTGAAGTTATCATAGTGCGCATAGCGCATCTCGTCCTCAAAGTCCTCCAAATGCACGAACAGCTCGTGTGGTTTCACTGCCGTCAGACGATGTAGCTTCTCGAGGCCTATGAAGAACTCTCCGTTGAGTGCACCAAATCCTGCCCTATAGTCACTCCAGTTGCGATAGAAGTTCTCACTGCCATCCATGCGACGCTGTATGACCATCCAACCACCACCGGCATAACGAGCATCGCACGGCGCATAGAAGGATGCCAGGCCGGGCAACTTGATGCGATAGATGCCGGTGGTGCTGCCAAAGGGTAGACAGCTGCTCGGATGAAACTGATCGAGCTTATCATCGTAGGCCTTGAGTTTGCTCTGTGCCGACTGCAGGCGCTGCAAGTGCTGCCCGCTCTCACGTTGCAGTTGCTCGATCTGTCGATCCTTTGCCTGCAGTTGGTGAGTCAACTCGCTGATCTGCACGATCAACGCGCTACTGGAAGCATCGATACTTTCACTCCCCGCAAACTGATAATTGATTCTACAGATGGTTAAGTTGTAGATCAGCTCTGTAATGTGATCATCGCTAAGCTTGAGCTGTTTTCTGTCTTCCTCCAGCTGCGATCGGCAGGCTCTCAACTCTGCCTGCTGCTCTTGTATATGTAATTGGCACGAGTAAGGCGAAGTGGCAACGCTGGCCGTTCTTTCGCTCTCCACTTCCGCTTCGAGTTTCCGCAACATCTCATTGTTCTTTTTTATCTGCAGTTCGAGTGCATCAATACGTTTGGACTTTGCTGTTTGCGCTGCTGTGGCCCACTGGGCACACGTGAAGAGATACAGCAACAAGGTACTAGTTACACTAACTAACAAATATCTGTACATTGTGATTATGCGATTCACACTGAAATGCGTGAACTGCTCGATTCTCGATCAAATCGCACGGTAAAGAGAGCAAAGCAACCAGCAAACAATAGCAGAGAGAGGCAGAGAGTCAAGCAAAGAGAGAAGCAAAGAGAGAAGGCAGACAGTATGCTCTGCTCTGTCTGTGCTGTTATCAGTATAGTTCGCTGTATTTTCCCAACTTGATACAAAACGATGCCGCCTTCTCATGGATTTCAAATAACAAAAATCATTATGTTCTATATTCTTTCTAGTATATGCAATTATAAGAAATCCGCTGATAAATATGCATATATGTACATATATATATACACATAAATATATGTAAATAAACTCCGAAAATATTTGCTGTTCTTTTGAAGTGCAACGAAAACAATCTGTCAATAAGCAATGCCGAAACTGTGCAGCATCTCTTAGAGGCTTTGAGTTGAGTTTATTTATTTGAACTAATTTATAGGAATTCTTTATTGTTCAACGTGTAAGAAATCTTTGCAGAGCTAGTTTATATCGAGTTTTGTATTATTTCTGTTAGTTACCAGCCAGTCTTCGAGGACGTATCATCATTTGTACCTTCTTAAGAGTGTAATCATAGCCGTGAAAGTTAGCATCATCCCAATAAATGCCGTCGACACTCTCGTACTCGTCATTTTTAGCGTATTTACCATTAAGATTACTGGAATGACAATGGTTCGAATAATTGGTTAATTAATAGTGGGACTCTAACTCTATACAATGATTTCAATAAGGTCTCAATAAAAACGACATCTACAGTCTAGCATGTACCGCAGTGAGATACCCTTCGCTTAACTGTCAAAGAGCAATGCCTTCTACTTCTGTTTACCACTCGTCTAATTGCAAAGGCGTTGGGAGTGGCATCTAAATTTTAAATTTAAACTGTGAAGCAGACAAGACACAGAGATCTACATAAGAAATTTGGTGTACACGTATTTAGCTTTTATAATAGCAATGCAAACAGACGGAGAGACCGACGGACATACCGACGGACAGACGGACAAGGTTCAATCGACACGTCTAGTAATCCTGCCTGCTATTTACTGAACATCTTCAATGGTCGCAGCGTATAACAAATAACAACAACAATAATGATTAAACTTACACAAATCCACAGCTCTCGTACCACCAACCGCCGTGCAAGTCTTCGGCACAGTTCACTCTCGCATCGCTGTCATTGTCCCTATCGAAGGTGCTGAACTTCTGCAGTTTAGCAAATTGCATTTGATCCGCGACGTTACCACTAAATCCATCCAGCTGAGTGATGGCATAAAATTCCTCCTCAGTGCCTACAGCAAAGTTATCGTATCTGGCAAAGCGACTTGCACCATCGAAATCTTCCAGATATATGTAGAGTTCGTGCGGCTCCACGGCTGTCATATGATGCAATTTGTGCAGGCCAATAAAGAATTCACTCTCCAGATTACCAAATCCTTTTGTATAATTCGCCCAATTTTGATAGAAATCCACAGAGCCATTGAGCCGTCTCTGAATCACAGTCCAACCGGGCCCAGCCAATTTGCCATCGCAACGCACGCGGAATCGCTCGTCCATTCCCTTCACGGTGATCAAATGCACATCGGTGGAGGTGCCAAATTTTTCACAGTTCTCCGCTTGGCAGAAACCCTCATAGGAGGCTATGACCCCTTTGAGTTTCTCGATTCTATCTTTATCCGCATCGACTTGTTGCTTGAACTGCTCGATTTCTTGGCTCATTTCGTTGATGCTCGCTGTAGATTTTGTTACATTAAGCTGTAAAGTTTCGATCTGTTTGCTATTCTCTTCGAGACGAATTGAATCGTTTTTCGTTTGCGCCTCCAAGTGATGCAGAGTTGTATTCAGATTATTCATTTCGGTATTTAATGCAAGTATTACACCATCTTTCTGCTTAATTTCTTCATTTTTGTTGAACAATTCAGTGCGATTACTCTTTAAATACCCTTTAAGGTTGTCAATAGTTATCAAGCTGCTGTTGAACTTTCCCTCCGTGTCAAGAAGTGTTTTATTTGTACAATGCAGAAGATAATTGAGGCTTTTAAATTCACTTTGCGAGTTTTTAAGTTCTAAATTAACAATTTTCAAATTGCTTAATAATTCTTTGTTCTCATTGTATAAACGTGAAACATTCTGTGTACACAGTGTAAAACGGTGCTGCCTAAGTTTTCGATTTTCCCAGTAAAGACTTTTCAATTTTTCATATAACCTTATTGTGCTGTAACAATTTTGAACTGTATTCCTTAGTTTCGTCTTATTCTCATTGTCGTTCAATGAGTTAGTCAAAGTTAAAGTTAGCAACACAAAAAATACAATGAATTTCGGAGAATTCATTTCGCGAGAATATATTTTTGCGATTTCTTATCCGCGTTTGCACTTCACTCAGTCGTCGCTGGCGCGTAACAAAAACTTGCGAGAGCTGCTTATCATCTGTATTGGCAGTATTTGATATAGATATATATATATATATATATGTTTTTCTATATGTTTCATTGTACATTTACTCTCTGTCTCAATCTGCTTTCGCTCAGCGCGCGTGTGGAACATTTAGCAGAATTTTTAAAACTTGTGCTCTTCTTTTGCGCTTTCTCTTTCACTTTCTGCAGTTCTTTAAATTAAAAAAAAAAAATTCTGAATTATTCTCATTCATTATGAAGCCAGTCTACACTCTACGCTGGGACCAATTAAATCGGTATAAATTTCATTAAAAGTCTCTTACAAAGGACGCGCAAAGCAAATGGAATTGCCATGGCAAATAGACGACGCGATTTTCGCTCATTTTGCGGTGCAACTGAGCGTATACGTAACGTGCAGTAACAGTGGCCCATACTCTTTCTTTTTTGAGGAGCTCAGGTGAGAGAAGGGGAGTCGAGAGGGGTCTGGACGTACAGGTGCGGTTGCCATAACGCTGACGCAGCGGCAGCCGAAGCCGCAGCAGCAGCGGCGCGACGTCGGCAAGACGAGACGTGGCGACGCCTGCAATCGACCGGAGACGCTAAAGAGTCAGTCAAGTGTGGGAGAAGGGGAGACTGGGAAGATGAGAGCGCTAGACAACGCTGTTATTTATTCCGGATTTGTCTACCTTCGTTTTTTATTTATGTTTGGCAGACGCCAATTTTCATGGCGGCGGCAATGGCCGCGACTTGGCTTTGCCACCGGGCTTGAACAGGGACTATCCAAGTGGCATCCTTGTGCCTTGTGTCAAGTAGCTCGCATGGAGAGAGGAGGCTGACCACGTGATTCGTGCGCCAGCCAAGTGGAAAATAAAAAGAAAGCCAAGTCGTTGCACGTTGCAGGCATTGCCCACCTTTGATTGTCTGTGCCGGTCTCAGACGGACAGACGGACAGACGAACGGACGGACAGATGTGGATAATGAAAGGGGTGGCACGACGAATTAAAACAATTCCGCTGGCGGTCATTTGGCACAGCGTTGCTTAAAGCTTTACCTAACTTTATTTTTTGATTAAAAAACTTTGTGTAACAACAACAACAAAAACAGCTTGAGAAATTCAATAAGCGACACGCAGAGCAAAAATCAATATGAAATCGCGCCAGCTGCCTGGCCTAGCAATCGAAGTGCCGCAGACTAAGTAATCTAAGCCACAAAACACAGCCGCAAAATGCGTAGCAAGGCAGAGGGGAAGCAGGGGAGAGTGCGAGGCACATAAATTCAAGATGTGGCCATAAGATTTATGACGATTGCGAACGTGGAGTTTCGACGCCCCATAGACAAAGTGTGTGACTGGCAAAGGAAAATGGTGGCGCGGCCTCATCGCAACATTTGTGCGCCCTGTGGCCTTTGAACTTGGCTGGAAAACTCAAGTTCGGGCATGGAATTCCCGTGGCCGGACAACAATTTACAGTAGGCACATATAAAATGTGCATAAAAATTGAAACAGCCGAGACCATTTGGGCAGCGCTTGGTCTGCGGGGCGTATACTTTACGCATTTTAAGTTTCAATTTCACAGCCAAGCCTCCCACTCCGCCAAATTTATGGCGGCATGAGTATTTTATGGCCACTTCCGTTGACCGCCAAAGCGAAGAACTCTAAGTGATTTCTGACATAAAACACATTAGACTTCAGACGAAGTCAGTCAGCAAACACATAGCTCATATTCAGAGCGAAGGGTCTGCGCTAATGCTGAAGTTGCATGCGGTCGGGGCGAGAACTTCTGCCGTGCACTGTAATCAAATTTTGATTTCATTCTTTCGACCTGCCGTCTGCGAAGTGTCATGAAATGCGCCAAAAATATTTTTCCATGCCATTTGCCGGGGCGAAGAAAGTGTCTTCCCCTTCCTTTCTCACTCCGCCGAGCAATCAATTGACAGCGTTGTCCGGACTGCTTCATAATCCGGCTTATTATGCAAAGTAAATGCTCGACCCTTGGGCGGGCTGCGTCGCGTTGCCGCCAGATAATCTCGGGTGATATTTCATTGTCGTCGCTCTTGGTGCCCTGTAAATGCGTTAACAGCCACGCCCCTCGCCTCACGGCCCCGCCCACCCGCAGCAATTGCAAAATATTTCCGTTTCCGGTTATGCATATCCTTTGCTTTCATTCTCATTTGTCGCCCAGTTAGCTGCGCAGATTTCGCTCATTTACGACATCCTCATATGGGATCTGTTTGTCTGGCATCCTTTCATTATTATTTTCATTTTCATTTTTATTTTTATGCCTTCTGTCCGTTTGTCTTGTGCGTAATTTGCCAATTTCCATAAACGCTTTCAATTTCTTCTCTTTCTCCCATTTCCATTCCATCTTCGTTTATCACGTGTTGATGTGTCTCTTCCGAAAAGGGTTTGCACAATCTGGCTGGGCGTCTTTGCCTTCACGCTTCATTTGCATATTAAATGCTTTCCTCGCATTGATGAAGTACCAAATTATACGAGTCGAGCTAAAATTGTTGCCATAACTATGCCACATTATAGACACGTTTCATTCCATTTACATTACAATTTCCAGGGGTCACTTTTTATGTTAATGTGTGTGTCTAATAATTTTGATTATTACAATTTGCATAGAAAGAAATATTTTGGCTATAAATAGCGAATGCTGTAGGGAGTGTGGGGAACTTTGTATTTGAAAATATGCGCAAAAGATAATTTAAGGTATTTTATTATTGATCAAATTTATTAAATATTGTTTATCAGATATCAATGCTATTCATTTTTTAATCGTTTCTAATTTTTAATTTAAAAATAAAAGGAAAGTAGAAAAACTTAAATTAAAATTGTGCACATAAAACAAAGTTAAAATAGTATATTATTCACAAGATTTATTGGATATCTTAAGACCTACCCATGTAGGAATTATTTTAGATTTTATTCGCACTACTGACAGCTTCACGTCCAAATAAATAAGTAAATAAGTCGGAACGAGCCGGATCGGACCAATGTATCGTATAGCTGGCATAGAACCTATCTGCTGATTTAAAATTTGGAGTAACTGCAAAGGTATGAAACCTTCAGCGTGCCAAAAGTAGCCATACTTTCTTTTAAAAACTAAAGAAAAAGAGTAGGAATATTGTTCTTGAAAATTTAAAATCAATGTGTATAAAAAAGAGTTTCTTATTATTTTTACAGTTTATTAGATATTTTATAAGATATTAATAAAACCTCAGTGTTATTATTTCCTCTTGCATCTGTTTTCAATGACAAAAGGAAAAGTAGATATATTTTACTTTTAAATATGGGCATAAAACAAGTATAAGTATTTTATTATATAATTTATTATATAAATATAAAATATTTAAAGAGTTCACCATATAGACATACCTAATTAAGAGTATTTTATTATTTATAAAAATTAATAGATATTTTATAGTTATCAGTGTCTCTTTTACTATATTATTCCAACCTGCCTCCTGCTTTCCGTGACAGCTTCACTTCTTCTCCCACTTTCCTTGCATATCGCATAGAAATCACAATTTCTAAAATAATTTTTTTAAACATTTGCATATTTGTTATGCTGTTACTTTACTTGATTTTCCCTTTCTGTTTTGTGCAATTTCTACAGACGAAAGCAAAAATCTGATGACGCAGCCATGGCATGATCACCTGCTCTGCGTGTGTTGCATATTAACCAGGGACCCTCTCACTGTCTCTCTCTCTCCGTATCTGTCTATCTCGCTGTGTAAATGACTTCATTTTGTGCGCTCAGCCATGCAAATTCGCAACTGATTTTGGTGCCCAAATCACATTGTTAGCACCGGCGTCGTATGGAAAAATGCAGAAAGCGATTTAAAAACTCTAAAATTAAGCTATCATCAGCTTTTACAGCTGGCTATCAAGTCTCTCTCTCTCTCTCCCTGGGTCTCTGCTTTCTACTTGCTAAAGGTGAAAAGACACTCGACTACAATATGTGTGTAAAAAGTCAAAAAGAAATAAGTGCAATGCGATGTCATTAAAGTAGACAAGCAGACAACGAGTCACAGCACGAAGAGGAGGAGAAGCAGAAGGAGCAGGAGGAGCAGCATGTGGCAGGAGTGAAGTCACAGCAAGAGGTTGGCTTCGACTATGACCAACATAAAATCACAACACACACACACGCACAGTCAGCCGTTACCCAAGCCTTACCCCGCCCTAGATTCCAGTCTCTGTGGTCGCTTATCGGACGTTGTCTGTCCAACACCAGCCCCGACTATGTCTCCGTCTCCGTCTCTATCTCCTTCTCTGTCACTCTCTCCATGTCTACGTGTGCGTTACGTAAAGCTGTAATCTGTGCTTATAAAACGGCAAATGGCAAAACTGCAGAGGGTTTTTAATTGTCTGTGCCGGATAGCAGTCTTAAATGCCCCACGTTGCCACGTAGCACCCCAAGGTGTAACACTGAGAAAAAAGACATTTTGATAAAATAAATTTTACAAATATTTTACCGAATTTTAAATTAAGCAAAAATAGTAGGAAAATATTTTAAACTTATTCTTCTAGCTCACTAAATTTTTTCTTGATTTTACCCCTTCTTTTCTCTCAGTGCACACACGTCCAATATGACACGACTTTGTTGAGCATGCTCGGACAAATGCTTTGGGTTTTTTAATTAAAATCCCTTCATAATATTATGTTAATGTTTGCTTACCACCTGAAAAACTACCAGCCGACCCTCTCTCCGTATCGTTCTCTCTCTCTCTCTCTCTCTCTTTCATTAAGTATCTCCATCTCTGTCTGCCCCAAACTTCTCACTTTATTTCCGTCTAGTTTCTAGCTGAAATCAGCGTCGCACAAACTAATTTTTCGACTGAGATTGAAGTGCACGGCTAGAAAGTTATAAAAAGTAATTGTTGTCACCCGTTTTTCTCGATTTTTTCCCTCTCTTCCTGTCTCCCTCTCTCCATCTCTTTCTTTCTTTCTTTTGTAGATTTTCACGACCGAAAATGCAAATTGAGTGTGCGCTATCAGCAACTGTCATGGCAACTCATCTGTCCACTTCGATGTGTAGATGAGGGGGAAAGGGGGGACAAAGCATGCCCAGCGTGTGTCACATACACACACACACACACACACTCTCTCACACACACACAGTAAATTTCTTTCCATTCTGTTGCGTTGCGTTCACCTGTTTTGGCATTGTCTCTACTGCTGTCTCCCATTTAATGTCGCTTGCTTTGTTTGCCTCCTCTTCCTGATGTCGGTAGATTTAGCGCACGTTTGTAGTATTTTAATAATTCCGCCAATTGTCATATTTGCCCAGCAAAAACGGTCACCCATTTTTGGGGCTGTTGTTGTGTCTGCACTCGGCAGCAGTCGCAGCAATTAGTTTCCGCGAATTTGCAACTAGCAGCGCGATAAAAAGAAATGAGTGACTAAAATGGGTTTCTAACGTAGCGTAGTGTAAACAATTTCGGGGCAGGAGAAAAGAGACAGTTTTATTATATTGCGTTAGTCAACATTGCCAGTGGAGTTTTATTATGCTAGTCCCGGTGCTTACACGTAGCGCAGGCAATGTAAACTAAGCAAATATGCGTTTTTTTAGTATTTTTATTTGTATGAACGCAGAGATCTCAGTTATGGTTAGAGCTAAACAAACCAAACTTAGTACACTTATTTATATGTATCTTAGGCAGCATGTGCATATTTAAAATATAGTCTGCCGCGCCCACCGCCTCTGCAATGACATGTTTTGTGATTAACCATGCTTATTAACGCTTTACTTTTCGATGATTAACGCATAAACATGCAGCGCAGTCACGCCTTTTTTGGTTTCTCTCTCTTCATGCAAATAACATTTCTCTGACTGTCAATTGTCAATTTTAATTGCCGCCAGTTGTCATAACGCGTTCAGGGAGTACTAGCTGGCGCCCATAGCACAGCGTGTACACGAACCATATTGGTGACACTTTGCCTGCTTAATATGCTGCAAGCAGAGCAGCCACGTTGAATCATCGAAAGCGAGTGGAGAGGAGCTCTGATAGGGCAAAGTCACGTTTGAAAGAAAATCATACATTAAATCGTTGCCGACTGCCCCGACAAACTGTGCGCCAATAAGGTGTGCACTTCCACAGAATCCTACCCCCCCCCCCACCTACCCCTCTTCGCGTGCTTGACCCTCCCGGCCGTGGAGCAATTAGTCAAACGAATTTGTAGCGTCCAGCTGAGGAATTAATCAGAGGGAAAGAAAGAAGGCATTTAAAATGCAAAATGCGTGCGCTAAATTACAACGAATTCTGTAGCACACAAAAGCCTAGACATTTTTTAACGTGTAAGCGGGCACCTCGCTCCCCCCTCCCCCTCCCGGCAGCTTGTCGGCAAAAGACTTTTGTGTCTCTGGGCAGCTCCAAGAAGCCGCGGAAAGATGATGACTCGTTTTGGCTTTGCGCTCGTTGACGCGTTCACATTTGAATACTAATTGCATGTAGTCAACTTGGAGAGCAGCAGGAGAGGAGCAGGGAGAGGGGTGGAGAGGGGTGGAGAGGGGATAAGGCAGTCCTGGGTTGCTTGCGGTAAATATGATAAACAACAAAGCGCGTCATTTTGACATTTGTCTGTTTAATGCGCCCACGTTGACGTTGTGCCACCACGTTGCCAATTCCACGACTCCCACGACTGACAGCAGCTTGGCACCCCTTACTCCGTACCCCCCACCCACCCTCCTTGCCAGCCTGCACACAACCTGCCCCGGCAATGGCAAATAGGTAAGATATGCGGCACAGATAATGATCGAGCTCGAACTGGCTGAGTTCTGCATAGCGACGGCTCCAACTTCAGCTCCAACTCCGACTCCAACTGCAACGGCAGCTCCCATTCCAACCGGCTGACGCTGTCGGTTGTCGCGCTTTGAACTTAAATGGATTTTGTTGTTGCTGTTGTTGCCTCGGTTGCTGTTGTTATTGTTGTTGACATGCAGTCAGTGGGCAAATTTGCCATAATGCTGGCAAAATGGCAAACTGCTTTGGCTGCCGCTGCCTTCTCGCGCAACACGCTAGTCAAGTGTCAGGCTGCCCGACATTGCCTAGGCCAGGACACGTTAACAATGCGAATGCGGTGGAAAAAAATTTTGAAATAATTTCAGTTTATGCTACGATATTAAAAGAGAATATACTATATATAGCCTCGGATTTTATAAAAGTTTATTAAAAGTGTTTAAATATTTTGCTTAACCATGAATTTTAAAAATATGCAAATATTATGCTTCTTGACACATACCTTCTACGCTTCTATGACTCTATAATCTATACATATTCTGAATTGGTATCAATAGCCATAACTGTTTGTGCGTCTGTATAAACGCTTAGAACTCACAGTTTTTAAATGCTAGAAGCAGTAAATAGTGTGTCAACGCTCGTGTCGATTATAGGCTTTAAAAGATGTTTTTAAAATTGAGCCACGCCCTCTTACGCCCCTAAAAATTGATTAAAATTAAATTGTAAGCGTAATTTTAAAGCTAAAACATTAATTTGAAATGTGGAAACCAACTGTCAACATCTTAACGATCTCTGACAATTTAGAAACGATCGAACAATAAACACAGAAGTTATACAAGTAAACGTTTTCTATAGTTCTTAACTTCTAACCTACCCACCTTAACCAAGCCACACATACTACCTGCTAAAGGAAGCTAAAAAGAGCTCCTTAATTTTAGCAAAAACAGAGCCTGTGAAAGTAGAATGAATTATGGCCAGAACAGAATAGAGAGGCTGCTGTAATTAATTAAACAGAAAGAGGAAGCCAGAAACACAGTGGGCAGCGCAGTAGAAAAGAGCAGCAAAAAAAAAGATACAACTAGTAATTATCACTAGAACGCGACGCTGTTGATTAAAAATACGACGCCGACGCTGACCACGCTGAGACTGAACTGCAGAGCTCTGCTGTAAAGATATTGGGAACGGGTCGAGGCACCTAGGTGAATGCACACAATACACAGACCACGTTCGCAGTGTCTTCAGCTTCGATGGCAAGTCGATTTCTGACAGTTCTCGTACCGCCACGACATGACAAGCTGCCAGTTGTGCAGACGCTAAGAACTTGCACCCAGTGGCCGCCCTCCGCGCCTCTCCCTTCCAGCTGATTGACTGTCCAGACAGGCGACGGCAAGGACGGCTAGGACGGCAGTCTGGGAGACAGGGAGACTGCGTCTCGAGAGTGAGTGAAGATTGAGCGCCATGTAGCCAAGTGCCGATGGCGACGGCGAGGGCAACTACTGACAGAGCCGAGACAGACAGACAGACAGACAGAGAGAGAGAGAGAGAGAGAGAGCCGAGAGAGAGAGAGAGGAACGCAGCGTTGCATATGAATGAAAGACATGTCAAAAGTTGACAATGATATTAACCTTGAGTAGAGGCATGAATGGTATGTGAAGGTCACGTGGTATGCGAATATAGCCCCTCATTTCGATGAGTTCTTCCAAATTTTGATTTCCTTTATTTAAAAAACAAACTAAATCAACAAAATGGTTCACTACTCAAAGTCCGATGTATGTAAGCTAACAACAACAAGTAAAGAAAGCTACAGTCGAGCGTGCCCGACAGTAAGATACCATTCGCCCAGTTTCGAAACAAATTATCACACATTTAATTCCATCAAAAAACTGCACAAGTTCGTCCGCCACCTATTGTTTAAATAAGATCTATCTTTAAATAGCTCCATCTAAATGTGAAAACATTGCAATCAGCTGTACACACGCTACAGCTGAACCAAATCATCGTGACGATGACGCCACGACGCGCAGCACAGGCGCAATCAGTGCAAGTACGGAAAACGGAAACATAGATAACTTCTGTGCTTATCTCGATTGGATTTTAATTTTGAGAATAAATTTATATTGCAATTATTTATGTTAATCCCCAGGAAGAAAGATGTAACTTTAATACTTTTCCTAATAATCATAAATTATCGATTCGCGTGGGCGGTGGGCGTGACATCAAAAATTGAAAATAAACTCGATCTACCTAAGGTATACAGGAACCTTCGTGTAAAATTTGGTGTCTCTACCTTTTGTAATAGCTGAGATCTAGACGTTCAAACGGACAGACGGACAGACAGACAGACGGACACAGCTCAATCGACTCAGCTAGTGATCCTGAGTCAGAATATATACACTTTGTGGGGTCTGCCACGCCTCGTTCTGCCTGTTACATACATTTGCACAAACTTAGTATACCATTTTTAACAATTTTCAATGGTCGAATGGTATAAAAATGTTACAATTTTGAATAATGAACTCCAGTACGCAAGTTCCAATCTGCAAGCTCAGTGTCTGCATAGCCGAGCTGCATAACCGCTTCCGCTCCCACCAATGCATGTGCTTCCAAGAAGACTGCAGCATTTCGACCAACATAACATTAGCTGATGTCGCTACCTATTGGAAACAGCGAAGCCGACGTCGATCCTCTGCCACCAAGGGCAGCGTAGCTCACAGCCAAGACTCACAGCTTGTTGGGGACAGCTTAGGGTAATCAGTTGCAAATTGGTTTTAGACAAATAAAGTCATTGTTCCTAATTGAACTTAAAATTTTATTTATTTTTTACTTTGCACCTTGCAAGTAATTAACTTGTATAATCCGTTGTACATATGATCCAGCATCTTTAGGCCGCAGACTTTCCAAATGTCTCGCCATCCGCCAGTGTCTCCGGCAGTGGCATTCCTCGTGTTTCGGGTAAGAAAGTCGATGCAAATACCGCAACACAAGAGACTATGCCAAATACGAGTGGAGTTAGCCATGCCTTGAAGTGAGACAAATCACAAACCAGGGGGGCCAGTAGACCGCCCACACGTCCCAGCATAGAACAAATGCCCATGCCATTCGATCTGACCACAGTGGGAAAGATTTCACCACCCCAGAGATATGCATTGGGAAATGTAATCGATGCGCCAAAGAGTCCCAAAGTTGCGCATAAAACCTGAATCTTGTCATTGTGGCCAATAAAAAAGACTAGCGCTAGCAATGAAACTGCGCTAATCGTATTGGTAATTATCATGGTGATTTTTCTGCCCAGATATTTGGTCATCACAACAGACATCAGTGTGCCAGGTATGCCCAGAGCAGCAGCAATCAGATTGTTCATGAATATATTTCCACCTAGCTTGGATATATACTGAGCCGTGCCATAGTAGACCATGCAAACAACGACCCAATCGATAATCATACATATTGTTTTCAATCTCAAATAGGGAGTACGAAACAGATCGATGAGCGTACCCTTCTTCACAGGCGTCTTATCTGCGAGCACCTTAGCGGCCGCCTCAATTTCCGGCCGTACTGTCTCCACCGGTGCTTTGTTAATTTTCGCTATCTTTTCTAAAATTTTGATTGCCTCCTGCGTTTTGCCCGTGGTAAAGAGCCATCGCGGCGATTCTGGTATAAGACATATGTATATGATGAACACTACCGAGAAGATGGTCACACTGAACTGAAACCATCGCCAGGTTCGTATAAAGTACGCGAAAACTGCCAGTGAGGCATGTCCTATGTTAAAAGGTATTTGGTATAAGATTGCAACAATTTCTCTTTTCTTGGGGCCGATTATCTCCATGATGAGCACAAAACTGCAAAAGAACAACAGGCAAAGAAAAATAGGGCTCAATGTGCGATTACAGGAGTCAAACTGGCCATGCCCGTCTGCCCGTTTGTCTTTTGCAACGCAATTTAGTCTCTTAGTTTAAAAGCTATCTTAATGAAACTTGGTATATATGCTTCTTATTGCTGCCCGCTAAAGATAAGTCAGAACGAGCCGGATCGGATCGATATGTCGTATAGCTGCCATATATCTAATATAGAAACTGTTCCTACCAATGTCTAAGCTTCTTATTTTTAAGCTATGCAACATTGAACCGATATTTTCTTAAATATCGTTATGAAACTCTTGTCATCTGTAGTATTCCAGAGCTATTTTATATTAAGAGTAACTTACAGCAATTGAGTATTACCTGGTACACATAGTGCCTCCTGTCGCAAATCCAGTTAAAAATCGAAATAATACGTAAAACCAGTAGTAGGGTGAAAGGCAAACGATAAGACCACAAATAAGCTGCATATAACAGCAGCCCAAGAACGCCGGACGTCGTCCGAATCTATAATTGATTGATTATTCATGATAAATCGGGGGAAGGCTCTCATTTATGCTTACCTATCGGAAATCATGCCGAAGAACATACTACCAAACATAACGCCCAGCATGACAAAGGACTGTGACAAGCTGGCCAAATAGAAGGTTTTGCAGACCAGATTCCATTCTGTAACAATGGTTGTCTTAAAGACGCTCGTATCGAACTCAGCATTGTCGCAACTATCATCGCATCCGTCTGTGATATTTTCGTCTTTGCATTTATACTCTGTGGGGGCCGCCAGAAAGATGTGGGCCAAAGTGTGCCAGCCAGTACCGAACTTGCTTAGGAAAACCAACATGCAGAAGAAAAACTGATATCGGCGAAAGTCACCGATTTGCGAAATGATCGGATCTCCAGTCTTCTCAACCGGATTCGTCATTTTGCCGGCAGTCTACAGGGTCGATAATTATCAGTGTGTTTGCCCCTCAATTTGAATTTATTGAATGATCTAAAAAGTGTTGGCTACAAATTTTAAATATTTGAAATTATTTGGGCCATTTAAACCTCTAAAAATGTATTTAAGTTTTGAATTGCTTTCCCTACAGTGTTAATTTATAACTGATGTATACACTTACATTTCGAAAGCAATATCAATGCCAGAACTGTTTCGATGTTTTAGCTGAACGTTACACACTCTTACACGAGTGCGAGTGGCGACAAACTGGCAAGATGCCATGCGTTCAAGCTACATATTGTTGCGACGACAATCGAAAAAACTGTGCGGAGAATAATCGAACCGGTTTCAGTTCAGATGGGACAACAAAGTAGTTTGTCATGTGGCAGAAAAGTAAGTAAGTTAAGTAAGCAAACAAATATTTTATAAAAATCTGTGTGTATGATCAAGTTGTACCAAGTAATTATAAGGTTGAGGTTGTTGATAACTTAGCCAAACTTTAGAATTAGACGTAGCTAACATAATAAATGTATCACTTGGTTTGCTTGCCAAGTAGTTTGCTTCTACTTTACCCTTTGCTTCGACAAACTCTCTGCGCGCACATTCACTTAGCATAGGGTATGGAAAACCTGATCCTTACTTTTACCTCTGACTACATTAATCGATGTCATTAATTGTAGGTGCGCCCGAAGAGCCATTTGCCACAGTTACTACCCGATGAAACTAGATGAAACTATTGTCTGCAAGCAGATAAACGCCACGTTGCAGCGGCTGCAACGACTTCACTGGTTGCCTCTGCCTCAAGATGGCTTAATTACGACAAGGCACAATCGAGTGAAAGTTGACCGAGTGAGTGAGCCAAGCCAAGCAGCCAACCAGGCAGGCAGGCAGTCTGAGATTTGCCAGGGTAGACAACCTTGCAGCATGTTCCCACGGCTCAACTGGCAACCTGTGCCCCACACACAGACGAAAGACGCTGTGTGGCGACTCTGGCGAGTGTTGCGAGCTGCGAGCTGCGAGCTGCAAACTGCGCGAAATGTCACAACAATTGAAAATAAATTATATGCAAATTGGCTAGCCAATCAATGAGCAACACACACACACACACACACACAGAGGCACACACACTCGCACACAGCTGATAAATCTGCCAATTGCCGCGTAAGTGTCTCGCTCTGGCACCCACCAAAGATGTCCAATTTGAGCTGCCGGAGCAGGCAAAACAGCTTCCGATTGTCACGCCTGATAAGGCTGCCTATTTATGAGCTGTCAGCCAGATTTTGGATTAAATATGGTAGCAGTTTGTGTACATACATTGGAAAGAATCTTAAGTTGTTGAAGAGGAGTATAGAAAGTCATTTCTGATGGAAAGAGAGTTTTCCAAACTGAAAATTGGTTTAAAAATTTAAAAAAAAAATTCATTAAATTTTTTAAATACAAAAAATTTTAAGAAAGAGAGGCCACCGTCGAAAAAGCCTAACAGTAAAATACTCTACGCTTGAATTTGGAAAGCTCCACTTTAAAACTATCATAGCTCTATTAAATATCAAGCGTGTTTCAAGAGGAATAACATTTTGTTTGTGTCTAAGCATTCCTTAAATTTTAAATTTGTCAATATACACTATTTTAAAATTTTCCATAATTTATTTTGTTATTAATAATTTAATAATTGAAGGGTATACCAACATAAGCTTGCCTTAAAAGTGATAAATAATTGTAATAAAATAAATAAAAATATATAATGTAAATACAATCTAACCTGTTAACATTCCAATTAACAAATGCACACAAGATAAGCAAAGATTAAACGTTGATTAACTCAACAAAGAAATCGTTTTCTGCCGAAAATACCCTACCCTTTCGAACTGGTAATTAATAAAGATTTTGTGGTCGAAAACTGCAAGTAGCGGCGTAGCTAGACAAAATGATTTTCTAACTAGTTTGCTCTGCCTCAAGGGCTTGTTGCAACAACTAATTCCGGCAGCATTTGAAAACAGTCGAAAACTGTTTCTAACTGTTTCACCACAAGGGCAACGGCAACGGCAACGGCAACGGCTACGGCAACGGCAATTAAAAGGCACAAAGAACATTTACATTTTGGGGGCGCTTTAAGCCGCTTTCGACTTTCCGCCTGACCCGGCAACTGTTTAGGCCAGAAATACCCACACACACGGGTATGCATAACACAGCGCAGATACATATACATATATATATACTACATGCACACAGGTATTATGGAAAATATTTGGACAGTCGGCAAGTCGAGTGTTTGCGGGGGAGCAGGGTATTCGGGGGCCTAGCAATGCTCCAATTAGCACACAAAAGGATTAAAGGCGAAATGCCAAAAATTGCCAGTGCTTTTTTGAGCTCACTTCTCACTGCGGTTACTGCGCCGAATAATTGCAACAACACAGCAAGTCCACTTGAGGCTTGCAACACAAAACGAGTTAAGTAAAGTGCAACAAGCATTTAATTTTAGCTCTCATATGTGAAACACAATCAAAATATTTTATAGTTCGCCCATAAAGAAATTCATAAAACGAATGGCAACGCTAACTGCTGCGTCGACTTCTGCGACGACGTCGACAGCGGCGTCGCTTTACCAATTCATACGAAAATTGCTAACTCAGCGCTCACATATATCATTTTTATGCGCTGCCACGCCCCTTTCGACTCGTAGTAAATTGACAAATGCAACGACGCGTCGCTGCCGCAACGCGCGGCAATGTCTGAAATGTCTTTGCCACTATTTAAGGTCTTTTATGAGTTGCAAGTGAGCGCGAGCGCGCTGTGGGTTGCAAGTTGGAAGCTCTGCCCCCCAGCAGCCATCATCCCGCCGCCCGCAAAGGGGGCAGGGAGAGAAAGAGAGGGACACAGAGGGGGAGAGCTGAAATGAAAAAGCGCAGCAGAAACTATGAACAACGTTCAGCGAAATAAAACTGCTTGTAATATGTAGTAAAAACCCAAGTAGAAAGCTATGAGTAATGCGTTATATGCTAGCAGATACCCTGCAAGGGGAGAAATATATAAAGAAGTCTTGACAGAGTAAGAAAGGAGAGAGGTAATTTAAAAATGATGCTCTTATAATCACTTAATTATTATTTTATAATTTTAATTAATTAATATTTAATTTTCTATAAATAATAATTTTAACTAAGCTTAAAAACTTATATTAAATTGATTGTTTCTTACATATTTATTGTAAATATTTTAATTTTTTTTTACTACTACTAGAACGTTGGATCGACGTTAAATAAATAAATTAAAAAGCAAATAATTAAAAAAAATTAACAAACAAATAAATAATTAAAAAAAAACTAAATAAATATATTAATTTATAATAAAATATATAAATAAGAATAAATATAAATAAAAAGAAAAAAATAAAATATCACAATAAATAAAAATAAATAAATAAATAACTTAATAAATTAAAACACAATAATTTTGTTTGGTTTTAATAAAAACTTAAAAATAATAACTTAATATTTTAAAATTTAAAAGCTTAAATAACTCTCTGCAGCTGCTTCCTCACTACAGTTTCCCAGGGTATTCACTACATCATTTAAGTGGAAAAAAGTCAGCTAGAAACAAAGCGCCGCATCAACGCTTTGCTTGCCTTGCCTTGGCGCGGGCTGCGCCTGCGACTACGACTGGGGCTGGGACTGGAGCTGAAGCTTTGGCTCTATTCCTCTCTAAATCCTCTTTGATTAAGTGCTCAGTCTTTACTGTGGAGATTTTTTAATCGTTACCTCGTACCTCGCGTACCGCAGCGCAGCACGTTGCACGTTGCCAGAGTTGCCAGAGCTGCTGCTAGTGGTGCTGCAGCAACGACATGGTGTAGGATGTGCATGTGACCATGCCCCATAGATTAATCGCTAATCTGTCCCTAGAGGGCGTACGGACATTTTTAAAAAGTGCGCATAGCTCAGCTCAGAAGAGGGAGAGGGACATAAAAAGCGAGCAACAAAGGCGCTGCCTCATGCCCAAACCCAAAGCCAGAACCAGGGACAGACTTTGCTCCAGACTAAGACTGAGACGAGTTCTGGTTCTGTTGCTGTTGCTCGTTAAGTTCATGAGGAAGAGGGGGGCGGAGGGCGGGGCAAGTGGTCAGCATATCTTTAAGCTTACCTTCGCACCTCTTTTTGTGCCCTTTTCCTTTTCGTTGATTTGCGCCCTTTTTTGGTTTTATAAATAAATTAATAAATTTAAAGCCTGCATTAATTATGGTGCACGCCAGCGTGCCCTGGCTGTAGATTAATGTTTTAATTTTGCTAGTCAGTCGGCTAGTTTCTCTCTCTCTCGCGCTCTCTCTCCCACTCTCAGTCTGCTCTTTTCTGCCTTAATTTATGCGCCATTTTTGAGTAATTTGTTTGGCTTGCGGCGCAGAAACTGCATTAAATTGGAATGCTGCAATGCCCTAGACTCAGCTACCCTATTGCCTCCCTTCTCCCTTTCCCCCCTCGGCACTAGTCTAAAATTGTTAATTTTAAAATATAATAAAATGCGGCAATATTTTTTGTTTTCGTCGGCTGCCTTTCAATTTGCCCTCGCGTTGGCTGCAAACGAGCGCGCCCTAATGTGTGTCACATAAATCAAAGTGGGAATTGTGCTATGTGTGTGTGGAAATGAGGAAGAGAGAGAGAGAGAGAGAGAGGGATACAGAGCGTTTGAAATGGCTTTGGTATTCACTGCGAATACTTGAAGAGTTTTCTTTCAGGTTTGTTGAAAGAAAATTCTAGCAGAAAGTTTCCTTAAATTTGTCCATAAATTAAATAAAAATATAAATAAATATATATATACAATTTATAAAATAATAAAATGTATAGCAATTTCTTATCAATTTTAAAGCATATAATTAAAATTTAAAAATCTGTGGAATCTTCTATGTAAGTTTTTAATTCCTTATCTTTCTTTTTAGCCAATCCTAAATTATTTTTAAATTAAGTCAAATTGTAATTTACTTAATTAAATTTATTGTTGCAATAACCCTTAAAATTATTATTTAAGAAATTTATAGTAAATTTTTTATATACTCTGCAAATTTTTAATTTTTTATTCATATTAATAAACATAAGTGAAATACTTTCAAGCATTTTTAATTGTTAAACTCTTAGCATATTTCAAGCGCATTACGCACCAAGATTCCATTTAAATCATTAACCTAAGTTTTTATATTTTAATATTTATAAATTTTTAACAGTAAGAGGATATTAAAAACTAACCCTTTAACAGCCAAATAGTTAGCTGAGATAATGTAGAAAATTAAATCATTATATGTAGAAGATAGCTAATCACGTATACGTAAGACCCACTTGAGCTTCTACCTGAATGCAAGTTGCCAGCTAAGTTGCTCACTTAAGTCATTTGTTTGCCGCCTCAGTCGAATGCCATAATCAACATCATGATCGCTTTGATCATGATGGTGATCGCGATCACGACCATCGTCTTGGTATGCTCATGCAGATGTGTCGCTGCTTTAGCACTAAGCGGCCTCAATCAGTCTCGGCCCTTTTTGTGTGTGCGAGCAGCCACTGTTGATAGGGGGCCATAATTGCTTGTTAAGCAATTTGACATGACTGCAAAAGGCGACTAAGCGATCAACTAACTAACTAACTGACTAACTGACAGTCTAACTAACTTATAGACCGTCTGACTGACTGACTGAGTTGGTTGCGTTTCCTGGGCTGAGCAGTTGCTGCATTTAGTTTAATAAGCAGTCGCATACTTTGCGCCTTGTTGAAGTCTACTCAAACTCTGTAGAGGCTCTAATCAATTTGTTGGCATAAGTCAGGGGTGTGGCGGGACGAGGGGGCGAGTAGGGGGGTTAGCTGCGATTTATGCGTGACGAGCACGCGAATTGAGGCGCTTAATTTCCGCTGCCGACAGTCGCCGACCGCGGTCTGTCAGTCAACGCAGCTGTCATAATACAAGGGAGTAGTGAGAGGGGGCGAAAGGGGGAAGGGGGCAGCAGGTAGGCAGTGTAGGTAAGCAGCTCCCGTGAAAGGGGGGGGGGTTGTGCTTTGCAATCTTTGCGTGTGCTTCAGACCAAAAGGTAAATAAACTCTGGCAACGCTTGCAGCTTTATGCATAATTAGCTTCAACAACAACAACTGCAGCAACAAAAACAACAAGAACAGAAGCCACGCAACTTGCCCCTTGCAACAAAAAAACTTTTAATTTATGCCTCAACCTGTGAGAGAGCGAGAGCGTGTTGCTGTGCGTGTGTGTGTGTGTGTGTGTCCTGCGTCCTGGTAGCATCAGCTAGTTTACCGTTTAGTTGCCTCTACGTAAGCAAACATATTTTAATTTGAGGTTATGTTTACATGCCTTCTCTCTACGCTTCAAGTCACACAACACCAGCAACAACAAGCAAGAACAACTAGCAGACAGTGCACAACTGTAGGCAGTATAGAACGCAACGTTTACCTGGTCGCATAATTTTATCCAGTTACAAGTTACACTGTGCTTCAAAGTTACACTGTGCTACAATGTGTATATGTCTTTTTATATATAAATGCAAAAAGTAATATAAGAAACGCTATAAACAACAAAAACTAATGTATTAGCTGCAAAAATGCGCTTGCAATTAGGTTTTTTAGATTTTCGAAGGCGCAAGTGAGCGTGACCAAGTTTTTAGACAAGCTTTAGCTGCGTCCTGTAATAAGAAATAATTCTACAAAATTTGATAGCCCTAGCTCTTATATTCTCAGATATCTAGCTGTTCATACGAACAAACAGAAGCATTTGTTCTACCCTTTGGGCTAGCAGGCATAATAATTAATCACATCATTAACTTTTCTTATTTCTCTTACTGTATTTAAGTTTGCAATTCCCTGTAGCCTAGTGTAATAGAGCAAATTCTGTTTCGTATCGTTTCGCTTTACTCCTTTCTGCCGGCATCTCTCTGGCATCTCTGGGCCTAGCCTGGCCTAGCTGTGTATATTATCGGCTGTGCGATATCAGACACAAATATAAATGCAAACAATAATATTTGCTTAAAATTGCCTACGCCAATGGACATTGTGAGAGAGAGAGAGAGAGAGAGAGAGAGAGAGAGAGAGAGAGAGAGAGAAAGAGAGAGAGTGTAGATGGCAAAAGAAATGGGAGTCAACATGTGTTTCACATGGCGAGGCAAGCGACATGTTTGCTGTTCAATCAGTCGTTCAGTTTATGCGAATAGAGATGTGTAGAAAAACGAAGGAAAGAGAGAGAGAAAGACAAAGAGGAAAGCTAAGAGCGCAGCTCAGCCCTAGTCGAATTTACAGCCTGGTTTGCCTGTCCTTTGCTGTTGCTTTTGTTGTTGCAGCTGCCGTTCGCTGTCCGCATTGCGTATACGCCGCGTTTGCCACCTGACATTTTTGTGCTGCTGCTGCATTCTATGCAAATGAAGCCAAATATTGTTCCAGGAGCAACATTCTGTGTGCCGCTTGCCACTCCCCCTCCGCCCATCTGTATCCAGTTACCGTTACATGTTTACCCAAGTGCCCACACAAGGACAAAGTCAGTGGGCCCGACGTCGAATGTCGTTTGTCGGTTTGGTTTGGTTTGGTCTTGTTGCATTATTTGTTTTATGTTTCATGTTGTTTTCAGAGCTGTCCATGTCAACATGCCACACATAAAACTGAATCCACATTTGCCGTTGTTGTTGTTGGTGTTCTTTTCTTCCAATGGGAATGTGATATTTATGATGGGTTATTCTATTTCCATGGAGTTCCTCGAATCGAATCTTTTGCCTGATATACTTGTATGTAAATATTGTGACAGTTGTGCTGGTATATTTTTCGTGTATTTATTTGGCCTTTTCTTTAGTATTTACTTTTGACTAAACAATTTTTATATTAAATATAAATTGAATATAAATATAAATTAATTTTAATTTTAGTTGTCACTTAATTATATATTTTCTAATTACTTAAAAAGTATTTAATTTTTGATTTTTTTTAGATTTTCTTTTTAGGGTTTCTTTATTTTTTTAAATTATGAGTAGATTATTAATTATTCAACGTTTTTAAATTAAAGTTCAAATTTTTAATTTCAATTAAATTTTATTTTTTTTATTTCTTTTAACTAAGTTTAATATATTTTAATCAATACTTTTTACTTTCGTTTATAATTTGTTAGTTTAAAGTCGACTGTTCTTATTCGACATAAAATAAATAAATAAAATAAATAAACAAATATTATTTTTTATTGAAAAAATTAATTATAAATTTAAGGAAGTTAAATTTTATTTTAAAATATATATAAAATTATATTTTAATCTTTTTTAAGTTAACCTGATTTAAATTTGTAAGTTAAGGTCATTTTTTTAGCTTAAAAATAATATTTTTTTATTTTTCTTTAAAAACAGGAAAGGAAATTTTTACAGACCTAATGAGGCTTGCTTTAATTTTTTTTCTTTTTTCCAGCTTTCTTTGCGGCTAATTCCAATTAAAATTCCATAATGCCAAAGCCATCAACTTTATTTGAAATGGTATAAAAAAGCGTTTACGTTTATTGTTCTTATAACGCGGCCAGCAAACTTTTATTCGACTCGACTCTCTCAACTTTGGTGCGTGTGAGAATCGCATAGAGAAGCCCGCAGGGCATGCCGCACGCAGCACGCAGCCAATAAAGATTTAATCTGTGACCCGTGGCAGGACTTTTTAATTAACGTATTTGCAAGTGCACTTTAGGCCACTTTGCCCGGACCTGGGCCTGACCAGCACAGCCTACGCAAAGGCGGACGACAGGGGGGGGCGTGGCGCTTTTTGGGGTCTGGCTTTTAAAATGCGCATCATAAATGCATTCATTTGTGACACTTGATGTAATTTGTTAGTGCGGTAATTACATAAAAGTGCAACGGCCAAACAATCACACACTTAAAAGCTTTTACTCCCCACACACACTCGCACACACACACTCACACGCACTGCAGACGAAGGCGATTGCGGTGCATGCGCGTGTGGAAAATCGCATTAAAATTAATGTAATTTACAACAATGAACATTAACTTAAATTAGCGATGAAATGCAACGTACAGAGACAGATGCACAAAGGGCGAGGGGTGTAAGGGGTAGGGGGTGTAGGCTGTGCACACACAGAGCTATGCAGATCTGGCAGTGTCCACTTGCAGCCATGTGGCATGTGTGTGGCATGCAGTCACGTTCTCGCCACTGTTGTCTACCCCTGCCACGCCCTCCGGGGCCCTCTCTGCATTGTCTGGTCAGCAGCTTTTGTTTTCAAACGGGCGTCAAGGAAACAAATCATTTGCACACAGTTCCAGTTTCAGTTCCCTCCCATACTTCCCTTCTCTTTCTCTGCTTCTTCTCCCTGCCCCAACCCCCTCCCTGCTCTCGCACAACAAATTAACGGCCATAAAGCGTTTTTGGCCGCACACGCTGCTTGGCTTGGGGTCGAAATTTACGAGCCGACGGCGGCGGCGACGCGCTGGGGGGGGCGGCGGTAGGCGGTGGGGGCGTGGCTCGAGTCTGTCTGCATCGCCCCGAAAATTATAGCGCACATAAATTGTTAAACGCGAAATCCTTTGATTTTAATTACGTCGAGAATTTTTATTGCCCCCGCGAAGGACTTGCGCGCAGCTTTTTCCACTTCCGGCATGCGTTTGCCTCAGTATTTTTCGTATTTTTTACTTATTTCTTCTTTGTCTTTCTCGGTGCGTGTGTGTGAGTGTGTGTTGGTTTTTTTCGGGATTCAGCTAGACAGGCAAATTAATTTTAATTGTGGTTTGGCTACCGTAATTAATTGCAATGCAAGATGCTCAAAGCAAGATAGAGAGCGAAAAAGAGAATAAGTGTAAGAGAGAGGGTGCGCTGGCTGCAGCTTGACTGCCTATCAAAACAAATCAAATGAAACGCATATTTCTGCTTCAATTAATCAAATTAATTGAAATTTAATGAACCTAATTGTTAAGAACCAAAACGCAGCGAAGCTTGAATAAACGCGTTCTTCAGGTAATAATAACAAACAAGCGGAGAACGAGCAGATGTTGAAGGAGACGGAACAAAGGCTGCGAGCAAAATATGCAAAGCGGAAACGCGCGCGGCAAAAAACTCCCTCACAAAATGGCCGCAAATCAAAGGCATTTCCGCTGTGCGCTGAAAAGTTAATAAAGTCGAAACTGAAAATGGTCGAGCGCCTGTCAACGATTCCCACAGGATTGCCTCGAATGGAATTCGCCCAGCGCTGCTTGCTATTTATTTGAACTTACCGACCCCCCTTTTTCCTCTCTTCTCCCTCTCCCCACTCCCTCTCCGATGCCACTGCCAGCATTTTTTCAATTTCTTGTGATTTTTAGTCGGGCCAAACAAATGACAGTCTCAACATTTTAACAACGTATTATGGCTAAGCAGGATAATAACACTTGGGCTTCCTCTGCTGCTGCTGCGTGTGTGTGTGTGTGTGTGTGTGTGTGTGTGCGAGTGCAAACAAAGCTAAAATAAAGATACTTCCGGGCCGTGACCAGTGACAAGCACTTTAGTTGCGGCCAGCGAACAATGCGAGTAAGTCGAAAGCAGCAGCGTCGCAGTGCGGGCATTTTAGCCGTTTTATAGCTATTATTTTTTGCTATTATATTATTTCTACAATTAGTAGGCAACTGCAATTTATAATATTATTTGAATAATTTTATTTATATTTTAATTTGAATTTTTAAATATTTTATTAATTTTTTTGGTGTGATCTATTTTTTGAGTAGTTTTGCTTAAAAAAAAAATACATTTTTTTAATTATTTAAAAAATTTTTATTATTTTTTGTAAATCAAGTTCATACTTTTATTAATTAATGAAAAATAATTTCCAAATAATTAGCCAACTATTTAGCTACTTTTTGGCTAAATTCGCTGAGAGGCTTCGGCAGATGTTGCTGCGTTTTCGTTCCCTGCCTAAGTTGACGTTCGTTTGTTTGTGTTTTTTATGAGCTGCCACGACAAGGACGAGTCTTGCGTAGACAACGGTCATAGTAGGGGCAAAGCAAGACAACCGAAGAGGTGGGGGGGGTAAGCAGGATGAGCAGGGCTGCCCCTCACGATGCTGGTCAGCAACTACACAAATTGTTGGTCTGACCGTATCCGTGTCCTTTGTGTGTTTGTTGTTGCCTCACTTTCTTATGTATTGTTTGCCGTTGTTTGTTGTTGTTGTTGTTGTTGTCTGCTGACTCGTTCATTGTGCTTGCGCCATAAATCGCTTCCGTTTATGTTTTAGAGCCACACAATGGCGAAAGTGCGAGCCGAAGCAGGCGTCGCATGGGGAAGGGGAAGAGGAAGCAGCAGCGACATCAATGGCGGCAGTCAACAAAATAGTCGCCGTCGCCGTTGCTGTCACCATCGCTGCGTCGCAGTCGCAGTCGCAGTCGGCGTCGCTGCTGATCACAAGCGTAAACAATAAAGTTTAAAACAACTAAGCCAGATACAAAATGTTCTGCCAGCGCTGGAATTTCATTTCGCATTGTACGTGTACGCGTGTGTTTCTTTGTGTGTGTGTTTGTGTGTGTGTTTGTTGTGTGCTGTTTTATGGCAACGGCTCGCTTCACGCTCTTGACCATGTGACCAGCAAGCCGTGTCAGTCATTTTGAGCGCCGTTACGCTCTCGTGCCTTCCCCCCTCAAAGCGAAGGCAATAGAGAGAGAGGGGAGAGGGGAAAGGGGAAAGAGGGAGAGCGGACCAAGAAAGAAATCTCATCTTTGTGTTTGCACTTAGCCCCTAGCAGTGCGTTGTCCCTTGGCCATGTCCTGTCCAGCCTTGCTTGGAAATAAAATAACTTAGTCCCGGGCAGAACAACGAGTCGAGGCAACGTCCTGTCCCACGACACAGAGCAGCAGCACAAGAAACAACAACAACAACGACGCACAGCTCATGTTGACTTTTCCTATTTTAAGTCCGTTTATTTCTTTTACACTTACCCGAGACATGCCCCGATCACGTCACCTCTCCCTCCATGGCTTTTCGCACTCCTCCACTTCCGGTCGGGACTTGCCTGGCAGTTGTTGTAAAATGAAAAGTTTTCCACTCGCCTGCCAAGTGGCAAGCAGAGGCATCTCTCCTTCCCCTCCCCCTCTGTCACATTTCAGGCACATAAGAAGCCAGAAAATGCAGTTGCTTAGCCAAAGTTTTAATGATGCCAGAGATACTGGATTTCGGTACCAAATCCCATTCTTAAAAACGCAGCAGCTGAAACAAGCAGCGAGTTGAGACCTGGACTCTAAAACCTAATATAAATAAGTTTTCTATACGTTTAAATATTTTAAAGATATTTCTTAGTTATTTTAATTCCTTATCAATATCAAATATTGAAAATTTCTTAAAAAATAAACAAAAAAACAAAATCAATAAATATTCCTTTAAAATAATTTTTTTTAATAACATTATATGTTAGTTTAAGATATTTTATTAAAATATTTTTAAATAAAGAGATTCTAATATGACCTCAAATATTTCAAGATTTTCTTTTTATTATAAAAAAAAAAATTTTAAGACTTAATTAATATCAATTCATTTTAAAAAAGTCTTTTTTATTTTAATATATTTTGTTATAAAATTTTTTAAAATAATTTTTTTATAATGTTTTGAAATTTACAATTTTAATTATATAATTTTAAAATTATCGAACAATTTTCAAGATTATCTCAGTTTAGTTTTATCAATATTTATTTATAAGAACTTAGAACTATCTAAAATTCTAAAGAGTTTATTAATCGAATCTTTTCTTTTTTATTTTCATATATTTATTTGAAATATTTTATAATATTATAAAATTTAATAGAATTTATTTTCCATGTCTTATTAAAACTGTATTATTAATCAAAGTTTCTCTTTTTTCTTTTCATACATTTATTTGGGAGATTTTATAATTTCTGTCATTTTAATACACTTATGATTTATGTCTTTTTAAAATTTTTTTTATAGCAACTTTATTTTCTAAACGCTTCCCAGCTGCTTTGACAACTCTCTTAGTTACCTGTTTATAAACATATTTCATGCTGTGACCTTTTAGCTTTCTATTGCTACTTCCAAACAATTTCCTTGATCTCGAAAACTGCCTTCCTTCCCCTTCCCCTGTCCACCCACCCTTTTCCACTGACTTTAATTATTGTTTTATCTTAGCTTAACTTTAATATGAAACGCAAACTCCTTTTTAGCTACGCTCTGTTGTTCACCCTCCTACTAATATGCCACATGCTGCCCCAGCAATCTCCCTGCCACTTTCACTCCCGCCTCTACACCCTACCCTCCTCCTGCTTTCCCCTTCCCCTTACCAATCCCTTTTGCATGCCTTTTGACACACACCTGTGCGCATTCTCAGGGCGACCCCTTGGCTTAATGTTGTAACAGACAACCGCAGAACAACAATGGGTCGTGGCGCAAAACACCTCGGCACACACCTTTGCACACACACACACACCCGCACAAACACACGCATACAGCTCACATGAACAACTTCCACACCATTTACAGTTCATTGAATTTTCCTGATAAATACGCATAATTTGTATACATTTATACGAACACACACAGGCACAGTGGGCACCCTGAGCCAAAGTTGGGTGCGTGATTTGCCGCATTCTGCTTCAATGAGTTGGCAACGCAGGGAAGTAGGTGAAGCAGAGGAAAGGGGAGTGGTAGACAGGCTGACACTGAGACGTCGTAGGTGCCTGGGAGCCGACATCGGGTTGCCCATAATTACTTTTAAATAAGCAAAATGTCTGCCTGATGATAAGCCACCCCCCCCCCTCCCCCTGTTCACCCCCTCATCATTTACCCCGTCAGCATCAGAAAACATCAAAAAGTTTTGTACATTAAATCAAGCATCCTTCGTATCCTTGGCATCCTTTGCGTGCCCTTTTTTTCGCCTGCTCCGTTGATTTTCCGTTAATTTCCGCAACGCGGCAATCGTTGACTTTTCAACGCGACCAGGAGGAGGGAGAGAGAGGGAGTGTTGGAGGGAAAGAGAGAAAGTGAGTGGGAGAGAGAAGGAGAGAGCGAGTGGGGGAGAGAGAAAGAGACAGGCGACGCTCCAGTGGTAACTGACGTCAAACACACTGGAGAGCCATTAGCAGTCGCACGGGGGAGCGCCCCCTTTTCCCCTACGCCCCTGGCCACCCACACATGCTAATACACACATATACGAAGCTGACGCGCCCCATTGTTGCTCCCATGTCGAAGTCGTTGATTTTTCGCATTTCAGCCTTTTTCACGCTTCCTCCGCTTTCACGTTTTCACTTCTGCTTTGTTTCCGGCCCCAGTCGTGCTGTCTCGCTTTTGCCCCCTCTCTCGCTCTCTGTGCGTTTGAAATGCGCGTGAATGAGTAATTTTTGTTTACACACTTTCTAAATAAAGATTTATGTCGCACGGTGGCACGTGCCGCGTTTTCCACCTGCCGCGATAATAAACCGTGTGCAGTTTATTTGCCCAAATTGATTAGTTCGATTAAGCCAAGTCAACGAATCCACCCCATCCTTTCCCCATGGCTATGCTCTGCTAATATCCGTTTGGAGTTCGACAAGGTTAAGGGCTCAACACGCATTCGAGCAGTAAGTGTGAATCGCAAAATGAATGTGTGAATGCATGAGCCGTGTGGCTAAACAAGTGTGACAGTGGCAAAATGAATGCAGGAAAAGATTTAGTAAATATAAGGATATTACTTCGTGTAGCTTTGGGCTTTTTACAGCTTTTAAATATGTTATTAAAAAATAATTTTCAATTAATTTGAATAAATTTTATTAGCCTCCAAAAAATCAGCGGACTCAGTAATTGCCTTACAACATTTTCTTAAGCTGAAAAGCGTTTATACAGATCAATTTAATTATATAATATTTATATAAAGAGCAATTGCCTGGATCTACAGAAAAATGTGTATAATTACATTTAAATTTAGTTTTAATTTAAATTAGTTCCTCTATTTTTATCTCTATTTTTTTTAATAGATTTAAATCTTATTTAACTTTATATTTAAAAATAAATAAATATCAAAACTAACAAAATATTTTCTAAATGTATACTAACAATATTTAAATATTTCTAATATCCAATATTAAAAAAATTTTGATCTTTGAACCGACTTATTTAAATATTAAAATATTTAATTAAATAAATCTATTTAAACTTTTTCTTTCTCTCTTTAATCGGTATTAGATTTGACATGGGGTTATCTAAAACATATTCATCGAAATATAACTTTCACAACCCAAATATAACTTTCTTTACTCTTTATCTAATACGTCTAAGGTATCCAAATTTTATATAATATAACCCGATAATTATACCAGAAATTATTTCAGTCTCATCTTGAATGCACAAGCTTAGGTAAATGTTTCCTGCACTCAGCGTTTTAAAAATTAATAGGTAAATATCAAATTGTCGTCTATATGTGTTTCTATATCTATCTGTCTGTATGTGTGTGTGCGACAATTACTACTAATAAATGTCAATATAAACTTTGGTATATCTTCAGCTCCAAATCGTACGTTTAGTGGACAAAAGTTACTCGCTTGGAAATCTAATTAGACCAATTAACTTGAGTTCAGTTCAAAGTTCAGTGATTTGTTGCCTTGAACCCTTGAGCTGGGTAGCACCCCATTTCGCCGCCAGGTGGCGCACGCATAAATATTTGACGAGGCGAAACGAAAGGAACTTCTGCTCGTGCCAGTTATTAGTTAATAACTATTTGCTCTCTTGTTTATTTATAATGCTATAATTGCCTGGACGTGCCCACTGTGCGCGCCACCTGGCGCCTGCCTGCCTGCCTGCCTGCCAGGACGAAAATAGACGATGCCGCGTGTCCATTGGGCATTGTAATTTAATGGCCGTCGCACAATTATTTTCCAATTCACAGCCCAAATAAGGAGGCCCAGAAGGGTCGGAAGGGGCGAAAGGGGGCCAGAAATTTGCCAGGCGTGTTGTCAAGTTAATTCGCTCGACACACACACACACACACACAAGTATATACACACACAGCAGGTGTTGAAGTTTGGCTAATTAATAGGCACACAGAGATTTTTTAACTGGTCGAGGCAGCTGGGGCAGGCAACGCGGGTCACGTCGCGCCGCAAACAATGCGGGCTGCGGCAGCAACGCCGGCAGCTGCGTTGTGTCCTCAACCTGCGTTGCGTCTTGCGTGTCTGGCAACGTTTTGTACTCGCAGGCAGCCGCAGCTTCCCCTCTGCCCCCTCTCCACCTGCTCTCTGTGCAGTTGCAACGCCGCTGCACGTTGCAAAGTTATTACTAATTTTAAATTTATGTGCATTTAATTGAAATTCGGCAGGGGCAGCCACAGTCGCCGTTGCCGTCGCCGTCGCCGGAGTTGACCCACTTGGAGTTTGCCGCAGCCAATCGAACATGGCAAACAAGTTGCAAACAAGTCACCAAAATCGCATGCAACATAAATTCTCGCACATTTCGGCCGTGCCCCCCGACCGTACCAATGCCAATGCCGTCGCGTTGCACGCAAAAGCGCTGCGCGTCGCTCTGCGCCTTTTTTTTGTTGCCTCTTCTTGCCTCTTTTTTTGCTGCTTCTTGTGGCAAATTTATTACGTTAATTAAAATAATTCGTAATTAATAAGAAGATGCTGTCGCAGTATGACAATTGCCGCAGATTGTGGTCGCTGTTTTTTCTTGCTTCTTGTGCCACATTTGCAGCTGCAACTGCTGCAACTTGGGCCCTTTTTGCTGCTGCTGCCACTCAACGTGGCTGTGGCAAGTCGTTTTGTGTCTAGTAATGCAAAGGGCGCATCAATTATGAATGCAATGTGCCCTGTCTCTCTCTCTCTCTCTCTTTCCTCCATCTACTCTCCCTCTCACTTCACAGTCTCTGCCAACTGTATACGCCCACTCGGTAAGTTTCTCACGGTGCATGCTTCAAAATAAATTTAATATGCTCTTTGCACTATTTTAATCCAGCTCTTTAGCTTGCAGTGACCACAGTGGGGTACAGTAAGTGGGTACAGTGGGGAACACTGCGGTACACATAACATAAAGTCTCCTAAGTTAAGGTTTGTGTCCTTTGGTTTTATTAAACCAAATCTTACAAGATTCCGTAGTCACTTGAGGAGCTTAAGTTTTACGGTTTATAATAAACAATGGTTTTACTAACTATAAATCTGCTCAATAAGTAAGAATTATTTTTTATACCCGCTACTCATAGAGTAGAAGGGTATTATAACTTTGTTCAAACCGAAAATGTATGTAACAGACAGAAGGAGACATATCCGACCCCATAAAGTGTATATATTCTGGCTCAGGATCAACAGCCGAGTCGATATATCCGTCCGTCTGTCTGTCCGTGTGAAACCCTAGATCTCAGCTATTATAAGAGCTAGAACTACCAAATTTGGTGACAATATGTGTTATTATTGCACGCTGATCAAGTTTATTTTGAATTTTTGGCCACGCCCCCTTCCGCCCCTGTAAATGGAAAAAAAATTGATTACAAGCGCAATATTGACGCCATATTGTTCATTTTTGGATTATATGATAACTATAGCTAGTCAGACGATCTTTGAAATTGGTAACAATTGGATAATAAACACAGAAGTTATTCAGCTTAACGTTTTCCATAGCTGTATTACAGCATTGTGCCGAATAGTGTGTGCGTGTACGGTGGTGAAATGGATTAAGTTGTGGACTGCAAAACGATCAGTACTATTATGCATTAACGGGTTATGAATGAAGCTTTATAAAGAATATAGTAAAATTTAAAAAAAAGTACAAACTAGTTCGCTAATTCACCTAATTTAATATTTAGATAAATCTTTGAAATTACAACCGATAAAAATCAATTCTAATTGGTATTTTACCAGGCTATCGATAGTTTGTCAATACAATCGATGTATCTGCAAAATATCGATAGTTTATGGGAAATATCAATAGTCTATCACATGCAACTATTTTTCATCTTCTCAGTATTTTAGTATTTATTAATACTTAATCGGACATATCGTTTTTAGACATATCTATACTTTATTGTGAAAATCGATAGATTATCTCACTTATCTCTTTCCACTTTTCTTCTTTTTAATTTGAATTTCATTATTTATCGATAGTTTATCATGCATATCTATAGTCTATAGTTCTCACTCGTTATTTTCTCTGCAAATATTTATGCAATTTTTTGCCAATTTGTGCCACTGCCGCATTGCACTCTCAGCAGTGCAGCAGCAGGCCGCACTTGTGCCATCCTCTGCCCATCGCTGCCACTCATTACATTATTTTCGTGTGTTTATTGTTTCTTTGCACTGCGCCGCCGTCGCTGCCTCCGTAGCTGCTCGCTGCTCACTTGTCCAGCACGCAGTGCGGTGCAACTAACTGGCGCCCTATTGTTTCTCCACTTGCAGAGACTGACCGGGCCAGCTCTCCCTCTCCCGCTGCAGATGCCCCACTTCTCTACGCACAGGCTGCCGCTTGCCGCTGTGACGTCGCTGCTGCTGCTGCTGCTGCAGTTTATTATGCAGCAACGCACCCCCAATGCGGATCGGGTTGCCAAGCTTGCAGCGGCAGCAACGCCGCCTGACAATGAGTTTTTAGCCGACGCGACGTCGCTGTCGACGCTGGCAATGTTTGCTGTCATTGCAAATTTTCGAGTTTGACAGCTAACAAGCACAGCCAGAGCCAGAGCCGGAGCCGGAGCCGGAGACGGCGACGCAGCCCGAGTCGAACGTGGCTACAGACTTTGCCTTGACGCACAGCGTCTTTGCTTAAGTGGCGCTACGCAGTGGCAACTCACCGCACCCCCTCGTCCCCTTCCCACGCTCAACCCTTTTTCCATTACTTCGTCTCCCTTTGGCGGGTTATTAAGCCGCGCACTGAGTGCCCGCTGCTTCTGCTGCCCATACGTAGGATGCACTCTTCCTGTACTGTCCCCACTGTGCGGTGGTCTTAACGCTGTCAATCCGTACGGTACAATGGAAGTTGCGTTCAACGGTTTGCGGCTTTGGGGCTTCGGCATTAGAACTGATTAGCCTTGTTCTTGGCCCCCTTCTCTCTTTCTCTCTTTCTCTGTGTCTTGGCCATTGTTGTGTTCTCTGTTGTAATTTGGTGGCACAGTCCTTGTCCATCTAGCTGTAAAATAGCCGTAATTAATGTGGACTTGCCCAGCAGTGCCGGCGATTGGATAGCCAAAACATAATCTTGGCAGAGTTTCGGGTTGGAAAGGAAGAGAACTTAGTGTCTTTTAACTGAAAGAGAGTAGGAGAGCTTATGATTGGTATACGTCTGTACTGTATAGACAGTTGACTAATTACAATTATATTAGAGTAAAAGAAAGACAATTTCAGTACAGAGCGTTAATTTATAAGGGAATATATGTCTCAGATCTCTGAGATTATCAAAGCTTAAGTCACCAAACTTTGTGACAACGTGTATGAACTATTTAGTTGTCTACTTAGTATCTTAAGAATTTAGGCCACGCCCATTTAGGCCCCTTTACAGCGATAAATGTCGAATTAAAAGCGTAATTTTCAAGCTAGCATCTTTATTTTTTGGTGCATACAAAATTAATCATCACCGAGGAGAATTCCTTGACAGCCATCGGATAATCTACACAAATTTTATGGTATAAAAACTCGATTGTAGTCGTTCCTATTTTAATTACAATAAATATGAAAAATTAAAAATAAACCCAAATAGAAAATGCATACAAATGTTAAATAAATTCTTAAAATTAAAAAAAAAATATAAAACGGCAGTTTAAATATTTCATTGGGAAAACTCTATAATCTTGGCAAAACTTTACTCATTTCCATGCAAAGGTCACGATCTTTGTACTCTTTATGTTTGCACTGTAGCTCAACTCAACCCATTTAGCCAGACAACACTCGTCGATTGAAAATTATTCCAAGTTCATTCAGAATCGCAAGACTTCGATTTGCTCTGCACCCTTTGCTAAAGGCAATGACAAAGCAGTTTCTGAATAGTTCTCTAGCCCAGGGGGAGGGGAAAAACTCAACGGACCACCAGCAATAATCGTGTTTGGGGGGGAGTAAAGTTCGCTCCCGCGACGCATTTTCTTAGACTTCTTTCCCGCTCGATACATATGTTTATGCCAATTTTCCTATTACATAAGTGAGTCAGCAGCGAAAAGAGCCAAGGCAAGTTGATGTGGATAAGTCAACTAGCAGCGCCATTTGAGAATCTGGACGAGTCATCATTACTTTGATTCGATTTGTAGTCGAGGAGCCAAGCCGTAGAAGAATTTATGCACTTATTTGCTACTGTCCATAGTAATAATGCTGCGTCTGAAGTTCCATAAATGGGGAAATGTGCAAATCCCTGGAGCGCTCTTTAACTGGTCCTTGACTTGCTGACCCAGTTGCCCGGTCGCCTCAATGTGGCCTTTTCTTTTGGCCCCGGCCTGGCCTGGGCCGGCCTAGCCTAGCCTGGCCTAACCTACTAGCTTGGCCAGAGACTGAGCCACAGAGAATGAGACTGAGGCCGAGTCAAGCCCCGCCCGGCGCTCTCTCTCTCTCTCTCTCTCTCTCTATCTCTCTGTACATAGATATCTTTTTGCGCCACAAACAATATTTATCCGCAACATATTCGTATTTATTTGCCATGCTTTTCCACTTGAATTCCTTGGCGCTGCTATTTATTGCTCTTAAGTCAGCATAAAGATGTTTTCAGAGAGTTTGCTCCAAAGGTCAACACTGCAGCTCGCGCTAGTCATCGTCATCGACAGCCCAGGCAAAAGGCATGCATGGCGAGAAAAGATCGAGTGGGTTCTGAAAAGGAAGAAGAAAAAATAGAATAGAATAAAATAAAATTATAATTTTATAATAATATAATAAAGTTATAGCTAAGTCCGGCTAAAAATTGGCCTCAGATCTTTAGAGTATTTTAAGAGATACAAAATAAAACTATTATGTGAAATTTCAGATATTATTCCTTAGAACCGCACACTAGAAAAATCATAATAGATAAAGTGATTAGAAAATTGTAGGGAGAATTTCATAGAAGTTAAAAAATATAACAAATTTTTCAATTTACGCCAAATTTCTCAAAGAAATAAAGCACTACAAGTAGTAAACGCTTTGGCTTCTACTTAAGAGTATAAATCAAATGTTTAATAATAAAATATAGAAAAATGTCATAGATTTAAATGTTTCTCTTTGATTCCTCTTAGTGTACAGAAACATCTGCTGCGCTAGATTATAATGGTATATTGAATTATGTCGTAGTTCCAAGTTTAACAAAAACTGAAAACCACTAATTAATTTCTCTCAGTGCACCGTTCATCTGCTGCCGCTGTCCGCAGCCTCTCTTTGACTTTCACATTAGTTTTGCGTGGGTTTCTATCCCTCAGTTGTCTCCACCATCCGTCCTCCCCCCGCCCACCGACCCAGTGCACTCGGCGTGCTCTATCGTTCATCGAGTACATTATCAGCTTCAGCATCAGCATCATCATTGCCAGCTACAACAACAACAACAACAACAACTACAACGATGTCAGCAATAACAACGTCATCAGTTTTTAGGTCTTGGGCGCTGAGTCTGCGACTGCGACTGAGTTTGAGTCCGTTATCCGTTTGGCAAAATCAGTTGGCCAATTCCTTTTGATTACCGCACCCTTTTTGGCTGCTCTTCGGGCTTTGTTTCGGGCTTTTCCTGGGCTTAGGTCATCCATAAATTGTTGTTGTTTGGCTCGGCAAGTCAATTATTGATATAGGATTTGCACTCATGATTATCGCAGCCAACTGGGTCAGTGGAGTGTGCAATGTGGCCCATTGTCTATGCCCCTCTCTTTCGCTCTTTGAGAAAGTTCAATGTCTCGCATAGCTTGCAGCTTGTTGCACGTTACGCTGCGAGGTTGGGGCATCCATTAGCATATCGCGTCCACTTCGGCCTGCACTATCTCCCTTGGCTGAGCAAATTGTAGCACTCATAATTTGTTTTTGATTGCCTGGCACTCTCGGACGCTCAAGTGCCTGGGACAACGTCGCCGTCGTCTTTGTCGTCCTAAGCAAACCAAAAAAAAAAAAAAAAGAAAATATATATTTATAAATCCCAACAAGTGCCTCAGCTGCCGCAGCTGCCTTGGCTCTTGCTAAGGGACACTTGAAGCGCCGGCGCAAACAAAAACAGGATTGCGACAGGTTCCCTCTTGGGTTCCCCTTCCCCTTCCCCGTTCCCTCGCCTCTCCTCCGCTCCAGACAGCGACAACTTTTCCACTCTTGTCCCATTGTCGGCATCTTTTCTCATATCTTGCCTGGCGCTTCCGTTGCAAGATGCAAATGCGCTTCGCTCTTTTGACAATATTTGCGCGCCTTGACAATAAAACGCAAGATGAAGTTGGCCCCCTCTCCCTCTCCTTCTGTCTCGCTCTGCCTCGCTTTGGGTCATTGAAATTTCATGGTAAATCAAAAAATTGCTGTGTGTTTATTATTTGTTTTTGCGTTCTAGTTCATTTCGCTGTTGTTTCGTGGCGCCCCCAACAAATGCCGCAGACCTTGTGGCACGACAGCCAACTTGTCGGCTTTCTTTGAACGCACACACACACACAGAGAGACACACACGCAGACAGGATGTCGATTGCATTTGTTTACTGCACTCGCTCAACAATAATTTCCAGCGAGCATTTAATGAACAGGTGCTCCAGCAGGCCGCAGGTAGAAGGAGCGAGAGAGAGAGAGAGAGGAGCAGAGCCTGCTTAATTTACCAAGTGCACACAGAGGAGAGGGTAGCGGGTAGGGTAGAGGGGCTGCCCCGTATAGTGGTCAGATTGAGTGCCAGCCACACAAATGGCATTTAATCTCAAAGCGCATCGCCAGATTTACGCGCTAGACAAGATCAAAGCGTCAACTTAGCATTCAACAGGCCACCAATCAGTGGGCCAAGGCAGCACCAGGAATGCTCCCTGCAACTGGAACTGGCCACAAGACTGCGGCCAGACATGGCTACTACATGCAGCGCAACGGATTATGGAAGATTGAGTGGAAGTGCCGAGCCAAAGTTGTTGCAGCGCAGGCATCTAATCAATAAATTAGATGCGCTCTGATTGCACTCCCAGTGGAACTGTGTCTCTCTCCCTCTCTCTCTCTCTCTCTCTCTCTCTCTCTCTCTCTCTCTCTCTCTCGGCAGATACTCGACCCGTTGTATTTATGAATATCTCTTATCGTCGCATACATTCGATTCCATTTGCATTGTTCGATCGAAATTTTACTAGCTTGGGTGGGGCTTAATGGAATCGCAGATCTTTATGCCAAATTTGGTGTCTATGCTGGCTGATAATGGGAGAGTTTAATGCACTTGGAGTGAGATGGAAAGACCGAAAAGTGAAGGGAGTGAGATGAAGACTACCAAATGAGAAGGCTAGAGGCAGATAGTGGAACAGATAGAGCGAAGTATGGTGGAAAAATGTACAGAAAGACCCAAATCACCTGGAAGAATATATTTGTATATAAACCTCATTCGATCTTTATAGCAGATCAAAAAAGAAAGAGAAAGATATAGATATACAGTTGGATAGGAAATATGTATATAAAGACCCACATCGTCTATATTACAGATACTGAACACGAAAATATATTTGTATACTTCATTCAATATTGAAAGAAAAGCAAAGTGAGAAAGAGGGGAAAATATAGGCAGTGAATGAGTCAGTTGGAGTCAAATATACAAATAATATACATAGAAAGATGCAAGTCGTGTAGATTGCAGATATTGAACAAGAAAATATATGTAGATATACGCCCTTGTGTTTCAATTAGATATAAACTTATATTATATTATTATTATTATTATTATTATTATTATTATTATTATTATTATTATTATTATTATTATTATTATTATTATTATTATTATTATTATTATTATTATTATTATTATTATTATTATTATTATTATTATTATTATTATTATTATTATTATTATTATTATTATTATTATTATTATTATTATTATTATTATTATTATTATTATTATATATTTTTTTTACTATTAAATTATAAAAATAATTTTTTATATTGTTAATTTAAAATTTTCTTAAATATTTTGAAGTTTTATAATAAATTAAGACAATTAAATAAAAAAAAATAATATAAGCATTTTTAACTCAATAACAAATAATCTATTGTTTTGTACTTGGAAAGCAGTATATTATTCTCATATTAATAATTTAAATCATGTGAAAAAGATTTTACTTATGACAATTATTCCTGGTGAATAATACCTCAATTTTACCCTCAACTCAAATCGAATAGACTTGAACCACTGTGCGAGTGAAAAATCGCGTACGCGAGTCATAAATGTACACGCAACATTAGCTATAATAATTTTGCAATAATGTTGGATTGTTGTTGTCGTTGTTGTTGTTGTTCCATGTTTGTTTTGTGCACGAGGCTGCGCCTGCAACATTTTGTAGCACACTTTGTCAACAATGTTGCCAGTGTGGCAGATGCAGACGCAGACGCAGCGCATCGCATGCGTGCGCGGATTAGCCGAGGGACCGCCAACAGACTGCGAACTGCAGACACTCAGGCTTAAGTGGCAGCTGAAAGAGAGAGGGAGAAGAAGAAAGAGAGAGATTGAGAGAGAGAGTGAGGGAGGGAGGGGCAGTTGGGGCAGCGCGACTGGTTGGAATTGGTGAGCGATAAATAAGCGATAACATTTTAATGGTCATTTCGCGACGCGGCTTAGCACATGTTAACGCATCGCTGCAGCTGCTTGGGATTTGCCACAAGAAGAGGCAAGTGCCGGGCCAGTGGGGAGGGGGGAAGAAGGCACAGTGGGACAACATTACTCAATCAGCGCGCGCGTTGGCTGATTAATCCAGGCCCCCCCAGATGTTGTCGACAAGTGCAGCGCGCATCCGGTCGAGGACGTCATACAGTCTGCTATGTTACAAGCGGCCACATGCCACATGCCGCATGCTACATGCCCCAACGATGACAAGTGTCAAAACGCGACCCAGGTAGACGGCAGATTTCACTCATTTAAATTGGCATGATTTACGTAAACGAAGTTGCCTATGTTGCACCGTCCTCATACCCGCCTGTGACTTGTGCAACTGTGGCAAATTCCAGCAGCATTCAACAAGCCGCAACAACAGCAGCCGCAGTTGCAGCCCCCATTGCAAAAAGGAAATGACAAACAACACAGACCGAGAGAGCAAAGACAAGATGCTGACAGGCGCATGGCTTGGAGTGGGGTGGGGCAAGAGGCAGGGCATGGCGGGGTAGAGCAGGACGGGTGGTAGGCGTGCAATGCGTTCGGGTCCTAAGTCTGCAGCGGCTGAGGGTCGCCGCATGTCGCCTTGCCACAGCTGCCCTCGTCCTAGTCCTCCTTCGTCGTCGTTTGCTGTACATGCAAAGTGTTGAATAATTTGTTGCGAAATATTTCTAGCTGCACACGTATCCGTTTTCGCCCGGTGCACCACACAAAAGTGTCGATAGTGGAAGGGTCTATAATAGTTAAAGGTATGGATTTCTATTTTAATACAAACTGGGATAAAATTCGGAAATTAATAACGTAAGCTAAGCTTTTTGGTGCCAGGGGATTGTTTAAATTTCTAAAGCGACTTTCTAAATTATGCAACCACATATTATCTATAAAAAGACTATACTGTTAGGTTTGTTTATTATAAATTTCATCTATATGGGACTATCATAACTAAAATTTAATTGGAAAAATCTGTAGAAATTATGGTTTTTTTATAATTTTTTAATCTCTCTAAATAAATTTATTAAATTTTTTTCTAACTTTATTTAAGTGTAAAGGAATATTGAATTTTTATTAGAATTGATAATCATAATAAAAAAAACCTTATTATTAATAAATAATATAAATAATTAATGTATGTAAATAAAATAAAATGACAGTTGATAATTAATTAACAAAAATTAAATATATTTTATTTTAATAGATTTTAAAAAAAACTTTATAGTTTTCAATTTATTAATTAATTTAGAATTAAATAGTTATTTAATATTTATTTAATATTTATTCAATATTTATATAAGATTTATGAATTATTTATTTAATATATATTTAATATTTATTTAATTTAATATTTAATCTCAATATTCATATTTTAATAATTACCTCTTTTGCTTTTTGAAAATTTCTTTGCTTTTAACCTCTTTTTAAAAGCTCTTAGCAAGCTGAACTAGTTACACTTCGTCGGGTGGCTCCTGTTGCTACACTCTGTGGCAGGCTTGTTAGTGTAATGTGCAACATGTTGTAGGCCGCCGCCGCCGCCGTCGCGTCGACTCGCTGCGTTGCAGTCGCTGCGTAATTAAGTGGGCGACAGGCTGGTAAATGCAAATTTTTGTGTCTTTGCGCAGGACATGCGGCAGCGCCGGCAGCAACGTCGCAGCGTCGCAGCAGATGCCGTCGACTGATAGGCGCGATAAGCAAGACGCGCCGCTGCTGTCGCTGTTGCTGCCACCGATAAGCACTCGCCTATGATCTATGATCTTGACCTTGTCCTGTTGCACAAGGGGGCAGCCATGGCAGCTGCAGCTTTAATTAAAATGTCAAAACTGGTTTAATGGCGTTAATGAAGGAACACGCAGCCAACACAATTTGGCAGCTGAGCCCCCAGTTGACCAACTGCAACGGCCAAAGTGTCGCCTGCCTGTCGCTTGTTCGATCCGCGCTGAAATTGTTGAAATACCTGCAAGCTTGCGTGGTTGATTGTGCCGCAAATTGTGGCGACTTTGAAGTCGCTGCGACAAGCTGATTTATTGTCTACAGTCAGCAACGACATTTGTAGCGCAACGGCATTTTCTAATGCCATAAAATGCCGCCAACAAAATGGAAAGTTTGTCCCCCCCCCTTCCGCCTCTGCACTCCCCCACTCCACTAACCTGCCTTGGTCAGCCACGCTTTGACAGTTTGCGTACCGCCAATTGATTTATAGAAATCAAATCAAAACGAACGTTTAACCCATGCTTGGGCTATTGTTTGCCATTGAGTAGTTGCCATTCTCTCTCTCTCTCTCTGGCTCTCTCCCTCTCGCTCTGGCACTGAAACGTTGCTCCGCTTGCTGCGGCTCCTTTGCAACGCATAATTAATGATCGGCAATCATCGTTTGGCAATCCCATTGAGGGAATCATATTGCAGTTTAAGTGCATGTGTGTGTGTGTGTGTGTGTGTGTGTGTGTGTTAATGTGTGTGTGTGTGTGGAATATATTTTGCTCTCTTCAGGCGTGCTTTAAATCGATCTGGGCTTAACGATTTTCTATTCGATCATTATCACAGAGCATATACAATCAAGGAAATATTTTACAGGGCACTCAAAGTTGCTATAATAATACTTATGCTATAAATCTTGCTTAGGAAAAAAGTTAAGCAACTTAAAATTAAATTAGTTTATTCCTGTTGCATATATGTATGAGCTAGCATAACTTTTTAAATTGCCATAAATTTAAATAGATATAGCCATATTCTATAAAAAGGAATACGATTTGCTATTCGAAAACAATCATAAGTTAATTGAGAAAATAGACTTGCCAATAATTATATAGGTTTTTTTTATTAGGACTTTAACATATTCCTGTACAATACATATATTCTATACCTTCTTCTATACTTTCCTATAAATATAACTTATTTTTTATTCAATTAATTTAATATGTATTGTTGATTTACCCATAGTTCTTTCGTACTACCTAAAAACATCACAAAATTTGGCATAGGTTGATAATGTGCTATACAGATTTATATAAATAATATAATAAAATACTATATATACCTATGCAATAAAATCAGCTGTCTGAATATGCGCTATAAAAACCTTTAAGTCAGTCTCTGCTTGTGTGCGTTGAATTCATTTCGGTTATTAGTACAAATTATATAATCAACTGTGAGCGATCGTTAAACTGTCAGTTGCTATAAAATAATCAACCCATTGCAGCGACCTTTGTTGTTGTCTTTTTCGACACAGTCTCTCTCTCTCTCTCTCTCTCTCTCTCTTTCTCCCTCTCCTCTATTTCTCTCTACTAAATAAAACACTGACAGTGCCCGCCTAAGCGCTAACTGTTTGTCATTTTCAGCCAGACGGAACCCTGCTAGTTTTGCTGCCACCCCCCCTGCAGCTACGCCTCTGCCCTCTCAGTCCACACCCAACGCAATCGTTGCAGTTGCGTCTGTTCCAGACTGCACTCGTTACAGAAGTGTGGCGGATCGAGGGGGCAGCGACTTGGCGGGCCCCATGTCTGAAAAGTTGTGTGATTTATTCGCTCGGCCCGTGTGTGTTGTGTGTGTGTGCGCCGCTTATTGCTGTTATTGTTGTTGTTTTATTCACCCGCGCTGCGCTTTTTATTATGGCAAAAATTTTTTTTTATTATTTTATTGGTGCGCACTCGAGTCGCGAGTTGCGAGTCGAGTCGAAGTGGCGTGGAGTGGAATGGAGAAGGCCGCAGGGGGAGGATGCTGTAAACACAACTGCAATGCATATCCAGACGAATCGACAATTCAGATACGTGTGTATATAGCCTGCGTGTATATATATATTTATGCGTATGTATATTGTACTACGTGCATTTATTATTTTACTCGGTTTGCTCGCATTTCGTGCAACAATCTGTAGACACAATAAATTACCAATTATATTTTCATTTCATATTTCTGTCATTGATTTCAGTACAAGCGCTGGGGCCAATCTCCGTACCCGATCCCTTAGAGCGTCCCACCTCGACTCATGGTCGACTGGGCCGACGTCCTCAATCGGCATCAAATTAACCGACTTTCAATTGAATCCCGCAGTTTCTCTTCCTGCTTGCGCGGCCACGCCCACTGCATGCAAATCAATTTCGTAGGCCTTACATAATCGAGGCTATTATGCTAGTAAGTAACGGTTAATGAATATGCTCCTATAAATTGGTGGTATATCAATGGATTTTATGATTGATTTATTCATATTTTTAATGTGTTTTAAATGTTAATCACTTGTTATACAGGTTTTAAGTAAGCCATTAGAATAGTTTTTATTTAAAAGTAAGTTTCCTATAAATTTAATTTTATTTTATATTATTTATAATTTATATAATTAAATAATTAAAAATATTGTGTACCTTTGCATAGAACTATTTAAATATTTTGAATTATATTTTTAATATAAGTATTTAACTTTATTATTTATTTTAAACTTTTCCCATATACCTTTGCCTGAAATTTATGAAATTCTTTTAAATATATATACTTAGTATAAATTATACCTTAGTTTAATTTATTTCGCACTCTTTAAATTGTACTTTTTAAATTTATTTGAATTATATAAAAGCTTTATAAAAGCTAAATCAACAACGAGTATTAAAAATAGTTCATTTGTTCTAATTTAAATAAATATACTTAAACAAAATTTTATTTATTTTTTCCAGATAATTATTTACATTTTTTGGCGTTTATATTTGAATCAGAAATAAATAAATTTTTTTAACTATTTCCAAAATAAGGAAAATTTACTATAATATTTTTAGTCTCGCATAAAATTATTAATATAAAATACACACTTTTTTTAATATGTTTAAAAGCAGCTTGAGAACCTAAAAATCTCTTTAAACTACTAAGATCATATTAAATACTTTCACAATTTTTTTATTCTCATTTCATGCATTTCTCTTTTATTCTAATGCCATGTCTAAATGCAAAGTTATATATTATTATTTACCATATAATATTCAACCAACTTCATGGCTCAGAAAACAACTGAACCTCTCTCCCTACTTACTCAAATACCCCCGTCCATAATTCTCAATAAAATTTGTCTAGTCAGCCAAGCTGTGCTGGCTTTGAGTTTTGCATGCACACTTGCCTCGCAGTCTAATGAAAGTTAGCAGCCGGAAAACTGCAATCTTAACGCCGCAGAGCTGAAAAGCCAACATCATGCCCCCACCCCCCTCCCGGAATCCCGGAACAGTAAAAGCAACAGCTACAGAGCTGGCTGGGCGAAAAAAAAGCTCCTTGAGCGCAAAGAGAAAACGCGAAAATCCTTTTATTTGCGTGTTTTTATTTTCGTCTGGCCTTCTGTTTTAGCACTACGAGGCGCTGTCTATATGGCCTGCTGTTTATTTCTCTTTGCGTACCATAAAATAAGAAGAAAGCCAGGCAACAGCCCAAACAACCCTAAGCCCCCAGTCAGACGCCAGGCAGAGAAAGATATTCGCTACGCCCCCCTCCCCCCACCCACTGCAGAGTGAAAATCAAAAGTCGCAGTTAAAGTGTCTAGAAAATTGCGCTTGCATTAAATAAATGAAACACTTCGCAGACAAAGTGACCCTGGTCAGCGGCACAAATAGGGGTTGGCACTAGGGTCAGGAGTCGGGGGAAAGAGATAAAGCCCAAGCTGAAGTTGGACTATGAAAATTTTTGAAAATACAAAAAACGAAACATTCAAAGAATTTGCACAAAGCGAAAGCGGAGTTTTAGCGGGTGTGAGGGAATGGAAACAGCAGAACAAGTGAATTTTAAATGAATGAAGAACGAAAGATAGAATATAAATTCAAAGAGCCTTTGCACAAAAAATGCTCTTCAATTTGTTTGTTTTTATTTATCAAATTTTTCAACATTATTATAACTAAAATATATATTTAATTTCTTAAAATACATTTTTCTAACAAAGAATTTGAAATTTATGAAGAACTGTAAATATAAGATAATTTTAAAGAATATTTGTTGGTAAAAAATGCTTTTTATTTTGTCCGCTATATGACAAATTTTTGCAAGACTTTATTAATTTAGATATATGGAAGATAATTTTAAAGAACTTTTTCCTGAAAACAATTCTCTTTAATTTTCTGCTATATAAGTAATTTTTAAAGTATTTCAACTATAAATTTCCCCATTGTTATTTTTATTATAAAATATATTATACTTGTTTTATTTAATATTTCTTACAATGCATATAAAATTTTCGAAGAACTGTAGATAGAAGATAATTTTAAGAAATATTTGACTGCAAAAAATTCTCTTTAATTTTTCTGCTATAAAAATAATTTTTTAAAACTTTTGGGTACCAATTTCTTAATTATTATTTTAATTATTATATATTTTTCATTTATTTTATTAAACATGTCCCACAAGAAATTCGTACTTTATGAAAAGCTTGCGATAGAATATAGTTTTATGGAATTGACTGCAAAAAAATATCTTTAAATTTTCTGCACAAAAAAATTTTAAAATTTTTAGGTATCATTTTCTTTATCATTATTTTAATTACTATATACTTTTGTTTTAAGGTCTTTTCTTACGTTTTACCTATTTTTCATTATATATATTTCTTATTGTAGTACATTTTTTTAATTAATTACTTCCCCCATAATATCTCGATTAAATTGTGCGTGCATTAAGCAAATGAAAACGAGCCCAGCGCAGTCAGTCACTCGGTAGGGTCAGCTCTTGTCTGGGAGTACGATGGAAGCATTCAGCTTTTTTTTTAACAATTTTGTTTATATTTTTCCCAAGCTTTTTGATTTATGAAGTGTAAATAAATGTTAATGAAAAATATTCCTGGTGGCAATCGTCTAGGAAGGTCTTGAACTACGCTTACCTCCTCCACCTCCCCCTCGAACGCCCACATTCGGTCTCAGTCAGTCGGAATGCTGAATTCATTTTAATTGCCTTAGCCAATTATGAAGTTTTGTGCAAAATGGGGGAAAACACAGCGAGTAACAGAGAGAGAGAGAGGGTGTGAGAGAGAGTAAGAGGGAGAGAAACACGCCGAAAACTAACGGAAAACTACGAAAAAGCCAAAGGCAGCCTTGGGTAAGCTCCGCACGTAATTCAATCCAGGCAATTCAATGTTGCTGCGCCTGTGTGTGTGTGTGTGTGTGTGTGTCTGCCTATCTCTGTGTGTGTGGCTTTTCCCTTTGCAGCACCGAGTTTTCCCAACTTGCGCCCCTTTTGTTGTTGTTTGCCTTTGCTGCAAGCGCCGCAGACAGTGGGCGTGGCAAGGAGGCAGGGAAGGGGGCGAGAGGGGCCACAGCTGCGTCAGGTGGTCTGTCTAATTATTCAGTAGAATTTTCATGCTTCATAGCTATTTTTGAGCATATTTTTACCATAATTTGCTGCGCTTGTTTGTCTGCCATTTGTCCTGCACATACAAATTGCGAATCGAAAACTTCGGAAAAACTAACGGCAATTAAAGTATTTTCTTGTGCAACAAGCCCCCGCAACCCCGCCCACTCTTTGCCCCACCCACCCGTAGAGCAGTTGCAGCCGTAGCCGAACTGGAACATTTGGCTGACTGTGCGTGTAATTATAATTTTCTTTAAGTTGGTTTGCGCAAAACTTTTCTTTATGTGAAACTTTGCCACTCGCTATGCAGTCCCCTTTACCCCTCTCTCTCTCTCTCACTCTCTCTCTCTTTCCCTTTCATCTCCCCATCTCATACTCCCTGCTTGTCTTGCTGTCTTTACTTGTTGTCGCTGCCTGCGTAGAACCACAAATAATTTTGTCGAAAACTTTGTCTCCCATTTTTCTTCGTCCTCAGCGCGTTTTCTTATGTGTGCCTTTTCCCCCACTCCTTCTCCTTCTTCTATTCCTCTTCTTCTTCTTCTTCTTTTTTTTTGGCTACCCTCTTCGGTTTTTACCATGTTGTTGGTAATTATGCGCTTTGTGAAATTCAAAGAACGCAAACTTTTTCGGGCTACAACATCATCGTCTGAGTGTATTAGTTGTAATGCGCTACGCCCAGGGGGAGGGGAGGGGCTAACAAGTTGCCAAACTTGCGACAACAACAGGTTGACTTAACCCCGCCCAACCCCTTGGTGAAAAAGAGCTAAGCTTCAGGTAACCGAGGACGCTGAGGTCTTTATCGTTCTACGATATTCCGCCAGCTGGCTAGACAATATGTCTTATTAGTTGGGCCAAAAGTTTCGAGTGATTTTCATTCATTAGCCGCAAAAAATGTTGCAGCTAATGATGAGGGCTGACCAAATGAACTAAGGGGTTTATTAAGGCTTTATTTGTTCGACAAAATTTGACCAATTGTGGTAGAATATTAAAGCGAAATTTAAGTAAGAAATATGAATTAGTTTTAGCTTGTATTTTTAGCGGTTTTTTCATTGCAAGGTGTGCGAAAAGTTTTTCAATTTATGGCTTATAATGAAGGCTATTTATTACGTTGGCCCAAACAAATGAAAACGAATTCAACTCGTTTGTAGTTAACACCAGCTCACGACTTGGCCATTTTGCCTAATGGACCAGACATGTGGCCGGGGCTGGAGCTGAAGCTGAGGCTGGACCTCGACGCGGCGCGCTGCATGTTTTCCTTTTGTGTAATATGACATTTAATTGTATTACTTCATCAGGCACACACACAAGGAGAGAGAGAAAGAGATAGAGAGAGAGAGAGAGAGAAGCACAGGCAGGTAATGAGCAGGTAGGCAAAGCAGCCAAAGGGGTCGCAAGAGGAGGCGTGCAAGCTGCTTAGCTCGAAGGCAGCATGGCGTAAAAATATACATAGAAAGCAGAGGGTAAAGCAGAGAAGAAAAGACAGGAAAAGAGCGAGAGAGAAAGGCAGAGGGACAGATAAAGAGAGGAAACTATGCAAAAGAAAAACTTATGTCAGTAATGGGATGCAGGAAGGAAAGCAACAAGCAGAAATGAAACAAGTAAGTGAGCAACAGTCATACCCGCTACTTAAACATAAGAAATATGTCCATGTTCAAGAGTTAAAGATTATTATAATTTCGGAGGCGGAAAAGGGCGTGGCCAACTTCTTAAGTCAACTTCAGTTGGACACGTTATTAAGACACGTTGTCACCAAATTTGGTAGACGTAACTCTTGTAGTTTTGGAGATCTAGGTGTTCATACGAACAGAAATGACCATATTGAGCTGACTATTGTCTCCTATTGTTATTCTAGATTGCCATACACTCACAATATACTTCTGCTTTATGGGTTCGGCCTATAAATACCCGGAAACTGCTTTTGTGCAGTAGAATGGGCAAATTATTTGTAAGAAATCTGGAAAAACGTAAAATCTTTAGCGGAAATTCAGTTTCATAAGAAACAACAAAAATGCCTTACAAAATACTTGTTAAAAACTCAAGGAAAGCGAACATAAAGGTAGTTGACCGCTTTTCAATCAATTTCAATTTTTAACTCAACTAACAATCCATTTAGACGAATGCGGTAAATCAACGTGCAAAGCTGACAAAAGAGCCTAAGCAGGCAGAGATCGGGCGGAGACTCGGACAGCGCGATTACTAATGATGCCGATCATATCGTGGCAATTCCAGCTTAGTCTCACTCACAATGTGTACACGCCTCCACCCATCTCCCTTTGCTGCCTAACGCATAACAAGCTCAAATGGGTAGCTGAAAGGGAGGGAAAGGGTATGCAAAGTAGCCAACGTGGCCGAATGCAAAATGTGTTTTCACTTTTGTACGTTTATCAAACGATTGTGCGGCGTCGGAGGGAGGAGAGGGTGGCAAGGGGATTAGGCGGCAGTTAAGCGCCACAAGGAGACATGGCCAACTGCAATATGACCAAAGGCAACAAATAGCTGACAATAACAACGACAACAACACCAACACGAACAGCAACGCCAACAACAACGTGCCGCAAGCAAATGCACGACGCGCATATTGAAACCGAAAACTGTCGAGCCGGAGTCGAGTTGGAACGAACTGCGCAGATGGAGTTGGGCAAAGGCTTTGGAGCAACACGTGACGGGTTTTTCGGTGCATGTGGAGCTGGCGCTGAAGCAGCTCAACCCGATGCCGATGCCGAAGCCGAAGCTGGAGTTCAAGTTGCAGTTGCAGTTGGTTGGGGATGTGGAGCCGGCATTGAAGTGAAGTGAAGTGAAGTGAAAATGAAAACAAAGTTTAACAAACCGTGGCTAACGAGCTACATTATTAAAACTTCAGAAATGCATAAATTTCGCAGAAGAGAAGAGCACAGGAGGTGTATGTGAAGAAGAGAGCGAATGGTTAGAGAGAGAGAGGCGATTCAATACATGCGGCAACTGTGATAATATAAGCCAGATCCTTGGCCAGGGCATTTGAAAGTTATTGACACCTACTACATGGCTGGCAACAAGGCGGTGAGTAGAAGGTGGGTTATGGGATAGTTTTAGAGGGGAAGAGAGGGAGAGAGAGCTAGGCAGGCAGGACAGAGGAAAGTGCGACTCAGTGATGCTCTGTAATAAACTTTAATTGTAAGGTTGTTGAAAAGAAAAGTAACTAAAGGGGAGCTAGACAAAAATACTTGAAGCACAACAGGAACACTCATACCAAGAGCGATTTACAGAAGTAGAAACCTAGACTTGTTCTAGACTGGACGAGACTACACTAGACTTTGTCTAGCTTAGACTAGAGAAGACTGGACTAGGACTTGTAAGGTTAATCAATCTTCCATCACAAATAAGAAGTTAGAAATCAATATTGCTCAGTATGAATAGCCAAGTCGATGTAGCCATATTTGTCCATTCTTCTATCTGTATGAAGGCCTAAGTCTCAGAGACTATAAAAGCTAGAGTCTCCAGATTCAAGCAGTTAAATATATTTCTAAATTTCGGCCACGCCCCTTTTTTTTGATTAAATTTGAATTGCAAGCGCAATTCTAAAGCTACAGCATTAATTTTTGGTGTATATAATAAATATATTGTTTCAGACAACCTCTGATAACAGAAATCACCTTTTGTTTTCGTGTTGACTGCCTTAGTAATCCCACAATAAATGCAATTTGGTTTGCAATGCAGAAAACGTTCCGTATTCCCTCTACGCACCATGTACAGGGTATAACAAGAGTAGAAAGATGGATAGAGAGAGGGAGAGCGACGCTCTCAGTTCGCGCAGATCGTGCACTGACTTAGGCAGCTGTGCTCCTGCTGCAGCTGCTCTCCTGCATTCTCCTTGTCCAGGCAGCCAGCAGCAGCTAGGTTGAGCCATAACTCTCACACAAGGTGTTGCAATATGCCTGTCCGTCTGTCTGTCCGTCTGTCTGCGTGGGGCACGATCTGTTGGCAGTTCGCGACTCGCCTGCAAGTCATTTTGCGCATATTAGTTGCCCATTAGGCGCACAGCGTATTCCTTCAGTCCTGCAGTCAGTCACTCAGTCACTCAGTCAGTCAAGCAGTCTGTCAGTCTGTCAGTCATTCAGTTCCTCACTCAGACAGTCGGTATGTCTCTCTGTCTGTCCGTCTGTCTGTCTCGCACTCAGCTGTAAAGCGCATTAAAATTCAGCTGGTGTTAAATATTACAAGCGTCGCCATTGTCCCCCTACCCCCTGCCCCTCTCCGGACTGTCCCCTTCCTTCGTGAGGGGCTAAAGGTTTCGCTCAGATTCGCCGCTGCCAGTCAACTTGTTCGTCTGTCAGCTGAGCAAGCATGAGCAGCAGAGGAGGAGAAGGGGGTGGAGGGGAGGGCGAGGTAGCTGAGCTGCGCTGCAGTTTATTTGTTGTGCAGCTTGTGAAATGTTATGGCAACGTCTACGTGATATGTTAATCATGGCGGCCGCAGCGAACGTGTCTGCTGCGCGTCTAGGATGCGGATGTGGCTCCAGTTGAAGCCACCACACTCGAAGCCAAAGCACTTGCCCCACTGCAGGAGGAAGGGGTTGACGGGGCAGAGACAGCGGGACACGTAACGCAGTGGCAAGACATAAATGTCAAACAGTTACCACTTGTCCAATAGACAAACTCACACAGCGAAACGCACAAACAAACACACACACACTTGGCACATGTAGCTGTGCAGAGGTCAAGGAAAATCGCACTAAATTTTTCTGAAAGTGGAAAGTTGAAAGCTTAAAACTTCATTTAGGAGAGAGAAAGATAAAAGTAAAGAAGGAAATACAAAAGGAGAAAGAAAGGGAGTCTAGAAAAAAGGGAAGGGGAGAAAGTTAAAGTTAAAGAATGAAAAGAAGCAAGAAAGATTTAATTAGAAGAAGAGTCTGGGATAGACCACAATAGAAAGTGCTGAAGCTAGACCAAAAGTTGTGGAGAGAAAAAGATATATAAAGACATTAAAACAGTTTGCAGGGAGTAAGACGTTATAAGAAAGATTCCTTGACGTCTTTTTCTAGGGGCAGTGGGCGTGGCATCGTAGATTTTAAGTAAGCTTTTTAAGCTTTTTATATTCATAATCCAATTGGGCGTCTCCAACTTTCAGAACAGCTCAGATTCGGACAAACGGACAGACGGATAAACAGACGGACATGGCTCAATCGCTCGGCTAGTGATCCTGACCAAGAATATGTATACTTTGTAAGGTCGGTCACAGCCAGTTTATCACGGGGATATACCAAAATAAGGAAAGAAAAGTCCATAGAGTTGTTAGAGAACGTCTAGGAAAAAACATAATCAAATGTAAGATCAAAAGTAGTAGAAAAGACTGCCAAATATTTCTAATAAGTAAGAGAGAAACTTAACTTGAAAACGCCATAAACTCTCTGAAGAGATACTGCAAATACTTTTGTGATTCCTGGCTTTAAATGATCCCGCTTCTTTGCAACATGACTCACGTCGTTCACTTGCCGCAATAGATATAACTCAACTCTGGCTAATCGCTGGCTTATGCCGGGGTTTCAATCATAAACCAATCGCTATGCATTTTGGCCACATTTAGCCAGAGTCAGGCCGACTCTAACTCAGGCAGGCAGTTCCCAGAGCATAAACAGCAATTATAGCGGTTCCAAAGAGTGAACTAGGGCCATGAAATACCAACACCCGACAGCGGTAAACAACAATTTGGCCAGGGAGGAGGAGGCACAAGAAGAACCAGTAGAAGAGATGCTGTGGAGAGAGAGAGAGAGAGAGAAAAACGTGCTGGCCGAACGAGGAAAATGCCAATAACTCGCCAAGATCCGTCGCTCTTTTATAAAAAAGTTATTTAAAACGCCAATGTGCTTGGCAAATGATGATGATGATGAGCTCGTTTCGAAAAAGAAACTCGCTTTAAACGTTCATAAAAAACAGTTTAGAGGCCAAGCTAAGAATGAATGAACACAAAACGCCGAGAACAAACAGAGCAAGCAGAAAATGCAACGTACTGCAGAAAGAGAATCAGAAATCGAAACCAAAGACGTAGCTGGAAACCCCCATCGAACCTGAACCTGTACGTAATGAGCAAATTTATGGTCAATTGATAATTTAGTGGCATTCGGTATCATCAATTATGCTCGCTGCGATTCACAACTGGAACTGGAACTGCTACGGCTCCGGCTTCAGCTTCAGCTCCGGCTTCGGCTTCGGCTACGACTTTGACTCCTGCTCCTTACCGAAGATGAAGTATTGTTATTGGACCCAATGAGGCACAAATTGTGCAAAATGTTTGGGCATTTCGGCTCGCACGCATGACTTATGCGCATGTGGGCCATCATTAGTTGGCCACTTTTTTTTTTAGCCTTTATTTCTCTCTTCTTTTTTTGGCTACTTTGAGGATGTGCTCGTAATTCATATAATTTGCGCGCACGTTTATTATTGTCAACTTGCGGGCAAGAGAATTGGGTCAGACTCGAGGCACAAGGGTAGCTAGGGATGGGAGCGTGAGTGTGGTCAGGTAGGGTAGCAAGTAAAGGGAATATTACCACAGAAAATATATCCTATATTTATAACTTACTTATTAATGCTAAAATTATCAAGAAATTAAGCAACATCTTCCGTTAACTTAATTGATAGAAAGTAAGAGAATAAAATACAGTGAATACTACGGTGCAAAATGAAGTATATTAATTGCAGATTTACAGCTCAAATTATCAAGATATTAAACAGTATTTGTAATCGAAAAGTTCCTATAATACTTTCATGCCACGAAACTGGAGACGGGAGCGTGAGACAAGGAAGAGTAAAAAAACCTTAGCTTGAGTATAAAATCAAGAGAGTAATACTATGCAAAATAAAGCATATTTATAGCATGCTTTAACTTATTTTATCGATAAGTTTCTCTCTTTTAATTTCATGTCACGAAATGGTAGATGGAAGTATGAGAGATGGGAACGTGAGTGAGCTTAACTGAATTTATAAATATAGTTAATATTACTAACCAAAATAAAGTTTATTTATAGTAGAATTATAGTTCAAATTATGAACAAATTAAGCAGCGTGCTTCAATTGAATTTATCGATAAATTCTTCTTTTACCTTCGTGTCACGACACGCGCTCGGTGAGTTGCTTTGTAGCCTGGTCTAGGCAGCTGCTGACTCACAATTTAAGTCACTAATTGAACGCTTTGTTTGACACAATGCATAAATCACATAAGCAGAGAGAGAGGGAGAGAGAATGAGTAAGAGTGAGAGAGAGAGAGAGAGAGAGGACACTGTGCACCTTGCATACCTTGCGCTGGCGGACCCTCAACTTGCCGTGCACGTCGCCATGTTTATGCCAATAATATGCCATAAACTATAGGAAAGCAGCGCAAAGGAGCAGCAGCAGCAGCCGCGACCAGCCACCAGAGCCAACCTGGCCAAGACCAGACAGTCGCCCATTGGAGCCCAAAAATGGGCAAGAAACGCGTCGCATCGCATCGCATCGCGCGGCGCGGCGCGGCGCGGCTTCCTCTGATAATGTTTATGAACGCCGTGTCTGGTCAATGGGAACTGGCAAAGCGGTAACTGGGTAGGCAGCCGCCACTTTGTCAGCAGTTGGCAGCAGCCTCCACAGCTGAGGCTTCCTCTCTCGTACCTCTCCCCCGTCCCCCCTTGTAGATGTCCTTGCAGGCGGTGCTAAACTTTTAGCATCGTCGCAACTTTACGCACAACTTGCTCACATAATTTACCCCCTACGCTTGCGACGCCCCTGTGTAATTATTGGCCAGCTCCATGAGTTGTTGCTCTTGTTGTTGTTGTTGTTGTTCTGTCTCGGTTACACAGTCTGAAGCAACGCGCAAGGGTTATATGTGAGTGCATTAGACGCGACCACAAATTGTTTGGTTTGGGTTTTTCGCGCAAATTGTTGCCATAATTTCTGCCCCCCAGCCGTGCAGCGCGTTACTCTCCAAGGGGGGGAGGAGGGATTCTCATTCAGGGGTAGCTATTAGCGTGGGGTCAGCGCTTAAGTGAAGCTGATAAAACATATATTTGTGTTAGGAAGCTGCACACGTAGACATGTAACAGCCTAGCAGGAGATTCTAACCTCACTTTTCGCCTATCATAACCTAACTTCGTTAAGAATTAAGCGATTTTTATGCCGAATGACATTTAATTTATGTAACGAGGCCTTTAGTAATCCTAAATCTTGAAGAATGGGAAATTTAGTGTTGAAAAATATGTGAAAATTTAGCCATTTAAGGAATTTCCTCTGACAACATAACCTATATTTTGCAGGTAAGGGTTAACCCTATTTTTCATAGTTAGCTTACTTTTACAATATGTCTAAACAGTGAGTTCTATCTAATGTATTCTGTATACTATATAATCTCCTACAATATTCATCAAAATTAGTGCAATTTTCCGTCAAGCATATTCAACTTTCTTTAAGAATTTCCTACTTTCCTACTCTAACCTATAACTGCCAATTCCTTTGAAAAATCCTCATTTTCCCACGCATTTCTTACGTATTTCCTTGAAAAGGAAAAAATTGCAAAACTTTTCAGCGATTTGTTTATGAAATATGCAAATGTTTTGCTTAATTGCAACTTGAGCTGCAATAATAACAACAATCGAGGCTAACAACAACAAATGCAATTCCAGGAATTGTTTAGTCCGACTGCAATTGGAATTTCCCTTCCCCGCCCCCCCAATTCGACATTACGAGTCCCCATCGATGGAACCCCACTTGAGTTGCCAAGTGCCGCAAATCCCATATCAATCAAATGGTGCGTTGTCTGCCACAGTAACAGCAACAACAACGGCAACAGTTTACACAATAGGCTCATGTTGGGGGCTTCGCAATGGGTCTCCTCTCGACCCTCTCGAAGTGCCACAATTGACCCGTAGCAAAATTAAACCAAGATTAAATAACCGCTAAGGACAACACGGCAAAGCTCGAATTATTGCGCCCAGATCGATCTGGGAGGCCAATCCAGCAATCGGCCCACACGGCTTGTTGCATGGCCTCGCCAAAGTACCGCACGAACGGTAAACTGTGGCAACGCGTTTGGCACAGTTGGCGCCAAACTACAGTGAAGTGGGTGTTATTGGTTACATGATATTATGAGAGGAGATTAAGTTTAATATTCTCTTCATTAAACTGTAAAATAATTTGATGGAAATTGCAAATACTTATGTGATTTAACAATATTTATAGTTAATATAAAGGTTTATTTAAATTATAGTAAAAATTTTTGAGTAGATTTCTTGTTTTGAAACAAACTTAAATCAATTTTCTATGTAAGTTAACAAAAAAAACCCAAATGCTTTCAAGACTTTTAAAGGTTTTGTGTACTCGTAGTTTTGTTTTAAGAATTAATCTGTCTTTTATAAGATTTTCTTGAACATTTTCCAAGTTCTAAAATAAACTTAAGCTGCGTGCAATAATTAGATATATTGTCACCAAATTTGATAGCGCTGGCTTTGATAATAACCGAGAATTAGGTGTTCATACGAACGGACAGGCAGACGGACATGCCGCGATCGACTTAGCTGTTGCTGCTAATGAAGAATAAACATGCTTTACAGAATCATAAATGCCTCCTTTATACAACTTTTATTCAGATTAAAATAATGTCATCGCTTACTTATATAATTTCATCTGCATTTCATGCCCCTCTGCCCCACTGTGCATGAGACAAGTTAGCTGCAACTGGCTTTGCATGCAAATTATGATATTACGCCACGCCTTACGCCTACAAAGCACACACAAACACACCACGCACACACACACTCCAAAACACACACACACACACTTGCATAGTTTCTTGCACGCACACACCGCTGGCTGAGCTGGGCGCGGGCAAACTTTAAGTTCGCAGGATGTGTCCTTCGCTTTGTCCTTTCGCTGCATTGATTTCGTATTTCCAAGGAAGTCGCGCGGAAGCTTGTTAGAGCCCGCTCTCTCTCTCTCTCTCTCTCTTAGTCTGACTCGCCGCACATAAATTGCTTTGCATGCAGTTTTCTGCAGGCCTTCCCCGCCCCGCCCCCTCGTCAGCTGGGCACGCCCACATAGAGAGACACACAGAGCGAGAGAGAGAGAGAGCCTCGGCTCGGGCTATTACGCTGGCAAATTGCAATGTAATTAGTTTTTACATTTCTATATAGTCGGGAACGTATAATTGTGGAAAATGGCATTTCTAGTTAATTAATGGCTTGCATAGGACCTGCTAAAGAGAATCACAGAGAGCAAGAGAGAGAGGGAGAGCGAGTGGGAGTGCGAAGCGAGGGCAGACAGAACGAAAACTTTCTGCACACTTTTCGCTGTGTGTAGTCAACAAAAAGTGCAGTCACCTACACATACATACATACATACACATAGCACCTGCCACTCCCCTTTCTCCCGCTCCACTGTCAACTGTGGCAACTTTGCTTGAATTGCTTGAAAATTTAATTAAAATGTTGGCATTTTCGTGCACGAATTGATTTTTACGAGTGCCAGCAAAATTTCCGAATATTTACAAAAAATAACAATAACATGCATACATACACGCAGGTGTCTCTGTGTGTGTGGCACAGTGTGCAAGTGGGGCGTGGGACATGTCATTCGATTGTCCGCCCATACAGTTGGCCCTCACACTAGCTGAGCTCAGTGTGTGTGTGTGTGTGTTGAATCAATTGCGAATATGTTTGATTGAAATTGCATTTCAATGTTGTTGTCTCTTGTTTTCCTTCCGTACTTTTTTTTATAATCTTTATTTCAGTTATCTTTTGCAGTTGCCTTTTCGTTGTTGCCCTTTGTGCGCGCAGTTTTAATTGCTGAAATTGAATTAAGCATCGAGAGACATTCTCTTTAACTACAGTTTGGTTTAATTTAATTGCACTGCTCGCAGGGTAAGAGAGAGCAAGCAAGAATGTGTGCGCTCTCAGTATGAAGAGAGCGCATTGGCTTCGATCTTTGAGCGCACGCCAAGCCACTGCGCTCTCACGCGCAAGCAAGCAAGCCGATGTGCGTAAGCGAGAAAGTAGATTGATTCCTTGCGGACTGGCAGACATATTTAAATGAGAGAGCGCAGAGAGCAAAACGTTTGCGTGTATTTTGTTTTTGCTTCATGCTAGTCAAAGTCAGCTCAATCAATTCACAGCTAAATGTCAGGGCACAGCAGCAGCAGGCGACAACAATAACAGTAGCGAGAGATCTAAATTTGCATAAAACAACAACAACAATGACTAGGGAGCGCAGAAAATCACAAACTGACCACGCCTAACAAAAGCAACAACAACAACAACAACAACAACAGCAACAGCAGGGAGAGCAGGAGAGGAGATGTCGAAAGTGAAAATCGAATGGATAAATATCGCTACTGTTTCGCATTCGCCTGCCTCTGCGCACATGTATGTATTTGTGTATTTGTATGCGAGTCGTGTTTGTGTTTGTGTTTGTATTTATTTTCGGGGCGCCTAATTTAAATAAACATTTATTTGTACAAAGGCTTAAATAGGTTCAGTAAATGACTTCCTGCTTGTGGAGCCGCAGCCCGGGAGGGCAGCACAGGCACAGACAAAGAGGCAAACAACAACAACAACAACTAAAAAGCAAACGGGCCAAATTGCATAATCAGTGAGACAAATGCAGCGGATTATGAAATCCTTCGCTCACAGCGAGCGCGGCTGGAAGCCGCTGCAGACAGACAGAAGCGAGCGCGGACATTGAAAGAGAGACTGCGAGACAGAAGGCTGCCTGGCAACGCCAACCACAACAGCGACAACAACAACAACAATGTTGGCAATGCCCTGGGTTGAAAACTGGCAGCAACCTGTCGCATATTTAAAGCGATTAACGGCACGATTTCAGTTGGCAACCGCTGCTGCTGCTGCTGTGCTGCCTGAGCATAGAAATTGAAATTGAAATGCTTTTGGTAGCGCTAACACTTTGCTTATTCGTGTAGGGAAAGTGTAGGGTATATTGACTGCGCGAGGCAGCAGGTGACAGGTGAGTGGGCAGCGTAGTTTTAGTGTTAAGCTTGCTATGTTATGGGGCATAACAGCATTATGTTAAACTACAGAGATACATAACGTGCATCAGCAAGCCACTACATTAATCGGTATGTTATCGATGAAGGATCTACAAAAGAAGCACTGAAAGTTATCGAGAGCCATAACTAAGCCAAACTAAGCGAGATATTGAAAAGTTTTATTTAATATTTTCGTTTTATTTTGGCGAGTTCTATAAGAAACAATCATAAAATTTTGAAAATGTCTTACAGGGTATTTCGAAGTCTGGCTTTACTCAAAATGCAGCTAACTGCTCCTCATATTTCACCAGTTAGTGCATTCACAGTTCGTTTTGCGACAATTTACTGTGCTCTCGCCTTGTTTGTTTGCTGCTGCTGTTGCTTCTGCCATTGTTGTTGCTTTTGTTGTTGTTTTTATTGCAATTCGTGTCTCTGGCATTGCAGACGGAAAATTGAAAACGTTTGTAAATACTTTGAAAGCATTTGCAGCAACTGAACAAATACAAAATACAGTTTTTTGCCTTAGCCGTTTTTGGAAAACAAATTGTGAAGAAAACAAAATAAAAAGAGATAAACATAATATACAACAATATAGCATGGTATATTGGGCACAATAGTTGCATACTTACTTGCACTGCGACTTGTTGTTTTTGTTGTTGCTTTTCGGTTTTCCTTTTGGCTTTTCCTCGTCGTCGGTAATCGACCTATAAATAAACTTGGCAGCCAAACAACTCTGCCCCAAAAAAAAAAAAAAAAAAAACGGCTAGAGCGAAAATTGTGCAATAAATGCGCACAGTCCGCAAATAATAATCGCTACAACAACAACAACAACAACAGCAGCAGCAAGCTCTCGATTTCCTACTCAATTGGGCATTTCTTCGATTGACCAAGCAGCCGATTGACCTTTTGAACTTATGCGATTTTTTGGGGCGGCAACAAATTGCCAAGGAAATTGCAAGCTCAGTGAAATTATGAAGTTATTTATTTTCAATAGATTTTCCCGATTAGATTTGCCTGGTTTTTCGATCGTTTTTAAGGTGTGTGTGTGGGGTGTAGATCGTAGTTATTGGAAGGATTAACATGTATTATTAAAATATTGCTGGACTCTTTAGCCATAGATAATAATCGAAATTCATTATATTAACTTTGTGGAAATCAATCTTATAGGCATACGGAGGCATTGCAGATCCCACAAATCAATATATTTATTCTTGCTTAGGTCTATTAGCCTAGTCAATTGAGCCATGTCCGTCTGGTTGTCCGTCTGTACGTTTGAACGTCTCAGCTATGAACTACGCTAGCGGCATCAAATTTCACCATGAAGGTTTCTGTATAGAAAAGAATGCTAGATTTCATTTTTAATTTTTTTGTGCCACGCCCTTCGCCTACGCCAAGCGATAGTTTGCAATTATTAGGAAAATTATTATAGCTACAGCATTCTACATTCGTTTGCACATATATTAATACAATATAAATCAATCCCTAAAATTTAATTTCGATCGGACCATAAAGAACGATGTTATGGAAGTTAATGTTTTCTATAGTCTCGAGCCTAATTTAAGGGGTATCTTTTGAGATTTGTAATCTTATAATCACTTACCCTACAGTATAATTGTGATATTGATGGAGCTAGTTAAATTTCTTAGGTCTCATAACTTGTTTAACAAGTGCAAAGCGAGCTCCACTAGTAACCCCAAACCAATTCGCAACTGTTCCCAATTCCAACATATACAGATAGAGTAAAGAGAGAGAGAGAGAGAGAGAGGGAGAGAGGGAATGAAGTGAGATAGGAGGCTGCCTGCAGCGCAATGCTTACATATATCATAAAACAAAGAATTTCGGGCATTTCTGCTGAGCTTTGCTCCGTGGCAGCAGCAGCATCAGCAGCAGCACCGACTGCTGCCCCTCGAGGCATGCCACATGCCGCATTCGCAGTTCACCCAGTCTGGTCTGTCAGGGCTTGTTGGGTTGGCTAGGGGCATACTTAATGGCAGAAGCTTTTATCAGCTCCGATTACACGATTTAAGGCAACAAAACTGTCACTTTAAATGCAATACAAAATTGCAAGACGTAGGCAAAGAGAGAGAGAGAGAGAGAGATAGGGAGAGAGAGAGGGAGGATGGGGGGCAGCAATAAAGAAAGGCAGCAGCACAAGCTGTGTGGCACCTGGAGCAAGCTGAAGCCCATTGAAAAGTCCTGTGGTTGCCGCACCGCAACATTGTTGCCGAAAACCAACGTAACCAAAGCCAAGACAGGCGCACAGCTGCCTGGCCGGGCCCGTTCCCGCACTGGCCCGCACTCCGCTCCTGTGCTAGGGCTGTGTTGGGTAACTCGGCTTAAATAAATTTAATTTAATTACCAGTAAAAACCGCATGAGTGACTCCTCGCCTAGATGAGTGAGCCGTGCAAGGACGAGGCTATCTCTGGCTCTCACTCCCGCTCCCTCTCTCTCTCTCTCTCTCTCTTTCTTTCTGTGCTACACTAGAGTGTTACCTGCCACTCGAGCGCTAGTTCAGTGAGTGAGTGAGCGAGAGTGTGTGTGTTTATTTAGGAAATAACATTTTTGTGGCAACACATTTTTGGATTTTATTACAGTGTGGCACGTTGAGTGCTTTTCTCACTTGCCACTTGCCTCTCTCTCTCTCTCTCTCTTTCTCTCTTAGTTGAGGTCAACATGCATTTTATCATTTACAAAAGCGGTAGCAGCAGCTCAAGAGCAGCAACAACCTCCACTCGACAATAAATAACCTTAATGTAGTGGCCGCTGCTGTAGCCGCCGCCGCCGCCGCCGCCGACACTCTCTTTTCACTTTGCCTAACCTCTCTTTGCCGCTCTTCATGCTGCACATGTTTAATTACTGACGCTGGCGCCCGGCTCAAATTTCAAAGCATACTTTTAGGCGGCGCTGAAAAAAGTGCTCGAGAAAGTGTAGTCGAAAAACGGGGGCTAGCCCCCACACACACACACACTCACTTGCCCGCAGGCACAAGGTCAAGTGACTGCTCTCGCCGCGCGCTCTCTTTCGTGCTCTCTCTCTCTTTCGCTGCACTCGTCGGCGTCGCCGGCGTCACGATTATTATGCAAATTGGCCTCGCAGTGTTTGCACACACGTGAGCAAATACTTGAGCAGCGGCTTAGTGGCCTAAGAGAGGAAGAGAGTGGGAGTGTGACTGCAGCTAAACCACTCGAGACATAAACTATACAATAGCTAAGAGTGGGAGTTGGGCGCTGGCAGTTGAAGAGCGCAGGCGAAAGCGAGAGCGCAAGAACAATGCAAGCTGCCAGTCGCAGCTGCAGTGAGTGCAAGGCGTGTTCCATGTTTCGAAAGCAATAAGAAATCAGCGTTTGGTTTAATTAAAGAAATTGCGATAAGTTTTAAAGTTAAATAAAAGAAAGGAAAGTTAATAAAGGAAAATAAAATAATAAATTAATAATAAAAAATAAAAAACAATGTTAAGTGATTTTTGTATTTCTAATAAAAATATTCATTGTTTATTATAATTAATTTATATATAAATTAAAATTTAAATGAAGGAAAATTATAAATAAATAAATAATAAAATAGTAATAAGTTTAAAATATAAAGTGATTTCTGTATTAAATATTTAATCAAAATATTTGTTATTTTTTTATTTATTATTTACTTTATTTATTTTTATATTTTATATTTTTTTTAACAAAAATGATTATTTTTATAGTAATATTTATTAATTACTATTGAAATACAAAATTTAAAAATTAAATGTATGAAAATAATAAATAAAAAATAATTATAAATTTAAATATTAAGTTATTTCTGCATTGAATATCTAATAAAAATATATATTATATATTATAATATATTTATTTTTTATTTTTTAACAAATATGCTTATTTTCATGGTAATTTTTATTATTCTTTATAGAAATACACAATTTATATCATGCAATATAATTATTTATATCATGTTATAAATCTAAATAAATTTTGTCAATTTTTATATTTTAACTTTTCTACTCTATAATTTCCACTCAATCGCCTTAAGTGCAATTCCTGCTTAACCTCAAAGTAAGATTCTCTTTTCCTTCTCACATTATTTTTTCATCATTCACTTTTCAAAATTGCCGCAAGCTGAAGGAAAACGCTTAAAGTGCCCCCGCCGCCGAAAACGGGGTCAATCTGTTGCAACTTTCGACGACCTCGAACACTTTTTTGCTACCTTTTTGGCAGCAGCTATCAAAAGTTGCGATCTAACCCAACTAGTTGTAGTATGTGCCACAACTATAATGACATCTGTCTCGCCCAGACTTTGCCGGAACAATATTTGCCCCCCTGCCATAAACTAACTTTTTGCGGGCAAACATTTTGCAATTTTGAGTAAAAGTTCAGAAAATTTTGTAAATTACGTTTTCCATTAAAGTGGACAGCCCTTCTCTCTCCTCTCTCTCTCTCTCTCTCTCTTGGTTTCAAATTGATTTAGTTTCAGTTTTAAGAACTCAGGAGCGGATCGAGGGGAAGCATACAGAATGGATCAATCAATGAAGTGCGCGCATTGTGAGATTGAAATCTGCGCTGCAAAAACGATTCTCGCATCAATTTCTCAATCAATGTCAAGGGAGAGAATGAGAGAAAGAGAGTGAGGGGGAGTGGGAGAGTGGGAGAGGAGGCGAGTTGAAGCCACTCTGCGCGATTCCTGGAACTGCGCTTAAGCTGGAAATCGTGGAGCAAACTCTGTGGCTCGGCCCGAAAATGTAAAAGGTTCAAATTGTGTCCGAAATGTCAAAAGCGACGCTCAATATGATCGCAGCGAGACCCTGCGACAACAACAGAAGCCCTGGAAATTTGATCGCATGCAGATAAGGCCACGGTTAGGGCCTGACTCGGGAACTGCCTGACTGCCTGATTGCCTGACTGCCTGCCTGCCTGCCTGCCTGCCTGCCAACCTGCCTATCTGTCTGACTGTCTCCCTCTCTCCTTCTCTCTTTCTGTGCATGCAACTGTTTTGTCTTTTTGGCGTGCGATAACCCAAGTCAATGACTGGAGCTGCACTTGGAGCTGGAGCTGAAGCTGTAGCTGCCTCCATGAAAAGTGAACTTGAGCGCGTTGCATTGTTCCGACGTCGACATCGACGTGGCCATTGCCATTGCCAGCGCAGTTGTTGTTGCTGTTGTTGTTGTGGCTGCCTGGCCTGGTCTGGTCTGGTCTGGTCTGGCTGCGTCCTGATCCTCATCAGCATCATCATCGCTGCATACAATCGTCGATAATCTCACGCTTGGCATCGCCAATATCGCCACAGACCGACAGCAACGGCAGCAGCAGCCACGGCAGCAGCAGCAACAGTTGCAGTTGCAGTTGCAGTTGCATCTTTAGTTTAGTTTAGTTTAGTTTGTGGCCAGTTCGTTAAATTACATGAATGTATAACCATTTTAATTCGCTGCCTGCGCCTTCTCTTCTCCCTCCTCGGTCGATGCCTTTTGAATGATGACCTTACAAATCACGTTTCGCAATGTATACGCTCACGGGGTCCGATCATCAAGATGCCCGCGCGTTGATAGCCCCGCCAGCAGCAACAGCTCCATGACGAGCTGCCTGACGACGCCTGACGTGGCCTGACGTCGCCCCCGGAGGAAGCTTGATGCTTTAAGATGCCTCTGCTGCTGCTGCTGCTGCAGGAGCTGCCTGTGAGAAAATGCAGTTCGACAAGCTGGAGATGCGAATTGGTTCAGGGAATACTAACTGGGATTTATCTTGGGGAGATTTGATAGAGAGAAGCGATGGGATATGGTAAGTGAAGATGATTTTAAATTAAAAAAAAGATTATATACATATATATATAGATAGCTCATAGACTTCTCTCGCTAGAAACGATCGTGCAGACATATCTAGTGTAATCTATAATATAATATATAATTTTTTTACACAATAACAGATTGCAAATTCTTCATTTTTATAATACATATTAGCATATTGTAGTTCAAATATTATACCTATATTTATCTATAGATATATATAAACATATGTACATGTCCACATTTATGCTAGCTCACAGTTTTCTCTCGCTATAAACGTTCATACAGACATATCTAGTGTAATCTATTAGCTTCACTTGTATACCGAATTGCCTGCCATCTATTGAGCGTGCACCATTCATAATCGAGCAAGTGGCAGGCGGAATCCAAGTTACATCTCAACCCACCCCATAGTCCCCTTCCCTTCCCGGATGACGTTGCCTGGTAACCTAGTTTAATAAATAATTCGCTACTTTTTTCTCCCTCTCCCGCTCCCTCTCCCTCTCTCCTTCTCCATCCCGTTAGACATGTTTGCAGGCGTTGCTCTCTTTTTGTCTTCGACAAGTCATTCATGTGTGCAATCTGTGGGCGTGACTAATTCAATTACAACGCCCAATTGTGCATGCCTTGCCGCTTGCACGTCAGCCTCCCCTCCGCTGCCCCTCTCTCTCTCTCTCACTCTCCTTTTGCAGCGTGATTTTTCATTTCCATTTTATGCTTTCTCTTGAATTTTTGGAATATGTGTGAATTTCATTAGGTTCGCTTTGACTGCAACTCCCCCCAGATCTGCCTGCTCTACCTTTCTCTCTGTCTCACTCTATCTCTCTCTCTCTCTCTCGCTCTCTAACCGTGTACGTGTCGCATTGCCATTTAATTGTTTTTTGTCACACGAGTTTTCCTTTTGCGGGGCGTATCGTGTTCAAAACTAAAATTAACTGACAGTCGACGCTGACTCTGCGCGCACATTTTGCGGGCTAATCAACGTGATTTGCAGTCTGTGCCAGCACAGTGGGCGTGAGAGCTACCAGTGGGGTGTAAAGAGGGAAGGGGTGCTTATGCAACTGGCTGTTTATGACTGTGACATGGGAAACAAAGTTTGCCACAGTGTTGCACATTAGTCCCAGGGGAGGGACGCACAGAGAACCTGAACAAACAGAATTGCGCAGCGACTAATGCGACGATACGAAGAGGCGTAAAAAAAGGTATTGAATGGGAATAAATCACTGTGGGTAATAGAAAAATATTAATCACCTGCAAATATGTTGTATGTTATAGAATGAAATTCTTAATTACAAGATATATATACAAGGACAACATACGTAAAATATTTACCTAGATCATAAAAAAACATTTTTATACCATGCGACTATTAAAAATGTTCAAAATTGTATACTAAGTTTTTGCAATTGTATGTAAAAGGCAGAAGGAGGCGGGCAGACCCCACAAAGTATATATATTCTGACTCAGGATCACTATGCGTGTCAATTGAGCCATGTCCGTCTATCTGTCCGTCTGTCCGTTTGAACGTCGATTTCTCAGCTATTACAAAAGTTAGAGACACCAAATTTGGCATGGAGCTTCCTGTATACTATACGCAGATCAAGTTTATTTCAAATTTAAGATGCCACGCCCACCGCCCACGCAATTCAGGAATGTATTAAGAGGTCAGCTTTCTGCATTAAAGATATGCACGCAAAGATGCTGATGATATGCAGCTAATCCCTGAATTACAATCTAATCGGACAATAAACGCAGAAGTTATTCAAGAAAACTCTTTCCATAGTTTCGCTGACGCATCGTCTTAGTCTTTGTATGTGCGTGTGGTGTATGTGTGATTGAGATTGAGTTAGTGGTATCTGACATTTCTGAAGCGCAACTACAAAGTTGCTTGACTGTAACTTTCCTTACTTGTTTAAATGAAAAATTTTTTTAAATTACAGAAATGTCATACAATTACGTTCAAAATAACATCATATTATATAATTTTTAGGTCTTAAAATAAAAAACGAATTTTTCAAAATATTTAATCTTATTTTAATATACGTAATTATTTTAATATTTATTTAAAATTTATTGTTATAATTTGTTTTCAAACATTTAGCTAAGTTAAATTGTTCAACGTGGATTTTCTTAATTCATTACAATAAAACGTTTAAAATTTTATATGCAATTTAGCAAAGATAGGAAACAATAGTTTTATACGATTTCTGAAACCATTTCACATGCTGTTTAACTTCGTCCAAATGTGTTTTTAAACTACCAAAATTAATGAAACTCAACTTGCAGCACATTTCTATGCTAACTTCTAATATGCTTCTCCAATTATATTTCCATTTAAACTATATCCAGCTGACTTTTAACAGCTCTACAAACGTTTAGCTTATCGCAGTGCGTAGCATTCTAGGCAAACCCCAGACATAACTCAAACTGTTAGACAAAGTTGTTGAAAACAACGAGACGAGATACATATCAAATTTGGGAATAAAAATATTTTGTTATGCTCATTAGCAGCGCGAAAAGTAAGAGAAAGAAAGAGACAAAGAATGGGAGTGGGAGAACCCCTTGGCACCCCTTGGGTTCAGCAATCAACACAGAATAGTAAATAATTTATAATGTCTTAATTATTTCCTTAACTTCGAAATGTGGTCAACAAATTTGTTTATGAGCCCCAAACGAGTAACATGAAAACACTTCCTCTTCGCGTGGGCGTCGGAAAATGATATGCAGCAGATTAGCAGATGTGATAATTTGTTGACTGAGAGAGAGAGAGAGAGAGAGAGAGAGAGAGAGAGGGAGGTAGCATTAGATAGAGATGTAGCTATCGTTGCGCTCTGTTGCGCTTAATAAGCAGAGCAGCCCAAATAAAAATACAAGAAATATCCATAGAAACAACATTTGTCCAGACTGCAGAGAGAGAGAGGAGAGAGAGAGAGAGAGAGAGAACGATAGTCCATCTCATTGTACCACTGTGCCACTGTGTCCGTCCAACTACTAAATTGAAAATTAACATATTTCGGCAGTAGATGCTATCGCAGCCAGACAACAACATTGTTTTTCCAGCCAGCTCCCAAAGGTTAATTTAATTTTCCCATTTTCCGGACGCCGCCAAAGCGAAAAGGAAATTTTTCATTTTTTAAATTGATGGCCACCGGATTCGGAGTCGAAAACGGAGATGGAGATGGAGACAGAGACTGTTGGCTTCCTGTTGGCAATTGTCTTGGCACAAATCTCATGCCCACCGCAAATTGAAACTACAACATGGCATTGTCCTTAGCGATTGAATAAGAATTATGCCAAAGGATGCCACACACACACATAGAGAAAGAGAGAGAGAGAGAGAGACTAAGAGAGAGACAGCGACACATTCCGGCAGTCTTGTAGACACCCAAGGAGCTGCAGCCCATGGTTCCATGTAACTCGCCTGTCAAGCTCTTTTGGAGCATTGTGATTAATGTGCTGCCGGTTTTGCAGCTTCTCTTTTGCCTCTTTTCCCTCTTCCCCCTCCCCTCTTTGTTTCCTTTGCAGGCTCTCCTGCTGCTCTTTAGCTGCCTTTGTTGCCATTGTCTATGGCTCTAACCATTTTGGCATGTTTGTCATTTGGGAAATTGTGCGGTAGCTGTTACAGCTAAAGACAAACAGGCGGCAGGTAAGCAACTCACACACACACTCATACATACACACACACACACACACACACACACACACACAGTCTCAGACACTGCTTAACTCTGCGGCTACTGTCTACAGAAGTCTATTTGGGTATTCACGTGTGAGGCGGGAGTTATGCAGTAGACCTGGAATATGATTCACTTTCAGCTTGTTTTGCCAGATTATCGTATTATATAACTGCAGCGATAGAGGCTATATAAACGTAGTTATAGACGGTCACACATACATATGTAAATTTCTTTCCTATATATATATTCTTTGTTTTTCAAAATATCGCCATCAAATTTAACACAACTGTCTAAAATGAATCATACAACAAATTTGCATAATTTAATGAAAATAAAAAGAATATCAGTTAAACAAATCTGTCCTTCTTATTTAAATCTTCTTTGTTTTTAAAGATATCAGCATAAAACTTAGAGCAACTCTTTACTTAATCATATAAAAGTTTCTCCAATTTAGATGACAATCGCTGATCGAAAAATACATTTAACTCAAAATCTTTCTTTCTTATGTTTTATCTTTGTTTGTGAAGGTATCGCTTTCAACTTAAACGTAACAGACATAAATAATATCCTCCACAGCTCTACAAAATTTGATGATAATCGCAGCAATATAAGTTCGTATGCTAGTACATTAGCAAATACACATTAATATGAATAGGATTTTCTTATGTTCTTTCTTTGTTTTTCAAGACAATAGATAGCATCCTTAGCAGTTCCTCAAAATTGAATAAATATCAAAGCTATCAAAAACTAAATAATACTCAAGTTACTTGCTTCACATTTACATGCAATTTTAAAAATATTTACTAACACAAGAATTCATAAAAATTTAATGGGAAATGCATGATATAGACAATTGAAACTGAAGTAAAATTACAATTCATTTTTTTTAAGTTGTAGAATTATATATTTCAATAACACAACAATTATTTTTGAAGTTGATAAATATAGGATTTATTTACCACCTAAAACTGAAGCAGACTTTTATATCTGAAGCCATAGCAAAATGATATCAGCCTTGATCATGATGCCTTATCCTCATTCTATGCAGATACTTCATGCCAAATCCAACTCTTTAAGTACTCCAACTTCTTTCAATCCTTTCATATCAGTAACTCTTTATAGATTTCTTATTTCCTGGAAGCTCATCATTCGCATCATCGACTGCAAATCAAAGCGAGACTCAAGTCACTCAACTCGCTCAACTCGAGTGCGAATAAATGCACTCACAGTGTCATTGAGTGTATAATTTGTGGCACTCTCGAGCGGCTCCGACTCCAGCTTCAACTCCGGAGCTAGACCCATCATTAACTCGAGCAGTCAGTCAGTGAGTCGCGCTGTCTGTGCCACTGTCCAGCTGTCTGACTCTCTCTCTCTCTCACTCTCCCATCTCTGTCTCAGTTGCTGCCTTGACTGATGGCCCTGGCATGGAGCGAAGAGCCGCCGCGCATGCGCGTCAAGATCAGCGACCATTCAACGCGTTTAGCTGCAGCAACAGACCCAAAGCGAGTTCCAGTTAAGGTGCAAGCCAAGGTTCGACTTGGCGTCGCTGTTGCAGCAGCAGCAGCAGCTCCTTTGGTGCAAAATGTTTGCGGCAAAACCTGCAATTACCATCGCCAGCTTTGATAGCTCCGCGCTGGCTTCCTCTCCCATCTCCCATCTGCCATCTCTCTTCCTCCTCCTCCTGCCGCTTGTGTCTGCCGCGGCTAAAGCCCTGTTTAGGTTTTTAGGCATTTAGTCTTTGTTTCGACAGCAGGCCAGGCACAGGGCAGCCAGCCAGTCGGGGCCTCCAGTCGAGGCAGACTGGGCATCCAGACCGGCTCTGGCAGTCTGGCAGTAGCGCAGCAGTTGATATGTTGTTGAGTACTTTTAATTTGCATGCTGTTAATGGTGTTGCTTCATATTAGGCAAGAGTCGAGGAGTCGAGGAGTCCAGGAGTCCAGAAGTCGCAGAGTCCAGTCTCGCAGCAGGCAATCATCGTAGTTGTTGTTGTTGCTCGGCTGTTGCTGGTACTGCATGCCATTGAACTGTGGCAAAGTCTTGGGGGCACAAGTGGCATATTAATGGCAGGATTGAAATCAAACGCTGCCCCGGAATGTTGCACAGCCTACAAAATAGACGTAATGGAGCAAAATTGTTTTGCGATTGCCAAGTTAATATGCTCTCTGTGGGGTGGGGGGTGGAGGGGGGAAGAACTGCTGAGAGAAGTGAGCGTGGAGCTCAGAGATCGATGTAAACGCAAACTGAACAGTTTAGCACACTAAACAGAAGATCATACTAAAATATATTATACTATAGCATTAAGAACTGTAATTCTTTGGGTCGTTAAAGTGCCACAGCTTTATAGAGATTGTCATAGCAGTTCAACAAAATTTTGAAGAAACTTTAATTAGATATTTTGAAAAGATTTATTTCTGTCTAATACCTTTCGATCATTGAAAATTGTCAAAGAGGGTATACTCACTCTTTGCAAATGCAGAAGGAGGCGTGTCAGACCTTACAAGTTATATATATTCTTGATCAGCAATACTAAACGAGTCGATTGAAACATGTCCGACTGTCTGTCCGTCTTTTCTTCTCTCCGTCTGCCTGTCTTTCTGTCCGTCTGTCCTTTTGTCCGCCTGTCCGTCTGTCCTTCTGTACATCTTTCTGTGTGTCCATACTTCTTTCCGTCTGGATCTCAGCTCTTGCAAGAACTGAAGTCAACGAATTTTACTTACATGTTTTTGTATACCATAGGCTGATCGACATTATTTTTGATTTTTTAAGCCACGCCCACCACCTATCTATAGGAACATTCTTAGGAAATTTGGCGAGACTAGCGTTTTTAAAAGCCGAGATTCAGAAGTTCAATTAATGATACCTGATCGTTCATAGGTTTAAATTTTGATACCACCCCCACCGCCTACAGAAATCGATAATTTGCTTTTATTTTAAAAATGTTTGAACTTAAAACTTTCTGCTTTAGCATTTTTAGACATAAAAGCGTTATGCACTTAACTTCTATCTCGACTTTGGCAGGATTTTATAGTTTAAAGATTTCAATAACAAAATAAAGGAAATGACTAATGCAACCTGTAATGCCATAGATAATTGATTAAATATAAATAATCTAGATTTAAATTCAAAAATCCATTACATTATTTCAGCAGATATTTTGCATAATAAAATGTACTGTCAATGCATCTCTGATAATTGATTGATTGCAAGATGAAAACCGAACGTGGATAACTCGTTCAATTAGCTGCACAAATCATTCGCAGTTCGTAATAAGCCTCCATTAATGGATATTCCCTACAATTCAGACGGATCTGTTTTCACATTGCAGTTGCCATTAACAGTTATGTTAGTTCACCTCGGGCAACATGGACAACCAATCGCAGGCAGAGAGGGGGGAACGGCCTGTAAACAAGCTGCCGATCTAATGCGCTGCACATGCACATGTGTCAGTTTCGAGCACATCAGATGCGCCAATGATAAACCAATGAGGCAACTGCAACAACAACAACAACAACAACAACGGCAAATTGCAATTGAAGTTAATTTCAGCAAATTGCATGCCAAAATGTGTTAAAGGGAAGACATTCCCGGGCCCGAAAAGCCAAGGCAATACAAAGTTGGCAACGGCAACGGGTGGAAAAAAAAGGGACAGAGGCAGAAATGGCGATCGCTAACTAACTGAGACTGCAGTGCGAGAAAAAGAGGAGTCATAAGAAGGAAGAAGAAGAGGAAAGAGGAAAGAGGAAAAGGCAGCAACAGAAGTAGAAAAAATTAAATTACAGACTTAGGCGCACATTGCAGCTTGACTGAGCTGCGCAGCGAGCCGCAAGCAGCGAGTTGCATGCAACCCCCTGCCTGAGTGAGCGAGCAAGCAAGAGGGTGAGTGACTGAGTGAGTGAGTGAGTGGCATGCCCCGCCGCAACTCTTGGACGTTGCACGTTGCACGTTGCACGTCGCTGGGGCATCACTTAAGTATCTGCGCTTGCGGTGCGCGCTCACAAAAGAGAAGCAGAGGGGAGGGAGAGGGAGAAGAGGAAAAAACGCTCCGCCCACCAAAGCCATCGATGCAACTGCAACTCGTCCGGGCCTGTCAAATGCGTGGCAGAGGCAGAGGCAGAGGCGTTTACTCCAAGGGGGGCAGAGGGAGGAGGGGAACGGGGTCTGCGGGGTCTGTGGCGCGAGATTACTCACGCGAATGTAATTTGGCAATTGCTTATTAGCGCTAACGCGCCGCTGACTTTGGCCGCCGATTTGAAGCTCGTTGCGCGCTGCAAGCGCAAGCGCACAGTGGGGCACAGGCAACGAATGAAGCTATTAAAATTTAATGTATAAATTTTCATAAAAGAAAAATTTTCAAATTAACTTTGTTTGTAAAATATTTGTCTTATAATGCAAAAATAACTATAAAAACTTTTGATCTTACGCAGTTACAATTCCTTAACCAACTTGGCTTGACACCTTCTAAAAATAACGATAAAAAACCTTAATATCAACTTATAGCAAATATATAGCCTTAATGGCTGATTGATTTTTTTTTTAATTTACTTAAAATTAAATAGGAAAAAAAAAATTACTCAGTTCTTTATAGACCATTGATGCACTATACAATAATCAATATATAAATATAAGAGAAGCTTTTTAGGCATAATAAATACTTAATTTTTTGAAATATTTACCATTTTCAGAATTTTGTTAGTTACCCAAAAATATAATTTACTTTCAACCTATTTGAATTGAAAACCTAATTAAAATTGTAATTTTTAATTAATTATTTTTGTTTGTATTATTTGTACTAGTACAATTTATTCTAAGACCTATGAGCTTAAACTTTTTTTTTTTTTTAATTATCTGATATCAATATTCTTCAATTTCTTACAATAAATTTGTCTACAATTTTCACTTTCTTGCCGTATGCATGATTTCACAAAGTTTCATTTTTCTGCCATGTTTTCTTTACCTTTAATTCATTAATTTCTTACTTTGCAATTTTCCCTCTATTCTTGTGCACACTTGTTGCACTGTGCGATGGCGGCGGCAGCAACAATCGAACCACTTATTTCACCTTCTAGTTAGAACGAGCAGCGCCATTTGCCATGCGGCTCGCGCTCCCCTGCCCTCTGTTTTCCCCTCCACTCTTTCTCCCTCTCTCCTCCACTCTTCCCTTCTCTATCCCTCTCTCTCTTTCTGTCTGTCTCCCCCTTCCACTCTCCGCTCCCAAGCTTGTAGCAGCTCGTTCGATCGTTTGCGCGTTGCATTTTCATAACGCGGACCAGGATGAGGAGAGCCTCAAGCGAAAGATGGTACTGTCCGATGCTCTGTCTGAATGTGAGCCGAAGTGCAATAATTTTCTTTTTTATTATTATTACGTATTCTGCTCGATCTCTCCTCGATCTTGCCTCGAACTGGAGGCCGCCTTTTGCCGGAGAGTGTTGAAACATTTTCGCGTCATTTGCAGATTCTTTTAATATTATTATTTTTTTGGTGGCTGGAGCGTTGAAACTGCCTAACAACATGACAGTTTGGGCCGCTAAAGGCATCGCTTAAATGTGGCAAAAGTATTTTGGGAATATCAGGGAATAAAAAAACTCCGGTTAGAATGTTATGTTTTGCCTTATGGCAGCACGAAATGCCGGCGCAATTAAAGACAAACGTGCAGAAAATAATGTGTGTACGAAAAGGTTGTTGGAATTTCGCAGTTTACGCAGGTTGAAAGGGAAGTTCTTCAAGAAGAAGAAGCTGCAATAAATCAAAAAAATGTATATATCCAAAAATATTTCATATACAGTCAACCATTTTGCGCGCTTTTTATTCATGCCAATCCAATCACAAAGAACTTCACGCATTGTGGCAGCTGAACTCCGATTGAAAAGCTCTGCGCCAGTCAAAACGGGGCACTGCCTGGAAATTAACAAGCTGGCACATTTCAGCAGGACAATTAGAGTAAATGGCATAGAAATAGAGTAGAAGAGTGGAAAGAGAAGGGGAAAGGGAAGAGTGACAGGGAAACAGGCAGAAATTGCTGTAATTCAATCTGCATATGCGACAAGGCGTAGAGGAAATCAAAGCGCGGCACTGGCTCCACAGGGACAAACCCAATGCCAGCAGACAAAAGGCAAGATAAAAATAGAGAGAGAGAGAGAGAGAGAGAGAGAGAGAGAGAAAGGGAGAGAGAGGATAAATGGGCAGTGCGAAACCGAAAATCGAATGTAAATGCCATGAAATTTTTGTCAAACGAAATACGGGCGTGGATTTCCTATTAAAAATCCTGAGTGCCGAATCTCTTTTGTCTTTTGTAATAGTAGTCCTAGTGCTTCCCCTCCCCCTCCCCCGCCACTCTAGAAATTTTAGAAAATGGCGTACGGGGGCCTACAAAAGCAAAAAGTATTGAATAACAATTTGATTTGCTTAGAAATCAACGCAAGGCAAATGTCAAAGGCAGCTGCGACAGAGAGAAAGGAAAGAATGAAAGAAAAATTCACAGAACTCAAGTGCAATTGAATGGAAATGAGTGCCACGCCCACTGCGCCCCCTCCGCTCCTTACTCAATTAACAAAAGCAGTGCTCGAAATCGAATGCGAATGCGAAACGAAAACTGACCACACAAAACACATTAAAAATTCAAATGCTTTTGATATACCAATTAATTCTCAAACTTGGCAATCGTTATCGGTATCGTTGCGGGCGGGGGAAGAGGGGGACAGAAACACTCTGGCATCTTCAATTAAATGCAATGCGAATGCGATAACAAGATTATCCGCCACAGACATCTTGAGACAATATCTATAAGCCATAAAAAGTCAAGACGAGGACACAAAAAAAATTCCTGTTATCTTCGTTCGCTTTCGGCTGCCAAATTGGCGTTTTGGCAATGAAACGCAAATGTTGCCTGGGCCAAGTTGAAACTTCCTTCTTCAGTTGCTCGATTCCTTTTGCTTGTCGTTTGCCCCTCCAACTGCCCTCTTGCCTCTTGCGGCTTGTGGCGCGTTGTCGTCGTCTTGTCATTGATTTGAATTTTATGTGCACGCAGCGGAGGCAGCAAAAAAAAAGTGAATTTCCACCGCCTTATTTGTCAGGCCAGACAAACTTCCAACTCGCTTCTCCCTCTCCCTGCTCGTCATGCTGCTGCTACACTTTTGGCAAGTGCCTGCTCCCCCTTCGCCCCGTTCAGGTTGTTGTTCCTGGCCAACTTTGAGATGCGACTGCCTTAAGCCAAGATAACCTCAAGCAGCAACTCGCATGCTATGAGAGCTTCTTCTCCCTCTTCTTCTTTCGCTACCTTTTCTTCTTCTTCCTCTCTGCTTGTTCTTGTTCATCTGCTTGTCCGAAAATACTTGTGCAGTCGATTGTCGAGCCCATCAACTGATGCAGTTACAAGTTCGCTTCTTTCTCAATTAATTTGATGGCAAAATAGCATCAATAACTTTGGTTAAAATCCAAAGATTTGCACTAGGAATGCAGTTAAGGTTGCATCCTGTTCAATTTTTTGGAAAAAGCATAAGCTTCTTTATGCTAATGCAGAAACTGTATAATTCATATGTTGCCCACGGTTAATGAAATATGTATTTGGTATTTTTTTAGGAGCGTTGGGCACAAAATATTTGCATTGAGCTTTTACTACCAATGATATATAGAAATCTTCATGCCAAATTTGCTGTGGCTGGCTTTAAGCTGAGCTAGCTTAGCTCTGCGTGTTCACATAGACACCAAGACAGCAAGAGATGTGACTAAATTGGCTTGGCCAGTAATACTTTACAAGAAAACTATCTATTATTACTGACAAACATCTTCGTATGAAAGTTGAATTGAATATAAACATGTATTTATTGATTTTGAGGGGCGGTGGGCGTGGCTCAAACCAATTTGATATAAACTTGGTCTGTCTGTCTGCTGAATACAAATCAAATGCCAAATTTTCTGTAGATAACTTTAATAATAACTTGTATATCTGTCCCTGATATCTGTTACACAGACAGACAGGCAGATGAATAAAGCTAAATTAACTTGGCAAGTGATCTAGTTAAGGCAACCTATGTTTTATGACTGACAAACAATTTTATTTAATTCTGTTCAAGACCTTTAAGAAAACTCATTGAAAACTTTGATTCTAGCTATATTTAGGACTCTTCATTTAATATATCTAATATTTCACAATGTTCTTTAATCTTATTGTAGAAAATCCAAGCATTATTCTGACTCTGCTATAAGCTTTCTATATACTTTAAAAATATTATAGATCTCCATTTGATTAGCTAGCCACCTCACGTTGCCGCCATTATAGAATCACCTGCAGGCAATTTAGCACGTAAATCTTCAGTCAATTTATTAATTACTAATTCACATACCTTAATCGCCTTCCTCTGCCAAGCTGCTCATTACAATCACATGAAATTAATTAGCTGCAATTGGTGAAGTTTAGAACTAATTGAAATTACCGCGCAAAATAAAATTGACTTCCAAAAAGCCTTGAAAAAAGACCAAAAAAAGCGAAAAAAAAAACCGCAGCTCAAAAGTTCAGAGCGCGCATTAAGCAAACTAAGCCGAAAACAGGCAGCAGGAAAAAAGTAACAACAAGAGGAACAACAGCAACAACAACAACACTAACAACAACAACAACTTCCCATATGAAACTAGTTTTTTTTTTGCACTAACCCAACTCAAACTGCAGACAAGTTGCCTGACCCCCTTCTGCTGCGCCCCTGTTGCAGTTCCAGTTCCAGTTGATGTGCCCGACGAAGGTGCTCAGTGCTCGTGTGCTGTGTGTATGTGTGTGTGTCGTGTGTTTGAGTGTTCGTTGAGGCTTGTTAAAGTTCATTTTCGATGCAACGAGCTGCAATAATGCATAATTGTGCTCATTAGTCTTTTCGGGGCCAACGATCGTGTATGAATTTAAATTTTAGCGCGGCCAAGCAGAGACGTCTACAAGGCAGGCCAAGAGCGTGGTAGGAAGGGGGAGGGGAGGGGAGGAAGCCCGCCTCGACGGCAGCTAAATAAATACAATTGGACAGCAATGGGCCTGAATCGAGGATGGACGCAGACGTCGTCGTCGTCGTCGTTGTCGTCGTTGTCGGCGCGAACTTGAAACATTTGCGCGCAGGATTTACGCGTCCAGTTAAATTTACGACTGCGCACCTTTGCATGAAATTGACGTGGCTTTTATTTTGGCCAGCACCCCCTTCCTCTTTCCCCCTGCCCGGCCGCCTTATACCCTGCCTAACTGCGCGGCTGTCTGAGACGTAGGTCAACTTGCTTGCTTGCGCGGAACGTGGCTCTGTCTGCCTAGTGTGAGAGTGTTTGCATGTGTGTGCAGGTGTGAGTGTGCATGTGTGTGTGTGTGTGTTTGCATGTGTGTGTGCATGCGTGTGTGTTAATACTCGTACGCGTACAAGGCTTGTTAAGTGATTAATCAGCGCCAGATATAATTTGTGTCTGCGTTAATTTTTTCACTCGAATAAGCCAGTTGCAGCAGTGCATCTCTCTCTCTTTCTCCCTCTCTCTTTCTCCCTCACTTCTTCTCGCTCTCTCAGGGTGGAGTCGTGTAAATTAGGACGTTGCACAGCTTAGCGGACAGACTCCAATTCGCAGGCACAACATAAGTGTGCACAAAAAAAATGAGGATAAAAAAGCGAACTTCAAAGATATTTTATGGATCCGCACGGGCAAGTCGGAGAACTGCGTAGGACCCTGGGTGCTAAGAAAGCTATGTATTATCATTCAGATAATTGCAGGAAAGCATCGGTTAGTTATGGACAGCTTAAGAAGAGTTGAGAACTCGGCAGAGAAATTTGTTAGGACTAAAGAGATTTATGGGATATGGCTGCGTTTTGGGGAAGTTAACTCATCCTTAAGAGTATAAGTGATGTAAGGCATTATTATAGAATAGGATAATTAAATGAAATTATATTTTTAATTAAAAAGAAGCTCAGCTATTATTAAACCTCAAACTTAAACTCAGAAAGTTAAAGCAGATTAATGAAGTATCATAAAAATTTGCTACAATAAAACTTGAGAACTTGTAATATAAAATATAAAATTTATTATTCCCATAAATATTTATAGAACTCAACTGTTTTTGAAGAAGTAATTTCTTCAATAATAAAATATAATAATATAAATCTTAGGAATATTTTATAGTATTAAATAAAGTAAAGAAAGTTAAATAATTTATTGCAATCGGTTTTATTTGCAAGAAGTTCTCTAATTTATTTAGTACCTTTTTCACTCCTTTGTAAATTATAGAAGACAAAAAACATTATTTACAAAATTTTCCAAACTAAAAGAGCTTGCAATATAAACATAAAGATTTATTGGGACCTATGAGATTTATTAGATTTAATTTCATATTCAAACAGTTACCAAGTACAAAACTGAAGACTGAGTAGAATTCGTGTAGGTGGTATACACTATAAATATAACGGAAAATAAAGTATAGAGATACAATAGATTCTACTTTACCTCAAAGAAGTTCGGTGATTATAATTGATTGAATTTAAAAAAAAAAGTAAAACAATTAATAAAATAAGAATCATAAGAATTTTCCATCTCGCAAATCATGTAATCCCAAATTCAAACAATAACAAGTAGATACAGTAAAATAACATTCGAGCAACTTCGTAGTTGTCCTAACTAGCACCAACTCGCTCACACACACTTCTGTGTTTATTGTCAGACTGTAAGTTGGGGACCGTAATACTTTTCTTAATATTCATAAATTATCGATTTGCGTGGGCAGTGCGCGTTGCATCTCAAATTTCAAATAAACTTCACCTGCGTATAGTATACAGGAATCATCATGTGAAATTTGGTGTCTCTAGTTTCTGTAATAGCAGAGATCTCGACGTTCATACAGACAGACGAACATAGCTCAATCAACTCGGCTAGCGCTCCAGTGAAGGAATAGTTTATGGGGTCTGTCTTGTCGCCTTCCGCCTGTTCCAGACTTTTGCACAAACTTAGTATACTATATAGTATGGTATAAAAACTGCACAATATTAATGGTCTAAAATATATCATTAAATTTTTCCAGACTCCTTTCGCAATGTTGCACAATAAGTTGAAATCGTTTTTGAAGTCATAATTGCCAATGTTTCCGAGTTGTACCTTTTGTGTCAATTTCAATCTATTACCCATATATGATTTCTCTCTCTCTCTGCTTGGCGAACCTAAACTCAAGTGCATTTGAGGCGGCACTCTAAGTGGATGCTTTAACCCTATAAGGGATAACCAACGTAGCTGCTCATTCGCTGCCTTGTTGCTACCTCCCTGCCTCTCTCTCTCTCTCTTCCTCTGTCTCTGTCTCAACTCGAAACTCAATTGCCTGGGAATTTGTGGTTAATAAAAGTGTGTGTGTGTGTTGCGGTATTCAATAATAAGGCAAAATAAAAAGCAATATTGGCATGCCAAGGACATAAATTAACCGTATATGAGAGGAGAAGGAGCGATGCAGTCAGGCGTTATAGATGAAATCCAGGGAGGGTTACAAGAAGTGCCGACAGTAAATCGTCCATAACACGCACTCGGCAAACAAACAGAGAGGGAGAGGGAGGGAGCGGGCGGGCGGACAGTGGGACAAACAAACCCGAAAAGGCTGGGCAAAATCTTGTTATTGAGTAGGGGCTCAGCTGGGTCGCCTTGGGTTATATAAACTACTTCAGGTAATCTAAGGCTTAGAAATGCTAATCGCCTTTATTTTCGGCATACGGCGTCACAACGACAACAATGCGACAGCGAGAACCCTCTCCGTAGAGGGAAGGGGAGTAGGGAGACAAAGATGGTACACAGCGTCATCTACCTTTTTGCTTTGTCACCGTTTGTCCTCGCTCTCCCCTTTCCCTCTTTCGCTGCTTCGCTTTGATAATTGAAACCGTAAAATTGTTCAGCTTTGCTGCACAGGATGTAAACGGCCAAAAAAGGGATTCCAGCATGGCTGAAGTTTTCCCCTATTTCCCTTCGTTCTTTTTTCGCTCTCTCTTTCTTTCCCTTCTTTTGTTTGTTGATTTACTCGTGCGAATTATTTGTACACGATTCTAGTGCGTCACATGTGCTTTGCATATATACATACCCCAAGGCATGATAGGGTAGAGAGGGTAGCGGGATCTATCGACACGACACGGAGTTCGCCCCTAAAACAAGGCGACAACCGCAGCTCTGCATGTTTTTTCTTGATATTGCCTCGAATTTCATAGACGACGCACCCTTTTTGGCGGCCAGAGGGTAGCCGCCTCTGCATCTCTGTCTGGCGCTTCCTGTCCCGCTTAATTGCAGGTTGCAGCGTCTTTGATTCTGGCCGGCAAACGTCTTTGTCAACGCGGTTTTTCTGTCAACGCGTCTCTGTTTCAGATTCATATTTCATTCCCCTGGTGCTTCCCTGGTTCCCCTTTGATGCGTTTTTATTTGTTTGCTATCGCTTGTGCTTGTGTGCCATTCTTAACAACCTCAAGCAGCTTAGCCTCAGGAGCGTATCCCTGGCGCGTTTCGTTTGACAATTTTCTCGCTAGACATTGAAGATTTTAATCGTCGACGTTTGCCATAAACTAGTCGAACTTTGCACAGTCTCGGGTTACTAGAAGAGAGAAGGAGAGAGAGGGGGGGAGAATAACGGTATAATGGCGTCTTAATAATGTTTACCATAACAGCTGCAGCTGTGTTGGGTTTGCCAAGATAATAATGCATGCATTAACAGTCGATATGCCAAAGAGTGTCTGTATGAACGCCCAGAACTCAGAAAGTATTATAGTTAGAGCTATCAAATTTGAGCACAATGTGTCTTGTGCTAGCAGGTATATAACAGTTTATCAATCTCAACGCTAGCTTTCAAATTTTTTAAAAAATTACTTCTTAAATATGGCACATAGAGTGTTTTCCCTTGAGCATCTCTTGATGCAGCCCCGTTTTTCCCTTTTCGAAAGCCAACTTAATCAGATTTGTTTAGCTTGCGAGTTCTTTACTCATTTAAAATGCTGCACAAGTTGTCTAGAGTCTAGAGTCTAGACCAGTCTGCGTAGCCTGCGTACCTGCCTGGCTACCCCCTTGCCTCGCCTTCGCTTCTCCTTCTCCTCCTACTCTCTCCACTTGCCTTTTGCGACTTTACTTTGATTTCGTTTGTTTGTTTATTCGTCTCAATAAAGAGAAAGAAAAAAGAATTTCGCTTGTATTGTGTTGCAGTTGCTACTACTGCTGCTGCCAGGGTTGCCAGCCTCATTAAAATTGTATTTTTCAATCAAAGTTCGCTGCCAAAGCTGCGGCAAGGGGTAGCCAAGAAAGGAACGACCCTCCCCCATGCCGGGAAATTAAGACAAACAACGAAGGGATTTCTTAAACTCTGCCTTAAAGATGGCACAATTCTTGTGGAAGTCTCTGAAGCTGTCTTTAATTTAACCTCTACGATAGTTCGTGTCACGTCAAAGTGTCATCTCTAGCCGCAATTGCCAACTGATTCGCTTCGGTTTGGCAATTAACTGCACGACCAACGTTGCAGACTATCTTCCTTATTTTCTCACACTGCTGCCCAAAAGTTATGCGACGTAATCGGAGCTATCAAAACTAGTCGCACACACACACACACACACACACACACACACACCATGGCACACACACAACTTTGGTAATTATGCACCCTGGCGAAAAACTAAAACTGAAACTGAGACAACGCAGCGAGCCAAGGCGATGCCAAGTAAATGTCACACGTGCCCCCAGACCCAGACGCCCAGACGACAACCCTGCGGGCAACTGCACGACAACTCTACAGGCCCCGTTCCCTTCCCCCTCCCCTCTTTCTTTCTTTTCCAGTGCTTTGGCGACTTAGAAAATTTGCCATGCGCTTCGCAGCGAGGCGCGCTTAAGTAGTTTATAATTAAGACATAACTGAATTAGCGTTGATAATGTCTATTATGCAACACACACACACACACACACCGACACACACACACCATGGCACACACGCACACCCGCTGAGCTTACCGTAAGTTGAGGCTGCGCACTTTTCCTATGTGCCGCCGCCCACAACACTTTGTTCGTCTCCCTCTCCCTCTCTCTCTCACTTCTCTCTTTCTCGCTCTCCTTCCTTCTCGCTCTCTCTTGCTTTTTTCTCGCTTTTGTTTTGCCTTAATGAATGTCATTTACTTTATAAGCACAATTTCACAATTTAGCCCTTTCAATGTTGGCTAATTATAATAAATACGTGGAAGGGGAAGAGGAAGGGAACTCATCTGCCTTGGCTTAGCTCAGGTTGTCATTGTCGTTCTTATCGGACTAATTTGAATTTATTGCCGCTCATGTGTGCAACAATAGCTGGTGTGGAGGTGAGGTGGAGCAGATTAGGGGGACTACAATCTGACAGGGGATTGAGTATTGAAGCTGCTAAATGTAGGGAAAACAGCTTTAGCTTTACAGGGGCAACTGCAGCGAATAAATTTTGTAAATTCTGTAGTTTATTTGGAAGGAATCTATTGGCTTATATGTATTCTTTAGTATTTAAATGATGTGTACATAGTGTCTTCTAGGTATTCTACTCTCTCTTCCTTATATTTATACCATTCAACTATTGAAAATGTTCAAAAATGGTAAACTAAGTTTGTGCAGACCTTATAAACTACATCTATCTTGCTCAGGATCACCAGCCGAGCCGATTGAGCCATATCCGTCGTCTGTCCGTCCGTCCGTCTGTCCGTTTGAACGTCTAGATCTCAGCTGTAATAAAAGCTAGAGACACCAAATTTCACATGAAGGTTCCTGTATATCATAGGAAGATCAAGTTTTTGATGCCACGCCCACTGCCTACGCAAATCAATAATTTACGATTATCAGGAGAAGTATTGAAGTTATAGATTTCTGCTTTGGTATGAACATAGAGAATATTCTCAAAATTAGAATCCGATCGAACAATAAGCCGGGAAGTTATTCATCTAAATGTTTTCCATAGTTCCACTGCTTGCGCCTTTGCAGCATATCGTGACGTCATCGTCGCGATGCTTTGTTTCAGCCGTAGCTGACTGCTACGACTTTCATATGTAGCTGCCCTATTCAAAGATACAAAGATCTAATTTAAGCAATAGGTGGCGGATAAACTTGTGTAGGGTTTTTTGATGGAAATAAAAATGTGATAATTTTGTTAAAAATTGGGCGAATGGTATCTTACTGTCGGGTGCGTTCGACTGTAGTTTTCCTTACTACTTTTCACTATAATTACTAAAAATATATATTATATTGATTCTTGTGAGTCTTTTTCAAGCCAAGCCTAGCTTGACTGCCAAGAAACAATTAGAAATGTTTTTGAGCTTTTCATTTCAGTTTCTCTCTCTCTCTCTCTCTCTCTCTTTCACTTCCTCTCTCCCCTTCCTCACTCTCTCATTGCCCAAAACTGTGTCGCAATGTGGCTGCCCTCCCCTGCACAACCGTCCAACACTTTGGGATATTATTGAAAATTAATTGAATATTTTATTTTAGAACTCCAACAACTGCAGCCAGTCCCATCTCCCCCACCCCCTCCCCCTCTTGCTTTCATATATACCGCGCAATAATAAAAAACCCCCTCTTCGATTTGTTTACACAACGCGCATACGCCGCGTTAGCCGTAAGTTAAAACGCAACGCAATGGAAAAATTAAATTGGTTAACAAAAATTGAAACTTGGTCACGTGCCGCGCGCGTTGATTAATGAAAACTGGCGCCAGCGGCGGCCAATGGGGAAAACATGCTGAAAAATGAAAGGCAAATAAGTGAAAGCAAATACGGAGAAATAGAGAGAGAGAGAGAGAGAGAGGGAGAGCGAAAGGGAAGGCAAACACTTTGGCAAATCAAAGCACAAGGCGCGGGCGGGCAAACACTTTAAGAAACGCTTATGACACGCATACGCCGTGTGCGCCGAGCGAATTGAAAGAAACTTGCGCGCATACAAATTGACAAATATTTAGAAAGGATTGCAGTTGTCTGTGTGTGCGAGTGTGTGTGTGTGTGTGTGTGTGTGTGTGTACGTGTACGCGACAATGACATTAAATGAGCGAAGCATGGAGTGCGCGAAGCAAAAGTCAAACAAGAGATAAAAGCAAGGATTAGTACGTTAAAACGCAGACGATGCCAGCAGGAGATGATGCTGCAGTTGAAGAGGGTAGGGAGAGAGGGAGAGGAAGGGAGAGTAAGAGAGAGAGGGAGAGTGGGAGTGAGGGCAGCGAGTGATGTGGGGCCACGTTAAGTAGACAGATGAACGTAAAACACGCGCGCGTGGCTGCGGTAATGTCTGCGCCGCTGTAGACGAGCTACAACTTCCTCCCTGGCTTAGCTGAACCCCGCCCTCTCCCCCCACCTTCCTTCATCCTTTTCTCTGACATTCTCACTCCCCCTCTCACTCACTTCTCCACGGCTACCCACAAAAACCCAACTCCAGCTGTAGCTACCCCTCCACTTGGATCGTGTGCGTGCGCCATATCGTTAAGGCGCAGCTCACACACACACACACACTTACACACACACACGCGCGCGCACAGGAGGAAAAAGGAAAAACTCCTTGAGAGGAAAAAGCATGTTGAAAGTAAATTGAAGCCGGAATTTTTGCAAGTGCGCAAAAAGCAACAGCAACGGCAGCCGCCGCCGCCGCCGCGACGGGCTAAAAAGTTGCCAAGAAACTTTGCCAGCTGCTGCCACCGTCGCATGCTGCTTGTTGCAGACACTCGCCATATGCGATGCCATAGCAGGCAGCTTTAAGCCAGCAACAGCAGCAGCAAAATAATTGGGAGACTATTTAAGGTTTCAAATAAATTCAGTATCAGTTTCAAATAAGTGAGCATATTCGTACTGCACCCAATTAATGTATCTCGATAATGATTGACTTTCGGATACCCTGTAAAGATTGTTTATACAAACTCACTTGCTTTGCTAGACTTATTGTAAGGGGTTGCTACTTTTGGGTACCAGTCAGAATTATTGTGTATTAGTTAGATACTTACTGCTATCAATTAAATGCTTATGCATCCACAAGATACTTTAGTATCTTTAACATACATATTGGTATTCATCAGGTTTTTTTTTTTAAATATTTTAACTACTTTTAGATACTTCTTGGTATCCATTTCATGCAAGAAAATCGACAAAATACATTTGTATAACATAATAATATATTTATAAGATACTTTTCTATCTATATGATACTATTGGATATATAGGATACTTTTGCATCTATAGGATCCTTTTGAATCTTTAAAGTATTTTTGTATCTATTAGATACTATAGGATATATAGGATACTTTTGCACCTATAGGATTAAAAGTATTTTAAAGTTATTTCTTATCTATTAGATACTATTGCATGTATAGGATTCTTTTGCATCTATTAGATACTCTTGCATCTATAAGTTACTTAATATCTATAAAATACTTTTTATCTATTAGATACTATTGGATATATAGGATACTTTTGCATCTATACAGTACTTTTGTATCTTTAAGATACTTTTGTATATATAAGATATTTTCGTATCTATAATATACTTTAATATCTATTCTATTAATACTATTCGATGTATAGGATACTTTTGTACCTATAGGATTCTTTTGTACCTTCAAGATACTTTTGTATCTATAAGATACTTTGCAGCAACTTTTGTGACTTTAATTTACTTTTTTGTATCCATCACATGCTTTGAACTCTACAAGATACGTTTGAATATTTAAAATACTTCTGCCATCTGCAAGATATTGCTTGGCTTATAATGTCCTCACAATTTAAAACAAACTCAATCTATAAATAAGGCAATGCGAACTTAGATGTTCCATTTAACTTGTTTCGTGTTTACAAGCAGCTGCTATAAAGGAAACATACTTTAAATCTTTACTACATAGTCTTTCCTTTTCAGTCAACCTTCACGTTTATACCCTACAATTAATTTAAGATATTGACTAACTTCCGCACTCATCTCTCGCTGTCGTTAAGTTTATCACGTGCTCTCGCAGTGCCGCGCGCCGTGCGCCGTGCGACACGCCACTTATTCATTTCACTTGCCAAAATTTGTCTTAGGCAATTTGATGGCTTAATGAATGTCCGCCCACGCACTCGTGCCACCCCTTTTGAGTGAAGGAGGAGGAAGAAAATGAAATAAAGAAGTGCCAGGCAAAAAGCTAAGCCAGCCCAAACACTTGAAGGCTTCATAATCAAAGCACCTTTGCCATGGCGCGCTACCCCCTCGCCTCACCCTCTCCTTACTCCTCACCCTCTTTCCCTGCTCGACTGTCTGCTCATCCGCTTGGCTGCTGATAAATTAACTTCATAATCTGCACAGTTATCAGCGCTGATGTTTGGCATTATTCTTCCATATTTTGGCGTTCCAATTCCCTCCCACTCCCCCTCCCCCTCCCCCTCCCCCTCGCCCGGTTAGCCTCATTACAACAAAGCGCCGAGGGTCAACAGGAGAAGTGGAAACGTCGAGCAAACACGCACCTTATTGTACGCTCAGCGAAACCGTTATAACGGTATAACTTTTCACCTTTTTGGGGGTTGGCTACAGCCCGAAGGGGCTTTGTGTCTGCGATTCAGCAGGTGGCTGGGGTTGGCGGCGCCCAAGAAGTGGGGGGGGGGGGGTGCTGGGGCCATTCTACCTTTTGTCTTTGCCGACGAAAAATTGCACACGATTTAATTGAATGTGTTTAATTTTGCTTTTCATTTTTCAGGCAAGGAGAGGAAAGCGGAAAACGCTTTTCCGCTCGTTCGACTTGCTGCACGTAATGAGGCGTTGGAGCGTCGCTTTGTCCGAATTTGTAAGGAAATTAAATGAGGTGAAATTATGTAAAATAGAGGAAGGAACAATTTCATTGAAGTGAAATGTTCTATAAAAATGTTATAATAATATAATAAAATAAAGAAATAAAACAATTTATTATTTAAATAATATTTATAACAACAATACAAGCAACTTTAAGAAGAAAATAATAGAAATTCTTATTATATTTACAAAAAGATACATTTTGTATGTATGACCGCTTATAGCTCTAAAACGGCTGAACCGATTGCAATGATTCTAAATTTTTTACATTGCTCCGAGCTTGAAATAAAATAATAATTAACATCTTCAAACAATCTAATTCAATTTCTATAGTTAAAAGCTACATTTTCATTAAAACTCCATTCTAACTAGTACATCTTTAACCCTTAAGTGACACTAACTTATACACAAATACCCAGTTACATCATAATCATGCCCAAGCAAATTAAACCATCCTCAAGACTCTCAACCTCCAGCCCACAAAACAGTCAAAGAGTTCCTCTCCTTCATTCACATTGTGCCACAAAAAGCAGATGCCAAAAATTCCAAATAAATCATAACCAAAATGAGAATCGAAATTCCAAAGGGCAAAACCGAAACCGAAATTGTAAATGAGGTATTAATTAGGAGCCAACTAACCAACTACTGAGCGAGTGGGCGCAGGGGCAAGGGGCGTGGCGCAAAAAAGGCAACTTCATAAGTTCAAAGAAAAGTGGTAGAAAAAAAGAAAACGAAATACAAGAAACAAATGCACAAAACAGACTCTCATAACACAACAACAAGCAGAAATGATTAATTACGGCAAAGACAGAGAGAGAGAGAGAGCAACATAGTGAGAGAGAGAAAGGGGGGCAGCAACTCTAGAGAACTGAGTATGATTTATTGTAATTTAATTGTGGCACATTATGCGGTCGATTTGGGTTTTTGAGAGTTTCGCCTTCGCCTTTCTGCATTTGAATGTCATTTTCGAGCTTGGGAAATTGCTAAACAAGATAAGAAACGGGCCAAAATATCCCAAAGAGTGACTCTCTGTGTATGTCTGTGTGTAGGTCTAGGGTCCAATGTGCCCTGGGGGGCGGTCGTCTGAGCAACTGAACTAAGGTTGAGCAGTTGCCTAGCTGAAGCTGAAGAGGAATAGCAAGTCTCTGTCTCTATCTGTGTGTGGCACAGTTACGTAACGAAATCGATGCACTACCTTGCCACAGCACACCTCAGCTTGCCTCATTGCTTGCCACATGCCACACCGAGAGACAGACAGGAGAACAGACAGGAGGAAAGACAGACAAGCAGACAGACAGCAGGCAAAAGTTTTGCTGGCAAGCAAACAAAAGCAAAAGCAAATTATCATATCATTCGAAGGAGTCGAAGGAGGAGCCGCCCACGGCAGCGGCGGCAGCTACTGTAGGGAGGAGATAGGGAGGCAGGGAGGGCAAATGTAACCAGGTGAAAGAAATTATATATTCCCTTGATTATAATTTCATCAGCGGCAACACTAAAGAATCATCGCTGGCATGTCGAAGACAGCAAAGTAGGAACAGGATGAGAAGGAACAGAAGGAGCTGCCCCTGCGGTTGCTGCGGCATGAAGCGAAGATTGTGCGCCACTGGAGGAGCTGTGCCGGAAACAGGCTGCCGCCCGCCGTCAGCTTCGTTCCACATTTATTGACTGTCAGTCGAGGCAGACTCTGTCAGTGGCTGCAACAGCAACTTGGCCAGACAGAAATCAATTGTTCCCATTATAATAATGAGATTACTTACCTACTGAACGACAAAACGTAGCAAGGACCACTTTGGCATATATACACCACAATCTATAGATACATATATATATATATATATATACTTGCTCTCTCTAGCTATCTAGCCAGCTATCTGCAGTTATTTACCTGCTGGCTTGCAAATCTAATGACTTTCCTCGTCAGCGGAAAATGTTGGAAAATTGCTTGGCGAATGCTAAAAATGTTCAATGCTTCAAGTTGAAGGTTTCCGTCCCTGCCCCTGCTCCTGCACCTGCCCACCCTCCCTGCTCCTGCACAGCTTCCCCTCCAGGTAAAATTTCACTGCTGTTGTTTTCTCTTTCTTTCTCTGTCTGTCTTTCTGCTTCACCCTCTTGGTTTATCAGATTTGCATTGCATTTGAGCTGAGATTAGCGCAAGGATTCGCTGCCGGAGCGGAATATGAAGCTACGAGCTATAAGCGGCGAATGGTGTTTTGATTCTCTACGAATTCTTCGAGTCAAAGGATTCCCAATTGCAAATTAATAAGCTTGCAGCAAGGCAACAGGTGGCTTGGCATAGGCAAATAGGGGAAAACAGTTGAGATAGAAGGCGAAAAATGATGTTAGCGGTTGGAATTATCAACTAAGAAAGGTTTGAATAAATACAGTGCAGTAAGAATTGGGTTAATCTTTAGTAAAATAATTAAATATATGTTTGAAGTTTTTTGCTTAGAATTACGATTAAACCATGTCCGTATGTCCATGTCTGTCTGTCCGTCTTTTTTCCGTCTTTCTTTCGGTCACTTTTTCCGTCTATTTGTTGGCTTGCCCGTCTTTCTGTCCGTCTGTGTGCACACACTTATCTCAGCTATTAGAAAAGCTAGAGATAACAAATTTGGCATTTAGGCTTCTGTAGATTACATTCTTTAAAAGTTTATTTTAAATCAATAAATACGTGTTCAAATTTGATTCATGTTGTATATTTGATTTGTATTAAATCTACAAACTTTTGCTTTGCCAAAAAGTCAGTTTAAAATTAAATTGGGATTAAGTATTAAAGTATTTTATAGATAACTTCAAGCTCTAAGAACAATATTCAAAGACACTTTCATAATACATGTAATACAATAAAAATATCATACGATTTATATCTCGATTTCTGTCAATTCTGCCTAACTCGTCCAGGCTAATTTATGAGCACATTAACCTTTAGCTCTGTTGACAATTTATCAAAGGTCGCGGAGTCTTCAGAAGCTTTTTGCTATCTGCACTAGCTCTAGCTCTATCTTAGCTCTAGTTTCCAGTTAAATTAATAGATCAACATCAACGCAACAGCAAACCTTTTATGGACACTTTGGAACAGTTCTCAGTCGACGCGATGGCTCCCACGCTTAGCGATATCTAGAGATGAGTCTCGCCCCGAAATGTGTGTCAATGTGACTCTTTAGCTTGGACAATAGAAAGTAAAGCGAGATCCATTAGAAGACAAACAATTTTGATAAATACACGCAGTCTTCATTTCTCCACTCCACTCCACTCCACTCCACTCCACAAGACATAGATACAAGACTCGCACATAGTCTTCAATCGAGTGTTTGCTTATTGAACTTAACCCAGTTTATTGTGAAAAATACGAGCCCGCAAATGATGTACTTAAACCCCTTCCCCCTCTCCCTCTTCTTTCAGCTGTAAGGTGTGAAACAACTTTCGTTTTTTCACAGCTAAATAAATAACAATAAACATAAATAAAAGAAAAATAAAATAACAAAAGATTTCACTGAGAAAATGGGAAAAAGAGGCTGAAAGACGGAACAGAGCAGCAGCTGCTGCCGAGGCTTGACGAGCTCTGGACATGGACACGGCTCAATTTCAACAGCAGACAGATGAGAGAGAGAGAGAGAGAAAGGCGGGGAGGTAGGAAGGTAGGTAAAGCGAGACGGACAGATGAAATGAAAGAGTTGCTAGTAGGAAAAAGATATATCGATTAACGAGCCTCGTAGGCAGCTCAAGTCACGGCTGTCTATATGGCTCCAGCTTAAGTGCCCCAGAGTACTGGACTCGAGTGTGGACCGACTGTGTGTGTGTGCGTGTGTGTGTGCGCCAGTGTGAATATCACATGTCAGTGAGCTATAATTAATGCGGGTCAGACGCCGATTACAATGCGCCAACTGACAGCTTGAAGTGCATGTGTGTGTCCCGCGTCAAGGCGACTCCAGTCGAATCGAATCGTACCGAGTACCAGAGTTGCCCCCACGGGCAATGACAAGTCAAGAAAGAAACCAGCCAAATCGATGGCCAAGTCAATTGCCAAGACCGACAGACGGACGGACAAACGGACAGACAGACAGACAGACAGAGTGAGCGCACCGGCGGACATAGTTAGAAAGAAAGAAAAGCAATGATAAGCAAATTTCAGCGTCTTAACTCAAATTAAGTACAGGCAGCCAAAAAAAAAGGCTAGCAATTATAGCTAGAACAGCCTTAAAGAGCTAGTACTATATCAAAATATTTTTAATTACTTTAAGATATTAGACTTTTTAAATGATACAGTAATAATTCGATGACTTTAAAGTTTCAAATATTCTTGGTGCAGGTTTTCTCGCAGTGCATGCGCACATACACATAAGTGAAATTTGTAACGTTGCCAAAGTTCACTTTCTATGGGGAACTATTGAACCGAGTTGGCACTTGAATGAATTTATTACATCGGCAGCCACAAAAATTTGTCTAGCAATTCTTTGCATTTATTTTTCGCTCGTTTCTCCTCCTCCTCCTCCTTCTTCTCGTCTCGTCTTGTGCTGCTGCTCAGCGCGACAAAATTAATGAATTTTCTATGCAAATGCAAAACGCGAAATAAAATTTAATGCTTGGAAAAAATGCGCAGGCGACGTGCAAACGACAAACAATGCAAAGAGGGAAAGCAAGAGATGAAGCAGGAGAAGAAGAGACAAGGGAGTGCTTGCAAATTGTAGCACAAGAAAAATTAAACGCATTAGGCCAGGACATGGCCAAGAAGTGCGCACATCCGGCTCCTCCAGCCCCCCAGCACAGACAATGAACGACTCTTTAAACCTGCTTGTAGTTCTTTTTCCTTATTTTTATCGATTTATGTAAAACTGACACTGGGCGCAGGATACGCTGTTGCCGCGACCTGGCCCGTTTTTTCCTGCCTTGCCTGTCATTATAATGTGCGTTGGGGCATTGTTGCTTCGCATTTGGCTTGGGCTTGACTTTGACAGGCGTTCAGCCGACTTGACTGCCTGCAACTGGGTCAGAGAGGAAGAGGTAAAGTAGCTGACTGTCCTTGTCCCACTCGCAGTGACGTGCAACTGTCAGCAGCCGCAATCAGAATTTGTTGCCTATTGATAAGCAATTTGCATGAAATGAGCATGGAAAGTAGAGCAGTTGAAAGTAGTTGAAGTTGAGGCTAAGTGCGCATCACTCACGCTTTCAACTCTCCAGCCAGCACTGCAAGCAACAAGGCTTACGCTCTCAACTGGCAATAGGCAGCAGGGCTTACGCTCTCCACACGCAGCATTGCTTACGCTCTTAACAAGCACCATTGCCAATGCTCTCAGCAAGTGACGCTCTTCCATGCAGCCTGAGAGAGCGCTTCTTCATGATCCTCTCACAGCGTCTCAAAGCAGACGCGTGCAGCTGCTGCCGACGAGCATCATGTGGAAGCGAGATGCAGCACTCTCTTACATTCCATATGGGAGCACAAACTAATGCCGTTATATTATTACACTTGCCACAGTGGGCGCAATTCTCGCGCAGTGCAAACAGAAATATTATGCAAATGAAGAGCGCAAACAAACTTTACAATTTCATATTTAATTTTCCACATATTTATAACGTGAAAGCTCCCAGTCCCAACTGCATGCAAAACTATTGCATACTGGCGGGCGTCGTTGAACTTCTCAGCTCTCTCTCCCCCACCACCCCCCCTCGACCAACGCTGGTAAACCGCAAGTCAAATGAACGTTGCAGTGTTTCGCACATGACAATGTCATGTGTCGGTAACGTGCTGCACAAGGTTAAGGGCGGCGGTAGCCGGAGAAGGAGGAGGAGAAGGAGGTTAATATGCTTAGAGCAACACTTTGCTGCCACTCACACAGCAACAACAACAACATAAATTAGCTAATTAGGCACAATTAAATATCCCTTTTGATTGCGGTTACCACACACACTCACACACACACACATACACATGCGCCGCTGGGATGTTTTTACGTACGTACATTGCCCGCCAACTTTTTGTGCTTCCTGCAATTTTGGATCCTGGACGACGCGTGTTGCCAGCCCCGCCTACTACTAGCTGCAATGTTGTACGCCCACAGAGATAGCAGCACACACCTACGTGCGCACACACGCACACACACACACACACCGGCATGCTAGCCACCCACACACATGCGCGAGTTTTTGCCACAACGTGGAAAAAGTTTTGCCACCACAGCCAAATGTTATTTTCAACTCTGTTTTGTCTTCACTTTAGGTGGGCGCTGCCGGCAGGGCTGCGCGCGGCGAGGCGGGGCGGGGCGGGGCCAGGGAGTGGGGCATATTTTCCAACCGCAAAGTTTTCATGTAGCAAACGGAAAGTGCTGTGCGTTCAAATAATTGAGTTGGCATTGGTCTCTAAAAACAACATAATTACCATAATTAATTGTAATTACAGTCAAATAAATTATGCGCACCGGCTGCAAATATCGCTTTTTCCACTGTTAACCTTCCTCAATGATGCGCCCCACCTTCCCCCGTCACACTCTGCGCCAAAACTACAACAACATTGGAAAAGTGTAACAACGCTAACAACTGTAACAACTTCGAGTGTAACCCGTCCCGACACCATTGACACATACAACTGGCGAGCACTGTTGCCTTTCTAACGGTGCCTGACATCACGCACACCAACAACAACAGCCCAACTACAACTACAACACGATCGACCTCTCAAGTAAGCAACTTAACAGCCCACAAAAAAAAAAAAAAAACCGAAAGAAAACAAAACAACGCAGAAAAACAGCGCCTAAAATTTGTACCTACAACTATTTCAGCTAATTTCCAGGCACATTCCCTAACCGCCAACACTCTGTACTGTCCACACACACACACACGGTCCACACAACACAGTTCACAATCCAGATCCACAGTCCGCAGTCCACTCCAGTTCACTCCGCTCTCCTCTTCCACTCACTGTGTCCACTCGAGGTGCTGAAAATTTCTGCTTAAGCAGTGGAGCACAAAATTCAAATTGTTCGCTTGCACAGTGGGCAAAGTAATCGAAATATATTTATAAATCTTAATTTGTTATGCATATTGAAGAGTTGTAAATACCATAAATAAATAATAATATTAATAATAAAGAATAAACAAAATTTATTTAAAGTTTTCTTTCAATTGCAAAGCTCATAAATCATAAATTCAGTTGCTACACACACTGCTCCACTGTGCACTGTGATTGTTCGCCGGCCTTTGGCGCTCTCTTCACCGCGCTCTCTCGCTGCCCGCCTCTCTCTCTCTCTCTCGATTTGTGCAGCTTGTGTTGCGCTGCCGACGCATGCGCAAAATGCCAACAATTTTCGGCGCAGCTGCAGCTGCGACTGAACTTATCTTTGGGGATCTGGATCTGTGCTAACTATGCTGACAACGCCAAGGCGCGAAGTGCCGAAAACAACAACAGCAACAACAAAGAGAGCAACAGCAACAACAAAGAGTACAACAATTTGGTGCAGTTGTTTGGCTGTCGCTCATTTGGCGAGTTGTTCATTCGGATTTGGGTTTCGCGCCTTGCTTTGCTTCCTTCTTGTTAGCTTCGTCGGGACTGGGGCTGCGGGGCCTGCAATAAGTGGTATAATTTGCTCAGTTATATTATGTCACTAACACACACGCACACACACATATAGAGAGAGAGACACCCAGCAGCCGCAATTAAACGTGTGCTGCGAGGCCTCGCCATTCCCTTCCCTCTCTCTCTCTCGCTCTCACAAACATTTCTTTTTGCCGACGGCAGTCACAGTGAGTGGGTTACTCAGTGGGTTACTTGTTGGCTTAGTCGGCGGGTTACTTGGTGGGTTAGTGGCTGGCTTAGTCGCTGCCTGCTTAGTTGTGCGACTCTGATTGGGTATTTCGTGGCATAACTAACTCGAAATGTGTCTAAGTGGCAACCATTTGCATTGCAATTGCCCATTTTGGGGGGGGCTGCAACATGTTGCATGCTGATGAGGAATGCGTGATAAGGCGAACAGATGCCAAAGATGTGCGGGATTAAAGAGGAGCAAGTAGAACGTATGTCGTAGATATAAGGAAAGAGGGTTGCTTAAGAAGGGAATATATGTATATTAAGAAGGATGTCGTCCGATAGATCGTCTAAAAATATTTTTAGAGTATTTAGATTAATACAATATACTTTGGAAATGGTACTATAGGTCCTTTATAGGTAGAAGCTGGAAAATATTTGTCACTAAAATAAATCAAAAGAACTAATCAATACCTAAGGATCCATGGGAAACCACAAAAATATCATTGAAAAACTAAGTTTAATTTGGAAACCTTAAAGAAAAGTGGAAGTGGATTTCCTATAACCACATCCGTTTATTATCAATTATGAATATCAGCTCAAGCACTATTCCAATTTCCCAAGGATTCAAAAAGATCATCCAACAGTTAACGAAGCATCAGCCCTTCCCTCCCCCTCCAAACTCTATAACATTTCTGGGGCTGCTGGGAACTAGCATAGTTAGCGCATTTCCCCCGACCAATTTGTCATGTTTAATTCCCCGACTCACGTGAGACTCTTCATCGACTTAGCCAACCCAAACCAGACGATAAACATCAATGGGAAATTTATAGTATCGTATGTAATACGAGACACACTCATGCACAACACGGAAGTAACAAGGGTAACAACAACAATGAGTTGACTTTTGTGTGTGCCACGCCTACCCCTGCCCGTGTAACGCCCACAGCTTGTGGCCAGCTAAGTTAGGGATCAACTCCAAAAGGTTTCTCTCTAATAGAACACAAGACTATCTCGAATCTAAGTTAGCCACGCTGCGAATCCCAGTCATAAATAACCTACGAAATGTAGATTTCTCTCGTTTTGTCCCACTGTCCACGCCTATTTTGGACGGCGGGGCGGGCAGCTGCTGTGCATTTGCCTAGCCTAATGGGAATGTTGCACGCGCGCGGATCACACACGTGTGGCAACTGCCTCCCCCCCCCCCCTCTCTCTCTCTGTCTGTCTGCCTTGCTTATCTTTTGGACTGCAGCAGTTGCAGCATGACCTTGCAGCTGCCGCACAGACTGATATGATAATGAGGGTTACGTTCTGAGAGTTCTGATTTGGGTACGGAATTGGGGAATCGCTGCAAATATAAATCATGCGCTCAGCTGCAAAGACTATGTTAATTGGCCTCGGCCAATTTCGCAGGCAAGCAAAAATTTCTGCCAATTTAAACAATTTTCGCCCAAAAAACAAAGGTGGCGCGTGGGGGGGGGGGGCGTGGCGGTGGTGAGGCAAGGGGGGTTAGTCGGCACTTGAAGTGCCTCCGACAAACACTCGAATACGCAAATTTAAATAAAATCATCAAGAATCGGAAATTTGAATTTCCGAAAAGAGCCACTCAGCCAGAGCCAAAAAGGTAGCCTAACCGCCAACTGCTCTTCGCAGGTACCACGCCCCCCGCCCCCGCCCCCGCTCCCTCCTACCACTTGAAAATCGCTGCTTGGCATTGCCAACTTTTTCGTCGTTCTGTGGCCGCTTCGGACCTGGCCTGAATGTCAGTCAGCACCTCATTCAAATGGCCGCGTCGACGACCTGTGTGCAACAACTGTGGCATAGGAATGCCTGACCCCCCTTTCCCCTTGCCACACCCCCTTCCCCACACCACTGCTGCTGCTGTTGCTGCTGAGTGCGGCACTTGCCTCTGGACGGTGCTTTGACTGCCGCTCGACGTCTTCTTGAAATGCTCGTTTCGCTTCCTTTTTTCCCCCCCGCCCCGCCCCTCCCTTTCCCTCTCTCTTTCCTCTCTTTCTCCGCCCCCTTCTCACTGGCACTCCTGCCTGCCTCTGGGTTTTTTGTTGCCTCGCCTTCAAGTGCATACAATTGAAATAATTTCCGTGCGCCCTCTTAGCTGAGGCAGTTAGGAGCAGACCCCATGCAGGCGAGCGGGCAGTGTAGGGGCTACGAGTGGTCGGCGACGCCGCACGCCGAGTGCAGCGCACTTTTAGCATAATTAAATTTAGTTCTGTTGTTGTTGCTGCTGCTGCTGCTGCTGCATGCAACCGTTAGTTGTTGTTGCTGGGCCAAACATAAAGTAGCTGTAATATTTTAATTAAAACTACTTTTTGTTTTTTTTTTTTCGGCCACAGCCTAGTCGACTTTCGAGATGCGCTACTTTGATAGCGAAAACGAAGCGCGAAAAGACACGCGAAATTGAAAAGAAGAAATGCAGGCGAAAATTAAAATGAATTAATTTCTTTATAATTGGTGGGGTACTTGCAACTGCTTATAAGCTTGGTATACACTTTACAATTAAAAATGGCATTTTTCAACACTGGAAAAATAATTTTGGTATGTTAGCAATGCAAAATTTTAAAGTGAATAAACTTTTGTTGAGAAGAACATAATTTTTATTTGTTTTATAAACTCTAATAACTCATTAAAATTACAAGGAGCTACAAATGAGTTTTCCAACCCTGAAAAGGTTTTTGGAATTTTAGCAAAGTGAACCTGAGAGTTTGTTTACTTTTTACAAAATGAAAACGAAGTTTTTAATTTTATGCTAGCTGAAAGTTGTAACTTTAACTATAACGAATTATTAGTGACTTTTTCCAACACTTATCAGAGTTTTTTTTGGCATTTTCTGCCAGCAGAAAAAATAGCAAATATAAAATTGATTGAGCTATAAATAAGAGAAATTGATGCAGGAATTGCAAAAGGAATTGAATATCTATTTGAACGAACTTATTGGAACCATAAATGACGTTTTACAACACTAGGCACAAACATTAATCAGCATTTTTGCAACACTAGTAACGATTTTTAAGCATTGAACGACCTGAAACCTTAAAACATAACCTTAAATGTCGTTTTACAGCACTAGACACAAACATTAGACGGCATTATTCAACACTAGCAGTGATTTTCAGGCATTAAACGAACTTATTGGAGCCTTAACTGCTGTTTTACAATACTAGAAATACTAAGCATAAAACGGTATTTTCCAGCACTAGTAACAGGTTTTATGCAACAGAGCTTAAAAGAGTTAAATTATGATATAATTTAAAACTAGTTTATACAGTTTACATATTCTTTTGAATTATTGCGCATTCGATTTGAACCTTGGCAACCCTTGACACACATTTTCGCACTCTGATTTCGAAGCTTAATTCGCACTTTCACATTAGTTGCACAACCGCAGCACATAAAAAAGTGAAATTTTCCCCTCCCTATAATTATCTGCATTTAATGGCGGATTTTGGCAAATGCAGAGCGAACTTCCCCAACCCCTTTCCACTCTCTCTCTCTCCCTCTCTGACCGAGCCTCTGCCTTTCCCCTCGGAAAAAGGGATAATAATAGCGCATTGCTCCTGTGCATTGTCTGTAAGCAATTTTGCCAGAAAAGTAGGCTAACAAAATTTATGTCAACTGACTGCGCACAACTTTTGTTAGCCCAGCGACTTGGTCGGAATAGGGAAGGGGAGGGGGGAGCTGGAGTACACTGCAAGAAGCTGCAGTAAACTGTAGCACATTGAAAAAGGTGACAGCGGAATGTGGGAGTAGGAGCAGGGGGGATAAAAATAAAACTGTCCGGCTAGAAATTTTAATATAACCCGCACTCGGGAAACGGAAAACTGTGTCACCAGGGAGCACAGGCAGGTAAAGTAGGCAGCTCCCTCCCTCCTCTCTCTCTCTCTCTTTCTCTTCGACTATCGAGATAACTTTTTGCCTCAGTAAACGAAGCAAATCCAATTCCGGGCAGGGCTATGGAAGGCAACTCTCCTAGTCTGCTCCATTTACGTGTCGCAGCATTTTGTCTTTGGCATAGAATTTAATACACGGTAGTTTGTCTTTTTTGGCCAAAAGCCGAAAAGAAAAACCCGAAGCAAAGCCAAAGCCAAGAAGCAAAGTTTCTGCCTGGCTTACCTGGTACCTGGTACCTGGTACCTTATACCTATTTCGAGTACCTTACAAATGTGCAAAGGCGGCGACTTGTCGCCACTCGCAGTTGCCCTTTCCCATTTTCCCATTTCCCATTTCCCACTTGCCATTTGGCATTTGCCATTTGGTTGCAACAGAGAGGCAGAGGCAGACGCAGTGGCAGCTGCAAGTTTTGTGTTTTACATGACAAGCGAGTAAGTCCAGGGGGTTTATTTGAGGGTTGGGGTTGGGATTGAGAGGGAGCGGAGGAGCAAATGGAACTGGGCCAAACTGACACTGCAGCATATGAAGCTACCTTAACGATGACGAACAGCTGTCCCGAGTTTTTGTGCAGCTTTGTGGGTCAACTGGCATGTGAGCTGCAGTAGCATCGATGCGTCGGAGAGTGAAAAACTAATGGAGAGCAGATTTTAGATAAGTCAGGCAGTAACTAACTTTGCAGGATTGACAGTTTTTAAGTTTGAGCAATCTTTGAAGAGAAATTTAAGAAATTAGGACAGTTTGGTATTAAAGGGAAAATTATTAATTTTATTGGCTCCTCTTTTATTATAAAAAAGATATAGATAGTGTTAAGATATGGTAAAGGTCCTTGGCTTACTGCATACAGTAGGTATATTACCTAATATTTTTGTACCATTGCAGAGGTTATATTCAATTTAGCTTGCAACGCACCTTAGCAGACATCTTAGTCAGCATCAATAGGGAAGTTGTCCGTCAGTTCGTCTGTCCGTCTGTCTGTTGGAACGCAAACTATTCTCTCAGTTTTCGAGCTATTTTGATGAAACTTGGTACACATGCTTCTTATTGCTGCAGGCTGTAAATAAGTCGGAGCGAGTCGGATCGGACTAATATATCATGTAGCTATAGTACAACCTATCAATCGATTTCAATTCCCTTTTAAGATTTCGCTTAAAAACTTATTCTATATATATCGTAGTGTGTACTTCGCTGTTTTAATTGCATCGAAATCGTACTTATACATTTTATACCTGCTATGGAATATGCGATCTATATTTGCCATATTTCATGATATCGCAATGAAATTTGCCTTATCTTTGTGTATTCCTAATTAGTTGTTTAAATTATATCAAAATCAGGCCCTCATACCATATTTCTGCCATTAAACCTAATGGTCTAGTTTCAAAATTGTAAAAACGTTCTAGTCAAACTAATTAGATCAGTTTAATTCTATGTATATCTCTAAAAGATTCCAAATAATCCTACTACTATAATATATATAATGTTGCCTTTCATTCTTGTTGTTATCTCATTTATGCGTATTTTAATAATATTTATTTAACATTTACTAGGAACATTAAGTAAGAATCTGATGACTATATTAATATTTTATATATTTAGTTTAGTCATCATATTATATGCACAAATAACGAATACCCTGCGTAAATCTCTTCTGAATTTCCCGTAAGCATTGCAAACATTTGCCAGATTTCAGAGCTCAAACAGATTTCAAGCATTACCTTCTTAATGCGCCTGCTTTCCATCTCTTTTGCTATCTCCTTCACTCTCTCTCTCATGCTCTCTCTCTCTCTCTCCCTGTCTCCCATCGCTCTCTCTCTCTCAAGTGTCCGCACAGGTTCGTTTACCGTTGCCCCTTCAATTGCAGTTTCCGGTAACTGCAGCATGTTCTCATCCACCGCCCTGGCACTCTCCCCTCTTCGCCCTTCTTTCCCCTTTTCCCTCTTTCTCTGCCACAGTGCATACCCTTAGCCATTTGCCTCTGACGGCATTTCGCAAGAGCCTTAAATTGGCTTTCAAATTAGGTCGCACTCCTTGTCGTCGTTGTTGTTGTTGTTGTTGCTGTTGCTGTTGCTGTCCATGTTGTTGCCATTGTTGTCACATTTGCTTGCGAGTGCGTTGCAGCGTTGTTTGCAGCACAGGCAGCGATAACAGCAAAAGCAGCGGCAACAACAACAACGCGCTCATGTGGCACAGTCCGTGCTCATGTCCAGTTCGCCTTTTAATTGAAAGCGGCATATGCAGAGCAACGGAGCAACGGGGCAACGGGGCAACGGGGCAACGGGAGACGTGGCAACTGAGACGTGGCAACATGGCAAGACAGACGCAGTTAAAAATTGTAATTTCCATTGCTGCCAGCAGCCTGCCACGCCCCTCCCCAACTGCTTCATTCGCACCCGCGCCTTGAATTCGGTTTGAACGGCTTCTGCCTTTTTGTGTGCTGCAAGTTGCAGGCGGCTTTAACTGCGTGTTGCAAGTTCCTTGGCTCGCCACCATCGCCGCGTTGGTCGCACAAATTAAATTGGCTTTAAATTGACACCTCCGGTGGCAGGATATAGCCCGGCTCTCTCACTCACTCTCTCTCTCTGTCTCTCCCTCACACAATCGCGCGTTGTTTAACTTTATTAAGGATTTCGTGCAGCTGCTGCCTAGATTGTTGCCTTCGGTGTTGCCGCCACAACTGCCACGCCCACCGGCAACAGCGGCAGCAGCAGCAGTTAATAAAGAACCAAATTATTGTGTTGTTCACACTTTGACACATTGAAACGGAAATTTAATTAAGGATTTTTTCAATAAAATTGCGCTTTTTATAGCAGGACGCGCAGCCTTAAAGCGCGCGCAGCAGCTGCGCCGCGCAGGCAACGCAATTGATTGGGGGCGCGAACACACACACACACACACGCATGCATATCTCTTTTATATGCTGTGAAAAGGGCAAGCTGATCCTGTAAAGAAATTCGCAAGCCTAAATGAAGTTTCAGGAATTTCCTATAAAAATTTGCACGCTCAGTTTGATATTTTCGCAGGCTTTGATTAACTTAACGTACGGACTTTTTAATGGTACATACATCTTTAAAGGAATTAAAAATTTGAAGGAAATTTGTACGAAAATGTTTGAGCAAGATATTTCTTATAATAATCCAAAGTCTCAAAACGATAAATAATTAACTTATTTTTCATGGTTGAAATTGATTTGTTTGTTTAGAGAACTTTATAAAATATATTTCAATTCAATGCAATGATTATTCAATAAAATTCAATATGATATTCCTACAGTTTTTTATTGGCTCAATAATGTGGAATATTAAATCGTACATGCAACCTTAAAAGAATTTAAAATTTAAGAGAAACACAAAAATTTGATAGGTAATTTTATCAAATAAACTCAAGCCCTAAGCTGATCTCATATAAGGTTTTGATTTATTGAATATTAAATGCAGTTTGTGATGATATATTTCCTTTAAAAAGATGGCTGTGTAGAGGGAATTTGAAACAACCTCAATTTAGCAAGAACTATTAACTAGCAATTGAAACATTCATTACGATCTTTTTAAAGGTTTTCAAGAAATCTAATAAATAAATCCAAACATTATTTACGATGCCTCTAAGAGTTAAAAGTTAAATGATATCCATTAAAGAATGTAAATATCTACAATATGTATAGGAAATTTTGCTGCGAGAAATGCCGCAAGGCTTAAGAGATATTTCATTTCAAGACAACAAAGCCTCAAGTCAATTCGTTTTGCGATTTCTATAAACTCATATCTTAAGTTATCAACCTGAGTAGAAAACCCAATTGAGTGCTTAATACAAGGAATTTCACACTACATAATTTCTAGTCTCAAGACGATCTCCCTTGTTCAATTAACCCAATTTCGTTTGGACTCTATATTAACCATGCGACGATCTTTGATTACAGAAATTTTTCGTGGATTTCTTTTTTATCCTTGCCAAAACTTTTGAATGGAATAGAAGTATAAGAAAAAGTGCTGTAAAAATTAGTTTGCATGCGCCGTCGTGTAATGGATACGACTACAAATGAGCGCGTAGCTTGAAGAAAACTTGCCAGGCAGGTTTTAGGAGAGAAGGAGGGGGTTTCCTGGTTTGGTAGACGGCACTCGAATGCGCAACAACAAAAGAACTAATTAAAAAATTAATCTAGCTTAAAGTTCCATTAGAGCGCCAGCGAAGTTTGCCCCGGCAGCGAAGAGACTAGGAAAAGCTGGCAAAGGAGGAGGGGAGAGGGGGAAGCGGGAAGCGGGAAGGGGGCTCCTTGCAAGGAAATGGAAAAACTTTTGCAGTGCAGTTCTGTGTGCATTTCGTTAACGCCGCCGGCAGCAACAGCCTGCTGCCAAAGACAAGGAAAACAATGAGACCAGGCGGTGCCGGAGGAGGGAGAAGGGGCGACTGCCTGGTCTAGCGGAAGCGGAAGTGCAGCCAGAGCAACGTAAAATACCAGCTGAATAATTAAATTGTCCTTGAACAACTGAATAAAATGCGAGTGTGCGTTGTGTGTGTGTGTGTGTGTGTGTGTGTGTGTGTGTGTGTGAGCGGGCAAAAGTTGACAAAAAATTCAAATGGCCCAAACATCTTTTGTGCCTTATGCGCTTGCTTCCTGTCCTGTAATGCATACCTCTCTCTCTCTCTTACACCCTCTCTCCCTTCTAGCCCGCACAAAACTTGTGCTCATTGCGCACTTTGTGGCCTCAAGGCTCAAGGCCTGCTGAAAGTGCATTGTCAAAGGCAGCAGGAAAAAAATGCAGCGAAAGCGAAAGGAACCTGCTGCAATTACGCTTAGTGAGTGGGTCAGTCAAATCGTTAGGGTTCGCCTTGAGGCGCATTTAAGAGATTAACAGACTTACCTGGGGGTTACTCAAGTGATTTGCAATTTCAGCGCGAAGTGATTGGGCGAGCAGAGTTGATTAAAGTCATAAGGTGAGAGGTGAAAAGGCAGAGGAATGGGAATAGAAAGGGGTGAATAGGAAATTGGTTTGTAAACAAATACTTGTACAAAGTCTACAAAAGAGACTTCTCGACTGTTAAATACCCGCTAACTACATACTTTAGAGTCTACCAAAATGATTTCTTTTATAACTTTTATGTTTGTTTATTTCTTGTCATACGCAAAAATTAATATTCAAGGCTTAAAATTATCCTATCACTTCGATTATTAACGTTTCATAGGAGTAAAAGGGGGCGTGGCTAAATTTTAAAGTAAACAATATCTAATTGCAGCAATAAGAAATATTGTCAGCAACTTTCATAGTTCTAGCTAATGTAGTCTTTGAGTTAGAGGTATTCATACAGACAGACTTGGCTATATTGACCCGCCGGCTGACTGCTTAAGGAAATATCGGGTCGGATTTGCCTCCTTGTACCTGTTTTCTACCCTTCTACGTTTGCACCAATATTAAATTGATTTAGCTTGCAATAACTATCTAAATTGGTAAAAAATTACTCTAAAATCCAATTAAAACTGCTTAATGTTTTCTATAGTATATCTTTTCTTTGCTAGTACCTCTAGCTGGGCATGAGTAACTCCCCCCACATGGGTGACACTTTAAAAGGGGTCAACGCGACCGCTTCAAGTTTGCCCGAGAGCAACTCAAAATAATTCGACGACACTTTAGTGAAAGTGTAAGCTGAAACTGTAATTATAAACAGACGACAGACGACTGACTGTCCGTCTGGCACGTCCGTTCTGTGCCAACCTCAAGTCCAACTCTAACTTCAACTTGGAACTCCGAACTGGGAACTCATCTCTGTCTCTCTGTCTAAACTGCAAGTGTCGCTCAAATGTCGCTGCCATTTCTCTGTCTGTCTGGGCTGGGCTTGGCTGTCATAAAATATATAAAACTTTAGCCCAAAAATATATACGTATCTCCCGCTCTTTCCCTCGCCCCCGCTCTCCCCGTCTCACTCTGTCTATATAGAGTGGTGTCTGTTGTGCTCGTTGCGGGTTTTTTGCCAGCCTGCCCCGAAAAGTTTTGCGCAGTTTTTGTTGCCAGACTTTTGTTGGCTACAGTCGCCGTTAGTTGTCTGGGCGGGTGTACCGATTGTGTGTGTGTGTGTGTGTTTGTGTATTGGTGTGTGTGTTATTCGCAGCGCCATTGGCCCAATTACACTAAACGAGTGTTTCGCAGATGACAGCGAACGCACCCCTGCTGCCATCGCCTGGAGCGAGCCTTGTGTCTGCCTGCTCTGCTAGATAAACGACAAGGATTCGGCCAGGATTTCGTCTGGGATTCACATGCTGTAATTTCGGTGCGTTATAATCGAGCTTAATGCGCGAAAACTCGTTATCAGTTCCAGCGGCGCTGAAAACTTTTGCCAAAAGCAAACAAATGTAACTCGAACGCGTTTGATTAAATGCATGTCATTTGCCTGGAATACGCACCCCTTACAGACATCCTACTTCCCTGCCACGACTTCCATTGCCATCAATCGTCATTGTGTATTGTCAAATTGCGCGGAATGAAGCGCCAAAGAGTCGCAAAATAACAAAACACTCGAAGCACAGACAAAACACAAACCGTACAATGTCGCTGAAGCATATCATAAACAACAGTCAAGTGAGCTGTAACACAGCGTGTGCACGACTAGAAATGACTCTGTAAAGTTGATGAAATATCTAGCAAATATTTAGAAGAATGTCTTGATATTTGCAACATCTAAAGAAGCTAGTAAAACTTTAGGAAATTTTAATAAATCAATTTCAAAAGAGATTTTTCGATTTTCCTTTAACTAAAGGTATGCACGACTGGCAAAATACGCTGTAAATTTAAGAAAATTAGTGTAAAATTCGCAGTAGAATTTTCTTGTATGATGTTCAGCAAAAAAAGTAAAGGACTCTTTAAGAAAAATTTATTTTTCTGCTATTGGTCAAGAATATTTTCGATATATCAAAAAACTCTTTCCTGTTTTTCCATGAACTCAAACACCCCACAAGCTTCAGCTTACAGCACAAATTAGACAACCAATAGACCGAAAGGTAAACAAACTTTCAGAACAGAGCGAGCTAGCACTAAGGTCAGAGCAGAGAGAGAGAGAGAGAGCACCGACTGTCTGCCGCATAAAGCGATGCTTTGTTGCTTATTAATCTCTTCAACTATTTTAGCGGCAACTTGTGAATTCCTTTCGCTTAGGTTCTTAGCTTCCCCCACTCTCCTCACTCTCCCAGCCCCTTTCCTTTGCTATTTATGACGCCCACAACTTAACCAAAGTGAACTCTCTGCGGCGCAGGTCGTCTCCGTCTCTGCGTATTATGTGAAAAATGCAATTTGATTGCTTGTAAAACATGTTAAATTCTTATGTGGCGGCAACAACAACAGCAACAACAACGGAAAGAACAGAAACATCTTTTATGTTTCTGGATTTGGAAGAATTTATATGACATGATGAGGCGTGGTCGCTTCATATACTATAACCAGTTCCCTACAGGCATGGTCCATACTTTTATGATTTCTTGTGTTTGATCTTTTTCTCAAGATGTGAAAAACTCCTGCCATAAATGTCTGTCTGTTTTTGTCTGTGTGTGTGTGTGTGTGTATCTGTGTGTTGTTTTGTTATTATTCTTGTTCGCGTTTGCTTAGAATGTCGCATACCCTAGCGGAATATTATGTATTATACTTATTTTTGTGAAATTGTCAACTCGGGACGCTTTTATGACACACGATGACATCGCTGACTTCACACGCCTCCCAAGTCGATGTGGAGACGTACAACGAGGTGTGGTCGAGCTGAAGTCTTCCGGCAAGGTTTAATCAGTCCCCAAATTTACGAGCTGTTTATGTGAAGAAACAGTTGAACTCAGGTCGAAGAACTGAAGACTGGCTATAAAAGTAGAGATGAAAACTAAAATGAATGAATAGTTTGGTGAGATATAAGAGAAACTGGTAATATTGGGGTACTCTAACTATCTTTAAAGATAACATTTATGGTTTCAAAGTAGTTTAAAGAGAAGTTTTCAAAAAAAAGAAAAGGAATAAGCACCTCAAGATCTATCTTTATAGACTGTGGACTTTAAAATAATGCATGATATGGTTTATCGAAATGTGCGTAACAGGCAGAAGGAGGCTTCTGCAATCCCATAGACTGCATGTATTCTGAATCAGTTTCCTATCCGTCATTCTACCTGTCCGTCTGTATGAACAGCTAGATCTCAGCGACTAAAAGAGATGCAGCTACAAAATTTTGTGACAATACTTGTCTGAGTCCTAAGCTCTCAAAGTTATTTGAAAATTTGGGCCACGCCTTCTTACGCCTTTGCCAATCAATCAAATATGAATAGCAAGTGCAATTTGAAAGCTACAGCATTTAATTTTGGTGAGTATAGTGAATGTGACCACCCAAACGATTGCTGAAACTTTGGTTATAATCGAATAATAAATATGGAGGTTATTTAAGTCAACGTGCAGTACATCTGAGCAGCGCCCCTTGCAACAATCAGCGGTTCTTCCATTTTCTCTGGCTTGATGTTACTTGATATAAATTAAAAATTCTGGAAATATACTCTTCATTATACTATATATACTTTATTACCCATTCTGAAATTTCAGTTTTATAGTTCTGTATTCTCTCTCAAATTTAGCAATCTTTGACAAACTCAAAGCTCTCAAGTTGTGTAATTAATTAGCCCATGCATATTCTATTAACTGATTACACCCACTGCAGACAGCAGCATCACAAATAAAGTGAGCTCATTCTCGATTCAGCTTTGATTTTCGGCGAGTCGAGTTGCCCCATACCCCATAGAGCATACCCCATACACCATATAGACCCCATGTGCGATATATACCAATCAACGCAACACTAACAAGTAATTTCAATGCGGGATGCGATGCGAGATGATCGCGAGGCGTATGATTATTGAGTGCAAGGCGACGATGACGACGCGAAAGAGTGCAGGAGAAGAAGTGAGGGGGGGGGATAGAGAGGAAGTGAGAGGCAGAGGCAGATGAAAGCGCAATGCCGCCTGACGTTGAGTGAGTTGATATGAATAAGCAGAGCAATGATGGGGAAAACAAGGATGCGGGGGGACAGTGGGACAGGAAGAAAGAGGGAGGGGATGGGGGAAGGGGAAGGGAGTGCCTGGCAAAAGGGCAACAGAAAAGCAAACAAAACAAGTGCCACTTGAGAGCGAGAGAGAGAGAGAGAGAGAGGGAGAAAGCGAGCGAAGGAGGCCAGAACAAGGCTAAATAAGTGCCCGGATAAAGAGTGCCATAAATATGTGTGCGAAAATTATGCAGATGTGCAGATAGACGAGGCAGATAGACAAGCTCACAGATACGCACAGATACACAGATACTTATGCATGCATTGCCCCCCTTCCCTCTCTCCCTTTCCCGCTCTTCTGCCGTGTGCGTTTTGCAATTTGCGTTGCTAATTTGACAGCCGTCAATGGATTCGTCTTGCCTGCCCTGCGCGGCCCTGCGCTGCCTGCCAAGGTGTTCCAGTTACAGTTAGCGCTAGCAGTTTGTGCCCAGGGTTGCATTGGGTCACGTGCCTTTTGGCTTTGATGTTCTCTCTCTCTCCTCGTTTTTTTGTCGCTTAGCAGCAGCAGCAGCAGCAGCAGCAGCGCAGCTAATTAGCCCAGCGTGGCATGCCACTCGCTGCCAGCTGGCCCTGCGTGTGACTGTAACTGTGTCTGTGTGTGGTGTGTGTGTGTGTGTGTGCGTAGCCCCGAAATAAAATTTAATTACGCAGATTTTTACGCCTTTCGCTCATTGCTCAAATAACACATTGAAATATGTTAGAACTGAAAGAGAGAGTCGGTTTCTCCCCTCAGCCCGCCTCGACTATTTCCTTTTGACATTAAAATGCGTTTTTAACAAGCATTTCAACAAATCTGTCCACACGGTGCACAATAAAAATGCTAAAAAGCTTAGAAACAAAAACACGAAAATAGCCAAAATAAGCTTAACGAATGGCAGATGCTCTATAGAACTCTAAAAAGTAATACAAATAGTAACAACATTTTATAAATTATTTAAATTAAAATAAGTAGCCAAAATTGGTTAAACATATTGCAGATACTCCATAGAATCTATTTTTAAATAACTATGCAACTAATATTTAAATAAAAAAAAATTAAATTACTTTATGGACTTGTTTCTTGTTTAAGCCTTTTTTTTAAATGTTTTCCTCAAAATATTTGCCCAAGACAAAACAAACTGTAGGTAATCTCTAAAATTAAAAAAAAAAATAGCTAAACAAAAAATATTAATACCTTATAATTTTCTTAAAATATTTCACACCTTTAACTTTTTCTTTGATATTTTATTTTTATAATTTAATATATTTTGTAGGTTTGTTGTTTATTTAAAATTATAATTTATTAATGTGATCTTGAAAAAATTAAACAAACTGTAGTTGCTCTAGTAATTTTTTTAAAATACTTAAACAATTATACTACAATTAATAAAAATGTTTAAGCTATTTTATAGACAAATTTTTTATTTAAACTTTTCAAATTTAGCTTGAAGAAATCCAGTACAACTTTAAAAAGTCTACCCAAGCTAATATAAACTAAACAAAGTGTATACGCTAATTTAATAAAATAGCTATATAAACAATATACAAATTTTATAAATAATTTAAATTATTTTATAGATTGGTTTTGTTTAAATTTTAAAATTATTGCTTGAAAAAATCCAGTAAAGCTTCTAAAAACGCAGCCCTTTAGCAAATCCACAGTGCGTCACAAAATTTAATTACCAATTTGAGCAACTCTTTCGACAGCTGCTTAACATGAGTAACGAGACAACTTAAAAAGAGTTCCTGCATGGGATAGGTGTGTGTGTGTGCATGTGCTTGTGAGGGGGTCAACACCAGTCCCCCCTTTTTGGGGCAATGAAGCGCAACCGTGGCAGATCAAAAACAGCTGCGCGCACATGACGACGGCGTCAACGTCGACGTCGCGTCGTCATCAGAGAGTTCTACAAAGGAAGACGCTTAACACTTGCAAATGTTGCCTTTGCCTGTCGCTTTGTCTCTCGCTCAGTCGTTCTGCCGCTCTGTCTGCCTGTTTGTTGTTGTTGTTCTTTTGACATTTCAACTGTCATAAATGGCAAATGCAGTGCGTCGCCTCAGTTGGCCTCTGCGTCTGCCTCTGCTGCGGCTATGTTCCAGCTGAGCGCCTTTAATGCTCATGTGGAAAAGATTCACATGTTGTGTGTGGTATGTTCTGTGTGCGCGAGTTGTGTGTGTGTGTGTTGCCCCCTTGATTGACATACAACGAATGCCGCCGTATGACAAAATGCCAGCGCACCTCCAACGTCAGCCGCAGTAGCACCGACACCGGCAGCAGCGTCTCACATTTGCAATAACTGCCGCTGCCGCTGCCAGCCGCTCTCTCTCTCACTCTCTTCGTCGCTGCGCTGCCGACCGACTGTCAACAATTGGCGTGAAGTAGTTGAAGCTTTATTGTTGTCGTTAACAGCATGCTCTTCGCTCCGCTCTTCGCTCCGCTCTCCTGCTTCGCTCTCCCACTTCGCTCTCTTGTTAGCTAGCAAGCCAGGCATGTCTTATGTGCTGGCTAATTAATTTCAATTAAAATGCCTAGACTCTTACTCAGGCGCGGCATGTAAGAGAGAGAGAGAGAGAGTGAGCGAGCGCAAGACAGTGCTACTGTTATACCACTGTAACTACTTTGCCTATTTGTATGACTGCAAATTTAAACGATCGGTCAGTTAAGACGGGAAAAATGCTGGAAAACCTTTTGTACTGCAACTATAAAAGGATAACCAGCTAGGCAGGCAGGAAAACTCACTTGGCTGTCCACACTTTCCCATCATTTTTACAGCTGCCCCAAGCCAATTGGATCGCTTTAACAACTGCCAACTTTGCATGTGGCTGGCATTTATAAAAATCAATATTTTGCTAGGCAATTGTTGGATGCGTAGACAGAGGGGCAGGTGAGGCAAAAGGTGGCCCGTTGCATGCTCCATTCTGCCAGACAGCGTCATATAACTCAGCATAAAAAATGTCAACTGTCTGCGACACACAAAACTTATTTGTCATGCAATTTTCCTCGAACGCCTTAAGAGGCGAACGAGCTGCACGAGGATGAGGCGCAGGCTGGAGCTGGAGCTGGAGCTGGAGCACACATGGCACAGCCGTCATGGCAATCTATACATGTCCATGACTGGGGTAACCCGTTTGGCCAGACATAATAACTTATGGCCATTGGGTGGCAGCGGCACAAATTGTGGGCTGCGAATCAATAACGTCAATTGGATGCGGAGCAGGTGACAGTCCATGGCATACGGTTAGTTACAGTTCGGATTAGCCAGGTAAAAAAAAAAAAACTAAAACCAAAACCAGTTAGACTGCTGGCTAATTGGTTATATTAGTAAAAACTGCTAAAATATGGAAACGAACTACGAACTGGCTACTATTTTCTGGCCACAAATGGCTTCATCGGATGCATTGGGATGAGCCTGGAGACAGGCTCTTAACGTGGCACATTAACACTTTAACGTGCCATAATTACCTGAGCCGGCAGACAAGCGGGCAAATAAAATCATGTACACGCGTAAAAATGTCAGCCGATGCCTTTTTAAAAGTCAGCGAGCAAGTTAATTGTCTCCCCAAAGGTAGCAGGCAGGAATCCACAGGGATGTGGCGGGAGGGGGAAGGGATTGCGCAGGGTTATAAAGAAACGCAGTAAAGACTGCCAAGGCAGTGGCCAGAAATCATCATCATCATCATCATCATGATTATCAGCTTCGTCGGAGACTCCCTGACAAAGTTGTAAGTTGTTGATGTTCCATCGGGTTGTTAATGTGGCTCTGACTTGTTCCTGGGCCATTTTAATGCCTTCTGACACCGCGCACAACCGGGAAGCACAGTGGGGCGCACTGGTCGAGTTCTTAACGATGACACTGTTGAAAATGAGCTGATTTTCAGTTGACAGCCTGTGGTGCACTCAGATTGTGCACTATTATGATTGTGAGTCCCGTTAAGTTATTGGAACTAGCCTGTTTTCTAGAACATATTCTTTAATCTCTTAACTTTCTTTAGCTTAATTTGCTGTCTAATCGATTTGAAGCAACCCAGTTGTTGAAAGCACTTAAATAGATTTATTAAACTTTTCTTTATTCTTCATTTATTTTTAATTTTAAGAACAAGTTTTTTTTAAGTTTCTTCAGTTTCTTTAGAAATGTTTAAGGTATAATTCTATTATTACCAAACGTACTAGATTTTTTATTTATTTTTTTTTAATATTTTATAAATAAATTGGGTTCTTAGTTTCTTAATTTTCTTAGAAATGTAAAGAAATGTTCCAGGCAAACTCTTTAAGCTTCTTCCGCTTTCTTTAAAATATCTCAAAGGTATATTTTATCTTTAGATTCTTAATGCTTTCAGTTTCTAAAGAATAGTTTTTTCACTTATTAAAATTTAATACTTTTTCCAAGTTATTTTTTTTAGCATTTTAAGAGAGTTTTTCCTTTAGTTTGTTCAATTTTTTTCTTAATACATTTTATCCTTAGGTTTCTTTATCAATTCGAAATATCTTAAGAATAATTTTATCCAAGTAGTGTCTTCAATTTCTTTTGAAATATCTTGAGAATAAGTTGCATCCTTAGTTTCCTCAGTTTCTGAAGAAGATTATGTACCCTAACCATATTTTATTTTTGTTTTTTTTTTCAGTATAAATATTTTCAAATATCTTAAGATAGTTTTCTGCCTAGTTTCATCAGTCTCTTTGAATTTCATCGCTTATCGTTTTTTCTGTTTCTTCTAAACCACCTTCAGAATGCATTCTACCCGGATTTTCTTAGTTCTTTTAATAATTTTGAAAATATCTCAAGCGTTGGTTCAACTCTATCCATTGTTCGAGTTAAATAATAATAACAATTCCACACCTTAACGACGATGTTGCAGCGCAACGTCAGGATCGACGCGAGGCTCTCTCGAATGTCAGATCGTTAAGCGAATTCATATAAAAATTCCTTAAATGTCGCATTATGACAAAACGATCGTTTAAAGGCGATTCGCAAGGAGACAAACAGACGAAACTCCGAACGACATGACATTCTTTTTTTTTATGAAGAACTCAAAGGCAAAAAAGAGCAGAACTTAACCAGCAGCCTGTTTGCAGCTAGGGTTGGGTAAGCGGGGTAGGGAAAGGGCGGCTGCCAGAGACGGGGGTTTGCGTGATAAAAATGCTTAGCACACGGCGCATTTTGTAAACATGGCCAACATGACTGAAGATTGCAACAAAACACACACAGAAAACAGAAAACACAAAAAAAAAACAAAAGCCAAAAAGGCAAAACAGAGAGAGAGAGAGAGAGAAAAAAGCAAAAAGGCTAAGAGAAACTCTCGCTTCTTCCTATGCCGAAAATGCGACGAAACTCTGTCACAATTTTTTGTGTATTTTTTCCGAAAAAAAAAAAACAAATAAATATTCCGCATTATTTTCGTTTCGTTCGCAGCTTCGGCAAAAGCCGCAACCGAATCACGAACATTTTGTGTCGTCGCCTCTGCCACACCAACAGCAACAACAACAAAATCGTTTTGTTTTCCAGTTCCTTTTTGGCTGGTCGGGTTAGTTAGTAAGTTTTATGAAATTTGTGAGGGTAGCAAGAGCATGGAGTGTAGGGTATTTAGAAGGTACTAAAAAATAATAATAAATTGGTTAAACAAATTTCTAAACAGTTTTTCAAATAATGTAATCAGAATCCCTTATATTTTTCTTTTATTTAAGTTTTATGGAAGTTTTTATAAAGATCTGCAGGGTATACGATGCTTGGAATATAATATAGTAAATATTTTAAATTAACTTATAAACATTTTCTATAACAATTTCTTAAGAACTTTTTTTAGTTTTAATTTTTCTGAAATTTTCAAAATATTTTCTAAAATATGCTTAGTGTCCCAGCAGTTAAATTTGTTCAAGTAATCTATTAGCTCTTTCAAAGATCATGTAATTAAAATTTCTTGTAGCTTCCTTTTATTAAAATTAAAAAAAAAAATTGTTCGATCATGTGTAGGGTATACAGATTGCGACTAGTGCCTGCAGCTCGCCCTCTCTCTTGTTGCTTTTATTTTTGGCATTTCTGTGGCTTTTGGTCATGAATCATGATTTATTTGAGATTTTTTTTTGTACTTCTCCCCAAGAGCGCAGGACATTTTCACTTTGTTGTTGTCGCTGCGTGGTTGTTGTTGTTGTTGTTACCCCGACTGTTGTTGGGTGCTGCTGTCTCTGCTGCTGTATAAGCCAAGTTTGGTATTTAGGCGGGCGGCGACAAAAATGGCTTAGTTTGTTGCACACGTTTTGTTTAGCTTCCATCGCTCGGTGGGAACTGCCGCTGCAATTGCTCCTGTCTGTACTCCGTCCCCCTCTCTGTCACCCTCCCTCCTCTCTGTCTAGCAGTTGTCTTTGTTGTTGTGTTTGTTGTTATTGTTGTGCCGGCAACCGGCATAAATATAACCGCACTCGCAGTATGTTTGCATGTAGCATTTTGGTTAGTCGTGATTTGCAGTTGATTTTGCGCCGCAGTTGTAAGCAAGCAAACCAAGTCGACTTGCCCGACGCACGATGCCAAATTTAAATATTTAAGAATAGTCCAAACAATGTTGTTAAGTACACTCGGGAATACTATGAGCTGAAGACAGAGACCCGAGACGGACCAAGTACGGGAGACGGGAGACTCAGGTGCATCGGCAAAGGGAACACGCAGCACGCCAAAACAGCTAACAAGCTGAGCGCTCCACAGGCATAGCTAAAAGTAGCTAAAAGTAAGAGCAAGCTTTTAGCTATTTACTTATGCTTTTTATAGCTAACGAGTTGAGAGAGCTCTGTAAGTTAACTAAAGCTAAGACACTTAAATAAAAAGCTTCAAAAGGAATATTTTCTTTATTATAAACAATATAATGTTATCAGAAGATTTTTAAACGAGTCTCTATTTTTAAGAAAGTAGCTCTATGTGTAAGCATATTCTAAGAGATTATTTTTGTAATTAATTTTCTTATTTGATTAAGCACATGATCTTTAAGATATTTCAGTTTTAATAAGGGGTTGCTTAGCTGTTTGCGGGGTGAAATACTTTAAAAAAAGGATTCCTGCGCATGCCGAAGGTTTCATACACTTGCAATTACTCCAAATATTGGCTGATAGGTTCTATGGCAGCTATTCGATACATCGGTATGTAAAAACTAAGAGACTGCTTAGCGTTGCAATAGACAGACGGACAGATGTCCGGACGGACAGACAGACATTCCTAGTTCGACTCCCCCATTGAAGCTGATTAAGAATCTATATACTTTATAGGGTTGGAGATGTCTCCTAAGGTGCGTTGCAAACTTCTGGCCAAAATTAATATACCATCTACAATGGTATAAATACCAAAAGAATAGTTAAGAGCGCTTGATATAAGTCCTAAAGCTTAGTTTATAATATACTGAATTTCTGTTGTGCTTGATTATTATTATTATTTAAATAATTTCTAAAAATTTCATATCAATCGGATAATAAACTTAAAACTTATTTAAGAAATTGTTATAGCCGGAAATCCCCTTTTCGCTTTGCTTTGCCTTTGTCACTCCAAGTTTGAAGGAATTTCTAGCGTTTTTTATATAGTTACCTTTTTCTTTGGCACATTCCATAGGTATCTAGCCGTTTATCGCAGGTTTCTTTTAATTGCCTGTATAATGATTGTAGCCATTTCAGCTGGAACCGCCTTTTGCCACAAAAAGTGCTGGGCAATTATTTCATTTTCGCATTTATTAATTGATTGAAATTCAATTCGAACATTTGTTCGAGCGTTCTTTGCGCCATCTCTGTCTCTTTATTTCTCTTTCTCTGCCAATGCTTGTTGATATTTTTTCTGAGTTGCGTTTAAGTAGAATTTCCATTCAGTTTCAGTTTCAATTTTTTCACAGCCTTTTTGCCAGTTTTTATTTTATCTTTTTTCTGCATTCTGGTTTGCATTAATCCGGATATTATAGGGGGGAGCAGCCCGTCAGTTAATTTGCCACACCCCTTACAGCAAACACAGATCGACTTTTAATTAGGTGATAAAAAAAATTGTATTATTTAACGGAAATTAAAATTATTGACCGCCCTCGATATCGCATCGATTTCCTTCATTATATCAATAACTGCGATTTAATTTCAGTGTATGCGCAGTTCGATTGCGGCTCGTTGTGATTTGTGTTTTTTCCCCACATTGCTGAAGTCAATTAAATGCAGATGACAGGACCCCAGACCCCCCCCCCCAAACTTAGCCGTTTTCCCGCTGCCTGCGATTTTCCTTACTTGTTCTTCCCCTTGTTTTCCGCGTGGGTAAACCAATTTCACTGCGAATTTGCATAGGCAGAAGACGGTTTGGAAAATATGACAGATGCGACGTATGCCATATTAATTCAAATCAATGGAAAATTAATTTCCAATCGGAAAATTCTCTTACCTGTCTGTCTACCTATTCTAGATTGTTTTTTGCTTCTCGCTGACTGCGTTGCATATGCTTTTTGCTTTTTGCTTTTTGCTACGTGACTGTGCGTTTTGCCTCCTGCCTCAATCCAATTAAAGTCACACAATTGAGGCACTTCCACTTAAAGAATCGCATTAGAAAACTCTTTGGGACAGCCTTGCTTGGTATAAGACATAAGGACTCTCTTTCAATACATATGTCTTACCCCTTACCCCACGCCCGCTCGCTCTACGCTTCGCTGCTCACTTCCGTATCTTGCGACTGGTTCTACGTGTTTGGACTGCATAGTTTGCTGCGACGCTGCGAGTTGCTCTGAAATTATGTTATGCATTTCACGTGCAACAAGTTGAAATCATAACAAGTATGGGAAAGCAATGGTCAAAGACACCCGAGGGTCGAATACCCTTCTGCGAACTTTGAAAGTGAACATGGCACATATAAGACTAGACATCTAACCTCATATTTTACCCACTATAACTTTGATAAAAATAAATACTGTACATCAAAAATTGCTATAAAAATACAAAAATATCGTATTTATATGTTTCCGCGTTCTGTTAGGACTTATATATAGTATTTTTATAATTTCATATAATTTCTTTAATTTTATAATTGAGAGATAATTGTATCATTTCTACTCTGTTTGCATATCTAGTAAAGACGTGTATCTAACAATTTGCTGAGGCGATGGGCGTGGCATAGAAGCAAACTATATTCCTATGATGTATAGAAAAGTGTATGTCAAATTGAGTGTCTCTATCTTTTATATTAGCTAAGATCTGCGCGTTCAAACAGACAGACAGATGAGTAAACAAACGGATTATAAGACGGATTTTCGGACAGATGATCAGACACACATAGCTCAATCGACTCGCTGGCCTTCTAACTTTTACACACACTTACACAAACCTTGTATACCCTTTTTGAAGCACCTTCAATGTACGTAGGGTATAGCAAGCTCGACTTGCAGCAGAGCTTGCCGCATGCTGCACTTAAAAACATAACTGAAATGCAATGAAAATATTGAAAGAGCCGTTGTAGAAATTGAAAAGCAAACAATTTTTGTGTGTGTGTGTGTGTGTGTGTGTGTGTGTTAACATGAGACAAATACATTTCCTGCTGCTTGCCACACGGTGATGTTGAATGTTGTAACTGCAGTTGCAACACAATTTGCAGCAGGCAGGCTGAAAATTGAAGCTTCAACAATTTTTGTTTTCTTTCTCTAGAAAAAAAATGTTCGACAATCTGTCAAAATTTGTGTAGAATTTCAGAAAAGTCTCTCTCACCATGGCCACCAATGACAAGCTGCAGGTCTTTCCATCGCGTGCCACGCAGGTGATAATGAAGCAGCGCATCTTGGCGGCCAAGCGTGGTGTCGGTCTGCTGAAGCGCAAACGCGATGCCATCGAGGTAAAGTTACGCGAACTGCGGCATGAGATGGGCGACAAGGATGAGGTAATGGTGAATCTGATGCGCACTGCCATCTTCTCGGTGGCCAAGGCGAATCTGCTGGGCACTGACTTCAAGCCGGTGATTGTCTCGGATAGTCGAGTAGCTACAACAAATCTACGAAGACGCAGCCTCAAAATTGTCGGCGTGACGCTGAACTACTTCGAGTTGGAGGCCAATGAGACGGGCTCCTTTCCCACGACCGGACTCAGTTGCGGCGGACAGCAGGTGCAGCGTGTGCGTCAACATTTTCTCGATGCACTGCGCGAAATTGTAGAGTTTGCCTCGTTGGAGTATATGCAACGCATGTTGAAGGAGGCTTCGCATCAGACAAATATGCGTGTGAATGCTCTTGATCATGTGGTCATACCGAAGCTAGTGAATACGCATCATTATATTTGCGGTGAATTGGAAGAGTTTGAGCGCGAGGATTTCTATCGCCTGAAGCGATCGCAGGCCAAGCAGCTGCAGAATAAGATCGCGTTTACGGAGCTCATCAAGACGCGCAACATGTCGCCCGAGGAGATGGCTACGTATCTGAAACGTGGCAAGCCAACGCATCCGGTGGCAGACACAGCCTTCGATTTGACCGACTTTGAGGATCAGTCATTGGAGGCACGTATGCGTTTGTCCTACCTGCAACGCAACTCACATGAATTGGAACCGGAGGTTAAGGGTACAAAGAAGAAGCAGGAGAAAGTTCGACAATTCCTTAGCAAGATTGCCCTGGTGCGTGAGCCGCGCACCAGCAAGGCTAGCTTTATTTCTCTGGTCACTTTCCCCACCACAAAAGAACGAGAGCTGCCAATGTCGTCCTCAGACAGCGAGGAGTCGAGTTTCGAAAAATAACCGAAAAGTTCGAGTAGATTAAAATACATACAATTATCGAAATTTATAGAAATTTTATTGTGAGTCGAAGATATCCAAGAAATTTATCGTTTAGCTAGGTTATCGCAATCAATTTCACTCTTGTATATTAAGATCTCTTTTGGCTATTTACAGTATAAGATCTAAAAAGCTATCGATAATCGAACTATCATTCGTGTTAGTGATGCAAATTGTTCGATACAGAAATCTTAAATCGCAAAGCAGTTAGCTTCATTGCAAGTCTCTGCTAGACATTTAAGTCTTAGTCTCTCTTCAATCTTTCAGTATAGTTTATTAAAAAGCTATTGATGATTCATTTATCGTTCTTGTTAGTGATGCAAATTATTCGATATAGGAATCTTAAATAACAGGCCAGTTAGCTTTTCTAGACTCTCTGTCAGAGATTCAAGTCTACATGTTTCATGAAGAAAAATCTCTTGCAATCTTTACAGTATAACTTATTAAAAAGCTATCGATGATTAAATTATCACTGCTGTTAGTGATGTCAATTATTCGATAAATTAACCTTAAATCGCCAAATTGTTACCTTTACAAGTTTTACTGCTAGAGACTTAAATTTGGAGTGAATAATCAACGAAGTAAGAGTAGTTTACCATAAATATATTTCCCTGATCGAATACTTAATTGTGTTTCCCGATATCTATAAACATATACATATATAGTATATAGTATATCACTAGTAACTCCTAATACCAAGCTTTAGTCTTCTATAGAGACATGCAGACAGTTTCTTGAGATCGCTTTATCGATATGCAAAGGATTGAGGGGGATAGTTTATAAGCTCATTTTGTTGGTTCATAAATCGCCAAGTTGTAGGACAAATAAGTTATGGTTTCGCAGTGTTTTGCCTTTTAAGTTGCTCGTTAGGCAACATTTCACCTGCAATTGAAATTTCCCAACGCGCACAAAGGCAACTGTGTGGCTTGCAACGTGTGGCAGGGAAAACACTCAATGGCAGACAGACAGAGGGAGAGAGATAGAGATAGATATATAGAGGGAGAGAGAGTGCGTCTTTTGTGTTGACAAATGCATATTACAAAATGCAACTGGCCATAATAAAGGATGTCTATTACGGCACATGATAGAGACTGAGCGGAAGAGCAGGGGCAGCAGCAAAGAGTGACGGGAAGGGAAGGGGGGGATAGACACAGAACGGGGAAGCTGAAAAAATAACCAACACACATACAAAGACACACACACACACACACACTTTCATAACACAAATATTGTAAACAGGCAGCACTTTTTGCTCTTGTTGCTGCTGTAAAGCCTGCAACACAAAGGCTAACAGCAACAACAAGAGGCAACAGCAACAACAACGGCAGCAACGTCGACAACAACTTGCAACGTGCGCTGCGGTGAGCTCACGTGTTAGGGAAAACAAAACAAAACAGTGCAACAATGCAGGCAGGCGCAATGCAGAAAAAAATATATAAAATGCTGCAACAATTGACAACAGCAGCGGCAGCGGCAGCAACAGCAACAGCAGCAGCGGCAGCGATAGCTTGCAGCATCGCTGTGGCGTTGTGGCACTGTGGCAGCAGCAGCAACGGTAGCTCCAAATAATAAAAGGATGATAGTCAAAGTTTAATGACAGTTCAAATGATGTTGCCGCCGCAGTCGACGCCAGCATCGCAGCTGCTGCTGTTGCCGTTGCCGTTGCTGTTGCATTTGCTGCATTGCTGCACTTTGCGATGTGCCGGCAAACAAATGCCCCAGCTTGGCAGTCAGTGCAGGCGGACAGTGTAACTATTGCATGCGATTTGTGGCACAAGAAGCTGTAAATTGAAGTAAATATTAAAATAAATTTTAATTTTAATTTAATAATATTTTTATTTTATTAGTTTAAATTAAGTTATAGTTTAAAATTTTTTTTCAATCCCTTACGGTTCAGAAGTAATTAAAGAACAAATTTTAAGAGTAATTCTGCAATATATTACTATCTCAAAAATTTTTTTAAATACCGTATTTCTATTTATTGAAATTTAAAAAAAATATTTGAAAATTTTATTGCATTTTTAAAGGATTTAAAATGGATATAAATATTAGTTTTGATTATATACATAGGTAAGGTATAAACGAAATTTGCTCAGGAAACTTCCTATTTATTTTACAAATTTGCAATATTTTTAACATTTAGAAATGTTTTACTGTATTAAAATATTTTTTTAATACTTTTGGGGCATTTAAGTACATTATAACCAATTTTCAGAATTATTTATATTTTTTTAAAGCATTTTAAAATTGTATTTGTAGAATTTTTAATTATAAAATGTATAAAAGAACTTGGCTTGGAAAATTTATACCAATTTTTTTAAGAGCTTCTTTCTTTTATATTTCACTGCCAAAGTTTCTACATGCATTCCATAAATTTTATATTTAAATAACTCTTCTCTCGCTGTTTCCGAATCTGTTTTCTGATTATTCAAATAGAGTAAATCGACTTCGTGGGGAATCAGATTTTTATTTTACGTGTTTGATTTCGTTTTTCTGTTTTTTACTCGTTTTTTTTTACCGTGCGCTGTGTTGCCATTGATATTATTATGATGGTTGCAGGCAGCGCACTGGCACAGCAGGCAAAGGCAAAAGGCACAGGGCAAGCGGCAAGCGGCGTGGTGAAGCGTGGAGTGGGGGCAGGGGCAGGCAACATGATGTTGCAACATGCGCTTGAACATAATAAATTTTTATGCATGATTTCTCACATTGCATGTGATGGCTGCTGCCACTTGATGTGGCTGCCATCGCTGTTGATGTGCCACGCTGCCACATGGGGCGTATGCGCATTCAGCGCGAGCCGAGCGTATGAGAAATGTGCATTTTAAATATTTAAGTAATTTATGCCAAACATCATATGCACTACACACACACCCACACACACACACTCGTATACTCGTATATTAAGTACAAATCGTTAAATATTTAACAACAGGCCAAAAAGTAAACGTAGCGTTCCAATTTTGAGTCCGATTCCGGCAGCGGAATCCATTTTTCACATTTCGCAATAGAAGTCATTAAAGTTTCTCGCAGCGCACTAAAAATGACACGACATCATGGAGTGTGGGTCGGGGCAGGGTATGCCTAGGCTCTGAGCACGCCGAGATCAAAAGGCCAGACAGAGACATCAAAATGTTTGGGACGGGGAAGGCAGGGAGGGGCGAATGGAAATGGGAATTGCAGACGCGGTGTTAAAAATCGGGCTGCCCTGCACATTGGGCCAAAACGACTAAAAAGCGTTACGAATTCATTTAAAAATATTTCTAGATTTTAAAGCATATTCAAATAAAATCAACAGTTGAGCGTTCCTGACAGTAATATACCCTACGTTCAATTTTAACAAAGCTTCACTGAAGATACACCATAACTTTTTTAAAAACCAAGCGATATTTACGTGGTACAATTTTTTATATTTTTTATTTTATGCTTCAAAAATAATTTAAAATTTTTTTTAAATATATTTTGACATTTTTGAGATTGTTAGATATTATTTAAAATATTTTAATACTATTTTAAAATATTTTAAATAATATTTTCTTCACTATTTAATATTTCAATTGTTTTTGAGCCTGTAGTTCCCATTGAACTATAACAAATATGGTTCAACCGGTTTGCTTATTGATACTGATCAAGAACATATATATTTTAAATTTGCATTTAAATTATGCGCGCAATTTACGCTCACTCAACCATAGTGCTTGGCCTGCGAAGGCGCAACTAATCTCCGACAGCTCGTTATGCCAAATGCTAAAACCAAAGCCCCTGCCATACCGCCCCACCCCGCTCCGCGTCGCGATAACTTCATCATCATTTGTCGGCGACTCTTTTAGGGAACTGGGTTGGAGTTGCACGAGGAGGGGGAGTACGTAAGGGGTATCAAAACACTCGCAGACTTGTACATATGGAAAGATGATTTAGGAGCTCATGTTGGCACTGCCGATCATAATGCGGATGTGATCGAGCAGCGTGTACAGTGTACCCCGAGTTGGGGCACTATAAATCGCCTGGCACTTGTGCATTATGCCGCTCAATCATTGCCTTCCTTCCCTTCTTCCCCCTGTCGCCCCCTGCGGCGCTGTGTTTGTGTCTCTGGTTGAGCACATTCATTGTGCAGCATTTTAATTGCAAAATCACATTAGCATAAATTTGTTAGGAACATTTTCAAGTGAAGTTATGGCCAGACCAGAGTGGCATAGTGCAGACACCCTGCTGAGAGAGGGGGAGGAGAGTGTGGGGGTAGATAGGGCAGCTGTGGACTGGGCATAGTGACATTAATAAGCAATTACAAAACAGAAAATAGCAACTGCAAATTACTTCAAAAGGCTAAAAGGGAAAGAAGCATAGGCAAATGGACTAGCTGGCTGGCTGGTGCTCTCTCTCTCTCTCTCTCTCTCCTCTATCTCTCTCTGTCTCCCTCTGCTACTAATACATCATCATTTACAGTGTCTCGACGCGCTGCCTGTCATATATCTTCATAGCACTCTGACTGCAAAATGACCTCCAGTTACGTCTTCTCTGTTGCCATTGCTGTTGCTGTGCACTGTTATAGCTTCAAGTGGTATGTCTCTGAAGCTTTTTCCCTCTCTTCATCTCTCTTTCTCTCTCCCCGACTCCCTCTGCTGTTGGAAAAACTAAAACTGATGCCGCGCCACGTCAGACTCGACAATGAGCTGACTGTTTAATGTTCCAACTAGATAGAGACGGGTAGAGAGAGATAGAGAAAGAGAGAGAGAGAGGAGGGCGTGTAGTCTCTGTCCGGCTTATTGCCTCAGCCATGGCAAAAACAAGAGCAACCTTTATTAGCAAAAACTTTTGTCGGTCTAAGCCAAGAAAAAGCGCCGCTGGCTGCGCTCGTTCCTTCAATAGACGCAAAAAGGGTTTCTATTTATTAGCCGACTCAGTCGTCGTCGTCGTCGTCCGCCGGGTTATGAAGCAGATTAGACCTGGCGGCAGGCAGGCACTGTCGCACTGTCTCCTGCCCCTTTCTTTCTGTCACTCCCTCTCCCCCTCCCTCTGGCAAGTCGCTGGGGATTGTCGGCTTAGCCGGACATTAGTGCGAAGAACTCAAATAGAAGTTGGCAGAATTTTGCAGTATTTGCTGGCTGCAAGGCTTAGCTGACCAATCATTGAGTAACTGAATTACACTGACTGCCAAATGTAAGCAGACACACAGAGTTTGCTTTGTTTACCATGCAGGGAAATTGAGTTTGGGTTTATGAGCTGGAAAAATGCTTTGTGGCAATTTCAAACCAGGAAAACCAATAAAAATCTTAAAAAATAATTTAATTAAAATTCAATTAAAATCAAATTATAAAAATATTTTAAATTAAAAAAATATATTATGCATTTGTAAGCTTTTAAGTTTTTTATGCCAATTTTAACAAATTTATTTGTTTGTCTTATTAATTTTCTTTAATAAATGTATCCATAACTCAAACAGTAACTACTTACAATATATATTCATGGAAATTAATTACTTTAAAAATAAATTAATTAATAAAGCAAAAATTGAATAAAGGAAAAAACTAAATAAATACAATTCAAAAATATTTTCATTATTATTAATTAATAGAAAAATACTTACATAAATTTGTATAATTACTTTTATAGCCCTGAAAATTCCTGATACTTTTTTCTAGTTAATTAATCCCATTTTGAAGAGTCTGTCCTCATAGCCAGACCAGCCTAGCCATGGTATTTGTACTTGCTCTGCTTGCCTCACAGCTGTGGCATGCAGCTTGGCCGCAACAATCTGCAGTTATGTTGCATGCATTACGCAGCATTTGGCATTCGCTTGCCTCTGCCGTTGCCACAACAACACGCTGATTATTGCTGATAATGATAGTAATGGCAGTCGACAGATAGAGACGCCACCGCCACCCCTCAACTTGCCACAACTAGTGGCAGGCACCACAGCCATGCAGCGCGTTGACAATGCACCAGCTCTCCCCAGCCTCGACGCCGCTTTTTGCCAATTGCAAATGGCAATGGCCAACGAAAACTGAAACTCCCAAAGTCAAATTCAAACACAAAACACACTCGCTGCGGCATTGGCAGTGGCTGTGGCAACTCTAGTTGCAGCTACGAATTTGGGCCACAGATATGAGCGACAATTAAGTGTTTGCCGCATAATGATGTTGCCGTTTTTACAGCAAGTAGCAGGCAGCAGGCAGCATCGTGCAACGTTGGGGCACTTGCAGCGGCAGCAAGTTTTTATCGGCATTAATACACGTCGCAGAAAATATGCAGAATGCTTTTCGGGGCAGCGCGCACTGCGGATGCGGCATCTCTCTGTGTCCTCTCTAGCCTTGGCCCTTTTTGCGGCACCCAAAATGCAGCCCCAGCATCGACTAATGACATAAGTTGCTCGAGATGTGCTGCAAAGTATGCCATAAATACCACAAGAAAACCAGTGAGAAAGCTTATGTGTTCGGATTGTTTTGCTCAAGATATGAACTATTGCTATGAATTATTGCTACAAAAAATTAAAGGATTATAGAACTTATTTTTCGGTTTTTTTTTTGACAATAATTTGGATATTTCTTAAGGAGTGTTATGTAAGCCTTATCAGCCTGAAAATTAATTAAGGAATGTTGTAGTCAAACATGCTTGACTGTTGAATACCCCCTCAATACAAATCTAAAAGAATTATAGAGGCAAAAGCGGGCGTGGATGCTTCCTTCTGTCTGTTTCTTTTTTGAGTAACGAGTATATAAAAATGTATTTAATATTCATAAGAATATCCAATTTGCAAAATTTCTGTCTTGGAACAGTCAGAAATCCATATTTTTGATAAAACAAACTTATAACAATATTTTAAAGTATTAAGAAGTTGACTGTAATCAAATAAACTGTAATAAAAAATAGATATCCTTATAGCTTAGATAGATTAGATAGTTATAAGTTTCAGTTCCCAATAAAACAAAGGAATTGAAGAAGCAACGAATTATTAATGGAAGGTTAGATAACCTTTTGTGCTTGATTAACCTAACTTAACTATATTTCAATTGTAAGAAACAGTAAATATTTATTTTAAAATAATATTCATGGCATACTATAAATTTCTAATATTAAACCCTTTATTAGTGATCTCTCAATTTCATTCAATATTTACACCCTTGACACTTGCCACTTAGTACATGATTCTACAGTTTCAACGATGCATTAGTAAAATCTCCAGTGCTGCCAACGCCAAGTGTTGGACAACCCGCATCATATTTCAGCTATTAACATTTTGATTGGCTCGAGTGCATTTTCATGTCCTTGTGGTTTGTTTTATCCTCCAAAGGAGGCGGGGCGAGTTTTTTTGTCATCTCAACTCGGGCGCCTTGAGAAATATGAAGCCATTCAGGCTGTCAGGGGTGCCATTAAAAGTTTGGATAATATTTTGTTAACTAAAATTAAAAAAAGCTCAATATGAAGCAAGCGGCGTGGCGACTGAATGTAACCGCCCCCCAGGCAGAGCATTTAGATTGAAAATCCAATCTGTCGCGTCCACAATCGACTGGGAGTCCGAGTCTGAGCCTCGCTCTCTCTCTCTCTCTCTCTCTGGCTGAGTGGCTCATATGTGCAGTTCCCACAGCAATTAAATTTGAACACAGGACGCAGGATAACACACACAGGGCACAAGATAGCAACAGCAAAAAAAAAGAGGAACGAAATAAAGAAGAAGCGGCCTCAACGAGTGGAGAAGTTGACATGCTCGGCAAACAAACAAACAAGGCACGACGACAACAACTACGCAAAAAAGGAGGCAGCCAAAGACAACCGCAGACATGCTGCAACAACAACAACTACAAGGGTCACATATGTGCCCGCCTACCAGGATACTGGGATAACTATGGGCCAACAACAGCTCGGCCAGGACAAGCCGGGGACAGTTGGGACAACACTCAGCTGCTTTTCGGGCATGAAGAAGACATCGCAACAACCACAAAAGCGACGCCAGTTTTTCCACTTTTCTGCTCTGCTTCTTTCTCCTTCCTCTTCTCTTTTTTTCTTTTTTTTTCCTGTGCTGCCTAGAAACAACTGCAAACTAAAAAGGACAACGGGCATACAAATAACATTAAGCCGGCGAAATCAGCTAAGGCAAAAGGACTCAACCGGAGTCGATGCGGGCCAAGGGGCCACCCTGCCCCGGGGCCAGTTTCAGTCTCTGGCCTTACTATCGAGTCCAGGCATCGCCTTCATAGACAGCCAAAAGGACATCAAGGAGGAGGAGCTGAAGCCAGCCAGCAGTCCATAGAAGGTGAAAGCGCCGCCATAGAGCCATGACAATGACAATGCCAAGCTGTTCTCCCTTTCCTTCCCCCTCTTCTGCTCCTTGTGCCGGTGTGTGTGACACAAAACTGGCATTAGGCAAGGATTTGCCTTGATTATGGACAGCAATGGGCTTTAGCTTTACCCATTTTCAAATGAAATGAAAAGACAATGAAAGGTTTATCCACATTTTCCCTTTCTCTGTTTACACCACGTTTACACCACGTGTCGTCTCCTCTATCCCCTATTCATCGATAAGACAATAATGCCATAAAGAGCCCAATTTCAGGTGGAGCTCAGCGTTCGCAAGTCGACGACAGTTGCTGCCACTTTTCCGATAAAACTAATTAGATAGAGCTCAAAAATTCTTGTAAGTATTGAAGGCAAAAGTGTTGGAAAATACTAAATAGAATGATATGTTTTATGGAATATTTTAATACACTTAGAAGAAAATTAAAACAAATTTTAATACAAGAAAAATAAAAAGCAAACATAAAAAATAAATAAATAAAGAGACAAATACAAAATAAAATATAAAATAAATATGAATTATAATATAAATATATAAATTAATATATATTTATTTATATTTTTATTTATAAGTAAGGGAAATTATAAATTAAATAGTAATAATATTAATAGAAAATAATTAAACTATAAATAATATATAAATTAAAATAATTCATTAAAAAAAAATCAAATTCTAAATAAAATAAAAATTAGAAACAAATCAATTATAACTTTAAAAATTAACTTAAATAAAATATAATTACAATATACACAATCTTAAAGATACAGTATATTTTACTAAGAAGAATTTTAGCAACTGTAAATTTAATTTAAAATTCAAATAATAATTTGACAAAGCCTAGAGCAAAGTTTCCTAAGTTTCTAAAATTTATTTTCGTTTATTTTTTGAGTTAGATTAATAAATTTCAAAGCTAAAAAAACATATTTCTTACACATGTAATAATGTATAACAAAATTTATGTAATTGCTATTTTCAAAAATTTATCTATAACATTGTAACATTTCGAACAGCTGTAGATGGCGCCACTTGCGCTCTTTGACATCATGTAGATTATTGTTGTGGGGCCTGTCATTAGGCGCTGAAACAAGCATCATTTAAGAAGCCATTTACAGGCTGCAGAGCACATAAAGAATTCTTTTCTTTTTATTATTAATTCATTAGGCATTTTTTAATGGGTAGCATATTTTCATCATCGTTGTTGTTGTTCGCCTTGGTGTTTTTCTGGTTGTTCCTTTCGCGTTTGCTGGCGGTTTAATTGTTAATTAGTTTAATGTGCGATACAGGCCACATGGCAGTCAGAGTCAGAGTCAAAGCAGATCCCCCACAGCACGCAGCAATTTGGTTCTCCCTACCCCTCCCCCCTCCCCCACCCCAACTCGACCAAGTGTCGCACAAGTGTCGCCCCTGTCAGACTATTTATTGGACGTTCTAATTGAGAGTGCGTCGAGTTGGAAACCACAGAAATAGGTCTGCTTTCTCTCTCTCTCTCTCTGTCGCTCTGTCTGTCTGCCTGAAACTTATCGTGTCCACGTACTGTGCCCCGCCCCCACTGTGGCAGGCCATAAAAAAGCCCGGCTAATAATTAAGAGCCGACGTCGGCCCTTCTTCTTCTCCCCCACAACTGAAGCAAATGAACATAAATGGGCGCAAATTGTGTCGCCCTCTTGCGTTGCCTCCTCCTTCGGGGGCTTCGGTTAGGGCGTGCTAATCATAAAAAGAAAATACAACGAAAATTATGAATTTGTTTGGCGTAATTTTACGCGCCCCAAAAGAAAGAAGCGGGGAAAAACAAAAAGCCCAAAAACAGAAAATCGAAATTTGTATTGGAAAGAAAATCAACAGCCAACGGTGCTGCCAATAATGACCCAATTTTGTGCATCAAATTTATGTTTATTTGGCTGCTCTGCTATCTTTTCCCCCCTCTCTCTCTCTCTCTCCCTCTCCCTCTCTCTCTTTGCGCATATTCCAATATTAATATGTATAAAAATTAACGGTGGAACTGAAATCGTTTGCGTAGCATAACAAGAAAATTACTTTTTAATCTTATGAGTCATTAGAAGACATTTTTACCATAATGCTCGAGCCCAAGTCGAGAAGCGAAGGGACTGAGGGTGGGGGATGGAGAAGGGGCTAGCGTGTCTGTTCATAATGCCCACGATAAGCTGCCTGCTCCGACAGCTTCTCTCCCCCTACCCCAGCTAAGCTCACACTTTACACACGTCTTTTGTCTCTCGTCTCGTTTCGGTTCGGTTCAAATTCGATTCTTGGGCCTGGCTAATTTTGTTATGTGTGAACTTTTGTTAACGCTTAGTTAATGCCGATATGGAAATGAAGCTGTTGCAGTTGGTCACGAGAAAAAGGTGTGACCAGCTCTTAGTTATCTAAAGAGTTGTCGCTCAGCGTAAACACAGTTTCTAGTTGGTTTATTGCTAGATTTATTAACTGATAATATACTATGGAAGTTGAGCTATAGATCTGCATTTGGAAAGTCTAAAACTGAATATAAAAATCTAATAAAAAATTGTTGTTAATTCAAAAATACCCTGCTTATGGAAAACCTTAACAAACGTTGCAAGTATTCTTTTTTTTTCAATATTTTTATAGCATTTCCTGTGCACTTTGATCTTTACATTCGAAACAAACCCAACTAAGCACGCATAATATCTTTGAAAATGTCTGCTTTCCGGGCACAAAGCAATTTCTCACATTTCCGTATATCATACACGGATAATCAGAGATACCCTTTTTTTTTTTTTTTTTTTTTGTATCAAACCTCAAGACTGCCGTGCATTGAATTTACTTCACATGGGGGCAGCAATGTCGTTGCCTCACACTGCGACAATGTTTCCGGGCGACCTTTGACATGCAGCTGTCCATGTACTTAGATTTGTGTGTGCGTGTATGTGTGTATGAGTGTGTTACGGCTGTATGCCACATATGCCACATGTCATGTGCCCCGCACAAAACGTCACTGCCCATTTCATCCTTGCTTCCTGCCACCTTTGCCTGACTCTCTCTCTCTCTCTCGCTGGGTTTTTTGGCCACACAATGACACAAAAACCCAAAGCACATAAAAGAAATTAATCAGATTTTTATTTAAACGCCCATCCATGGGGCGTCAACCAGTTCCTCTTCCCCCTCTCCCATGACTGTGACCATTGTCCCTAACAAAATCTACGAAATCTCTCCGCATTTTGTGTGCAATTTTTGTCAACATGTTTCCCGCTTTGTTTAGCCTCAGCCTCGCTCCCTCTCTCTCTCTCTCTCTCTCTCTGGGGCTCACTGCGCACTTATATGGCCATATACATGTATATGTTACTATATATATGCTATATATGGCACTCTATCTCATCTGCTAGCCACGACACTATCGCGTCAACCCTCTGCCCCTGCCCATGCCCCTGCCCTCGTGCTGTCAGTTTTGTCAGTTTTCTGTGGAATTTTTCGAAACCCCATGAATGATTTTAGCAGATTCTCTTTCTCTATCTTCTTCTCTTTTTCACTCGTTTCTATTGTGTAGAGAACCCGTTGCGTCCAGCCAAGCGGCCATCCATCTCTAAGCATCTATTCCGATCCACAACCAACTCGCTCGCTTTATCCATGCGTCTCTATCTCTGTCGGCCTTCGGTTCGTGTGGTTAGTTTGGTTTTGTCATTACAATTGTTTGCGTTTTCCACCATTCAATGAAGGTCCTTTTGTTGTTAAGGACTTGCCACAAAAGAAGTTGCAGCAGCAGCAGCCGAAGCAGCAGCAGCAGTGGAACCGGTTAGTTGCCAGCAAATATTTTGTTGTTTCCAAACGTTGCATAACAAACATTTCTCTGTGCTCGCAATTGAGTTAAGCACGCAGTTTTCCATAGTTAAGCTGAGGTATTTTTTGCTTTGAGGGAAACTAGGGAAAGTTTCAGTTTGTTTGTGTCTGTAGAGGGCTCAAATTTTTGACTTTTAGAGCAGTTTCTTAGCCGTTAATAGCTTCTTATCCTATTTATAATTTTGATGAATTTATTTCAGAAATAATACCACATTATTAGTTTTGACTGTTAATATTTTTATATTCTTGGAAGATAGAAATATAAAATTGCTCTTAAATTTAACTTATGTATATAAATAATATAAAAACTTTCTTAAATACACTCTCTCTCTTTATTAACTGTGTTTTATCTATGTTCATACAAACATAATATGCACAATTTCTGTTCTTTATTTCAAAATTTAATTGATAAACACGAAAGATTAAAAAACCTTTTTTTAAATCATTATTGACCTTTGTTTACTGTCTTTTATTCATGTTCATACATACATATTATATATTAATTTTGTATTTGATTCCTAAATTAAACTGACATCCTTAAATTATAATAAATCTGTCTACAATTCAATATATCTTTTAATTTAGTACCTTTTAACGACGTTCATACAAATATATTTTGTCTATAGTTCTGTCTCTGAATTATTTTAAAAATTTACTCCATCTCCTACTTAGTTTTCCCTGAGATCTTTTAATAAATTCCACTTTTAACTGCCGTCCACAATTTGTACTCTTATTTATTATACAAAATTTGGGAAGGCAGCTTAAGTTTTAGTTCTTTCTTTTTCCCTCATCCCGTTTTATTTTTCATATTTAACTACCTTGGTGTACGTTCCCCCTTTTCATTTCGAGATTTCTTCTTCATTAAGTAGCGTTTTACGACTACCTTTCGTTCCTTCTGCATCCGCTGATAATTATCTCTGGTGACTTTACTCCCTGTTTTTATGCGTCTCTTCCTGCCTTCTCCCACTCCAGATTTGGCTGCAAGTATTATTATTTTTCGTAGATTGTCACTGCACTTATTGTGCAGCTTCTTCTTCTCCTCTCCTTCTTATGCTTCGCCTTCTTCTCACTTTGCACTTAACCGCAGAACGATGGCAAATGTGTTTTTAAACCGAAACTTGGCAAAAACGTAGCTGTAGATTCTCACTTATTTTACAGCATATTAGTTATGTGCCATAAACAAGATGGCGCTGGCCAAGGCGGCGCCAAGGCAGCCAAGCACAAAATTAGGGTTGCCTCCTGCTTTGCGAAACGTGCGACAACTTTGTGCAAAATACACAAACCGAATTGTTCAATGGCGCCGCAAAAATGACCAAAATGCGTTGCCAGCAAATGGAGCGACGGACAAATGGAACACGGCAGAGGCGCCGCCATTTTATTTGCACCGCAGCACTGCCACTTCCGGCCGGCAGCCTCACTCTTCTCTACCGCCTCCCCTCAAGTGCGCCATTTCTTACATTTTTGCCTTGACTGCAGCGCGCGGGCGAGCCAAAAGCTGCAAATTGATGGCGACTGGCGCACATTCAAAACGCTTTCATTATTGTCATAAGCTGCGGCGACGTCGCCGTCTTCGTTGAGATAGCGTTGAAAAATTTTCCAGCGGTACTTTTCGATTTCCGCTACGTAATATTCAAGTGATTACCAAAGCGCCAGCCCAGGCACATCCACCGCCGCCTTTCGCAGGAAGCAACAAAATGCGCTGGCAACTTTTCTGCTGACGTGCGCTGATTTCATTCTTGGACTTCTGCTGCCCGCATTGCGATACCCTGTAGTTGGCTGAAGTGATAAAAAGAGGGGGTGGATTGGCAGTATATTTTAAACATAAAACGATGCTAGCCAAAGCAATAAGAAATTCCAAGTGCTGTCTACTCGAATCCAATTTTTAGAAAAATCTAAAAAATTCAAATGCTTAGATATTGCTATGAAATTTGGTAGAACTATAACGAAATATGTTTTCTAAGTATACACAAAGTTTCATCAATTTTACATTTATATTGTCATAGTTATATCAATTTTTCTCGAGCGCAACTTTCAGTCCAATATCGTCTCTTTCACTCTGCCCACTTATTTGTGTTGCTAAGTGTGCGCGGCGAGTATTTTCGAACCTCAGCGGGGGTTCAATGACAAAGTTTACTACCACTAGGTATTTATAACTATTATTTATGTGGAACTCGGACCTTGGAGCCTGGCACCCTGGCACCGGAAGCTTCTCACCCGTAGCTCCTCCATTTTAAATGCTCAGTGATGCGCAACGAATTTCTTAATGGTGCAATTTGGCGTTTTATGTCTGAAGTTTAGGCGAAAGGCGATTTTGGGCAGCCTGGCAGGGGTGGGAGAGGGGTAGGGGTAGGAGAAGGGGTGCGACAGGACAGAGGAACTGCAGCATTTTTGATGTACGCTATCGCTACGTGCATAAACTTTTTGCAAACAATTATGGTCAGGCCGAGGCGAGGCAGACAGGCAACCCAGGCGGCAAGCCCCCCACTTGCTTCAATCACCTCCCTCTCTCATTCCCTCCCTCATTCCCTTTCTGCCTGCCTCAATATTTGCCGTTTTTCATTAAATTCATGGTGTGATTTCCGCGGCGCTTTTCGGCTTCCGGCAAAAACGCAAACAGTAATCAGAATTCTTTTTTTTCCCTCCCCCACCGTTTGCCCATCGAGAGTTGTCACTTTGGCAATATGCTTTACGAGCTGAGCGTATTATGCGATAGCGGGCGGTCCCAGCCGAAAACGGAAGAGCTACAGCATTACGGGAAATATTTTTTTGATAAATACCACAAGTTCTTTCTGAAATTCCAGCATTAAATTGAGCCTTAAATGAGCTGAAATTTTGCACAGCTTTTTATTATGTTGTATTCTGTATATCCTACAATTTTAAATTTAAGTTCATCTACTATTAGGTATGCACTTTTGTCATGCTGTGCTATTCACGCGCTCAGCGGCAGCCCTGCGCCAGGGTTGGAACAATAAAATGAAACTGAAATTCAATTGATAAAATATGATAAAAAAAAATCAATAATTTTAAAAGGCTAACCGAGCACAACAACAAAAAGTGAGATGAACAAAATGGTATGGCAAATATTTTATATATTGATTAAAATACATGCATATCAGAGACATGGGGGGGGTGGTTGACAAAAAAGGTGGTAGGGGGAGGGGGTGTGTGCAAACTGATGCCAAGCATATAATGGATAAAATGCTGTGGCACTTTGCACAATGGAGCATTGTGACACCTTAAATCATAACGACGTAATGGACCAGCGTGTGGCTGTATCTGTTTGTGTGTGTCTGTATGAATACGTCTACAGTTGTGTGTGTGTGTGTCTGAGCTCTTCTAAATATGCTTGTGTGTATGCAGAGTGAAATTAATTGAAAATGCATTTTGCTGTCCATTTTCTTCAATTAGTTTTCACTTCAATCAGCCCGAGCGGGGAGGGTGGTTGGGAAAGCCCTGAGGGCTGCAGGGAATTAGAGCATCTATTATAATTATTATATAGCTATTTTCTACTTAATTTTAAGCTCATCATTAATATGGAATATGGAACTGTTAATAGTTTGGTTAAGTGAAACCCGTACTTGGGGGGGCCGAGGCAAACTGACAATCAGTTGAAGATGCGCTTTAGCCACAATCCACTCTCGTATTGACCTGGCTGGCCATGTTGCAAAACTTAAGCTGCTAATTGGCTCTCATAACTGAACAAACCTGGGCAGTTGCCACAGCTGCCTCAATACTCCAAAATTACGCCCAGCCTGGCATAATGTATGCAAAATCTTTAATGTAATTAATGCTGTTTGTTTAATGAAAGTTGTCGGGGTAGGCCTCTCTCCCTTCATTCGATTGCACAGGACATTGCATACTGTACGTGTTTTGTTGCTGTTGCCAGTCATGTTACGGCAACATGCAACATGCAGCAGCAACAACAACAACAACAACAACGAGGACGACGACGGCAACACAATCTGCTGCCTCACGCACTGTTCAGTTTGGCGTACGGACTCCGGCTTTGGCTACGTTTCTAATCATCGACAACTGTCCGTGTGCCATAGATTTGGTATACTGCCCCGGCCGTCTGTTGACCCCTGCCCCCACGCCCCCCTCACCCCTTCTCACCCCCTCGACGTGGCTTCTAATGCGCTAAAGTGCTTTTTCGTAAAAACAAGTTACACTTTGCAATTTGCACTAAATCCCACTTGGCTGTGGCCGGGAAACGCTCCGCTGGGTCGACTGGCAGAGGCACAGGCAGACCAGGCAGTGGCAGGTCAGCAGGCAGGCAGGCAGGCAGGCAGGCTGGCAGGCTCGTCTAGGGTTGCCTGTCTGCCGCTCTCACCTCCCCTCTCTCTTGCCCTCTGCCGCTTGCAGTGTCTCTGTTTCTGTCTCTGTTTCTGTGTGTGTTTGTGTGCAAATCCTTTGGCCGTTGCGTGGCAATTAAAAGGGATTTTCATGGCTAAAACGTATTTATTTTACAAACACACTCGCACACATACTCACACACACATGAGCACTTCCTGGCTGGCCTCACGCCCGCCCATTTAGCTCGCTTAATATTTGATTTTTGATTTGTGGTCTGTTGTTGTGCCACATGAGGCGGGGAGGCAAAGTCGAGTTATTGGAATGTTGGTAAAAAGCACGTGGGGCAGGTGCGGCACAGTGGGAAGGGGGGTGTCTGTTGGCATGTGGCAGCCGGCGTGCTGTGTGTATTCAAGTACTCATATTAATTACTATTGATTTTAGTGCGCTCGCAGCGCGTTAATGAAATTGAATTGCACGCTATAAACTGCCACGCCCACCGCAACAGTGACAACAACAACAACAACAACAGGCGGCAACAACAACAACAGCAAGCGGCAAAAAAGGGCCAAACAGAAAATCAATAATAACGCCGCAGTGGCACAAATTTTTTACTGCTTTTTAACGGTGCAATGAACTTGTGCCTGTTTCGCGAGTCGCACTAATTGGGAAAGGTTTCACAGAATTTGGAGGAGAATGCAATATTAATGAGGTCAGGCTGAGAGGAAATGAGAAAGAGAGAGAGAAAGGAAAGAGTGAAAAAAAGAGTCAAAGAAACAGATACATAATGGAAGATAGATATAGAAATAGTGAGATAAAAAGGGAGATATATAAAAAGAAGTTAAATGGGAGAAAAAGAAGTAGAGATGGAAAGAGATATAATGAGAGTAAGATATCAAGAGAAAGATAAATAGTGGAAGAAGAGTGAAAGAGAAAGATAGACTAAAGAATAGCTAGATAGAGATGTGAAGGAAGAGATTGAAGGGAAGACATGAAAATAGAAAAGGAAAGAGATAGATTGGGAGTTAGATAGAAAGAAAGTGAAATAAAGGAAGACGTAAAATGGGAGGATTATAAGTAGAACAGAAGAGAACATAAGAGATAGATAGGTAGAAAGCTACAAAGGAAGAGCTACAATAAATGAATGAACAGTTGAAAAGAAGAGAAAGAGAGAGAGAGAGAAAGAATAAGAGATAAATGAATAATAGAGCAAAATATAATATTAACAAAAAAAGAAAGATATAGAGCTAGATAGGATGAGAAAAAGGGAATCGTAGGAATCTAATCGCATGAATATAGTTAAAACGAGCAAATCAGATTGAGATTAGTGGTAATGACACATGTTTAAAAAAAGAGGAAGAGAAAGACAGAAATACAAAGAGAAAGAAAGAGAAGGAGAATAAAAAAGAGAGAAAGAGACACAGAGAGAGAGAGAAAGAGATTAAAAGAAAATATGAGAAGCAAAAAAGAAAGATGAACTACAAGCTACAAATATTAAAAGAGAACGATATCAAGAAAGTAAGAGAAAATGAAGAAGAAGGCTACAGCTTGGGATATTGACAAAGACAAAGAGATACCAAGAAAGAAACAGAAATAAACCAGAGAGCGAATAAAGAAGAGAAAGAAAGAGACGCAAATAAAGGGAGCGAAAGAATAAAAACTGCTGGAAGAGACCGCCTTTAAAACGAATATCATATCATAAATATATTCAAATTTCTCAGGAAAAAAGAATAGGACTGTTTTTAAATAATATACCATAAATTACTAAGTACCATTTAGCTATCAATATTAAAGTTAGTCTTAGCATTACTCTCTATCTTTGTCTCTTATGCTCTCTCTTTTCCACTCTTAACTCCACCATTTATTGCACCCACAGAAAAACTATTCCCCCAAAATAATTTACCCAATTTTCCAAACTTGCTACCGTAATTCAAGAAGCCTCTTCAAATGACGCACGACAAATGTTTGGCAATTTTTATGGCTCATCAATAAAGTTGCGGCCATGAAATCGCCCAAAGTATAATTACAAATTGAAAGCTAAGTCCATGACGTCATACACACGGACTGAGCATCCCTTAAAGTTATACAGGCAATTTTTAGCCTGTCCCATCCCTTACGAGCTTTAATCGCCGCACCTTGCGCCGGCGACCCCAAGAAAGAAACTTGCCAACCACAAAAATCTGCCAAAGTCTTTAATCGAACGGCAGTTCAAGGTCTGCAGGGGGAAGGGGAAAGGCGGGAGTGGAGAACGGACAGCCACCCCAAAGCAAAGACACCTTGCAACCACCGAGCATGGAGCAGACCACATAAATTTCATTTCATGCCAATTTAATCAATGCGGGGTAAGGCCAAGTCTGCACTAGCTGCAGTGCGGGCAGGGGAGGGGGAGAAAGGGAAAGGGGGTAAGGGGGTAAGGGGGTAAGGGGTTGCGGGGCTGCGGGGGAAATCAAAATAGATGTGGCGGCCCCCCAAAAAGTGTTTGTCACATGCGACTGAAATTAATTCGTTTTTGATTAGGCGCAAAAAATCAATTTCCTCGACCAAACTGAGTTTTATTTGTTTATGGCCAGCATCAGTTTTGGCAGCTATCTCTTTCCTCCACACTCCCTCCCTCTCTCTTGTCTCTCTCTCTCGCCCTCTCTGTTTGCCAGCTGTTACGTCACATAATTTGTTGCTGTCTGCGCGGCAACAGTTGATGCCGAGGGAGTCCCCCCGATTAGACGTTTATTTGTTTTTGCTGTAGGTAAATGCAAATTCAAGTGGGCGCAACCTGCACCTTCCCTCTCCCCCTCCCCCTCCACTCCCATTCCCTTCCCCTCCTTCCTGCTACGGGTTGATAAATCAACGCGAGCAGCTTGTGTTGTCAGATTCTCCAGCAGCCGCCATGTTGACAGTTTTTTTCTCTCTCTCTCTCTCTCTTCTCTCTCTCTGCCTACATCAGCGACCCCTTGACCAGTGAGGGCGCAGGCATCAGTAATTAACACATGCAGATTTCCAAAGGGGAAGGGTGCAGAGGTGGGGGTGGTCGAACTGGCCAATTTGGCACAACTGTTGCCAGGCGGCCAATTGTGCATTTTGCCCATTGGGGCGATTTAATTTCGAATTCAATATTGGCAGCAGCAGCCAGAACAGAGAACAGACAGACCAACAGGACAGTGGGACAGACAAATTGACAGCTAGAAAAGCAGACGGACAGGCAGACGGACAGACAGAGAGAATGAACAGGCAAGCAGAGAGAGAGAGAGAGAGAGAGAGAGAGGGAGGGGAAAACAGTTGGCAATTTGTTGTCATATGTTGGACGATTTTCATTTTATTTGCGCAGCAATTTTACATAATTAATGGGGTAAGGGCAAAGCGAAGAGGCATAGAAGGTTAGAGTGGAGAGGGGAAAGAGTGAGAGGGAGGCAGAGAGTAAGAGACAGAGAGCAAAGTAAGTGCAATCGAATGTGAAAATGATGCGAAACAGTCGCTGATTTGTTTGAAGCCCCCTCCTGAAACAATTCAGCTAATAAATTGGCAGTATCATTGCTGGAAATGTGCCTGAAATACCCTGTAAGTGTGTAAAGTAGAGTTTATAGAAATAAAACACAAATTTTATTTAAAACTGGTAAATATTACACACAAATTACAGACCATGAGGCAGTCGAACTCAATTGGTTCTCTGTGCCATAAATGAATTTCTATGCCAATTAAATTCGCAATAAATATAAATAAATTGACTTAAATTATATAATCTATGCATTGACTACAAATAAATATGTATTTAAATGCAAGAGTAAATGCAATTTGAGTTAACTGTACATTGATAGCTTTTGCGCTGTTTACACAAGACGAGAAGAATGTCTTGAACTCAAATTCTTATTGCCTCATTTAATAGAAATTTGCATGGAGACAATTAAATAAAATCGTAGGAAAATCTTAATAAATATTTAAAGAACTTTTAAACCTTGCACATAAAATATTTAAACAAAAAGTTAATAGACAAAATCCTCACATATTGTCGGCCGACTCAATTAGGTGTATTCGAATTTCAGCAAAAACTCAATTGAAATAAGTCGATTTATTTATGCATTTGCTCCGATTTTGATCATTTTTTGAAGCAGTGCCAATTTGGCAATGCACACACACACACACACACACACACACACACACAGTGCTTACGTAATGCATTTTTGATGTAAGTAGGTCGCAAATTACGCATACGCCACGTGCGGCAGCCCGAAAATATGACAGAAGCTGTCAGAAAGCAAAGCAAACTTTAAATAAATTATATGCGAATATAACGAAATATGAAATATGTATGGTTGTATTTGAAAATTGCCATAAAAAGCAGTCATAAAACCCTTTCCGCAAAACGGAAATCCCGCTTCAAAACAAACGCCATTAAAAACGAGGTCATGCACAGGCAGCAGCAGCAGCAGCAGAGGAGGTTGGAGTGGGTGTTGTATCTGCTTCAAGGACTGCCAAAAGTCAGAGAAAAAAGCAAAAATTTAGAGCCTCGCAGGAAAAGAAAAAAAATGTAAAAGAAAAATGCCACACAAAAGTTGTGCACAACAAGCGAAACAAAGAGGAAAACTCAAAGAAAATTGCAGAGAAAAAACAACGGAAAATACCAGATATAATATAATATTTTCAAAGTGCGCATAGGGAGTCGCATAAAATATGGGCGCAAAAAGTTCAAGTTTAAGCAGAGACAGCGACAGCGACACCATGCAGCCTCTTCACTCACACACACACACACACGTACACCCACACGTCTGCAAGGTATTTATTTTCATAACGCAGCACAACATAAGGAAGCAATAAATTTAAGCTGACTGACGACAGTTTGCCTGCCCAGCGGCAAGGGAAGGTGTCTGGGGGAAGGAGGGTAGGCAGCCTCCAGTGTCTAGGTTTAGTTGCCTATGCCATGTGTTGTGTCTGAGGTGAAGTGGCACACACCCACACACACAAACACACACACACACACGCACACATATTGCATAGTTATTGTTTTAAAGCTCAAGCCAGGCCTGGCACCTTGCTCCCCCCTTCCCTATCATTTAAATAAATTTTATGCAATTTAGTTAAGCTGTTCCTTCTACTGCAACACTATGTGCGTTCCCCATTTTTTGCCACGCCCACCCCGCCCACCGTCACTACTGCAGAGCGAGTGAGTAAGTAAATGTCATTTAAATATTTCTCTCCTCATGTCGTCGTTCTGCTTCGCTTTCTCCTTTCTCGCTTCTCGTCATCGTCAACGTCTCTGTGGCATTCCAATTTCTTTGCCCCTCGCAGCTTGCAATAAAATATTTAGCAGGGGACCGGGGTTGTAAAAGGGGTGTCAGGTAGGGGCTGCTCTCGTCGTAGGGGTTTTGGACGGGATTGTTAGCTCATTCTTCAGTTTTTCGTTTGTGTTTTTGCCAAGCTTTCGCTCTGTGACTCTTGTCGTATGTCACCGGTGACTTGACTGAGTTGTTAGTTTTTACTGTTCCCCAACCCCCAGCGCCAACCCCTTGCCTGCCCTAGCACATCATAAAACTCGCATATGTGTGTGAGTGCGCATTCTCGTTTCGGTTATTTATGTTTGTCATGTTGCGTTTGTCAAGTTTTTGCATTTGCAAGAGACGCACACTTGAAAGCATTATGGCTTAATTCCTTTATGAGCCCTGGCAATAAGACTGCTTTACATACCAAGAGAGCTCATCTCCTCTCTCTCCTCTCTCCCTCTCTCTGTGTGTGGTGTATGCGGGCGTAAGCTTGAGCAGGTGTGACAGGCACCCTGCAGTTACGCATTGTTAATTCCGAACTGTGCAAAACTGTCCAAATAAATTGTTAACTATGGAGATAACTGTACTGCGTACACACATTGCCATTACATGTGGTCTTTGATCTTGGACGTGTGACAGCTGGACGGGCAGGAGCGTACTAAGGGTTTTGGTATTAAAAGAAATGTTTAAATAAAATTGTTGTTTGTATGAACACCTAGAACTTAGAAACTTAAAGAGCTAGGGTAACCAAATTTGTACAATATGTCTTACATGTACATATATGTATTGTATATATATTTATTTTGGAAATATGAGATTTTAACCACACCCACTGCCGCCTTCATAAATGAAAAACAAGAACTATAAGCACATTATTAAAGCTTTCTTACTTGTTTAAAATTTTATAATATTTTAAAAGTAATTTGCCGTACTTTTCTGAGGTTATAGCATTTATAAGAAATATTTTAATTGAAGTTTTGTCTGTATGAACACCTTGAACTCAAAATCCTCAAGAGTTAGGGTTGTCAGATTTGCTGACAAAATATCCCATTATTACACGTACGTATTTATTATTTAATTTTTTAGCCACGCCCACTTTTACCCCCTAAATCCAAATAAATTGAATTGCAGGCGCATTTTTTTTAGCTTACTTACTCTTTAAATATTTAAGAATTTCTTTCGTAAGCTTTAAAATATTTGGCACTTACACCTTCTCATTCTGAGCTGCTTATAGACTTATATTTTAAATCTCCTCAGAGTTTGCATTTCTTTTCTCATCGGATTGAAACAAAACAGAATGCAGACATTTTCTAAGACAACAAAATGCTTCGATTTGCAGTTACTTTTTTTCGAATTGTTTGCTGAAATTTTAATTGAAAATTCCTAGGAAAATGCAGCTGACAGAGCGAGAGAGCAAGCGAGTGATAAAGCAAGAGAGAGATTGAGAATTGTATCGAGTTTTCTGCATAGGTAAATACCGTGTACAGTGTGCGAGGCTTAATTGAATCAATCTTAATTAAAAATGTTTTTCTCATCAGCTTCTTTGCTCGACTTGCGTTCGGTATTGCATAAATCTTGTCTTCGTTTCGCTAGGTACAGGACGAGGGGGACGTAAGGGAGGGGGGTAGAGGGACTGGGGGCAGAGGTGACCCGAGGCAGAACTGAGGGCATATGCCAACAGCTGTTGCAACTATTTATTTGCACAAAAAATATAGCAAAATGTCAAATGTGTGTTTACATAGACCAAATACACACACGCGCAGAGACACGACACACACACACACACACAGTTACATGTGTATTGAGTGAACAACAAAGAAAATTGCTTTAGTAAATCCAAAGGAAAATAAACACAAAAACACAACTTGAGTAGCAAAGCAAACAAACTCGCACTGTGCGCGCTCTGCTTCTCCTACTCTCTCTGTCACTCTTCCTCATCCTGCTGCTGTCCCTCTCTAAGGGTCTAAGGTGTGCCCAGGTGGGTGGTGGTGCTTTCTTAGCTCGACTTGTTTGGCTACGGGGCTGCGCATTGTCGCTTTGGCAGAAGTCAAAAAGGGTTAAGCCAGAGAAGAGTGCTCCAAGTGTTTATTATACCTGTGTGTGTGTCTGCGAGTGTGTGTGTAAGTGTGTGTGCCCCATTGCCACACTGTCACAGTGCCACACCCAGTGTATGTGTGGGGGCGGGGGAGAGGCGGCACTCACGTGTGTGCGCTCATCTAGCGCGCCTTATGTATGACACTTAAACATGCAAAGCTGCTTGCCAAGATGATTTATATTAGCCATGATTTCTAGCAATTTTTAGCACTTTAGCTTTGCCCGTTACCGTTACCGTTGCCTTTGCCGTTACTTTTACCGTTGCCATTGTCGTTGTTGCTGTCGTCCTTTACCTTCAGCTCAAGCCTTGCTCTTTAGCCTTTCGCAAAGGCGTCAAGGTGTTGATTGTTGTTGAAATTCTGCACACCAGATGACGGACCGTAACATGAAACGTGTAACACAAGTGGGTAATCTACACACACACACAGACACATACATATGTACACACTCGTATGACATATTTGCAGTCATGATAATAACAACTTATTCAGCTTTTTCGACTTGTTCAGCGAAGTTATTAGACGTGAAAGTGGAGAAGGTGAGTGAAATGGGGCAGAAATAGTTGCCTTCAGATATATAGAGCATACTCCATATACATTTCAAAGCGTAAAGAAACCCTCTATAACTTCACTCATATCACAAGGCAACACCTCACTTAAGTCAACTAGCTTCGCCCCCCACAAAATGTATATACTTAGTTAACCCAACTGAAGGTGAACACGTAAACCGAATGCAAATACTCTTTGCTATCAGTTAATTTTTCTATGTGCAGCAATTCATAATGTAGCAAGCGAAACGTCAGCGCCAAGCCTAACATGCACACCAAGTGGGGAAGGGAGGGGATCAACTGGTACTGCCACAGGTCGTGTAAACAAAGCGCGTGCACAAGGCAGTTAAACAATTACAGGCCACAAAAAGCAAAGCAAAGTCTTGTGCCACGCTACGTATACGTAATATCTGCAGAGGGGAAGGGCGTGGGATTGGTAGAGAAAGATGGCACACACTTGGGCCATCAAATTAAGTAATTGCATAATTGTTTCACTAGCATTTTACTATGCCCCACGGGTGGCCCCCCCCCTTCCACTGCCCCCCTCTCCGCTCCTGCCTGTCGAGCATTTTTGGGCTTCGGCTTTGGCTTTGGCTTTGACTTTTTATGTGTGCGCAAAAGTTTTCTTTTATTTGCCTTTTGCCTTGTTCGAATCCCCCTGGCAGCCCTCGCTGGCTGCTACTACGTGCTTGCCGAGAAGTTTTTGTAGGCACTTCTCCGTGGTAATATCCATCTAACTCCCTGCCTGCCCACCCACTCATAAATCAGCGTCAAATCGTCGTCGTCGTCGTCGTCGTCGTCGTCGTCGGCGTTTCTAATTGTTTTGTTATAGACACATATATCCGTGAGCTTGCCGTGCCGTATGCAAAATGCAAATGTCCGTCAGGCAACCCGCAATGCCGCAAAATGTTGTAAGTCCCCCCTCCCCACTCTCTTACCTTCTCTGACCACACAAACACACATACGGCCACTTACACCTGGCGGCCAGAGGCTTGCGGCTGCCAACATTGTTGCCTCAGTCCGAGCCGTATTTCGAGCCTGTGCGAGTCGTGATAACGCTCAAATATGGCGCTAACATTATTAGTCCGTGCCGTGGCTAGAAAAACGAGGGCGGACAACCTAACCCAACTGGACTGCACTCATGCGAGGCTTGCTTTGGGCTCTGTGGCATTCCGCCTGCCTGAGTGTTTGAAATGAAGTGTAATTTCAAATTGTGCATATATATTTACATATATCTTACGGGGGTGAGGCACATAAAGCAGAGTGTGCAGAGCAGTAAATATGGTCCTGGAAAGTAATGTGGGAATATTTTAAGGGTTAAGTAAAATATACTAAGCTAGTAGCTGATTTGAATGGAATAGGAATAATTTAAAATGCCTTTAACATTTCCAAATTCTAACCATAAATATAACTCATAATCCCACATAAGTTCCAAAGCTCTGTCATTAGCTAATTGAGTTAGACAACTTGTCTTGCCTGAACACAAATTTTCTATGGTTTCCAACCCAATTTCCTTGTCTAATTGCCTATCCACCTTATCCCAGTGCATAATATATGTTTATTTTGTTTCTATTTTTTACCAACTCACACATTTTCCAACCTCTTATTTATAACTCTTTGGCACTGTGTAAAGCTTCCACCCTAGTCTGTCTCAATTCTACATATATCATGCCTAATTACTGGCACTAAGCTGTTGTCTGTTTTGCTGTGCCTTGCCCTGATTGATCTACGCCTGCTCTGCATCTCTTGGTCTCCTCTGGCATCGTTGGGGCATCTGGAAATGCAACTGGTTGAAAAAAAATCTCATTTGTTGCGCTTCGTTGCTAATTTTAATATTATTTTTGGAAATCTTATAACTTGCCCTTCACCCTTTACGAAGGCGAGTTCTGCCTCTTTGATGCCTCCGAACTGTTGATGTCTTTATTGCAGTTGTTTCGTTGCCGGTTGCCCCTTTGCATTTCCCTTTCCATTCACATTATATTTTCATTTCGTTTTCATTCAGTTTTCCGTGTCTGCAGATCTTTACGCTGGCATCTTCACGCGGCTTTGACTGTCTATAATTGGCTGTCTGACTGCCCCCAACTGGATTTGCCATGGCTCTTCCACTCCCTTTGTCCCTCTCTCCCTTTCTCTTCCACTACTTCTTGGATCTCGAAACGGTTGCTTACTTTTAATCAAGATGCAGCATGATAAATTGAAGTCACTGTGGGAATCCAAAGGCGTTGAGTGTGGACAGAAAGAGAGAGAGAGAGAGATTGACAAGATCTTAGTGTAGGTAACGCTTCACTGGCTAATACAATTAATCAGTTGTAAAATAAAGGTATTTATTTTAGGGAGTATCACTGGGTAAAAACAAATCATCGTAGGGCACTGTCTGCATAAATTTGGCAACAATTTTGGATATGCTTTTACCATAAACAGGCAAAACTGTCGACTCGATCTCACTCCAAAACTCCAACCAATTTTCATTTACCACGCGATTGAGTATAACAGTTAGATCTGTGTTCTCCTTATACAGATCATCGGCCCACAATATCCAACTGGAAAGCAAAGGCATATTTATAAAGCTATTAAACAGTTATTGAACTACTTACCGATCCAGCTTGATTTGCGGCACCAGATCGTAGATGGTCAGATATCGCTTTCCATTGCGAACGTTAAAGAAACCCTTAACCGTAGCAGACAAACGCACATTGAGCAGCTCCGAGCTCGTCTTCCCAGTCGAGTTCGAATAGACAATTAGACCACGCCCTTGAAACTCATAATCTCCCTCCATGAGCAGACGTGGTACGGTGCCTTCTATGATTATTCTCTTATTATCCGCATTATTATCAAATCCCGCCATATTTGTCATTGTGAAATTTTCAAAACCTCGAAGCATTTGATTTTTCAATTTATACGATATCCAAATGGGACCCGGTGAATTGATCAGGCTTATATCATCGATCTTAACCAGATCGAGTGGATCCATGCCAATATCAGGATTCCCTTTGGCATAGCGACGTATAAACTGATTTGTGCTGTTCAGAATGCACGGATAATTCCCGAAGCGGCATTTTGGAATCTCAGTAGCTGCAAAAGAGGTTCGAGAACTTCAATTTTGAATGGTTTTCTTAGATACTTTCACCTAACCTACGTAGCTTTATAGTTGAGGCAACACAGATCCAAATACAACACGCGATTAAGATGATTTTTCGTAACATTTTGAATACCCCGATCACTTGAGAGTTCACAGCACCTGCTCGAGACGTAGTTGAAATTGAAATGACAATTCCAAAACGTATTGAACTTGCATGTACTACGTTTCTTTCTCTCTCTCGATTTTTCAGAACCTGTTCCAGATACGGAAAAACTTTATATAGCATTGAGACATTACATAACATTGATATAGTGCAAGCTGTCTAGAACTCGAACTGGTTTAATTAACATAATACTTTGAGTCTATTTACAGGTGACTCAACTCAGGAACATATCGAGGTGTGAGTTCCGCTAGGAATTCTTATGCAATAAGTGAGGTCTATCTTCGTTTGCCAATGTCTTTCTTCAAGTTCATAGTTATCTTTGTAGAGTTTCCATAACTGCAGCATGAAACTAAAAGATTTAGTATGATAAACCTTATCGGAACTGGGTTATGCTCTGACTAGCTTGCCTATTCCAAGCTGTGTCGATAGTTAGTAGATCGTTAGCTATCGCTTCTCTTGCTTGTATCTGAAGATCGTTATTTGGAAGTATGTTAGATTGCTATTTTGCAGTTCCACATAGCAGACTTCTCGATAGGCTATACACCCAACTGATTTCATATGAGCTTCTGTATGCTGTCTTCGATGCATTCCTCATCGCCATAGGTATAGAGGCAACTTTTAATCATTTTGTTTATTGTTTTCATAGCGCTCCTTACTCACGTAACGCCAGGCAAGTGGCGATTTCAATGCATAAAACTAGAACAATGGATTTATATATCATTTTATTGGCTGACTGCACCTATCGCACTGAAAGCTAAACAACAAGTGACAGAAACTATCGGAAACTGATGCTATCCAATGGGGCAGCTTATCAAAGCCGCTAACCAGTTTCAAGTTGAATTGAAAATAAAAGTGTCTATCGACCTTTTGTGTCTGTTTAGAATTACTTTCTATATATAACTTTTATTAGAATTGCAACTTTATGATGCAATTCAATTGCTTCTTCTTCTTCCCACCTTTCTTTGCATACTAAATCGTTGAACTGCAACCATCTCTGGTGACTTTACAAGTCAATTTCATTCCTTTTCCTTTTGTTATATGGCACCTTTATGGCTCAGTCCAGCACACGTTGCCAGTGATTCGTAATCGAAACTGCCCAAGAGGCAATAATCATCATCGTCAGCTTGTGCAGCACATTGAACTGATATATAAATGTGGGCATACGTACATATAATTGGGTATATACGTGCAGCGGTGTGCGGGAAATCAAAAGATAACAAGGCATGAAACGTGTTCAATAAGGTTTAGGGGGAGTTTCGATTAAAAGATATCCTAAAACAAAAGCCTTAAAAATTTTAAAATATAACAAAACATAGATTAAGAATTTGATAAATAATATTTCTTAGTATGCACATGAATAATAACCAAGAAGTAAAACGAAATAACGTGTTCTTAAGAATACGATAGTCGCTTGCGATAGTATGTGATAGTACTCGGAATATTACACAATTTTTAAGTAGGTAACCGCTATCTTTCAATCTGTAAAGTTCCTTTTGTAGCACGATACCATGCGATAGTATACGAAAGTTTAAGATTATATAGTTAACCTAAAACCTTTATATATCCTTTCTGTGTGCGATCTTTGTGTATTCTAAACATATTCCCTTTCCAGATAGCTCTTTGCTTGTACTCAAAATATACAGGGTATTCGAAAAGAAATTTCACTGCTGCAACATAAACAAATATCAAAACGTTTGCGACTCAAAGAGGCCCGACAAAGGACGGGCCCCTGCAACGGGCCTGTCAGTCAGCGCGCGGCGTCGCGTCGCTGCATACCAAAGCGTTCGACGTATATCAAGAAATTCTGAGAAACTTTTGCGAAATGTGCGTTGTGCTTTTTTGCATATCAATTGAAGAGTTTGCACTTCGTATGTGTGTGCACTGTGCAAACGGACAATGGCAAAGACAAAGCCCAAACGAGGCAAAAGGAGAACAAAGAGAAAGAGAAAGAGAAGGAAGAGCGAAAGAGAAAGGGAATAAAGCGGGGCAGGAAAGCAGAAACCAAAAGGCAAATTGCTGTCAACCAAAGCCATTTGACAGGGGCTAATAGCTAAGGTCAACAATTAAACTCATTTTCAGTGCACTAAAACTGTCTGCTCTGCCTGACTGCCACTCCTTCCGCCCCCCTGGCCCCTCTCCCTATGTCATTCTACCTAGCTGCCTTCCCCGGGGACAACTGCAGCGTGCTCTATTTGCAATGCATTTATTTTGGATTGCCTCGTTGTAGGGCACGCTCCCTCCCCTCTACCCCTCTCTCTCCTCTCCCTATATACCCCTACCCCACCCTCTGATGTTACTTGACTCGCAGCCTGCAAACAGAAATCTCAAAACACAGGAAAAATCAATCGCCCGCACTGTCAATGTGCCCGCATTTTCTCTCGACCAAAGCGTGTTTTTCTTTTTTCGGGGGGGCTGTAGCTCTCCTACAGCTATAGATATTGTTGTTGTTGTTGTTGTTGTTGTTGGTATACCAAATTTCACCTACACTCGCATCGCGTGGACTATGTAAATATTTTTCATGACCGCCTGACAATATTTGTGCAGACTTTGATTCTGTTTTTCCATGATCTCGTGAGGGGTCTGACAGCTACGGAATGGATTCTGTGGTGACAGAGCAGTGCAGATCGCAGGGGAAGCTAGAAATGGGAAAGGTCTTGAATGAAACTTGAAATTGTAAGAGAATTGAATCTACTCAATGTATTATATGATTAGCTTATTCGTAATTTGATCAAGATTAGTTATAAAGAACATAAAAATAAAATAAACCTTTTAAAATTACATAACCTTTTATTAGGGTCATTACACAATGAAATACTTTATAATAATTACCTTGTTATATTTTTAAAACTATATACAATATAATATAAAATACTAATATTGTTTATAGAATATAAAATTTATATTTTATGAACATAAAACAAATGAACATATAACTTTATGTTAATAACTAATAAAAATTTCAAATATATCAGAAAAATCCTTAAAATACCTTAAAGTAGTGGAAGAATTAAATCTATAAAATATAATAAAATAAACTTATTTGTTATTCAATACAAACTTTTATTGTAAAGAAAACTTAAAATATTAAAAACCATTTTAAAATAATTAAACAATATTATATAAATAATAAGTAATAATAATAATAATATATAAATATTAAATAAATAATTGTAGTACATTAAAGAAATCATTAAATTTATTAATATAATTTTACAATATATAAAAAAAGTTAGTTATTAATATAAATAATTTGTGAAATAATATTTATTACTGAAACTACACTTTAATTATTCTAAGTGTATACAGATTTCGTATATATCTTTTAAAAGTCGTTCGCTTTACTTAAAAAACGGGAATATATAGAAATCTACACAGCGCGCTGTATTTGTTTGTTGTTTTTTGCGCAGTTGCCGCTTCAAATCTCCGTGCATTTCTAGCTATATAGAATATTTATATGTACACACACTATATATGGCATATACATATTCACATCTGAGTGTGTGTTTGTGCGTGCGTGTGTGTCACAGTGCATTTCCGCTTTGCAGTGCATCACAAAAGTATTTCGAATTACGCGTAGTAAATCAGGCGGCGCTCCACGAACAGGCCCAAACAAACAGAGCGAGAGCGAGAGAGGGAGGATGTGTAAGCAAGCGAGAGGAAAGAGAGGAGCAACGACAGAGGAAAATTGTTGGGTAAACAAATATCGAATTGATGCGTGCCGCAGTTGCTGCTGCATGCATTGTGCACTTGGCTGCGTGTTGCAACAACGCGCGGCAACTTCTGCTCTATGCACTATGATAAATATGAATTTGTCCCTCTATGTGTGTGTGTGTGTGTGTGTGTGTGTGTGTGTGTGTGTGTTGTCTCTGGCATGAATAAAGCATTCCCCAACAGTAACCGCGGCATGTCAGCAACGCACTTCCCCCATCGAAACTATGACAGACGTCACTCAAAGAGCGACAAGTTGCATAACTCCACCAACAGGTGGAGGCAGACAGGAGATTTGCGTATGCTGAGGTAACAAATGCCAGCCCTAACTGAGATGAAAAGATATCACTATCTCACTCTCTCTTTATTATACCCTATGATCATTGAAAGTTGTGAAAAAGGGTATACTAACTTTGTGCAAAGGAAACCGGTAAAAGGTAGCTTGACAGGCCTCACTTAGTATATAAACTTATACTCGTGATGGTTAACCAAAACGCTTAGGCCATGTCCATGCTTCGGTATGTCTGTATGAACACACCTATCCTTGCTATTATCAAAGCTAGAGACACCAAATTCGGTATAAATTCTTATAAATATCATATGCTCCAAAAGCTTTTTTAAAATTTCGACTGCCACGCCCACCGACTCCTAAAATCTATAAATACAGCTTTAAAGTTGACTTTTAAGCAAAGTATTCGAGCTAAATCACTCTGCTTCGACATACATAAGGATATATTGCATATGCTCCTATATTCCTTCATTCAACCCGATAGGATAATAAACACAAAAGTTTTTTAACGACTTTAGCATAGGTGTGTAGGAATGAGATAGCAACTGAAGTAGAAGACTTTGTTTATCGGAAAGTTGGGCGATGGGTATCTTACTGTCGGGCATGGTGGACTCTTACTTACTTAAATATCAACTTCAATTCCGTTTTCGAACTTTCAAAAGCAAATCTAGTGATGAAATTTCTGAGCGTCAAAATTATCGAAAATCGAAAGTTAAATTTTGAAATTTTGATTTGCGAATATGCCGCAAACTACCTTGGATGAGTTGTTGTCGCGAATATTCAGCTATAACTTGTTGGGTGCATCCTCGACGAAGAAGTTCTGCGAATGTTGGCGACCCGAGAGGAAAAGTTGCAAGGAGAAAGAGGTGAAAGTCGATTTGAAGTCTATACTCGAAGAGGATCTCGAGGATATTGTGGGCAGTGTGACGCAAGTGATGTGCATCTGTGGCCTGCGTCCGTGGGAGGTGCGACGCCTGCATGAGCCGATAAAGCGTTCCTTTCGCCATTACGATGAGATACGTTATCGGTTGAATCGTTTGCCCAGGAAACGTTTCGCCAAGGAGAATTTCATACACGATGCCGCCCTCATTGCGGGCATGACACGCATGGATGGCCAACTGGCCTATGGCATAGTGAAGCGCGCCTTTCGTGCCTACTACCATGGCACGGGGGAGCAGGGCAAACGGGTGGAGGCGCTGGCCAAGCAAATGCGACATCGCTCCGAATGCCTGTGGGCACATGCGGCGCGTCGCACAGCAGAGATATTCGCCGTCTATGCAGGATTGATGTACTCGGAACAGAAACGTTACGAGGAGTGCATCGAGTGTGTCTATCGGAATCTACACCGTGAGTTGCAGGCACGTCTGAAGTATGTGGTTTCCTTTGAGGATATTTGCGTCTGTGGTAATGACAAGAAGAAGGACAAGTCGGCTGTCAATGTCCACGCGCCGCAATCAGCTACAACCATTGCGACTCCCATCACAATTAGCGCCGTGACCACGGAGATTTTCTTTAACGTGAACAAACTGGAGATCAGTAAACCAACATCGGCGACAACGGTACGCATGGAGAACGTGGTGGTGTCCATGGAGACGGTTATGGCATGGCCCAAGAAGCAAAAAGCTTTGGGTAATTCCTCGGATAAGAGCGATGGCTCGGAGGGAAGTAAGACGTCCAAAGGAAGGAAGAAGATATCGCGACGAAGAAGAAAACGAATGATAAAATGCACCTGTCCACCGCTGCACTGCAGCACTGAGGTGCCGCCACCGGCTCCCTCAATCACTGCCGAGAGCAGTCAGGGTCCTTACATTTGCCGCTGGCTACCGTATGGCGATGAGGAGGAGTTCACCAAGCATCGTGTGCCCTGTCCGCCCATGGAGGTGATTTGTCCTCCCTGTGAGGAACAAAACACGTCCTGCGACGAGGAATGCACCTGCACCTGCCAGGTCTGCACATGCCCACCCATGTTTGGCGACATGGGCGAGGAGGAGCATGAGAATCTCTCGGGCACCGGACTGGAGGATCGCGACACAGACTTCTGCTGGCTTGCTCCGTTCCGTGATCCCGCGTGGCCACCGATGCCAGAAACGGTGTCCGAAGAGGAGAAGCCTGCGCCGAGTCAACCTGCCACGGTGCCTGCCTCTACCAAGGATCAATCTTCGAACGATCCTAAGCCTTCCGAGCAGTTTACCTACCTCAAGCCGTTCAGATCGCTATCGGATATTCCTGCGGACGTCGAGCCACAGCCCTTGCCAGATGAGCCTGAAAAGCCACCGGGCCGACCTTGCGGCGTCTCCATGGAAACCTATCGCTGCTGGGTAAATACCTCCGAGTCCGCCAGTGAGGAAGAGATGAAGCCACAAGACTTGTATCAGACCTATCCGGCATTGGTAATCGAACAGCACATCGTTGATCCTCAATGTGGCAAATTCAAAGAGAAACAGCAAAGAAAACGCAAGAAGGGAGGCGCCGCGGGTAGAGCTGCCAATGCCAAGAAGAGTGCCGAGGTAGCCATGGCGGTGAAGATGAAGGCGGCACAAGCGCAGAAGCCTGTACACAAGCATACGACCCCCACATCGGCACCTCTTCAGGCATCGGCGCATCGGGCTCCTAATCCTGGACCAGTCACCATTAAGAGGGCAACACTTACACCAGTTCGTGCTCCCATTCGTGGTGAACCTGCAGCTCCAGTTCGCCCGCCTGGTGTGGCAACACCATCACGTCCTGGAGCCTCTGCTCCATCCCGTCCGTCTGTCTCATCGCCACAAGACAGCCAAGAAGATAACTTAACCAAGGAGGACATTATCAAGATGCTGGGTCTGGGTAAATAATCATATTTATTGTATATGTAGGAAGCTTATTTATGTCATCTATATTAAAGTGGAAAATTAATATCATGGGTATCAATGTGACAGGGTGTATACTCTTCTGGCTGGCTATTCTACATATCTTCTTTTCTACCTCACGAGGACTAAAACTGGGAGAAAGTTAGATAGAAAGTTAGATATAAACACGAATGTATCTGCTTTATATGGCAAAGCTCTTCTCAGTTCATTAGTACTTCTAATAAGTTTTTTATACCAAGCTGACTAAGACTTTCCTGCTGTTCGAGAATATATATAGTTTTGGCTTCAAGGCTTATAATTTGAGTTTATTTATATTGTCGGACATATCCACAATTCAATAGATGTATTCGCTTATTGAGTAGGCTGAGCCTAGTTGCATTTCATCTTTACTACCAACACTTTTCAAGACTGCGATTTAGCTGCGGTTGAAGAATATATATACTTTATAATTTTCGCACGTCTTCTTTTTGATTTATAAGCTGAGGAAAAGCTTTCCTCAGTTCGTTACTACCACATAAGGACTATTCATACCAAGCTGACTCAGATTTCGTTTCTGTTCACGAATGTATATGCCTTATAGTGCTGTACAGATCTTCTACTTAATGAATGTATTCACAGATTGGGTAGCCGAAGTTTTACTAAAGTTCATTAGTACTACTTAAAGTTATCCTATATCCAACTGACACAGATTTAGCTGCAGTTCATGAATATATATAATTTCTTGGTTTGCTTGCCTTCGGATCGGCATAAAATACTTTATCAAAGCTTATTAGAAGAATACAAATGATAAATCTAGAATAAATTTGAATAATTAATGGGCATTTTAATTGTATATCAATTTAATAAACCCATTTAAGAGTTAGTAATCTCAAACCTGCCATAGTGTCGTGTAACTCTCCTGCAATTTTACAGTGTTTTTGTTGCATAAGAGCGCAGCTGTAAGTGCTCGTCTGCAGTAGCACTTTTGAGTGGTCAAATCCCAAAAGGTTGAATCGAATCAGTTTTTGGTTTCACAATCACAAGCATTCAATTAACTGTTGAATTGGTCTTTTGCATTGAAATGCTGAAATACTAGAAGTGGGAAGTGAAAGTTCAGAGGGATGTGAATGCCTATGCGAATGTAAATGTGAATGGGAGAGAAATGAAAATATGCTTTGAAATAGTTTTTGCAAAGTTATTTGATATTTTTTCTCTACAAATTTCCACTATGAGCGTCTATTTATGTTTGCCAAACGAACTGTCAATTGATTGTCAAATTAAAAATCACAACGGGGCGGGGCGGGACAGTTTGGCAAGTTAAGGACATATTTGATTGCGTATGTGTGTGTGTGTGTGTGTGTGTGTGAGGGTCCTTTTGGAATTGTAAACTGTTTTGTGTGGCAACTTTGGCAACTGTTGAGGGGCGGATCGAACCACTTCAGCTGCAAAACTATTTGAAATATTATACAACACGCACAAAAAAACAACAAGAGCAACAACAACAATAACAACATCATTTTGACACACAATATTTTGTATTGTGTGGCAACTAACAATGGGCAAACTGTCACGCCCACAATGGACAACATTTGCTCGCCTGATTCCGCTTGCCTTGTTCCCTGGTCCTTCCCACTCTCTCGTTCTCAGCTGACTGAATTCCAAAAATATCATATTTGCATTGTCAATAGTTTTTCCTTCTTTCTGCTTCTTTTCATTGGACAAACCTCGTTAAAAACAAATCACGTAGGGGTTTCTCTCGGCTCGAGTTCGAACTGTTCTCGAGACTCAAGTAATTGCGTACAAATTGCGAATCTACAAAATGATGCCAACCATTTTTCGCCTTGACAAGGGATGCGCCAAAGTTCGACAGTGCGACAGACGCTTTTAAGCAGAAAATTGTTTGCCCATAACTTTTGACTTGACCTCAGCTAGGCAGGGCGTTATATTATGGAAGGAAGACGGTAGGGTAGTGTAGCGTAGGCTGACTGTCTGTCTATCAATAATATAAAAAAGAAATGTTTAGCGAACAATTTTGAAATTGAATCTTTAGAAACATTTGATACACAGTAGACACCCTAGACAGAAATTCGAACCTCCTTTTTCAGGCATCATTTTGAAAATGCAAGCGACTTTGAAATGAAATGGCATCTATGCTTTGAGTTCCTTAGCAACTTTACTTTTTAAAAATTTTTAAAATATTTTTGGAATATTTTTTTATTTTCCAACAATTTATTTTAAATTTTTTGTTGTTGATTTTACTTTTAATCAATTGCTGATGTCTTAATATAATTATATAGCAGAAGCAGAATGCTATATCTGTAAATTCTCGCCATAAATCTTAGAAAAATATCAGAAAAATTCTCACTATAATTATCGATTGCAGCTGACTTGAATTTATCGACAAGTGCATATCGAAGCGGCGATCTGGCACACATTCCATCGGTTGGGCTACGCTCTGTGAGTGGCAACTTTCGCCGCAGATTGTTAGTAGCCTAGCACAGCCCACAAGAGTTGAATGCAACACCTTGGCAATTACGTGCAACACATGAATTACAAGTATATTTGCCAGCAGCAGCCTCTGCTAAGACTTTCGCCGCGGCAAACGAGTAAAAGTCAAAAGGAAAATCGCCTTTTCGGGGCCAGTTGGAACTGGCAGCAAGACACGACTGCAAATTAACACGTAAATTGCGGCAACTTAACGCGGGCGCTACCAGAGCGTGTTGGCCAATACAAGAGACTGAGGCCTGTTTAAAGGTTGCCTCGTTAGCTGGCCGCAAGCGTTGGGGCCTAGTGGGCCTTGTTACAATTAATTGCATATGCCAGGGAAAAGAGATTTTTGCATAGCCATAGCAACATGTTGCAGTTAACAATAAATTAGCGTTTAAAATGCAATGCCCTAGCACTAGGTCTGTCCCTGGCCCTGTTCCTGGCCCTGTTCCTGGCCCTGTCCCTGCAGATGATCACGCAGACAGAGCCAACTGGTGCTGCTGCTGCTGGTGATCAATCAACGGGCCTTTTAATGGGTCGGCTGCCCGCGCTGGCAACATGATAGTTTACTTGAATTGCGCAATTAATTAGTTTCGTGTTAATGAGCAATGTGCAATGTGCAATGCGCATCACCAACATCGTCATCATCCTCATCGTCGTCATCGTCATGAAAATGGTTTGGCATTTGAGCAACGCTTCACTTGATACTCGCCCGGCTACGTCCAGGAATTTTCTTAATAGCCACGCTGGCAAAACGATATCCCCGCCAACTAGACGTTTTTATGACTCTCTTTTATATACGTCTTTCAAGTGTGCAGAAGTGCACCCAGTGGCAGAGTCAAGCTTATTTATGCTTTATATGGCCTGGTCGCTTTGGCTTCTTTCTTCTTCTTTCAAATCATAAACGAGAACTTAACCTGTGATCGTTAGTTCGAAAGCATTAACACTGTGCATTTATTTTTTAGCAATTTTTTTCTGTTACTCCGAAACTCATAAACAACTGCGGCAGTTTTAAGCAAAAATATACCACAATTTACAGACGGGAATATTTATAATGTGAATTTATGCAGAATTCCGTACACTTCAAACAAGTAAGAAAGCTACAGTAGAGTGTGTTCGACTGTTATATACCCGCTACCCAGCTGCTCGTTCATCAAGAATACATGTACGCACTATTAGGCCTAATGCTGCAGGCAGCGCTGCTTACAGCTATGGAAATCGTTGAGTTGAATAACTTCTGTATTTATTATCCGATTGTTACCAAATTAGAGATCATCTGGCTAGCTATAGTTATCATATAAACCGAAAATGAACAATATGGCATCGAAATTGCGCTTTTAATCAATTTTTTTCGATTTACAGGGGCGGAAGGGGGCGTGGCCAAAATCCAAGATAAACTTAATCAGCGTGCAATAATAAAACATATTGTCACCAAATTTGGTAGTCCTAACTAACGGACAGACGAACTAAAACTAACAATTCCTCTTGGATATATATAATTTTCTATTTTTTCTATAAAAAATTCTATACAATTTAAAATACAGTATAAAACTCTTTAAAATCTTTTCTTAACTTTATTTCCTATAAATGGATCGCTATAATTTTAACTACAACACAGAAACTCTTGAAATGAATGACTTGAATGCTACACTATATTTACAAATTTACTGCATGCTTTTAATATTTTTAATATATTTCTTATATATGTTTCCTTGGTAACTAACGCAAAAAAGACCTAAATGTTTGTATGAACTCATTAGCAGGCCGTATAATTCCATATTCGCATTGCATTGAGCATTTTTCCACAACCGAATTCAAAGCTCTGCAGAACTAACTGCCACAAAATATCATTTATGCCTCGTGTGCGTGCACAAAGTAAACCCCAACCCGATAGGCAAATAGAGAAAAAATATATAAAATAGAGAAATAGTTTTTAAGCACTCAACTGGCACATGGCAATGTTGCCGAACTCTTGTGCTTGTGTGTATCATTTTTTATCAGTTTTCAGCGTACGGTCCACAGATCTGTTAAGTCCACACACATCACATCAAAACACTCAACAACTCTCGACAACAACTACAACTACAACAACAAGCTGTGCAGCCTGCAGCTGCAGCCATCAATCAAAACTAAAACTGCGAGCTGCGAGCTGCGGCAACTATTTGCGAAATCAATAAATACCCATAAACTCGATGTTTAAGCGAAACTTTTGGCCATAACTATTGCCGCAGCAAATAGTTCATACCAGGCTACATATAGTCCTCTATGTGTGTGTGTGTCTGCCACTAACTATATGAACTGAATGGCTTTTCTTTTTGGCATAGAACGGCAAATAAATGCTGACAGCTAAATAGTTTTGAATCCGAAAATGTTTGCCATAGTTCGAGGGGGGCGGCGCAAATGTTTCGCAAACTTTTACGCAAAATCCCCGAAAAACCAAACACACAAACGCAGACAAAACGCCGCCGCCGCCCGCCGGAACGGAACCGCAGAATGCACATTTGCCGGGCCGGGCTTGGGATTTGCTCTTGGCTCGGCCACGATTGAAGCTGCTGAAGTAGTCGCAACATGCAGCTGCAACTTGTTTGTGGTTAGTTGTTGCTGTTGCAAGATTGTTTTTGCGTAGTTTACGATTGCAGCGATTCGCTTATTTCGCCGCCAAATAGTTTTGTATGAATGTATCTCAAACTCATGTTGGCCACACACATGACAAATCTCTGGCTGCTTTATGGCAGCCAACATATGTTGCCGTTCAAAATATTTAACCACAGCAAAGCTCCACGCGGGGGAGGGGAGAGCTTGAGGGGGGGCTCAACTCGTGATTAATGACAGCATTCAATGCAAGTGCATCAAAAGTTTCTTTGGTGCATTGTCGCAGCTTGTATCCATCAGCTACGCAGTTTGTCAACGACGCTTTCAAGTGACATAATCATCAATTAATGCGCTATTATTAGAGGTCCCTCCTCGCCTGGTAGAGCAGACCCCCACTATAGCCACTCTGGGTCCCTCAGCTAGTTCAGTTCTATTTCCTCTGTGCGTTTGTAGGCGCGACAACACTTAGGAACCAACATGTGTTTGTGTCAATTTGATTGAAGAGTCAACGAAAATGAGAGAAATCAACGGGAAAGAAAGATCAGTGGGCATTCAGTAAAGTCGAAGCGGAAAATACACTGCATGTTTGAGTGTAAACAGGAACAGTTAATAATATTTAAATTTAAATGAATTTAATTTTTTTGAAAATATATTAAAAAATAATTTTTAAACCATGGATTTTAAAAAAAAAAATGGTTTCTTTTTTTTTTAAAAATATGTTAAAAAAGAAAAAAGAAAAAAAAAAAAAAAAATCACGTCTTCGTCTTATAAGCCTATATCTCAAAGTGCCCATTTAAAACTTATTAATTTTTAAAATTTGGGAAAAAAAAAAAAGTTTTCGCTGAAAATTTTGTCCCCATCGGAAAATAAAAAAAAAAAATAATTTAATTTTTATTTTTATTTTTTTTCCCCCCCCCAAAAAAAAAAAAATAATTTTTTTTTTAATTTTTTTTTTTTTATTTATTTTTATTAATATATAAATAAATAATATATTTTTTTTTTTTTTTTTTTTTTTTTAAAAAAAAAAAAAAAAAAAAAATATTTTTTATATTTTTTTTTTTTAAAATTAAAAAAAAAAAATTTTTTTATAATTATTTTTTTTTTTTTATATGTACTTTTGATTTTGAGAATAATAAATTTTAATAAATAAAATTTGGAACAGAATTATAATTAAAAGAAATGAAATTTTAATTAATTTTAATAGATTATCATAATTTGAATCTTTAAATTAATTTAAAAATTTCAAATAAAACACATTTTGATTTTTTAAAAATAAAATTTCAAATCAATATTTTATGTCTTAGTTATTATTTTAAAAATCACAAAAAAAAGGTAAGGGTTAAATAATATAAAATAAATTTTTGTTATAATTTAAAATTATATTGTAATTTATATAAATGTAATTTTTATAAATTTAGGAAAAAATTAAATAACAGTTTTTAGTTTAAATTTTTGTTTTGAAAATCACAAATAAAATTTATACGTTGATTTTTAAAAATTAAATGTTAATTTAACAATATATAAATATTCATATTATTTGAATTAATTTTCAAAATGAAAACTAATATTTTCTAAAAAGCTTTTCATTGTTAATGTGCATAAAAAAATATCTTAAAGTGTATCAAGTTATTAATAAATTTTCTATCAAATAGGGCGAAGTTTTGTAAGCACATTTTAAAAAGCCTCATTGCAAAATGTACGATAAATTTCAGTTAAATATCTGCAAACATTTTTCTGAAATTCTCATTTATACAAAGAAATCAATATACCCTTCCCTACTCTATATCCCACTCAAACACTTCATGTATCGCTCTGTCTCTTTTGAAAATTACTACTAAATTACGAAATCATTAAAAATTCAGTTTGTAGCCCAGTTCGTTTGAAATTAATCAATCAAATAGCGTCAATGGTAAGCATATATATTTTTAAACAGAATTCTTATCAAAGAAATACCAAATAGTAATACCCCAGCACTTGCGTGTGGCTGAGTGCTTTAATTTGAAACTCAACTCGCCTCGAAACTGTTGGCAATGAAGGTCACAGAGCTAATTTACTGACCACAATTAGCATCGTGAATCGAGCTCGAAGTCAGGCTGTGCCTCACCCTGGCGTTTTGGAAACGTTTTACCAAGTTTTCCAAGCGTGCTCTGTGCTCCGGGCCGGGCTAGATAGATAATTTTCAATAAGACTTGAGCCATTTGGCATCCACTTAGCGTGTGTGGCAGAGATGCAGAGTACCGCGACCACGCAGTGCATATGGCATGCATTAACCCGCTCTCTCGATTGACTGGCACGCAATGGCCTTGTCTTCTCCCCACACCCTAGCCAAAAACCAAAAGAAACTGAATACCTGGCTATACTTCGTATGTGGCTCGCAGTGCATTTAATGCTGGCCTAAGGGCGAAGAATTTCAAATTTTTCCATCAATTCGAAAAAAAAACCTTTCCGATTTGGGCAATGCGGTCGCTCGCATCACTATAGGGCAATTTTATGAATTCTTTTACTTGGGGTCTTTCGAAATATGCATGACTGCTGGGAATAGATCATGGGAGAATTCAGTAAAATGCTATTGGGGAGAGAACATGTAACGAAAGCTACAGTCGAGCATGAGAATAAGATACCCTTCGTCCAAATTTGAAAAGCCGTTACAATTACAGAGACAGTATTTATCAATTTGAGGAGGCGATGGGCATGACATCGAAAGTTTGTAATAATATTGTGAAGTAAATAATATACAGAAAGCCCTATGTCAATTTTGTTGTCTCTAGCTTTTTAAATAGCTGAGATCTGTGGGTTCATACAGACAGACAGACTGACGAAACGCATGGAATATTAAATTAAAATTAAAAAAATTTTAGATATATATGATAGACACATATATAAAATGTAATAGCTCAATGAAATTTAAATAATTATACTAGAATAAATTATAATTTAATTATGTGTAGTCTACCCGTTAAATCTTCGATAAATATGGGATAAAACCCTCCCACGCTAGCCTATAATCTTGAAGATTGCGAAGCTTATTGAATGTTATTTTTAGCCTCACAGACTTGCGGCATATTTTCCGTTCGTTTTTTGCAAAGTCCCAGCATATGCTTAACATGTTCGAAGCCCGTAAAATTCTATGCATGCCATCAGCTAAGTACCTGGAGCAGCTCTTAAGCTGCATACCCCGCCATCCTCTTTGTCATCATCTACCGCGACCCTTTCCAATCCAATGAACTTAGGCAAAACATCGCACACGCATTTTAAAGATGCAAAAACTTTTACATTTAACCGCATTTATGAAGACGGCAGCAGCTGCTGCAGAGGAACTTGAGCAGATAGAAGACACATCAGTGGGACGATGGAAGACGTAAGATGGAAGATAGAAGATTGAAGTTACACACACCCACACACACACACACACACACACACAGACACACATGCTACTCAAATGTTTCGCTTGCGCTGGGAAAACAAAACCTTTTGAAGCTTTCAAAAGATTTTCACCTTTTATTAGATGCCAAGAGTTTATTGTTTGGCCTAAGTTGGCATTGTTGTTGTTGCTGTTGTTGTTGCCGGGCGAACATCAACACCCTGCGAAAGGATAAAGTCCTAGGGTCGGGGGCTACATATGATATGTAAAATTGATTTGCCCCTGACGCGGCGTCGGCTGCCTTCTGCCTGTCTTTGCTTTGTTTAGGGATAATCTCGTACATTAGACTTTTGTTAGGTGGCTTGTTTGATTTTTCCAGCGCGTGTTTTTCTTTATTTTTCCGTTTTCTCCAGGCACATTCGCAACGTGTGCATTCTGTGAGCGAGAAAAATTTTTTTTTATTTGATAACCATAAATGCGCCAGATTTGCCTTTACTCGAGAGGATTACCCGCGCGCCCATAGAGAGAGAAAGAAAAGAAAGCAACGAAAAGCAAAGAAAAGTTTCTAAATTCACATAAAATTAGCAAATATTACATTTGCGCTTCGCAACAGCTCCCAAAAGGTTGAACATCTCTCAGCAGCTCTTAGGCGCATTCCCTCTCGCTCCCTCTCCCTCTCTCTCTCTCTCTCTTTCACTGCTGCCTTGCCGAGTTTATTTTGTATATTTTAGGGCAAACTTTTTTATTGCCGTAAACAAAGTTTGCCGCGCAACGGGGACTTATTTAACGTATATAACTAAAAAGTTGCTAGCCCAGGCACAAGAATAAGTCAGCCATGTGGAAATGCGCGCTGTCTCTGTCTATCTCTAGCTCTCTTTCCTGCTGCGCTGCTTCATCGACTCACATGGCGCGCGGCTGATTGACTTCTGTTTTGCAGCCAGGTTTGCATAAATCTTGCCACTCTTTCTTCCACTCTCTCTCTCTCTCTCTCTCTCTCTCTCTCTCGCTCGCTCTGGCAGTTAATGTGCGACAAAAAGTTTGCACTTTCCGCTGGCAATTCACAGTTTATCGGGTTATGTCATCTAAATGGCCAACATGCGATTTGCCCATGCGGCATTATCATTAACCGCCGTCGTGTGGGTTCAGCTCGATAAGAGGAGGAAAACATTAGTATCTATTTCTATATAGAGTTTCTGAATAGGCGTGAGAACTGCAGGAAATTATAGCTACTTTATGTGACACTTAAGTTGGTATTGAAAATATACCAAAATTTTCAATTGATTTTTAAAGAAAAATATATTGTCTTTAAACTTTAAACTTGCTTCTCTTCTTGCTCTTTAGTTAGTTAAAAATGTTGTTTCTTTTTTTGGGAAAATTTTCTTTTGATATATCAAAGCAGGTGAAAAGAACTCGTCATGCTTTCCTTTCTCACTCTCTCTCGCACTCTCTATCTTTTTTTCTCCCTCTCACATTCCTTTTGCTGGCGCCTCTTTACTCTTTACTCTGCTCGCACACCTCCTGCTCTTTGCAGCTACCCAATTTCGCGACACACACACAACATGCTTGTACACATGTTGTAAGTACACACACTTGTGTGTGTTGGCAGCGTCGCTCACGATGCGTGGCTAATTTACAATTTCAATGTCACGCTCCGTGCAAGTGACGATAAATTTGCACTATGTTGTTGGCTCCGGGTAACTGGGAAAAACTGGGAAAACCGGGATGAATGTAGGAAAGAAGTGTTCTCGCTGTTGTTGTTGTTGTTTGTTGTTGGGGATCTTGCGCGCGCGTGCACTTAGCGAAATTACATGTCTGGCAAGACTTGTTGATTGTGGCCCGTTGGCTAAATTTAGCATTATTAAAAAATTAAGCTGACAACATTTTGTTGTCATATAGACCGGAAAAAAGCAGGAACAACAACAACAAGAAAGAGAGCGAAGAACAGTTGCGTCGTGGCATAAAAGACATGCGTGCGTCATGTGGTCGGTTTGGGTCGCCTTTGGGTCGGGGGGGATGGCTGGAAATGTTTGAGCAGCGCTGCCGAACGTCGACCCGACACTTAGTTTAATTTCTAGGTGCCGACGAGGGGCAGCACAGACATGCCACATGCCTCGCTGATTAATTATGTTTCACTCTCACTCTCCCTCTCTCTTTTGCTCCCTCTCTGGCGTTATGAAAATGTATCTGGCTAAATTAAGTGAAATTTTTCATTCGCATTTAATTACGCTAATGATCTAAGCAGGCAGCCGCCGCCTGACATTGTCTATGTTGCCGAAAAAACTTCCCTAATCTTTAGAAGGAGTCACCAAGTGGAGAAGCTCCTGTCGGTCTTTTGTCTTTTATCTGGCAAGACGAAAAATTTCCTTCACTTGCGAGACACGTCTGGGGGCAGGCACACACTCGCACACACACACACCCGAGTCTGGGGGCCTGTTTGGCTGCTGGGCTGACATGATTACCACTGTGCAAGTACACACACTGTGCAGTGTGCACTGGGTGCAGTGGGAGAACGCGAGTCGTACACGAGTTGTAAGTCAAACTGACACTGAAGATTATGGTTTATGTCGACAAAGTTGACACGTTGTTTATCAAAAATGCAAGTCAAGGACTTCTACGGCTGCAGCGCAATGCAACAATGTCTAGCTGGCACTGTGTGCGATTGTGTATGTGTGTGTGTTGACTGATGCCTGGCAAGTGCAAGGCAAGAGCGACCCCAGACGCAACACAACTAACGCTGCCTGCAACAACTGCCAGACAATGACTGTGGGTGGAGAGGGAAGAGAGTAAAGTAGGATGAGTAGGAGGAGTAGGAGGTACTCTGAATCGATGCTGATGGGCTCTGATGTGGCCAACTTGTAGCGCGTGTGTCTGACAAAATGTTGTAATTAATTTAATTTTTGCCTGTGCAGCATGTTGGCATAAATCATGAAAAATCATACGAAAGTTGAGCTACTTTATAGGGAGTACAGCTGTTAAGGATAGTTCTTTCAAATTTGGAAACCCTACGCCCTACAAGCATTAAAAATTGTGAAAAGGTCACACTAAACTTTGCACCAACCTTGACAGACCTTGCAAAGCTATGTATTCTTTCCTGTCCGTCTGCCTATCTGTCCGTCAGTTCATAGAACGTCTGAATCTCAGCTATTACAAAAGCTAGAGCCACCAAACTTCACATAAAAATTCCTCTAAGCCATATGCTTATAGAGTATATTTTAAATTGTTAGTGCCACGCCCACCACTTACGCAAATAAATTGTTTGTAATTAGTTTAAAATATAATTAAAGTTGCAGCTTTCTGCTATGGTCACACATCAATACACAATAAGTCTATACTTTGTTATTTGAAATCGTTAACATTTTTGTAACGGTTTATCAAAATTAAGCGAAGGGTATCTTACTGTCAAATACTCTAGACTGTAGCATTCATTACTTGCTTTGAAATATTTGAAGCAACCTTTTAGTTACTTCTTAGCGCTGCTTATCATCTCGGCGCATCTTGTTCTGCTTGCTGCAAGTAGACAATTTGCAACATTTGCTGCACGACTCACAGAAGAGAGAAGACTCTGCCGGATCACAGATACTAATCAGTTTGCGCTTAAATCATATCTATGATGGGCAGCTACTGTCAAGCAGAGCGAACCCAAAACGTAGCGCAAGCAGAGGCAAACGCGACAGGACACTCGGGCACAGCGTGTGCATTGTGCGCTCTAGTGCACTTAAAGGATTTCTTGTTTGCAATTTTCCGTTGTTGTTGTTATTGTTGTTGTTGTTGTTGTGAAAATCAACAACAAAATGATGAGACAGCAGCCCGGCAGAACGTCCTACGAGCCCGCTTCGAGTGTGTTTTTTGTCCTTTCAAAATGTTTTTCTTTTCTAACGACTTAAGTGCTTGGCGTATTCTACTAATTTTTCGTTTTGTTTATTTTTTTCGCTCTCAACACGCCCCGCCCCGTGAATCCTGTTGACAATCAGCGTGTCGCATCTCATCTCGTCTCATCCGTATCCATATCCTCAAAGAGAACTGATCCCCTCGACAGACAGACAGACCCTTGGCAGGTAGTCGCTCATTGATTCTTATTCGCGCGTGTTTAATTCCCCAAATCAGCACCCGAAGATCTGCGGATCAGTTTGCGTTGTCATTCATTCGTTTTGTATGCCTCTGCTTTACTCGTTTTGCCAGCGCTTTGTTCTGCTTTTAGCGTGTTTTTTGGCTTGACAGCCGCTGATCTTATCAGCGTTTTGTTTTGTAAGGCATTAAAAATTTGTCATTTCAACCCGCGAAGTTCTTGTTGTTGTGCCGCTTGCTGTGGCATTGTCCTTTGGGCAGAGGAAGCAGCTGGTGTTCGATTTCGATAGCTGCTTGCCTGCTGGATAATTGCGACCTTTTGAGCTAAGGTTTGCTGCGATTTTCAAGTACTATGCGAAGCCTATAAATTATATAGCAAAACGAAATATCTATATGCAAGTTGAAGTCGAGCAAATATATAGTAATTATGTGGTTGGCTGTACCCGCCGCTGCATGCTGTGCGTGTGACCACAGATCAATCGCTTCGTCAACAGCCGCGCCCCCCCCGCCGCCCAGCTTGCATTGTGTGCTCTGCAGATGTCATCGGCAACTCGAACTCGATCAGTTAACAAGCTCAACCCTTTTTTGCATAACAAAAACGTGCACAGAGACCAGAGAGACCATTGATGATTGCGATTACCAAGCAGAGCCCCTACCTGCTGCCTCAGCTGCTGCTGTCTGCACTTCTATTTGCAAATACTGATTATGTTTGCATGCATACATCAGTGCACGAGCTGTGTCCAAACAAAGCAGTTCCACACACACATACACACACACACACGTAGGAGGTGGAGTCCTGTTTCTGGTGCAAGCTCAATTGTGCGCCGTGGACAATGGGTCGTATGCGTAATGCGGCACAAAATGCCATATGAGCAATGCCAAATGTCCAAATGCGTAATGAAAATTGGCGCCGCACACACATGCAACTGACGAACTGACCTGCCTCGCTCTCTCTCTCTTCCTTTTTCCCCCTCTCCCTCTCTCTCAGCCTGTCCCACATCCTGGCTTGAGTAGACAAAATCAATTTGGTTTTGCGGTTTTTGTGCATAGCCAGCGTCGGCAGCTGCAGCTGAAGCTGTTGTCCAATTTACCAGGGCGCACTGCCACATGTCGCTGCCCCAGCTGCTGCTCCCAGCTCATCCCTGGTCAGCTGCATTTTAGTTTAAACACGTCAAAGCGCATTACAAAGCGACGGGCCAAAGCTGCCGTTGATTTCTTTCTGAAAGAAAAGTTGCCCACGTCAGCGCAAAGTTTTACGAGCATTTCTTTTCTTTTTTCTATGTTAGTCAAACTATTATTTGCAGTTGCCACTTGCCACTACTTGCCACTTGCCACTTGCCACGCCTCGCATTTTTCTTGTTATTGAAAAAGTTTTTGCCGCCGCATGCAAATTCGCTATTTTGGCATTGCCGAAAATGCTTGAGATTTAAATGAAGTGAAGTGAATTTAATGGTCAACAGACATTTGCCATACAAACATCATCAAATGGGGGAGGGTGAGGGGGTGCTACGTCTATTTACATAATGCTAAAACGTTGCAAGTGTGTGTATGTCTATGTGTGTGTGTGGAGTTTTTCGCCGGGTGTGTAACTTTGGTATCTATCTGCATGGGTCTCATATTTGCATAGTATATATTTCGAGTGCTTGTTTGTATGCATGAAACAGAGTAGGGGAGAGAGGAGGGAGTGGAGAGGGGGAAGAGGGGTGTGCTTAGTCCTGCTGCTGTTAGTCTGCTCGGTGTAACTATCAACGCAAATGTACTTGAAAATTGTAATGAGCTCTAAGCTTAAGCGTCAACAACAAACATTTGCTCCGCCAGGCGCGCCCCTCCCTCTCACACACTCTGCCCCTCTCTCTCTCTCTCTGCATAGTTAACAGCTCTCCATTGCGAGTTGCCAGTTTGGAGTCCCGAGTTCCACTTTCAGTTCGGTTCGTTTGGGAGCATAACCATTCAGCCATATGCTCGGATTAGACATAAGAGATAGCAACGACGCCAGCAGCAGCACCACCAACAGCGCCGCCGCCAGCGCTTACAGTTACTTCCAACAGTTTACAGCTGCACTCGACGAATCGATTGAAGAGTTTCAGTTTGTTTCACATAGCAAGTAAGAGAGAGAGGGAACGGAGATTAAGCAGGCAGATTAAGTGCTATTAACTTAATGTTACATTCATGATGCGCACAATTTAGACATTGAGCGGGTTATAATGGCGTAGAGAATGGCAAATGATAAGGATAATATGCTTATAGACAGCATGGGGGTTTGCAGGGGTATACAAAATAAAATTGTAAAAAAGAATATTTGAATATTTGGTAGAAGCATTAGCAAATATTTATATGCATTTTTTAAAGATATTCTATAAAACATTTAGATTTTTATTACTTTAAATAAATTTTTTAAATATTGATTTTTAAAGTTCAGAGGAAACAGAAATACCAAATTGGTGAAGTTATTAAGCATAGTTATATGTTCTAAGCTTTCTCATGAAATAAGGCAGATAAAATTATAATATATTATTGGGTGTGTAGGAGAAAAATTTGTAAACAAGAATATTATATTCTTTGGAAACGCATTAGAAAATAATTATATAAAAATAATATAATAAATTGGCAAAATAATGTATAATAATTTAAATTATTATAAAATATAAATTTTTAAAAAAAAATATTCTAAAAAATGTATACATTTATATTTGTACTTTATAATGAACGATATTCTATAAAAGACTTGAAGAACTTATTAGTTTAATGGGAAATGAAAATATAAATTATTAATAAAAAAAAAACCTAACGGTTTTAAGAAAGACGTATATTTATTTTAACATCCTTCTAAGTTATTAGAATGTGAAATATGTAGAATTTTGTATTTAATTTATTTATTATTTTTTCTTAAAATAATATTGTAAGCCTCAGAATATTTAAAAGATATTTAAAGAAAACCAAGAGAATTATTTAAAAAATTTTTTTATTAATAATTTTCTTATATCCTTCCCTTATACCTCTTGAAAATGTTGATAAGCCTTTCCTATAATTTCCCCTTTTAGCCATATGGGCTAACAAGTCAATTGCATTGCTACTGCTTCAATAAAATCGCATCGCATCGCATCCCCTAACATTCTACATGCCGCTGCCAACAATTTGCACTCGCGCAAACATTTCGATGAAGCCAAATGGATTTAGACGGCCTGCAACAGAAAAGTTTTTTCAGTTTTGTGAAATCAAATCAAACGAGCCAAATGGCACTACCACTCATTAGTTGCCATAAAACACAACCATCAGTCGTCGGCGCACGGCTCAAAAACGCAAACACAAAATGCGAGGGGCATGCAGGGAAAGAGAGAGGGAGGGGCAAGCGAAAAAGAATGAAATCACGTCGCGCCAGTGCAACAAATTCAAGTTAATTGAATTCCAAAGTAAGCATAATTTGAGCCAACAACCAAACAGGCAACAACAGTCAACACTTTGCTCTATACTCAACTCGATGCGACTCGCCTCGACTTGATTCGACCATATAACAAGTTGCATAGGGGGGGGGGGGGGGGGCACAGCGACAGTCTGTCAGGCAGGAGTTGCTGCCGTGGCAGAGGCATTTAAACTAAATTTAGCCTGAAATTGCTTCCTTTTTGTAGCTGCCTCGGCTCGGGTTGCCGCTTTGCCGACAAACACAAAATTCAATTACAATTGGCAACAGCAGCAGCAGCAAAAACGAAAACGAAAGTCGCGCTTCAAGCTGCAATATGGGAGCCAGCTCGAATAGCTCTGGCGGCTCCCGTTTCGAGCCGCTCTCCAAGCCGGTTTCTTCTTAATGTTTTCAGCACTTGCAATTATTTTGTGCCGCCATCGTTTAAAGTGTCGGAAATTTGGTGCGGTAATTAAATAAAAATCAACGGCGACCAACGCCCGGACTAGGTGTGCAACCGAAAAACAAAAAATCAAAAAACAAGAAATAAGAAACAAGCCAAAAAACATAAAGACAAGCAATAAACCGAATGGCGGCGGAAGAACGAACTGGCAATGCCTTACCGAGAGATAAAAGCTTTTTAATAGTGTTGTAAAATAGCTTGTAAAAAATTAAGAAATCTATATGAGTAGCCTAAGCTGTGTTTCGTATACAGAAGAATTTTATGTGAGCTTAGATTGTTATAAATTCGGAATATATTTGTAAATTATATTTGAAAAATATTAAAATGCATTTTATAAATTAATGCATAATATTTTTATATGAGTTAAAAGTTGTATAAGTGTTGCGAAAGAACTTTAAAAAATTATTTAAGCTGATACAGACAAATTTAAGGTGTGATCAGATTGTTATAAATTAAGAGTGCACTTGTAAATTATTTTTAGAAAATATTAAAACACAAAAATTCAAATAATATTATTTAAAAAACCAAAGGCTTTTTCAGTTTTGAGAAATATTTTTAAAATATTAGAAATTTATTTAGCTAGCCTAAGTTGATGTTGATTGTACAAAGATATTAAATGAGAGCTCAGATTGCTTTAAGTTTGGAATATATTTGTAAATTATGTTTGGAATGTATTAAAACATATTTTAGAAAATTTAACGTTTGTTTTTTTCAGATAACTGTAAACAATTTTTGAAAGTTATAAATTAAAGACAAATTAAATTTAAGCAAATACAAATAAATTTTTAAGTAAGATTATATTAATTTTTATGCTTTTAAGATAGTAAATAATTCTGAAAATTATTTATTTATTATACAAAAAATGTATTAACATTTTATTTTCTTAAAAAATGTATTCCATTTAGTTTCATTGCCTTATGAAACCAATACACTTACATAAAATACACTGCAACGCTGCTGCAGCTAGCTTGTTGCTTGTTCAATTTATAATTTGCTATATTAAATCATGTTCCGTCTGCGCAGCACAAAAACTAGTTATATCTATGAAGGCGAAAGAGCTCGCGAGAGCGACTCAAGCGCGGCTCAATAAAAATAGTTTTTGCAACACACACACACACACACACACAGACTCACACACAGGCACACACACGGGAAACGAGAAAACGTAACACAGCTGCCGACTCGAAACTAGTTCAACATGTTGTCGGTTGTTCAACCAGGCTCCAACTACCCCCTCTCCCTCCCCTCCCTCTAAGCACTCCTTGCTTCAGGCTATGCCAAGTGAAGTCTTGTGTCTGTGCTGTAATCAAAATACTTGCAGCAATAAAACCAACACAAGAATTGATATCAAAGGAGCGCCGAGGTGAGCTTCGAAACGGGAAGGGGAAGGGGAACGGGGGGAATTTCTAAGGAGTGAAACCATAACAAATCAAAGTCCTAATGAATATTGAGAGGCCACTAAAAGGAGCTCGCGCGCTGCTCTGCCAGAGAGTAGCAACAAAATTAATATAGAACAAATACACATAATAATAAATGCAATACTAGAGAGGGAAGAAGAAGTGGGGCAGCTAATAAAGGCAACTGAAGTAGCAGAGCAAAGTTTAGCTTTCCCCCAAAAAGGGATAATGAAGTGGCGCCCAGTGGGCGGGGCGCAAAGTCGAGGACGCACCTGCCTAACAACCCGCACAGACGACATTCGAATTGTGGTAATAAAATTCGTATAAATAACCAAGGCAAAGACAACAACAACAACGGCAACAGGGGGAGCAAAATTATTAGATGGCGGGGCCAGTGGCAGCGGGGCGGCTCGTTAATTTGCAATAAAATCCGATTATAACCACAAAAATGCCCCCATTGAAGATATATGGCCGAGCGAAAGCAAAACGAATTCAAGAAGCCAGGTGGAAATAAAAACGCCCGGAAGTAAAAGCCAAACTTGTATCAATATCAATAAGTGCGTAGCCCCTTAGCTCCCCTTCTCCCTCCCCAGCTGCGGCCAACCCCTGTAACAGTAAAAGGTAAAGGGCTGCACATAAAACTTGCATTGATATTTAAGCCCTGCTATAAATAAGACGCCCTCGAGGCAGGCAAAGCCTACAAATTATAGCAGTCCGCCGGCCAGGGGTGAGTTTACTTACCAAGTTACTCCCTGAGGGGGGGAGGTCAAAATCGTAACCCTATTTACCCATTCCCCGGAAATTGAGATAGCATTTTGCATTTGCACAGCTAGAGGGGGCGTGTCACTTGATAGGAATTTGCACCCTTTTCTACATAGTTTCAAGTTCAGGCTGCAAATTATGTTAAATTTTCAAGTGTTATCTAAATTTTGGTATATCAGCTATGCATATAAGAAAGTCGAGTTGGTATAACTTGAAGTATATTTTGACTGAGGAACTTTAGCTCTTACAATAATAAAACTATGTTGGTATAAGACAATATTTATTTTATTTTTACAAGCTAAATAAAAAGCTAAAAAATTGGTTAAAAATTTTAGAATTTCAGAAATGATTTCCAAATAAAGCGCAACAAGTTTTTTAGTGTTATAAAACGTCAAATTTTAGCTGAAATATTTCAGAAACTGCTTTAGTTTTTCCGCACCACCTTTAAATCATATTTAAAACTTAACCCTTTTCAACCACCGAGCCTGAGCTAAGCTGTAATTTAGACATTACTCAAAGTTTGCCGGCAAAGTGATGTCTCTACCAAAAGTTTCGGTTAGTTATGACCGCAAGGCCCCAAGGAATCCCCCTTAGACCGTAGCCGATGCCATTGCGCCCCTTAACCCAGCGCAGAGCAGAACAAATAAAAGTGTAAACACTGATTTGGCACGCGCCGCGTTTGGGCGGTAATTTATGCATAAAACCCGGCTAAATTCTCCACTTCATCCCCCTTCTTCCCCTTCCGATGCGGAACAAGCCAACCCCCATGTGGGAGCTGCCCCAAGTGAGGCAAAAATACGGGAAACCCGTTGCCCAAACATGGTAATTACCTGAGTCCTTTTGGCAAAAATTCACGCATATAAACACGTATTTTGTGGGCGAAAGGCTCCAGAGAGAGAGAGAGAGAGAGAGAGAGAGAGGGGGGAAGAGGGGGCTAGTCGATGTCTGGCAACTTTTTCTTTATCGGGCCAGTGCGAGCGAGCGAGACAGCTGCAGAGAGACAAGCCGTAACATGCATATGAATATTGCCTCAAGCCGTGTCTGCGCTGTCGCTCCGTCTCTCTGTCTGGCCGTCTGTTTGTAGGTGTTATGGTCGGCTTCCGCAAGGACTTAACCGTTTTTGTAATGCATAATTTCAGACAAACAAGTGGGAGGGGCAAAGACAGAGGGAGAGAGAGGGTAGAGTGTGGGAGGGAGAGGGAGAGACACATGCATAAATAATGCGAGTATTTTTAACTTTTTTTGCGGCAAATTTGTTGTGTGCGGGCAAATTATCTGTAATTATACGCATATTAACGGCAGAGAGAGACAGAAAGACAGAGAGGGGGAGAGTGAGATAGCTAGCTGCTTGCTAATGTTTATTAAATGAACCGTGCGGCAGTTTATTGACTTCGCTTAGATCACTTTTTGGCCGCAGCGTTTACTATAATAATTTCATAATTCCATAATTTGCAACAATTTAGTTAATTTATGGGAATGGCACTGGAAGTAGCAAATGCGAATCAGGGTGAGGAAAAGGAAGGGGGGGGTAGGGGGTCTGCCTTTGGCTGGCTTTAAAATAGCCGTTAAATGCACAAAGGACACGCAAAGTTGCCAGACAGCGAAGCAGCCACAAACCCAAGTCGCACACAAGTCGCACAGACGCAAGTCAAGGCGAGTCAACTCTGGACCCTTTTGGCAGTAGCAGCAGCCCTGAAACTGTTGTATATAGAGTAAGGAGGGGCGGCAGGTGAGCGAGGGCAATCAGACGATAAACTTATAAATGTTGCAGACGCCGCAAAGAGGCAGCCATATAGTAATTATAGCCATGGGCTAAATTCTCAACAGAGACTTCGCATACATACATACTATATAACTTACTCCTTCCCCCCTTCACCGGTGTCTCTGGAGTGCGACTGAATGGCAAATAGGCAGGCAAGCAGCCAAGGCAAGAGAGCGAGAGAGAGAGAGAGCGGAAAGAGCGGAAAGAGCGCTTAATGTTGCCCGTGCGAGGCAAAGCAAGCTTGGCCATTTTTGGACATTTCGTGGTGATTATTTAGTAATTTGATTTTATGCCACTGCGAGCATAATGACAGACGTATCAAATCGAAAAATGAACGCAAGGTAAATTTAAATACCTCCAAAATATAAAATATAAAAAGAATTTAGAGGGTTAATAACATAGAAAAACGCAAAAAATAGCTTGAATTTGTACATATAATAGATCTACATGTCGATTTGATATTTGTTTCGTTAATTTACATAAAAATTGTAGAATATAGCTAAAGAAACACTGGCCTGGTCTGCTTAATACACCAGCTAAGCGCGTTCATACAGACACTTTGAGTAAATTTAGTAGCAATCAAACAAAGCGCAAAACTAGATTTAAGTTTGACTATAACCACACAAAATATAGCTAGAATTATATCTATCTAACTGCACAGCTGTTGTAATTCGATTTCTTTTCATGTTTCACCCACCACAATTGAACATGAAACATGCAACATTTGATGCATGCAACAAGCCAAGCAAGCAATCAAATGACAAAACCAACTACAACGACAAACAATCGACATTTGTGGAAGTAATTAAGCAAAAATCAAAGCCAAATCAAAGTGCATGGGGCAATTGTCGCAGATTGGGGCTTAACTTGCTCGGGAGAGGGGGCAGCCCGTAGTTTGGGGGGCGGAAAATAGTCATTAATTTGTAGCGCATTTAAAGCTGCTGGGTGGATTTTATGTTTATGACTCGACAGTGGGAGAAGAAGAGGGAGGCAACTTCGCAGACAACACTATGGGGAAAAACGCCAAGCCGAAAGCAAAGTCAAAACGATTATCTTAATTTAATTGTCTTTTATTTATGTCAGCCATGGCATTTATTTAGCCAAATGGATTTACTTGGCTCACAAGCTACTGCATATTTATGGGCGCCTTTGCTGCCCCCACTCCGCTCCCTAGCAGACTTCCCTCTCTCCCCCTCCCTCCTACTCGTGTGTGTGTGTGTGTGCCGTTAGAGCCGCCTTCTTCTTCCGGCTGTCTGAGCCCGAGCCTCGTAAATAAGCCGCGTGCGATAAAGCGGCATTAGAAATTGACAAATTCAACGGGCAAAGCCACCACATATTGCCAGCAGTTCTACAGCTTAGCCCGCTCTATACTCCCCCTCTCTCTCTCTCTCCTTTTCTCTGCTACTCAATCTTATGTAAATTTCGTCTCGCATTGTATTTCAATGCTTCGACAATAATCATAAAAACTAATTAATGTATGTCGTCGCTCGGTTTAGTTACAAGTGCGTAGCGAAAACTTTGCTCGTATAATTAACGTATAAAGTAAAGCTTCCCCAGACCCTACCCTACCCCCAGTTCCCTCCCCCCGACTGGCTGCCTTGTTGTGGCAACTCGATATGCGTCCCGTCGTTTTGTTTTTGCTTATTTTGCGCTCGATTAGCAGATAGCAGTGAAATTAGTAAATGAAGCTGCAATCTGAAAGCCCATTTATTTTTTCCCCCTCCTCCCCCTGTATGCCCCATCCTCCTGGTGTTTTCCTGCCAAAACTTTGCTCGTATCGTAGAAAAAAACATACATATTTTTCTTGCTTGTTGTTATGACTCACATGAGCTACGCTGGTGGCTTTCGCGATAATCCGCAGCCCAAGAGATTGTATCGCTCTCGAATGATAACATGCTTAGGAAATGCTTCTGACTTCAAACTCGATTTAAGCTAATGGCATAAGCAAATTGAAATGTTTATAAACATTTCCTGCAGCTCTTTAAATTTCATTATAATTTTGTAATATTTTTTTCTTTTGGCCACAAGCAATCTTTGATTTTCCACTTAGTTTGAGCTGCGCTGCTCGTTCCGGTCGTACATAAAAGCCAATTAAAAATCGTCACAGGACACTGAACGCAGCACATCGCAGGCGCTGCTGCTGCTGCTGCTGCTTAGGATAATATATAGTATATATCAGCGGGTCCGAGCGGACATGACAGATCTGCCGTTTATTGAGGGGATTTTAATTTGAGGCCAACATGACAAAAACATCGATAACATTTTTCGGACATCTTTGCAAAACCAAACCCCGTCGTTCTCAGTTGGTTGCCCATTTTGAGCGAGGAAAAATTTGGCGCGTGTTGGGGTCGAGGGTTGCGCGGCGGAGGGGAGGTCGTTGTCGCCGCTGGAAGTCGACATGTCAAAAAGAGAGAAATGTTTGACAAATAAACAGTTGCGCGAACGGAGGCCCCAAATTGCCTGCAGTTATTGTTTTGGCTGCCGCCCGAGCGAACCCAGGCGAACCTTCCTTCTTCGTTTATGATGTCTCTGGGCGCTTTTGACCTTTTTTCTTTCCCTAACACATACACAGACATAACGTGTATTTGTCTTAGTGTATATATACTTTTTTGTTATCACATCATTTTCTCCACATTGCTGACTACCTGTCGAATGTTTTTTTCCGGCCGTTTGTGAAAAATAAAAGTGAGCACAAGTCGCTTCCAGGCAGGTTGCCACGCTGGCTCGCCATCTCCATCTCTTCCATCTTTATCTCCGGCCACAACGGGGGGTCAAGTTACTGTTTTTTTTTATTTTTTGCCGTTTGGTCGTCGCATCGTTAACTTATCTCGGGTCTACATCGGTTGAGGTGCTAATGTGACAGCTACTCTTACAGGGACAGCAATCCACATAGAGCCGGCCAGCTTCACTTGGCTCATTAAGCCGCGCACATTGCAAAAATATTTCATAATTCATTTCTCTTCCTCTCTCACCTCTCTCTCTCTCTCTCTCTCTCTCTCCATCTCTCTCTCTCTCTTTTTCTCTTGGGTCCCCAAAGTCATTTGTTTTCGCCCCGCACTCGTCACTTGCGGCGAAAAGCCACACGCTCTGTCAATAATGATGGCTCGCCGTCGTATCGAACCTGTTGATAGCTCGCTGGGGGTGTTATGTAAAGGATTATAATTGGTTTACAGACATCGAAATGGATTCTTTTTATGGAAATTGTGTAATACTACAGCGAATATACATATATTTATAATTTGCTTGAAACTTGCATGCATTTAAAATATTTGGGCAGAAGTTAAGTCAAAATCGATGCCTAAGCAGACATGGCCCTTTCCACTTTTGTATACCCTTCAGCAATTAATTTTTTTCAAAAAAGGGTATACTAAGTTTGTGCAAATGTATGTGAGAGGCATAGAAAGGCTCCTCAGACCTCGCAAAGTACATATATTCTTGCGAGGAATCTCTGGCCAAGTCGATTGAACCATGTCCGTCAGCCCAGTTGTTATTCTCTCCGTCTGTCTATCTGACTGTTTGTTTGAACACACAGATCTTAGCTTTAAAAATAGCTAGAAATATCAACTTTGGTATGCAGGTTTATGTACATGATATGCTTCATGAGCTTATCTATAATCTAAGATGCCAGGCAATAAACATCCTTGTAAATTTGATTTAAGTCTGAAGTATTTAAGTTATTTGTTGTAACTTTGTACTTCAACACACACATTTATATATATTATATGTACCTACACTCCAAATAAAAAGTTCATCGGATTATAAACACAGAACTTCTTAAGCATACTCTCGCTACCTGCGCTTAGTTGTCGTTTAAGTCCTGAAATCCTTAGTTTGCCTTTAATTCAAAATCGGCAGATATATTCCAAACCTTTCGATTATCTTGACATATCTAAAAAGAAGATAACAATACTGACAGTACCTAATTTACTTTAATCTTCGAAGTTTTAGCTCTCATATAAATCAAAATGCTTATAAACCTAGTCTAACAATTGAAATTGATTGTAAATCGCTTCGACTTCGATTCTAAGCTGCGTCGCTTTTCACTTTCCAGAAAAACGTGCCTAATTGATTCGCCGTCGAAAAGGCAACACTCAAATTAGCATTTCCGACACTTTAGTCTTATCGAAAAAGCGTTGGAGAAAATGTGACTTGGAAAGTGAAAAATATGCAACTAATTTTCACTTTTCTATTTTTCCAAAAAGCAAAACAAATCACAATAGACGGCGCGATAGACAGCGCGACCAACTGACCCAATCGACCTGCATAAATATTGTGTGTGTGTGTCTGTTTGTGTGTGTGTCGGATAGAGAAGAAGAAATCTTAATCAACGCGTCGCTGCTGAGCCTACAAAATGAAAACATAATTCAGTCGATTCAGATTTGCATAAAACACGACGTTGCAGTCAAATAAATTTCATCTTAAGTCGAACATCAATAAAGTAGGCAACTAACGAGAGATAACTTTATAATTTATAAGCTCAACACATGTGTGTGTGTGTGATACAACGGCGGTTTCTACTGGCTAATTAATAAAACATGCAGTGTATGCATGTGTGTGTGTGTGTGGATTCAATCCAATTTGGCTTTGCAGCAATTGCAAATGCATTTTGCTGACATTTAATGTGTATCTCGATTAGTTCGAGTAGTTGTCGCCTCAGTTGCAAGGCAGCAGGAGGGGAGGTTGCACCATTGAACTTTCGAAACTGACGTGCCACCGTGCAACAAATACCTGACACTTGGACTATCTAACACAGATTTTAGTGGTGACTGGCACCGTGCGGGTTTTTCGATTTTCTAGAGTTCTTTCTGCATATGAATTTCGACTGGGCAACTGGTTTTCATGTGGCTGCACACCCTGCAGGCAGTTTGTGGTCGGGTATACCATGCTGAAAAATATAAAATACATTTTAAAAATTCTATTTCATATTTTTCTATGCCTTATATATTTTTAAAGAATTTTTTAATTTATTTATTTACTTTTAAAGTCAATTAGGATGAATTCACTTAGAGGGAAATTTTATATAAATAATAAATAATTGTATTAAAGAAAATTAAAAAAAATAATAAAATAATTTATTTAAAATTATAATAAAAATTTAAAAAGTTAACTTATTAATTTATTTATATAATACATTTAAATTCAAGTGTAAATTTAATTTTTAAAATTTCAATTAATTAAATAACTTTAATTGAGTTATAGCTTGATTAAAATTTTTCATTTTCTTTTTCACTGAGTATCTACAGGCCTTACACCTACTCCTTCACATTAAGTCTTGTGATTTCTGTTTTACTTTTTTCGGGGCACCCATGCAGTGGCCACCGCCATCGCCATCGAGCCAGTGGTGCTTGGAGCCGCAGTCGCAGTCCGATTCGTAGCTGGAGTCGCAGTTGAAGTTGAAGTTGGAGTCGAAGTTGGAGTCGGAGTCGCAGCTATCTACATAATTAATGCATGTTGGAGGCCACACGAAACATGCAAACGCTGACATATTGACCCAATATCTAGGCAAAGGGCTTGACATTTTGTGGAAACCGAAAACAAAACGATATCACAGTGAAAACGAGCAACATCGCGTGCCAAAAAGCCACAGACGTTTATAGAAAATTTATGCCTCTGCAGCAACTCGCGGCCAAATAATTAAAAAGAAAAAAACAGAAACAGCCGAGAGAGAGAGAGAGAGAGGGAGAGAAAATAAAGCCAAATAATTATGAGACTGAGATACGGCTCCAAGTAGGCAGCGATAGTTTATGTAATGCAGCGAATGCGAAAGAGACAGCAACAGTGAGCGAGCAAGAAAGCGAGAGCGAGAGACAGCCATAGGCCGCTTTCAGATGACACAAGACAGCAAATATCTTTTTGGGAGCGTGATTAATGACGGGTCGTGCGGACTCGAACAGAGAAATATTTGTTTTAAATTTGTTATTAATTTATGTAAGCACGAGAAGAAGAAAGAAGTTTCTTAAATTATAGCTTAAGATTACAGTATATATTTATTTTTTTATTGATTAAAGCAAGCAATTTTGAGCTAGAAATATTAATGAAATAAAAAAGAAATGTTTTGATAAATAAAAAAATTAGTCAAAGCACAGAAAGCTGAGCCAGAAATATCAAAGAATAACTTAGCTATGTTTGCGTAAATAAACAATTATTGAAATCAGCATACAAAGTATTTATAGTGCAATAAAATACAAAGTCGAAAGCTTCTACTCATCAACAATATCAAATATTATGCTAGGCTGAGATCATAAACCACCCAGAGAGAGAGAGAGCATAACTCATTGCTGGCTATCAACAGAATAATCATACTAAAAACTACACAAAGAGGGGAACTGCCCACACTCAAATCAGCCTCAGCATCAGCATGGCATATCATCATAAATTATCTAATATATAAAGCGCCATCAATTATATGCAGGAATTTATTGTGGCAGCTCACAAAGCACAATTGATAATTGCTGTCGTCTGGCATTTCCATTTTTCCCCCTCTCCCTCTCTCTCACTCCTAGGGAGTCCAATTAAAACGGTTCTGTGCTATGTTCTTAATGCGTTTTTCTTTCTTTTTTTGGTTTGGTTTGTTTTTTTTTATGATTTTGATTACAATTTCGGCGCCTTAGCAAATGACTTGAGTGCACAATAAAATCGGAGACAAGGAGAGAGAGAGCAAGAGAGAGAGAGAGAGAGAGAGAGAGAGAGGAAAAACAAATCGAGCTAAAAACTCAATTTCAATTTGAAATCAATTTTTCAACAGAGTTGTTTTCGGGCCGTGCTTGTGACACCTCAATAAAAACAGCAAGCCAAGCCAAGACCCAACGGGAGGGGAAACACGGCGCCACGCCATGATGACCGGACAAGATGCGCATGCATAAGTTAGGAGCAAAACAAAACCTGAAAATAAAAGAAAAAAATTCGATTCGACCCCCCGTGGTAGAAAAATTAAAATTTTATTTGTTAAGCCAGCAACAGCAACAATAATAATAACAACAACAGCAACAAAAACAACGGCAAACACTGTGACAGGTATCCGGCAGGGCCTCGAGACCTCTGGATATTTGCCCTTTGGCGCATTAATCAAAAAATTGTAATACAAGCTCAATAACAGACAATCTAACACTTTCTAGCCGCGTATTCCCAGCTCTATGTTCTGTTTCTATCTCTATTTTTCTCTCGTTCCCACTCGCAATCCAATTAATAAAATCAACAATCAACTCTGTCAACTATCGCAAGTGGAAATCAACTGCCCACGCGGCTTGGCGGACTTGTGGATTTGTTTATGCCGATTGGGTGCGCAAATTTGATTAAATTATGCTTTATATTTTACCATATAGAGAGAGATTAATGTCCAGCAAGAGACTCTGGTGTGTAATGGGAGATCTTTGGAAGACTTATGGCATGCGTAAAGTGAACTGAAGTGCCTAAAAAAATACTGGGTAATATTTCACTTTGAAGAAAGAAATACAAATTTTAGGCGCACTAAATAATTACTTAAAAATATTTTTAAAAAATATTAACAATATTTTTTTTTAAAGAAATAATATTTTAATTACCTTTCTTACTTAATAAATATTTTTTTATAAATAATATAACAACAAACTCTAAGTTTCGAGGAATTTTTTAATGTTTTTAAGTTTTTTCTTATATAAAAAAACCTTATAAAATATTTATATTACCTTTATAAATTTAAATATATTTTTGAAAATAATTTAAGTTTATATCACTGAATTTTTTAATTACATATTAAAATTTGTTCTCTTAGAAATATGCCCATTAAATATTGCTAGAACTTGTAATACAATGGAATATATAAGTTAAATACTCTATGCAAATTTTTCATATTGTTTTTAAATCCTCTTTAAACCATATATTGTTCTCGAGACTACTGAAATACCATGGAGAGCATCTGTGCTTTGTTTTAACCCGATTGGCAGCTTGTTTTTTGAGCTACCAAATTTGGTTAAATTGTTATCGCTTATGTTTTCTTCTCTAGTCGAATTATTTAAATCGTTAGGCAGTCGAATATGTCTGTGTCACATGGGTAAATTAATAAAATTGAGCGGAATGTTGATTAATTTAAGGAAACGCACATGGTCACACACACACACACAGAGAGGCACACACACATTTACAGAGAGGCAATTGGTTGGGCAAAGTTGAGCGTCGCGGGTTAATTACCATGTCAAATTCGAACAAAAACAACAGCAGCAGCAAAGGTAGTTTATCATTACAAAAACAACAACAACAACAGCGCCAACAACGGTAGCTAAACAACAAAAATAATAGGCTGGCAAAAGGTAGAAGGCAGCAGGCAGAGGCTCAGGCAGAGGTCGAGGCAGAGGCAGAGACACAGTGAGGCAGGTAAGCCGTCAGTCATTCAGTTTGGCCGTCAGTTTGGCGTCAGGTAGAGGCCTAAGTAAAACCTTTTCTTATCATAATTACGCACAAAACGAGGCACATGCAGAGGGAGCAAGAGCGTGTGGGAGTGAGTGAGTGAGAGAGGGAGAGGGAGGCACAACTGAGTGCGACAAATGCAAATGCCCAATTGGGTCGACTCGAACGGAAGTCGAGACGCGCTCGACTGGTAGGCGGCGCCCGCATCGCAGCTGTGCGCCCTGTAGGCGTGGCAACCTCCCTAACCTCTTGTAGCCTCTGCCCACGCTTCGCTGACGTTTCGCGTACTTAAACAGACGTCCATTTATAATCGACGGGTCAACGGTGCGGACAGGCCGCACTTACGACAACGACAACGACAACGACGCCAAGTCCATTCTCCCATTCTCTCATCCCCGATCCGAGTCCGAGTGCGTATTATAATGAAATTATGCATACAAAACATTGCCCATATATCAAAACCGGGCGCTGCTCAACGTCGCAAGTGACGTCGCGTATTAAAATAATGACTTAATATCGTTCATCCCAGCCGAATAAAGCGTACAGACAGCTGTCTGTTCTAGCCGTTTCATTATCATATATGGCACAGAACTACGCGCAGTTGCATTCGCAGTTGCTGCGTTAATTGCCTTATCAGCGGAAAGTGCTACTCATTTCCCAGGCGATAGTCTCTATGGAACCTGGCATAATCAGGCAGCAAATGCGCTATATGAATGACAGACGGATAGATATGGCATAGTGCCGACATATACAAAGTGCGGATAGTTAAGATCAACGGGATAACGGCATGACAAATATGCAGTACGCTTTAAGCGCACTTATTACTTGGCATAACATACAATTCTTAGATATATTTTCATTGAAGAATTGTATTCCGAAATTCAGTCAAATTTAAAAAGAGATTGCGTTAAATATCATACCCTAAACTCACAGGAATATTATGATGTTTTTCATACAAAACAAAGTCTAGTAAAATGGAAGAAAACTTCAAAGAATATTATCATATTTTCCTTAATAAATATAATATTATATAATTAGCTGAATAAAATAGTATTATATATTGTCCCTTTAAGAATATTATGACATTGTTGCCCTCTCAAAGCTTTTCAACTTAACCTCAAAAATGTTCAAAATTTAAACACATTTAAATTGGTCTAAAAAATGCATATAAATTTCAAAATATTTTCATTTTCGTCTACAGCATTATTGCATTTTAACGTGAAAGTATATTAAATATCTTCTCCTTTATCAAAGTACTTGAACTTAACCTCAAAAACCTCCCTAATTAAAAGCAGTTATAATGGTCTATAGAATTCATTAACTGCAACGTTCTGGCAAAAAATTTGAAGTTCTGACGTGCTCTTAACATGGTTCTGACACAGTTTGATCTACCGTAATGCAGCACCTGCCCCGGGGGTCAGGGAACGAAATAAAACAGACTAAAGCAAATAGTTAAAGAGATGGAAAAGGGCAGCAGGTAGAGTGGGGAGAGGGAAGATGGGAGAGGGGAAACTTGTCTGTTGTCACTTTTGGTATGGTTGACCCATTTCACGATGATTATCGCTCAGCGCGCTCATTGTCTGAGCTCTTCTGCCACCGCTCCCGTTATTGCTGCCGCTTCTTCTTGCCTCCAATGCGAGCTTTGAGCACATGGCACAAGCCGCACACGACTCTCTCGACTGACAGCTGTCATAATTAATTTTGACGTTTTGTGGTAATTAAATATTCCCTCTCACAGGTACAGCTAGGTGTCTCTCTCTCTCTCCCTCTCACTCCCTCTCCCTCGCTCTTAAGGCTGCTGTTGATGAGTTGAATATTTATGCGCTGGTTTTAGATTTCGTGCCAGCTCTGATTAGCTTTATATCGAGCTGGGTGGGGATCCTTATTGCGCAATAACAACAATGACGGCTTATTAAGTGTTCTAGGCGTAGGCAAGTGTTCTAGGTGGGGCAAGGGCAGCGGGAGGGGGCAAATTGAAATTACTGACGAACGTCCGTTAACAGCTCCTTTTTCTTTTGGCTGCCCACACACAAAATGCTTTTCACTTAAAGAGCACAGCAGGGAAGGAGGAGGCGAAGAGGAGGTGGGAGAGGAGGTGTAAGGGGCACAGGGTGTGCTTAACCACAATGCATTCATTGTTCGAAGTTGTCGGAAGGGCGCCGGCTGTGCGGTTCATATGCACGCGGCCGGAAACGACCTTGGCACGTTATCGTCGACTTTTCATCACTTTCATATTCATACAATTTTCGTAGCAGCAGGAAAGGGTAGGGGGAGAGGGAGGGTGTAGTACACCCGCTTAAACTATGAATATCTGTGCAACCGTCGGCATGTTGTACGTTTTGGTCAGTTCAGTTCAGCTTGACTTGCCTCGCCTTGCCTCGCCTCGTTCTCGTCCTCCTTCGTGTCCTCATTCGACGTCATCGTTGTGGCTGCCCTTTTGGTTCGAGCTAGCAGGGCTATCTGTGTCGGAAAATCTCAACTGCCCAAACATACGTTATGAGTTTTCTTTGTTACACTGGCCGCATTTTACGTGCTGCCCCAGCAACACGGGGCGGCTAGCCAGGTAGGGGGTAGACGGTTGTTTCCTCGTGCCACAATTTCACTTAAATCTGCTCAAATTTCATATTTTGTTTTGACAGTTGCCTCGTACCTCCCTGACCAAGTGTGTGTGTGTGTGTGTCGGGTAACACCCCAACTCAAAGTGGAGTGGAGAAATTGACAGCTAAGCGACACCTGGAAACTTGAAACTGCGCGATGTTAAATGAATTGCCTGTATTATATAGCCTGACTAGCGCGAATATAGTGGAGGGATTATAAATTGTAGGGAAGCAATTTTCATAACTCAGGTAACATAAACAAAATGTTTTCTAAACATTGTGATATACTAGTTTATTATTTTCAATTTTTATAGCTGTGCAAAGCATAGTTAACTGTGAACTGGTGTGGAAAGGTACTGTCAAGCTTGACAGCCAGTAAGATACCCTTCGCTCAATAAAGTCTTCTTATTATATTACTATCTCAATCTTACATATTTACTCAACCTGCATACCAAATTTGGTGTCTTTGTCTTTTATAATAACTAAGATCAGGGTGGTCATACAGACAGACAGACGGACAGATAGCAGCACATGGCTCAATCGACTCAGCTAGTGATTCCTAGGCACAATATATGCACTTGGTAGGTTCTGCCATGCATTCTTATGCTTGTTATATACATTTGCACAAAGCTGGTATACCCTTTTTAACAATTTTCAAAAGTAGTGGGGTATAAAAATGAGTTTCATGCAGTGTCAATAACCCTTAACACCTTAGGTTATAATACAGCAAAATATCATACTTTATCTACACATTCAATACACAAAACTTGCCCAACTCACCTTGTCAGTGTGCTATACCAACTGTAAATCTATATAATTCCTTTTTAATTGATATCTCCGCTGCTGTAAATTCCTTCCCCCCTCCGGTTGTGAATTTCCTGTAAAGATAGTTGGAAATATTTCAACTGGACCACAATTAAAATGCCATTGGAATTGTGTAACATGAGTTTTCGCATTGGTTTTGACCGCACAAAACTATTTCGAGTACATAGAAAATCTAACCTAAACGAGGTAAACGCAGTCCCTGGAGGGTTAGGGGGTAGGGTGTTATGGCGCTGGGCAGTACCTGTAGCTTATAGTTGTTACTTTTAACTGCCGAACCAGGCAGTTATGCAAACAGTTATTGCGCTCAGTACTCGGGGCCATTAGAATGACACTGTTTCCCCAAAAAGCAACAACTTGTCATTAGACAAATTCAATTTAATGTCGGGACAGCGGGAACAACAACAACAACTGGGAGCAACTGGCGACCACAACATTTTTTGGTGGCAGGCGGGCGGCTGCCATACAAATTCTATTTAATTTGGCGCCTCAACCTCGCCAACTCCCACGCCCTGTCGTGCCAGGCTCGTGCCCCAACCGCAGACATGGAGAACTCCATCTAATGTGCACATTGGCACGTTCACTTTGTTGACACAACTGTACACGGAGACGTAGGTGTGCTGGATGGGGGTTGAGGTGGGGCAGGACACCGAGAGGCAGCGTGGTACGAGCCTGCAGCATGGTGAAGTTTATTTCGAGTGGAATCGCCGCTTTGTCGTATCTCAAAGGACATTACAATGCAGATAGACCAGGACGAGTGAGTGACTGGAACGACACAGCCAATGTAGATGGCAATGGCAACGGCAGAGGCAACAGCAAAGGCAACAGCAGCAGCGCAGATACACAAGGCACACACACATGAGCATGCCACAGTGGTGCGTATAGCATGGAAAATTGAAAATAGAAAATGATGAAATAAATTATGAATTTGATAACATTAAAAACTTTTAATTTAATAAATTAGAGACAAATAATATTAATGGAAAGGTCTGAATATTTTATCTTATTTATTTATTTAAAGAAATGGTGGACTTTTAATAAATTACTTAATAAAAATTAAATAATTTAAAAATTTTTAAAGAAAATGTAATAAATAAATTTATAAAAATTTGTTTGAAATTTATTTCTTAACTTAAATAATAACAAAATAACAAATTTAACGCGTGATAAAAATCAATATAAATACTGAAAGCACATTTAAATTCCCTTTAAATTCTTTAAAATATGGGATGTTTGAATACAAAAGATTTTGATAAGCTTATTTGAATATATGCAAAATAAACAGGATTTCCCATAACATTCCTGAGACTCAATTTTCAAATATTTCTATGCCACAAAAACTACACATTATTCATAAGTTGAACCTTAATGAACTTAAAACCTAAAACGTGACAATTTTCATTCAATGCCGACACACTGTGCAAGCATGAGACTGTCGCTCGAACTCGAGTGTTGCTCAAGCTGACGGCTTTCGACCGCGGTGGCGGCGGCGGCGGCGGCGGCATCTCCTTTTTGGTTCAGTTAGTGGCATTGTCACGACTTCTTAATGTCATTTTATCAAAGGCGAGTCGCGAACTCGGCACCCAGCCAGGTTCCAGGTTCCAGCAGGAAGCAGGAATCTGCCTGGCCTGGCGTGTGTGTGTGTGTGTTGTGCACACGTGTGTGCCAAGCCGCACAACGCTGCGTATACGTGATGGGGTTATTATTGTAGCTGTCATTCTTGTTGGCGCTGCTGTTGTTGCTCGTTGTTGTTGTTGTTCGTATTGTTGTTGTTGCTGTTGCCGTGTCTCGCTGTGTTCGATATGTTTATATTTGTTGTGCGGTTTTGCGTGGTTCTCAGCGCGGCCTTTTAACATGTGCGTTACGTTTACATTACACACAGACACAGACGCACACACAGACATTATGAAGTCGTAATATGTGAGAGTGTGTGAGTGTGTGCATGTGTGTGTGATAAGCGTGTTCGTATCAAACGACATTTGGCGAAAATTTTATGGCGCAAACCCAAAAATTGCTGGAACCCACAGCAAGTTTGCAGCCACCCCTTCTGCACGCCCGTTTTGTGTATCTTCTTTTTATTATGCGATTTGTTCAACTTCATTTTATTGCAGAGCACACACACCCACACATACACACCCCCGACACACACAACTGATGTGCAGTCGTATTGGTGTATTTAAAATTTAATAGCAAACATTTTTATGCGCAATCGATCGAAAGGTTTCATTACATTTTAATGAAAGGGCCAGAAGACAAGCGACCCGGCCTGCTCGCTCGCACTCTCACTCGATATGTGGCAATTGAGAAGAGTTTACTACGGGCTGCACCCTACTCTCCGCGCCACCCCTTGAGCACTTTGGATGCTGTTGAATGTGGTTAAGTGCAGGCAGACAGGTAGCTACTTGCGCTGCTGTATCCCATTTGGCAATAAACTCTGGAGATGGGTGCGTGAAACTGATGAATGCGAGATGACAAGGCACGAGTGGAAAGAGATTGCATGAGACTGGGATGTTTTAAATAGACTAGCCACTTACGGTTGAGTAAGGTTAACAATAGATGAATTTTTAAAATATAAAAATAAATTCCTAAATTATTATTGAGTTGATAAGCTTGCAGATTAAAACACAACAAATTTAATAAAATTATTTTACGATTTTTTTAAATAAAAAGAAGGGAATAAGTTAATAGAAAATATTTTAGATCAATTTTTTAATAATAAAAAAATTAAAAAAATATTTATTTAACTTTGATCTATTTTAAAAAATATAAAAGATATACCAATAATTAAATAAAATAAATTATAACACTTTATTGCTTGAATTATTATTATTATTATTATTTTTCATATATTTGAAAGAGTTTTTGCTTCAACAAAAATATTAGACAAATTTAATCTAAAATATTTTGCACTGTTTGTTTTATTAAAATAAGAAAAAAAATTAATATAAAACATATTTCAGATCTGTTTTACAAGTTTAAATAATTATGATTTATTTTTCTAAAATAAAAATATAAGATTAATTTAATAAATTATACTTAAATTACCTTTGCATGAATTAAATAAAAGAATAAATTATTTTAATTATTCTTACGCCCTTCTGCTTGAAATAAAACGAAGAAGAAATGATTTTAAAAATATTTTTAATCTGCTTTGCTTCAATTATTATTATTTTTCTTTCATTTCATATCACTTCGATAAATTCTCCTGCAGTTCTCGAGCACATCGTGCCTCGTTCCTTGCCCCATATGTGGCACGCACACTGTCCACACTATCGCATAAGTAATTTACCTGCATTTTATTGCATTTCCAGCGAATGATTTGACACAATTCGCAGCGCATTCGCACAACGGGCGCAACTATAAAAATTCCACAACATATTCCGCTTTCATTGTTGTTGTTCGCTCTCGCGCGTAAAGGGAGAAGCTATTAAAAACTTTTACTTAAGCTCATTTTCATTCATCTGTTGGGAAAATTGAAATCAGGACATGCGGCGGCAGCAGCACTCAGCAGACCAACGATGGCGACGTGTCCTTAACAAAGTCACAAACAGAACCTTGACATGCCATTCAATCTGAAATGCTTGCAGTTTCTTTGGCAAATACATAAATGCAGACATATACATAATAAATATGTATGTGTGTGTGTGTGTGTGTTTTCCACTTAAGCATTCGACTAAATGCGCCATACAAATATCATTTAGTCTGACATAAATTTCACATGGCATTCATATTGTATACAACTAAATGCGGAGCGAGCTGTATATAAGGCTGACATACATTTTATGTGCTACTCAGATACAGATACACAGCTGTGGCATAGCCTGGCTGCGCCTACAATTTATGCTGCCTCCCCTCTTCCCCCTCTGTCTCTTTTCCTGTGCCTCAGCCCGATTTCCCGCTGGCAGCAGCTGCCAATTCGCATAAATGTCACGTACGTCAGTTTGTCATTTGTGTAAAAGATGCAACGCCGCCAACGCCAGCCGAGCTGCACTTGAGTCCTGTGTAGTGAAGTCTTTAGGTTACAGAATACCCAGCACTTGAGTGGGCAAAGCAACCAGTTGCTGAGTAGAAAGAGAGAGCAAAAGTTCAGAGTCAAATTTTAAATATATTTACAGGGTATTTTAGTGAAGGAAAGATAACTGCTTACTCTTGCAGGGCTTACAATAGAGAGAGAGAGGGACAAAGACAGAGAGAAGGAAAGAGAGAGAGAGAGAGAGAGAGAGAGAGCGAGCGAGACAGACAGCGAACCATATGCCAGCGAGTTTGAGGCATATGAATAACGCATACGCACTGTGCGCCGCAAACTTTTCAAACAGTTCAAATTGGTGGCATGCAACGCACAGGCGACTAATTAAAATTTTATAACGCCCAACTCAGCAAAAAGATGCGTGTCTGTGTCTGTGTGTGTGCGGGTCTCTGTGTGCGTGCAAATTCATAACAATTTTGTCAAAATGCTTTCCAGCTACTTAAATATTAAATGAGTTGACATTTTTGGCCAGACTTTAAATAGCAGTCGACACATTTAAACTGAGTTGCAAGCAGAGATAACTTTTTGTCTTGATTGAGGATTAGCAAAAATTGCCAAAGTTAAAATACACGTACAGCATAAATGCGATTACGCACGGCAGTGTGCAAGGGTACGGGTATACAAATTAAGTTAAAAATAAATTGTGTAAAAATCTGAAAAAATTTGTAGAGCTACTTAAAGTATATTTAAAAATATGCAAACATGTTTTACAGTTCAAGGGGTGCTTTATTGATATTTTAGATTAATTTTTGTGAGCTTAGAAATTTTTTAAATACACCCTAACCCTTATCAAATGAGGCACGCAACACGTGTCGCAATCTAATAATATTTGATTATATTTTTAGCAAATATTCGCCGCGTCCCTTCGCACGGATTTGTGCGCATTTTATTGCTTCTCTGTTTTCTTTCTTTTCTTTTTTTTATCAAATTTCAAAGCTCATTACACTTTATGTGGCTGAGTTAAGCCGTGTTTGCTGCCGCTGTGTTATCGATGTGACACATTAAACGGCCTATAAACGCCGATGTCGCCGCTTCAATTGACAATTATGTTAAACAAAGTTATTAAATTACGCAAAAATAACGCAGCCAAGCGCGTCGAGTCAATGGGATTACACATACGCACCGTCAGCCAGTGAACGGCAGGCGACAAATCAATAGAAGGTGCCCCGTCGCCTGCCGCCTCAGGTGCTACTGCGGCAGCTTGTGGGGATTTAGAAGTGCTCTGGGGCGGAGCAGGGCGAAGCTGGGCGGAGCTGGGGGTCACCTTTCGTCTCTCTCGTTGTGCGGCTAAGCCAAGCAAATTGCATGCTGAAAATTTCCATTTAGCATAAAACTCGCGCTATTATCGCACCCAAGTTTTTTGCTGCTGCTGTTGTTCCACTCGCAAGGAGGGCGAAGACAAAAATTACGCCACTCTGCAGTGCACACTAAAATATGCACAGCCTGACAGGGGCAGGGGGATGTGTACCCAGTAGACGTTTTTTAATGTACCATGGCTGGGAGCCTGTGGCACCGTGGAATGTCTGGCCCCATCGCCATAGACATCATAAAAATTCGTTAAAAAAATAAAACACACGCCACAACAAAAGGCTGACGGGGCCAGGTGGGCGGACAGGCAGCCAGTCGACTTCCGTAAAGCTTAAGCTCTGTGGCAGCGGCAGCAGCAGCAGCAGCAACTGCACGTTTACCGGCATTTTTGGATTACGCATACGCCACCGTTCCGCAACGTCTCGGCTGTAGAGGGGGGCAAGGGTGAGGGTCTCAACATTGTTTGGGCCATATTTACTCTTGACTCAACCTGCGGGCGCTGCTGGCGCCCGCCATAAGTAACAAATTTTATAAATTATTTAAATTTTTATTCATGCAACGCTGTAAAGTTAAGCTCGCTGACAGTTAGCTAGTTTGCCCCAGCAACGACAACGCACAAATTTCCTGCAGCCGCTTTCATTCATAATTTTTGCTGCCACCCCAGCCAGGTGACCTTGACTTGCCTTGGCTTTTAAATATTGATAGCGGCGGCCTTTGATCTTGGCCCAAGGACCACCAAGAGCGACGTAGGCAAACCCAAACAAAGCTGTAGGCTGAAAGCGGAACCTGCGCTTATGCAAATGCGTTGCTAAAAACCAACCGAAGGAAACGCAAAGAAAACGTTATGCCTAATAAAATGTTATGACAGAGAGCGAAGCTATGCCTCTCCGTAGGGTAGCTAAGTTGGGAAAGGCAATTGGTAACCAGATTAAAAATTTGCTTAAAATTTAAGGTAGCTAAGTAAAGTCAGAGTAAAAGAAGAGCTAGAAGAACTACAATTTCCACCTGCTACAGGGTATCTGCCCGTCTAGCACACTTTCAACAACACCCTCTTTCTTGACTTGCTCTTTTTTGTGCTTTCACATACATATTCACTTGATTTATAAGCAGCTGAAAAGACACAATAAAAAAGAATGTCGCAGCTTTATGGTACGCGGCAAATGGCCATAAAATGCCATTGCACATATGAGAAAATATAAATAAATCGAACGATTATTGACAATTATAATGATATATGATGCATTCTCAAAAGTCATAAATTGACTGCGCCAGCACAGGCTGAGTAAGTGAGTTTATTAGTGCAGGGCAGAGCGAAAGGAGTCGCATACAAAGTGGAGCAAAGCTGCGTGGGTGCTTGGGAGTGGCTGCCCAGCTCAAAGTGGGTTAGCAACTCTGGCCTTAACGAGCTTAAAGCACTTATTGAATTTGGTAAATTATAGAAAATATTTATAGATAATTCTCCCCCATAGATTTCACATATTTAAAGCTGGTCACACAGACACATTGCATCAATTTCTCATTTATTATGCAAGTCTAGCTTATCTAACTACTGTTTAGCTGCATTGGCGCATTATCATTATGCCAATTGTTGTTGCCGTGAAATTCTCTTGCATTATAATACCGCATTATCTATGCTCAAATCGGATTTGCCCTAGTTCTGCCAAGCTAAATTTACCAAAACTTTGTTGAGACGCCTAATTTACCGCTTGCATAGCTCGCAGCGCTTGTGCTAGTTTTGAGTGCCTTCCCCCTATCTCCCTCTCCCCTATCTCTCTCTTGAACAGCTCTCAGAAACCGCAACGCGTAGCTGTTCCCGTAACATTGCTCGGCTAATTATCAATTTAGTGCAATTTGTTTCGTTTGAATGCAGTCTGAGTGCGAGTGCGAGTTGAGTGTACTCATTCTCTCTCTCTGTGTCTGTTATGATTTAACAGCCTTAATTTGTAGTCATATTTCTGTTGCGTGTATGTTTGCTTTGCAACTATTAAAAACTTCTGGATTCGTCTGGCTCATCAACTGCTTAATGCACGATGCAAAGCAAACAGACTTCAGACTTCAGACTTTATGGCCGACGCGCTTTCAAGTCGTTTCTCTCACTGGAAATTATGTGTGCGTGCTGTTGTTGTTGTTGTTTGTCACTGCCGACTGCCGACTGGCAGCATAACTGTTTGTTAATAAATTAAATGTTTAATTTACTGGCCATTATGGCTAACAAGTTGCTGTTTATCTGTCTTTATGTCCCACCATCGCGCTGCCTGCGCTGCCATTAATGGACCATGCAGCGGCAGCGCCAGCGTTGGCTGTGGCAGCTTCTCAGGGAGTTATGCAGCCAGTAGAGGCTGCTTAAAAAATACTTTAAACTTATTAAACAATCATGCCAATTTAGCGCAAGTATTGAGCAAGTTAAGTGGCAGTTTTTTGTGAGAGTATTTGAAGACAATTAAAAGGTTAAAGATTTAAGGAAATATTTTAAAAATGAAATTTTCTAGGTAGAAGTATTTTTTGAAAATTATAATGATATTAAAAATATAAATATTAAAATATATAAATTAATTTATATAAATATTAAATTATTATATTATTTATATAAATTATTGAGCAGCTCATGCTTGCCTCCACTTTACCTCTCTTGTAGGGTATACATAGCGCATGTGTAATGAGATCCTTGCACCCGCTCTCTCTCTCTCTCTCTCTATCCTTCCGTCGATCTCATAGCTTATGCACTGTTTATCTGTGTGGAAATTACCGCAACAGGCGGCATATGAAAACGACCGTTTTAAAGTTTTGCGCACATAAACTGCAATTTATGCATTTGTTTATGTCACATTTGTGCAAACCAATGACAACAATAAAAATATTCACATATGCCAGTGACAGACTTTTTAATAAACTTGTGCATTGCGTTTTTTTTTTTTTTTTTTGTTCTCCATTCGCTCGGTTAACTTTTAATACCCTGCACATGGTGAAATGGGGCGAAAAAGGCAGTCTCAAATCTATGTTAATGTAAGGAAGAGAATGACTGAATAAAAAAAACTAAAGAAGATAAGCAATTAAAGCTCAGCCCTTTTGATCTCAGCTACTGAAGAAGCTACATGTATTACATTCATCATAAAAGTATTTAAATACCCTACCTAATCTTAACTGTAGAATTTCCGCATCTAAAGAACTTTCTGTTCTTCTCCAACTATAAAGTCTAAGAAAATATTTCATTGTTCGTAGAACTTAGTGTAGTATAACGAACTTGTTACAGCTTTCCCACCTTAAATGCAGGGTATCAATCCGTTGAATTCGCAGCCCCCGCCGTAGGCAACTACTTATTGTTGTTGTTGTTGGATTTTATGTGCAGCTTAATTGCGGCGTTTTTCAACGCTGGTTAACCCAATTGTGACCGTAGATTTATGAAAAATTTATTATATGCCTGCAAATAAATAAATGATACGAGAAGGCGGGGGAGGGAAAAAATGCGAAAAAGATATCTATAAATTCTACAATGCATGCACGGGCATTTGGTAGATAATTTAAATCAATTGCTGAGAAGTGCAATTAGCAGCAAAGGATAAAAATGAATTAAAAGAGTCGGCGGCCAAAACAAATGGCCCCAAAGCCCACAAAAACCCGAACAGAGCCGAGCCGTGCACAACAACAGCAGCTTTTATGGGCGAAGCTTATAGGGAACGACCACACACACACACATTGAGGATATATTTTAATGGCGCAGAGGCCATAAATTATGGCGCATTTACTTAGCCAGATAGATAGAAAAAAGCCAAACGTTACGAGTCGATAAATGATTGCGGTCGAGCCTTGAATCCTTTAATTTGAAGCACAAAGCCCAAGCCGAACCTCAACTCCAACTCGAACCCAATAGCTGAAGCCGTAGCTGTTGCCAATGCCAAACTCAGCTCAGCTCAGCTCAGCTGCAGCGCGGCCAGCAAGTCAAAGGCACATATCACAAATGTCGAAAGCAAATAGAAACAGGAAGCGAAATGTGTGGAATGTCAGTGGGTCGTGCCGGAAGATACCCTGTTAAAAAAAAATATAAAATGATAAAAGACTGCTTCAAGCTTTGAAATTTTTGTAATTAATGCAAATATAGCTGGAGTTCCTTGAATAAATAAGTACTCGATTAAAGCGACACATCATTTTTAATATTATATGATATGATATAATTTATTTGCATTGTTTTCTTATATTCTGCACACTGCCTTTGTTTAATGCATCAGCTTTCCCTTTTTGTTCTTTCCTCATTAAATTTTATATATATATATTTAATATTTATTTATATACTTAAAATATTATTTGACTTGTTTGCTTCTTATTTGTTGTTTATTTATTTGAAATGTTATTTAATTTAACTGTTTTTATTACTATTCTTTAATTTTATTATTCATTTCTTAATTTAAAATAAATTTTTTTTACAAATTTTAATTGGTTTTTTTATTTTTTTAAAGTGATAATTTATTTATACAATTTTTATTGATTATTTTTTCTTTTCTAAATTGTTTCATTTATTTTATTATTAATTTAAAATTATATTGTTTTTTATTTTAAGTTTTTTCTAAATTTCTTTTAAGTTTTAAATTAAATATTATTTTATCTTTTCTATTATATTTTTTTTTAAATTATAAACTTAATTTATTTTTTTTAAATTCTACTAGCTACCCTTTTGCGTCTTTAATCCTTAGTTCTCTAACCCTTCGCACATTCTTTCTAGTTCCAGGATATGCGAAAAAAATAACTAAAAGCGTAGAAAAGCCAAAACACACATTAAAATGCATGTGTGTAGTCTGGAGAAATATGGCCATAGCAAATTGCTGACTGTGCCAGAGTTGAGAACTTAAAAATTGCCCGCCTCTGTCCCAGATCCTTTGCTCGAGTCCAGCTTCACATTCGCGTTGCTCATCCCTTTCGGCCACGGCCTCAACCCAAGCCCCAGCCTCAGCCTCGGCCTCGGTCTGGTTTTTAAGTAAAGAGCAGCAAAACGCAAATATCATCGAATGGAATATAATTTATGTGCTCCATTTGCAGTCGGCAGCAGTTCAGCAGTCGCACACATATGCCACATAGTCCCATATACGTATACGGGCCGGGGATACGGGCCGGAACAGGAGCGACCTTCCCCTCTCTCCCTCTCTCTCTCTCTCTCTGTCTCTGTTCCTCCCTCATTCGGTCATTTGGGGCACTTTTGCATATGCGATGCCGCCGATGCCAACAGTCGCCGCAGCAGTTAGCAATTCCCCAGTCGCGTTCTCTGCTCTGGCTCTGCTCTCCGTTCAGTTTTTTTCTGCTCTGGCAAGGTTGCGCCTTCGACCCATAAATATCCCTTGGTTAGTTCTTGAACCCTTTAGCTAGCTACCGCTCTCCCTCTCCTTCCTTTTCTTTTTTTGTATTGGCCAAATTAAATCGTTAAATGCTTGTTAAAAACTTTGACTGCCATTGCCATATCTGCTACGCTTTCTGTAGCTGTAGCTGTAGCTGTAGCTGTAGCTGTAGCTGTATCTGTACCTCTCTTTAGCTGCATCTGTATCTTCGGCTGTTTCTGGGTAACTCGCCGCCTCTGCCGCCTTCGCCTTCGCTACGCTTATGATTTATGTCTGCGTCTCTTTCGTAGTCTCGGCGGGCACAGGTTGCCTGTGCAGCACGTTCAACTAAATGGGGCACCCGAAATGAAGGAAACAAGAAAGAAAAGGGTTGCCGCTTCGCTTTGCTGTGCCCTGCGGCCTTGCAGCCGCTGATAATAAATTAAATGCAAAAGGAATTAAACTAAACTTTTGCGTCGTTTAGTCATCGATGATTGCGATGAGTCTGGCAAAAGTTCCTGGGAAAAGGTAAGAAAAAAGAAGCATGCACAGCCAGTTTGGGATTAGTCATGCTAAGTGGGTACAGATGCCATAACTGGGTACAGTAAGGTGAAGCAGTATCAGGTGGTCAGTTAAGTCCTAGCCAAAATAGGTTGAAGGGTTGCAACTACCTTAATGTGTAGAGGAAATCAATCTAGGAACTGTAGATAACTCACTCTACTCTTCTTTCTTATAGCATAGAAGAAATCAATCTCAATCAATCAATCTATGAAATCTTTTACTTACTTTTCTTTCTTGCATAGTATAAGTTTGACTTCACAATTTCTTTACCATCTATAATGTCGGCATGCCTGTCTTAGAAAGCAAAGAATGTATATGAATTTAGAGGTTTCTTCTTTATATCACTTGCTATACCATATGTTTATTGACTCTACAACTTATTGTATCCCATACGATAAATTTGGCTGGTCCATAAACAACTCTTAGTTAATAAAACTGCAGACTTCCCTGCACATTTCATGTTTAACCCAATGTTGTTCCTAATGAAGACCTTCTTCAATTATAGCACACCTTATTCGCCTCGCAGTCAACATGAGTGACTAACTAAATATATTTAAGAATATGATATATTTAGAAACTGTACCTTATATCATTCCAAACATAATTAAAGTGAGTTCTCAAAAGAACTCCCACTTTATAGAAGCGCAGACAATTGTTCATAATTAATGCCTAAACTGTAGATACGCCTCTCGCACAGCTCTCTCTCTCTCTCTCTCTCTTTCTTTCTGGCATGATCAATTGGCTATAACGAATTTTCTGAAGTTTCTCCACCTTTCTTTCTCCCTCCCTCTCTCTCTCTCTCTCTCTCTCTCTCTCTTTATTCTAATTGATTCACCTGCATTTTGGGAATTTTGAAACAATCGAAAAGGCACACGGCACATCTATCAACTGCGCATGATTAACGCACTCCCTCCCCCTTCCTCTCCCTGCTCGGCGAACAAGCTGTGAGTGCGTATGTAACACGAAGAAGAAGAAGAAGCGGAGGTAAAGAAGCTGTCACAATAAATTTAAATAAATTGTTGACAGACGTCAATAAACATAAATTTTCGTGTGTGCAGCAAAGCAAAGCCAAACCGATGCCAAACCGTAGCGATCCGTACCGTAATGGACAACTGGACCAGGCAGACCAGGCGAACCAGACCCGAGCCGAGCCGAGCCGAGACCGGAAACCGCAACGCTTGCTGCGCACGTCGCGATGCATTGCGTCAATCAAAAACGTACGAAATGGCAAGCAGCGGGAGGGGGTGGCGTGACGGAAGGGGGGTAACGGCGCCCATGCTGTGAGTGAAACCGGTCGCTTCGGCTGTACGACGTCGCACGTGTGGCGGCGCTTGGGTGACTAATTAGAAAAGCAGCGTCGAGTTTTGTTTATGCAAATTGTAATAATAACTCAATTAAATGTTGCACCAGAGAAAGAGAGAGAGAGAGACAGAGAGAGAATGAGAAAGAGAGGGAAGAGCATTCGCTCATTGCATAAGCTGAGCGTGAAGTGCTCAATATGATTGCCATATGATGCGGGCAACTGGCACATTGACCGATCGCCTAGCCCGCTGTAACCGCAAAACATATGCACAACCCACACACACACACCCGTACACACACACACGCGTACACACTCTCACACACACTCGAGTCTGGCTTTTATTGATGTCCCGTTGCTTTGTGGCGAACAATTGTAGAAATGTCGTCGACGTCATTTAATTGTAAGTGAAACTACGCTTTGTTGGCGCACTTCATGCCCACTGTGCGAGTGTGTGTGTGTGTGTGCGAGTGTATGTGTGTTGTGTGAGGTCAACAACCAGGCGACACACAGACAGCAAGCAATACCCGACGCATCACATCGCATCGACTGACATCCAAGTGCTGTCCACATACATACATATTTATTTATCTATCCATCCCTCCACATCGCACATCGAGCACTGGCGCAAGGCATGGACGTAGCCTAGAGGGGGGGTGCAGTGCGGCGGGGGCAGAGCATAGCATTTGCTGTTGTCAAAATAAAGCACACTTTAATTGACACATTTGCATTTTATTATCGCCGGCCCTGGTGGTAAGTGCCGCACTGGGAACATTTATAATTAAGATCAATTCTCCCTCTCCGCGGGTCATAGAAAGCTCCCGAGATAATCTACCATATGTGGGAAATTCCTCGAAGAGTAATACCCTGGCTAAGAGAGCAATGGAAGACTATTGATGGCTCTGTTTTCCGCTGGTATGGTGACTTAGAATGCGGTAAGGTAACTTATTTTACAAAAGGATGCCTTAATGCGCTTTAAAAGAGAAGGTCACTACAAAGAGGTTTGTATGAACAGTTATAGAAAGAGTTCCAAGGCTCGTACAACAATCTTTTTACGCTCTAAACCTGCCTATGAAAAATACCTATGAAATAGCATTAAAATGAAGACTTTTAAGAGTACGTGAGGTTAGGAATTTGTAAGATGAAAGAAATTAAGGTTGATTCCTTTTAGGCTTCCTAACTTCAACGCATATGCCAAGCATTCAAAAGTAATTCCTCCTATATCCATCTCAAATGAAGATTCTCTAAGCTTCAATCTTGTATCCACATTCTACGTAGATTGATATAATAGTTTGATATAATAGTTTGTGTGAACACGTTTAGAAGGAGCTCCGAAATTGGTACAAGAATGCTGCTAATGATATAGCATCAAAGTGAAAGCTTTTTATAGAACGTAAGGTCAGGAAATTGTAGTACAAATGAACTATTATAATAAGATATTTCTGTTATGTTTTCTCATCTTCTACGCTTATGCCAACTATTTGAATGATAATCCATCTATACCTATTTCTGATCGAAAGCTCTACATCTTTATTTAACAAGTTTAAGCCTTGCATCCAACTTCTACCTAAATTTCTATAGTTAGTTTGTATGAACAGTTAGAGAAAAGGCTTCAAGATTGGTACAAGAATCTTTTTATGCTCAAAATATGCGTATGAAAAAGCTCTCTGATACAGCATCAAAATGATTGGCTGTTTTAAGTGCGTGAGCTCAGTAAATTAAGAAACCAATGAAATAAGAACCGATTTCTGTTAAGTTCTTCACCTTCTTCCCATATGCCAACTATTTAAAAGATATTCCATCTCTCAACTCTGATCGACAGCTCTACATCTTAATTTCGTAAGCTTAAACCTTGTATTCACATTCTGCCTACATGTTAACAGCCTGATGTGTGCAAACGCAAATCGGGCTAACACTAGCATAAACCCATCGACAGGTAAAACACAAAAACGCAGCTGGAGTTGGCGTTGAAACTTGTGTTCGGTTCTTTTCGTGTCTCCTTCTTCTTTGCTTATGTCGTTTCTACGTCTCTCACTGTGAGTGATCGCAATAGTGTCGAACCCCACAAGCTCGAGCTCAGTGTGGACATGACTAAGCGAGGTGGAGTTCCAGATCACCTTGCCAAGTGCTCGAGCCACTTAGACACTGCACATTTTGCGTGTGAAATTCAATGAGAGAGCTCAACCAGACCTGAACCAGGGGTACGATGCATATCTTTGTGTATTGACTAAATTGTGTTTGTGTTTCGCTTCGTGCCGTTGCCGTTGTTGTTGTTGTTGTTGTTGCTGTTCGGTGGGTGTGGCGCAATGTTGCACGACAAAAAGCCAACATAGCGTCGCGTCGTGTTGTTGTACCTACTATTGTTGTTGCTGTTGTTGTTGTCATTGTTTAGCATGTTGTAGTTCAATTTATGATGCTTGTCGCGCTTGACTTTTGCGCAGGCGTTGAAAGCCCAACAACAACGCGAACCCTGTTGGCGCTCTGAAAAACCTAAAAAAAAACCCAACAAAAAATTGAACTGACTGGGCTGTTTACAACTTTTATGCTATATATTTGTTTGTTCTGGCAATGTTCGATTCGATTCGATTTCGTGTTAATTTCTTTTCAACACAATGCGTCACAGTCACAGTTAAGTGCGGTCTATGCGTGTGTGTGTGAGTGTGTTTACAATTTCATTTAGTGTCCAACATCCACATTGGCTTTTCGATCTATTTGGGCATGACAAGTTGCACGATCGATTTGATATGTTTACATGGCACGGGGAAATTGATATGTCAATAACCCAAAAAGCGAAATGTATTCGATTGTCTGTCTGACTCGAAAAATTGTCGACAACTTCATCGTGAGCTACGCGCTATTGTTGTTGTTGCTTTTACTTACGAGTCGCTCTTCAGGTTTTCATCTCTTGCATGGCTAAGAGCAAATACAAAGTTGCAGCTTCGAAAAGAGTTGTGGGGGAGGGGAAAATAAGATGAGTTTCGGTGCACAACTCAATCTAGGAGGCCAAATTTATTTTATTTATTTATACTATTTATTTATATTATTTATTCATATTATTTATTTATATTCTTTGTTTTATTATTTATTTATTTTATTTATTTTTTTTTTTTTTTAATTATTTTATTGATTTATTTAATGTATTATTTTATTTAATTATTTATTATCTATTATATTTATTTGTTTTATTTAGTTAATATTTTATTTTATTTTTGAGTCAATTATATCTATTGACATAGGAGTAAATATTGCATAAGTAATAGTTTAAATTATATTAAAATAAATAAAGTTAAAGAAAATAATTCAATTAAAATTCAGTTCTTAAAATTTAATTTAAATTTAAGCTTAAATTCAAATTTAAACTGGCTAAAGAAATATATTGCCCGATTCAACATTTCCTGCTCAGGGCTTAGGGAAAACTGAGAAAAAAACACAATCTGATCAGAAAAGTAAAGCGTTAGAAAGAAATATAAATATGTAAGAAATATATACATACAATAGTTTGATAGCAGAAAGAGAGGATGCTTAATTGAACAATTTATAGAATTTATTAAACTTATTTAATGTTTCTTTCTACCTTTTCAAAACTCAATGCGCTCTCTTAACTATCAGAATTTCTCCAAACTATGCGCTCAATTCGCATAGCTCCCTCCAACAAGATCAATTGCTATTTTTGCATTCGATCGTCTCGATTGTATTTCCAGCTATCTTTGATTGTCTGCCTAAATTGATATTGAGCGGGGCATTTCAATCGCGTAATGCTGCAAATGCGGCTCAATAACAAATCCATTAGACGCAGACGTTGCTCGTCGATTATTGTTGCTCCGCACATGTGAATGGCAGGCACACACACGCACTCACACACATACATAGTTTGCCTGCACTTGAGCTAATTCCCAGCACACACTTGGGTCACACTGCTGGGGCACACGCCCACACACAACAACAGCAACAACAGCAACAACAACAACAACAGCTGAACAATTGGAGTCGCTGTTCATGTCGCTGCCAATGTCTCTGGCCTTATACGCAGTACGTATATGGTATATATAGGCATATCTGTCTAATCATAGCGCTGAGGCCATTGTTCTGACAAGGCGTTAAGCAGTCGGCAATTATTGTTGCTGCTGCTGTTGTTGTTGCTGTTGTTGTTTTCCGCCGTCGCGGATCAACCTTGAAATTAAATATAATTATGAAAACCGAAATCGCAGCGGGGCCAATGATATTTCATAAGTCGAGTTATGCCAGACGGACGTGCCTTAAATGAAAAATTATTTAAGATGCCGGCACACGCACACTTCAAAAAGAAAACGAGTAACAACAAAAAAATAAAACTACAACTACAACTTCAACTACAACAACAACGAATCAATAAAACCAACGACCTGACGGTTATTGTTGCTGCTCGAATCCGTCGGATCTGAGTGAACCTTTTTCTCTCTTTGTGTTTTGTTTTGTTTTGTTGTTTTTTTGCCCAGGCAATTATAATTAACTTCGCGGCAAGTTTTGATTTTTTCCTTCTTTTCTCGCTCTGCTTTTCTCTCACTCATTCTCTCTATGTAGCCCTGGGCTATCTCTGTCTCCCTCTGCGCGCCTTCATCTGCATCTGCGACTGATAATTTCGTTCGCACCTGATCTCGTGTTACTCGCGTTTTGAGCTGTGCCGAGTCTGTTTTTTTTTTTTTGGTTCTCTTTTCACCTACCACTTCTTTTGCTTCTCCTTCCCATTCTTCTTCTTCTTGTTTTCTTCGTGCGTGTGCGTCATTAACTGCGGTTGCGCACACGCGGCCAATTCATTAAAGCCTTCTGCGTACTGGCCGCGGCTTAGGCCTGGCCTGAGGTTACCCTGCCCGTCCAGCTGTTTTTTACCTCCCTCCCTACCTCCCTCCCTGCCTCGCTCCTTTTACTCATTTCTCATGTCTATCGACCTGGCATTTTTTTCCTGGGCTCACTTAGATTGCTCTTACCGCAAATTGAACTTTCGTTTTTGGTTTTTACTTTTAGAGCCCAATGAAAGTACGAGAAAACCTCAAACGAGTTCGGCTAGTGGGTTTACGGCCTGCCTCTGTAATTGGAATATTGGAATTAGAATAGAGAAGGGAGAGAAAGAGAGGGAGAGATAATAGCTTTAGTTGAAATTGAGGAAGTCCAATGTTTGAGCTCGTAAAACCAAGATGAGGTCAAAATACCTTGGCACTCTCCTAGGTGTTTAGAGTTAGCTGAAGAAAAAAACTATTTATAGATAGATAGAATAGATCTATAGGAAATAAATTTAAGCAATTAGAGATATATCATAATAAAACAGAATTATCTATTAGCTGGACTTAAGAAAGAATCTAAATAAAGATAAGACAATTATCTACAAGCACTTGAAAATAAACTGACAATACCCATAAGCAAGTTTAAAGAGATATGTAAGAAAGAAATGTAAAAAAAATTAAAGAAAAATGCAGATAATGCGCAACTTAGTAAAGTAATGCAGTAAAGTTTTCAGGGAAAACAAAAAGTTCCCCTTTGCAGACCAAAGAAAACTTTAAGCCCAAACAAAAGCCAAAACAAAGCCGCATTTCCCTCTAGTTTATTGAAGTCTATTTCCCGTGGAGTTTATCTGAAACGCATGTTGGGTTATTTAATGCTGGAATTTCGATTTTATTTCGACTTTTTAGATTGGCTTGACACTTTCGGTTCGACTGGGTGGTCGGGGTGGCTGGGCAGGCATCAATAAAAATCAAACACAACCCTCATTAAGCAAAGTCCCCGAGTGCCGAAAAGGTGTAAAGCCCGGAGAAGACTTAACTTTAAATCTGCAGCTTGCAGGGTTGCGCTATAAACGCAACCTTTCGATAACCGAGCAAACAAAACAAAAGACAAGGGCGTAGCAAGGGGGGGTCTACGGAGGGGCATTGCTTTAAAATTTACAACACTCAAAGGCCGCCGATTTTTATTACGCCTGCCAGAGGAGAAAGCTACGAAAATAAAGCGAAATGAAAAGAGAAACCCGAAAGCTACCGAAAAAAGCGTAACAAAAACCAAAACAATGAAGGATGCCCCCCTTTGCCATACGGAAGAGACGAGAAAAACAAAAAACAAAAGCGAAACAGTAGCGCAAAAAGGAAACAACTAAAAAAACCGAAACTGGCAACGGGCAAGTGACGCGTTCAGCTGAATTCATTTTTGGCTCTCCGTTTGGGTTCGGTTTGCTTTTTCTATCTGGGGGACACGGAGAAATTCAAATCACAAACTCGGTATTTATTTGCGAAGCGTAAATGATTACCACTTAAAATGTGCTCGACTGCCACCTAAAAACCAATTGTTGGAAAAGCACAACCAAACCCCACGGCCAGGCAGAAAGAGAGAGAGAGAGAAGGAGTGAAAGGACCCAAATGGCAACATATGTTTTTTATGCCTGAGCTCTCTAAGTGGATGTCAGACAAAAGCTAGATGGGGAGAACGAAAGAGAGAGAGCAAGAGACACAGAAGAAGGGGCAGAAAGGGGACAGCAAATGAAATAATGGTTTGGGTGAAGGAGTTGCGGAATTGCTGCCAGAATTCGTTAGCGCCGCACATGTCCAACTGAGGCTGATTGGGGGTATACCTATAGACCAATATATATTGTATATATTATCTAAGTGTAGCTGGCATGTGCGTCAGCAAGGGATTACATGATTTTAGGGACAGATAATGGGAGTTATAGTAGGGGAGTAATGCTTATAAAAAGCTAGAAAATATATGATAAGTAAGTATTGTCTTATATTTGTAAAGATTTCAATTTTCATAAAATATAATAAAGTTTCATATTAATTTTCAAAAATTGCAAAATTTCTGGAGATCAAGAATTCAAAACAAAAAATATTCATTTCATATTTATTAAATTCCAAATTTCCTTTTAATTTTAGATATGTATTTTTGAATATAAAAATCTTTAGAAATTTATAAATGTATACTTACATTTCTGAAGATTTTAAATCTCCAATAATATATATCTACATTTTTAGAAAACATTTATTTAAAAAAATTATTCTTTTAGTTTTTGATATTTGAAGCTTCCTAAATTATATTCCTGAATTTCTAAAACTTATTCTAATATAATAAATCGCGGGAAGAAATATTTATAAGCTTTAAAATAAATTTTAGATAATGTTAAAAATATTATATAATATTATAATATATCAAATTATATTTTTTAAAGATGCTTAAATTTTTTTTAAGATTCTTACTTCTTAAAAATATCTTAGATTTCCAAAATTCTTTTAACTATAAAACAAACCTATTGAAAAATGTATTTAAAATTTAAATATGATAAAATATATTATAAAATAATTTTTAAACTATATTTAATACATTTATAATTTTTAAAAATTCCTAAAAATTTTATAATATTTCTGCAACTATCTAAATTATTCTAACTATGCAAAGAACATAAGCCTTTACTAATTTACACATTCCAGGGTATACCACGCGTTTACCCCATTACACACACATGCCACTCCCCCGCTTAACACACGAAGGCCACGCAATTCCTTTGTTTCGCAGAGACAATCGGACTTGCTAGCAGTGGCTTTTCATATTTTGCATTGTCGCCATAATTTCTTGGGCCCTTTAAGAGGCCAGACCCCCTCCCCCTTTCCCCCTCCCCTCGTCACGTACAAGAAAAGCAGACAAAACAAATATGTTAATGTATCTGCCATGGTAAGGACACGTATTGGTTTCAGCCTGCAATCGTTAGCATCGCATATAGAAACGAGCGAGTTGAGTTATTTGGAGGACATGTGTGGGAGCGGGGAACTAAGGATAGAAGGCGGAGGAGGGTAGGAGGTAGTGTGGGCGGTCTGGTACAACAAATGGGTGGCCCGTGCCGGCGTCGCCTTTTTCCTGCCGCTTCCTTCTACTTTCTTTTTATGGTCGACACGGGCGCCGCCCCGCGGCGAGACAACCCCATCGGCGTGGCAAGGACTCTCGCTGCCACCCACATGGTGCACGCCCTGCTGCTGCCACATTATTTTGCCACTTCTTCAACTGAATTTGAATTAGATCTGTGTAGCGTCTGGCGCGCGTCTTGGCAGCGTGTAAAATAATATATTTATTTTTATTCCTCGGCGAGGGCGGAGGGGGGAATACCTCAAACCCCCCTCGCAAACAACAAGAGGGCAGAAAGTGTTTTGTTTTCCTTTCAATTTGTATTTTTATTATTTTCATTTGTATTATTTTTGTGTGCTCATGAATAAAAAAGGAGTAGGAAGTGTCCTGAGCGACAGCGATAGATGGCCCCAAAATTGTATAGCTTAGCCCTTTTGTGCACGCTTGAGGAGGGGGGAAGGAGAGTGAAACGGGACAAGGCAAGAAAGCCCCGAGAAAAAGTTAACAAATTTTCGCATGAATATTTCGTTGATTTTTCTTAAGGGTGACCGTAACAGGGACAAAGACCCCAAGAACGACAACGACAACTAGGACTGGCTGTGGGTCCTGCGTCTCGAGCTCGAGCTGGGACTGAGCCCATGTTTCGGGCATGTTGACATTGTTTGCTGCTGACAGCCAAAAGTTTTGAGGAATTTGCTTTTAATGGACAGACGAGACGAGACGAGACGACGACGTCAACGTCGTCGGGCGTGAACTTGCCATTTAAATAAAGCGACGTCGGCAGCGGAAGTCTATTGATTTTTTTTGGGGGACTTAAAGCCGCTGCGGCTTTAATCAAAATATTTTTGAGCTAAATAGCCGAGGTGTACCGAAAATTACTTCATCAGCCGCGGCGCATCAAAGATGCCGCCTCGTGTTGGTCGTTGTCGGTGTCGGCAGTTCAAAGTTCTTGGCTCAGTACGAGGCGGTAACTTTCCAATTTTCGTCGTGTTACCTAATTTTAATTGTCATGCCACCTGATGACGATGCTGCCTCTGCTGCTGCCACTGATCGACGCGTCGATCTACCTGAACCAAACGACCAAATTTGGGCCTCGACTTTGTGTTATTTGTTTTGCTATTTTTTTTTTTTTTTGTGCTGACCTTAAATCCGTTGTGCATTGTTGCCTGGCCAAGTGAGTCTTTTGAGCTACTTAACCTGGCTACTGCTGTCTGCTCACTCCTCACTCCTCCACCCGCCTGAATCTTTTCTTCTGCGTGGCCTCAGCCCGCTGCGCTTTTATGGACCGCTCTCGCTCCATTCTCTTCCCTCACTCCTCGCTGCATTGTGGTTTGTCGCTTGAGTCTCCCGAAATATTTCTGGGAATTTAATTGCCTTTTTGTTGGACAATTGTTGCTGCCAGTTTTCAGTTTCCAGTTTCGTTTTAGTTTCGATTTGCTTTGGTTTTGCTTTGCCTTTTTTTCTCATGTCTCGCAGTTATTTCAACTGTTTGTCAAACGCTCTTTGAGGTCTTTGGCAAATGGCCCGCAGCGTTTTTGTAACAGTTTCTATGTAGGTTTTACGGACCTGATGATCTAACAATGCGCGGGTAGCTCGCAAGAAACTGTGCAGAAAACCCAGAAAAATAAATAGCTAAATAAAAGGAAATTGTCAACAAAAGGTCTGTACATTTGCTGTGATGTGGGATTGTGAAGTAGCTGCAAAGAAATAGATTACAATTTTTGGTTTTAAACTTAATCTTCAGATGTTGTATAGAATACGGCATACAACATTTCTTAAAATATATAAATAATAAAATATGCCGAGGCAGAAGAACGTAACTTAAATAGTTCTTTTTAAAATTGCTTAATAAATCCTTAATAACCGATTTTTTTGGTCCGTGGGTATTTTATCTAAAATTTTAAATAAGAACAAGTAACGTATGATATTTATAAAGCTTCATGCCAAATTTGTTGTCTCTAGCTTTTATATTAACTGAGATCTGTGTGTTCATACAGACGTGGAGCGCACAGATGAACAGAAAGAGAGACAAACTTGGCTGAATCAATTTGGCTGTGGCACCTGAGCAGGAATATATGTATACTTTGTGGAATCTACCACGCCTCCTTATGCCTGTTAGATACATTTGTACAAAGTTAGTAGACCCTTTTTGACCATTTACATTGATCGAAGGATAGAATAAACTAATAAAATATTCAAATAATAAAAAAGTAAAATGAGTTAACTTTGCAGCAATATTCCTAAGAATCTTAATACATATTTCAGTGCCTTAAACCTTTTTAAAGACCCTTAACCTCTGCAAGTCTAAGTTCCATTTAAATTTCTAATAGGGTAATACATAAAATTGTAGTGCACATAGTGAGTTCATGTTTGCTGTGTTGCAATGTCAGACGTGTTAGCTGGAGCCATAATGAAATCTGCCCATGGATTTATGACTCTCAACCGCTTAGCTGTCAATCCCGACCTGCACCTTTGGGTGTACTAGTTGCAGGATACTGCCTCAACTGGCGCCCGATACGCACATTAACCCTAAACATAACCTACAATCAGGGAGGAGGGAGAGTAGTGCTTGTAGGGTCTGTGCGAGGTGTTTTGAGGTATGACATGCAAGCGGGTCCCAAGGTGCATGTGGAGTCGTAAAACTTCCGCTTTACCTTTTAGTTGTTTGCACTTGGCTGAGAAAGAGAGAGAGAGGGAGAGAGGGAGACATATCAACACTTTCCCTTCACCTACCACCCCGGGGGACTTTGCTATTAGCAGTACATTTCATACATTTTGTAGTGCACATAAAATGTTTCTTGTTGTTGTTGCTGCAAACTGTTGACAGGCAGCGGCGCAGCGACTGAGGCGCGTCAAATGAGCTGCAGTCGTAAAAAAGACAATTGAGCTCATATATTCTACACATAGGGACGGCGTTGACAGATCGTAAAAGGCCGCCAACTGAAAAACCCGGCCAAGTCGAGCGACTCCCACATAAATATTAAGACCAAGCCGTAGGCATCGTAAAAAACACCAGAGAGACCAGTGAAGTAGTGGGGGGAGGGGTAAGGGAAGACTCCTACTAACTGCAGGCGCACACCACAAGTTCAAAACACAAGGAACAAAAACCCCGAAATAATAATAACAAAAAAAAAAACCAACAAACACACACATAGCTATAAAAAAATGGGAAACAAAGAGAAAAATTGATTAATCTCATTAATAAAATGCCAACCTGCATGGTGCGTGCAATCAACGCGTTGCCTGCTACCCCCAGCCACCCTTCCCCCTTACCACAAGCAGCTCAGGGGTCGAGCCAATAAAAAACGCAATCGTAAAATATGAAGAAAAACAAGTAGAAACGGTAGGCAAAGCAGCCGCGTGGATGCATTAAAGATACCCTGTAAATAATTAAGTAGGAAGATTACTATAGAACAATTTAATTCAAATTTGTTTAGAATTTATTTAAAGTTTATTTAAAATTTATTTAAAATTAAAAAATATTTATATATATCGTTATATATTTTAAAAACTTAAAAAACATTTATATTATATATATTTTTTTCATTTTCCTAAATTTGTAATTATTCTTTCCCATATTCTTTTGAAAAAAAAAATGGGATAATAATAACGCGTTTAAGATTATCTTTTCTCTTTTATGTATTTATTTATTTAAATAAAATCCAGTCTTTTTCAGAATTAAAAAAACTAATTTTTTTATATATTTTCATAATTTCTTAAAAATATTTTATATTCAAAGATATATCTCTTTAAATATTCTTTATAACATATATTTATATATGTTTTGATCTTTCATCTCTCGAATCTTCTACGAAATGAGCTCACGAACTTTATTTAAAATGTTATTACCTTTAGCATCCCCTGAAATCCCTACAGGGTATACACAGTATCAACAAAAAAAGCAGTCAACTTTTTTACAGAGAGAGTTCTGTTTTTTGCTACCCAAACTAGCCGCATTTAATGCGTTTCTGTGGTCTGGGTTCGGGTTAATTTTCAATGGGGTTCAAACTGTCAACGCGCATAAATTTTAATAAAGACAAAGTCGAGCATAATTTTTAAAATTTTCTGTTTTTATTTTTCATTTTTGTTTTTGTCTATGCTCAGTTTATTGTGCAATAGTTAATTAAAAATTTCAATAATAAAATGTGTACTCATTACGAGCGTCGTTGGCTCTTATCAGTTCACATCCATCTCGGTGGGCCGAGTCTCTGTCTCCCTGTCTCTCTCCCCTCTGACCCCTTCCCCCTTTGAACCCCAAACTAAAAGTTTGACTCACAAATAAGCCGCAGGCCTAGGTTGGGCTGGGCTGGGTCGAGTCGGGTCGGGCTGGTCAGGTGGTTTTATATATTTATTTTATTTTTTTTTTTTTTTTGTACATTTTGTTTCAGTTTTTCATTACAAACGTTGCGGGTTAGATAAGCAAATGCTGTTGGTTTCTATTTTGGCTTTAGTTTGCTTTTCCAGCTTTGGCAAGCGAATTTTGAATAAATAAACAAATAGATTGCATGTTTATGAAAGCAAATTAGATATGTGCGTAGATAGGCGCAAATCACGGCGGCACAGCTTCATTTGCCTGCAAAGCTCAAGGTAAAATTCGATAATACTTTCGAAAACAAATATTTCAGCGACTTTGGCCTGCAGTAACTGCAGAGCGAATCGAAAACGTATCGAAACGTAATGAATAATCGCATAAAAGGCTAGATAATGCGGGTTGTAGATGCCATTGCTGATATCGGAAATATTTTTATAACACAAGACTAATGATCTCTGCCGTGTGTATGCGTATTAATTGAGCCATGATATAAAATTGTTTCGAATTTTTTTCGTGGGCTCGGCTTTCATCAGGGTCGTAGCTTATCTTTCGAATGAAAAATTATTAAAAATTGTAACAGTCATAAAAATATTTTTATTATCATCATGAATAAGTTAAAAGATTTGCTAACTGTTCAAAGAAATATTTATTCCGCTCGTCTATTTATAGAAAATTCTCATGAATTGTCTGTCTTGGAAGGCGCAACACAACTTGCCACTCAGCGACTTACATTAGCTTAGTTAACCTCCCGGCTTGGGCAGGGCCAACGGTTTTAACCACAACCATCAAAAAGCCATAAGGTCTGTCGATTATCAAAATAGCCGCAACTTTTGGGCTTTAACTTTGAGCTGAGCTTTATTTTATTGTTGTGAGAGAGGAATAGATAGAGAGACCATATCAATCAATAGACGACCAAGATGCTTATCGGTCAGATAATAAATTTCGCTGTGGGGGAGTCTCCACATCTCCCTTTCCTCTGCTCCCCTCCCCCTTTTCTCTCCTCTTCCCTCTTCTTGGCATTTAACTTTAAACGCTTTGGCTACGCGTGCTGATTTTATAGACTTAAATCTATCGCTTGGCATATAATTTTTTATATTTTATGTACGCCTTATGAAATCGGAAACTTTTGTTGCTGCTTCTTCTTCCCCCGATCAGCATCATCATCGTCGTTGTGGCCACACAATAGAGCGAGAATATCTAATAAAATGCCCAAAATTTCGTTTGGTCAAGTTAATTTGTAACTTGAGTTGCGGCCGCGATAAGATCTGCCAAAATGCTTATGACAGAGCCACAAAACGCGCGCCGCAGAAACAAGTTTCATTTGCGGACTTGCCATATTACTCAATGGATTTCATGTTGCCCATAGTTTCCATTGATGGACAGTCTTGACAGCAACTCAGCAGCAGCTCAGCAGCAGCGCAGGCAGACGAAGCAGCTTAGCTGCCAGCTTGATTCTATCGATCCCACTTGCAGTATTTACAGATACACTGCAAGAAAAATTCTGGAGAGAGGTGGTCAAAAAATCTGTTGTTATATTTGCTGAATAGTTTGAGCTTTTCTTTAAATGTATAATATTTTGAATTAATGAAAAAAGTTTTCAAATTCTAAAAATTATCAGCGCAATTCAACTTTCTAAATTTTCATTTATTTTTTTTTTTAATTAATTTTTATTACATTTTTTTTTAAGTTTTGCTTTAAATTCTAAATTTCCAATAAAACTTACAGCATGTTTTAATAATATTCAAATTTTAAAAATTTTGTATATCTTTTTCTCGCAGTGTATGCCTTGTTTTGTTAAATATACATTTCCAGATTTCTGTCTGATTCCCTTCTCGCAGTGTATGTTTCTTTTTCCGCTAGCTAATCGTACAAACAAAACATTATATACCACACAACGCAGACCTTGCACACACACACACACACACACACACACACACACATTGTGAAGGGGCAACAATGCATGCTCCACATTTTACGAGCTCCATAAAGTTAGTTCGGGCTATATAAACATTTATGGGTTTTATTTAAATAAAAATCAAAATAGTTAAACATTTTGGTTGCCTTTGCATGCAAAATTAGCCCCGGGCTCGACTTAGGTATAATAGCTAATTATGTGGTTATAGTTTTATGCATTTTTAATACACAAACACACACACGCACACACACAGACTTGCCTCACCTTTACCCCCTCTGAAAGTGCCACATAAAATGTCGCTGATTGGACCAGACGCACGTTTTGTTGTTGCTCATAAACAATTTTATTGTTTAATAAAATTTATTAATAAATTGTCGTATAACGGTATTATGGAAGTTGTCGCACGCTTCGAAAGCAAATCAAAGTTTATGTGTGTGTGCACATTGTTTTTGCCTAAAGACCCTCAGAGGGTTAAACCAGTTTGAGTTCCCAATCCGCAGCGCATTAACACTTTATAAAGTGCAGCCCCGGGACAGCAGCCGCTGCAAGCAAACAAAACCAACAAAAAAGCTTTTTGAAAAACTTTTTTTTTGGGTGCTACTGCAACATGTAAATATGTGGGCCGTACCGAAATTTGAGTAAGCAAAACAAATGAAGTGGAAACAAAAAAGAGAAAAAACTTAGGAGCAGAAATAAAAAAGGGAAAGAAAGAAGAAAGAGCTCAGTATGCCCGAAAATGTTAATTACTTCCTTGTTTATTTAGAGTAAGCGCCTGCACACTGTGTGTGTGTGTGTGTGTGTGTGTGTGAGAAAGTTTCGGCTATAGCGGGGTGTCAGATGCGCTACAAGAGACAGTAGAGGGATGGGAGGGAGAAAGGGTTGGGCTGTTTGGAAAATATGCAAAAAAATAAGTGTAGAGCAAATAAAACAAGCTGTTTATGTAGATATAGCGGAAACAGTAAATATGTAAATAATAATAACAAATATTTTAAAATTATAAAAAATCCCTTTACTATGGTAATCCATAAATCAATTAAAGATATCGTATTCTTAGCCCATCAACTTATTCGAAAAAGTTAAAGTTTGCTTTGCCTAAATACAACAATAACTAAAGGCGCCACAGGTCAAAAATTCCATAGAACTCTCTACTTTTCGAGCACCTCTTGAACTACTCTACACAGCGAATATGCCTTGCCAAAGTAGAGCATGCAACTGTTATGTCTCAAGGCTCAGAAATCAAACGCACAACTCGTTCAGCTGTTGGTGTTGATTACGGTCGATTACAAAGCACTTGAGCATAGATTCTTCAGTCACACACACATCCTCTGACTGCTGAGTACCCCCTTTTTTTGCGCAGATTTGCTTAGACGTAGTACCATATGTAAGTCTATCATTAAACTTTAGCAAAAGTCAAACAAAATTAAGAAAGCAGCGCTCGTTCGCTCGCTCCAGACTCGAGAGCTGTGTGAAGAGTGTGTGTGCGGAGAGTGGAGTGCAGCATTGGAGAGTCGTGAGTCGAGAGTCAAGAGAGAGGAGGAGAGAGAGGGAGACAGAGACTCCTTCAAGCTGCTTGGGGGCCACTTGGCGCTAAGTAAACCGAATTAAAAAGCACACACAGCCAAGGCAGCCAAGGCGCAGGGCGCCTTCTACTAACGTTTATTTCGAGCTGCTCTTTAAAGAGGCGCAGCAACCAGGAACCAGGAATGACTCCAAGACCGAGTGACCAAGTGACTAAAGGACAGGACGCTGGACAGCCATTGCATTCACTTGGCGCTGGCGATGGCGCTGGCATGTGCGGTCAGTGGTAAAGATTATCGATCGTTGCGTTGCCTTTTCAATTGAATTGTCTTCAATCGCATTGCCAGTGCGCCAAGTCGTTGCTTTTTACGGCCACAACGCCATCTTTATCTGTCTATCTTGCTCTTGCTCTCTCACTCTCTCTCCCTCTTGCTTGCTGCGTGCGTGCCTGGCTGTTTGTCCTGTCCTGTCCTGTCCTGTCTTGTCCTGGGCAGGTTCTGACTTTGCTTTGTTTGCGTTTTTTTTTTTCATTTTTGTTTTTGTTGTTGTTTCTTGTGCATTCAACGTCTTGGGGTGCCTCAACACTTACTCAACGAAATTTAATAAGCAAAGGACATGTTTGGTGTCGTCCTCGTTTCGTCCCAGCTGCTCCGGCTGCTCCGACTGCTCCGACTTCGACTCCTCCTACTCCGCTTCCTGTGCCCAATCATCGCTGTGCATTGCGTGTAAGACGTCCATCAGGCAGAGGCAGTTGGCTCATTAAACTTGTTTTTCCTGCTCCGTTTTTGTTCAAGTTTAAAGCCAAAAAGCATGTCCTTAGCTTATTGATTTTTCCCACACACACACACACACACACACACATGCCTAGCTTATATATTCCTCTCTTCAATCGAAAATTGCATAGCTTCAGTTTCAGTAATTGCCACAGCAAAGACTCGCTTTGGTTTTTGCTATTCAAGCCAAAATTTATCTGCAAATTTTCTGTGCACAATTTCGAATTTATGGATTAATAACAATTTTGCAATTGTAGAGGAATTTTCGATTTTCAATTTTGGATTTTCGATTTTGATTTTCATTTTCATTTGCCGTATTTTTGCTAGGCATATACATTGCAAATTCAGTTTGATTTTTCAGAGTGTTAGAACATGAATAGTAGCAGGAAATTTGTGTTGTTTAGTTAAGTGGGAAATGCTCGATTGAAATTGAAATTTGGAAGTTAAATTTTTCGGAAACAAATGAGGATTTATGAGAACTTTAAGAAGGTGTAGTGTGTATGAAATATACCATTGTCGATTCAGCTTGTAAAGTTTCGTAAAGTTCTCATAAATCCCCAATTTTTCCCACCTCTAAGCTCACATTATAACTATATAACTTTGTAGAAAATCTAGCGATTTTAAAGCGAAATTCATAAAAGAATATATTGACCTCTTTAGAAATCCCTTTTTTTAAATTGTAAAACTATTTAAAAATATTTGAAATTCTGTAGCTTACCAACTCATCTTCAAAATAAACCAACTGTTTGCAGGAGCAGAGCGTTGTACCCTTAATATGTCGCTTAGAAACCGAATTGCAATGTTAGTTTTATGGTTTTCGGAGGCGGTGGGCGTGGCACCAAACATTTTAACTGTGCATTATCTGCCTTTAGTATAGATAAACAGTCATGCCAAATTTGATGTCTCTAGCGCCTATAAAAGCTGAGTTCTAGCTGTTCATACAGACAAACAGAACTTATTTTATAATTTATACCTTACTTAACTACAATAGTGCTTGAGTTTCTATTCTCTGCATTATCTTCTACACTCTCATTTCACTTTTACTGCTGAGCTTCGAAAATTATTTATAAATAAGCGCAATAAAGATATCAATAAAATAATGAATTAAGCTTAGTCAGAGTCAGATTCATGTATAATTGAGTTCAGTCCGAGTTTGCTTGGGCCACAGACTGGCACAGACTGTTGCCAGTAGTTAAGCAAATTGAATCTAAGCAATTCGGAAAGATTGTAGAAAAGAGGCCCCAAAGAGGATCTCTCTCTCTCCTCTCTCTCTCTCTCTCAAGGAGGACAAAGTGCTAAGCTTAGCCAATTTAATAAGCTCCAAAGGGCTGCGCCATAACGCAAATGTCACAAGTGTCCAACGGGCGACACAAACACACACATAAAACTGACAGCTATTGCTCTGTGTATGCATGTGTGTGTGTGTGTTTGTCATAATTTCACGTCCATTGTCAGCATTTATTCAGCGCGGAGGACACGAGCGCGACGAGAGCTTTATCCTGGCAGCAGGCGAAGTCTGCTCACATTTTGCTCCACTTTATTGTTGTTGTTGTTTTTATTATTGTTGTTACCATTGTTGTTGTTGTTGTTGTTGCTGCCCCTACTCGGCGTAATTATTTGTTTTGGCTTGCTGGGTTCATTTACTCCGGAGCAGCAGAAAAAAAAAAACAAAATAAAACACACACGAAATAAAAGAAGAAAAACCCCTAAAGAAGCGACACGCACACACTCACACACAGAGGGAGACAGGGACACACACACAGATAGAAATCTGCATGTGCTGCGGCACTGTGGCAAGGGTTTTCCTGTGTGGCATGCCCCACATGCGTGTCGCCAGTGTCGTCCCGTGTGTGTTTGGTTTGTTTGTTTGCGCACATGTGTTTTAATTTTTGTTTTGTTTGTTGTTTTTAACAGCAACAACAACAACAATAAAAACTGTTACACTTTGCTCGCTGTCCTCGTCGTCGTCGTCGTCGTCGTGTCTCATATTGTCTTTTGCGTGGGCTCAAACAATTACAAATTATGGCGCACACGACCCCCCGTTCCCCTTTCTTCTTCTACCTTGTCCGTTTGGCCCGTTTTACCCGTTTCGGGTTACCTTTTTTAATTGTTTTTACTCCCGTCGTGTGTGTCGAGTGTCGCCCTTTGTTGTTGCTATTTGTTTTTTTAGTGCGCCGAAGGTTTTAAAGTGCAGCAGCAACGGCAGCAGAGGCAGCAGGTCAAAGTTGAAAGCCTCCTTGGGAGCCTACTTAAGGCAGAAGTAAGCCTATTGTACTTAGTCCTAGGGGAAAGAGAGAGGGAAGGGAAGGGCAGGGGGGGTAATTACTTCTACTTGTGTGCGGAAAATTAACGACGGTTATTGCTGGAAAGTGTTTCAAATATTGAGTATGTGTAGCGGAAATGTGGAGCAAAAGGAAGTTGAGAGGGATGGAAGTTAGTTAAATGTGTAGATAAAGAAGGAAAATAAGATAGATAAATGAATATAAATATTTGAATATACTTTAAATTTATTTAGCACATAGATACTTTCGTCAGATACTTTGAAAATACTTAGATAAATATACACGAATAAATACCATGTTATTGACCAAAAGATCCTTAGAAAATATTTTAATAAATATAGATAAATTTCTAAATTAGTTTTTGAAACTTTTGTAAATGATATTTAAATGCGTAGATAAAAGCAAAAGATACTTAGATAAATATAAAAAAATATTTTATTTATATTATTTTAGATAAATATTGTAATGCATAGATAAAAGCAAGAAATACTTATAGAAAACTTAGATATATACAGATAAATACTTTTTTTAACTTTAAGATATATATATTTAAATGCGTAGATGAAAGCAAGAGAAACTTAGAAGACGCTAAGATAAATGTAGATAAATATGAATTTCTCTTTTAATTATTATAGATAAATATTTTGATAGGTAGATAAAATCTAAGATAGATACTTAGAAAACACTTAGATAAATAAAGACAAAAATATATCCTTTTTATATATTTTATATAAATATTTTAATTCATGGATACAAAGAAAGAGATGCTTAGAACACACTTAGAAAAATATAGATAAATACGAATTTCTCTTTTTAATATTTGAATGCATAGATAGGTAGATACTTGGTTTTATAGAAAGAAATTTCCATGGCTTAAAAAAATAAAATAAATAATTCTTAAATAAATAAAATTAAATTATACAACTAAAATTAATTTAAGACTTTAAAATAAATTAGAATAGTTCCACATCTATAAAGATCTATAGAGAAATTACACAAAATACGCCAAATATATATACTGCTCTCTTATACGTATCTTCCGCCTGATATATGACTCTTAAATCGTATAGAAAACTCACAATATCAGCAACTAATGAAGACATTTCACGCATTTCGAATGCTTCGCGTTGCGTACGAGATAATTAAAGTTGACTTATTTATCAAACAAAGCGTAAAGGAAAATTTATTATAACACAAGAAAAACCCACGCGAAATTGTCACTCAGAACCAAGGGACGGCAAGCCAAAGAAAGAGAGAGAGAGAGAGAGAGATTCGGAATGAAAGAGAGGGAGACAGTTTGATTTGCTCGCTGTTACAATGAACTTTTCACCTTTTGCGCTGTTGTTGTTTATGTGTTTCGGTAAAAATGAAAACTGTGTCGAGTTCAGAGAGCTCCCAGAGAGGGTGGGGTGTGGAAAAAGGGGGGGGTCTCTCTCTTTAGTTACCAAAGCGTTTATTTCACAGATTTATTTGCCTATTTCTGTGCGCGGAACGTGACGAAAAGCGCTTTTCCTATGTGTGACAAATACATAAAAGCAAAAGCAAAAGCAAAGCCCGGCAGCAACAATTTGTGTGTCTATAGGGAAAATACCCAAATATATATATATATATATATATATATATATATATATATTCATATATATGTCTGTTGATATATACTAAAAAATAAAAGAAGAAGTTTGTTTGTCAAGTCAGCCTCGGCTTAAATCTTTATGCAAAAATGTTTGGCCTTCTCGGGGTCACATTCTGCCCAGACATTTGACACCCAAAATCTGCAGTTGCTTTTTGTTGTTGTTGTTGTTGTTTGTCGCAGTCAAGCAAATATTTTGCGAACCTTTTTTATTACATTTAAATAATTTGATTGCAAGTGCCGATGGGGTCCGGTCGGGGAAGCGTTTAAACTTCGGTGCCCTTTTTACATTATTATTTTTGCAACAGTTTTCAATTCAATTTAATTCACTTTGCTTAGGCATCGCTCCGTCTCTCTCACTCAGTGTAGTGCCATCTCATTTTAGTCAGCGCGTGTGTGGGCGTCTGAGATACTTTTTTATTTAATTTTCCCCTCACTCTCCCCAGTACCTCTCTCTTTCTCTCTCTCTCTCTCTCTCGCCTTGCACTCAGTTTTATTTCTTGCAGCATAAAAATTTATTATCATAATAAGCAGGCGGGCCCAAAAGCAACTTTTTCTCTTCGATTTTCGAGCAGGCCATATGAGAAATACTTCTAGACGTCTTTGTGTGTGTGTATGTGTGTGTGCAGATTTTGTTGTGTATTTTTTTTGTCTGTGCTGCAACCCTCGAATGTTTTTTACGAGTGTTTTGATGGAAATTCGATATTTGCAACACGTATTGAATTTTGATCAGTTGCCTAGTAAGGAATATGGCTCAATGTGAGGACAGCACCACACACACACACACACACACACACACACACACAGGATACACTACGCTACAGATACATTCAGTGGGTGGGTGTGTGTGGAATAATTTCGCTTTGTTCTGCAATTGATTTAAAGTGCGAGGCTAATGCGGATCTATGGCGGCTCTGGCGCAGCTGATGTGTATCTGCAAGCAATTAAGAAATTGTTAAATGAATTTTCACTAAAAATACCCAAGCATTTTCCTCTCTCCCCCCCGCTCTCTCCCTCCAACAACTCCCGCCTAAGCCGCGCTGGCAGCTCGTGTCTCTGTTGCCATTTGTATCTAGATACGCATTGAGAGTTGCAGAGCAGCGCGTGAATCTTGTGTGTGTGTGTGTGTGTGTGTGTGTGTTGTTTCTTTGTAGGTTTTGTAATTCTATTAGTTGCAAGTTGTAGTGCGCCGCACACACACGCACACACCCGCACACAAACAAAGCTTTTGAAGCAAACAGCCAGCGACAACCTCAATGAAAGCAAATTAAAAAAGTTTGCCCTACCAATTGGAATGGGGCAAGGGTGGGCAGGGGAAGGGGAAGTAGGTGAGGAGGGGGTACAGTGTTGGTGATGAGCAACACGCAAAGGCGAAGGGGGAAGAAGGGGGCAGGGGCAGGGAAACAAACAAATGGAAGCGTCCGTTTGGCCCCTTTTAAAAAAACGCTTTTCGCTTTTGGCATGTTAACCGAAATTAGGTGTACTTTTAAAAAGAGAAAGAGAGAGAGAAGGGGAGAAAGAGGGAGATAGAGTGCGGTAGCTAGGTTAGCACTAGAGAAAGCAGCGACAAGCAACGTAAGTTCTTATCCATATAAGATTGCTTTAAATTCATTTATAGCTTGAACTAATTAAAGATTTGGCACTGTTTAAGCTGGAAAATATAGGTTAAAGTAGAAGAGCAACAGTCAAGTATGCTCAACTGTTAAATACCCGCTAACAAACCTTTAACTGTTCGCCTACTAAAATAATATCTTCAAGTAAATGCTATATACTTACCATAAATAAACGTTCCAGCTGCAAAATTACGCTTGCAATTCGATCTTTATCGATTTATGGGAGCGTTTGAGGGCGTGGCTAAATTTTCAAACAAGATTTATATATAAGAAACAATAAGGCATATCTTACCAAATTTGGTTGCCCTAGCTCTTACAGTCTCTCAGTTCTAGGTGTTCATACGAACAGCAATGCCTGCTACTGCCTGTTTCTTGCGTTTTTAGTTGCTCCCAAGCTGTAATACCCTTTTAACTTATGTTTAGCAGACTTAAGTATACCTTATAATCCTTATAATCCAAAAGCGTATTTACCTTTTAGAGAAATGCTCGCCGACAGGTGTTGAAGCGTTGCAACTTAGACGCGGCACACTCCTGCCTTCTTTCAGGCTGCAGCAACTCCTACTCGAAGGTCGCCAAGTTGTTGCTGTTCGCAGCTCGCCGGGACACTTCACCAAGGCACATGCTGTGCCTACCCATAGACCTAGGTAGACCCGAGACTTACTCAGCGCCTTTTTCCAGTGAGACGACGGACGCACTTTTCTGGCACTTGCGGGCTGAGCTGAGCTTGGCATAAATGCCAAATCGTCATAAAAAAAAGTGCTCAGACTAAAGTGTGAGTGTGCTATCCATGTGTGTGTGTGTGTGTGTGTGTGTTTGCTACCCTTCAATTTGATGCACAGACATGCCGTCATTTAGGCAGACAAACACTCCGCAAACTGACAAAAAGGGGAGGAAAGAGCAACAAGATTGACGGGGCAAACGCAGTGAAAACTATGCAGAGGCTGCTGCTCTACAGGGGCGGAGTGCGCTCGGGAGCGGGTTGGCGCATTTGTATTTCGGTTTTATATACAAGTAGATTTCATATAGAGAAAAGCAACGCGCAACGAGGACGACGACGACGACGACGACGACGAAAAAAAATGATTTATCACTCTCCCAGCCGAGCTACGGTTTGCTCAGTTGACTTTGACAGGCCGCCGACTGTGTGCGCCACGCCCCTCCCCCCTGCCCGTTGGGCCGCCCAAACCAGGAGGGGATTATGAAAAAACAGCAACTCATGTGCATGATGAATTAAATTAGCAGCAAAACAAAACGAAGCAGCCCCATATCAACTACATCAAGAGAGAGCGAGAAAAAAAGTCGAGAAATTTTTTGATAGTTTTTAAAAAAGGTTTTTTTTTTCATCGTATTTTGCATTTTGTTCGCTTGCGAAACAGAAAAATATCTTTGTTTTCGTACATAGATACATGTGTGTGTGTGTATATCAGTATATAAATAGTTATTCACAAGAATTATCGAGAATTATTATTCGCATTAAGATAGTGTACACATTATATAGGGTGGCTTAATAAATAAAGCTTATGTGGTACAAAATAAAAATAAATAACAGTTTTGGGCTTTCATACTGGTACAAGTGTCTGTCTCTTCTTCTTCTGCATGCTCCTAACTCTCTATCTATAATATATGTATATAGTCGTTCTATAGCTGCTAAAATTTATGACGAGTAGGCGAGTTTGATGATCCGAAAAAATTACACAATTATTTTGTAGATGCGCTCGAGTGTTTCTTCTTCTTTTTTCTTTGTAATTGCTATAGGCAGCTTTCGTGTGTGTGTGTATATATATATAAAGTGGTATCTTGTATAGTTTATAATATCAGTTTTTTAGTATTTTTTTTTTTTGCATCTTTACAGTCACACATATAGATAGAATCAGTATTTTCTTTTGTATATATTCAAATTTAGCTGACTATGACAATTATCTTTAACTTTAACTTTAGCATTAGGTTTATCAGTATTATCGTAGTTATAGTATAATCATTATTACAATATATTTTGGTAAGCGTAAGTGTTTAAAATGAGCTGAACTGCAGTTAGTTAGTATTTTTCTGAAGTATTTTCTTATCGTCTTTTGCCTTCTATCTTTTTCTCACTTTCTCTTACTCGTTTGCTAGCTAATTCTCTGTGTATGTGTGAGTGTGTGTGTGTGTGTGTGATTATTGAATTAATTGTAGGAGACTACGTATATGCAGTGGCGTTTTTTACTTAAGATTAAAGATATATATATAACTATTTTTAGGCATATCAAGTGTTGTTTTCTTTATATACAAGAAGTTTTTTGGATTGAGGAAAGTGGATAAAGGCAGAGAGGGAGACAGAGAAACCTTTGCGAAATAATATTAAGTTAAAGTAATCACTGAGTCTGGCAAATTCCCCTCACATATCTAAGCATTCCCAAAAATATTTAAAGAAATATTTCAAATATTTTCTGAAAACATTACCAAGCAATTTAGCTGAATTCCTGCATCAAATTCTAACTTTTCCCCACTATAAATTGTCAGCTATATGTTTTGAAAATATTTTCATATTTCTTTATAATTTTCCCAACATATTCGAGAATTTCTTGAGCTGCACTCAACAGGTGCGAAAGAGTCACAGCAAAATTGAAGAAATCAAATGAAATCTGTGTGCTAAAATCTCAGTCAAAAGTTCAGTCTGCTCTTTGGGGGTTCATAAATCTTCGGGCTGTTGTTGTTGTTGTTGTTGTTTTTGTTGTTGTTGAACTGATTAAAAGCATATTAAAAAGTTAACATTGCAATGCACTAAACGCATTTTCAGCTGGCTGAAGGAAAATGAAAATGAATCGAGGCAAAAGAGCGAGAGACAAAGTTCTCGTCGCAGCACAAAACTTTGCAGCATGACATGCCCCCCCCCCCTTTGCCATCCCCTCCCTTGGCACCCTCTTGCACTCAGCCACTGCCTCTGCTTTTGCCCCTTTTCCCCAGCTGCTGCCTGCCTGCCTGCCTGCACATTTCTTGCCTTTGTTTGTCTCACACACACACACACACACGCACACACATTGCAATTGTATCTTGTATCTGCTGCAGCTGTATCTGCATCTGTATATCCATGTGTGTGTGTGTGTGTTTAATGTACTTGGATTTATGTTTGTCGAGCGCACTAAAATGACTTTACACTGGGTAAACAAAATATTTGTTACGCTGCGCGCACTTCCGCAACAGACAGGGGCGTAGTTGGAGGGTAAGAAGGGAGCCCAAAAAGGGGCGTGCAGTTAAGTTAACTGTGTGTGTGTGTGTGTGTGGGGGGGGGCCTAGCTACTGTGTGGCAACTGTTTCCCTTCTACTTCCCCTCTCTCTCTCCAGCTCTCGTTGCCTCTTCCCTTTCTCCCTCTTCTCTCTCTCTCTCCCGTCCCTTTCTACCTCATCTTCCCACTCCCTCTCTCTCTCTTAATTTAACTCGCACATATTTTAGCAATTAAAATGATGCACCAGGAACCAGTCCCTAAAGAAATCACTGTCACTCTGCCCAACTGCAGGACACAACTGCAGCTGCCTCACCTACATCCTCTCCTGCTTCTGCTCTCCCTCTCCTGCCCCTGCTCTATACCAGATACGCCTGCACATGCGGCCCCTGCTGCTGACCGGACACACTCGCCTGCTGCTGTGGATTCGCCTTGACCACGTTGGGATTCAACGTGCCCGCCGCCTGAAGCTGCTGCTGCTGCTGCTGCTGCTTGGGCTGCGGTCGCCAGGTTTGCGCACGCTGTGCCGCCTCCGCTCCCGTCATTAGCATGTGCTGCTGCTCATTGTCCAGCGTGGAGTAGTCCGAGTCGATGCTGGAGTAGATATGCTCCGAGGGCGGACGCATGCCATGATGCTGGTAATACTGTGCATGCAGATGATGCGGGTTGGCAGTGCCTCCCCCTCCACCTCCACCTGCTGTTCCTCCTTCGCCACGTCGCTGTGGCCTAGGACTGGGCGTGGCTGTGGTAGCTGTGGAGTAGTTCTGCTCCGCTGCTACCGCCCCCGTTGCTGCCGCCACGCCCTCCGCTGGCCCACAATACGCAGGCGGCGGCGCCTGTCGGTAAAGCAGTCCCGGACTAGCAGGCTGCTTGATGCGCTCATGATTGTGATCCAACGTGTAGTTGTTACCCCTGTATGTAGGGTAATCCACGGGCAGCGCATAGCGTAGCTTCTCCCAGAAATGACGATCGCTGCGACGAATGCGATGCACTGCCGATGTCTTCAGGTAGGGCAGCAACTCAATGTCACTCTCCGCCTCGAAGGCCACCTCCGGCTCCTCGATGATGACCAGCTTCTGTGGCCTGCCACGCAGTGCATCGTGCACGGAGCGACGTAGCTCACAGCGTGACCATTCTGTTTGCAGGAAGTTGCGGGTGAGCAAGATGACCACACGCCTCGAGACGCGACTTGCCTCCAGGAGTTGATAGTGGGTTGCATCGTGTGCCAAATCGCGATGCTGCAGGCAGACACGCAACGCAGGACGTCCCGTTTCCAGTTCGCTGGCCAAGTGTTGGCAAACGAACTCCGAATCCTTGGCGGAGTGGAGGAGCAACGCATCGTAGAGCTTCTCCGATTCCTCGCAGCGTGGTCCAAAGACGCGTACGCCGTAATGGGCGAACAACCAAATCCTTAGGGATTCCCGAAACACAAAGACAACGATGACCACTACCAGAAGAAAGATGAGGGCTAGCGCAGCGGCTAGCAGGGGTATATACGACTCGGGTATGCCGTGCTGCAGCATGGAGCCACCGGAGTAGTAATCCGTGCAGGCAGCACCGGTGGAATTGAAGTCCAGTTCGCGTCGTTCTGTGCCGGAGGCGGAGCTGCTCAGCTCGTAACCCGTTCCTGCCGCTGCACCCATGCAGTAGATATCCTGTGCATCCTGCACAATCAGAGCATTATCCGCCACATAGGAGGTTAGCGCCTGCAGGAACTGACAGCGACAACTCCAGCGATTTCTGCCCAGCCAAATGGCGCGTAGGCGTTGACCGAAATGAGCTGCATGCAGTTGCCAAATGGGTAGAGTAACCAGATGATTCCCGTCCAAACGCAGCAGCTCCAGGGCAACTAGTGGCGCAAAGGTGCCGTTCTCAATCCGTTCCAGTTGATTATTGTGCAGGTAGAGCTCCCGCAGTGCCGACAACTGTTCGAATTCGTAACCCTGCAGCGTTTGCAAACGATTATCGGAGAGTTGCAACACCTGCAGCGTTGCCAGACTGGCGAAAGTGCGATTCTGTATGGCTGCCACCTGGCTGCCATTCACATAGAGCGCCTTGAGATTCTTACGTCCAATGAAAGCGTGATTCTTCAACACGGGAAAGTTATTCCCATCCAGATAGACAATGCTCGAATCCATGGGCACACGACGTGGCAACTCCATGGTCAGTTGATTGCCACAGTCAACCACATTGGTGGACCAAATCTGATCGTGATAGCAGGTGCAATTGGTGGGGCAAGTCATCTCACAGTCACAGGCATCGAAGTCGCAGCAATGACACAACGCAAAGCAATGCGATTCGTAGCGACAGAGGAAATCCTGTGGACGTAGCGCACTCAATGGACGCACTGCAGCACCGCGTGCATGTGGCATCACGCACTCAATGTTGGGCATATCCATAACCCTGGGATGTTGTCGCGTTGTCAGATTATTAATGCGCTGCAGCCAGTCCATAGTGCAATCACATTCGAAGGGATTTCCACCGAGATAGAACTCCGGCAACGCCTTGGGCACCGCCACGGGCGCAATGCGTAACTGTTGCAGTTGCAGCTTGCTCAACTGATTCGCATAGAGATCCACCCTAGCTAGATTCACCTTATCCACAAAGGCATTGGGTAAGACATTTCCGATTAAATTGTTGTTGATGAAGAGCAACTCGATGGTGTTGGGTATCGACATGGGTCCAATCTCTGTGATGCGATTGTGACTAGCATCTAGGGTTTTCACACGTATCTCCTCCTGCAGCTTGTAGTAGTTACCCAAGGCCTCAATATAATTGCCATGTATGTCTAACCACTTGAGATTCGAAGGGATGAAGGCGTAATCAAACCAAACCAAATGATTCTCCGAGAGGTTTAACCAGAGCAGCGAGACGAGTGTAGCAAAGACTCCATTAATGTCGGAAAGGAAATTCCTATCCAATCTAATTGCCTCCAGCTCGTAGTTCTTATCAAACGCTCCACGCTCTATGCTCTGTATGCGATTCTTGGCTAGATTCAACACACTCAACCTGGGCAGATCTCCGAACATTCCAACCGTAATATTGCCAATTTGATTGTCAATCAGACGCAAACCGGTCAATTGATGCAGATTCTTGAAGCTTTGATTATCGAAGGTGCGTATTTGATTCTCTCCCAGATCTAAGGTGCGCAACATGGCCAAATCCTGCAGAGCACGTGGCACCTCATTCAACTGATTCGAACTCAAATCGAGTTCCTTGAGGTCCGAGCAGTTCTTGAACACAGCCGGTTCCACCACGCTAATCAGGTTGTTGTTCAAGGTGAGCTTGGACAGCACGTAGAGCCCATTGAAAAGCTTGTCATCTAGGGTGTGCAGACGATTCTCTGCCAGATTCAAAGTATGTAGATTATATAGAGGCAAGAAGGCATTATCCTCTATATGACCAATTGAGTTGTTGCGTAGATTAAGGATTTGCAGAAAGTAAAGCTCCTTGAAGGTGCGATAATCAATGCGGGTCAGCGCGTTGTGCGCCAGATTCAGCACAATAAGGCGGATCAATCCCGCAAAGGTTGTGTTATCCACATGATTGGAGGTCAGTTGGTTACCCGACAAGTCCACCACTAGCAACTGCTCGAGGCGATGAAACAAACCCTTGGGCAACTCATACAATTCGTTGTTCTGCAGATGAATCTCACGTAGCTCCTTGCTGCCAGCAAACAAACCCTCCGGCAACGTCTCCAGATGATTGTTGCTCAGGTTGACTATGCGCAGCGAGGCCAATCCAGCCAGTGCCTCCCCGGACAACTCCGAGATGTTGTTGTGCTGCAGCTGCAAATTCTGCAGGCGACGTAGCCGCGAGATGCCCCAACTCTCCGTAATGGAGCGCAGCTCATTGTGACTCGCGTCGAGCAACTGTAGCTCGCTGCCACTGCCACTGCCTCCACTTCCAGCTCCACTCCCTGCTCCGCCACTCCCGCTGCAATTCATGTCCGCAAAGCCTAACTGCTCTGCTGTGCGTATGCGATTCCTGGTCAGATTCAATGTTTGCAGATTACCCACCGGGCACAGGAAACCCGCAGGCAGTGCACGCAAATTATTCTCGCTCAGCTCCAGCTCAGTCAACTGCTTCAACCCGTTTAGGGAATCCGGATAGAGTTCCAACGTCTTCGCCGGTCCCCAATCCGCATTGCGTGTGCTCAGCGCGAGAGTCTTCAGCGTGCTTAGCCCCTCGAAGGCGTTGTTGGGCAACTGCAGCAGCTTGCACGATTCCACGCGCAGCGTCTCCAGCGTCTGCAGCCGCGCAAAGACCGCCTGCGGCAGCGTCGACTCAAACAGGTATAGATCGCTGCAGCGTATGGTCAGTTGGCTGCTGCCATCGGCTCCCTGCAGATCCAGTCCAGGCTGGCGCTCCATTAGCCGGAGAGCGCAATGCACGGAACTGGTACCGTTATATGTCCAGCTGCACTGATTGACAGGGCCGGAGCCGCTGTGCACCGGAGCATTTGGTTGCGCCGGAGGCAACGCGGCGCCTGCTTGGGGCGACAACATGGAACTGTAGTCGGAACTGGAGCGACCCAACATGGCGCTGGCAGAGCTGCTGCTGTCCGCCGCTGGCTCCGCTGGTGCTGGCGCTGGCGCCTGACAGCGTACAACGACGATGACGGCGGCGCCGAGCAGCAGCAGCAGCTGAAGCTGCATTTCGCTCGGATTCGGATTTTGTTTTGGATTTTAAAGGAATTTTCGGTTTTCCACTTGGAGTTTTTTTACGCGTTTTTTACTCAATTTACGCACATTTTTCTTTAGTTTTTTTTTCTATTTATTTTTCGGTATTTTTTCACGCACTTTTCACTTGTTTTGCTTTTGGTTTGACTTTGCTTTGTGCTTTGCGCTCACTGCACTTGCATTTTCCAACTGTAAATTTTCATCACTTTGGTTTTTCTTTACAAATTTTTTTCTCTGCTTCTACTCTTCTCATTCGCTCAGAGCGTTTTGCGTTTGTGTTTTATCATCAATTTGATTTGCTGTGTGAAAAATATCGCGTGCCCCACACGTCCGAACCGTACGGCGCTCGCACTCGAACTGTTTGACTGCTTGCACAAGTCGGCGGCTCGTTGCCGTAAGCGTCGTAGTTGTCGCTGTCGGTGGCGGCGGCAGCGGCAGCAGCAGCGCTGTCAACTGCCCGCACGAGCAACGAAGTAGAGCGAGTGAGAGAGAGGAGAGAGAGCGCGAGCGCGTTCGAAGGAGGCGCATGTGCTTCGGCTCTGTTTTGCACGCGCTGAGCGCTCTCTCGTTTCTTGTTGCTTAGTTACTTTTTTAGCCGCTGCATGGCCGTTTGGTGCTAGTGTGCCACTGAGAGCGAGAGAGCGGCGTATTGAGTGCGAGTTTGAGTGAGTTTCGTGAGTTGCGCTGCCAATTGAGTTTTGTTTTGTATTCAAATGCGGCAAATAGGCGCAAAAAAGCAAATAAATATGGCATAAATATTATAAAATATTAAATATCTATTTTAAACTAAAATAGAAGAAAGTCCCTAGAAAAGCTTAAACAAATATGTATGAAATTTATTACAAATTATATTATAATTAATTATTATAATATTATAAATATATATTTAATATTTGTTTTAAATTAATTATTATTGCGTATTACTTAACTTCTTTATGCTCAGCTGCTTTGCTGCCTTGTACAACTTCATTTACAAGTTTCAAAGCAGCCAAAATAAACAACTCGCTTTGCCTAAGCTGCACTGCGCTCTGCCTCTCCCCTCTGCCGCTGCAGCTGCAGCTGCCTCTGCCTGTTCTTTCACTCAATGTCACTCAGCACTCGCTTCACTGCAGTTTTGTTATTGTTATTGTTGCTGTGAGCTCTCACACGCGACAGCAACAGCGCAGCAGCAGCGGCAGCGGCAACTGTAAAGTCGCATCCGTCAGTTAGTTTCCTATTGCAAGTTCTAATTGCTGCAGCTGCAAGGCGTCGCAGCACTCTCCCTCTCTCTCTCTCTCTCTTTCAGTGCTCTTTGCCTGTGCTATGCAATTTTGTCAACGCCAAAAGATGTTTAACACATTGCCAGACACGGCGTGGATATTAACACACGCTCACACACACACACTCCCTCACACACTCACACACACACACACACTGTCGCAGTTATATATAGATCGTAGATTGTTTATGGCTTATCTCAAGTATCTCTAAGGCCAAGGCCAGCGCTGCCTCCAGCGAGTTCAAGTGGCAAACTTAGCATTTGGCACTGCGCTGCAAGGAGTGTGTTATTTATTATTTACCAATCGCTCTCTCTCACTCATCTCCTCTCTCTCTCACTCTTTCTCTTTCTCCGCTGCAAGTTTCTCTAATGCATTTATTATTCATGCCAACTTTTTCATTAACTGGCAAACGTCGCCCACACATGACCGGAAGATGCTTGCGGTTCACAGCGCGCGCACACACACTCGCACACGCCCGCACACCCTCACACACACACACACACACACACACACTCTCTTTACCCCCCTCCCTCCCCCATCTATGGCCATTTCTAGTCCTTTTGCCAGTCGTCAGCGGCAACAAATCTACAAAGCCAACGAAATTGCCAAAGGTGCAGAGCAGCGAGAGAGGGAGAGAGAGAGGGAGAGGGATATAGGGAGAGAGGGGGGAGTGAGTGGAAAGGAGGAAGTGCCGCTGCTGCTGCTGCTGCTGCTGCTGCTGACCTCAAAGAGAGCATCGTCTGTAACTAAGTTAGTGCGCTTCCCTTGCCCTACATGCCCTCTCATTCTGTCCCTCTCCCCCTCCCCCTCTCCCTTCCTCCTCCGCCTCGGCTCCAACTCCGCAGAGCAAGTCGCAACACATTCGCATTGTTGTTGTTGTTGCTGTTGCTGTTGCTTTTTTTCGGGCTGCAGCTAAGGTGTCGGAAACTTGTTCAACTTGTTTCCATTTTACTATTCTTGCCAAGCATGTGTGTGTGTGTGTCCCTGTGTACATGTGTGTGTGGCCATAAAAATAGCAACAAGGCTAAAACGCTACCTCACATTCGCAGGAAGCGAAGCAAAGCGAAGCGAAGCTGCCGCCGTCTCCCCATTTAGCCAGGCATCTTCCTCATCGCCCACAGGACAATTTTCCGATCATCGTAAAAATTTGACGCAAATTATGCCGTCACAGCGAAAGAACCCAACAAGTTGTCGACTAACTGAGGAGAACTGATGCGAACTGATATGGTATGAGGTTTATTAAAGACTTGGTTAAGGTTTGAGTTTGACTTAAAGTTTCTGCTTGTTATAGGTAAATCATTATATTATATTAGATACATATATTACTTTAGAAATCAAGTTCTTTATAGTAATTTGCTTGTCTCTTAACCCTTATTGGGTGCGCGATAAATCTTATTGTTTACCAATAAGGGTTATAGAAAGAGCGAAATCTGAAAAAGTCAGCTAAATATCTACAAGCTAATGGAATTTGTGCCTAAACAGACTGAATGACTGAAAATGATTAACCCTTATCCACATCCATGATTAACCCTTATGACTAAACGCGACTTAGGATTGCCTTAGAATTCTTAGTCAATAAAACTATAATCATATATCATATCATTATTATTTACTATATTTACAACTTACCATTACAATTTCAGAATTCCGTTTCAATTTGTTTACATTTTGCCCAGAAGAATTTTTAAATCTTTTCCAATTTTCATTTTTCAAACGATTTCTACAACTAAATTTGAGTTTAAATTGTAATTTCTAATTTTAATTTCCAGCAACTTTATCTACAAATTTCTTCTTTTTTTTTCTTTCTTTCTTGGACCTCTCTGCAGTAGATCTGGCTATAAATATGAAAACAAGATTAACAACAACAACAACTACAACAAAAGTAATGGGTATGTGTATGTTTTATTATGATGACAACGACCTCTCGCTCGAGTGCTGCATTGTTATCGCTGTCGTAGGGGCAGAGGAGCGGGGAGGGAGGGGAAGCCTACAAGAGTCTGTGGAGAATTATCTGCCTGTTTAAAGAGCTGGATTGCACAAAGACAAGAAGGGGTCAAGGGTTATCTAATCAGTCTGCCAGTGAGCCAGATATGACAGCTGCCTCTCGCTTACTCCTTCCTCTCTCCCACTCTCTCTCTCTCTCTCTCTCTTCTCTCTCTGTTTCCTTAGTTTGTATTGTATTTCAATGCCTACGTAGTGCCTCTCTGTACCCATAGATGTGCATTAAATTGCGCGATAAATTACACGCTGCATACCCCGATCTGTTGATGAAAGCATAAATAATTAAAGAGCAAGACAGAGATAGAGAGATAGAGAAAGAGAGGTAGGGAAGTTTAATTATCTCATGTGCGACGCAATGTTTCGATTATAGCGCGACAAAGCATCGAACTGCAAAGCCCCCAAAGCGTTTCCCAATGTAGAATCAACGAGGCACACAAACCTATTTAGGGGGTCGCTGCGAAAAACGGAATTTATCATGAGGCAAAAACTGGAAATTGGCACAGAACAGGTAGAAAAGGCTGAAAACGCGGGAGTTAGATGAAAACAGCATATCGAAAATGCAATATAGACGTAATATGTGGTTAGAGGAATGTTTGTATACAATTTGATGGCTGTAGATTCTATAGCATAGGAATTCTAGGTGTTCATACAAACAAATGAGTTTGGAAACGAAATAGGCAGACTGACTGTTCAGGAATTCATTCATTCAAAATTAATGTGTATGAATTCTACGGAATATGATATAAGTATTCGATATGTTATCAAGAGCTTTATTTCTCATACAATATGTGTATGTAGTTTTAAAATGATTCAGTTCCTTTATCACAATACTTCAAAAGTGTTTCTTTACTCTGCGAATACTCAACTGCCTTATATCCTGCACTAAAGTACTATCATAGAGAAAATGGTAAAAAATGGTATACTACTTTGTGCAAAAGTATGTAACAGGCTACTTTATATATTCTTGCTCACGATTACTAGCCGAGTCGCTTGAGCCATGTCCGTCTGTCTGTATGAACATCGAGAGCTCAGCTATTACAAAAGCTGGAGAGACCATAATTAACATGATGGTTCCTGTATACCATACGCAGATCAAGTTTATTTCAAATGTGAGCTGCCACGCCCACCGCCCACGCAAATCGATAATTTACGAATGTTAAAGAAAGTATTACGGTTACAGCTTTCTGCTTTGGCACGCGTAAAAATGCTGATAATATGCACCTAGTCCCCAAATTACAATCCGATTGGCCAATAAACACAAGAAAAACGTTCAAGAAAACGTTTTCCATATCGTCACGCATCGTTTTAGTCTTTGTGTGTGTGTGTCAGTATGTGTGTGAGAGCGAGTTAGTACTAGTTAGTGCAACTACGAAGTTGGTCGAATGGTATCTTACGGTCAGGCGCCCTCGACTGTAGCTTTCCTTATTTGTTCTTTCTATCAATGCACAAGAAAGTCTGAAAGTGATCTACGGTATACATATATTAAAATTTAGCTGTTTTCATTATGCAGTTCCAATGAAATTTTCAAGCTAAATTCATGTATATATATCCAAGCTTTCGGAGCGAAATCGCTTTGGCACGCCGGAAACGCATTCCTTTTGCATAAACTAATTATAGCCCTTCGGCCGAGATAAGCAATTCGCAACTTAAGCTCTGCTTGAGCTTTATATACGAAACTTTCGTTCAGTATAAATTTGTGTTTACTTTCGGAATGAAGCAAATATTCAACTGGAGCTTAGTTCTGTGTCTGGCTATAGTCATACAGCTTGCATTAGCTGAAGAAGAAGGTTAGAAAATCTAGTATATTTAAGATAACTCAAATAATTTTAGAATTTTTCAAAGTCATTCGCTGCACACGACACGATGAAAAGCAGGGATTTTGTAAAAGCCCCAGGGATTGTCCAAAAATTTGGAGTATAATGAAGGAAAGAAAACGGAATAACCGAACAACACCTGAACAGCATAGGTATTTACAAAATTCTGGAAATATCTGTAGAAAAGTAAGGAAAATCTTTGCATTCTTTCTTTCTCGTATATGTTTTTAACCACCACATTCAATTCAGTCGAGTCGACATCTGTGCTGCGAGTACGAAGAAAAAGATGGAATTCAAGAATTACTAAATCAGGAATGCGGTCGATTTTCATTAAGCAAAATTTCCGGAGGCCATGAAATCGTGTTAATGTCCAGACCCTGGATGGCGCTGCTTGGGTTTAATACACCTATGGGTCCAGACTTTGCTTGTGCTGGCACTCTTATACATAAAAGTAAGTGCAACTTTGCATGATTTTGATAATTGATAATTTAAAATACATTGTATATATGATATATACCAATATAATTCGCAATTAAAATCGAATATAACTTCAATAGGATTCGTGCTGACCGCCGCTCACTGTGTCGCTGAAAAAGATCTGTAAGTATGCTAACTTTTTAAAATAAGCTAAAATAAATTGCAAATATTTCCAAATAATTTCATTAATTCATTCTAAATAATTTCGAATAATATACCAGTTTGGTAGTTCGCTTGGGCGAGCATCAAATAAGCACGGAAGAAGATTGTCGCATTGTAAAGGGGAGCAAAAAATGTGCTCCTCCCGTGGAGGACATAGGCGTAGATGGCATTTTTATACACGAAGACTTTAGCAATAAAACAAAGCATAATGATATTGCAATTATTAAACTATCCAGAGACGTGGAGATAAAAAGTAAGCAGTTTTTTTTTTTTTTTTTTGGATTATAATTTATAGAACTTACCTAGTTTGATTAACTTTGCAGATAGCATCCGACCCATTTGCTTGCCCCTGAATGAGACGCTTCAACTGCAAACGAATCAAATACAAAACTTTGCCGTAACTGGTTGGGGTCTATTGGGTAATGCGAGCTTATCGGATGTGCCCATGGAAGTAAGGCTTCCTCGCCGGAATCGAAGCATATGTCGTGTGGGACTCCATAGAAATATAAAATCAACTCAGCTCTGTGCAGGCGAACGCGGAGCCGATTCATGCAAGGGCGATTCAGGAGGTCCTCTGACAGCTATAGAATTCTACAACGAAGTACAGCGCTTTGTACAATACGGTATAGTTAGCTACGGTCCCGTTAACTGCGGTGAATCTCATCCAGGTGTTTACACGAGTGTAAGTCGCTTTATTTCCTGGATAGCCCACATAGTGGGCACCAAATAAGTGCAATACTATTTGCAAAAATGAATAAAGAAGAAAGCTTACATAGCACAAATATAATATATATATATAATTCTGTATTTACAAAATTCTAGAAAATTTATATATACACTCGGAAAGGGGTGTCTGTATCTCTTGAACAGAATTTCGCACAAAAATTGAACTTAAACAAATTTTTGAACCGAGACACAGACGTGCTGAAATTGACAGGCGCCTGTGAGGGCTGCCGACTTGGTGAGATGGAGGGAGGGGAAAAGGGGGATATGAGTGTGAATAGCTATCAGGATGCGACCAAATTGAGCAACCATTGCACAGTGGAGCAATGCATATAAAATAACAATTATAGACAAACTTAAAATATGACTATAAATTTTATTTATAATTTGCAGAAATTTCCTATTGATAAATTTAATGATATATCAGAAAAAGGATGTATTACTTTTCGAGCTAAATATTTTATATTTATGCAATCAATATGAAGACTTTCAGCTTATAATATGAGTAAATTGTTTTAACAGAACCTTCAGAAAACTTTATATAATTTTTAAAAAATAAAAGTAACTTAGCTAAGCTTTCTTCTACTTGTCTCTCGTCTAATAATTCAGTAATTTAATTTACAAAGTACTTATATAACTCTCCACATTGGCCATCTCGAACACCTCATCTCGCATTGCAGCTAGTTAGCCAAGTTAATGGCTCAATCAGTGGGCAATAGTTACGATGCGCAGATAAATTCACATGTGAAATAGATTAGGAATGCTGGCCCACTGTGCGAACAGTGGTGCACACTTGCACTGGCAAGTGTGAAGATTGCTGAGCTGTTGCAGCTGGAGATGAAGCCGATGCCGATGCCGATGCCGATGCCAAAGCCGAAGCCAAAGCTGGTGGCATGATATAAATTGCACAGCTGAGCAGGCAGCATAATCGCATGCAATTATGCCGCACACAATCGCAATCGGGCGAAGTTTGCGAAACTCGCCGAACAACAACTCAGCTGGAAATGCAACAGGAGCAACCGAGGAGAAGAAGCAGCAGAGAAGCTGCAGCAACAGCAGCAGGAACTGGTGGAGCAGTTGGGCAGACGTGGCCAACAAGCCGGCACTAACAGGTGAGTGGGCCGGGCAGCAATGTGCGAGCGAGAGTTAAGAATCCATCGAGAGAAACGCCCCAGAACACAGCACACAACAAGGCACACAACGCACACACACACACACAGTACAAACACACACACGCAGCACAACACAAACACACAACACACAACACGAGGCACAATGCGAGGAGTGAAGCTGCAGTTGTTGCCCTCCCTGCCTCAGTCTCTGCCTCTGTTTGTTGCACAATCTTGTCTAACTTTGTTTAGCCACGGGCCAGGGGCGTCGGCAAGGTGGGGAGTAGAGGGGGTAGAGGGGGTAGTAGATTTCCTGTTGTTGCCAGTCTGTTGATTTTTGCCATCGTCCTTGTCTGATTTTTGAGGCCTAGCGAGCTGCTTCGCGCGACTTGTTTTCCTCCAACTTTGCTTAACAATATTCTCTTCCCCAGCTTTCTAGCTCTCATCCTCCTCTCTCCACTTCCCTTAGAACATCCTTCCCCTAGCTCGCTGTTGCAATTTTGATCTATTGATGGGTTTTCTCCCTTTCCGCCTCCTCCACTTGTTTTCCCATTTCGCTTTGCTTTAGCAAATATTGCATTTTGCGTTTTGCGTTTTCCAATTAAACTCGAACAAGTGCAGCTTTTTGTCTTTGACCACGCGCTGCCTCAACACCTCCCTCCCTTCTCCTACACACCCTCCCCTGCATCTCCACGCAGAACTCTTCTCTATCGTTGCGCCCAGCCCTGCAGGCTGCAGCTGACAAGCAACTGAAATCACTTTGCGAAAGGACATCGATGCAAAGGAATTGGGAAAGGAGGAGGAAAAAAACACGCTAGAAAAGTTGCAGAAAACTTCAAGGAAAATTTGCCTCGATTAAAGAAGTAATGAAAATATAAATGAATATAGTTTGATAAAGCGTAACAGCTGGGGAAACTTAATGAATGAGTTGGGGAAACTTCAAGCTGCACAGATACTTCTTCAATTCGCTTAAAAAATGAGCAGGAAAATTCTACGAAAAATCTTCAGGTTGTTTATCACGATATAATCTCATGTTAAATGCCGTGATTAATCTTTGGCATCTTTCCCAACGCTAGGCACTACATTTAACGCGCTCGGCCATTGATTAGAACAAGTCTTAGCCAGCCCATTCAGAGAAAACTGCGACGCCTTCCCGGGAAAGTCAGCACAAAGTATGAGCAATAATTCCTGGAACATTTTAAAAGAGGCCCCCCCTGAATGAAGCCAAGCGAGCTGAGGGGTAAACAAGTAACGAAAGCTACAGTTGAGCTGGCACAGCAGTAAGATACCCTTCGCATAACTTTTCAAAAATAAAGTCCTCTATTCCTATTGCTTATTATTCGATTTGCGGAGGCGGTGGGCGTGACATCTAAAATTTGAAATAAACTTTGGAAACAGATTGGTGTCTCTGTCTTCATTAATAGCTGAGATCTGTCCGTTTATACAGACGGACAAACAGACGGACACGACTCATCTTGTGATCCAGCATAGCAATATAAATATTTTATGGGATCTGCCACGCACCCTTTGCCAGTTACTTACATTAACACAGAGTAAGTATACCCCTTTTTGAGTACTTTCAATGAACGTAGGGTATACAAAATAATAGCAATTACATATGACCAGAGTTTGGGCCAATAAAACGCCAAGGCAGCTGGCCGACAGAGGCGCCTCTTGGCCAACTCAAGTCGAGGAGGGAGATCGTCTCTAGCTGAAGCGCACTTCAGCGCGTTTATGGCACTTTAAGAACCCTGTAAGTACATAAAACAAAGTTACCTTCCCGTCCGGCAATCAACGGGAGTGTGCCTTCAATTTGGACACGTGCAAGTCTCGAGTGAGTTTCGGCTGCAATTTACAATTTACAATTTTCATTTAGTAGCCGAACGCCTTCCTGGAATCCTATCTAAACTAGTTTACCGTAACTAGAGCAAGAGGGGCAAAGGGGGCAGAACACTTTATAGCTACGATCCCGTTCCCGTAATCGCAATCGTAGCGTGAATTTGTCATGCAAGACGTAGTAGTCGAGTGATAATTGTTAAGAATGCCCAGCACGTAGTTGGCTCGTTAATTCCCAGAAAGAACGCTAACTCAAAAATCATATATGTATACACATTGGAATAATAACCAACAAAAAAAAGAAAGGAGAATAAGAAAATACCGAGACAATTAAAGCATATTTTTTCCTGGTAAGAACGCCATGAGTAACCTTGGCTGCATTTTAATCATCAACGCGCTGCTTAGTTCTTTTTTTTTGAATACTCTGTAATCAAGGGCGCTATAGGAAGAGGGTATAATGTTTAGAAATATTAATGAGTAACTTGTATATTAAATATATCACAGATTTCGACAGTTCTCAATATGACATTACTTCTGTATTTATCCATTTCATAACCTTAGTTTACTCAGTAAAGTATTTCTTCGTTTTCTTTGTTATAAAAAAAGTTATAACCTCAATTTTTCATTCTTCTATAATTGTATATGTTTTTCTCATGTCCTAAAAATTTCAGAATAATCCATAAAGAATTAAAAAGGTTGTGAACGTTTCATAGTCGTACACTCTCCTCCATTCCCTGCAATTTCATTTCTTCATTCTATTCTCTCCTTTTCTCCCCCCTCTCACTCTCTCTCTCTCTCTCTCTCTCTCTCTCTCTCTCTCTCTCTCTGACGAATCTCAACTAGCTGCCTGCACGTGCTTCCCTACGAGCCACATCAATCAAAAATAATTTATATGAGAGCAGCCCGAACCGAAAGAAGTCCGACTCGAACCAAGTCGAAGTCAAAGCTCGTGCTTGGACATCTCAGATAACGTTATAGTTATGGCTTATGGCTAGAGTCATGCCTAGCTTAGAAGAACAGCCCCGAGACATGTCGATAAAACCAAAAACAATTCAAAATGCATTTCGTGGTAACCTTTTTTTTGTGGTTTTTGGGGAATTCCGTTTAGATTTCTTTCGTATTTCGTATGCAAGACGATTGCGCTTTATATAATTTACGAGCTCGATTTGCCTTACAAGCTGTCCACAATTAATTGATTTATAGCGAGTCCAACTAGACGTGTCGAGTGGCAGCAGAAATCACTCTGTTCATAGGGTTAAGGGAAAGGGTATTAAAAAAAATATACTAAATAATAAGAAAGCCTTAAAAAATTAATTAAATTAAAAAATACATATTAAAACTGGAATATTTTTGCTGAAGATATTTTAAAAATCTAAAAAATTAAAAGAAAACCTAAAAAAAAATTAAAAATCTTAAGAATAAAAGTATAAAATTCTGATTTTTCTTTTCATTAATTGTTGGAATTTAAAAAAATATAAAAAATTTATTTATATTATTTTTATTTTATTTTATTTATTTATAGAATTTTCTTAAATTCTTGGCATAAATTTAAATATCCCGCCAGGTTTTCAGCTAACGGTAATGAAAATTTCTCGCCTCATTTAAATCCTTATAATACTCTTAATAACAATAATAGAGAAGGCTACGTGCGATGCACAGAGAGGAGATAAAAGCATTTTGAACGCCTCGACACATGTCATCCGGTGCGCTGCGTCGAAAAGGGTGAAATAATTGCGGTACGTAGAACTCTCTTTTGGTCCTTTGGTCCTTCGCTATGTCCTCTTTTATTACCTTAGTGTTTTAGTGCATTTAATTCGCTTATCTTGCGGTCGCAGCGGCAAATGTTGCCAGCTGTCGACGTCGGCGAATGGGATTCGTCTTATTTACAAAATATTTATGCCAAATGTCTCTGCTCGTATGGTTGTATGGCGCTGTAATTAGATAGTCAAATAGCGGGCGCAAACCCGTATTCAACACGGGCCAAAAATCAATAGAGACCACGGGAAAGGGGCCGGGGGTAAAGGGGACAGCCACCCCTAGTCGGGGTTGATAGCGCCTCGTGAGGCTCACAAAAGATGTTCGCTTGGGTGTCCATTAAATTTGTCACCCGCGGCTAAGCTAAATGTCAAATAGCACTCGCACTTGCACACACACCGACACACACACACTCGTACTGGAACAGACACACGCACAACAATAACAGCATCAATTTGACACGTACAGGCGCTAATGATGGGAATGACCAGCCAACTGAGCGATCGAATCCCATCGAGCGACCGCTCAACATGCCCACAATTGAGCCTTAGACCCATGCCTTACCCCTGCCCCTACCCACAACTCCCCTTCCCTGTCGGACATCCTGTCGTTTTCCTGCTTGGACTCTCTCAGGACTGCGATTTGACATTTGGAGTTGAGTTGAGTTGAGTTGAGTCTGGCGACTGCCAATTTAATTCCCATTGACAAAATGCACAATTGCTTTTGGTCCCGATGTCCCGCAGTCCCACCCCCTTCTCCCCGCTCTCCCTCTCTGTCTCTCTGACTCTCTTCTTCCTTCCTTCCCCGTTGCGCTTGCCTTTTGTTCTCTTGCAATTTCTGCCTGTGACAGGCGCCGTCTCTGCTCGCACACTTTGCGATTAATTATTTTAGAAAATCGCTTGTAATAACAATAAATTTCTACAATCCACAAGATTTTCCCTTGCCCCTCCCCCTCCTTGCTCTCCCCTCCCTGCCTGGCTAATTTCTTCATGGCAACAACTGTTAAATTTTACACGACACTCAAATATTTGCTCGAAAAAAGAGCAGAGAAGCCAAAAGAAAACGAAACGAAACAAAATGCAATCAATGCAAATGTTTAGATTGCCCTCTCAACTGTCTCTATCTCTCTCTCTCTCTATCTTCCTGTCTCTTTCTCGCTGTCAAGGTCCCAGACATGCAAAAACCGAAGCCAACCACTTTCAATTTTGACGGCATATCGATTTAATAAATTTGCGTGCCGCCCTGCGCGACAATTTGATTGACAAGCCACGATTCACGTTTCTGTCCCTGTGTCCCTGTGTCCATTCGTCCCTTTGCCCATCATTCAGTCAGTCAGTCAGTTAGTCGGGCTTTTCCTGCGTCTGCTCCTGCTGTTTACATACCGCGTGGTGCTGGTTTGAGTTGGGGCTTTACGACCCGGCTATGATACCCTTTTTTGGAGAAGGGGGCGGGTGGCAGAGTAAATTGGTTTAATTTTGTTACAAATGTCGCAAATTTCGCCGGGCTTCGACAGTCGAAAATTGTTTGTCTACAATGCGTTCTCCTCTTTCTCTCTCCCTTTCTTTCTCTCTCTCTCTCTCTTGTTCTCTCTCTCTCTCTCTGTCTCTGGAAATTGAGTTCGATTTGTTTAATTTTCTATATAATCATAACTGTGTTTAGCTTCTACTCCTTTTTTGGCTACTTTTTGGGCTCTGGAAAAGATTTGTATACCCTACCTACCACCTATCAAAATGGTCTAAAAGGGTATACTAACTTTGTGCAAATTTGTGAAACAGTTGTGAGGAGGCGTGGCAGATCCCACAGGATATATATATTCTAGCTCAGAATAACTGGCCTAGTCAAGTGAGCCATGTCTGTCTGTCTGTCTGTCTAGCTGTCTGTGTGACCACGCAGATCTCAGCTATTTTCAAAGCTAGAGACATCAAATTTGGCATGAAGATTTCTGTATATCATAGGCTTCAAAAGCTTATTTCAAATCTTGAATGCCACGCCCACAACCTCTGCAAATCGAGAAATACAGATTTTAAAAGAGTAATTATCATTTATGTTCATTTCTAGTTCGCTTGGTATTTTTTAAATATTTTTAAAAGTTATATCTCGAATTTACTCAACATTTTACGGTATATACTTAATACTTTCCGAATAAAGTCTGCCCAAAAATAAGCTTTCTATTCCTTGACTCATTTAAAGAGAACTTCTCTCACAACCCCATCAAAATCTCTTTTGTTTCTATCTTAAACAAAGCCACCACCCCAAATAACTCTGCAGGCGTTTCCAATTGTATTCTCAGATTCAATCAGAGATAACTGTGAGCACGTAAAATTGCTATATAAATCGTAGATCTACCAAATCTCACTCTCTCCAAATACTCGCAAAATAAACGCATTTCTTCAGCTGCGACAAATGCTGGAACTAATTTCAGAGATATCTCTGGCACAACTATATGACCAGCTCGTAGCAGCGGGTGCGTCGTCACCCCTCGGCAATTTTCAACACTTGCTCGGGCCTGCATTATCGCTAGCTAGCGATCTTATTTGGCGATGCATCGCTATAGATACGACGGGGCTTGTTGTATATGGGGACTGGGCATAATGAACGCGTAGACAGGCGTGGTTGTTAGACGATTCAAATGAATTTCAATTTTTGAAAAATTGCCTTCAAATGTTTGTGTGAAAAACGGAAATGCCAAGTTGTGCCGAGCCCCCACCCCCTTGCTGCAGCTGCCCCCCTCCCTCTCTCGAACTGGCACTGGCACCCACACGGAACACTTGGCTCTTTTGTTGTTTCCTCTGAGCGTGTGCCCAAATTAGAAAGCAAATGCACAGAGGCGTCAGAGAAGGGTAGGGGTAGAGGAATGGGCAGGGGCAAGGGTAGGGGTAGGGGTTGCCAGGCGTTTACAGCCCAAAAGTTGACACATTAGTAGCTCTCTCTCTCTCTCTCTCTCTTTCACACACACACATGCATTATGTGCGGGTACACGTTCGCAAAGTAACGGAACCCGCTCAAGAGATGCGGAGACACGTAATGAGCACATACACACACATCTAAATGGATATCTACACAGATCTTACATAGATCCGAGGCAACGCCTGCACCCCATTTGCATACAGAGCTGAGAAAGAGAAAACCCAAACAGTTTGTTTCTTTCTATTGCCAAATCCCTATTATGTGGGAATTGTGAACCAGGGGAACTAAAGGAACTCGGGGGAACTCCGGGGAACTTGGGAACTGTGTCTAGAATTTAATTATCGGTTGCATGTCACCGCCTTTTCAATACCTTCATTATGCCCGTAATTAAGCGCGCCTAAATATACCCCAAAAACTGCAGCGAAAAACTCGGAGTTTTAATTGCTCCCCCACGTCTATTTTAAACTAGAGCCGAATTTTCAAGGGCTCTATCTATCTCCCTCCCTCGCTCACTCACTCTCCCGCTCGCTCGCTCTGGTTTTCCTTTGGTTCGGCGCGTCGCAAGTGATAAACACAATTTTATTCAAATTACCCGGATGTTGGCAATTTGCCGTGTTCGGTCTTTGAACGCGCCCAAAGACCGCAGCATTTGGCTGATTTATGAATATAATGTAAGGTTAAGGCCGGCATCGAAGACCTTTCTCATTGCATAGCATGCGAAAACCGTTGGGAAATCGTTGAAACTTTGCTAAGTCATGGGAAAATAATCGAGTTTGGGGTGCTACACATTGATCTTGTTTTGGTAGTAATCGGAATTGAGTTTTAAACTGGAGAGAGGGTAGAGAAAGCTATATATACAGTAATATAATAGAAAGTCTTATACATATAATAGAGATATATAAGGATGAAACCAGATAAACTACTGAGAAATCTTGGATGCTTTGCGAAATCATGGAGAAATATCTGAGTTAGTAATCGAAGTTGAAGTTTCAAATGGGAACATGTCAAGCAAATATAAAAATTCTTCAGATAAATAAAAAATACTTGAAAAGAAGAAGATAGATTAGGAAGATATACAATATTATAATAACAGTTTTAAATTTGAAAACTTCATTTATTACAGAAAGAAAGTAAGTATTAATTTGGAAAGAGATATTAACTATAGCAAGTTTGAAATAAATCTACTTCAAAATTTGAATATTCTAAAGCGTTTCTAATAAACTTTCCTCAGTTGTTCTTTTGCCCCCGCAAACATGATACCATAATTCAGCATATCTCCCAGACTGCTGTGTTCTTTTTAGCATTTTTGCAGCCATAACTATAAACAAGAATTGCTTAAGATGCCGTGCAACATGCAAGCGGGGAGAGGGGGAGGCCAGGGTGAGGCAGCTATGGTCGCCGCTGGCAACGGCCAGGGGGTCTGCAACCCTTTAGAAAGAAAGGAGGCAGGAGGTGGGCGGCGGCGACGTCGGCGTCATGCGACAATAGCCTAAGCCCAAATCAACAGCAACTTCTACGATAGACTCGCATATCCCCATTGAAAAGGAGACACCCCTTTTGCCTCACTCTCCCCCACCCCCCTTCAGATTGCAGCATCGTAACTACGTACAAACAATGAACTCATAACTCAAGTGACACTTTTTAACTTGACTGCATTTCATCATGTGGCATGTGGCACATGAGCGAGCAAGCTTCGTCGTCGTCTTCATCTACGTCTTTGCCTTGCTCTTCTTGTTGTTCTGTTGTTGTCGTTTTCTTTTCAGTTTCAACAATATTCAAATTGAGTTTTCCAGTGCAGCCGGAGACGGCGACGGCGACGACGACTCCGTAGTCATCCATCGTCAAAGTTTTTTGTTGCCTGTATTTGTTAGTTGATAAAAGGCCAGGCCATTATATGCATGGCCAACGCTGCACAGTTTCGAGTGCGGTGTGTCCAGGTCGGCTGGCCGGCGGTTGGGGGCGAGGGAGAGAGACACCCAGAGGGAGCAGGGGGGTCACAACAAATTTGTATGCATACGGCTGCCATAGCTACGCCCGATCCAACTCCAACTGCAACTTCAGCTACAGCTACAGCTACAGCTTCAGCTCCAACTCCACCTTCAACTCTGGCAGCGACTCGACCTTTCAATTCAAAGTAGCTCAGCTACGGCTGAAACACAGTGCGAGCTGGAGATGTGTGCGTGTCTTAGGGATTAGTGCGTGACACGATGATAGCGAATAGGAAAGTTAAGATTTATAGAATCAAATAAAATGTAAATGAAGTGTTAATAATAAACACAAGTGAATACTTACGCAGCAGCAATTACCGCGTCGATTTAGCTATTTTTGTCTGTATGAACGCACTAATCTTAGTTATTATTAATGCTAAAACCACCAAATTTGGTATGCAGGTTCTTATAAAGTATACGCAACTAGAGCTTACTTTGAAATTTGAATGCCACGCCCAGCGCCTACAAAATCCCATGTTTATCACTTATTTAACTAATTTAATCCTTAGTTTTTGCTTTAATATAGATAAACCACATATAAATCCCGTCGTGCCGTGATTCACTGATCAGGCTCCCCCTGTACGCATGCACGCTCCTTTTCTCGCTCTTTCCATTTCTCTCTTTCTCCCACCAATCTTCACAGCACAGACAGGCAAAAGAATCTCTTATTTCAAATTGTCATTGAATGCTCAGGCAGTTGAAAGGTAGGGCAGGGGCGGGGAGTAAGCGAACAAGGCAAAGGGGCGCGTTCACTGTCCTTCAAAGAATTTCTTTGGCTTTCTTTTCCATATGTACGAAAAATTTCGTTGTCTCATCATGTCGTCTGGGCTTGTCAACCTGCAGCCTCCCAGAGCCAATGCCCAAGCATCAGCTTGGCTGCCTTGAACCTCCTCCCCTCGGTTGCAAGTGCAATGAACTGACGTTGCAAGGCTGACGGCGTTGATTTATGTTACATCTTCTATGGTTACATTGGCCCAAACCCCCCACCCCGACAAACCCTGCTTGTAGCCATTAAGCGCAGCTCATATGTTATACTGCAAGGCAGGAAAGAGCTGGAAGGAGAGAGAAGGAGAGAGCGAGAGAGAACGCGACGAAGCGAACGCACACGTGAAAATGATTTATTAGCGGTAATTGGTGTCACAATGTTCCAAAGAAAAGGAAAGGATTGCCCCGCGTTCCCGCATTGCTCTCTCTCTCTCACTCACTCACTTGTTGTCGCGCTCTCTCTAGCTCTCACTCGCTGTGCGTTGTTTTAATTATCTTGATTTAAACTTATTAAAATTGACAAATGATATTCGTAGACAACATCGCGTCTTAGGGGGGAAACAGGTTGTGTCGCCTGTCAATGGGCTGCTTCCTAGAACTGTCCGTGCGTGAGCGCGACTCTTGATAAATCACGCACACGTCTTGCAACATGCTGCAACATTGTGGCATGTTCGTCTTGGGAATCCATGCAACCCACATGCAACACACATTGGTCAGTTCAGGATGCGCTGGGCCGGGGACACACACCTTGTTGTGGCTACGTGGAATCTGTAGCTCAAATCGATTTCGTTTAAGATAAGCGCATCAATTCAAAATAGACACATTCACAATGGAATTTCAATAGATTTTATTTCGTTCTTGTACTTTACAAACTGCGCAACATTTATTTAAGGGAATTTAAGTAGAAAATACCAAAACCGCATGAATTTTAGAATTTTGCTTTACTGCAAACATTGAAGAACACAACAAAAAATGTATTGAAAATTTTCTCACTCCTTCCCATAGTTTGCCTAGAGGGGAAAGGGTGCAGGGAGAAGGAAGGATTCTCTACTTGGAGGTGGGTGCCGGTGAATGTGCATTGGGCACCGCCTTGTGCTCCTTGAGGCACATGGTCACCCTGAAAGCGGTATCACAATCGTTAGTGCCCCTCATGTCCTTGCACGCGTTGATGCCCGACGTGATCTCCTCCATTTTGTCGCGCATCTGTGGAACATTCCTCAACGTGTTGATCAACGCTTCAGCATTGAACTGTCCATTGGCCATGTGACCCTGTTTCTCCATCAGGCACTTGGTGTAGCACTTCAGATTCTCATTCGCAGTGGCCTGCATGCCGCCAGTCATGAAGTCCTTCAGCTCCGCCTCAGTCAACTTGTTCTCATCCATGCATTGCTTCATCAGCTGATGGAAATTGGGACCGCACTGAAAAGGAAGAGAAGAAGACTGTCAATGATAAAGCTCTTCCTCTCTGGAGGATTAGCCATTAACCATTCTAACCTGTGCAGCTGCCAGCAGGCTAAGCGCCAGTATAGCCGAGAAAAGTGTTGCCTTCATTTTGCTGTGCAGAAACTGTGACTGTGACTGTGATCGAACTGTGAAAGAGCTACGGTTTTTATAAGGGTTGCCCCCAATGCGAAAGTGAGTGCAATTAAAGCAATTAAAGTTTTTTCGTGACTATCTGTTGAATTTGATTACGCACAATGTTGCAATTATTGCGCAATATCATTTCCCTTTTATGATACCCTACGGCAAAGTTGCCAAGTGGGTATGCTAGGTTACCAAGTGGCTAGGTAGCAGATGGGAAATGATCTGAGAGCACTTATGAAATTCTGTTTTAGTATTTCAAAGGTTTTGGTTATTCCACATCTAACAGGGTATTCGACAGTCAGTAACTATTGCCACCTACACCTACTGTTTTTCTGCTTTTATAATTATATTTCAGTAGAAATAAACAGATATATCTATAACGGCGCGCAAACCACCAGCAAACAACATAGTTCTCGCTCTATCTCTGTTCTCTCTCTCTCTCTCGCTCTTTGTCACACACACCCGCACACACCATAGTCGGGGCACAATTAGTTGTCTGCTTAAACAACAACAAATCAATTTTTTATTTATTGCATTCGCATTTTGTACTATTTGTGTGCGCGGCGATTTTTAGCTTTTGTTCGAGCCACGGGATGAATTATTTATTCCCCACCCCCCCTGCTACTCCACTGAAAATTCCAATTTGTTGACAAACAATTGTGCAAATTATTTAAATATATTTTGCAGCTACTAAATATGCGCACGTGTTTTTTTTTTTTTTTGCTTCTCATTTTCATCGGTTTTTGGAGCCACTCGACAATTGCAGATTTTTCGGCAAGGTCATTATAAGGTAATAAATGGAATTATCAGTGCGTCCTCTTTCCTCCTCTCTCTATCTCTTTTAGTTTGTAGTGAATGTAAAGTGTTATTCATAGTATTCACATTAATTGTGATTAGTTCTGGTCAGCTGAAATTTGAGCAGATGCAATTACTCATTGAGGTCAAAATAGTTTGGGCGGAGGTGCGAAAAAAAGAGCGCTAGGCTTAATTTAATTTTCATTTTCATAAATTTTGTGCAATCAAATCTTTTGATTGCCAATTATTCAGTTAATAATAGTGCGTAAATTTGTCAGCTCAATTGAAGTTGAATCAATTTTCAGTATACAATGTAGTCGCATGGCTGTCATGTGTTGGGTAATCACGGAATGAATTCGGTTTGAAATGGTTGTGAAATTAAAGAAGGAAATGAAAGGGTTAGGCATATTAAATAATATCCTCAAATAAATAAACATTTATATATATTTAAATATTGCAAAAATGTAGGAGGCTATCGTCTAGAGTGTTCGCCTGTTATATACCCGCTATCTAGTTGCCTTACTTTTGAGTTTAGAGTCCAAACATATCCAAGTTTTCAGAGATCGTTTGGCTTGTGATTATTATTGTATAATCCAAAAAATGAATTTTGTAGCCCTAAAATTGCGCTTTAAATTAAATTTTCTTTTATTTTCGGAGGCGGTAGGGGGCGTGGTTAAAATCTAAAACAAACATTATCTGCTTACAGTAATAAAACATATTGTTGTCAAGATTTGATAGCTCTAGCTATAATAACTAAGATCTAGTTGTTCATACAGACGGGCACACAGCCAGACGGACATGGATCTATTGACTTTTAGTCTTGAACTAAAAAATATATACCTTAGGGGTCAGAGGTGCCTTCTTCTGCCTGTCACATATATTATCGATTTGAACAAACCTATGATACTCTTCATCCCTTTGGGTAGCGGGCATAAACTTCAATTGATTTCAGCTATACTTTAAAAGTGACTTAAGGCCGTTCACAGCAGAGATAATCCTGCATAGTTTAGCAAATATTTTAATAGCTCGACTTTATTTATTATTTATTGAAAAATTCCTCTTCTCCTTATTTTATTTTTTATAAATTTATTCTGCATAAACAAATCAACATGTTTGGCTCGCCATGGCAACTAATGCGCCCAGAGTGAAAACAATTAAACATCCCCCTCGTTCCCTCTGCTGTCTCTCCTGACCCATGAGTGACCCACAAAACTGTGTGTGCTGTGGCATAACTTGTTTAATTCTTTGGGCAAATCCAAATCAATAACCAAACAATAAGTCGTAGCAAGTGCCATTTACAGTATCCCAGGTAGTTGCTCTGCCTTTACTGCCTTTCCCTGCTCCGATTGTCCTGGCGAAAGCCGCATGAAAGCAATGCTGACAGTGGAAATAATTTATGCCTTTGTTACAAAATGCGCACCTGCCTTGGCCAGTGGCACGCCCATTGGCCTCGCCTGGCCTGGCCCGGCCTGAAGTGGAGTGGAGTGTAGTGTAGTGTGGCCCCTCAGTTGGCTTTTTAGCAGGCAGCGGCAAGAAGACAAAAGCCATTAAAGCCAAAGAACTGGAACTGAATGGAGCAGGGCAGAGAGAGGATGTGGAGGAGTCGGAGCGGGCCAATGACTATGGCTAAGAGTCGTTGACAAAAGACCGGGGCCACGGGGACGAATTGGCAACGTGCTGCCGCCGTCGCCGCTACCGCTGCTTGTCATTAGTCAGCCAGGATAAGCAAAAGGACATGGCCATAAAAAGGGCAAAGCGAGAGAGCAGCAGAGCAACTACAAGGTGTGTCCTGTGAATGAATTGCTGAGTAACCAATAATGAAGTAAACTCGCCAAGAGTCCTGAATGTGTCATTGTGGCAGCACAACTGGCTAGACAAGGACGAGGAGGAGGAGGAGGAGGAGGCAGGACGAGCAGCAGGCGAAACGGAATGGAAGCCGGCACAATTCACTGTCAGTTGCATTGTTTGACCTGATTTACATGCCGATGCCAGGACAGCCTGTGGAGCTGAGCTCAAACCGATATTAGAGATGCCCATCCGCACACACAGACACACACACAGCTCTGTGGACATTTATAAATTACAAAAGGACGATGCTGGCTACGATGGCGCCCATCTCTGCCTGCCAGACGTTCGCACAGCCAACGATGACAGGGCCAAAACAAAGGCCAACGTTAATGAGCCAAGAGAATGGCGCGAGCCGTAACAAACGAAGCTGAGAAAATAGTAGAAGCGGGCAAATTGTAAGAAAGCAGAACTGTGTCACAATGTTTTGACACAGACAGAGAAGGCAGAGAGAGAAAGGAAGAAGGAGAGACAGAGAGAGAGAGAGGAAGGGAGACAGAGAAAGGAAACCGAAGCGCCGCCAGTTCATGTAGCTAGTTAAGCAGGCGAAAGACAAAGTTGATAAAATTAGATTTGTATGGTAAATAGTTTGGTGGGTTGTGGCAGCTGCCCCGCTCCCTTCCTTCCCCTCTCTCTCTCTCTCTCTCTCTCTTACTCTCTCTATTTTTTCTCTCCCTCTCTTTCTTTCTTCTTCTCCGACTAGCGGGGGGGGGCAACTTCCTACACCCCGTTGCGCTTCCGCAGGGGCCAAAAGTTTAATAAATGTATAAAATTAATTAGCCCGTTGAATGTTCATTAACAGCTGGCAAGACAACAACAACAACAACAACAACAACAGCAGCTCAACTGACAACTCTGTTAGCCTTTTGTAAGCCCCGTTCGATTACAGCAATTGGCAGCGGCTTTGGCGGCCTGGCCAAAACTTCCATTTAGCAATCATAATTCATTCCTTTTCCCCTCGCAGCATTTTCACACCTATTCCGTGTGTGTGTGAGTGTGCGAGTGTGCGTGTGTCCCACTGTGCGGGACCCTTTTTTCGGTGCCGGCACACCCGCTGTGACCTTTATGTGGAAAGTGAAAACCCCGAAATTTCAGGCTGACCTCCGACCATGCGAGGAGTTCGCTTTGTCGCTGCGCATGTTGTGAAACTTCGTTTGTTTCTTCACCTCAGTCTTTCATTCATTATTGTTGTTGTTGCTGTTGTTGTTGCAACCACGTTGACCACAAAAGTGCCGGACGACAGGAAATGAAATCAAAATTATATTTCTCTCTCTTTTTTTCGGCGCATTTGTGGCAGCGTAATTGGTTTTTCACTCGAAACGCAGGGTAACACTTAGGGGCGGCCCGAAGAAATTGGGCAAGTAATACGCGAGAATATGGTGTGTAAATATTAAGGAGAATACAATACGAAACCATTTGAATTAGGCAAATGGCACATGGTTTTAAGTATATCAGGGATGTCATAATATTTGGAAAATAAAACATTCAAATTTGAATTGTTTACGGGCTCTATGGGTCTATTTGTCAGTATGAATACCTAGAACTCAGAAACTATACGAGCTGGCGCTACCAAACTTTTTGACAATATATTTTATTGCTGTGCCAGGCTCGAGCTTGATTTAGAATTCGGTCACGCCTCCTTTAGACGCTGTAAATCGCATCAAAACATATTGCAAGCTAATATTTACAGCTAGAATATTAATTTATGATAAATTCAGCAATTATTGTTGTTTTTTGATGGCGATATGATTATTAGTAGGGGAGTCGAATTAGCCGTGTCCGTCTGTCCTTCTGTCCGTCTGACTGTTTGAACGCAAACTAGTCTCTTAGTTTTAGAGCTATCTTGATGAAACTTGGTATACATGTTTCTAATTGATGCACGCTGTAAATAAGTCGGAACGAGCCGAATCGGACCGATATATCGTAAAGCTGCCATAGATCATATCGGCCTATTTTTTTATTTTTCAAGATATTGCTATGAAACTTTCCCGATATATGTATAAGTAAATCCATTAAAGGCTGTGAAAATTTTATCGAAATTGGACAGATATATCATATAGCTGCCATAGAACCTATCGAGCGAAGGTGGCCGTTTTTTCATGTTTATACATCAACAGCCAAAACCGAGTGTCTATGCGTCAGTTGATCTCGGGCACTATTGAAGTTAGATCTACCAAATTTGTTGATAACATATTTTATTACTACGCCAAGCTAAAGCTTTCATTTTTAATTTAGCCACGCCTTCTACCCCAGAGAACGAAAAAATTGAGTTGCGCGCGAAATTTGAAAGCTAGAATGTTCATTTTTGGTATGCACAATAATTATAATTAAGCACATCAATATTTGCTAATAAAATTAATAATAATAATTATGATTAAACAATATTCATATAATTTTTATATTTAATTTTAAATGAACTTCGATTGCTGCCAATTTAAATATTTTGAACAACTTCAGGGAAATTTTGCAAATAAATGAAATTACTTAACCAATAGACAATTTGAGTGGAACGTGCTTTAAATTCGATGAGCTTATTTCATCGCATCTATTCTCTCTCTCTCTCTCTCTCTCTCTCTCTCTCTCTCTCTCTCTCTCTCTCTCTCCTCTCTCTATGTGTTCCCTATTTATCGGTGCCTCTGCACAATGTCTCTGCCCTAGACCAAGGATGCGCATTGACAACTGAAGTCTTCGTGGTGCCCTTCAAAAATTTAATTTATGTAATTCGCACAGCCAACACTTTTCGCCATTGGCAGCTGTAATTGAAATCGACTGTGTGCGGGTGTGTGTTCCAGAGTGTTTGTGTGTCTGTGTGTGAGCATTTCACAGCACTTGAAGCTATTTGGCAGTCAAAGACAGTCAAATGCTGCTAAGAAAAAAAGACGACAAAATGAGCAAAAAATGTACGCCAAAAAAAAAATGAAAGAAAATTGTGCAAAAAGGAAAATGAGAGTAAAGTGGAAAAGGAGAGAGAGAGAGAGAAAAATTAAAAAAAAATGCACACAGAGAGTTATTGAAATTAAACATCAAATGTCAGCGACAGGCAAGAGGCAAAGGCAGAGGCAAAGGCGGGGGCGGAGGCGGAGGCGGAAGCCAAGGCACGCACAAAAGCGCAAAAGTCCTGCCACATGCAAAGAAGGAGCAGCAGCGCCCAAAATGGCTGCCACTTGGCTGACAAGTTGCAAAAGAGCAAAAGGAATGCCAGAGGGTAGAGGAGAGTGTGTTGAAGTTTTTGGCAAAAATGAAGCCGATGCAAGCGCCACGCTCTGCGCCGAAGACAATTGCCCCGGCAAATGAAATCAAGCAGGATACAATGGAACAGTGCAGCACTAAATACAGACAGGAAGAGGGGAAGGACCACGACGAGGACGAGGGCTGTGAGCACAAATACAATTTACATGCGTACGTGTGACAGGGCAGACCCGGCTGAAGGCACTGAGACAAGGATCTGTAACATGTCCTTAGGATATTTGTATGCAAACAGGCACAATGCGCCGAAATCGATATGCGGGCGCGCGTCATCCTCGAAGAAGAAGCTGCCTTCGCTGCCGCTGCAGCTGGTGGTACGGCCCAGGCTACGCTGCCTCTTTTGACAGCCATGTGCAGCGGCGCAATGAAATGAAAAATAGTGCGAAGACGGGCAGCACAACAAGAGGGTAGGGCAGGCAGACGAAGAAAGGAGACAGAGAGGGAGGGAGATGGAGACGAAGCCAGAGACGTAGACCCAGGCAGGCCTGCAGCAAAAGGGCAACAGATTTCAGATATGCCCATAAAGCGTAACGCTGCGAGGGTTGCAAAACCAGCAAGTCATACAGTAAATCATATATTGTTTTAGGAGTACAGCTTGCCTTTCCTTAGACCATATAAACAAAAGACTGCAAAGTTTAAAGAGTTTTTAAATTGTATACCAAATTATTTTCCTATTTAACCAAGCAAGTAGTGCGCATTTTTTCACTCTCTCTCTTGTATTGCCTTACTTGCTATCTGTAGTACAGCTGTGTAAAATCTTTCTGAAAACTGTACATTAATTTACGCAATATGCATCGAAATGCCGCCTGGCAATCCTGGCAACCCTGTGCAAAAACGTGGCCGTGCGCTATGGTTTTTGATTATATCTTATGCTGTTGCTTGATTTGTTTTGCACACATTACCGTCTGATTGTCTATGGTTGTCTCCCCGTACACCCCTTGGCATACTCTTCCCTCTCTCTCTCTCTCACTCTCCGTCTCCCCTGCTAACGCGGCCTGCTGCTGCTGCTCAGTTGACAGTCGAGTGCGTATGACATTGCAGCAGTCAAGAGCTCGTGCTCGTGCTCGTTCTCGTATTCGCATTCAAAACTCAAACTCCAACTCAAATATCGAATACACATCGAGTACCCATTACCCAGTTGCCTCGTTATGCTGGTGCCCCGCTCTGTATCGCTCTCTCTCTCTCTCTCTATCTCTCTTTCGCTCTGCCCCCTTGCTGATTCGATTGTGCAACTTTGATAAGCAATTTTCGAGCGCACTTTTGTGCCCTGCTCCTCCCCCCACAATTGTGCGTGTGTCACCAGCAGCTGCCTCAGCCTCTGCCCGCGCCGTTGCCCCCTCCCTTATCCAGCTCCTTAGATAGTCATCAAATTAAGGCTCGGGCCCAAATCAATGCAGCGCCTCGACTCACCTCGAGCCAAGTCCTGCCTGCCTTTTGTTTGACCAGGCTAATTGCCAGCTCGTTGCTTGTAGCTTGTACTTTTCCCCGGCAGGTGAAAACTGTTATGAGAGACGACACACACACACTCACACACACACACACACTCACACACACACTCTGACCGCACACAGCTGGCCACTAAATGCAAATGAAAAACTTTTTAAAATATGCCAAAACCAACTTGCAGTGCAGTTACACGAGTGTAAAATATGTTTTTGGGGTTTGATCTTCGGCTACTGTGCGTGTGTGTGTGTGTGTGTGTGTGTGTGCATGTGTGTGGCTCCTCCTCTTCCCCTGCAACGGTAGCAAATTGGTTACAAACACAGCTGTCGACCCTTACGGGCCATAAACTAAAAGACAAAAGGTATTTTTTTCTTAATTTTTTTCCCCTTCTCTTACTCCCTTCCCTGGAAAATTATATTAGAGAAAACCAGGGGAAACACGTGACCAAAAGAGAGAGAGAAAAAATGAGCGGGCCAAAACGTTTGTTACATGAAATGTTTCAAGCCATGTTTCACGGGTGGTCAAAAGGGTTCAAGTGGATGCCAATGCAAATATCGCCCGCTCAGTCGCATAAACATTCCTTGAGCTCCCCTACCCTCTTACTTGACCACAGCCATTCCCCTTCGCCCACGACAGAAACTATGTGCGGTTGCCAGTTGAGCAGTTCCTCTCCGCTAGCTAGGTAGAGCTGACTTTGAAGGGTCCCCCGCAGTGTGTGAGTGTGTTATTGTTCCGCAAATACTGGAGCAGCGAACTTGACCCACAGTTCGAAATGGGAGTGGAGAGGAGAGGGAGAGTTGTTGAGCATTCATAGTTATGATGAAATTTTATTTAGAAATATTTCACATTTTTATACCGTTGCCTTTGAACTTAAAATACATTTCTATTTTTAGAATTTTATTTCGTTATAAAAACAATTTTAGGCTGTATTAAATGAACCAAGATTATATTTTGAAAAATTTTATAGATATTGTAGAGTCTTAAAAAAATTTCTTAAATAATTTTAAATATTCATCAAAACTTATTGGCTCTATAAAAAAAAAATTCTAATAAAATTTAAAAAACTTTGTAAAGTACTATAAAAATATTTCATAACATTTAAAAAATATTTTAAACGTTTTCCGAAAAATATTGTATATATTTTTTTTAAAATAATATGAATATATAAAAAAAATTAAGATATGATTTATATTAAACACAACTTTCACAACACTAACAAAATTTTAATAATTTGAATTTTGAACATTACTCAAAATATTTTTTTAAAATTTTTATAGCAACTGCATTCCAACATTTATGGTATAGTATTTGCATACTCCTAGCTAGCCAAGTGCGTTCTGCAAAAGAAAACAAAGCATAAATATGCGCCATCAGCTGTTGAAAACTGGCACAACAAACTACACACTTCACACAAACACATACACACACACACGCACTCAGAGAATAAACAAGTCTGCTGGGAACCGCCTTTTAGTCTGTCATCGTGCGACCACAGCGCGATATATCCACATATCCACGCATACATATGCAAACAGGTAGATAGATTTACATGTGTGTGTATACGTGTGTGTGTGTGTGTGTGTGTGTGTGTTTTGGTGTGTCCGGGTCTCTGCTCCACAGAGAGTTGCCTTCGAGCTGATTACGATTGCGAATTGCAAATCGATGCCGACGACGATATAAACGTAAAAACCGCACGGTAGGAAATTTGAATAAAATGCAATAAGACAAAAGAAATAAAGACAAACACATGCATGATAATTTGTACCCGTCGCTCTGTTGTCGGCACTTTGGGTTGCCCAGCCCTACCCCTGCCCTTACCCCTCCTCACCTTGTCGCAACCCATGCAAGTCCCTTCCTGTATGCAAAACTGGCAGACGCAGCTCGTGCGTGTAACTCGTGATGATGATACAGTAAAACAACAACAACAACAACAACAACGGGTAGAACTCTAAACAACCCAAGCCACAAAATACATCAAAATGATGCGGTTAAAACCAATGCAAAAACAAGTTCTGAAAGCGGTTAAGAGGTGTCTGCAGGAAGAAGAGGGAAAAGAGGAGCAGGAGAATCTCTGCAGCGCATCAGCTATGCCATGGTACATTGAACTAGTATCGAAACGCTGCGATTGGATGCCTACGTGTTGCTCCACTCGTTGCTCGTTGCTCCGACGGTCGCAGATAAATGTATTTCAAAATCAAAACACAACTGCAGTTGATTGAATTTAAAAGATATAATGAACCTGAACATGGAAACCTTGGCTGGCAGCTGCTGTGCGTGTGTGTGTGTGGTGAAGTTTAACTATCGCAAAAGGAACTATCGGTAATTGAAGGGAAAAAGTAAACTAGAGCTAAGAGTTGCCGAATAACTTGAATGGATACAGAACATGTCAGCAGAACGATAGATCTGTGTGGTTTCTTTTCGTTATATATATATATATATCAATAAGAGAGGAAATATACTAAAACAGTTTAAGAACTATCGGCAATACTATTGTAATGAAAAGAATGAATCCTTTATCACAATTTGTTGCAAGTTTTCAGCAAAGCAATAGATCTGTTAAGGATATATTGAAAAGGCGTGGAATTGAACTTATGATATTTAAAAACTATCGGCAAAAACTATTTAAAAGCTATGAAACTTCACCTAGTTTTAGTTTTTGGAACTAGTTAAAATTATCATACATAATTAAGATCCAGCCTGATTATAAAGGGCAAATTACAGTGAAAATAAATGGTAAACTATTGGCAAACTATTGCAATAATTCAAAAATATAGTACTTAAAAATTTGGCTAATAATAATAATTATCGTAGACAAATAATTGAACCAGATCTCTCGAAAAGGGGAAGAAATAAAGTGAAAGACTATCGGCTAATTTTCTTTGGAAGTTTCAAAACTTATAATGTCTGCTACCAGTAATAAATAACATGCATAACATTGGAACCAGTTCACTCTGGTTCCACTTGCAGTAAACGCAAACTATAATCAATTTTCGTAATTAGTCATGATAAGCATTTTTGCGCCGATAGTTGTACAAGGCGTTGCCAAATGAAGCACCCACAACATTAGGTTTATTACCTCAATTGCAAGCAGTTGCCCTTGCCAGGAGCGGATTATGCTGCAACGGAGGGAACGGGGGTAGTTGCCACTTGCGGCGCTGTTTGGGTGGTGCCCAGTGGCGGCCGTATGCGAATGCGAATGCAACTGTCTGACCTTACGAGCTGTAAATTATGCATCTATGCATAATTTATAACTTATGCGTGGTCGAGTCCAACCCTCCCGAAACATTTTGCCATAGACAGATGCACAGACAATGATTAGGGCCGCACACACACACACACACACACACTTACACACAGACATTCACACACACGTAAACCTATTATTAACATTGTAGTGCGGAGCGGGGCTAGTGTCCAGTCGTGTGGACAATTGCAATTGCTTGGCAGTAATTTTCAATTTAATTATAGTAATACGCACATACACACAAGCACTCACACATGCACTCACACACACACACACACTCATACGCAGTCACAGTTACACACACTTGTCTAAGTGCAGATTTGAGCGCATTTGCACTTAAGCCAAAGTTTTATGGCTTGACTCGGCCTGAGGGCGTCAAGTCGAGTGCGCCAGGGAAGCGAACTCTATGTGGGTCGTGCGTGACACGAGTGTGGTGAACTCAAGCTGCGTCGTGAGTGATAGCAAATGCAGCTTTAGTTGTTGCATACTTAATGACTTCAACGAGCAACAAGCTGTGCGTGACACGAAAAGCCACCTATTTCGTGGCACGAGTTTAAATTTCTTCACGTTTTATTAAAATTTCTTTAACAATTACTAGTTAAACAATTTACTTATCAATTATTTATTATAATCTTAACGACGTTATGTGTGTTCTGCCTGATACCGTGCCCTAGCCTATGCTCAGCCTCACGCACCCATCTCTAACACCCCACACAATTTTCAGCCTGCTGAGGGATTGCCAGTGCGTAAATCACATGCAAATGTCAAGTGCTTGTAATGCACTGACAGTATTGTCCTGCCTGCCTGTTCGCCTGCCTGCCTGTCTGTCTGTCTGTCCGTTCGCTTGTCCGCCTGCGTCTGTTGTCCTGTTTATTCTATCCGCTTGTCTGTGGCTTGCATTTCGCCATATTAATTATGCGGTAAGTGCGGAAGCTGGCACTTAACCGATCCCAATCCCCCCTCGCTTACATCGACCTTACCAAAAGCAATTGACTTTGGATTTAGTTTTCGGAGCGGACAACTTGTAGTTGCCATTTTCGCACGTATCGCTAGACCTGAACTTATCCATAACACATGCGGAGAGGGAGCAGGAGAGTGTGAGAGAGGGAGGGGGAGAGCGTGGCCGTAAAATGATGCTCACGTAGGGAGTACGTGCTGTTGATTTGATGGTCAGTTAATTATTATTTTTTGTGTTTATAGAGCTCCGAGGGTACCCTCTGCATATACCTTATGCTGCTCTGGCCATAATATGCATGCGATATACATCGCATATCACAGCGAAGAAGGAGGTAAACGGGCTCTGGGTTGGGTGGGGTCAAGGATAGATTATGAGCGGGCATTGGGGCCATGTTGTGAAGTGTCTCATAAACATGGCTGGAAGTGACTAACAAAAAATGCAGAACGAAACGAGATACTCACACAAAAAAGGAGAGCAAAGAGAGATATGGAGAGCGCATAATATTCTACGTGTGAATGGGGAACGTGTGGAACATGCCCAAAAGCAAAGATGTGCGATAGTTGCAGAGCAGCTCAGTCTAATCTTAAATTGATCCAAGTGAAGTGTAAAGAAAACATCAAGTCTTGTAGCTAAAGACTATAGCACATCTTTATACATAACTGATTATTAAACCCGCATAAAAAGTGAGTAAAAATTTTGCAAAATTACGCAAAACAAGAGCCAACTATATTATTAGATCCCGGACAGCTGCAGTGCGCGATTTCCTGGTTCTTAAAATCGAACTTAACCTTAACCTACCATCAGAAAAACAACGTTCTCACCCGAATGGGCAACCAAAACAAAAATAACAAGGAGTGAAAGAGAGAGCAGGCACTACCTTCTTGCGTGTGATTAGCAAAGTTCTGTTTCTATACCCTTCGAACATTGAAAGTGGTCAAAAAAGGGTATACTAACTTTGTGCAAATGTATATGACAGGCATAAGATGGTGTATAAGATCACACAGCGTACATATGTTAACAGTCAGGATCACTAGCCGTTTCGCTTGAACCTTGTCCGTCTGTTTGTCCGTTTGTCCGTCTGTATGAACACACAAATCTCATCTATTATAAAGGCTAGACACCAGACTTGGCCTAAAGTTTTCTGTATATTGTATACCTCAAAAGCTTATTTAAAAATTTAAGATGCCACGCCCACCGCCTCCGAAAATCGATAAATTAATTTTTGAATTTGATTTGCAACGAATGTATTAAAGTTACAGCTTTCAGCTTTGGTATACAAATAGATATATACTATATGCACATATATTTCAAATTACAAGCCAATCGGATTATATATACTAAAGTAATTTAAGTTAGATACCAATAGAATTAAAAAACGTTGTTGTTGGAAAGTTAAAAGAAGGATATTTTACTGTCGTGCTACCTCGATTGTAGCCTGCATTACTTGTTGTTTTTTGATGGCCCAAAGTCGAAGTTTAATTTGGTCGGAAGCAGCGCCTATTGAGCCCACAGATTAATGCCGCAAAATTCATTGGGCCGCAACGTTGTAATGAGATGGCCGCAACCGCCGACGCAACTGCCGTGTCCAGTTCCAATATTAATCAATTCTATGTGGAGCGGGAGCCCATGGACCAGACCATAACAATCCCGAACTGGTTATCCTTGTGCGAGCGAAACAACAACAACAAGTCGAAACTCATTTCGTGTTGCGACTTTTGATTATGATGATTATTACGCGTAATCGCCGCTACATGTGCTACATGCAGCGCCATCGCACCCCGCCTCCCCCTCCTTCCTCCACCCTCCTGTTCCTGCCCCGCCCTACGTCGCTTATTGATGAAGTACGAAACGTAGCTGACGCTGCCCCAGGGCTACGAAGAGCTCGGGACACCTGTGTGTATATTATTATTACACATCGGCATCGCGCATTGAGTTGGGTTCCGAGTCATACCTGGGTCTGGGTCTGGGACTGGGCAGACGAATTTAAGCAAGATGCACACACGCTGTAAGTGGCCACTAATGTGGGCCCAAAACATGTGCGCGCAACGTAAAACACGCGCACAGTGCGGGACAGCTGCGTAGAAGCGATGAAGAAAATGTAACACAAGCGGGAGAAATTAAAAATAAATTTGTGTAGATAATTAAAAGGAGTTTGAAGGGAAAACAACAAATTAATTAGATAAGTTAAAAATGTTTTTAAATAAAAGAAAAATTTTAAATAAAGAAAATAAAATAATAAAATACATATTTTTAGGTATGTATAATTCAAAATAAAGTAATATAAAGTAATGTATAACAAATAAAATAATAATAATAATAAAGAGCAACAAAATAAATGACAAAATAAATAAATAAATAAAAAACAAAAATTAAATAAAAGAAAAATAGTATCTAAAGTGAAGTTTGCAGCGTTGTCATGAATACATGAAATTTTCTAGGCTCTCTTTCAAATTAAACAAAAAAACAAGAATATTATTTGAAATAAAATTTACATTGTTGTAGACAATAAACATTTCCTACGTTCACTTTTAAATTAAAAATAATAAAAATTATTTTTATAGAAAATCAATTAATGTAAGCTTTATATTCCATGCTTTAAAACTGTTTTTTAAGCTGACTGTAAAATGTAAATGAAATTGAAATTTTAAAATGAAATATACACCCACTCGAGGTCAGCATAATAAGTGTGTGTCGTGGCGTTTTTAAAATAAGAATAGCAAATTCTTTAAATAACTGAAAATACAGACTGAATTTATTTTATTTTAATATTATGCTGAATTTAAAATATTGAAAAAAAAACGTTTAAAAAATAAAGAAAAATTGGAACTGATTTTTAAGTATAAATTAAATTTGTTGAATTAGTTATGTATTTTGTATATATTTTTTAGTTTCTCAAAAAATAGTACTCTACTTAAGAATATAATATAACATATAATAAATAGCGATAAAATCTGCACAGCATTTGCGTAGATAATGCCACGTTGTCTGTAACTTTACGCACAATTAGGCCTTTCGTGTGAGGAGTGCTTCGAGGAGTGCAACACTTGGAAGAGGACAATTAAATGCAGTCGAGACTGTAATTAGGCGCTAATATAAATAACTTTGACTGGGACACGCGGTGTTGGCAATCAAATGATCATCAGCGTAGGCCACTCGTAGGGGACTCGCTGGCACACACATGGGATACTTGGCTCTGTCTGTCTGCGTGTCTAGTATATGTGCTACGTTGAGGAGCTAAAGAGCAGACTCAGTGAACGGCTGACGTAACAACGAGTTAACAAGATAATGACAGTAGCGCGGCGTCGCAGCAGGCCGGACGAGTGACTCCTCCTGCTCCTCTCCTGCTCCCCCACTTCGCCTCCCTACAGCCACCTCTGCTCACTCTGCAACTTAGTTGTTCCCGCTCTGTTATTTAGCTCTGGGTGTGTGTATGCGCTGGCTTTGAGTGACGTGCCGTGCGCATAAGTGACTGATGGCCGGCGACGTCCAGCGCTCTGGCTCTGACTCTGGCCCAGGTCCGGGCCCAGCCCCTTTCTTTGTGCCGTGGCTGCTGCTTGGCCCAAAGACCATAATCAAGTATGCTAAAAAGACGCGCAAACCAAAAGGAAATTGAAATGAAATATGTACATACATAAAGAGGTGTGTGTGTGTAGGTATGTGTGTGTGACAGTGTGTGTAACTAGGCGTATGTGTGTGAGTGTGTGTGGCTCTTCGCGTTCGCTCTTTCATGGTATTTCGCACCTGGAGCGGCGGCTGCGACGGCGGCGCTCGCCTTGTTAAGCACAGCGTCGTTAACACTTGAGCTTGTTCTACCTGGTCTGCTACCCCGTCTTCCACACCTTCTTCTACCCCGTCTTCTACAATACCTCTTCTGCTGCTGCTTACTCCAGTTGTTGTTGCTGCTGCTTGCATTGCCAACAAGCTCATTAGTTTCATAATTAGCTTTCGTTATGCTTTTCGTGTATTAATTAGAAGTTATTGCTGCTGCTGCGGCGCCACAAAAAGCACTCAACACTTGGCCAAAACACTGGACATGCCTTCCCTTTTCTTCTCTCCTTCTTCCCCCCTCTCTGTCACTCCTTTTGCCTGCTTTTGCGCTGCACTTACAACTTGACCATGGCAAAAACATCAGCCTTATCAAGCTTGTTTAACTCACTCTGTAGTCGCTTTTTTCACCCTCCCTCTCTCTCTCCCTCTCTCTCTCAATTTTCCACTGCCTTTCTTGGTATTATTATTATATTATTTTGCCTTTTGCAGTTGTCTTTGTTGTTGTTGTTGTTGCCGGGCAGCCACGACTAATGCGCAGATAATGATGCTGCGGCTTTGATCGATTTGATAACAATTTAATTTCGAGTGCACGCACAAGCTTTTTTCTCTTTCTCTCTCCTTCTCTCTCTCGCTTTGTATCCCCATCGCTCTTCCCCCTTCCTCTCGCTCTCTCAAAGAGATTTACACAAGATAATGCAATGTGGTGTGCAAGGCACGTAGGCAGATTAGTTGATGAGAGCAGCTTTAACGAGCAGCGACACATAGAAAGAGAAAGAGAGAGAGAGTGCAGGAAGGGAGGAAGAGGAGGAGAGGGAGCGAGGTAGGTCGGGAACGTGTGCTGGAGTGGGTGCGCGCTAACATATTTGGATTGGCTAATGGCGAACAGATGAGCAAACGACTATGCACCAAAGAGAACTTCAACTATGTTGTTAACTGACAGTGGGCAAAGAAGACAAAGTTTGCGATGAAAATAGGGGTATGCAAAAGAAACTGTTTAATTAACCATAGATAAATTAAATATATAAATGATAGATAAATGATATATATGAAGTATATTTTATTTTAGGAAAGTATTTCCCTTTAACAGAAAAAAGTTTAATTTATTAAAACTTAATTTAAAATTAATATTAAATTAAATTCAATTAAATTCAAGCCAAATAACACTTTGCCTATGCCTCCCTTAGTAATCCCACATTTTAGAATATGCAATATAGTTTAGAAATTTTTTAGATTTTTTTGGTAACGTTAGAGTCTTCCACGTTTATTTTTAGATAGTTTTCTGATGCGAAATTTGTAAATCGCCTGATTTCACTTGAAATCGCTTGCATAGGTCAAAATTGACAAGAAACAATTGTTTAAATTTGTTGTAAATATTTTTATTATTATTATTTTATTATTTGTTTTTATTTTTTTTTTTATTTTATTTGTAATTATTTTTATTTTTTGTCCAGAAATTAAATCCAAATCTATCTTTGTTAAAAGTCAAGCGATTTTCAAGTGGAATGACATCCCGTTAATGCTTTGAACCCCTTTGTAAAACTTGATTTTAAAAGATATATTAATACTTTTTAAAAATGTAAATTATTTCGTTCTTTAGATACAGACTTAAGAGCAAGCTAAAAGAAAAGTTTAAAATAAACTTAATACGCTATTGATTTACATAAAACATTCTTGCCGAATTCAGTGTAAGCTAGTATTAATAATATTTGTTTTTAACATAATAAGCCACACAGTGGAACCCAAAAAAATTCTTGAAAAAATAATAAATTCCATTCAATGGGTATTTACAATTATACCCCAGCCTCACCGACTTGTCAGTTATGGAAAAATGGTTTTTTGAAGTGAGCATTTTGGCATTTGGGCACTTAATTGCCCGGCGAGTCAAGCTCATAAATCAATTATTTTTTCGACTTTTCCAACACTGAAGTATTAATACCGCAGTTATCAGAGCTTTAAGCCCCGCGAGCGTAATCAAAGTTCCATTCCTGCTTTGTTGTTATTGCTGTTGTTGTTGTTGCTTGCACAATTGCTTGCACATAACAAAGAGCAAATCTGGCATAATAAACACACACATATACATATATACAATATATATCTATACAACTGCCGCGAGTGCTACGCGTGCTACGGCGGATAATAAAAAAAAAGTGCTGAGTAAACCTTATTAAAAAGGGATAACGGCGCACGGGCAACGCTAATGACAAAGCCTCGACGAGGATGGTCCGTGTGAATGAACCAAAGGTGGCTTCCAATGGATGTGCGTGTGTGTGTGTGTGTGTGCGGGTTGTGCAAACACACACGTCACTCAGCCACGACATCCTTCCGGATCGCGGGGGGGGGGGGCCCAGGGCCAGCGGCTTAACGCCGTTAATGACCAAGAACAGCAAAAAGCCTCGCCCTCGGCCTCGTTCTTCGTTTCGTTATGACGATTTTATTACGTGTATTTCCAACAATTGATGCTGCAATGTCATACGTCAGCAGAAGGTGCGCCAAATCAGTGCACAGCACTCGACATGGATAAACAATGCGCAACACTGCACAACACGGCACAGTGTTCGAAAACGGCAGAGACTTTTCGAACCCAAAGAGATGTCGATTCTTTTAAGGATTACGTTCTTTTGATGAACTATTTTTGATGAGCTTTGATCTGATTGGGTTTTTCTAGGTTTCCCCAATTCATCGCAACAAATGTTGCCTTTTACTCCCGTTTAAATTTAAACTTAACATTAAACTTAAACTTAAAGATAATTTTTAAAATTAAAAATTTTGAAATTTAATATATTAAAATTTTTACTATAACCATAACTAAATGTAATTTAATTTAATTTAAAACTTTAATTAACTTTTAAGTCGACTGCGCGTACTCAACATGAAATATTGAAATTAATAATTGTTCTTTTCGATCTGTTATTTTAAAAAAATATTTTTAAAAAAAGAGAAGAAATTTTGAAAAATAATTTATAAATATGTACTTATTATATTTTTAAATATTAATGTTACCTTTTTAAATATATAGTATTTAAAAAATTAAACAAAATAAAAAAGGGTTTAAGACTAGACAAAAAACTTACAATTCAAAATAATAAAAGAATTTCAGGGACTAGTTCATTTGTTCACTTTAAGCATCAGTTCAAACGAACTTAATCTGAGCTGCCATGCCAAGCCGTGCCCCTCCGTTAATACGCATTAAATGCCCATAAACTAGCATTTATTAAGTTATACAGCTCACATGTTGCACAGTGTAAGCCGTAAAGAAACTGCAGCATAATGTTTATTTGCTCGGGCAATGGAAATTTATGTGTTTCCATCGTCTGCAAAAGGCATTAAAAAACTTTTGCCCGAAGTCTTGGCAGGGCAACAGAAACAGAAAACGAGAAGAAAAAAGGGTTCACAACTTGGACAGCGGGCGGCCACCCCACTGTGCCTGTGCCACTGGGCTGTGGGACAAATCTGGCGTGGCCAATGCAACTTAATTAAATTTTGAAATACTTTCGCCCACCACGCAGGCCTCCAAAGAAATATGATGCAAAATGTTTTCTCCTCTTAATTACGAAATTGTAAAACTCAAAGTTCAAATTGCAATTTGTATTCATTTGCGCAAGCCGCCATTAAATTTGTTCGGGCGAAATTATAAATTAATGCGGATGGGGAGGGGGTACGGCTGTCACGGCGGACACCTCCGGAAAGCGCCCGAACCCCACGACGAACCACGCGTTCACCCACATAATTTAAATGCATTTCCTTCGGCGCATTAATTTCCTAAGCTTTTTTGCATACCGAAAATCCCGCACAAAACTGCGTTGAATGTAATCCCCACGAGCTTTAAAGTCACGTGTGTGTGCACCCCCTCTGGCAGCCGCCACTGGGGGTAAGGGAGTTGCTGCTGCTGCTGGTGAGGTCGACACGGAGGCGTGTCTCGTCGCGACGGACGCAACAAAAGCGATGCTGACGTCGACGTCGACGCTGACGTTGACTGCCCGCCAGTTGTTGTTGTTGTTGTTGTTGTATTTGCATATAATAAATGTATTTGTTTATCCCCTCTACTAATTTTAACTGCATGTAACAAAATATTTCACTGGGCAGAGTGAGAGACAGAGAGAGAGGGAAAGAGCGGCAGCGGCTTATTGGTGTGAGGTTTGCGCTATTTGTTTATCCGACGAGCTTTGCGTGAAGTTTTTGTTATATAAATTGTCCTGCGGCTGGGCAGGCAGCCAAAACGGAAGCCCCCTCCCCTCCCTCCTACTCCATTTCCCCTTCGCCTTCCCTGTGCAAGTTGCGAATTTGGCAAATATGTGTTTACACGTGTGTGCGTATGTGTGTGTGTAATGCAGCATGCAAACGACTTTCACTCGGCATATTTGATGAGTCATTGTGCGGCTTTAGCGCATTGCATGCAGGGAAGTGTAGTGAAATGGAAAGTCCGAGCTAAAACGTTAACTCGTAACGATCTCAGGCCGCACATTTATTTGTATTTAGCTACACAGCAATACAACGGTCCTGTGGCGCAATGGATAACGCGTCTGACTACGGATCAGAAGATTCCAGGTTCGACTCCTGGCAGGATCGAGAGAAGACAGTTTTTTTTTTAAATTTTTTATGATCAATTTATATTTTATAAAATTAAAAAAAACATTTTCTTACTTAAAAAATTAAAAAAAAAAAACAAAAAATTGCGTTTCGCCCAACGTGGGGCTCGAACCCACGACCCTGAGATTAAGAGTCTCATGCTCTACCGACTGAGCTAGCCGGGCTGTTGATGGCACGATCGCCAATGCGTCACTTATGCTCCTACACATACACAAGTGCACACACGCATTAGATCGCATGAATGGGTATCTATTTATAGCAGAGCTGGTTCTATTTTCATTCGACATTCATTCACAAACTCGTAATACATTAGGCAGCCCCACACACACACACATACTCACACTGCGTAGTGCTGTGTACGTGTAGATAGCCCCAGCGGCAAGCGGCATTCCAAGCTGTGTTCCGCTTCTCAGGGCAGACACACACACGTCTCTGCACTACATACTGTAGAAAAATGGTTATTCATAATCATTTGTTACGCTTAATTGTTGTCTTTGCGGTTTACCTGATGTGCCTGCCTGGCTCCGTCTTGGCTTTGGTTCCGACCGCAAATTGTTTTTAAATCATTTCTCGCTGAGCTCCCTCGATTCTAGTGTGCCGGCAAATTACAAAAGCCATTGAATGGCGTAGCCTGAGAATTTTTGATTATTGTCATTACGGAATGGAACTGAAAAACACCAAAATCCATTTACAGCCAGACACACACACATACACACATAATTCTATATTGTGTGGAGTCATGTGTGGCTCTGGTTCGACTAGAAGATATTTCCCACCATGGCCGTGAAAAATGTACGCCCCGATGCCGACGCCTTTTATAGCTATTTTTTCTTTTCTCTGTTTATTTTTGTTGAAATTTTAAATCCGCACGCGTTCAGATTTCTCTCGCTCAGCCTGCTGCCTTTTGCCTGCCTGTCTTTGCCTCTCCCCCTGTTGCTGCTTTATTATTATCCTTTTGCTGGCACTTTTTTATGAGTTAAGCCAGACGCGGCTTATCTATGTGACAATGCGCGGTAGGCACCCGCAACTGAAAATGCCAGCAATTCCGGGCGAGGGAGAAGGAGAAGGACGTTGCAGAACTCCGGCAATTGCCTTTATTGCCAGCCCTACGCGACGCCAGCCAAACCGCCAGTTCATTCATAAATAAATTAAATAAAAATATTTTTTCAAGCCGCAAGCCACACAACAATAACAAATAAGTAAGGCCTGTAAAAAACAACAGCAACAGCAACAGCAACAACAACAACGCGAATGGAGGGGAGAATGTTGAGCGAACGAACGAAGAAATCTGCATAATGAAGCGTAATACGCAAATGGTGTAGGGCTCTGATTGGGCTGGGCGTGTGAGGGAATATGCCTTGTATATGTGTGCATATATATTGTAGTTGAGAGTGCATGTGTGTGTGTGTGTGTGCATTGCTCCTGCAGGGGTAATGCGTGCTTTATGCTTGGCAGCAGCCGCCCAACTGAACGATGCCAGGTAAATCTCATAATTATGCGAGCAAACCTGGGCACGGGCTCCGCTGACTTTAAAGACAGCGGAAAAACTCGGGAAATGCCCGTAAAGACTTTTCAATTAAACCTTCTATAAGCTGCGCATAAATATGCGAATCAGTCGTGCAGCCTGTGTGGTAGCACTTACGGAGATTTGTGGCGTCAAGTTCAGAGAGGCAAACCGGGCATCCCTTTACTGCCCAGACAAATTCGACACGCCTCTCCGCCTCCTTCTTCGTGTCGCCTGCCTCGGCTCATTGACAGCATTTGTGTTTTTGGGCGTGTTAAAAGTTAAAATAAATCAAACAGCCATAAATTGTGGCGCTTTTGGCAATATGGGGAGAGAATTCGATACGTTCATCAAATGTAAAAGGGTTCAAGCGATGCGTTTGCTATCTATCAATAAATGTCTCTATATATGCGGGAAGCCTCCGTTGCCACGCCGCCACAATCCACTCCCACTCCCATGTCGCATATATTTTATCAGACGAAGGACAGCAGCGACAGAGGCAGCGGCAGCAACAGACGACGCCAGACGACGCATCCTTTTGGCCTGCTCAAATTTAGCACACTTGTCAAACCAAAAAGCCAAGTTGGGATAGTTGGGTGTAGAGGGGAGACGTAGAAATACCCTGTAAAAGGGCAGTATAATGTATTTACTGTAATTTATTTATAAATTTATTTAGTTATTTAATTATTTATTTATTTATTTAATTAATAATTAATTAATTAATTTATTTCTTTATTTATTCATTTATTTATTTCTTTATTTCTTTATTTCTTTATTTATTTATGTATTTATTTATTTATTTATTTATTTATTTATTTATTTATTTATTTATTTATTTATTTATTTATTTATTTATTTATTTATTTATTTATTTATTTATTTATTTATTTATTTATTTATTTATCTGTTTATTTATTTATTATTTTTTATTTTATTATTTATTCGGTATCAATTAATTTATAAATTATTTATCTTTCTTTTCCCTTTTAACTTATTTATTTCCTAGTTTAAAATTTAAAATAATTATTTTTTAATTTAAATATGCAAATAAATATTTTGTATACAATTAAAAAATTCATTTTATAAAACTTTAAAATAAAAAATTAAGCTAATTAATTAAATAAATATAAGCAAAAATCTTAGGAAAAATAAAAATAAATTCTATGAAAATAAGCCAACAAATCTCGAAAACCTTCTCAAAATTGTTCTAAGACGAGAGTTTAGCCTTTTTATAGGGTACACTGCACAATCATAGCATTTTTTAACCACCCCTCGCCACACAGACCGCACCGAGTGTGGGCTCAGCTTATGAAAAATATGGCGCAAAGGGGTTAAATGACGTATGCATTGCAGCTATTTCTCTTTTTGCTCTCTTTTTAAGTGGCAGGGGGCTCGGGGAGAGAGGGGGAGAGGGAGCGGGGTTGAGTAGGGAGCCCATTTCGATATTTGCCTGACGATGTCTTAGTTACCCAATGCGGAAATGCCAAATTTATCATAGACACTGCCGGACGCTGTTTGTACTTTATGATTGAACAGAGGCGGCGATGGCAAAGGGGGGAGGGTTTTGGGTTCCTCTTCATATGTATCTATGCCTAAAAATTTGATCAATAACGGTTAAGGTAGCAGGGCACTTGACTAAATAAATGTTTGATCATTTACAGCTAAGATTTTGAAGAGTTTCTCGAAAAGTTATGGCAATAAAATGAACTGAACTGCAGCGCTTAAGCCTTAGTTAACAGGAAGTTAATGCCTACAGTTAGACTGATGTATGCCCCAAAATTTCCGTATATATATCATTTGAATTATACATAAGCGGAAGCTGTAGTAAATAGCCAAATGCGAATGACCCTTGGGAGAGAGAGAGGAGTGCCTGAGAAGCACTCAAATAAAATATATTGTACGATTGTCTGATTATCAGAGCGACCGCAAAACAATTTAATACTAAAACCCAAGCCACATGCCGCGGCACGCGTCGCACACTTTTCTCCCCCACTCCCCCTGCCTTTGCAACGCATTCCCAACTCCGATTTCGATGGCAATCCGACCGCATGCATGATAAATGCACAAAATCTGCAACAAAGTGTTGGGAACACGCACTTTTCTATGAATGAGAGGGAGGGGAAGACAGGGATAGGGGTGTGGCAGGGGGTACGGGGTAGGTGTAGAATTACAAGCTGATGCGCCCTTTGACAAATGGCCAAAGAGACTACAACGAGATTTGCCGATTAAAGATTTGTTCTATAGGTTTGCCAGGTAGATGCGAGCCAAACCTCAGGCCGCACACAATAACGGTAATAATAATATGAAAAACCCGCCAGAAAAATGCATACATTTTTCCATACAATGTGGCAAAAGGATAATTTCGAAAAACCATTAATATGCCATGGACATTAACATTAACATTCTGTGTTGTGACAGCCAGTCAAATGAGCCATGCCCAAACCGGAGTGGGTCCTTTGTGGCGATGGTGGTGGAGGTGGTGCAGGAAGTTCAGCGTACCTTTCGCTGCCCTGTCACGAGAGGACACGCAGGGCCCGACAACTGGCGGCTGTCGTTGAAGGCCCGTCATTTGCATGGAATGCAATAGATCGATGTGTTCTTAGAAACCGTTGACATGGACGTTGCAACGCGCATAAATCAACAGTCAACGGGCAAGGGGGGAAACGGAAGGGAGGGAGGGGAGAGGAAGGTCTGTTCTTTTGACAGTGCCTAGACGGAAAGGGTATTGCTGTTTATTCAGATTGCCAAAGGACTTGCAGCTGTAACTGATATAGCGATTTTTTTAAAACATTTATAGGGTTAAAGATATACGAAAAGTTCCAAGAATCTATGACAGGCTGAAGTGCGGAAATCTTGTCAAGTGGAGTATCTATTACAAGTAAGAAATATGGTATTGAACTTAGGTATACTCTAACTACAATAGATAAACACTCTGGAAATACTACATTAATGTATTTGTTCTTAGTACAATCATAACGAAAGGTTTTATGAAACTTTAGGCCAGGAGGCGTGGTCAAATTCTTTTTCAAGTCAATATGTTACCAGAAAGAAAACAAAATTATAATTCCAAAATATAAATAAATTTACTAGGTATGTTTGTATACGCTCCATAAATACAATCTTTCTCAGGGGTTTCTAAAATATTTTCCCAGCATCAAATGATTTATAATGATCTCTAGGCTTTTTAATTAAAAACAAAAAAACAACTTTAAACCAGTTTAGATTGCTTATGCAGCACAATCCTTTATATTGACCATTGGATTTCCGCAATGTTTACCCATTTAGAAACGCAGCTAATGCCACAAATCGCACAAACAGACGCAAATGCAACTGCCCCGACGGTGCCCCGCATGGCTGCGTTGAAAATCCAATTTGACAAATAGGAACCAATAAATGCAATAAAAAGCCCTAATAAGCAGCGCCAAACCTAAACAAATTTCTAGCCGAAATTAGCAATCTGGTCGAATTTATGAAATATGTGCAAATCGTGACAACAATAATACGCAACAGACACCGCCAGATCCTGCAGGCGTACACCCTCGACCTCGGAACTCCGGCACATTAACCCCAGCAACATTTATTGCAACTGCCCTCGCTCAAAAAGGGGTGGGCGAGCGCAGGGGGGAGAATGGAAACAGCTGAGTAACTAAAAATGAAGCCAATATAGAGCAGAGTTACGATTACGCGTACAATAAAAACTGGGCTCGGTCCAGGCAGGCAGGCAGACAGGCAGGCGAAAAAACCCAAGCGAAATAAGCAAAAGGGCTGCCTTCAAGGGGGTTGACTGGCCATAGCCGGTCGCCGGGCTGGGGTAGGCAATGTGGGCGGAATGGGCGTTGCGAGTGTCATAAGTGCATAAAATGTTTTTGTGTTTTGCACAAAAGCGAAGCGAAAAGTTTAATTTTCTCCAGGCATAGTGCCAGCGCCGCCGCGTAACCAAATCCGTTTAGATCGAAAACATAAAGCAGAGTCAACTGAGGGGCATAAGGACTGGCAAAATACCCTGTGTATAGAGTTTGGCTTGACAGATTATATGGAAATTTTGAGAATATAAAGATGAAAGTCTTATTTACAATTAGGCTGAAAATAATAGTCATATCTTTATAAACTTGGGTTTTACAGAAGTATAAGAAGAATAAGCAAAATTATTAAAACAAAATTCATTTAAATTCTTCGAAAATGTCTAAAAAATGCTTCCAGAGAATATAAACTTTCTTCCGCCTTAGCATACCCTTCTCAGGCATCTCTAATTCACAGAGCATTCCTAAAAAAAAAAAAAACTCAATAATAAATGTAACAAATGACGCACACGGTGAACCGCCGTTTGGGTGGGTTGGTTATGGCGGCTGTTGGGCTGCGCCTGACGCGGACGTTTGCCCAACGGCGCTATATGAGAACCAGATCGATCGGGCGCACAATATAGCTGCACTTATTTGACTAATGTGTTTAATAAAAAATTACACACGTCGCAGGCGAAAAAGGAAAGTGAAAAATTGGCAGTGCGTATTGCGTATTGCCCCTTGCCATGGGTAATACGAGCCCGGGAATACACTGTAATACTTGCGGCTTACAGAAATTTAGCATTTCATTAGGTCGTAGTAGGGGGGGTGGGCGAAGTCGCAAGAACAACCCCTGTGCCACCCTAGACTTTTTAATATTTACTAATATTGACAATACTTAAAGTTCTTTTTTTCCTCGGGATTTCTCCACGCCTGCAGGGTTGAGCCAATGGGCCATGGTAACCAGAAACTTTGACATATTTATAGTTGACAATCGCAGGAGGGAGGAGGAGGGGGCAGTAAAACCCAACCTTGACAATTGTAAAGTGATGGTGGTGGTGCAGGAAGCAACCGATTGTGGTGGTGGTGCGCCTCTGTGGGCTGCTTTTGGGATTTACACAATATTTTTCAAGTGCTCGAAGCAAAGCGACCGCCGTTCCAGGTCCCCTGGTGACTTATTAAGGGTTGCATTTAGCGGGCTTTGTGTCGGCTTTTTTATATGCAAATTGGATTAAAAATGTAACGCACATTTCAATATCTAGGCATATCTGTCCAGTTGCGTCAGGCAAATTAGCAAGCATCTTATTGGCAAGAACTGCGAAACAGTTTCTCTTTCTCCTATTATTATTAACTGGGAAATGCTTTTGATGTCAGCCAATTTTCCAAACCGATTGTCGCCGCGGGGTGCAGGCGTGGGGGAAGACGGGTAAGCCTATCATGCGCTTAAAATGTAGCTGCTCAGTTCTCAGTCTTGATTTGATTAGACATTTTGTTTATGGTTGCCAAGCTATTGTCGCACAGATGGAATCAGTTAATTTAATATGCTTAAAATTTATTTCACAAGTTTTTGACATTTTCTGGCTTTGTAATTGGGTATTTACCAGGGGTATTTCTAGGAATTAGCGTATATTAACTTTTTGCAAATGTATGTAACAGGCAATAGGAGGCGTAACAGACTTCACAAAGTATAGTACATATATTCATGCTCACTATCACTAGCCGAGTCAATTAAGTCATGTCCGTCTGCCCGTTTGAACATCTGATCTCAGCTATACATAAAGATTCCTGTATTTCATAGCCTGATGAATTTAAATATTAATTTCCAATGCCACGCCTACCGTCTCCACAAATTATTTATTTGTTATAACACGTTTACAACGGTATTTCGAAGTGGGCGAAGGGTATCTCACTCGCTTGACTGTAGCATTCGTTACTTGTTTAAAAAAATATTTGGTATATTAAATCCCACTCTATATACACGCAGTTAAATAACGTGGCGGCATTTTAATCATTTTCAATCTATTGATATTTTATAAATAAAACCCTTAGCTGGCACAAAATATGTCATTAGTCCTTGGTATTTTGGACTGTGTAATTTGAGTTATACTCCAAATGCAATGGGCGTTATTTCTATGTACTGTACTGTCTGATTATGGTCATCGTGTGCTATATGATTAGCTTAATTCAAGCGTTGCACGTATCATATTTATTGGTATTGAGTGAGCCAAGGGGAAGGGGAGAGGTTAGCAGGCGTTGCATAACGAAAGCAATTTGAGTGTGTCTAAAAAGTAAATGTCATAACAAAGTGCGTGGGTGTGCGTGTATCTGTGTGTGTGTGTGCTTAGTGTTGATTTCAGGCAGTCGGACTGTGTGGACAGTGGGACTATTAAACTAATTTCCAGTTGTCACTGACAAGCACGCACACGTCCCGCTTCGATTGCTCAACTTGACGCAGCTCCTGCTGCCGTTGCTGCTGCTGCTGCAAAGTCAAATCAAACAAGGCACGCACAGCAACAGCAACAACAAAATGAAAGCAGCACAGGCCTATAAGATACGCCTGAAACAACAACAGCAGCAGCAAAGGTATTTCAACTATGGAAAACTTCTGACCAACTGTGTAACAGACGCCAGCAGTGGCGTAGGCAGTACAAATTTACAAAGGGGGAGGTGGTAAAACTTGGGGGGAACAATTTCTGTATTCTGAATTCTATAATTAAATGTTATTTTTTTCAAAATTATATACACTTATTTAAAACTAATTATATTAAATTATGTATATACTTTTTAATTAATAATAAAATAAAAAATAAAATAAAATTATAGTACTATTTATAATAAAAAAAAAAATATTCTTATAATTAACTTTATTATTATTATGATATAGCATATTAATATTTTGTTAAAGTAAATTAAATTTGATATTATGTGAAACATTTAGGAATTTTACAAGACCTTTTTGCAAATATTATTAAAAAAAATTTAAAATTACAGAAAAAAGCAAATTTTATTTGAAAATTATATTCAAATGTTTGTCAATAAACTTAATAAATAAATAAAGTGTAAATAACTTTAAGTAGTAGTATAATATTCTTTAAATTTACATTACCGCTTTATTGGGTTACTTCTAGAACTAACCCCCCTTCGACTACGCCACTTCAATGCCTTTTTGCAGCCTGTGCTCCCATTCACTTTGCTGATGAATGCTCAGCTTGTTGTTGTTTTTCTTCCACTGCAGGCCACCAACAGCTACTCTGACTAGCCCCACTCCCTACCCTCTCACCTACTCCCTTTGCTGCTGACTTGCAAATGAAGTTGACTTTGCAGCAGGATGTGCCAAAGAGAAAGAGAGAGCGAGCCTCAGAGTGCCTCACCTGCCTGCCAGCCTGCCTGCCTCGTAGGCATTTTTGGCCATTGCATTGCGCAAATTCCATATTTACTGTCGTTGTTAATTGCTCAGAATTGCACTAAAGTGTTGACTTTAGTGACGCACAGGAAACTTGCGTTTCACATGCCATAGATACCCTCACCTCCCACTCTCCCCCTCCCTTCTCGATTCTTCGCATCTTTTAGCTGCAATTTGCTCAACTATTTAATGACAAGCTACCAAGAACGTATCGGACAGCACTTCCAATTATGCAATTGTTTGTCCACTGCAGGCTCCACTCAGGGTCCTCCCCTTCAACTACTCCCTCCTTGCCGTCTCTTGCAGTGACCTATTCGAAATGGCCTTCTAAAAATGTTTTCACTATTCATTGCTCGACTTGTTTACACTGGCTAACTTGCATGTTATTCCCACAGGGCAGCAGGCAGAGAAGGAGTAGAAAGAGGAGGAAAGCTGTACGTAGGGGCTACTATGTGAATATGAAATTAATTCTTTTCGATTATATCCGTAGGGATGTCTCTTTATAATTTAAGCACGCAATTTGCCATGCACTCAAAGCGGCTGCTTTGTAGTCTCTCTAAACTAGTTCAGAATTTAAATTAAAATTTGCTAAAGGAGCAGCACGGGTGGGCTGCAAATTGAATTGACAGCTGGTAGGGTTCTATGTGTGATATAAAGCTGAAATTTTGGCAAATAAGAACAGTGATATAATATAATTAATTTTTGTATTTTTATAATTTTTAAATATTTTTTAAAACATGATTAAACTAAATCTACCAACTGTCTACTCTTGGAAATCCCTGCAATCAATTTAAGAGGAAATTGTCTTATAACAAGAAATATATTCAATCTTTTGCCTACACCTTCATTGGCTTCCTTTTCCCGCTTTAATACGCTCTCGATTCCATCTGTCTTCTGCTCTCAGCTCTGCTGAGTTTCATTTACTTTCAATTAAGCAGACGACTCTTAAATCTCAGCTCATCGTTCACATTTATTTACTGAGCCTTCTCGTATGTCCTTATTACATGCTCCTCTTACTCGCTGGGAAAACAGCAAAAGTGCAGCGTCGAGCTCATTTCCAAAGAATCATTTGCTACTTAAAAGGCGGCAACACATGTCGGCTTAAGCAGCCCAGCCTGGGCTCGGTTTCAGGTTCAGCCTCAGGATCGACAGGACTTGGGACTTGGTTAAGAGGCGCATGTGGTGCACATTCACTTTGTCAACTGTCGCCTTAGTCTCGTCTTACGCGCCGTGTTAATTACACTAATTGCACTAAATCACTTGAAAATTTCCAAAAAAAAAACAAGGAAAGAGACAGATAGCTCGTTAAAAAATAGCCAGATTTAGAGCCACGCCTCTGTCAACGCAAGCTGTGTGTGAGAAAAAATTAGTTTGACGGAAGTGGTGGTAATCCTGCAGAGTTGTGTTCCCTTTTAGGAGAGACCCGCCTTGCATGTGGTGCAACATTAAAATAAATTACAGAATCTTAGCAGGGATAATGCCCGAAGGAGAATAAAGTCGACTTTTTTACCAAATGAAAATAATTAATGAACAAGTCTTAGTCTAACACAAATGAAACGCCTACAGAGCGCAAGAGAGAGAGAGAGGTATTTATGGCACATAGACTGGCAAGAAGAATGCTAGAAACATAATAAATCGACAAAGTTTGAAGAAAAAGATTGTGGGGGAGCTGCAAGACAGACATGGCATAACTTAAATAATTCTCAACTAAAAATGATTAGAATCCCTCCTCCGAAAAAAGGGGAAAAATTACATTCACTTTTCGCTCGATAAAAATCAATTTCCCTTAGTTCGTTCAAGAGATTCTCTTATGTGGGATTAAGTATGCAAAGAGGGGAAGAGGGGGCGGGGCACTGCTTAAAGTCACCGCTTGACACATCTTCTGCTTCTTCTTGCCCTGCTTAAAGCACACTTCAAGTTGCCTGTGCACGGACCATGCTGCATGTTCAAGGACCACAACCCCAGCGGGACGCATGTGCTGCCTGGCCCATTATCCCTACAGTCAGTGCAAGCTGGGGAGTCCTCCTCCCTCTGTCTGTGGCGTGCATTTTCGCAGAATTTATACCAATTTGTGCGCAATGTTAATAACGGTAAAAGGCCTATAACAATAACCCACATCAATACGGCGGCACGTAGTCGCCGCACGTGGTAAAGCCGAAAGCACTCGCCCCCTCGCTGTGCGACAAACAAGGTGAGTAGGTTTCGCTGGTTGGTTGGGAATGCAATCAGCAATGATGTGAAAACGTAGACCGTGTTTCCCTCACTCTCTCCATCTCTCTCTGTGTGGATGCAACTCACCACCCACACCAAAGACTCGGCACTACTCTACATGCAACCCTTACCGACATAGCTCGCCCCAACCTCTTTCGCCCATTGTAAGCCGACAAACGCGTGTCCAAAACACACGCGCGGCATCTTTGACGGTCTCTGGAATTGGGTACCCCCAGCCCAGAGTCTGTGGGAGTGAGAGCGCAACCGAGTGCGTGCGTGCTCCCTCTCTCTCTCTCTCTCTCCTCCCCCCACATGCTCTCTCACTCATTATATTTGTGCATTGACTTTGCACATGCCCGAAAACTGGCATCGTCTTTGCAGGCACAGCTCCTGCTGCTGCTTCTGCTGCTGCTTCTGCTGCTGCTTTACTCCTGCTCCAGTTCTACTTCTCGTGCTGCTGCTGCTGCTCCTGCTATTTGCACAAGTGTTCCATCCCGTGCGCTTTGAACAACAATAAAAGAGATTAATAGATCTGGTAGGTGGGCGATACCGTGTGTGTGTGTATGACTGGCCTGGCCTGGTGGGTGTTGCCCAGTCGCAACTCACCCACACGCAGCAATAATTGGTGCCTAAAAGGCTTGCATATTTCTCTCTATCTATCTCTCTCTTTCTCACACTCTCTTTCTCTCTGCTCACAAAGGCTTTCCGTACAATGATCGATCTGCAAAATATTTCAATTTAATGAATTGCGTTCGCAGTGCGTGCCGAAAGGGTTAAGCGACAGACTGCAGGCGCGCACAGTGGTGTAAGCTAGCAAAATATTGTAGGGAAATTTTAGTGAAAGTTTTTCAAGAATTTCTAGATTTATTGAATATTTAATAAAGGATTTTTATTGAATTCTTCATAATTTGTATAAATTATATATTATGGCGTATCATTATTTTATACAAGTTTATACATCTTTTGATTTGCATATGTAGTGAACGATTTTTTTAAAGGATTTTTTAAAAACTTTCTCTTATGATTATTTTAAATGTTTTTAATATTTTAAAACTAGTTAATATACCTATTTACTTTTCTAAGACTTTTTTTTAACATTTTTTTAATATTTTATAAATTAAAAAAAAACGGAAATATTGCTTCGAAAACCTTTTGAACTGCGTGTAGTTTTTTAAGAAGTTGTATTAATTTTTTAATATTTTCCTAAGTAAAAAAAACAGTAAATATGGCTTAGAAATTATGTAATATTTAAAGGTTTGTCCATATTAGTTAATAGTTTATTAAAATAAATTGTAAATTAATATAATGGATCATATCACAGTCATATAGTGTTATAGTACTTCAATTTTGATTATATTTAAATATATTAAAAGTTTGATATCATTAAATACTACTTAAAACTTTCACCACATACCACTGTGCCTTCCTCCCTCGCCTTGGGGTGGTTGGGTAATCGGAGCTTTGGCCCTCACGTATCGAAGGATTTCTGTCTGCGCATTAACTGTAACTTTAACGCGCTTATCGCTATTAATGAGCAAATATGCAACACAAATAGAAGATGATGTTGTTGCCCTCGACTCGAGTCCTTCGCGGTGGTTGCCTGCCTTGTGGTCTGTCAATCAAAATGGAAGCGCAAAGGAAGCGAAAGGGTTGCCCCAAAGCGAAAAAACCTCAAGTGGCCTCTTGACACACGACGCGTTGTCGTGGCTGATAAGAAGATGTTGCAGGCACTATACCCACAAACGAGTCTATGTCAATCTGTAGACGCAACCCACACCGAATCGCATCCATTCCCTCTCCCTGCCTCTCCCTTATGGACTGCCGTCAGATATGACAGTTAAATGTTGACGCTCGAGTGCCTGCAGAGAACGTTTTCATTCTTTTGGCTCTTTTGTCGGTTACCTGGCAAAACGCATTTTTAATTTGACTTTTTTTAAGCCTCGCTTTAGCCGTTTTCCGCTTTCCACCACTTGGCACATAATTTAGTCATTTCATTTGAAATGCTCGGCTGGGCTCGGCTATGGGTAGCGTCGTCTGGGTCCGCACTATGCGCGATCTGTCAGATGTCAAATGCATGTCAAAGGCAACATGTCAGAGCCATTTCCTACGCTTCTTTTTTTGATATCCGTATTCGGGGTTTTCTCTCTCCCTCTCTCTCTCTCTATCCGTGGTATATGCCAGGCGTTAAATGTATTGGACAGCGCAGCGCCCTCGATGGGTCTGTCTGGGTGTCTCTGCCTCTCCCTCTCCCTTTCTTTTTGCTTGAGTCTGGGTGGTTGATTGTCATTTTTTGCGTTGCGGCAATTTGCGGCTTTTGATTAAAAAATACACACACCGAAAACACGTCGAGGGAATAATGCGACTGTTTTGTTGTTACTGCCCTATCCCCTCTTCCCTCACTTTCTGTCCTCCCATCTCCACCCCTTGACATTTCCCTATCCCCTCTTCGCACTTTTACATTTTCACAGTAAATGGCTTTTCCTTTCTCCACTTTTTTGTTGCTCCTCTATGCGGCATGAATATTGCCGCGTAGTTTAATTTGCCTTATGACCTAAGGGATGTGGAGGAGGGGGTAGGAGGTGGTAGGGTGGTAGGGTGGTAGGGTAGTAGGTGGTAAAATGTAGCAAAAGCGCAAGAATTGCAGCTATTTTGTTTGACGAATTTGCTACGCCAGAAATTGAAATGTTTATTGCAACAGCTAAAAGGGAGCATACATCAAACAGCAAGAAAGTATTCGATTACGATGGGGTTTTATTTTTTGATGGGGTGTAACGTATTCATATGTTTGAAGTGAGTACTGTAGTAGCTTGTCAGTTTATTTCTTTAATTTTTACTAAATATACTCAATTTCAATCGACAACTTACCTTAACCCTGTATTTTTCGTGCTTTATTGCATTAACTGTCTGTATGAATAGGTTAAACTTTATCATCGTCTACTTCTATTCCAAAAGAAAGATATAAAAGTTGACAAGGCATAAAACTAAAGAAAATAAAAGAATAATAACAATATGTTTTCAATATTTGGCATAGCTAAATGTGAAGTTAGTTTCTCTTTCAACATATCAATAACCATTAAGACATTCCCCCTATTCTTGGAACTGACATATCTTTCATCTGCTAACTATAACTTATCATTGTTGCTCCCAGCTCTTCCTCAACTCATGCTTTATTCATTTGCCTTGTTTCTTAGAACTGCCATCAACACAATTTGAAGGACCCTCAGTACCCTCAGGACTTGCTGCTACTATACCATAGTATATTAATAAACTTGATGTCTAACCATGTGATCATATTTTCCATGCCATTTGCCTTTGTCGTTGTCGTCGCAGCTGTTATGATTTTTACCAGAACACTCCCCTTCCTCTCCCCTTCCTCACCCACGCAGCTCACCCCGCCCCGCGTTTTAAGGGCTGTCAATGCTCTAATTGCTCCTACCACAAAGCGTTCGTAACATTAATCACGAATACAAGAGAGAAAAAAAATGTGAAATCACTGCCATTTGCTAAGCGATTTAGGATTGAGGACCGGTCCAGACAGCTCCCCCAGAAACACCCTGTTGTTCCCCGTTATGGTCTGCATAGTGTTTGAGTTATTGTCAGCCGTGGCGTCATAGTACGATGCATTCGAGTGTAACGCGAACTTTTCGCATTGTTTTTTGCTGCAGGACCTTTTAGCGAAGAGACAGCACGGATCGCCACGGAACGGAATGGAATGGCATAGACTGGGACGAGAGTTAGGGAAAGTTGTCGCGTGCACGGCCGGAACTGACACAGGATATGCCGTACATCAGGCGAACGCGTTGACAATGCATTTGCGGGTGAACGGAACAGGACCCCAAAAATAGCAAAGCGCTCCGGACATACGCAGCACAGTATGAGCGGGTACAGCACAGGGGATGCAGAAGGGGAAGGTAGCTCAGTCCTTGTAGGCATTGCGGCATTATTAGCTGTCAGTAAACGGAATTGTCGCGACGCGACTCAACGCTTTTTCTTAACTTCATCGTCTGCCCCGAACAACATTTTAACATAATTGGCCTTTATGACATAAAGGCCGCAGCGAAACCCACCCACTCACTACTTGTTACCCTGCCCCCTCTCTCTCTCTCTCTGCTGCTGTTGTGGCAATCACTTTTTACTACCCGCTAGCCAATTTTGTATCTGCAACTTTGCGCTTGAATGCATGCAACATGCCCCAAACGCGTTGCCGACCACTTTGCGTGGCTGCACTTTTCTGAAGTTAATTTCGCAAAGGCAACAGAGAAAGCGTAAAGAAAGTATAGGTATGACTATGAAATTCCCTATGAAAGCAAAAAATTGCTGAAATATATCAAATTTAGCCATTTTTGTTTGTATGAATGCGCTGAACTCAGCTAATTGAAAGGGTAGAGATACCAAATTTGGCATGAAGTCTCTGTATATCTTAGGCAGGTAACGCTTACTTGAATTACTGCATGCCACACCCACCGCCCACATAAAGTAGTAACATACGATTATCAAACGAAGAAATTAAGTTTAGTCATGGTCTAGTGCTTACTAGTTCAGTCTAGACAAATCTGCAGCTGCAGTAACTGTAACAAACAACTCTACCCAATCTATATACCCTACCGATAACATTTTATGCCGATTTTATAGGAAAAGCAAAATACATTTGCCTCTTCTTTTGCGCGCAAAATGGCTTGGAAAATATTTTTCAATCACTTTAATTGTGAGCAGCTCTGCCCCAGGGCAGGGAATGGAGGGAAGGAAAAGTATGCGCTGTACGTCAAATTGCATTGGTAGAAGTTAGCGTATTGGTCTGTGGGAGGGGCAGGATTGAACCGAAGACGGCGCATATGTTGTGCCCCGCTCCGATTGCCGCATGCTCGTCCTCGACTTGCTCCATAAACAAACTCCGTGGAAGAGCAATGCAAATTTAATGTTGTCAAGCTGTCGTATCATGCTGAAATATGCGCATGCCACCCCCTGCCCTTACCACTACCCCTATCCAGTACTCCCCAGCAGGGGCAGCAACAATATTTGTTGGGGTTGTAGTCATATGTCCAACCGCTCAAGACGTAATACAACACGAAGAGGCAGCGCCGCCCCATCGCATGCAGACTTACTTATATTTCTATATACGTATATATATATATTGCATGAGTGAATGGGGGGAGAGGGTACTTTGGGGGGGGGTATAGCTTACTTATTTTAAGATAATGCCGGCAAGCAACAAAGGCAAAAAAAAGGGTACAAAATTCCGTGTGCTTCCGTTCGCCTGTCACAGCAGCGACGCCGCAGTGGAGAGTGTCAACCCGGGGGCGGACCGAGGCAGGGCAGGGCAGACCCCGTTGCATATGAAACCTGGTTATTATCGCCTGCAATATTATACTAACTCCCCTATACCCCTCCCGCCTCATATGTGCTTATATAACTGCCGGGCATTTGTAATAAAACTCGAGCGCATAATTGTTTGCCATATTTCTAAACCGTGGCAGGGGCAACGGCTCCCCATTGCATACTTTGCGGGAGGGCGGGGGCGTGGCTGTGCAACCCCTGGCCAATTTATGAGCAGGTAGAATTTTTAAGTAGTGTGTGTGTGCTGATTTTCAACCTGATTGCTTTGGCATGGCTGATGAGGCTGCGCAGCGACTGTGACTGCAGGCATGACTCCCTCTACGGAAGCTAGGCAAAAGTTGTCGAAAATCATTAAGAAATGTAGAAAATTATATAGAGAGACAAGCTGCCTGCCGCATGCCACAAGATTGTCTCAATCAAAATTCCACAGCTCGGGGCGAGGGAGAAGAAAACCTCGTCAAGCTTATCCATTTTTGGCAGCTTGTGCAATTATGAGCATATTTGACGCATGCCCAACTTTTCTTTTTTTGCGCACAGCCAAACTCAATCTGAGGCAATCAATGCTGTTACGCATACGCCGCGTAAGCCGCGTTGCCAACACGCCCCCCTCAAAAAATTCCAAGGCAACAAGTACCAGACACACAGACAGAGCCCAACTACGCCACCTTGTGCCGGCTTCATTACGGCGCGTCGTCAACGTCTTCGTCGCCCTATGTTCTCCTGCAACAGCGTGTGACACAAAGGCAACGCTGCGCGCTGCTGCAAGTGTCTCTCTCGGTGTGTGTGTGTGTGCGCCACGCCCCACGCCCCACGCCTCTTAGCGACACTTGGGCCGCGCCTTTTATCCTTTAGAGCTTGACAGCGGCAGCGATAGCTGCTTTATATGCACACGGCGTATTCATCAAAGTGGTTTTTATATTACGTGATATTTTCGCTGCCTCTTTCACTTTATTTTTGTGTGTGTTTATTCAACTTTCCTTTTTCTTCTCGTCTTTTTTTTGCCATTTTCTTCTTGTTTTCGCGCTGCTGCGACAAACAACACAATTTTGTTTTATATTTTCGCCTTCACTTTCGCAAAAAACTTTTCACACTTTTCACACTTGTGGGCGCGGATTGGGCGTGTCGCTAACGAAATCATAAATATTCAAAACACATTTAAAATTCTCTTTTTTTGCAGCGTAATTAGGTTTTAATCACGAAAGCCCCTTGCAACAAATTTTATGGTGGGGGCTGTCAATCAGTATTTTACAGTTAGACACAGAGACTAGAGTCATCAATTGCGACAAATGAGAAGGACTTTTTGACAGCCAGTAGGGGGAGGAGGGCCATAAGAAACGATGCATAACAAAAGCGAAAGTGAAGCCTTGGCAGGGAGAAAGATCGGAAAAAGTAATTTTCAATTTAATGAGCCAATCAAAACGCAGAAAAATAAGACAAAGAGACATCAAGAATAATGCGGATAATGGCATCGAAAAGAATATGCAGCATATTTAACATGGAATTGATTAGGTCGTCGCAAAGCGCAGGCAGCAGAATTATGGAAAATGTTTACTTGAATAACTTTTTTGTTAATGATCCGATCGGTTTGAAATTTGGAATATAGATAAATATAGTAGATATGTGTAAGTCGAAGCGGAAAGTTGTAACTTTATTACAATCGTCACAAAGAAAATTTAAAAACTTATTTATTGATTTTTGGAGGGCGGTGGGTGTGGCGCAAAAAAAATTAAATAAAATTTTTATGTGTCCAATACACATAGAACTGCATGCCAAATTTGGTATCTCTAACTTTTTCAATAGCTGAGATCGAAGTGGTCATACAGACAGACAGACGAAGAGAGAGACGCACTTTGCTCAAACGATTCGGCTGGTGATGCCTAGCCAAAATATATACACTTTCCAAGATCTGGCACACTTCCTTATACTTTTTACATACATTTGCACAAACTTAGTATACCCTTTTTTAATCATCATGGCCGAAGGGTATAATAAACATATTTGCAAGCTCGTAAATCTGCCGAAAAAATAGTAATTTATTGGGATATCCCACTGAATGCGTAGCGCGTACAAATCGCGTGTCTATAGCCTGTCTGCACCGTGTGCAGCCTGTGTGCCGTAGACACTTCATCGCCTGAGTGGCTTATCACCTGTGCGCACCATGATGTGTCAGCGTAGCGCTTCATGGCAACGGGACCACAATGTATCAACCTTAAAATTGACTTTCATTTCGCTGCAGCTTTGAGGTCGCATCCATGCACCCAATCTCTGTCGGTCTATGGACTGAGATCCGGCAGCCAAAACGCAGGCCAAACCAAAGCCAGCCAAACCGAGGGACAAGGATGAAGCGAGCAGCGCGTGCGGTTTTTTGATTGAAATTGGAGATTGCGCCTGAGCTGTATTTGCAGTTGGCAGCGGAAATTTGACTACGTCGTGATATGCGACCAGACAATTTAATACTTTACCCTCCAAAAATGCCCCACGGCTAAGCTCAGACACGGCGTTGACATTCGCTTGCCGCGTGTCGCCTACGGCGGAGGGGCAGGAGTAGCTGCAGCAAATGTGAAGTGGCAAGTGTCAGGGCAACAAGAAAATTAGTTTCAAATGCTTCTACCATGGGATTATCCGTCAGAGACAGAACTCAGCTAACGCACTTTGGAGCATACATAAAAAATTCTAGAATAATGCTAGGATTTTCTAAAAAATTTAATTGCAGATTCCATACAAAATTTTACAACTTGTTAAGTTTCTAAGAAGTTCAATTGCGGATTCTAAGTATAAAATAAATATTCTAAATATTTTTAAGAAAGTTCTCTACACACTGAATTTTTGTTCCAATTTTTAAATATTAGTTTTTATTGTTTGTAAAATATAATTATATTACATAACGTTCTATAAGCTTCAACTAGGAGATTACGCCACAGAGCTGAGTCATGGCACTGTAGAACATCTTTCAAATATTTCAGATTATTGCTAGGAATTTCAAGAAGCTGATGTGACAATTTTAAGAAATTTTAGAAATATTTCAAATATTTTTAAGAGAGTTTTCTAACTACTTATATAATAATAATTTTAAAGAGAATTGTCTAACTACTCCACTTCTTTTAGAATTTCCAACTCAAAGTTTTCATTGATTTATGGCACTTATTAGATTATATTATGTTCTCCTACAACCCAACAAAATTTAGAAAATTCATTTGCCTTGTTCTGACTCAACAGTTTCACCATTAATCTACCGCAGCTGTCTAGTCCATGCCTCACACCTGCCTTCCACCTGTACTCGTTGTACTCACTGCGAACACTCTGCAAATTAATAATGCACGCAAGTAAATTAATTTTAAATCATATTTATAGCATTTTAGTTAATTAAATGCGCAAAATTTTGCTCATTCCCAGCCTCATAGCTATGCTCATCCTCATTCCCCAATATCATTTCGATTCCCCATCCCCTTCCCTTTCCAGCTAGGTGAAAGTGTCAACTACACGAGTGTGTTGACTGTGTGCTCTGTCTGTCTGCCTCACACACACTCGTAAGCACACACACACGCACACCTTTTTACGCCTTGGCTGTCGCCTGCTTGCCGCGACATTTATGAACTTTATGAAGTCTATTCCATAAATCATCTCTCGCACACACACACACACACATACGCTGGGGCAGGGCTAACATTCTGCTTAGGCGAATTTAATGAAAAAAGTAGGAAATCCAAAAAAATATTAACGTATTATAGACGAAGCTCAAATGCGCTAAAATGTATGAAAAACTTTAGATGATATATTTTCAAAATTAAAAAAATTATTATAAACAATATTTACTTATTTTTAAATATTTTCTTTTATTTTGAAATTTTTCCTTAATTATTGGGAATTTCTAAACACATCTCAAGCTAATTTATTAAGCCGCAGGGCATACGCTGTCGGCTTGGGCCGCCTGAGAGTTTTTCGCATAAGTTGTCTGCACGAAAGCGAAAGATGAAATCATGCGGTCGCTGCAGAGACTAAGGAGGGAAGTGGGTAGGGAAAGAGGAAGCTGGGGGCTGCTGCTGAATGGTCGGACAGGTGGATAGGTGGCAGCACTGGGTGGCTCTGGCACTGGGAGCGGCTACTGTGTGCGGTTGCAACATGTGTGCCACACACACACACACACTCGAATACCTTGCCACATGTGGCAGCAACTTGAACTGTTTGTTTGTCCGCAGATTTTGCCGTTGTTTTCGTATTTATTCATTTCGTTTGCTGCTGCTGCTTTCTTTCTGCTTTATTATTTTGCGCTTATTTCTAATTTTTTGCGCATTATCTTTTGCGCTTTTTTATTTATTTTTCTCTCGCCGTGATTTATACAATACGCCGTGAGTTAATGTGGCGCATTATGTAGCCACATAGTCTCAGTTACGCTTGGATTATGCAAAGTAATGCCCCGGGTCTGCGTTGCCGGAGACCCCGAAGACCCTCGTCCTGCCTGCAGCGCCATCAAAGTCAATAAACTGCAGGCCCGAGCGCATATAAAACAATTTGCCTACAAAGCAAGAGAGAGAGAGAGAGAGAGGGACCAGGGCCAAAACCATTTTGGACAGCAATTGAAAATTGTTTATAAAATAGCAACATAGACCCTCCCCCCTCCTTGCTTTCCTGCCACATATGAGCATAAAAGTTGCGCGGCTAAAGATGCTGGCGCTGCCACGGCCACAATAGCTCCCAGAGGTCGGCATTAAATTCTGCTGCTGGCCTACATAGGGATAGAGAGCAGGGGCGTAGAGGGAAGAGGGGGGTACTAACTACACCATGGGGACAGCAATTGATGATAGTCTAAGGCTAAAGATATGTACGCTGCCGAGACGAAAGCCCCAGCCAAGGCTGCAGGATATAAAAGGACTTAGTCGCATGTTAACGCAACGCCTACGCAAATCCAAAACAACAACAACAGCATCTACCCCCCCTTATCTTCCCGTTCCCCTCTGCACTGCACTGCCTGCACTGCCTGTTTGCCTGCGGGGCTGGAGGGTCTGGGTTGTCTGGTAATGCGACTTATGCCTCCCCAAAGTCATCGTACCGGCTTCCTGCTCCCGGCTAGCTTTCATTATGAAGTCATAAACGCACATGCAGCCGAAGCCGAGGGCGGAGCAAGCTGAAATTGGGGAGGCTATAGCACAGGGGTTGGACTTGGTTTGGGGGGCAGGGGAACTGACTTTGTTTTTTAGCACATGTAAAAATGCTTGTTATCAAAATAAAAAGCTGAAGCAGAAAAGAGAAGGCAACTATTGAATGCTCTACGCTTGGGATGCGGGTAAAAAGCTAGAAAGATACTTTATAAAGCTAAAAATATATAAAATAAATACTTTAAAAACTAGAAAGAAATATTAAAACTTTAGGTTAGAAAAGGAAACAAGAAAGAAAAGCTGGAAACCATTGGAAATATGTGAAATAACAAAAAGAAGATATATACTGTTAATAAAATAAAATTGTAAAAATTTTATAAAATTTAAAGAAAAATAAAGAAAGGAAATTTATATTATTTAATTTATTTAAAAGTTTTGGAAAGCCAAAGAAATATTGAATATATTTTTTTGAACTCTTAAAAATTTGTGAAATAAAGAAATAACCCTATCAAAATGATTCACTTATTATTGTAAAGATGCTATCAATTTTTGTTACATTAACATTTCTCAAGAAAAATGCTAGAAAGATATAATAAAATTTCAGGAGCTAAAATATAGCTAGAATAATTTAAAACATTTTTTAAAAATATACAAAATATGTTAAATAAAGAAAAGACATAATCAAACTGTTTAAGATATTATTTTAATAAACTATTATTAATTAGAACAAACTTCTTAACATTTTAGCTTTAAATGTTTTATTAAATTAATCTTTTCCAAAAATCTATTTATATAAGAAATATCTAAGATCTCTTGATTTTTTACCAAGCCAGCAATCCATTTCATACTCCCCTCTATAGAGCATAGAAAAAACATTGCGGGGAAGAAAAAGCGAAAAAAAAAACCTAACAAAAAATTAAACAAGATGTGGACAATTTTGGGGCAGTGGTGCCTCGAGCTTAAACTGTTATTACTGGGCGGCTGCGGAGGCTGCAGGACTGCAGGGCTGCAGGGCTGCTGTTTATGAGTTGTAAAGCCTCAGTCAGACAATAGCCTGCTACGACACATGCTAGCTAAGCCCCAGGACATATTACTACATAGCCGGAGCCAGTGTGCCGTAGCCATTGCCCGGTCTAGTTTGCCATTTTAAAGGGCCTGCAGGCGGAGAGTGCCGACTTGGGAGGAAGAATAGAAACACTCACGTAGTTGTCAATGGTATGTGCTAGCTTCTTATGCCTGGCTGCATTTTGTATTTATGTTTTTTGCTGCCCATCGTAATATGTGCCAGGCCATTGAGAGACCTGGGAAGTGGAGAAAGCAAGAGGGCTTTGCAGCTGCTTTGCTAGGTAAGCATAGTAAATTGTGCAAAATTCTTTGGGGGAGCCTACAAAGTATTCACAACTTTATTAACGCAGCTTTGTTTGGCTCCTTAGAATGTGCCACAAAAGATGAAGAAATATATTTGGCTCGAGAATTTTTATTTGCAAATTAAATGCAGGTTTTATTTTATTGGCAAATAAAACTTGAGTGCGAGCAGCGCAAAAAATTAATTTAAATTTTTGTAAATTTTTTATTATGTTATAAAATATTTAATATTATTTATGCAAATATTTTGGTATAATTTTGATATAAATATTACTACTATACATTTATTTTTTATTTTATATTTTAATATAATTTTTGAAATATATTTTATTATTTATTTTAAAATAAATTTTTGTTTATTTTTAATATAATTTTTATTATATATTATAATTTTTATTTTAAAAAAATTTTATAATATATTTTAATATTATTTTAATAAAATTTGTTTTTATATAATTTATTTTAGTATAATTTTAGTATATATTTTAATATATTTATTTTAATAAAATTTAAATATAAAATATATATATATATAAAAATGAATAAAATAAATAAAAAAATATATTTATTTTAATAAAATTTAAATATAAAATATATATATATATAAATAAATAAAATAAATAAAAAAAAATATATATATATATATATTTTTTTTTTTTTTTGAATATTATTTTCATATATATTTAAATATATTTTTTAATATATTTTTTATATATTTTTAATTATAATAGATATCTAGGAAACTAGTTACCAATTAGCTACGAGACTTAAATTTCCCCACCAAAATTTGCTGTCCTTTTTCCCTTCTCTAAATAAGCTTATTAAACTAAAGTTGCGTATCCATTTTCAGACCTCAAAGTCCCCCTAGAAGTTTCCCTTTTTAATGCATCTACAGTTTCATCGCACTTGCCACTGTATCTATCAAATTGTAGTGCGTGCGTGCCCCCTTCTTTTTGAAGTACTTGTAAGATGAGATCCAATTGTGTTGTGCCTCCCCCCTCCCGAATTTCTCCATACCCCGAGGGTGTTAAACTAATTGAATGCCTCTCACATCCCTCCCACTCTAAATATTTTTGGGAAACTTGTTCGCTCGAATTTCGCGGCCCTTTTTCGAAAAATTTCCCATTGGCCACGCGTCAATTAAATTGAAGTGCAGTGTAAAATGTATTTTAAAAGCTCGGCCAATATTGTTTTACTCTCCACTACATTTGATTCGGTTCGGTTTGAAATCGTGTTAACAACGATGGATTCTCCAGTTCGCAGCACGTGCCGCATGCTTGTTAAGGATTTCGATTTTTACAGCAGCGCTTTAAGAGTTGCCGCCATGCAGAACTACTGCAAATGCTACAAAAGGAAATAAGCTGTTAGCTTTCGGCATTCCTAGACTAGCTGCTACCCTGTAATATGTTAATGAGTAGAAAAATATTCTAGAAATTTAAAAGAAATTGAAACCAACAAATTGAGCTAACATACGTTCATACCAGGCATACCCTACTTGTGTTTACAGGATATGCGCTGGACAGTTCACAACACACACTCACATTTTTGGCATACTTCACACAATCTACTGCTGAAGTCAACTGGAAAACTCGCATTGCTTTGATGTTTCGACAGGCACCAATTGCAGTTTGTACGCCCACCACACACACACACACACACACACTCGCACACTCGCACACACACTCGCACACACCCACGCAGACACAGTGAGGCATAAGCAGAAAGCATGCCATTTGTTAAATGTCCTTTGGCGCCTTTCAAAGCGCAACTTCAAAGCCCGAAAATGACCTTTTTGTGTGCGGGGGGGTGGCAGAGCTGCGGCCAGGTGCCGGCATCGCATCACATCGCATCGCATAGCATCGCATCATATAATAAAAGGGGCCACTAAATAGTAATTTACTAAATTAGTTTGCTTTTACAGCAACGTCAGCGGCAGCACCGCAAAAGTTTCTGCATTGAAATTTTCCTAATTACTCTAAAAGGATTTCAATTAGCGTCTTTAATCGCATTCACGTACGCTCTGTGCGCAGGCAAGTGTATTGGTATTTTACCCACATATTATAAACAATAATCGTAATAATAATAATAATAATAGCAATTATAATTAGCATGAAAACAAAGCCAATTAACATAATGTCATGAAAATGCAATTAAAGATATGAGCAAAAAAAAGAACATAATTCAGAAATTAATAAAGAGCTTAAGCAAAAAAATAATGACCAGCTAACAATTACAATAAAGAGTTATTAATTAAAAATACATATATATATATATATTATATAGACTGTGAAAATTACACGTAATCAAGATATTTAGTGACAAAATGCAAAAATGCTAAAATGGCAAACACTTTGTTGCAAATACTAACGCGATTTTATAATCGAAATGAACTACAAATTATGCATTATTAGGCTAATCGCGGAAATAATTAAAAACGAGACAGTGTGACCTCGCTAAAGTGCACATAGGGCAGCTTAGTAGTTGAAATTGCCGCATCAAATGCGCTTTAATCCCATTTCACTCAACCCTAAACCCAACTTTTATTTAGTTTTCGAAACGGAAATGTTGTTTAAAATGTCCCTAACTGTCAATGAGAATTTGGTTACTCTTTTTTAGAAATTTGTAATCTTAATTAACTTACAACAAATCGACTGCCATCTGCCACGCTCTGCAAATTGATATGATATAATATTGTTTGGGGGGAATAATAATAAACCCAATTACATTCGGCACTGGCAATGACATTAGTGTAGAGCTTGTGCAGCGAGCGTAACCGACATTTGATAATGCGATAATGGGTATAAAAATGCAAGTTCAGATTGTAAATTTATTTAGTGCAACTGCAACGTGAAGCAAACAAACTAGCAAAATGAGGGCAACATTTGCGTTGGTTCTGCTGCTCGGCTGTCTGACGGGACTAATGGTAACCTCTCTCTCCCAATTTCTCTCTAGCAAACTAACCCATTTCACTTTCCCCATTTAGGCCAACGACATGGCCAAGGAGGCCAAACTGCTGGAGGAATGCATGTCTGAGAATGGCGTAACTGCCCAGGATTTAACGGATCTGAAGTCGGGCAAAACGAAGCCAGAAGATGCCAAGGATAATGTAAAATGTGCCACACAATGTCTGTTGGTTAAGTCCGGCTTTATGGACGATAAGGGTACCGTGATGAATCAGAAAATACTCTCAGAGTTCACAGATGCCGGCATGAAGGCCAAGGTGGAGAAAGCGCTAACTGCCTGTGCTGGCACCAAGGGCGCCAATCCCTGTGACACAGCCTTCCAGATCACAGCCTGCATGGCCAAGCAATCCGGTGACATCATGCAATAGGCGTGGGCGGGTGAGGGGCAACCAGCTAAATAAATCGAGTTGAGCAACTTATTGCAATAATAAATAAGTTTTCTAAAGCAAGTCTCGCTGAATCATCTACGCATTTGCATATTTTCAATCTAGCTAGAGTTCAGCTTGGGTTACTCACCTTTATGCATCGATTCTAGACTCATTCTGTATTTAAGTGTCGCGTTAACTCGGCAATCTTTTCAGTACTAAACAAAATGAGATCGTTACTTCTATGGGGATTATTTCTAACCTGCCTGCAGCAGGTGCTGATGGTAAGATCTGCCTGAATCTTTTTGAGATCCAATTTGTTAGCTGAGAGAGAGAGCTTGTTTTGCAGACCGACAATGAAATACATATGTCTAGCGAGAACTTTGCAATCTTGGAGTCTTGCGGCTTGAAAAATGGTCTGACTATCGACGATCTATACAAATCGGATCAACTGGAGGAGCATGAGCTCGGAGAGGATGTCAAATGCACCATGAAGTGCGTACTCTATCAGAAGGGATATGCGGATATACATGGCCGAGTTAATATCGACGGGATTATGGCAGATTTAGGCATTGTGGACCCTGAGGAAATTCAATACGTTTCCGCCATGCTAAGCATGTGCAACGATGTAGAGGGAGATACCCCATGTCAGGTTGGCTACAATACCTCCAAGTGCCTGAAACTATAGAAGAAATACCCAGCTCTGCTTGGTATTCTAATATGTACAAGTATATATGTATATGGAAGTCATCGAAAAAAACGGCACGCCAGTTAATAATTAAAGTTTTTCGCAAGTTTTTCCAGTGTATGGCCACGTTTGTGCTCGCCCTGCAGATGGCGCCAGCAGTTGGGCAATTTATGCTTTTCAATTTTCTTAGATTATCGTTTAAACTTTTTGGCTTGAACTTTTCAGCCATGCAATTTTCGCTGCATTCTCCACTCATCTACATCTGCTTTGGCTTTACATTCTTTCGCTGCTACTTCTACTTCCTTTCCAGCCATTTCCGATTAGAGCAACAGATGGCGCTGGTAACAAAAAAAAAAAAACTTTGCTCAATATTTAAACATTCTCTGTGGGTTAATTTCGCCAAACGTTGCGCAGCAGCTGGAAAATGCCAACAATTTAATTATTTTCGAACGCTTTCTCGAAGACAAACACATTTTCTCATCAAATCGCAGCCGCAGGCAACAATTTCAATCGAATTGCCAGGGTCAGGACACTTTCCAGTCTACCCAAGAGTTTCCATTTGTTGTTGTTGCTGTTGTTGTTCTTGCTGCTGCCACTGTTTGTTATCGGAAGGCAAAAGGCATACAAAGTTTTTGATAAATAGACTGGCAGCTTGTGGGCGCCTGTGCGCCGCATTCTCGGTACATCTCTATTATTATAACGAAGAATTTTTAATTTGTGCATTGTGAAAATATTTATTGAAACCGAAAAACGCCAAAAGGCAGGCCAGAACTTGACTCGACAACGCAGTCGCGGCAGAACAGTGGGAGGAAGAAGAAATGAAAGGACGTCCAAAGAGGAGCAGAACAAGTATACGAGCGCGTCAGACTGTTAGATACCCTATGTACAACCTAGGTAACATGTAACTCCTCGAAGGATTTCGTACTTTGCTTTCAATTCATACTTACCTGGTTAAAAATCAAGTGATATTTACACGGAATGAGTATATATGATATCTTAATTCCCTTAATAATCATACATATCAATAAGCGCAATATATGTTAGACCATTTAAAGATTCTTGATTTTTCTAAGCGAAATAGGTAAGGGTTTAGCCCTTGCAATTTACTTTGTGGGAGTTTTGTGCACAAAAAGGGGCGTGGTTAAATTTAAAAACAAGTTTAATATGCACTAGGAACACTAAGAAATATTCCAACAAAATTTGATAGCCCTAGCTCCTTAAGTTTCTGAGATATAGATGTTCATACAGACGAAAAGACTGCATTAGCTATACAAACTGAACTGTTTTACGCTGATACTGCCACTTAATCCAACTTTTTGCTTGGTATAATGTTGTGATAACCTTTTGCCCCACTGAAAGTCCACAAAAACAGAATATTACTTAGGAAAAAGAAAACTTCCTCGAAAGTTGAACAAGCATTGCCAGTGAAAAGCTTTAAGAGAGAGTCAAAATAATACGCGTACTCGCAAGAGATAATCGAAAGGCTATGATAATCTTTAACAATCTCAAAACACATTCTCCTCATTAACCTTGCACAAGCCACGTCGCAAGATGCAACTTAAAGTGCGACCAGGTATGGATTAGTCAGCCAAACTGCCTCAAGGGCAGAAGGTAGGGGGGGTGGAAGGAGAAGTGGGAAGTGGGTTGCCAGCGTAGGCAACCCTTCTGTACTCCTTTGCCGTTTGCCGGCTATAATAGCCACTGAAACCTGGGCAAACAAATTGAATGAAATCAACTCGTTAAAAAGTAAATAACTCTGATGAATGGCTGCAGTGCACAAAGCGACCAACTGCAAAGTTCAGGTAGCCCCCAGGTAGGTAGGTAGGTCGCCAGGAAGGAGTCGCTGCTGCCAGTCAATTGAAAATGAAATACAAATAAAAATGCAAACAGCAGCAGAGGCAGAGGCAGTCAGCAGAGGCAGTCGAGGCAGACAGGCTCAGTCAGGACAGGATATGTCTGGACTTGCAAGAATGGCCAAGGAAATTAGTAGTAGGGAAGCAGCAGCACTGGTGGCAGGACAGAGAGAAATGCTTACAATGTGGCATTGCATATTGGTACAAAAGAAATTGCAAAATGCTAGAAATGGCAAAACGGAAATGGGCTGTAAGCAGCCGCAACTGCAGCTCAGCCTCTCTTGGCCGGACAAGGCAAAGGGGGTTGCCCCGGACGACGCGACGACTGTTTTGCCTTTTTCGCATTCATCGATGAACTTTCAATAACAAAACTTTACTTTCGGCTACTTTTTCCCTTTGCACTCGATGCGGTCTATTTTTTAGCTTTCAAGGATATGACATTGAATTGCAGTCCTGGCAACGCGGGCTCAAGTGTCCTGCAACAGCAATGGCAGCAGGGATGGCGGGAGAAAAGCCATGCCAACTTTTTCAAGTTGTGCAACTTTTTGTCCAAAAAAGTTTTTATTGCAAAAATCGTATAAGAGCGCATGCTTGATTAGTTGTAGGCGGCGGAGGTGCCTATAGCAACCTATATATACATGCATATATATATATATATATACCCTACTATAAGCAGATAGGAAGTATCTTGAATTGAAGTTTGAGATTATGCTCAAGTTCTCTTTTGGCCGGAAATGTCGACTCGACTTGGCGTAATAGAAAAGTTTGTGGCATCCTCTATAGATTTTATTGTTTCTAAAGTTGCTACGCTCGGGTTTATTATGGGCCAAAAAACTGAGCTGAAAACTTTTCGCAAATGCAATAAAATATTTCTCACGCAAATTGAAAAGCAACAAAGCGTAAGAAAATACTAATAAAATATGCAATTTCAATTTTAATACCCTACGGTCATTGAAATTGGTCAAGAAAGGGTATACTAGATTTATGTCAATCTGTATGTAATAGGTATAAAAAGGCGTGACAGAGCACAAAGTGTATATATTCTTGCTAACAATCAGTAGCCGAGTTAATTGAGTCATGTCCGTCTTTTTGCTCGTCTATCTGTCTGTATGAACACTTCGATCTCAGCTATTATAAAAGCTAGAGCCACCAAATTTGGTATGAAGATTTCTGTGTATTGTCGGCTTCAAAAGTTAATTTCAAACTTAATGTGCCACGCCCACCGCCTTCATAAATCGATAAATGTATTTTTAAATTTGATTTGTTATTAAAGTTGTAGAGTAACGACTTTCTGCTTTAACATACACCTAGATATATATTATATACACCTCGATTCCAAATTTCAAAACAATCGCATCATTAGTACAAAAGTTATTCAAGTAAACATTTCTCACATTTTCTCTGCATGCGCTCTGTTGCCGTCCCGATGTCGCTTTATTTTTGGTGAAGGGTATCTTACTCTTGAGCAATCTGAACTGAAGCTTCCCTTATTTCTATTCTAATCCTCTCAAAAACTTTTAATTACATCGTTTATATGTAGAGTACCCACCCTAGAAATAGCTTAACTCTTTTCCCACTCCGCATCGAGTCACACTTCCCTTCCCCCTTAGGGTGCAGTGTGAAGAGTGTGAAATGTATATAGCATTTTCCATATTCCATAACATATTTCCATATACTTAATCGCCCCTGACAGCTCTCGCATGCACACCTCATAAAGTTAATTACATTCCAGGAGTATTCGGTAAACAAATCCCGTCATCATTGAGATTCCATGCACAACAGCAACGGCTACGCACCTTGGCAACGCCAACAAACTTTCTGCAGCAGCTGCTGTTGACAATTGGCATTGGAGCCAAAGAGGGGGAGTAGAAAAGAGGTGAGGAGAAATGGGGCTGCTCCAGTTGCAGTCGCTGTGCACCTTGAACGCGAGCCAAGGGGTTTATTAAAAGCTAAATAGTGAGGTTGTTGCTGATGCTGCCAATGGCAAATACAGGAAATATGCATAAACGAATCCGGGCGCAAAAGCTACCGAAAACCCCGCAGTAACCCCCACCCCCGCCCTGTTTCAATCTCAGGACAAAACCCACGGCAAGTCAAAACCCATTCAACAACAGTTTCGCATAATTGTAAATTCAAGTGGAAATGAATGAATTTACGCTGAACTCGACAGAAAATGCCAACGAGCAAATGCGAATATTCTCTGCCCTCTCACTCTCTCTTTCCCTCCCGCTGGCTCTCTCCTCCGCTAGCCGTATACAGGTAACGGTAACCGTACTTGCAATGCCATTGCTAACGGTTACGTTTCCCAATGGCGCCCCAAAACTCTTCAGTTTCGCCCCGCCGCCTCCGCCCATTGCCTTGCTTCGTCTACGGTTCCGACTACGGTTCCGGCTACAGTTCTAGCTTCGTTCTGCCACCTTCTGGCACCACCCCAAAACAATATGGCGTCGCTGCTGTTGCTGTTGCTGCTGTCGCTGAGAATCACGTTGCCTGCATATTTTCATTCATTCATTTCAACGTCAACGTCTGACGCCGACGACGACTCCAGAGTTATGGAATGCATAACGGGTAGTGCGTCCACCCCCTACTCCCCCACTTCCATAACCCTTCTCCTTTGGCACTTGGTATGCGTATATATATTTGTAAAGCAGGGTATTATAGTGTTGACAGCAAATCTGTAAAGCATTGAGAGGGCAGTGGCATGAGTTGTGCGCACTCAGAGGGATAAAGGATGCAGAATTATTATGCTTTGTGATTAAAAATTATTTTATATTATATACAGATAATACTAGTAAATCTTTCTATATTATAAATTACTACACAATATATGTTTTAATTTTTAGATTTATTTTTTAAATATTTTTTACAGCCTGAAGTACTTTCAATTCCTTTCTTAATCAATTTCAGCCATTTGCAGGGTATTTATTCGTCGCTTAGAGACGATTCTCCGCATTCCAACGTGATTTTTTATAATATATGTACGCTCTGTATGGTGATGCTGCTGCTCTGCTCTGCTTGTCGCCTTGAGTCCGCCCCTGAAGTATTTACGCCTTTATTTATTTAACATTTCAATTGCATATTTCCGCACAAAAGCGCGTGCTGCTCCACAGTCAGTGTCAATGGCACTGGCACTAGGGTACACTCCCTCTACGTATTCACGTACCCTCCAAAGGGTTCAGATTCATGTGGTTGAGCATTAATTCTCTTGAGAGTCTTGCACGTTTTTTTTTCATAGGCGTGAGCTATGCCAAAATGTCCAAAGCCAAAGCATTGCACTCCACAAGGCGTTGCACTTGAAGAAACCAAAGCGAAAATGGGGGTTGAGGCATGAGATGAGGGAAGAAAGAGTAGAAGGAGGCAGTCTTTTAGAGCTGTCAGAGGCAGGGAAAATAATTTAAAATTTTATAAATATTTCTGAAAGTAAAATTAAACTAAATTCTCAAGAAATATATGAAAAAATATTGTAAAAGTTTATGTAAAATTTTAGAATTATTTTTGCAAGTGAAAGTTTAAAAAATTCACTATAAATTATATAGTAAAATATTGTAAAAGTTATTATATATTTTTCTAAATTTAGTTAACATTTTTTTCACTTTAATGGCTTCACTTTTCTACGGAGCCAACGATAATTTAATAAATAATCCATGTTTAGAGAGGAGAGGGCGCAATACAAACAATATAGTATCTATGATAAATGTACGGAAAGTGTTTATCTACGTACTTTGTGTCCAGAGCAGACACACACCACACACCACACACCACACCCGCACCACATTCCCTTGGTTGACAGATAGTACATATATCATTCAGCCCCCGCCCGGCAACAAATTTGCGACAATTTCTGCAGGCGCCTGAAAGTATGTGACAGAAAATTGCGAATGCGTCTCGCTTCGCTTTTAGGCTTTTAGTTTAGTTGGCTTGGCCTGGCTGGCAGTGACATCAATTGTTATTGTTGGGCAAACAAAAGCCATTGGCAAATCCAAATACATTTGCCTACCAGCCAGATATATACGTACTATATCTGGCATCGGGTATCGAGTATGTCTGCATGTCATTCAAGATAAAGTAGCTCACGATGCCGTTGAAGATTGATGGTTGTGCCAGCCTAAATGATACCTGATTGAGTGTGTGTATGATGCTCCGTGTGTGACTGTGTGTGTGTGTGTGTGTGTGTGTGTGTGTGCGGGGGTGTGTGTGTGTGTGCATATGTTCCCCTGATAGCTGCTGTGGTACCTTTAAGTGTCATTTTGTGTTCTCGACACGCATTTTTGTCGAGCGTCGCTCAAAAAGTTTTCGGGCTAGCAAAAATGTGTGTGTGCGTGTGTGTGTGTGTGTTGTGCCTGACGACGCTGAGTGTGATAAATGGTGACAAGTTTGTAGGCCAATTTGCTAACTAAAAACCCGAAACTAAGCACGCGCTGCAGCAACTTCTCAACTTCGTCTGCTCTCAATCAGAGTGCAAAGTGAGTGCCACGCCCCATACGCCCCCTCCAATGCCGCCCGATCATCAATTCTGCGCACAATTAGCTCCTCGGGTCAAATGCGATGTTGCTGCAACATTTTAGCCATCATCATCATCAGCAGCAGCAGCGACTGCGACTCGTTGCTTATTTCACAGTTGACTTGCCTCGCGCTGCGCTTTTCTAACGGTTCCGATGCCGTCGTCGCTGCTCAACTTGGCTTCTTGACATTGGCCCCCTGCGGCGTTTGTCGTAATTTTCGCGCCATCAATTTGGAATTACTTGTAGAGCGAATTGAAGCGAGCGATCCGCGCACAGCTCTCTCAATTCCGAATTACATGCTTCATTTCGCCAGCAACAAATGCAACAACAACAACTGCAGCCCGCCTGCTCTACCTGTGCAGGTAGTTGAGCTACATTGTCTGGCTGCGGCGGTGCATTCCTGCTGCTTTGCATAAAGGCCTAACCGTTAATGTGCAAGTGTTGCAAGCGACGTAATTATCGATAAATGGTTAAATCAGCATTTCATGCTATGAGGCAGCGTGTTGGGGAGTCGTGATCGTTAAGCTGTTGCAGCTATCCAGGGGCGTCTATGGGAGGTTCTTAACGAGAGGCTGGCCGAGTTCTTGGAGTACTAATTGGATTAGTAGTTTTTGTGTGCCATAATTTTGCAGTAAAGTTACTTCCATGCTGTAATGCATATACATTCATGATCAACAGGAATACGAATCTGATTAAGCTGCTGTTGCTATCATCTTTTTGCACATTTACATTAATATTAGCTTATCTATAAATTCGTTTGAATAATATGCAATTTACTCATTTTTTGGACACGCTGCACATATATCGCATAGAAACTATCGGTCTAAGTTGGCTATTTTTCAAGATACCGCTATCAAATTTAGTTCAACTTGCTTTTAGGATGTTGACTACATTTCTTGAAAATTTCATTAATAAGGCCATGCCTTTAGCAAAAATCAACTAGAAAAGATAAAGGACAGAGCTGATTTACCTTCTGTTTCATCTGTTGCTGTTTCTTTTATCTTTTGTCTTCCCGTGTGCTGTAATGCTAACTTATCCGTTGATAACGATATATTCCATTCAGTATACTCGCTTTTAGTGCACGCTGCATATACATATATCGCAGCAAAACTATCGGTCTAAGTCAGTTATCTTTCGAGATACAGCCACCAAACTAAGTACAAGTTTTCTTTAGGTTTTTTACTATATTTCTTAAAAGTTTCATTAAAATCGGAGCACAACTTTAGCAACAATTGACTTAAAAAGAATTAACCTTATTTTTTTCTCCTTGCCGAACAAGGCATTCCTTAACGAAACTATCTCAGTATTCTTGTAGTATATAGCGCAGCAATTTAATTGTTTATGTTCTGCACCCTGTTTATGGTTCATATTCTGAGTTATGTTCATAGCTCCCGGCGCTGAAGCTAGGGTCCGAAATGCCGGCACTAGCCACGCTGACTTAAACTCCCCCAAGACTTGGTTTCATTCTTAGCAAAAGTCAGAGTTTATACTTTATAGCGCTGCCTGCTAGGGGAGATGGGCAGCAGGCCAGCGACCCAGCCAGCACTCACACACAACCCTCAGCCCCCCTTTTCCCGCCCCTGTAGCTGACCCCTTTGCGCAGTTGAACAAAAAACTGCATTCATCTGCGCGGTACACAATGCTCGGCACATTGTACAAACACTGGCGTGCCTCTCGGGATCGGGTCTGCAAATGGTACTGAGAATGGGTCGCTTACTGCAAAGGGGCAGGGAAGGGGTAAGGGAGAGTGGAAAGGGGGGGCCATACTTGGGCGCATACTTTGCGCCGTGACTACTTTTTACTTTTCTTTAACATTATTTTGCACTTTTCAATTAAAAAGTGTGCACCCTCCTCAGAGCGCTGGCGCTGGCGGAGAAGAGGACAGGGCGAAAGTAACCCCAAGAGCTGATAAAACCAAGTACAACCAGCACCACCCACGCACTCACCCGCCCACACAACCAGCCAAGCAGGCAACCTGCCTGGCAGCTGCCATAATTATAATTTCTTAATGCAAATAAAAACTCGCTGCTGATTTTTCACTTGCTCTATATGTGCGTGAGACTGTGTGGGTGTTTGTGTGTGTGTATTTGTGTGTGTGTATGTGTATGTGTGTGTTTGTGTGTGGGTGTAGTAGCCAGAAAGCAGCCACAATTTAAACATTATGAAGTTTTACTTGGGCGCGTCGCTTTACGCTCGCTTTTTGATTTGTCTAAATTGCTTTACAATTGAGAGGGTCGCTTGTTTTACAGAAACGATCTAAATTTATAAAGAGAAAACAGAAAATTTTTAAAATTTTATAAAAGCACCTTAAAAAGCTTATAAATATATTTTACAAATAAATTTTTTAAAATATAAAAGATATTTATTCATCATTAAATATTTAAATAAAATTGAAATATAAAAAAATTCAGAGCTTAAATAAAAAAAATATTTTAAAGATATAAAAAGTATATTTAATTTATAAAAATATAAAAATCGTTACTCTTTAAATCTTCAATAAGAAAATAATTTATCTGATATTGGTTGATATTCAAATATTTAAAAAAAGGTTAAAGATACATTATAGAGATCAATAGTTTTAATAAGAGGAACAGTTACTAAATGGATTTGAAATTTTTAAAATTAAATACAATTGACATTAACTATTACTAATACTATTAATAAAAGTAAGTAAAAAATTGTATAAAATTGATTTTAATATTTATTATAAAATAAGTATTAAAAATAAAAATAAAAACTAATATAAAAATTAAAAAAAATAGTACAAATAAAATTTAAAAACAAATCTAAAAAATAATAAAAAAAATTTAATAAAATTTTTAAATAATTAAAAGAATTAAAAAATTAGTCTGCCAATTTTAATACTATTTCAAAAGAATATATAATTCTAAAATAACATAAAATTATTTTTACTATGGCAAGATATTACTGCAAAAGGTTTAAAAAATATAAAGAGTATCTGCAAGTCGCCGACATCATTTTGTTTTGCCAATGCTGTTGTCACAGGCCAGAGGGCAAGTGAAAAGGGTTAAAAAAAAAAAACCCAGCTCGCTGCCCGTTGCCCGCCCCCACATTCCCTGCTCAGTTCCTCTACCTCCCCAACTGTCGCTGCTCCCCCTTCCCGTTTCTCTACCCCTCCCGCAGCTTCGGCAGATGCCGCCATCCTTTGTGTCCTGCTCATTGTGGCCTGCTGCAATGGGCTGCACTGGACCGCGCTGGCAAATAAACATGCATAGTTCATGAACGAAATGAAAAGCGGCTGTGACCGGCGACCAATGCACAAATAACCGAATCCATGTGCTGCATTAAAGCGCTTGGCTTACGGGGCGTATAATTAATATTAAATGTGCTACTTATAAATTAAATAAAAAAAAGGGCGAACAACCAACAACGAAACTTGGCCCGCAACTTGGCCCGCTTTGTGCAGCGAATTCTTTGCACGATTGATGACTCTGGCCGTCAAGTTTATTGCCAACGACACGTACACACACACGCACACCCCTCCCCCCACTCGTCTAGTTATAAATGTGTGTTTGCCAAGTTTGACTTGAAGCCGAAAGCTAAGAGAGAGAGAGAGAGAGAGAGAGAGAGAGAGAGCGAACTAACGCCACTTCCGCTGTGCGGAAAAATGCTTTTGATTTGATTTTCACCAAATGTCAACTTGACGTCACGTCGTCGTCGCAGTCGCAGTCGCAGTCGCAGTCGCAGTCGGTGTCGCTGCCTGCGTTGTCGCCGCCTTTGTTGTGCCGTTTCAGCTGCATGATTTATTGTTTTGATGAAATTGCGTGTAAACAATTTAGTGGCTGGTTGGCGCCCCCCTTGGCCTCCTCTCCCACTCAAGTCCCGCTGCGCTTTAAGTTTATGAACTTTTCAAAGACTTGATTTAAGGTTAAATATAACGATATTTCATGGGCCATTACAAAGGCAAGAGAGCGACAGAGAGAGGGAGAAGGAGCAGCGAAACTTTTGTGATATGAGGAATCTCGCTTTGACTTTGCTGGGATTACAAACTAGCCAAGGTTTTCTAGCCAGCGCACAATAAAATAGATGTTTAACTTCCTCCTCTCTCTCTCTCTCTCTCTCTCTCTCTCTCTCTCTTTCTCTCCTGCTCTCTTGCGCTCTGCTTTGTGCACATTCCTTGGCTTTGGCTTTGGCAAATGAAGTAAAATGTGTTATTGGAATTCCGTTGCTCGCATTGGCATTAAACAATTGCAAAGTCGCAAACTTTTGACCGCAACAAGGGGCAACTCCCTCCCCTCGCCCTCGCCCTCTCCCTCTTCCAGCTAACACTTATCGTGAAGTTACGTGAAGTTACAGTTTTGACTGGCTATAAATATGGCTATAACAATAACTACTAGCAGCGACTAATGTGCGATTGCTGAAGCTGGCTGCAAATGTATCTTGAAGCCAATTCGGAGGAGACTTCTACACCCCCTTTCCCCTACCCTACAGTCTCCTTAACATATCTGTGTGTGTGTGTGTGTGTGTGTGTGTGTGTGTGTGTGTGCTTGTGTGCGTACAGCATCATTTTGCCAGCATGAAACAAATGCATAAGTAAATACCAGAAACGAGTGACTTTCAATATCCTTGCAGGCTTATTGCTTACAGCAAATTTCACGCCAAGCACAACAAGAGCAGAGACGGAAGATACCGAGGGAGGGAGACAGCAAATGCGAATGCATTTACACATCTGCAAACAACACAAACACAGGCACAACAGACAGTTGCAAACATGCAACATACAAATATGCGTGCAGAGAGGAGGAGGAGCCGCCTGAGCTGGAACAGGAGAAGGAGCCAGTAGCGTGTCCTAGCTGCCTGCCCCCGCCTGCAGCAGTTGGAGCGTGACAGAGAACGTCTGAAGCATTTCAATGCTAGATTCGGTTTCGGTTTGTAGCTTCGACTCCATGTCTGAGTGCGTTGCATGCAACGCATTTACGTTTATTGCATTTGTAAATTATTCACACAAGGATATTAAATGCAAATTGTGATATAGACGACATTCGGCACACACACACAGATACACAGACAGCTACTGCTGTGCAGATACAATATCCGTTAGATACGCAAAACGATCCATCGAATTGCAGCAATACGAAACTCATCTCATTTAATGCCATTAACGTGTGCCCAAGCAACCTGAAGCACTCGAGAAATTGGCCAAAAGTCACCAAAAGACCCATGATTGCAGTAACTTCAGGGGAAGAAAGAGAGAGAGAGAGAGAGAAAGAAAGAGGGAGGGAGAGTGTGTGTAAAAAGAGTCTCGGATTGAGCGCCAATTTGAGCTGAGCATTGAAGTCGTATGCGAGCAAAGGTAACTACAGTAAATATGCTGTATACGTGATTGCTGAGAAAGGAAAATAAATACGAAATTTAAGTTAAATAAATTGCTAAGGCTAAATTTAAAGAGTACACGAAACAAGTAAAGAAAACTGCAGTAAAATGCGGTTTAAGGAAGCTCTAGCTTAAAAATTGTTTAACTTTGCGACGCCCTTAAAGGGCGTGGACAAATTCTAGCATAAAATTATTGTGGGTGCATCAATTAGACATACTGTCCCCAAATTTGATAGCCCTGGCTCATATAGTTTCTGAGATATAGACGTTCATACAGACGCACACGACTATATTATCTGAGCTTTTGACACTGATGATCAATAAAGACGAGTAAGTAAAGTAAGTAAGTAAGATGTATCTTAAGGAAATTGTGGCCTCAAAACTGCACTTGCATTACGTTGAGTTTCATTTTACAACGCCAAAAAGGGGATTGGACAAATTTTAACAAAAACTTATTGTGGATGCATCAATAAGACATATTGTCACTAAGTTTGGTAGTGCTAGCCTCTATAGACTCTAAGATATAAGCGTTTATACAGACAAAGCGGACTATTTTTTCTAAGCTTTTCATGCAGAAGACTTTATAAACCTTATGGGCCCAAAAATGCCTCCTACTGTCGGTTATAACACCCTTTCCACGCTAGAGCTAGCATTTTTACATACCTTGACTATGGTATTATATTAAGAATTTCCCAATAAACTAAAAACACAATTGTTTAACTCGCCCTCACTTAGGAAATTACGTTCGTGCATACATAAAACGGATTCCTTCGAACCCTTTTTGCACTTTAAATGTTGTTGCCAACTTGAAATTAGATTTGCCTGTTACGCTCTCTGGCACCTTTTGCATCCGAAAAAAAAACTTTATCCACATGTCGAACCTGGAGGGGAGTGTCTAAGCAGAGGAATAATGTCAACTGAGGCAGCTGAGGAGAGCTGCATGCGGGATGTGTGTGAGCTGAGTTTCGTTAGTGAAATTAAACTTTATGAACTTTTCTACAGGCTCTTCAGGCGAAACTGGATAAAGCATGGGTAAAGAGGGAGCCGCAACGGTTGTTTTAGTTTGCAGTTTGCAGTGACATGTTTTTGACAGTATTTTGCCAAGCTAGCAATGGGCAACCCCGAGGGTTAAGTCAGGCACTCACCTTAATTAGCCAATAATGGCACTTGCGAAATGATGTTATACTATGGCAGCTCAAATATTTGGCACATGTCTGAGCCACACATCGGATGAGTGAGTGTGATGAGGTGCAAATTGTTGTAGTTATTGAATTGAATTTTAATAGAATTAGGTAGAAAGTAAAGCGATTGATAAGCTGGGAGATAAATGAAAGTATATCGGATATGCGAACTTCTACTTATAGGAAATATTGTGTAGATATTTTTAGAAAATTTTACTTCAATTATTTTCCTAATTCATTTTTAATTTCAAATTAGAGGCAGTCGATATTAAAATAAATAAGTAACAAAAAAAAGATTTCCAACCTTCTTCTTAGAAAACTGTTCATAAAACTTGAATATTATTGAATTATTATTGTAAACCATAGATTTTAAAAAATACATGGTCTATTAGGTTTGTTGGACTGTGCGTAGCAGGCAGAAGAAGGTATCTGTGACCCCATATATGTATATATGTAAATCCGAATCAGTCTCAATAGCGTAGTGTATATAGTCTGTATGTATGTCTAGTATGTCTGTCTTCCCGTCTGTCTGTCTGACTGTCTGTCTTTCTTTTTGTCTGTATGAACTCCTAGATCTTGGACATTACAAGAGCTAAAGTCCCCAAATTTTGTGTCAAGATTCGTGTTAGTTGCAATGTCTCAACTCGAATTTTGAATTTGGACCTCGCCTACTTTTGGCCCCTGCGAATCAATCAAACTCGAAAAGCATGCGCGATTCCAATGCTCTCAAAAGTCTTTGGTTTTACTTAGCCGAAACTTGACTGTAGTCGTTCTTACTTGTTTCCTTATATACTCTTTAAAAGTTTATCTAAAATATTCAACATGTCCAACTATAAAGCTCCCTAACCCATGTCTCTATCTCTTTAGGCACCTCAACCACCTCGATATGCATTTGATTTGTTTTACCAAACCGACGCTTTGTTTTGTCCCATTCGATTCCGTAATTCCTGTTATGACAACTACGCGATTTGCCATTTCCCACGTAGAACCCCTAAACAACTGTTGTCGTCACATATTTGGGGAAAATGTGGTTAATGACAGTTATTAGAAACAACTATAACAATTACGGACTATGCAATTTTCAGCACCTTAGAAATTCAAATTGCAGACCACTTAACCAAGGGAGACCATGGGGGAAAGGGGAACAGGAAGAAGGAAATGTATGCCAGAGCGCTCTATAAAAGCGCTGGAGGATCTGCCGGCGGCAGACAGTCAAAATGTTCAAAGTGAAGGAGCTGCAGTTGTCGCCGGATACCTTTGAGAATCCCTTGTTTAGGATTCACTTGCATTGCTTTCGCTGGTATGGCTATGTGGCCTCTACGGAGCAAGCGTATCCCCGCCTGGCGCTTTTGCGTTGTACCATCTTTACGGCTTCGATTTGGGTAAGCTGCGCTCTGATGTTGATCAGTGTAAGCCTGGCCAGCAGATACGAGAGTCTAAGCGATGAAGCCACCAGTTGGGCCACTGCGGTGCAGTACTTTGCTGTCTCCATAGCCACGCTCAATGCGTTTGTACAGCGGGCACGTAAGTCGGGGGAAGGGGGGAACTCCAGATCCCATCTCTCAATCCCTTCTCTCTCCCAGGTGTGGTGCAGCTCCTTCGCACCGCTCACGCAGATCTGCTGAAATATCAGCTGGAGGCCAATGAGGAGGAGCTGCAACTGATGCAGGCCACGTGGCGTTATGTGCGCACCATCACGTGGTTGCTGTGGGTCCCGTCAGTGGTGGCCGGCCTGATGGCCTGGTCGGATTGTATTTATCGCAGCATTTTCATGCCACAAACGGTCTTCAATGCGGCAAAGCCCATTCTGCTCTTCAAGCTGTTCCCCTTCGGTGACCTTTGCAATAACTTTGTTATCGGTTATTTTGGGCCATGGTATGCGCTCGGCCTGGGTATTACCACAATTCCCCTGTGGCACACCTTCATCACGTGCCTCATGAAGTATGTTACCCTCAAGCTGCAGTTGCTCAACCAGCGGGTGCTCGCAATGGATGTGAGTAGAGGAAAAAGGAAGGAAAGAGCTACAATTCATTTTCTTTCTCTCTCTCTCTCTCTCTTTCACAGATACGCCGCATTATGCCCGCTGATTTGCAATTGGCTAAGCTATCCCAATCTCAGCTCATCTATTGGCAACTAGAGCTGTGCAAGCACTTTGTGCAGGAGCAGCTGAAGATACGCGACTTTGTGCAGGAACTGCAGCAGCTGATTAGAATTCCGGTTATGGCCGATTTCATTATATTCTCCGTGCTTATGTGTTTTCTATTCTTTGCGCTGATGTTGGGCGTAAGTTGTGGGTTAAACTCAGTTTAATTAGCTCTCTTTTGAGTCATTCTTCTTTCGTTTCAGGCACCCAGCAAAATGGATTATTCCTTCATGTTCATCTACGTGGGTGTCATGGCGGGCATTTTGTGGATTTATCACTGGCATGCCACATTGATTGTTTTATGTGTAGGTTGTTGCCTGAGTGGGTTTTTAGTAATTTTTTTAGAATTTTTAGCAGCTGTTTTGCGTACCTTTTCTAGCCCGTATCAAAGTATGCATGAGATATTTCAATTTTTCTTGTGCAAAAAAGTGTTGCATACTTTCAGGCTGTACCAAGAATTGATTTCTGCCTGTCTAGTTGGCACTTGCTGTGCCTGTCTTACTAATCCCAACAACTACTCAAACTATACTCCTAATTGTTTTCTTCCTCTTTCTCTCTCTCTCTCTCTCTCTCTTTCTTCCGCGCTCTCTTCTTCTCTTTTTCTACTTCATTCTCGCTTTAATGAATGCCTGTCTCTGCTCATGTTAACAACCAATTACCTTTTAAATATCCTTCTTGACTCCTGTACCACACCTGCAGCAGGATGAGCTGGCTTTCGGCTTCTATGCCTGCGAGTGGCCCAGCTATGCGTTGCCTGTGCAGCGCCGCCTGCTCTTCATGATGCAGCACGCGCAGCGACCGATGAAGATGCGCGCTCTGCTGGTCGACATGAATCTGCGCACGTTTCTAGACGTAAGCGGAAGTTGGTAAGAGGTTAGAAAGAGTTGAATTTATATAGAATCTGCCTTATTCTCATTTCCACAGATCGTGCGTGGTGCCTATAGCTACTTCAATCTGCTGCGTAGCAGCCATTTGCATTAGTGTTCGACTTGGCCAAATCAAATGTGGCGCCAGGCTTGTCAACGCGTCGCTTGGCTAACATGACAGCTAACATGGCTTGCAATTCATTTGTTGGCCAAGCAAAAAAGGCAGGGAGTGAAACGAAGAAGAAGTTGGTAAACCATTTTAGAGCGCAAATAAACGTGATGCCTGCTACTCAAAAGTCAATGCCAGAAAGAAGAAACATCATTTATCACTTTTGAGTCGCGTCGAGTTGAGTCGAGCTGAGTTGCGTCAAGTCGTGGCAAACAACAACAGGATGTCAGGCGCATTGTTAGATTGTATTCCTTTTCAATGGATATAAAACGATTTCTCTACACTTTTTACACTCGTACTATACATATATTATTGTGCACATGCCACGAGCAGAGACACCCGCCACGCCGCCCCCCCTCTCTCTCTCTCGCTCTAATTGTCTGGGGGGTTACGAGACGGAGAATTTATGCGTCTGCTCTACGATTATTGGAAGCCATCCACCACCGAAAAAAAAACTAACCGAATCGACCGAATTGTTGTGCCCTTGGGTGTATTTTTTAATAATATTAAGAGTAAAGACAAAGCAAATAAACCGAACCGCACTCAAAACAGCAACAGCAACAGCAACAACAATAATAAACACGCATATTGTTGCGGTGCCGGGGATTATGCTGCAGGAACAAAGTGGCTAAATGGCTGATAAAGGCGCACGCTGAAGTGTGTCTCTCTTTCTCGCTGGAAAAAAAAACTGCAGATACTAATGAGTATTAATGGGTTCGGGCCACGACGCAGGTATCGTTAGCCAAAGGGTGTGCGTTGTGTGACTCAGTGTGTGTCTGCGGGGTGAGTGTGAGTTGTCTGCGCCAGGGGGGGTGCCAACTATAGACATCAAAAGGGTTGTTCTACACTTCAGATACGCATCTACTCAGGCAGAGCTGTTGATGTGGAAGACAGAGAAAACAAAGGCAACAACAAACAAAGCCGAATTAAAGTAGAAAAAACACCATTTCCTACATAAATTCGCTCATATTTGCACTACAAACCCATGTAAATTGTTGCTTCTATTATTTAAAATTTAGAAAAAACATAAAAGCTTAAAAGAATTAAAAAAAAAAAAAAAAATTTCACACAATCTCTCCCCGACGGGGAATTGAACCCCGGTCTCCCGCGTGACAGGCGGGGATACTAACCACTATACTATCGAGGATTGTTGACGACCGTTGGCGGAAACATAGTTTTCTGCTGAATTTGCCGTAGTAAAAGCACGTATGAAGCGTATACAAAATCCGAAAATAGACAAAAGCGAATTGATTTCATATGGCCATAGCGAATTGTTGCCATCTGTTGCGGTCGGGTTTTTAGCAATATTGGCGCATTTTTTATGGCTGCACGTTTTTCGATTATTTATGACATTACCGAATGCACGAGTAATGGATGTTCATTAAACACAATGAATGTCAACGAATGGCAACGCTCTCCCCATCCCTTTTTCCCCTGCGTGCACGCACTTCTGAGGCGGCATGCCTGTTATATTCTGCTATTTTATGCATAGAGTGAATGAGAGAGCGAGTGCAGTGCAACCCCCGTCGTCGTTGTGCACTTGAGAAGGGCCACTAGTCACCCTATTTTTCAGTTTTGTGCGCAAAAAAATTAAAATTTGCCATCGAGCGCAAATTTTGCACACATGTAATGAATATTCACCATTATTACAACAAGCCAACATTTCTTGATTGCAAAAGGAAAGCGCAGACTGTGCCGCACTGTGGGGAAATAAAGAAAAGAAAAAAAACACGTGCCCCATGACAGCATGATTAATTTGCAGTTCTATAGGGAAAGGGGTGTACACATGTAAAAGATTATGAAATAAATTTTGCAAGCGTTAACAAAAATCCTTTTAATAAAAAATTTTTTTACTGAATTTTAAATGTGCAGTATCATAAATAATATATAAAATTATACAGCAGAGTCTTAAATATATAAATATTTTATTAAAAGTTTTATTTTAATAAATTTAATTGTATCTTATATTATTTGATAATCTTTTAATAGAACAATTTCCTACCTTAAATTAATTGAAGCTAACAATTTTAATTTAATTGTATGCAAATTTACTTCATAATTATCCATGAGATATATTTTAAATATTTAAAATATATTTAGCTATTATTGCAAGAATTTTATTCAATAATTTATTTTTTAATTAAATAGATTTTTATTTTATTTAATAATTATCCATTAGAAATATTCCCTTAAATATAATAAATTGTTAACAAAATAGATAACTATTTATAAACTATTTATAATTTTTTTTAAAATTAATAAAATACAATATTACTTTATAATTGTCCATAATATATATTTTAAATATTTTTTTATTTTATTTAATTTTAACTTGTATCCATTTTTTTTTTAATTTAGTAATTTAATTTTAAAATTTTATTAGTTTCTAATTTAAAAGTATGCAATATTTTGTAATTTTCATTAGAAACACTCCCAACCTTTAACTTCCTTCACTTACTTTGTCTCTCTTTCTTAGTTATGGCAGGAATGTCCGTCAGTTGTTCGTGGGGCAAGTAATGCTATATAAATTTATAATTTCTTGGAAAAGAGTTGTCAACTGAATGCGAGTTTCTAATGTGTGTCCCTCAGAGTCAATGCGACTAAATATTTTACTGGTTACGTGTCTAATTCGAAGAGTTGCCGGACAAAAGTTAGGGGCGCACAGTGACATGGGCGTGGCACGCTTGACGCTGTTGTTTTCATAAGTTGTTGTTGTTGTTGTAGTTGTTGCGTTTGTTTTGGCATGTTTATTGCACTGTCGACGACAATGCATGAAAACTTTTAGTTAGCCAAGTTAGTGGCGGGGCACTCTTCAATGCTGGTGACAAGCCGGGTGGACTGCCCCACACGCTGCGCCCCGCCTACGTGGCATGCCACACGCCCGCCTCGTACCATCGAGCGTAACTGTTAATGTGTTTGAAGTCAAATTGTTTCCAGTCACGTGAGCCGGCGGCAGCAACTGTGAACACACAAACAACTTTATCCATGATTAATCAGTTGCATTTAAATATGTATTACGAGCGTATCACCGGGGCGGGACAACTGCAGCCGAGGTCCTTTCAGTGTCCACAGCTAGCAATCCTTAGAGTTTGGCCAAGCTTCGCTGCACAACAGATGGGACCCCCTCCTGCTACTCTGCTCTTTCTCTCTCTCTCTCTCAAAATATGCAACATTCAGAGCGAAATACAACTTCATTTTATGACGGCGTCCAACAAATCGGCGTGCGTTAATTATATTTAATAACCAGACGCGTAACAGCTGGTCAAGTTTTTAGCGTGTGTCGCCTTAACTATGCCCCATAAATGTTTAATGGCCCAAACACTTAAGGACCCTCCTTCGAGTAGGGCCGAACTGCGGAACAAACAGTCGCTGGCTAATTACAGATTAATTAAATACGAGTATTTCATTGAATAAAAAGTTTGAGCTGTTGAAGAATTATGTGCTTGGATCCAGAAATAATTTCCTACATATTTTATGTGCTATAAAAATTGTAAGCCAATTTAATGTTTGTTTTTTTTTTTTAATTTTTTGGTTATAAATATTATTTAAAAATATTTAATTATGTTTCAATGTTTCATCAAATCAACTTCCTGAATTTATAAAATTTTTCCATTTTATTATTTCTGTTTAAGCTGAAAACTTAATATAGTATAGTATTCTCCAAATATTTAATGTGCTATAAAAGTGGTAAAACAATTTTTACAGTGTTTCAGATATTTATTGGGTTTTTAATAATATTAAAAATATATATATATTTTATAAATTTATTTTAATGTTATTGCTTCTTTATATCAACTTTTTTAAATTTAAAAAACTTTTTTCATCAATTTATTATTTCTATTTAAACTAAAATCTTTATTCATTATGTGTACTCAATCAAAAGCTTTATAAAATTAAAAATTTAGTTTTAAATTTAATTTATAAAAATTAAATAAAAAATGTATCATTATTATTTATTTTTTCCTATAAATAAACCCTTTAGAATTTATTAATGTTTTTTCCATTTAATTATTGTTTAAACTGTTTAAACTTAATCTGGTGAAAGTTTTCCATAACGAAGTACGACTGTTTTTTCACGTTTATTTTTTCTGTGCGCCTCTTGACGCGCTTCTTTTATGCTCTCGAGTTGCAAGTGCTGTCCAAAAATAGATCAGCGCCGCCAACTCCGACGCCAACGCCGCCGCCGCTGCCAAATTGCAATTTGGAGTTTCTCTTTTATTTTGTGCACTTTTCACTTTTTTGAAAAGAAAGAGACGAGCTGCTCTCCCATTCGTTTCGTTCGTTTTCGAATGCGCTTTTTAATTTAATTTTCGTAGGCCGTCGTGCACTTCAAACCGCGTTGCACAAGCCAAGAGACACACACACACACACACGCAGATGATGAACGGGAGCAGAACCCACAACACAAACACACACCCGACTCTCAGACACACACATCGTCAGCTTACAAAAGCGCAGTCGAAAGCCCCAGAGAGTAGCACAAGCCGAGCCGCACTACCTCCCCTCCCTCTCCCACCTCTTCGCACTGCTGTCCATGCCATACCACGTGGCGCCCGCCGCTTTCATACGCTTCGTTTAGCAAAGTGGATGTTAAGTGTAATGCGATTTTTATGTAAATTTTCGCCGAAAAAAGAGCCAAACACACATGCAAACACACACACACACACATACACTAGCAAACAAACAGAGTGAATGAGCAAACGAGTGGGAGAGTCGCGGCGATGATTTCGTTGCCACGGTCACGGCCAGACCCAAACGGTCGGTCCAGTCGCATCGCATGCCGCCGTCCCGCTCCCACACCCACACAGCATCAATAAGCGCGCGCACAGACAGACAAGTGGCAATATACCACATAGAGTCGGAGGAGCATATTCCTCCGCAGAGAGTAAACGAAGCACTTATGGGTGCTACGACAGAGCCGACTACCTTCTCTCTCACTCTTTTGAATTTCCCCAGCTTTACATTGATTATTTTGAAAAAGGTTGTCATTAGTTCAAAGACCATCAGTACGACCGACAATTCTAGGCAGGAGCAACCCCGTCAGAATCGTGGTATTCAATTATAATCACAAAGTGTCATAATTTAGTAGCATCAATTGGCCTTTTAGTATTTGGGTAGAACGTCAGTCTACCTCTACTAATGACAATCGTTCTGGAGCAAACAAGAAGCAGATTTAGCGACGTCCGCTAGAACCCGTTGAGAATTATAAGCACAAAAAAGAAAAAAACGTGATCGCGTCGATCATAAAACCACGGAACATGTGATGTGTAGCATAATTTTATGTATTTATTTCAACTTTTCGCCTAAAAATGCAAATGAATTAAAAAAAACTGTAACACTTTGGCATTAATTTTAAATGCTGCGCGCCTATATCATATATTCCCAAATTAAAAAATTGCAAAAAATTTACTTCCCATACCGGGAATCGAACCCGGGCCTTCTGGGTGAAAGCCAGATATCCTAGCCACTAGACCATATGGGATATATTTGATTGCGTTGCAAAAAGCAGTTTTGTTGTCAAAGCGTATTCCAAGTGGTGAAGACACGAAAAACAAGCATTCACATTGTGACTTGTATGAAAACGTTTCAAATACACGAGCCAAATATGAATATTTGTATAATATTAATTAATATTATTAATATATTTATTACTACTGGACACGTCGCTATTGTCCATTTGGTAACGAAGTTCAATATTTTCTACATAATAGAAAGAAAAAATATAATACAAGCCGCCACCTTATATTATTATTAATTTAAATTTAAAAACATAAATTTAATATAAAATAAATTTAAAAATATAAATATAATATAAACTTATTTTGAAAATAAAAAAAAATAATAATTATTTATTGCAGTTTCCCATACCGGGAATTGAACCCGGGCCTTCCGGGTGAGAGCCGGATATCCTAACCACTAGACAATATGGGATGTGTTATTTGGCTTGCCAATTTTCTTACTTAAAATAAAAGCTCTTAACTGATACCATTTTGTATGCAGCGTTTTATTAATATGTTAACATTTTCCTTATATACTGTATGAATGTTTAAAGAAAATTATTAATTTTATAATAGACATATTTTTGTTTATATTATAGACCTTCTTAAGGGCATTATATATTGAAAATTAATGCCTTAAACTTGCTTGTGGCTCCATACTTGACCAATTTTCTATGGTTAACATTGTAATAATATTTTTTCCCTTAAATTATTTTGTGCATTTTATTTCACAATAATGTTGCATGTGCTAAGCTGTGTGGAAATCATAGCTCTGCATGTATGCTAACTGTCAGCTCGACGCATACATCCCATATTGTCTAGTGGTTAGGATATCCGGCTCTCACCCGGAAGGCCCGGGTTCAATTCCCGGTATGGGAAGCTCCTCAAATCTATGCTTCGGTATTTTTTTTGAATTTATTTGTCAAAAATTCCATTCCTTTTTTTTTTTTAAATATTTTTTGAAGTTAAGGTAACTAAGCTAATTTACGAACTGATATATAAGTTACAGTACAGTACAGACAGTAGTACTGATAGCTTTAATAAAATGCATGCAAAATACATTCGTGCACTTATATTTAGAAATTGTCAGCCCCTCAACCATATCCCATATGGTCTAGTGGCTAGGATATCTGGCTTTCACCCAGAAGGCCCGGGTTCGATTCCCGGTATGGGAAGTCAATTTTTTTTTATTAATTTTTTATACAATAAATTAATTTAATTGTTCTTATTATTATTATTTTTTTTTTTTAAATAAGAGAATTAAAAACAAAAAGTTTACTGTATTTAAAAAAACTGTTTAAAAAGTAAAAAAAAAGAAAGAAAGGCTACCTTCGGCACGCCGAAGGTTTTTTTTATCATTGCAGTTACTGCACATATTAAATCGGCCCATAGGTTCTATGGCAGCTTAACGATATATCTGTCTGATTTTAACAAAACATGCATTGCATTTAATGAACATACATGTATCAGCGAAATTTAATTGTTTTTTTAATTTTTCCAAATAAATTGGAGAATTTGAAACAAAAAAATTATACTGTATTGAAAAATAAATCTTTTAAAAAGTAGAAAAAAGAAATAAAAAAGTGAGCACTTCACATTTCGCACTCAGTACACTCTATAGCAGAGCAAGGTTTCGATCCTCGGACCTCTGGGTTATGGGCCCAGCACGCTTCCACTGCGCCACTCTGCTTGTTGTGCTGAGTGCAGCAAATGCTCAACTTAAGGCGAGCACGTCGGCAAGCTGATTGCTGTGAAACCAAGTACAGCGACACACATAAACACTCACGTATACGTTCACGTACACACGTAATCTTATAACCATACGCACACTGAGCGGCGGTCGACTCACGTGGATTACGTATTTACTTAGCTGCGGCCACACACACAGAAACACACACATGAAGTTGACGCGACTCTTATCGCCACGTTGCATGCGGACGCAACTAGCATCTCCTCTTGTCCCCCCTCTCCGCCTTCTCCACATGCTGCTGCTGGTCCAGCTTTTTGCCTTTGGCACAAATATCGCTTTAATAACCGCGAGTCGAGTGCAATTTCCTGTTGGTTTTTGTTTTGGCTCCTCCTCTGTTTGCCGTGTGCACAAACTGGCCTTTTAAAGCTAGCGGGAAAACGGCTAAAATTACGCAGCGTAAAGAATTCAATTTAATTAGCGTTAGATTTATTTTGCATAAATGGAATAAATCGCTTTCAGTTTGCATAAGAGTTAACAATATGTTTACGATATTTGGGAGATATTCCATCATAACTCGCGTGTCAAATAGAACTCAATAAAATTCTAAAATTCCCGATTTTAATTAATTTTCGCGCCACTTAACGACGTGGCAAACAAACAGAGCGCAACAGCCACGCCCCCTACCTCCACACCGACGCTCACTCGAGCGCCCTTCGAAATGGGGGAGAAATGTTCACAGACCGCAAACACTAAATTGCAAATAAATTTGTTTAAATATGCAACGGGTGTGTGTGTGCGTGTGTGTGCGGCACCTGCATAGCGAGGGGAGAAGGGCAGGGCGGCTGGAGTTGGGGTGCTGCGGCGACATGAGACAACGACAACGTGCGCATCAAATTTTAATAGGAAAACCCCAAAAAGTTCAAGCCACAAAGTCCATTTCCAACTTGTTGTTGTTGTTGTTGTAGCACTTGTCTTTGCTGTTGTTGCTGTTGTTGTTGTTGTTGCTGTTGGTGCGACATGGCTGATGTACGCTTTTGGCTCTGGCCACGAAGATGTTGCATTGACATTGAATATTGATGAAAATAAATCGAATTTCCGCCGCCCAGACACGCCAGTCAGTGTGAGACAGAGACAGAGAGATAGACAGAGAGAGAGAGTTTCAGTCGCAGCCGCAGATCGGAAAAAAGCCGGACATCTCCATATTCACAAGAAGTATGTGTAGCTATACGACTGTCTATCCGTCTGCCTGTCCGTCTGTTTGTCTGTCCGCCTGCCTGTCCGTCTGCCTGCTCGTCTGTTTCTCTGTTCATATTGATTGCCCAACGGTTTGAGCCGACCAAAAAAAGGGGTTCCGCCTGAATTGAGTATTCGTTTGAGTGTCAAAATCTCCCCGCGCCCCTCTTTGCCTCTCCTTCTCTGTTTTTAGAGACATTTGTGGGTTTTTCTCAGCATAAAATGTCTCCCAAACTGCTAGTAAATTTTCACAGCAAACTGCAGCAAAACTGAGTATTATTTTCAGAGTTCTTTGGGGAGAGCAAGTGCAATCAAAGAGAGAGAGAGAGAGAGAGTCAATGGATTTGCAAATATATATCTTGAACAATCTTCGAATCTCAAGTTTTCTGTAGTTATTAAATATATAAAAAGGAGCGGACTGTGCGCTTTAATTTCAATTAATTGGCTCAATTATCAGCTCCACGCAGTTGCCTTAAACGCAAAAAAACCAAAGGGGATTTTTTTTTATACCCTTCGGCCAATGAAAATAGTTGAAAAAGGGTATACTAACTTTGTGCAAATGTATTTCACAGGCAATAGTACTCGTGAAAGATTCCACAAAGTGTATATATTATTGCTCATAAGCACTAGCTGAGGTTAAGACATGTTCGTCTGTTTGTCTGTCAGTCTGTCTGCCCGACTGTCCGTCTGTATGAACACACGGATCTCAGCTATTATAAAAGCCAGAGACAAATTCGGTGCAATGGCTTATGTTTATTATACGCTTGAAAATATCATTTTAAATTTTAGATGCCACGTCCACCGTCTCTGCAAATCGGAAATAAATTTTAAAATGTGATTTGTAGCTAAAGTATGACAGTTCAAACTTTCTGCTTCAATATACCCATAGTTAGCTATATAAGTAGCAGACTTTGTTGTTGCAAAGTTAGGCGAAGGGTATTTTACGGTAAGGCATACTTAACTGTAGCTTTCGTTACTTGCTTTACCTACCTTTCCTCTCTCGCTGTCTTCTTTCTACGCCTGCCTTTTGCCGCGTCGAGTTAACACTTGATTTGTATTTAAAAATTATTGACCAATTCATGGCTGCTGATTAAGTTTGTGTTTGTGTGCGTCAAACAGTGGCAGTGCGTGTGCGGGGGGGCTGTGTGGCTTACTGCATGGTGCATGTTGGCAAGCGATTGATTTTTACAGCCACAAGGCTAGGGCTACGGCTATGGCTACGGCTACGGCTACAGCGGCCACGGTCAATGGGAAATTGCATAAGCGCCGCAGCCTGCGTTGCAGTCCATATGAAAATCCAATTTTCCAGTGATTGATCATACACAGCACGACGGATGGGGGGGGGGGGGTCGTGCAGCTGTGTTGGGGGTGGTTAACCACGCACACACACACACACTGGCACATGTCAAATTGGTGTTGCGGCAAGTTTGCATGACGCGTCATATACGCAAAAATAATGTAATTAAAGCAATGTTTGCATAATAAAAATTAATATTTGTTGCATTTTGTGTCAAAAACGTACTAAAAGCTGCCACGCCCCCCGGCTCTTTTGTAGCTCCCTTGTCACTTCACTGTTTACCTTGGCGGCACAGTCTGGCAGCGGGCTTTATATGCGGGCTGTCAAAATCAGACAGTTTGCACACATGAATGTACCCCAATCCCCCTCCCACCCATTCACTACACCCCTGCGCGCTTCATAGAGGGAAGAGAGAGAGAGAGAGAGAGAGAGAGAGATTTCGAGTCTGTGTCCAGCTTTGTCTGCCTTCGCTGTTTGTTCAAGTTTCGTTTCAGCAAATTATGTCCCAGCATATGTTGCAGAAAGAGAGAGCGAGAGGGAGAGAGCGAAAGGGCAGAGGATTTACCCGGCGAGTCTCGGTTCTCGCTGTCGAGTCTTTACTGTCTGTGCATGCAAATATTGAAATAAGTCTTAATTGAATACAAATACTCAATTACATTGCGGCAAATCTATTTTGTGGGCCCAGCACAAACAGATTCTGCAGTTCTAGCCCCTCCGTCCCCACCCCCTTTTCCCTCTTCCCCCTCTTTCCGAACTTGCTCAATTGTTCAACACTTTTACTTTATAATTGCAATTTTGTTTATAGCTCATAAGTGTCGCAAGCGATTTGGCTGGGCTGCCGTTCAAAGTGCCCCCTCCACTCCCCCTCCATAAAGCGGTCTAGCAAAAAGGGTTACACAGATTTGTCTGGTTTTGTCTGGCATTTTATGCTGGCTGCAGCCCCGCAGAGTGTGAGCTCAGACAGCAAACAAATAGAGCCATAGAGAATGAATCTTTATTTGCAGTTGAATTCGAAATTTGTTTCATACGTTTTGGGCTGAAATTGTGATTTGCAAAAATTTTTAAAAATTCAAAATAATAATAGAAATTTACAAACAATTTAAAAAAATAGGAAATTTAATTTTTGAAAATAAATAAAAAAAAAATTGATTTTCTGGCCCATGAGGGGATCGAACCCGCGACCTTCGCGTTATTAGCACGACGCTCTAACCAACTGAGCTAATGGGCCATCGTGACAGCGGGGGATTTAGAGGGCTACACGAAAAAGCTAAACACAATTAGTTGATAGCAACACGTTATCTTCTTTGTTATATATGTGATAAAGCTAAAAATAAGCTTATTTTATATGTTAATGCGATAAGCGAGCACACTTGATATTTATAAAGCTCTCTTGGGTTTTATTTTAGAAATTTAATGCTATGATTTCACTGTCGTCAAGTGGTACGAGAAAATATATAAATAGTTTTTGTCAAACATTTAAAGAAAACATTGGAAGAAAGCTTAGTGAGATGAGCTCGACAATGGCATACCCTGTAGACAAGAAATATTCTCAACAGTTCTAATAATCTCGCATTGCGATTTACAAGGGAAATGTCATTCTATTAATGTCTAGACGTTCTTAGTAATGCTAAATTTCATAAATTAAAGGTTTAGACTAATTGAACATTTTTGTTGCCTTTGTTAATTTTTTTTTAAGTTTTATAGTGGGTAGCTTCACCTTTAGGTGATTGCGTAGGTAAAAGTTAATACCATTGACACCTTTAAAAATCCTCATTTTAAGAAACTGCAGGGTAAACTTGTTAAACAATTTTTTAAAATTTCTTTTGAGATCTGTCGCCAAGTTTGTCTCTTTTTATTTTTTGACCTAACTAACTTTTTGCCAAAATTGATAATTGTATTTTAAATACATCGTTGTTTAAAGGCTATGACAAATCTAGAGTGGAATCTACAAAAACAGCTGAAAAGTTTCCACAATTTAAAACTACATATATGAAATCATATAAGAATCTACTTTCATTAGATTTTCATGGTAGCTTTAGTTCTGTTACTTTTACTCCCTGTAGACCACAAGTTTCTGTCTATGCGCCAACCTGCCATGACTTGCAACGTCTTCCTGTAGCCGGAACACTGCGTAAGGTTGCCAACATATTTGACACTTCATTAAAAAGCAACATTAGCAAAATCAATTAGAGAGTATTCCCCAAGCACGCAACATGCGACACAAACGGCTAAGGTAAACAGAGATGGATACAGAGCAATCGAGAGGGGGAGATCGGGGAGCAGGAGCTTCCTAGCAGGGAGTGAAGTTTCAGTCGCCCTGTTGTTTTTGGCTAGCAAATAAACAAACAATTGAGATACACATGAGATACTCGTCGCATTGTGTGTATTTGTTGTTGGTCTGCAGCTCCAGCTATAGCTTCTCCGATGCTGTTGCACAAATTGTTTGGCAAGCAGACGAGACAGTACAAAGCAGAGAGAGAGGGAGGGAGACAGCACGAGTTTTTACTTTGTTTGCATTTTGAATTGCCGTTGCCGATATTTGCACTGGCCAGACGGACAACTTGTTAAATGGAAAATTAATTAAAAACGTGTTTTCCCTATGAACCGAGTTTAACCAAACATTTCCGTTTAATCGTCATCCAAACTTATCTCAATAAAAAAAAAAATGAGTACATTAAAATGCTCAATGATATTTCACAATCCGCTTGATCCAGTCCCGCAAGTAGTCAGAGCGTTGTAGACCAACCATTCGATTGACGACCTTCCCTTTGTGCAGCACAACCAGCGATGGCACCGAGGAGACATTGTAATCCAAGGCCAACTGTGCTAGTTCATCGATATCGACGCGTGCCAGGTTAACCCGTCCATGTTGCTCCTTAACAACATTCTCCAGACGTGGCTGCAAAGCTTTGCAAGGCGTGCACCAGCTGCAAGAAAGCAAAGCGATAAAGTTTCATTTATCGATAGTCCGAGCGATAGTATTGCTAGTTACCTAGCATGAAAATCCACTACCACAGGTATTTGACTACGCATTACTTTATTATCAAAGTCCTGGGCACTTGTTACATCGAATATGTTCTTACTTTCCCCTGACCCAGCGGGATTTTTGGTCTTGAGCTTATAAATACTTCTGAAGAGTCGCAGAGATTGTGCACGCGCTCTAGAAGACATTTTTCTACTTTCTTAAATTAATTTAGTTTTTGAATTTACACTTAATTAAAATTTTGGCGAAACCGAAAATAAAAATTTAGTTTTCATCTAACCGAAAGCGTTGTTTATTCTGAACTAAAATTTTAGCTTTAAAACGAAACCTTTTAACTGGCAAATGTAAATCTGATGACGGGTAAGTCAAAGTCTGGAATAAAAAAAAATATATAAAAATTTTTAAAAAATTTCCGAACACAAAAACGAAATCTATATAATGTTCTGAAGGCCTTATTTATTGCATACCGATTTATCGGATATCGATTAGCGAATAGTTCGTGCACTTCTTGAATATATAGATATATATGTATATATAGAAAAATGTATATAGGAATTTTAATTACGTTTTCCAAGCACAAAACCGATATCTGTATAATGTTCTGAAGGCTTTATTGCATACCGATTACTCGGTTATCGATTAACGATTAGTTTGAGCGATTCTTTTGGAAACACTCGTATATGAGATACCCGGTATCACATTTATCGCTTCCCTTGATAGTGCCGCAGGTATTAATCGTATTTTTTGTTTTGTCCACCCCATCAATGGGCCCCAGCAGTTCCAACACTTTCTCGCCCATCAGCTTGTCATTGAGCAGAACGCCCATCCTCTCCAGCATACATTTGGCAAAGCATTTGGATTTGCTATCAATGTTCTCGAAGTGACCATCCCGCATGGCAATCGCCTGCTCCCTGGTAATGCCCTCCTGCTGCGTGCATTGCCTAATATCCTCGTTATGCTTCTCTCTTTGGTCCTCTGTCAACTGAAAAGTGAATGCTATGATATACGCTATGGAAATCCATTTGGTTTACTTACCTCGTCGGCTAGGACCATTGCCAGCAGGGCAAACAGAACAATCAGAAACCTCATGCTGAAAGCGAATGGGGCTATACTGCTTGTTGTTTCAGCTCCACTTAGATGTTTTATATGAATGCACTAAGGTTTTTTTTGGGTTTAGTTGACAGCCCTAAAAGCTTGGTTTATCTGTCATCGGAAATTATAAGTGCAATTTTTTTTTTTTTTTTTAATTTTCACTGATCATATCTGAATTGTTGATGCCCTTTTGACTTGTAAATTGCCAAATGAGGTGTTCTAAATTGATATTTAATTTAGAATGATAATACAGTTTTCAGAAAATAGTTTTTATATTTTTGGATATGAAAGATATTGTAAGTTGGGTAATATTATAAATGTTTAATTAAGGACTTTAAGAACTATGACCACAAAGTATATATATTGTTCAAGATTGAGATGTGTTCTGCTGCCTTTATGTCTGTTTGAACTCAGGGATCTCAGCTATTATGAAAGCTGGAGACAGCAAATTTGAAATTAACATTTCTGTGTAACATACACTTAACAAGCTGATTTCAAATCATTGAAGCCACGCCCACCGCCCCCGTAAATCTCTATTTTGCGATTATTAAAGAAGGTATTAAAGTCACACTTTTCACTTTTGGTATACACATAGATGAATATAATATACATTTAACTTTCAAATAACAATTAGAACGGCCAATAAACACAGAATTTATTGAAGTAAACGTAATACCGTAGACTCAAGCAGCGCAATCTGCAGCAACGTAAAGGGTGTTTAACCGTCGAATACCATTCGTTACTTATTCTTTGTGTGATTTTTTTATCATTTTGTTGTCATTTTTTATATTTCCGCAATCCTTTTGTGTCATATGTTTAATTGGAAACATGTTAAACGCTACGCCTTAACTGCCCAAATAGGGTATAAATATATGTATGTATTATCAAAAACATATTTGGACTCTATGACAACCCTTGTCATACTATATGGCCGGCAAGTGTAAACTCAGCATTTCTTATCTGCCCACATTCTCTTGGCCCGAATCCAGGGCAAGCTGCAATGAGACTGCTTTAAATTTGTTTGCCTTGGCTTGGTCAGCCTAGCCCCAACACACACACACTGTGCACACACAAACGAACGCAACCTCACACACACACATTAGTATATATATTTGGGTCACATTAGATCGCATAAGGCTGATAACATTAAGCAGGCTCTTTCTCCATTTCGCCTGTGCCATGTTTACTTGCCTGAAATGAATGATGAGCTACGCTTTCGTCCACGCCCCCCTTGCCTCCGCCCTTCGTATCTGTGGCTTGTCTAAACATTTTTACGATTCAGGGTTACAGATAGCAGAGATGGCAGATAGGCTGTCATTCTGCCGGGCTTTACATAATCTACAGTGCTTAAGGAGCGGCCTTTCAGCAATTAGTTTCTGTGTGCATTCAATGTGCAGATAAGTAGCCAAGTTCCTCCCACCTCTCCCTTCCCTCCGTCTCTTGAGGTTGCTTGATTGACAAGCGCCTGACAAGTGGGCTGAGCGATGCCTAAGCAGCTGAAATTTAATGACCTCTTACATAATGCAAATGTGGGCGAATTTCCGGCTAACTTACATGACGTACGGGGGGAGAAGGAAGCATCAAAAATTGAGACGAGAATTGATTTGGTATGGCGGAGTTTTTTACGGTCTACATAAATATGTTTGGAAGATAAAGTATGCTAAAGAAAAGCTGAAGCTATTTTTTTAACTATATTAGCCATCTTTTTCAAATAATTCTCTCTCTCTCTCTCTCTCTCTCTCTGGCATTTAGATGCTCTTTTCTTTCTTTCTTTTCTATATATCTTACTCTTTTTGGCTTTAATTTTCTTTACTTTTCTTCAGCTCTTTCTTTTGAAACTTCATCTTCAAGTTTTTAATTTACTGCTCTCTGTTTCTATGCCTTTAGTTATATTGCTGTCTCACTACTTGACTATCGCTATCTGACTTTCTTTCTCTCTGTCTCTCTCTTTAGCCATCAAATTTACCGCCTGCTGATAAGAAATTATTTTCAGTATTGTTATCATTTCTAATTTGCTTCAAATTAAATGAGTTTTCCACACACAATCATAATGCATACAATGTATTTTCTATGCCACGCCCACACACGTGCGCCTTTGTGTGAGTATGTGTATGTGTGTGTGTGTGTGTGAAAGAGGTGGTGCAAATGTAATTAAAAAACTTTCAAACCGCATCAACATAAATGTGCGACGCTTGAAATTTTGTGCATTTGACAATTTTTGGCTGGCAAAAAGTTGACAGCCCCCCTGTACCTCTCTTTCTCTCTCTTTGTGTGGGCGTACAAAACCGCTAAAACGCATGGGCGTGGCATGCATTGTATTATGCGAGTTTTAAGCTAAATTAAATGCTTGCAAACTTATTATTGTTCATAAATAAATGTGTCGGCTTCTATTCATCGGCTGCCAGGCGTGCATTTAATACTGCCAAAAGGAGTGGTCCAGGGGCAGCGGAGAGGGGAACTAAAGACTAAAAGCAATTTAATTTATTTTAATTGAAGGCTATACTCTAGTCCGGGCCCATAAAAAGACATTTCCATTTAATTGCAGAGTTTAAATCGAGCAGGCCGAAGAACACCTCAGCTTAATAGACCATTAAGGGGCGTCGAAAAAAGGTTTATATCTATATATAACAGTAGTTGCAATATGTGCTCTGACCCTGCTGGGGTAATAAACATTAAAAGTCGACGTTTTATTCCCCATCAAATCGTGCCCAAAAGGTGAGTTTAATCAATTACATAAATTTATTATATCGAATTTGCCGCACTTAAAAGCCAAAAATAAATTTACGGCACCCAAAGCAGACACCCCCTACCCTGTACGCTCTCTCTCTCTCTCTCTTTCTCTAAAGCAATACATAAATTATTCGATTCATATAATATCCTATACATATATATAAATGTAGTTTGGTCTCCCTCCACAGCCGGCTCCATCATTTTCCATTAGCTTTATTATATACTCATTTGCGCAAATGTCTTATATCATTGTTATTAGTAAATCTTATGCCTATGATTATTGCCTTTCTCCCACGTGTGTGTATGTACATATGTGTGTGTGTCTTTGATAAGCTCCCTCGCAAACAGCTTCATCTGTTAACTGGTACGACAATTCCTTGGGGTACGCGGCCTGTGTAGCTTGGGGCAAGGTTGTTGAACTCTCTCTGCCCAACATTATTGGGGTCAGTTGGCAAATGCGTGGATAGTTTTGGGGGGACGAGGCGGCATAAACGAACCGCGAAATGACGTAGACACCCACAAGTTTTCGGGGGTGGTTTTTGGGTGATTTTTATAACGTCTTTGAAATATTTTTTCTTACTTTTTCTAGCCACTTATTCAGCTAAATAAGTAATTGTTTGCTTCAAGATTTCGGAAGTGCTTTAAGAAAGATTTTTTCATTACAAAACGCAGTTAAATGATTAGGAAAATTACCTTGAGGTCAACAAATCAGTTGAAACTTATTCGCTTTGTTTTCATCGCACTTAAGTCAAGTGTCAGCTATAAAAAACAATTTAAACGAGTAATACGAATAATTCCCGGAATTTTCAAGTTGCGCTTGAATTGATCGACGTGCGATTTGTTGCCTAAACAATAATTAGAGAATTATAAATAGACCTGAAATCAAGTTTTGTTCTCAATCTAATTGGTCGGTGAGTCTGTTGAAATTCGCATTAGCTTTGTGCTTAATCATTTGCTCTGGGAATAAGAGCAATTTAATTAATTTAATGAGTGATATTTGCATTATTTTTTGAAAGCATTCGTCAAATTAAAATGCACGTGTCAAAAAGTCTACGATGCAAAATTCATGTGGAGCGATTTTATTAAAAAATTAAGTCAAAAAAAAGCGAAATTCCATTAAATAAATTGGAGCGAATTGAAACAAGAAAGAAAGGCTAATCTTTGGCTTGCCGAAGGTTTTATACCCTTGCAGTTGCTCTTAATAGAAAATAGTTTTAGATTATTCAAAATACATACATACTTAGACATATGTATATCGGAAAGGTTTCATGGTAATATCTTGAAAAATTCCGATCCGGCTCGTTCCGACATATTTATAGCGTGCAGCAATGATAAACATGTATATTAAGTTTCATCAAGATAGCTCCAAAACTGAGAGACTACTTTGCGTTCAAACATACAGGCGGACAGTCGGACGGACAGATGAACAGACGAACGACCTTCAGACGTCATCCCTACTGGGGAAGTCGGATATGTTTCCTTAGGAGCGTTGCTAGCTTCTAGCCAAAAATAATATACACTCTGCAAACTCATAAAATGAAGTTGAAATCGTATAAGTTATTTGAACTTGTTATTGAAGTAAATTTTTCAAACTGCTCAGCATATCCCACATATCCTCACTTAGGGTATATTTAATGAGAGTTTCCTGAAGTATTGGCATTGGTTATGTGCGCTCTATAGACAGCATCAACAGCAGCTGCTTCTGTCATTATTTTTAATTAGTTTGACAGCACTGCACACACACAAGCACATATACACATATACACATATAAACATATAAACCCTTTTCCCCAACCCCCACACAGACAGTTAAAAGTGATTTCCTTGGCATTGCTCGAAGGTATTTCAACACTTAAGGCATTCTTCAGCTTGGTCAATGGTCACTTTTCGATAAATATCTTCAATCCGCAGTGCTTATCAAAAATTCCAAGCATAACTTAGCGCAGGAATGTGTTTCCATTACGACATTGAGCCAAGGCAAATTAATATCGAAATGCGCATTGTTTCGGGCTGCCACATTCTCTCTCTTTTCGTCTCTTTCTTTCTCTCTATTTTGCTCTTTTTCTTGCCTCGCACGCAATCTCAACCCGCAGGCATTGCAGTTACAACATTTTTTGATTGCATTAGTTATCATAGATAATTTTCGGGTCACTCCTCCTCCACATGCCTCCCTTCGTCTCGTTTCTCTCTCTCTGTTGGTGTGAAAACGTAAATGGAATATTTTATGCAATTTATTTTGATAACGTCGAGGCGCCTAAATATTCACGCTATGTTGTTGCCCGAGATGCATTCGTGCGTCTCTTGCAATGCGAAATTATGAGAAGAGAAAACAATGTGAAGTTACCCAGGCAAATTTGACTGGCAGCTGTAGTGGAAATGTTGTTTTATAGAACTAGAATGAGCTCCAAATTTAAAATAGTAAGCTCTTTAAGCGCATTCCTCTAGCAAATTTAAAATCTGCCATAAAAATTTACCAGCTATGAAAACTTTGAACCTATTCAAGCAGATAATATCAAGAAGCAACCTATGTACTACCTGCCATATGAGCTTCTCCTACTTTCCCAGCAATTGCCGGGTGAATAAAACGCGGCACTTGCTGCTGCTGCCCCAGCTCATTACACACCCAAAAAAGGCAATCGAGCATCAAATTACAAAGCAAATAAAATGCAAATAGCTTTTCTTTCCACTTTTTCGAGTTTATTTTTTTGTTATTTCTATATATTAGTATACACTTGCCGTGGGTGTTTTGAAATACAAAGTAAATATGGCATGCTGACTTTTATAATTTAATAAACACGCAATAAAAAGCTGGAAAAAATAGAAATAATTATTTTTTCTTTGTATGACATAGTATAGAAATAGCATAGCAATCTATACACAATTGTAATCATACCTTTCTTACTCAGTTTCCCTCTCTTTGCAATCTGCAAAAGAGTATACAGTAATCGGTGACTCCAGAGCTGAGTTCTCTTAGCTTCTTTTTTCCGGTATTTTGTTCCGTTTGGCGTTGTCTGGTCCAATTTCATGCAGCTGACCACGGGCGCTGTGCCTTGTAATTGCTAAGCTTGGGATTAAACAATTTCCACATTTAACATGGCGCGTCTTTAACCTTTGCCACAATAAATTTGTTGGGGCTTACTTACTTTTTCCAGAGCAAAGAGAGAGTACGGGGGACGGGGTTCGGGTGCGATAAGAATTTTTAGCGACGCTGTCATTTTGGGGGGGAAGCTTTGGCTTTTACGAGCTGGCGCAAAAGACGCATATCCTTGTTTGGTCCTGTGCTGCTTGTTGTGTCTCTCTAATTAGATGCTTTGCCTAATTAGTTGGTTTTATGTGAAGGCTCTTTATGCCTTTGGCTTACCTTTTGACGCAGTCGAAATGCTAACAGACTTCTGCTCCTCTTACTTTATCTGCCCCTTAATCCCTCCCTATAAACACACACACAATCCTACCCACTCACTCACTCTCTGGTTCTCTGGTTGTGTAGGTGCCCTTTCGATACGCTCATATGCAAGTGCCAAGAGAATGTTATAAACTTTAACGTTTATTAAAAAATTCCATACTCACAAGAACCATGACAATAATGTGAACTAAAGCAGGGCATTTTCTGCTGATTTCCCCCACGGTTTCTTCTTTTAGATTTTTCAATTTCTTACAAAATGGGAACCTGCATTCCTTCACCTGACTCGCTCTTTTGATGCGCTCTATATAAGTATAAAAGGAAGACGCAGGCAAGAAAGACAAAGAAGAGGAAGAAAGGGAAACCCCTTAACGTTAACGCAGTGCCATATGAAGTGCCTGGCCCAGTCGAGGATTCCAAACCTAACTGAACTGAACCGAACTGAACTCAACTCTGAACTTGTCACAAAAGAATTTATTTTGTCGCGTTCGGAATTTGTTGAGAGAGAAGAAGGAAAGAAACTTGTGTGTGTGCGTTGCCTTTGCTCGATACTTTCGAGGCCCTTTGGCCCTATCATTATTATTATTATACGTATTTCTGTTTTTTATTTGCAGCAAACTGGAATTCAATAAATATTATTAAAACACTCGCACAAGCCAAACCAACAGCATTTGCACATAATTTTCGTTTCGTTTTCACTTCTTTCCCTCTTTGTTGGTGCTATTTTTATTGTGAGCGCATTTTGTGACCCTTTTAAGTATCCCTTAGGCCTCGGTTTAGCCTATTTTATGACGCGTTTTGTTACCAAAACGAAAATGTTTGGTAATATGAGCACATTTAATTGCCTAATTGTTTTGTTCTTGGCCATTTTATTGCAATGCGGGCACTTTTTTACGAGCGCACGACATTTTCTGTCCTGTTTTTGCTTCAGTTTCAGGTTGACTTTTTTTATGACTTAATTACTTAAATACGTTTTATTTTGCATGCGGCTATAATCATAAACAAATTATAGAAGTGGAAATTATGATATCTCTTGTCATGCATCCTGCCAGCGCGCTGACATTTTATGGGGCCCCGATGAGATTTCTATCAGGCGCATGGGAAAAGTTGCAAATATGTGGAGGCCTATAAAAATGTTTATAAATATTTACTAAGGTAAATAGCTTTGTAATGTTTACCTATGGAGTTTGCTGTTTAATTCGCAGTTTATTTATGTAAGTATTTAGTTTGAATTAATTTTAAAACGTTCAACGAAATATTTCAATTAAAAACAAAAATCATGTTTAAATATTCTACAAAATAAACATGTGACACCGTCGATAGGAGTTTTAATTCCCCTTTCCACCAACCATAGTTTCAGATTATATTAAATTATTTTCTAGCAGAAATATGAACTTAAATGAAATTATATAAATATATTAATTTGTTAATTATTAAGCCTCTATAATACATTTTTATTATAGTATTTTCTATCTTTTTAATTTCCATTAATATAATTATTTATTGTTTAAAGAAAACTTATTTATTATTTAAACAATAATTTGTTTTTATCTAGGCAATAAATATTTATTTTTTATACAATATTCGTTTCAATGTGTCATATAAATTGACTTTAAATTAAATAAATAAATATAAATAAATAAATTTGTTACGATTTACCATTTTAGATTAAGGTTGTCTCTTATAAATTTTTAGAATTCTATTTTAGAGTTAACTTTATTGCAGACAGACAGTTGGCTAATTTAATAAAATATTTCTATTAATATCTCACAGTATGAATATTTTTTTAAATACAAGTCCAAAATCATTCCATCTCTCAGTGAGCCCACTTTAAAAAGCGCTTTGTCGATTTGTTTTGTAGTGCGATTTAGGGCAGCACTTCAAAGTACGTTTTTATCCTTTCATCGGCAAAGGAATAGGGAATAAGGAATAAGGAATATAACCACAAAGGATGTGCGCTGCTTTGGCCTCATTATAATTTAAATTAACTGAATTTGCTTTATTTGATTTGACTGCTTTAGTGTGTTTCAGTGGTTATGCCGCCCCGACTTTGTTGCATACACACTTCTGGCTCTAATTGCGTGGCCCAAGCCGAGTTGGCCGAGATAAGCCTTTCGCAGTGGGTCGAGAGGAGGGGATTGCTGACGAGTCGGGGGCCCATGCCGGAACCATTTTGAATTTATTAGCCAGTGAGTTGAGCTACGCATTTGACCCTAGACCCACGACGGCCACGTCTGGCCCACTTCCCGCTCGGGTTTCAGTTTGGAAGAATATATATATATTTTTTTTTTGTGAAATTAATGCGGCAACACTAATTAATTGCGCAGGTGTTCCAGCTGTTTTACCTGTTCGGCTTGTACGCTCTGTTGTTGCTCCACGGGATAAGCCTAATTGAATTTGTTGTAGGCTTTTGTCTGTGGCCCAGAGATCGCCCTGGTTTTAGCATCGAATACAACGTGACAGTAATAAATGATATATCGGCCATTAAAGGTTTAACTGGGCCATCAGTTGGCCTAAAATTTGATTCTAATTAAAGAAGTTATTCTAACTTAAGGCTAGAAAGAAAAATGCAATCAGTATATTAAATTTTTTTGTCAATAATTTTTATAATTAAAATTTAATTTAATAAATATGAAATATTCAATATAATTAATTAATGTATTTTTTATTATTTTACTTCATTTGTTATTTTAAAAAATTTGCAAAAAATAAATTTAAGAAAAATAATAAATTTATATGTTTACTTTACTTTTGAATGTAAAATACAAACAATTTTTATTTTAAATTTAAATGAAAAATAAATTAAACTTCGAACTTGAATTTTGAATATAAAATATATTTTATACTTGATATATCAAGTATACGTAAACTTAAATTTTATATCAATAATTATATATTTTTCTAGCTTTTTAATTTAAATAGTTAATAAATACATATCATTTTTTAATTTGTAATATTCAAATAAAATCTATTTTGATATATTTGTAATTGTTATTTTAATATTTTAAATGCGACTGTTTATTGTCCTAAATAAAAAATAAAAAAATACATTAAAATGTATAACATATTTTAAATTTAATTCAGAATGTAAAATAAATCAAGTATACGTAATCTTTTATTTTTTTTCAATTATTATATTTATGGCAATATTTTTCTAGCATTTTAATTCTAATAGCTAATAAATTTACCTGCATGACTTGACAGAAAAAACAGAGTACATACATATATATCAAAATTTGCATATGACTGGGAATACTTGGCTCGAGCACGTTTTGGCTTGGATCGGCTTCGGCTACATTGGGCTCGGAAAGGTCTCTCTTGTGGCCATATCACATTATAATGTCAGTCATAATGTTGTCGTCAAATAGTTTTTCGCGTGACATTTGCATTTCAGTTTGCTTGACATCGTGCGTCCTCCCGTACCACGATTCCACGTCCCCGATTCCCTTCGGGTCCAATGACATTTCATTAGCTCGTAGGACCAGCTCGTGGACTTCTCTCTCTCTCTCTCTCGCTCTCTGTCATTGTTTTCATAGCCGTTTTATGTGCTGTTTATATTTTTATGGCATGCCATATAGTATTTAATATATATATGAGGTACATGGCACTATTAGGGCCCCGCCCCTTGCACCTTAACAGTGTATCATGTCTGCAATAAAAGAATTTTATTATTTTCTTATATGAAGTTATAAAACAAGTGGCGTTTCCTTTTCCCTCTCTCTCTCTCTCTCTCTCTGTCTTTCTCTCTCTTTGTTTTTGCCAACTTTTTGTTTTTTTCTTTGACTACTCAAGTCACACAGGTTTTTTGTCCTGGGCGCGTTTCGTGTTTGCCGTTATTATTGTCTATAAATCTATGGCAGTTACAGCAACAACACGTTGACATTATGAATTTATTACTATTTAAATATTTTATATTTGTTATGGCCCTGGCAGGCGACGATAGCACCCAATATACCATACCGTACCCGTACCCGTACCCTTACCCTTACCGCATTTGTTTTTGTTTTTCGTTATTTGTTTGTCGGGTTGGCGTGCGTAACTATTTATGAGTTTGTCTGGGTAAGTTTCGTCCTCAACTCGATGCCGGCAGTTTTCAGTTACAGGTAGCAGTAAAAGAGGCTCCCAGCTGCTCCCTACTCCCTTACCAGTTCACAGTTCAGAGTTCCGAATTCCGAGTTTGTAGTTTGAGTAGGTCATGAATTATCGATGCTGTCAGCAGTAAATATTTGTAAATATATGCCATATAATGTCGTTATTTGTTGCACGAACGCTTAAGCGCTGAGGAAATTTCCATTTGAAACTTTGATCCATTCGGTTCCAGTCTCCATTTACATTTCCCCGTATCGCATAATGATTAGAACGTATCTTCGTCAGCCAAAATGACGTCTATTAATGGCTTTTATTCGTTTGTTCTCATGATCAAACCAGTTGCAGTCTGCTGAACTTTGATTTTATTGTATACCCAACTGGAAGTTTTCGTTTGAATCAAACTGGTATATTGAATGAGTGGGGTATACTAACTAATGGCATCAAATTTCGCAAGAAGTTCCCAATCTTATTCTTTGTATTAGAAATAAAGATATTGCATTATGTTTATTACAATTGCTATCTACAATATCTTTCCCAACGCATAATAAAAACAGAAGTTATACAATATGTTTCACAATAGGAAGCAGTGTACTGCTTGTTCTTTACCTCTACAGGGTATACGCTAGCACAGCATGATTGTTTCGTTTAATTACCGGTAGTTCTGTCTGTGGACTTTGACTCACAAACATTGTCTGAGACGCTACTCTGAATTGAGTTCAATCACAGTCTGTTGCTGCCCAGGGGCTTATTAATTTATAAACAAACCGGTATACAACCTATAGACCCATATATGTATGTATGTATAAAGCTGTACGTACTTATACATATGTATGAAGTGCGCGGAGTCAGTGCGTCTCTCCAGCTGATTTATCTCCAAATGATTATCTGATTTATGGAAACTTACCATGAAGTAACTGATGTAACACGTAGCAGAAATATAATAAAATTTCATATAAAATAAATTTATTAATAATGAAATGATGAAAACATTGTACTAAAAAATAATAAATGACTATAAACTAATTAGTATAAACTAACTTCAATCATATAAAATTTGAACGTTGTGCATAAATTTGTTTTAACTTTTTTTTGGACACTTTGATTTAACCCAGATCAAAATATTTACTCCCTGGCCGCTGTTGCTGTTTTATGGTCCACACAATTATGTCTCATTAGGTATGTTGATTGGTCGAATTAGCCCTGAGTATGCCGACTAATGGGTATTTATAATCGCATTGCAAAAAAGCAAAACTTGCTGCATCGCTGCACTGGCAGCCCTCGACCGGGCCAGGTGACGTTCAGAAAAAATTGAAAATTAACGTTAATGTTAATTTTACAAATTACTAAAAAGCAATTAACACTTCAGACCCGGCGTCGTAATACTACAAACAACAACAACAGCAACTACAATGACAACAATGGCACATTAAACTTGGTAAATCACGGGATTCATCTCAGAGACGTACTCGATTATTGTTAAGGTCGTCAGATAACAACTCGTATAGCGAAGTACTAAGAGAGATCGTTTGAAATGCTCAACTGATAGATACTGTGCAATTTAAGGTATTACTTTTATGTGGATTATTCTTAAATTTACTAAGCATTAAAGTATTCAGACTTAAAATAGGTTTGTATCCTTACTCTATAATTTTTTTCCTTTAATTATATCTTCTCAATCCCTTAAAGATAATATTTATATCTTTCTTAAAAAACTCTTTAATTTGCCTAAGAAATCTACTAACCTGTATGGGTTCTACATAAAAAGTCACGATGACAAGCATTTTTGACAGATTCGCCTATGTAGGAAACCCCAAAGTTGTTCTAAGCTCTCGAGTGGAGTACTATGTGAGATGGCACAACGTATTAGTCAGAGCCATTAAAAAACGAGAGTTAAATAAACTACTCTTATAAATACGTTTTATTTACTGTAGTCCATAGTACTAGTCACTGTGATCAGCGAGCTATAAAAAACAAAAAACAACAAAAAAGAAAACAAACAAAAAGAGAGACAAGCTAAAAAGCAAAACAGATACAAAACGTGATCAAAGTTCAGAGAGTAAAATCATATAAAAGCGTATCGCTGGTGAATCCAGCTAACAGTACGAGAAGTAAACCCAGCTCAATCAAAACCAACATATAATCATGAAATATCTGATCGTTCTGGTTGCCTTTGTGGCTCTGGTCTCCGCCAGTGTAAGTTGACCACATGGGTTGCCCCAAGATACAGAATCCAACTTATTCTAATCCTTGTCATGCAGGATCCAAAACTGTCGGATGAGCAAAAGGCCAAGGCACGTGAGAGTGCCATAGCCTGCATTGAGCAGGAGGGCATTACCAAGGAGCAGGGTCTGGCTCTGCGTGATGGCAAGTTCGACAATGTCGATGGCAAGGTTAAGTGCTTCGCCAACTGTTTCCTGGAGAAGTCTGGCTTCATCGCAGGCGGTCAGGTTAAGCCCGATGTTGTTGAACAGAAACTGACTCCGATTTTCGGTGCCGAGAATGTCAAGGCTGCTCAGGCCAAATGCGACTCTATCAAGGGATCCGATAATTGCGATACCGCCTTCCAGCTGTACAAGTGCTATCACGAGAACAATGGCCTAGTCTAAGTTGCTGTCCCACAAGGATTACCAAAGCCTCTTAAAAGCACAAATCTGTGAAATGTCAGGAAATTGACCTACATATGTTGCTAACCAACTATTAATCTAATACAAAATTAAAACGATTGTACACACAAAACTTAAATGTTAATCAATAAATTGAAATTTAGTGGAACAAATCACTCTTCTACGGGAAACTACAGTTGTATAAGGGACTTACTTGTTTACAGGTTGCAGTGCTGCATTTGATTAGATATACTTTAAGAACAGCTTTATAAAACTCTTTATTAAATTGTTCAATATAAAGATTTAAAATTTAGAAAGAAACATTCATTTTAAAGTATCGAAGTGCCTAATAATAACTAAGGTCTCACACAGATTGTTTCCAGTTAATAGGATATAGGAATTGTAGTCCGATTTCAATGGAATACAAAGAAAATATAAAAAGTAAAATTAATATATGTAGATTAGATATTGTTTGAACTGATATATTAGTTTACATTGAAACCGATAAAGAATAGGGGGAAAACCCTAGTTTAGGTCGCCAGTTGATGCTGTTCAATAGGGTTCGACTTGTTTCCATTTTTGCGTCTTGAATTTCCTGCCAATTGAGGGCAGATCAAAGCATGACAAATGCGTAACGTTAAGAGAGTCTATAACTTACATCATTTTAAAGCATATCGATCTTAAATACAGCTAACAATAGCAGAATCAGTTCCGATTCAGCCGAACCCAAAGTAGCACAATGAATCTGAATTTGATCGTTCTTGTTGCCTTTGTGGCCCTGGTCTCTGCCGATGTAAGTTTATATAGTACATGCCTTTTAGAGACTGCAATTAATTTATTTCATTAGTATTCTAGGCTGTCGGATGAGCAAAAGCAAAAGGTCAGTGATAATACGATGTTCTGCATTAAGAAAGCGGATATCACCATGGAGCAGGGAACTCTACTGCGCAACGGGCAGTTTGACAATGCCGATCCCAAGGGCAAGTGCTTTGTGAACTGCTTTCTTGAGAAGTCGGACTTAATTGCCAATGGCAAAGTCAAACGAGATGTTGTTAAACAAAAATTAAGTCCTGCATTTGGCGCTGAAACCATTAGAAGAGCTCAGAGCAAATGCGACACACTTAAGGGCACCGATATGTGTGACACGGGTCTTAAACTTTTCAAGTGTTACTATGAGAACAATGTAAAACTTTAACAGAAAATCTTATGTCTTGACTCTGTATATATGAAACTGATATTACAATGTTTAAAGTTAAACAAAGAATTCGCCGGCTTGTCCAAATTATATTCACTAATTTGTATTTCTTTCTTAAAAATTGTTTGCATGCTTCTCTTAAGCGTGGCAGATTCCAAGAGTTGTACTTGCTGGGAACTTAGAAATTTGTTAAAAAAAAAGTATTAAATATTTCTAACCAATTTTAAATAAAGGAAATATAAATGAGCATAGCTTTCCAGAATAGCTTACAGTAAGAGGATCCAAGCCACCCAAGCCCCAACGTAATACCATGAAATATCCTAAAGCATATTTAATTACATTATGTTATATAAAGAGAATATACATTAAAGCATAGCAAAATTTAAAACGTTAAGAAACTCTGTGACTAAAATCATATAAAAGCGAGTCGGTCGAGAAAGCAGCTAACAGCTGTCCCGATCCAACCAAACTCAACGTAGCACAATGAAATATCTGTTCGTTCTCGTTGCCTTCTTGGCTTTGGTGCGCACCAATGTAAGTTTACCACATGTCTTAAAGAGACTACAACTGATTTCTTTCATTTCACAATGCAGTATTCAAAGCTGACGGATGACCAAAAGGAATTGGCCTTACAGTATTCCGCAGAGTGTGTTGTAAAGGAGGGTGTTACCTTTCATCAGCTTTTCGAGGTACGCGGGGGAAGGTTCGACAAAGCCGACGAGAAGGTTAAATGCACCGCCAACTGTGTCCTGGAAATGTTCAACTTTATTGCCAATGGTCAAATTAAGCCCGATGTTGTTCTGATGAAATTGGGTCCTGTATTCGGTAACGATGTTGTTAAGGCAGCTCAAGCCAAATGCGATTCCCGTAAAGGCGTCAATAATTGCGATACTGGATTTCAGCTATGGAAGTGCTATTTCGAGAACAATATAAAATATAATAATATATTGTAATAGAATAATAAGTGAATACTTGCCTGCAAACTAATACAGAGTGCAGATTGTACAAGTTTAAAGTTTAAATAAATAACCTTGAGTTGTGTAGTACACTTACTTTTTCTGATTTCAGCAGATGTAAGGTAATGAAGTCATTATATAAAGTGTTATATTATAGGGGATTCCTTGTCAAGACAATGCCTAGATATGTTCGTCTGTTTGTCTGTTTTTAAGGTTTCTATATACCATACGCTGATCGAATTTATTTTATTTTGCGCCACGCCTACCGCCTACACAAATGGATAATTAGCGATTCTGTTGAAAATATAAAAATTACACCTTTCTGCTTTTGGCATTCACAGAGATGACAACGATGTGCACCTATTCTACAAATTTCAATTCGATAAAACAATAAACACAGATGTTTTTTAAGACAAAAATTTCCATAGTTCCGTCATCTTGGGCACGTCCAACTGTTTCTTTCTTTTCTTGTTTGTTAATTTAAAATATTGTTAAACGATTTTGCAGGTATTCATAAAAAAAATGAAGATCGACATAAAACTTAGTTGTGAATCTAGGTGAATACTTAATTATAGGTTGCCATACAGTTGCCTCCACTTTATGAGGTGGGACAACCTAAGTCGAACTAGCCCTGAAAGACCAAAAAAATTTCCATCTGTGCGTTGCAAACTGCTGATTTAAATTAATATCAAACCAAGACGAATTCTACGTTTCAAATCATAGAAAAGCGTATCGCTTGTAAAGTTAGCAAACAGTACGAGGAACGAGCCCAGCCCAGTCAAACCCAAGATACTACTATGAAATGCCTGATCGTTCTCGTTGCCTTTGTGGTTGTGGTATCATCCGCCGGAGTAAGTAAACCATACAGTTGTCTTTAACCAGAATTCAGAATCCAGCCTTTATGTAGATTGCTAGAAACCTCACAGCTAACCAAAGGAGTGAACTATCTAGGCATACCAAAGCTTGCATGAAGCAAGAAGATATTAGCATAAAGGAGATTGAAGATCTGACGCAAGGCCATACAAATAAAAAGTTTAAGTGCTTCGTCAGGTGCTTCTTTAATAAGGCAGGTTTTATCGACAAAGGTAACATCAGAACCGATACAATCCAAAAGAAATTGGTTCCCATATATGGCAACGAGAAAATCCAGGAAGCTTTGACCAAGTGTACTAAGTCTGTTAATCGAATTGATAGTTGCGGAAAGGCTTACCAACTGAAAGAGTGTTTCCACAAGATTATAAATTAAACATATAGTGAAAATTATGACAAAAGCATCTATGAAATGTACGCTACTTAATTCAGCTATTGTATTTAACTTACTTTACTAATTTTAATGACACCTAAATAAATCGATTTTACATACTTAAAATGCCAACAAATGCGTTGCATAATAAAGTAATCGCTACAAAGGCTGGTAAACAAATTGCCAGTATTGCCAACTTTTTAGAAACAAAAAAAGGCTAAAATATTAAATATAAATAATAGCTAAGGTTTTCTTATAGAAATGCTTCGAAAAAAGCTAGAAATACAAATTGGGTTTTTTAATTGTTTATATAAAATAAAATTTTGTACCATTTTCATAAAAATTGTTAATACAAAATCGGAAAAAGAATAACTTAAGCTTTCATGAAAAAATGCAGAAGTTTCGAAGCACATTACTGACTTATAATTGCTAGATTTATCTCGGAAAAAAGTTGAGCTGCTTACACAGCTAATTGCTGTAAATGAAAGAGGTTACTCTGAGAACTGCACAGATTTCCATATATGATTTACAATTCCCCAAAAACGACTGTAAATATTCTGTTCCCTTGCTACAATTTTTCAATATTTCCAATAGATAATGCCGCCATTAAGGTGACTCATTCCCCACCCCCAAAAGAAGGACTACAAAGTGTGCGTTTCTCTGTATGCAATTTGCATAACAGTTGGCCATCATTAGACTCTAGCTGTCAGACCGTCGTCAGGCGCTAAGTCCTTGGCCTCGTCGTCGTCCCCAGGGTATTTGCACGTTTATGCAACGCATAAATATTGATGAGCGTCGCTTGGAAAAGTTTTTTTTGCCCCAACGTATGCGTAACATTGGCACAAATGAATAGGCTCAAGGTTTTTCCCGCACGCTTTTCTTTGCTCCTTTTTTTTGAAAAGCCAAAATCCAATTAACAAATCATTAAACATTCATTGAGCACGTGCGGCAATTGCAATTGCCAGTGGGTCAGTCAGGTGTTATTGTGGGGAAGAAGTGGGGGTGGAGTAGGGAGCAGGGTCGGGTTGTTGTATAGGGTTGCTGCGCGTTTGGGGAATTCACTTGACTGACTGACGGACAAACGGCGTCTGTAATTCATTTTGTCACTTCCTGCGTCACGGCGTCACTGCGACTTGTCATGTCAGTTCCATTTAGCATCCGTTTCAGTTGCAGTTGTCTGCACACAAAAGCCTTAGCATAATCACTGATGCGTTTACTAATGTCTATTAAAAAGCAAACCAAGCACAAGACATCCCACATTTCAACCTCCCCTCTCTCGCCCTGGCTAATGCATTTAAGTAGACAGCTCGTGGTTTCTGCGCTGGCGGCTTGTCAAAGAAAGCAACACACGCGTGTGGTGGGTCGTGGCAGACTGCGGACGCTGCTGCCAAAGGGACAAACACATTGATGCTTCACTAGCCTTTGTCTTGACGAAGACAGCCAAGCAGCCAAGCCCAACCCCCAGACCATCTCCAACTCCCCCTAAGCAAGTTTTCTTATTTCGCTTGTCTTGTCTGTCTTGTTAGTTGGCCCGTTGAATCAGGGTGGGTTGGGGTTTGTGGCTACTCGTCGCCGCTTGCGGTTCTCACATTAATGTAATTTAATTTTATAAAAACTACGCTCAGGGGGTATATTGGCATTGTGGCATTGACAGTTCAGCTGTCTTTGCTTTGATCTTAAAGACGTATACGTGTTCCATGTTCCTTGTATCTTGTAGCAGATAATCAGCACACGTCTGTTTGGGAGTTCATCAATTAGGAATTGCTTTTAAGGCTAGTGAACTGAGATATTTCCGGAGATAATGTGTGTGTTTGAGTTCCTTAAGTAATTAGAAAAGTAACACAAGTTTGGAGTTCTTTAATTTTATTTTTTCAACATATTTTTTTCGTATTTAATTTTACGCAACAATAGCTTAGCTGTTTAAATGCGCATTTAGGCGATCATTATGCGATCTTATAGCGTTCACTGATGCGTGTCCTTAATATATGATATGTTGCTCTTTGAACCAGTTTAAATGAGTTTCAGGTGTCAAGGGCGTAGAGCATGAAATGTAATCTCTATAATTGCTGTAGATCCATTTAGGATCGATGATCATTCAGTCGTGTCGAGAAATAACAAAATTTTTGCGTGCCATTAAAATGGAATTATTGCAAAGTGGATGATATAAAAGAGGCTGCTTAGGGCGCCCCAGTTTTATATAGCTTGTTATTGATAGGTCTAAAGAGTGCTCAATCAGCAGTGGAAGTTCAGTTCGTTTTTAATGTATACTAGACTCTTGCTGCTCTCCTTGCTGTGCCTCGTACTCAGTAAACTACCGCAACCGGCATGGGTAAGCCTGATCAGAGATCAGTTAAGAAGAAATCCCACTTATAGTTCCCTCTCTCTTCTCTCTCCCCCTTGCAAGTCGCGCTCTGTCTCCGTCTCGCTCAACATGTCGTTGACGCGCAGCGAAGTGGATGACAGGAATGCCACGAGATCGGCTCCGGTGCCGAACAAGTTGAGCCGTGAACTGCTGCAGTCGTGCATGCGGGAGACAGAGGTGTCCATGTCGCAGCTGAAGCTCTTTCGGCTCAGTTTGCTCTTCAATGAGAACGGGAACAGCGAGACAGCAGGCAGTGGAGCAACTCTTGCCACTGGCAATGGTGATGGTGAGGATATGAAGAACGACAACAACAACAACAACAACAACAACATTGCGGATACGGACTATGGGGCTACGGCGCAGTTGCCTTTCCTCGATCTGAAGCGCAATGAGCCGCTTCAATGCTTTGTGCGTTGCCTGTACGAAGGTCTTGGCCTTGTGCACTATGACATGATGCTGGAGGAAGCATTTAAGCTGGAGGTGCAACAGAATCTGCAGCTGCACGAAAAGAATGAATTGAAGGAATGCACGGATATCGATAGCAAGAATCGCTGTGAGGCTGCTTATAAGTTGCACCTGTGCTATAATCATCTGAAGAATCTGGAGGCAGAGCAGCGTTTGAGGGAGGTCCTGGAACGTAGCGATGCGGACAGCGATACGATGATACCCAATGAGGATGAGAATGTAGATGATTTCGCTGGGTCGGATAAGGACAACGAGGTCATTGATCGTGTGAGCGAACAGGTTAAGAAAAAGAACTAGTTCGCTGGACTAAATAAGCTATATAAAAGTGTGAATGTGTATGTGTATTAATTGTTTGGGTAGGTAAAGTAAAAGAGCTGAGCCGATATGAACGTAATAAATTAAATACATAGCACACTTCTGGGCTGGCTATGGCATGGCGAAAATGTGGAGCATACTTTCAGGCATGGTATATTGTATAGGATTTAATGTGGATAAATGCGGTAAATATTTGCTGGTATTTATACTCTTCGTCCATTGAACGGTTCAAAAAGGGTATACTTAATTTTTGTAAGTGCTTATAACTGATATAAAGAGACGTAAGAGTTCCCAAAAGATAATATATATATATATATATTAATATTCTTGCTCAGGATTATCAGATTAGTAGATTGAGCCAAGTCCACCTTTCAGTCTGCCTGTATGAACACGCAGATCTCGGCTATTATCAAAGCTAGAGATACTAAATTTGGCATGCAGGTTTGTGTATATTGTCTGCCTTGAAGTTTATTTTAAATTTATTTTTGCCACGCCCACAGCCTCCGAAAATCTATGAATAAATATTTAAATTTGATTTATAACCAAAGTATTAAAGTTATGCATGCTCATAAGCTCAGTTATAACGTTGTCTTATAAAACGTATTTATTGCAGTATAAACTGCAATATAAAGTATTATTTACAACTTAACATAATTATTTTATTATTTTTTCTATCAAATTTTATATCAATTTTGATATTTCCAACTTAAAACCCCCTAAAAAACATAACAAATTTAACGCCAGCTTGCCGATACGATCAATTTGCTAGGAAAATAATACGCAAAAAGAGAGTAACAACTTAATTGAATTAATTTATTAAAAAAATTATTTAATTAAAGCGGTTTCATTACTATTTAAGTCGCTGAAAACTATTGAAATTCAGTTAGAAAACTTCAGTTTGAAAATGTTATTCCGTCTGTTTGTGCTTGCTTTCATAGTTTGTGCGCTGCAGCAGTTGGTGCAGGTGAGCAGTGATTTTTAAAGGGTATTCCTATAGTTCATATAATTGTGACAAAATCCTAATAGGCTCAAAGTGCCGCCGATGTAGCCGCCTACCGCACCAAGCAGCAGGATTGCATTAACGAGCTAAAAATTCCCGCCGCGGAGGCAACACTCATCACCAGCGACAAGGAAGTGAGTAATCCCTCGTCGGCCTACAAGTGCTACCATAGTTGTCTCTACAAGAAGTTGGGTCTGCTGTCGGCGGACAATAAACGCAATGATGCAGCCATTCTCAAGCTATGCCAGGCACGTTTTGCCAATGTCTCGCAGGACAAGATCAAGCAGGCGCTGCAGAGTTGTGGCGCCTCCACCTCGCCTGGTCCTACCGATTGCGATTTTGTCTATAACTTTGAGATGTGCATGTTGAAGGCACTCAAGTAGTGAGAGGGAGAGAGAACAGGGGCATAATTTACTGCACATTGCATAAATAATTGGCGAGGGACGACGGACGAATCACGCAACGAAATCCGTTAAATAATAAACTTATTTTACAATATTAACGCGTTTTGTGTGCATAATCGAGGTGTGAGCCGCATTGTGCATTTAATTATGCAAATTGAAAATGGCAAATGAGCACACACAACAACACAGCATACACACACACGTACACTCGCACAAATGAGCACACACACACCTACCTGACTGTTCCAAGTTTTGCCCCATAAATAAAAATGTTTACGCAGCAAATTTCTATAGAGTTTCTTTACAATTCAACAACATTTGCATTGACGATTTGCTGGCGAAATCGTAGCTCGGAACGTGGAAAAACATGCGCATAATCCATTTAAGCTGCCGGCTTGGGCCCAGTCAGGGGCCGAGTTAAAGCTGCAATTAAGCTGTGACAAACTGTGACGACACATTCTCCCCCTCTCCTACCACACACACACACACACACACCTCGTGCTCTTGTCTATTATGAATTACAGTTATTATTATTGTTTTTCAATGAAAGCATAAATTAATTACAAATTGTTTGTTGAGATAGACTGCAGCTGCAGTTGCCGTTGGCATGGCGGTAGCCGGGCCTTTAGGCCTTTGTCTTGAAACCCTCGAAGCATTCGTGCAACTTGTGTGCGGTATCACAGTTGTTGTCGCCCTTGATGCTGGCACACTTGGCCAGTGCCTCGCGTGTCTTCTCCTCACCAATGAGGGCGCCCAACTTGGCCAGCACAACATCCTCCTGCACCACACCGTCCTTCAGGGTGCCCACCTGCTCGAAGAAGCAGTTGGCAAAGCATTTGATGTTCTCGGTGGGATCACTGAAGTCCTTGGCCTTCACCTTGGCCACCTCAGCCTCGGTCAGACCGATCTTCTTGGAGCACAGCTCACCATGCTGCTTGGCCAGAGCCTTCTGCTCGTCGTTCAGTTCAATGGGCTGTGAATACCAAGGGAAGCTTATTAGATTTTGAAGCGAACTTTGATCGTGCATATTTTAATTAGTTTTGGAAAGTGTGGCATAAATTTACTATAGATCGTTACTATCTAGGCTGATTAATTCTTCGCGATCTTTAGCAGTAAACTTTCTTAAAGCCTCTTTATCACTTCACTTAATGATTTGATGACAAACTTAGTCATGTTTAAAGAAGTTTCTAGGCAGAGCTCCAAGCGATCCTCTTAGCGTTTTTAACCGTTCACTGATCTCGTTAGCAAAATTTACTTTTGATACACCTAAGGTGGCTTGTTTAATTGCTTTAACCTGCTTTCGACGGCTTTAAATCGCCCTCTTTTTTGAAAGAAGGTTCTAGACTGAGATGCCAGTGATCCTCTTAGCCTTCTACCGTTTAATGATCTCATTTGTTAACTCTATTGCTAGGGTACTTTAAGTAGCTTGTATACTTGCTTTACCTCTGTTTTTTCTCCCACTATCTATCACTATTTTCGTTTAAAGAAGTTTCTAAAAGAAGATCTAAGTGATCCTCTTTACGGTTCTAGCTCTATTTTTGAATACTTTTCAATACCTTGTATACTTTATAAACTCATTCTCTGCTTCTTTTCTTTTGCCTGTTTGACTTACCATAACCACAGTCAAAAGTTTCTGGACAGAGATCCTACTGATCCTCCTAGTCTATTACCGATCCCTGATCTCATTTAATCACTTTGACTTTGACTACTCTCTTTACCCCACTTACTTTCTTATTATTGCTTCTTCGTGCCCACACTTAGAATTTTAAGACCGTTGTGACAGAGATCCTAGTGATCCTCTTACCCTTTTACCGATCACTGATCTCATTTTCCATCTCTACTTTTGGAACACTCTAAGTAGCTTTACAGTAACTTGTTTACTTGCTCTTTCTCCTATTTCTATCACACTCTTCCTACTTCACTTCTTCTTCTTCTTCTACTTACCGATGCCACAGCCAGAGCCACAAAGAGGGCGGACAAAGTGATCGCGAAAATTGGATTCATTTTGTGCGGTTACTTTTGACTTGCTAGAACGTTGAAGAAGTTCTGATACTATTGGCAACTCAGATTGCCTCTTTTATAGCCGAAATTTGGTGGGCAATGAAAGCCGGTTTGATTTATACGACTTAGTTTTTTTTATTTCCCCCTATAGCTGCCGGCTGTGTGATCTACCCAAAGCAGTTGCTCTTTGACCAGTGATCGTTACTCTTTTTTTTGCGCTGTTTGTTTTGGCTTTTTTGTTTTCTTTCGCTGTTCGCCAGTCTCGGCCCTCATCAAGTACTTTCGTCAAACTTCCAGGCCCCGGGCGAAATAGATCGTAGCTCAAACGATCGAATCAATTATGTATGCCAGACAGGGCAGGTAGACAGACGGATCAAACCCAAAGACAGACAGACAGACAGATCGATTGTACAGTCCAGACAGACTCTTTTAAAGTGTTTGCCAGATCAGAATAGGTTGGTTTGGCATGGGGAGTTAGTCTGCTCGGCTGCTTAATCATTATCGCGCTACTCAATCAACAGTCGAAATGAAAACTTTGCACTCAAGACCAGCCCCCCCTCGCTGGGGGAGAGGATGCTGCGAGAGATATATCAGTGCGAGTGGAGAGGTGTAAGTCGTATTGAAAGTTGAGAAGGCGACAGGAGAGACTGGAGGGACTGGAGACCGGCGACAGACGACGGCAAAGTTTTTTCATTTGAATCCTATTATTTCAACGTAGTTGTAATCTTATTATCCACGAGATGACAGCAAAATGACATTTAGAAAATTTCACGCTGTGTGAAAAGTACAAAAACAACAGCGGCAAAACCAAAGCGAATGCGGGAATGCAAGAAAGTCAGCGGCGTGTGTGTGTGTGTGTGGGTGTAGCAATCGAGAGAGTCAGTGTGGACGGGGGAGGAGGTACGTAATGCGACTGCCAACGCGTCTGTTTCTGCTTCTTCTTCTTCGGTTTGGCGCTTTCGCCAAGTTTTCCACTCGCTGACTGCGCTGCCTGTCGCTGCTTCCCTTTTAATTTCAATTCTGACATTTGTTTGTCTGCTGTCAAAATAAAGTAGCTTTTGCGCCAAAGAAATAAACCAAAAAAGAAAGAAAAAACTGAGACTGAGAGAGAGAGAGAGAGAGAGAGAGAGATAGAGTGGGAGCGATTGAAAATTGCCAACGCTTTTGCTACAATTTTGCGGCTGGCTTGTCACTCGACCGCACTCCCCTTCCCCTACCCTTCTCACTCCCCTCTACCACCCCCTGCCAAATAAGAATAATAATAAACTAAAGCTTCTGCGACTTTGTGTGAATTCTTTGCAATCCCCACGTGGTAATCCTAATTCAATTTGCCTGCGGTTCCAAAAGTCAAAGTCATGCTTCAAATTTTTGTTGGATTCGTTTGTATCTGACAGATGCGGTTGAGTATCTGCATAGAAAGTGGCTAAAAGTAAATCACATTCATTTTGACTGTTTGCATTGATTGGTATTAATTATTGGAAAATTTGAGGAATATTTTTTTTTTTTAGTTTGAAATTTTTATACTTTAAAATCAAAGTTAATTAAGATAAATTTAAATTCTCTATTTAATTAAATCTTATAAATTTTCTTTTATTAATTATAAATTAATAATTTAATAATTTAAAAGGTGCATTACAAATTTTATACATGAATATTATTTTCAATTTGTCTTTAATTTTTTAAAATTTATAATTTTTTTAAAATTAACTCAAATGAATTACAAAGCTTAATCGATTCATTATTTTTATCATTTGATTTTAACTATTTAACTGATATTTTTATTTTTAACAAATTTATTATATTTTAAAATTTTAATATTTATAAATAAATTATTTTATTTATATAAAATAAATTTATTGACGTTTGAATCGTTTGCATAAAACTGACGTACAATAATTAAATAAATAAATTCATTAAAAATAAATAAATAAGTAAATAAATAAACAAATAAATAAAAAAAATGTAAATAATTTTAATACAAAGTTAATGCTTACTTCATCTTTGCACTCCGTCAACTTTGCTATTTATGATAGCTTTAGGCGCTAATGCCAGAATTATCCGCAGAAATGTGTTATAAATAGAGTCAGCTCGAGGTATCCAGACAATGAGCAGAAAGCTACGCCCTATGGATTTGCCATAAGCTCTCCCACGCTCAAGCGTTACACAGATGTCTCGCAGACTGTCTCCCCCGCAGCCCCAACACGATGGCATGCTGGGTCTCCCTCTCTCTCTCCTCTCTCTCTCTCTCTCTCTTTCTATCTGTCTTCTGTCTCTGTCCCCCCTTGCCCCTTCTATGAGCTGCGCTAGAAATTAAGTACAATTTTCATTTTAAATTAAGCTGCCAGGGCAGACTTTGCTGCCTCCCACCCCACGCACCGCCCCCGCTGACTGCTTTCGCAGCATTCGACGTCATTAATCACCACAGCAGCAACAGCTACAACAACAACAACTAAACAAACAACAGCAGCAGCAACAACAACAATACAGCTCCTGTTCGGCGCATTTGTCAGAGCCTTTTGGGTTACTTTGCTCTCAAGCATTTTCTAATCGTCCAAGAACTCAGCCCAACAAAAACTTGTGCAGCACATGTCAGAGGCGTAGCAAGGGGGAGGGGTGGATGAAGGGGGCACCCTCCTGTTTACAACTATGTAAACTCCAATTTGGTGCCCACCTGTCCGCTATAGGGGGTAGCGGGTTTTCCCCCTTAGCTTTTTTGGAGAAAAATGGTCGCTAAATTTGCGTGAAAAGGCAAATAATTTTGGAAATTCCCGGGGGGTTCCAAATAAGTAAATTTAAATTGCATTTGTATGCGTTGGAAAATTTGCTGCCTTTTATTTATTTCTTTATAGTATATTTTTCTACGTTTTGTCTCGCTTTGGCTTTGGCTTTGGCTTTGGCCACAACAAGTTCCGCCGTAGCTGCCGTTATAAATTTGCGTGTCAAAAGCGACGCGGAAAGTTTTCTTTTTTTTTTTGATGTTTCGCATACGAAAAGTAAAGTTTCAAATGGTCGACAAGTTGGGGATCGGTTTTTCCCCAGTTCGTAATCCTCCCCCTGCACGGGTGCACGTGTTTTTCTGTGCAAATGTTAATGTCCTTATCAGCGCTTCAGCATTTTTACATGTGTCCCGTTTGAAATATGTGGCGCTGTTTTTGCCAGCGCTTCTCGCATGCGGTCGAGTCGAGTTTGGCGGTTTTTTGTATACCCATTGAACTATTGTAAGGTAGGGTATATTGATTGATGGAGGAAGATAATTAAGGTGAATTCCTAAGGGGTTTCTTTTGTTTAACCTATCGGAAATCCAGTTAGCAGCCCATTGGACTATTTCATTACAGGGTATTTTGTAGTTAAACTTAGCCTAAAAATAGCTTACAATACTCCTCAATAATAATAATAAGCAACAATAATCTTTGATTCTTAAACAACCCGAGCTAGAAAGAAGACGAAACTGATTAGGAAAAAGCTAACTCTAGGTTGGAAGACCTTCATGGACTTAGCTTAGATTTTCCTGGCTTAACTCTACAATAAAACTAAATTTTAACGCCTTTACGAGCCAAGCTCCCTCTAGAAATTAAGCAACATTTTACAGGGTATTCTCTGCCATTGCAAGTCCTTGTACTTGCCCCTTTTTTCGCCATGCTGCTTCCGCTGCAGTTGATGTCGAGTGTCAAGTGTTGGACAGTTGAAGTTATTTATTATAACGACAATTACATAGGAACCGCTACAGTGGTGAGGGTGGTAGAGGGGGAGGGGGCGTGGTCTGGTGGCGGTTCACGTGCTGTCAGAGCATTTTGCCTTTGTCAATAATTACATTTGTGTTAAATGTAAATTAGAAAATGCCACAAAAGTCAGCAGAAAGTGGGAGAAAGAGAAGGAAAGCAAAAAAGCAGAGCTAGAAGTGGCCATAATGTGACTGCTAGCTACGCCCACACACACACACACACACACACACACACACACACTTAGCTAGCAACGCCCTTAGTGCGCAAATCTCTTTCGCTCACATTTCGCCTTTGTGCACGAACAGAAAGGAGAAAAATTTGCTAATGTAATGATGCTTAAAAGTGTTTCAAAGTATTCCCAACCATTTGCCATGTTTATTTTTATTTAAATGACATGTGTGTGTGTGTGCGTGCGTGTGTGCACGTGTGTGTGCGTGTGTGGGGAGGTTGTGTATGTGCTATGCTTGGGTATTTGCATTTTTGTTAGTGGGCGTTTGATTGAATTGAAAATACTTTGCCAAAAAATGTTCCATTTCTCAGATTCTCCTGCCTCCTCATTCCTCTCTCTATTCAGGCTTCTTGCTTTGCCAGCGTCTTCGTCTGCTTCTTTGTGCTTTCCTCTTCTCTCTCTCTATCTGGCACACTCAAGGGTTAAAGGAACTCGCACATAATTTGCTAAATGGCTTAAAGTCTCCACACACACATCCGAGCTCAGACAATCGCCAGCAGGGGGTTTCTTTTTCTGGCCAGAATTAGAGAATATAATAAAATATCCTGCACAAAACTTGAAGTAATTGAATAACTTGCTGGCCTCCCCCATTTCTTTTCTCTCTGCAAGTTGTCTTTTCATGTCTATAAAAAGAATTGAACTTGGAATGCATTAAATTCCTGGCAAATTAGTTATAAAATACACACAGTACGAATGTGTGGGGTGTGTAGGGTAGCCAACCCAAAAAGGTATGTAAGGTGTCTCTTAAGTTATTTCTAAGTAAAGTTTGGAACAGCATCCATAGCATTACATGTAGTACATTTATTTTCATGCTAGGTGCTTTACCACACAGACTAGGTATTTATTTAACTCTTACAATGCAGTTTTTTCGTTTTACATGGGCTGTAGAGGGCGTGGCCAAATTTGTATTCGATCTTTATGTTTGTGCAATAATAAGACATGCTAGGACTAAATTTGACAGTCCTAGCTTTTATATTTTCAGAGATCTAAGTGTTCGTACCAACTAATTTAACCTTTTAGCTATAATAGTCAAGAAGATAGGCATATCAATTTCCTACTTAAGCATAAGTTTGACTGAAATATTGCTGATATCTACATAGTAAATTTTCCTTGACTGCTTTCTATAGAACTTAACTCGTACCTTGAGGCTATAATAATAAAGTATCACATAGTCGGCTCTAATAACTTCAACCTCTTTCAAGCCATAAGTCTTAAGTCTTAGTTTCCTCACAGCTTCCTTCAAGTATTTCCGTCTTAACTGCCCCAAACTAAACCAAGCTCATTACGCTGTCACCGCCAAGATTCTCCGACTGAGAAGTTCAATGCCAGAACTATTCACATCTCAAGTATCTATGCTTGTTTTGCATGTTCCCAGCTACACACTCAGAGCATATGCTCTGTCTAGCTGCATCTGAGTCGCAGTTGTTATCGTTGTTGTTATTGTGGTCGCACTCTAGTATGCTGTATGCTGTATGCTATATGGCATTTGTGCGCTTAGTGTGCTCACATCCACATATCCGTATCTAACGAGCACACGCTGCGCCACTACAGCCACCATAATATGCCAAATTAAAACTTTAACTAGCGCGCCGAGTGTCCTACAGCGAGAGAGAGAGAGAGAGGAGGCGGGGCGCGGGGCGCAAAGCCGGCGACAGACTGTCATCATTATCATTAACAGACGCCACGGTTCGCACCTTCATCCTGGCAAGCTCGGCAACAGCCTGACAGCCTGCACGTTCCGCTGCCGCTGCTGCTGCGGCGCTTATTATTGTCGCTGAAGTGGCCGCCATGAGCAGTCCGCGGCGCCTCGGGTGCGCGCATCCTGTCGCCCAAATGTGACAACGCCAGGCGAGGCACGGCTTGGAGGCGACGCTTCCGTTGCAGTTTGTTTTTCACTCGGCGCACAGACAGGCTTAGTGCATAAGCATACTTATGTGACTGACTGTGAGAGCGTGCGAGTGAGTGTTTGTGTGTGTGTGTGTTTCTGTTTTTATGAGTTGCTGGCATAAAAAACAAAATGCGCGCGTTAATCTTTCTAACAAACCAAGGCAGCTCCCCCTCTCTCGCTCTTTCCCTCTCTGGGCAAGTTTATGTTGCAACTAACTGTGCTTGCACTTTGACCTAGCTACACTCTACTGTTGCCTAAGTAGTGGGCGTGGCCCGACAAATGAAATATATTGTATTATTACATGCATGCATTATAGCTGAGCTTAAACAAGCGCAGCAACTTTTTAGCACATCTCTTTGACTTTTAATGCGTTTATGCAGTGTGTCTCGTGAATTCTTCAATACGTGAAATAAAATTTGAAATTAAAACTAAATATGTTAAAAATATAGACACATTAATGGAATAATATTTGCCATGCGTGCTTTTAAGTAGAGTTTTTGAATGCGTTTTATACATTGAGGCTCAATTCATATTCGACTATTTGCGTGTAAGCGAATACATGAAATTATTGTTTATGCTCACTTAGTTGTAGTTTTTTTGCTAAATAGACTTCGCATAAACGTATTCATATTTTTCTTTTATATTATAAGCGATTTATAGCTAAGCTGTAATAAACGCATTAACTTTTAAGCATATCCTTTTTAATTTTACTACATTTATGGTGTGTGTTTCATGAATTCCTGAATACGTGATATTAAAATTAAACCTTAAAATAAATTATTAAAAATATATTTAAAATAATTAAATGATTTAGGAAATGCCGGTTTTAAATAGTCTTTGAATGCATTTTATGCATTGAGGCTTAATTTCTACTACTTCTTATCATGTGTAGGCTAATTTATGCACTTCTTGTTTATGCTTACATAGTTTTTTCCATAGAATGGCAGCGCATAAACGTATTTATATGTTTCTTATACAAGTATATAGTAAACGCTTTATAGCTGAGCTGTAATAAATGCACGAACTTTGAAGCATATCCCTTTAAATTTTGCTACGTTTATGCTGTGTGTTTCATAAATTCTTAAATACGTGAAATTAAAATTTGTATAAATAATAAATTCATTAAAAATTAAAACAAATTAATGGAATAATCTAAGCAATGTCTACTTCATAGTATTGTATATCTTTTTGACTTCTACGTTCCTGCGATGCATTCTATAAATTCGTGAATACATAAGCTTTAAAAATTGTTTATTAAAAAATAATTTTATTTAAAATATATTCAAATTAATTGAATAATACTAGCAATGCCCACTTAATCAGGAATTATTGATTGCGTTTCATGCACTGAGCTTAAAATTCTGGTCAATTTTTCTTGGCAAGTGAATTCGCGATGTAGATAGACTTCCCGTAAACATGTGAAGTACTTGTTTCTCAGACAATTGCTGAGGAATTTCACTGATATATCGCATAAATAATGCACACACCCTTTAGCTAATCAAATTTCTGCTGTATCGAAGCACCGCAACAAAGCTGTGATAAGCTAAGCCCCAGATATAACAGCCTAGAAGAGGTGCTCTACGGCTTATCAACTTACTACATACTTATGGCGCACACAGCACACAGAGACCCCCATGCGATAAGGCTTGGCGCTGTGCCGGCATACGCGCTCGTAACTCCAGCAGCTACGACTACCTGCATCAAATTTCCGGGCACCCAAACCACGAAGCATGCGGCCAACGACTGAGCCTATTCACCTACGCGGACTACAGCGAAAGGTTTCTCTCTGTTTACGCTCGACGAAACGAGTGAAAATCGGAGGACGCATGTGCACGGGCTTAGTACGCGCAGTGTACGCTGCGTAGGCAAGTGGCGCCAGTGTGCTATAAACGAAGCTAACACTGCGAGAGACAGAGTGAAAGCGAGAACGCTCTCTCACAGTGCGCTCTCTCTGCACCAGCTGTTGGCACGAGTTGCTGTCGCCTCGGCGCCTTAAAGCAGGCTTCGTTTTATTTTTTATATGTATGTTTTTTCGGGTTTTCCTTAGCTGACGCGTTCAAATGCTTTTCGGGGGAGTGTGTAGTGGTTGTTGTTGTTGCTGCCTTCAATTCAATTTTTCGCCAGCTGTTGTGCTTAATTTGAACTTTAAGCATTTTCCTTTTCGTCCGCTTTCCGCTTGCCCAGCCATTGTTGTTGTTGTTGTTGTTGTTGCTTGGGCATTTCCGGCTTTAACGCTGCGGCGACAGTTCGATGCGTATGAAAAACCCATTGGCAGCGTCAGCAGCGCCAGTTAGCCGACCCCATTGTGGGTCAGCCTTTTAACCGCTAATGAAGACTTATGCCGAAATGAGCGTTACTCTCTTTCACTCGCTTTTGGCCAGTTTTGCTCGCTGTTTTTTTTTTTTTTTTTTTTTTTTTGGCAAGTAATGCACTTATTTATAGGTGGAAGCGCAGAGAATTCCGTTTCGAAATACCATATAGCCCAGTTGACAGTATAAATAATGTGTTCCTTTGCCAGAATTTATGGCACTTGTATGTCTTGCAGTCTACTCCAACTTGACTGCTATAAATTAGAGCGGGCCAAGCCGTGTGGACCGCTCCCATACACACACACACACTCTGAGTGAAATTGACACGCAAGGCCAGGCACATATATACACACACGCGCCCGCACACACACACACACACACACACACACATAGCTGGTGTTTGTCTGTGTTGGTAACCGCCGTGTAAGCGGCTTTTGAGGTTTTAAAGTATTTAGGCATAATGATTAGCCGCTCATTAATCGCTACGCCCGCGCCACTTGATTTGACTAATTAAGCAGCTGATTTACATTACGAGTTAAGTACACACAAATCTCTCTCTCTCTCTTTATCTCTCTCTCACACACTTTATTGACTGATTAAAACTATTGTATTGCAATGTCGCCGCCTCGAAAATGCTTTAGGCAATTGTACAGAAGCAACAGCAGGGCCGTGGTCCATGTCCGTGTCCATGATGATGTGGCGGTCCATGATGATGCGGCGGCCCGTGTCCGCCGTGATGTCCGCCGTGTGGTCCACCGTGTGGACCGCCATGTGGTGGCCCATGACCATGACCTCCATGGCCGCCATGACCTCCAGGTCCTCCGTGTGGCATTCTCGAAAGTTTTTGTATTTACTCCAACTACGACAGGTGCGAAACGCGCGAGCTTTGAGCGCTTACTAAACCCTCTAGATAACTGACACCATCCATAAATAGCTTGATTTCATTGGCAATAAAACACAACCATTTTATCAGCTAAGCCTTATCTAATCTGGCCCAAACGCATGGCTAATCAATATGCACAACTTAAGTGAACTACAAGCTATGTATGACTAATGTTTGTTGGGCCTGTAAAAGATTTTAGTCATGCACAAGCTTCGAATTACCTGGAACATATCTTTTTCCGAGAATTACAGTACTTTATAACTGAGCAATTCCCTTAATTACAATTTGAAATTAATAAGAGAGTGCGTAAAAATAATAAACTTAAATTAACTACATATTTTCGTGTTTTCGAAAATATACATTTAATATTTTGCAAGCCATTCCAGTGCAATATGTATTAAGCCTTATTGTATAGCATAAAAACATTGCATAAATATTTCGTGTTCACTTTAAATTCCAACGGGACTTTTTTGAAACTAAATGTGAGACAGGCATAAGCCCTGAAATTATTTTCATAATCTTTTTTTCCACGCACATTTATTGTTTTTATATCATTTCATTTAAATAACTTTAAATAGCAAAAAAAAACATTAATATTTTAAAAATATTTTTCATAGAATGAAAAGAAAACAGAAAATTATTTTTATATTTTTTCTTTAAATTAAAAAATACAGAAAAATATTTTTATATTTTTTGCGAGAAGAGAAATATTTTTAGATACTTTTTCTATTATTTAAACACAGAAAAATATTTTTATATATTTTTTCTTTCATTTAATAACGGAAAAATATTTTAATATATATTTTTTCTTTCATGAAAACACAGAAAAATATTTAAATATATATTTTCTTTTATTTAAAACACTCCACGACCTAGTTTCAGTCAATAATAAAATAATTTTTCAGGATTTATATTCATTTATTTAAACTCATCAATCTAAATAGAAAAAAGTTCTTTGGTATAGCTAAAGTTGATAAGTTTTAAAGTCTTTCACCATAAGAAATAAAAATAAATTAAATTCCATTTTCACTTTTATAAAAACTAATGCTAGTTGGCTTTGGTATAGTTAGGATACACATTAACGTGGCTGAATGTGAGGAGGTCCGTGGTGTGGAGGCGGTACATATCCGTGATGTGGTGGAGATCCATGATGAGGAGGTCCATGGTGTGGAGGTCCATGGTGAGGTGGACCATGATGTGGAGGTCCATGGTGTGGGGGTCCATGGTGTGGTGGTCCATGATGGTGGTGATCATGTGGTGGCCAAGGACCATGGTGGTGCGGCGGCGGAGGCCCGTGGTGATGCGGAGGTGGCGGCGACATTGTTTTAGTTCTTTTTGTTTTTCTGACTGCGAATAACTGCGATTCTATCGAACAACTGAACTCATTCGGCGAGTCGCATAAGTTTTATAATATTGCACTTGGTTAGCATTTACGCTCTATCGATAAGACTTATCTAATCGAATTGGGGGTTTGACGTTCTAATCAATTGTTTTGGCATTCGAACTGCTTCGTTTTGTCTGTGAACTTTATGAGCAATGCCTAAATAAACATTATATTTGTCTTAAGGCGAGTTGAGTGTTCACTTTAGGAAAATCCCAAAAAAATGTACATGTTAGTTTATGGATATGATGAAGCGGAATTCACACGTTTTACTTATCTATTTTTAGTTGTTACGCATTCGACATACGTAAATAATTCTATCTGGTCAAATCAATATAAAGGTTAATGGGATTCGAATTCTTATAGATTGTCTAGGAATTTGAATATTCCACACTTTGTATTGGCTATACCAACTATAACTTCAAATGTTAATCGAATCCTCCAAATGTAAACCAATTAAAGCAAAAACTTTAATTGTTTCAGAGAAACTACAGAACATTTAGCTTGAACTGCTTATATTTTCGTAAGAATAGAATATTCCATAATTTTATTTCGGTTTCAAATTTCTCTTCAACATTTTTAAACATAGCGACAGAGTATTAACAATTATTAATACAATGTAGGTTAAACAAGTCAATCAATCGTATCCAAAAATGTTTATTATAAATCCCCTTAGAAATCAATTTGAGAAAGTTCTTTATCGATTTACGCAGGTGGTGGGCGTGGCATCTACAATTTTAAATACATTTACGAAGCAGACAACATACAAAAATCTTGATGCCAAATATGATGTCTTTAACTTTTATAATAGCTGGAGATTGTGTGTTCATACAGACAGACAGATAGACGTATATGGCTCTGTGCAAGAATATAAGAATAATTTATGGGGTCGGCCACGTCACCTGTTACATACACTAGCATAAGGTAAGTAATCTTTTTTTTAACAATTTTCAATGCTCGAAAAGTATTAAAACCAATAAATTCATATTTTTAAGCAAGTTGAGGTTGACAAAACAAACGTTTTATGTCTCTAAATTGACAGGAATGCAGAGCTCTCATTATATCAATTAAATTTGTTACTACTTCAATAAAAATTATTGTAATAAATTGTTCAAGTGGTTGCAGGAACAGTTATGGTAAAACCCGTTTAAAGTACTTCTAAGGGCAACAAAAAATATAAAAAAAACTTGAAATTTAGTTTAGGAAATTTATTTATATTTTTTTTTCTCATTTAAAACCACAAAATTAATTTTAAAATTTAAATAATGCAAATACTGCAGTTGGCACCCAAATCATTCCAGCTGTGCTGCCATTCAATGATGATGGGGAGGTCCTCCATGATGCGGTGGCTTGGGATTATGTCCATGATCGTGTGGGCCATGTCCATGGTCGGCGGGCTTATGGGGAGGTCCGTGGGGTCCGGGTCCGTGAGGTCCTGCTGGTGGTGGTGGTGCCATTTTTATTTAGATTGCGATACTTTAAAGTTGAACAAATGAAATGTTTAATTTACAACACTCAAGTTGATCCTATGGAAACCTATCGAATACAGCAAATATTTATATTATTGCAGAGCTTTCGAGCGGGGCAGTGCCAAGTGTAAAAGTTGGGAAAGTCCTCAAAAGTTGGTTTTGCTTGCCGCATACTCATAGTATACACCTATAAAGATAAACCAAAAAGGTAAACAGACATGAGAAGGTATGACGGCTCGCAGCTGATAAGACCTTATCACAATTGTTTGCATTGTGATTAATTAAAATGTGCTTTTTCGGTATAGCAAATCTTCTTGCAACTTGTAGATATTTATTTCTTATCTAAGCGTATTAGAGCAATCGCTCGGTCTCATTTCAGTGTGCCGAACGCTTGGGTAAACATTTGCCTGGCTTGCCGACATTTGCTCGCATGACCTAACCGACTAAGTAACTAGCCAAACTATTGGAAAACCGACAAAAAAATTGCGACCCACTTGTGCAAAATTGCCAGATGCCCTCAAAAGAAGAAGAAGCAGAAGAGGAGGAGAGAAAAAAAAAACGAAAATAAGTAGGAAAATAGGAAAAGGGCAGCGGATTTGGCTTTTTGAATTCAATTAATTTTATCTGCATCAATTTAGCCTTTATAATCGCATCAGAGTGCGCCAACTCGCATACAAGAATGGGCAAATGGGGACGGAACGAAGTGGTGGGGTGCAGAGCGAACGAGTACGTAGAACTCGCAAAAACCCAAAAACCACTCAAAGGATCCGGGCCAGGCCAGGCCAGGCCGGGCCGCGCTGCTCGTAAAATGTATAAAGTCATTGCAAAAGCCAATTTGTATATCAGCGCACGGGCTGCGATGGAGGCCCGGCGATTATCAAAATGCGAATATGGCACAGAGCGGCAGCAAAACTTACTTAAAATGCCCTTAGCTCTCTCACAGTGTGTGTGTATGTGTGTGTGTGTGTGTGTGTGTGGGGGGGTGGGTGCGGATTTGAGTGCGGGTTTTTGGGGTTCTGGGTTCTGGCTCTGCTGCCGTTTCTTCATGGCAACAATTACATTTCACAGATTTACGTTCGAGCGCTTTGGTCGCGTGTGTTGCATGCTATTAGTGTGTGTCCTTTATTTGGCTTATGGAGCTTACATTACCGCCGAGTCCTGTGAACTCTGCCCTCGCCCCTGCCCCCCTCCACCGCTCGTGCCAGCGGGTTTTGTGTGGCAACTGGCGGCTTTCTGACTGTCGCTGATGTGTGCCGTCTAAATATGAGAATGTTGTGTGAAAATGTTTAAAATCCACGCAAGCTTTTCAAGCGCAAATGCTTAACACGCCAATGAAAGTACAGTGGAGCAAAATGAATAAACTTATTTCAATAAAAAAACATTATTTAATGAATTTAAGCTTTAAATTCAATTGTTTTTTTAAAGCGCAGTGTGAACATATTCCATAATTTTAAAAATACCAAAAATGTAGTATATGCCAAGCTATTGCAAGTAGCTGAAAGATCAGCTATCGCATGCAGAGCGCAGCTATCGATATGCACTCAATTCAGCAACAGTTGCGGAGCTGTTAACTGCTACGCTGCGCCCACTGTGGATTGTGTGTGCGTGTGTGTGTGTGTGTGGGCTATGTGGATTGCGGTGGCTTGCGCTGGCAAGGAGTGGCTGCCGCGTCCACTTTTGCATACCACAAAATGGCGTGTGAGCAACAACAACAGCACAAAGGCGGAGGGGGGAGGCAAACAAAAAAAGGAAGTAAATAGTGGAAAAGGCATAAATAATAGCAAATAATACGGCGACAATGCGCACAAATTTGCCGCTAAAGTGTAGTCATTGTCGGCCTGCGGCCTCTCGGCCTGTGCGTGAGACAGCCAAGAGGGAAGCAGAGAGGATGGAGCGGTGGGACGTAGAGACGTAGGGAGGGTAGTGCGGGGCAGCTGTTGGTTTCCACTTGGCTTTTTGCATGATTTCGCTATTTAAATTTATTATACATTAGATTTATGGGCGCGTTGAGTTGCCCCCAATATGCGACGCCTACGACTCTTAACACTTATCATTGGCCTTTTGTGGTCGCAGGGCTTAGCGCCACAATAGTTACAGCCCCTTCCCACTCCCCCTCTAGAATGGGGTGTGAAGCAGTTGGAGCGAGTATAATGAACACGAGCTACGTAATCCCATTGCCATTCCACAAACTTGCACATGGCTGTGTGTGTGTGTGTGTGTGTGTGTGTGGGCTTCTAAGTGATTTCCTTTGCATTTGGCTGCCGCCCTTTGGGGCATGCACACAATTATTATCGAGAGAGCCCGTGCTTTGTGCCACTTCTGTCACACGAGCTGCGGTTGCATATTTCGTTTGGCTTTATTTTTTTAGTTGCTTTTTTTCCACTTTTTTTTTTTAATCATACGCTGTCCGAGTATCGCGTGGCTTTCAACTGGACGACGACTGCAGGTGCCTATTTGGTGAAGTGTGACAGAATTCAAAGGCGAAACGGAAACGGAAACCAGCACACACGCCTGTCGCATAACACGAGCGCAAGGAACTCAATTGCAGTGCTTGCCTAGCGGAATATCAGCGTAATCAAAAATCTCAAGTAGTTTCCAGCGAAGAAATAAATATTTACATTTAGCAAATCATAGAATCAACTTTGTGGAACCTATATTTTGCAGCACGGCAAAAACTGTAGCATACTTTGGGGCTACCGGTAAAATTGACTAGAATTTTTTTAAAAATCTTTGCCATACAGTTGGCGATGAAGAAAATTTCTATGCGAGCCGTTATGAATTTTGTTATTTTATTCAGTTACTTTTTTTGCGTTCAACAGCAATATATATTTTGTACTTTTTTTATAGAAAAATTGTATATATTTCACGGTTTATTTAACAGTCAAAATTAAAGTATTTTTTTATTTTTTACAGAAGGTAGGTATATATATATTTTACCAAGTAAAAAAGCTATAATATTATCTATCCCTACCAACAACAAAGTCTTCTACTTATATTGCTATCGCACTCTTACACACTTATGCAGGCAAGAGTGGAAAAACTAAAGCGACGTAGTCGCAGGCAGCAAAAGTATGATAAATGTTTACTTCAATAACTTTTGAGTTTATGATCCGATTGGTTTACACATTTGCATTTGAAATTTAGGTGCATATAGTATAGGGTTATATGTGTGCGGAAGCACAGTGTAAACGTTAATACTTTTGTCCCAAATCAAATTTGAAAAGGTTCTTATGGAATTGCATGGGCGGTGGGCGTGGCTTCTAAAATTTAACATAAGTTTGTATAACCAACAAAGAAATCTTCATGCCAAACTTTGTGTCTCTATCTTTTATAATAGCTGAGATCGGAGTGTTCATACAGACAGACAGACGGATAGAAAGGCACACATGGCTCAATTGACTTCTGAGCAACATTATACATACTTTGTGGGCCTCCTTAAGCCTGTTATACATATATGCCCAAAGTTCTTTTACCCGCTTTGATCCATTTTCAATGGTCAATGGATATTGAAAGGCTTAAGCTTTTCTGCACAGATTATTCTATGATTTTATATAATTTTCTAAAAAAATAGTAGCTAACCTAATGTTTCCTTTACCTAGCTATATAGTGGCTTCATTAATAAGTGCACTTAATACTTAACTGGCAAAATGACATCGATTGTGGGACATAAACCTTTAAGTGCTATGGGCGAGGCCATTCCAGAATGGGCAAAGTTCAACTGGAGAACGAAAATCCAGCATGACATTTACCGCGACTGGGGTACGTACTACTCCACTAGACGTCGTGAGAACTTTTCCAAATATTATTTTACAATGGCCTTGGAACTGGAGGAGGATGATTTTGTCTCACTCTATCGGCGTAGTTTAACAAAATCAAGATTAGCTCAAATCGCTGGATCCCTGGAGGATGCGCGATTGGCAGCAGGTAAGTATCGACTAACGTATACACTGTATTTTTTTGGGGCTTGTCAAGCGTTTAATTGTGCTTAGAAATGACGCTAAAAAGACGAGGACACAATTGTCCGATGAACGTGCAAATATGCGATGGTCTCTTTCAATTAAATGAATTTGAAAATTGTAAAAACGAAATATGTGAAAACCTGCGAAGATTTGTTGGTATCAAATCGAAAATATTCGAAACGCGTCGCGTTGTGGTAGGTATTAAGTGCAAAGTTAACTAATTTCTAACAGCACTTATATTATTATCTTTTAATTTTACAGCTTGATGGTGTTATACAAGATACTACCAATAGAAGTTTATCCCTGTTTTACTTAAATGAACAGGAAACTGTTAAAAAAGTGCACGAAATAACGAGAGCAAAGGAGAAAATTGACGATCGTCCCAAGTGGAAAATACTAAAAGAGATGGGAAAATGTGATGTAGTTAGTTTGGCGGAAGAAGAGGTAGGGTTTATTTTAACTATGTATATATGTAATATCGATTTACTCCTTATATCTATATTCATCGACCTGCAGCCGCAAGACCTTTCTCCTTTAGAAATAGCGCGGAGAAAGCGTGCCTTTAATGTGGTTCATCAGAACTACATGAATCTATCCTGGAAGGATTTTCTCTTCATGAAACTGCTACTGAAAAACCCCAATCTCTTATTGGATTACTGCAAGTTCTCAAGGGACTATGCTGGGCCTTTATCGAAGACACAATACGATGTCATTCGAAGATTTAGGGTACGTTTCATTTGCACCATTCAAAGTCAGCTAATCTTAATATAATAAACCCGTCTGTCTGCAGCAAATGCTTCATTCCCGTAGTCCAATTTACTATCTGAATTTTATGAAATTCTCGAATAAGAAAATGCTCGAAAAAAGCAAAGAGGCTTTTCTATTTCGCATACAATATCAGACCCATCGAAATATGATAAGCGATCTAAAACAAATACGTCTGCTGCGCAAACAGAAAAAAGTTGAGGTAAAGTTGATCCCAAGTCTTAGAAAGAAAGATTGTAAATGAATTTTTTGCAATTAGAAACTTGCCGATTACATTGAGAATATCATGGGCGATTACTATAACACAAAGACGAATCGCGTTATGTGCTGGAAATTTGAGTTCATTAATGAGGTTTATAATACCCTAGCTCTAGCACTCTGCGAACAGTACTCTGTGCCCACAACTAACACCTTGAGCAATCCGTATTTAGTTTTACTGCAATTGTTACGTGTCAAACAGGATACCGTAAAAGATGTGGTACCCTTTGTGTTTGGCGATCGCTCGACTTATCAAGGGGGTGAAACTGTCGATGCGGCTACAGTCAAAGCAAGGTAAGACCCTGGAGAAACCCACTATCTATAATTATTGTTGATCAAGGTGTTTTCACCTCAAAGATTGCTCATTACCCGCCTGGAAAAACGAAACTACTTTGCCAAGTATTCAATTGAAAAGTGCTATATCTACCATCAGATGGCGAGCAACCATTTAAAACAGCTACGGTACGATGAGTGCATTCTAAATGCACGAAAAGGAATCAAAGGTGAGGAGAGACAACAAAATATACTACTCAAATAAATTAACTCATCTTTAATTTGATCTTTAGAAAGCCGAAATTGTAACAACTTTATATGGCAATACCTCTGCATACTGCAAATAATAAAAGCCAACGTTCTGCAGCATAAAGTGGAGAATACGAGAGAAGCTTTCGATGAGATATTTCCTGTTGTCGAACAACTTAAGGGAAAACATGTTAAAGCATTCATTGAGGCTTGTGCAATCTGCCTTGAGGATGAGATTCGCAAGAAAATCGATTCCATAGCTAATATCAGAAGCAGCAGAAGCAGCAAAATGTCTGCCACCAGCTCTTTTTTAGACTAAAGAGTTCCGTATACTATATATATACTATATATAGATGTATCTTTGTTTTGTACGCTAAAGTCAATATATACTTTTCAAAATTTTAAAAATGAATAATATCATGTTAAAATTTACAGTCATATTATAGAAACGAGAAATCAAAGATGTTGATTGTGATTCTTGAAGGGTTATACAAAAAGGCAATAGATTAACAGACAATCGATATGCACAGACCCGTTTATAGATAGATATATGTATTCTTTGCGGAATTGGCCACGCCTCCTAGGGATTCTCATTAGTAAATGCGAAAAAAAAAACATTTTTTAGTATCATGAAGCCCTAGAAATGCTTGTCATAAAGCTATGTATGGATAAATCAAAGTCGCACCCAGAAAACTCAGTCTCATTACACATCCACACAAGAAGACATCTAAAAAAAAAAAATTAAAACAAAAAATTTGGAAAACGAAAATATATTTCCACACTTTTACACTTCCAAGTTTTCATTTTCGCACCAATTATCTAAAATACAAAAAAAAATAATTGGGGAAAGAATCATATATTTTCACCCATATTTACACTATTAAGTTTTCCTTATTAACACCGATTACTTCTGAACTACACAATGACTTCAATTGTGGGATACCTTTTCAAGTTGAAGCCCGGAGAGCAACCGCCTCAATGGAGTAAATTAGAGTGGCCCGAGGAGATCGAACATGACATCTACGTGGATTGGGGTACTTACTATTTTCACCGACGTCGCGAGAATCTGGCCCTGCACTACTTCACCAAGGCTTTAGAGATTGACTATTCGGATTATATGACACTCTATCGTCGCAGCCAGAACCAACGAAAGGCAGCTAGAATCGAACTTGCCCTCAGTGATGCAAAGAAAGCTGCCGGTGAGTAAAGATCTTTACCCAAAAACTATCATAGATTATATCTCATTCCTTTAAGTAATGGCATTGGAAAAGCTTGGTCCGAACTGTCTTATCAATCTGCAAATTTGTGATGCTCTTTTCGAACTCAATCAATTTGAAATTAGCTGCAAGGAACTTGAAGATAATCTCAAAATCTTTAAGGGGGTTAAAGCCCAAAATTTTGTGAAACGACTCTGTGTGGTAAGTTCAAATGGTTTTCGATTAGAAATAGCTTCTTTCATTTTGTTTTTTATCTCAGATAAACGATGTCATTGAGGATGTCACCGGCAAAGCAATGTCCCTTTTCTTCCTAAGGAACCAGAAAATTATTTGCCGCGTCAATGCGATCAACAAAGCCAAAGCAATCATAGACACTCGTGTACTCTGGAAGAAACTTAAAGACGAAGGAAAATGTGATATAAACAGCATATTGGAACCTCCAGTGGGTATTTAAAGAATTTGTTGGGGTGCATAAAAGGAAATCCTCATTACTTTCCTTAGGAAGAATATTTGTCGCCAATGGAAATCGAACGAAGGAGACGTGCGTTCTATGTTCTGAATCAGACCTATATCAATGACTCGTGGTACGACGTAGTTTTCATGAAGGGTTTGCGAGGCAATCCAAGTTTACTTTTGGAACAGTGCAAAGGTTCACGCAACTTTCTGGGACAACTAGTCGTAAAGCAGTATGCGATACTAAAACAGTTTATGGTAGGTGTAGTATGACTAGCACTGCTCTATAAAGAAAGGTATCTACAATTTCCATTTCTTTTGCAGAAAATGCTTCAATCGCGTAATCCTCTGTACTACGTAAGCTATTTGAAGTATCCCGACAAGAAAATGCTTGAGAAGAACAAGGAGGCGAATCTATTCCGTGTACAATATCAGACACATCGAAATATGTTTGCAGATCTCAAGCAGATGCGTAAATTACGTAAAGAAAGAAGAATCAAGGTACGTCGTATATTTTTCAAAGAAAGATACTGTAATTGTATTTCATAAATCTTCTCTAGGAACTATGCACATATATCGAGAGAGTAATGGGAGATTATTATGTATTGAAAACAAAACGTGTCATGTGCTGGAAATTCGAGTTCATCTGCGAAGTCTATAACCTTCTGGGCCTGGCGCTTAGCGAACAATATCGTATACCTAAAAATCTACGATTAGATCGCAAAGCAATGCTGCGGCTTTTCCATTTGCCACAGGAGAAGCTAACGGATATAACACCGTTTGTTTTTGGGGATCGGTCTACATATCAGGAAGGCGACCTGGACGTCGAAGGCAAGCGAATAAGGTAGCCAAGGTTTAAAAGCTATATTATATCAATTTACAATGTAATACGGCTTACCACTTAGAATATTAATGTCCCGCCTTGAGAACCGCGTTCGGTTTGCAAAATATCCCATTGAGAAATGCTACTTATATCACAAGATGTCCACGGTTCATTTGTCCCAGGTGCACTATGACGAGTGTTGCTTTAGCGCTCGGAAGTGTATCAAAGGTTTGCAAATGATACTAACAAGCAAGTGTGTCTCAACTTAATCTTAATTATTTTTTAGAATGCCGAGAGTGCAATAGTCTCGTGTGGCATTTTCTGGCATTGATACAAATTGTTAAGGCAAACATGCTTCAACATAAGCTCGAACGAACCAAGGAAGCACTTGACGACGCTCTGCCTATTGTTCAAGAATTAAAAAATCCCGTCCTAATCGACTTCGTAGAGACCTGCCTGATATTTAACGAAGGTGAAACAAGTAGAAAACAGAGCTTGATCAGATCAAGTAGAGCATCGGTGGCAAGTGCATCAATGCGTCATCGATCTATATCGTCACTTACTACTGAAACGCCAATTACCGAAGAATCACAATAAAGAAAATAAACTAGAAACTAGAGTTTTATGTCTTAATCTTGAACTTATATTTTATATAAAACACGTTGGGACTGGGCTTGTATTCAATTGAATAAGGGAAGTACTTCTCTTAAAATACATATATGCCAAAAGACACATTGGTATAAGAAATCTGCATAGTTCCATTTCTAACTTTATAGATCTGTTCAGTAGTTCACTGCATCCAGGAATACTGCAAGGCATTTTCCAACAAGTTAAGGGGAAATAATAGTAAATGCCCAGTTTAACCAAAAAATATTTAGAATTAAGGGACTAAATTGCATAAAAGGATACAGGACTGATCACATGATCATCTCTATAGGGTTGAAGAAGAATTTTTATTCTTTGCAATATTTATGTCCTGACATATTTAAAACCCTAATATTTTCTATCAAGTAACCCTTGCAATATTTACTTAAAAGATTTCCGTATTATATACAAATTTACCGTAGCAAAATATCATAAGTACAAAAGCATACGTATCTTAAACATTAAAAATTGGGAAACGAAAATATTTTTTTTTACACTTTGACACTATTAATTTTTTTACTTTTTTACATCAACATTTTTAATTTTTAAACTTTTATAATGACTTCAATTGTGGGATACAATTTCCGGCTAAAGCCCGGTGAGCAACCGCCTCAATGGAGTAAATTTGAATGGCCCGAGGACATCGAACATGACATCTACGTGGATTGGGGTACTTACTATTTTTACCGACGTCGCGAGAATCTGGCCCTGCACTACTTCACCAAGGCTTTGGAAATTGACTATTCGGATTATATGACACTCTATCGTCGCAGCCAGAACCAACGAAAGGCGGCCAGAATTGATAATGCCCTCAAGGATGCAACAATGGCTGCAGGTTGGTACCCCACGTTTACCCACAAAGCCCATGGATAATCTCTCCTTTCTTCTAGCAATGGCATTGGAGAAACATGGTCCGAACTGTCTTATCAATCTGCAAATTTGTGATGCTCTCTTTGAGTTGAACAAATTTGAAATAAGCTGCAAGGAGATAGAAGACAATCTGAAAACTTTCATCGGCGTTAAAGCTCAAAATTTTGAGAAGCGACTCTGTGTGGTAAGTGCAAATGGATTTCGATGAGAAACAGCTTCTTTCATTTTGTTTTTTATCTCAGCTAAACGATGTCATTGAGGATGTCACCGGCAAAGCAATGTCCCTTTTCTTCCTAAGGAACCAGAAAATTATTTGCCGCGTCAATGCGATTAACAAAGCCAAAGCAATCATAGACACTCGTGTGCAATGGAAGAAACTTAGAGACGAGGGAAAATGTGATATAAACAGCATACTGGAACCTCCAGTGGGTATTTAAAGAATTGGTTGGGGTGTATATTTCATAAAAGGAAATTCTTATTACTTTCCTTAGGAAGAATATTTGTCACCCATGGAAATCGAGCGAAGGAGACGTGCGTTCTACGTTCTAAATCAGACTTATATCAATGACTCGTGGTACGACATAGTTTTCATGAAGGGTTTGCGAGGCAATCCAAGTTTACTTTTGGAACAGTGCAAAGGTTCACGCAACTTTCTGGGACAACTAGTCGTAAAGCAGTATGCGATACTAAAACAGTTTATGGTAGGTTCATCATGACTTGCCTTGCTTCATAAAGAAATCTACTCTAAAATCTCGATTTCGATTGCAGAAAATGCTGCAATCGCGTAATCCTCTTTACTACGTTAGCTATTTGAAATATCCCGACAAGAAAATGCTTGAGAAGAACAAGGAGGCGAATCTGTTTCGTGTACAATATCAGACACATCGAAATATGATTGCCGATTTAAAGCAAATGCGTAAATTGCGTAAAGAAAGACGAATCAAAGTAAGTCATACTTTTCTAAAGGAATACTTTGAGATAAGAAAGTTTAATAATTATTTCTTGATGATATCTAGGATCTATGCGATTATATTGAAAAGGTAATGGGAGATTATTATGTATTGAAAACAAAACGTGTCATGTGCTGGAAATTTGAGTTCATCTGTGAAGTCTATAACCTTCTGGGCCTGGCACTTAGCGAACAGTATCTTATACCCAAGAATTTCAAATTCGATCGCAAAGCATTGCTGCGGCTATTCCATCTGCCACAAGAAAAGATTACTGAAATCAAGCCTTTTGTTTTTGGTGATCGATCGACTTATCAAGAGGGCGATCAGGACCTAGAAGGCAGGCGTGTAAGGTAAGAAATAAGATTTAGAAAAATAATATTTATATGTATTTCTATTGTAAAATGGTGTACTCAGAATATTAATGTCCCGTCTTGAGAATCGCATCCGGTTTGCAAAATATCCCATTGAGAAATGCTACTTACATCATAAGATGTCTGCGGTACATTTGACACAGTTGCACTATGACGAGTGTTGTTTCAACGCTCGACGAACTATCAAAGGTTTGACAAACGAAACTAGCTAAGTAAATAAAGTAATGTTATATTTTGTTTTCTTGTTTTTAGAAAGCCGAGAGTGCAACAGTTACATTTGGCATTTCCTCGCTTTAATACAAATTATTAAAGCAAACGTTTTGCAATTTAAACTGGAACGCACCAAGGAGGCACTTGAGGACGCTCTGCCTATTGCCCAAGCGCTGAAATGTCCCAAATTATTGGAGTTTGTTGAGAATTGCCTAATATATAGCGAAAGTGAAATGATTAAAAAGCAAAGCATGATTGCAAGTAATAGATCTAGTAGAGCTTCGGCAGTGGGCTCAATTCATGGGCGATCTCAATCGTCAATGACGCAGGACGATATGGATGGTGAATTTTAAACAAAAATGTCTTAAATAAAAATTTTAAATGTTCTTTTTATTTTGAGTAAAAAACGATTGGCTTTAACTTGGCTTTAACTTTAACTTTAGTTTGGTTATGTTAGAGTATATCGTTTGTCTGTCTGTCCGTTTGAACGTTTGACACCAAATTTCGCATGAAGGCTCTGGTTAACCAAACGTAGTTTGAATTAATTTGAAATTTTAGCCACGCCCACCGCCTACTAAAATTAATAATTTTCGGTTATTAAGAACGTTATTAAAGTAACAGCTTTCTACTTTGGTATGTACATAGATGATTAAAGCCCAAATTTATTGTAGCTTTCGTTAGTTGTTAAACACATAAAACTTTTGTTTTTCATATCTGCACTTGTATATAGTGCGCTTTTAAGGGCTTGATATCCAGAGCTTAGGTAAGGCTGTGTTATCTTTGTGGGCGCCTATAAACCTGGCGTCGTGTGTGATTGAAACTTTTACTTTGGCCTATATATTTAGCGCTGACTCAAAAGCATACACGCATACGCACTCACACACACACATGGATATACCCGTACTCATGCATACAAACCGTGCTGAAATCTACCTGGGAAAACGGAGTCGTAAAAATTCTATCAACTCGATTAAATTATAACAAGTGGATTTTCATGTTTTTGTGTCGCATTTATGGGTTTTTATTGTGCTAATTTTATGCGAGGCAAGGAGCTCTTCGAGACGACGCGCAGTTCCTTCTTGAGTAGGAAAATTTGGCAGGCACACACACGCACAAGCACATAGATAGGCAGGCACCTGCGTTGGGCTGCAATAATACTTGACACACATTTAGGGGCAGCATTTAGTGGCACATTGCGGTGCCGACGACGGCGACGTCGGCGCTAAAGTTTATCCTTGGGACATTGCCACGTCGCCGCTGTTGTTGTGTATTTTTTTTGGCCAGCCAAGTGTGTGTGTGCGCCACACTTGGCAAAGTTTTGTTCTACCTGCCACACACACAGCACACCTGTTAGCCTTCTTACTCTGCCACCCAACCCGCACAACCCTGGCCCTCTTGCCACCTTGCCAGCGTCGCCTTTTGTCTTATCAAACTTTGGCGCTCATGTGTTTATGCCACAAATGGCACTTTTGCGGCAGCGCATTTTATTTTTTACTGCCACTTTTCGCCATTTTGCTTTATCATTTTTATTTTCCGCTAGCTAGATGGGCGTGGCTCAAATTATAAACAAGTGTGTGACAAGTCGGCAATACGCTGAACCTCGAAATGCCCTGGCAGATGAATCAGCTGAGGTTTAAAGGGGAAGGCGATAGGTTACTTACATTGGGTCGACCTCAAATTGAAAATATAAATATTTAAAATTCTTTTCGCTTATTCTTTTAATATTAATATTAATTTATTTATTTTATTTTGTTTATTTAGTTTCACACTTCTTTCCGTCTAGACGCTTTGGTTAATGCATATCGACTTCATTATCGACTTACCGCAACGTTCGTTAAATCATTAAACAAGTTTGGGTAAGCCACAAATATTGCTTATGTCAGCTGCACAGAAAGTTAATCAAAGTCTTACAAAATTTAAATAATTTTTATTTTTATGTTATTGTTATTATTATTATTATATTTCTATGTTCTTACAGTTCTTATCAATTTCATTATCGCCTCACCGCCAGCGTCGATAAGCCATCGATCAAGTTCAGCAGACAGTGTTGAGTAAAGCGTAAATATCACTTAATTCACTACAAAGAAAGTCAGGAGTCAAGAGCTTACAAAATTAAAACATTTCCACGTCATTTTTGACCTTTGGAAACCTCCTCCTCCTACTACCACCTCCTACTGTGTATATATAACTTCTTCTCAGGCAACCAACTAGAACACTTCTAAGCCCCATCGACCCTTTTGAACTGCTGCCACCCTTTGAGCATTTAAATGGCTGCCTAGTTGGATTTTATTATTGTGCGCAACCCGAGTTGGAGTCGAGAGAGCGCCAAAGGTGTGCGGGCAACTAATGACCCTGTATTTATATGACAGGGCCAAAGTTTATAAATATTTATGGGCTCTGTTGCTGTTGCGTCTCTTCTGGCTCTTTAGACTCTTCTGTTGCTGGCTCTCGTCTCTTCTCTTTGTCACTAACTCTTCGGCAGCGCAAACTCATTTGCTTATTTTAAAATTCCGAGCAGGCGTTGTTTCATTTTTGACGCCCAGAAGACCCCAAACACTGAACCAAGCTCACAGATCCCGGCTCTCAGTCCTGTCATCGCACGTTGTTGCCATTGTCACGCACCCACGTACTATATTTTTTACGCGCATATCATATTACACACACACATACTACCCTTTTTCTGTAGGGGGTTGGAGGGCCTGGGGATGCCTGGCACCATAAGGGCTGAGCTCAAGTAAATAGAATCACGTACACTAATTATCATCGCCATTGTGCGCCAGCGTTCAAAAATATATTTTTATTAATTTCATTCGAGGTGAAACTCCCTCCGAAAAACAACTCCGCTTTCAACCTTCCGACGGGCAATTGGGTAAAATTTTTAATTGAGATCCAGCAATACGATAAGCCCGTCTACGATTGAAATGCAAGCTGTGCTTCGTTTTGCATGTAATTTGACATTTTACGCTGCGGCTAAGCACAGCACTCTAATCAGATTAGATAAGGCTGCACTATAATTAGGCAAATTACGAGTAAACATAATTATAACTAACTATGCATAGTAGTATGTTTGATGCTCTTGAAATTTTAGCTGAACTCGAAAAATTTAATTCTTTGTATCGTCTTTGTATCCACTATTATGGAGTTCAAGGCTCTTATGGCAAAGTATATATACTTTCAATCAGCATCAACTGTTTGAAAGCTAAAGCTGGCATTTCTGAATCATAGTTGAGATAAGAGATAATATAGCTAAGTATGTACGTATGAACACCTAGATCTCTACGATTCTAAGAACTAGCGCAACAAAATTTGTATTAGAATTTGTACACGCCTCCTTCCGCCCACGCAAAATTAAAAAAAAGGGAATGGCAAACTCAATTATATGGCTACAACATCTATTTTTGATGTGTACAACAAGAGTCACCATCTAAATGATTTTTGCAAGTTTAGTTTCGATAGGATATTAAACTAAGAAGTTATAATACATAAATTAAGTGGGCGAATTTGGAACGGACCCAAAAGTATGCTACAGCATTTGAAAATGTTTGATTGGTAGACAAACAGGTGGGCAGCGGATTGAAAACAGTTGGGGTTGTGCAGGACTGGAGCTTCTCAACATTTTTTGAACAATGAATATTACAGTTAAATATATTATTATATTTTTTTTGATTTGGAAAACTGTTATATTAAATAAGACTTCTTAAAGCTTAAAGCTTAAAGCTCTCGAGTGCTTGTTAAACTTTCATAGCTGTTCAAAAGTTATAAATTATCTAATTGATCCGAAATTCCTTGAAAACAAACAATTAATCAATGAGCTTTTTTTGTGCAGAAATTGTTTATTGTTGCTCGTTTTTTTTGTTAGTCGCCTAATCGGTTCCAAAAACTCGCACTATCTTTTTTCCAAACAAATTGTTGTAGGGTCTTGCGCAAAAGTTCTCTGAAATGCGATCGATAGTGAATCACCTACAATATGCATGTTATAGTGTGCGACTGGGCGATCTTCAAATGGGCATTACAAAAAATGTATATAAAATGTTTATGCATGTTTGCCTGTGTGTGTGAGTGTGTGTATAGATAAGACAACCTGACAGCTAAGGCCAGATAAGAGGTGCAGATAACGCATTTTTATCTAGCGATAAGGCAGATAAGAGTGCAAGGCGCAAGAGATTGGCAATATGTAAGCTATAATAGAGCGATCTGGCATTACGCGCAGTACCACGCGAAACGTGCGACGTGCAACAGCAGCAGCAGCAGCAGCTCGTCGTGTGGGGTAAATCTAGTCAGTCAAAAGAGTAAAAGAGACATAGAAACGCAGCAAGATGGAGCATAATACGCGTCGCATCGAGGTGATACAGGTGCCACCGCCCGCGGCAGGGCCAACTACGGTCATTGTGCAGCCGCCACCACCGCCGCCGCCGCCCAAGGATAATACATGCTGCTGCTGTCCGTGCTGCCCCTGTTGCTGTGGCTGTGGCGATTGTTGTTGCTGTTGCACCATAATGTAGACGAGCCTTTCACAGCAACAACAACAACATCGGCAACTTCAAACAAAGGCGCACAAATCCTTTAATGCGTTTACGTTAAATTAAGTTTCTATGGCTTTGTCGGGCTCGTAGTTTGTCACACACACGTACACACATACAAACACACAATTTTTTCGTGCAATAAAATTTTACGATTTGTTATAAATAATGTTTTGTTCTCCGGCCTGCGGTTGTGGCAGCACATATTGTCTTGCATAAATCTCGAGCCCAGGCCTCGGCTTGATTCAATAAAAAACCGACTTTAATAACACACACATACAGAGAGATTCCCATACACACACACACACACACACACACACATATATATATATAAGCGCGTACTCAAAAAGCCGCAAACATTTTGTAGTTTTACAAACGGCCCGGGAACTCGACACAATTTGGCCAAGTTAGTTTCAAGTTGCCTGTTATTATTTATACGTTTCTCTCGAATTTGCCAATAAAACGTAAAATGTGTCAAAAGTGTAGCTCGGCTTGGCCGTGGCTGCAGGCCTGTTACCAATTTGATAAAACATTTTATGATCTCTGAGGTCTGGAGCATTGCAACCGCAGCGCCAAAAAGTTTTTCTGGCCAAAACCATTTTGACAAGGGTTCTTGAGAATGCCGGTTGAGTGTGGGCGGGTAGTGCGCAATCTAGGGGGTTTTGGCCACCCCCTCTCCTCTCCCCATGGCGGTGTTGGGAAGGTAACCCATTCACCGAAATTTTTGTGTACTTTTTTTTGTGGCGCTGCTTGTTGTTTATCTAAAGCCCAAGTCATATTACTCATACGCACTGGTTCACCGAAGACGCTGCCCAGTGGATACGGTGTGCTAGATTTTTATTTTAATTTTATTTGATTATATTTAATTTTTTATAAAAATAATTTCAAAATACTTTAAATGAAATAAATAAATATTTTCAAAAGTTATTACACAAATATTATTATATTATTTTTAATATTAAAGAAAAATGCATTTAAATTATATTTTGAAGATTAGTTAATAAATAAAATAAATAAATAAATATTCAAGTATTTATAAAAATTATAAGGAAATATTTTAAATAAACTGAATACATAAAAAAAATATATATGTAGATGCTTCTTTATTTAGTCCGCATTTTTAAATGTACAAAGAAATATTTTTTTTAATATTTAGTTATTTATAAAAATTATTAACAAATATTTTGATTAAACTGTATATATAATTTCTTTATTTATTTCTCATTTTTTAAAAATATTAATCCATTTAATTTATTTGAATTTATTAAAATTAAACTGAATTAAAATTTAATTTATTGAAAATTGACAGAGTAATATGTTTTTAAAATTTATGACTTCCCTTGCCTTCGACCCACAGTAATTTAGATACCCAACATATTTGACACTTACACAAACTGTTTATTATCGCAGCTCATTGATCAAATTCCCGGGCTTTAGATAAATTTTCCGATAGACCAAGTTTACTGGGGGAACCAGACAATTTCGGGCAGAAACAGAATTTTAGTTTAAAACGAGTAACTGCGCCGCACAGCGCACATTTAGTCAATTGTTTTAGTTAGTCATCGTTCTCAACTAAAAAAAAAAAGAATCATGTACAATCCTGGATACCAAGTGGATGTTATGGATCCATATTATCGGCCACCCGTTGAAGTTATCGAAGTGATGCCACCACCAATGATGCAGCCAGCCTACGTACAGCCAGCCGTCGTGGTCACACAGCCCCAGCCCGTCATTGTGGAGAATAATGGACCCACAGCCGAACAGATGGAATGCTGCCTCTTACTTGGCGCTTGCTGTGTTGCCGAGGAGGCCGGCTGTGTGATTTTGTAGTAAAAATAATTGTTATAGATTGTGTAAAGTGTGCTGGGAATTCTCTTATATAAATATATCATAATATACCATAAATCTAATCAAAAACCACATTTCGATTGTTTGTAATTAACAGAGTGCAATCAAGTGTGTGCTATAATCTATGTGTGATTGTTTGTGAGTTCCCTAGGTATGCCATATGAAGCAGAGCTGCCTTATAACCACAGACATTTCCGTGTGGGGCCGTGCAAGTGCAGTGAGTCATGTTCAAAAAACGTGGGGATTTCGTTAACCTTGATTAGATTTGTGTTTTGAAATTGAAATCAATTTAAGAACTAAATAAATATAGGAATATGCTATAGATTTAAATAAAATTTACTTAACTACCAGATAAAGGCATTTCCGACACCAGGAAGTATACTTGTTCTAGATAAACGTCTACAACCACAATGATAGCAATTTCCATTCGTAAGATCATCTTAATCTAAACAACTTAAAGAGATAGAGATACTACATTTTAAGACAATATGTCTTAATATTGCACGCAGATCACGGGGCTTTTAAAATTTAGCCACGCCTCTTTCTGTTATATTCAATATTTTCCTTATGTTGCTTAACAACAAATCTTAACTCTTTTCACTAGTAAATACCTTAACTTGTCTGACTCATCTTATCCCTAAACTAGTCATCACCTTAACTTGACTGACTCATCTCAGCCAAGTTTCCCCCTCTCTGTCCACACCTTTAACTCCCTATGTAGCTCATCGGTTGACACTCGTAAGTCGACCAATTAGCCAGATGCGCAATTCAAAATTTGTCGGAGCAGTGCGTCGCGTTGTCACTGAACCATATCATTTTGTGGCTGGCACATTAAAGCCGAGTTGAATGTCAAATTGGCCCAAGTTATTATAATTAAAGCCGAGTCGTGTACTCAGCTGACAGAGTGCGACGGTATGTTCGTTCGTTCGCTTGGTCGTTTGGCTGCTGCTTACACTGTGGAAAATGTTATTTGAAAATTTTGTGCGTTGTCTTCGACATTGCCACAAAAACAAGATGAACAAGAAGAAAGCAGAAATGAGAACTTAGAGTTTAGGGAGTTGGGGGGTTGGAAACGGAGACAACCAGGACAACTTCAACAGCTTGGCTTACAACGGAAACGGGCCAGGCAGCACAACAGCAGCAACAGCAACAACAGTAACAACGGGGTGCTATATGCCTTTTTAACTTGATTTAATGAGTGCAGGGAAAAACATCAACAAGAAAAATGAAATAACTGTCATTGAAGACATGAAAAAGGGAGCACAAGGCGAGGCATTTGATGGTTGCCTGTCGCCTGTCGACTGTCGCCGGGCTTCTGTTTTTCCCAGTGGCAAATGGCAAAGTGCGAAGGAAGGAGAGAGAAGGAGGCGAGGAGAGGTAAGGAGTTTTGGAGCAGGAGCTAAGTACAAGCTGGTGTGTTGGTGGTGGTGTGGGGAAGCTGCGCTACTTAACTAGGAGCAAACGAGCTGCCAGACACGAAGGGTCTGCGCTGGGTGTGGCACGGCGCAATTATGCAGCAAATTAACGCTTTATATTTATTAAAAGCCCCGCCAAGTGTAAGGCCCTTTGTTTTTTCATTTTTCTCTTTCTCTTTCATTTTTTTTTTTTTTTTTTTTTTCAGTGTTCATTTTCGGGGGTTGTCTAGGAGAAAGTTTGCCCAGCTACACAATGTACTACATTGGATTGTTTGACAGGAATTGCAAACACAGCTTGGCAGGAGTTTGTCTATCAACGCAAGGGAAATTGATATCTATTGTGATTGGAATTTATGCAAGAGTTTGAAGATTTACAGGAGGTATTTGCAGTATTTAATTTGTAGCTTTTGAAGTCTATAGAAAGATACGTATTATTGGCTCTACAGTTTATGCTTCTTTACTTGCTATTTCCTTTTTTTCTTCTCCCCACACCCTATCGCTCTTTCTTTATCACTTCCACATAACCTTGTTGTAGGAATCTTCCTTCTGGGTAAGAAGAATCGGGTTTTCCCTCTCTCTGTTCCATTCCTTTTTTCTTTACATCTCCCGTTTGAGTTATCCTCCTCCCCAGCCCTTCCTTGCTCCTTTCTAGCCCACTTCTCTTCTCTTTTCCGTTTCCTCCCGGAATCCTTCTGCTCTTATCTGCATCTTCCCTCTATGTTAGAGACCCTATCCAGTTCTTTCCTTCTTGCTGCCTCTCTCCTTTTCACTTTTCTACAACCTCCCCAATCCTTCTGTTTCATCTACCCCTTCCCTCTATCTAATTCTTCACATCACCTTTTCTTCTCTCAATCGTGACTGCAGTACACCACTTACTCCCTCTCTGTCCACCGCCTCTTCCCTCCCCACGCTTCTATACAATATATTATTATTTCCTGACGCTACCCTCGACAGTCTTGCAATATTTCTTGAGCTGCTTACACGCACATTTGGGTCAGCTACAGCGCTGAAATCTATTCAAGAAGAGCAACACAAACGGAAATAGAAACACAAACACAGACGCAGAAACAGTAGCAGTAGAGGGAGGGGAAATGGGAGCTGGGTCACTCTGCCGGGGAAATCATCTCGTAATCGCGGGCTACAAGTCGAAACTAATGCATAATTCGTGTACTCCCTGAAAGGAAGTCAATGCGCAAAGCCAAGCAATGAAGTCAGCAAGTTTTTTCTACCCCTCAGGCTAATAAGAACTATGACCCAGGGGTGGCTATCCTCAGAGTGACCGAGGAGGGGGGATAGGGAGGGGGACTAAGGCATTGTGCTTGTTGCATTTCCTGCAAGTAATTTTCGTATGAGGCGCATAATCCTTATAAATGAAGCAGCAAATTTGTGGCCAATGCAAGCATCTAACTACAATGTTTACTATATATCGTGCTATATGTATAGTGTTCCTGCTTGATCTTCGCTCATTTGTCAGGATTGCGAGCTCAAGGAAATTGCAATTGTATTTGTATTTATGTTGCCTACGGGGTCCAATGATGATTTATGCGCCTCGCACGTGGTATATTTTCACCTACTCACCCACCCCTGGCCCCCTGTCAGTGGGTGGTTTGTTGTGCCAGCCTCATTAACGTTTGCCCAGTAGATTCATTAAAAATTAATCCGTCATGGAAAGGCGATTTTAATGGGACAAATGTGTCTCAGCGAAACTCGCAGCTTGTTAGCGTCAGCTTAGGTCTAGAAAGAGGAGGAAGGGAGGTTAATACTATTAGGAAATGAACACTTTAAGTATACAATTCAATTGAATTCTCATCCAAATTAAATGCGAATTAATCAAGCAAAGGGAAGCCCTGGACCATTGAGATATAATTTATATTAACCATATATTTTATTTATTTTTATTTTATTTATTTATTTATTAATTTATTTTTAATTTATTAATTTATTAATTTATTAATTTATTAATTTATTAATTTATTAATTTATTAATTTATTAATTTATTAATTTATTAATTTATTAATTTATTAATTTATTAATTTATTAATTTATTAATTTATTAATTTATTAATTTATTAATTTATTAATTTATTAATTTATTAATTTATTAATTTATTAATTTATTAATTTATTAATTTATTAATTTATTACATTTATTAATTTATTAATATTAATTTATTAATTTATTAATTTATTAATTTATTAATTTATTAATTTATTAATTTATTAATTTATTAATTTATTAATTAATTTATTAATTTATTAATTTATTAATTTATTTTTTTTTTTTATTTTTTTATTAATTTATTAATTTATTAATTTATTAATTTATTAATTTATTAATTTATTAATTTATTAATTTATTAATTTATTAATTTATTAATTTATTAATTTATTTATTTATTTATTTTGTAATTTATCTTAATTGTTTATTTATTTATTATTATTATTTTAGGCCCTGCACAGCCTCTGAATGTCACCATTAAAATGCTCAACCTAGTTTCGAGCGGCGGATTTGCTTTGTGGCAGGAAAGCATTACCACCTGGGAGAATACTCCCCGCCCCCGCCCCGAGAATCACTTTAAGTCGCGCTGACCCGCTAAGTGCCGTGCGAGGCAGCTGTCTCGCTCGCACTCGCTGCTGGCTACCTTTTGTTTTATGTCAAGTGCAAAATGTGCAAGGCATAAGACAAAGCCACCGCATACCGAATGGTGTAGCCCCTGCGCCACGAACCCCTACCCGTTCTCCCTCTCCCCCAAAGCTGCTATTGTGTCACTTGCCAAGCAACAACAACAACAACTTTTGCGTGACACATTTGGCAATGCGTTTTTAAACTGCAAAGAAACAAAACTAAATGTGGCAGCCACAAAACAACAACAACAACAACAAACAGAGAAAAAGAGTCAGGGGGGGTTGGCGGAAAAAAGTTTTTAGCATTTTTTCGCATTGCCTTCGCACTGAATTGCACTTAAAGTCAGCGCCAGTTAAAAACTTTGAAGCCAACGACTACAAAAGAAGAAGAAAAAGCAGGAAAAGAAAAAAGAAAACTGTGGGTAAAACTAGAAAAAAGCGAAAGGAAAATGCAAGCGATGCAAAGACGAAGCTTGCATGCGCTAGAAAGGGGAAGAAGTGGATAGGATGACATAGATAAGACATGTGATATAGATAGATGATTTGATAGATATAGAAATCTCCTTTATTAAAAAGCTCTCTAAGTTTGATGGAATTTCAGGGCAAAGAACCAGATTTGTTTCCCTTTTTCAACTTGGATTCTATCTTCTCTGTCCACTTCCATGCCTTAGCCCATATACCCTACCCCGTTGAGTGTATTAGTGGCAGCGTATTGCATAGAGAGAGTGTGCGAGAGAAACAATTGAAAACTTTATTGCTTTTGGCTTTTTCACTTTTGTTCGCAAGTATGTTGCACACACGCTCTCCCGCTGACTCGTTGACAAAACGACTAGAACAAAGTAGGGAGAAAGGGGAGGGGGTGAAGGGAAGCCGACCAAAAGCTGTGCTGAAAGACGAAAGTTTTGCACTTTTATTAATTTTAGAACTCAGGCAGAAGGGGCCGCTCCTTATGCTCTCATACATACATAAGTGCGGCAGCTGAAGATGCCGCTTCCAAGGACTTGGAAGTCGCAGCAGGAGCAGCAGCAGCAGCAGCGCTGGCTCCTTGCAATGTTACAACACTCTCAGCAGCTGTGTGGTCAGGCAACGGTCGACGGTCGATGGTCAGTTGGGGCTGTCCACTAATTGGCCTTGTGAAAATATTTGCTACGCTTATGAAAACAGTTGGCCGCATGCCACATGACCCTTGACTAAAGCGACACACAATGTGACACACGCACACACGCACCCACATACGTAAGCAGTGGGCGTACATATACAAATGTGTGCTGAGACCTCGTTTATGCGTGGGTGTAATTAAGAAAATTATTTCTTAAATATTGTGATATTTTAGATAAAAACATATTCAAGGAATAATCTCTCTGTCTTTTGAGAACTTTATCAAATCCCTCACGGTATAAATATAAAATTAATTCATGAACTTTGTGAGATTCTACTGATATTTTATAGAAATAAAGTATCATCTTTAGTATTCCTCTATTACATAAAATTGAAATTTGCTGCCGCCCACCGTCGTAAAAATATTATAAACTTATATTATAAACTTGTACAACGTATTATAAATATATTATATTATAAACTAATAATTCATTAAAGACAAGAAAAGTTCATTACAAACTTCACGAAATGTCTCAGTACATAAACGAAGTTGAAGCCATATCGCTGCAGCCCAGGAACTGTGCAAATGGATGCTTATAATGCTCTTGATTCAGATTGCAATTTTATACCGAACATTCCTATATATGCCTTATAGAAAACATGTTCACAAAATCTTCTCATTACCTACTGCCAAAACTTCCTGAAGTCCCACAACGCATAAACTCAACTGAAAGCACACATCGCAGCGCCTGGCCACACACATAAACAAAGTAACATTCGCACACTTGGCAACCCAGTCCAATCATAAACATGCGCCGGGACTAACCGCACTGCCTGCCCCCACACACACACACACAACCAGTCGGCCTCACCGTCCAGTCAACCGTCGCGTCGTCTGTCCAGCCGGTCGGTCGGCAGGTCGGCCCCCTCAATTTTTGTCAACTGAACTAATTAATTAATTGTGGGCCGACCGAGCGTAGCCTTCGAGCCGCAGAACGACGCGTCGTCCAGCCACCCCCCTTCCCCCTTATCGTAGTAGCTCTAGGGCCACCCACTTGCTAACTGACCAGCAACTAATTTTTATATTTATGAGGCCGGCACGTTGGCCTACTGCGTCATAAACTGTACAGTTTGGTTTGCCACAGGGTAGCGCCGGCTTTGCCGCTGCTGTTGTTGCTGTTGTTGCTCCTGCTTTGTATGCATGTGTGGCATGCGATGTTCTCGACTATCCTTGCCCCCTGCCAACCCAACAGCCTCCACATGCCGTTTGCATGCTCAAATTTTTAGTATCTTTGTGTGATTTCATGCGTTAAAGCTGAATTTTTATCTGCCGCCGAAGGGGGGGGTCGGTGAATCGGGTGGATGGGACAGACATATTTGGGGCTTAATTCGCATGTCGCGTTGAAAGTTTTGTACAAGTATTTATGGGTTATAAATGAAAATGTTCGCATTTAGGGGGGATGCCCCCAAGGGGCCCAAGCTACTGATTTGGCAACATGTTTCGTAATGTTTGCTAATGAAGGAGTTCGAATCGAATGCTAAATGGTTAATTTGTGTGGGGATTCGAGTATGTTTTTGGGGTAAAGGTCCTGGTGAAATGTTTGTGTATGCATTAAGAAGGCAACAGTCTTTGAATATTTGTTTGTGTATTAAAATATACGTTTATAAGTTTCCTAAATAAATTAATAAAAAATAAACCATGAAAAAGAAGAGCATTAAAAATAATAAACAAGAAAGAAAGGCTACCTTTGACACGCCGAAGGTTTTATACCATTGCAGTTACTCCACATATTAAAATGGCCAATATGTTCTATGGAGCTTAGCGATATATCTGTCCGATTTAAATAAAACTTGCATTGCATTTAATGGATATACTTAGACATATATCAGGAAAGTTTCACAGCGATATCTTAACAAATAACAAACTTCGACGGATAGGTTCTATGGCAGCTCTAGGATATATCGGTATTTGACAGCCTTTAAAGGGCATACCTAGACATATATCGGGAAAGTTTCATGGCAATAACTGCAGCAATAGGAAACATGTGTACCAAGTTTTATCAAGATAGCTCTACAACTGAGGGACTAGTTTGCGTTGCAACAGACGGACAGACGGACGGACAGACAGACGGACATGGCTTGTTCGACTACCCTATTGAAGCTGATTAAGAATTGATAGGGTCGGAGATGTCTTCTAAGTTGCGTTACAAACTTCTGGCCATTCCTGCGATGGCATAATAAATATATTTTTTATAAGAGTCAATTACATTTTAGTAGAGCCAACAAAAACGCTTCAGCTTTTGTCTGCATTACTCTCCGTAGCTGTCTGCTATAGGCACACTGCCCTATCGTCCTTATCCTTGTATTGCTTGGATTGGCGAGATCAACGCTAGATGGCGTCAAGTGGAATCTACTCTATACAGTTCAAGTCGTTTTGCCATTCACACGTTTACGTAGTCACAATCAGCGCTTTTACTGCAATATTTGCAACAAATAACATAATTTTTAATAATTCACGTGAAATGTTTAGTGCAAATAAAAACTCCAAGTCAATTACTCGAGCATTCTTCGTTCCGCAGCAATGTGCAATTCCCTGGGCGAGGCGGGCAACAAACTGCTTGATTAATAGCACAAATAAATAATGACAATGCGCATTGTGTGCACTCGCTGTGAATGCGAGTCTAATTGACTAAAATGTTGATTTAATTGCTTGTAAAATGCCATTGAAAATTAGAAAATACACTCGGGACAGCCAAATCGAAGAAGATTTTGTCGTTTGCGCCTGATTGAGAAATTGCCGCACGTCGCTTTGTGCATTTTTTGGCAATTTTAATATTTTATTATATATATGTACGATATCTGGATGGAAGGCCATTTCAATGCATATTTAATGCAATTTTTAAGACCACACATTACGAAAAATGTATTTGGCCTGGCTTTAATGGCAAATATAAACATAGAAAACTCGTCGTCGCGTTCGCATGCGACAAGAATTTTAAATCATCATTTTCATTGGCACAAAATGACAAAACATTTTCATACAAATTGCGGATTTTCGCTGAAATGTTTTGCTGAAATGTTAAACAGCTTTTGCCAATTCAGGCATATGCGTATTGTTTCAAATACCCTGTACGGGTGGAGAATGGAGTATCTGTAGAGGATATTCATAAATTTATTTTATTATTTTAATATAACTTAATATTAATATTATTTTAGTGTTAATAAAATATAATAACATACTAAGAAAAATTTAAAAAAGAATCAACAATTATTTTAAAATAATTTAAAAAATTTTAAAATGAACAATTTATTTATATTTTATAGTTATAATAAGCAAATTTTAAATGTAAGTCACAAATAAATGATTTTAATTTGTATTTCATGTAAATTTAATTGCAAAACAAATCTTTTTACATTTACAGGGTAACAGCTAGTCGTGCCAGCTGACAGAAAGCCACACTTGTTGGATTTTGGAATTAAGTTTGGTTTCTGCTTTTTCCGATAATAATGTTCATAAATTTTGCGGCGCCTGCAAATATGCAACGGAAATTGCCCGAGCCACACGACTTCAATTTCAAGTAGAGAGTCAAGCCAAGCCACCCCACACGCCCACGCCCTCGGGCCAGAGCTGCTGCTGTTTTTTTATAGGCTACTGGGGAGTGCTTGGGCGTGTGTCTGCGCTATCCCGTTAGGGTGTTTGCTGTATCGCTCCAGAAGTCACATCCCATGCCGCTGCTTGTCAATGCATTTCGCCATTTGATAATATCAAAAACTCATTTGCCTTGGCCAAGGGAGGAAGGGGGGGAGGGGCAGCGATTTGGTAGTTAGTTTGATGTGGCTTGCTTCAGATGATTTATTATGCTTGACACCCCTTACTCCCTCCAATTCACTGCTCATCTCTCCAACAAGCAGCATGCGTCATCAATTTTTCGAGATACTAGCAACAGAAATTTGCATGGACCGCAGGCGCCATTAGGCAAAGCTTGCAGCTGTTGCAACATTTAATAAGAAAAGGAGAAAATAAAACAGAAGCGTAGCTGACCATAAATAATTTTACGTTTTACGCTTTGCTCACTTCCTAAACAATTTAACAAATTTGTGCGCCAGATATTAATTAAAAGCCACTTGCCACTTGCCACTCTTGCCGGCCAATGTATCTCTTGGATACGTGACCACTAAATAAACGCGCTTAACATAAATTCAAAACGACCCCTTCCAGTTGGAAAACAACTACAGCAACGACAACAACTACAAAGCATACCGGCATTTTTGCATTTGTTTTTGCTGCTTCTTTCTGCATTCGCTTTTGCATTGTGTTCTCTCTTTTTTTATACCATTCGACCATTGAAAATGGTCAAAAATGGTATACTAAGTTTGTGCAAATGTATTTAACAGGCAGAAGGAGGCGTGGCAGACCCCACAAAGTATATAAATACACTCTTGGTCAGGATCACTAGCCGAGTCGATTAAGCCATGTCCGTCTGTCTGTCCGTCTGTCCGTATGAACGTGTAGATCTCAGCTATTATAAAAGCTAGAGACACCAAATTTTACATGAAGGTTCCTGTATACCATAGGTAGATCGAGTATTCAATTTTTGATGCCACGCCCACCGCCCACGCAAATCGATAATTTACGTTTATCAGGAGAAGTATTAAAGTTACAGCTTTCTGCTTTGGTATGAACCTAGATAATTGCAATAGATATTCCCAAAATTACAGTCCGTTCGGACTATAAATACATAAGTTATTCGCGTTAACGTTTTTCGTAGTTCCACTACTTGCGCCTTTGCAGCACATCGTGACGTCATCTTCGCGATGCTCCGTTTGAGCCGTAGCGGAAGTAAAGCTGACTGCTACAACGTTTTCACATGTAGATGGCGCTATTTAAAGATAGATCTGATTTAAACAATAGGTGGCAGATGCACTTGTGCAGAGGAAATAAAAGTATGATAATTTCTTTCGAAACTGGGCGAATGGTATCTTACTGTCGGGCGCGCTCGACTGTAGCTTTCCCTACTTGTTTTTTTGTTGCTCTTGTTAAAATAATGAAATGAAAAATGTGCGGTCACACGGAAAATTAATTGTAATGCGTTAAAAGTGCAATTGTACAATTATTTTCGGTTTTCATTGTGCAATAAAACAAAACGGAAAATTTTGCAAAATTCAACAACAACAACAAATTGTACGCAAATTTGGCGGTAACATATGGGTGAAAAATTGAAGTGAAATGAGGGCGAAACATTTGTCAAAAACCAAACTAGAAAAAACACAAAACATAAAGGTTAAGCGATGCGGAAATACCCTTACTTCAAATTTAAATAATAATGAAATTGCATAGAATTCAAAATGCATTTTTAGTTTCCACTTAAATTGCAATATTATATTAATTGTTAAATAGTTTTTCTATATTTTATTAAAGCGCACTTCAAGCGCACAAAGTCAGTCAATTTGATTGGGATATAATTCTAATCAGGCCCGTAGCTAGGCGTGTGCAGGGTGGACAGCGCATACGGCCGGTTGCAATGGGGCCACCAAAAAAAAGAAAATATATTAAGGAATTTAAAAAAATTATATGTATAAGAGAATTTATTTTCGCAATTCAGTTCCTTTAGTTAAAAGCAAAAAACGTAATATGAAAATCAGCAAGGAGAATTATTCTGAACAAGAAAGTATATACCTTGTTGGGACTAAGACGCCTTCTTTTGTCTAGAAGTATCGCTTTTTTTAACCAGTTTTCATAGTCGAAGGGTATTAACATTTCCAAACCATAATGGAGCAAGACAGATTAAATAGATGGCAATACAATGTCAGTCAAAAATAAAAGAGACCAAAATATTGACTTCCTAAAAATGTTTGAGGTTTTTTACCAATAAGTCAATAGCAAATAAATCTAAGAAATTAGTATTAAGTTTATCCTATATGTAAACAAGTAAGAAAGCTACAGTCGAGTGTGCTCGACTGTAATATACCCGCTACCTAGCTGCTTGTACATAATTTATTTGCGGAACAAAAAAACGGCTACAATCATATTTTGACCGTAAAAGGCTATGGACTTATAATATTTATGCAAAGTCAAAATCTAAAATAAAAAAAAAAAAAACATTTTTGCACACATTTAATTTTTGATGCGGGCGGGACTCGAACCCGTAAATGCATAATAGTACTGTTCGTTTTGCAGTCCACAACTTAACCCATTTCACCACCCTACACGCAAACATTATTCGGCATAGTCCTGCAAGCAGCGCTGCTTACAGCTATGGAAAACGTTAAGCTGCATAACGTCTGTGTTTATTATCCGATTGTTACCAAATTTGGATCATTTGGCTAGCTATAGTTATCAAGTAAGCCGAAAATGAACAATATGGCATTAAAATTGCGCTTGTAATCAATGTTTTTTCGATTTAGGGGGGCGGAAGGGGGCATGGCCAAAATCCAAAATAAACTTGATCAGCGTGCAATAATAACACATATTGTCATCAAATTTGGTTGTCCTAGCTCTTATAGTAGCTGAGATCTAGATTTTCACACGGACAGACAGACGGACAGACGGACATGGCTATATCGACTCGGCTGTTGATCCTGAGCCAGAATATATATACTTTATGGGGTCGGAGGTGTCTCCTTCTGCCTGTTACATACATTTTCGGTTTGAACAAAGTTATAATACCCTTCTACTCTATGAGTAGCGGGTATAAAAATTAAATACTTAATCATAGCATATTTAAAAGCTTTTAGCAATTATTTTAGAAAAGTTACTCTACTTGGAGCCCCCGAAAAGTTTTGCACACGGGCCCGCCGAAAACATTGATGCGGCCTTGTTTCCAATATTTATTCATTAACAGCCAACAACTCTTGCGCAGCATGCGGCATTTGTGGTTTCCCTTTATCAATTATCAAACGATATAGTTTCATTATTGTATGACTCACTTGGAGTAGGGCTAATGCCCCACGGGGGTTTCCAGTGTGCCTATACATGACTCATGCAGCCTAAGTAGGGTGCTTAAGTACACTAGTTATAGCTCTGCAATTGTAGAAATTAGTCAATAAATTTTATAGTCTATTTATGGCACTAGAAATAAATAATTTCTTAAATACTTGTATAAATGCAATTCAACTTGGGTAATAAATCAAAACAAAGGTAGGACAGAGTGCTTTCTATTGTAGGCGACCTTATCATTTTGTCAATATGTACACCCAACACTATCGAAACACTATTTCACCGTTTTTATAAAAAACTAATTTATTTGCTTAATACTTAAACAATAGTGATAAAAATACAATATTTGTTTTACAAAATAATACTATGCGACGTTCGGCTGCAGTTTCCCTTTCACTCATCAAATTTCTAACAACTTTAATTTGTTCTTTTCTTTTTAACACAACGGAAATCTCAGCGAACATATTCCAGTTCAGTTAGGTTGTAAAGATGTTTAGCAAGAGAGATTCGAGATTCGAGTGAAATTGTAAAGATTGTGCGAGTGTCGCTAGATAAAAATATATACTAGATCATATTTTAAAAGCTTAGAACTTGACTAGATGTAGGCGAACTAGGTGGTGAACTATATTGTATGTAAATGATATATATTTATATATGTATATGTATGTGTATAGATTTATGCGTTTCGTACTGTACTGATCGGTAAGCGTTTTTGCGTTTTTCACGATTGCAGCCCGTGCTCGAAGCGAAGCGTTTGCGTCTTTGGCTTGGTGCAATTTATTATGGTTTTGGTTCTCTATATATCGTTTTACTTTAGGCTACAAAAATACTTTTCATCATAATTCATAATTCTGCGAAATGCGCTTGACTCTTACTGTGTAAGTATGTATAAGTATATATATATATATGTATAATATATATAATATGAATGTATGTATGTATAAATAGAATTTGGTTAATCTCAATCTCAATTGTAAAGCCACTTTGAAGCGTCGTTCACCAGCGATTCGTGTAGAACTGATTGATGCCCATCACATGCTTCTCCTCGTGGTACTTCTGTAGGATATTTGTGATGACAGACGTGGTATCATTATCGCCGCGCCACACGCGTATCGCGTTCTCGTTCTCCAATATGGCCAGAAAAGCTATAAACGCATAGAAAATGGAATTTTTGGCGGATTATAATAATAAACAGCATATGGGTTATTAAGAGACGGATTAAAGTAACGGATTAGCCATATGGCATTTTTACCTACCCAAAAAGGTCTTCGGGTTACTTAGCGTCATTTGCACCTGCGGCATTTCAAGTATGACCTTCAAAATGGGCGAATCGGCGGCGAGTCCTTCACGCAACTCGATCACGCTTGGCGAACGGTTTTCGCAAAGCCAGTCACAGGCCGACGCCTTGTTGTTACCTGTCTTCTTGAGGGCCGCCACTACGGCCGACTCCTCAAAGCCCATATCGATTAGAGAATCGACTAGCTCCGCGTTGGGCGGCGAATCGCGATGGCTGTAGATGCGCACAATTTGCATTAAGGCGGCGGTATTCTCAATAGTTTCCTAAATAGCATAAATCATTAGCAATGCAAGATATTTGATTATAGTATTATGATATACTATGGGGTATGGCTTACATTATCAGTCACAATGGTCGAGGGCGAAATCGAGGAGAGACTGCGCTGCAGCGGTACTGTCACCGTTTGGGGATCCTCCTCTCTTTGATTCTGTATGAGCCACTCCAACGCAGTTGAGTAGACGCCGTTGTTGGCGTGCAGCGCAATCTCAGCCAACTCACGCGTGAATCCCATGTCCACCAGACACTGCAGCGTATCCTCCTGATGATTTCGTCGATTGACCAGACGCTGTTTCAACATGACTATCAGCCGCGGCGCATACGGACCGGCACCAATAATCGCCGCCGATGCATGGGCCAGCGAAATGAGAACTTTGCGCACATCGTATTGAATCTGTAGGGGATTTAACAGAATTTAGATAAACTAACTAAACAAGTGGCAGTTGTACTCACGTTCGACTGCTGGAAGATCTCGTTGATGTCGATGATAGGCAACGGGTCGGTGTTGTTCTGTACAAAGCGTGTGGCGCTCTCGATCAGAGCATCGTTGGGACCAGGCACTTCGCGTGTGCGCGTCACTGTTGTGGACAACGTGTTGCGGCGGGGGGACAGTATGAAGGTCTCGTTGTGGCGCACACCCAGTTGAGCAAGCGTGTTGCTTTCGTTGAGTTCACTACCAAAGTATTCGGCACGATAGAGACGATAGCGCGGATTCAGATGACGCACATCCGGAGCGAAGAGTTGAATCGAGTCGGGATCATCGCTCAATTCTAGGATCACTTCGCTTTTCAGATCATTCAGGCGTTTGTTAATGTCTGTCTTGAAGACAAGCACACGGGAGCTGGGACAAATGACACGAACGGCTATGAATTCGCCAACTCTTTCGGCATTCGTATCTGGGATAACCGTCGATGATGCTGATGAGAGCCTTGCGTGGGTTTTTCTAGCAAAAAATCAAGGGGGAAACGGAACAGTTAGCCAATGAGAATATGCTGGGCAGGCTTTGTACTTACCTGAGAAACAAACTGCGCAGTTTTTGCATAGTTTGTATTGGTTTTTCAGTCGAAAGTGGTTTGTGGATATGGTGTAGTGAAGAGGATAATGTGGGTTTGATTCAACCGAGAATTTCGAGATTAGAATTAAAAAAAAAAAAAAAACCTATCACAATATTCAAATACTATTGGCAACTTACGTATTCGCCTGCTCCGCTTTTCTGCCTGCCTCCTGTTGCAACTGCATCTCCAGCTGAATGCGTCGTCTGCGTGCTGGCGATGGTGTTCGCACCACACAGCTCCCGCCTCCGATGACATCGGTTTGGGTTTCCATTTCGGTGGTATGCACCTGAACCAGAGTACTGGAGGCGCCACTGCGTAGACTAATGCTGCTGCCGGCATCGCTGCCATTGGCGCTGACATTACCGCTGCTAGCTGTGTGGGTGGCGCTACTTCTATGAGGACTGTGGCTGGAGTTGGTTTCCGCGTCGGTTTCGGTGCCACGTTGTTTATTACGAGCCAGCCACTTGGCGCGCTTCTCGTTGAATTTCTCGCGCATCCAGGGTATCATTTTGGAGCTGCCATTAAGTACGTTTCTTGGGTTTTTACATGGTATTTCCTTTTTTGCAGAGATTTTCCATTTCGTTGAAATACAAATACAATGCACAGCTGTTCAAAGCGTTGCCACTTATCTGAGATTCCATTGCTGCTATAACCAGTATTGACATTGTTTTATAAATATAGTAATTAAACTGTAACAAAATAGTCTGCCAATCTAATTACAAAAAGCTACATTTTAACTTTAATTCCCATACAAGAGATATTTATCAAAAGATTTTAATAGATATTAAATATTATTGGCGGTAACAAAATGACAGCAACAGTGTTTCGATTGTCGATACCTCAGGTACGTATTTAATAATTTTATTTAATTTTTCGATAACAAGAACCCGACGACCGATAGCTATCGAAAAAACAACCCTCGTTTTTGTGGCTTCGTTATCCACACACTTCGTATCGTTCGTTGCGGTCCTTAGGATATAAATTTGTGGACGCGCAGATCAAACAGCAATACGAAAACGGAAGATGTCGAGTACACATTAAAAGTGCAGAGACAAATTTACCTGTTCAGAGTGCGCGTCCCGCAATAAATTTACCTGCATAAATAGTCAAAAGAAAAGTAAATTTTACTTTGCATGCCGTTTGTCAGTCAGCCAGCGGCAACCCAAAGTCACGTAGCTTAAAACAGAAGCCCCAACAGGCGGAGCAGCAGATGAAAATTTACATGTGTGTATAAAAGCGAATATGATACGAAAGAGATGAGCATAAAGAAGAATAATATACCGCGCCACAACGACAGCGACGAATAAAAAATAAAGCGCGACACAAATAACAAATACAAAAGTGTTTGAAAAAAAGCCGGAACGACACAAATGAATGGGCCTCAACACTCGTACGCTGCCAAGCTACATACACACATGCATATGCGCACACATTCATCCTAAACACACGCATACACTTGCATCAAGAGCACCATCGTCACCAATACCATAGCCCCAACGAAGACACAACAAGCAGAACAAGAACAAACACATAACAAAACTTCAATTTATTTGAAACCGAAAACTTCTGCTTTGCTGAACTACAAAAAAGCAACAACAAGAAGCGCAGGTAAGCAGCAGTAAACACAAATATTGCTAGCAAACGGGAGATAAAAAGTTCTCTCTTTGCCGTTTGCTTCTTCTCTACGCAGTGAAATTTTGTTTGTATGCGCAACTGTGTGTTTGTGTGTGTGTGTGTGTGGGTGCGTATGTTGTATGCGCGTGAGTGTTTTTAATGTTCTATGACTTATGTCGTAGTGTGTGAGCGGGTGTCTATCTGAGTTTTGATTGGGCTCTATAGCGATTTTACTGTTGCTCTTTGTTTATGTTTGTTGCTTGTTGACAATTATCTTGCACATTTTGGCATATCAAAAGAAAAAATATCTACGCATTTGTTTATGCGAGTAGAAGACAACAACAAATCAGTAGAAGCTTTCGCTGATGCCGCAAAAAGTGTGGCCAAAGCGAGTGATAAGCGACAGTGATGCGAGTTTCAGCCATTTTGCGGCCAGTTTCACTTGACGACATTAAATTGATTTTAATGAAATGTTAATTACATTTCGAAATGTCTCAATTTTGTAATACTTATAATAACATTTTTTCAATTAATTTTGTTTTGTTTTTTTTAAAACAATTTACTCCATAATTTTTGTTACATTGACACTTGCCTTGAAGTCACGTTTTGTGTGTTGATATAATTTTTAGTGGCCAAATATCTAATCTTTTGTATGAGTGCAAATATCGTCAGCCTGCAATAAAACATATAAAGGCAACTGGAACTGTGTCGGAAGTGTGCGCTGTGATTTACAATGACAAAATAATAATTTAAATTTCTTCTTTCTTTTGATTTTTGCAGCATTTTAGTATTGTGCGCAGCGCCAACTGAGCGAGCAACATTGTAATTCCATTTATTGCTACCGCAACAACCACGTAAACAACAACTGAAACAGTAACACGCAACTTACTTATTAAGTTCATAAATACCAGCTTACTTCTAAGACTAGTTAAGGTAAGTAACTGAGTACCAGTTGCAATTTGTATAAATCTTAATGTTCTGCTCTCATTTTGCAGTAATTAAACATAAGAACAGAATGTGGAATTCCGAACCAACAAATCGCCAGCACCAATACAATGGCAACACTACCTCGGGCGGCGGCCAGCCAGCCAAACAATTAGGCATGACATCGGCAATTAGCTTAGCCGAGCCGCGACCAGAGGATTTACAGCGTACAGAAGAGCTACGCAAATCGCTAGAACCATACAATGTGTTCGAGAGCCAAGATGAGTTGAATCATCGAATGGAAATTCTGGCCAAATTAAATACCCTGGTTAAGCAATGGGTCAAAGAGATATCCGTTAGCAAGAATATGCCCGAGGCAGCGGCTGAAAAGCTGGGCGGAAAAATCTACACATTCGGCTCGTATCGCTTGGGTGTTCATCACAAGGGAGCCGATATTGATGCACTTTGTGTGGCACCACGCAATATCGAGCGACTCGATTATTTCCAGAGCTTCTTCGAGGTGCTCAAGAAACAACCAGAGGTTACCGAATGTCGATCGGTAGAGGAAGCCTTTGTGCCGGTCATTAAAATGAATTTCGATGGAATTGAGATAGATTTACTATTTGCGCGTCTATCGCTTAAGGAAATTCCCGATGATTTTGATTTACGCGATGATAATCTGCTCAAGAATCTCGATCCACGCTCGGTGCGCAGCCTTAACGGTTGCCGTGTAACCGATGAGATTCTTGCCCTGGTTCCAAACATTGAGAACTTCCGCCTGGCACTGCGCACCATCAAATTGTGGGCTAAGAGTGAGTTTACTTTATAAATATATTCAATTATGTGTATACTAATTCATACCCTTTCCTTTTCAGAGCACGGCATCTATTCAAATTCTTTGGGTTATTTCGGCGGTGTCACCTGGGCTATGCTTGTGGCCCGCACCTGTCAGTTGTATCCCAATGCTGCTGCCGCGACACTGGTGCACAAGTTCTTTTTGGTCTTCTCGCGCTGGAAGTGGCCCAACCCCGTGCTGCTAAAGCATCCCGATAATGTCAATCTGAGATTTCAGGTAAGCTAAATTGGACTAAACTCAAGTTAATCATATAATTAATGCCAATCAATTGTTTACTGCAGGTTTGGGACCCGCGTGTTAATGCCTCGGATCGGTATCATTTGATGCCAATTATAACGCCCGCATATCCACAGCAGAACTCTACATTCAATGTATCCGAGTCAACAAAGAAGGTCATATTGACTGAATTTAATCGCGGCATGAGCATCACGGATGAAATTATGCTAGGACGTGTAAGCTGGGATCGCCTCTTTGAGGCGCCTAGCTTCTTTTACAGATATCGTCATTTTATTGTGCTGTTGGTCAACTCACAGAGCGCAGACGATCATCTGGAATGGTGCGGACTTGTTGAGTCCAAGGTGCGCCTGTTGATTGGCAATTTAGAGCGTAATCCTCATATTGCTTTGGCACATGTGAATCCCAAATGTTTTGAGCTGAAGAAGGGCGTCAGTGCAAACAATTCACAAAACAACAGCGGCAATGAGGATGACACAAAGCAACAACAGCCAACAACACAGACACAATCATCGGTTACCACAGCTCCATTCTGTTCACTTTGGTTTATAGGACTTGAATTTGAGCGATCAGAGAACCTCAACATTGACCTCACCGAGAGCATACAGAATTTCACCGAGCATGTGAATATGCATGGCGTAAGTGAACATTTGCCTACCTCTATTTAAACTCATTAACTAACGAAATATTATTTCAATCCACAGGTCAACATTAAGATGCTGAAGGAAGGCATGTCCATCGATGCCCGCCATGTTAAGCGCAAGCAGTTGTCCCTTTATTTGGACTCTGACTTCCTGAAGCGTGAGCGCAAATCGATGGAAAGTCATACCAATTTCAATAATCAACTGATAGCAAGCCGCAAACGTTTATCCACGGAGCTGGCGCAAGCACAAGATGCGCCGGGTCAGCAATCATCCACGGGCGCCAAAAACCCCAGCAAGGTGCAGCGACTTAGTGAATCGGTACGCCAAATGGCTTAATCAATATAATTTATATATACTTACAATATTTGTTGTGCCAAACAGTTAACGGAGGACAACTCTAACGCCTCCAGCGAAACTGGTGCTGTCACACCTACCACGCCGACAGCGGCACAAGTAAACGCTCCCAGTTTTAAGGCAGCGAACAAGAATGGTTCCGATGGGAACTGTTTGGATAGCACAGAGCAGCCGCATAACAATGGCAGCAATAGTAGCAACACTGGCGGCTCTAGTAGTAGTAGCAACAGCAACAACAACAATAACAACAGCGCAACCACAACTGAGGTGGCCTGCTCGTGACAACCGCCAATATCATCAGCACATCAACAACAGCAACAGCAGCAACAGCAACAACAGCCGCAACTGCAGCAGCAGCAGCCAGCAGCGCCACCGCCACCTCCGCCGCTGCCAACTACTACACCGTTGCCGCATCATCATCATCATAAGTTTCGCAAGAACAACAATGCAGCTGCAGCGGCTGCCTCCAATAGCATTTTTAACCAGCGTTCAATTCTGCATGCGGCTTCAAGTCTCACGGCTGCTTTAAGCATAACGGGACACAAGCGCAAGCAGCCAGTAGCAGCAACAACAACAGCAGCAGCAACAATTGCTGCTCCTCACAACAGCAATATCAATAAAAATGGCGGCAGCGGTGGCGGTGGCAACAACACTACTTTATGCTATTACATTGACGACGACGAGGACAACAACCAGCAACAACAGCAACCACCTACCCAAAAACCCCAACAGCAACAACAATCGCATGCTCCTGCTAGAGCCAACATCCCAACAGCCGCAGGCGCAGCCACTACAACAGCAACAACCACAGCGACAGCAACAGCAGTTGCCGCAACGGCGGCAACGACAATTTCTTGTAAGTTATCTAAATGTCTTTCGCCCCTTCCACTTTCCCCCAAATCGGCAACTACCTCTCTGTATTTGTAACTCAAGACTGTCTACGCTTAACTTCAACGCTTATTCCTATTATTTTACAAAAAAAAAAAAAAACATATTTAGACTACGTGATATCTGCTACAGCTTAATTTCTAAAAGAACAAAAAAATATTTAAAAAAGATTAATAAAACAAAAAAAAAAAACAAAAATATTTTACGGCGTTTAAGAAATAAAATCTATAAAAGTACAAAAAAGAACAAAAGACAAAAAAAGCATTTAAAATTTACGCTATTTTTATTTATAATGATTACAATTTTATTTGTAAATTTTACAACTTGACTTAGGGTTTATAATTATATATGTATAAGCTAAGTTAGCTATAAGAAGAATATAATAATAAAATTAATTTTAAAAAGAACATTTTGTTTAAACTCCAAAAAAAAACCACAAATATTTGTATTAGCCCAGCTTAAGTACTGTTTGCATTTCTTTAATTTAAGATAAAGTATAAATTTATACAAAAACTTTTGGCCACTATTATTAAACTTTTCGAAAGAACGAAAACAAAACGCATTAAAATGTTGTTGTCTTATCTGTATTACAAACTTCAATCTTTTCTATATATTTGCAGTGTAAAAAGCTATAACGTATACCATTAAGGCTAAGTTTACATAGTTAACCTTCCCATTGATTTCCCTGGCATAGATGCCCCATACACAAAATGGAATCCCAAATATTTTATACAAAACGGTAAGAAGACTCGCAGACTATCCAAAATGAGAATCTATCTAATTGTTGTTTGTTTCTTTGTTTGCAGGTTTCCATTTCAAAACATGCGCAGAGTTTTGTTTTTACTTTTAATCATCAACGAAAGAGCGTTGAAACAAACAAATAATACACATACCACAAATAACGGACAACAACAACAACAGAAACAACAACAATAACATGATATAACGTGACACGAAGAGAACGACAGCTTTTTTTTAAGCGCCCGAGAAGATTGCATTTCGCTAACAACTTGTCTTAATGTTTTCTTCCAATAATATTGTTGTACATCTTTTTTACTTCCCACAGCTGATATAAGCAGAGCGTAGAAGTAAAAGGTTGCAGAAAGTGGGAGAGAGAGAGAGAGAGAGAGTAAATGAAAAGATGGTGAGATATAAAAGAGGAGAAGACCATAGCTAACAACCAATCTAGCTATTGAATAAATCAAATTAACAAAACGACAACCACATAAATAACTGTAACAACAACAAGAACGACTTATGAGCATGAGAGTCTTTCCTCCTAATTTTTTGATTTCATCTTGTTTTCAATATTTGTTTTCTTCTTCTTCTAGTTGTATCCTGAAAATTTGAAACAATTATGTTCGTTTTTCTAAGAAATGATAACTGAAAAAAGGTAATAACAAAAAATATATAATTGAAATGAAGATATTGATTTAATTTTACCAAATAAACAAAAAATAAATGGCGAAAGCTAAAAAAAATAACACAAATGTTTTATTATTTTGGGACACTATGGTTTAGGTTTTGTAAAAAGAAATTAATAAATAATTTATAAAGAAATAAAGAAATAAATAAAGTAAAGATATAAATAGCGAAAGCTTTAAAAAAATAAGCAAATTGTTCATTTACTTTGGGAAACTTTCATTGGAGCTTCTTAAGAAGTAAAGATTAGGATTGAAGAACATTAATATAAATAATTTCAAAACAATTATAAAAATATGGAGTATTTGTTTTGGAAATCGCTTAGTTTAAAGATAATGTAGCTATCCACTCAAACCATATCCGAGGCAAGGGAGCTCACAATGATTGGAATGATCAAAATTTAATGGCTAAAATCCATGTCAAACTCAACTACAAAGTGAACAACTACTCCGGACTTCCAAACTCACTTTCCACCAGCCATAACTTTCTTAAAAATCTAGCAATTTTTACGCAAAATGATATTTTGTTTATCTTTTGATACACCTAATAAGTCTTCATTTCAAAAACTGCTATGCAGACTCTTTAAAAATAATTGACTTTTTTGCTGTCTGAATGTAAGGGTACACCTTATGATTTTTAGAAACATTTTTTTTACAACATTTTAAAATGCTTTATTTATCTTTGAATTGACCAAGTCCAATTTTGACTGAATAAGGCCATGGTTTTCCTTTTTAAAACTGTGAACTGTAAAATAAGTTACTGCAGATACAAATGTTAAAAAAAACATGAAACAACAAAAATTTTACTTTTGTTGCAGACTGAATTTGAGAGCCCTTGAGTGCATAGTACTACTGTTGGCTTTGCAGTGCGCCACTTAACCCTTTCGAGCAACGTAAACTAATGCCAAATACTACCGGCTACGCAGCTCGCAACTATGGTAAATGTTGACTTAATTAACTTCTGTATTTATTGTCCCATCGCTACTTATAGAGTAGAAGGGCATTATAACTTTGTGCCAACCGAAAATGCGAAAATATTGATGTATCAGGCTGTTGGAGGCTTCTCTAAACACATAAAGTATATACATTTCTCCTTAGGATCAACAACCGAGTGGATATATCCATTTCCGTCTGTCTGTCCGTCTACGTAAAAAGCCTAGATCTTAGTTATTTTAAAAGTTAGGACTACCTTATTATGATTACATCTGTTATTATTGCATGGTAATCAAGATTTTTTAAGAATCCGTCAACTTTCCCCTTCGCCCCCGTAAAATGATCGGGAACTGAAAGGGGTGTGCCCAAATTAAAAAACAAACTTAATCAGTGGGCAATAAAGCGTGTAATAATTAGAATATTGTCACCAAATTTTGGTAGTCTTTGCCTTTATAGTAACTGACGGACAGACAGACGGACATGGCTCAATCGATTCATTATCCTGCTGAGGACTATATTTATATATGTTATAATACAAGTTTTATAAGTAGCGGGTATGATTGGATACGTAACACCCTCGATAAGAATTTAACCCATTCATCCGTAAGAACAACCTTACATTTCTCCGTCTGTAGAAGAGTATCGCATTCCCTTTTTCGGCATAAGCTAACTATAATAAATGTAGCGTACTGTACCTCATTCCAATTTAAAGAAAACGAATCCAGAAAGTGAACAACTATTTGGTTTCGCTTGAGTGTAAATACTTGAGTATTTAGAAGATCCTAAGTGTTTGGTTTAGCTGCGAAATACTTTGGTCAGGTGTGCACAACAGGGAATACGCATAGGAAGCAGAGTACAGTCAGATACTTCGAAGGACATTGCAGATCGGACAGTAGCTGATCTGCATATGCGGTACGTAGTACGCGCGTACAGTCACGTCGAAAAGTAAACAGACAGGATTATGATGCTAAACAAGGACAAATCGGGAAACACTGCGTGTTTCGCACTAACTGGCCAATTAAGCAAACCCGGCGATCCTTTTTCCTGAAAACCATGCAGCATCCAGGAGCCTGAATCCTCCCGACTGCGTGTTCTGCGTGAATTGCACTTCTGCGAATTTAGTTCTCCTGCGCGACGACGACACAGCTGCGCGTTTTTACCCGTCGCATTAATCCGTTTATGGCCACGGATTAAGTTGCGAAAATTTCAAAATTCCAGAGTTTCTTGAATTTTCACGAAGGTTAACGCGAATTCCGAGGAAAGCGTCGAGCAGCCACGCAGGTAAACATTGCGCTAATCCACCCACTGTGTTCCAAAACGCGTTTCCAGGTAAAAAGCGATCGACCCTTCGTGCCGAGCGGGCGGGTATAAAAGATGCGAGATCGAACAGACAAATCATCAGTCTACAGCTAAGTGCCGCAGTGCAAGGAGCTGCTCAACAAAAAAAAAAGAAGAATTATACTCTATCGTACCGGACTTAAGATCGAAGAAGTAAACGCAGTGTCAGTGTAAAACAAACCACATTATATGGTAAACTTTATTCGGTTGTGTCGAATTTAGTGCATCACTGGGTGAAGTTTGTCGTATAATCGAAAATCGACCGCAAGTGAAAAAGCAACGATAGCTATCGATAACGCGGCACGTCTTCTGGGATGCATCTTGCGCAGTTATGTCCCACAGTTCAGTTCACAATCATCACTGGGCAAAGTGTGTCTCAGAATGCGATCTCTATCGCCCTCCACCCCCAGCTAGATCAACAGTGAGTGCTGCCAGTCAGTGTGACACACGTATGGGTTTTAAAATTAAATGGCGATTGTCGGTATGGTCTCTTCTAAACGGGTAACTAGCAAAGTGACTAGACCGAACACTCGTGCTATAATTTTAAAATGTTCAACAGAAAAAGATAGAAAATAGTTGGAGAGAGAGAGAGAGAGAGAGAGAGAGCTTGCAATTAGTTTCTTTGGTCGTCCAGCCTTAGGTGATTTTACCGATCATAAAGCTAGACAACCATTGAAGTTCGTTGTGGCAAAACCAACTTGAAAATGCGTGGAAAGTTTCCCGAAATTCCTTTCCCCTTGGGCCATGCGCTAAAAGGAACGATCGTTGTGATATGCGTTAATGTACCGTTACATATCACAGTGATTTTCCTTTATAGCGCGTGCTTGCACCAAAATCATCGCAGTGCATAAAAGTGAAGTGAAGTGAAGTGAAGTGAATCCTTTAACGTAGAGAGAATAGACGCTGTGCTGTATGTGCCATACGCTTTCTATATCACAGTGGCTGTTCTTTTTGTACCTAAAGCGTTGTGCAACACTAGAAAAACGTATACAATTTATTGAATTGTGAGCTCAGCTCGCTGACAAATTTCCCATGCCGCATTTAACCACAGGGAACTGCTGTTGCTGATATATAAGTAAAACCCCTTGCTTCTGGTTCCTATATCACAGTGGCTGTTCTTTTTGGTTGCTCGGCAATTCGCAACAATTTGTCACGAGCTGCAGACCCATTCCAGAGTTGGGGAATACCACCAAAGCCTCTGTTTGTTTTTGTGCGAAAGAGAGAGAACGTTCGCTGTTGATGTACTCAAATTTTATAATAATTTATATCACAGTGGCTGTTCTTTTTCTTCTGCACAAACTTGCAACGTTTAAGTGATTAAAAAAATTTTAAAAAGGTAATATAAAAATGGAAAAAAATTTTAAAAATATATTAAAATGTTTTGCTAATTTTATAATTTAAACCTGCGAAAAAAAAAAATGTATTTAAATTAAAATAAATGGAAATAAAAATTTTAAAATTAAATTTACTGTTTTATTTCACACTTTTAAAATTTACAGCCTGTCGAAAAATTAAAAAAAATGTATTTAAATTAACAACCATAATAAATGGAAATACAAAATTTTAAAATTAAATTTACTGTTTTATTTCAAGTATCTACAATTTAAAACTGTCCGAAAACTTTCAAAAAATTAAAAAAAAATTGAAATATAGTTGATAAATATAATAAATGAAAATAAAAATTCTTAAAAAATATTTCACTGTTTTATTTCACATTTCTATAATTTGTAGCAGGTCTGAAGTTTTTAAAAAAGTTAAAAAATATTTGTATTTAAATTGGTAATCATAATAAATGGAAATACAAAATTTTAAAATTAAATTTAGTATTTTATTTCATGTCTCTACAATTCAAAAAACTGCCTGAAGTGTTTCAAAACTTAAGAAAAAAATTGTTTTAAAGTTGATAATTATAATAAATAGAAATATACAATTTTTAAAAATATTTCACTGTTTTATTGCATACCTCTTTAATTTGTAGTCCATTACTGAAGCTTTAATCTATCCGTCTCGGCTTTAAATTAATTCTGCTTGCAATTTAATGCATGCCACCCCATTCCACCCCAGCGTTACCGTTATTTCCACTACAAAAAGCCGCAGCAACCGCCATATAACGTGTTTGGCCTAATCGAGCAGCGTCTCAAAGTGGCACAACATGTGGAGGGGCTGCAGAGGCGGAAGACGCGTTGGGGCGTGCTCAGCAAATTGACATTCATTGACAGTCCACACACACACACACACACACACACTGGCACACACACCTGCGTTTACAATGGCCGCCAATGGCGCTGCCATTGTTGCTGCCACAATATGCTTGCCACATGGCAGGAATGGGAAAAGGAAACTAAACGCCGGAAGTGCGAATAAAATGTTCTACACTGCAAAATTAACAAACTCAATGGCAGCAGTTCCCCTTTCCTCTCCCACTCCCCCTCAGGCTTGATTTTTCCTTGTAATGCCAAGCATAAAATGCGAATTTTTCTTTATTGCATAAAACAGAGAAAAATTTCTCAACTTTTTTCATTTCTTTTAAAATTTGAAATTTAACAACTTTTCTACTCCACTTTGGTCTCAAATCTATAGAGATAATTCTCAACGCGTGTCTTCTGGCGCAGCTCTTTGCGTGAGATAAGCTCAACGGCGGCATTAGTGCCTTCATGATCATGAAAGAAGCCACAATAGCGTGCGGGCACAAATTGACGCATCTGGCAACGCTTGCGATACCGTTCGATCACACACAGATTACACTGACGTATCGCTGCCACCTCGGCATGCATGCACTTGCGGCACATATCCTTATCGCTGATAAAGTTGTGAAAGTAGTCACCCTTGGGTGGCAGCTGACAGATCATGCACACTGCCACCGGTTTGGGACCGCACAGCACGGCCACAGCGGGCCAGATGAGGCGACATGAGCCAAAACGTGTCTCCACCTTGTACACCGGATACTTATTGTGCACCGAGTAAGTGGAGGGACTGAGGGAGAAGAATGTAGAATGAATGCTCAATATTATAAGGCATCTTTAGTCTCTCTCACTCACCCTGGCGTCAGCCACTTCGGTTCGGGCAACACGTATCTATCGAAGGGATAGCCAGCACGCAAGATCCAAGGTGTGGGCTCGTATTTACCCGCCGGTGGCCCCACCGTTTCGTGCACCACAGGCAGCCGTGGCATTTTGTTGGCCAGCGCAGAGAAGCCAGCTTTGGAAGGATACTGCAGATGAAAGGGAAAGAATGATATAGATTTAGAAAGCATTAATTGACTATTACTAACAAATTCTAAGTTTAGTTTGCGATCTTAATCAAATTATCAGAAATTGTTAAGCTAGCAATAATTACTATACACAGCAAAAACGAACTTTCAGGCTTTAAAACTACGCTTGAAATTCGATTTTCTTCGCTTTATGAAGGCTTAAAGAGGCGTGGCCGAATTGTAAAGGCAGCTTGAGCTGCGTGTATTAACGTGTAAGACACATGGTCAACAAATTTGATGGTCCTAGCTTCCGCAGTCTTCGAGATCCAGGTTTTCATACGAACATACTTATCTTTATTATATCGACTATGAGCCAGAGTGGCCTGATATTGCATGCACACCGCTTATATCAACCAAATAAACATTTAAGTTTTAAAATAATGCTTGAAATTCGTTTTTTACGCTTTACGGAGGCGTAAATAGGCGTGGCCAAATTCTAAAAACAACCTAAGTTGTGTGCATCATTAAGACATATGGTCAACAAATTTGACTGGCTTCTGCCTACACATAGCTATAATACCCTACTACCTTTACAATCTGCACAACTCACCTGAAATCCAATCGGCTTGGCGCAATTGTAGTCAAGCGGACTGGGCCGCTCGCGAGGTTCGGGCATCTCCCTTCGCATGAAGCTGCTCACAAAGGGTCCACTGATGGGCATCACCTCACGATGCAACGTCGAGCCGAAGGCTACTTTGGGTATTATGGGTGGATTGACCACATAGTCAAAGCCTGCAAAACGACATAACCAAAGTGTTGATTACAACAAATATCTTGTTCAATTTCAGGGTATGCACGGCCACCTAATGCTCTGCAACGTGAAAGTATCATGCGCGTCTCGGAGCGCTGACGACGCAACTGCTCACGTTCCTGCGCGTTTGGCTGACGTGCACGCATCGCCGAGCGTAGTCGCAGCTAGACTGAACTCCAACCTGAAGCCGCTGTCGAATCCTCGCACGGGGTTTTCCTGCCTGGCCGAGCACGCATGGCACGCACCTGCCCCATTACCATTTACACCTGCCATCAATAAGCGTCAAGGGTTGCGAAATCAATATGACAAAATACACGCGGAATTAGCTAACGGCATTTTGAATGCTGTCTAGACAGAGGCACGGCCCCCTGCCCCTTGGTTGAACTTTGACACACTTTGCGTGGTTTTAATAACTCAAGTTCTTTTGGGTCACGTCTGTCTTTTTTATTATAATTGTTGCAAATTGATTTGTTATGCTCTGCATAAAGTTTGACAAGCAGACGAGACAACTTTTCTAATAGATCCCGATCACTCTCTCCCCCTACTTACCTTCCATTCTGCCAAGACGTAGTTCTAACTTGCTGAACTTGTAATTTAAGCGAGTTCTGGTTTGGTAAATCCTCCTTGCGGTTCTATACTCAACTCGAAACTGAAACTGTAAATTCTACAAATATGAAAACTGTTGTGTATGACAAGCGAGTCGTAGACATAATCGGTAAGTATTTCCCCCAAAATACTTGTGGCATAGCTGCATGCAACAGGAAACAGGAAACTCTATTAATTTCCACTTTAAAACGTTACGTATCTCTTGGAAGAAGATGCACACGATACCAACTTTTAAATGGGCTTTTCTGCACAATTTTCCAATTGGTTGACAGCTGGAGGAAGAAAGGAGGGGAGGCAGAAGGGGGAGGGGGGCCTGTAGGGTTTCTGGCATGCAACAACCGCAAAGTGTGCACCTACAAAATGACAGAATGGGCCGCATGACATTAATGCCAGTTAACCCCAAACGTTGCGTTTGTCCCCATCGTCAGCTGCAGCGTTCGTTGGCGCTTGCGTTGCCGTTGCCGTTGCCATTGGCTTTGACGTTGGCTATGGCTATGGCTATGGCTATGGCTATGGCTATGGCTTTTTCGGCAGCGAGTACTCCTCTCGGCGCACTCTCGAAATCTTGCCACATGCCAAACCCGCCGAACCGCCTGAACCCGATTCCCCTTTTGCTGCCTGACACTCACGCACATGAATGCTAATGGCACAGCAGGGGCGGGAGAGGGGAGGGGGGGGCAGGGTCACAGACAGCGGCAGAGGCAAACGCAGTGACAGGCAGCACGCAGAAATGCACAACCGCAGCGCAGCCACAGAAGCCATTTCAGGCCCCCTTTAAATCCGCCCCGCCGTCGTCGGCCCCCCAAAGGCAACAGCCACGCACAGTTGACGTTGCAGGTAGAAATTGCATTTAAAAATACATTTTTATGTTAATTATAAAAGAAAGAGAATAACCATAGCTACCATGTAAATAATATAGCTGCAGAATACCAAATACATTCAATATAAATAATTTCATTCATTATTTCAATACTTTCAATGGGTGTTTTTTAAGAGTAAATGTTGAATTTCAACAGGTCTGCCTTCTACTTATTCATTTATTTAATTTATTTTAAAATTGTATTGTGAAAATAAACGTATTTCATATGAATACAAAGAAAAACTCTCTTAGCCGGACACTCCCGAAAGACCATTAAAGGGGTTGTATCCGTAGAAGAGGGGATGTTCCTGAAAATGATTGCATGTATGCAATTCAATGTCCACCTTAGATACTTGCGTCCGCTGAAGAGAGTTTTAAATGACAAAGTCGTGTTAGCGTCCGGCTAAGAGAGTGTGCGACTTGTAAAAGCAAAATTTGTTTGCAAAAAATCCAGCAAAACGAACGTCTTGGATGTAGGTTTCACCTAAAAGAAGCTGTCCGCCTAACAGAGTTGAACGCCTAGGTAATTTTCCCTATATACTATAAATATTTCATTTATAAACTTAATAATTGAAGTAATACGGACATCAATTAAAAATGTCCTCAAATTTCTTTTCTAATTTCAATAAATTAACTTTCTATTTTGCCTTTGCCACTCCCAGGCCACTGTGCGGTGCAACAGCGTGTGGCAAGCTGCTTAATTCGTGCAAATAAAATGATTGTGCAACATATGTAGCCGGTGCGGGACGCTTGCGGGTCTATTATTCCGACTACAGCCGCAGTAAGTCCTTGCAATATGGGCGCACTTAGTGCTCAAGCAGATGCCCTGCCCCACCCCTACTCCCTCTCTGCCTGCTCCCTGCCCTTTCCGGCCACAAGCTTGCAATGCAATTAAATTGTAATTTCACATTATTTAAGTGTTTTGTGCTGTGTGCAGCATTTCGGTTTGGTCGACTGCCTGTGTGTGCTAGGTTTATGCGCGCAGTATGCCCCGTGGGTCTATTAGTTTGTCAACAATTAGTTTAATGCAAATGAAGCTGCATTCGCAATTGTCAAAACAATTTTGGGTTAAGTTAATTTTGAAATAGCTAAGCTTGGGAAAAGACTGCAGCAAGTACAGATTGAAGTTTGTCATAAATTCAGTACTAACATAGAAATTCCCTTGCCGTATACAAAGCATTTAATAGCCTCAGCTGGCGTTTAATACCCTAGCTCCCATTCCAAACGGGGGGTGTGTGGGCTGTAAGCTTAGCTTGGCTCGCAAATCTGCCTAGCCCAGCACAGAAAATATAGCCAAAAAACAACAAAAATAGTAACCGAAACAACGACAAACATTCAAATCACTTCACTTCAAGCCACGCCCACACTAGAGGAGATGAGGGCGTGGCATGTGTGCTACACCAGCAATTACAACAACAATGCCTGCGACTTTTTTGTGTGCCGAAATAAAAATGCAACTTCAGTTGTGGCTTTTCAATTTGCTCCAGAACAACATGAACAGACATGCAGGCAGTGGCAAGGACGGGCAAGGACATGGCCAAAAAGTGGCCATAAACGTGCAATTCACATGCAAAGCATGCAAAACTTTCGAAACCGTTGCGGCTGGAACGGAAGTACCGTTAGCATCCTGCAGCCAGAGATTTCGTTTGTCTTTCTGGGGAGTGGAGGAGTGCAGGGGTGTACCCAATTTGCCTTACAATAAAAACAAAACAATGACAAGAGCTGCACAAACAGTTTAAGTCTATTTTGTGGGGGGGGGGCGGTAAGGCTCCGGAAGTGTCGCTTATTACGCAGGATGCGGTTAACCGGAAATGAAACGAAGCAACCCAAGTGCGACGCCATAACAAATCTTTGGTTTGTACCCTGCCTTTCCATGTGTGTGTGTGTGTGTGTGTGTGTGTGTGTGTGTGCGTGTGTGCGAACTTGAGTTTGTTTGTGCTTGTGAAGTGCTTGGGAAAACTAATTAAAAATGCGCTTTAAGCTACTCTCAACATTGCATTCAATATTGGCAGATGCTGGCAAAGTGCGCAAATACACTGTCCAAAACGAAAACTGTACTAAAACTGAACAAAATGACAGCTTAAAATATTCACAGCTTGCTTGCCTAGTTTTGCTGTGCAGTGTAACAAACGGTAATGTGATGCCATGGTCGGAGCACAAACAAACGGCATCAGCATTTGCTCGGACGGAACGACGGTTGAAATCAAATTACAAGATGCTCTGCCGGCACTCCAAATGGCGACCTGCCACGCCCACATCTCCCTCCTGCCCCCCGCTGGAGTGACCCAAATTCAATGCGTCTGCAATTTGTGCAGCATTTGCTGGGCAGGGCCCGGGCTAATCATGCTAATAAACACCAAGCTGCAATTGGCCAAACGCGCACAAAAAGCATTGCATACTTACAGGCGGCAGCTGAAAATGCAAGCTTTTTGTTGACTGTGTGTGGGTAAGTGTGTGTGTGTGCCTTCTACCGATGCAAATCATACGAAAATTGCATTGATTATGCACTTGGCAGTCAATTGTGGCCATTGCCATTGCCATTTGAATGCCAATTAAAGTGGCCCATTAAGATGCGAGCTGCCTGCCTGCCTGCCTGCCTGTCAGCCTGCGAGCGACGGCTGCCTTTTGTGTGAATTACATGTTTAAGATTTGCAACAGCAACAGAAGAATAAATGATTTGGATTAGTTTGCCTAGTTCTAAGGAAACTCCATACAGTTCTGTAACAAATTCATTGGGCTTCCTGCTTAATTTTCTGTTGCCTACTTTTGTGCGCATATAAAATTCCAGACGTGCCGTGTATATGATACCTCTCATTAAAGAGCTGCAATGCTAGCATAAATAATTGTAATTTGCATTGCTTGGTTAAACCTTTATTTTGGTAAAATTTGGCTTAATTAATGCATAGTTACAAATGCAAGAGTTGCTCCAGTTGTGTCTGCATAAGGCTTCATTAATTTTCTGTTGCCTACTTTTGTGCGCCAATGAAATTGCTGCCTGCATTTAATTACTGTGCATAATTCCCTCAATTAAACAAATGCTGCTGCAGAGCTGCCGTTTCAATCTGCCTTTAAATCGTATGCAGAAATATACTATATATACTCTATATGTATGCATAACCTGCTGAACCCACAAATTCCCACACATTATCCTTTGATTTACAGCTGTCTTGGCTCTGCCAAGCGTTGAGCGCTGTCACAGAATTTGTGAAATTTCACAACACTACAAATTGCATGAACTGCACAATTCTCATATGAATACGTTGGCCTTTCCACATGCATCTAATGCCCAATGTCAGCACGACGGGGGGAGGAGAGAAGGGAAGAAGGTGAAAGTGCGCTACGGCAAGGGTTGTGTGTGTGTGTGTGTGTTTTGCCTGCGGCTGTGCCTCATCATTTCAGTTGTCACATTAAAAATGCATAAATGTTGCTTAAATGCAATCCAAGAAATGCAACGTGCAAAAATAGAAATGGTTTCTACAATCCTCTCCTTTCCCCCTGCTGCAATCAAGGTGGAGGTGGGCGGCGCAGCACATTCTGTATACTGCATGTGCCTGGCGCTACCATAGACGTGCCCCTGGGCAGGCCATGTCTTTGCCTTGTCTGAAAGGCAGCCACGACAGGCAGCTGAAGTCAGAGAGAGGATGAGGGGCAGGAAAAGGGAAAAAGGGACTGTGGCTTTACCTTTGCTGATTGTCGTGCTGTTGATCTGTGTTTTCACTTAGATATTGGCCCGGGGGCAGGCAGGCCGGCGGGCAGGCAAGCGGGCAGGCAGGTAGTATCTACCCAGCATATGTGTGGTTACATCGATACAGGAAGTTTGTTTGCGGCCACGTTGCAGTGCCAGAAATGGCCAACAGATAAGAACGTATGCCATGTGAACTGGCACTGGCAGTTTGTGAAGTGGGAGTGCAAGTGGAAGGGGAGAATTGAGCAGGCCCGTTCAGATCAGACCAGGCCTGCATTGGCACTGGACACGACTTCAATTGCCTTAAATTGAATTTTCTATTTACCTTAACTCGATATCAACTCGCCTGGGATGTTGCAGCGTTCATTTGCATTTCTTTCATTCTTTCTATCTTTCTGTTTGACATGCGTTTTGACGCAGCACGACATACATGGCGTCTAGGTGGGTAGACAATTCAAAAAGTAATGAAAACTACAGTCGAGTAGGCCTAAATGTAGGATAGCCTTCGCTTAACTTTCTAATAACAAAGTCTTCTACTTCTATTGCTATCTCACTCTCCTGAAAACTAAAGCATCCAATGGCAACAAAGCGTATGCAGCAGAAGTCTGGAAAATGTTAACTTGAATAAGTTTTATGTTTTTGATTCGATGGGTTTGAAATTTCAAATATATATGCATAATGTATGTATCTATGTATATGTTAAATAAGACAGTTGTAACTTTAATACTTTTGTTACAAATTAAATTTGAAAATTTCTTTATCGTTTGGGGGAGGCGGTGGGCGTGGCAGACAAAATTTGATATAAACTTGGGAAGCAAACGATATATATAAATCTACATGCCAAATTTGGTGTCACTAGTTTTTAATATAGCTGAGGTCTGTGCGTTCACACAGACAGACTGACGGACAGACTGACGGACGTGGCTCGAACATGATTCTCAACAAGAATATATACTTTGTGGGCACTGTCACACCTCCTTATGCCTGATACATATATTTGATCAAAGTAAATAAAGGGTTTTCCCATAAGAGGTGTTATTTTGAATAGAAGGGTATAAAAAGCTTTTCTGCACAGGTTCCTGTGGAAAACCTTAATTAAAATATTTGTGTTTTATATAAGTTATGCAACAAATATACAAAATTCTTCTTGACTAACTAATAATACGAAGATTGCTTACTAAATGAACAAAAACTATATTAAAGAATTCTTCATATAAGTTGCATAAATTTTTACCAATGTATTGCATACTTTATTGACAAAAATTAAACTCTCAGTTTTAATATTTAAGCATCTTTTTCGCCACCCTTTCCTAGTGTCCACTGCCCACTTCCAAAGAATTTCGATGCAGAGTACCAAGATGCAAATGCCAAATAGTTTAGCAATTATCCAGAGGCAAAATTTAAAGTCCCGAAGATTCAGGGCTGCCACAGCCGGTTCGAACTGTCGCGGCATATTCATCCACATAAAATAGCGTCGGGTCGAGTCTACCCATCGCTTCTGTAAGCCGCTGCGCAAGGTGAGCAAGTAGAAATTGAAGAAACTCTTCCTAAACGGGGAATCCCATTGAACGGGTATACCGAGAAAAAATGGAGGTGTGCAAGTCTCCAGACTTCGCATCACCCGCATTGGTGGACGCCGCATATAAAATTGTTTCAGTTCGACTAGTTTGACAAATTCACTGGTAGCCAGATAGGCATAACTGGTATTGAGTGCATCCCGATGTGCCCTAAGGGTCTGCCTGTTGACGTAGAATAGACGTTCGTGCAGCACAGCAGGCAATAGATTCCGCTCGAAATACATTTCAGCCAATTCCTTGGTGACCATAATACGCAATGGGGTCTGCATGAAATCCTCAATTGTTTCAATCTGTGGCCCCTGCTGTTGTGTACTAAATGAAGCCGAGAGATCGGCACTTCGCATGTTGCGCAGCACAAAGATACCCATGAGCAGCGAGATATGGAGAATCTTGTAGGCACGCGGAAATCGTCGGAAAGCAACCATTTCCAGTGGTTGTAAATAGTAAATTACATAAACCAAATACAATCCGTATAGACTCTTGCGTGCCATCAGCTGCCAGAGGAGCGGCACGCAAACCAATAGCACGAGGAATAGCCATAGATTCGTTGACATGTTCAACGCGATAAACATTTCCAGTTGGGGCACGGTATTCCAGGGCACCAACAGGCAGGTTTGTGTTGTCGAGAACGAGAAAATGCCTTCGGTAAGATTTTCATTGAGATTCAGTCTCGAATATGGATGCACTCCGATGTCGGTTTCCTTGCGCGACGCAGCCAACAGTACGTCCAAGTGGAAGTTGTCCCTATTCACCTTGGGCAGTAATTGGAGGCGCACACGCCCATTGATCTGCTTGATGAAGGATAAAACTAGAGCAGCGGTAATTCCTTTGAGCTGCCCATTGGGTAGCTGTAAAAGGAAATGAAGAAAAAATAATAAAGAACATTATTTAATGTATTTTTATAATTATTAAAAAAGACACTTAGCAATTAGCAAAACACTTCACGCTTTGTTCTCTCTTTCTGCTTCAGCCTTTCAGCATGAACGCATTAGCGTGGACTAAGCACATGTTCGCCCGCCTTACTAGCTATCTCATTCAACACGAACGCAGAGAAGAGAGCAACATTTTAGAGAGCGGGAACTGAACGCATGCTTGCCAGACTCACTAACTATCTCGTTCAATTCGAACGCAGAGAAGAGAGTTATGTTTTCACGAGCATGAACTGAGCGCAGGCTTGCTTGACGAACTAGCTTGCTCGTTCAATACGAACACAAAGAGGAGAGCAACATTTTAGTGAACGTGGACTGAATGCATGCTCGCCCGACCATCTGTTTCGTTCGACACGAATGCACAGAAGAGAGCAATGTTCTCACGAGCGTGGGCTGAACGCAGGCTTGCTCGTTTAATACGAACGCAGAGAAGAGAGCAACATTTTAGAGAGCGTGAACTGAACGCATGCTTGCCAGACTCACTAACTATCTCGTTCAATTCGAACGCAGAGAAGAGAGTTATGTTTTCACGAGCATGAACTGAGCGCAGGCTTGCTTGACGAACTAGCTTGCTCGTTCAATACGAACACAAAGAGGAGAGCAACATTTTAGTGAAAGCATGCTCGCCCGACCATCTGTTTCGTTCAACACGAATGCACAGAAGAGAGCAATGTTTTCACGAGCGTGGGCTGAGCGCAGGCTTGCCTGACTAACAGGCTTGCTCGTTTAATACGAACGCAGAGAAGAGAGCAACATTTTAGTGATCGTGGACTGAACGTATGTTCGCCCGACTTACTTTCTGTTTCGTTCAAGATGAACGAAGTGAAGAGAACAATGGACTGAGCGCAGGCTTGCCTGACTAACTAGCCGTCTTGTTCTGGCTGCAGGCGTTGACACTGACAGCTGTGCAGCCGGAGAGCGCGGTTCGCTCTGAGCTTGTGACGGCAGATCTCTACTTAATTTAAATACTGTTTTCCTATTATTTGGTATTTGTTATCGATAGTCTGGACTATCATCTCAACTGGCATCAGGCTGCAGTGCACACACACACCTTACACCTTACAAAAAATGTTAGTACTACTTAATCAGAGCAGACAAATAACGAAATCTACATTCAAGTTTCTTAATTTGCCACTCACCAGATAACTTGCAGGCGGATCTTGAAAAAAAGGAATATTAAACTCATATCCGTATACGTTTTTAGCTTCAAAGGCAGACCAAGGATAGTTAGCACCATATCGAGTGACGTTTATCGGCGAAACATTGGGAAATGGTGTATAAGTAAAAAGTTCATTGTGTACATATGGTGTGTCGTCTCTATATTGAACATATTGAAATGTAACGACCACATTGACTAAGTTATGCAACCAACACCAGGCAAAGAATTGCCTCAGTTGTCGCCAAGTTGGAGGAATGTGCCGCAATATCCTCAAAGTAAAGAGTATAAATACATTATGTCGTTTATCCAAAGCATCGCACAGCATTCTTAGCATCGGTGTCAGATGAGGCGAAAGCTCATAGATTGTGACAATCATCAAGGTTCTTTCGTTGGCAATCTGCCAAAGCATAATATTGTTCGGTATACCACAGACAATTATGGGTACCGTAAGATTCCAAAAGTCGAATTCATATTCCAGAGAATGAGTTATATTCTGTGGTACAGCTAATTGATCTGTTTCTCGATTATCGGCGAACGTCACAATGTTTTCAATTCTATTTCGTTTTACCACAAATGATATTAACTTTGTAACGAATTCAGTATCATAATGTTCCGGATTTAAAGAAACTATTTCAAAACAGTTTGTTACGAGTATTCGAAAAGAAAAAAATATATATATCACGCAACTTATGCGACCGACCATCGTGTTTGATGTACTGAAACACCCTTAGAGCAGCTGGCGAGCATTTATAGTTCTGCGGGGGCTACGACTCATTTCGAAAGTCATGCTCTTTAAAGACCTTTCTAATTAAAATACTGTGATTTCTATCTATAGTTTGTCTTATAAATAACTGGAAACAGTTTGAATATGTCTGACGTAGAAAGTTTCCTACACACGTAATACGAAGAAGTGTTAAGGCAATGTTCGTCTGTCCGTCTGTCTGTATGAACGTCGAGATCTCAGCTATTACAAAAGCTGGAGACATGTGTGTATGTGTGTGTGAGAGCGAGTAAGTGCTAGTTAGTGTAACTACTAAGTTGGTCGAATGGTATCTTACGGTCAGGCACGCTCAACTTGAACTTTCCTTACGTGTTTTTAATTGATTATCAGCTGACCGATAGTGTCATCACTAAGCACTTAGTTTATCAAATGCCATCACAAGACTTTCTTATTATCCATCTCCCCGTGCATATGAGAGAGATGCCGTTATAAGTTAAAGTGTAAGCTGAGCGCAAACAAGAAAAGAGAGGGAGAGCGGGGAAGAGCGGGGAAGAGCGAGAATTCTTTTCAACTCAAGCCTTAGTAAGCGTTAGATAATTGCGTGGCGTGGGCGCGTGTGTGTCGAGTCGTTGTTTGAATATTTCTAATTTCATAATTTAAAATTTAATAATGGTAAGCGCGTTTGATTATAGATAAAGCTAGAAACGTGCAATAGTCTTCATTATAAATTGTAGTTAATTGAATTGTCAATTATCGTTGGCCACATTTAGACCGCATGCCTGCGCTGTCTCGCTCTGGCAACAGCTGTTCGCGCTCTCAGTGAATCTTTGGTGAATTTTGTGTTTTGTGATAGAAATGAGATTGATGCTGCGCTAAATGAGGTTTACCATATTCAGACTAAACATAATAATCAAATATATTATCAACTTACACGTCATTTGCACGCGCATTAAAGCGACCTGCCCCCCCCCCCTTCCCCACAACCCCTTTAACGGGTTAAAAGTTTGCCCTGCGCTCGTGTTTATCCAACCGCAATTGTTTGGTTCTGTTTAGCCCGCCCGAAAATGATTGATGCCCGCAAAGGTTGATGGATGCACGTTTGCCCTCCCCGCTTGCCATATGAACTTACCGCTGCGCGACAGTGTCATTTAAAAGTTTTTGCACTCGCTTATTAATAACAAATGTCAGTTTAGTTGAAATTTACAAATTATTACCCGAATTACAAAAGTTAAAAGCGGAAAAATTTTCTAAAAATTGCTTCAGCCAAAAAACTTTTGGGCATTGCACACAAATGTTGTGTCAAGATAAAAAAAGAGCTGGCAGAAAAGGTAAAGAAAAGAGAAAAGGAAGAAGGAGTATGAAAAAAAAAATAAAAACTCGTAAGCGCTACATAAATTGTGTTTATTTTGAAGGCTCTGCAAAAGTGTGGCATACTTTTGTGCGCAGTTTTTAAGGTGACAGCAACACCTTGGCTGCCGTTCCCCCGCCTCCGCTCCCACGCGCGCGCATTCCTACTTCTTACGCAGGCCACGCACATTTCATTAAAGCACAATGAAGACATCTCTGCAGGTGTGAGGCGTGTGTGTGTGTGTGTGTGTGTGTGTGTGCTGTAAAGAGTCTTGAAAATATTTGCAACACTTGAACATTTACCCAACGTTGCGTCTGAAAGTGGAAGCGGGAACGGGAGCGGGAGGTAGCGCTGCATGCCTGTGCTTTGGCATGACATAAAAAACAATAAATAAAATTTATGTGCCCTTTGATAAGGCCGCACTCTACGTAATGCAAACATATGAGTTGCCAGTTGAAGTCGGAGTGCAGTTTTTGAATAACTTTCTAGGGGGTATATTAATGGGAGAGAAGTGAGGTTTGTTGTAGTTTATTGTAAATAATTTTTTAATATTTTTAAGTAGAATAATTAGGTACTTTTTAAGCTTAACTATTTAAGCTACAAGTTATAGGTAATACAGCCAGTTGAACTATTTAAAATCTATATAACTCATCACTCTAAGAAGTTTGCCAAGTTTACAGGGTATTTTCCCTCGGCATACACTACATTATCATCCTGTTTCCTCTCTCTCCTACCTCAGCGGCTTATGTAACGCATCTAATCGCTGGCATTTGCGGCATGTGCAAAAGTTTTTTTCTTTTCCGAAAAACAAAATAAGGGAATTGCCTTTGACAGGCCGCGCTTTGTGTGAGTGCATAGTTGGCTTTAAGTGTGGCGCATAATTAATGCAATACTCACACACATATAGAAAGAGAGCAGCACACACTCACCCCCTGCATCGCTTCCCCCTTCACTGAGCCTTTTAAGCACCTGCGACACATAAAATGAAGTCATATAAGCACAGGCTGTAGCTGAATCCTGCCCTGCCGTGTGCGGACCTGATAAATGCGAGTAAACACACACACACACACAGAGACACACATAGAGCCGTGCATACACAATCTCTGACACTTGTTTATTTTAATAATGTTAACCTAATTAAGTGATTAATATGCAAAATGTGCGCAGAGATTAAAACGCTTGTGTGTGTGTGTGTGTGTGTGCGACGTTGTGTTTAATTTTACATTACGCGTATTTTCGCTGAACTCAGTTAGCCGCAGGTAGCAGGTAGTGCAGACAGACAGGCAGAGGTAGCTCAACTATGTGATTGCCCTGGCCTGCTGTCTATAAGCCACACCAACGTGAGGCATATAAATTAAAGCAAATGTGGGGAATATATTTTTGAAATTTTAATTAACAAATTGTAGCTGCAAGCTTGTTGATAATTTAAGGTGTGAAATTTAAATGGAAATGCCAAATATTTACATACCAGGACCTTAAATTAAATAAATATTTTACATATTGACATTCGTTATTTATTCAATCGTTTATTGGCTTATTAACTTATTTGGTTATTAATTAATTAATTTATATATTAATTTATTAAATTTGAATTTATAAATTTATGAATTTATGAAATTATTAATTTATTAATTTATTAATTTATTAATTTATTAATTTATTAATTTATTAATTTATTAGTTTATTAGTTTATTAGTTTATTAGTTTATTAATTTATTAATTTATTAATTTATTAATTTATTAATTTATTAATTTATTAATTTATTAATTTATTAATTTATTAATTTATTAATTTATTAATTTATTAATTTATTAATTTATTAATTTATTAATTTATTAATTTATTAATTTATTAATTTATTAATTTATTAATTTATTAATTTATTAATTTATTAATTTATTAATTTATTAATTTATTAATTTATTAATTTATTAATTTATTAATTTATTAATTTATTAATTTATTAATTTATTAATTTATTAATTTATTAATTTATTAATTTATTAATTTATTAATTTATTAATTTATTAATTTATTAATTTATTAATTTATTAATTTATTAATTTATTAATTTATTAATTTATTAATTTATTAATTTATTAATTTATTAATTTATTAATTTATTAATTTATTAATTTATTAATTTATTAATTTATTAATTTATTAATTTATTAATTTATTAATTTATTAATTTATTAGTTTATTAGTTTATTAGTTTATTAATTTATTAATTTATTAATTTATTAATTTATTAATTTATTAATTAATTAATTAACTAATTTATTTATTTATTTATTAGTTTATTTATTAATTTATTTATAATTTTTTTTAATTTTTTAATTTATTAATTTATTAATTTCTTAATTTATGAATTAATTAATTAACTAATTTATTTATTTATTTATTAGTTTATTTATTAATTTACTTATAATTTTTTTTAAATTTATTAATTAATTTTTTTATTAATTTATTATTATTAATTAATTAATTAATTTATTTATTTAATTACTTAGTTATTTTATTATTTATTTATTTATTCATTTCTTCATTTTATTTTTATTTTTATATGTATTTATTTATTTAATGTCAATTAGGAACAACCGATTTAAAAGTAACTAAAAAGAAATTATTAGATTCAAATAATAGCAATATAATAAAATTTACAAAACAAATTTTTTTTAATTAGAAAGCAAAATTATTTATTAACTGATGAAAATTACAAGAATATTTTTTTAAAAGTTTAAATATAATGATTGAATAATTAAGTAATTAAATGATTATTTCAAAATAATAAAAATATAAATAAAATACGTAAAATTATGCACTGAATTTAACAGTTTCCCTTCCCTTTAAATAAGTCGTATTAATTAATTAATTGCATTTTTTGTGCGTATATTTTTAGCAAATCCAAGTAATGTCAATGAAATCCTGCGCCTTCAATTAATTTTATGGTAAGTCGCATTTTTGTGCCACCTGTCAAGGCGCAGGCCGCCGTCGCCGTCGTCTGCTCGATGCCCACTTAGGCAAATCTCTGGCACTTAAGCCCTATGGCAATTATTTGCAAGTGCAAGGAGTCGAACGCCTTAAAGTAGGCAAGGCTTTTAGCTTAAGCCTTTCTTTGCCTTCGCACTAAAAGCTACTCGAGGCTCAGTTACACTTCGCTTTTCTCTCTCTCTCTCTCTCTCTCTCTCTCTCTCTCTTTGCAAGCTAATTGATGAGCAGCAAATGGCGCGTGTATTACAAAAAACGAACACTCACACACAGAGGCAGAGTGAGAGAGAGTGAGAGAGTCTTGCAAGTCTGACAGTTGTTTAATGTGGGAAAACTGCGAGCATTAGTCAAAACACTTTGTGGCACAATTAAAGGTGCAGCTAAACGACAAAATGACCATCATTTACAAAAATCATCCACTACAAAGACAGACACAGAGAGAGAGAGAGAGAGGGAGACAGCATAAGAGGGAGTGAGTAAGATGCAGAAGAAGAGGAGGAGCGCGCTGCTACGTGGGGGGCTTTAGAAATTAGAATTAATATTTTTCTTCTTTGCGCTGAGCCAACACAATTTCAAGTTGGTTGCGCGTTCAAAAAAAAAATTGCATATTTTCCGGTCAACGTGCCACGCAGTTGTTGTTGTTGTTGCTGCAGAAATACCCTGTAATTAAAGTGGGGGGCAAGTTTTTGTAGGGATTCGCTAGATAGAAATCATTTAAGTTGCCCCAAACAAAAAACTTCTTAAATCCTTTATGGTGCGTATATTGCTATATGATTTCTTTAATTTTTAGGGGGCGGAAGTGGGCGTGGCTAAAATTTGAAATGAACTTTATTTGCTTTTAATTTTAAGACATTTTATTCCGAAATTTGATAGCCCTGGCTGCAATTCTCTCAGAGAACTAGCTGTTCATACAATACAAACAGATCTGGCTATATTTGCTTTAAATTGCAAAATTTTGATAAAAAAAAAGTGTTTAGCTGCGTATCTTCCTGCCAGCTCTGCCTCTTGCCCTACCTGCTGTTGTTGTCCTTACCTTACTGTGGGTGTGTTTGTGTGTGTTTGTGCCGCTTTAGCACGTCTTGTGCTGAGGCAGCGCGTTGCAAGCTGCATTCGTGGCAAGTGCAGCTGCGCTGATAATAAATTCATGATGAAGTGCAATTTATACACTTCATATGCGCCACAGCCACACCTAGCACCTAGCACCTAGCAGCTAGCAGAGCACCCTAGCTAGCCTTTGCTTTCTCCTTTACCTTTTATCTCCTTCTCCCTTCTGCCTTTCCTTTCACGTGACCATGTCCAGTCTTTCTGCTGACGCAGCAAGAAAGAGGTGCAAGTTTTCCAGCTTTTTCCTTGAAACATTTTTGCGGCTGAAACTAATTACAAATGCCGCCTTGCATTCGCCTTGCCCACTCGTTGTCGTTGCTGTTGTTGTTTCTCTCAGTGTAGTTGCTGCCCAACAGCTAAAGAAAATCTTCTGGAATTTCATTTGAAATTAATCTAATTTTTAGTGCATTTTCTCTAGTCTAATGAGAAATGCTGATTTTGCATTCGGAATTTGGAATTCAGCGCCTGGCAGCGCTGCATGCAAATGAGTTTCCCCCGCCGCCTGAAGGGGGGCGCCACGCCCACGCCCACATTCAACTGCATATACTTCGTCATGCAAATGATGCCCCCCTTCTCTACTCTTCTGTGTCCCCTTGTGGACTGCTTGGGGCTTACACCTGGTGGCCAGTTGCATTTGGTAATGGACTTGCAATAGGCTTGCCGCGCATAAATTAACTCTCTGTATAGCTCGAGCAATACCTGAGAGAAATTAGCTTTTCGAAATTGCTGTGAAAATTTCAATTCAATTTTCATGGGCAAGAAAAAATCGCAACGACTTCCCGAAAATTATGTTTCAGTTGGGAAATTTACGTTTAAGTTTAGCGCAGGGACTAAAAAAGAGCGAGGAAAGGCGCAAAGTAAATATTTAATCACTCCATAAGCTAACAAAACTGGCAACAAGTGCAAATAATTTCCTAAATTTTCATTTAAAATATTTAAACTATTTGGGCCCTTTCAACCCGGACTTAACTTGCACCGTCAACTGGAAAGCGGAAAATGTGAATGGCCTCAATTAATTTATAAATATTTTTGGCAAATTCGTTGATTATTTAATAACAATTTCGTATTGGTTTAGCAATTGCATTGGCTCTTATCTTTTTATTTGCTGAGCAATTAATTCTCTTAATTTTAGCAATTTTCCACACGAATCGTTTTTCCTCTCTCTTATCCCTAGCTGAGCTGCAAGTGCATTTCCGTAGCGAAATCAATTAGTAACACGACGCACACAGTTCAATATTTATTTAAATATTTGCATAAATGTGCTTGCGTTTTGCTTGCATTATTGAGCAAATACCAAAATATCGCTGCTACATAAATAATAATCGACTCGATTCGATGCATCGATTCGACGTGCATTGTGCCGCAACCAGCCCGCACTTTGCATGCCTAATTGAGTGCCAATTTGTTGCACTTGCAGCCGAGCGGAATTTACACAAGTAAATTAAATATTTACTTTTCGTTTCGAAGGACATCGTACGCGCTGCATTGCTAGCAAATTTGTTGAGGCATCAAATGGTATTTAAAGAACATCATAACGAGAGAAAGTAAAATGCAAACATTTTAAAGAGTTGTACATAACTTTTTGAGCGTGAAAGTGAAGGCGATTTAGTTCAGTTGAAAACAACAATTGAGCTTAGTGAGTTCTTAATATAATTGAAGATTTTTCCACACTCGCTATTATCCCATTTCTATACTGTCTTATAAACATAGGAATTATCTTCCTCATAAATTCTCGTAAAAATTTGTGTAATAAGTAATGCTATGAAGCCATTATTAGCATCTTCTATTACCGTAAATTTATAATGATTATGAAAAGTCTTATGCAATCAAAAAATGAATATTTTAGCTGAAAAAATGCATTTCTAATTCGAGTTTCATTGATTTTATGCACGGGAAGAGGGCGTGGCCCAATTTTAGAAAATCCTTAAAGAACTCACACAAGTCTGGAAAAATATTTGGTTACTTTAGCTCTTATAATTTCTTAGATCATACAGACGGACAGTTGATCAGACGAATAATTTATCAGACTGATCGATCGAGTTACGGCTATATGGACTCGTCTATTGATATTTATTCTTTTGCTTTGTACGAATATTCGAAGAAGCCCAATATTTATACCATTGCAGATGGTATATTAATTTTGACCAGAAGTTTGCAACGCACCTTAGGAGACATCTTCGACCTTATAAAGTATATATATTCTTAATTAGCAACAATAGGGGAGTCGAACTAACCATGTCCGTCTGTCCGTCCGTCTGTTGCTACGCAAACTAGTCCCTCAGTTCTAGAGCTATCTTGATGAAACTTGGTAGACATGTCGGAACGAGCCGGTTCAGGCCGATATATCGTATAGCTGCCATAGAACCTATCGGCTTTGACTTTTGTTGATATAAGAGTAAGTTGTTCATTTAATACTCAATCCCATTTCTATTTGCATAAGCCCATAAAAAAATAATTAAAAAATTTGTAAAACCGGTTCAAGCAATTTGAGGCACTTTAATCTTAAAACTAACAAGAAATTGTTGTTGCGAATTCTACACACTTATTGCCTAACAAGAGGTGAACAATGAAGAACTCACAATACGATTATATAGTATGAAATTAGTGTACTTATGGCTAAAAGTGCGCAATCATTGACGCTCTGGAGAGCGTCTTCTTCAGGGCGGCGACACCTCCAGCCCGTGTCCATGGCTGGCATGACGATTGCTGGCAAAGGGCAGCGACACTAGCATGCTGAACAGCTTTCTTCTGGTCAGATGAAGAGGCAGAGAGAAAGAGAGAGGGAGAGAGGGAGAAAGAAAGATAAGCGGATTATGGTTTGTGTGCGTGGGGTTTGTTTTATTCACTTTTTTGCTTACAGAATCGAACCGGAGCGTTTGCTGCGACATTTGCCATTGGCATCGCGAAACTGATGTGCGCGACAACGCGTAGTTGTAGTTGCTACCGTGGGACTCTCTCTCTCACGGAACATTCCGTGACTCTCGGCACGTTGCACTTTCACCTTGAATATGGGTGAATCATGACCTTGTGCCGGAGTATACTCAATGTTGTAGGGCAGCGCACTGGCAGCAACCGTTGCCGCTGTTGTGCTGGTGATGGGCTCATCTTTGGAACGTGCATGCAACCATTTCGGAGGCAACGTCGAGGAGCTACCGAGTGTGGGCGTGTTCATAATGATCAGACTATTCGTTTTGGGCTTCTGATGCTTTGTGGCAGCCAAGTCGGCCAAAAGTTGCGCGCTGTAGGCGCTGGCATTGCCCAAGGCAGCTGGAGTTGCTGCCGGAGTTGCTGGAGCTGCTGCTGTTGTAAACGGTCGACTTGTTGTGGTGCTTGTTGTTGTTGCTGTTGTGGCAGCTGCTGCTGCTGCTGTCATCGGTGGTAAACTTAATGGGCTTGATGGTCAGCGCACTATCATCGTAATAATAATCATCGTCCTCGGCATTATAAGATTCCTAACAGAAAGTTATTTTTAACCCACAGCATTACAAGAACTACACTGCAACCCGGTTTTGCCACTTACGTCGGCCAACTCATTTTGATCCACCTCAATGATGGCCACATCCTTGATGCTCACATGTATGTTGTATTTGCCCGTCTGCCTCTGATCGTAGAGCACACGTCCAGCCTCGTTGTCGTTGGATTCTTCATTGGATTCCAGCGGCTGCATTTGAACTTGCAACACTTGCAACATCAGCAGCAGCAAAGGGATCTTCATTTTTGCAATTCTTCTTCTGCTGCCTTGACTTGTCTTTGATTGGTAGGGCTAAACCAGTTTTTTTTGTGAACTGTGGCACCTGCCTGCCTGGACGAAGTGTTGACTTGAACGTGTCGCGAACTACTGAGGCTGAGAGCAACATGCAGGGTTCTACTTAAAGGTTCTGCACGAGGGCAGCTTCTACAAGACTTAGGTAGAAGAAAGAGAGAAGAGAAGAAAAGACTCTTGGTGATGCAGCAATTTCCAAGCTAAACTGTTTACTCAACTCAGCTGCGTGTTAATTGAAACTAAAGTGTCGCAAACAATTGATGAATTTAAAGAGGTTTTCTTCTTATACTAGAAGGTGTTGCTTTGCTTAGGTTAATATCATAATTCAAAGCTAAATCAGCTACCTTTATTTTGCCGCAAGTATTTGAATTCGCACTCTACAACCCAAACGTTTGCCAACTTTGAATAACTAGCACAATATTTACAATGCACTATGCAAATGCAAACACAAATAAGTAGGTTCTATGGGGAAGAAGTACTATTTGAGGCGGGTTCTAGCCGGGGGGAGAGGAGTGTGCAATGTGTGCGCTTGTAATTTGAGTTTGAGTGGTCAACACGAAATGAACCAGCTAAGTTCATGTGCTTATAATGATAACTGCAAACACTGAGCGAGCTACGAGACACTTGAGATATAGAATGATTGGCGTGGGAATAAAATGCACAATGAGTTAATAGTGTGAGAAGCAAAGGAAGCAGCAAGAAAGTGGTTTAAAATAAGAAAGAAAGGCTATCTTCGAAACGCCGAAGGTTTTATCCCATTGCAGTTACTCCACATATTAAATCGGCCGATAGGTTCTATGGCAGCTTAACGATATATCTGTCCGATTTAAAAAACACTTGCATAGCATTTAATGGACATACTTAGGAAAGTTTCACAGCGATATCTTAACATATGTATAACAAAATTCGACCGATAGGTTCTATGACAGCTATACGAGCTATAGGGTCGATCCGGCTCGTCCCGACTTATTTACAGCGGGCAGCAATAAGAAACATGTATACCAAGTTTCATCAAGGTAGCTCTAAAACTGAGGGACAAGTGTGCGTTGCAACAAACGGACAGACAGACGAACGGACAGACGAATAAACGGACATGGCTCAATTGCCTAGGCTAGCGATGCCGAGCCAGAATATATTAACTTCGTGTGCTCTGCCATGCTTTCTTATGCCTGTTACATACATTTGCACAAAGTTAGTATACCCCTTTTTTGAGCATTTATAATGCTCGAAGGGTATGTAAGATGCAATACAAAAATTTATACAATTTTCAACTATTTTGCAATCTGTAGACAAGGTTCCCTTCTCATCTTTTTTGAGCATAAACTAACTACACGATTATATTTTCAAAGAAAAAATTTGTGCCTTTGTTTAAACATCTGCAAACAATTTTCAACATTCAACAAAATTTAAATATACTTTATTTGCAAATTTCAATCAAATTTTAAAAGTACTGACAAAAAACAATTGCAAATCAGAACCCACTGAAGTTTTTCTGCCTGCGACCTCTGCCACGATGCTTTAATACCCTTGTAGCTGTATAATACTGTTGGAACTGAGTATAAAAGAAATTATACTATATGAAATACTATTGAAATGCAGATATTTGAATCAGTTTTTAACCCCTTTCCCCTTCTCCTGTTGTCCTGCTCCCCTTAGCCCAAGTTAAATGCGAACATAAATCATTTTTCACTGGCATTAAATGAGCTTTTGCTGCAATTTTTTTAAGTCTCCAATTTATTTGCCGTGGCAAATTGCTGGGCACTACATATAGGTGGAGTTTAATATATACATATGTGTGTGTATGTACGTGCATGTGTGCAAGTTAAACATTTACATTTGATTTCGCTTTTCTTTTGCGTAGCAGTTAATTTAAAACTGGGCGAAAAAAAAAACTTTTGCTTTAGACTTTAAAACACTTTCGGTGTTTGCTGTCAATGCGCATTTTTATTTGCAAGTGAAATACCCTGTAGTAGGGGAGGAGGGAGTATGATAGAGTGAGTTGAAGTGGGAGAGAGAGAGAGAGAGAGAGGGAAGGAGAGGCAAAGCAGAGACAACTCGCTTGCAGGCAGCAGCGCAAACACTACACACACTTCTCACTCTACAGGGTATTGGCCAGTGCTGCATGCTCTCATTCTCCACTGCTACCTTACTGATATTTTTTGCAGCCAGTTTCTTTAATTGCAATTGATGAATTTTGCTGGCCGTGCATTTATTTGCTTAATTGAGAAGTCGATTGCATTTTGCCATGAATTGAAAAATGAAATTCGCCTCGCTCGCGCGCGCGCGCGCGGAGATTTCTTTTGGCCGGCAGCTGCTGCCCCACTGTATATAATGATATTTTATGCTGCATATGTGTGTGTGTGCGGGTGTGTGTATGCACTTGCCATATGCCCATGTACACATTAATTTGTGTTTGTAATTTCCGCAATTGCAAATGGCCGACAACGGCTGCAGCTGCAAATGTATCTGTATCTGTGCCCTGCTTAATTGCAACTGTTGCACATTTGTGTGGCTGTGTGTGTGTGTGTGTTTACGTGTCATTGGGGCCATCCCCACGCACAGCACACTAATTAAATTAATTGCTTAATTTTAACTTAATTTGCCACATGCGGCAAGTTGCGCTGTTGCGTTTCTGTTTCTGTTTCTGTTACATGCCACGTGCATTTGCTTTTGCAGCCAATTAGCGCACGTACTTTTTGGATAACCATAAAATTTGTTTGTTGCCATAACAACAACAACACAATTGTCAGTGCGTTTTTAGCCTGGCTCTGTCTCTGTCTCTGTCTCTGTCTCTGTCTGTCTCTCGCTGTGTGTGTTTGCGTATAAAGAAGCTTTGCCTGAAGTGTTGCGCATTCAAAGTTGAAATGTTTTTAGCTTTTACTTGATGGCATATACGGGGAAGGGAGATGGTATCCAGTTGAGAACTTAGTTCAGCCATGAAAAGCATTTTCCACTTGGTTTGCAGCAATTTTGCTGTATATTCTTTAATGCGCCAATTAAGAGTTAAGCTTCAATTCGAAGCAATTTGACAGGTAAAGCTTTAACAAAATGGTTCAATGTAAATTAATTTATATTTTTAGAGATTTAACGCTATATTTGTATTGGCTTATAATCTATAAATGTTCGATTTGTAGATCAGGATACCCCTTAGAATTTTTCTTAAATAAGCTTACTGCTTGCCAAAGCAAAGATTTTTAGCTTGATAACATTGTTGGTTAATAGAGAGTTTAAATTAGTATATAGCATGGGCTGTGGGAGTGGCATCTAATATTTCAAATTGGCTTTAGATGCATAAAGTAGAAAGACACCTGGAAGTCAAATTTAGAGTCTCTAGCTTTTATATTAACTGAGATCTGCGTGTTCATACAGACAGTTTTGTGTCTTATTCATGTTTCTTATTCACACACACAATTTTCACAATTTTATAGAAAGCAGTCTAAGCAATTTATCTCTATTTTCTAAGCTTTCTATAAATTTAAAATATGCAATTTTATTTACTTTCATTTACTTTATTTCTTATCTCAGAAATATCTTTACATCATCTACTTAAACTACTCAAACTTAGACAATTCGCCATGGCAAAGTATCTGAATAACTCTTGAGTGAAAATAGTTTATTAAAATGCGAATTGCAAATTTTCAAGCAGGCTGCTGCTGTAAGATGTTGTTGTTTTTCTTGTTGTTGTTGTTTTCCTTTCAGTTCGTAATCCAGTTTTGCTCGTAGTTTAAGCCAAAAAAATGCACTACGCTGCACTAGAACAAAGTCGGTGAAATAATCTGCACAGCGAGGCGACATTGTTGCTGCCGCCAGGTGCCTGATTATGCAAATTGACAACAGTTGCTGCTGTGATAGCGTTGCTGTTGTTCTTGTAGTTGCTGCTGCCGTCTTGGCCAGCGTCTTTTTTGGGGGTCTGCAAGTTGCTGCACTAATTACCTGCATTAGGAAAACTGCACAGAGTTGACACTCAATTAGCAAACTGTAAGCAGGCGGGCAACTCTGCCAACATTGTTCGCACAGTCATTTGTATACCCTGTAGGCATTGGTGGCAGAGAGTGGGTAGTTGAGTGCAGCTTGAGGTAAGGGGCAAGAGATGAGACTTAAAGAAATAATATATTGATAAGGTTAAGTAAATTAGGTTTTTTGTTAAGCTCGCATTAAGTTTAACGCATTTAAATTTATAATTTATTAATTTAACTTTATTTATAATTTATAATCAAGCATATTTGATAGTCCATAAATACAAGCATGTAAATCTTATTAAAGATTTCTTTCTTCTTTTTTTTAATTAATAAATTTATCATTTAAATTTTAAATATAATCTTTCTTAAATTTATTTTAATTTTTAATTATTTATGCATTTTATTTAACTGCTTACTTTTTGAAACAAATATTGTCATTAATTTACTGTATTAAATAATTTTCTTTTATTACTTGTGAATCGACTGCTCATTTTTGAGGTTAAATAAATAAGAATAATAAAATATATATATTTAATTTAAAATAAAATAATATTGTAAATATTTAGAAATTTTGTACAGCATATATGCTAGTCTATCAATAATAAGAATGAAAAAAGAAGAAAATAGATGTTGAAATAGTTAATATAACACAGAGTAAACCCATTTATTTCACATTTATTTAATGTAATAATTTTGTGTACAGCATATCTGCTAGTCTATCAACACTCTCAACGTACACTCATTCTTTCCAACTTGCTTTACTCGAACTACGCTTTGACCTCTTGCAACGTAAATTACACAGCGCTTAAATAATGCTGTTTTGTCAAATTAAACCAAAGCTAAATAAGCCAGTTGACTGGACGCCGAATAGCCAAAGAGGGGGAGAGGGAGGAAGAGAAGAGAGAGAGAGGGAAAGAGCGAGACTAGGTGTAGTCAGGCGGAAGTTGAAGTTGAGCAGGAGCAGGCAGGAGCAGCAGCAGCAGCAGCAGCAGCTACAGCAGCCTGGCGACAGCGGAAGTTGCTGCCGAAAACAACAGCGAAAAGTTTGCCCCAAAACGGAATTGTAGCTCAGAGCCAACAACAACAACAACAACAACAACAACAGGAACACTTGTTCAAACTACAGACGGAGAGTGTTTGGGGGGTGGTCGCAACGGATGCCGGACGCCATCTTGCAGTTGTGCACAAACATGGCGGACATTGGACGGGCTGCGCAACAATCGCACGTTTATTTATTGCATAACTAGAGGCGTTTATGCGCGCAAAGTGTGGCGCAACAACAGCAGCAGCAGCAACAGCAGCAACAGCAACAACTGCCGCAACAACAAGCTAACGTAAGCAGTCAAGAAGCCCTCCCTCCTCCCCCTCCCCCTCCCCTCTCCTACGCCCTACCCTTGGCAGCACCCACGGCGTTGCTGTTGCTACCTCTCTACCTTCCCCGCCTGCGTAGCATAATAATTACACTTGCTATCAGCACCGACATTCACCATGAAAAAGTGCCTTGCAGCGCCACCTGTTGGGCTGCAGCTTAAGTGAGTGCAGGCAGCAGCAATGGCAAGAAGCAGAGCTCGTAACTATGCAAAGCCATAAAACGCAAGTGTCGCAAGGATTATTCATGAATGAAGCATGCAAATGAAGCAAAACCCAAACGAATCAAGGTTTGCGGCAGTCGTATGTGTGTGTGTGTGTGTGTGTGTGTGGAGTGTTAGTGTGTGTGTAAAGCTTTAAGACTTGCAACAGCTAGGGGGAAAACTGAGCTAAAAGTCAGCTAACTTTGACTGGAATTTAAATGTTAGCTGAAACATACTCAAACTTTCCTCTCTACCCAACCCATACATATATGATTAAAAAATTCTTTCTAATTTTTTTACGCATTTCTAAGATTTTTTGCGTTGCCCACAAAGCGAAAAAACAACAAGAAAAACCATGAAATAAAACCCAAAAAACTTAACTATTTGCCCTCCAAGGCTTTCATCTTCATCGGCTTGCTCTTGCTCAGCTTATCACGACGATACCAATCCTGCACGAATTCCTTATTGATTTTAGCAATGCTTGCCAGGTAGGACACATAATCCACATCGCTATCGTAGCCCAAAATTTCAGCATATAGAGAACTCATCTTGATGCTATAGCGTGCCAGAGCATCGGGTATTTCGCATTCACTCATTTCAGTTTCATCGGAGAACTTGACCAACACTTTGGATGATTTATCATACATCTCATTGGCATTGGGTGAATTGAGTTGACGCTGCAACTCGAGCAAATCCTCTTTGACATTGCGCAGTGCATCCATTTTGATATCGACATGCTCCTTGAGTAACTTCACTATATCGTGACACTGTTTCTCCTGTTTCATTAAGTGTGCCGTTAGCTTTTCGATGTCGCCATTGAAATGCTTCGATTCGGCCATATATTTGCGTACATCGGTAATGCGTTTCACATCGGGCATAGCGAAGTGAGTTATTCGATTGTTGCCCGATATCAGCTCGGGACATTCCACAGAGGTTGTCATTTTTGATAATGTATTTACAGAAATAAGTAGAGCAATAGCTAGAGTTGCTGTTATATTTTTTGAATGAATTTTCAAAATAATCAGAGTTAATATCTAGATGCAACGCCTGCTTTAAGGGTAATGAGTATATTTTATTTTGTTTAAACAATTGTATTTCTTATATATTTAATGTTTATTTATATTTTTATTGTATTTATTGAATTTACTTTAATTTATTTATATATTAATAGATTTTACAAACATTTGCTGTGCATTTTTTGGCGCCGCCTGAAAGTATGCTACAAATTTTATTCTTTTCAAGCGAAAGTGAATTTCTGCCAATAGCAAACGAAATTCTTTTATATTTGACAGTTTTTGGCAGATTTTAATTACACTTCTATTAAATATTCAATAAACAATAAACCAAATGGGCAGCTGTCAGCAGCATAAAAGCTGAGAGGTGCCATATATTTGATATATAATTGCGTAAAGTAAAGAAAAAAATGCAATTTCAATTTTGGTTCTTTTATTGAAATTATTAAATTCAATTTTATACATGTCTCTTTTTTTTCTACAGCTCTTTATCGATAGGGTATTTTATATTCCAAGAAATAAATTAAATTTAAAAGCGACAACCACTAAGCAAAAATCATACGATGTCAGCTATTATCAAATGCATTTTCGCTTTTTCTCTATTTCAGTTTTCTGCTCACATTTTTGTACAGAAGTTTAGTTTTTTTTTTCTTTTGCTTTTTGTTAATTTTCACTCTGCACTAAAAGTCAATTTATGCAGTTGACTTAATTCGATTTTGGCCTTTAAATCGGAAAAATTGCATTTTCTTCGTGTGCGGCAACAGTCGAGAGTTTGCCGCCTGAATACCCTTTACTATTTTGAATATGAACAGTTAAATACAAATTTATTTAAAATTATAATAAATCACTCAAAGCCTTTTAAATCTATTTTTAAACTCTTTAAAATACCTTAATCATTTTTATAAAATACTACAAATTATTCTAAACTAAGCTACAATTTTTCCAAATTTTTCCGCGACATGAAAAATGCTTCTCTCTGCTCGATGGCAGGGTATGCTCTTTGCATATGGAAAATGCAGTAGTCGGACGTGTGGAAAAGTAGCTGGCACTGATTGCCGCATAAATGATTGAAAATGTGAGCCAAACTGTGAGGGTGGAAGGGCGGGCCTTGATCGAATGCCTTGCCACAAAGCTGCACGACTGCTGCCAGGCTGCCAGGCTGCAGCAGTTGATATCGTGGCATGCCACATTCCAATGCTGCACATGCGAGACAGAGAGAGAGTTCATATTGACAGAGCGTTTTTATACAAGAGAATTGATGGAAAATGCCAAAATATTTAAATCTAATTTTTGTGGCCTGTGTCTGTGTGTGTGTGTGTGTGTGTGTGCGGGAGGGCGTGGCAATGGGGCGGCTTCAGTTTGACTGCAACTCGATTTTTAGCCAACAATTTGAATATGCGCTCGAATGCGCGACGCTGACACTTATTTTTAGATAGCAAACACAATAGACACGCAGACAGACAGACAAACAGACAGACGGGCAGACAGACAGACAGAAGGACAGACGGACGGGCAGGCAAATAGATAGATAGATAGCGAGATGGAAGACAGAAAGCAGAAGACGAAACGAAGCAGACAATGCGATGCACAATAAATCACCAAAAAGCGCAGCGAAAGTGTCAGCTGAGTGAAAAGGAAGCAAAAAAGTGTGTAGAATGGGGTATGCACGAACCGTATATACCCTGTAAAGCGAAAAGATTATACACAATACTTTGCATAAAGTACAAATAACAAGAGAGAACAACTTTGTGGCAACTTTACGCGCAGCCACAAGTTCAACATACCCCACTTAGCTCAGACTACAGGGTATCTGCTACGCAGCAGCGACAGGCGCAGACGAATCGTTGTCGTGCTGGCGAAAGGCAAAAAACCAAATCATTTAATTGAATTATATGCGATAAAATTGCAATTTATTTTGAGCGCAAGAGAAACGACAACAATTGCAATGTTGTTGTTGTTGTTGTTGCTGTTGTTCTCGTAGTTGTCGTTGTCGTTGTCCTTTCCACAACGCCGACAGCAACAGTTGCAGTTGCAGTTGCATAGAAGCGCAGAAGCTGCATGCCAGATTTGTCCCCAATGTCCCGTTTAAAGCGCAATGCGTATTATTAGCTACGCTCGCATATCTATGCCATCTATCTTCATAGACCGAGCTACGCAATTGTAGTTGTAGTTGTAGTTGTAGTTGCACTTGCTATGGCTGTGGCAGTTGCAGTTGCAGTTCCTCTCTCTGGTTGTTGCATGCAACAATCCCATTTTTCTGCCATTCCCTGCCCCATTTGCATTTGCCATTGTTCTTGTGCTTTGGGCATTGCCAGAGTTCTTAGTTCCCAATCTCTCTATCTGCCATCCTTTCTCCCTCTCAGTCTCTCTCTCTCTCTCTCTGTCACTTTGTTGTCTGATATATGCAGCATGCTATATGCATTTATGTTATGTGCTTTATGAGTAGCATTTACAGCAAAATGCAGCTCAACTTTTTTGCGAGCCGGGGAAAAAAACTTTGTGGGAAAACTTGCAGTTCATACTAGCTGAAAATCTCTTTGGGTTATTTCTTCTTTTGCTTTCGCTGAGAGCTGTTCGGAATTGTGCTTAAAGTATGATTGACTTAGCCAACTCAACTGAGCAATGAACTAGTTGCAGATCATTTCAGTTGAGGATTTACTTTTTGAGGGAGTTTATAAATTTATATATGAAATATATATTTTTGATTTACTTATCTAGTTTTTTTTTATTATTTAAATTCTTTGTGTTATTTAATTATATATTTAACGATATATGAAATTCTATATTATTAACATCAAAACGAAGTTTATTATTTTTGAGGTATTTAGTTATTTTTTTGTATTTATTTTGTTATTTATTTTATTATTTTTATTATTTTGTTTTTATTTATTTAATTTCTTAGATTTTTAAATTATTTATTTAAAGATAAATGAAATTATATATTATGTACATCAAATCGAAGCTCATTATTTTTTATTTATTTATTTATTTTGTGTATGGATTTATTTTATTTTTTTTATTTATGTAAATTACTTAAATTATTTTCAATTTTTTTTTTAAACGGTATATTAAAGTTTCTTGAATAATATTCAAGAAATTTTACAATTTTGTTTTTTTATTATTTAATTCCGTTGTTTTTTAAATTATTTTATTAGCGAAAATAAATTATATGTTATATATAATACATCAAATCGACGTTTATTATTTGTTATTTTTTTTATTTATTTTGTTAATTGATTTATTTTATTTTTTCCCAGATGTTAATTACATAAATTTTTTCTTTTTTTACAAAGGATATATTAAAGTTTTTATTATTCAAGAGTTTTTACTATTTTGTTTATTTATTTTGCTTAGTTAATATTTAATTTATTAAATGCATAAATAAAACTATATATTTTATATTTCAAACAGGAGTTTTTATTTTTTAATAATTTAATTTTTTTTTAAATTTTATTTTGGATTTTTTTTGTTCAGATATGTTTTTTATTTTTTTATTTAACAAGCTGTCTACTTAAAGATATTAAATAAAATTTATTATGGCCATAAGATTTCAGAAGTATGAATCAAAAGGAAGTTAAAATAAATCATAATTACTTTTTTTTATTAAAGTGCAAGCTAATACCAAATTTACTGATTCAATTTAATAAGCCAAGCTTCGATAACAAATTGATTTCTTTCCTTTGAAATCTACTCAATAAAACTTAGAAATTCAAAGCAATTTCAAATGAAATCTGAGCTTTCCCACAAGCTGCTTTACCTTTTCAACTGCATCTAATGTACTGAAACTACTCTTCTCTCTCTTTCTCTCTCTTTCTTTGCTCTTCCCTGCTCAACTATTCGCCCTAATGATCTAACAACTTTCACTGCATTTGAAGAGTGCAACTAAAAATGAAATTTAAATACCAGCAAAGTGTCTTTGTGTGCTGTATGTGCACCTTCTCCTTCTATCTGTGCTGCTTCCTTCCTGCCTGCCTGCCTGCCTGCCTGCTTGTCTTCCTTACTTCCCTTGCCCTCCCTTGCCTTGCCTTGCCTTCACTTCTTTAGTTTGTGCTCTTGCCCGTGTTACTTGCCGTGTTGCTGTGTTGGCATTTCATTTAGCGCACAACTTCACATTTGCGTTGCCTGCAATTGCCATTTCCGTTTCCTGAAATTTGCCACTCGTTGCGCACACAGACAGCGTGAGAGAGAAAGAGAATGCAGGGGCCGGGAGGGAGGTGTAGAAAGACAGCAGCAATCTCTCTACCGACATTTTCATTTCCACGCCTGGGCGCTTCGCACGAATCAATTATTCATCATCATCGATTAAGTAAGAGCAGAAGCAGAAGCAGCAGCAGCATCAGCATCCCCTGCCCTGCCCCAGACCGTCCTACTTCCCCTCCTTCTCGGTAGGGATGGGGCTGTGACTGTCTTCACTGCTCACCCCGCACTTCGCCGCCTGCCTACGCGATTTTATTGTTATGATTTTTGCCGCCTGTAATGGCGCGCTTGAAGGACTTTGGCCAGCCTCGCAAAACAGCAGAAACAATAAGCGCGTTCAGTTCAGTTTTCCCTGCGCATTTTCAGCGCAAAATCCCCGTTTAATGATACCAACTAAAAGCCGAGATTCCACCGGCTACAGTGAGGCTACTAAAGGGAAAACTCAGATTGATTTTTATTAGGTTAAATTTGAAAGGAAAGATACACCTAAAGAGAGGAAAAGAGCAAATATATTTATATATTTTTATATTTGAATTCAGTACTTGTAATATTATTTTTCAAATTATGCTTTCAACTCTCCTCTACTTCCACTACTTATATCCATTTTAAGCAGTCCCCACTGTGGCCCACATATTCTATACGTATGTTTGGGTATTGCTGCGGCATATGTGTGCTGCCTCATATATCTATACAAACATTACAATACATCCAGAAACTGTCAGACAGATACATTGCGAGCCAGCGAGGAAAAGAGAGAGAGAGAGAGAGAGAGAGAGAGAGAGAGGGAGAGAGGCAACTGGCGAGTCTTCCTGTTGGGCTCTGCTTATTTTCGCCATTATCCATTAAATATTTATGAAAATTGCTTTTGCTGCAGTTTTATTCACTTCGCTGTCGTCCTGAAGTTCTCGCTTGCTTTGCATGCGGTCCGTTTTATTTTTTTTTCGGAGGGGCGGCAGCTTCTCTTCCGACAACGACGTCGACAAGGCCAGTAAAACAATAAAGCTTAAGATTTCAATTTCCTAAGAGCTTAAAGCTGCCATTGCCTGTTCGTCTACATGTTGGCATGTGTATGTGTGCATGTGTGTGTGTGTGCAAGTGTATGCGTGTGTTGTGTGTATGATTCTTGACACACATAAATTCTCGACAAGACATGTGCCTAGCAGATAATCCAACATTATGAAAAGATACTACGCGCATACGTTACAATAAATATGCATTTTCTACATCAATAGCAGAGAGCGGGAGAGGTTTTAATAGGCAACGTTAAACCGTGCACACGCCATTTGTTATAAATGATATATGGGGCCCAATCGATGAATGGAAACCTTTTGAAAATAAACCAAATTGTCAGCAGGAAATGTGCATGTTAAGCTCAAGACGAAGCAGAAGGTTATCGAAAGCGAAATGTAAGAGGTTTCTATTTCGCTTAATATAAATCATTAGTTAGTCGATAAGTAAGCTTACATGTTTCCTATTGGCTGGCAAATGTCCTATATGCTCATTGTTTTTGTTTTCCCAACTCGCTCTCTCTTTGAAACGCGCTCAGCTTAACCATTTGCAGCCTGCACGTGTTTGTTGTTGTTGTTTCCTTTGCATTTGAGCTACTGCTTGACTTGCAAGCTCAGGCTTATGTGTAAAAACGAGATAACAATAGTGTCAATGGTAAGCAGGCAAAAAAGGAGTACGAGCGCAAAATCAAACATGGCTGCCTGATGCAATGATCATTGCATGCGAAGCAAGTGAGAGCAGTGAGAGCGCGCAGCCTTTCATTACTCTCTTTTGCTGAGCCGGCGGGAAAAGAGCGCATGCAATTGCTGCTGCGCTGCGACTGAAATTTGCAGCTGCTAATTAGAATAGCGAAGTTCAGCTGGGCTTTGCTCAAGCCTGTGTTGCAGTTGTTGTTGCCATCTTTGATTGCTTTGCATTAGAAGGGAATTCAAGTGTGAATTTAAAATAATTATATAAAAAATATTATTAAATTATAAAATATAAAATAAATATATTAAATTTACACATTAAAGCGCTATAAGTAATAAATTTACTGCAATTAACTTAAACTGCTCATTCGCTGCAAACTCCTAACTTGAAGTAAACTGTATTTAACACACTTTGCCACAATTTTACAGCTGCACACACACGTCTGCTTGCTCTAAATTTCAATTTCAGCTCGCGCCATTCAAGACGAAGCCCAGGCAATGTTTATGTCCTTGCTGCCGGTGTGTTCTCCCTCTCCCTTCCCTTCAATGGGCTGTAATAGACGAAGCGAAGAGCTAAAGCTGCACTCATTAGTTGCATGTTCATGTGCTTAAATCATTTAGAGATAGCGCCAGCCAGGTAGCTTCCAACTACGCCCTCATATATTTACAATATAAATTTGTTGGATTTTTACTGTGCGTTTTTTTTTTTTTTTTTGAAATTGCGCATCATAAATTCTTGCGAGGATTTCGTTAGCATTTTTTTCTCTTCTTCTTCTTCCGTTTTTGGCGAGGTACATTTTGAGTAACGGTACTTAATAAACTCGCATCATTTTCCCATTTGGCGCTCGCACTTCATTTCGCAGCGTCCTGCGCCGCAGCACGCTGCTGCTGTTGCCCGCTGTTGTTGCCCCAAATTACCTGTCATTTCGAAATTATGATACCAGGACCCGTTCCCCCCAGATCCCAACTCCAGTCGCTGTCTCTTCCCGTTGACGTTGCTTTCCGGTGCGCAGCTCTCCCGGGAATTTTTTATGTTTCATCGCACTGACAGAGTGAAGTGAGTGGTTGGGGATGGGGATGGCGCCTAATTTTATTTGCTTGCCGCGAAAAAAAAGCAACGTAAATGCGCCCACATATAACTCAAACTAATATCCCAGTAAAACCTTATGCGCGTCTTCCGATTGTAATCTGTAGTCATAATGCCTTAATAACCGTTAGTAGACCATCCCCCCCATGCTGCTCATGTCACTCAGCAGGTTGCCTAAAAAATATATATGTATATACTTACTTCATTTGATATGACTTGACAGCCAGCTGACATGCCGTTCAAGTGGACATTTTGCGAAGGTGCCGAAAGCAAAGCATGGCAATGACACATTCAGAAGTCGAGTATCCAATATGTGATTCAACCCCCTCTATCCCTATTCGCATCATCGCCTTCACCCGCTGTGCGCACTGACAGCTGATGTAAGCGCGACCCCCTAGGGGTGGGTGTGCAAGCAAAGATCTTAAGCCAACATATTGAAAACTTTTGACTTTGATTAGCTCAACTTGTAAGCGCATCAAAAATAAAAAAAGAAAAAAAACTCAAACTTATCGATTTGAAACATGCGCAAGAGCGGCGAATGTATTAGTTATTCACACTTGATGCACTAAAAAAATCAAATCAAAACTTATAAAGACACAATTAATTAACTAGAATTTCTTAAACTCCTCCAGCGAGGAAAGGCTACGTTCCAGGGCAATGAGCAATAGCACGCCACTGCCAAATAGGAGGACACATCTTAAAAATTCTTCACTCTCTGAATTCTTGATGTTAGGAGTAAACCATTCTTTCGGATGCATGCGTAACCATGACGGCATTTTTAGATCTTTTTGGGGAAATAAGTATAATAAAAGTTCCTATAATTGTTGCAAATGTAGCTTACCAATACGTATTAGGAACTTGCAAAAACTTGATAAGTATGAAAAAGAAAAAAGAACTATATTGAAAATTTTTACTTTACTTAAAAAAAGTAAAATAATACAATTTTATGCGAATAATACAGGTGTATTTTGATTGCTAAAGCAAAGTGAAGTAAAGAAGAATGTGTTAGATTACTAGATCGAAATAATCACCGCAAGAGTTGACAAGTTTCGCTATGAGCAACTACTATGTAATGGCTTACTTTGATACAATGTAGCTGCGCCCATTATTCATTGTCAGTCATTGGGTTTATGCAGAGGAATTTCCCTGCTCTTTCTTTTCTTTTTTCAATCTGCTCTAACGAAACCAAGCGAAACGCTGCAAATGAGACGCATGTGCCAAGGGAAAACGTATACACTCTGGCACTTTTGATATACCACACAAAAGTTCTGTTGAAACGTTAATTAGCAAAAAAAAAAAAACATATTGTTTATTATATACACATATATATAAAAGCTAATGCATTAAAAGGAATCTTGCTTAAACCAAATACACGCACACTATATTCATTTATGTTTTTACGGAGCTGCTGAAGTTCTTCTCATTGCTCAGGCACTGATTGCAAATGGTGCAGAAAATTTGCTGCGAAAGAAGAAAAGAAGCTGTAAAAGATGATATAATAATTCTCCCTCTCTCTCTCTCTCTCTCTCTCTCTCTCTCTCTTTCGCTTACAGGAATGGAGGATCGTGCGGCGCAGCCGCCTGCCTGCGAGGAGCCCGTGCACTCGAAGTGTCGCAGCCAGGATTTGATGACATTGCACGGCGGTACCTGGTAAATGCTAAACTGTTTCTTGAACATACGCTGCGCTGTACTGATCGAATCGTTGTTCCTATAATAGGCGCGTATTATGAACGCTCGATGCACGCCTGTCCACTGATCCATTGCAACTGCGAATGTTCTTTACAGAACTCATAATTCCCAAAAAAAAAAAAAAACACATAATTTATAACAGGTAAGCAAAAATATTGCTGGGCGTTGATGGACTTAACAATATCCTGTAAAATAAATTTATAGCAAGAACTTTAATATTTTTCTATATCTGTTCATGAGCAACATGAATATATATTATATATATTTTTACAATAAACTTTCGAATCTTTCTTAGGTTGGTATAAACATTTATCTTAGTCTGTACCTATTGATCACGAATATATACATTATACACTTTTTGGGTTTGATGAACTAAACAGTATACTTATAGTTGTCTTCTCAGTAATAAAACATTTTATAGCAACTTACTATAATATTTTTTAAAATCTGTGCATTGGGGATCATGAATATATATTTATATATAATATAAACTTTCACATCTTTTTTTAAATTACTATAAAAATATCGCTTATATGTTTTCTATTGTTCACGAATCTGTATGCTTTTTAGATTTACTATAAAGTCTATCACACCCCACTCTCTATAGACTTACAGGGCATCTCATTTCTAACTAATTGACAAGCGCATTGGCACTTCCGCCTTGTGAGTGACATAAAAAAGTGCCATAATTATTATAGCAAAAATTTAATTGCTCATCTGTAGCGTCATCTGCGCTGCACTCGCTCTGCTGTGTGCTAATTTTATAACAAGGCTAACGCGGCGTATGAGCAACGCAATGCAATGCAATGAAAGTGAAAGAGCAAAGGAATTGCAAACTAGCATATCGTACAGTGTACCCCCCTCTATCAACCCCTACCATCTGCGCTCACTTTCAACCATCAATCAATTCAAGCAAGTCATCATCATTACGCTTGAGCAGCAAGGCGCCCGGCGTGGGCGTGGCATTTCAGCTAACAGCAAATCTACAACTCAATGAACTCATTTAAAGTTTCACTTCGCCAGTTAAGCCAAATCGGCTTTGGTATTTGGCCATACCATGTCCGTTCTCTGTTCGCCCTTAAGCGATTCCCTCTCCTTCTCCTGCTGCTTGTTGTTGTTGTTGTTATCTTTTTTTATACCCTTTCATTACGGCGCTGAGATTGATGAGGTTAGCTTCATTGGCAGTCGATTTAAAAAAAAAAACCTAAAAAAATTTGGCAAAAAACAAGGAGTATTTTTTTATAGGGATTTTTCAATTTAGAGCGAGAATAGGGATTTAAGGGGTAGCTTAGGTTTAGGAAGGAATTATTTAGAGTGCTGCATATAATTTGGAATTTTTCTAATAATTTTAAGAAAATTTTTTATGATTTTAAAAACATTACCAAGAATTTCAAAATTTAATCTAAAAATAAGAAGAATTTTTCATAGATTTTTAAATTTTTAGAGGTAGAATTATAATGAAAGGGGTAGCTTTCTAGCCTGCAGGATTCGTTGGAATTATTTAAAAATTTTCCTAAAATTTCCACGCATTTTTTGTATAATTTTCAAAAAGGTTTCTAAGAACTTCAATATTTAATCTAAACATTTCGTTAGCTTTAGGGCAACTTGATGAAAAGTCAGCTAGAAAATATTTCCAATTGATTTGGCAGACTGAGCGCATCAATTATTCGTCGTGACTGGCTTTATTTGCACATTTCTTTTTTTGCATCCCCACTCTCTACCCCCTCTCTCTCTCTCTTCGTTTCTCCCTCTGTTCTTGCGCTTTTTGTTTCGCCATTTTGTTGGGCCAACGAGCACGTAACTGCAATACAATGCATGGGGCAGGCGGCGCGACGTGCAGATGCAGAGATACAAAGATACATAGATACAGATACAGATACAATTATGTAGACTCTGTTGTTGCATGTTGCTGTTGCTGCTGCAAGTTAGCAAATGCTGCTGTCGTTGTGGCGTTTATACAGTTAGACAGACGTACAGAGGGACAGTCGGACGGACAGGCTGGACAAACGGGACGGACAGGGAAGCGTCGAGCCATCCATCCATCTGTGCACAGCACGTCCAAGCCAACAGGCGTCGTGTGTGTGTGTGTGTGCCCGTATGTGTGTGTGTGTGCTTTCGAGGCCTTCGTTTCTTTTTGCTGTGTCGGCTTGTCATTTTGACACCTTCATTTGCTTCGGACAGGCAGCAGGAGGACAGCAGGAGGACAGGAGTCGAGTCCGAGAGTCGAGGGCCAAAGCCGGCATCAGGCCGTGATTCTGTTGCTTTCTAAACTTTTTTACCACTCACTCCGTGTGTGTGTGTGTGTGTGTGTGTGTGTGAGACCGCCATTTTTGGTGAAATTTCTTTTTTGATTTTATTTGCCCCCTGCCTTTTTCGTGTTCTGTGTTAGTTTTCTAAGTTTGCTGCGGTACCCTGCGAGCGCACTGATTATATCAGAAAAACTTTTGTAATTGTTTTTCTTATTTGAAAATTATTTTTGAGGTAATTTTTTAAAGAGACTTTTGTGATATGTGGTTAAAAGTAAATTTAAGCTCATGCTCGAAATAAGAACTAAGGTTATCTGCAAGTTTTGTTGTTGTTGTTTTTCAAAGTTAAAGAAGAGAGAGTATTTTGCAAATTATTGTTAAGGTATTTTTCTAATGAAATTTTTGAGATTTGTGGTTGAAAGTAAATTTTTTAATAGGAAATATTTTTTGAATTATTTTTAAGAAATTTTTAAAATTAATATCAGAGAAATGTGGAGGAGGAAGTTTATTGAAGCTTCTAGTTGGAATAGGAACAAGCATTTTTAAGGGGCTTTGTAAATATTTTTCTAAGTATTAAAAAGTATTTTTTACATTTTTTTTTTTGGGTAATTTTCATAAAGAATTTAAGGAATAGGTGGTTTGTAATAAATTTAAGATTGTAAATTAAATGAGAACATTAGTTTTCCGGACGTTTTTTTAATGGATTTTTGAAAGTCAAATGCGAAAGCATTTTTTTTCAATAATTTGTTAGTTATTTCTATTGGAAATTTTAGGGAAATGTGGTAGGAGCTAAACTAAAATTTAGAGTTCCTAGAGGAACTTAAGTTTTCTAAAAGTTGTGTAATTGTTTTATAAAATTGTTAAAGAATTTCTTATATATATTTTTGAGAGATTATTTCAACACAATTTTTTAGATACATGTGGGTGAATTAAACTGAAACTTATTAGTGCAGATTTCTAACAAAAACTTGATTTTTGTTGTTCTTAAATTATTATTTTTCGCAAATTCTGCTAAGTCTAGCTTTGCCTTTGCTAACCACTTGAACAACTCCTAGCAATTAGTTGCATATTTCGAGATATAATCCAATAATCTTCAATATGCCTTTACCTGTTACACGCAAAATTTCTAACTTAACTCTTCTGCTTTTCTTCTGGGAAACTTTGCGCTTTCCATATCTCTGGCTGCTGCCACATAAGCTGCCTAAACCCATAAGCTTTAGTGCAGCAACAGCAGCAGCTCCAACTTTCATGCAACAACAAATACGAATGGATGAACAGAGAAAAAAAGAAGAGAGGGACAGAGAGGAAGAGCGTAGCAGAACGTGAAATGAAAAAGGAAATCTGAAAAGGGCAACAATGCCAAGACAAATGATCCAATGACTGTCTGACTGCACTTTAGCCATGGCACCCCCACAAAATCCCATGCACGAAAAGGGCAGAAAAAACAAGAGAGAAGAGGAGGTGGGGAGAGAAGAAGAGAGAAAGAGAGGGAGAGAGAGTGGGTGCCCAGTGAAATGTTGTGTGTGAAGAAGGGCACAAAAGCTGTCTCAATTTTTGGGTAAGCGCACATTTCAGTATGTAAAGTTGGCGCAATTTTTGGCCTTATCCTTCGAAAGTTTCGTTTAGCAATACCCTGTAAAAGTGCAGTCAGCAATAGTACACACTTAGTCACTTAGCTAAGATTATAAGGTAAAGAGAAACACTTCAATAAAAGCTAAGGCAAATCAAACTATAAGCACGTATCACTTTAGAGGGTATCTGTCAGTCGTATATAGCCTAAAACTCTCCGATTCTTATATTGCTCTCTATGAATATTCTCGCTGCACTCACAGGGTATACGCTAGTCGATCATTTCCATACAGCAGCTACTCCTTTATTTTTTTACTGTATGCCTTGTCCATGTCAAAGCTGCTGCTGCCGCTGAAGATGATGATGACAAAGGGCAGAGCAAACGACTCGCATGGAACTAGGTCAAGACTTCATTGTTTATCTTGGCAGAGACAAGAGGAGGGAGGAGTAGTGGGTGGCGGGGGGCAGGTTCCACTCACACGTTAGCAGCCCTCCCCCCACACACCGGACTAACCTGTGCCTTGGTCATTTGAAGCGTGCAGGATATTAAATTCTTGAAGCATTGTTCAGCTTTGCAAATTAGCCCCAAACAGATGAAAGTAAATATTAAATTTAGCACAAGAAGGTCGTTTCAAGTGGAAGGGAGAGAAAGAAGGGGGAGGGGAAGAGAGGGGGAGGGGAAGCAGGCAAGATGCAGGACGTAGGCAGCCGCTGCCGGACGCTTTCATAAACGTTTCACTTTCCGGCAACGCCACAGATAAACACACACACTCAAGCACACTCACACACACACTTAAACACTCTCACACACACACACTTGCACACCCGCACACCCGCACACCCTAGCAGCCATGCAGTTGGTGGTTTGCCAGGGGGAGTCTCAGCTTGTAAATCTGGCCAAAACAGGATGCTAAGCTGACGCTGCAGCGCGCAACGGAAGCGGATGCTTGCCGAGGGCGGGAGAAGGGGGGCGTGGCAAAAGGCGTTGATAGCAGCAGCTTATCAGCTGCAGTCGCTGCCATAGCGATTGCTAGCTAGCTTTTTCGCTTGCCTGCTGCTCCCTGCCCCTGCTGCTCTATGCGCATTTGCCATTGCCAATCCCATACACATCCATTTAAAGTCGCATTAGGTTCGGCATTTGCATGTGAGAGTAGCAACTACACAATAACAGAGAGAGAGAGAGGGGGAGAGGGGGAGCAGGGGCAGAGAAGCGGAGGTTAAGGTGCATTTGCCGGCGAGCTGAGCTGGAGAAAGTCAAGTGAAAGTAAGCCAAAGCTTTTAACTCCCCAAACTTGAGATGATGTTGAAATTCTTAAACTGTTCTTTGTCTTTATCTTTTTTTGGCGCAGGGTGTGTCGGTAGTATTAATACCAAAATACTGTAGACTATGATTTTGAAGTTTGGTAAAGTTATGAAAGATAAAACTTTAAAAGAAATGAATGAAACGACATCTCCGACCCCTTTAAAGTATATATATTCTTAATCAGCATCAATAGGGGAGTCAAACTAGCCATGTCCGTCTGTCTGTCCGTCCGTTTGTCTGTTGCAATGCAAAATAGTCCCTCAGTTGTAGAGCTATCTTGATGAAACTTGGTATAAATGTTTCTTATTGCTGCACGTAATGTCAATAAGTCGGAATAAATCGGCCGACTTAAATCATTTTTCAAGATACTTTTCCGATATATGTATATATATATATATGTCTAAGTATATCCACTAAATGCTATGCTAGTTTTATTAAAATCGGACAGATACAAGTATATCGTTAAGCTGCCACAGAACATATTGGTCGATTTAATATGTGAAGTAACTGCAATGGTATAAAACCATCCTTTCTCTCTTGTTTTTTAACATATTATTTATTAAGTAATCTCTTGCTTTCCCAAACGAATTCAAATCAACCAAAGCAAATGAAATTAGCAAAGTGAAACGAGAACAAACTCTAGATACACTTTGTTTAACAAATTGGAGCATTTTTTACTGCATATTCCAAATGGATCTGGGACTATTATAAAGGTTATCGTTAAATGAGTCAGATCTACGCTGAACATATAATAAAAAAGGGTTACATTCTTTCTTATCAATACTTGAGTAAGAAAATTATTTGCCAAAGTTTTGTTTTTTATTTGCATTTAATTTTCGAACTTTTCAACTTGATTTGCCAAGAAGATATAATAATTTATTTATTCTGCTTTTAATTCACTGAGTGAATCAAATACTATTAGGTACGGTTATCGAGGCAAACAAAAATATATATGTATAAGTTAATGATAAAGTAATATAATATAATATGACTTCAGTTCATTTGGAATAACACTCGAAAATGCATCTGATTTACTTAGCTCTCTTGGTCTCTATCTTTATATCTGCGTGCCTGGCGCCTTATGTGGACGAAAATTTCCAATGCAAAAAGAACGAAATTCAATTGGGAATGTATTGTATTCCAAGCAGGACAACAAGAGGTAGAAAGACAACAAGACGTAGATACACAACAAGACAAGAATGGATCCCTGGTTGGTATCCTTAATATTAAATTGGATCGTGAACAAAGGAAAACAAATTGCAAAAAGTCAAATAAAAAGAAAATTAATCGATTAAATGATTTAATGAGTTCTCTGGCAGCACTTGGCAACAGACGATCGCATCACCAGGTGTGGCAACTCTGCATGGCGTAAATCACACGTAAATGACACAAAGCTGCTTGCTACGCACAAAAGCATGTTTGCTACGGCTTTTTTTTTTTAAATACATGGTCTATTGTGTTTGTCGAAATGTGCATAACAGGGGGAAGGAGGCATCTGCGGCCCCAGAAAGTATATATATTCTTGCTCAGGTTCACTAGCCTAGTCGATTCAACCATGTCTGTCTGTCCATCTGTATGAACGCCTATATCTCAGAGATTATAATAACTAATCATACGCTGTAAAATTTGTATTAAAATTTGGGACACGCCTACTTCCGCCCCCGCAAATCGATAAACCGTATGGCAAGCGCAATAATAAAGCTACAGTATAAAGATAACTATCACCCCCTAAACGATCGCTGAAAATTTGGTTCCGATCGGATAATAAACAAAAAAGTTATTCAACGTTTTATATAGATTTGCACTGCGCCCACTGCAAGCAGGCAAGCAGTGTTTTTCCAAGCAGTGTTTTTTCAACTGCTTGGACTGCTTGGCGTCTAACTGAAAATTATATGAGTTGTTTATTATTTCTCTTTGAAAAACACGTTATTAAACGTGTTTTCTCAATCTGATTTTTAGACCATGGATTTAAAAAAAAAACATGGTCTATTGTGTTTGTTTTTTTCATAATCTTAAAAAATTCACGGTCTTATACAGTCAACACTTGACTATAGCCATTCTTACTTGTTTTTAGTTGCATTTAATTTTCTCACTTTTCAACTTGATTTGCTACGAAGTTATAACTTTTTCTTTATTCTGCTTTCAGTTATATATATATATATACATAGAATGAGATCTTTAACTGAGTGAATCAAATACTATTAGGTACGGTTATCGAGGCAAACAAAAATATATATGTATAAGTTAATGATAAAGTGCAATATGACTTCAGTTCATTTGGAATAACACTCGAAAATGCATCTGATTTACTTAGCTCTCTTGGTCTCTATCTTTATATCTGCGTGCCTGGCGCCTTATGTGGACGAAAATTTCCAATGCAAAAATAACGAAATTCAATTGGGAATGTATTGTTTTCCAAGCAGGACAACAAGAGGTAGACAGACAACAAGACGTAGACGGACAACAAGACGTAAATTTATCCCTGTTTGGTATCCTAAATAATAAATTGGATCGTGAACAAAGGAAAACAAATTGCAAAAAGTCAAATAAAAAGAAAATTAATCGATTAAATTTTAATCGAGTTCTTTGGCAGCACTTGGCCACAGACGCACGCACCACCAGGGGGGATGGCAACTCTGCATGGCGTAAATCACACGTAAATGACACAAAGCTGCTTGCTACGCACAAAAGCATGTTTGCTACGGCTTTTTTTAAATACACTTTTTTTTGGAATTGATAAAGCTACGGCTTTTTTTTTTATATATATTTTTTTTTTTGTTTTTTTTAAAATTTATAAAAGGGGAAGGAGGCATCTGCGGCCCCAGAAAGTATATATATTCTTGCTCAGGTTCACTAGCCTAGTCGATTCAACCATGTCTGTCTGTCCATCTGTATGAACGCCTATATCTCAGAGATTATAATAACTAATCATACGCTGTAAAATTTGTACTAAAATTTGGGACACGCCTACTTCCGCCCCCGCAAATCGATAAACCGTATGGCAAGCGCAATAATAAAGCTACAGTATAAAGATAACTATCACCAACTAAACGATCGCTGAAAATTTGGTTCCGATCGGATAATAAACAAAAAGTTATTCAAAGTTTTATATAGATTTGCTCTGCGTCCACTGCAAGCAGGCAAGCAGTGTTTTTTCCAAGCAGTGTTTTTCAACTGCTTGGACTGCTTGGCGTCTAACTGAAAATTATATGAGTTGTTTATTATTTCTCTTTTGAAAAACACGTTATTAAACGTGTTTTTCTCAATCTGATTTTTAGACCATGGATTTAAAAAAAAAACATGGTCTATTGTGTTTTTTTTTCATAATCTTAAAAAATTCACGGTCTTATACAGTCAACACTTGACTATAGCCATTCTTACTTGTTTTTAGTTGCATTTAATTTTCTCACTTTTCAACTTGATTTGCTACGAAGTTATAACTTTTTCTTTATTCTGCTTTCAGTATATATATATATATATATAGAATGAGATCTTTAACTGAGTGAATCAAATACTATTAGGTACGGTTATCGAGGCAAACAAAAATATATATGTATAAGTTAATGATAAAGTGCAATATGACTTCAGTTCATTTGGAATAACACTCGAAAATGTATCTGATTTACTTAGCTCTCTTGGTCTCTATCTTTATATCTGCGTGCCTGGCGCCTTATGTGGACGAAAATTTCCAATGCAAAAATAACGAAATTCAATTGGGAATGTATTGTTTTCCAAGCAGGACAACAAGAGGTAGACAGACAACAAGACGTAGACGGACAACAAGACGTAAATTTATCCCTGTTTGGTATCCTAAATAATAAATTGGATCGTGAACAAAGGAAAACAAATTGCAAAAAGTCAAATAAAAAGAAAATTAATCGATTAAATGATTTAATGAGTTCTCTGGCAGCACTTGGCAACAGACGATCGCATCACCAGGTGTGGCAACTCTGCATGGCGTAAATCACACGTAAATGACACAAAGCTGCTTGCTACGCACAAAAGCATGTTTGCTACGGTTTTCTTTTTTTGTTTTTGTTGTTGTTGCCACATAAATGCATATGGCGTATGCCAGTCTGCAACAAGTGTGGCAACCATAACAACAACCCAGAGCGGACAGCAACAACAACAAAAGCTCCGTTTATCGATAAGTGCAGTCGAGTGGAAACCGTTACACACGCGGCTAAATCCATATTTTATGATGCAAACATTGGCAGTGCCAGAGAGTTTTGTCCAATTGCCGGCAACCTAAGCCCTGCAGTGGGCAAAAGCAATCGTGGCTTGACTTGCAAATACCCTGTAAAATGTGCAAGATAGCAATTGCTGTGCAGGCGCCTCCTTCTGCAAGCAATACACCCCCAAATCGAATCCATATACCCTGTAGTAGTCGCTGCCGAGGTCCACGCCCACACACACACACACACACACACACACACGCGCGCACACGCGCGTACATAGACTAAATAGTTTATGTTGTTTACCAGGCAGCTTGCAGCAGCAGCAGCAGTTGCTCGTGTAGTTGTTGTAGTCCTGCACTTTGGTATTAAGCAAAGCGCCCCAGCCTTGGACTGGCACGAGCACGAAAGGATGCCAATGGCAAGTGATGGTTGCCAGCGGGGGACGAAACGTGAGTCCGAAAGTATTCGCAGCAGATAGGAGGGGCCGGGGGTGGGGGTTGCTGAACCAGCCAAAGCAGAAGGCACGTAACCAACGCCATCGAGCGGAATTCATGTGTATATGCGACTTAAGTGCGGGGGCGTTTGACATGGGCGAGCGGATCGAGGGCGGTGGGAGAGGGGGGACCGCCTGGACATGTCATGCTATTTGACTGCCCTGGTTACCATTGTTGGCCAGCAACGTCCAGCATCGTTGTCGGCCCACGTCGTCCGCCTCGCTTCAAATGGAACTATGCAGTTTTCTTTTGCTTTCTTTGCCAATTTTTTGCACCGCTTCCCCCCCCCCACCTATTTTCCACCCCCTGTCATTTCGAGCAACAGGAGAGCGTTAATGCAGTCCTTGGAGACGTTTAAACGGCTTGGTTAAACTTTCCAGTTTGAAAGTATTGCTATAAATTCTAAAGTTTTAAATATTTTATAAGAAATTTAAATTCTTGCACTTTCATTGTTCTTTTCGTTTATTTTATTTCCTAATTTTTGTAAAATATATTTACGCTTTTTAAAATAACGTGCAAAAGCAATTAACAGTTTCAAAGACTGTAAATGTTAAGTTTTAACAGTGTATGTGCCATAACAGTGGCCTGTTAGCCGAAAAGACTGTTAAAAACTGCATGAAATGCAACGAGTCGAGAGCAGCGTGGGTGAGCGCAAGAGAGCAAGCAAGCAAGCAGAAGAGAAACATGTATCGAAGAGAGCACAACGGCAGCGCGCTCTTAACTGGCTGTGCAAAATATAAATTGCCAATCAGAGCATTAATCGATAAGCTAAATATCGCGTAGCGATGTTAAATATTATAATATATTAAATATATAAAAAATTTATTTGTTTATCGGATTAATAAAGAAAATATTTCTTATTTCACCGATAATTCTTTTTATTAATTTGATTATTGCTTCGCATTTTGAGCCTTTGTTATATCTACATTAAAAGGAAAACATTTTCACTTTTCACTAAACAATCTTTGCAAATGTGTCTCATAATTGTCTCCAGTAATTAACTAAATATTTTATTATTAAATATTTGTTATTGCTCAATCCGCATAATGTTCGCAGGCCTGCACCCACTGTGCTAAATTTTTTGCCAGTCACAAACAACAACAGCGCAACGCAACGCACAGGCGCACACACAAGCAAACGAAACCCACACACAGGCATACGCCAATGCTTCGTCGCTCTGCCGCTCATTACATCGTACATGAGTGGGAGAGTGGGAGCGAGAGAGAGAGAGAGAGCGCGCGCTCAAGCACATTTCACTTGCTCGCTCCGGTTGCTCTCCCAAGCAGCAAGCACTTGTGTTGCGAGTGGTGCGTGAGCAGAGCGTTTCGCTTGTCTCTGCGTTTCATGCTTGTGCCTGCTTCTGTGTATGTGTGTGTATGTGCGGGCATAATCATGCCTGTCTGTGTTGTTCGTGTGCGCGCACGCTTGTAAAAGAGAACGGATTACACGCTCGTATCATGCCGACCTCTTCGCACACAATGTGGTAAATGTGATTTTACCGCCGAACGTTGCGCTCATTTTCTCAGTACGAATTGAGACTTTGTGGCGCACGGTTGAAAACCTTTCAGTAAGCAGCAGAAAAGCGCTCACAGAATCAGTTCCCCCCAAACAACAACAACAGCAACAACCACAAGCACCAACTAGAAAAGTAAAAAAAAAAAAAATCATCTAGCAACGAGAGACGGCAATTGTGTATTGTGTTATTGTTGTTGTGTCCCACTGTGTGGAGTTTATTGTGCAATATCGCAGCAAGCAAAAATTATTTAAAAGAAAAATACTTACCAAAGTGTATGTACGTGTCGTGTATGTGCATTTTGCATATACCAATCAATTTAAATTAAATACTTTTTTGGGCTTAATTAAATACTTCCGCGCGTCGTCGTTGTCGCCGCCGCTGTCGCCGTCGCGCCAGTTTTTCCATTGCGTGCGCTCACTCGACCCGCCGCATTGACGTCGACGTCACAAACACACACGCACACACACACACACATATATACGCAAACTCAGCAGTGGCAAACGCACACAAGCCAAGAGCAAGAGCAACACCAAAAACACACACACATATAAACTCAAATACATATACACAAAGAACACTCTCCCAAAGCACCCATACAGACATACCAATCAAATAACAAGAACAACAACAACAGTAACTACATAACAGTCTCTCTCTCTCCGCAACTGGATTGTGTGAATGCCGCTCTCGTTGTCGTTCTCGTTCTCGCAACACTCTCGCTGTTTTGCTGTCACCGTCTCTGTCATTTGTCAATGTGTCTCTGTCTGACACGCCGCATTCGTTTTGTTTGTGTATGAAAAAGGGCCGCCGAGAAGAGTAAAGTAGCGCCGCCGCGCAGCAGACACGCGATAGCCAGCCGTAGCAGCAGCAATAGCAGAGCAAAACAACAAAAATATAAAACAACAGAATTAAAAAAGCGTTTTTTGCATACCACTACTATAACGTTGAAAAAGTAGTAAACAATATTTATTGTAATTGGGAAAAAGTGCAGCCATAGCGAATTCAAAACACAAAACGAGGTAAGCAGTAACAAAAAAAAAAAAAGCCGACGCCTAATGGGTGAAAGTGTTATTTTACCGTTTCACGTTGCCTGTGCAAAGTCTATGTACGTGTACTCTTATCATATATTGCCTGAGTGCATATGTAAATGCGTGTGTGTGTGTGTGTGTGTGTAGTTTTATTAATTGTGTGTGGCCATTGTAAAAATTGCAATCAAAAAAAAAAAAAAAAAAACTTTTCTTAGCGCGTCGTTTGCTTTGCTGTTTTGCTTCGTAGCAACAGCAACAAAACGTAACCGGTAGGTGCTGCTTTGCCACCCACGAAATAGCCAAACAAAAAGGGCAGCACAAAAAAGCACAAGGTACTTTTGCTCTGGCTCTCTCAAACGCACCGCAACGCAACGCTGCGTTGCGATGTGCTCTCTCACACGCTAAATCTCATGCACTCGCTCTTGTGTGTTTTTGCTCTCTGTATGTTTGAGAGACTCTCTCTCGTTCGCTTGCTCTCTGGGATTGCAACCCTTATTGAACGCGTGTGCTGCCGCTGTGGCAGCTGTTAGCGGCTGCTACCTGTGCACGACGTGCGTGCTCACTCTCTTTCGCTGCCACCGTCGACGCTGCGAGTGTGCGTGCGTGTGTGTGTGTGTGAGCCCGCTCGTGTGCCTGCTGCTGCTTGGGTTGCCCGAAAGAGCCCGATGTTGACGTTCGACGCTCTCACAGGTTTTCATTTCTTATTTGACCATCATTCGCCAGCGCGGCGCCGAAGTGTACAACAGCAGAAGTCTTCAATATAACGGATGAAAATTCACAAACAACTTCACATAAAATAATAGCAAAGAAAATAAATATAAAATCAAAATAACAAAAAATTATATCCATAAAAGTCATTTGTTCAAGTGCGTGTCAGAGTCTGTCAGTGTGCATTCACCACGGCGAATTCAATTGTCAATTGTCAATTGTCAACTGTGAATTGCCAATTGTCAAAGTTGAATGTAAGTAGGCGCCGCCGTTTGTCTTGCGAACAACTTGTCAACTGACCCTCTCTCTACCAGACCATTGACAGAAAAAAATTTATAGAGTGCAGTTTTACATACGCGTCGGCAAAAAAAAAAAATTAATTTAAAAATCTTTTCAAAAAAAAACTTAAAAAAAAAGAAAAAATGTTTTAACAAAAAACAACAGCTATGAGCGTATAGTTAACTAACAAAATTTGTTCATGTACTAAGAGAGAAAAACAGAAAGCAAAAAAAAAAACAACAAAAAAAAAAAACTAATTGAACTTGAAGTGTGAATATGTTAAACAAATTAAACAGTTTTCACTAAATTTAAATTGGAAATCGGAAGCGAAAAATTTAAGATAATATTCGAAAAGTGTTCAATGTTGTTGTTGTTGTTCTTCGTCCGCCGCCATTTTTGAAGCGTGGTACGCAAAAAAAACAACAAAAATGAGAAAAGCGCACAGACTGCGGTCGGAAGGGACGGGAGGGAGGAAGGGGGGAAAAGTTCGTTGTCGCTTTCCAGTTGCCGCGTTTCATTAATGAAAAATCAACCCCCGGCATTTGACACACAGGGCCCCCACAAACAAAGTAGAAATCAACAGAAAAAGCGGCGGCAGCAGCAACGGCAGCGAGACTGCAGCAGCGACGGCAGCAGAGACTGCGGCGGCTGCTGCTGTCCGTTCTGCGTTCTCCACTCTCCAATATTTTCCCATTTTCCCTTAAGGGTTGCGAGCAGCCAAAAAAATACATTATAAGAAAGCAAACTAAAGTAGAAAACAGTAGCAACTTCTTTTTTTTCAAGTTTTCCACATGTACGCGAATTTTCATCGCTGACGCTGTTTCATTTTCATTTCGTTTCCAGTTTGAATTTCCGCTATTTCGCTTGTCAGTCTCATTGCTGCCGGTTTGTCTGTCTGTCCGTCTGGCTGCCAGCTTGTCTCTTGGTTATTTGCCCTTATGTCTGCTCTTTGTGGCGTTCTGCTTCTGCTTCTTCTTGCTTGATATTTCGGCCATATTCCATTTACCGTTAGTTGCACGCTGCTTTTTTGCCGGCGCTTTTATTTTGTTGGTTAACCTTTCTTCTGCTGCGGCAAACGTACACGAGGGTTGTTTAAGCAAGTTGAGCTTTGTTTATAAGAAGTTAGCTTAGGTAATAAAGTTTGGAGGAATTATATATTTTTTGTAGATAATATTCTTTTAAATCTTAGCTAAATTTCACCAGCAATTTCTTCATTTTTAGAAGTAATTATTTTAAAAATTTTATCAACTCATTTTGTACTGAATTTACTTACATTCCTTTAAAGAAACTTTAATCTATAGATGTTTTAGATGATAATCTATTGAATCTTATAATCTAAATTTTATATTTAATTTTAATTGTTTGAATAATACTATTCGTTTGGAAACTTCGAGTAATTTATATATAGTTTTAGATGTCATTTTTCAAAAAACTTAAAATTATTTCTTTTTCCGTGAAATTCCATTAAATAATATTATAAGTTTCATAATTTTAACTAATTTATATCTATTAGCTAAATTTCCTTATCATTTTCTTTAAAAAATATCAGTTTCAAAGCATAAATATTTTTTATATTTATTCTATATAATCTATTTAAATTTCTGTCTAATTTACATAGAACTCAACCCAATGCAAATTTGCGCCTAGTTTTTCAATTTGCTTTTCATATGTTGTCTATGGCACGTAGAAAGCATAACTGATAATCGACCCACATTTATAATTTACGCCATTTTGTTGTGGTCACCCGCGACTGATAAGTCCGCCAATTCGCGCGTTGCGCAGCCAATCGATATGTTGACGATGTTGATTGATATGATTGTGGAGATAATTTGAGTGTCTAATTGTGCGCAGAGATAAAGATAAACTGCAAAATGACTCAATTTGCGACTAAGTGGTTCAATTTTTGCTAGTTTAGGTCAATTTCTCAAAAGAATACTAAGTGTTTAAATATGTGTTATTATATTATAGCAATATTTTGTTATAATAACAGCTAATTTAAGCTCAGAGATTGAGAAAATTAACCGATATCGCTTTTTTCAGCTTCAAGAAATTTTCTTACAACTTTCAGTCTTCGTAGATTTTCTTTGTGTCTTTTGCTCAAATATTGTTCAAGTTTCTATCGAGAAACGATTTGCATTTCACTTTGAGTAATAAAAATATTTATTGCCGTAATTTTTGATTGCATTAGAAAGTCTTCACCTCGTTTTGCATAGAGAATTCTCTCTCACTCTCCCAGTCTCTCCTCTCATTCTGTTAATTCTACACTTTATAATTATTTTATTTTATTTTTTATTTAATGCGCACACAATTTTAATGAACTCGTTTCTCTTTTCCAGCTGATTCTACAAACACAACAAAAGAAAAAAAGCGATAAATTTGCAAAACGCCAATTGAAAGTGCAATAAGTAGAAGAAGAAGACGGAACGGAATAAATACGTCGAGTCGAAAGTGTGTTTGAAAAAAAGTCAAATCAACATTGAGCGAGAAAGAGAGAGAGTAAATGCAACTTGGTTAGAAAGAAAAACCTTTGAGAATACCAAGACAAAGCGTGTGTTCAAAATCGCGAGCGCGAGTTTAACTAAAGAATTTCCCAACAACAAAAACAACAACAATTTATATATATAATATTTAAAATCTATTGCGTCTTTGTCGCTGCGTTGCGTTTTCTCTGTTTCATACACAGAACACACAACACGCACACATTAAAAAACACACACACACACAAGGAAACATTTACAAACACTCACACAAACACACACACTCACAAGCAGACATTCACAATAAGACATTGTTATTCATTCACAATTCCGTTAGATCGTTTTGGTGCAACAACACAACAGCAACTGCAACAGCAGCAGCAGCAGCAGCAGCAAAAGGAGCAGCAGCTAAAACAAATTTAAAGAGGTGCTCGAATCTCTTATATATCTTCTTAATATAAACGTTAGAGGGCTGCGGCCAAAAACGTCAAAATTTTTTTGCAACAAACTTTAATCAACACGACGGAGGCTTCGCTTCAATTCAACACGTCGCCCACAATGCCCTATAACGGTGCTAGCAACGGCAGCGGTGTCGGCGGTGCCGTCGCAGGGAGCAGCGTGAGCGGTGGCGGGGCCACCATAGTCGTCAGCGAGGGACCCCAGAATAAAAAGATACGCACCGGCGTCCAACAACCCGGCGAGAACGACGTCAATATGCATGCTAGGGTGAGTTATTGAAAATTAACTAGAAATAATATCTGATCAATTAAAACTAGAAATTCAGCAAAAAATCTGCATAATATCGCTTAAATCTGTGAAGAATTATCAAAAATAAAAAAATAAAGTAGAATACTTATGGCAAGAGTTTTAGTTAGTTATAAAATTTAACAAATTTTTTTAAAATTTATTTCTGAATATTTTACAAAATTTTTACGTTTTTATTCTATTTAAATTAGTTAGTGAGATAATAGTTACCACTTAATTTCTATACACTGCCAAAGTACTTAAATTAATTTAAAATTCGATATAAATTCTCTTCCAAAAAAAATTTTTGAATAGAATTTACAACCTTAATTTTGCGTTCCTAGTCAATTCAGAGACTTAGCACAATTCTTTTATTGAAAAAAATCTAAAATTTTATCATTGATCTTTTATGATCTCTCTTGCTAAATATTAAAGGAAATATATTTTTTTCAGTCTTATAAGATCCAGGCATTTTCTTTATCTTATTCCATGATTCCCAAAAAATATTTTATTTGAAGAACTTTTTTCATTTCCTTCTCTCACCTGATTTTATTAAACAACCCATTTTATTGCTGTTGAAATATCAGTTCCCTGTTGTTATTTGAATACATCGATATTTAGTGTCGCCGCTCATAAAAATTTGATATTTGTACAAATGAATTTTGGGCAACCCCAAACGAAACGAGAAATATCTAATTACCTGAGAAAATGTTTGATAGTCGCACAGTGTGTGCACTCCTTCACTTCAGCCACCCCCATTAACGGCTAGGCAGTTATATCATCTATGGCTGTCGCAATAGAAGCTCGAAGGGAAAGGGGGGGGGGCAAACTTAAGGTTCACCCCATAACTTGGCCTCAAACCTGAACTCGTATCCGTACCGCAGCACACCCTGTTCCTCTTGATAAGAACACGTAAAACCAGGGGCTGTGTGTCAGACCAGCGAATTTTGTGATAAAAGTTTTTCGACCATTCGAGGGTTGAAGTGCAGCTTGCAATAGAGAGAATGATAGAAAAAGGGAGAAAGAGAGAGAGAGAGCGGGTAGGGTGCGGGGGTACTTACATTCAAGCAGCAGGGAACTTTCACAAGCTGCTGTCATATGAATACAATTTCATGCAGGTCGCTTACCAGAGCGACAGAGTCCTTTGCCATTAGAATCAGATTTTCCATAGAGTGGCAATAAATGTGATTGAAGGAACTGTACAAGATGCGATTTCTGAGAGGATTTTCTTTGTGTTAACAGCTTGAATCGTATAAAGAATCTAACACTTCAAAGAAAAATAACCTAAAATGTAGTGTATCTATTGCAAATATAAACAAAGATAATGATTTAAGATCTATTTAGAATTCTTTTCAAATGTGGTAATTTTTTTGCAACTTATACAGATATATTCTATTAATTGTTATAGATCTTTTATATTTGAAAAGATGAGAATATGTAAAATCTTTAAGATAAATTACTATCGATTTAGTGCTATGATAAAAGGTATTAACTTCTATACAGAATTCCTTCAAATTCAATAGATCTTTTACCTTAATAATATCACATATGGACTTAGAATCTTTAGGAAAAAATGTTTACAACTTTTTAAGAGTTTATAGTACATTATTATATCCAAAAGAAATTTATGTAAATGTGAATTTATTTTATATTTTTAAAAGCATTAAGAGGTTCAGAGCCTTAGCAATAATTTCTATGAAATTTTTTAGATATTTTATATTAAAAATACTTAAGATCTAGAAGAAAGAAAAAAATATAAAGTTGATCATCACGATTCTTAAAGTTTTATGCATTTTGTATATTTCAAAACAAGTTCAAGAACCTTATATATTTTATATAATTAAGATCTAAAGCGAATATTAGCAAATTTAGTATATTCCTACGTATAGTTCCCAAATTTCTAAGGATTTTTAGCTGAGCTATCCTTAAAACAGTTGTATAAGAGTCAAACCTAGTTATATTTTATTTCTTTACAATCTGTACTTGAATTTCCTAAAGTTTTCTTGACAATTTTCTTCACAATATATTTCTTATTATTTCCGCTCTGCTTAGCCTAGTTCTTTCTTCAGAATTTATCCATATAATGATTTTCATTCTATTTATTTGGTCGCCTTGTCGCGCTTTTTCCTGTCGGCAAAGCATTTGTTATTATGGCGCCGCTGCCTCTTTTTGGGGCTTTTGCCAGACGACGTGGTCCCACACACACAGGATCTACGATATAAGCAGAGAGAACACATGTTTGAGGGTTGGGAAAAATCGATTTTAGCCATTTGCTGTTGCGCCTGTTTCGGGTCGCGTTGTTGTTGTTGTTGTTTGCCGGCGCTTTATCTGCTCAACATGCCGATAAAATGTTGTTTGTTTTCACTGTGTGCATTCATTGTGCGATATATGCAAAACAAAGTAGAAATAGAGAAGAGAGAGAGAGAGAGAGAGAGAGAGAGAAAGGGAGGGGAAGAGCGCATATAAATGGGCCGCGGCAATTGATTTAGTTTGGGGGAAAATGCTCAACATAACTGTAATTTGTTGCTGTGGGGAAATTCCGGCTGGGGTAGTTGTTGTTGCTGCCGTTGTTGTTGTTGTTGAGAGCGCAGAATGTTGCTGCTGCGGCCGCGCAAAGTATGCAACAAATATTCTCTTAGTGTGCGTGGGTGTTGATGTGTGTCTGGCTGTCTCTGCGTGTGTGCGTGTGTGTGTTTGGCATTTGAGCTGTTGCTTCCGTCTTGTGCTCTCACACATACACCGAGACACACACACACACACGCACTTGACTTGACAGCGCAATTAGCACATGAAGAGGCAGCATCTTCTCGTCGTTATTTGAAGAGTTTTCTGGCCACGTTTTGTCTACTGTCTAAGACTTTGGGCCGGGCCGGGCCAACGCCATTTGCCGCTTTGCCACTTGGCACCGTTTAAGCTTTTGTCGTTGCCTACAGGCGGCAGCTAGAGCTACAGCTACAGCTACAGCTGCCTCTGCTGCGCAACACAGTCACCAAAAGTGGCAACACGAACACCTGCCACATGCCACGCCCCAGCCCAGCCCAGCACAGTGTGGCATTTCCATGTGATTAAGTGCACTTTGGGATGAGGCAGGGAGGTGAGGTGGATGGGTCGGAGGAGAGGTTACACGTGCGGAAGCGACTGCAAAAATCTTGTGAAATAGTTCAACACGCTTAACTGCACTTGCGTCGGGGGTTAAGCAAAGGATTTACAGGCTCTCGACAAGGCTTAAGGTTTAAGTGATCAAGTGGGGGCAGCGAAAGAGGCAAATGAAGAGGCAGAGAGAGAGAGAGAGAGAGAGAGAAATGGCACAAGAAAATTATCATAATATGAGAAATTAAATAATAAAATATATTTAAAATTAAATATTGAAAAAATAAAAATTATAAATATATTTTAAATATATCTTTAAAATAAAACAATTTTGAAAATTATTATAATAAACTAGGAATTATTTTATAACGTCGTAGGCCCGTAAACATAAATTGAAACTTGTTTAGTTGGTATTTAAAATGGTAAATAATAAAGATAAAAAATAATTATATTTTTTAAATATTTTTTAAAATATAAATTTTAAATATTAGTTGAAAAATAATAATGAAAAAAGACTTAATAAATTAAAACAAAAAAATATTTTCATATCATAACCATATAAAAAACAATTACGTTGTTTTGCTGGAATTTAAAATAGAAAATTTTAAAAAGAAATAACAATATTATTAAGAAATTCTAAAAATTATAAATATAAATTTAAAATAGAAAATTTTAAAAAGAAATAACAATATTGTTAAGAAATTCTAAAAATTATAAAATATAGTACAAAATGTGTAATAAATTTGGAAACATTTTTACATGTCATAGCGCCATAAAAATAAGTTAAAACAAATACAAATTAATACAAAAAAATATTAACAAGTAAGAAAGCTACAGTCGAGTGTGCTCGACTGTAATATACCCGCTACCCAGCTGCTCGTACATCATTTTTGCGGAACAAAAAAACGGCTACAATCATATTTTGACCGTAAAAGGCTATGGACTTACAAAGTCAAAATCTAAAAAAAAAAAAATATATATATTTTTGCACACATTTAATTTATGTAAATGCGCTGCCGGCAGCGCTGCTTACAGCTATGGAAAACGTTAAGCTGAATAACTTCTGTGTTTATTATCCGATTTTCAGAGATCATCTGGCTAGCTATAGTTATCATGTAAACCGAATATGAACAATATAGCATCAAAATTGCGCTTGTAATCAATGTTTTTTCGATTTACGGGGGCGTGGCCAAAATCCAAAATAAACTTGATCAGCGTGCAATAATTACACATATTGTCACCAAATTTGGTAGTCCTAGCTCTTATAATAGCTAAGATCTAGATTTTCACACGGACAGACAGACGGGCATGGCTATATCGACTAGGCTGTTGATCCTGAGCCAGAATATATATACTTTATGGGGTCGGAGGTGTCTCCTTCTGCCTGTTGCATATATTTTCGGTTTGAACAAAGTTATAATACCCTTCTACCCTATGAGTAGCGGGTATAAAAATTTTTTAAAAATATTTTACAAAAACCAAACTAGTGAAATAATAAGTCAATAATGTTAAATGTGGCATATTATTATTATTATAATTATAAAAGAAACAAGTCTAATAATTTGATTATTTTTTGATTAATTTCGAATGCGCTTTGCAATTCATGCACTTCAGCGTCCTCTACGCTCTGTCGCCTTATGTAATGCATATAATCAGCTGCCCTCTTGCGTTGCACTTGCCCACTTGTGTTGATACAGGGTTCCGTCTAGTTAGCCCAGATTTCCATAGCATTTCAAAAGCATTTCAATTTGTTAACCATGCGGGACAACGGCGGAGTCTGCCAAAGCGGAAGAGAGTGAGTGAGAGAGAGCTACCAATTTTCGGACCGTAGCATGTAATTTGCTGGCCATGCAGGACCTCCCTGCATGGGGATCAATTCAGCCCCCCTTCTGGCAGCTGCACAGTCACATAGCGAGCCCCACCCCGTAGGCGGCTTGAAAATGCATCACCGGAGCGAGCAGAGAAGGAGAAGGAGGTGGTGGGGGAGAGATGACGTCGCCGTTGCGTCTGGCCGCGTGACGCACGCGACTGTGGCATCAACAGCCATGGCAAATAAATTTTGCATGCTTCCCTGCCAGCGAATGTGCCACCACATTCCTCTTTCTCTCCATTCCACCCCCCTACGATGGCAGACAGTTAAAAATAGATTGCATATGCGACTGACCGAGGCAGCATTAGCGGCAGCAGCAGCCTCGCACTGGATCCGTGTGCCTCTGCCTGTGCAGGCACAGACAGCCTGAGCTTAGTCAGCTTTCCATGCTGCACCTTCTCCTTGTGCTTTGCCATCTCTTTCACTGCTTCTCCTGCTCCTCCTTGTTGCGCTAGTTAATGCGCGCGCGAGTGCGTTTTTTGGTGGTGCGTCTCGAGGTCGCTGCGCTGCGCCGCCGGCAATAGCAAAGTCAGCAGCAGCGGCAGCGGTTCAAATGCCACCCCCAAGTTTTGCAGTTTTCACAATTTTCCCCATTTCAAGTTACCTTAGCCCACTCACTCACTCACGCTGCCGCCTCAAGGTCTTTGCTGAAAATGATGCATCCGAAGGCCTTGCAGCGCCAGAAGTGCAACGTGCTGGCTTGCTCCCCCTCCTCCCCCCTCCTCACTCTCTCACGCTACCTGTCTCGCTCTGTCCTCGGGCCTTGTTGTTAATTAAATGCGTCGTCCGGGCAACGTCCGGAGCATACATTGCAGTTTTTGACCATCATTTGATAGGGGTGGCATTGATTTCGATACCGCGTGCAGCGAGGGCAGTTCGAAGAAATTCGGGGGGATACATGAAAGCTTTAAAAGCTTAAAAGAGAAGCAATATTGATAATTAAAGGATTGTTTGGCTTTTTTTAACTAAGTGAATAATTTAAACTGCGAGGGTGGTATAAAAAGTTTGCTGAAATGTCAGAAAACTTTAAGCTTTGAGTTGCAGATTGAAGCAATAATTTGCTATAATTTTTTTTAAATATACTTACTAAGTAGGTTGCTGGGAAACTTCTCGCGCACACCTCGCTGTATGTTGCACAATCTTTTTTCTGTTTGTGCATCTGCCCTTTTACCTGCTCCTGCTTGTTATTAACAATAATTGATTTTTATTGTCTTTTCATTTCAAAGTTTTAATTGCCAAAAGTTTGGCAAACGAACGAATGCACAAACGAGGGTTGCTCGAGGGGGTTGTTTGTCGTTTGCACCCCTTATGCATTTGAAAATTGAACTAATTGAAATTGTACGTGTGCATTTTAGAAGGCAGAAAAAAAGCTGAGCTAGACTGAAAAAAATTCCACTGAACATGTTTAAAGCCAAGTTAAGGCACCGAGAATTGCGCAGATATATAGACTATTGATTTCGGTAGATTGCGCCATATTATGGCTGCACTATCGGTTATATACTATATATAGTAGTTGGTCAGGAAAAACCATTTGTACATTCATATTTGCGGTTTCGTTTGACTTTGCCAACTGCGGCCAATATGACTAACTGTTTTGTAGCTCTTCGATTGTTTGATTGCATTTTTCTCTACCTCTCACTGTCTCACTCTGTCTCTCCCTGTCTCTCTCTCTCTCTGTCTGTCTCTTTGTTTCCACTTGGTATATTGGTCACACTTTAAGTACGAACTGTAAATGAATTTCATGCTTGACTGGCATACGAAATTAGCAGCTGCTTTTTTTGTGATTGTTTATAGCAACAGTACCGTAATTACAAATTCGAAATTTTCTATTCATATTTTAGTCAAGACAAACACACACACACACACATGCGTTTGACACACAAAAGTTATTAGAATTGTAGGAATTTTTTCCTTGGATTGTAGAAAGTGAGAAAATTTTCTGGTGAAAAAATCCAACATTGTTTATCTTTTTTTCATATAAATTTCAAGCTAAAAATCATATATCACTTAGTGGCAGATAATTCCCAATAATCGGGAAAGTTCTTCTCAATTCTTATGTGTATTATATATGCTTTAGCCAAACAATAAATACGCATTTTCTTCTTGAAGTTTTTCCAAAGATTTTCACAATTTTTTTCCCGAACGATTTAAACTCCAATTACAACAAATTATGAATCGTGCCGCAAGTGCTAAGCGACTGCGAAGGGCAGCGATAGAGGGAGAGGGGAGAGAGGGGGAAAGGGACAGCGGGATTTACGCGCGCAGTAAGCTGCTACCCCTCTCACTCACTCACTCTTGCTTCCTCTCCTCCTCTCTAACTGTGCGCGACAAGTTTCAGCAAAAAAAAAAAGTTCAATTTATGTCGCGCTGTGTTATGCAGCGCCCCTTGCTCTCCCCCTACCCCATCTGTATTCCCTCCTCAACCCAACTGCTGCCCCACGTTTGCTGCTTTCTTTATGTTTTGTTCTTTCATTTCTCGTTTTTTGCTTTTTTCTTGTCATTTACTTACAAGGCATTGCCTGGCACACACACACACATGTATCTAGATACTTTCGTGTATTTGCCGGATGTCATGCTGGGTTCTGTCTTCTTCTCTCTCTGTCTCTTTCTCTGTGAAGGTCGGAAGTGTAGTTTTTTAAGTACACGTTTATATAATTTGATATATAGTCGCATTGTCGTTTGCCATCTCATGTGGCCATAAAATGTCGCTCTACAGAAGCCCACCTCCCCCCCTCTCTGCATCAGCATCTGCAAGTGCAACAGTATCTGTATCTGCATCTGCATCTGCATCTGTGCAAAAAGCTGAGATAAGATGCAGCGAATTGCTTGTGAAATGGAACAGTTTGAACGAGGTCATCTACTTGCATTAATGAAGCAATATTTTTTAGCCGACCGACAGAGAGCAACACATTAAGCGAGTGAGACAGCAGGAGACAGTGTGAAAAAGAGAGGGAATGAAAGAGGGGAAAAGAGGTGGGACAGATTTATGTATAAATCTTGCCATGTGGTAAGTGCAATCTCAAGATATGTAGAACTCTTTGAATTATGTCTGAGAAGCACAGCTTGAGAGCGGAAAGAGATGTGAGAGGTTTGCTTAAGTCGCTGTCTCTCTTTCTCTCCCTTTTTCCCTCGGATGTCAACTGGGCACGCCGAGTGCGGGGTCAAGTTCAGCTACAAATTCAATTTGAAGCATTCAAATTGATTCAGAGAAAAGTGAGTTATGAATATGTTTAACTCTTAATACTCATGTCAAGCTTTAATGAGGTTGGAAAGTGTATGAATTAGTCAGAGATGTGAGTGTTAGAGTTTTCTTGGAGATCTTAGAGTTGAAAAATCAAAGAGCTTTGCATAAATATTGAAATTCCAGGCAAAACATAACTGTAGCCGTTTTATTAGTTTTGATCTGATAGCTAGGATACCCCCTTAAAGTCTTATTCAGTGGGCACAGCCTATGCCAAATCAAACTGTTGTAGCTTTAATACTTTTGCTTGCGTGATTGTTTATGCCTGGTACTAAACCTGTCTAATAAATTAATTAAATAAATCACTAGCTCGAATCACGTTCAACGCACTGTCGGGTATATGAACAGAGGAGGACCCTAAGGTACAGCACACATATGGCCATACTCATAGGCATGTTTACTTGTCGCACATGTCGCTTCGGGCACACATTTGAGCTCGTCATAATTTCATTCATAAGTTTTGTGTGTGTGTGTGTGTGTGTGAGGACATCCCTTAAGTATGACTTAATGTATCCGCACTGTTTGTGCACCCTTCATTTGTCAGCGGGTCAATCCTGCTCCCTCTACATCTACATCTACATCTACCTCTCCCTCTCTACAATCGCATTGACTGCCTTGACATCTTCATGTCCGTTTTATTCGTTTCATTGGGTTCTTTTTCTCTCTCTCTTTCTTCCCTCTTCTACCTTCTACCTTTGCGACACATGCGACATACTTTTAAATGCCAATTACCAGCGGCTGCTAACGGTTTTCTATTACCTGCCGTGTCCCCTCCTTCCCCCTTCACTCACTCTCCCTCTTCCCCCATCTTTCTCTGGGTCTTGCTGTCTATCACTCGCTCGTTTTTCTTTGTTTTATTTTCAATATGTCACACATACCACGCCCCTCCGGCCCCTCTCACGTTCCCTTTCTCTATTCCCTGCACTTTTTTTCGAAACTTGCGTCAATTACAGGCAGAAGCGGAGGTGGGGCAGAGGGGTGAGGGGGTTGTGGCACCAAAAGGGAATGTGGGTGGGCCGCGTAGGGTGCACGTCCCCCCCCGCGGCTAAGCCGTGACTTGCATAGAAATGTACATACTTTTCTGGTTTCTGTACTCCCTCTTCTCCCTTTCTCCCTTTCTCCTCTCTCTCTTTCCCCCTCTTTCTGTGCCTCTTTTGTTTTCTTGCCTCATCTGTTACCAACTTCGATGCTTGCCTAATTCGCTACGCTACAATTAGTTTTTCATTTGCCATGCTTTCGCCCCAAGTTGCTCCTCTCCCCCTTCTCTTTTCCCTCTCTGTCTTTAGCTGTTCCTGTTTGCGTTCCTTTTTTCGAGTTCCAGTTTATTTTCACTTTGAGTCATTACAACATTTTGGCCCATGTTTCTTTCCTTCTCTCCCTGTCCTTCTCTCTCCTGCTTCTCTTTGTGTTGTATTATTGTTATTATGATTATTGCTTATGCCACGTTTTCTGCTTGCTTTGCCTTCTTCGCTGCTTCGTTCGTTCGTTCGTTCGTTCGTTCGTTCGTTAGGTCTACGCTGAAAGAATTCTAATTCCAAATGAAATTCGTGAGTGAAATACCATGAAATATTTTCAGGGCCTAAGCAGCAGGAACAACAACAACAAGTGAAAATGGAGCATAAAGTTTGCTTTTGCACGCATTATGAGCTTTCAGTTCTTTTAATTCTTGGCGTTCTTGGATGAAAGTATCTTACGGATAGTTTAATACGGCAAGAGCTCGAAGTGTTTGCTGCTTAGGCAGCGCAGCAATTTTATTTTCTTTGTTTCTTTTTTTCTAGGTTTTTTTTTTTAATTATTTTGACTTGCGGCGCTGGCGTGGAGCGTAAGCTAATGAAATGAAATTTTTGCGAGAAGTATCTATGTAGATACATTACAGTTCATTTGGCTATGAGAAATTTAACTATACTTTGGTAGCTATCAGATACTTTTGTATGTTTTCATAATTTACATATACTTTTGCAGGTCATATAAAGTGTGTATCTATCAGATACAATTTTGTACCTGTCAGATAGTTTTGTATCTTTGCACCTTTTACTTGTAATTTGTATCGGTTAAACTCTTTTCTAACTGTCAGATCCTTTTGTATCTCTTATATATTTTGAATCTGTCAGATACTTTTGTATCTTTTCACTTTTTACTTGTAATTTGTATCGGTTAGATACTGTTGGTAGCTGTTAGATACTTTTCGTACCCATCCGATACGTTTTTAAACTGTCAGATACTTTATATCTCCATCAGATACTTTTGTATCTCTAAGATACTTTTGTATCTTTTAACATTTCACTTGTACTTTTACGCATCATAGAATTGTATCCATCAGATACTTTTTAAATCTGTCAGATACTTTTTATATCCATAACATATGTACTTTCCCATGTGTCAAATTCTTTTTGTATCTTTATAAAATTCCAATATTATTTGCAGTGATAAATCATTCGCTCTCTATTTATATCTACCAATCATGTTTTCCCATCGTCACCGCCCGCATTTATCTGTCAGATACTTTGGTCTAATGTGTTAATCAGCTGCTTAATGGTTTAAAGCTTTTTGATTAAGTCGTTTACAACTAAAAAAAAAACATTTCACAATTTTCGACTGCAGCAAAAACTGAAAAGGCAAACACTCAGATACCAATGTATATCACTCCCCGTATCTGTATCTCGAACTTCGTGTATACAGATCAGTTATTTCTCGTTGTTGTTGTTGTTGTTTGTTTCGTTTGTTTTTTGTATTTCCAGATTTGTTTTGTATCTGTGGCTTTGCCCCTTTTCGAATGTAATTTCGATTGCGCGTTTTTTTCTGGATTTTTTGTTATTGTTTGGCGTCTCTTTCTCGTTCTCTCTCTCTCTCCTTTGCCCTCGCTCTGCTGCTGTCTTTGCGCGCTTTGCTTTACCGTTGCTTTAAAATTATTTGCTGTTATGTAAGCAAAGTCGTCGACGCCGCGTCGCATATTTTGTTTCAATTTACTTTATTTTTTTCCTGCTTCTTCTTCTGCTTCGTTTTTATTTTGAATGTTTTTTGTGCTTCTTTTTTTTTCTGGTGTTTCGTTTTGCTTCATGTGCATGTGCCACATTATTTGGTAATTGCCTCAGTGTGCAAGTACATGTGTGCGGCACTCGGTGTGTGTGTGTGTGTGCGAGTGTAACTGTTGGCCAGGTTATTGAACTTGAACGTCGTCAAGTGACGTGTGGCCTCCTCCCCTTCTCCCCTTCCTCCTGCTGCTTGTCCGGTCTGCGGCTTCACTTCTCTCTTTTTTCGGGTTTATTTCTCTGTTTTAATGCTCGCTTTGCTGCCTCGTTTGGCGTTAGTCAATGTATCTGTAGCTGTAGCCGTAGTTGTCTCTGCATCTGTATCTGTATCTGTAACTGAATGTGCTGTGCTTAATGTATCTGCACTGCGCACGCTCAATTTTGGGCCAGGCCAAAAAAACCCGAGTGTTTGTGTGTGTGTGTGTGTAAGACGAGTTGTGTGTGATAATGATCGCGGCTTAAAGCCTCCGAACTCGGAGGGGGCAAACCAAATAAGGCAAAAGTCAAACAGGAAGTTAAGAAGAAATGACGAAACTGTTAGAGAGTGAAAGACAGGGGAAGAGTGCTTAGGGTGGAGAAGGGAGGGGAATGATAAATGATCTACGTTCATACAAACATTTTTTTGACATTTTTAATAATAATGAAGTTATTAAGGTTTTGCTGACAGTTTTTGGAAGATTTAAAAATCTTAAATGTTTGAAAAAAGATAAGAAGAAAGTAAAATTAAAGCAGATATAAACGTAGAAATTCCTGAAAAAAATATTAGAGTGATTAAAAAAAAAATTCATAAACAAATTTTACTTAAAGCAAAGAAAATATTATTAACAAAAAATAAATTTGGAATAATAAAAATAATTTATATTATTTATTATATTATAATTTATTATTATATATATATAATTTATAATTTATATTATTTATTATATTATAATGCATTATATATTATTTATTTGTAGAAATACTTATGCCAGGGAAGAATTTAAATAAATAAATTTTATGTTATAAGAAAGGAGTTAAAAATATTTGTTAAGTACTCAAAAAATTCTCTAATAATTTAAAGAACTACCTAAAATTCAGTAAATAATATCTAAAAGAAAGATATTTCAAACATTTATAAACCTTTTAAAAAAGTCCCCAAATATTTCAAACAAATGCATAAAATTGTCTTCAAAGCCGCAAACATATCAAATGAAAACTAAACAAACAATTAAGCGCACAATTAATTGCGGCATCAAACCAAAAATTTTCATAATTCTGCGCATAATTCAGCCAAGCGGGGGGAAAACAATTCAAATTAGCGGACAGCTTGACAAGTGGTTGTTGTTGTTGTTGTAGGTGGGTGTGAAAATATTTATGCACTATAAAACTTGTCTCATTCTCTCATGCTTGATTTTTATATATTGGTCAGCATAGTGTGCGTTAAACGGGGGCGTTCCCCAGCCATACGGACGGGGCAGGTGGAGGGAGCTAGGGGGGTGTAGCGTAACTAAATGTAAAGCTTGAGCAATTGGTTACTTTTTATGTTCTACTCGTTGTAGCTGTTACTGTTGTTGTTGCTGTTGCTGCTGCTGTTGTCGCAGACCGGTAGACTAATTAGATACAATTTCCAGTCGCTGTGGTATGTGCCATGTCGAAAAGCACGTTTTCTGCGAGTTGCTTGGGCAAAGGGGGGATGGAGGGGCAGTCTGGTGCAAAGTCAAAGTGGGGTTAGTAGTGGAGGCAGGTGCGGCGAGCAGACCCGATAAATAGCGCTGCGTTGCAATACAAAACACGTTTTTACTAGAATGTGCAATGAGAGAGAGAGAGAGAGGGGGGGGGGGGAGAGGGGTTGCCTCACCTGCTTTGTACCTAGCATTTAGTTACCTTACCCAAGCCTCGCTTTGTCACATTGTGAACGTGGTGTTCTAGTTGGCAATTGTGCACACGTTACAGCTAAAACACATTCTCACATTGTGTAATGGGTCTGTGCGAAGCGAAGAAATGAAGCAAACAAGCTTGAGATACTTTTTGGCAGTTGAGATACTTTATTTTGTAGAGCTGCAAGCTGGAAAACTCTGTCGACATCATTTGCATTTGCTTGCTCCCTCTTCCCTCTCACTCTCTCTCTCTGCTGTGACTATTACAACTGCTATTTACAAAGTGCCTGGCAATTTGTTAATGTTTTCACTTATTTTTGGCGCGCAATTTTTGGCCATTTTGACTCATCGCACAGCACTGCGCAGGGCGCGCTCTGCTAGCATCGCAGCTTTAAGTCATGCTCCCCTTTGCATAATTCGTCACTGGCAGAATACTTTTTTTCTGCGCGCTGCTGTTGCTTTCTTTTGCCACGGTCACTTGGCTTTCTACGCGCCTTACGCTCTCGATCAAGCGGCAGCAGCAGCAGCAGCTATGTGCGCGTGTCTCTCCCGCTCTCACATGCTTGCTCTCGCGTGCACACTGTGTGACTCTCTTTGCTTGCGCGCATGTTCGTTTGCTTGCGCTCACACCTACTTGCTCTCTTTTGTTCAGCAGTCACACAAACGACAGCGTGCGCTCTCCCATTAGCTGCGCTCCCGCTTGCGCTCTCACATACACTCTCTCTTTGCTGTTGCTCTCGTTCTGTGGCGTGGCGTGTGCGTGTGCGCGAGTGGAAGAAAAAAAAAAAGAATTGTTTATCATAACTTTTAATTGCGTTGGATCTCTTTAAAAAAAAAAAAAAAACAACAACAATTTGTTGCGTTCTTTTGTGTTGCTGCCTGCCTGCCTGCCGCCTCTTTGTGTTTCACGCCCCCCTGGCTATTTATAGTAGGGCCTCTGCTCTGCACTTGTTTTTGTTGTTCTGGTTTGCCCATTTCATGTGTATGTGGAGGAGTTGGCATTGTTGTTGTTGTTGTTGCCGCGCACTGTCGATTGTAATTACTCAATTGCTCATACGCCACCGACTGCGGCGTCGACTGCGGTGGCGGTGGCAGCGGCAGCGTCGCGTCGCAGTTGTAGCGGCATTTGTGCTCAGTTAAGTACGTAGATAAAATAAATGAAATTGTTATGGTAGCCGCATTTCTGTTGCTGCCGCTGCTGTTGCTGCTGCTGCTCATGTCTGTTCATGTCTTTATTTTAGTACGTTCTTTTCTTCTTCTTCTTTATTTTTTATTATTGTATTTTGGGCAGGTGCTTGAACTTTGTGGTCGACTTCTTTTTGCCTTGCAGAGCTTCGCTCTCATTTTATGGAAATTTTTTCAGCGTTGTGTGAAACACGTTTTTTTTTAAAGTCTTTTTTGCTCGCAGCGAGAATGCAACGTCAAATCACACAAATGCGAATTCAATGCAGTTTTCTCTGCTGCTTCTTCTTCTGCTTCTTCTGCTTCATCATCCTCTTAAGTTTTATGCGCCGGTTTACCTTCGATGCAATGTTCTGGTTCTCGTTGTTGTTGTTGCTGCTTTTGAAATCCAGTTTTGCAGCGTCGCTGACTGCGCTGCAGCATGGCGTGCAAAAACAATTTCGCTGACCCACTAAAAAATATTACTAATAACAACAGTAACAACAACAACAACGTCGTAAACAGTAAAAACGCGCGAAATATAATTAAATGTGAGTGCTTTTCAGTGTATTCGTGCCCACTGTGATCTTTTGCGCAAAGGGCAAAATCAGTCAGCGCATGAGAGAGAGAGAGAGAGAGAGAGAGAGCAAGCGCAGCAGCGATGCGCCTGCCTTCGCTAGCAAAGCTCGGCTCAGAGTTGCACAGGCCGACGTGAGAGCAGGGCGCAGCCGCAAGGGCAGAGAGAGCGGCAGGAGAGCAGCGGGAGAGTAGCAGAAGAGCAGCAGCGTGCGTTGTCGACTCATGCTGCAATGCACTGTGACGACTATCGGCGTCGACGTTGACGCTGCCGACGCGTCGCCGTCAACTGCATTTGCCAAAAGCGACGCCCGTTTACGGTTTTATTTTCGCTGCTGTTGTTGTTGCTGCCTGCCGCCTGCCGCCTGCGCCTGCTGCCTGTCTTTGTTGGCCTTTATATTTCTTGTAGCTTTTTTTTTGGTGTTGCTAACGGTGCCTGGGGCTTTATTTATATACACATACATATACACATTTATACATATTTGTGTGTGTGTACGCGTGCAAACATGTTTTCGGAGCTGCGCTTTGGAAATGCGAAATGCCAATGAAATGCAATAAGGCCTGACGCAGCTTTTTAACCCATTAGCAACAAGTATGAGCAAAAAAAAAAAAAAATGGATAGCAAAATTGAGCAGTTTAATAAATTTAACAATATATACAAATATGTTATTAGCTTAAATATAAATATTTTATATGCAAAATACTATAAATTTGCTAATTTTTAATATTAATAAGTGGCACAAATATTATTAACTGACAACCCAAGGGTTAAACGTTATGCCCCCAACTCTTGCTCATCGACTTTCTTGCCACAAACGGTTTTTTGGGATTTTTTCCTTCTTGCTGTTCTCCTTGTTTGTTTTGCCAAAAAAAATGTTCATAACGTTTTGTACGTTTTCATTTCCTTTTTGTGTTGCGTTTTTAACGTATTGACCCTAATTCGACGAGGGCGGCACCAAAACGAATTTCTGCTTGGGATAAAAATAATATTTATTTTACTTAAGTTCTCCAATTTTATACGGGTTGAATTAATCGCTTGGCAAAAAAAGCGAGAAAAATGCTTAAAATTAAATCAAAGTGAAATATTCTGTTTTCTGTTTTTAATTGAACATTCAATCAGATTAATTGTGAATTATTACAATCGTAGGGGTAAATTTTCATGTCGCAAATCAAAACTCAATTTACATTTGTCATCTGCCTCGTTTTCCGCAATTGAATTATACATTTATGTTTTTTTTTTCCTTCAGTTGCTGTTTCTGCTGTTTTGGCATTAAATTAAAAGTCAATAAACTGTTTTATGTGGCACATGGTAAGACAAGTGCGAAGGGGAAAGACGTGAGGAAGCCTAGTCGACTTATAAATGCGCTGCAAGAAAAGTGTACATATTCTTTAGCAAAAGCAAATAAAAAGCACAATATTTCATTCAGCATAGTTTGGCAAGTCTGCACGATTTTAATGTGCCCTTTAAAACTACAGTCATGCAGTCATTTGCGCTGCACACCGTATGGTACCGTTATGAACACGTGTAGAACGCCATGTTTGCCTTAATATTTCATTCATTTATAAGCATTTTTTTTTTTGTAAGCTCTTTATTAAATATTGCTGCATTCGCAGAAATAAAAAAAATGTGTTCATGGACAGCGAAAGACATCGAAAAAAAGAATATGCCAATTGATTTACATATGGCATGAGAATTGCGAATGATTTTCATCTGCGAAATGTGTATTTTCGGGCTCTGTGTTGCAATTGATTGTGAAAACGATTAATTACACTTTCTGTGCATTACTTAATCAAGTAATTAATGTCATCCGCGCGCAAATCAAATACGAAATTCATCGCATTTTTTCTCTCTTTTTTATCCTTTTTTTATTTGTGCTCATAAATTCTGTTTTTATCAAAAATTGTCGAATTGATTAACTGTTGAGGTCAGCGGGGTTTTTATTATTTATGTATATGTATGATAAATCTAGACATATGTATGTGTTTTTAAATGCACGTCGATAATGCAAAGTCGATAATTATATTATGGTTTTTATTAATAAAAAAAACTTGGTTAAAAATATTAATAAATTTTTCTCTTTCTCTCTGTCTAGGTAAGTTCCATCTTATTGCTGTCGTTTGATGTATGAATTAATTTGCGGTATGTTTGTGAAACGTATTTAAGTGATTCCATTTGATGTAATAAGGCTGTAAAAACAAGGGGTTTATTAATGGGAGTTTTACTTGGTGTGGGCGGACTGAAAAAAATAGATAATTGCATAGTAAGGAATAGTTAGAGGATCGTATAATGACAGAGTTAACTTTGATGGGCAGCAAAAGGATGTAATTAATTCAAATTAATTAATACATTTTTTATAAATCTTAGACTTTATACATATTTGTAGTTTATTTATTTTTATTTTTTTATTGGTTTTTTTTTATTAATTTTGGTTGTTTTTATTTTATTTATTTATATTTTAATACTATTTAATTTATCGCTATTTTATTTATTTATTTTTTAAATTAGTTTTTATTTTATTTATTTTTTATTTTTCTTTTCTATTTTATTTATCGCTATTTTATTTTTTATTTTATTTTATTCATTCTAATTTCATTTCCTTTTATTTTATATTTTATTATATTTTATTTATGTATTTGTTTTCAGTTGTAATTACATATGTTTTATTATTTTTTATTATTTTATTTTAATTTATTTTTTTTCCTTTTTTTTTTTTTTTTATTATTTTATTATTTTAGTTATATTTGCTGAAAAGTTTTCTCAAATATTTATGGAGTTTGACTAGAAAAGAAACAAATTGCTAGCTTCTTTAGATAAAAACAAAGTTCGTTAAAAATAGATTTTCTTTTCCTTCCTTTTTCCATCATTGATATTCCTCAGTCTATCAGTTTTTGGGGCAGGTGCTGCGCATGCCAAAACATGTTGCGGCTAGCAGAAGTGATTTCTTCATTTGCCTCACGTTTTGTACCTCCGCTGATAACTGAACTATGGCGGGAAGATAAGAGACATGTGACGATACGACACGATACAAAAGATATGGGGTAGACACAATTTGTATAATTGCAGGTTTCATTAGCCTCGTTTTAACGATTGCATTCGACTGCAGCAAAGCGTGGCAGCTGCGTGTGCTTTGTCGTGCTCCCTGTGTGTGTGCTCCACATTTTTGCTATAAGAAGATAAAAGATATAATATTTATTTATTTATCTAGCGCAATTTCGCACAACGATTGACAGTTCGTTCACACCGTACAATACACACACAAGGGACGCAAACAAAAACGAAATTTCACTTTTTTTTATCGTAAAAATATTTAAATTGCGCTACGACGACGACATTGTGTGCCGCGGCGGGGCTAGGGGGAGCGTGCAAAGGAGGGGGGCGACCCTATCAGTAGCACATTTCACAAGACCAGCTACAATAACAGCAGGCAACAACAACTGGCATGCAAAACAAACACGAAAACAGCAATTTATATGTATGTGTACACGTATGACAAATATGCTGTGAGTGGGATTAAAAGTCGGCTAGAAAATGCTCTAGAGGTGAAGAAGAAAGGAGCTTGTTGAGCTGAGGAAGAATGTTTTCTCTAATCAAGGAATGCAATTTATCAATTTAAGTTATTTATGTAAAGATGCCGAAAACATTGCGAAGCCTAAGGGCAAAACTACAGAAATGTGGGTAAAGCAAAAGAAGAAAGCAGATAATAGTATAATGGCTTAATCATTCCTAGGACAAACGCTCCAAGTATCTATAAGATACAATAAGTTGCTATCATCCTTTGTCTGACTCAACCTTGTTTCGAACGCTTCTCTTTCATTAAATGTGCATGGCAAAAAAGAAATGGAGGAAAAAACAGAGCAGAGCGTTGTATGTGTGTCAGAACACAGAGTCGAATTTAAATATTGATAAAAACAATAGCCAAAGTGACAGACGACAACAATAACGACAACAGCTGCAACAATGCAGCTGTTGCCTGGGTTCGATAGGAAGATACCCTGTGGCCAATTTCGAAATACTATTGTAAACTTTGCATTAATTCTTCTTCTGTCATCATGTAGCTCAATCTTTCAATCGATTGAGCCACTTCGTAAATATCTTGACAATTAGCTTGGCTTGCGAAGGCAGTGGGCGTGGCATCTAAAACTTGAAATAAACTTGTGGAGCAGATAAACTTTAGAAATCTTTATGCCAAACTTGATGAAACTTAAATCATCCCAGCTAATGATCCATGGCCAGAAGATGTGTACTTTGTGGGCTCTGCCACGCCTCCCTTTTCCTATAACATACCATTGCATAAAGTTAGTATACCTTTTTTTTCAAAGAGGCGTGAAAGAAGCTTGTGCAGCCCTTATGCATATACCTATAAAGCAATTGCCTAGGCAGTGCAAACAACTCTTTTACGTTGCTATACAGGGTATGGTCTGCATGTACAAACAGATACATGTGTTAATTTGGCTCTGCGTTGCGTTCGTTAAAGGCCAAAATGAGGAGGGGGCGGGGCAATACAAACTTTGGTAAACTCTGCTGACAAACAAATATTTAATGCGACTCGTTGAGAGAGTTCACTTTGGGTACAGGTTGAAAGGTTTCCTCTTGAGGGAAGGGGTGTGTGTGGGAGCTTGTGTGAAAGTGTGCCTGCAGTTTGCACCTAACGCTCTCTCTTTCTATAGGCCACTCTATCTCCCTCTCTCTCTCCGAACTCATTTGTTGATTAACACATTTCAAAAGTTGCTTTTGCAAGTTGCCTGCTTCTTCGCCCTCTCGACATTGGGGGCCCAACTAATTTAGTGGCCGCCGTCGGGCAATGTAAACATTTGAATTGCGATACGTCGTAGCCTCCCTTCCCCTCACAATGTATCTTCCGGCCTTTCCAGGTTGAGCAGGCCGTCAAGCACGCGTTTCGCACTTTTGGCCATTAAAGCGCGTTGGGAGGGGATTTGAAATTGTTGTTTGCCTAGTCGTATCCATCGTCTGCTCGTCCTCGTCACAGGTGGCGGCTCTCTTGATTATTACGCACGAGAGAAGGGGGAAGCTCCCAGCTCTTGGGCTCTTGGGCTCTCCGGCTCTACTGTAACTTTTACGGCCATTTGCAATCGTTTCTGTTATAAATTTTCACTCGACACAAAATATATACATTTTCCCGGGAACTTCTGGAGGAAAGAAGTGAAGGAAGCAGTAGGTAGGGGAAGGTACGAGATGGGCCCGTCAGTTCGTCTTTATAGCTCTACTCGCTGACAAGTGTGAGGTTTTAGTGCGGTTTTTTGTTTGGAATTGTTTAAGATATGCCCAGGGATGCTACTGATGATCTCTTCGGCATCATCATCAAGGAAACAGCGTATTAAAAAAAGATTTTCGAAATGTTTTACGAGACATTTGAGGATTTCAAACACATTTTTTGGGCCATGCCAAATAATTTGGTGGGCATTAAGATTTAGTATAACTTACGTGGCAATAGTTTGTGATTTCCACTATATCTCTATTTGTATGCTGCATTAAATTCAGATTTTCTGGAATTTATGTAAGCGTATTTGCTTTGAAATTGAAACGAAAAAACTCATTAACGAATCATTAAACAAAAGAAATTGTTTTTCCTTGGCGTGCTTGTTTCCCCTTATTTGATCAAACAGATCTTTACATGTCCATAAAAATCCGTGTGTATATTTAGAAATTTGGCAATGCGCCGAGAGAAGTCGTCTTCCACGACATAAGAGGTCAAAAATGGATGTTTTATGTATTTGCAGACAGTCATAAATTGAAGTTTTAAAAATAATATTTAATGGATGTATTTATATATAAATAGTACTGCATTGCTAATGATATACTAATGAGAATGGTTTAGGGCGATTAGTGAATGGAAAACCTATATAAAACAGAAAATTCTTAAAGATTGTGAAGTTATTATTGTGAAATTTGGTAGAACGGAAGTTTATAAAGTTTTCTAAAAAATTGTCGAGAAATATTGTTAAAAAATATTTGAGATTTTCAGAAAAATCGTTTTTGTTTTATTAGACTTCTCCTTCTTCTCCTTGCATTCATCAATCTGAAATTTGGTAGAACAGCAGTTTACAATGTTATCTATAAGATTGTCAAGAAATTGAACGCAGAAGTTTATTAAACTTTGTGAAACATCTGTTTTTACCATCATAGATGCCCATCTTCTTTATTCATCACGCTGAAATTTGGTGGACTAGTAGTTTACAAAGTTAGCTATTGAATTGTCTTGAAATATTGCTTAAAAACATTTTAAACTTTCTGAAATATCGTTTCTTTACATTTATATATTTCCATCTTCGCTCATATCTCAGATATTTCATTCATAATATCAAATTTAATATGCACACACATATCTCAAGTTTTCCCTTATTTCTTGGCACACATTCTCAAAGTGGGCCCCGAGACACGTGCCCAAGATTTATGTAAGACATCCATATATACATAAGCCGCGTGCTCGATTTCCGTCATTCCGACGCGAAGCAGAAGATATATATATATATATATATATATATATCTGTTTTAACAAATTTCTTGAGATGCTTCTCAATTACGTGGCCGCCCGTTGATTAGTTTTGTTTTCCATGAGGCATTGCCAATAATTGTCAACCCCGGGTTTTGCTTGAGAAAATAGCGCAAATATTTAAGGCATTGACGTAGAAAAGAGGCAAACAAATACACAAAAAGAAGAAGAAAAAAAGATGGGCAAAAACACGATGAGCAACGAAAGAAAGTAAAAGCGCGAACAAAGCAATTGAAGAAAACACCTTGAGGGCGCCCAGCGAAAGAGAAGAAAGGGAAGCGAAGACCTCAGCATATTTTCAATGGGTAGGAGTAGCATGCCCTCCTCTTCCTCCTCCACCCCTCCATCTACCCCCACCTCTATCTTTCCCTCTATCTTCCCCTCTCGCTCCTCCTCTTCCTCTCCTTTGCATACACGTGACAATCACAGATTGTGTGAAAATCCGAGAGATTTGTTACTTTGACTTTTCACTATAATTTGTAGTTGTTGTTGTTGCTGTTGTTGTTATTGTCTCTGTTGCAAATAAATCTCTTTGGATTTCTACGCAATTAACATGTTGAAATTTACTTAATTAAATTTAATTAAACGATTTGTTGCGCTGCGGCGGCTTCTTTTTGCTTTTTGGCTAGCCCATTTTCAATTGTTTTTTGGCCAAAAATTAAACTAGCCACGATTTGTTTTTGTTTTTTTTTTCCTTCTCTTTTTATGTGAATTTAAAAGCATTTTCCATAAATAAAAATTATGAAAAGCGCGTATAGCGGCCAAAAAAAAAAAGAAGGAAAACACGTACAACAGACGAATTAGTGAAGATTTTCACATGAAAAGCGGCGCGTAAATTGCGCGCAGAGGCAAGAAAAAACTAAGAAGAAGAAGAAAGGGAGGAAGAGAGGGGCAAGAGGGAGAGGAGCTGGCGTCGGCTGAGGCTAAGGCGATGCAGACGTGAGATATGTAAAAATGAAAATTGTTTTATGTTGCGCCGTGTGCGCCTAGACAGAATTTTCCACATAAATTACAAGAAGGCGCGGGGCAGGAAGGGAAGGAAGAAAGCAAGGCAGACAGAGTGTGTGAAAGACAGAGTGGGAGAAAGTGAAAGAGATAGGTAGAAGAGCGGGCGGTAGGTTGTTGTCATAAGTGATCAACGGGTGCCTTAGGCCTTGTCTATATAGAGCTGACACAAGACTGGACCTGTTGTTGTTGTTGTTGTTGTTGCGGGTGCTGCAGTTGTTGTTGCCTCTGGCCACGTCAACTGAACTGACATCAAAATGACGAAAACGCAAATCAACAGCAAACAAATAGCAAAAACAACGAAAGCACAAAAAAAGAAGGTGAAAACGGGGGGGGAAACAAAATTCACCGCAGACTTTGTTGAAAAGATAGATGGATTTATGCTTCTGGGGTTCCTTGTTTCTGGTTGCCGGGCGAATTGAATTGGGCGGTTTCCTGCCCCTTTTTGTCTGGGCAGCACGTCGAGAGCAGCACTAGATTTATTTTGTTTTACTTTTTGAGGTACCCCTTACATTCCCCGCTCCTTCTCCGAAACGGGGTTAAGTTATGCGGGCTGTAATTGAGTGACCTTTTTTTCGTGCGCCTAAAAAGGGTCTACCGAATGCGTATTAATGTGATCAAGGGAGCACAGCGCAGGGGGGGGGGGGAGGAGAGGTCACGTGTCGATGAGCATAGGCATCTTTGAGTATATGGATGGGCATTTTTGCCACTTGTTTGTTGCTTATGATTATCCCTTTTTCTTTTTGCGAGCTCTTTGTTTTTTTTTTGTTGTTGTTGTTGTCTTAGCTCTTGTCTTTTTCTTTTTTTGGGGTTTACTTTTTATTAAAACTGTGTGTTTACATGTGTTGAATTTCTTTTTAATCAATTCCAAATATTTTATTCAAAGGGTTGCGGAAAACTGAGAAATTGCGGCCTTTTCTCTACACAATTTTATTTGGAATTTTAGCTATAGCCAGCTTTTTAAAGCAATTTAAAGCTAAATGAATGTAGAGAAAAACTCGCTAAGAATTCTCTACGTGATTTATTTACGTCCACACATAACTACAAGTTAAAGTTGTTTGCCTGAATTTGTTGCGCTTTAGCTTCAGGAATAGCTCTCGCCCTTTGACCTCTCCATCAAAGGGCTTAACCCGCCACATAAATTCCAATCTGTGGCCAAAGCCCAAGACAAGCTTAAGCTCTCTCTCTCAGCCTTTCTGGTCTTGGCGCAAAAGTGTCGGCAATCTGTGAACTCTAATTGAAAATCATTGAAGAGCAAAGCGCAAAACAACAAAGAGAGAGAGAGAGAGAGAGAGGGGGAGTGGGAGACGGAGAAGTTTGAGTGGGATGGCAACTACGACACGAGCTACAAAAATCAAACGTTGAACTAATGACAATTTTCAATGCTTCACGCGTTGCCAACCACGCCCCCCACCGCCCGCTCCAACGCCGCCCCCCTGCTAGCATGCTGTGACTAATGAGCATGGCTGACTTAGATAAGAAACGTACTAGCCACAATAGACAAGCAAAAGGGGTGAGTAGACAAAGAGAGGAGTGGGAGAGAAGGCATTTGTTACCAAGCATCGCAAGATTTGTGCCAAATGGCAGCAAGCAGAGAAAAACAATTGTAGATACGTTTTGGGCGTCTGTACATATATACATACCTATAATACAGATAGTTCAGTTGATATGTGTCTGCACATTAGGGTGAGTCTTGGGCGAGCTCATGTTGTGTGTTTAAACTAAATCGAAATGAAATTATTGTAGATTAGTATTGATTCCACGAATTCCCAAATAAAAAGATAAGGTAAATAGATTTTCTATATCTAGCATGTATGCTCAATTAATATGGGAATAGGTTTGCGATTTTAGCTGAATTTAAGCAAGTAAGAAAGCTACAATTGAGTGTGCGTGACTGTTTATATACTAGCTATGCAACCCTTGATAGTTTGCACACCGCAATTATTTCTTAAATAACTTCTATGTTTATTAAGTGATTGTTAGCAAATTTCCAAGAAATATTTAGATGGTATTTATTGTTGTATATACCAAAAATGAACTTTATAATGCTTAAGCTTAGCCTGAAATTTAACTATAATCATTTCAGTTGCATAACTTTATATCTAATTTCATTTCAATGCGATTTTGTAATGAGATTCGTTTGTAAATTCAATAATTAGGTTAAAACAAACAGACCAATTGATTGTCTGTTCCACTCTAAAATATATTTATATGTATACAAACGATTTATATATATTTTGCCCCGTGTACTTATGTCATTGTTGAGTCTCTCGGCGATTTGCTGACGTTTTCGCCTGTTTTCGGACAGTTCGCACATGTATTTTGCAATCGTCGATGAGCAATGCCAATGAAATGCCATTGAGTGCGATGCCGGTCGTAGTCTGCTCTCTCATCTGGCTAGATGATATTGTCTAAAAGGCTTTTTTTTTTCTTGCGCCCCATATGATTGATTGCCCCACAGTGTATATACAGGCAAGAATTGTATCTGTAAGATACGCAGCTAAACAGAGAGATGCGGATGCGCGATGCGATGCGATGTGTCTGTGTGTGTGTGTGTATGTGTGGATGCTGCTAACTTTTACACAACTTACACATTGCTTCATTAAATTAAAGAGAGAGAGAGGGATGGAGATAGGGGGATGGGGTTAGGGGGTACAGCGCTGTCTGGCCTGCTGCCACTTGACTTGGACTTTTGATGTTTTTACTTGGCCCAAAACAGATACCCCCCTGCCCCTAACCTCCCCAGCCGAAAAACACAGGCGCTCTTGTCGCTCAGCGTATGGTAGCATTTAATTTCATTGTGTTTTGTTGTTGTTGCAGCAGCAGCTCGAGTGTTGCTGTTGTTGTTGTTGTTGTAGCTGCTGTTGCGGCTGCTGTTTTAATTAAATTTCGCAATTGCAAACGTTGAAGAAAACATTTTGTAAATTGCATTTTATGTGCAATTCTCGTTCGACATTTTGCCGGCCTCGTCTCGCGAGAGCAAGTGCAAGCAGCAGGAGGAGGGAAGAGAGAGAGAGAGAGAGAGAGAGGGAGATGGGGCAGGGTAAGGGGGGCAGCTGCAGGCGACGCGTCTGCTGGCAAAATACAGTGCAACTAATTGCGAGTAACAAATGCCGCCTCATGTTGCGCTGTCGCCCCTGACTAAAAGCAACAACAGCAGCAGCGGAAAGAGGAAAGTCAAAGCAGCCGATATATATTTATATATGTATATATATAGTATATATAGATTTGCAAGCGAATATTTTTGGGCTATGCGGAAAATGAAGGGCGGCAACATGTGCGGCAACTGTGACTGACTCTGCAGCGGCTGCCTGAGTCAGTCAGTCAATCAGAGCAAACAGTCAATCAATGTGAAACATTCAGAGTGAGCTCTAATAAGTTAAATTGCCACCTAAATTGTCATAGGCAGCTTAAGCTTAAGAGAATGAGTTGCTCTGACTTATATTTTAATGATCTTGAACTGAATCATTTATATGTATTTATTTTCATAAGCCTCATTGTAATGTTTCAACACACTCCATCAATCGTATTCCGCTTAACAGCTCAATAGATCGAGTTGTGATTGATGCACTAGCCGATTGAGCGATTGACAGCCTAAATGTCTGACTTTGGCCATATATCTTTTTTGGGGTCTCTCTCTTTCTCAACTTGGCTATTTTTATTACCTCAATTCTTTATCTGAGATTTCGCAAACTTGTTGCGATTTCTTCATTTCAAGCAACTTTTTCCCTCCTTCTCTCTCTCTGTCTCTGCGCAAATTTCTTGGCAAGAAGCGGCATTTTAAGTGTGCTGTAAAGTGTAAACTGTAAATGTATCTGCATCTGCATTTGTATCCGTTGCATGTGTTGACCATTTGATCAACTGAGTGCAAATTTCTCGTAGCAGAAAAAAAAAACAAACTTATTTGTGATTTGCAATTTGCAATGCGGCCCAAGATGGGCGCGCTGACATGTCCGTCTGTCCAACTGTCCAACTGTCCGTCTGTCGTCGTTGTCGTTGTGTTTGCTATCCCTAGCGAGAATAGTTTCCACTGGGTAATTCATCTTCATTTCGTTGCGGTTCGAGTTGAAATGCGTTGTGGTATGTGCAGTACCCGCAGTACCCAACCTCCTCCCTTCTCCTCCCTGCCTATCCGTAGTTGGGGGGGGGGGTCTATTTTCAATTCGTTCGTCGATGTGCCAGAAATGTTTCAAATGCTTTTCGAAAAACAAACCAAATACAACAAAAAACCCATAGAAATTTACGAACTATTCGTGGCCTAGCGAAAACTGAAAAAAAAATAAACGAAAGAATAAAACTGAAATCATTTTTTTACTGCCTCGATTTTCGTTTGGTTTTTCGTTGTATATTGTTGCCATGCACTTAAGACACGATCCCCAAACATCCGAAAGAGAGTGAGACAGCGAGAGAGTCATCCATCCATCAATCATTTGTGCTGTGCAGCTTCCACTTTGTGTGTTTTTTTTCCGTTTTTTTTTTTTTTTTTGTAATTTAATCAACAGTTTCCAGTGTCGTCAGCGTCGTCGGCTTTTCCAAGCGGGTGGGCGACAAACACACAGAGGGAAATATATGATATACATTATTATTAAAGGCAAATTTGACAGAAAACAAATGTTTTCTTTTGTTGTTGTGCCCCTTGACGTTGGGTTCACTTTTTTTTTTTTTTTTTTTCATCGCATACAAATCGTGTGTCAAAGTTGTTGAGAATTTTGATTAAATCTCTTTAGAGATTTCAAGTGCCTGTAAAATTGTCGCCTCGCTGGATTAAGTTACAAGCTAGCTAAATCGGGGCGACCCTAGGGAGACAGAGAGAGAGAGAGAGGGAGAGACTCTGTGTAGACCTTGAAACTGGTTAATGACATGTTGTCGTTATGCTGTGTGGAACATGATAAACTCACTTTGCTATTGGGGAAGTTGCTTAAGAAGAGTAGCAAAATTGTTGAAAATAAAAGGAAGACAACAATTTACTGGTATAAAATTCTTACGGCAACCTTAACTAATGTGCAATAATTAAACGAAACAAGCTAAGCTATATAAATTGGCTGAAATTGAGGCTTGTTAATACCAACGCGTTTCATTATACGCGTTGCTCCTGACCTTAAGTGGGAGGCGAAACACCTACCCCTTTTTTTCCTGTCTTTTTCGTAACCCTTCGGTTACAACAGCTTCGGAGCTGTGGCAAAAATTCGTTACACGACGGGCGCGACGTGGCGACGATCCATTAACCTAATTACGAAGTCTCAGGTAAAGAGAAAACAAAGCTAGGGCGATAGTAAAAATACAAAGTAATATTAAATTAAAAACGAAAACGAAACCGAAAAGGTTAAGTGAGCGCAACTTGAGAGTTGCGAGTGAAGAAAAATGCAGCAAATTAAAAGAAAATAAAATAAAATACCCTAAAACCGACACGTGCAAATGAAAGGAAGTCAAAAGTCGCGGTCGTTTACAAAGGGAACACGAAAAAATGTACAAGCCAAAGGAAACTAGCGAGAAAAGAGTGCAAAGAGAGAAATGGAGTGAAGAAGTTAATCATGACAAATGTCAATTAGTTAATGAATTGCTGTAACTAACTAAGGTGACAGAGAGCGACACAAACAAGACTCAGCTAAGAGAGCGCGAGAGCATGCTCGACTAGCTGCACACCACACAAGAGTCAGCTATATGATACTCGAATTTAGCTACAAGAATTTCCACAGTTAATTAGCGCAAATCTTCGGCGCATTCTTTGACATTTTGGTGTCAAGATTTCGAGGTCAGAACAAGCTTCTGGTCCAACACCAGCAACAGCACGAACAGCACCTATCTAAATGTACTTAGTACTTCCCATACCTCGCTGCATTTCGTTTACCTGAAAATTGAAATTTATGCCCTCACTCTCCTCTCCCCTTCCCCCCAAAACTGTCGTGCTGATTGACATTTGAACGTGACATGAACATGTTTCACCTAAATTCCGCAATTATTTATAGAGCCAGAGATTATGTGTGTTCTTTAGCATATGCAGCGCCAGTATATTCTCAACCTGTTGTTGTTGTCGTTAAACATTTTGCTGACAGCGTCAATTAACGTGAAAAAAAAAAAATTATGCAAAAACTTTATGTTCTTGCACTTAAAAGCGGCAAAGAAAACGAGCAAATCACATTGACTGTGCGCCGCCCGCCCAGATAAATAACGTCATTATAGCCAGAAAATCAATTTGTTATAGCTACTCAGCTTGCATTTTGGCTGAGTATTTGAAAATGTGATGCGACGTTGCGATAAGCATTTGACAGGCGCGTCGAAATTCAAGTCTAAATGAAGTTGTGCTAAATGGGTTCTGTTTTAAAAATAGAAGCGACTTGAACTGGTTGCGAATTATGGCAAACAAGTAAAGATATCAAAGGAATACTGTTTTTTAAATATTTTTTTGATATGTAAAAAGTATTCTAAACCATTATATCAAGTAAGATAAGAAATCAGGTGTTCTGTTTAAACTAAAGAATCGGTTTAAACCAGTTGAGAATTATAGAAAGCAAATTAGAAAATAAAAGCAGTCCAGTTCATGTAATGAAAAAATCTTGAACCTGTTGAGAATTTTTGCAAATAGGCTTAGAAATTCAAGGACTCGGAATGTTTTAATTAAATAAGAGAAGCACCGTAAACCAGTTGAGAATTACAGCAAACGCGTTTTGAAATCATAGGAGTCTCTTGTAATTGGAGAAACATAGAAACATAGTACATTCTCTCATCTTACAAACATTTTCATTTCAAGTCAGTTTTAGGAAAATACAAATTTTTTTAAAGCACTTTAAAAAAAACCCGCCCAGAGGAATCCCCTAAGATTATGGATATAAAAACCGAGCTCTATTTGGACAAGTAATTTGAGAGTATTTAAGTAATACCAACTTTAAATTTAACTCACTTTTACAGCATATATGCTTACCTTAAGAAATGCCTACGCTTTAGTAATAATGTCTATAAATTGTACAACAGAGACATGGCCTATTATCACATGGTATTCAAATCTTTTATAATATTTCTGTTTGGCACGTGGCTAACCAAAAAGTTTGAGCCTCATGAGTTTATCTAGGAAATCGTGTCGAGTTGTGAATACAAATTTAATGTTTCATATTGAAGAATATTTTTCTTGCTGCACATTGAATAATAATAAAAGATTTTTGTTTAGTCCAACCTATATATATCATATATATTTCTCTTATTCTTACGTTCACACTAAATACTATATACAATAAAAAACTATACTTGAAAACAACTATACTTATCAATATGTATGTGTTATATGTTACTCTTTACAGTCCACACCAAATCAGAGTCAGCAGCAAGCACTTATAAACAAGTCAAATGACGACCTAAGGAGAAAACGTCCTGAGACCACACGGCCAAATCACATTCTACTCTTCACTATCATAAATCCTTTCTATCCCATCACAGTTGTAAGTACACTGAAGAATTTTTTATATATATATATATGTATATATATATTTTACTTTTTTGCGAATTTTTTGGTTTTCTTTTTTTTTCTTTATTTATTTTGCCACTTTTTATTGTAGTTTCATATGGGTTTTCTTACACAAATCGTACAATAATCTTGGTATATACTTTGTAAACATTGCTCAATGGGGTTGTTTGGGACATAGAACAGTTCAATTTTGTAGAAATCTTGAAATTTTTTCTATATAATCTAAAATAAATTTAGTATTATTTAATTTATTGCTTATGAGATAGTATACTTGATAGTTTTTCACCAGTTATTTTTAGCTTTAAAATATCAGACTTTAAGTAAAATTTTATAGGGTATTTTTTAGTCGACTATGGTAAATAGTTGATGCCAGCTTTGAGCACTTGCCTTAAGCTACTTTGTAGCAAAGATTTTCCTTATTTTTTGGGCAATGGCGATGAAAAACGAAAATCCATTGCAATTTATTGCGTGAGTGTGTGTGTTGTGTGTGTGTGTGAGGAGCAACTTGTCACACACTTGAGTTGAGCTCAGCTGCATGAACACGCGCTATATGTTTTTATATGTATGCGTGTGTGTGTGTGTGTATCGGGTGTGACAACAGCTATTTGCCACACTGTTGCCTCGCAGGCGGCTGATGTGCCGAAGACTGACAGCAGCGAAGGCAGAAGACGAAGAGAGGCAGAGGAGGAGGCAGAAGAAGAGCAGGGCCAGAGGAAGTAGCATCTGCAGTCGCTTAAGGATATTTCTGCTTGTTGTTATTCCGTTGTTATATATTCCAAAGGGATTTTCATTGGCTCGACACGTGTCCGTCTCTGTCTCTGTTTCTGTCTCTCTCTGGCATTGTGGACATTTGGGATTTTTGTGGAAATATTTTCCAAAAAACTTTTGTGGCTCGGTTTGTCTGCGATTTAAGGCAGACACATGTGTGTGTGTGTGTGTGTTGAGCGGGATGAATGTAAAGTTTTTTGTTTAGCCTTTAGAGACGTGCAACAACCTGCTGCAACAATTTGCTGCAACTGCAACTGCAACTGCAACTGAGAATCAACAACAATTACAACAACAAAAAGGCAAAGAACAATGCGTAAAAAATGCATAAGGTACTCAAGTGTTTGCTCAGAGTTTGTGACGGTAACAGTAAATACAGTTAGCAAGTGCTAAATTAGGGCATAGACGACTGCGTGAATGCCCTGTAAATTTGCATATTTTTTTAAAGTGATAATTGAAGCTTTAAATGAGCTTAATTATGCGCATCTTTTTCTATTAAAATTGTAGGCAATTTAAAGTCATGCAAGCTACCCTCTTGCTGCTTACTAAATTTACAGGGTATACGCCAACGCGTATTCACACTTTGATGGGCTGCACTGACACAGTTTATTGTCATTTTTAGCAAGAGGCAAAACATTTTGGCGGCACAACACAAACACAAGCGAAGGCAGAATGCGGAAATGTTTGCAGTGTGTGTGTGTGTGTGTGTGCGTGTGTGTGCTGGCAATTGTATTTTCCAACACTTGAGTTAAGAGAGCGAGCGAGACGGCTAGCTTGTAGTGGCACATAAAATCCTGTGAAGTGGAAAACATGCTGCATAAAAGCGCTGCGAAAAAAGAACTGTAAAACTGCAAATGCAACTATTTGTGCCATCGTCAGTTGCGTTTGCTATGCTACTATATAGAGCTGTACAGACATATATATGTACATATGTATATATAGTCTACTGAGCCGAGTCACAGACATATTAATTCGCAAAAGGCTTTCGCGTGTCCCTTTTTCCGTCTCTGACTTTTTGCCGTGCATCATTTTTGTGCGCTGCCTTTGACTGTATGCAGTATGCAGGCATTAAGTCCAACTTGCTGGATTTATATATACGCCTGGCAGATTTCAGCCTCCTCCTCTCGCTCTCCCTCTCTCTTTCTTTCCCTCTGTCTGGCATAAATCTTTTGTTGATTTAAGGCAAGCTGGCAATCCTGTCTCGCTCTCTTTCTCTCTTCGCCTTTCTCTGTGTGTTTATTTGTCATGGAATTAAGCAATTCCTTCTTCTCTCTTGCCTTTATGACACAAATTAAAAGGCTTCTGCGATGAGAGAGAGAGAGCTGCAAATTGTCGTAGTGCAAATGAAGATTAAGTGCACGTTATGCTTTACGACTGATAAGCGTAAAGTGCATAAGGAATGGCATAAAAAAGAAGTCAAGAAAATAAAGAAATGCCTTAAAAATTTTTTTTACTACAAAGGGGGCTCAATTTTGCAGAATTTGCAGAATTTTCTGACATTTATAAATTTAAGCACACCTTTTGGAGAGTTACGATAGGTGTGCATAGCTTGGCTGCATGGATGGGCAGGTAATACTTCAAATGAAAGTAATCTGAAGAATTTCCTTACAGTTCCAGCCAAGTTACTTGAGTTTGGTATATTGTAGGGTAGTTCCATAGGCATCGTATTTATTTTAAAGTATTTATTTTGTCGATTTTGCAGCAATCTTTTAATATAAGTACCCCTACCATGTGCTACAACAGGTGTGCCTAGCATGGTTACAAAGTTAGTCACATAAGGCTTAAAATGAAACCCATTTTGCATACCTTTCCCCCACTCCGAACCGAGTTACTTAAGTTTATTATATTGCTGGATTGCTTCGTAAGCAGTTTAAAGTATGCATGCTTACGTTCCAGTTGCTTTAAAACTTTTCACTTTGCAATTTAGCACGTTTTTCTCATCGAATTTTGTGACAAGAAGTTGCCAAAACTTGCTTCGCACAGTAGGCAGAACTTTGTGTCAGTTGCTATGGCTGACTTAGCTTAACTAATCGCAAGCTAAACGACCTCTAATAGTAGTCGCAACTTTTGTCAACAATGTTCGCATACAGACAGACACCCAAACACACACACACACATGTGTGTGTAGTAAAGTTTTGCAATGCTTCACTCATTTCCGGAGCTTAAGATGTTGTCAAGAGATTGATAAAGAGAGAGAGAGAGCAGCAGCAAAGCCAAAGGGCAAGCAGAGTTAGAGAGTTAGAAAGAGACAGGCAAATTGTTGGAATTTTGAGAGCTTATCATGGAACAAAGAGATGGAGAGGGAGAGAGAGAGAGCAGGAGTGAGTGGGTGGGCAGATTAAAACTTTTTAATAAGACGACACTAAAAGCATCAAAGAAATTTTGCTGCATATGTGCAAAGTGCAGTACAACAACAAAAGAGAGAGAGAGAGAGAGAGAGAGAGGGGGGGGGGGGATAGAGCAAGCAAACTTTCTGGCCCAAAATGTGCATAAGGCGGCTTAAAGTTTAAGCTGATCAGCAGAGCAGAGACTTGGCCAGACGAAGTGCAGATACACTGTGAGAATAGAGTCAAAGATGAGGCAAGTGATAAAAGCGAATTGCAAACTATATGTGGATTAATAAAGTTATCGATAAATCGATATAATATGCTTGTAATGGAATGCAATAAAAGCAATCGCAGCAGATGCGAGCGCAACAATGTTCAATCAAAAATGGAGAACGCGCCACATGTGCGTGCCACAAGGAGAGAGGGAAGGGTGAGAGGTAGAGCAGCAGCCCACACGTGGCATGCACTGGAGCACAATGCTTTCTTGGTTCCTGGCATATGTAAAACCCTCTTTGAAATGGCTTATCGAAACGTTGTGTATGCGCTCGCCCGACTTTCTGCTCGGCCAAAATGGCAGGCAGTCAGGCAGGCAGGCAGGCAGCCATAAGCCAAAAGTCCTGGAATGCAACAACGACGACGACGACGACGACGATGGTAACGGCAAGCTGCACAATTTTCAATATGTGACACATGGCAAGGCTGAGGCAGGCAGCTGCTGGAAAAAAAAAAAACCATATATATATGTATGGACGGCAAAAGTCAAAGCTTAAGCCATAGTAGGACAGGCAAAACAGCCGCAGCTAAGGTCCTTAGCCATCGCGAAGGAGTTAGCGGTGAGAGGGGTAGAAAGAGGGGGATTTCAGTTGGGGTTTTGCATACATACGTAAACCGAATGCGTCTACAGTTTTCAATAATGCAACTTTGAAGACTCTTCTCGGAGCAGGAGAGGGTTTGGAGAGGGTTGGGCACCTCGCATTGTGTTGCATTTTGTTTATGCATGCGACAGCATCAAAGGCAAAAGATGTTAGCAGTAGCTGCTGCCTGCTGCGCTTTGCCAACGGCTTTTGAGGTTGTGTGCGGGTTGTCGGGTGTTTTTGGTTTTGGTTTTGGGGTCGCGCGCGTTTTCACTTTGACAAATCGATGAAGTTGCTTTGTGCGTGCATGCATAAAACATGTTTTTATGGCCTGGCAAAGAAGAAGAGATCAGGGAGGGTAGGGTGTACAGGGGACTATCAGCTATCAGTGAAAATATTTGCATAGATATTGCAAAGAAAGAAACAAAAATTTTGATATCACTGGGATTTGCGAATAACATTACCAATCTTTATTTCATATGTTTTTTTTTTTTTTTTGTTATTTATTGCAACTGAGATTTTGTTGTTTCGAAGTCTGCTCTTTGGAAACACACACAAACACAAGGGAGGTTGGTGGTAGTTAGGGGGTGGAAGGTGCGCTAAACAATTGGCCCTACGGTAATCAATGTGACGTGTGGATCTTACGCATTTGTTGTGCGTCAACCATCAACAGTTTGTTCACTTTCCTGTCCCAGCTCATCATCTGTTTGCGCCTCGAGTGCGTTTTTCTTTTCCAGTATGCGATACAAAAGGAATGGAAATAATTTGATGTCATTTTTACTTAGATTCCCGTGCTTGTACATCTCGCCAAAGAGCTGCAGGGAGAGTGTATGATGAAGCAACTATTTAAAAATTATATTATTTATTTTCAAGAGCTTACCATCTCCTTGAGCTGCCAATGGTTGAGATCCTCGGTGCGTTGCTGGCGCCAATCGTGTTGCCACTGTTGCTCCTCCGTGCTAATGGGTTCGGGTAGCCAATTGTTTTTGCTGCTACTTCTCTTGGGTCGCCGCCTGGGTGGACGTCGTTTTGGGAAGGGGGCAAAACTGTTGACCTTCTTGGGCGGCGGATCTATGGATTCGGATTCGGTTTCTTTTTTCGCAGCCATCGGTTTTCTGGTTTTCGCTTTTAGCTTTCGTATGGATTTAACCATTTGCATTTTCTTCTTGGAACTCGACGGTCTCAGCTGTTGCTTTGAACTGCCGCCCTCGAGGCGATCACCAGACGGTCGTGTTATACCATATTTTTGCAGAAATTCCGCATCCGCACGTGATTCCCATTCGAGGCAACGTGCACGCCGTGCTCGATTGCGCATGAGGCGTCGCTGTCGACTTCGATGCGCCTTGGCCATTTGTCGCTTGAGATTCAGGCGCACCGATGCTGACTTTTCGCTACCCGATTGAGATTTACTCTCAACTTTGGGCAACTTCCACATGCTGCTCGTTATCTCATTATCGCTGGGGTCTTTGGAGAAGAATTGCATACCCCTTCGCTTGAGATCCTGCATGGCTAGGGCCTGGCAGCGTTGACGTCGCAGCGAGCTAAAGGTTGGCTTCGTTTCCAGCGTGTAGGATTTCTTCTGCAGTAACTCTTGTCGTTCCTGCAGCGTGCGTTGTTGTGTTTGCTTCTCCAATTCCAATTTCTCTTGCAGCCGTTTCTGATTCATTTGTTCGATATTGAGTCGCATGCGACTACGACTTGCTTCCGTTTCTCGGAACATATTCGTTGGCTTCACTTGATCGTAGAATTTGCAATAGTAGCTAATCTTATCGGCATCAGTGGGTGGCATAACACGACGATAGTTACCCAGATGACTTTCCTCCCATGCGATTTGTTGCGCCAGTGCACTAATGGAACATGCCTGTTTCAATTTTCCATTATCAAGTAGACTATTTGAACCAGTTTGTAGATTTTGATTTTGATTCTGATTAGAATTTTGATTAGTTTGACTAGTCTGAACACGTCGCCTGCCCTGTTGACGTAGCAGACGATCTCGTTGCACCATGCGATCTTGTCGTATGATCTCTTCCTTATCGACCAGCGGCGTGCTAAGCAGATTGAGTGTGTCTCGGATCAATGGACGTTTCACCTCCACATCGACTGTTTCATCGCTTAGCAAACTAGGCGTATGATTAACTTCCAGTATATATGGCTTTAGCTTCCAATCCACTAATATATCGAAGCCAAGTAGCTGAAAACACGCCTGTATCTGATCATGTTTGGGGAAACACAAATGATAGTTATGTTTGAGCACAGGCCATGCACTGATCACAGTCTTTATGATGGCATCATCGACGGCAGCCCAAAACTCCGAGACACTATAATCATGATCTGCCAGCCATTTATTATATTCGCGCAGCTTTCGCTTGGAACCACCCTCGTTGCCATGGCCCGCATTGTAATTGGAATTGCGACGATTCACACAATAGTTGGTCAGGTGCATAAACAAATTGTTACTATTCCCCAGCGCCGGTGGCATGTACTTGTTGGTCGCAAAGCGTGCCAAACCCTCGTTGTACACAAAGATGCGCAGCGGATCTACCGAGGTGACCAGCGTATAGATGCGCAAATCGAACTTGAAGCCATCGATGAGCAGGGGCTGTCCAGGGAGAGGAAATGAAATGTAATATACTACAGATTCTACATGCTCTACTTACCTTGTCTATGTAGGTTTGACAGATGAGCTTCTCACGCTTGCCCACTGTGCGTAGATTGTTGGTTAACCATATACCACGACCCTGCCCAGAGGAATATGGCTTGAGTATGAAGGTGCGTCGATGTTTGTGCGCATAGATGGCGACTTCGTAGGAACTAACAGGATTAAGATTAGCATGTGGGATGAACTAACATAACAAATACGTAGAGGATAGCTTTAGCGGCGTATTTAAGCGTATGCGGAAGTAAATTAACGTTTTTCGTGGGCGGTGGGCGTGGTAAGAAAAATTTGAATGAAGCACTATCTAAATATGGTATTCCGTCATCTTTTGGCCAAATTTGGTGTATCTAGCTTTAATAGTAACTGAGTTTGCCGCGTTCATACATACAGAAAAAAGGTAAAAAAGGCTAATATTGATGAAAATCCAGTATATGCATACTTTGTAGTCATATCCACGCCTCTGTCTGCCAGCTACCCAATTAGTATACCCTTTTTTAAGAATTTTTAATAGACGAAGGGTTACCCGTAACTACACCCCAAAATTCGTACTCACTCTGAGGGCAGTAGCCAGGTCTTTGGAAATATGCGATAATCGCCGGGAAACATTTTGAACATACGATTCAGGTTGAGCGCCAACATATCCTTACGACATATTTCGCTCATGCCAGGAAAATGATTGATTTGCTGAAAACGCTTCATGCCCTTGAGCAGATCGAAATGCGGCGTATTGTCGGACCATTGTATATTCCATAGCCGATGTTCGGGCACATGGGAGAGGCCCATGCTTTTGGACACGCGTCCGACGAGCGGAAAACGCGTATGCTCCACACAAATGCTAATGCGTATGCCACGCGCCAAGGGTATCACTTTCATTGCCTCCAGCGGCTGTTGTTGCTGTGTTTCCATTACACTTGGATCACGCATTACATTGTAGCAGACGGGCACACCTTTTTGATGATTCTCCGAACTATCGGACATTATCAAATACGCATCCCCCCTTTGTTTCTTTGATACATTATCTGTTGTATGCTGCCATTGGATGGGCGGTTTTACATCGATGTAGGCACCGCCGCCACCGCGTGCACGACTTCGTTTTTGTGTTGGCTTCTTTTTGAGGATGGGACGTTCTATATGGATCGCACGGCTGAATTCATCTTCGTCTTTTGAGCGTTTTGAAACTGGTAATAATTTTTTTAGATCAAAAAAGCGTGTATACTGATTGGATCCATGTTTAAACCGGTAATTTTTTTTGGTAATCATCTATGGAGGGGGGGCGAAAAAATGAGTTCTGGACTGGGAATTCTGGGATCAGTTTACCTTTAGTTTATAATTATATGAAAAAAGGAAAAAAAAGGAAAAAAGAAAAGGAATGGATCCTACATAAAGAAAATTTTGAGTATTGAATAACAGTAAAAACAATGTATTGTTTAAAATTTCCAAAAAAAAAAAAAAAAAAAAATTCCAGCAAATTACAAACAAAGCTAAAATGAAATATAATAGAATGAAATTGGAAATGGTAAAAGGTTGAGCACTTTAAAGAATAGAAAATGCATTAAGTAAAACATATAATTTTTTTTTTATTAATTTCTTTACAATTTAGCTACTAAAACTGTCTAAACACTTTAGCCTGAATTTTATTTAAAAGTTCTCTGTCATTAGCATTAAATGCCAAAGCGTACTGTGACCACATTTCATTGTCGTCATTGGGATTTTTATTTCTCTTTATCAGTAGCCGCCGCTAAACTTGTCCTTCTGCTAGCACAGGTCTCTATTTCTCGCTCTATCTCTCCTCTCTCTATTACTGGGTCTCTGTCTTTTTCCCTCTAACTGACATTGAATCGCTGCATTGTGGTTGAACTTGTCGCGTCTCCATTACCCAAGTGAGTTGTGCAACACCTTGCGTTAGCTGATATGCCACAAGAAGAGAAAGAGAGGTAGCGAGCGAGCGAGGCAAGTGCCTTGATGTGTGTGTGGCTCATTTACCGCAGTTTAATCAGGCTTTAGCTTTTTTTTTGCGGTTATTAGTTCAGCTAGTTTTTGTTTTTTTTTTTTATTTTTCCACCGCAAGAAACGCCGAATCATGCGACTATATAGTGCTGAGATCATAACTGTGTTTAGTTTATCGCACGCTTGGCTAGCTTAATGACAACAACAACACGCGACACATAGCGAGCTTGGGCTAACCCCTTCGTGTGGAGGCAGCTGTTGCTGCATATTGCACTGTGTTTGTTATTGTTGTTCGCTCTTGTTGTATCAGATTACAAAAAAAAAAAAAAAAAACAATTGCCATGTGTTTTAGTATTATTTTTTTTCTGTTTTTCGGGGGCGCGCTCGCTTAGGCCACAGACAAACGAAGCGTGTAATTTGTCAAGTTTATTTGGTTGAGCGACGTTTGTTGTTGTTGTCGCTCTGGTTTTTGCCTTCCATTTTTCGGGTACGCCCTCTGCGGCTCACTAATTGGCCAGCCCTGGCTGTTTTGGGTTGTGTGTGTTTTCTGTTTTGTGGCTAATTATGCGCGCTTTTGTCTTTGCTCGTATTTGGCAAACAGAATGCGCCAAAATGTTGGCTACTTTTTGGCCAGATTTTGTTAGGCAAGCAGTAAGAGCAGCGAGCAGCTGTGTTGCAGCTTTTGACATGGATAAGAAAGCCAGAACAAGCCTTGATAAGCGCAGGGCTAAATGATAAAGGAAACGAAACACGCCATAAATTAAAATACCCTGCGTTTTACTTTGAAAAAACCGTTGCAAACATGCTATAAAGTAAAAATCGTCATAACTTTGTTAAAAATCAAGTGATTTTAAAGCGGAATGGCATTTTGTCTAGATCTTAACTTACTTAGTAATCTGACTTTTCAAAAATAGCCATATATATATTTAAAACTTTTTTTTTTAAATTTTTCCATATACATGAGAGGGTATTCCCCTTATCATTTTCAGTAAAAGATTTGTACAAGAGCAACTTATGGGGACTTTTATCGAATAAATCACTTCAAAACGAATCAAAACAGTTGCTCATTTTATCTCTCGAATCGCGCTGAATGAATTTTCTTCCATTGCGATTATAATCCACGGAATTTATTGAAAAATGTTCGTGTTCCTGTCATTTCGCGCGCGTCATTTCACACACTTCGGCATTCTATAAATATTTTAATTCAATATATTCAGCTATAATTGGCTCAAGCGATAATCACCATCCATTAAAATAAATCTTTGACATAATTCATTACATGCAAGTTGTCTCTCTCTCCCCCGTGTTTCTCTCTTTCTATGGTGTTTGTTTGCATTTTGCTACCATATTAAATGTTGCAACTTTTTCGCAGCTTGTGTTATGTTTGCACGACGTTTTTAATCAAGTGGCACAAAAATGAAATCGGCTTACGGCAAACTGTATTAAAAATTGAAAAGGCACGTGCAGCAAACGCGTTTAAAAAAAAGGAGGGAGAAAATTTTAAAGCTCGAGGTATAATCAAAAATTAAACAAAACACGGCAAAAATGTGCGGCCGGATTGGCGAGAGATGAAGAAGAGGAGGATGAGGTAGGAGTATGTGGAGAAATTAATCCATAACGAAGTCGATAGTTGAAGAGGTAAAGGGAAGTGATGAGGTAGAGCGAGAGAGAAGTAGGTAGTACTAACGAGGAAGAGAACAAATGAGAAAGGAAGGGAAAGGAGTAAAGAAAATAAATGATCTAAGCGAGAAAGGTTGCCCATAAAATTGCACACGCTGCGGCATATGTTGGATAATTCGAAGCGTAGCATAAATTACTATGTGTGTGCGTGTGCAAGTTGCTATGGCAGTTGCTGCTGGAAAAAAAACCTTTTATTTTTATGAGGCTGCAGTCAGTTTTGCCGCTTACTCTCTCTTTCTCTCTCTCTCTGCTTGGCGCACATCTTTTTCTTGCGTCTCGCTTGCTCAGCGAACTAAGCACACATTAAAAATTAATCTTTTAATTACTGCCAGGCAGGCGCTACACAACAGCAACAATAGCTACAGCAATGTGTGTGTGTGTTCGGGTGTTTGTGTGTGTGTGTGCTTAGGCGCTTTTGTGCCGCTGCCAACGATTAATTACTCTCGCTACTAACGCAAAATCTGCTATTGCCAAGCACCAAATTATTGTTGTTGTTTTTGGGTTGTTCCCCCTCGTATGCCTCAGCAGCTGCTGCAATATTGCATTGTGTGTTGCCAATGGCAGCCATTTTGTTTGCGGCAGCCATTTTGCGGCTGTAGATAGTGACAAGCAATGTGGAGGAAAACATGTGAATGAACTCGGAGAAAAAAAAGTGTAAATATATTTAAAATAAATTTATACTTGTATAACCAAGAAACTTTTGCAACTTATAATCATAGCTGCAGGCAACCCAAAAAAAAACCACAGCAACCTTCTCAAATATTCTAGACCCACACAAATCACACACTTTCAAAAACTTCAACTTCAACTCTCTTTCTCCCTCTCGCAACTTTGCACATTTCCAAATTGTGAAATTGTCAAATTTTATTTCTCTGGGCAGAGATTTTCCTGTGTGTTCTGCAGCGCTTTTAATTGCTTTCAATTGACCGTAGCGACCGGAGAAACTTTGCGAGCGAGCGGGGCGGCATAAAGTTCATGCAACAATAGCTTGGCACACATTTGATTTTAATTTCATTTTGACCGCTTACACTTAAGGCATTAACAAAGGAGGAGGAGCAGGGAACCGGGGGCTTTGGTCGTTCTGCTAATGCTCAAAGTTTCAACGATGGTCCCCCAAAAAACTGTAGAGCTGTGTGTAAAGTGTGGACAAAACTTTGATAATGGAATTAAACAACACACTAAACTGCATTTTAGAAGCTCAGCTAAGCGGCTGCTGCTTGTCAGCGTGAATGAAAAACCGCTATAATAGCGAGAGATAATCGACTGGTGGGGAGGTTAGTAGAGAATAGAGAAAGGAGATTAAAGATAAAGTTAATAACAAAGAAATTATAATGAAACAAACTGAAATGTATTTAGCCCAAAAAAGTATGCAATAAAAATTTAAATGAATTGGGAGTCGAAATTCGTGAGAATATCTGGCTAAAAGGTTAGCTATACAATCCAAAAAGAGGTTTAATACGTCAAGCTAATAAATTATTAGAATTTTGTAATAAATCTGCCTAAAAATCGTATAAAATATTGAATAGTTTTCTTATTTAATTTGCAATAACAAAAACTTTTGCCATGCATCCAAACTCTATAATAAATTCCGCAATTTCTCATACTTATTTCCTTTGCCAATCCATCATAAATATTTATTGTAAATTTACCGTTAGCAAGAGGATAAACAAACTAAGCTTTTGGCAAATCGAACTAAAATCCCCGCTGATTATCCCCAAAAAAAAAAAAAAAAACATAGCACAGATACTTGATTGCTGAAATCCCCACACAATGCACATTTAGTTGGCTTTTGCGGATAGCAGCATGTAGGAATGAATGGCGAAGGGTATATAGGGAGTATCTAGAGGCTATATCCATGCACACAGCATGACAATCATATCAACATTTTTGGCTGTTTGACATTTGCCGCTGCCGCTGCCGCTGCTGTTTGTGATTGCAAATTTGGAATTCGCATTTCGTATTTGATTTATGTGCTGGGCATACGAATACACTCACTCACTCAGTCACTCACTCACTCCCAGAATGTGAATACATATAGACGTGCACTCACTATGCACGTAATTATGCATGAATCACGGAATCAACTGCAGCAGCAGCCGAGGAAAGAGAGAGAGAGATGAAAAAAGAAATCTGAATTTCGACCCAGTGTAACGCATGAATGAACGCCTTCGTAAAAAAAGGGGAAAATGGAAAAAAAATACTGCGTGTTCCTAGGGGAAGGGTGTGCGAGGGGAAAAAATATGCACATAAATTTCATCAGGCAAGGCGCAATGAAAATGTTGAAATGTTAAAATGCTCGCACGTAATACTACAGCCAAAGTCATTTGTAATGCAAAATAAAACAAAACAAACAAACAACAGCGTAGATGGAAAACAAAACAAAGCGTTAGCTAAAGCTAAGGCTAAAGCAACAACTGCGCAAATAGAAACAAAACTAAAAACGTGGCTGGCAAAACAAAAGTGCCAAGGCAAAAGGGAAGAAGCTAAGTTGTTGTTGTTGTTGCTGTTGCTTTTCTATCTACTTTACGGTATTTATTTTAGTTGTGTGCGAGTGTGTGTGTGTGTGTGTGCAGCACATAAAACAAGAAACGCATTTGTAATGAAAATAAAATTTAACAACTGCCCCAGCGGCAGCGGCAGCAGCTGCAAAGGAAGTGGAAGCGTAGGACAAGTGGAAGACGCTGCAAAGTATGCAGCACTTTTTGCACTTTGCTGTTTTTTGACGCCAAGCACTAAAGTAGTGTTTGATATACCCTGTAAAGTGTGCTGGGAGGGCAGTGCGAACAGGCAGTAAGACAGTGCTGTGAATAAGGAGTGGGTTAGTGTTTGAGATACCCTGTAAAAGGAAGTTTGAATTGGCAGCAAGACATGGCAAGAAATGAGCAGGAAGTAAAGCATATTTCTCTAGGGTATCCTCTAGTCTTGCCTGCTGCTTTTTCTTTTGTCAGCTTTTCGACCTTATTTTGATGCGGTTTGTATGCTTTGCTCAAGATCAAGCTAGCATGCATAAAGTGCTTGCTGCACGGATGTTTATAGAGCAGGTGCCTAGAAAAAAAAGACACTTCGATCTCCTTTGGTGCACCTCTTTCTATATGCATTAAATCTACCTATGTCTTCGGCAGCTTCGCTTTCATCTTATGTTAGCATCATTTATTTATTTTAGCTGTCGGCCGTGGCAAATCGATGTGGCATGTGGCAGCAAATTTGCATGCAAAAAATGGCCGCAACAATACCGGAGCGTGTTAGGAAATGTGACACCTTTGTGTGTGTGTGTGTGTGTGTGTGGCAGGTAGATTGCCTGGGCATCAATGTCATAATTTGCCATAATGTGTGTGCAGCAACAGAGAGAGAGAGAGGGAGACAGGAAAAGGGAAAGAGTGAGAGAGGGTTAGCTAGACAGACGGACATGCTGGATGCTGATGATGTTGCATGTCCATGTCGAACTGTCTCGATGCCGTTGTCGAGCGTCAATGTCGTTTTGCCCGTGCAAAGAGGATGTGCTCGGTGTCTGGCTGTGTGTGTGTGTGTGTGTGTGTGTATGGGTTCAACTTAGTTGCAAAGTTAACGATGCGCCATGACAACACTCCATCAACATGGACAGCATCCAGTTAGGCAAGCTGCCTGTGCTGTGTGTCTGTGTGTCGGCCACGCCTTCTGCTGCTCCTCCCACTTGCTGCTGTTGCTCTTGCCTCATTGTGCTGGCTCGTGTCATGTCCTTGGCTGCGCACTGTCAACATTAACTCACACACATACACACACAGTGAGAAAGAGACAGCCAGAGAGAGAGAGAGGAAGCGTTGCCCGTGAGGCACAAAAAGGCATATCCAATTGCAGGAAAAAAAAAGTCGACGCATGTCGATAACAAAGCGTACGCAAACATTCAACTAACATTAGTGGCACGCCCCATAGACACGCAACACACACACACACACATAGGCACACACACAGAAAGGGAGAGAGACATGTGACAGGCTGCAGCTTTCGGCTTTGGTGTCTATTTTACTTGGTCATTAAATTTGGATTTTGTGCCGTGCATATCACAAGTGCTTGACTTTGCCGTTAAATACACACAGGCACAGGCGCACACACACAAGCACACACACACACACACCTGTGCACACATGTAAACACAGCAAGCTTGCTTGCTCTTTCTCTCTCCTTCTCTCCCCTTAGTGTCCCTTTGTGTGCGGCATTCAACTGACATGTCTCATGGCCTCCGCTTCGCTGGCTGTGCTTTTTGCATGTCCCCACACACACACACACACACACACAGTACGTTCTTTTCACAGACTCAGCAGACGACCACTTTGCCAGTGCTAAACAACGTTGATATGTCCGCTAGATGGCGCTCGCTCTCGCTCTAGCTCTTTTTCTCTCTCTGGCTCCTTTGCAGTTGCAGGCCAAAGTTTGTTTTCTCGTTTTTGTTTCTGTTTTACTTACGCTTTGAGTCTTTTGTGGCTTTAGTGGTTTTGCATGTATTCATGGATAAGTATATGTATGTATGTGCGTGTGTGTGTGCAGAGACAGCCAGTCGCTTTGTGGCAGCAAGAGTCGAGGCTAGAGTGACAAGAGGCGAATCGATTCAATGAATTTTTTGCAATAAACAAAATGGGCTTATGTAAGGTGGGGAAAAAGAGTTGAAGGGGAAGGGAGAATTTGTAAATTGGATTGAAATTATCAGAGTTTTAAAACAAATTGTTAGATTGCTGTAAACTAATGAAGAATGGCATGAAAAAGCTAAGTAAAAATGTGGAAAATTATGTAGATATTTTTTTATAAATTTAAAGAAAATAGTATTGTAGATTATTTTTTTTTAATTTTAAGTTAAATTTAAAGTTTTATTTAAGTAAAATTTAAAGTTTAAAGTTAAATTTTCCAACTGTGAACTAACTGTAATTTTCTCTCCCTCTTTTTCTCTTTCGTTTTAGGTAAGTCCCTTTTGATTGCCTAAAGTTATTTGATACACACTGAACTCTGTATAGATTATAAATTTTGTGCGTGAGTGATAGATCTAAGAGAATGTTATAGACTCTCATCCCAGACCCCTGACTCCTGACCTTTTGGCATTTGTGATTAGTTGTGCTGCGCTTAGTTAATCTTACAGTTTGCGCAGACTTTCTGACTGACAGCAACCAATCAATTGCCTTTTCGGCGCTTATCTACTCCGAAACAGAGCGAGAGGCTTAGGCCTCCACCCACACACACAAACACACACACACACACACACAAGTCCCCACACTGACCCAATAAATCACTAGAAAATTTCACACAAAACACTCTGAAATCTTTTCCCCGCGGGGAAAACAACAATCAGCAAAGAAGGGAAAACTAAACAAAGAGGAAGGAAGGGAAAAGAACGGAAGAAAAATACACTCGGAAATAAGGTTCTGTAACTTTTCTGCTCGCATTTGCTACGTAATTCCCACGATAATAATCATAATAAAAATCAAGCAAGCGATAAAGCATAAAAGCAAATTACAAGTAAAGTCCGCACACACACACGTGAACACACACACACACACACACACACACAGAGCGAGTAGTGTGGGAGGAAACTTGAACAGCGCCAAAAGCACTTGACATAATGCCCAAAACTGTTGTTGTTGTTGTTGTTGCTGACATAAAAATGAAAGTTTTTTTTGTGCCTTAGCAACTTTTACACATTGTCAAAAATATGTTTCTTTTTCTCCTGGCCAGCGTTGCCAGACTTTTATGACTTATGCCAAAGCGCACGTAACTGCCATTTTCTGTGCGGCTGCCTTGCCCTACGTGTCTGAGAATCCTTCTCCACTTCCACCGCTGCTGCTGCTGCTAAGAAACTTTTCTCATAAAGCGCAAATCGTATTAGGGTTAAACTATCTGTCGGTAGAGGGCGCCACTTTGCGTGCCACCAGAAAAATGATTTATGCTGATGAATTGCGCCGCTGAATGTCATTAGAAATGCCTTCCCTGTTGCCAGACCAAACCAACCCCCGTCCCCCCACAGAGCATCTCATCATTTTCCAAAAAGCGGAAAATTCATTAAGTTGTCAACTGCAAGTCAACACAATACGCAAACACAATTTTTTTTTCTTCTGCTCATCTACTGACACAGACATGACAAGTCGAGAGGGGTATAGAGAGAGGGGGGCAGGGGAAAAGGGGTTGCTCGTTGGCGCGTGAAAAATTCTATAAAATTAGAAAAAAAAAAAATATCGCATATTTCTGACGCAGAAAAGGCAGATCTAGTTTAACAATAGAAATGTCAAATTGCCAAACAGCTTCGAGTGATTGGCATAAGGAATGAGGGAATTGGGTTCCCTGGCGCGAAAAAGAGAGAAAGAGAGGGAGAGGATGAAATAGAACAGCCCTAAGGCAGTAGATTTGCATGCTTACAAGCTGAGTCAATTATCTATGCGAATTTTTTAAATATTTTTAAACAATTTAAGAAATCATATAGTATGCTTGCTATAAGAACTTACAAGGTACTCCTCAGCAGAATTTTATTAAGTTGTAATAGAACTTTAACTCCTTATGGAGATTTCAGCCAATTTTATTTATTATTTTTTAAAATTCCATTAGATTTTCTAAATTTATATGGTATGCTTGCTATAAGAACGTATTGGCGAGACTATCAGAATTTCATTCAGCTCTAATCACTCTTACAAAGTCTCATAGAAAGCTCAGCACATTTTAAATATTTTAATACACATGTTTTCATTTCAAATTGCAATTAATATAAATTTATATAGTATGCTAGCCATAAAAGCGCAACATCGACAATTTATAGCAATTTCATAAAATTGTTCATACTCTGCCAACTAATTATGCAAATCTCTGCGCTTTTTAAATACTGTTTAGAGACTCTTAATTTTCAATGGCAACTATAAATTTGCTATAAATTTTTTTGTATAATATATTTACTATAAAAAAACCTATTAGCTAGCGAGTCTTCATTAAACTTTCACAGCATTTCATGGGAATTCTCTGCGCTTTTTGAAAAATATTTCTATGCACAAGTTTTCAGTTTCCTCTTGCAACTTTCTATGAAATTCTATACTATGTTTGCTATAAATACGTATTAGCGACGCTTCATCAAAATTTTACTGGAATTTGTATACAGTTTCACGCATGCATGTTGTTTGCTGCCCGTTTTCCTGTTTCTAACCATTTCCCATTGTGTTTTCGCAGCGCCTGAAATGTGCACCCAATTATAATCAGAAAATTATGCGCTCTGCTAAACATTTCGGTTATCAGTCAGCGAGCATTTCCAATAAAATGCGGTCTCTCCCCCCTTCTCTCTCTCTTCCCCTCTCTCTCTCTCTCTCTCATTGTCTATGTCATCTAACTACCTCATTTCCCTCATTAATCAAGCTGGGCCGAATATGCCGAAATTATCAAGTGAGCAAACATATTGTGGCCATAGCATTAATATCCTCTAAATAGTTGTAAAGCCAAAGAGTATTTCTAATTTTGAATATTTCTCTTATTGAATGCTGCTCTTCACATACCCCACATGCTCAACGTTCTAGGGTATTCACACGGCTGTTTCAATCAGTTGCAGCGCAGGCGGCAACTCATTGTGTGCATTGTGTGCGAGGCGCATAATTAAAACCGCAAATAGTGCAAGCAATGCACACGCACACCCACGCACGCACACACTTGCAGAGCAATATGTGATATTACACACGCACACACACACACACACATACAGCTCTAATGGTCAGCCCGTGCAACTAATAACACAATGCAAAAAGTCAGTCAGAAAATGAGTTGCGCTCAATTTAGGGCGACGCAGGCAGAGCGAGAGAGTGTGTGCCAAAAGGGGACGTGGCCATTGTGCATTGTTGGCTGACATGTGAGCCGGGTCGGTGCGGGCGTACACCCCTTCACACACGCACACACACTCCCTTGCACTGCCAGAGACAATGCACCTTTTGCTGCTGGTCAGCCGAATTCGAATTTTAATTATGCGCCCATTGCAGACAGTTAATTACACTGCGAAAAAAAAAACAACGACAACGCCAGCGTTAAATGGAAATGCAAATGTAACGCAATGCCAGCAACTGCAACTGCAACCGGCCATGCAACCACATTGCGTATACGCAACGTGGCGTATACGCAACGCAGGAGAACACTTTGGTGATTTTCGTACACACTTTGATTAGCTGAATTAAAAGTGTCGCCTGCACATTGATTAAAATTGCGTTTTAAATGTGTCATATGAATGAGTGAGTGTGTGGGAGGGTGTGTGAGGGGGTGTGTGTGTGTGTTTGTGCTTTTTATCCGATTTGGTTAATTTGCCCAACCGCGTCAAGCATTGCGTGTAGGCGCGCGCGCGTTCGCGTTTTTTTTTCGGTAAGAGGCTTTGTGGTGCGTTCACGCGGCAGGCTTTTGCAGGGTATTTAACATATTTTTGTAAGCGCATCACAGTGTTTAGGCTGCGTAAAGAGTTGAAGCATTTTGTCAATTAAAAAAAGGAATGTGCGATTTAAATTTGTAAATTTATTGTAGAGAAATGTCAGCGTGACAAAATGGAGAATTTAAATTTTAAAATATTTGTAGAAATCTTATAAATTATTTCAGGGAGTATAACTAATTTTTTAACTGTTAAGCAAAGGGTTTAGGATGTCTAGGAATTAATAAATTTGTTATAAATAAAATAACAAATTTTAAACAATTTTTTACATGCAATCAAAAAATTTAAAGAATTTTTATATAAAATCTTGAATATATTTCGATTTTTTTTTAAACGACTTTTACCTAATTTCTCAATTAATATACCTAGATAAAATCTGCAAAAGTAAAGGTTATTGGGGTTCTTATTTAACCCTTGTGCGCCGTTGGGTCATTAATTTGACCATGTGGCTTAAACTATGGCCAAAGGCAGCAAATAGGCGCAGCGACACGCTACGACATGCCATGACATGCCATGCCTTGACGCCTGGCACATTTTTCACCTACTTAAGTACAGTTTGGCACTCACACAAGGGGAGTGAGAGAGAGAGATAGGGTGAGAGGGAGAGAAAGAGGCAGAGAGACACCCAAGATAGCCACAACATAAATTTGTTGGCCGCAAAGCTGCTAACTGAAATTCTACGGTCAATCAACGACAACATTTTCCGGGTTGTTAAGAAGAGCAGGAGGAGGAGAGTAAGGAGAGGGGAAGAAAGAGAGAAGGGGAGAAGAAGAAAACCTTTGCCCAGCGGGGAAAAACTTGCGAAAAACTTGCCGCAGCTAATGCCAGCTAAGCCTTTTCTACACATACCAAAAGAACTGAGCAAAGAAACTAAATTAATGTTGGGCTAATAATTCAGAGCGAGAAAGAGTGAGAGAGAGGGAGGGAGGGAGAGCCGGCGGGGTAGCTCATCCAGCGGCCATTCTGCTGCCAGAGCAAAGTGTGTGTGTGTTGCGTAAATATTCTAACGCACAATTAAATGGGAATGTGCCATAAATATTGCGTATACGCAACGTAAATCAGAGTGTGAGCGTAGGAGAAGGGCAACCTGCGCACCACTCCCCAATGACTGATTATGCGAACAATTAATCTCGAAGATGTTTATTGCCAGTGCGAATTATACCCTTAATGGGAAGGGGTGTCCCGAGCTGATAAACATTCATTCTGTTCTGCCTGTTCGTCGTTTGTGTCGCCCAAATTGGTTGCTTGTCTTCAATGGGTTAAGTTGGCAAAAGTCGACTGCAGCGGCACGGCACGCCGCTGATGATGCCGCACGACAAGCGGAAGCACGCCATTTTACAATCACATTAGCCCAAGCGAGGGTGCAGGGTGCAAACTACCCCCACTCTCTTCTCTCTCTCTCTCTCTCTCTCTCTCTCTCTCTCTCTGTCTAACAGGAAGTTGCATGACAGTTGTTGTTGCTGTTGCTGCCGCTGTTGCTGGCAGCCGGAAATGAGAAGCAGCTGAAGCCAAGCTTTGGCTCACTCGCTTGACCGCAGCATTAAAGCAACATTTGTTTTAAGCTAAAGCAGAAAAAAAGAACAAGCTGCGAAAACTTTTGCACAAGTCGCAGTCGCAGGCAAACCAAAACAGAGAGAGAGAGAGAGAGAGATAGAGAAAAAAAACATACTACTAGCTGTGGAAAACATTTCAACAATGCAACACAAATTGCAGTTGCAACCGCAGCAGCAGCAGCGGCAGCGGTTGCCTCTGCTCTCCCTCCCTCTCTCTCCTCTCTCGACCGCCAGTTCCGTTGAGTTGACCAGTGCAATATTTTGACTTGGTCAGCTTTAAATTCGTTGTCGAGGCTCAAAAGAAAAAAAGAAAAAGCCAAGCCAAACTTGAGCACAAAGCATTGGCAGCAAGAATTTGCTAGGAGGAGGGGGTGAGGAAAAGGGTGTGTAAGAGGGTAAGAAAAGGCATTCAGTGCGGCGCTGCGCGACATTTGTTATGGTCAGCGTAATTGGTTAACTTTGAGTGGGGTTTTTCTTGGGGCAAAACAAAACTGTTCGAATTGCTTGGCAATTGTCTGGTGAAGTCGACAGGGATTTCAGTGATACGTATACGTAATATTTCATGTAAATCTTAAGGGTTGTTCCCAAGTATTGCACAGCTATATAGGCATAGATTTCGAAAAAAAGAATATATTTTTCCAGTTCTCTAGCTTCTCTCTTTATACTTTCTGCTTGCTTTCTTTGACTTGTTTTTTCTTCTCTACTGCTTTTGATAAGCGCTTTGCTTTTTTCGCATAAGTACACCCCTTAAGCAGCTCCAGAGCAGACTTCCGTCTACAGAGAAAGATTTTTCCAAATTGAATATTTTCTTTGCTTTTTTATTTCTTTTAAATTGAATACGCTTCCACGTCTATTTTGCCCATTTTGCTTTGTTAAAAAGTTTCTCGAATCTCTCGCTCTTCCTTTTGCTTTGCCTTGTGCTTTGCTTTTATCTCTTCGCTACCCTTTCAACTTTTATGACGCGCTTTAAGTTTGTCGCTCTCTCTCTCAGCCATTTTTACTGACTTTGCTTAACTCGTCGTTTGTGTTGTGCACCTTTTGTTTTTTTCACTCGCTTCTTTACGCGTTTCTGAGCAATCAGTGAGATTTTGCCACGCCCTCCGCCCACCTGGTAGTCAGTTTTAAATGCTTGGGCATTGCATAAAATTTGCATATTTTCTTCTATGCTGCATAGTTTATTTAGCCGCCATTGTGGTCGCTGTGTGTTGCAACTGTTGTTGTTGTTGTTGTTGTGGTTGTTGTTGCTGTCCATTTAGCCGCCCACTGGCAAACAAGACACTAAATTGCTGGCCCACGAAAAGGGGGCGGTGGGAGGGGCTGCCATGTTCATATTATAACTCAATATGAAACGATGGCGGCGCGGCTTTTCGATGCTGCATTTATATTCATATATGCGGCGTGGAAATGAATCGTGGCCAGGCACCACAGGATGCCTAAGGATGGCAAGCAGTGCCTGCTCTACCTTCCCCTTCCCCCTGCCCCCTTTCCACTTCCTTTCCCTACTCTCCCTGCTCAGCCCAAAAGCGAAGGCCATTCAATGGGCGCGTATTTTTTTTTGTTGGTTAAGAAATTTGCATGCTTTTTACGCACATTTGCATAAACACACATATGCAGTGGGAGTGGAGGGGGAGGGGCTGGAATGGAAGGTAGTGGAGGAGGGGGGTGTGCTGCGTAGCACCCCTTAAAAATTTTTCAGGCAGCCCCAGGCAATATGTCAAAACTTGAAGTACTACGCTGTGTATTTTCTTTAGCTGCATTCACATGTCAAGTGTCAGTGGCAAATCAATGTGACAGCCCCTTCCCCACCGCTTCTTTCTCTCTCTGCTCTACTTCAGTATTGCCTTGATGTGCGTGTATGTGTGTTTTCAAATGTCCTTCGAGTCGCACTTGATGCGCTGCACTGCGCTGCTTGACATGGATCAATAACCAACTGAGCTGAGATTGCTGTATGCAATTAATGTCTCGATTGTTGTTGTTGTTTCTCTTACTGTTGTTGTTGCTGTTGCCTTCGGGTCAAATTGATTCTTGTGCCTTTTGTTAACTAATTGTGCTGGCTGCTGCCTAATGATGCAGCAGTGTAATTCAATCAACAACTAAAGCAAACAGTTTTACAGTTTGAAGTCATCTCAGCCAAGGCATTATACAATATAATTGAGTTAAGCAACTGAGATCACCCTCTCTCTCTTCCTCCCTCTCTGTCTTAGCTTTCTAATGAGCTGCCATAATTAAACCTCAAACTATTATTGGTAATAGAATACTTGGCCTAATTGGGCAAACTGCAAGTTAAAACAGGAGTTCGGAAATATATTTGCCTTAAATTTGTAGGGGTAAAAAGGATTTAAAGTGCTTGCACGAAAATTCCACATTAACACCTTTTGCTGTTGAATAGCGTTCACTGATTGCTCAAGCCAATTTGTGTGTGTGTGCGTGTGCGTGTGTGTGTGTGTGGTCAATTAATGTGGAATTAAAAAGCAAAGTGTAATTACTTTAGTAGTCATCGTCGTCGTCGTCGACCTTTTCTTGCCTTGGCGTGCACGAAAATTGTTGCATACTTTGCAGGGCACTTGAAGCGTGGCGCAGGCAGCCAGCTGCCACTTTAAGCACTCAAAGGGGGAGGCGGTCACGCCCACATGACAGGCAGGGGGAGGGGGTAGGTAGGCCAACGCCCACACACATGCTTGGGCCCACTCAATTAACGCAACTCATCAGAGGGCGTTGCAGGGCGTTGAGAGTGCGAAGAGGTGACAGGAAGCGGAGGAGTGAGTAAGAAGGAGAAAGAGTGAAAGAGCAAGGGAGAGAGAGAGGGAAGAGCTGCTCGAGCTCGGCTGTTTGCTTACGCTTACGCTGCGTATTTGTCTTAACAACTCTTGCATACTGTCTAAATGGCTCCTGGTCTTGGGATCTGGCCCGGGACACGCCACTTCTTGGCTTAGCTTTGGCCGGAATTCTCGTCGTTGATTGTTGTTGTCTCTGCTGCTCCCTCTATACTCGTTGTTGTTGTTGTTGCTGCTGCCTCTCGCATAATTACTTTGACTCGACTTTTACGACCTCTCTATGAATTACTCAAGAAGTGTTGGGCGCACGTCGTCGAGGCTTTGGCTCAGGATGTCTTTGCGCTGCCTGTCTGACGCTTTTTTACAGCCTGCCTGTGCCTTGGTCTCCCTCTCTTTCTGCTTGTGCCTTGTGCCTTGTCGTTTGTGCGTTTTATTTATTTCTTTAGCTCGTGTGTTTGCCTGCTAATTTCTGCTGCGCAACCCACGCGACACGCACGACAAGTCAACGGGGTTAAAGCTGCAAGTAACCACGTTCGCTGCCCCTCTCCCTCTCTCCCTCTCTCTCTGTCTCTCCCTCTTTCCTTTACATACTATGCTGCCACGTGCAGCCACCCACACTAAGCCCGGTTCGAGTAGTTTGACATAAGTTCTTACCATGTTGTGGCAAAGCTTGCAATTTACAATGGGGCAAAAAAAAAACCTATTGCATTTTTTGTCTTTTTAAATGAAAACTTAAATCGGACTGTTTCTGCTAGCTTTTCGTATAAATTTTAATTATTTTTCTGCCACATTTTAATTTAATTTCTCTGTATATTTTTCTGATTTTTTTTCGCTGCAATTTTCTGACAGTTTTTCTTAGTTTTCTTCTCTAATCTGCTCAGAATTCAGCTTTGCAACTTGCTCCCTCCCTCACTTTTTTCGTTTTTATTGTAGCTTGTGTTGTGTGCTTGCTCTTTCCCTTCCCTCTCTATATCTCTCCTTTTCTCTCTCTCCCTTCCTCTCTCTCTTCCTTGCTCTCTACCTTTTCTTTCTCTCTACGTGTGCTTGGCAACATTATCTGCGTTAGCTTTTTAGCCTAACGACCGACGCAACACCTTTTGCTAGCACGCCCTATCCCTTTTTTTCCTTCTCTTCCCCCTCTCATACCTTGCTGCCTGTTTAACTTCCTGGTTCGTGTCCATCGCATTCGCATTGTTAAGCTGAATTTATGCGCTCAGCAGCTGCGCCACTGCGTCCCCTAAGACTAACGATACTTTCTACGTTTGCTTGTACTTCTACTTGCCACTTCTTCTACTTCTACTTCTGCTGCTTCTTTTTCTACTTCTGCTTCTACTTCGTCGAGCTGCCATTACGTTTATAATTGTCTTGTGCAACTTCTGGCTGCGCTGCGGTGGCGCCACCTGTGCAAAGGCTGTAGGTTTCCCTACCATCATAGCGGGCTTACCTTTGCTATCTTCTTACCTCCCCTCTCTATGTCTATCTCTCTTTTTTCCTCTCACTTATCTTGCTCTTTCTTAACTGCTGCCTGTATTTGCGCTCTATCGTTCTGTAGCCTGTCTTTCCTCCCTTCCTCCTCCTGCCTGCCGCATTAAGTCCTTGCTCTGTGTTTATACTCTTTCTTTGCGCCACTTGCAGGCTCAATGGCTAACTGTTGATTTTGCTGTCTCTCTCTGCTCTCTCTCCCTCTCTCTCTCTGTCGTCGCCTTGTCGATGCGATTGCGACACACATTTTTGGCCAGTTTCTTTTTGGCTTTTTTGTTTCGGCCCCACGGCTTGTTTACATTTTCACGCTCGAATTCGCCCCTTGTGATGCTGCTGTAATTTTTCAAGCAGTTTTTCAGCCAACTTCAAACACACACAGACAGACAGAGAAAGAGAAAGAGGGAGAGAGTGAGACAGTGAGACAGACAGACACACACATTAAGCGGGCTCTGCACAGGACCAAACAATGTCTTCCCTGCCTCTTGCGCTGCTTTCAGCGCCTGCCGCCTTTGTGCCACATAAATTTGGTTTAAAATGTATCTCGAACTCAGCTCGGGTCCTCCCCCCCCTCTCTCTCTCTCTCTCTCTTTTCCCTCCCCTCCTGTTGCTGCCTTGTCCTGCTTCGTTGTAGTTGCTGCTTTTCTTTTCTTTTCATGTTTTTGTGCTGCTCCGCTTTTGTTTTGTGCTTATTTTCAATTTGAACATTTTAATGTTGTGGTCATAAAATTCTTTTTATTGGATGTAAACCCTGTGGGGGGCGGGGTCGTAGGGGGTGACAGGCAAAATTAGCAGTCTCTTTTGCCAGGCTACTTAAGCGCTGCGTTAAGGTGCGATAAGGATGCCAAAGTATTTTGGCAAAATTAAACGAGTTACGCGAGTCTGCGTTGTTTTATGTGCCGGGTCATTGGGCTTATACACACTCGACATACTTCTTGTAAATACATACAGGGTAGGGGGCAAAGGTTGTCTGCGTGTCGCAACGTAAAAGTAATTTACATTTTTAATTTAATTAAAATACAAATTGAAAGCGAAAAAAAAAGGAAATCAAAGAAAAAAGCCAACTCAATTCAATGGGGAGCTGTAAAAAAAGAGACCGAAGAATAATACAAAATATACCTATATAAATAATGTCGGAAGCTCCAGTAAGTCCTTTAATTGACGAGAAAATTCTCGAGAAATTTTGTGCTAAAATCAAAATGCGACAGATGAAATTCCATTGAAACAGAAACGAAGCCAGTTAAAGGTTTTCGAATGAATGAAACAAAGTAAGCCAAAAATAATGTCAAAGCAAAAGAAATTCAGCAGAGCAGCTCAACACATCTCTCTCTCTCTCTCTCTCTCTTTCTCTCTGTCCCTCTCTGTAATATATAAAAGAAGAATCGAATAACGGCACAGAAAATATGTAAAATCCTGCACATTAAAATGGCTTCGTCGTATTCCATGCTAGGAATGACTCCATTAAAATAACCCAAAACACAAAAAAAAAAAGAAGAAAATCTGTCAGTCCGGCTTTTTTCATTTCCTCTCGCATTTCCCTTGAAAATTGACAAATTTACATAAAATGTAAAATGCAAAATGTGAAAATGAAAAGGCGAAAAAACTCTGCAAACAAATCATAATGCGAATGTGTTGACGTCCATTTTGGGTGCAAATATTTGCAGTTGTTGTTTGACTATCGTTTCATTTGCGTGAACACGCCCCAATGTTAAGCCAACTATAAATTAGCATAATGCAAATGTTGAAAATGGAATCGAAGTGTAGCGAAATGGAAAGGGCAGGAAAATCTAATTGAAAAATCCATGAAACAGAGAAAGTGAAGCAGGAGAGAGAGAGAGAGAGAGAGAGAGAGAGCAGGAAAAATAAATCATTACATTGAAAAGTAAAAGAAAAAGCAACACGAACACATTTCGCACATTTCCGGCGCAAGATTGACAGTGCGCACAGCAGCAGCAGCAGCAGCACTGTGGCAACTCTGGCCATAAAGCGTGTCAACATTAACAGCTAATTGGGGCGGCAGGTGGCGCCCGTTGACGGAAAAGCTCAATTAAATGCTAATGGCGCCAGAGCCTGTGAGACTGTGTCAATCGTTGTCTATGCCGATTGATGAAGCATCTGCCTCGAGCACAATTTGCGTGTCTCTCTCTTTCTCTTCTCTCTCTGTGTATCAGTTTACAAATTGGAACAATCTGTTGCAAAGATGGAGATGAAAGTGTGATTGAATTAAAATGTAAATTGTAAGTTGAAAGAATTATAATGAGATGAAGAATTGGGATTTTGTTTTTTAATATGTTTAATTATATTTTATATAAAATAAAAATTAGCTTGAATTTCAAGTTTATAGTTTTAAAATGAAGATTCCTCATCAATATAATTCGTCTATATAGCATGACTATCTATCGATTGTCTGTATGAACGCGTAGATCTCTGAGAGTATTAAAGCTAGAGCTATTAAATTTGATGGCAATATGTTTTATTAAATCACTCAAATAGAGGTTGTTTTAAAATTTAGCCACACCCACTTTCGCCGCCATAAATTAATAAAAATCACATTGCAAGCTTAGTTTTTAAGCTAGCCGATTCAATTTTGTTGTGTACAATCGAAAACACAATCTAAATAATATCTATTAATTTTGCTGTAATATAAGCAATTTAGAAAACCCATAGCCTCATGTAGTCAAATAGTCTTATTTGATCTCATAGTTTCCCACACAATTTCCAAAAATATTTACACTAACTGTACTCAATATACTTTGGCAAACAATCTCATGCATATTTTGCAATTCAGAAAACTTAGGATCAATAAAAAAAAAATACCAACTTGAAGTGAAAGTATTTGTGGTCGCTTGTGTCGTAATGATACGAGCGACTTGCAGCGACTTGCAACACACACACACACACACACACACACACACACACTGTGCGAACTTTGCCTTCAAAACTTGCCACACCAGTTGGCGACCAGCAGGCAAGCAGGCTTGTCAAGTGGTTGGCTAACAGCGGCTAACGGCACATGGAAGCAGCAAAACAAGCTGCAGAGAGTAAAGAAAATAAAAAAAACAAGCCAGAAAAGGCAACGGCCAAAAACATTGGGGCTGCGGTTGAGGCTGAGACCCGGAGACTGAAGCTTTGGCTGCGGCTACCAACGAGAAATCCCTACTGAGTGCACACGCTTCACCTCCTTCTTTATCCCTCTCTCTCTCTTTTGCTCTTTCTCACTGCCTCTCTTTCTCACTCTTTCTTGTCGACCTTTTAGCTGTAGTTGCAGTTAGCCGAAAAAAAAACACAAGAAAAAAGTGTTGCAAATTACTCGAGAACCGGTTTTTAAAAGCGGGAAGCTTTTTGGCCAGCAGAAATGGGTCAATAAGAAATTCAAATGCAGAAAAAACAGAACCCAAAAACGAAAGAAAAAAATATGCGAAGAAGAAGAAGAGAAATAAACTGAAGTGCGACTGTTGCCTGTTGAATTTGCGGTCGGAGGTTTTTTTTTTATTTTTTGCCTGTGGCGAATCGCGAGTTTCAGACACAGTTCAATGACTTCAGCGCTTAATCGAAATTGGTGCAGCTCAAAAGAGAAGTGCAGTGAAGAAAGAGAGAGGCAGAGAGGGAGAGCGTAACAATTGGCAAACATGTTTTACGCTTTCAATGCAGTTGCCAAAGACAAATGGCATTACGAAAAATATCAAGGCTAAAACGTGACTTGGACTTCTCTTGCTCCGCAGATAGTGCCAAGAAAATGCACGATTTATATACACGAGCTCTGGGCGAGCGATGATTTAGAGTTTCGAAAAAGCATAAACAATGCGTAGACTTGGGTTTTAAGTGTGCTCTGCATTGATTTAGGGTTAAGTACTTGGGAAATATAGCTTGAACTTTGAGTTTTCAGCAGCTTAAAGTTGTGCAGCGTGTAAAGTTGTTTAAAAAGCTTCAAATTAGATATACAACTTTAAGCAACTTTGCAACAAGCTTTAAATTCTAGTAGAGCTTTAAGTAACTTTGCATAAAGCTTTGAAATATGAGAATACTTTAAACAACTTTGCATTAAGCTTTCAGTTGTGAGAAAGCTTTAAGGAACTTTGCTGTTTAATGCAAGGCTAAATTTCTTCTTTCAACTAAATTAAATCAGAATATTGATAGGTTTGAATTTTTATAGCGATATTATAAACTGAAACTAATCACTAGAGCTTCAAGTGCACTTAAAACATGATAAATTGCATAGCTTTTTGGAAAATTAAAAGCTTTTCATAAAGCTCTTGGCACAGTTTTTAGCGATTTAAAGCATTAGGCAAATTATCTGCATAAATCTTTTTGATACCCACAAAAAAGGCTGCCAGATAGAGATACTACACGCAGCACATAGTCGAGGGGGCAGCGGAAAGGGGGCGGGTTCGGCTAATGGAGCATGACATAAAGCACGATTTTTATGACATTTATTTTTGCGCTACGTAAGTGATAATCAAATAAGGAGGGGCGAAACTGTACACGGAACAGAGACAGAGACAGGAGCGGACTCTCGTTGCTTTTGTTGATATTAGAACTAAGCACACAATATTATTAATATTTAATGCGCTTGCCCGAAAATAAAAAACCTGCACATTTTATGAGGCGGCATTTTTATCAGAGAAACAACAATGAAAATGAAATTGAGTTGTGTGTAGAGAGGGGGAGGGGGAAAGTGTGCAAAGAGGGGCGAATAAAATGGAAAACTCTGAACGTTGACGGACCTGCTGGAAAGCCGCTTAAATTGTTTGCTTCGTTGAACCGTTGCACGAAGCGGTTGCATTGAGGCGCCCCCACCCTCTCTATCCTCCCTGTCCCTCCTGCTGCCTTGTTGTTGTGGTTGATTTAATATTTAGCACGCCTGGACAGACCTTTGGCTAGGGGGGAGCGTGCAGGGGTTGAGGATTGAGGGTCGACGCGCACGCGAAGGCTGCCTTAGTAAAATTTTAATGCGCTTTTGATGATGCCCATAAAATGGCAAACAAAATGCATGTGGGCGCAAGGAGAGGGGGGTGTCTTCTGCCGGGGGCGTGGCACCGTTGCATGTGGAGAATCTCTGCGCGCTAGATAAAATATTAATTTATTTTTCCCCTCACTTCTTCTTGCTGCGTCCTGTGCGGACATTGCAATGGCGCCGCCATAGCCATAGCCGTAGACGCATTCAAGTTATATAGTGCCTCATAAAATTTTACGTACGTATGTATCCAGAGCTGGCAGCGCTCTTATTTTTAAATAACTGTTTCATGTTTTGCCACTGGCCATGCCCCCTCCCACCCCCCAAAAGAACCCCTTGCCCCCACACACACACACAGTGAGTGTTATTAATATTTTCATTTTGACGCGGTTTATTTGCCATTGCGCTTTCTCTCACATATTTTTCTCGCAGTGTACACGCTCCTGCTCGGTTTTTGTTCTGGGATTTTCAACGCCTTTTGCATTACTTATGAACTGTTTATTAATTTTAACATGAACGCGCATGTTGAACTTGTTTGACAGTGGTTCACTGTGTTTATATATTTTAGCTCGCTTTTATGAGCGAAAAGTGTTTGTTCTTTTCTCTTTTTCATTGCACATATTTGCTGCGTTTTTCGCATATTTTCATGGACCTTTTTTTTTTTTTTTTTTTTTTTTTTTTTTTTTTTTTGGCGCCTAATTTATGTGCATATCTCGAATGATTGAAATAAATAAAGCAGCTCTTGAAATTTGTGTGTGCATATTTTGATTTTGTTAGGAGAATGCAGGCAAACTTTGCAGTTTCATTTTGGCTTATTCAATCTTTTGGTTAGTGTTGGAAAATCCTTTAAAATTTTTTTTTAAATAATTAGAAAATGTTTTTTATTTCTAACTGAAATTAGTTTAAAAATTTTGTGCTCTTAATTTTGCTGCTAGTTTGCAGTGATTGCTGCATGTACTGCGGGAAAATTGCTTTTTTCTTTTCATTTTTCACTTTCCACTCCTCCACCTCCTCCTGCTCCCTCTCTGGGAACTATTTTGCTGTATTATTTATTAGAAATTCGCACCACATCATGGCCATAGATTAATGTCAGCTGGCTATGGTTTTACGGGCTACATTTTCATTTAGTCGCCCACACACGAACAGCTGTTTGTGTGTGTGTGTGTGTGTGTGTGTGTGTGTGTGTGTGTGTGTGTGCTCTATTACTTAATTATTAATAACGCTGCTTTAGCTCCGCTCATCGCTTGGCACAGTTAACACTTGCCATCTGGCGATGTCCACAAGCAAAACAACTTAACAGGCAACATTCCCACTTCCCCCCACTCTCTCTCTCTCTCTCCCACACTCTTCCTGTCCTTTTTCCATCTCTCTCTTTCTCTGTCCCTCTCCCACACTCTTACTTTCCTTCACCCACTTTTGCACCACAGAACTTTTCTAATTAGTTTTTGTGCACAGTGCGCTTTATAGTTATGCATTTTCACTTCTTGGCTGCGGCAAGTTGCAAGTTGCAACGTGGAGTAGGAGGTGGAGGTGGAGGTGGCATGTGGCAAGCAAGTTTTTCACTCATTTCTTTCGTTCTGCATTTATTGCCCGGAGCGGATCGGACGACATTGCTCTGGACGAGGGACTACATCGTTCAAAATGTCTACGTAATTATTGTAAATGTCGCAATTATCGAGAGAGAAGTAGAAAAAGAAGTAAAAGAACGTTCTCATTAATAAGAGTGCAGATTATAGAGCGAGAAAGAAAGAGTAGGTGAGAGAGTGAGAGAGCTAGAAAAAGCATGCAATGAAGTGAGAAGTATAAGCATATTTCAAGCTGGTAAATCACAGACGTGCTGCACATACACGTGTGTGTGTGTGTGTTATATGCTATATATTATATGTTATTAAAGACGACGTGACTTCGATTATATGAGGGAGAAAGAGAGAGAAAGAGAGAGAGACCCAAAGGGAGAGAGAGAGGGGGAAGAAAGGGAAAAAGCTAGCGCATTATTATGAGCACATTATCCTCTTGTGCGCATTGTTTGTCGGTAATTGGAGAGGATTAAGCCTGACCGTAGCGCAGAGGTAGTCAGAAAGAGAAAGAGATAGCTAGAGAAAGAGGCTGACAGTGTGGAAGTGAGCAAGACAGACGCAGTATGTGTGCTAAGCAACGCTAATTAACGCTTAAGCAAATTTAGTTGGCATAGTAAAATGTCAAAAGGGAAAAAGTCGATAAAGCGGCTAAAGAAAAGGCTAAGAGGCGGCGTGTAGAGCAGAGCGAGAGGAAGATGAAGAAAGAGACAAAGAGAGAAGAAAAAGGCGCTTAACACGAGAGTACTTCAATTAGCAGCGATTTATGTTAATACAACCTACTCTGAGAAAAAGTAGGAATAATTTTCCAAAAAAAAAAAAATTGTCAGCAAAGAATTTTCTTTAATGAAAATTGAAGTTGTTTTTTTAAAGTTTAAAATGAAAGTCGAAATTCCATTAAAATTGTTGTTAGGCATTTTGAGCAATTTTAATCCTCACTTTATGCAAAGCCAACGATTTTCCCAAAAGCGGCATAAATAAGTAAGGAAACAAAAGTCTTACTAGGCCGGTCTGCCTGCCTGCTGGCTGCCCCCTTATAAGCCACTTAATCAAGTTTCCACTTTGCTGTGCTACCCCCAAACCGAATGCGATGGCAGCTGTCAATTACCGCCTTAACAACGCTCCAATGAGCTCCCCCGCCCCCTTCTGTCCTCCGCCCCTGCGTATTGGAAAATCTGTGCAAAATTTTGATGCGCAGACTTATCGATGAATTTTCATGAATAATAAATACGAATATATTTTTAGACAAGGCTTTCGTTGAGAAGATTTCAGAGTGCCCTTTCTTTCCCTTCTCCTTTTCTTCAGTAAACTTGTACAAATTGAACATTTAACCCATTAGAGGCGAACAAGAGCGTAGGCTCTGGGCTCCTGTCAAATGAATAAATTGAAATGAGGCGAGGCAAATTTACAGCTTAAATTTAACATCAATTTCCATGGCAACAGGCCGTGCCTGCGCCTTGTGCCGGGCGCCTCATTATAATTTGCCATAAATTAACAGAGCACGCATATCATGTATACATATATACTGCATTGTATTTGTATATTATATATATACTATGTAGATTCGTCTTCTGAGTTGTAGTACAGCCTGCGGCGTTAGACTGTCTGTCTGCGGGTTCGTTTTGGAGGAAACTCATTAACGCAATTTTTGGAAAATTTATAAATGTTAATTGGAAAATGCTCGCGATGCTGCCGCTGCTGCTGCTTCTTAAGCTCAAGTTCTAGACAAAAAGTGCTTATTAAATTATGCTAATGAGTTTTTCGCCCAGCGCTGCCAACTGTCAGTGCCAAAAATGTTGGCAATTTATCCACAAAAAAAAGGAGAAGAAATAACCCACAGACTGGACCCAACCGAGCGTGCGAGAAATTCCAATTATAAAGCGGCAAAGGAAACACAAAATTAGTAGCTGAAAACGGTTAACTTGGCTGAGGGAACGTAGGTTGAAAAGTTGGCAAAGATAAAATGCGCTAAGATCTAGGCTAATGTGAAGTTTGGCAATGATGTACGAAGTCGAAGTAGTGCAAGGTTTATTGAGTGTTTACTCTAATGCAAACAATAAGAAATATGTTTAATTAATTTGAGTTATTATCTAGTTAAGTTCTAATCTCAACTTGCCTTTGTAGGCTCATAAAAGCTGCCTGTTAAGCAGCTGATCTAGGCTAATGTGAAGTTTGGCAATGATGTAAGAAGTCAAAGTCTAATTCAAACAATTAGATATATGCATAATTATTTTAGAAAGTTGCTAGCTCAACTAGCCTTTGTGGGCTGTCAAAAGCAGCCTGCTAAGCAGCTGATCTAGGCTGATGTGAAGTTTGGCAACGATGTAAGAAGTCGAGGTAATAAAGGGTTAATTGCATATTTTCTCTAAAAAATTGTGTTAAAAATCCTTCAATTTTTATTCTCAAGTTCAAATGGCCTTGTAGGCTGACAAAAGCTAGCGTGTGTTCTCTCCCATTAAGTAGGGTATATAGCAGCGAGCCTGCCTAAATTGCATTGGTCAACTGTCAGTTGAGTGTGTCTGAGTATGTGTGTGGTTGACTGTGACTGCGACTTGCAGTCATTGCAGTCGGCTCACTCAACTCGTTTGGCTCGTTTATTAATTAGTCAGGACAATGCGGGAAAGAGCAGGCAAAAACTCATTGAGCGAAAGAGAGAGAAGCTGCCCATTGTGCATGAATAACAGAGACAACTATAGCTATATATAGGGTGACTGCAGTTGACAGTTGAGTCGTCCCCACTCTTGGTACTCTTAATTTATGTCGTAAGCCACATTCACTTTCAAACTCTCGACTGACTTTTGTTTTCTTTTCTCTATTTTGCAGGATGTCTTGCATAAGATTTGCAATCCACATGGCCAAGTGCTGCGCATTGTTATCTTCAAAAAGAATGGTGTACAGGCCATGGTTGAATTCGATAGCCTCGATGCGGCTACACGTGCACGCGAGAATCTAAATGGAGCCGATATCTATGCTGGTTGTTGCACTCTCAAAATTGACTTTGCCAAGGTAAAACAAAGAGCGCGTTTATTGGAGCCCCGATAAACGATTAATATAAACATTGAATTTCTTCTATGTGATATATGTGTGTGCTTTAATGTTTATCCTCATTTCTAGCCGGAGAAATTGAATGTCTATAAGAATGAAACAGACACCAGCTGGGATTATACCCTGAGCACAGGTGAGATTCAACCAAGTGCGTTCACTTTTTTATTATATATATACTTAAAGAAATATACTTAAATATTTCTTATTAGCTGCTAAGTACAACCTGTGCACCCAACCAGACATGCAACATATTGTGCATTATAATCATGAATATATCATATACACTCAACACACACACAGTTGCATTGCCCATGTACACGAAACACACACCTAAACACACTCACACACACCTGCTTTTTATTGCCCAAATGTGGAACAAGAGTTGCGAAATTTTACACACACACGCAAACTATACAGTTAGTCAATCAGTTAACTCAGCGTGCAAAATTTTGTTTTAGTTTAATTTTTTCTTTGGAAAAAGCTTTTAACTTTTTTTCACCGAAACTGAACTTTTTCAATTGCCCACACACGTTTTTATTTACATTTATAATTTATTTATTTATCGACGCTTAAACTTTGACACTTCTCTCGTGTGCGTGCGTGTGTGCGTTATTTATTTTGTGTGTGTGCGCTAGAATATTTGATTTATATTTAGTGTATATGGCGTGTGCAACGTATGCGTGTATGCATGTGTGCTTGATGAAAAGTTTATTTCGAGCAACTTTTAATTATTTACAAACCGCAGGCCCTATTTTAATTTGTTGTATATTTTTATTTTATATTTTTAACTTTTATTTAACTGGCTAATTGAAGTTATTGTTCGCAAATGTGCAAGAAATATTTGCAAATATTTTTTAAAATATTTATGAATCTATTGATTTTGCACAGCGTGTTACTTTTCGGATACCACGCGACGTATACTTAATATTTTTCGTGTAGCCCCTTGGGTGGCTAATCGATTCGCCGCTGCTGTCAACCTGTCGTATGCTTGATATTTTGCTGCCTAGCTTAAAGTCGTTTGCCTGGGCCTTAGCCATACGTGTCGTATACTTAATGCCTGCTACTAGGCGCCCCAATTAGTATGCCATTTGGCTTAGTGCGCTGCACTGCGTCTAATTGCCATGTCAAAGCGCTGCCAGACCGAAAGAGAGAGAGAGAGAGAGAGAGAGAGACTGTAAACAAACAGCAACAACAACAAGGCGACTTGCTTGTATTAATGATACTCAAAGACGGCTAAGCAGTTGAGGCAGCTGGCTACGACGCCCACACTCAGCCTGCCTGCACCTGGCTGGCAACTTCTGCCGCAGAGCTGTGCCCCCGTGTGCTACCACGCCGCCTCTGGCCACATGTCTCTCGCGCATTTATGACAGACGACAGAGTTGCGCGTTAAATGCCATTTTTAATTCTCATTTTCCCCTCGTTTTGTGCTATCTCTCTGGCAGTTTGAATAAAAAATGAAATTAAAACGCTGCGTCGCTCTTGTTTCTCTTCTTCTTCTGTCTCTGCTTCCTCTTGTTGCTGTTGCTGTTGCTGCGGCTGCTGCTGTGGCAGACAGCGCGGCGCCAATGTGTAGTCGGGCAATTTGTAGGCAAACTTAAAAAAAAAAAGGCCGACAAAACTGCAGCAAAAATCTGCCACAATGACAGAAGGCCAACGCACCAAATGTTGCAAGTGTCAACGCAACAACAACAACAACAGCAACAAGAGCAACAGCTACGCAACTGACAACAAAAAGCCACAACAACTCAGACAGCAGCGAGACAAGATGAGATGAGATGAGACGAGACGTCGCCTCCTCTGTGTGTTCCGTGTCATATTCGGCTCGAGCGCTGGACAAACTTTTTGGCTGTGTTGCATGTTCCAACGAAAATTTATCTGCTTGTCGGATTGCAGCAGTGTGTTTGGGGAACTGGTGGAGGAGGAGACTGAAGAAGAGGTACAGAAATAGGAAGCTGTGCCAAGCTGTGTGTTGTCGAGTCTCATTGAGTTCGAATCTCTGTCTGCCCGTCAATGAATGCCAAAGCGAATGAACTTGCCTGCCCTGCCCTGCTGCACACAGCAGCTGCGTCTGGGCCGCAATTATGTAGGCGAGTGTAAATTAGGCTCAGAGTGGCAACGGAAACTTGGGTTTTTCCGCTCTGCTATGGAGTTTGCCTTGTGCTCATGCGGAAATTATGAACTGCTAGCGAAATAGTGTGTTTATTAACACTGTTTTTGTAGTGCAGTGTAGGAGGCAGCTTTGCAAATTTAAGCTATGAGAACTTGTAGAATTTAATACTCAAATTAACTAGAATTAAGTAGCATGAAGGCTTTCTAAGAATTTTTCTGATTCCTTTCATAACCTATGCGTTATACAACACTGTTCATCCATGTGGTAATCCCCACACCTATTTAACCCCTTGACCTATGTAAATTTTATTAAACCGCGCAACTTTTCCATTTGTCAATTTTCAACAAAGTTTTTTCTTTTCTACCTGCACCCAATGCTCGGCAAACTTTGCTTGACCTTCGACTTGGCATATGACACGAGGGCTAAAACTGAATAAAAAAATTAAGGGGAGAAACAGAAAAACTCGTGTTGCTGTGTTGGGTCAATCAATAGAATTCATTAAAATCGCTGCCGCTCGGTGACAGAGCCAAGCCCACACAGCCTAAAAATAAAAACACGCGCCCCCACGAAAGCCATAAATTCTTCATGAGTTTGAAAACAAAGCGCAGGGTTAAAGGAAAAACCATGAAAAACGATAACAAGTTAAATATCAAGTGAAAAATGCAAACAAAATATTTGCATAAGATTTTCGAGTTATTTTACCAGCAAAAGAAGAAGACGAAGAAGAAGTGGGAGAAACGAAGACGAATACGAAGTCAATCGATTTGAAGGCAAAAAGTGTCCACAGCAATTGCACGAAGTGGTGCCAAGACGAGTTGAGAAAGTAGTTCAAATAGTTGCGAGCAGGTGAGGTTGCAAGGTGGAGAGGGGGCGGTGGGCGTGGCGCACAAAACTTACTCAAGTAGCGAGCAAAAAGAGAAGAAAGAAGAAAAACCTAAGAACATTTTGGTATTTGCATTTGCTGTGCCAACCATCAGGTTTTGCCAACTGACTGCCGGGAGTTGCATATTTACTAGTGCCAGGGTTGCCACCTGCCCGTCGCAAACACAAGTCGTATGCCCCGAGTCATTTTACCTGCATTTTATCTATGTCGGGCCGTGTGCGGGGCGGGAGGCGCGTGCCTGCTTGCGCGTTTTGTTAATTTTCCACTCATTTTCCATGGCATCCTTGCGGTTTGCCGTTAGCTTCCGTTTGCTTTATCCTTACCACACACACACACACACACACACACACATACAGAGAGCGGAAGCGTATATCGTCGGCACAGACATTCTCTATATAGTATTGTGTGCATATATATTCTCATGCTCATCGCATTTTGCGCTTGTTTCGTGTTGTCACGCAATACATACTCGCTCTCTCTCTCTCGTTCTTTCTCCTCTTTCTCTTTCTCTTTCTTGTATTTGACTGTGAAATTGGTGTGAGCATTTTTTAGTTTTCAGCTCTAGTTGTTGTATTGGTATATATGTTGCTTTTGTAGCCCAAGGACGTTCGATTTTTATTTCAACTTGACAAAGTTTGAACGAAGAAGTGCATTACGTGTACGTCATGTGGCACCGCCCTCGGCTAATTGACTGCGTTTTAGCGTTTTTAGCGGGCTTAGCAGCTAAACTGCTTGTGCGGGGGCGCGATTGATGACTTGCTTTGTATATAGTGGGATATATATTATGCATTATATGCTTAGTATTATCAACTAAAGCTATATCAATTCGTCTACCTGGAAAGAGCTAGAAAAGTAGCTAACATAGCCGCCACGTTGCGGCATTTATCGTATTAGTCTGAGAGCTGTAAAAAAATTTGTAAGCGCCCCAATAACTATGCTATAATTAACCGCAGAATAAAGAGGTAGCAGCGCACCCTGCCCCTCCACCTCCGCCTCCCCGCCCCATTTATGGTGGTTAGTTGTGGTGCTACCAGAAACCACAACAGAGAGCACAACCTGCATTGTAATGGCAGCCATTATTTATTTATGAATGCATGACAATAGCAATAACAAAGTATGACAAAAATCAGTAGCACCGACTAGTAGATACTCCTTAATAGAAATAGTCTCTCTTTTGCCTGCCTGCTATGTTTACAGCGTATCACAGCGAGTGTCTATAGCAACAGCCCAAAAAAATTTCAATGAAACAAAAAACAAAAAATGCCAAAAGTCATCAAAAGCAGAAATGGTAACAGAAAAAGAAATAACTGTCAGGTGGAAACCCCAAAAAAAGAGAGGGGAGAAAAAAAGGAAACAAACAGCAACAAAACGCATTAAAAAGCCGCATAAATAGAACAATTTGAATAACGAGCAGTGGCAGCAGCGGAGGGGGGAGAAAGTGGGGAAGACATAAAACATGACAAAACTATTTTACGTTTATGATTAAATCATGCACGAGTGTGCGAGACACATGCACACACACGCTCAGCTTGTGTGTGTGTGTGTGTGTGTGTGTGAGGGTTGAAGAAGTGTGCCCTCCCCCTCGCTTGCTTTATTATGTGGCCCAGAGGCGACGCTTGATTCAACTATCGAATTAAATGCGCATAAATAATTCATATGGAGGTAACTCGCATGCAAATCTTTACGTTAACGTTGACAACCCTGTGCCTGTGCTGTGCGTTGCGCTGGCAACACTGCGTATGTGAGTGCGGCTCTCTTCCTTTCTGTGATTTCAATTATGCGTGTGCCTAGGCTACACATTTTTGCAGCAATTTTATTTATTTAAATTACACAATCGAAGCGTGTTTAAGAAACGCTGCAAACGCTGTTGCTGTCTCCATCTCTCTGCCTCGCATTGGCGTGTTTTCCATACGCCCCGTTGGCTGCGCTTATCCTAAATCAACATTTGTTTACCCTCCCCCCCCCCGCGCGCGCTGTGGTTGCCTGCGCTGTCATTGTTGTTGTTGTCATGGCAAGTCCTTGCTCGAGTTGCCAAGGCTCTTGAATGTTTCTTAGGCACTTTATTTTTATGACACGACAATTTCTGCCGCTGCCTGTGCTACGAGTGTGTGTGTGTGTGTGTGTGTGCTGGTGTGTGTGTGTGAGTGTGGCAAGTCCTTCGGCCTGGCTGCCTGCTGATTATTTTCGTTTTATCTAGAGCCTTGCGCTATTTCGGACCCTCAATTTGTTTTTAGTGGCACATTTGTTCGCCCATCTCCCTCGCCCCCACCCACCCACTACACCATGTCCATATGCCACCCACACCCACACACTCATGTTTTCGTCTCTCTCTGTGTTTGTCTGTTCCCCCCTCATATAATGCATTGCAATTATAACGGTTTGTTTTTCAGCGTGGTTTATTTTATGTGAAGCGACAAACTTCATGTAATCAGTGTGAATAATTTGCTTTTATGCGCGCTCTGATATGGGCATTTTATTTGCTTTTTGCCATAATGTGACAACCCTTCGACCCCAACACACACACACACACACCCCTCTGTGTAATTGTTGCGTAGGCGTCAACTTTGGCATTTTGGTCCAATTAAAATTGCTTTTACGGCGCTGCAGGCGCTGCAGACTAAGCCAAACTTTATGGCAGCGACACCCACACACACCCAGATACAGTATGTACGTGTGTGCGTAACTGTTTGAATATATTTCAAGTCTTTCTGTATGTGTGTGTGTCTGTCCCCAGTTGGTCATCGCATAATCTGCGTAACATGCTTTTTGTTTTTACTCCAAAACCTAATGCGGCGCATCGAAAGTGCCGTCAACTTTTGAGGTTGTGCGTCCTTTTCCGGCTCCTCCACTCGTTGAGTTAAATTGACCAGATGGGATCAGAACCAGAGCCGAGCTTGATGCGACTGCGAGGCAGTCGAGCGAATATTCAATTGTTTTGCGGTGGAATCTTAATGATTGATTGCAATTCCGTTTGGTAGCATGACATTTAAATTCAATCTACGATTGAGAGCGCCACGATAAGCTTGTGGTTCTAGGGGCAAGCATGGATGATTTGTTTCTGCCTGATTGGGATTAAATGCTTAACATATGAGACTGTAATTTGTGCTTTAATGATTGAATGAACTATATAAAACTCTTAACTTTAATACAGATTTCAATCTTCGATTGATCGATTGATTAATATGAATTGATTTGGAAATGAAGAACAAACTTCAACACCTTTACACTAAAATACCCTGCAGATTTACATCAACTTAAAGATCCTATACACCTGATTGACATCAATCATTGTTCCATAGCAACATTTGTCTATTCCTCCTTTGGCTTTTGATCGTTCCCTTCTCTATATTTCTGTCTGCTTTACTAACCTAAACCCTTTTACTAATGATATCATTTAACACAATATGACACACACACACCTTTACACACACACACAATATATATTTCTCATTCATTCATACAAAAATTCTAGCTATAAATTCTCTATATACTTTAGCTTAGTTTTAGCTTAATAAGCTCATATATACTCGTACTTCTATATACTCAAGCCTCTATACAACTTGGAAAAAAAAAGAAAAAAAAAACATATCTTTGATATCCCACAAAAGAAATTTTTAATATCCATTTAAATATTTAATTTGATTATTTTGTGAAAAAAGAATTTAAATTTTAAACAACATTTTGTGAAAACCAAGTCAAAACAACAAAAAAGAAAAACAGGAAACAATTTCCGCGTCAAACATATTTTTATTCTGTCAACACAAAACTCCTTCTCCATTTTAAACACCACAACAAGAGCAACAACAACAACACAGCAGCAGCCACAACAACAAGAACCACAAACACGCCACAACAACATCAACAACAACAACATGTCAAACACAGCGCCTACTAAAATAACAACAACAACAAAATAATTAACCCATAAACAAGATTTATGCAGAAAAAATCGATTAAAAAATTCAGAGAAAAATAAAAAAATTTTCCTTTTGCTACTACTAAAAATAAAATACTACACTGTATTATAGTAAACCAAACACAGCAACAAAAACCACAGATACAAAGAAACATTATGTATTATAAAACAAAATACCACAACAACAAGAACAACATCAAGCCAGCAACAACTACAACAAGAACAAGCAGCAACAAATGCCAAAAATGCCTGCAAAGAATTTTCATGCAATTTCTTTAACAAGCAACAACAACAACAGCTACAACTACAACAACAAGTACTACTATAACTACTACAGAGTGTGCAGCAACAACAACTACAAATATCAGTCCAATAAAAACAACAACTACAATAACAACAACAAGTACATAAAATGAAAAAAAAAACAAGCTTATTTCTCGCACTGTAAAAACGTAAATAAAAACAGAAATTTTTGCGCGCAAAAAAACAAAAAAAAAACCCGAAGAAAAAGAAGCATCACTAACAAAAATCTAACAGTTAATTATAGTTTTTTTTTTACTTGCATTTGATTTTTTTTTATTTGTGTTTCATTATTTCTTTCTGTTTCATGGCAGTTCTGAATAAAAGGTAGTAACAATAACAACAACAACAACAACTGCATCAACAACAACAGCAAACAACAACAACACATTCCTCCTCGACTATTAACCCAGGCCGCCCACTAACCAAAATCACAGCGTTGCCATAACTTTAAAAAAAAAATATATATATATATGTATATATATTTATTATTGCTAAAATATTTCAAAAAAGAACGCCCTACTGTACGCCTGCCCTGCCCGACCACCACCCTCAACTAAATAATTTACTTACTTTTTATTAACCCAAAAAAAAAAAAAAAAAAAAAATCTACTACTATTTTTGTTGTGTGTGTGTAAGTTCCAGTACAGAAAATTCCCTCAGTAAAAAGACAACAACAAGAACAACAACAACAACAAGTATACAACAAGTACTACAACTACAACAACAACAGCTACAACAACAGTATGCAACTAAAAAAAAAAAAAATAATAATTTATATATATTAAAGAATGCACAGAAAACTTGTTTTTCAAGTTCCATTTCAATTTTATGCAAATCTATCCAAAATAAAAAAAAAATTCAAAAACCAACCACGAAAATGCAAGCATATAGAAATTTATACAGCTCTATATATATTTAAAAATATATAAATATTTGTCAAACTCTACATCTGGGCAGGACTAAGCATCACAACAAAAAAATACCGAAACTCGCAGACAAAATCAAAAAAATACAATAAGCAATTGTCTCACTGTCTTTGTATCTCTATCTCTTTTTCTTTATATATATATATATATACTATATAATATATCTCTCTTAATCACAATCAAAATCACAAAGAATACAAACCAGAAAAATAAAATTAATACCAAAAAAAAAAAAAAAAAAAAAAAAAAACCAACACTATTCTACTATCTCTCTCTATCTCGCTTGTGTTTGTCTGTGTGCAGGAATGCATGGCACGACGGGCAACGCTGCAGACGTGACACGAAGCAGAATTGTTGTTGTTGATGGAGGAGAAGGAGGAGGAGGAGGACTTGATGTATTAACGGATGATCATCAAATAAATGATCGCAATAATGTTGATTGCAACGTGGGAACAAGGCAAAATCGAGTGGAAACATCGGAAACGGATAGAATATTAACAGCCAGTGCTACCGATACTAGAACTACTACCAAAACACATACTATCAATACTACTACCAATACTTCTACTACTACTACTACTACTACTACTACTACTACCACTACTACTACCATAAGAAGTGCTAGTACAATGACTACTCGTATTGCCGCCAACACAATCCCATACTGTAGTCGCTATAGATCGTACAATTTGAACAGATCCTTGAAATGTTTAAGCGCCGTACGCTGAAATACGCAATGCATAAAAGCAAAGTTTTTGAATTTTTTGCATAAAACTGAAGAGCAATTATTATATATACTAAAGAATGTATCGATATATCGAATGCATTGTATCGATCGATTGGAATCATACGAAATGTTGCCAATTGTGGTTGTTGCTGTGCCTGATGTTGAAAATCCGACGAGACTTAACTGAAAACCCCAAAAACCGAAAACTAAAAAAAAATCTCCAGAAAATGATTTGCAACTTATAATTATCGAATTATCCATCGTATACAATTTCTGTTTGAACCTCAATATTGCTCATATATCTTCTAAATATATTATATATAATATGTAATTTTTGTTCTGTATATCATGCCACAAAACCACAAAAATACCAAATCAAGCTTCAATTTTATTTAATTTTATTAAAAAAAAAAAAAACAAAAAAAAAAAACATTTAACCATTGGGATCTGTTCAAAGTTATGTGTCTATACACATGTATATGTATATATCTATATAGTAGCTCTATATACATATGCTTCTATCCAGAGTTGCTGCTGGGGCATTTAGAGAGGAGTCGTATGTATTGTGTGCCCTTTGGTACCACTAGTCGGTATGTTGTCGGTCTTGTATGTATGTGTAGTTTCTAACGGTACACACGCAATGAGAATATTCTTCTTGTGCGCATCGTTTCTATCGTTTAATTCTATTCTGTGGAGAGAAAATTCAGTGAGAGAGAAACGACGTCACCAACGTTTACAAAACACACACACGGAGGTGAGTCTGTTGAAGCACTCTATTCTAAATATAAAAAAATAAAATAAAAAAAATAAACCAACCTAAGTAAACATTTCATAGTTTGTAAGGAAGCCCGCTGTTCCCATAAGTCTATCTAGTTTAAGTCGAGCACGAAACTATCTATTTTATAAGTCTCACTATAGACCGAAAGAAGTGAAAGAAATTCTATAAAATTTATATAGAAACAAGAATTTTTTAAAATTGAGAAGAATACACCTAAAACAAACCTTGAAATGGATCTTCAGAAATCAAGATATTAAAGTAGAAACTATGGAATTGTTTAAAGAATCGTGCAAGGGAAATAAAGAATTACGATTGCATGAGTTTCAAGGAGAATAAACCAAATGGAATAAGAATTCAAACTTCTTGCAACCTGAAAATGAAAATCTCACAGAAGCTTTTGAGGCCCGTGAATTATTTAGAATCAAGTTCTCGCATATGTGAAACCGGTTTTTCCCAAGCGACCATATCATTTTGTGGTTCATGGAAAATCGCATACATTATTTTATATATGTACATTTTTAGAATATCGTTTAGATCTATAGAATACAACATCGATCAAGTTGAATGCGTTAAATGTGCATTGCCTTTGATGTCGAATATCTATGCAAGACATTAGCACACATAACCATAAAAGAATCGGCCTAACGATGCATAGAACAGGTTCTCTCAACTCAGAACTCGATAAACCACAATAAAAAAAACAAAAAAAAAAATTTAATTGAATTGAGGTCGATTTTAGTTGATTTTTTTCGTGATTTTGTTTGGTCAATTCTCTCGCAAGGTGACCCTGAAAGTTTCGCTTGCAGCGTGTGAGCCAAGTTTATAATCGACTTTGTGACCATAAAAGTAAATATCATTTATGGTAATGCTTTGACAGAAATATATTTCGCATTATTATTGCAAACTTTTAATCAACTTTATTTGATTTTCCATTTGGCATTTATCATCAACTCAACTGAATTTGGACATTTCTCTGAAAAAAAGTATATTTAATTTCGTTAAAATGTTTTCGCTGTCATACATTTTTGGGGTTATATAAAAATTCCGCCGATATTCGGGAAAAAAACTCAAACGTGACGCGGTTTTTGTTGTTTCTTTACTCTACTGACCTGCCTCAAACCTCAAATTAAATTAGTTGCGTCTGGTTTTGCCGCTGCTGCTCCTGCTGGTTGTTGTTTTTGTTGTTGGTACAACGTTGCTGTTATTGTTAATTTTTTTTATTAAGCAAAAGAGAGTAGAAAACAAAAAGCGAATTCATTGGCATGCAGAGCGCGATGTATACCGAGGCAGCAGCTGATGACCCGTGAAGCTTGAAGAACCTCTCTCCATACTCTATCTCTCTTTTCTCTCTCTTTTTCTCTATCTTTCCTCTCCCGTCGTCCTTAGAGCTATTGTTACCCCATCTGGTTAAGTTCTAAGCATACGTTTTTTGCTTGATTTTTCGACCTTGTTTAACATTTGTTCTATACGAATTGTTTATCGGTTTCAGTTTCGTATACAGAATACAGAAAAACAAAAGACAACAAAACCTTCCAATGCAAACACACACACACAGACACACCTTCAATCGTTTTTTCTCTTAGTTAGTTTTTAGTGAACAAGTAAAACTGAACAACAACAACAAATATAAAACACGGATTTGATAAACGCCACAGAAACGAAACAGACACCACAAAAAACAGAATCAAGTATAAAAAAATATATATCCAATCCAAGCAGAAACGAATCAAACAACCAACCAACCAAATCCAAAAAACCAAAACAACCCCAGAAACAAATTTAACAAATTTGTGGAAACATTTATCACGCGCAAATTGTTTGCCGTTTGCTCTTATCTCATTTCAGTTAAGGAAATTGGAAATGGTCGCTCACCATTACTGCAGGAGCCTCTTTACGGTACACGACCTCAGCCCTACAGTGAGTAGAAGGCGCCTATTCATTTGTAGTTTCTGTTTAGCTGACAAATGTTGTACCCAAAATACTCTCCAAAACGTTTCTTTCTTTTTTACAAAAAAAAAAAAAAAAAAAAAACAAAAACAACAATCCCAATATCCAATCTTTATCCCAGAACAAAAAAAAAAGAAAACCAAAATAATAACAGAAAATATTACCATGGTGTGTGTTTGTGTTTTGAAGGTTGTTGTTGTTTCTCGAGTTCTTTCGTTATCTGTCGTTATATATGTGTGTGTGTTTGTTTATTTTGCATTTGTTTGGTTCTTCAGGTTGATTTAGGTTCGAGGTTCCGTTGATAATAATGAGGTAGGTGCTGGTTGTTTTTCTTCTTTGTGTTAGGTTGGCTGAGCCTGTTGTCAGTCCTTATGTGTTTTTTAACTACTTCTGAACACATCTTTAGGGAGAATAAATCCAATTTTAAATATCTTATGTTTCTTTGAATTACTTAAGTATTTAAGTATTAATCGTTGCGCCTTATTTAAAAAAATAAATAAGTAATTAAAAAAGAAAGTTTTAAAAATAAAATAATAAAATTAAACACTATAATAATAAAAATTATAAAAATTAAAATAACAAAAAATAAAATAATAAAAAACAGGTAATAAAAAATAAAAGATTTTATAGTAAAAAATAAAATAATAAAAAATAAAATAATAAGAGATGAAATAATAGAACATAAAATAATAAATAATAAAAAGTAAAATAAAAAATTAAAAAATACAAAAATTTACATAATTATATAAAAAAACAACTATAATAAAAAAAATTAATTATAAAAATAAATTAATAATATAAATTAAATAAAATAATATAGAAAAAAATTAAAAAAAAAGTAGAAAAAGTCAATTCAGAAATAGTTTTAAGAATTACAAATTAAATTCTTCAAGCTATCTAAAAATTTCTTTAAAATCTATATTTTATTTAAAGTGTTATTTATGAGCCCGTCAAAAGTAATTACAAAAGTAATTGCACCTTTTTTTGTTAACTCAACTCAAGAGTTACGCAGTTAAGGCAACATTTCCACTGCCGTCAAGCCTCCTGTCACCCGCATCTGGTTATTTTGAAAAAAAAAGGTCACATGCCATTTGGCAAATTGTCTACATAAATTCATTAGTATGTCAAATTCAGCAGAACCCACACGTTTTGCCAACTTACTCTGTTTTCTTCACCTGCTTCCTTCATCTTCACTTTCTTCCCCCCCCTAAAAGTTTTCTAATTGTTGGCACTTAAGCGTGTCTTGCGTAAGGAGAAGCCCTCATAAAATTGCAATGATTACAACTGTTTGCTTCTTTTCTCTCTCATTCTATACTTGCTTTACTTATGCAAGTTTCAAGTTGTAAAAGAACTCGGAGTGCTATCAAAATTTTGCACTAATTAACTTGACTTAAAGCGCAACTAAAGCTCGACCCGAATTTAGTTTTGGCTCAGCTGTCTGTTGTATTCATTCTCTTTGAGCACCGTTTGCAGATAATCGAAGACACGCACACACAGAGGTCCTCAAACGTGACAATGTGCTACACTCTTAAGTGAAAGTATTCGTACCGAGGGGGAGGAAGTCGAAAAAGAAAAATAAGAATTTTGCCATTTGCCGATTGCTGCGGCCAGGAATTGTGTGTCAAAAGCAAAAGCAGCAAAGGAAATGGAGAAACCCTAAGGCGAACTAGAAGGGGAGAGAAGTAGTAGAAAGAGATAGAGTGGAAGAGAGAGGGAGAGATATATAGTATGGCACTGCTGTTATTGCCTGTACATGTGTATTAATTTCCTTGTTGGCTTTTGCGGTCAGCCGCTCACTAATTTTGCCATGTGGTTAGATCTAACCAAGGATGTGTGTGTTTTTGTGCGTGTGTGCGTGTGTGTGTACGTGTGAAGCACAAAAAATAATTGATTTTTTATAGCCAAAGCGCACTTGAAATTCAATTGAATTCAAGTTTATGTTGCAATTTTCTGGTTTCTGCAATTGACTTGATTCTCTTTTATGGCACATGAAATCGAAGTGGTGCCCTGAATTGCAGGGCCACCCCTTAGAGAAAAAATACTAGCTAAATTTTAGCAGCAACTTCTTGCTTTTGGCTTGGCCATTTATCAATTTGCTAATTTTGCTATATCATTTATTGATCCTTAAACTTGTTAGCCACGGGGCAAACACACATACATAGTTACAGTTCCTGCCTCTTTGTGGGTTGGGCAAAAGGGAATGAGATAGCAAAAGATAAGTGAAAAAACCAAAGAAAACGCCTGGCAACGCCCCCGAGGCCGCACCTAGTTACAACTTTTGCATTATCTAAAAACCACAAACTATAAACTAAAAACGGCCCAGCCCTGTCCTGGCAACTTCTTCTCTCCGCCCACCCTCGCACTCAACTTATGTAACCTGCCTCCAGGCGCAGCTCGTTCATAATTCTGGCCGAGAATCTTCTGCACCGCTTCTTCTCCCCCTCCTTCTCCTTATCTTCTGCTTGTCCTTGATGTTTTAATTTGTGCGTAAATAAAATTTAAGCATTGCTTTGCTTCTGCATTAGCCAAGTGGAAAGTTTTCACTACAGTTTGGTTGTTGTTGTTGCAGTTGTTGCTGGTTGGGGCTTTGGGGACCAAAACTGATGCAAAGATTAAGCAAGAATCCGTCTCTCTGGCTGCCGCTCGGCTGCCGCTTTTAATTGCATTCTACGCAAAACTTGAACTTAAGTTCGTCTTACGTTGTCTAGGTTTCAATTAGAGAGGTGCCTAGAGAGAGAGAGAGAGAGGATGACAAGAGGGAAAGAGAGGGGGAGGGAAGGAGATGAGCGGGTTGTGTATCCAGGCTGAACTGAGGCTATGCCCCTATCTTATGTCTAAGTAGCTGTATCTCATGGCTATGGTATCTGTATCTGCACTGAGGTCGTGTGTTATTTCGTTTTATTTGCCCCGCCTCCATCTCTGCCCGCCCCCTTTTCCTTTACTTTTGCAAAAGTTTTTCCCCCTCGTTGTTGTTTTTGTTTCCTTTGGGAAGATATTTCGTTGATTTTTCGATAGCCGGCAAAAAGTTTTGCAAGCAAATTTTCTTGAATTCTGTTTTGTCTGATAATTGGCTATGGCCACACGGCATTCGCCATTGTATTCACGATTCTGTGCGGGGGCGTGGCACACGGTTTGGGGTGAAAGTTTTAACTTGACTTCAGTCAAAAAAGTCAAATTCAATTGATTTCGCTTGGGGGCGACTTCTTTTACCCCATTCTCGGAATGTGTCAGAGAGTTAAACAGAAGTTCTCTCAAGTTTTTGCCAAATTCCATTGCCCTCTCTCATTCTTTATTGTTGTTGTTGTTTTCTTTATCAGTTTCGTTACGTTTGGTTTGGTTTTCGCTTCGGTTCGGTTTGGGGCATGGTTCGTTGGGTTTGCGAGGGGAGAGAGAGAGAGGAGGAGGTTAAAATGCATGTGTTGGTTCAGTTGGTTTTCTTTTTCTGGTGTAGCTGCTCAGTAAACTCTTGTAATGTTGCAGCGGCTTAAAAGCAGAATGGAAGAGAGGAAGAAGAAAGAGAGAGTGGAATGGGTAGAAATGCAATGTGATCTGCTGCAATTTGTGCAAATTAAGCAGCGCACTTTAATTGAGATTTTAGCAAGGCATGTAGTAAGGAAAGGAAGAAAGACCAGACATTTTAGGACCTGAAAATGAAATCAACATAAAATCTAAACAACTTTTTCAAAGTTGAAATTTGATTGATTTTTCAAAACTTTATAAGGTTTTATTCTTTTAAATTTTGTACAGGAAACTTCAAAGTTTTTTGCTGGTGAAAAAGAAAGCTGCCGGACTCTCCTTTCTGTTCCTTTACCCTAATGCGAATTCTGTTTTGCTCTGCCGAGTGGGCAGGGGCAGCCAAATGACTCTATGCATAGTTGATATATTTTTGTATAGTCTTGTCTTTTCTTCTTCCCTCATCCAGCTGCGCCGCCTTTGCCACGCCTAATCAGGGAAATACCATCAAGACGAGTCTCAGTTGCACTTATAACAATGTCAAGGGGCTGGGGGGCGCCAAAGGAGAAGTGGGCGTGGGCAGAGGATTCTGTTCGTCAAGCGGCGGCGGCGTCGGAGTCTTTGGGGCTTTTCTTTGGCTTTTTCCCCCTGGTTGCAGATGCTGCTGCTGCTGCTGCTGCAGGCGCTGCTGCTAGCCTAATAAGCATCCTTGGGGAAATTATTATGAGCAGAATTCAATTTCGTGTTTAATTTGCAGTGAATTCGTTTCCCTTTCTGTTGCTGCCCTTCCCCTTTCTCTTCCAAGTCACTTTGCAACATTTTTTCATAAGTTTTGCGCGCCTCCTTTGCTCTTTCATTTTTCTGCGGTTTCTTTGTTTAGGCTAACTGATTTTTTTTGTTTTCCTTCCTTTTTTTTGGCGTGTGCCTTAAAAATGCAAATCTGCTTTGCTTTGTTTCTGTTTTTTCGTTTTTGTTTTTCTTCTCTCCAAATAAATTTCAATATAGCACTTATTATTTTGAGCTGCTGCATTTGCTGCTGCCCTCTGACCTCTAACCTCTGTCCTCTGCTCTCTTTGGCCATTTTTTCCCCACACCAACCGCAATGAGAGCTTCTCATTATTTGCTGTAAAACATTTTTGCATAAGAAGATGCAAAAAAAAAGTTACTTTTAATTTAACCACAAAGTTTTCTTGGCGTTTTTTTCCCGCGCGTGTCTGTCTGTCTGTCAGTCCATCTGCACTGCGCGTAAGGCAAAAGTGATTTTTATTAAAAGTTTTTACTTTTTAATCTGAGTGAAGCGCGGTTTACTTCACAGTACTGCTTGCGGTTTGCCGTCGTGGCAGGGTTAATTAAAATTTAATTGTGATGCCGCTGCAAAGAGTCGAAAAGTCGCATTAAACTTACTGCGTAGTGTGTATTAAGTGAAATGTAGCCAAGGGGAATTTGAGCAGGCTGCAAAAAGGATTTGCGCCGAAAAGTATGCAACACATTTTCACACACGCAATTTTCAATTGCAATTCATTATCATTAGCATATTTATGGCCTCAGCGTCGACGTCGACGCGTAAGTCTAATCAAAAATGCTCACTCTCTTTCCCTTTCTCGCTCTCTATCTCCCTCTGTCGACAATCATTCACACCTTTAAGCCTGCACTGTCAGCAGTCACAGTGCAAAGTCCCCGAACTGTGCGACTCGAGGTTTTCCCTCAGGGCGCGTCGGCGTAGCGTTCAGCCAGCAAAGCCCAACTGATTCGTGCGTCTCTGTCTCACTCTTTCTCTCTCTTTCGCTATCTGTCTGCGTTTGAATGGGCCCGCAAATCCGAGTGCCTGTAAAAACAAAATGGCCAACATCCTTCCACAAAACGGAAGTTGACAACGGGCAGCGGCAGCGGCAGCGGCAACGTTCTCTGTGCTCTCTCGCTTTGTGCTACTTTTTACAGCTGTTTCCGCCGCCGCAGCAGGAAATGTTTTTTAATTTTAATGCAAGTGCCGCGCGCGGAGAGTATTTTTTTTATGCGCATATAAAGTTGTCTTCTGTTTTATTTATATTTGCGCTGATTTCGTAAATAAAAATGTTGACGAATTGCGACAAAACTTGTTGCGACGCGGCTTGCTTGACAAGTTATGCCATGTATATCGTATTTGTATCGTAAAACGTATATCATTTTTGTATCTCTTAGATTGCAATTTTATTTTTAAGTTTAGTCGAGATTTTTTTTATATTTTTCTTTGACGCACTTTTTCGATTGGCCTTAGCGCGCGCTCTACCAAAAATGCAGCGCAAATGTGAAATGCAATTCTCAACTTTGGATTGTATGTCAAATATGTTTGCGTATGTATGTACGTATGTATGTGTTCTGTATTTGTGTATCTAGAAAAAAAGCAAGTGCAAGTTTTATGAGAAATTGAACATCAACGTCTGGCGTCATCTCCACTTTCCATTCACAATTCTACCACGCACAATTCTGCGCTCCAAATTCTTTTTTTTTTGCAATTCCCTTAACAACTTCAGCTGCAGCTTTGCCAGCTGTCTGCCTCTCCTTCCTTTTCCCCTGCCCTCTCTCTTTCGCTCACTCAACTGCTGCTGCTGTATTTTGCATTATTGCCATGACATAACAGCCTGAGGCATTGCATTTGAAAGTTATCAGACAGGCGCAAAAAGTGTGGTAAAATTGTGGAGGGAGAAAGAGAAACGGAGGCTAAAAAAGAAGTAAAAGAAAAACTAGTGAAGAACAAGAAATATGGATAAGGAAATTGTTTCATTTCTTTGCTTTGCTTTTGCTTCTTATTTTTTCATAGCATACGTAGCAGCTGTTGCAATACACAATTTCGCTTGGCAATCACTAAAAAATACCCTGTAAATTTAGGCAAAAGGTGGCCAAGAATAAGCAACAAAATACAGACCATAAATCGAAGTAAAATAAAAGTAAAATATTATAATACAGTTTGGAGTTTTTTCACTCGTATTGCTTGAGTTTTATAGGGTATCTCAGCTGTCTATCCTATATACTTTTCACGCTGGCTTCGATTGCAGCGAAAAGTTACTTACTTGAGCTCGATTTCAGTAGTTGAGTGTTTTCCAATTGCTTTGCCGCTGGCTGTGCTAGGCGTGGCTGATTGCTGTCATACCTCAGACACACACACACACACACACACACTAACACACACCCGCCCTTATGTGGCGCTCTGCAAATTGTTGTCAAGTTTCTCAACTGCCATCGTATCTCGAATCTGTTGTACGTGCTATTGCCATCAACACATCATCTTTTTTTTGGGGCAGCCTTTTTTTGTTTTTGGCTTCTTTTCGCTCTCTTTATTGCTAAATATTGGCAACAGTTGCCACACATTGTTGTTGCTGCCACATTGTTGTTGTTGCCACATTGTTGTTGTTGCTGTGCCTCGTCAGATAATAACTTTGCTTTATTATTTTTTTTTTTTCGCCATCGCCTTTTGTGTTATTGCATTGCGATAATTGGCGCATTTTGTGGCACTTGCAGCTTTGGCTTTGCTGCCTATTGTGAACCGATCTCAATCTGAGAGGCCTCCAATTTGGGTAGTGACATTTGTCGGCTTGCCCCTCTCTCACTCTCCCTCTTTTTTGCCAGAATATATTGCCAGCAATTTTTGGCTGTCATCCGCGTGTGGACTCGTTGCCAGGCCATGCCCGCTCGATAAGTGCGTGTAATTGAGTGTGGCAACGTCATCATCTTCATCATCAACATCAACGTCATCATCATCGTCATCACTGGCATTGATGCCCCTTGAAAACTTGATTGAGTGCCTACAGTTTGTCTGTCCAGACTGAGCCTTCTGCTGATTGACCCGACAATAAACATAAATGTCAAAGTGTGAAGCAAGCCATTTTGCGAGCAGAGTTCAGGGTTGTCGCAGCAGAAAGTTCGCTTATATTCACAGCACAAATTGCTGCTTATTTGCAGCAGTTTATCTGCTCAAAAGAAACCTTTAATATTTTCTTTTGATTTTATCAAAATAATTAAAATTTGTAGAGCAATAAGAGTGGAAAAAGTAGAGAAGAATTTAAAGCAATATTAAATATGCAAAAAGAGATTGAAACTGCATGTTTCTGTCAACTAAAACAGAGTGAAAAACCAATCTAAAATATTTCTAAAAATATTGCACAACAATTTGAGTGCCCCCTTAGAGAGAGAGAAAGAGCAAGATAGAGCAATTAACTCTTATTGCGCATTCGACTTGTTTCTAAATGCCAAATGGCAATATGTGGCACTCGTATTATCTGCAACATGCTGCGTACCCTGTGCTTCCCCCTCCCTCTCTCCCTCTCACTCTCCCTCTCCCTATCTGTGGGCAATCTCTTTCTGCCCCTACTAACTAATGCCCCTAGTGATTTCTTTGCTCTTTTGGGGCATATTATTTCCCCCTGCGGCAGCAGCCCCGCAGCAATCAGTAGCGAAAACTTTTCCCATACAGCTTTTTGCAGCATGCCACTTGTCAGCGTTCAAAGATGCATGCGACATAAATTGGCGTTGCCACATCGCTTAAACAGAGAGACAGAGGGAGAGGGGGCCACTTGACAGTTGTTACTGTGGCAGACATTGTGCAACTGTCATCGGCGCTTGTCAGCCCAGTTAAGCATTTAATTTCGACGACAATTTTAGTGGCCTGCCAAAAGCAGCACAAAATACACGACGTGGAGGCCATCCTCTCCCTCCACTTGTTATTGTTGCGCAATATGCAAACTGTTTAACTGTTGACGTTGGGAAAATTGTAAACTGTAACAAAAGACAAGAAAATCCCGCAGACAATGCGAATGGCTAAAGTAAATTGAATTAGCTGCAAAAAATGGCTGGGAAAATGTCACTGTATCTGCTTTTCCCTACCCAAAAAAGACAACAGCTTAGCGTGGCACAACTTGTAGAGTTGTCTCTGCCAGAGGGTATAAGCTAGTCGAGCTGGCACACACACACAACTCTCGTACAAATAACATTTATGCAGTGCTCAAATTAATTGCATGCACTGACAGAACGCGTGCGGCTGGCGCAGACCCCTGTGCAAAAACCGAGATACTCAACTTGCTCTGTTTCCGCTGAATACCCCCTTCTTGCTCCCCCATCCTTGCCTTCCCTTGCTCCTGCTTCTACTGTGTCTCTATGCTTTGCTCTAACAACAAAAAACTTATTCAATTAAAGTTTTGCGCTCGCGCGACCTAATGGAAAATGCTGCTAGAAACTGAGACAGAGAAAGAAAGATAGAGAGCGAGTAAGAGACAGATAGAGCATCCTGCGTGTGTGTGTGTGTGTGTGTGTGTGTGTGTGGCAGCATAAATTTTATTTTAAATGAAATTTCATTAAAAAATAAAAATAATATTTGCTGCATGCGCTTCATTTGCTGCTGCCCCCACCACGCCCACATGCGGTGCGGGGGCGTGGCAGCTGTGCATTCTCGACATATGTGACATAAGTTTTAAATGCTATTTACTTTAGTTAGTACTCACTGTGCCCCCTCCTCAGCCCTCCCTTTGCCCTCATTTTGTTGTCCTTTTGCCGCATGCAAATTAGTGCGTTATTATACAGCACTCGGCAGTCTGGCAACGCTGCCTGCCACATGCTGATGCATGGCGCACTCGGTTGACTTCTGACTTCGCCCTCCATATCTCTCTCTCTCTCTCTCTCTCTCTCTCTCTCTCTCTCTCTCTGGGCTTACAACTATTTGCTGGCAAAGCTGATTTACATGCCTCAACTCATTCGCATGACTCGACTTGCTTCATTTGATTAATTTTCCCCTCTCTTTAGAGACAGAGAGAGATAGGGAAAGAGAGCATGTTGCAGTTGCAAAATCAGAAGCAAAAGCTTTAAGCAGCAGTTGCCATTGCCAACATTCTTTTGGCCCAAATTCTATCCGAAATCTCTCAAGAGTGCCGAGTGCAACGATGCGTATGAGTAACGTCCTGTGCCGCACACACAATCAACAGGCTCTCAAAGTCAAATCGGACTGCCAATCAGCATTGTTCGCAAGCTGATTAGATCCGTTAGTAGCTTTAGTAGCGCTACTGCCAATTTCGATTGTCGGCAGAGAACAAATCAAGTTAAGCTAAATGTGCTTAATACCCTGTACAATTTGTAACAATTGCGCACAATTCGTGCCTTAAATTTAATTTCCTCTAACTCTGCCTCTGTTTCTCCCTCTTTCTCTATCTCTTTCGCTATCTCCCTCTGTTGTGTCTCCGTCTCGCTCTCTTGGCTTGTTGACTTTTCCCTCATTGGCTGAGCGCTTTGTGTGCATTACTCGAGTATTAGTATTCATCGTACTCTCTCTTGGCATTTGCATTTCTCTGTCCGTTCATCTGTCAGCTTGTCCACCCTCCTTCCCTCTCTTATCCGTCCGTCCTGTCCGTTGTGATGACGTTCTCATTTGGTATGCGGCATTAATTTCCTTGGCCGCTTGTCAATTTTGTTGATTCACAGTTGCATTTGCTTTCTTCTATCCGTCTCTTTCCCTCTCTCTCTCTCTCTCTCTCTATCTTGCACTGAAATATGCAACTCAATTAGTTTTCCATCGGCAGAAAAGTGTCGTTTATTTCAGCTCCTCTCTCTTCTGTATATCTACTGCCATTTACTTGCAACGGTTTTGCGGTCCACCTTCATCTAATTGCCAATTAGTCGAGTCGAGTCGGATTAGTTCGGTGTAGTTAAATTAAGTTATTTGATATTTTATAGTTTTACACGAAATTGACTTATTTAAAATGCAAAATTGAAATTCGCACACACACACACACACACATACACACACTAAAAGAATAACAAAATACACAAAGTGTGCAAAAGAAGAAGCGATGGCATAAATGTTTTTGCCTGTCAATGAGACGTGAATTTTATGTCTGCCTTTGGTGCGATGAGAATAGAAAGAGATGGAGAGAGAGAGAGAGAAATAGAGAAGAGGAAAGGCGAGGCCACTTTCAAGGCAAACTAATTGATTTGAAAATAAATCATGACTAATCACCACCTGCAGAAGAAATGCGCGGCAAGTGGAAATGGTTGATTCAAAAGTGTATACCCTGTAAAGCAGTCGAAATGGGTAGTTTGAACTTGTTATATGCCAAATAAATATTCTACATGCCTTGACATAGTTTCTTACAATTTTGTATTAAATGTGTATACCCTGTAAAAAGCTTGAAAGGGTAGTTTAGGCTTATTTTTGTATAGTCTAGATGTTTTGACATACTTTCTTAAATTTTTGCAAATTTTCTAGGGTATTGGCGAGCAGCACTTGAACTAGTTCCCGTTTTAGCTTGTTTTGACGTTGTAAATTTCATTTCAATACACGTGCGGTTGGCCATGCTGCCCCCTATACCCTTCCCCCCCCTTCCTACCCCCTCTCTCACTATCGTGCATCCTGCTGGCAATATCTGAAATGTCGACATGGGTTAGCCCCAAGCTCCGTTACAGCGTTCTCTCGCGCGAATCCCATTCACCTTGTGCACCTTTTACCCAGTTCCACACGCTCGGCACACACAAGTTGATTAATTGAAATTTCACTCACTGTCAGCTAGTGTGTGTATAGAGAGGGCGTGTGGGCGTGGCAGCTGGTTACTAAAGTGTTAGCGTTCTCGGGTAAACTGTTTTGAAATTAATTGAGTGCGCTAATTTTGGCAAAAGGGTTGCTTAATTGATGACGCGGGTGCACTTCACCTCATTCTCATTCTCTTTTCTTGTTATCGTTGGCTGAACAAGTTCGCTCCCCTTATACCTCGAGCAAGATTCGATTCAATTTGGAACTAATGAATTGTGCATGGACTATGCACATCAGGTATTTTCGCTGGGAAAAATTTTTGCGACTTAATATCAAAATAAATGTGGACTAAATTAAGCTCTAGTCTTGGTTTTTTGTCAGCCTCATTATGTTATTTTCTGAACAAGGCTCTAGTGTGAGTATCGATTTCATTTGGAACTAATGTTTGCTAGAGAAAACATTTAAGAATTATCGATTATGAAATATTTAAATGAATTGAAATTAAATTAGGTTTAAGCTAATGTTCTTGGCAATCTATATAATGTTATTGCTTAAGCTAATTAAACTATTTCCTGAACAATTTCCTTGCAAACGAGCTTCTATGCAATTTGGAACTAATCTTTGCTAGAGAAGGCATTTGCGACTTATCGATAATTAATTATCAAAATAAATCTAAATTAAATTCAGTTTAAGTCGTTGCACTTTGAAAGTGCTTTCAGTGATTTCTGAAATAGAAAATCCATAACATAATATTCCATAATATTTGATGTACTGCTTATGCCGCACTCTCTCACCTGGCTAAAAGCATTTTCACTTTTATGTTTTCATTTTCAATTTCTGTTGTTGTGCGTTGGCTCGCTTGCTCGCTCGCTCCTCAATTTGTGGCGCATTTGCTTTATAATTTGGCTATGCGCAATTTGCATTGAAAATGATTTTCAGTTGCGGCCGCTTTCGCATTTTCCGAAATGATTTTCAAAATGTTTTCACCAGCGATGCGTGGGCCATGAACGACGGCGACGGTGTCGGCGACGTGGACTCGCATGCGAGAGCGCTCGGTCGCGGTGCAGCGGTAATTGCGTTTTAAGTGGTATTTGGCATAATGAATAATGCAGCAAAAACTGCAGAGAAATGGCCAAAATAGCCAAGAGTGAGAGGGAGAGAGAGAGGGGAAGAGAGAGAGAGAGAAAACGTCCATCAATACACAATGGAAATGCTGCGAGCCTCCCCCTCTGCTCGCCTTCGCATTGCATGCGAGCAGCTCAATGAAATCATTCAAGTGTCGAAGAAATATTTGCAATTTCAAGTTGCATAATCGAGCTAAGAACTAAAGCTAAAAGTAGCTAAACAGGCAACACTAGCAATATGCTAAGCTAGCTAACATATCATCTAGTTTCAACTTTATATCCAAAGCCAAGTAAGAAATAATCAATGTTCTTGCCTACTGCCCAAAAAGTAATGAACCAGAAATCGAAATTTCACTTGCTGTTGTGCCACACAGTGAGATAGATAAATATGTGTACGCCGCCTGGAGCACACATAATGATATGCCCACGAGAAGATGCTAACAGCAAAGCGACTCCTGTTGGCTTCTCCCCGGCAACAAGCTGTTCTCGGCGGAGACTGTGGGAGAGAAGTATAGGAAGAAGGAGGAAGGACAGAGAGGGAGGCGGAGAGATAGAGAGAGTGAGAGGGGGCACAGAAGCAAGCGTAATGGGTCGCCCTGAAGCTGGCAGCAAAGTTGTTTGCCTTGTGCCAATATTCAAAAACTGATTTTCATATGTCTTTTAAGTTTATTTGCGCTTAGGCATGCTCACACACCCTCACACACACACATACCGTACATACACCCCCTCACACACACAGCTACGCTCGCCCTCTTGGCGCTCTCTTATCGTTTTCTGCACACGCATAAAAGTTGCTGCTGCCGTTTTTTCTTTAAACTTTTTTATTGGCCAAAATTTAATTCGCCCTAAAAGAGAAGACACACACACGGGCACACACAAATACACACTCATTCATATGAAATAGATACTACAGTGAGAAAGAGAGAGAGAGAGAGAGAGAGAGTCCTCTGTTTCCGCTGCGCCTGTGCAAGTTGTTTTTTTTAACAATTTTTTTTTGGAAAGCGATTTCAAATGCAAATTTTATTGGCACAAGGCAACGTCCTGGCAGGCTCGTTTCGTTTCGCTCAGTGTATGCAGATTAAAATCAATTCAATTTGCTTGCAAGCCAAGTAAAAGTGGTAATCATTTTCAGTTCTTTGTTTCTTCTGCACTCCCTCTTGCACTCCCACTCCACCTCACTTCGATTCCACCATGACACACACGTTCCACACTGCGCCTCAGTACTTTACATAATGAGATTTTAAGCAAGTTGCGTTGCGTATGTGGCTCAGGTTTCAGCTTCACTTTTTTTGGCTCAATGTAGCCCCGGAATTTTAGCCGCAAATTTTGCCGGCAGCTTAGTAATTCGCATTCTTTTACATATGCACTGAAAAATACCTTTGAAAAATATAACAAAATGTGAGGATTTTTATTCTTCATTCTTTAGAGAATTTACACAATGTGCACAATTGAATTTTAATTAAGCAAATGATTTCATATTGCTGTGGCGAAAATAAACTCAAGTAGCGAGAATAACAAACGCAAGGTGTGCATATAGTTATCGTATATATGTACGTATACGTATCGCATAAAGTGTCTTAGACGATGTCAGGGGAAGCGTGAAGCGTAACGGCGTAGCGTAAAGCGAAAGTGAACGAAGCGTAAAACTGACAAACACTTGGATACTTTTGTTCTCTTTTCGGTATTTTCTTATGCAAACAGCAAAGCGAAATTTACGTTTCTCGACAATTGACTGTAAAATTTACCATTGCCAATGGATTGTAATAATACTAGCCAGAAGATTGTAGAAAGAATAAATAGGGCAAATGTAAAATTTCTAAATTCTTTTTTAGATTTCTTCAACATTTTTTTACCTTCTTTATTGTTACTATTATCTCATATTTCTTTCCAATCTTCTACAAAATGTTCATATGTTTCTCCTGCATCGCCGTCTAATTCCGCTTAGTTCAGTACCTGATTTCCTGTCTTAAATTCAGTCTAATTTGAGCTGGCAACTTGCTTGCCCCGCAAATTGTATTCAAATTGTAATCACAAGTAAGAACGGCTACAGTCAAGTGTTGACTGTATAAGACCATGGATTTTTCAAGGTTATAAAAAAATCAAATTTAGAAAACTGTTATTGGTAAACGTGTTTTTCAAAGAAAAATAATAAACAATACATATAATTTTCAGTTAGACGCCAAGCAGTCCAAGCAGTTGGAAAAAACACTGCCAGGAAAAAACACTGCTTGCTTGCTTGCAGTGGGCGCAGAGCAAATCTATATGAAACGTTGAATAACTTTTATGTTCATTATCCGATCGGAACCACATTTTCAGCGATCGTTTAGGTGGTGGTAATTATCATTCACACCAATGAATACTCTAGCTTTTTTATTGCGCTTCCTATACGGTTTATCGATTTGCGGGGGCGGAAGTAGGCGTGTCCCAAATTTTAATAAAAACTTTACAGCGTATGATTCACGTAAGTGTTGTCACAAAATTTGGTGGCTCTAGCTTTTTTACTTTCTGAGATATAGGCGTTCATACAGACGGACAGACGGATAGACAGACATGGCTTAATCGACTCGGCTAGTGATCCTGAGCAAGAATATATATACTTTATGGGGTTGCAGATGCCTCCTTTTACCTGTTACGCACATTTCGACAAACAAAAAATTTTAAAATCCATGGTCTAAAAAAAGAGACTGGAAAAATACCAAAAGACTTGGACTTAATCCTGAGAAATGCTCCAGAGATTGCAGTTTTGTTGGCCAAACTAAACCAAACATTTATTAAAATCTGTAGCAAAATGTGGGGTATATCCAATACATTCTACCTTTGCTGCTTAACCATTTGATTGCCGCCAGGCACTGAGCAGCAATAAAATGAGGCTTGTGAAAACAGCCAAATTAGTTAGAAGACTTTTCGCTATGAGTGTAAAGACAGCACAAACATCATAAAACCTGTGTAAAGAGAACAAGTTTATCTTGTAGTTTGTTCATTTGCGAAAACAAGTCAAACATCAAGAAGCAACGAATTTAACTACGGTTGCTTATTTGAATCCAGAGATTTTGCAGGCATAACTTACCTATTCGTGGCTTTTTCCACCCAAAACCCAAGAAAAGGCCAAATTTATAAATTAATACATTTTCCGCAGCTTCCGGATTTAAATGAAGTTAACTTTATTGTTGTAAATTATTTTAGTCTGGCTAGATTTATGACGCTTCCGCCTCAATGGATATATCACGATTTTCTTGGTAAATATAACCGTAACATTTGAGCTGACGGTTTTCCATTAGACAAAGATAGCTTTTTTCGGCTTTATGTTTTGGTGACTTGGTCGGCTCATCATCTCGCTCACTTTCGCTATCCCAATCTCCATCGTTTCCACTTCCTCCACCGGTACCTCCACCACTTCCTCCACCGGTACCTCCACCACTTCCTCCACCACTTCCTCCACTACCAGTACCTCCTCCACCACTTCCTCCACTACCAGTACCTCCTCCACCACTTCCTCCACTACCAGTACCTCCTCCACCACTTCCTCCACTACCAGTACCTCCTCCACCACTTCCTCCACTACCAGTACCTCCTCCACTGCCAGTACCTCCTCCACCACTTCCTCCACTACCAGTACCTCCTCCACTGCCAGTACCTCCTCCACCACTTCCGCCACTACCAGTACCTCCTCCACTACCAGTACCTCCTCCACCACTTCCGCCACTACCAGTACCTCCTCCACTACCAGTACCTCCTCCACCACTTCCGCCACTACCAGTACCTCCTCCACCACTTCCTCCACTACCAGTACCTCCTCCACTACCAGTACCTCCTCCACCACTTCCGCCACTACCAGTACCTCCTCCACTACCAGTACCTCCTCCACCACTTCCTCCACTACCAGTACCTCCTCCACTGCCAGTACCTCCTCCACCACTTCCGCCACTACCAGTACCTCCTCCACTACCAGTACCTCCTCCACCACTTCCGCCACTACCAGTACCTCCTCCACTACCAGTACCTCCTCCACCACTTCCGCCACTACCAGTACCTCCTCCACCACTTCCGCCACTACCAGTACCTCCTCCACCACCTCCTAGATCATCACCACCTCCACCTCCATTAACTGTACCACTTTCATCACTGCCAGTATTTGTACCACCACCAACTCCACCATCGCCATCGCCATTATCACCTTCTTCACTTCCAGTACCTCCATCACCTCCAGTTCCACCTCCACCATCAATACCACCCGTGCCTCCCTCACCTCCTTCTCCCCCTTCACCACCGCCAGAACCACCTTCACCTCCCGTGCCGCCATGCCCGCCGTCACCTCCTGCACCACCGTCCGAACCACCATCACCACCCGTGCCTCCACCACCTCCATTACCCCCTCCACCACCGCCAGAACCACCTTCACCACCCGAGCCTCCACCGCCGCCAGAACCACCTCCTCCACCGCCAGAGCCACCTTCACCACCCGAGCCTCCACTACCGCCATCACCTCCTCCACCACCGCCAGAACCGCCTCCACCACCCGATCCTCCACTACCACCATCACCTCCTGCACCACCGCCCGAGCCACCCTCACCACCCGAGCCTCCATTACCGCCAGAGCCGCCTCCTCCACCGCCAGAGCCGCCTCCTCCACCGCCAGTATCCCCTCCACCACCTCCATCGCCACCTTCATCACCACCTCCATCACCACCACTACCACCACCACTACCACCACCACTACCACCACCACTACCACCACCACTACCACCACCACTACCACCACCACTACCACCACCACTACCACCACCACTACCACCACCACTGCCACCACCACTACCACCTCCACTACCACCTCCTCCACCGCCAGTGCCTGGGTGATCAGAATTAACTACGCACCATATATACAGCTTCTCCATCATTTCATGTACCGTGGTTCCCGCCAGCAATTCCTTCATCACCAATTCACTCAATATGCTCACCAATTGGCTATCGATGGGTTGTCCGTCTGAGAACTTCTCCATTTGCTCAAAAATGATCCTTGTGGCAGCCAAAATGGATAGTTCCATTAGATCATCTTTGCTTGTTACTGAAGTACAGGTGTGTCGAAGTTGTAGTAGAGGTTTCGCTGCCTCAGACTGCGTCCAACTGCTGCAAAGTAGCAGCAAAAATATCAAACGCTTTTGGAGAAAACATAATATATTAAATGCATGTTGATAGACGTCTTCAAAATAAGAATTCACCATGTTCTCTTTACTGTGTGTGTTTCTGCTTTTATTAAATTGCGAAATGAGCTTAGATCTTACAATTCTTGATGGCGATTGAAATCCAATTCTTTATGCGAATCAATCGATACGTTTATTTAAAAAGCGTGATAATCTTCCTAAAGAGCTGTGAAGAATGTACTTAAGTGCCCATGCAGAGGAAGGCGCTTCGCACCCCTTGGTATATCATAAGTACTTGAGATATTCTAAATAATATATGTTCTTGATCAGCGTTAACATCTTATCGTCCGTCGGTTGCGGGACGTTGTAGAGAGCCCATTGGAATACTCATTTAAAATACTGTTTTTTCTAAAAAACCTGTATTTTCCTGTCTAGAAACACATTAATTATATCAGTACCCATAGCTTTTAATGGAGAAGCAAATTGAGATGAAAGAATTTAAAGGATTTTCCTAGAGTTTTCACCCAACACTTCAAAAACTTTTTACTTTATATTATATATATATTTTATATATGTGTACAATTAGCAATGGCATAATCTGTGTAGACTGAAACCAAGAGCTTCTTGTTTTAACGTACTAAGCTAGGCATATAAGTTGATAATCCATATACTACGGTGAAGGCTTGACTGTCAAGGGTTGGATTTCAAAGGATATGTCTTGATCAGGATCGTATATGTATGGATAATATTTGACCACATTATTTTCCATTATGCAAAGGTAGCTTTTCCCGAATATGGGTTTGCCTGTTGGGTTTTCCCCATCATCAGAATCTGGATGATCTGTAGCTCCGCCGTCATCACCCGACTCTCCCGAAACCGTGGTAGGCTTTTTAGTTCTCCTTGTTGTCTTTCGTGTGGTGTTTTCATTAGAGCTATTACCTCCCCCACCAGAGTCTTCTGTGGTTGGTCTTTTGGTTCTCCTTGTTGTCTTTCGTGTGGTGTTTTCGTCAGAACCATTACCTCCCCCGCCTGAGTCTTCTGTGGTTGGCCTTTTAGTTCTCCTTGTTGTCTTTCGTGTGGTGTTTTCATCAGAGCCATTACCTCCCCCACCTGAGTCTTCTGTGGTTGGTCTTTTGGTTCTCCTTGTTGTCTTTCGTGTGGTGTTTTCGTCAGAACCATTACCTTCCCCACCTGAGTCTTCTGTGGTTGGTCTTTTGGTTCTCCTTGTTGTCTTTCGTGTGGTGTTTTCGTCAGAACCATTACCTCCCCCGCCTGAGTCTTCTGTGGTTGGTCTTTTAGTTCTCCTTGTTGTCTTTCGTGTGGTGTTTTCGTCAGAACCATTACCTCCCCCGCCTGAGTCTTCTGTGGTTGGCCTTTTAGTTCTCCTTGTTGTCTTTTGTGTGGTGCCTTCGTCCGAATCGTTTCCTCCTCCGTCGCCAGGAAGTTCATCAATTGAATTGACCACGCACCATATATACATCTTTTCTACTACTTCATATACCGTGGCACCTTCTAGGAATTCCTTCATCACTAATTCACTCAATATTTTCACTATGGTCTTATCGATGGGCTTGCCTTCGGAATATTTCTCTATTCTCTTTATAATAACCTTGTTGGCAGCCAGAAGGGACAATTCTATTAAATCTTCTTTTCCCGATACCACCTGACAGTTTTGATTTTTGATCGAAGTTTCCGCTGCATTTGGCTCTATGGAGCTACACCAAAGCAGCAGCAGAAAAAATATCAAACGCTTTTGAATCGAATCAAGAATAGAAATAGAAGAACTATGTTAAGATAAAACTTATAAACGTCTTTAAAAAATTTATTACCATGTTCTCGGGTCTATGTGTTGCTTTGCTTCCATTAAAATCCGAAATGTGTTGAGACCTAACGATTTTCAGAAGGCGACTTAAATCGAATTTTATATGCAGATCAAGCGTTACATATATCTAAAAAAGCGTGCTAATTTATCTGAAAAGCTGTAGTTGAACTGTAAATCGGTTCAAGATGAAGTTAAGATATTTATTCACCAAATAAATACGTATATTTAAAGTATTTTTGAACTGATTATTCCCATCAAGTAAAAGAGCCCGCTCTTTACATTTTTTTAAATAGTAGCCGCACTGACATTGACCTTACAGCCAATTTGCATTGAAGATTTGCTTTGTGGCGACCCCTGGCGGTAAAAATATATATACAAAATATATATAGAAAATTGAATAACAAATGAAAAGCAGGCAGCGCGTAGAGGCACCATATATAATGGCATGTAATGCAAACAGATTGGCCCAGAGGTCGCAACCATATCGTATCGTCCCCGAAATCGAACGATTCGTATCGCATTGGTTCTGCACAGCGATTGTAATATTCAATATTGAAAGCAATTGGAAAACTTTTGAAATAAGCTAAATAATGATATACACAGCTGATACCCTGTAGTGTTGTGTATTGAGGAAGCTGACTAAACGTTGATTAAAAAGTTATTAGACTATGGATTTTAATAAAATACATGGTCTATTGTGTTTGTCGAAATGTGCGTAACAGTCAGAAGAAGGCATCTGCGACCCCATAAAGTATATATATTCTTGCTCAGGTTCACTAGCCGAGTCGATTCAACCATGTCTGTCTGTCCATCTGTATGAACGCCTATATCTCAGAGATTATAATAACTAATCATACGCTGTAAAATTTGTATTAAAATTTGGGACACGCCTACTTCCGCCCCCGCAAATCGATAAACCGTATGGCAAGCGCAATAATAAAGCTACAGTATAAAGATAACTATCACCCCCTAAACGATCGCTGAAAATTTGGTTCCGATCGGATAATAAACAAAAAAGTTATTCAACGTTTTATATAGATTTGCACTGCGCCCACTGCAAGCAGGCAAGCAGTGTTTTTCCAAGCAGTGTTTTTTTTCAACTGCTTGGACTGCTTGGCGTCTAACTGAAAATTATATGTATTGTTTATTATTTTTCTTTGAAAAACACGTTTACCAATAACAGTTTTCTTAATCTGATTGTTTTTATAACCTTGAAAAATCCCTGGTCTTATACAGTCAACACTTGACTGTAGCCGTTCTTACTTGTTTTTCTTTTACTTTTCTTCTTGCAGAAATTAACCAAACAAACAATTTGCAAGTAATTAACACTCTTTGCTACATGCACAGTAACTGCTAGTTTATCAATTTTCTTGGTACTCAAACTATTTGCGATTTCAATGAAATAGTTCACAGAAATAAAATTTACAAATTATGCAAGCCGCTTTCTGTCTGCCTGTCCGTCTGACCGTCTCTCTCTCTCTAGTTTCGTCCGTCTGTTTGTTTATTTGTCCATTTGCTTACTGGCAAAGCAAATATGCAGACACTTAAATCGTACAAACATACTAGGTATTTCAATATATACATATATACATAGTATATAACTGTGTATACTGTATATGCACAGAGAACTGCATACGATACGATGTGCGGGGTATTTGCTCGCATTTGTTTATGACATTTCAACAGCTCTTGCCAAAACTTGTGTGCCTCGCCGAAATTTGTCACTTGAAAAATATACATATATTTATGAAATTTTCTTTAGATTTCTCTGTTTGCAATTAATGAATTAATCCCGAGTGACAGTGAATATAATTAAGAATTATTTATGCGCGAATTTATTTATGCGACAACACGAGTGATTATTGTTGTGTGACATGTTCTGATTGACAATGGAATTAGAATCAACAAATAAAACTTGCTCTATAAGTATTTTAAATTCTCTCTGTCTCTGTCTCAACATATCCTTTATCCTCAACTCGTTTTAATTGTTTCCTCTTTGGCAATTAGAACTGATCTCTCAGACAGAGCTCTGTTTTGTTGTTCATCTTCTGCGGCTTACATAAGATTTTTTTCTCGTCATCTCCGCAGCCTAACAATTTCCTGCCAGTGGATTTTCACTTTTCCGCTCTGCATGCGTGTGAGTGTGTGTGTGACAGTTATGGCCCGGCGGGCCAAGAGGCCTGAGACCTGTGTCAGCAGCCAGAGCCTGCTCAGGCCAAACCGGGCTAAAGATAATGCCCGAAAAGTGTGTGAAAGTTGGCAAGAGTTTGTCATGCAATTAGAGCACAACATGCGACCAAAAGTGGATGACGACGGCGAGTCGACAGCTCTGGGAAACTTGAGCGGAAAACGCATTTTTCCGTTCGCAAAGCAAGACTGGAAAATCAAGTTTTCCAATCTCGTCGTTCGCGAAATAAAAGCAACAATCAGCCGAAAGCCAAAAGTGGTTTTCGCCAATTGAGCGTGGCTTGTTGCCGTCGTTATTGTTGTTGTTTTTTCTTCCTCTGCGAACGAAATCGAAATCAATTTTAGCTTGTGCTCTGTCCATAGAGCCATTGAACTATGCTCATCAAAGCCAACGTACCCACGTAGCCGTAGCCATAGCCGTAGCCGTAGCTCTGCTCTATCCTCTTATGTAAGCAAGCAATGCGAGGGGCGCACCACAAGTTTTATTTGTTTGTTTACGCAGACAGCGTAAATCGAAATATGCGTAAGACTTGCATAGAAGTCTGAAGTACACAGAAAGCAAAAAAAAAAAAAAAAAGCTAACATTGTTGCGGCGAAAGTTGCCCTAGCCCACACACCAGGAGAGGAGATTGTGAATGCGAATGTGTATGTGAATCTGGATCATTTATTTGTTGTTGCTGTAGATAGTTGTATTGGCCATTGCCATAGCTGTTGAGCTGCTGCTGATAGCTCTTGGCCATAACTGTCGCAGTTTGGCCATAAAAAGAAGCAAAGCAATTGCCAAAGTGAACGTGGAGCAAAAGGAAGTGACTGAACGATGCATATTGAGGAAGAAGAGTTGCGAAAAAAATGAATTGATATTTGAATTGGGAGGGAGAGATTTCACTTTTAGTTAGTGGAAATCTTTGCCAATTTAATACTTACTAGATGTGGTTATAAAATACCCCGCCTTTGCCTTGACAATTGTGTCGGTTTTGTAGAAAAATAAAATAATTAAACGACGGCATAGAGTAGATTTTTCAAATACCAGACAAAAAGACACACATTGTTTATCGCCAGATGAAATTTTAGTCTAATTAAATTTAAACACAGTGTATAGAATGTTGCCTGTGCGTGTGTTAGTGTGTGTGTGTGTGTGTGTGTGTGTGTGTGTGTGTGTGTGTTTGTGCACACCATAAACATGCCAAAATAACAATGGTCCATTCGTGCCCCATCGTTGTCGTGGCCTGCCTGCCTGCCTGCGTTCCCTGCTCTCTTGCCACACACCCAGCTGTGTGCTGACAGGCAAATCTAATAAGCATAATGAATGAAGCAAAGCAACTGAGAGAAGAAGAAAGGGGAGATGGAGGAAGAGGAGGAGGAGGAGGAGGGAAGAGTGAGTGAGAGACAACCAGCTGAGTTTCTGTTTTCGCTCAACGTGTTGAACTTGTGCTGTCACCTGTGAAGGCAATGACAAACCCCCCATCCCTTACACCCTCCTCTTCTTCTTGCCCCTGCGCCTTGTGGGCCATGTGGCAAACACATCTTGAAATTTACACCACATTTTTCGGCTGCCCTCTTTTGTTGCAGAGTGTACATCACATTCTCTTTGGTTTCTTTTGTCTGCTCGGCAGGTTTAATTAATTTCTATATTAGATACACTTCATTAAAAATGCTGCATTGTTTTGTGCCCCTTTTGTGTGCGGTATGTGTGTGTAGCTGTGTGTGTGTGTGTGTGTGTTGGCTATTTCTGTCTGGCAAAATGATTGAGCTGCACAAATGTGGCACGAGTCGAGCGGAGGCAGAGACTAGCATCTTTTTCTGCCTCTGTTTAATGGCTTGTAAGTGATCTATGGCATAGGCTTAGCACCTTAGCTCGAGAACACACACACATTCACACACACACACACACACTCATGCGTCGCATTATATAATTCATTAGATTCCGGTTCAAGTGACATTTTCCTTTTAGAAAATGTCCTCGGGCTGTGTGTGTGTGTGTGTGTGTGGGTGTGTGTGTGTGTGTTGTCAACTCATTTGGAGCTAAGCAATTAACGCACTTTCATCTAGCACATAAACTGGGTCAAGTGTGAGCGGGCCATGGGGCATGGGGCACGGCATTACCTGGTGTTAGCTGCTAAAAGAGGCTCACTAAAGTTCTTCAAGTGGCACTGGCACTTTCAGACGACTAATGAAATGCATTTTAGCTCTCATTAGGCAGGCCATTTTGTGATTTAAACATGAATGCAATAGCACCGTAAGTCGCTCTGTTTACGTTTAAAAATTAACTTGTATAGTTTAAGTAAACAAGCATTGCTTATATGACAACTTAAAGCTTGAGTTAAGTACTATAAGTTGCAATATGGTCACACTAAAGAAAGAAAAGGTTTAATTATGTAAAAAGGTGAATTTAGCTTTGTGATTTATACAAAATTTGCAATTTATATTAAACTTTATTTTTAATATAATCACCTTAAAGGGAAATATGGCACATAGTCACCCTAAAACATGCATAACTTACGCAAGCTAAGCTTCTGCCTTAAGCTTTGCAATTTATATAAAATCCAGCTCAAATTTGATTTTTAATATGGTCACCCTTGAAAAAATTTGCGTACATGGTCACCCTAAAACGTGCATAGCTTACGCACGCTTCCTTTTGTAATTCCTACACTACTTGATAGCCCTGGCAACGCAAAGTAAAAGCCAAGCAAAAAAGGAAGAACGTTGCTAAAGTGCTTTTCCCTTTGTGCGTGGCGGCGACCCCAACGACAACGACACCGACACCGACCTGTGACCCCCGAGGCAAGCAGCAGCAAGAGCTGGTGTCCACACAGGTGCAGGTGTTGACCCCCCCTGGTTGGTTGCCCCCGCTCGAACATTGTGTTAATTTTGCATACAATTAAAGCGACTTCCTTGCATTCCATTTGCTATTGCCACTGTTGCTTCTATTGTTGTTGTTGCTGCTGCTGTTGTTGTTGTTGTTGCCCATAGAACTTGTAATGTGCTGGCACTTAATGCAATTTTGATGTTTTTGCGTCACCTGCAGTTGATTTGCAGCAGAAGAGAACAAAACAAAATAGAAAGTGTGCGGTGGGGAAAAGGGGAAAACTTTGCATTTGCATTTGTGGTTAAAGTTTTTTGCGATTTCAGTTGTTGTTGCAGCAGATTTTTTATGCCTTGTGGACAGTGGAAAATTTTCTTGCAACATTTTACAAATGTGTCGACTGCCAACTGAATCGCTCCCATTCTCTCTCGCTCTGCATCTCACTCTTTCTGTCTCCGTGTCGTTTGGCTTTTTTGGCACTTGCCACAATGGCCACGTTCCGGACTCACACTCCTCCCACAACGTTGCACACTCACTGCGGAGTCATTCTCTCTGTGCACTGTTCCATGCGATGAACCTTTTGCCACGGGTGGCAACACGCATCCGATGGGGAGAAGGGAAGGAGGGCACGGTGCGGCACGGTTTCGTTCGTTAAAGCCTTTTTGCCAGCATCCTGCAACTTTGCTTTGTCATGTGCAATATTTCTCGCATGTTTCTTGTGTCTTTTGTTTTAAACACTCGGCACAACTCTCTCTCTCTCTCTCTCTCTCAATTTCTCCGAGCTCAGGATGTGTCCAAAGAGAAGGAAGAACGAAGAAATGCGCTAAGAAATATATTGAAATTTCCATTCGTGGTACAAAAAGCTTTTAAAATCACTTGCAGCGGAAGTTTGGCTAAAAGTTATTTTTGTTGGTATTTAAATATTAATAAAATGAAAAGGGGACGAGAGAATTTCTGGTCAACTTTTGCTTTGATTCTACAAATATGTGAAACATAGTTTGGCAAACTTAGAAATTCTTAAGAATTTTCAGAGTCAAAAGTTCAAATTTCTATGCAATAAATCCAGCGCCTACTTTAAAATACCTAAAAAGTATTTACAACAATGCATGGTCAGCTCAATTATCAAAACACCTATCGATAAAATACTACAGTGAAAATACTGCACATGGGTGGAGCAAGCGTTGCCACCTAATCTCAGACGTCAGCACGTGTCACATGTCAGTTGAGATTAATTAGCCAACATTTTCGATTCGATCTGAGCAGGCTGTGCAAATTGAAGTCCATCGACACTTGCCCAGCGTCAATTCATTCAACAGTGAGACGGCATACGGAAAAGTTAACAACTCTCTCTCTCGAAACAAAACCCAAAAAAATCTAAAAAAGAAAAAACAGAAAAAATATACGTGGCGAAAGTTTTTTTTTTATTTGTTCTTTTCTAGGGTAAAAAATTCGTATTTTTTCTTTGGCTTTAGACTCAACCGTAAGAAGTGTATAGTGTTGTTGCAAGCTAGGTTGTCTGTGTTGCGCGTTGAATTCTTTGAACAGTCAGTCACTTTTTTCCCTTCAATCAATCAATCAATCAATCAATCAAAAAGAAAACAGTAACAGTTTGCAGACTTCTTTTGCCACTACTCCTATCAAGCAATACGACTACAACTTGTACTCTGTCAATCGCGTCGCGTGTGAGCAAATATACGACAATTAATCTATCAATCAACCAATCAAGCGATATATATTACATTAGTAACGCAATGGATAACCTGAAGTCAAATCAAACAGGCGCCTATTTGTGGCAACCACCGCAGACGAATCTATCGTCCCTGCTGCAGCAGACCTCGTCCGTGTCGGCATCGCCGCAACCGACGCCGACATCAATACTGAATGGGTTGGCACAGCCGGTGCGTCGATTTACGGGAAACAAGAATAACTATAATTATATGCAGAGCCCCTCACAGGCGGCCGCTAGCATTATGATTGCCGGCAGCAGTCCGGGCGGACATCTATTGGCCCTTGGTTCACCCAATCCGAATGTCTATCGCAAGCGTCAGCCCATGAATACGGGTTATAGTTCCGGTGGTTATCAGCATAACGGTAAGCAGAGAAATGGGAAGAAAAAAAAAACATGCACACTCACAGACACAGACATGTAGAGAGAGTTGTCTACTTTGACAGACGCCAGGCAGTGTTGTAAAGTGTCGCAAACTTCTTGTGTGTTCAAACATTTCCAGCGTCCCCATAAACCGTACAACATTTGTCGCTAAACAACTTGAATAGCTAAATCAAATTGAATACTACTCACTCACTGTTCGAATGGTTATTTTATATACTATATCCCCCTTTTATATAATATATATATTTTATTTATTTTTTTTTTCCAACCTGAAACCCGCTGTACAATTTAACTGATTTTTGTTTTTCGCACACTCTTTTCGTTTTAGGTAAGTCGCTGTTTTCTATACCCGAAAATGTTGTTGTGCTTGAGAGCCGTAAGTACATTTTGAAACTATTTCACTATTTCATACACTGCAAAAAAAACACACTTAACATATATAACACACACACACACACACATACACACATACACTTTACAGACTGTACACAAACTAAACTCTACACTTAATCTTAAGTTTGCCGAAAAAGTTGGCGGAAATTCTAAACCGAAAATAGATCAAAAGCTGCGTGAAATAATTGCATTTTGCATTCTATTCGATGATTTATAAATTTTCTGCTGGGGGGAGGGAAAATGCGCAATTTTGCATTATTATTGTTCTTTGTTTTGCATGAGTTTTCAATTGCATTTTTCCTCAAGTTTCCTCTACGGCATCTTCAGTATTAAATTTCTATAACGCTGATGACGCTATCAATTTTTATTCTTTACACTTTTCTCTCGCCCCTCTTCGACTGCAATTTGCATAATTTTCAATGCACTCGAGTGGGAGCAAGAGCATGGGGAGAGGGGGAGGAGGTTGAGACAAAGCAAGCACGTGCTTAAGCAATAGAATTTTAGCTTCATGACCATGAGAAACAATGTACTTTGGGGCCACCAAGTTGGCAGTTGCAGTTCGCGCAAAACATTTCAAAGACAACAAAAAAAAAGAAAAAATTGTTTAAAAAATTTAGAAAAATAATCAATACTTAATGCAACCTTTAAATATTACTATCAACTACAATTTTATTTAATAACCTAGCCTGTTTTTCCGGCCACAAATTTCTCCCCAAACAAATCGTACGCAGCCAAAATTTTACGCCCAAATCATTAGTGAAGAGGGGAAGAGGTAGGGAAGACGGGGGCGGACTGTCATAAAAATATAAAACGGCCATTTAAATAATTACGTATACGCAGAGAGGGAGAGAGAGCGGGGGGCGGCACACTCGCACACATAATTAAAATAAATGCTTTCGATGCTCAATAATTGCCAAATAAATTAATTTTAATTGCAAAGGCTGAGCAAAAGATGCTAAAAATAAATAGCGTGCTCGTTCTCTCTCGGTGTGCCTGTGCCACGCTCTCATTTTATTTTAAAATGTTTTTTTTTTTCTTTCGCGCTCAACGCGACTAACCAATACGAGCAGCTGGCCACGCCCACCGCCAAGTGTCGCAGGTGGCGCAGCGAATATGGTGGGAAAAACACTTAAAAATACATAAAAATACCAATGAACACGAGCAAGGAAGGGGGCAGGCCGCGGCAAGAGGGCGACCAAGCGTTGACAGTATTTCTTTTTTTGGAAATTTATTGCCGGCCGTGTGAAGATTTTTCAGCTAAAGATGTTGATGGCTTTTGCCAAAGAGGATCAAGCGAGGCAAAAACCACTCAAGATTTATGCGTGTGTTCATTAAAAGTGAACACGCACCTCGCCGCACCCCTTTGACCTGCAGACGTCCGTGTGAATTAAATGCGTCGACTTATTTGCTTGGCCAGAGTTGTCAGGGTTGTGTCGGGTGTCGGGCGTCTTCGGCGTCGGCGTCGGCGTCGGCGTGTTATCAGTTGTGGATTCCTCCAACCGCAGCCGAAAAGGCAAAGTTCATTTGTTTGTTTATCTTTCGCTGTGCGCAGCTGTTGGCAGAGCAGCAGCGGGAAAAAAAAAACACCACCTACTATATATATTTATATATGCGGAGCAGCCCCCCCTTTTGTATATATTTGTATGATATAAGTCGAATGTGCCCCGACGAGTATTTTTTTCCGACTTTGGTTGCTTAATTTTTCCGTGTAGGTGTGAAGTTTGTTTGCCGATGGTTTTCCACAGCACTTCCCCCCTCTTCCCTTCTTCTTCCTTCCTGTCTATGCCTACTGCCTGCTCTGTTTTCATTTGCTCTGCTCTCGCTGGTTTGTTTTGTGGCTTACTTTCGCTGATTGGCAGCATATGTCCACTTTACACACATATGTGCACAAAGTTGCCTTCTACTTATTTTCATTATAATTCAGTCTTGTTTTTTCTCATTTGTTGCTGTTGATATTTGCTTACGTAATGCAGCGGCGCAGGCAGGCAGCAGGCGGCATAAGGCACCGATTGTTTTTTTTTTTGTGATTACAGCGAGAGGCGCAGCTGAAACTAATTGAATTAACTTTTTGGACTGCATGGGGTGAAATGCTTGAAATTCTTTGTTTACTTTAGTCAAATTAATTAAAAAAATATTTGGGATTACATTTACAAAAAACTACTTGAAATACCTGTAGAAAATGTGCATAACTTATTTATAAATAGTTTGTAAAATTTTTTAAAATTTTTTACCCTTTTTTTCAATATTTTGTAATATTTTTTTCTAAATTATAAATATTTGGTAATGTTTTTCCTCCAATTTATTTCGATAATTCTTTTTGTAAATATTTTATAATATTTATTCTTGGCTATCTTTGGCACTTTTCTTTTCGATCGCATATTTCTTGCAAAGTTTCTTTAAATTTCAATTAGGCTTACGCGAATGTGACAGGGAAAAACCATCGTAAATTATTTACGCAAATTTTAATTCTTTCTCCCCTCCGACTACGACAACGACGACAACGACGAGCCTGGCCGTTCGTCTAATACCCCGTCGTGTTTACCTTTTGCAAAAATGGAAAAGAAGAAAAAATACTACACAGAATTTTCGTACAATCCTTCGCTGTGGGAACTGTCGCTCGTAAATCATGTGCCCCCAGCAGCAGCAACAACAACAAGCTCTCTCTCTCTCTCTCTCTCTCTCGCTCTCCACTCCACGCACAATAAATTAATTCAAGGTGGGAGAGGGGGAAAAGGGAAAGGGAGGGGGGGGGCAACAATTTGGGGGATAACCGCAATGCTAGAGTTGAGGCCCAGCATAAATATAAATTGTGTCGCTTGCATTTTATGGTAATTCAATAAATTGAAAATGACAAATTGTGTCGTGTTGCGGTCGACAGAAAATGCCAGGAAAGAGGCAAGAGGCAAGTGAAAAGCGAAAGAGTGGGTCGAGGTAGGTAGGGAAAAGGGATGTGAAAATGTGGAGCGACAGGCGGCGTAATTAAATCCATGTCGAGAAACAATAAAAATTGCCATTTCCGATTGGGTTTTAAAGTTTGCTTTCAGCATCCGAATGCTCTGTGTGGGCGTTGTATGGGGGGGGGGATGGGGGCGTATACGCAACGTTGCCACTGCTGCTGCTTGTTGTTGCACACATCAATCAATCAAAAGCGATCAATCAAAGTGTTGTCAACACGCGCGAAGCGCAGGCGAAGGCGGAGGCGGCGCGCATTCAACTGATGATGATGCTGCTGCTGCTGCTGCTGCTAGTGCCGCCGCCTGTCGCTAGATGGCGTGTCGAACAAGAAGAATGTCGCGCAAACTTTCTGACTTTCGTTCTCTTCCGCTCTGCGCGTCTTACTAACGAGCGCTAATGGGCAAAACGCAACACCCACTGACCCCCACCTCTCCCTCCTATCGCAGCTTGAAACTATTGAAGTGGCTTCTTGAAGGCGTTGGGGCGTGGCTCACAGCAATATTGCGTCGATTATCTTCAATCAAATGCGCGTGATTGATGACGGGCCACAGACGGGGGCGAGTAGGATAATAACACGTCACGTCTAAATCTACGCGAGTACTTTAAACTTGGCCCAAAGTATTTGGTCAGCTCGCAGACTAAACAATGCTTCATAGCCGGGCAATTCATCAAGGGGTATTATGTGGGGAGAAGGAGAAAGAAACCAGCAGGAAATTGGCAGAGAAATGAGAGAGAGCAGAACTTTGTGACTAGAAAAGGGTAGCTAGAACTTGGTAGAAATTTAGTATTAAATTTCCATGAAATTGCCTTCTTTTTTCTTGCTTTCTTTCTACTTACCTTTCTCTCACTCTTTCTTAACTTTTCAATCGAATTTGCTTAGCCAACCTTTGGCGCGCTCCTCTTCATTTGCATGCAAATTATGGCATAAGCGTTGCGCATAATCAACAGTTCAATTCACCCGCCTGCCCCCCTCTTCCCTCCTGCTGTAATTGACCACATGTAGCCGCATCTGCAAAGTGACCCACTGTGCGCAGCTAGCCCCCCTGCCGCTCTCTTTGCTCTCTCCCCTTGCATAATTTGCCCAGACTTGCTAAATGTTGCTGATGATTTTCTTTAATGTTCCATTACATATTTTTATGAGGCAAAGTACCAGAACTTGCCCCCCTCCTGGCCTCCGTCTATGTGCACATTTGCTTAATTTATGCTGACAGCGGCTGCTGCTGCTGCTGCGGCTCCTCTCGCAGCTGACGCTGACGCGTTGCCTTCCCGCTGCTGCCGTCGTACTACAAATAATTTGTAATTAATTTTCACAGCTGGCCTAAAGGAAAAACTGTTGCAAAAGCATAAGGGACTTTTTCTTTTAGATTTTTTTCAAGGCAATTAATTTTGCATTTAACTAATGCGTTTGGCAAAAGTTGCAGCCCTGCAATCCCCTCCCTCCTGCTGTTCCTCCTGCTGCTTCTTCCTCCTCCTTTTTTGCTGCTGCTGCAACTAACAAAATTACAATATCAAAATTGTCCATCAATTTTGTTTGCTGCTGCTGCTGCTGCTGCTGTCGTTGCACACGCTAATGCCAAAAGGCATTATCGATTTTTTACCCCCTACCCCCCGTCCCTCTTCACTACTTACTCCTTATCAGTCAACAAAGTGGAAAAGAGACAGAGCAACTTAATCAAATCGAAACGAGGCAAGCGAGCTGAAATTGTCGTCCAACTTGTTTCGTTGCTGCGCAATTTGTTTAATAAATACAAACAACGGTTAGCGTGTGCCACAGTGGGCACTCGCTAAGAGTGCACTCTTCCCCCCTCTTAGCGTGTGCGCCCACTGTGCGCTCTATTAGGGCCGCTACAAATGGCAGCCATTAGGTTGTAAAAACAAACAGCTGAAAATGTCATAAGCTGGCAAAAAACTAAACTAAACAAAATAAGTGGAGGATGGGAAGGAAAAGGGTAGAGGGAAAGACGAACTTGCAGCCTGTCCGCAAAGCCAATATATCAAAAACCGCAAAGCACAATGGGGTAGTTTGGTGTGTGGGGGCGGGTGTAGTGTGCAAATAAACACGCCAGGGCCAAAGCTGCAGTGCACTATAGGGTACTCATATCCATACACTCACACTCACACTAACATTCATTCATACACTCACTCGCACTCGAACTGCACGAAAAATGTCTCTTGGTATTTTCTTTTGGGCCAACTTGCTTAAAGGCTGAAGAGTGCCAAAGAAAAAGGGGGGAAGGGGGGGGGTGGAGGAGGAGGAGGAGGAGAGAGCAGGGAATAGTCGAAAATTGAAGTGCAATAGAGAAAGCTTCACTCGATGACGTAGGGGGAGGGAAAGCGGAAGGGGATGAGGGGAAGAAATGGGAATGGAATGGAGAAGGCAATTGTTGATAGATGAAATTGAAGTCTTTGACAGCACACACACACACACACATACGCACTTGTCTGTGGCACTGTGAGGCGCTGATTGCACACACACACACAGAGACAAGTGTCTTGGTGTGTGTGTGTGTATTGTTTGCATGCCATTAAAGCGCTGCGTTTGACCAACGCTTGAAATTGTTTGCCAATGCGATAATTAGGCCAGGCCAAGCTGAAGCCAAAAGCAGCGTCAATTTGCTGTGCACACACACGTACACAACCCACACACACACATACATATATGCACATAAAGGATAAGCAAGGATGTGCTCGACGTGTGTGTGTGTGTCGTGTTGCTTCTAATTATGTTATGCCTCTACGCACTCGTCTCAGTCCTCCCTCTTTCCATCTCACTCTCTCTCCACGTCCAGTGAGAGACAGGTGAAACACACAGCAACAAGCAGCAACAACAACAAATAGCAACAAGAACAGGTACAACAAACAGCAATTACACGCGTTTATATTCAAATCCGCCGTAAATGTAATTAAGCTCATGAGAATTAAACGTAAATTTATTTCGCCACCAACTGGCGAAAACGCTCGTTAAACCCGAGCAGAAAAGCTCACGCGCAAATCCTTTTTTTTTTTGCCTGCTCTACACAACCTTATGGGGAAGGGGGGAAGTGGGAGGGGGAAAGCAAGGGGGAAGGTATTGGGGTGTAGCTACAAATACTTGGAATTTGGGGGTTCAGTTTGGTTTCTTCTGCTGGTCGCGTGTCGCATATAAATTGCCTCATTGCGCGCTCTTCTTCTGTGCTGTAATTTCTTTTTGATAAGCACGGTAGTCACTTTCCACCTTCCCATCTCCCGCTCCTCCATTTCCCCTATTCTTACCCATCTCATGCCCCAAGACGCCCTTTGCTCTCTTGGCTTACCACACTCCTTCAGTTTTTATTGTTGTGTATATTTGGCAGAGGCATAAAATAAATGCGTCAATTGAGGCGAATTCAATAAGAGATTTTGATTTACGCGCCAAGGCGCACAGTGGGTAGATGAGCTTAAAAAGTATTAAAATAAAAATAGGGGAAAGTTTTTGCTATTGAAATATTTTTCAAATATTTTTTTAAGGTATCGTCTTGCTGACGGTGGGCTAAAAGACACGGGACTTTTTTTCTATAAAAATAATTCTAAAAAATTCCCAAATATGTTCGCCTATGTTTAGCCAACTAATACCGTAAATCACAGCCAAATATCTGGCATCTTAAACGTTTCCTCTTGGCTTGTGTTGCCTTTTTGACAACATTAAAAACCAATCAAGCTCATTGTCACATAATCAACCCAAACACACAACAGACTCGTGTGCTCTGCCATTTTATAAAAATTCACTCGACTGCTATCTTAGTATCATGTCAAACGCAGAGAGGGAGGGAGAGAGAGAGCAAGCAAAAGCGAGATAGAGCGTGTAGGCAACTCTTTGCTGGTACATAATAGTTTTGGCTTATGAAAACAAATTCAATTTGGAAGCTGCTTATGGAAATGTTTATGCAAGACGTGCGCAAACTGTAGAGAGAGAGAGAGAGAGAGGGAAGCGTAGCTAAAGTTAGCTGGAAAATTAATGTCACACGACAGAGACAGCAAACGAGTGAGCAGGCGAGTGAGCGAGCTACTGTGGGCGTGGCTGCAATGCATTTCAGTCGTCGTCAGATAAGCCAGGCGGGGAGCGGTTGCCCGTCCATGACTCTTGCTTGGTACAGTTGATGGCAAAGTTGACTCTGACAAATTGAAAATCATTGAACAGCGAAAGTAAAATGCACACCTAAGCAACAGCAGACACAGCAGAGAGGTGGAGTAAAAGAGAGAGGGGGGAGAGAGAGAGAGAGAAGGGTAGCAGCTGTGGATGGATTACACAATGTGAGTCGTTGAAAAATAGTGTAGCATACATTTAAGCAAATTGCAATTAAGCTGCGCCAACGTTTGCCTTTGCACAATGCTTTGTTTGGGCATCCGATAACCGTGCCACGCCCATCCCCGTCCCCGTCCCCGTCCCTCAGCCACGCCTCCTCTCTGGTAACCCATTTGCCATTTGCCGCTCGACAAAGTACGCCAATATGCCACAAAGTATGCAACAATTTGCAGCATAAATACTTTGTACGCTTCAAGTGGGCAACGTGCTACTCTCTCTCTCTCTCTCTCTCTCGTTCTTCCTCACTCTCTGTCTGTCTCACTTACTCGCAATAAATGCCACATAAATGTTGCATAGCCGTGTATATGTGTTGCATTTTATTTCTACTAGCTTTTGGCTTCTGTTGTTGCCGTTGCTGCCCCCACATGGCACGACGAGCCTGTTTTAATGGATCTGTGTGCCCCATTTTGTAGCCATTTTTCAGCATGCCATGTTGCACTTTTCTAACAAATTGATGAACGAACGAACGCACGCAGAGCAGAGCAAAGGGGTTTGATATAGTGGGGTAGGGTCTGTTCCCCTGGTACGGTTGGAGGTGTTTATGGTTGTTTGTGCCCCGTTGATTTGATGTTTATTTAGTTTGTCATAAAACAAACCGACGACGACGACTGTGTTCAATTTGTGGATTGCCAAGCGTAGTTGCCATATTTCACAGCTCTTCTGAGCACTGTTGCACAACTTCAGCTGCTTAGGCAGTGCATAAATAACGCACTGTTGCCAAAAATCTCAGGCGCTGTTGTCCAACTTCAACTGCTAAGGCAGTAAGTACACAAAATACGCTTGCAATGCATACGCGCACACTGTTGCCAAATTTCACCACACAGCACAGTATCGTGTAACTTACATTGTTGTCGCAACTTTAGTGCGCGCACCCAAAGTTGTCACAAAGTTAAAATAATCCCCTTAAATATGGCCACAATCGCTTTGCCAACTGAAAGTTTTTAGCAGTTGTTAACACTCAATTTTCAACGCAGTTGCAGTTGCGCTGCGTTGTTGGCAAACTTCATTAATAAACATGATTGCACTTAATTGTGGTCCACGTGTCGTATGAGTTCTCTCTCCTCTGTGTGTGCGGTTGCATGCAAGTAAAGTAAAGTGAGAAAGGACGTGGCAAAGGTAAATTTGCTTTCGTGGCGGAGAGGGGGCGGAGCTACACTTAACGCTTCATAAAAACTAAACTGCAACTTCCGGTCTGGGCTAGAGGAACTGTAACTTTACCTGCCCCCCCTGCAGTCGCTTTGCTCATAATCTAAAATAATTTGTGCGCATGGAAAATTTACACCTGAGCGGCGGCAGCCGCCATCGCTTTGCGTGTGAATGAAAATTTTCCAGCAATTGCATGCGCAACAATCGTCCCGAAATGCTTAAACATTTTAGGCACGCTTTTCCGACCCCCCGACAACTGACGCCCCAGGGTGTGAAGTTTCTTTTATATATATATATATATATATATATATGCCACGGACCCTTGGCTAGCCCCACCCTCACACAAAAGAAATAAGCAACGAGGGAGGCAACTTGAGGCAGCAATTTCGCATGGCTGCGCCGCGTCACGCATACGCCCCATGTGCCGGGCAACAAATCAGCGACTCGACTGTGAATTTCAATTAAAGCTGCTCGTGCGGGCGGGGAACGATGGGGGGGGGGAGGGTGTCTGGGCCAGCAGAGAATCTCTCTCGAGTGTATAGTTAAAATGAATGACTATGTTTACCCCTTACTCAATACACGACGACGACGACGTCGACGACAAGTGCTGATTTCCCATTCTTGCCTCCAGCTGTGGCACGTTTTACTTATATATTGACTAGCTCGCAGCGTGTCTCAATGCGTGTTATAGATCTGTGTGTGTGTGTGCGTGTGATTAGATGTAGGCGTGTTGCTTCGGCTGCCGAAAATTTATCTATGGCTTATTTGCTTAGGGCAAAGTTTTAAATTAAAACGTGCTGGTAACTTTTTGATTGGGTTGCTTGAGCCTTTAAAAATTGCACGCAAAAATTCAAGAGGATTTGCGAGATTTGAACGTGCTTAAACGACTCCTCTAGAATACCCTGCAAAAAATATGTTCATAGCTGCCTCTATTTATTTGCACTACCCCAGGGTGTCTCTAAATTCGAAGCTTGCAAAAAAATATACACGCAAAACTAACAAGCAAAAGACAAAAGCAACAACAAGAGCAGCGTTAAAAATTCGGTGTGCAGATTTTTATATAAATATTTTGTCAGGTTAGTTGGTGGAAGCGACATAAACAAACAGTTGCCGTTGGAAATGGAACAGAGCAGCAGTCCGCTCGGTCAACTAAATCAAATCAAAACAAAAAGCAAGAGAAATTGAGGTGCAGATAAAGTGGAGAAAGGTGAAGCGGGTTAGTTGGAATGCAAATTTAGTTTTAGCTGACATGACATTGATAAAGCTGTGTTGCCTGGATTTGGGCAAGCTTAAAGGTTCTTCCTTGGATTTAGGTTTAAAGTTCCTACATGTGTAGAAAGTTAATTAAAAGACTTAGGCAGCTCCTTAAGCCAGCGCACTGCGTTCGTGTTGCCACATTTACCGCGACATTTTGACAGTTTGTAGTGCTTTTCGCTTTAATTATAAACGCCCCCATCGAAATTTCGTCGAGCTTTACGACGTTCTGTTGTTGTTGTGGTTGCGCGGGAATTGGCCCTAACCGCGGCTAAAGCTTTGCTTGACTTGGCAACTGTTATTGGCCTGTCGATGGGTTTTTCGGGAGTGAAACTGTTAGAATTGCCAGTAGAAAGGATAAAATTGCAAGCGGTTCAAAAAAAATGCCGCCTCTCTGCGATTCTCAATCGAATTTTTTTTGCGCTCTTCTCGCTGCCTGCTGCACAAAATGGAGGACATGTTTGTAGGCTGAAAAATTCAATTAACTTGGCTACCAAAACCACAGCTGAATGGGTCGACTCTCCCCTCTCCCACCCCTGCCTGCAGCTACGCTCAAATCGCTTTCGGTTCACAGAATTTCCACATAACTTTTTAGCCCACACGCACACATTCTCTACTTCCCCCTCACACACACACTTTGCATGCAACAACAACAGCGACAACAAATGAAAATATATATATTTAATTTAATTATTAAGTTGCGCTAAAATGTTTTTTAAATTAATTACATTTTCATTTTTTTTTTTGTTTTGTTTTCTTCGTTTTTTCTTTATATATTTTTTTAATTTTCAATTGTTGTTGCATGCAAAAATAAATAAATAAATAACAAAATGCACTGAATAAAAATAAACAATTTAGTTGCAACAATAACAACACAAGTAGCAACACATCGTAACAACCACCACAACAACCACCACCACCAACAACAACATCACCATCACCAACAACAACAACAACAACAACACCACCACCACCACCAACAACAACAACAACTTGTTGCCCCAGCTCAAACGCACAATCTTGTTCCATTTAAAGAGCCACCACTATTGGGACCGGGCACCGCGTTCCCGCCATTCGGTGCACCCGAATATCATCCCACCCAGCCGGATAACTGGAAGGGCGCCGCCATACACCCAACTGGCTTGATGAAGGAGCCCACCGGCGTTGTGTCCGGACGCAATGCGCCAGTCGCCTTTGCCCAGCAAGGACAAGCTCAGGTGTGTGTTAATTCCCCCTCTTTATCTCTCTCTCTCTCTCTCTCTCTCTTTTTCTGCTCCCTTTCGCCATTTTCATAAATATGATTTTCATTTTAATTTTAATTTACAATTTTCTGCACACGTTGCAATTTGCAATCCCGCCTCTCTTACTGTCCTTCCCCCTTGCCGTCAAACCGCAAGCAAATCTCTCCCTGCCTGCATCTGCAGCTGATGCAACTGGACAGCATTTTAATTAACTTGTTGTTACGTCTTTGCCTTCCCCTCTCCTTCACTCTCTTTACGTTCTTACTAACCATATCTTTTTTTTCTGCTTTCCGCAGGGCGCTGTCATGATGGTCTACGGCATGGACCATGACACTTCCAACACAGATAAGCTCTTCAATTTGGTCTGTCTCTATGGCAATGTCGCACGGGTAAGTCGTCTCCTTCACTCTCTCTCTCTCTCTCCCTGTCTCCTTCATACTCAATTAATTTGTTAAATACATCGTGACTAGCCTACACGATCTGTGGTGATGAGATTTATCAATTTATCTCGCAGGATAAGCGGGTTAATTGTTATTTATGACTTTGCAGAAAATGTAAGGGGAATTTTTAGGATTGTGGGTTAAATTGAATATATCGTATAGGAATATAAAAAAAAAAATAGAATTTATAGAAAATGTAAAACTTATAGAAAATAAAATATACAATATTAATTTCTAATTTCTAATATAATAATATTAATAATAGATAAATAAAAATAAAAAAATAAGGGAAAAGAAAAATATAGAAAAAATAAAATTTTAGAAAAATAAAAATAGAGTAAAATAAAAATAAGGGATATTATAAATATTTTCTATATTAATAAAATAATATAATAAAAAAAAATAAATAAAAATATAGAGGAATAAAAATATAAGGGAATAAAAATATAGGCGAATAAAAATATAGAGGCATAAACATATGGAAAAATAAAAATATGAAAAAATAAAATTATAGAAAAATAAAATATAAAATAATAAAATAAAGAAAAATAAAAATATAAAAAAAAAATTAAAAATATTTTCACCTCTCACTCTACTCATCACTTCCTGCTTTCAATTTAAGCTGTTTGAATTGTTGAAAAATTGTGTTTTCAAGATAGGAACTTATTCAACAAGAAAAGGTCACCTTTTTTGCGCTCTCTTTAATAAATATAAAGTGACCTTTCTTGAGAGTATGCGCGGGGTGGGGCGTCGAAAAACGAAGCTGTGCAAAGGTCTTAAACTTGCACTTAGCCAGATGACACAAGTGAAAAAGATGCTTTTCTTTTTGCTTCTCTTCCTAAGAGGGAGCATTCTCTCTCGAAAAAAGGTGTTGCCCGCCAACCAAAACCGCAAGACACATTTTGATGTGTGTCTTGAAGGGTGTATGAATGTGTGTGGTTGACTACGAATGTGTGAGTTTGTATGTGTGCGGTGTGTGCTCCATTTGTAAATGTGCAAATAAAACGAAAGGCAATAAAACGAGGGAGAAAGAGGAACGAAACCGAAACCGAAGCTGGACAGTTTGGGCCGACGAACGACATTTAGATAAAGCGTTTTAGATTAATGCCAGACATGTGCCAGGGGCGGAGAGGCAAGAGGGGGGCGTGCCATCAAACTCGCCTGCGGGCAGCAATCAGTGCAGCGTCATCAGCTTTTCAAAAAAAAAAAAAAGAAGAAAAACCTCAAATAAAATGTGAAAGCAATTGATACTGGGAAAAACCGCTTAAAGGAAAATTTTCGTGGAAAATAAATCAAAATATCCATTAAGAAAAGCGAAAAACCTTAGCCGAGCTTGGGGAGCATTTAGCGCAACTATTGCCACACCCACACGAAGTGCACAATTGAACAATAGAGAAGGAAAGAAAAAAAATATATATAGCAAAATATAAACTGAACGCGACATCAAAGTTGCCAAAGGGAAGAGAAGGGGAGGGGGGTCAGAGGAAATGAGGCAAGGCTGCGCTTGGCAACAGGAGTCGCTTTCATTTTATTGCCACTAAGTTGCGCTCGCTTGTGTGTCCTTTGACAATTGTGCACCGGAGGGAGTTAACCTCGCGCTGCTTATCCCTTCACGCGACCCCCTTTTGCCGCTGCCCATGACTTTGCAACTGCTTTGTTTATTTAATGCCAGCGACAAAGCGCGAGCGAGCGAGGCGGGCGGGCGCTTCCCTTGAGGTTGCAGCCGGAAAACGACACACATAAAATAAGTGGAGAATTGCAAAGGGATAGAGCAAGGAGCAGGGGCAGGAAAAGGGATGGGATACGAAAAGATACTTTGGGGGGGAAACAAGAATATAAAGTAGCTTCGCTTTGTGCTTGAATTTAAATGAAAAAGCCCTGTTCGAATTTACACATTTGCATTGCCATTTCCCCCAAAAAAAGTTATTTGCCTGCCCATCTGGCAGCACTTGAAAACATCTGGCAACGCCATTTTGCGCAACTAGTTTCCAGTTCATAACTCGCAGCCAGCGCAATGGCAGCTCGCCAATTTTTCAACAATTGCGCGTCATTAGCCAATAATTTCACTGCCTTGCGCTTCACTCCACACACACACACACACACACACACACACACACACACGCACACGTAAAGTGGCTTCGGTTTACACCCATCCACAATTAAATGCAATTTACGCGCAAACAGAAAGTAAAGGGAGAAACTAAAAGCAAATCCTGACAAGCACAAAGCGTTGGTCAAGCGGGAAGAAGAAGGTGGTAAAGGGGGAGGGGGAGGAAGGGGGATTAGGGCATGGCATAGTTTGCTGGCTAGTTCGCCTGGTTTAGTTGGCAACGAAGGACGGACAAACGATAATTCAAGGCAAGGCAATTTAGTTCACATTTTTTTCTCTCCTTCGTTGTTGTTGTTGTTGTTGCTGCAGCTAGCCGAGATTTATTACCAACTTCCTGTCCGAGACGGAAACTACTCATTAGCCATTAAAAATGATTATGCGCAAACATTATTCACTGTGTGTGTGTGTGTGTGTGTGTGGCTCAAAGCCGCAAACATTTCACAATGCGCTGCCCAGGCCAATCTGCCTCGTCTTCCCCTCGCTCTCTCTTTGTATGCCTTGCTCTCTTGTCTGCCCTGCACGTGCTGCTTTGCCAGGCTCATTATAAACTAACATATGTGTGTGTGTGTGCGGAGGTGTGTGTGTGTGCGCTTGTGTGTGTGTGTGTGGGTGCGCATCAGTTTATGGTCGGACATGTTTGAATTGCGAATGAGAAATTGATGGGCACTCAATCAAAGTGCTGCCAGAGCTACGTCCTCTGTTCCTTTCTCCCTCTTCCCTCTCTCTCTCTCTCTTTTTGCCTTTCTTTTGCCGCATTCTACTTCTCCTACTGCCTGTCGGTGTTAATGTGCGTTCCCTGGGGAGCAAGTGAGGTCTGCCATATGCTCGGCAGCAGCGCAGATTAGCGTTATAAAAAAAGCAGAGGAATAAAATAAAATATCGAAACTTAAATGCTTTCAGCACTTAAAGCGTACTAAAAATTGGAATATATATCCTATCCTCCATACATTAACCGGAAAGGTGCTCAAAAAATATTTAAGAGCCAAGCATCTGCTCGGGAAATGAGAGCATGCTTAAAAATCTGTACCAAGCGCTGCTTGAAAATTCCTTTAGAAACCTTTCCAAATTCCATAGATCATTTAATATTCCTGCACTTTTAAAATTCCTTTAAAATCCCCCAAAAAAAATCCCATAGATCATTCAGGATACATTCCTTAATCTCATTCCTTTTTCACTTTAAAAATTCCTTTAAAATTCCCAAAGAACCCCCTGAAATGCTGCCCTAACTGCTTCTCCTATCGATGCCATAAAAAGCGAGTCTATTGCCCTCGCAAATTTTTGAAGATAAGGATATCAAAATGGGATTAGGCGCACAAATCTCGCACAGCCCATAAGTCAAGCCCCATAGAGCATAGAGTTTGACATTAAGTGTTCCCCTCAGAACGAGGAGAAACAAGAAGAAACGAAAAAATATATTTGATTATCCCTGCGCATAAAGAGGGGCAATCAAGCAACAGATGAGGTAGTGCCTCTTTCTTTTCGTCTCTCTCACTCTGCCTCTTGCTGTTCCTCTTACCCTGCAGGCCTAGGCAGGCTACCTGCCCGAGTCTCTGTGTGTGTGTGTGTGCGTGCGCGTGTATGTGATTTGTAATTTTTAAAGCATACATCAGGGGGCGACCCTCTTTCTCTCCCTCTCGATACACGCTCTCCATTTTGCACGATGTGCGTTGCATATTTTATATCCTTTTTCCAGCCAATTTCGCCGCAGAGTGCTCTCTCTCTCTCCCTCTCGCTCGCTTTAAACACGGGCATATTGAAAGCAATCTGCTTAATTATTTCGATGAAGTCATCGTCAGCTCGTTTTTGTGCCTTTCCCGCTCAAATGGCTTGACACAAAATCAAGGCTAAAATGGGGCCAAAAAAAAAAAGGCGCTGCTGTCTTTCTTTAAACAACTATGGCAACACGGAACAACAATCGCACGCACTCAATTAAATGCGCATTAAAAAAGCATTTGGCTAGAGGGTGGAGGGGGAAAGTGGGGTAGTGGGGGGTTAACCTACTGTATAGCCAATATTCTTTAGCATTGTTTGTTATTGTTGCTGCTGCCGCCGCTGCGTGAGCAATTAAATCAAACGGCAACAGACGCCATGGCACATTGAGCACACACAGGGCAGGGCAGCGGGAGAGCGAAAGGGAGAGGGAGGGAAAAACAATGAGCCTAGGGTGTGCAGCGTCAGCGCGGGTATAATGGGCTAATGATAGACGATAATAAGCCAAAGATAAGCAAGTTAAATAGAGCGATAGTTGCACATAGATATAGCTTGAAATATAGCTTGAGAAACCAGTTTCGGTTTAATGTAAACAATTACGCGATTTGTGCAGCTTAATGAACTAGTTTGCTTCTGTTAATTGTCTCAAATTATGGCAGTCGATGGTCTCGCTCGCTCTCTCTCTCTCTCTCATATATTGATTAAGTCAGCCAAATAAAGCTAGTTTTCAAATCTTGTCTCGTCTCTCTCCTTTTCACGCAGTATCTCTGCGCTTGACTGACTGCGTGTTGTTTTAATTAACGCAAAACATACGCATGAAAGTATTTAAGGGGTGTCCCCTTTTCGCTTCTTTGTTCATAGCTTAAAGAGCTGGGAGGGTTTGCCACTGCCTCCCCTTCCTGCACAGCTCATTAGACACGCACCAAAATGGAACCTGCTGCTGCTCCTTTTGCTGCTGCTGCTGCTGCTGGTGTCCAGTGTGACCAGTCAGTCATAAAGCGTGCTCTTTGATTTGTGCATGGCGTTGTCCTGGCGCGCGTCTGTTTTGCGTGCTCTGCATAATCCCCTTCGTTCCCCAGCAGATTCCCCCCCTTTGTTTTAGCCACTGCCTGTTGGGGTATTTCGCGGGGCTATCTGTGCGCTTTCTGCCTCACTGATTTATGGTATATTTATATATATACATTTTATTTTCTTACTTTTATTTTATATGTTCCAAGGGGGGTGGGGTGGGGGGAGCAGTTTGGGTTTGTCTACCTTTTTTTTCTGTTTTTGCTTTTGTTTTTGCCGATAAGCCTCATTTAGTTTGCTGTGTTTGTCTGGGGGTTTTTTTCGAGCGTGTGTTCAGTTTATAGCACGCTGTCCATAAACTATATATAGACTGAGACTGACTGCGGCTGCTGCTGCTGCTGCTGCTTGATAACGATTTAGCCACAGCATGGCTTCTCTTGCTAACCTATTTACACATGAATTATAATCTCTTGTTTCGGGTCTGGGTCTATTGTATTATTTACCGCTTAATTAATGTGCAATTTTTGCTTGGTTGAGCTTCTGCGCTTAAGCTGCAAATTAAACAATGAATTTTTCATTTGGGTAAAATTATATAAAATAATAATATGAAGCGTAAACAATGCATTGTTTATTATAGATAATAAATGGCTATTAAATTTGGCAAATATATCTAAAAAAAAAAATAACTGAAGCCTTAGTCAACTTGAAATATTTATCAGTTTCCCAGAAATAGATTACGCCACTCTCTAGACTTGATTGTCAAAGTGGTAGCAAGTCGTTACTCTTGTTGTTGTTGAAGCTGTTTGTTTGCTGCCAACAAAAAACAGACAATTTGCCCGTCACTTTCAAGTGGAAACTGGTCCAAGAGCAGCTTCCCCTCCCCCACCTGCAGCTCTGCAATTATCTGGCCAAAATGCCTGCTGCAATTTTGACCCAAACACGAATGAAATTGTGCAATTGCAGCAAATACATTTAAAGCAAAAAAAAAAAAACGCTAGAAAATGCTGCAAATTAAGATCGGAAAATTGACATTTGTAGGTGCATTTTTTATGCGAGCGAAAAAAAGCAGGTGGAAAACTCGTTTTCACCAATTGAGTTCAATGACTCACGGCAGCCGTCGCCGTTGCTGCCGCCGCTGCTACAAATTCAATGTAGCCAAGTTAGTCTCGAGTAACAAGGGTTAGTTAACTATGCAAGCAGCCAAGCGGCCAATTCGCGCCCATTCGCAAAAAGATTTTCCATACCATATTTTCACTTTCACTTGCTGGCAATATAATTACGACAGCGAGAAATGATTGTTATGGCTAATTAAGGTGCCAAGTGAAGTGTTTTTTATGCCACTGTTCGGAGTAAAAAACTGCGGTAGCTTGGCCTCATTAATAATGCCTCAAATTGGCAAACTAAGCTGCTTTTAATGGTGCCTCCTGAACGTAACCCCAAAAGGCCTAAAAGACTATAAAAATTGAGTAGGAACTGAAAAATATCAACAAGGCCAAGGGTAATTTAGAAGGGTTTTTAAAAATAGAAAAAGGCTAAGGGGTAACTTTAAAAATTTTTCAAAAATATTAAAATGCCAAGAGGTACTTTAAAAATTTTTTTAAAAATATTTAAAGGCTAAGAGGTAATTTAGAAAATTTTTTTAAAATATAAAAACACTCAGCAATAGGTTTAAAAAATTTTAAAAAAAATATTAAAAGGCCAAGGATAATTTAAAAAAGTTAACAGTAAAAAATATGCTAAGGGGTAACTTTCAAAATTTTTAAGAAATATTAAAATGCTAAGAGGTACCAAAAAAAATTTTTTAAAAATGATCGAGCTGCAGAAGAAGATAAAATAATTATCTAAAATTCATCGAACACACCGTCGCTCTAGAGCGACCTTTCCTCTCGCTCCACACTCTTTGGATGCCTTTTTTTTTGGCAATTTGTCACGTACAAGCCAAAATAGAAAGTAGAAAAAAATGTGCAAAAATTAAATGAGATTTTCATTCACAATAGACACACACACACACACACAACACTCACCTACATATGTTGTTGGGGCACGCAGCCACGCACGCCACAATGCAGGGCAAATTAAGGATGTCATTCAATTTGATAATTTCATTTAGCAATAAATTTTAAATTGAATTCAATAAAATGCTGAGCTACGGGTTGGGGCGTAAGTGAAGGTGGGGTGGGGGGGGGGGGTCGGGGTTTACTACACTGCAAGAAAATTCAATCAAAATGGCAGCCGTGTGTCTGTCGACAGGTCAACATTCAAGTGTCGCTCGCTCGCTCAAGTGGCAGCTTCAACTGTGAATAAGTGTGTGTGCCTGTGTATGTGCCTGTGTGTGTGCCTGTGTGTGTGTGCCTGTGTGTGTGCTTGTGCTGTATAGAATCCGCCTGGCACATAATTGCATTTATTTACATTTGCAACACACACAGAAATTGAGGTGACAGTTGCAAGTTGCCTGCCAGCTGACAAGTGGCAAGCGCTGACTGTGGCAACTCTGTGTGGCAGCAGCAGGTGCCTGGAAGCTGGGAGGAGGGGAGGGCAAACTAGTTTGACAGCAGCAACTTAGTTACACTTTAGAGCCCAGATTTTAATTGCATATTTCCATTCCCTATTTGCAGATCAAGTTCTTGAAGACAAAGGAAGGCACCGCCATGGTCCAAATGGGCGACTCGGTTGCCGTTGAACGTTGCGTGCAGCACTTGAATAACATTCCCGTTGGCAATGGCGGTAAAATACAGATTGCATTCTCAAAGCAGAACTTCCTATCGGAGGTGATCAATCCATTTTTGCTGCCGGATCATACACCCAGCTTCAAGGAGTATACTGGCTCCAAAAACAATCGTTTCCTATCACCGGCACAGGCCAGCAAGAATCGCATTCAACCACCGAGCAAAGTGAGTAGAAATGAGCAAAAAATGCTCCTCCTCTTATTATAATTATATATATCTTTGCCTAGATCTTGCATTTCTTTAACACACCGCCCGGCCTGACCGAGGATCAACTTATCGGCATCTTCAACATCAAAGAGGTGCCAGCCACATCGGTGCGCCTGTTCCCCTTGAAGACAGAGCGCTCATCGTCCGGCCTGATCGAATTCCCCAACATCTCGCTGGCTGTGCTGGCCATCATGAAGTGCAACCATCTGCCTATTGAGGGTAAAGGTGAGATAGTGTTGTGTTTAAGTGTTATTCAAAAGCAAAAACGCAAAAGACTCGACCCTATACACACTCTGCTGCTGCTGCTGCTGCTGCGGTATATATATACGGTCAAGTTTATCGAATGAATGAAAAAGTTACACAAAATTTTCGCAAAAACCTATCCCAAAAAAAAATCAAAATCAAAGAAAAAAAAAATTCAAGTAGGTAGAAAGTTTCAGAAGGCCATTTTGCATGGCCTTTTGACTTTTTGCCTGCTGTGGCACAGCAAAAAAAAGAAAAGAAAAACACACCAAATCCTCCAAAACATGCCCACACCTACTGCCACCACCATCACGACACCCCACATCACTTTACCACCCCCTCCACTTCCTACCCTTCCACAACCCATGCCATTTTACTGCTTCCACCAGGCGCGCAGAAACTTTTCGCAGGAGCGGGAAAACTTTTTAGTAGTGTGTCGCGTTGAAAATTTTAATTTGGTAATTAAGATAAACAATTTCGGCTTGCCAGTTTTATTATTATATAGAAATATATATATATAGGTATAGCTGCGCCCCCATAAAACTTTGCCTATAAATATTTCGATATTAGCCTTCCGCGGGGCTCTCCCTCCCTCTCCCTCTGCCCGCATTACGATTATTACTTTCATATTTGCATTTTGTTTTATATTTACCTTGTCAACATGCTGGCAATTATTATTATTGTTGTTTCTTGTATTCCACGATCATAAAATAATCAGAATTTGATTGCCGCAAACGACAATGATTTGTGCTATTTACTTTTCCACTTTTCCGTTGAACTTTTCCGCAGCGCAAATAGAAAATGAATCGTTGTCATTGCCAAAGTTTTACTTGTTGTTTGTGTGGCGCGCTACACTCGAGGTCGTGTGGTTAGAGACGAGAGTTATCGAACTAAGCTTTGCGCATAGTTTTGCAGCTTCAAATTGGTTTGTGCAATTGTCACGTGCGCACGCTTACCTAACCTAGTCACGTGGCGTGTGCTGTGCGGTAGCCGCTTAAGTACTCTCTGGTCTCTCTCTCTCTCTCTCTCTCTCTCTCTCTCTCTCTTATGCAGACGCAGATAATTTGCATGCATTGCTTGGCAGCGCATTTCGCAGTGTTCCGTTCACTCCCCTTGGCATTGTTTACACCTTGCGTAAAAATCTTTTATGCAAATATCAAGAAGAAAGCATCAGGTGGGCAGGGAGAGAGAGACTAGCGTATTTTGTCAATATTTTGGTGTGTGTTTGTTTATTTGTTGTTGATGCATTTCTGCTGGCATTGCCACTGCCACCGCTGCTGCTGTTGCTGCTGCATCGAGTGCATGGCAAATAGTAATTAAAAGTGTAAGGAATGCGAATACACTCGAAACAGCACGCACACAAGCACACACACACACACACACACACACACACAGAGGCAGCAATACAAAGTCGCACACGCGCGCGCAACCCCTTCTGCAAATGCTAAATGCAAACAGATGCCGTTGCATACTTTCAGGCTTTGAAATTATGCAGCCAGCAAATAGCTTGCATGCCCTTCCGCTTGTGTGCGTCTGTGTGTGTGTGTGTGTGTGTGGTAATTTTCATATTTAAATGATTTTTGAGTATATTTTGTGTGCTCTGCGACAGAGCGAGGGCAATAAGAGGAGGCTGTCTCGGGCTAGCAGAGGCTGCTGATCAAGGCAATAGTCTAGTTTCTTTTACTCAAATCGAATTGTAGTACTTTATAGGAATTATAGCAATTTATGCCGCTTTTTATAGCAACTAGGTTGACAGTTCGCCGCTAGAGCATTCAAGCTTCGTCGAATGCGTCGACTCATTTGCGTCGCTCTCTCGTTTTTATGATGGTTTTGCCGCATTTTAATTGGCACATAAAACTCGTTAGGCTCTCCGCTCCCCTCCTCCCTCCCTCCCTCGTTTTAATGTTTTTAATTGCACGTAGCAAATAAATTAAGGTACGCGCGCGCTCATAAAACTCGTAGCCGAACGCATCAAAGTGGAAGTTGGCTTTCCTATACTCATACCCCCATTTCCATCCCCCCCAACCATCCCCATTTCCCATACCCTACCCCAAAATGAAAACGAAAAAGAAAACTGCGAAAAGCAAATAACTTAATTCAGATCTATACAACACTTATACACATTACTACAAAAAAATACTATAAACAATGCTGTTTCTATAGCGCAACCCATGGCAGCCAATTTTTAAGCTATAACTATGCACTTCTCTTTCTTCCTCCCCCCAAACCACCTATATTCCTATCCCCATTTCATTTCATTACCTACCCCTACACACACAGGCACCAAGTTCCCATTCATCATGAAGCTGTGCTTCTCCTCGTCGAAGAGCATGAACGGCGCATGGAACAACGCGGCCAACGAGGGCATGATCGAGAAGGAGAACGATGGCGATGTCAAGGTGGAGATTTACAATTGAGATTTGATAACCATTGTGTAAGCGCAGCAACAGCAACAACAGCAACCAGCTAAGCAACACACAATATATCTTAAGACGAAATGGCATAGGATGGTGATGGGAAGAAGGAGACATACTACACACAGCATCGGCAACAACAACAACAACAACAACAACAAATGAATGAAGGGACATAAACATAAAACATAAATTATTGATTAATTAAATTAATTGACTTTCTACACCAACAACAACAACAACAACAACAACAGAACACAACACACACACATAGAGACATGTTTGAATATTTCTCAATTACGATTAGAATGAAAGAAACAAACAAACTTTACAATTCGCAAACGCATGTAACTTTTTAACGCGTCATTTCAAATGCAATTACAACAAAAAAAATGGCGGCGTTTAAAAGAACAGACAGCCAAACTGACACCTCAAACACACGCACACACACGGCGACACAATCAACTGCACTTTACATGCGTTTGCGCTGCGTTAACACATAAACGACAACATCAAACAAAAAAAAAAAACGACAACATCAACAACAAAATGTACTTTGTGTTAGGTTAAATTGTTTAGTTGCATCAACAAAAGAAACAGAAAAACAGAAAACACCAAAACATTTTCCTCATTTTTTGTAAAGTTTCTTGTGTGTGAAATTGCGAAGAAAAATAATAAAGCGAAATACGAAAACATAAGCAAACATTAAATTGTAAACACTGTAATATGCAATTATAATATTATACATCTTAAATATAATAATAATATTAAATATAATAATAATAATAATAAAGAAAACATGTGCAGAAGAAACTACTGAAATCGAGGTCAGCTAACGACTTTCGACTTAGCTTAAACACACACACATACATACATACATAAACTTACACGCATACAATACATACATACTTTAGTTAATTCTTATATATATATATATATATATATATATATATATATATATATATATACGTATGTATATATATTTCATTTAAATATACATATATACTTAATGTGGGTCTACAAATGAGAAGCAACAACAAAATGCAAACAAGAAAATTTCTTTGGACAATATTTCGACAAGTATTTTGACGTGTGAGAAAACTAAAACGTAAAACAAAAAACACAAATATTTATTGACATGCAAACGTACGGAAAATGGAAAACCGGAATGAAAAGAAAATGATGCGAGAGCAAAACGTGTAAAATTAAACCAAAAATTTAGCAATTTTAAATCAAATTTACTAATTTTAGTTATGCAAATTTCACCGAAAAAGCGAGTGAGACAGAGAGAGAGAGAGATAGGAGAGCTAGTTAGCGAGAGAGCGAGAGAGCGAGAGTGAAAAACAACACACACACTTGCACAACAAGCCAATGTTGTTTTTTTTTCATTTTAGGGATTTATTTGTTTATTTTCTTATATATTAAAGCAATTTTTTCATTTTCTTAAATTAAATCGACAACAAAAAGACAAAAGAAAACATTATCATAATTTTTGTGCTTAATTTACAAAGTTGAAAAAAGGCATAAATCTATATGTGTATGAGCTGTATATGTATTTAAATTAAACAAATTAATATTAATTATACTTTTACACTAAATGTAAAAAGCAAAACAACACAACTAATACAAAAACAAAAAAGAAAATTAAACAAATTAAATGCAGAGAAAAAAAAAGCGAAAACGCATCTTAACTTTATAAATTAATTTCTAAGTGTAAAAGCGACGAGACAGGCATGCAAACATTACATTACAGTAAAAGTAAAAGTAAACGTAAAATAAAAACTATGCGAAATATAACAAATATTTTTGAGGCGTTTTAAGAAGTTAGCAGAAAATCTGCTAAAAAGCGATGAGACGAGAGAAGAGCCAAACATTTCACAACTTAAAGTAACATTGGCGCGACGCGTAAAAATGAATATTAAGCATAACAAGTAATTAATCTAAACGAGAATTAATATCAGCAATAAAGCAACAGTAACAACCATATCAAAGGCGTATGTTAAATTAACTATAACAAAAGGCATGGCAAAAGCAACAAAAACGAAAAAAAAACGAAAATGAAAACAAAATTTTGGAATCACAACAAATGAAATCAATTAATTTGCAGCTAGTTTTAAATGATTATTTTTAGTTCGCTTTAGTTCTAGCAGTCTGTACATTAAGCAATTCGAATGTTCTATATATATTTATATATATATATAATAATAATAATATATATATACAAACCTTTGTTCTAAATGCAAATCAACGAATACTATATGCTATATAGGGCCGTTAAACGAATTTTTCATAAACACACACACTTTGACACTGACACACATTTCTCATTTCCATTATGTGCAATTATTGCTTGAAACAACACCATGAGCAACACTACAACAACAACACCGACACCAACAACAACAACAAGGAACACTTCATTTATTTATTCGCAACTTTTGCTCATCTCTTTCGTTGTAATCATCTCTTTAGTTTTCCCTTGATTACGTCTTAGTTTTTATGTAAATTGTTGTAAATCGTATAAATTGTAAAATATTTTCTAAAATTAAGTATAATTGTACTTAATTTAAAGATTTATTCACAAGAGAGAAAAAAAAAAAAAAACAAAAACGAAAAGAAAAGAAGAAAAACAATCTCGCTAATAATTAAATCATACAATTTATTTTGTTAAGAACTTAAAAGCAACAACGATCTTGAAGCTCCTAATTAGTGCATAAACAAATAAATCAACAATCGTAAAAGTAAACTAAACTAACGTATATGAAATCAAACTTTCAAACTTCATAATTAAATTAAATAATGCAACTTGGTAGCTATAAAGTAGTATATCATTTATAGAGAACGATTGTAATAATCCATCGTTTCCATCAATTAAAGGAATTTGCAAATGTTAATGTTCTCTCCCAAGGAATACAACATTTTACAGCATTGTATAATTTTATTTTATAGTTTGATTTGAGTTTATAATCCACAAAAGAAAGGGAAAACAAAACAAAAGAATATATATTAACCAATATATATATATATATATTAAATAGTTATATATATGACTTATATGCAGACATATTCTGAATTCCGCTTTCGCTTGGACGCAAAGAGCTGGGGTGGAGTTCGAAATGTGTGCCTGCATATAAAGTTTGTTTTATTTAATATTTAAATTTTGTTGTTATTTTTTTCTTGTGTGCCCAAAGTTTGTAATATGCGCGCTCATTTTTGATATAAATATATACATATGTACGATAAATGTAAAATTATTTGGCATTTGGTTTTTATTATTTGTTCAATTATTCTTGATTCGTCATCATCAGCTTTTTCACATCGTCAGCAACATCAGCAGATATATTTTGCAGGAATTGAAAAGTGACAAATAATTTCCGTAGTTACAGAATTATATAGAGAACACACACAGACACACACACACATTCCACGAACGCACAGCCCTAATGGTTATTTTGTTCTATTTTTTATAAACAATAATAATAAAAGAATACCAAAAACAAAAGACATGGGGAAAAAGAACTATACCAAACGATATGCCAAATTGTTAAAGCGTAAATCCTGAATTTTAACATATCGAAATTTATAAGTTAAACGATTTTACAATTTAGGCATTATAAATGTATTTAAAAGTAAAAAAATACCAACAAAGAAAAAAACAAAATACCCAGAATACTTTCATTGAATGAACAAAGCAAAACTAGCAAGAGAAATTATTAAAAACGCCCCCTCAGCAATGTGACCAATTGCTAGACCTAAGCTATGGATGAATGACATGACGAAGATGATATGTTATGATTAGTGTGCATTAAGGAATCATTTGACGAAGTTGACGAAAGAAAATACTAGCCAAATTATTTTCTGTTGATTTGCTTGTGTTTGCCAATTTTGGAAACAAGTCAAAAGCATAAAGTATTTACCTTCTTTACTTGAAAGCATTCGAAAATCAAATAGACGGAGCTGTTCGGAGAGGAGATCGCACAAAACCATAGCCTGCTTTTGAGCGCTGGCTGGAAATATGCAATTTGCTGCTGCGCACAAAAGCAGGCTACACTGCTTTTTTTGCTCGCAACAGCTCTGTACGCAAATTAGTTAAATTCTTTAAATTAAGGTTGTCAGCAAATTAAATTTGTGTTAAATCAAAAATCGCCCTTTACTGCTCAGTTTTATACATTTATTCATATGCATTTCGTTCGCCTATCTTCGCATTGACTTTTGCAAATTGCCGCGTAGTTTTCAACTCTTTAACAGAAAAACAAAATGCGCATGGGGCACAAGGTAGGTGCTGTTTATAAAAACGTAAAAAAAAAACACTCGGAATGAATTTTCAGAATTTACTCTACCCGAAAAAATTGTATGTAGTATGTACGTTGTCTTCTTTTCATCGGCATTCGCCGTGCGACTTTTCTGTTCCTCGAAATGAAATGAAAATGGTTTATTCTTCTTGTAATTCGCAATTGACACCAATAACACAAACAACAATTACTGCTACTACTACTACTACAACAACAACAACAAAAAAGGACCAGTTTATTCAGTATTGAATTGACAACCACCAAGTATCGAAGACAAAACTTAAAATTTAATATACATTATATAAATTGATGAAACCGTCCAATTATGAAGAAAAAAAGAAACATAAAAACAGCAACTACAACAACAACAACAACAAACAAGAACAGACAACACCACGACACGAGTTGAAAACTGCTATCCCAACAACAAAGACAACACCTTAAATATCGTTCGTGCTGTGGGGGAATCGTTTCGGTTTCCCGTTGCGCCGAAAAGTATGCAATGAAAATGCGAGCCAGAAACGCTTTCCTGCGCGCACAGGCGAGCGATCCTTTCTTATATTTCCATGCCATGCTGCTTACACGAGTTACAACTACAAAGCTAAACAGAGTATCTAAATAAAAAATTAAATCATATTTTATTTGCTAATATCCAAAACGATACTTTTTACTTGCTAAACATTTTGTATGATTTTGGGTATTTCCAGTGAATGAATTGAAAACAAAAAGACAAGAAACAAGAAAAAAACGAAACCAAACAACCAGAAAACCAGAAAACACTAAACAAAACCAACAACTTTGTACACCGAAACGAATTCATAATCTATGATGAAATGCATATTGAGAGCAATCCAAAAAAGCGAAAACAAAAAACAAAGAAAAAACAAAACAAAAAGTAAATAGAATGCAAAAGAAAACGTAGATAAAACAAAAACAAATCCTACATATGAAAACCAAATGCATAAGAAGAAACAACTACAACTATATTCTTATAGGCTTATAGTTTATACTTACAACATACACACACATAAAGTGAAGCGTATATACATTAAACAAATATTTACATATAACTATAATATATATAGCAGAGTGCATAAACACGCATAGTAACACGACACACACACAAACACACACCCTACACATGCATACGATATATATGTGTATATATCTTATATAGTTTTTAAACTTGAAAAAGCAGCGCGTGTCAATTTTAAAAGCAAGCAAGAAAATTTCAGCAAAAACAAAAAAGAGGAAAATACATAACCAAACTTAACAAAATTACACCACAAATTACACAAACTACACAGAGACAGAGACAGACAAACAAACAAACCAAGACACACTGACACACAGACACACAGACACACAGACACACCGACACACAGACAAACTGAGGACTAAGTATGTCGGGCCTTGCCAGGCAGGCAAAGTTTTAAAACTAAATAATGGACAACTGCATAGTGTAGTCGTACGCGTAATTACTGGTGATAATTTTGAAAAAATCTTAAACAATATTAAAAAAAGAAAAACTAAAAAAAAAGAAGAAAAAAAAACGAAACTTAAATTATACTCGTACATAAACTTACACAACGTATTGTAATTGGTATGAAAACTTGGCAGCTTTGAATTCCCTGGCCCCCTTCCCCCGAACCCTTGCTTTCGTAGCCCCCACCCTCCTCCCCAATAATAGATGTCTATATAATATAGCTGTAAAATTTAACGAGTACACACACACACACACACACACATACACATTAATACATATATAAACATATTTAATGCATTCCTTGTTCGAGTAAATGTCTCCTCTAGGGTAAGCGGCAATTTCCGATTATACAACCTTCGGTGTATTAGAAAATTAGGCATTGAATTTAGTAAAACAGACAGTATTTAGTAATAGCCCTGCACGCACACGTACACACACACACACTCGCACACACACACTCTCTCTGAGAATTTAGCCTACAATGTATACAGTGAGGCTTGAAATAATTTATTGCTCATCCTAATTGCTGGCATGTTGTGTGTATGTGTATGTGGGTGGGAGTGTGTGTGTGTTTGTGTGAGTGTGGGGTCATTAAGAAGAAGGCATATTGAGGCTACTCTGTGCTTGTAGAACTTCTCAAGCTTTTGAATTTCAAAATAACTTTCAACTATCGATATTTATCGATTGGCACAGAGCCTATGAGTAGATCCCCAAGTAGTAGTCCATATACTTGCATATGTGACTGTAACAGCAGACGACATCGACCGGTTGTAAACTCTCCACACATACATACACACACACACACACACACATTTACACAGACAATACACTCACGTATTGTATACAATTAATAGAGCGAGAACAAGTAGAGTCCCATACAAATTGCTTAATTTGGCGTGTGCAATACGAATACAAACAAAACAAAGGAGACAAAGAAAAACATACAAATATACATATATGGTATGTGTTTATATAATTTGACTTGTGTTTAGTTAACACAATTTCATATATGATTAATACTAATAGAAATGTTAATATTGCAATTTAGTTAAATTTGCGTTGAACGTTCAAGTTTAGTTAATCGGTTTATTTAATTTTAGACCTTATTGTGACTATTGAGGGCGGAAATGGTTTTATAATTTTGGATACACATACACACACACACACAAACACATATAGCCACTTGTTAAACTAATCCACCGAATAAAAAACAATCTCATTAAGTACATTTAATTAAATTAAATTATAACAAATCGTTAACTAACGAACAACGTTTTTGCAGCTATTTCCGCCTGCTTTCGCTTTTGAGTTATGCATTTAGTAGGACTAATATTTATGACGCGACTGTATCATGACGCGCTGCCAATGAGATGAATTAAAAGTGTAGCATACTTTGCGGGACGCTATCGAAAATAAATACGAGAATAAACGATGTGCAGCTAATTGAGTGTAGCAGGAGAATAGACCGACCACGACGACGCCGACGCCGACGAAGACGAAGACGACGACGACGACGACGAGACGATATTGATATTTATCATATAGCAGCAAATTTAAATTGAATTTTCTAAGTGTTTTGTCGATGTGAACAGAGAGATCGCTGCGATCGCAATGCGTAATTTACTTACAATATAGAGAATAAACAAAAAATAAACATAAAAAATCTACACTTAAAGAAAAGAAATACTACTACTTACACGAAACATTAACATACAAGAATTATATACAAATAATACATGCATACATATATATACAAGTAACACATTATATACTTAATACACCTAAAACATACATACATGCAAACATTTATACACAAAAATACAAAAACAAATACAAATACATATACACACATACATACATATATACATGCATACAGTCATACATTATATATAGCCTAAGCCTACAGAATGCAAACATAATCAGCGCAGACCGAACAACTTTTGATAGCAACTTTTCGATAATTATTAACAATTTTCGCCACACGTTTCTGCCTCTCGTATACATACGCACACACATGGACACAGACACACACATACAGAGATACACACACACGCACATAGTGACATTCAGACATAATCAAAGCGTATATTAAGCAAAAGTATCGAAAGAACCTAGCAAAAATTATCAGAAAATTTTATCAGAGAGACACGAACACACACAGACACAGACACACACAGCTACATGCAACACTCACACAGACACAGACACGCTCACACCCACACAGTATACAAATTATAAACAATTATAAAACTACTATTTATTAAATGTTGTTAGCATTTTCAAAACAAAACCAAAACAAAAAAAATACCAAAAAATGCTGTAGTGCAAATGCAAAAAATACAAAAAAAAACCAAAAAAAAACCAAAAAAAAATACAAAAACGAATAGAAAATTGTAAGCAAAAACACACACATTACAAAAACTTATTTAAATCTAAGCGAAAATGCAGAGAAATTCGATGCAAGCGAACTAATTCGCAAAATTACATTAACAACAACAACAACAATAACAACAACCACAATACAAAAACAATACAACAACAACAAGAAAAAATAACACAACAACAAATACATAATACAATTCTTTGATCTTGAGCGAAACAAATAAATGAAAAACTTAAACTTATACACAAAAGAAAAAGAAAAACTCAAAAGAAAACTTTGTTTTATTTCCAACAAGAACAACAACAACAGCAAAAACAACAACAACAACAACAACAAAATTAGCCAGCCTTAAATTTTACTCAGAAAAATACTCACTTATACCACCTTTATCATATTTACAGTTACAAGCAGTCAGACAACAACAACAACACAACAACAACAACAAGTACAGTTAGTGGCCGCATACAACAACAACAACAACAACAAGCACCACAGTCACCAAAGTCCAAACCAAACCAATTCCAACAACAACAACAACAACAACATCAACAACTACAACAAGACCAACAACAACAACTACAGCTAGTACAACAACAAGTACCACCTTCATTACAAGAACAAGAACATCGCGCCGATGTACTCGAAATAGTCGCTCCTATATAGACAACAACAACATCAAGTAATATATTAACAAAAACAACAACAACAACAACAACAACTGCATGAGAGAACACACAAATTGTATTGCCAATGCATGAGACAGAACGAGAGTGAGAAAGAGAAAGAGAGAGAGAGAAGAATATCATATCAGTCTTAGATTGCGTAGTACTACATTGTAATACCAACTTGCAATATCTTTGAATCTATACTCTTCTTAGACATATCTTTAAATCTTTAACTTACGTTTAATTTTGAGCCACGCCTCCCACGCCCACAACCTTCGTTTTAATTTCTTTGCGATAATTGCTCACAGTTCTTAACGAGTTTCCAGTTTACTTAGCCAAGTCAAGTTGGTAACTTTTCCCTGCTCGGTTGTGGTAAGTAATTAAAGTAGCTACCGACTAATTTTTAAGTACTTTAACTTTTCATGGAACATGCAAACATTTTGCAGCTTGCTCTTTAAAGTCGCTAACCCGAATTCAATCTGGTCAACTGGCTAATTGGCTATTCGAAATTGCTGTGTGTACGCTACGTATTCGCTCATCCAATCGTGGGCATTCAATTGTAAAATTAAATTAAAATCATTTGTAAACCAATTTGTTGCTGCGGGCCATGATATACCATGAACATTCATGTAGACGACTAGCAAATATCCTATAAAGAAATGCAACATAGTTCAACTTAGTCAAATACAAATTTGTTTCTTTATTTTTGCATTAGTTTTTAAATTTTAAAATAAAATCTATACTATCTTTATTTAGCCACACACAGTTACGTGTTCATTTTAGCCACAGCAAACTTCATTTTTTCTAACCACACAAAAAAGTAAAAAGTAATTGGAAAACCCAATTGAAAAATTTTCTGAAGCCTCAACAATTTAATTTAGTGGCACGCACAAAACTAATAAACAAAGCGTACAAATGTGCAAATAAACAACAATAAAATGCGTGACACACACACATATATACAAGAAAGAGGAGCTAGAACAATGTAACATATAAATGAAAATTGTAAAACTCATTCAAGCATGGAAAAAACGCCGCTTTTTCTAGGCATTTTTGGTTGGCAAACAAATTAAGCGGTTTATGTGCAGCATTCTCTGTCACTTGTTGTCCTTATAGCTCATCTATCCGTCTGTCTGTCCGCCTGTGTGTGTTTCTCCATCTGTCCGTCTGGTCTCAGTTTGATTCTGCACTTGTCAGAATTGCTGAACGCTTCAATAACTTGCGTCAAATTTCCGTTGCATTGCGACTTAATTAAAGCCTTCAGGCCCTCCCTCTGTGTCGGGGCCTAAAGGGTTTGGCATGCCTGATTTATCAGCCTGTCTTGGACATCGCAGATAAACCACAGTAGGTAAGCCCCAACCGTGCGTGTGTGTGTCTTGGCTCAATAAATAATTTACTTAAGCTTTAGTTTTATGCAAAAGCAGCTACTGCAGATCTCGCATCGGCTTGTCGTAATCCTTTGTCTATTATTTCATTTGCAAACCGAAGCGTACCCAAACGAAGCAAGGCTCGGCCCGACTTACATAAATATTCCATTTAAAATGCAGGCCAATGCCTGAGGCCGTTGCGGCTAACATTTTATCCCTAGTATTTGCCTGCCATTGTCATTCCAATTCAGTACCCTGCGAAACCTTCCCCACTTCTATGCTTCTGCCTTCAACTAATAACACGCACACATACACGCACACAACAAGAGAGAGAGAAAGAGAGAGGCACACGCACAGAGCTGTATTTATCTATGTTTCTATTTATTTAGTTTTATTTCATTTGTTGCCTTTTTCTTATTTATTCACTGGCTTTTTGTACGCTTTAGATACAGTCCCCTTGTATACCCTGTGGGCAGTTGAAGAAAGAAAAGAGTTTGATGAGGTTTGAGTAGCAGATATTTTATTTTTACTTCACTTTCATTTATGAAAAGTCGTGTGCACCCTGTGCTTACAGGGTAGCTCAGCACTAACCGTTCTTCTTTGCTAATCCTTGCTTTTGAGTAGCCCAAAATTCATTATAACCTCACTTTAACATTTGACAAGCAATTGAAATTCTTTTTACAGGGTATTTGTCCGCTTATAATTTTCCTGTGCTTGTCCTAGTTTTGAGCTATTTCGTATTGTAGTTGGCGTTAAATTGCATGTCGCAAATATCCAACCCGTCGACCATTGATTGATGGCAGTTTCTAGCTCGCTTCGACTTAGTTTCGAGAACGATGGCAACTCTGTTTGCCAAAGACTGCAATAAATAGTTAAAACAAATAAAGCGACAGGTCGAGAGTGCATTGAGTGGGGGGAGTACATACGATTGATAGGAGGAGGAAGCAAAGGGGTGGCTCAAATAAATTAATGCTCCGAACTTTTGCATTATTATTTATTGGCAGCCTCCAGCTACATATAGTAGATATCATCTATCGTTTTCGTGTTCAGAACAGCCAAGGGACCAAATTTAATTTGCAAACAAATGCGATTTCATTTATTTATTAAGCATTTTCATTTTGCCAAATGTTGATTACCAAAATAAATAATACGATATCATGTGAAATAATTGAAATGAAATTTAACATATTGCCTTGATGAACTATTGCCATACACTATGCAACACATTTGAAGCGCGTCGCATTGTAAATATAAAAAAATATAGAAATACTAAATAAATACTATTCAATTACTATATATTTAAGCAGTTATCGAATGTTAAAGCATGACATTTTCGTTGCTTGTTTTTTCCGCCCTTTCGCCCCATTTATTTTGTATTTTTATAAATGTTTTGCCACAAATTGAGAAGGAAAAAATATAAGGTTAGAATCTATAATGGTTAAGATAAAGCCAAAGATAAGCTAAGGCAATATTGTATTGAGAATCGGGGTACAACAATTTACATCTGCAGATGGTCCATTTAGGCAATGAAAAAGGTTCAACAATTTTTGCTCATAGTTGTTTTTCCCCATTATCTATAGTTATATATAGCATAAGTGACAACAACAACAAGAACAACTGCAACAATAAGCTACACCAACTAAATGTAAATGCACTTCAATTAACTAAACTCTAGTCTAGTGTCAATTGTCTCTCTCAATTAGCAATTAGCTGCACAATAATCGATAATCGATAAAGAAAACCATGTTAATTATAGTACGTACTGTATATGCATATGCACACGTTGCACTTAGGTAGTTGTAACTTATCATTTTACAAACAATAAAATAATAACAAATTCGGGTGTAATTAGAATTCTGATTTGTGTACTTAAGCCAAAAGCAGTTCGATCAGATGCATTTCCCGAATGCGTGCGAACCAAACGATCCTAATGTCAATTTCAAGTAAAACTTAACTGTAGTTGTGTAATCATACAGACATACAGACACACATATACATACATATATGTGTACAATCTAAGCATATAAGTCATACGCAATTAATACAAGTAATAAAATTAAGAAACAAAAAAAAAAAAGAATTGATGTGCAAATCGAGTTACTTTAGCAAGAAAGGAAAGCTATTTTATGTAGATTGCAAAATATCAAGGTCTCACACACACACACACACACACACACACACCTAAACATATATTCAAATGTGATTTTGCTATATACAAAGTCTTATATACATACTATATCTATAGTGCACACTGTCAATTGTTTTGTGTGTTGTGTACCCGTTTCTATAGCATACTTTTAGTCCAACTTATTGTAGCATACTTCTAGGCTAATGCTACTCCTAGCACGCTAATTATTGCGACTTTCGTTCAATGCCAACGACGCCTTGCTGTCTCTGTACATTCACCTCACCTACCCTTTCTCTCGCCCTGCCCTTTCTTCTTGCTTTCTTCAGCCCACCCAACCCTCGTTCACCCTACTTTCTTCTACGACTAAATGTATAAATGGAGTCCAAGTAAAAGCCACCGCCTCGACTATTTCTACTTAAACTTAGAGAAATAGAAAAATTCGTGAACAAATTGTGTCTATGCCAACAATTGTAAACTGTAAACTAAAGAGCATTGCATCGGTGTGCGTGCAGACGCAGACACGTATATACATATATATAGTATGCATAACGATGATATACATAACTATATACAGTGTATACATAGGGTATACATAATCTTATATACATATACTATATCTATATACTATATACATATGCGAAATCCTTTTTGGACAAATTTTTCAATGTTGCTAAAGTACGAACACACTCACACACACTCACACGCAACACATATACACACAACAAGTAGCCCAAGAAGTGTGCAAAATACTGTAAGTTGTGGTGCAACCTGGTCTAGTATAAAATTGATAAATAAAGAAAATACCAATTAATGAACCCATAGATTGGGAACGCCCTCCCCAGCTAAAGCAATAGGCTAAACGATGCTTAAACTCGACACTCGACACTCACACACACTTACACCCACACACATTTCCCATCGCAATCTCTTTTGCAAGTTGCGTCTCCCTCTCTCTACGTAGGGATTCTTGTATCGCACACGTTTTCGAAGTACCCACCAGCTGCTCTTCCAGGCAACCAACCCAGTTCCCCTTCCACAAGCAGTACTTATTACACAATATACATACATATAAACTAGATATATACATAGCATAGCATATATATATAGTGTAATTGATATCTCAATCGAAATCTATCAACATGTTTGCCATCACACTACGAGAATATGCTCTTCTCAACGCTGACTGCAGAAATACCACCATATTGAACTAAAAAATAACAAAAAACTAAAAACTTAGAACTCGAACAAATCTTGAATATACACATACTATATATATAATATATATATATATACATATATTTTAAAGTGTCTCGGCGCGTGTATACAACAAGCATCAAATACTTAACTTGGTAGCAATAATAAATAACGAGAGAAGATAACTTCAAAGACATCTTCACGGTACATCAGATATATTTTATTAGTAGCGAAATTTGAACAGAATAATACAGAAATAATATGAGTGTTATATATGAACTAACAGACATCGTACATAGTTCTTAAGTCAGTGTATTGCGAATCATTGCTAAAACGATAAAACCAAAATGAAAAACCATAAAAATAAATAAAATTATTCCAAAAATGGCAACTCAACCAACCGAAAGTTGTTAAGTTTTTCCGCTTTAAGTGTCAAATTAGCTAAATATTGTAATTATAATAATAATATTATACATCAACTAAACAAAACGGATTGCTTGATGGAACGAACGGACAAACAACAGAAACAATTTTTAACTGTTAGCGCAAATTTTAATTGTAAAAAAAAAAACAAAAACAACAAAACAAACAACGTAATAATAAATAAAAATGAGAAGTAAAAACTATTTAGTTAAGCGTATTGCGACATTTGTTAACCAAATTAGATTTTATTTAATTTTTAATAAAAACCAATTATGAAAATGCCAAAAAAATAAGGAAGAAAAAGAAGAAAGCGTAAACGTTAACGTTAACGTTAATGTTAACGAAATCGCAATGCAAAGCAAGGTAAAACGTTACTTTGAGGCCCAAAAATGTTGTCTAATCTTACAAAATAAAAACATAATTGAAATTATCTACAAGAGCGAAGGAAAGATGATGAAATGTTAAAAGAGAACCGCATGCGAAATAAACAAGCCAAGGAATGTCCGCAAAATGAATGAAATAAAAATTGATATATAGATATACATATACATACATATATATATATAAAATGTTCAGACATAAATGTATTCGTAATATCAGAACATTTAAACTACAGCATAAACAAGTGCGATCCTTTGGATCCACGGATAATATTGAAGAAATTCCCAGAGCAACTGTGGCGAGTTCCCATACGACAGAATATGAAACTTTATGCATACAACAAAAACAAATATTGTAAAAGCGCAAAACCGAAAGCGAATAAATAACAATTAAAATTAAATATTAAATTCAAAGCGACAACTTTTATTGCGGGGGGTGTGTATGAGCTCCTTGGGTCATTCTCTTTTCTCTCTCTCTCTCCTCCCTTAATGCAGTTATATGGTTTGTTAGCCCTGGTTTAAGGGGGAACAGATTCGATGTGGCATCTATCGCTTGTTGTAAATCCCGCAATTGAAGCGGAAAAGCATAGTTTTTCTACAGCTTTTTTACCTGGCACATGCTTTTCACTTGTTGAGGTAATTTTTGTCAGGTGCGAGAGTGTACGGGTGTGTGTGTGTGGATGGGCGTGTATGTGCCTGTTGGCGACAGCGATGCGCGATGACTTTGGTTTTTTGTACACTCTCAAACACAGAGAGACGAGTGCGAGGGCAGCGCTAAAAGTTGCTAAAGGAATGACCAGAGTAAAACGAAGCGGGCGAGGTTGGATATTAATCGTATACAATTTTAAACTTGAATTATGTCAAAATTTGCTGAGTAATATATAGGTAACTGTATAATTTAAATTTTACTGATAAATCTAGAAAAATATCCAGCTAAATTAACCGATTGGTGTTATGTCATCTATAGGACAAATCAGTCCGAACTAAAACACAGTTTAACAAAGTGCTAACTGGAAAAATAAGAAAAATCTATCGATAGGTTCTATGGCAGCTGTACGATATATCGGTCCGATCCGGCGCGCTTCAACTTATTTATAGCGGGCAACAATAAGAAGCATCTGTACCAAGTTTCTTGAAAATAGTTTATAAACTGAGAAACTCCAACTGCATACAGACGGACAAGGCGAGTTCGACTTCCCTATTGATGATGATTAAGAATATATACATATATGCTTTATAGTCTTCCTCTACAAGGGTAAAGTTAGACATACAAAGCCCTCGACAGAACTTCTATCTGTAACTAACTGTGACTTACCATAACCTTGTTATTGTCTTAGTAATCAAACAATTTAAAAACTGATCAATAAGCAAGGCTGTCCCTCATGGCAAACCATTCGCACTGCCCTCGTTTCAGTGCAATTTTTTGTGGGCCAAACAAATGTTCCAATGTATTGCCCCCTCCCTCCTCTCCGCTCTACGCTGTTTGCAGTCAGCTTGGTCGCTGCAACAGCAGCAGCAGCAACAACAACAACAAGAAAAGTTTGTACGTTTGAAAACGCGAAAAAAAGACTCAATTAATATTGCTCAATGTCAAAATATGACACTTAACACCGCACAGATTGGGAAATAAAATTGGTTAAAAATAAAAACGAGGGAAAACGAAAACACAAAACGAAGGCGGACCAAAAAAAAAAGAGAAATGCAATTTGCTGGCGTCTGTTAAAGTTGGGAATACGCAAGCCAGTTTACTTCTTGGCATTGGACTCTGCACAATTAGGTAACAAACTTTCAGACTAGGGGAGGGGAGAGCAAAGGTTAATGGGAAGCAGCGCAAATGACTTCATTAGTTTAATTGCAAACATTATTACAATGCACCCAAAAAGTTGCACTTGCCGCACGAGAACTAAAGAACTGAAGAGTAGAAGAGCTGAAAAGCAACTGAAGCATCCGGAAAAGTCGGAAAAAAGCACTTGAGTTTGACTCATTTGGCTGGTAGAAACAGAGAGAAAGAGAGGAAGATAATGAGGCAAAAGTAAGTAAGAAAGGCGTGAAAACACAGCCACATGCCTGTGCTGCCCTTCCTCTTCTCCCCCTCTCTCTTTCAACCCTTTCTATCACCCACTTGCGCCATTTTTTTTTTGCACTTTTTCCTCATTTGCTGGCGCTGCATAAAGCAACTGAATTATGCAGTAGAAAAGCGCAAGAAATCTCAGCCAGCTGCCAAAAATGCCAAAGCGGCTGAGTGTGATGGTAGAGAGAGAGAGAGGGAGGCAGGGAGAGGGATGGCTGCATACCTCCTTCGTCATCCTTAACCGACTTACCAAAGTGAAGTTAATCAACATCGTGTAGCCGCACTTGCCCCGGGGCCAGACATGAGCCTAGCCAGAGCTTGTTATTTGCTACGCATAAAGAGAAGGCAAGAAGCCTCATTAAACGAGCTTCCAAAGGGGTAAAAGCTAATATAGCTCTCTATGCAATTGAATACAACTAAAGCTCTAGGGAAGGATAAAAAATATATATAGAAGCAGTTCACTTGATATTTTAGGCATTACAGCAGCAAAGTTTGTGGCTCTAAGAAATCTCTGGAATTTAGCTTTTTTAAACCCGCTACTCATAGAGTTAAAGGGTTTTATAACTTTGTTCAAATCGAAAATGTATGAAACAAGCAGAAGGAGACCCATGTCCTGTCTGTCCGTCTGCCTATCCGTCTGTCTGTCCGTCCGTCTGTCCGTCTGTCTATACGTCTGTCTGTCTGTCCGTCTGTCTTTCTGTCTGTCTGTCCGTCTGTCTGTCCGTCTGTCTGTCTGTCTGTCTGTCAGTCTGTCCGTCTGACTGTCAGTCTGTCCGTCCGTCTATTTGTCGATCTGTCTGTCCGTCTGCCTGTCCGTCTGTCTGTCCGTCTGTCTGTTCGTCTGTCTGTCCTTCTGCCTGTCAATCTGTCTGTTTATCTGTCTATCCGTCTGCCTGTCCGTCTGTCTGTCCGTCTGTTCATCCGTCTATTTGTCGATCAGTTCGTTCGTCTGTCTGTTCGTCTATCTCTCCGTCTGTCCGTCCGTCACAATATATGTCATCCCTCCACTGTAGCTTTCCTACTTGTTCCATCTAAGTTTCAGCTATCAATTGTAGGTGCAGTTCAAATTTACCTAACGCACTTCGTTTCACATTACAATCGCATTATTCTTTTTCCATCTTCCTTCCACTTTCTGGCCATATGGCAGCTTTAGTAATGGCATAACGGCATTTCGAACAATCTAACGTCAAGCTGTAACGTATCGAATAACATTATTAGTGTCGCTTTGCCTTTTTTCCTCTCTCTCTCCCCCTCTCCCTTTCCCTCTTCCATTTTTGCACACACATTTTCCTCGGCACACAAACTTTTAGCATAATGGCATATCAGCTTCAGTGTGTCTCCTCTCTCCTTCTCCTTTCTCTCCTGCCAGCTTTCCACTTGCTGCACACTCAAGTTGGCCCATTAAAGAATGCATCAAGAGGGCGGAAATTGCCTTTTTTCCACAGCTTTTGCCTCCACTGGCTGCCAAGTTTGCCGCTTGCATATTGAAAATTAGCTTCGCAGTTGCCCAGATACTCCGATATTATATTAATGCGCAAATTGCCAGAGTGCTGCAGCAGCAGCAGCAGCAGCTGAAGCAGGTGAAAAGCTGACAGTGGCTGAAATAACACATGCAGTTAAGTGTGATACAGCGAGATCAAAAGGGAGAACCTCTACAGTGACTATACTCACAGTTACCCTCGATAACTCAGGAACTACTCGACATATTACTCTGAAATTTGCATAATATATTTAGAATAAATTCTTGCTTCGTTTTTGATTAATTATCTCAATGAAAGTTAAGCATAAGCAAAGTAAAGTAAAAATGTTCTAAGGCACAAGCAGTGTTTGGCCTTAGAATAGTTATACTGCAAGTTACGCTCGATAGCTCAGGAACTACCTAATAGATTCAAGTGAAACTTGCAATATTTATTAGAAATACATTCTTCTTTTAATTTTGATTAACTAACTTAATGGAAACAAAGTAAAAACAAAGTAAACTCAAGATATCGCTAAAACCAATGCTCGCTTGCCATTTCAATTTTCAACTCATGGCCCGCCCCAAGAAGTCAATTAAATTATCTTCCAATTACAAGTTGAGTCAACTTCTACCTTACAGGGTATAGAAAGTCATTGGGAAAAACATCTCAATGTCTGTTTTTGCTGTGCGTTTCGTACGGTACAAAAAAGAAAGAAAGTTTCAATGGCAAAATAATTATTTTTCATTAATATTGCAGTCAGGTGTGGAGAGAAGACCAACACACGCACACACACGACAATTCCTTACACCTGTGCTAGCCGCATTTGTGGCCAGCAAACTGACAAAGCCAAAATAAACTTGACTCTGCCAAGCGGCAAAAGACGAGAGAAAATTAGAAAATACATTTTTCAGCATTAAAAATTGTTCGACGTGCGGAGATTGCGGTAATTTCGCTTAACAGTTAGCTGCAGCCAGGCACACACACACACACAGACGTGCGAGAGCTGCGTCCAGTGGTTGGCAATGTTTCGACACATGCTGCGGTGCCAGTCAAACACACCTGCTCGCCAGTTGCCACACCGGACGAAGCTGACGGAGCCGAGGGTCGAGGGAGCTGACAGCGAAGCGACCATGCGATGGGGAGGCGGCGGGCGTGGCGTAAGCGTGTAGGCGGTGCTAAATGTCGAGAGTGCAGCCCCAACTGTCGGTGGGCAAGACATGAACTACGGCAGGACAGAGGCGAGGTGAGGCGAGGCGAGGCAAAGCGAAAGGGAGAGGGATGCCAGCAAGGGCAGCAGCTGTGGCACTTGAACAGAGGCACCAACAACAACAACAAGAACGACTTTCGTAAGTAAATGTGCTCGTTTGTAAGATACCCTGTAATAAAACTGAAATATAAAAGAAAGTTTTTGCGAAATTTATGATAAAGAGAAAGAGAGCTAAGAAAGAATACCGAAAGAAACGTATAATCATTAAGTAAATACCATAGTTAATATTTTGTTTTGCTTTTCAGATCAGATCTGCTCAACATTTCTCTCTAACTCAATCCTTGTAGAGTATTTCAGAGCACAGCAATAACAACGACAGTGGCACCGAAACAACTCGAGGGTCTTCGTTCAACTGCGCTCGCAACATTTCGCTTCCGTTTCCAAATGGCAAAAACACACGCGCAACACGTACACACCTCCACACACACACACACACTCACTCGCACACTCACTCGCACACATGCTACATTTGGAAGTGTAGAAAAAACGCATAACTAAAACAATGTGAAATAAGATACTTCACACAAAAACTCGAAAAAAAGACAGAAAACATAAAAATAAAATCTGCAAAATTTTCGCTGTGTTAGAACTGGCAAATTATAACTTAATATTGCAGCTGTTTGCTTGGTCGCATGGAATAACTTTAGTGCTCACTGTAGCTTCATAGAGATTGCGCTGAAAATTAACGAATTAATTAGAAAACTAATTACAAAGAGATTAGAGACGAAATGAGAACTCTAAACTTTAGCTGGAAATAGGAAATTGAATTAAGGAAAAAACATTTTGTTTTTAATACAATACAATTTATTTTTATAAAATAAATTAATTTATTCATATAAAATAAATCATGTTAAAGGCCAAAAAGAGGCTGTAGATTTTGTAAAAATATTTACTGCCTCCATTTATCATTGCAATGACTCTTCGCATGTCGAAACTCCTCAACGGCTGCAAGGAAGCGCAGCAAGCATAAGAAAAACGCGGCTTAATGTATTTTAGCGCTTAGGGCGCACACATTAAAAACCACAAGAACAACAACAACAACAACCACAGTGATTCGAGGCTGATGTCTGCCAAAAAGTGTACAAGAAATGCCCCAAGGCGCGCAAAGTGTCCTCCAAAAAGGCGCTGGCAACACATGCCACACAGAGCGAGAGAGGGAGATGGGAAGAGGGAGAAAGCGATCTAAGTATTGCTTCAGGTATTCACAGTTCCACCGGGCAGCTGCTGCAGTTCCCACGGTGCTTGTAAATGTGACTCGCATTGACTTTCCCTGCTGCGCATTAGAAACGTAAAATCGCCGAATATGACAAATCATCGAGGCACACAAAGCAGGCAGCTCATCCCTTCTTGGTAGCCCGACAAAAGCTTTGCCTCAATCGCATCAATCATAAATAACTTAAGCTGCAGGCGAAACAGCAACAGCAACAACAACGAGGCTGCCATAACGAGGCTTTGTGCTTGACATAATTGCATTTGCTTGGCCAAAAACCGTAGACATAACTCGATAAGCCCGGCTCGTTGGGCTGCCCTGTGGCGTCACTCTGGGGCTCGGTCTAATCGCATTCAACTCAATTAGGAAATTTTGCAGCAATTAAAAGTTAATGAGGAATGCAAAATGCAACATACTTCCCCTTCCCTCCCCCTTACTGCCTGCCACCTTGAGAACGGTGTGAGTGGACAGACACCGTGTAAATGGCGTGCAACGTTGCGTATGCGTGATTTTTAATTGCTATTGCAACGCCCTGGCCACACCCTAATGACACTTGAAGCCAACTGCGGTCAAGTCGTCGCATGTTCCGCCACGATTTGTCCAATTATTTGGGTCCTTTGCATAAATACCGCTAAATCATTTGGCATATGCCCGATTTGCACTTGAGATAGGGCGTATTTCGCGTTTGCGACTCTATAAACATTCGCAGCAGACTGTCTGTCGTTTTAAGGGCGCACTGGGCCGGAGTGAGGGTAGAATTGCGGACTTTGAAGTGAGTTCAATTATGAAGAGAATTAAGTGCTTGGTATCGAATTATGGAGATCTACATAGCTGCTATTGTGCCTCTTCTTCTGAGTTAATGGGTGTATCGCACTTTTATTCCTTCTTTCCTTGGATTTCTTAAATTAAAGATGTATATCTCCAATTCTCACTATTATTTCTAACTTATAGACTTCTCTAAACCGGTGATTCTTTCTTTCTGTTTCTCTTTTCTTTTAGTCATCCTATCTTCTATCTTCTTCTCAAATCCTACTTAGACTTGTCTGAATTAATATTCAATAATTTGAATTCTGTTTGCCTTCAGTTCCTTTCTGTTCCTTTACATAATCTGTATTTCTTTTTTTCAATGTGCCTAGACTTCCTTTCGCTATAGACTCTAAGGGGTAGTCTGCCCCTCTCTCTTTCCCCATTTCTCAGCCGCTTTTTACACCCTTAGTCGATCTGAACCGCTCCTGGCTCGCAGATTGTCATTCGATGTAAACAATTTGAGTGCCAGCCAATAAAGTGTACACTTGTCGCGCACGTGGAACATGTGTTGCAAGGCAATAGGCGACAGGAATAAACACATCGATAAGTTGTCGCCAGTCCAGGCCATGCCACTCCACGCAGAGCATGTTCCCTGTCCGAGGCTTTCAGTCGCATTTCGGCAATGAACCCGGCGACAGCTGAACTCATACTCAACCAGCACAGCACAGCGCAGCAGGATGCGCTGGTTGGAGCCCATCTGCACCTGGCCAACAATTCCTTCTTTATTGATGTGATCCTTCGCATTTATCGCCAGGAGAAGCTAAAGAATGTTGTGGTCTTTGTCTCGGAGCGACTCAAGTTGACCAACCCGCATGGCTCGCAGTTCTTCGATCAGTTCTGGCAGCAATTCGAGTATCTGCCGCGCATATTCTGGCGACGTGACTTTAACTATTCCACCACGATAATGCGGCACATCAGCACCCCGTCTATGGCTTTGGTGGTGACCACGGAGCGAGATGATCCAATAATGGAGGTGGCTGCGGGCAGCATGGCCGGAATGCGTTGGCTACTGACGGTCTTCCTGTTGATTCCGCGCCTAAGGCCAGAGGATACCTTGCTACGCATGGTAAGGGATTTACTGGAGTGGACATGGGCCAAGCAGTTCACTGAAACATTTATGATGACAATTGGCGACAATCTCTTCGTGGTAGATCCATATCCCACGCTGAGCATACGCAACCTGACGGGCCACTGGAAATACTGCGATCTCTTTAAAACCACAAGCAGTTTGATCAACACGAAGGGATACAACATACGCACTCCTGTGCTCAACGATATACCCCGCGTCTTTAAGGGATCCGACGGGAGGGTCTACGGCACCAGTGCCAAGTTCTTTTACGGCTTTCTGCACTTCATCAATGCCACCATGACGGACACTAGCGATAGCTTGTCTTTCACCCAATTTGATTTATCTAACATGCTGGAGTTAATGTCGCAGGGAGTGTACGAAACATTGATACACTCCTTCACCGACTTGGATGGCAACCACACGGTGGGTATCAGTTACCCCTTGGGCATCAATGATCTGTGCGTGGTGGTGCCCTTTCGCAATCAATCGTTGCAGGATCGCTATGTGCGCGAGGCGCTACAGGAGAATGTGTGGTTTCTGCTGTTTCTTACCTTCATCTACATCTCACTGGGCATCTGGTACTGCTCGCCTAAGAGACCGCGGGAACTCAGCTCCGCCATGCTGCAGTGCGTCTGCAGTATTACCAACAACGTGCCCATGGCCATCATGAAGACCCCAACACCGCGCATGCGTTTCCTCTACGTGGTGCTCTTCATCTTTGGCCTGATCTGTTCGAACATGTATATCTCCAAAATGGCCAGCTACTTGACTTCGTCACCCGTTCCTCGACAGCTCGATACACTGGAGGACATCATCAATGCGGATTTGCGCATTTTGGTGCAACGCTATGAATACGATTGCATTGCACGTTCCGCACAGAACTTTTCGCAACGCTTCCTGCAGCAATTCCAATTGACTGCCGTGGAATCTCTGGGCGATGGACGGGATCAAATGAACTCCAGCTTTGGTTACCTGGTGCCCAGTGATCGTTGGAATTTCGTGAACATGCGGCAAAAGCATTTACGTTGGCCCCTATTCCATTTGACCTCGATTTGCTCTGGGCCCTACTATCATGTCTTTCCCATGCACGTTGATTCGCATCTACGTTCGGCCCATCAGAATTACATCCTCATTTCAATGCAGGCTGGCCTCAATGCCTTCTGGGGTCGTGAGGTTTTCTGGGATGTACTCCGGCTGCGTCGCTTTCGTCTCTTCGTTCCCAGCGAGGAGCCAACACCCCTCAGCATGAGCTTCCTCTCCAGCATGATGCGTACCTGGTGCTTTGGTCTCGTCCTCGCCGGCATCACCTTCTGCTTTGAGATGAAGTGGCATCAGTATTTGCTGGCGAAGTCTAAGTTGAAGCCGTGTTTCACGCGCTTTATTAGAAAAGTAAGGGATGCTTACAGAAGTATTTGAAATACGTATATATAAATAATACAATAAAGATTGAACTTCAATGAGAAGTATTATTTAAAATATAAGTATTTTATTTGGCATTATAATGGATATTCCATTACTCTGTCCGTCTGGACGCGATATCTCAGCTGTTATTAATGCTAAAGATATCAAATTTGGCATTGCGATTTCTGTTGACCACACAAAGATAATCCTCACTTTAATCAAACAGACTATTTATTTTTATAAGGCAATGTTTTTATTAAAGTTGGGCTAACTACAATGTGGTGGCTATTAGTTAAAGCCTTTTCTAAATTGTCAAGCCTTAGCTCACGGACGGAGGCGTGGAAGGTGAAAGGGAAGGAGTAGGAGGCGTGGTGGCAGGGGGAGTGGTTGGGGATGTGGGAGAGGAAGGCGATGGCGAAGGTGAGGGCGTCATTGTTTCGCGTTTGCCTCTAAACGCGTTCCTGGACATGGGAAACTTCTTGAGGAACATCCTTTCGCTTGCGACGTTCTTGCTGCTCCTGCTGCTTAATGATCTAGCAGCACGCTGATCGGCCATCAACTCCAGAGCGAGCGCAAAATTGCTTGAACGGTCCAAAGTGGCAGGATGGTTTAAAAAGGAACGGGAGCGGAGCGCCAGCGCTATGTAAACGATACTGGCTAGCAGCAGTAGAACTAGCTGGTACTTCATTCTTTTTGAGTAGGATAAATTAACAAGATATCTTCGCGCACTGATCTGTATTTGATATCTGATATATTCTTAGCGCGACCGGGAGGCTTTTAAACCCGCAACGAACTGCAGAATAAATTAATTAGTTATGTAAGAAGCCAAAAGAACTGGTACTTGCTTGGGCACTTTCACTCTTACTCGTGCCTTGTAGACTTCTGTATAAGATCCATAATGCATACTTGATTTAAATTTCATGCGTTAGAATCGAACGACGCAAGCTCTATGGCTTGGAAGAAGAAATGCTTAGGCAAAAGGTGCTTAACCTCTAAGGTTATGCTTCTCTAATAATAATTCGCGAACGAAGGTCGTTCAACCTATCATTTCAACAACTTTCTGATAAGCAGAAGCAAAGCGTAAGCCTCACTTGCCCTCGCATTTCCCCTTGGCATTTCATTTGCCAAGTTCTCAACCTTTGTGCTTGGCTGTGAAGCCTCTCTCAATGTTGAATGCTAATCAAAAGTTTCTCAACATAACGAAAAAGATGATCTACATATATTATACCCATGAATCGACCTTTAATATGTGTATTACTGGGTCTAAATTAACAAACTACAAGCTGGTTATAACTGACTGTTTAATACCCTGCATTTTGTCTTAGACATGCGGCTAAGACTCAAGGGAAACCTTACGTTTCATAATGATTTTTCACTTAGAATCGATTGGGCTACCCTAGTCGAATGCGTGGCCAAAACAGTTCCAGTATAAAGATGAATATGGCGCAGGCCGTCATGGTAAGCAGAAAGATAAACGCGATGGCCAAATGCTCAAGGCCTGCGCCAATGAAGTCCTGATTCTCCTGTAGACGCTGCACCAACCCAGCGTGCAGAGCAGACTCAAAGCTGATTCTGGCATAATAGTTATGCAGCCCTGACGAATGAACCCTGAACGTATAGTACTCTAGATCACGCCACAGTGACGAGTCCATCTGCATGGGGTAGGCTAGATGAAAGGAGCCAAAGCAAATGTCACTGAACTTGAAGCGACGCTGCTTCAGATGCCGCTGCTGCTGATCCAGAAATTGCCAGTTATCCTCGGTGACAAAGTAGGCGAAGGAGCTGTTCAATCCAATCTGATGCTGAGCAAAAATGCCGCTATCCACAGGTCGCAAAAGAGCTTTAAACTCTTCAGGCAAATCCTTATGTAGCTGCAGCAGAAACTCTAACTCGTAGTCGATGATCATTACAGGCAACTGAGCCTTCAGAAGATCCTCCATGGTATTGAGCTGTGCATGAAAGAGATTCACAGTCAGAATGCTACCCAAAGTGGAGGTGTAGTTGGCGGACAAAAAGAAGCCGTGAAAGAAGACAGCAAAGAGCAGCAGGCAGCGCAAGGTAGTAGGTTGTAGCACCTGCCGACCCGTGGCAATGTTGATGATGTAACAGAAGGTGTTGAGCACAGCCAGCGCCGGAGCAGGAGCAGCTTCTCCAGGCAGCAGCCACAACCAGAGCAGCTCGAGTAGAGTCAGCGCTACGAAAGCTCCCGCCACAAAAAACCAAACCAGACGATCAAAGGGCTGCACAGCATAGAAATAGGTGGACACCTTGTTGTACAATGGCACCATGAGGCACCAACGCACCACCAGCAGTGGATAACTCTTCTCCACCTCCTCGTCGGGGGTGAAGAGCGCATAAGCATGGGCCGAGAACTCAATGCGACGTTGACGCACTAGCTCCAAGGTGCGATTCATATTAACCATTTGTCCGCCCAGTGCATCGGGAGGTTGCTCCAGTTCCCTGAAGCTGCCATTGATGTGTTGCACAAAGGTCTCAATAATCCGATACGTGCTGCCCTCATAGCGTCCATGCACCCTAAACAAATGTGGTGGATCCTGCCGCAACGGTGTGGGAAACCCGTAGCCTACCACATCCATGTGTGCCGCCAGCGTTTGCTTCATTTTCTTGCGAAAAAATGCGTTAAGGTCTGTGCGATTTTCTATGGTAATTTCCAGATACCTTGAGGCCCCGTACAGGTTGTTGATGCCATTTTCCATTTCGTAATAGAGCAACGAATTCTCAAATTGATATTTGTAGAAATAACGACACATCTGATTAACCGGTTCCATATCATAGCCGATCTTATCCATTAGCATAAAGATGGCAAAGTAGAAATGACGTCCATTCAGCACTTTATTGACCACGCCCATTATGGCATCTGTCTCGCCCATTGTGAATACAAAACTCACAAGATTTCTTCCTGCACCCGAACGTATCATGCGAATCTCCGTATTGTTGGTAATCACATATTGCGTTATACCGTAACCCTCTCGCACAATGCGCACAAACTCATCCAATCTTTCTGTATGCCGTGTGGGTAACTCTTGGCTAATGAACCAGACAATATCCTGAAACGGTATTAGCTTGTGAAAGGTAATCAACAGTCCACTTATATACTGAAAGTTCCAGCCGTAGCCCAATTGCAGCAGGCAGAGCAACGCAAGCAGCAGACCGCATAGCCAATGCAGCGCACACATTGTGACCGCACCTTGAGACGTTCACAGGTCGTATGCGTAACCTTAATGTCGCACGGCGCATCTCGAGCCAATGTTGCAGACAATAACTGTGGTAAGTAGCCTCCAGAGACGACATGCTAATGCTAATGCCGATGGTGCAATTAGAATGCTACACATTAATGTTTTGTAATATTCCCCACCTGAAACAGGGGCTGGAGTTGTATTCATTATGCAGAGATTGCAGATAGCGCCAGCAAATAAACTATATTAGAGCCCGGGCGAGTAATTAGGACGAAAGTGTTATAGTCTAAATGCTTGAGATAGTCGAGATTCACTTGGGGTTTTCGACTAAATGCTTTTCACATTTAGTAAAATATTATTCCCCCCATTATCATTCATGGAAAGGTTTGTTAGGTAACTACAGGCATTATAAACACACCCACCATAAATGGGTTTAAAATCAATCATCCAAGAAAAAACTCTAACTATAAGTTTTAAATCATGCAAGAGATAAATGGAGGCATTTTCGACTTTACAAAGTATACTTACTGGTATACTTAATCAGCATATACAGCCGAGTCGATAAAACCAAGTCTGTCTGCTCGTCTATCCGTCTGTATAAAATCCTAGATCTCAGATTAGATCTAGATTATAAAACTAGGACTACCTTATATAAAAACAAAATATAGATATCTATGTCAAGGTTTTCAAAAGGGTTCCCCGTCTTTAATTTCTTAGAATATGTGTGGCATACTAGACTATTTTCTCAATTACGTATAAATTTGTGACATTCAACAAAGAAATCTGATTAACATTGCGAACTCATGTCTTTAAAATGAATATAAATAAAGTGAAATACATGTAAGTGTACTTTATGTTTGCGTGTGCTGTCTGTCAACTTCCAGATATTTCATTCCATCCAATATCTCTCCCTTCTCCTTCGCCAACGAAACCACAGATGTTCCAACCCATAGACGAGGCAACAGATGGGCATTCCAACCACTATGACCATCCAGGCGGTGGTAAAGAACTCCAGATTCAATGGCTCCACAGGATATGTGTCGAGAAAAACCTGCGCGTAATTCGCTCTCAAAGCATACACAAAAGCCATGTCTACCCAGAAATTCCAGAGTCCCGCCTGCTTGGCATAGAGAATGAAACGATTCAACTGGTCGGCAAACGAAGCGTTCTTCTGCATGGGAAACGCATTGTAGAGGCCACCGAAACAGACCTGAGACATGCGGAAATAGGGTTGGATGAGCACCTGCTGCTGGCGATTGAAGAAATTCCACGCATCCTGGGTGACCACATAGGCAAAGGAGCGGGATGGATTGGCCAAGAGACTTTGATAGTCCTGTCAAATGCGCGGCTCGAATTGCGGATCCAACGACGACGTATCCACCACGGGCAGAAAGCGTAGCTCCTCCAGCAACGTGTCTGGTATAATGATGCGCAACTTGGACTCAGTCAAATCCGCCCACGTGTTGATGGGCTTGACAAACACCGGCTTCATGTCGAACGATGTCATGTGACTGATGTGATAGTTAGACACAATGAAGCCCTGCAGATAGAGCAGCGTGTAGAAGAGGAGCACACGCAGCGAGGCCTGGTTGAGGCGCACCTGCATGTTCATGTTGGGGCTGTACATGAGGATGGCCATGGCATGCAGCAGATTGCGGGAATATGAGCGTGTGATTTTCTCACGCCAGTGCACATAGCGCAGCAGGAGGGCCACATAGAAGATGCCCACAAAGAGTGTGGTCCACACATAGCGTCCCAGTGGCCACACCATATACTGCCACTTGGGCAACTCTGGTGGCAGTGGCACCATTACACAATTCTGCATGACCTCAAGCGGATAACTGTATTGGATTACATTGTCCAAGGGCTCATCCCACGAGGGGCGTATAAGCACGCCATGCAGCGACACATTGTACTCCCCACTGGCTATCAGATGCTGTAGCTCCGTCTTCTTGGGCAGACTCTCCATGCTCTGCAGCTGCAGGCGGTAGTCGAAGGTCTCCGCGAAGCTTTGTATCGTCTTAACGTAGGGTCCATTGTAGAAGGTTTGCAGCTTCAGCGGATCCTCGTAGATGAATGCATGGGGAATGTCCATGCTGAATGGCGAGTAAAGCGTTTCCATGACTGAGCCGACTGTGCGCCTTTTTGGCTGCCGCATTCGCTTTATATACCTGACCCCGGCTAGCACAAAAAAAAACAACAAACGCCGCGCAATGAAAATTAACAGACTGCAAAAAACCAAATAAAACAAATTCAGCGAAATCAATGCTTCACCTGCACGTGCCAGACTCGCTGGCGTCGCAGGCGTTTTCCGGTTGCAACCTGTTCGATTGAGCTTTGCAGGCGCAGCTCGTGCGTGACATGTGGCAGCGAGTTCAAGTCCAAATTTATAGAACTTAGAAACTTATATTTAATTTAGATATATCTGTGTACTATCTTATTTATTAAGTGTATTGATTTTTCATTTTTATAAATACTTAACGAACACTAATCTTCTTGTTTTAATAAATTGTTTTTAAAATTTTTCCAACACCTTGAAAAAAGTCAAGTAAATTATTAAAAACAAATTTAGAAATCTTGCCAAAGGGAAATTCTGCAAAGTATAAATAATACATAGAAAAAACAAGATTCTTTATGAAACTAGAGATTTTTTACGTACCTATATTATTATTAATAAGAAATATTAATAAATTAATATTTAATAATAATACCTAAAATATAATGAAAAACATTTAATATATTCAAATATAATTACATTAAGATTTTGAAACACATTTTTTAAAAATAAATTTAAAGTAATAAAATTAATTAAATTAATTAATTTCTATATAAATTTTAATTTATTATCATTATAATAATTATTTTCAACTTATTTTTATTTAGAATTCAAAATAATAATAATAATAAATAAAATCGTAGAATAATAAAATAATAAAAAAAAATAATAAATAAATGATTTAATTAAAGTTTACACATTTAATGTTTAGTCTATCTATCTGCCAAATATTTATATTCATTCCAATCCCATCATTCTATTCATGCAAATCCACTCGACTTGTTAACACTTTCAAATATCTTTAGCACCACAGTGCAACAATTGTTAAGTGCCGCTTCTTGTTGCTCTTTGACCTCTGCACAGCTCGTGTGGCACAGGAGGCTCTATGCACTTAATTCATACTATATAAACTGCTATGGGGTGAGTCAACCTCCACTTTCGCTATGACGTCTGCTATCAAAAATTAATTTGTAAATACGGGTCAGAATTTATTTTATAGTCATACGGTCAATACATGTAAATAGAGCAACATTTTCGCGCAATTATTGGAGCGCGAATGCTCATACACACACACACACACACACTGGCACTCACTTATACACTCGTTCCGGCAAAGAACTGCAGGCTTTTTACATATTTCAAAAGCAGGCTACAAAAAAACCACAAAAAAAATCGCTGCAAAAATTTCACGGGTTGTTGTCTTTCCCCGAGCGTGTGTGCGACTGTGTGTGTGTGTTTGAATGTGCCGTGACTTTGTGTATGTATGTGTACGTAAATTTTCAGTTTACATGTAAACACTTTACAGTTTTTTTACGTGCTTGCAGCACGTAACGCCAAAGTGGTGTTAAAAAAACCGAATGCCAATTTCATTTTGACCCCCCTCCCCTCCCTGTACGGAGCACGTCCCCATTCCGTAGTCCTACGCCGTATACCCTGTGTATGGCACTCATATTTGCAAATGGCGCACAATAAAAACAAAAAGTGCCATTGAAATAATATTGTACTTATGGGTAATTACAAAATCATTAAACGCGCAAGTTACACTGTGCAACAGGAGTGGGCAACGTTCTGCATCTATGGAGAAAGTTCTATGAGTGTCATTAAAAAGCTACATTGAGATATATAGCTGACAATTTGTGTGCAAAGTAGAGGTAGTACTGCTAAAATATCTATTCTTTTGTTGACTAGTGTTGGCAGCAATAAAACTGGATTGTACAAGTAATGTTGATGTTTCCGCCAATAGAAACTAGCGGGAAACGCAATAAACTAGCATGTTTAGTGTTTTAGAAAAAACTGAAGGGATTTTAATAATTAAAATAATTATATAAATTTATATCCAAGCTGTTTAAGTTAAATCTTCAATAAATTTATTAGACAGAATACAAAAAAAATTATGTAATACAATTATTTTATAATTCTGCAGTGAATTTCATCAACAAGAAGCTTATACTTTAAGGTAATAAAAAAAATCAAATACACTTCTTTTTAGCGTTTCTTAAGGTTCATTCCCTTCTTCATCCACCTGCGTCGCCTAAAAATACGTCTACGTTTGAACCACAACAGCTCCAAGCCAAAGGCCAGAATACAGATGGGTATACAAAGGGCCAGAACAATCCAGGCGGCGGTAAAGAACTCCAAATTCAACGGCTCCACGGGGTAAGTATCCAAATAGATCTGAGCATAACCCGCACGCAGTGCATAAACAAAGGCAATGTCCTCCCAGTGATCCCACAGACCGACCTCCTGCACGTGCACCATGAAGCGATGCAGCCGCGAGGCAAACGAAGAATTCCTGCGCATGGGAAACGCATTCAGCAGGCTGCCAAAGCAAACGTCCGACATGGCAAAGTAGGGCTGGATGAGCACAGCCTGCTGGCGCTGTGTGAAGTCCCACACATCTTCGGTGATCACGTAGGCATATTCTCGCGGTGGATCCACCAACATGTCCTGGTAAGTATGCCAATCACGTGACTCGAACTGCGGCTCCAGCGGCGTTATATTCACAGATGTCGCATAGCGTAGATCATCCAGCAATATATCCGGTATAATAATGCGCACCTTGGACTCAATCAGATCCTCCCAGCTGCGTATGCGCTTCACAAACACGGGCTTCATATCGAACGTGGTCATGTGACTGATGTGATAATTAGTCAGTATAAAGCCCAGTGCCCAGAGCAATATGTAGAAGACCATAATGGGCACCGAGGTCTGATTAAGGTTCACCATATTCATATTGGGGCTGTTCAAGAGGATGCCCAGCGCGTTAAGCCAATTGCGGCTATAGGAACGTGTGACTGTCTCCCGCCAGTGGACGTAGCGCAGCAGAAAGGCCACATAGAAGATGCCCACAAAGAGTGCAGTCCACACCCACCGTCCCAGTGGCCACACAACATATTGCCACTTGGGCAACTCCGGCGGCAGGGGAATCATCACACAATTCCTGAGCATTTCGAAGGGGTAAGAGTTTTCCGTATAGTTAGCTAGCAGGTCATCCTTCAATGGCCTGATGAACACGCCGTGCAGCGATATATTATACCTGCCCTGTACAATCTGTAGCAATATGACCCTGCGTCTCGGCAAGTTATTCACCATCTCCAGCTGCAGATCATAGTCAAACAACTTGGCAAAACTCTGCATGGCCTTAATATGCGGCCCCGCGAAATAGGTTTTATTCCTTATGTGATCGAAGTAGCGAAACGCATTCGGAATATCCTTGCTGAACGGCGTAGTGATGGTGTTCATGTTGACGGCGACTGTGGCGAACAGTTTCAGGCACAGGTTCCATTTATAGCGGATTTAGCACACCAACAAGGCGGGTGCAACCACACGATGAACAACTGCAAATTAGCTGGAGTACACGACCAAGGACCACTGCGACCCTGATCTAGTTAAACGCTACGAAAGCCTGTTCGCTTAGCCTGTGCAATTAATATAAAACCATGTAATTAAGCAAAACCGACAAGTAATTAAACAAGGCTGGTAAACCGGTAAAAATATCTTTAAACTGATTTAATTTAAGTATTTTTTTTTTCATAGAACTAGATTAATTAATGTATTAAGCATTTTAAGCTCCCAAAGCGTATTTGCTTTAATAATGAAGCCCTGGAAAATTGCACACAGCGAGTTGTTGTTGCGCTCTCTCGTCACTTTTACATTTCGAGAGAGCTAAGCAACGCATGCCATGCAAATGCAATTGCTGCCTCTTGTTGTTCTTGTTATTCATGCATCGCATTAATTGGGCACGCTGGGTTGCGAGCGAGATAGATTGCTTGGCAAATGATGAGCTGAGAGCTCAGGGCTGAGAGGTAGCGAGCCCTTGATTCAATTCGGCAACAACAACGATCATTGCAGAGCGAGGCTGAGGCTCTCTCAGCTTGTGCTTTCATTTGCGTGTGCAGTGTTGCCAAATGCGCGTTTTCACAATCAAATTGAACTTTTTTTAAAGCCAGCTGAAAAATCAATTAACAAAACGCGGCAAGTTAGAGTTCTGGATTTTATTGAAATAAATAAATAATAAAATAAATTTTGCATGACGTCCTGCCAAAAACAGCTTCATTTTGTTCACAATAGCACTGGCAGCACTGGTCTAATGGTAATTTTAAAAAAGAGAGAGCGACATTAGAGCTTGAACAAGCACAACAGAGTTGCCAACATAAGCTTGAATTTATGATTGAACAATTTACGCCAAAAACAAAAAACAACACTCCGCTTAGTCAAATCATAATCACAATCGTTGCGCACTTATGTAATTTATAACGCTGATAAGCACAAATTTATTTACTTATTTACTTATCTCCCCGAGCAACGAATGCGATAAGGTCGCAGCATTCATTGAAAGTAAACTTTGTCAGAGCGTCCCTAATAAACTTGACTATTTTGTGTAACAATTGCCCGAACGAACGATGTAAAACGCTCAACTGGGAACCGAATATATAACTCATTTAATTGCCCCCAGGGAGGTATAAAACCGGCGGAAACAAGTCGGCACCTCATTAAAGGCACGTGAGTCCGGTTAATTTGAATACATACCTCAACTGCCTGAGGACCTAAGGCATATTGGATTTCATTTTGAGCGTCCAACCCTCATCGCTCAAATTAGCTTAGCTCACAAACCCATTAGATTATGCTTTAATGTTCTACGAAATCAAAAGCTCGTTAGATTTTGTTAAAAACAAAATAGATTAATACTTTATTTATTTAGCTGAATCAGGGTATTCTGTATTCGAGCTTGGAAAGATAGCAATGATCAAAGGATACAAATCAAATTGTTAAATGCAAAGAGAAAAATGCTTTCCATTTCATTTAATTGAGTCCGGAACACATATTTGTATAAATTACACAAATTTTTCCCAGTGGTAAAATTTTAATTCTTTTTGTCCTTGCATTTATTTCAATTAGGCTAAACGATAAAAGAAACGATACTTCAGCCATTTAGCTGTTTTTAATTGCTACATAAAGTTGGAAAAGTAAATAAAAAAACGATTTATGAACCATGATATATGGAGACATGTGTACAAATTAAAGTCTAAAGTTAATGTTATACAGCATACCGAGAGCTGTGCTAAAATATTCTAGAAAAATCAGAGCTTTGTTTTAGATGAATACTCAATTCAATTCGAAATTTATTCAAAATTGTTTCTCGCTTATATTCATATATACATATATTTATCGACCACAGCTGGTATGTCTGTTCGGAGCAGTTGTTGCTTCCGCATCAACCCCACAATTGCACCGGGCAAAGCCGCAGAATGCTGCTGATAGCAAAATGAATTGAAATGCCAAGTCAAGCACCACGCCCTGGTCGCTCTCCCTGCCTCCCTCCCTCCCACTCTCCGCTCTCGCTTGCCTCATGCTCTTCCTTCCTTCCGCTGCTCTGCTCTGCTCGAGTGCTTGGCATTTAAATTCATTCATAAACCAAAATCTTGTTTATTGGTTGTCGGTGGCTCGTTTCGTGTCCGTCTCCGTCTCCGCCCTCTCTCTCTCACTCTCTTGTGTTCTGTCTATCTGCGCGCTCTCTTTCGTTTGCCTTTCACCACTGATTTTTTATATATTATTCCCGTCGTTGTTGTTGTTGTTATATTGTCTTGTGTTTCTGGTTAGCGTCATGGGGCGTACTTGCGCTTGCTCCATAAACAAGTTGTTAGAGCTCGCGCTCACGATATAATGCAACTGTAGCAAAGCTCGGCCAAGCGTTGATAACAACAATACTTTTTATTCGCTATTTCTGCCGGCCGTTTTCAAGAGTCTTCAATAGCCGTGATCGTCTAGTGGTTAGGACCCCACGTTGTGGCCGTGGTAACCCAGGTTCGAATCCTGGTCACGGCAATGCTGCGATATGCATTGTCACGGAGAAGGCTTTTTTTTTTTTAATTTTTTTAAATATATAAATTCAATTATAAAACATTAATAGGCTTACTTGGGCAGATACATACTTTCTTTTTATTGCAATTTTTGTCGTATAAATTGGTTTTTTTATTATAAAGCCATTAAATACAAGTGATCTTTATAAGGTAATAAACCTTAGCAGTTGTAGTTCTTCTACAGGGTATCTTATAGCCTACCAGCTGGGTTTTTTTTTAATTCCATTGTTATAGCTGCTTGCACAGTTCACTGCAATTGCTTTTTGTGCTATTAATAGCCAAAGAAACACGAGCAAATCTTGTAGAGCTTGTCTGAGCACAAAGCCTTGTCTACTTTCTCTTCTATTTTGGTTTCTTTTTAAAAAAAATTTTATTGGCTATTTAATGTTGACGCCGCTAATACGGTTGAAAAAGGCAAGTGCCCCCGATAATTTAGTTGGGGGTGAATCCATGAGTCTTCAGTAGCCGTGATCGGGCTGTGGGATTGATTAGGGCTTGGGACCCCACTTTTTGTTGTGGCCGTTGGTAACGCGGTTAAATTCTGTGTCACGGTGTCAAAAACTGGCTCGCGTGCCATAGTAGATATTGCACACCCGGGAAGATGCTCCTCTTTGGTAATCGTGAAATATAATATAGAAGGAGTTAATCTTGGTGTATAAAAATAAAATAGTTGTTAAATAAATATAGTATTATGTAATATACTGAGTCATATCTAAGTAGAGATATTTCAAGAATACTTCATAACCAAGTTCTAAAAATGTTTAGCTAATACTAGAGACAAATCTCATGCCTGTTTATTACTGCATCTAAAAATAAATCACGCATGAATATACTATATAGTATAACTATATGTGCTACGCAAGCTAGTTTATTTATATTTTCATTATTTCTATAACAAAACAGTATTTTATAATCTGTAAGTAATTTGTATATCCTACGAGACGTTGTAGACCTAACAAAATATATTTTTGCTCAGGATCTGTAAGAGAGTCTATTGAGTCCGTCTATCCGTAGATCTATCTGGCTGTCTGTTTTATTAAAGAAACTAGAGCAACCAAATTCTGTATAGAGACTTATGTATGTCATACGTTTTACAAGCTTATTTCAAAATTTGAACTCCACGTCCCCCGCCCACACAAATTAAAAAATAAATTAAGAACTTCAATTCGTAACCATTGGAATTAATTTACACCTAATGCAAAGGCAAATGGGCTTTCCAGAGTTACTTCAAATGTCAAAGTGACCCTTAAAGTTAATGATTTGATTACATAAGTGTCATAGTGGATTTGCCCCTGGGCAAATGAAATAGCTTTAATGCTTAGCCAATTTGCCATCTCAAAGAGAGATAATTCGAATCGAGCGTCGATTATATTGAATTAGGTCAATTAGCTGGAGTCGTCGCTATAAAGAGAACTCTGAGCTGCGCCTGGGGGCACAGTTAATACGTAGCCATGCAGCTGCCCTTGTTGCTGCTGCTGCTTTCGCTTCACGTGAAGTGCCACAACCTGAGCTTCGTGCAGCATGTACTGCAGCGTGCCGCAGGCGAAGAGAGCTGGACCAACACTCCCATTTTTGTAACCCCTAAACTACAGTTACCGGCACTGGATCCGCTAATTGCTTGGCTGCACAGCAATCTCAGTGTGACCAGCTACATCTTCGACGGCACCCAGGAGAAACCGAACCGCTTCAATCCGCTGCGTAACCACATTAAGGACAATGCACTTAGCCTACTCCTCTGCCACAGCAGCAGGGAGGTCATCTGGTGGCATCTGGACGAACGCTTGAGGAAACTTCGCCAAACGCGCCTTATTGTCTACGCCGAAGGAGACGCCACATTCCTGCGTGAAGTGTTCAACAAGTTGTGGCAGCTGCAATTCCTACGTGCGCTGGTACTGCACAAGCAACGCATCTACGGTTACACACCCTACCCTAAGGTGCGCTACTACGAGCTGCAGTCGCAGGATGTGCCACTCTTTCGCGCTCCTCCTCGGGATCTGCAGGGCTATGTGGTATCAACGCCAGCGGAAAACGATTTGCCGCGTGTTTTCCATGTGCGAGATGAACGCACGGGTGAGCAACTCATCCGTGGATTTGGCTATCGCATCTTTGCCGAGTTTCTACGCCGTCACAATGCGCAGCTGCACATAAGCAATGCCGGTGAGTCTTTGGACATAGGCAGCAGCGTCGACATGAGTCGCATCAATAAGATGATTGGAGATCAGAAACTGGAGATCTCTATGCATCCCTATGTGGGCATCGATCGCAAGTTGGGCATACTCAGTTATCCCTTGACCATTGCGCCCAACTGCCTCATTGTACCCGTACGCAATGAGATACCACGCTACATGTACCTGCTGCGTCCGTTCCACTGGAGCAGTTGGCTGCTGCTGCTCGGCGCGGTGCTGTACATAAGTCTGGTGCTGCACTGGCTAAGTCCTGGGCAGTCCCTGCATGCCGCTGCCGGACGGAGTCTGCTTGAGGCATTGTGCCAGCTACTCTTCCTCGGCTCGCCCACACATATTTATGGCCCAACGTGGCGCTACTTCCTCGTTGCACTGCAGCTCTCCGTGCTAGGCTTTGTGGTGACCAATTGGTACTCGAATCAGTTGAGCAGCTTCCTTACTGCCACCTTGGTGGGTGAACAGGTGGATACCTTTGAGCAGTTAATAGCCCAGCAGCAACGCATACTGACCAAGCACCATGAGATTCCTATGTTGCTGCAGCAGGTTCCACCTCCGCTGGTGGAGCATGTCTCGCGTCTGGTGGTGGGCGCCGAGGCTGGTGAACAGGTGCGTGCTCTGCTAAGCTTTAACATCACCTACTCCTATCCCTTCACCGTGGAACGTTGGGAATTCTTTGCCCTGCAGCAGCAATACGCACAGAAACCCATCTATCGCTACTCCTCCGTCTGCCTGGGTGCACCCATTATTGGTTTTCCCATGCGCCTGGACTCACATCTGGAAAATCCTCTCAAGCACTTCATAATGTGGGTGCAAAGCACTGGACTCTATTGCCATTGGCTCGTCTCGGATTTCAGCGATGCTCTGCGCGCCGGCTACGTTCGCCTCATCGACAACTCGGATTACTTCAAGGCCCTCAATCTGGACACTCTGCGGCTTGCCTGGTACGTTCTCCTCTGCGGTTGGCTGCTGGCCACCGTGGTCTATGCCTGCGAACATCACGGCACCACCTGGCGCTGGCACCGCCGTTGACTTTGAGCTTAATTCAATTGGGCGCAATTGACAGAAATACACAAGCGGCGGGCGTCAGAAACTCCAGGGCGTGAAACGATATTAAGTCAGCCGTCAGGCTGGGCTAGGTAGGAGGTGCAACAGAAGGGAGGACGGGCAGCAGCTGGCGTTGACATAAAAATGCAATAAAAAATGTCAGCAAAGCTAAAGGAATCTTGAGTAATCACATTGCTGATAAACAGACGAATGCGAAATGCACTACAGGGGCAGAAAGCAGCTTTAATTTATTTAAATGTCGGAAAAGTGTATAAATATTTACTATTTAGCTTGTTTTACCCAGAGTATGTAGAGAGCAGTGTAGGATGCTCACAATTGATCACAATTGAAAGGAGAGAGGGAACTGGGATGCTGATCTCTCGATTAAAAAAGGAGCAGTGAGTGATACTCTCGCGATTGCGTGATGCCGCTCTCACGATTGAAAGAAGAGCGCACTAGGATGCTGCTTGCCCATTGAAAGGAGAGAGCGGCTAGAATGCTGCTCACACGATTGAAAGAAGAGCACAGAGTATATATAGAGCTGCCAGCTAATACTCGGTTGCATTTCTTTTATGGCTGCCATGGAAAGCTGCCTGAGGCTGCAAAAAATTAGAACACAGCTGCACCAGAACGGCTGCCTACAGAGGGCTAATATGCAAAGAAAATTGATGAGAAATTTCATCCAGGGTAAGTAAAGCATAAAAATATATTTATTCTGAGAAAAACATTAATGGTTTTCTCTAGAACATGTCGTCATTTTAGCAGATATACTTCTTGTAAGCAGAGAAAAATGACTCGAAATCAATCCAATGTGACCAACACGACGCAGGGCAAAGTAAGAGCGAAGGTAGAAAAATGGCGACAACAATGCGCGTTGCTCTGCCATTGTTATTGTTGTTGTCGGCGAACTGCTTATTGGATTTTCACTCTGAGAAGCTGTTGACAATGTCTCGCAGAATGGGAGAGAGATGGAGAGGCAGTGACGGCACAAGGTCTGCTGTCGACTAAGTTGAATTCCAGCTTCAATCAGGCAAACACTCGAGGGGGATTTTAATTGCGTGAAGGGAGACCGCAGAGAGGAGCCTAATTTGAGGGCACACGCACACGCACACACAAGCAAAGTGTCTGTTGCGCCTTGGAAATTGAATACGTTTATTCGCGCTTCTTTTTTTTGCGACAAATAAAAGAAATGCCACGCACACATGTGAGACAATCATATTATGCCATACAATACAAAATAATGGCCATTTCCATGCCGTTTCATTGAATATGAAATAAGAATATAACAAATAATAACCACAAAAGCGTCGCTTTTGCCAGGTTGGCCTTTGTCTACCCATTTTACATACACATTCGTCTGTTTGTAAATATGCATATTGAATGGATAAAAAGGATTTGCGTTTATTTCGTGTTGCGTCGTTTGGCCGTTTGCGCCCACTCACCCGTGCCCTCCCTTAGTGGGTAAAGCGAACGCACCGGAAGCGCCGTGCACCACTTGCATTGTTTGGCACAATTTTTCGTTCAACACATTCGCAACAACAGGCGCCAAATGCTGTCACTGCATGTTTCATAAGCCACGATGCACTCGCAAAATACACAAAATTCAGTTGCAGCTCAGTTGCTTTAGTTGTTTAACAGAACGAATTGTTTATCAAGCTTTTCTCGGTTTAATAATCAATTCAGATTAATCAATTCCGCCGCCCGCTGTTTTAATACTTGTTCAGCTAAATAACTTTTTAAAAAGCTAGTTTTGACTGAAAAACGGACAGCACTGATTAAACAGCAGATCAAATACTTTAAGCACTGGCATTCAAATTTAGCGAAGACAACAACCGCTGATGGCTGCGCGCCGCTTGGTAGCAGTTATCAACACTGTTTGAGAAAAATCGATTGATCCAATAACAGAGCCGTTATCGCCAGGGCGAATTAATTGTAAACAAGATTTAATAACAAGCCAATGCAAAAGAAACACTAAATGTAATATTACTATAATGTTATCCATATATTTATACAAATAATCAGGCAACACACGCATTGTCAGAACTCATGCATCTTCCAGTCCACACTCAACGGAAATACCACTTTAAACTGATTAAGATAAACACAAGACGCGTACAAATTGAATTCAACTGGCCTGAAAACAGCTCACAATTTTATTAATTACAATTTACGTCATGAATTTAGCTACAAATCATACACACGAGTATCAATAAATTAGGCAATGGCAACATTTAGTTACATACTTACATACAGTAAGTGCTGTATGTGTTTGTACGTGACTGAGGGGTTTCGTTCCGTTTTGTGCAAACGACAAATAAACTAAAAAATAACAACTAAAAACTAAACAATTAACAAATGCTAGCACGTACAAATGTTACGGAAAATAATGAGATGACTTTTGTAGGTAATTTGTTCTGTAGCGTGGGAGAGAATCTACTGTGATTTCTTTGACTCCTGCGTCACGCTAGCCGGCAGACGCTCGACGGCCTGTTTGTAGAGCTGATTGAGTCCAAAGGAGGCACGCACATTATCGCTAGAGAAGAAGAACTTCTGTAGCTTGCCCTTGGCATCGACTCGCGGCTGACGATCCACCTCTTTGGCCTGCTGAAAGAGTATCACAGTGGGCAATTGGCGTGAGAAACTGCTGTCGGAAATGCGATACTTGTTGGCAATATCTGGAAAGCGTCCAATATCAATTTTGCCAAATTTCAGCAGATCCGTATTGTACTCTGCTGACAGCTCCGCAAATATAGGCGCAAAGTTCACACAGCTGGGATTCCAGACGGTGTAGAAGCAGATCAGCCAACTGGTGCGTTTGTCACGTGCCAGCTCCTCCTCGAATACCTGTGCACTGCGGAAATAGGTAATGTGCTCGGGTCCCTTATACGATGGCTCCGGCAACAGCATGCCGACGAGCACGCATGTCAGCAGGAATCCTAATCCGTATCGAAAGTCTGCATAAGACCAGAGTATCATATTGGCTACTTTGGTATATAGGAACGACGAGGACAGATAGTTAATCATAGTCACACTGCCTGTTTTACGGGATCGTATCATCACAACAATCAGCAGAAAGAAGAGTATCTCCACCTCGCGGCTGTCCATGTCACAGACCTCATCGCTGGTTGCCTTGGAGAAGATGCGCGTGCAAATCGCATTGGTTTTTTTCGCAATTAAAAATGATACGGCCATCAGTATGTTAACCCAATAGTAGGGCTTGGCCAGTATTTGTAGTTGCTTCTTCCACGACATGGCGTTGTGTTCTCCAATCTGGGTCACCTTTTTAATTAACAACTTCCCGTGTTTTTATTCTTTTTTTTTTGTTATTAGCTAATTTGACAACGTGCAATCGATAACAGTGTCGGCTCGATAGGCCGATATGCAAGAAATTCTACTCCACAATTAACAGACCGACTGTTAACCTAACAGTCAACAGCTGTGCCAGTCAGTGTTGCAAGACGGCGGCAAGCGTTACGCGCGTTAAAGAATTTTAAAATTCTATTTGAATAGAACTCGTGAATAGAACTCGTAAAGTAAATTATTTTCAGCTTTTGTCTTATATTGTATTATCTTATATGTGCTGGGATAAATAACTCGATTGAAGTTTCCAGCAATGCCTATGCACAGCTTGATATACTCATCATCTATTTAAATTATGAATGTGTAGAGTCAGTATATATAATTAAAGACACACGCTGTGTTATCAGTGAAACGGATCAGCCCCTACGTGACTTGAGACGCTCGTGGCAGACATCCAGTATCTGTACTTTTGGACACCTCTTTAAGGCTTTTTTTTTTTTTTTTTGGTTCGTTGCACACAAAGAATTGATTGCATATTGCGCTTGGGTTATTGACTGTGTTTCTTAAATGGAACAGTCTGGGACTATATAGACTGACGGAAGAAAACAACGTTTTCGAAACACGCGTCACTCGATGAAGTGATTTACGCTCATTTCTACAATTATCGTTAAAATGTTCATGCTCTCAATAAATTGCAAGCAATGCACTTTACGGAGGAGCCTAGCAACAGACGACAAACGATTAGAAAACGATGAGTCTATGTGCTACTACATAGAAATTATGATCTGAAATGGGGTTACGTGAATTCTGTCTACACTTTTTTTTCATATCTGATAAGAGAGCATCATAATCATGTGAACTTATTTACTTTGCATCTGACGCAGCTAGTCAATCACATTTTTTTCACTAATAGTATAACCTGGGGTCAGTTTACTTGACAGGTTCTTTCAGCCGCCCAGCATGACTGTATAAATCATATAGGTATGTTTGTAAACATATACTATATATCCCAAGCTGGTTGTAAACAACAAATTATAAAACGGAACAATAAACATCAGTAAGGTCAGTTATTTCATCAGCAGTTGCAGCAACAGGGTATATACATACATATATACCATAAAGAGATCAGTCATAGAAATCTATACACTAGCTGCAGTCCTACAAACCGGTGAGAACCGCCTCAGCCCAGTGACTTCGCATGAACCTCGAAGGCAGATTAAACACGCGCTCATGGCCTAGTAAAAGTTGTCGATCATTCCACAACATACCGGGCTACTCGTCTACCCAACGATGTGCAAGGATTGTCCCCGGCGGAGAAGGAAAGTCCCGCATGACTGATTCGATTTTGTTGAGCTAACACTTTTCAAAGGTTTTCGCAGCGCAAACTGCGCAGTATTTCCCCCAATCAGTTTTCAATCGATTCGCTTATCAATCTCATTTTTTTTTTTGTGGCCAATGTCGAACTTTATCAGCCGGCTTGCTCTACTCTGAGAGCTTGATATGCTCCAAATGCGGATCGAGGGCGATCGTAGGGGTTCAGTTACGGGTTCACTTGCCACAATGCAACAAATAAACTATATGCCACAAAAAGAAAATCGACAGGCAGCAAAAAAAAAAATGTTTATTTCTATATATATACTTCATAGGCGCTTACGTAGCCAAAACAAAATGGCGACCAGCTGATCTCTGTCTCTCTGCTTATCATCGCGCTCTGTGTTTCTCTGTCTTGGCTTTCATTGTGTGCGGCTCTATAAATTTCATTAGCAGCCAAACCGGAGATTCAGTTCATTATTGAACCCTCCTGAATTGTATTGTGTGTTCGCGCGCTTTTGCCAAACAACTCTCCGCCAATTGTGGAAAACTCTTTACGCCGGGCATTTTTCAAATGCCGTACAACCAATAAAACTGTTAAACCAAAGAATACCCTGTGAAATTGTGCAAAGCAATCATTTGTTAGCTTGCAGAAAATATTTGCATAAATATTTTCCAAGAAAACAATTCAAACACCCCTTGAACTTTTCCCTTTGAATGGTGCTGCTGCAAGTGCGAGACGAGAAAACCTCGAAAATTAGTCAACAACTGACTAGGCTCTGGAACAAACTGTGTCATCTAAGCAACCAGCGACTCACTGAAGCCCCCACACGTTATTACACCACTCTCAGTTCAAGCAGTAAGTGATTGATTGCTGAGCAGAGAAATTCGAGCTAAGTTTTTCAAATTTACATCTTATTATTTCCGCATTCTCTAGTCAACAACATGGCCTTGCCCCAGGGTGCCTTCATTACTTGCAAGGTTCGCGAGCAGTTCCAGGAACACGATCTGATCGTCTCTCGCATGCGTTCCGCCAGCAACGCCGAGAAGACTGATAATATGCGTAAGCTGAGATTGCATTGATAACAAAAAGTGTTGCACATTCTAACTCATTTGCTACATTTTTACCCTCCCCTGTTTTAGAACATGAATACTCTCCGGTCAAGTATAATGATAAGTTGATGAACTCAATTTGGGGACTCTATAACCGTTATTCCCCTCACAATGTCAAGAAGAACGAGTTCGCTCCACCAAAATTCTAAATAAATACGGCGGCGCAGCAGCTGTAAATATGTCCCTTATATATAAAGATATATCGTAAATTAACAATTTCGATTTCGTTTCTTACAGATTCTTTGGAGCTGCTGCGCCCCGTTGTTGTAACGAAGAGTTACACATCTATATCCACATATTTTATCTCTATACACTACTATAAAGAACATATATATCTACCCAAGGAAACATATAATAAATTCCAAAAGCAAAGAAAATAACGACTCAAAAGGTTTGATCATTCGCATCTATGTAAAATTCAATAAATACTTTCAATAAATGTAAGAAAAGCTTGCTACGATATACTATATAGTTAAGGCTTCAGTTGAGATAGCAGGACTCGTAGGTCGGTACCATATACTTGATGTTAATAAAGGCATCCTCGCCGCCATGCAGCTCTAGCACCTGCAGCGTCTCATCAATCAGATCGCCCAGATTCAAATTGTTTTTCTGCGCATAGTCGATCTCATCGCCGCAGTTTACTGTAAGCAACATGAAGATATATATATATATATATCTCAGGATAGTTTCTCTAAGGGATTAACTTACAATTCTTCACCTTAAAGGCATTGAACATGGGCAATAGCTGCCTGTAGAATGGCACCAGGGCGGGTCCCACCATATCCGAGGCAATCACCAGTTGTTGTATGATTTTCAGTGTCGTGCACATTACCTCCACATTTTTGGTGCTCAATGCGTCTGCAGGAGGAGAGAAAGATAATAGAAATAAAAGGTAAATTCAATTTTTACGCTTGCTTTGCGTGCCAAACAATTTGGTGCCGACATCGCCGATGGGTACTCACTCTTTAACGGTAAAATTAATTGCGGTACCACAGGATGGATTTTGTCTCCGCCCGCCTGGAGCAGATCGCTGACACCTTGCCGTGCATAGGTCTTATAGGGATGTTTTGGTTCGGCCAGACCATCGAAAAACAACGGCAAGTAGAGGCTGTAGTCCAATTTGTCAATGTCCACCTACAAAAAGGGATTTACATAGAACTCGAGGATTATCGACAGTCGCGCAAATCGGAAAAAAGAATAGGACAAAGTTTACTTTGTTGGGTGACAATTGCTTCAGGTGTAATTTGGCACGCGATGCTTGTTAAGTTTTCGCTGATTTCTATTAAGATTTTGCGCTGTCAATGGAAAGTTACCGAATAACGTAGGCTAAGGTATTGAGTTTTGGAATATATACTTATATATTTATGCTGTTGCAATAAGGAAAATTCTACCATGAAAGCTAATTAATTGTTATGCCCTATTATGCTAAAGCCTATGCTTCATTTCAATTTTGCATGATTAGGTTTAATCCAAATGCTTTAATAGACGATGTATAGTATTCTTATAGAATTTCTAGAACTGTCTGTCATTGCTTCTAGTCAACTTGAACCTCTTTCAGTGTGACCTTCAGACCCAATTTCCACATGACGCAAAGGATATGGGTGTCACTCTCATTTCATTCATATGTAAATGAGCTGTCATAAATGCCTCGAGGCTATATAAACAAACGCACCCACTTGAGCATCATACCTGCTACCTACAACCTACACCCTACCCTCTATCAACACGTGTAGATATGGTGCATAAAGCATTCTACGCTGTCTGACATTGAATGCGAGCAGCACATGCGAATCCTTGCCCATCTCTATCCGTGTTTCTCTGACACCTGGACGTCACAGCTTGAATCCTCCCTGTCCGTGTGTGTTTTTTGGCTGCTTCCGGAAATAGAAAATGACATATAATATATATACTACCACAGTTGTGGTACCAAAGCGAACACTTCAAATAATTGAACACGCAGGTCTGCAGATGGTATAAGAAACTGGGCTAACACCTCCATACCTAATACTATATGCATAGGCAATTAGTTGACATTGAAGCTTGTCAGGTAATTTACGGGCCAAAGTTCAACTAATCACGAAATGTATTGCTAGTAATTTTGTATATCACATGATTACCCATATTTACGTTAATAGCTCGATAGGATTTCTAGAAAGTATCTAGACCTAATTGACAGACTAATCCACATAGAATATAATGAAAGTGTACATACAATAACTTTCCCTAAGAGTGCATACGAAATACTCACCGTCCATCCAATCTTGTCTCCCCCACATAAGTACTCCATTTTAATGGGCAAATCTCCGCGATCGAAATACATGCGAAACAATGTGCCACGCCCTGCATTCTTCCCACCGCCTGTAGAGGCGTTAAAGCTGGCACCCAGATTGCATGACGAAATTAATTTCTGTTTCCTTAGGTCTGCAACGAACAACAACAAGAAAAGGAATAAATAAAAGAAGTCGTTGGTCTGGCAAAGTTTTGGGCCCACGCACTTTTCGGATTCGGCGCTCTTCCGCGCGCGCTTGCCGTTAACGCTGGCTCCTGTATGGGACCGTTAATGACAACGGTATTTTTTTGCTGCGATTGTATCGAAAATGGCGGCACATAACGGGGTCGTGTACCCCGAATGCCGCTAAATGGCCGTATTTGCGGTGGATTTGCGGATTTGGAGCGTTGCTTTAGCGATATGGAGTTCGTGTGGAAGTCGTGTGTCGACGGCCGTGTGCCAAAGGCAGTGGTAATGCGTGCCAGCGACATATTTCCTTAGCGAACTGAAGTCACTCGAGTGGCGTAAACAACTAACTGTCGCCCAGGCGCAGGAATTTTCAAGCCCCCAATTTGGGTATAGGTATCCACTTCGTATACCGGTAACTATGGCGCACGTTGCTAGGGCAGCCAAAGGCGCAGTGACTGATAAGGCCCGTCATTGTTTACGAATTCGCAGTTATTGTATATGTTCCGTCTAGTGCTGGAAACTATTGAAATTCGATTCAAAATCGAATCGTTTTTTGAAACGATTTAAATTCGATTTAAAATCGAATCGCTTCTGGCACATGTTCAATTGTAACCGCTTTGGTAGCGACAAATAGCAGCACACTTTGTTTACATTCCGTAGCACGATAGTCTGGCAACACCACAATGTATATCTTAACGATAATGCAAATATCGATATGCGTGTTGTTATTATTTGGGATTTTTTAATACCAAAGTGTTATTTGGCACTTTAAAATACGCGTGACTGGTAACTTTTGCTGCAGCAGCTCTGCCAACGAGCGAATAAAGAACAAATGTGTGTGAGAAAATGTCGCTATAAATTGGTAATTATCTTAGCGCAGGAGCTGTGTACAACAAATAAGACACATTTCTGCAGGACTTACTGAATTCATATGCAACGACAAGTTGCAGAACAACGATAGCAAAAAGGATTTAACTATCACAACAGCAACAGACAGCAGTAGCAACATGTCTTCCAATTCAAATGGCAATGGCAATGGCGAGTTGAAGAAATTGTCGGAGGAGTCGCTGTTGCAGCCGCCAGAGAAAGTGTTTGACATAATGTACAAACTAGGCGAGGGCAGCTATGGTTCCGTGTACAAGGCATTGCACAAGGAGAGCAGCTGCATTGTGGCCATCAAACTGGTGCCGGTTGAGTCGGATCTGCACGAGATCATCAAGGAGATTTCGATTATGCAACAGTGTGATTCACCCTATGTGGTGCGCTACTATGGCTCATATTTTAAGCAATATGATCTTTGGATCTGTATGGAATACTGCGGTGCCGGCAGTGTGTCGGATATAATGCGTTTGCGCAAGAAGACGCTTACTGAGGATGAGATTGCCACCATTCTGTCGGATACGCTGAAGGGTTTAGTCTACTTGCATTTGCGCCGCAAGATTCATCGGGATATAAAGGCTGCAAACATATTACTGAATACCGAGGGATATGCAAAGCTTGCGGACTTCGGAGTCGCAGGTCAATTGACAGATACGATGGCCAAGAGAAATACAGTAATTGGAACACCATTCTGGATGGCACCCGAAGTGATTGAGGAAATTGGCTACGATTGTGTGGCAGATATATGGTCTTTGGGCATAACGGCTCTTGAAATGGCCGAGGGCAAGCCACCATATGGCGATATACATCCCATGCGTGCTATATTCATGATACCACAAAAGCCGCCACCATCGTTCCGTGAACCTGATCGCTGGAGCACCGAGTTTATAGATTTTGTCAGCAAGTGTTTGGTTAAGAATCCCGATGAGCGGGCCACGGCCACCGAACTGTTGGAACATGAATTCATACGCAATGCCAAACATCGCAGTATTCTAAAGAACATGCTCGAGGAGACATGCGCCATACGAGAGCAACAGCGTGCCGATCGAGAAAAACAGCGTGACAAATTTGCAGCTGGCGTGGCCATGAGTCAGGCCAAAAGTCTGGCCACACAGGAGTCGGGCTTAATGTTGCAAGAGGAAGACGGAGAGTACAATTCGGGTACCGTTAAAACGTTTATTGATGATCCCGGCACTCTGGTGCCCGAGAAGTTCAGCGAGTACCAACAGACTTCCGCATCAGATGCCACCATGATAGCGCATCCAGAAGACATGTACGACGGCACGCTTGGACCGGGTGGCATACGTACTGGCATAGCAAAGGCGGCAGCCAAGGCAGCAGCAACATCGACTGGAGCCAGTGGAACATCACCAACGGAAGTTGCAGCAGTTGACAGCGGCACCATGGTCGAACTGGAGTCCAATTTGGGTAAGGAAACTTGTCACACACAGCAGATAAGATAGCAAATGCAGTGGTTACAGTTGATAAACAAATATGCAATGTGTATGCAGTTTAATAATCGCGGCTCTCTCTTTCTCGCTCTGCTCGACAGGCACCATGGTTATCAACTCGGATTCAGATGACTCTACAACGGCCAAGCGAAATGATGATCAGAAGCCGCGCAATCGCTATCGTCCACAGTTCCTTGATCACTTCGAGCGAAAAAATACTGGTGATGCGCGTGCCGATGACAAGGCAACGACCACGCCCACTGAGTACTCGCCGGCAGCAGCTGAACAGCAGCTACAGCTACAACAGCAGCAGCAACAGCAACAACATCAGTTACAGCAGCAAGAGCAACAGCACTTGGCAAGCGGAGCTAACGATGCCAACTACTGGGAGCACAACATGGAAATGCAATTCCAGCAGATCTCCGCGATAAATCAGTATGGAGTGCAGCAGCATCAGCAGCAACAGAAACAACAACAACAACAACAGCAGCAGCAGCAGCATCAACAAAACTTGCTCCTGGCATATTCGCAGATCAACGAGCAGCTGATTGCTCTCAACAATCAGCAGAACTTATTGCGCAGTAATGCAACGCCACAGCAACAGCAGCAGCAGCAACAACAACAGCAGGGAGCAGCAGCAGCAGCCGCGCCTCCGCCCGCATATCAGCATCAACATTTGCACACACAATCGCACGCATATGTGGAGGGAGAGTTTGAGTTTCTCAAATTTCTTACCTTCGATGATCTGAATCAAAGGCTGAGCAACATCGATCACGAAATGGAGCTGGAGATCGAACAGTTGAATAAAAAATACAACGCCAAGAGGCAACCCATTGTGGATGCAATGAATGCGAAGCGTAAGCGCCAGCAGAATATCAATAACAATCTGATTAAGATATAAGGAATCACACAACGGCATGTCGAGGGAACTCAACCGAACCGCAACTGATATTTAAGGAAAACGAGAACGTAAAAGCTTTATTGTAAAATGCACTGAACAATTGTGGACTAGGATTACGATTATCAATGAAGTTGGGGATGTTATTGTAGTGGAGAACTTGATGTATATGTGATTAGCCACAGTCTATGACTGTATGAACTTCTCCAATTATCAAGTTATCTTGCTAACGCGAACATCTTAAACATATTCTAAAATGCACGTTTTTAGTCTCGTTTTCATTTCGAATAGTGGCATATATAATTTAATCTAATTATTAGATCAACAAACTCTTCTCAACTGCCTCCCCCCTAAAGAGCCTTCTCCTATTTGTATAACCTTAAGACTTAATTGGTGCGTTCTTCCTTGTTAACTATAAACGTAATTATTCTTTTAATCATTTGTTTACTGAATATTGTTTCGATTTGCTTCTTCTATATAATCTTTAATATACTTCATTTGGTGCATCACAAAGCCGCAAAGCAATAAAAATTAAAATAACACAAATCATTTTAATAAACCGCATTGGAATGCATATTTTTCGAAAGAATATATATTTCACATACACACATACACACTCACATGAATACATATATAAACAATATATATATATAGATACTAGTTTATATAAATAATTTACACAATAAATATATAAAGAATTATATGCAAAAAATTATTATAACCTAAGCGATTAGTCGTGATTCTCAAGTGTCCCGATAAATACATATGTAGTAAGTATACACACACACATGTATGTATCTGTCTTATAGATTTTCTGATCTTTTGATTTTTTAATAAAGCGTTGATAATGCAATGTTATCCCTAACTACTCGGTTATGTCCATTTGCTGTGTTCCCTGCTCCAAGTCGTGCAACTGAGCGCGCAAATCTTCTGGAAGACTGTGCTCGTTGAGTGCACTAGGATCTTCGCCATCGACAACAATCTCTTCGGGATCTGGCGCACGTGGCAGAAAGTCAGCGTCCTCGTAAAGCTTTCCGAATATGTCACGTGCATTCGCTATGGCCGCGTCATAGTCCAGTTCAAAGGCCGGCGAAGCTGTGCAGTAAAGTGGCCCGGTAGTAGCATTTAAATTCGTATGGGCTGCTATCGTAAAGTAGGCGCTGTAGAGCATATGTGACGAATGTTTCTGGAAGAGTTGCGCCGCAAAGTCAGCCAAATCAGCAGCTGGATCTTCGCTTACAGCAGGCGTCGTCAAATGGAAAACATCTAAAGGGCAAGAAGAGCTTAGTCAAACATAAGAAGAGCACCATAGTGTTTTGGCTTACATAGTCCCATGGGGCAAACGCCGGAATAGTGCGACAATTGCAGAAGGATGGCCTCGCGTTCGCCGTTGTCCGCCAGCAGACGCAACAGGTTAACACCACCGCCTCCTTTGTTGATTTCCTCACTGCCCAGCGGCGTGGACGCAATGAATAATCCACGTGAAATGTGAGGCCTTAGCTTACCACAGTTTTTGGCCAGCGAAGCAGGCAAGTGTGCAGGTGCACAGACCACGTGCCTAACACGTAACGTTTTACCTGAACTTGTAAGCAAGAGCTCATTTGTATCCGTCGCCAAACTGATGTCATCGACACCACGTTTTAAACAATAGATACCACCAAAGACGGCGCACAGGCGACAGAAGCATTGGGGCAATTCACCACATCCGTACATAGGAAATAGGAACGGAGTGTTGCCATAGCGTCCCAAGCTACCCAGAAACTTCTGGGTGCGTTGCATGCCTTCCTCAAAGCTACTGTTGGGGTTGCACATTGCAATGGCCTGCATGACACAGGTTGCAATCTTATCGGTGACCCGTTGCGCTTGTAGATACTCCAGAAAAGTACGTCCACGGAATTCGAGCGCATCCTCGTTGGCCTTATCCTCGGCATAGTCGTTGCAGGCTGTCAAGAACTTCATCAGGAGACGCTTCTCCACAATTGTCAGTGTTTTGGTGTTAAAGACATCGCTGCGTGAACATGGCACCGAAACGATGTCATTGTTGTAGAGCATGCATACATGATCCAGGGCTCGGAATTCTGCATAGCGGCAGATGTTTGATTTAATCAGTAAATTAACTAGTTCTCCCGAAGAGTAGGCAACGCGTGGACTCAAATCCAAGCTGAATCGACGTGACTTTTCGAGTAATTTCTCGCGTGTCCAACTCTCTCCTTCCTCTTGATCATCTGCAGACTTGTGCCAGGTATACCGACCATTGCGTATGGTGGGGCTGGATTCGTCCAACAAATTGTTAAAGGCATCTAAACAAAATGAACTCCAAACATCACCGTAGTACTCATTGGCGTCTATATGTAGCACCGTTTTGCCAATTCGGCTGGCCGCTGCAGCAATGCAGGACTCTGCGAAGCCTAATAAATTCGTGGTAGATGAGTCATCATTGCAAACAAAACGAAATCAAACCCTGTACTTACCTGTGCCTATGACAACCAGATCAAATTCATCAGGCAGATCATCAGACATGGTTTGAGTTGCAAATTGATATTTAAATGCGAAGCAGTAGGCAACTCGTTGTTAATTACTTAAACTGAGCTCTGTTTATTTCAATACAGCTGATATCACCTTATAGATGGTTGCTGAGTGGCAACAATATGGGTGATTAAAATTTTTAAAACCTGGTCACACTGGCCATTTTGGCTTGAAAATTGAATGGAAATCGGGGACCTATCGAAGGCTATATCTCCTAAACTAAGCCAAAAATCAAAAAATTGTATTTAATATTTTCTTCTTATTTCGTCGAGTTCTATAGGAAACAGTCGTCAGATCTTGGCGCCACGGAAACAGCTATACTGTCTCTCATCGTTTGTTTACCGTGATAACAGTGTGTGAGTGGTCTCTGTTTGTTCTTCAAAACAAAGAAACGTTCGGGCTTAGTGCGTATTGTGCTCTCTTCGGCTCGGGTAATGGCAACTTTTGTTTAGAAGAAACTACGATTGCAAAATGTTGCTGAAAATACGCCACGCACTGCTTGAAGTTACCAATCAATCAGCGAAGCAGTCAATAAAGCAGTCGGCAGTTATAATTAACAATGAAATCATTATAAGCTCAGGCAGCGTTCTACAGCCCTATGTCCGTCCAGCTGGAGATGGCGAGAAAATCATACGGGGCTTGCAACAGTGCAAGCTGGTCGACGCACAGGACGAGAAGAGCGATGAAAGTAAGTTGTTACGCGCACTTAGTTATCTGGTGACCTTTGATCGACAGCGTCGTCCACTGACCGATCGCAATGCCCAGCCGAACTCAAGCCAAACAACGCCACACATATTGACGCGATATACCGCCCAGCCATTATATGTTTTCTGCGCCGCAGAAGTATCGCGAAATCTGCATAAGATACTGATGTATGCCGACTCGGATGAGCAAAATGTGCTGCGCTCCAGTTTTTTGGTGTTGACCATGCGAGCACTAAAGGAGCGCGAATCCTTTAAGCGTTTCCTCCTCCACATTGCCAGCTATTTGCGATACTTGCAACCAATTCATACGCTCGACGATGTCCTGGTCATGTGTTCGCCATTTGGCCTGGAAAACTTCTACAAAACCATCAGCATTGGCAAGGTATCCAATGTGATGGGCAGCTCTCTATTTGGTCTCTCTAATGCTCTGCCCTTGGGCTGTGAGGGATCGGCAGTGTTCAACAATAAGTTGTGAGTATATAAAGAGTGTATCTTCTCACAGGAGTCTTAAAACTTTCCATTGATTTTAGGCGTTTGATAGGCATCATTATCTGCACATCGTTTCAGCGGGAACAGGAAAACGTCAATCTGACTTTGGCAGCCAATTTCGGCTACCTTTTGCGTGATTTTATGGAGCAGCTGGGCACGCCCATTGCCATGCTCAACTTGGTGCGAGAACCATCAAATTTTGCCTGTAATTAAGGTGTTTACTTTCATCTGAATGTTTGATTAACTGTTGCTCTCTTTTGCCAAAGGGGAGTGCACGATAGCCGTTATTGAGTCGGCTGGACAGCAGGGCACAGGTACTTTCATCAAGGTGCACAATAAGCGATTTATCCTAACCTGTGCACATGTGGTTGGTCAAGTAAGTGTGCTCAAAGTTGCGTATTTTGATGCTGACTAACCGTTTAATGATTGCATATAGCCCAACTCGAAAGTACTTTGTCGTGCTGTCGATAGAGAATTTCAGTCTGATGTTATTTGGTGTAATCCAGATGAGAATCGGCCTTACGACTTGGCTCTTCTCACCGCTCCCGCGGATGTGCCCGAGCGTCATTGTGTTCGCTTGGCCCGCAATCGCGCTACGCTGGGACAAACCGTGTATAATGCCGGTTTTCCATACTATGTGAACTTTAACTTTAAGTACGACTTTAACCCGTCTATATTCCAAGGCCGCATCATCAAGTGCGATCAAGGTGCAATTATGTCTGACGGCTCTGTGCAGGCTGGCCAGAGCGGTGGTCCAATGTTCGACCAGAACGGCAACATTCTTGGTGTGTGCGTGTCCAACATAAAGTATGAGGATATCGTGTATCCAAACATAAATACAGCCATTCCAACATTTGACATACGTGAAACGCTGCGGGAATTTGCCAGAACTAGTGGTACGTATGGGGAATAAACCTATTATACTTGAACCTAATGTTCTCCTTTTTTGTCTCTTCTAGATATAAAAGTTCTGAGTAACCTGGTTGCAAACCAGGAGGTTCGCCGCGTCTGGTCCCTGGAAATGCCCCCCATAAAAAGCAAACTTTGAGACATTTAAGGAATTATACCATTCCATTTGTATAGTAAACATATTTAATTTGCCTTTACGGCACTAATTCTATTTAATTGTTTATAACTAATTATATATTTTTGTTAATAAAAAAAATATAATATCATGTTAAATTGCAAGGGATTAGTTCTTATCCAAGCAATCATTAACATGACTCTGTAGAACTGTTAACGCACTAAATGGTTTCAAACAGATCGGACATCGGTATCCGGGATCGGCTGTCTGGGCTGCAGCGCCAGTTGGATCCAAAACCTGATTTCAAGAGATCAAATGTTTTTACATGACATACAACATAAACTATTTACATACCCTTACGGGTCTCTGTTCGTCGCGCAAACAGCTTCGCTTGGTGAGAGACGCCGTAGATGATGTGGACGGCGTAGAGCCGGACTTGTTGGTTTTGTGTGATTCTGCGAGGGCCTCGATTAGCTCCTGATTGCGGCGTTGCAACGCGCGCAAATCTACCAGGTATTGTTCTTTCTCGCTAGCGTTTTTTTCACGATCAGCGCGTTCCATTTCAAAATCTTTTCGATATATATCAACTTGTGTCTTCAAATGTGCGATCTCATCATCGTTCTGGATATCCTTGGCTTTTAGTACATTAACATCGGCGCGCGTAGCCCTAAGAAGTTCCTCGGCACTGGTTAAACTGACCTTTAAGCAGTCGATCTCTTCGATATAGGTTTTTTTCTGTGCATAATTAACACAACATAGTTATTTGTGATGATATACTTGTACATATGCATGTAGTAATTCCACACTTACCATTTCACCGATTTCCAGATTTTCGGCCAACAATGCTGACATTTGCCTCTCCAGGTCCTTGATCTGACGCTCATGTTCGTCGCGCTTGACGAAATCGAGGTCAGCTTTTCCACTCTCAGGTACATACTCGAAATCCAGCTGTAACCGATGAAAATAGACATTATCAACGATTTTAAGGCGCTATATCTATACATATATCTGCAATGTTTACTTATCAGCTGATTATAGGCTGATAGCAATCGCAGTTATATGTACATATAAGCATTAAAAACACATCCATTGTATGGCCAAAGTGACTTACCACTTGGTGCTTCTGCAGCCTGTCGATTTCAACACGCATATTGCCTATTAGCGATGATTTCTCCGACACACTTTGCCTAAGCTCATCATGCTCCTTTTGCCTTAAGTCTTCCACCACTCGCATCTGCTCCAAATTCGCGTCGACTTCCAGTTTAAGTTTTCTGTTTTCCTCAGTTAGCTTATCAATTTTCAGCTGGCAATCCAAAAGCTGCTTCTTATACTCCTCATCACGGGCAGCTGCTTCGATGCGCCATTGTTGCGTGATTTTATAATATTCTTGCATAGTATGATTAACCTTATCCAAGGTTTCTAAAGGAAACATGTTTACAAATGCAATAAATATGGAATCAAGTCAAATCTTACAATATACGCTGCACAAAGGTATGAAAAAGATTACTCGAGATTGTAATACGAAAAACTACAAGTCTGCTATAGGTTGAACTATGCAATAGTGAATCATAACCCATAACATGTTTTATTTTTCTAGCCAACAAACTAGAACAGACTTGCAGCTTTTATATAGCACAAAATGAATAATGCAATCACATACGCTTTCCGTCATCGTTGTATGAAAAGGATTATCGAATTTATAGTATAAAAAAACTACAAGTCTGCTATAGGTTGGCAATTATCGGAATCATACTCAATTTAGTCAACTGTTTGTGCCAAACTAGAACAGACTTGCAGCTTTTATATAGCATAAAGTAAATAATGCAATCACATACGTTTCAAGACCAAGTATTCTGTCATCATTGTCTGCAGTTTTACCACATCCTCGGCGCAGGCTTGCATTGAACAAAGACTGGGAAATTGAGAGTACACGCTGTTCTGTAATAAAAAGCAGATCAAAAGAGAGGGTCCAATACGTCCTGAGCATGTATATGTAATACTTACCTTGAGGACTTCTGCATTCACATCGCCCAAAATGAAACTGGCCGCCAAAGAACTCTGTTCAGAGGGTAAAGTTGCTGGTAGACTTCTCTCGTTGCTACTGGTATTTGCTTGCTCTGCTTGACCGTTTGCCAACTCAGTCAAGCTAGCTAAGGGCGTTGTTACATTCGCTTTTGTTTCCTCCGCTGCTGTGGTGGTTTCAGGTTCAGGTTCTTTTGGATCAAGTGCATCGTTAAGCAGAGATTTGCCGTCCGAGCAGAGCGAAGGCAAAGGAGAACTGCCTAAAATAACAAATGAGTCCTCTTCGGCCATTTCGTCTTTGCAATCGTTCTGCTACTGAAACGTTTACAAATGTGTAAAAGGTTTATAAATCTCAGTAAAACATAGATAAAAACGGGGATTTCCCTATATAAAAACTCATTTACGTTCTTGGCAATAAAAGAGCAAATTAATCGATAACTATGACCCGACACACACATGCAATGCAACGTGGGGTACAATTTCATATACATACATATACACATGTATGTATAAATATTTATTTTATCTCTTGATTTCGGTTGTGATTCATAGCCGAATGTGATTTCACGGCATCCCCGCTTGCTGCGTCATTCGCATTTTCATTTACATTTCACAGGTGTTCAGTGTACAAACCTTATCGATGATTTTCTTATAACTGTACGACGATAAATTTCTATTTTCCAATCCGTTGTGTTCCGTATTTTGCGCGAGTTTGGTGCTATTTATTTTTGTGCATTTCTTGTAAAGGCATTTTGTAAGCGTGACCAGAGCTCAGTTGCCTTGCAGCTGTTTTTTTCAGTGTGACCAGACTTCCAACGCCGGGTTAGCCATTCACCCAGACCAACGCTGCCTCTAGCTATTTTGCAACACTGTTCAGTGCAAGAAGCGCCATATTTAAATTGCGTTGCAGCGCAATTGACACATATATAACGAGGTAATTATTAATGAAGGAGACTCAACACTTATACACTTTAATTGGCAGTTCTTTTGTTACGGCATGCATAAAAATATTTTTATTGTTAACATGCACTTTGGGCAACAGCAACCGGATTAGCCAGTTTTGTTACATGGTGATTGTAATTTCAAAATTCGGTTCTAATTATTAGCCTTTCACAGTTGTCATAATTTCGGGATGATAAATCAGATTAAGAACCGGATTTGCCATTTAAGGCAGGTTTTCATTGTTTGATTAAGAAAAAAGTACAGGCCTTTTTAATATGGGTTAATGAGGCAATGAATGATAATTTGCATATCTGAGAGAAGTAAATGGATTCCATAAAGATGTGAGTAAGCAATAAATTAAGGGATTAGACATTGCAAAATATTCCATAAAATTTATCAATTTGATTTTGTCATATTTTATTTTATTCAAATCTCTATTTGATCTTATCAACTACTGCACACAAATAAATAAAGTTAATGAAAAACTTAAAAACGTTTGTTATATCAATTGTACAAATACGAAATTCAATTAAAGCTTAAGTGCATCGAAACCATTTACACAGTTAAACAATTCAGATTCAAAGATTTCCCATGCACGACCAAAACTTTATATCACATTCAAATCTCTCTCTCTCTCTCTCTCTTTCATCCAACCGACACACTCGCTAAATCGCATCATCATACTTAAAAGCTACGTTAGAAACTATTCAAAATCCATCAGCGCGATCTGTGGGCCACGCCTTACGCCTGCGCCCTGCCGTAATAGTATCCGGTCTGGCGGAACTGACGTCGCACCTGCTGTGGATGCGGCGGTTGCAGCTCTCTCTGCAGAGCAATGGCCGCATAATGTTGCTGCTTGAGTGCGCTAATGGTAGCAATCTTGCGATGCCTGGTGGGCCTCTGTGCCGGCGAGCCATTGTTGTTGCCACTGTGCGCCAGGCGATATGTTTCCAGATCATCGTCACGCGGCAATGGGCGATTTTTGTCCTCCTCAACGGGTGAGCCATCGGGACGCAGGCGTATGACCAGCGGGCCACTGAGATAAGTTTGTGGTGGCTCGGGAGCAGTCAGCGCAGCAGCCACGGGCAGCTCGCTAGCCGATGACGCAGCGCTCTGTTCGCTGCCATAGCCATAAGCCATGTCCATGTCCATGGCATATTGATGCTTGTGCTCGCTGCTGCCGAACAGAGGATTCTGTTGCTGCTGCGAAGTCTGTGATTGTTGCTGCTGCGGCTGATGGGTGAGTATGATCAGTGAGGAGGCTGGTGGCGTGGGCAGCGGCGATTGTGGTTTGCGTGTCGTTATCAGCGTTGCACTGGGATGTTCCCGCATTATCGATGACCAGACTGCGGAAAGAAAGACAACGTTTGCTTTAAGAGATAAAAACATTGCAATCACGTACGCTTATCGGTAACTTGTCACGTCGTGTCGGGAGCGAGCGAGCGAGCAAACGAACCAGCGAGTGTGTGGGCCAAATCGCGGAATTGCAGCAGCAGATCTACGCGCGCTTGCGTTATCGCACGCGGAAGTTGATGCTGAATTCCCACGCTGCGCTCCACACTGTGATCTCTCATAAATATGCAATATGCTTGCCCTACTTACTCAGCTCATTGGCATCGCGCTGATAGGGATCGAGTGCCTCCAGTTGTGCATCGGAGAATGTTTGCAATTTCTCGTAGCCATAGCCGAGCAGGTTGTGCTTGCACTGGTTGACCGGCAGGCCGCCGCCCACTGTTGACTTGCAGTGCACGCTAACCAGTTGTGCGAACGTCGAGTAGAGGTACGACATCTGTACAGAGAGAGAGAGAGAGAGAGAGAGAGTGAGTGGGATGGCATTAGGCAATAGGCGAAAACAATGAGCGGGGCAACAGTGCGTATGAGTGATGCGCTTAAATGAAATGCATTTCAAAACGCGCTGCGCCGCGTTGAGCAACAGTTGCTTTGCTATCTATGGCTGTGTGTGTGTGTGTGTGTGTGGTACAAGGGTTGGGTCCGCGCAGCTGTGCTCCAGTTTTACGGTTCAGCAAGCAAAGCAGCGCATGCCCAGCTTGCGCTGTTTGTACCGGGCAAATCGCTAGGCGCAGCGAAGCGTTGAATGGACTTTTAATTGCAGAATATTCTATAGCTGCCTAGGATGACACATGCCCAAGATCGGAATGTTGCGGACGGGTGACGTCAAGTCAAGCTACTTCCCTGCCCCCGCAGATGATGATGATGCTAATGTATACAGACGCCTCATGCTAATTGATGACAGAAACGCACGAATCCGGCACATCGATTTAGCCCCAGAAATCCAGTTTGTATAAAACGAAGAGAGAATTGAAGAAAGTAAAAAGCACGACACGCTATTGATTTGTGTTAATGCACTGAGAGAAATCTGGGGAAGCTTAGAAAACTGAAGTCCCCTGAATACGTAAATAATTCTAACAAGAAATTGAATTTTTACTACTTAATTTTCAGTGCATTTTTATCTACGCTCTTTTTCGCTCAGTGTAGCGATTCTTTGGCACCTTGAGCTGCTTTGGGGCATTTGCATTTGCATTGCTTTTTCGAAATTGGACTGCGTCGCGGATTTGCATTGCTTCTTGGCAACGTCTTGATGTTGTACAATATTTACACTGTTTGCATAATGATTTGCCCCATGGTTCAAATTACAAATTACCGTTAAACCCACAACTGAAACAGCAACAATAGCAACAACAACAACAACAACAACAACAACGAAGACTGACAACAACCTGTAGCGAATATGTTTATTGACCACAAAACGTGTGCAAACTGTAAAATGCAATTTGAGACAAATTTGCTTTGTTTCTGCGCTTCTACAAAACCTGCAGACATGTGCAGAGGCACATATACCCTATACAAGTATAAACTACACTTTATACTGAAAATATTTGTAAGCTAAAATTACTTAATTCGAGCTAAAAAAAAAAAACCATAACAAATGCTACGTGTAGGCCTTTGTTTTACGGGCTTGCCTGCCTGCCCCTGCGACTACGTCAGCAAATCCCATAAAGTTATTGCTTATCTGATTTATTTAACATTTCATTGTGCCTTTTTTTTGTTTTATGTTCCAGCCCCTGACACAATTAAATAATTAAATATAATGTGTGCAAAAATAAGGAGGATTTACAGAGTACGCAAAAAAAAAAACGACAGCCATAAAAGCGCAAAAAAAAGGCGGGTGTAGTCAGATTTAACATCAACTCATCTGCATACGAGCTATACTATATATCTAGATAATCGAGTGTGGGATCTTTTTCTCTCTCTCTCTCTCTCTCTGGCAGGTAATAATTTATAAATGATTAACAAGCCGCGCATCAATTGCAATTAATGGTATTAATTAAAATTTGCTAATTGAAATTCAAAATGTAATGGAAAGCCGAGAAAAAAGGAAAAAAAGGCAATTTGAAAACTCGATAATTTACATACACATATGTACATATGTAAACGTACTTGACCCACAGCATAACCTCACTGAAGCTGAAGTGCTTAAAATAGCAAATCACTTGCTTACATTGTGGAATTCCGTAAGTCACAAGCTGTTTATTTTTATATAGAAACAACGATTCTAAATCACAGAAAAGCCCATAAATAGTTTTATTTGTCCCCGGAACCATTCGCCTAGTGCCCCTAGTTTGATCTTAGGTTATGTGTCTGTGTCTCATTGGTTCAATAACCTGTTGATATACGCAGTTTACATTATGAAACAGCGAATCGAACGGCAAAGAAACAACTGAAAGGGTAAAAAATTTCAACAAAACTAATAAACAAACGATGGAGAAACGTGGCCAGACGACAGAGATACCGACACACACCCACACACACATATATATGATTGCCACCTCAACATGATTGCCATTACCACGGGCGCCGTCGGTCGATGTTGATCCCGTTCGAATTCATTATAATGACGATGTTGATGACGATGCTGCATTTTGTGCCCTGGCATATTTCTCTCTTTTACGTAAAAAAAGGTAATGCGAACATAATTTTATTTATTGAAGTTCGGGTCAAACCGGATAAACGCGTTTGCATCTTTAAAACCCAAAGGGCCAACTACAGACAACAACAACAACCTGGGGGGATACATGTATGCTGTTTTTTTTTTTTTTTTTGCAATCGGAAGTCGAAAGTGCTAGACAAAGTTGAAGAAATAACCCATTGATAAAGGTTACTGCGTGTCATATGGTAAAGGTATATGTATACATGTACTGGTTAATGTATGTGTAACTTAAAGTGAATATAAGCCGGATTCATAAGATAAACTGTAGTCGAATGCACTTGACTCTGAATAAACTTAACCGGCAAGGGATGCCTGGAAAATGCTTGAAAAGGTCAGGGAATTCTTGTAGGATTTTCATGAAATTTTACGGATGGATTGAGAACTAATTAAGCAATATAAATATGCCCTTAAAATATGTTTAACTAATTTAATTTTACTGGAAATTATAAATATACTTTGGAAGACTAATGAAAAGCTAACAAATTATGCCAAAAATCTTCACTATAAATTACTAAAAGAAAGCTAACAAATAATGCCATAAATCCGATCTAAATCTTCTTAGCTGTCCAACAGAATTACTCATCACAACGAAAACATTTCCTGCTGTCACCCTGACGTGCTGTAAATGTTTTACGATCGAGTTGCCTCAGGTCTGAGGAACTATTGTCTGCTTGATCGTATCTGGAATAAATTTAAATTAGCGAATTTCTAATGAATTTCGTGTGTTCTCTTGTGTCTTCTTTTGTTTACTACGTTGCGTTCGCAAATTGCGTTTTAGAATTTTGCAATTAATTAGCTTTTTTTTTTGGAAATTATTTTCTCGTTTGTCTATTGAGATGCGGGTACCGGATACAAGCGAAACGTACTCGCATTACAAAGCCAACGCAGCTTCCATTGTCTGTGTTAGAACGAAAAGAGTAAAGGGAGGGGGAAGGGGGAGATTTTTTAAGGCGCAGTTTGCGTGTGTTAAGTGCTCCCCCCTATATAGAGTGTTCCCAGCTCGACGCGCCGTGTCTCAGTATACCTAATGTGATTTGGCTGCCATTAATAAGCTATTTTTACAACATTTTTGACTGTCCGCAGAGTTCATTAACTGTTTACGAGCGTGTAACGACAACAAAGATAATAACAACTGGAGTCCAAAACCCGAATCCGTATCCGAAACTGAAACCAAAAAAAAAAAAAAAAGGTATCTCAACGCGCGGCGCCTTCGTTGTCACGGTTTGTTGCGCAAAAAAGTGAAAAGCTTTTTTTCTGCTGCTTACCCTCACTTCCCCCTCCCGCTTCCCACTCCCGCTTCCCACTCCCCTCCCCCTGCAGCAGATGTAAATGAAAATAGTTTTAATTTTGTTGTTGCTTGCTTGTTTGCTTTGTTTATCATAAACGAAATTTAATGTTTGTCTTGTTTGTCTCTGTTCGTTGTGCCGCTTCGCTGGAGACGCCGCTCGAGGATTGGAGGATTGGATCATTCGTTTGGGTAATTGCCTCTCATTATGCAGCTGCAGCAAAATGTTCGCTGTCATTTGTGGCAATGTGTAGCTGCATTTATGGCATAAACGTTTGAAATTACCATAAGATATGAATCAGGTAAAAGATATGGTACTTGAATCTAGCTAAAACTTATTGCATAACTCTTTGCAGTTTCTATATACAAGTTCTAGCTGAACTTTGGAGTTTGCTAGGTTTCTGCTCTGCCTTTCTAAATTTTCGCCCCGTTCGAGTCTTCTCTCGAAACCGGCAGGCTACATAAATTAGCCATGCTTGCGTATGCTACATAAGGTAAGGTATCTGGTGTATATAGTATATGCAACTTGCAAATGAAAACGAAGGTAAACAAAATCTAAGTTTGTTTGTAGAAACATAAGTAGACCGGCTCAGCCGGTATTATCACAATATATATAGAAGACGATGCTGCTGATAACGATAACGCATAACGCATAACGCATGAAGCTGACACTGACACTGACACTGGCACTGAGATTCTCAAGTTCATCACTTACGGCATATGATTTTCATATTTATGTCAAGGATGCCCTAAGCGACGACCTGCCGATCTGAAGATTCGATGATATTCTGCGACATATTGTTTTCTGTATTTGAATACAGCCAAAGCAATAGCTTCTGCTTCAGATTCAGCCTCAGCTGTTGGCGCTGTTTATTTTATTCCGTTTCGATATACATATATCTATGTATGTATGTATGTAGATAGAGTTTTGTCTTTAAGTGTGCATTGTCTTTATTGTGATTCAGTCAACTATTATTGCCACCGAGAGCGTGTGGGGTACAGTTATGCAAATGAGCCTCAAATACCGCTCACTCGGATGCTCTCCGACTACGTCTATCCGTCTATGTCCGTCCGTATGTCTGGCCATGCATATTCATTGGGCCATTCAAATTATTCAATAGCTTGTTCGCTGCGAATGTGTGGAAACGAGCGACATAACACGCAGGGGCAGAGGCAAAGCGCCGTTAATATTTAGACATAAGTGCAGAAATATGCATATATTTCGCTAGATGTCGGGGTATTTATGGTGTTCATTGAAAAGTTATCATAATATCGACAAAAATATTAATATAATTGTGTGAGAAACTGTGCTAGATTTGTTGGCCCCTTCCCCATTGATGGCGTTGCCAATGCCAAGGACAATTCATGCCATTGTCATTGTTATAACTGGAGCAAATGTCGTGGTATTATGATTATGCATTAGTTATGTTTTTTTGATTAATGCAAATATCGCATGACTTACCTTCTCGTTGCGCGACAGAAACTCCCAGATTGGTATGGCAGAGGCGCTGCTCAGCTGCAGGCAGAGTGCACTGAGCAGGCAGCTGACGAGGATTATGCGTGCTGCGTGCGTCATGTTTGTTGAGTGGCAAAGGTTGCTTAATTAGACTCTCTCTCACCTCCTCTCTTGCAATTGCACAACTACTTTGTTGTTGTTGTTGTTGTTGCTGCTGGTCACACTTTCTTTTTTTGATCTACTCTCTTTCGCGGAGTGTGCGTGCGAGATTGTGTGTATGTGTGTGTGTGTGTGACACCAAAAGCGAAACTTTCTTTTGTCCAACAAAGTTTTTTTTGGGATATGTGCTCTTTGTTTTCGCACTTAATTAAATTTTAAAGTTTGTACAACAAGCTTAACTAATTACGATATTTGTTTTTGTTTATTGTATTTGCTTCGTTTTACGTTTTGCATTGGCTTGAAACGCAAAAGCTCACCTCACATTTCACACCCACTGTTAAAATTCCTCTCTCACAAAGGCGCGCTCTCACCAACACACACCCACAGATACAGGCACTGAAACTGAATGATTTCCGGCTACGTTTGTTTTGCGACTGCGACTCGTCTTCAAATGAAGCCACAGTCAGCGGCGCACACGTATTTAAGCTTTGAGCGTGGCTCGGCTAGCGATGCGCACGAGTCACGAGGGCACACGAACCCGGCAAACTGTTTGCCGGCAACACAGCTACGAATTATCGTCGCTCGCTCGCGAGTCGCAACAATCGACACGAGCGCAGCTCTAGGCAGAGAGCCGAAACTATTCGCGAGAGTGCAAACAGGTGTGCTCTCCCGCTCCCACTCACACTGCATGCTCTCTCTCTCTCCCGTATTGAGTGACACGCACACACAGCGCAAACTTGTTCTACACGCTGGCTGTTAAAATAGAAATTGATGTTGAAAAAAAACGTATACGAAAATAAACAACAAAAAATTGCAAATTTCAAAGTCAAGTTTACTCTCGTCCGTCGGTCAGAAGTAGTTGAGCTTCAGAATGTTATTTATAAATACTATGTATTTGCGAGTAGGTGTGTGTCAGTGTTTGTGCGCGCGCGCGTGTGTGTGTGTGTTCAATTACTGCGATTTGGAATTTATCGGGAGCTTCTACTGTTTGTTGTCAAAATAAAATGCAAAATATGCCGTATTTAACAGGCAAACGATAATTAAACCAAATAAAAACACACACACAAATAACTTAATAACAAATTTCTGTGACAGACAGCCAATAGTGGCAGCGGCAGCGGCGCCAAACCAAGCCGCCGGCTTAGTTCGCGCCGGGCTCCCCCTTTGTTTGGGTATTAATTTTCGTGAAATTTATTTGATTGAAAAGCAAAGAGAATCAGCACAAAACAATCTCTTGGCATAATAAAAATTGTGTGTCGCCAAAATGCGATTTGGGGCCATTTGGCTGGATTACCTGGCAACCGGTTTGCGGCTAAATAACTCAGGGATGGAATTTCCAATGGGCAAATAAAAAACTCCAACTGAATCGCTCCTCGGCCGATCGATCAGTTGCAACTGAATTAAGTCAAGTGCGGTATCTAAATTACGCGCTCGCTGCACATGCCGTGCAACTTAATTGCAGTGCAGCCTGTTGGTGGAGTTGCCCGAAATCCAGACGAGGTTGTTGACACAGGCTGACAGGAGCTGGAGAGCAAGGGGAGCAGCTGACGGAAACCGTTAACGGCCTGGCTAATGCGCGACAATCTGTCAGGCTGCAGACCAAATGGCTATGGCTTTTTCCCGATTCCGAGAACGAGCACGTCCCATCCGCGGACATGACAGCCGAAATTCTTTTAACTTGGCTTTATTTAAACCGTTGCGCACACACAAAAGATACAGGTATATATCCCTAAAGCGAACAATTACATTACTATATCCACTTTCCTCTTCCATCTACAGATGATTGTACTGCAGGAAGTTGCGATCGTAGCGATTGCCATAGAGATCCCTATCGTCCTTGTTGTTGTACAGCATGAACTCATCGTTGTGCTCGCTGCCGGCTCCAAAGATGGGTACATAGCTACTGAGGCTAATGTCCTGCTTGAGGCGTTGATCCGGATTACGACCCAGATGCATTAGCTTGGCATACAACTCCATGTCCGCCTGCAGTGCACGATCAAAGTCCTTCCAGTGCACAAATTTCACCTGCTCACTGGGTATAGCATTGCGATCGATCAGCTCCAGCAGCGTATTCGAATTGACCGGCTGCACCACGTTCAGTTCGCGTTCCACAGTACCGCCAGCATTTGAGGGTAGACGTCGCTTGCTCAACTGTGGCTCAGTTGGTTCCATATCCCAAAGCCAGGCGAGCAAAGGGCTGACGGAGGACTAGACGCAGCAAGAGATTATTATAAAAAGATCAGCAAGGATGCAAGTAAACTCACCTCAGGATCGGTGCGTCCCATGCGTGGAATAGTCTTCATATTCTTCATGACAAAGCTCTCGGTGCGCTTGCCCAGGCGTGGCACATTTTTGGTGATCTTCAGAAAGAAGCCAGGACTCTCGTCGGCTTGGCCCGAGCTCAGTAGCTGAGCCAAGAGCAGCGTGGCAAACAACACAATTGTTAAAGATCTCATGCTGCCTTTGCTGGCCAAGTGGCAACTGTAGCTAGAGTTGAATGAAGGAACGCTTTTAAATGAAGAGAACACCCTCATAGAAGCCCTAAGCGGCCAATGCGGGTGGCAGCTGCTACAGAAATTTTTGCATAATCGATCGGATCTCCCAACCCAATTGACCCATTTACATAACAAACCATATCATTTTGGGCAACATGTATTTTAAATAGAGCAATAAATAGTTACTAAAATTAAGGAATGCTGAAGCGGCTTAGATCAACGAACTCTGCGCCCATTGCGCAACTTCGGTGGGCAGCGCCTGATAGCGTTGCACAGCCTGCTGTATCTGTCCATATGTCAGGGCCAACTTATGCATTTCGAACTCCTTCTGCACCTTGCCTAGGCCGCTGCTGGTGAGCGGCAGAATGAGCTCTATGACACGCAAATGCTCGAATGCCTTTAGCACTATGGAACGCTCCACACCCTGCATGGTGCTGGATACCTTTGCGAATTTGTTGAAGCGTCCAAAGATGATCTCGAAATTAAATGGATCCCTATCGTAAATGGTCGAATGATGTTTGATGGCTATGATGAGGCATAGTTCGAGCACGGAGAGTCCACAGAGAAGTTCAACCTTGTCATCGCATTCGTATTGATTGCCCAGCGTGGTTAGCTGCTCCAGCGTAATGTGTGGCGCCACTGGCTTGATCTGTGCCACCAGGCGGAAGAGAAATGTCTTCAGGAATGATTCGCTGATGTCGAAATCGTAAAGCATTTGTAGCGTTTTCTGCGCCGCCGGCGTTTTGACCAGTTTCGCAATATCCTTGTTCCAATTCTCGGTGAATCGTTTGTCGAAGCTGTATTCAATGCCATCGAAATGGCCACGCTGAAAAGTGAAGGTGTCCGACTTGAACAGCGTCAGGCTGTCAATGCGATCGGCATTGGCCTTTAGCTCCTTGCTGCTGGGAATGCACATGAATTGCTGGAATAACGCCGTGTACTCTTCGAATTTCTGGGCGCTGGGAAAGAGGAACACTTGTCTGCAAAGGGACTCCGTTAGTAAACTGTATATATCAGGTGATTCACTAGCTCTACCTGTGGGAGAAACGCGATTTGACACGCTTCTCGAGCAGCTCAATGACATCGAGGCGACACGTGACGCCCAGCACACAAATGGGTGCCTGTGCCGACTGCGACACATCGAAGAGATTGTACAGCAGGGTTTGATTGTGATGTGTGCAGAAGAGATCGAATTCCTCGAGCACGAAGACGACGCTCTTGGACTGCTTGTCGCCGGCCTTAAGGCACTGCAGCAGAAAGGCAAGATTCTCGGCAAACGAGCCGAACACCTTGCCGTCGGCTGCATTCTCCAGTCGCATTTGTACCGTGATCGATTTCAGAGCAATGCGATCGTCTGTGTGAAGATTTCCGTCGAGGTGCACGATGAGCGTATTGTCCACAAACGATTTGTTCTCCAACAGATCCGTGAGCACGGCATTGATGAGCTGTAAGTCAAGGCAACAGTAAGACGCATGGTTAGGGCAGCTTTCAGATTTAACTCACTGTCGTCTTCCCTGCTCCGCGCGGGCCAATCAACAGCAACGAATTCGATTCGCCCATTTCCGCTGTGCGCTGCAGCAGTTGACGCACGTTGGCGCGCTCCGCCTCATAGCCGCGCAGTGTTGTGTAGTCGCGCTGCAGTCGCTCCTTTAGGAAGCGACGAGCCTTGAGTACCTCCTGTGCAGCGTCAGGCATATTATATTGCGTTTTAATTGGTCACTGGGCTTGAGTTTGCAGCTAGCGTCTTGTTTTGATCAAAAATTGCCGCCAAAATATCAGCTGTGCTTGGGATGGCATATTATCGATATACTTTTTAAGGCAACAGTAGGGTTGCAAGCACAGCGCACTCAACTGTTATGCCCTGGCACACTTGACGAACCCACTCCTCACTTAACGCGCTCCACAGCTAATGTCATCAATTTGTGTTGCCTACTTCCAGGTGCAAATTGCAGGTGTCGGCGGAAAAACCGCCCCCCCGGCTTTTCCGGAAAAGATTTAGTGTTTTTTAAAATTTTATAAATTGCTGAAAATACCAATTAACGATTTGCAAAAAACCAGAACGCGCTATCTGCGCCCGTTCGCCCAAAAATCGAATTTGAAAATTAAAAAAAATGCCGTTATTCGAAAAAAAACTGCTTGTTTTTTCGCTAACAGCGCGTTAACAGTAGATTATCATGTCCCCTTGCACTGCTTGCAAGTCTGTTAAAACTTAACATAGCGCGGTGAAAAACTGTTACCGCTCTGTTATCTGTTTTTTTCAGAAATGAACCGCCAGGGGGCGCGTAATGAATGTTATCGATATCGATATGTTATCAATTCGAAGACTCGGTAATATTTGTTTTTTTTTTTACAATTAAAAATAATTAAATTAAAATAATTCCGAAAAAATAGGAAACAAATTCTGAAAGTCCAATTTGCGGTTGTCTCTATTTTTTTTACAATTTAAAGTAATTCTTTAAATAAAATGTATTTTTAATTAGTGTTGAATTTATTGCAATACTTAACTATTGTATATTAATATGTTAATTTGTAATGAAAGAAACGAGACTGTTTTTTGGTCAGAAATTTGCAAACGCCTTAGAAGACATCTCCATGAAAGATATATCCAATAGAAAAGTTGAACTAGCCATGGTCGTGTATGTGTCCGTCTTCTTGTTGCTGCACATTTACATATATCTGCCTGTATATTTAGCTGCCATAGATTGATTTTCACACAGTTAGTAGCTAGTGTTGGCTACTTTCATAAATCAAAATTTAACAACGGATAAAACTGTCTTCATTTGTAAAACATCCAATATTTTTTTCCTTCCATCGCGCAATTCGAAAGTTTTTCACGCTAACAGTTGGCCGATTCTGGCGCAGCATTAATAATTTTAGCTGCAGATCGAGCGTTTCTCGCCATGATAAGGCTAGATCTTCTGCTCGCTACGAAACTTTGAAAAAGTTGCACTAAATTTATGAATGTATTAATTGACAATCAAACAACTTTTAGGATAATTACGCGAATATCCAAAATAATAAATAAGCACTTAGAATATCTATGGATATATCAGCCAGGCAAATTGCAATTAGCAGCCGCAATGATCCAAATAAATTCAAACTACTTCCATTGTTAATATTATTCGATCAGTTCCATTGAAAAGACGTATTGAAAGCGACCACTAATGATTTTATTCCAAGTTTTTCTATTTGTAGCTATAGCAAGCCACAAAGGAGTGAGTAAAGTTGATAATAAAAAGGAAAATAAGCATTCTCTACGCTTTTTGCAGATTCAGGCCTATTTTGAGTTCAATAATGTGAAGTGTATAGGTATGAATCCCACTTATGTTACCTTTGAGTACTGCTTTCTCAAATCAGTGAATCGCACCTACAAATATCTATCAGTAAAAGCCGAACTACATAAAAAGCCCATCAATAATGCTTTGGTAAGTGTGTGAGCTACTTCAGATTAGAATGGAATACTGTAGCTTCGACTATTATCTACAGGTGTCTATGAAGGTTGTTCAGCGCGGCAACAAACAGGTCTTTGAGCGCTATGCGGTAACCGTCGATGCCTGTCGATTCCTGAAGGAGCGCATCAATCCGATGGCCAACTTCCTTTTCAGCATGTTTGAGGAATATTCCAATATCAACCATACGTGTCCATACAATGTGAGTAGTGAATGTTCTTGAAATCTTTACATTATTAAAATTTATATTTTCTTTATATCTAGCATGATTTCATATTGGAAAAGTTGCCGGTGAGCCATATAAACAATTTGATTAAATATATAGCTCCGCTCGGACAATATACACTGAATTCTACGTGGTTCACAGACGGCCTTATGAGCGCCACCATATTGGTGTACTTTTCTATATACTGATGGATCAGACTAACTAAAAAAGTTTATGTAGATAAAAGACAACCTAAATTTTCGTAAATTCCTTCGAGTTTGTGCGTTAAAAATTGCCTCGAATAAAGCTTCAATGTTCCTTTCATAGTTTTGTTTCAAAATTTTAGTTTGAGCATCAATATTTTCTGTCTATTTTATGTACCGAATAAAAAACACCTTAAACTTATAGAATATACGCTTGAGGAGTCGGATTGGCAATGGCCAAGGAAGTTATTACCACAGATCAGGTTAAATTCATTCGACTTATTTGCCGCAAGGATACCGAGTTCAGTAACAAATGGTCCAAGTTCTTCAGTTGGTATCCGGTGAGGCAGAACATTGACTTTCAACGCGTTGCGCAGATCTACGCGGATAGCGTGCATCGTTATGGGCGCGAGGAGTTTATGAAATATGCTTTTCGTCATAGACTGAATAAGAAACATACGTTTAATTATGGCGATGTAAAGGAAATATTGGATAAAAAGAAAGCTAATGAGGATTTCGATGCTGGCAACGCTCATAGACCAAAAATACCAGATACAACAAATGCAGAATATGGACTTTTCAAGCCAACGCGTGTACACTATTGTACGGCACTGAGTTATAAATGAATAATTAAATAATAAATAACGTTTTGCATCTCTAACAACTCATGTGGTTTTTCATGTGCGCGTTTGCTGCTGGGCCTTAGCGAACGAAGTGCGTACGACAGATGGCGCCAGCTGCAAAAAACTGAAAGATGCCATTCTTATTCTGCGTGTGCACAATGTGTGTGTGCGTAGGCGTTAATCCAGCCCACACCTAGACTGACACCTATTGCTGTGTCTCCGCCGCTCCTGCACCTGCAGCATAGCCTACACCTGTCTGCAATTTGGCAATGGCGCGCACACTCAAGTGGTTTTTCTATTGGCGACGCCTGACACTCACGCACACACACGCAACTGCTGCTGTCAATCACTTGCACTTGCACTTGCCTCATCCTCTTCCTCTCCCTGTCGGAATCGAAGCGAACTTGTCTGCAGTAGTTGCCATTTCAGTTTTCACTCAACCTATGCAATTAAGAGATCATCGCTCACTCTCGCGCGCTCTCTTTCTCTCGCTCGCTGACAATGCAACTTTGAGTCGCCACTTCATTTATAGCTTATAGCTCATGTCTTATGGTTCTTTGGGTCCGAGATGCGCGCTACGATTTGCATGATGACCATGCGCATAATTAACAAGGCGCAAATGTCAGTGGGCAACCGGTTCCACGGTGCGCTGATTAAACTCACCCTACCCTACACTGATGCAGTGATTTTTTGTTCTTCTCCTGCCCATGTGCTCTTCGTTCAGTCACGTCTAGTTGAAAAGTTCGCACAGGTAATTAACTGCGACCGACCGACTTCAACTTGCTGCACTTTTTGCCACCTCTCGCGATGACTCGCCGACTTCGTAAATGAAAACAGTTTTTATGCGTCGCTGATAAGGAAGGAGCCCGAGTGAAGAGCGTGATCAATAAAATGCAGTTAATATGCATAGTTAAAACTTAGCCAATGAGAATTATTGATTTCTATTTGTGAAATTGATTAAACAGCTGTTAGTGAGCAATCGAAAGAATTTCCGATAATTGCAAGCATATCGATTGATTATTATCTATGCAAATAGGTATGTTAATTACAGCTGTGATTTGCAAATTGGGGTTGCCAGACCTGCAAAGCTTATTATGATTTGGCACTGTATGCATTAAATGCACCGAAAATTCAATTTGAAACAAATATTTCTTTAAAATAAATATATAAGTCTAATAAATCTGCACTTGGAGCAATTAAATTCTTAGGCATGCCTTTTTCAATACTCAAAAACAATTGAGGCGCAGCTTTTAACTTATTTACGAATTTCGTATTCCGTTGTACCCAGCAATTAGTGAAAGAGGGTGTTATCAAGAGGTGCAAAAGGGGAAGGTGTGTGTAAAGGGTGCATGGGAATTATGTGCGATAACTTTGAGCTGTGGTTAAATTGATATGTAGGGCAGGATCCCAAGAAGACTTTCCTCTTATAGGTAACTACCTGCGACCCACTGGGTATCCTTGCGTCGAGTCTATCACACAGTTCTGCCTCATGTTTTTCAATTGTTTTCCTGTCTTCTTTATGCATGTGTAGACCAAGTCAGCTGGCCGCAATGATTATAGAGCCTAGCAGGTGCGGCAAGCGGCAAGTGCGAGTATTACCTGTTTCTTGACATAGGCCGAGCAATTGCCTATATAGGAAAAGTTCGATATGCAAATTATTGGCCAAACTTTCAATCAGCAATGCCTCGACTGAGTGTGGAAATTACACAAACTGCGATTGCGGGCGGAATACGAAATGGGGAATACGGAATACGGAATATGGGATTGTTTTCCCAAAAGGCCAAGACAAACTTTCGTTTGGGTCGCGAATTTTTGCACTGTCAGTTCTGGCTGTGGGTGCGACAGGCAGGTTATCATAAAAATTTAATCACATGCGAGCACAGCAAGCAAGCAAGGATGTAGGGTGAGGGGGGTTACAGAACCAAGCTGAGAATCATTTGCGGATCATTAGACACGTGCGTGCATTCACAGAGGGAGCTGAGCCGAGGAGCCTCTTGGCGTGGACTAGGTGCCAGCTGCAGTGCGACAGAAGCAAGGGGGCACTCCAAAAGGGGAATAACCCAGGCAAAGCCAGACAAACCAAAAGCAAAACCAAACCGAGCCGAACTATCGAAGGCGTGTGAAAAATCGTCGACGGCGTCCCACAAAATCGCAACGGGCGCAATTAAACGGTAGCAATAATTGCTATCGAGTGAAATATAATAATGGCTATAGGGTATGCACATATAGATGACTCCCTCTCTTTCTCTCTCTCTCTCTCTTCTTCTCAGCGCTTTCGTCGGCTAAATCTTGATTTGGCCTGAGAGCTTTGCTCGAGGTTCTGCGGTTTATTGTTTGCACAATTTTCCCATCGATGCGAACTTTTCTGTTGACTCATGGTCGGTGCCAAGAACAACAACAACAACAACAGCAGGCAGAAGAGGCCTAAAGCCGAGAATAAAAATAAAGATAAAGATGCGAAGAAGAAGACGCAGCAGCGAAAAGTTCGAGCAGAGACTGTGGGTGTCGCTCGAACTGAGCTCGAACTGTAAAAACAAAGGCCCAGCAATCAGCGGCAGTCCAAAACAAACAACAACACCAACACATACGCACACACACATACACCTGCACCTACTCATGCACTTGACGCCCTGACCGGGTAGAAACGGAACGAGCTGAACGGGCGAGGGTTCAACCCATTTTTGGCAAAAGGTAAACAACATTTGCGGATTTCACGCCAGGATCAAGCCAAGCATCCTGCGTCGCGTTGCTGATCCTATTAGCGAGGGACAATGGCAACTTGACTGACTGACTGGCGCCATGTCTGCGTGCAATTACATGAAGTCGGATTAGGGCCAAAAAAGGCACTTAATCCAGTTTTGCTTAACTTGCAGCACAGGTAGCCGCAGCAAGTGGTTCCGTCTTGTCCGTCCTCCTCTGCGTCTCCTTCGCGATATCCAGTTTCTCTACTGTTGCTGCTGCTGCTGCTGCTGCTTGCCGGTTTTGCACGCTGGCGGAAAAGTCAAATAAACTAATAAAAACAAGAGGCAAAAACAAAAAGAAACCTGAAGATTATAAAGCAACTAAAGCGCGCGCGCAAATGTGGAGACAGACAGACGTGGATGACCAAATGTGACTTCGCTTTAAAACGCCATTGGCAGTTTTGGCAATAGATGGGAAAGGGGGAGAAGGTAGGGGGAATGAAAGAGAGAGGAGGGTACTGGATAGAGGACGGAAGGAGGTAGCTAGGTAGATAAGGGGTTTGAAGAGACAGGTTAAAAGGTAGACACGGGGTAGACCGTGCTGGGTAAGCTGATGATCATCTTCTGGCTGAGATGTTTATGGGGGGAGGCTGGAAATATGGATAAGAAGAAGGCTAAGGCAAAAACTGAGGCAGAGGGTAAGGCAGAGTGAGTGACTGAGAGGGAGGCTGAGGTAGAGACTGAAACGGTGGCTCAGAGGGAGTCCAGGCAGTGATTGAAGAGGAGTCTGGTTAAAGAATAGGATGGGCTGGAGAGTAACTCTGAGTGGGAGGAAGGTTGAAGTTGGAACTGAAGCAGTAATTGAGAGGGGTTTGAGTGGAGGCTGAAGTTTAGGTTGGGCCAATGCTCAGAAAGGGATGAGGTTAAAGCGAAGGCTAAGAGAGGGTTGAAAAAGCACGAGTTTGAAACTGAAGCTGAGACAAAGGCTTTGAAGGAGTTGAGGGAGGCGTTGAAGCAGAGGTTGATGGGGTGCTGAAGTAAAGACTAAAACAAAGGCAGAGAGGGGTGGAAGCAAAAGTTGGGGCACAGACTTTGTGTGAGTTGAGACAAACATTGAAGCGGAGGCTAAGAGGGTTTGCTTTGGCTGAAGCTGCAATGATGTGGGTGATGCTGGAGACGATAGCTGAGAGGCTGGAGGAGACAGAGGCTTATACGGAGGCTTAAAGAAGAGGGTGAGGGGATGTACAGAAGCGAAGACGCCTGCTTGGATGACCACATCGGCCTGATCAAGGCAAAGGTTAAGGTTAAAGGGAAGACGGCAACATCGCTGTCAGAGGTTAAGGAGGAGTTGAAGCGGAGCCGCTCATCAGTCACCACAACAGCAACAACAACAACAACAACAGCAGCAACAAGACGAGTTCTTTGGGGCCTTTTCAAGTTGTGCCGCCTTATTCAAAAAGCCCAAAGCGAATTTGCCAATTTGCTGGGCTCAGTTTGTGTGTGATTTGCCGCCAATGAAAGAACGAACGCCTACGGGCCAAATGAGCGCACGGTCTGCAGTTAGCCAAACTATTGTCTAGGCCGGAGCACACACACACGCACACGCACACACACATGCACATACACACACTGAGACTGTCAGGCAAATTATATTTGCGCTCATAATTCAATCAGCGGATTATCAATCAGCGCGCTACTCGTCTTGGCCAATGCGTCAGCGGCAACGGCAGACTTGGGTTCTGACTATGGCCAAGTCAATCAGCCGTGCGGCGGCTGTGAAACACGTTTGAAAGTCATTAACTTAAATGATTCACTTGCTGCCCCATAAATTTCGCCACTAACTGGATGAGTGCGAGAGTCGCGCAGAAGATCGGCCAGTTGCGGCCTACCCCGCGATTCCAGCTTCTACTCCAGACCCCTTGCTGCTTAGGCTGTCCCCTTCAGGCTCGTGCTGCCTCTGCTTGCTGACTTATTCAGGCAGCTACCCTTCTCTGTTGTACCCTCCTTCTCCTGCTTCCTTCTGGTGGTATTTTCTCCTGCTGCAGGCTCCTTCAATCTCTTTTTCCTCCTGCCTCCCACAGCCTTCTCTAATCTTTACCTTCTACTGCCTACTCCTCCGGCCTCCCTTTACTGCCTCCTCCCACATCCCCTCTTGGTACCTACTCTCCCTACTCCCTCCTCCCGCCTCCCCCGATTGTCATCTCAAAACCCAAGCTAAAAAATTGCTAAATAATCGCCTTAAATGAGTCTCTCTCTCTCTCTAAAAGCAAACAACAAGCGCCTGCGCCAGCGCCAGCGCCCGCGTCAGCGTCAGCGTCAACAAAATGAAGTAGCTCAAAAATCAAAATGGACAAAAAATCAAAAAGCAACCCAAAAAAAAAAAAGTTTGTTGAAGTGAATTTTCATTACCAACGGAAGTCGTAAATCAATTTTTTTGTTGGCTGTAGATTTTTGGTTGTTTTTTTTTTTTTTGGTTTCTTTAAACATGCAACCGTTTTGGGCCTAGAAATCTTTTGGGATTGCGGCTAGCATCCGCCGCCGCCGCCGTCGCTGCTGCTGCTGTCTTAGCCGCCCAGTGCCCACATCAAGAAGAAGAAGCAGAAGAAACGCGGAGGGGGCGACGCGTTGCCTTCTACGATTCTCCAATTCCAATTTCGGCCAAGACGACAGCTATAATGATAGGGGCCACTTTTGCCGCCGACGTCGCAGCCACGCAACACGCTATGCAGCACGCTAGACTCATGAGTGTATTCACGAGTATAGTTTGGGTATTCGTTTCCGCTGTGCGGTCTGTGGGGCAAGCAACGGGCTAGAATCAACTGACAAAAGCGGGATTAACTAAGAAGGAGAAAGGGAAAGGTGAAGAGAGGGAGGGAAAGAAAGACAGAGAGTGAGGGACAGGGAGGTGCAGCCTGTGGAAAACTGTGAAATCCTTTTAGGCGGAAATTATGAAACAGACAGCAGGACAATGCGGCACAAGTGTTGCGGCAGATTGAGCAACAAAAGGTCCATAATTGTCCAGTCTGCCACACAATGCGACACCAGAGAAGAAAGAGAGAGAAAGAGCGAGAGAAGGCCTAGGGTCAAGGGTCTGCGGCGGCGGCGGCGGCGACGGCGTAGGTGTGGCTGATGTAACAATGCCGAGGCTCAACTAATGAGCTGTTGCGCCTGCCACATTGAAAACAAACCATAATAGGTGCCACAGCTACACTACGATTTCATGCAACCTGCTGTGCCCCTTGTGGCTCCTTGCCTCAGCCTGTTCCCAACGGAGCCCACCTACCAGGTCTGTTGACACTTGTTGAGGTCGCGCCAAGATTTATGCGCTCAAAAATAATATTTGGGAAATTAAATCATTGGCGCGGACAGTTTTATAGGCCAGGCGTGACGACGTTGCGATGAAGGCGACTCATCTAAGCGGCCGCTGCCGCTGCTGCTGCTGCTGCATCTAAGCGGGATTCATCGCTGGCGCGGCTCAGGTCGGGGGCGAACAATGCCCGTTTGAAGCAATTGGGGAAAAAATGTCAATTATGCGTAATTTGCTTAAGCAATTGACATTCGCTTTGTTGTTGTTGTTGTTGTTGCTGCTGCACGCATACTTGCGCTAACAAATTGACAAATAGGATTTGCGTTTTGTCTATTTCCATTTTCCATTTCCATTTTCATCTTTTTTTTCTGCTGTTGTTTTTGTTTTGAATTAATAAATTGCCGCCAATTTGCCGCCAGCCTTGCGAAGCGTGGAAAACTCGCCGCGCCTGCCAGATGTATTCGACTTTGGCCAGACTATGCAGTACCATATATACTATATACTATATAGTACTGTATACTATATAGTATACTATATAGTACGACTGCACAATGCTGTACATTTTGTTACCCACAGCTCCACAAAAGTCAATTGTTTTTTTAATTGTCTCGCGCACATTTTGTTTTATTCGTTTCCAAATAGAGATTTGGCTCGATTGCGATTTGTGGGGCTTACAAATAATACTAAATTAATGCTACAACATTTTACAAATATTGCAAATAGTTGCAAGATGCATAGCCGGAATTGTTTGATAGTAATCGACAAAGTTGGTTCTCTATGTACTAGATTTATAAAGTCCTTGAATTTTTGAAATTTTTGTCCCTATTACGATTAAAATTTAAATGCTAAGTGATTTCTGTATTAAAACTGTGAACTGAATGACATACTAAAGAAATTTTAGTTGATTATTAAGAAAGTTATGTCAGTTTTAAGTTAGTAAGGTAAGAGGCCCAGGGTTGTATCCAATCCTTAAAAATATGGTATTTTGGCTCTATTTTCGACAATATTTGTAAAAACTGTTTATACTAATTTTAAATAGCCCAATCGATTACAAATAAAAAATAAAGATGTAAGATTTAAAAAAAAAGTTTTTTCTAAACATTTAAAAATGTTAAAATATTGTAAGTTTATATTTTAACATTTTTAAATCAATCCAAAATGAAATGACGAATAATTTCTCAATCAAAACCATAAAAAAATGACAATCCAAGGGGAAATCGGTAAATTATTAAGAAAGTTATGTTAGTTTCAATGCAGTAGGGTAAAGGACTCAGGGTTGTATTTAGCCCTTAAAAATATGGTTTAATGTCTCCATTTTCTGCAATATTCATGCAAAACTGTTTTAAAAGGGATTTTTATACTAATTTTAAATAGCCTAATCGATTAAAAATAAAATATCAAGATTTTAAATTGTTGTTTTATAGGGGGTAGCATGGAAAAAATTAAAAAAAAAAAATGAACATCCTAAATCGATAAAAAGTGAAATGCCAACTAATTTCTATGGCAAAATCATAAATAAAATCCTATTCCAAAATAAAATCGGTTGTTTATCAAGAAAGTTACGAGGGTTGAAAGTCGAGGGTATCTCAGTTCATAGCGAAAACTTCTGAACTCCCTAAGCGGAAGTCAAAGGGAAAACCCTGCCATAATCCAAGCAAAGCACTCAATTTGGATGATCCAAACATTTCTGGCATGCGCTGGCAGCGATTTCAGAGTGGCCAATTGAGTAATCAAAACTGTTTTCACTGCCATCAACGAATGTGACCTCGCCTAAACTTGGTGAGGGAGAAAAACCCGAAAAAAAATCAAGCGAGTAAAAACCGAAAAAATCAATTTTTATCGCGCAATCGAAACGGAAGTTCAGTTCAATTAATTGGTGAAATGAGTTCCCTCTGCCCAAAGGGGGTACCATGGATAACCACGAACTTGAACGAGCATGCAGATCTGCTGTGTTGTTCGAATAAATGGTCCATTGGAGCGAGCAGAGCAGAGGAGACAAACTGCCGATCGTAGCGATCGCTTGATCTCTTCAACAACCCAGTCAAATCGAGTTTGTGGCAAGTCATAGCGCCAAAGACGGTTGCGCTCGACAATTGAATTAGAGGCTGAGCCCAGGACTCATGAATGAACACACGAAAAGAGCAGGAGAGGATAGAGGGAGAAGGAGAGGGAGCGATGCTGTGTGCAGTTTGAAGTTGAACCCATTTTCTCACCTGTTAAAGTTGTAAAGACGCAACCAAAATCGTTTATCGCTGTCGAGATCCGCTCCTCGAGAGCCGCCGACTACGTCTCTATCTCCATCGCCAGCTCCGTCTCTGACTTGGACTTCGATTGACTTCGATTGCATTGGCATTGCCGCCGCGTCATACGATTTAATTGCTTCGATTGTGTCAGCAGTTTTCGTTTCTTGTCTTCATCAGTGAACCGAGCGGCAGCAGCAACAGCAGCGGCAACAGCAGCAGCCTCCTCCTGGCAACATTTGCTGCGGAAGGGGGCGTTTTGTGCCCAATCCCAGAGTCGAGCCGAGTCGAGTCGTTGTCGGACTCGACTTGCGAGCAGGCGCTCAATAATTTGATGATCATAATCAATGCCTGACTGACATTTGCCGCTGCTTCAGCTCCGACTGTAGCTTTTCCTTTTCCTTTTTTTTTTGGTGACTTGCCTCGGCTGCCTCTCTTTGATTTGGCCTCGTTGTTATTCTTGCTGTTGTTGTTGCTGTGGCTGTTGTTGTTATTATTGTGTGTTGCGGCTTTGTTCGCGTTTCGAAATTGTTTGTCTAACAAAGGCGCAACGAGCGCGCAACTTGTTGAAAGCCGTTTTATCCTTTTGATGAGGCGCTGCCTGAGTCAAGTGTTACGTGGCGAGAGTTGAAAAGGATGCCGCAGGGGCGGGAGGAGTGCAGGCGTAGAATGAGCAGGGTCAGAGAGGGAAGAGAGGAAGGGGTGGGGCCAGCAGGACAACGTTCTCCAGCGTGGGAGAAATGCAGCCTAATGAAGGCATTCGGAGCAGTGCTAGTTGGAAAGAAAGTCCCCTTTTGGTTGTTACTCATCCTACTTATACTAGTTCTCCTTCTACCATCAAATACGCTCAGTCTCTCTAATGTCCTTTTAAGTCCACCAGCTTTCTCTTTACTTATCCAACCTCCCCCTACCTCATTGAATCTTAGCTTTTTCTCCACCTCTTACCCCCTGCCACTTCCTTCTATTTTGTCCTACCTCCTCCTATTTTATCCAACCTTATCGAACCTTATCCTTCCTTTTACCCATTTTTACCTCCTTACATTTCCTTCCATCTTCTCTTACCTTATTCAACCTACTCATACCTTCTTCTACCTTCTTGTATTCCTTCTTACTTCCTCTTACCCCTTCCCGATTCCTTCCATCTCCTCCTACCACCACTAACTTACTTCTTCCTCCTTTTATATCGTCTTACATCCTTCATGAACCACCTCCTCCCACCACCTTTTACCGCTTATTATCACCTTCTATCATCTGCCCTCTCCTCTTGCCTACTCCTTCTTTCTTAACTTCCATCTACTTTCTACTACCTCCTCCTACCTCCTCCTACCTCCTCCTACCTCCTCCTACCTCCTCCTACCTCCTCCTACCTCCTCCTACCTCCTCCTACCTCCTCCTACCTCCTCCTACCTCCTCCTACCTCCTCCTACCTCCTCCTACCTCCTCCTACCTCCTCCTACCTCCTCCTACTTCCTCCTACCTCCTCCTACCTCCTCCTACCTCCTCCTACCTCCTCCTACCTCCTCCTACCTCCTCCTACCTCCTCCTACCTCCTCCTACCTCCTCCTACCTCCTCCTACCTCCTCCTACCTCCTCCTACCTCCTCCTACCTACTCCTACTTCCTCCTACCTCATCCTACCTCATCCTACCTCCTCCTACCTTCTCCTACCTCCTCCTACCTCCTCCTACCTCCTCCTACCTCCTCCTACCTCCTCCTACCTCCTCCTACCTCCTCCTACCTCCTCCTACCTCCTCCTACCTCCTCCTACCTCCTCCTACCTCCTCCTACCTCCTCCTACCTTCTCGTACCTCCTCCTACCTCCTCCTACCTCCTCCTACCTCCTCCTACCTCCTCCTACCTCCTCCTATCTCCTCCTACCTCCTCCCCCACGACACTCTGCAGTCTCAGAACCCAAAGAGATCTCCAAATTGAGTATGTTTTTGTTTCAGTTTAATGTTCGCATCGCATGCGTAGGTTTTCCATAACGATTAAAACCCTCATATGTCAACCTGGCCCATTCATCATTCACGGACTGGGAACTGAGATTGGAGACACAAACAGAGACAGTATAAAAGAGGTAGGGGGATGGGGAGAGGGAGGGATCGTCGCCAGACACGGCTGATGAGCTGAAATCTCATCAAGAAGTGTCTGCCAGCAAAACTTGGATAAGTATCTGGTGTCGCGTCTCGCTGTGTGTTTAGATTTTGGGACTTACAGCACCTACTTCAGCTGGCTGGAGAGGCACTAGCTGGCTGCCTGGCTGGCACTGGCTGCCCGACGGGGCCTGATGACTTAATTTTCATTTCAGACACAGCCGTAGAGCTTCCACGGCAGCGGCAGCTGGTACAGGTGCCTGTCGCTGTGAGCACGAGGGAGCTACACTGCCAGAAGAGAGGTGAGGAGCTGGAGATGGCGAAGATGTAGAAGAAGTTGGAGACGTAGTCAGCGCGCTGGGGCTGTGGCTGTGGCTGTGGCTGGTGCTGTCGACCACTTGAGCGTCAGCGCAGTGACACACGCAAGTGTTTCTGCTTGTCTTGGGACATGTTAGCTCCATCTCTGTCTAGCGCTGCTGTACCCTCATCAACAGCTGTGCGACAATGTGTGTGTGTGTGCGAGTGCGTGTGCAGATGATGCAGCACTTTTGTGGCAAGTGTGGCCGGTAGGGAGAGAGCACTACCAACTATTTGCTCTAATCATTATGGTAGCGCCTGCTGCGACGTCTTTTTCTGCTGTCTTCTTTCTACACTCCCTACTCTCTTCCCTCTACACTCTTCTCTCTCTGTTGCTGCAGATGATAAATCTATATTTTATTAGCATTTCGAGCTCGTAGCGTTGCACGTGTTGCACTCGCCTAAATGAGTTGTTTCGATTTGTTTACCATTCATCGTTGTTGGTGCTGTTGTTGCCGTTGTTGTGACTTGGCCTAATCCAATTAAAAGTACATTTTTCATAGAGCTCCATGTCGCTTGTCTGGCTTTTCTTATAGCGCCGACAAATTCAGCTGAAATCATTAATAAAAATAAAGTTTTTTGCTGCTGCTTCGCTTTTTTTTTCTGTGGAGATTTATAGAACCGTAAGGAAACACCCCGCAAGCGACTCGTGCTGGGCGTTATCTCTCTCTGTCTCTCTCTCTCCCTGTTTCTGTGTGTTTGTGTGTGTCTCTGCGCCATTTCCTTTTGCCAGTTCCAGATCCACGTCCAATGGTGTCGTATATAAATCGCGTGCTGCACTGGAGGTCTTCAAAAACGCTTACGAGTTGATGCCCAGCGGCCAGGGATGCCACAGCCACAGCCACAGCCACAGCCAGAGACAGAGTCGGAGCCGGAGCCACATGCACATCATCAGTGGCAGCAGCAGCAGCAGCAGCCGAGGCCTGTCTGCCTCTCATTCATTTTGGGTCCGTGGCATGGGGTGTTAACCGTGCTCCAGACCGGGTACCAAGCAGCAGCTTTGCCTGCGGTCATGTTGAACGAACAAATACGCCAGGCTCTCCCCCTCCCTCTCCTTCTCCCCCCCCTCTCCTCTCTCCCTCTCCCGCCGTAATGACGAGGACTACGCGGTGCTGATCTTAACTCTGGTACTGCAACAAGTTTCGTGCCTATGCTAATTCTGTCGCCGCCGTCGCGAATGTTGTAAAACAATAAACACAAAAGAAAGAAAAAAACCTGCGATCCAAACGGCGAATGCGATCTTTAATGGCAACAAGATTGATTTCCTGAAATCCCAAGTCTACGTATATGTATGCATGGTATACTATATGGATGTGTATTTCCGACACACAAAAAAAAAAAAAAAAACGAAACGAAACGAAACCTTGAAACATAGTCACGCAATGCCAAGAGGGAACCAGTTCCGACAAAGAAATCGTGGCCCCATCGTGATAATGATGTTGCGTGGAGTGCGTGGAGAGCGTGGAGAACGTGGAGTTCTCTCCTCTCTCCTTCTCATGGTTTTCGGGGTACCGCGATACATGCGCCCACTTGGGCGCCCCTCATCCAACAACTTTGTTTACAAGTTTGCACTTGAGGCAAGAACGATGCGATGCGACGCGATACGATATTACGATATTATGTGATATGTTAATAGATCTAATTAGCTAGAAGAAATGAGTGTTGAATTTATATAATTTTCTAAGGGGTGTTTAGAGGAAAGTCCTCTTAAATGAAGATACTGTTGAAGATGATTTAAATAGTATTAATTTTTTTCAGGAAATGAAACTAAGAAAGAAAGTAACTTGAGATCTTAAGGGTGAAATTATAAACTAGAAATAGTGAATTTATAATCATAATATCAAGGCAGATTACCGACTCTATCTATTATCTATTTATCTTACGGGAAGATATGATCCATTGCAAAATGCTATATCTTATATCATATATCTGTATTGGTTTTCCTTTCTAGTTCGAATGTACCAAGTTTGGTAAACTTCCTAGCCATAGATCACTCTTAGAAGATATATCTATATAGATCCTAGGCATTATAAGCCTATAATCTGTATAGAATTTGGACATCTGTAGGAAAAGGAGTTTAGTTCCTTGTTTAAGCTTCTAAGTAAGGGTATACAGAGTGCGACCTACTTCTTCCCATCACCAGTTGCTCTCAGCGCTTGCCTCTTTTTGGGGTGGCGGCTATCATAGCCGTTCGCCGTCCCATCCCCGGCAGCGAAATGCAAAAACAAATTGTTTGTGGGTCAGGCACAACAGCAAAGGTAGCCGAGAGATGCAGCAAACTGGGGAAGGAACAGACCAAAGGGAGCGAAGAGAAGCTGCAAAAAGAGGTTCGTCTGCCCTAACAAGCGAACGCTGGCTGCGTGGACCTGGACGAGGGCGTGTTGCGAATGCTGCTCGCGAAGATGTGTCCGAAAGCGAAGCGAAAGCAAAGCAAAATTCAAGGAAAAACGAAGGAGCAGAAGCTGCACAAAGCAGGAGGCTTCACCAAGCCCGGCGGGCAAACGGCGGGTTTACTGCGTCTGGCCCAACTTGGACTTCGGGACGGGCTACGTCTGCTCTGCGGATCAGGTAGTGGAGCTAGGTTCAGCACAGAAGCCTAATGGCCGCTGCCAATGTGATTTGTGATTTGTGTTCGCCTGTTTCCATGGAAAATGTTGGGCGAGAAAACTGCAGCAAGCTAAGCCAAGGAGAGGGGGAGCAGGGGAAGCAGGGAGCGGGGGTCTAAGCTGCAGCCTGGCAATGACAAAGCGCTGCAAATGGAGCAGCGTTGCCAGCACATGCTAATTTATGAAGTAGCAAGGCGGCATGCGGCATGCAGCATGTGGCAGCAGCAGCGACATGGATGCGGTAATTACAGCTTGCAGCCTGGGCTAACTTCTTGCCAAACCCGCCGCAGCACGGACAACATGAATGAAAAGAAAGCCACGAAGCCAGACGACGACGACGACGACGGCAGCGTCGCCATGTTGCACAGAAGCTGTTCTACTGCTGCTGCTGTTGCTGCCACGGCGGAGGCTGCAACATCAGGTGAGCGCGCCCACTCGCAGTCGAAATGAAAAAGGTTCTTTGCCCCCAGGGGCGGGAGCTGGCTGGCTTCAACGTCTGCCTGCCTGCTGCCTGCTGCCTGCTTGCAACATGCGGCAGCAACATAGTTTACACACCTACCCGAGTTGCCGTAGTTGCCACAGTTGCCCCTGCCAGCAACATGCATTTAACTGGTAGCCGGAGTGCACTTTATAATACAAAACATGGCCAAGATGCTGCAGCAGCCGCGTCGCCTACGGCTGCGCTTGGGCGTTGCCGGCATGCAGCGTGCAACGTGCAACGTGCAGCAGCAGCAGCACCGTTAGATGACTTGTGCGCTTAGGCCTCATTTGCATGCCACAACACAGGGAGAGGAACAGACAGAGAGAGAGAGAGAGAGAGCGAGAGAGAGAGAGACGGGGAGAGCCTGTTCCACTTGCTGCGCATTAACCCAATTGCTGCACCGGAATTTGCCCTGGCGCTAGCGCTGACCTTGTGGCAGGATCAACGTAGCCCTTGCAATTAGAGCAGAAGAGCTCATTAACAAATTCGCAGCGTGTGGCATGCAGCGCTCGGCAGGTATCAGGCGCATCACAATTAGCGCCTGCTTGCAGAATTTGCAAATTGCCAAAGTGCATGGCGAATCTGCGCAGAAGGGTGCGCGCTGCGACGAAGGGATTAGCCCAGCGATCGAAACTGGAGCGGAGCAGAGTGTGAAGCGGCAATGGCAACGGCAACGGCAACGGCGACGCAGGTTGCACGCAGGAGGCTTCAAGGAATTCTCGAAAAACACAATACAAATTAAAAGCGCTGCCGCCTCTCATCATCATCAACCCACACACATACACTCACACACACACACACACACATACTGAAGCAGACTTTAAAGATGCCGCCGCCGCCGCCGACGCCGCCGCTGTATGTGGCGCCGCCGATGGAGAGAGACAATATAAATCATATCACTCCGCTCTGAGAGCCTGCGCTGTGAACCTTTCTCCCCTCTCTGCCACATCCCTTTGCCTTTTCCTCTCTCCTTTCCCTTCTTTATTTCTCCCTTCTGCTTCTCCCCTTCTCTCTCTCTCTCTCTCTCTTATCATGCGCCGCCTGCTTAGCCTTTAATTTCGATATCACCTTTTGAGTTCTGTTCCAAATAGTTTATGTTATATTTCCCACTTCCTTCCCCCACCTCCCCCCAACTACTTTACAAATCTCGTGTGCTTTGTTTTTCGTGTAAACGGTAAATTACAGACTGAAAATCGGTTAGCTGATTTCCATGTACTCCTTGCCGCAGTGGCTACTGTTGCCGCTGCTGTTGCTGCTGTTGTTGTTGCTGCAGCTTTCTAGCGACGCCGGAGCCGACGCCGACGCAGATGCCAATGCCACAGAGGATCAACTCACTGCAGTCCTGGTTCGATGGCATGCCAGCCATGGAGCAAGTGACGGCAATGGATTGCCTCAAGAGAAGGATGACTCCTTGCAGAGCGTGACGGCACAGCGTCCACAGCTGACCTGGTGGTTCATTCTGCTGAAGAGCGTGTGCCTGTGGCTTATGGCCAGGTTGCTTATGGCGTGAAGCATCTATGATGATGCACTGTCTCTGTCTTACACTTGCCTTAGCTATTTACCCCCTTTCCCCCTTCCTATTTTAATTTTCTGGCCACGTCTTCTTCCTTCCTCCTTCTTTTACAATTTAATTAAATTGTTCAAATGGTTGCGCCGATTTGTTTTTGTTGTGGTTGGGCTATGCCTGCTGAGGGCGAAAAGGGGAGGGGGCTTGGGCTTAGGCCGTCGTGTCGCCAGCGGGCGCCACAAATGGCGGCAAAAAACGCTGACAAATGTTTCCGTCAAAACAAGAGTTTCACCTCGTTTGCTACGTTTTGACAGCTTCAGGTGTTTTCAGGTGTGGCTCTGCTGTTTTTGTTGTTGTTATTTTTAATAGATCACAAAGCGCACAAACACATAGGGGGATACACCGCATGGCACAGTGGGCTGCAAGTGCGTAAGCAACGGGTGAAATTGCAGACGGTGGTGACAAACAAAAAACACCTATATATCCTATATCTATATCTATATATAATATATATAATATATAAAAATATAGTTGAACTAAATTACTTTTTTTGTTTCATTTATTTTTTATATGTAGATGACAAATATTTAAAAATATCGCAAAGTAGAATAAACAATAAAGTCAAATATGTATTTAGTATAATTTAGATTTAATTTTATTTGTAAATAGTTTGATTCAATTATTTCTTTTATTTAATTAATTTATGACATGTAAATGGCAAATATTTAAAAAAAAATGTTTGCATTATTTTAAACAACAGAATTAAATATTCATTAATTATATTTTTATACCCGCTACTCATAGAGTAGAAGGGTATTATAACTTTGTTCAAACCGAAAATGTATGTAACAGGCAGAAGGAGACACCTCCGACCCCATAAAGTATATATATTCTGGCTCAGGATCAACAGCCGAGTCGATATAGCCATGTCCGTCTGTCCGTCTGTCCGTCTGTCTGTCCGTGTGAAAATCTAGATCTCAGCTATTATAAGAGCTAGGACAACCAAATTTGGTGACAATATGTGTTATTATTGCACGCTGATCAAGTTTATTTTGGATTTTGGCCACGCCCCCTTCCGCCCCCGCAAATCGAAAAAACATTGATAACAAGTGCAATTTTGATGCCATATTATTCATTTTCGGCTTACTCTGAAAATTTGGTAACAATCGGATAATAAACACAGAAGTTATTCAGCTTAACGTTTTCCATAGCTGTAAGCAGCGCTGCCGGCAGCGCTGCTTGCAGCATTGTGCCGAATCGTGTGTGCGTGTACGGTGGTGAAATGGGTTAAGTTGTGGACTGCAAAACGAACAGTACTATTATGCATTTACGGGTTCGAGTCCCGCCCGCATCAAAAATTAAATGTGTGCAAAAATGTTTTTTTTTTTTATTTTATATTTTGACTTTGCATAAATGTTATAAGTCCATAGCCTTTTACGGTCAAAATATGATTGCAGCCGTTTTTTTGTTCCGCAAATAAATTTTGTACAAGCAGCTGGGTAGCGGGTATATTACAGTCGAGCACACTCGACTGTAGCTTTCTTACTTGTTGATTTTAATTATATTTATAAATAGTTTAGCTACAATAAATATTTTTATAGCTTACTTTATAACACTTCATTCAATAATATTTATTTTGATAACTTTATATTTCAAATTAATTTATTTGTTTTTTTTTCCAACAAAATAAATACGTATTGATTTTGAATTTTTAATTAGTTCCTTTTTTTTCATATAAAATTCCACACTAAGCAAAATCAACAAATGCAGCATAGAACGCAAATAATAAAACTCACACATATGAATCTACATACATTTTAATTTAAATAACCCTGAAAAAAGACAGAAAACAAAAAAAAGCCAAAAAATACAATCTAATTTCCAAAAAAAAAAAAAAAAATCTGCGACGCAATAACTCGAAATATTCTTGCAAAAAACCGTCCCAAATAACTTGGCACAAATTAAAATCGCATTATTATTTATCGTCCATATGGTATGCTATATGTAGGTATGCTTTACAGTCTATGCAATCAATTAGTTTATTGAAAGTTTAGCGAGAACTCAAGTAAATACTTAGCAAGCTTATTTATGGCTGTGCTAACGGCGAGGCGCCTGTTGTGACAGCGAAACAATTTGCATGGATTGAAAAAAAAAAAGAAACAACAACAGAAAAACAGGAAAAAAAAGCTAAAAATCGAGAGCAAATCGCAAGCTAATGATTGTTGTGGCCAATAAAAACTAGATTTCCTGCCTGTTCAACTGTCCGTCTGTCTGTTTGTCCGTCTGTCTGTCTGTCTGTTTTGTTCCACTGTGCAGTGAGTCAGGTTGTTGACTAGAACCACAGGCTGTGTTTGTCGCGCAATGATTCAATGCCAAATTAAACCGTAGATCGACAAGGCAAGAAGCGCTCAACAAAAAAAAAAGTACAATATAATTTAAAATGAATTAAAAGCGCAGCCGTTCGAGACCCCCCACCCGCCAATGCACAGTGTCACCCTGTCGATTGCCCCGGCTGGAAAGTTAGCGACGCGCCCAATCGAAAAAAGCAACAAGTTAATTTGAGTCTAAAAAAAAGTACAAAGAAAAAAACACACACATTGCTTTCGTTTGGTTTGGCTTTTTTTGGTAGGGTTTTTTTTTTTTTTTTTTTTTTTGAAAAGTCATTAGAAAAAATGTTAGGCAAGCAATTTGAATATTTGATGCGTCGCCGTCGCTGTTGTAGTTTGGTTAATTTAAGGTGATAATTGCTTTTTAATGTGACACAACTAAATTTCCACAACGCGACGCGACGCGACGCAACGCAACGCGCCGGAAGTTTTTCCATTTTCCCTAACGCTGCGCGCGCATGTGCAGCCAAGAGACGCCGCAGCGCCCCAGGCCCAAAACACTTGTTACGCGCTACGACAACAACAACAGCAACGATAACAACAACAGCAAAGATAACAACAACATGTACTACAAAAAGTGTCAACAATTATTTTCGAATTTCAAAACATTTCATTTTTTTCTGTCGTTTCTTTTTTTTTGGGGGTGACGCTGCTTAAAAGGTTTCCCAGGTGTGAAATTGTTTTCCATAGGCTGCGCTGGGGGCGGAGGAGCGGGAGATGGAGTAGGCGGGGACGAGGCTAAGCTGCGTTGCGTCGCACAGGATGTTTGTGCCAGCGCTTATCGCAGCGCATCTCGCGCAGTTCGTTGCCTAAGTCTTTCGTTTGTCAAATCAATTGATATTCCACATATTGGTTTTGGCTTGACGGTTTTTTGGCTAATTGACGCCGCAGGAATGCGCAAATTGTGTGGCAAAAGTCACGCGTGTAGCTGCTAGATCAATCGAACAACAACAACAAACAACAACAGCAGCTGCCACAATGAATACATCAACCTATGAGTATGGATGACGTCCGCTTGTGCCTGTCTCCGCTGGCGCTGAAAATTTATTGACGATGGCGGCCAATTAACACAGGATGCTCGAAGCGCCAATGCAACCGCCGGCGTTGCTGCTGCTTGAAAAGATGCCGCCAGACAGAGACGGAGACGCAGCACTGGCTGCAAGCTCGTGCGCTGCAATGAAGTCGTAAACTCTGATTTATTTCGAATTGAATGTCAATACAAAGAGAGCGGGAAAGAGAGAGAGAGAGAAAGAGAGAGAGAGAGAGAGAGGGGAGAGGGACCGGGAGAGACCACACTAATACTCTTGGCAGCCACGGGCGGTCTGACCCAATTTGGCGCCTGCTGCGGCGCTTTCATCAGGCTCCTCGTGCACATCATAAACAAATTCATAAAACTTGCGCCGTCGTAGCTGGCGATTTATGGCGTTGAAAGGCGCATCGAATGCGCAGCTTTTGTTGCCGTTGCTGCTGCTTCCTCTTCTTCCTCTTCAGCTTCTTTTGCCTTGGCCTCTGCTTTGCTTGTTTAGCTTGCTGTGAGGTCAGTCTACTTTACCCCTGTCGCTTGACCCTAACCCCTGCGCCTGCTTCTAGTTCGCTTCCTGCTCCTCGCACTCATTAAAATGTAATTTGAGCGCGTTGTTTCGCATTTCATTTGGACAAGTGCGACGGCAGCGTCGGCAGCGTTGGCAGCGACGGCAGCGACGGCGTCAGTTTCCATTTCATTGAGCCGAACAACCCCCAGCGCAAGTGTCCAACGTTGCCTTTCTCTTCTCGTTCTCATTCTCCCTCTCGCTCGATTTGATTGATTTATAGGCGCTTGCCATCTCGCTCACAGGCGCGACCTTTCGTTGCTGCCCCTTGCACTCTCCCCCTCTCCGCTGCACTGCCCTTGCACGTCATTTGTGGCACATTATTATTTAAATGATAAATTGTATTGCCCGGCAACTTTGGGGCCGCTCTCCTCGCTCTTCTCTCTCCTCTAACCTTACTTCATTTGCTTTTATTGCCCGCCTTTTGTAGGTGTTGCCGTGTTGCTTGTTCTCGGTGCGCCCTTGCCCTCGTCTACCTCGTCTCGACTTGCCCTTTGCCGTGGCCTCGTGAAGAACCCTTGACGTTTGCGCTTTCTTTTCTCAGCCTTCTTTTTCTTCTTCTGCTTCTGCTTCTTACTCTGCTTTGTCGGCGTGGGCGTTTTGCTGTGCATTTCGAGTTTTTCGTCTATTTTGTTTTTCGCTTCCAGGGAAAATTAATCGTCTCATTTGTTGGACTTGCTTTTAATTTGGGAATTAATGTTATTTGGTAATAAAATCGATTAGGCTTCCGTATTCAAATGCTACGTTTGCTTAGGCTGAGATTGTCCGTGTAGTTATTGGGGCGAGTCTACGGTACAAGTGAGTGAGACATCAAGTGGGTTGGGGGACAGAAGCTATTGCCCCGTTAGTCGGCCAAGCAGGCGCGAATTGGGAACTTGTGATTAAATTAGATATTGCTAAGTAATGACTGAAGGGTTGTAGAACTTTTGTTTGTTGCTCTATGATTTTTTATTAGACAAATAGTAAGTAAATTTCTAAATTTATAATAAAACAGGGAATTTGTACTGAAAAAAATTTATTGGAAAAGAAGGGCTTATATAAAATTACTTCTATTACTTTGATGAGAGGATTATGTGCTATATACTTTGCGTATTCGATTCTTTCTCTCTCTCTCTCTCTCTCTTAGTCTCGAGCAGTATAGCCACATTTATTTATAGAGTCCAGCCGTATGTAAGTCGGATTGTTTCTGCCTTTCCAACACACAAAACTTAGTCATAACTATTCAAATTGTTTACTTGTCCATTAATTTTTTAAAATTTGACATCTTAAATTGTTAATAAATTTATTTTAAATATAATCACATTTTTTTTCATATAAATATTTTATATTTTTTACACTTATATCATACTACTCCTTATAAATTTTGTGGTGAATTTTTTAATAATTTTAAAAATACAATTTAATATAATTTTCTATTTCTAATCATTCAAGCAAGTGAAAATAAATTAATAAAATTCAATTAAATTATTTATTCATAAAATTGTAAGCAATTTCATATAAAAATTCTCTCAAGAAAAGAAAAATTTCCGCATTTGCGCATCTTAGTAGCCCTAATTAATTTCGTGAGTAGTAATTAAAGTGTTAACCCAAGTGACATATAGAATATTAATATTAATACCCAATTTGGCCATAGATCTGTCAACTTGTGTGTTAATACCCTTAGCCAATTGCCGCTAAAATTGACTTGCAAACGCTGCGACTGCCGCTTGACATATATTTGCTGCACGTGCCTCGTGTCGTGGCGACGATTTGCTTTCGATTTATGTGCAATTATTAAGGACGGACAAAGACACTCACACACACACTCGCACACTCGCACACTCGCTCACAAACACACACAGAGTTGGGCTTGCCTGCACAGTGGGAAAGTGAACAGTGGCAGCAACAGCAGCGCCAATCATAATTTGCATTTGATAAATATTTCATTAACTAATTGCAACAATTACGTGCATTTTACTTTGTGCCTTCAAATTAGCCGCAGCGCAGCGCAACGCGACGCGACACGACGCGATACGAGGCGACGCGAGGCGACACAGTGCAGTGCAGTGCGCGACGCAGTCGAGCAGGCAAGGGATTACAGCTTTAATCGGATCAAGAGTTTAAGCAACGCTATCGATCTAGTCGCATTTCTTGGCTAACAATAAGACGCGGCGCGCTAATTGCGGCTATCTATGAATATGCAGCAGCTACAGACGGCTGTGTGTGTGTGTGTGTGTGTGTGTGTGCGTGTGTGTAAAGCCCCGCCAAAGCGGAAATCCTCCTCGGGCACACAGGTGACAACTCACTAGTTGGAGTGAAGAGGGCGCACAGGCGAGCGGCATGGACCGGTCCACTTGAATTCCGCTCGTGCGGCGCTACCAAAGGTTCTTGTTGTCTTGTGTTGCCACAAAAAAGTGACAGCCGGCTGCGTCTTGTGAATGAAAATACGAAAATACGCAGCAGCAGCAGCAGCAGCAGCAACGGCAGCGACATCGACAGCGTAGCTACAACGCGACAGCGACGCGTCGCCATTTTGAATTTGCGTCTCAGCAGTGGGCGGCGTCGAATACGAGAGCGAGTGTAGTGAGAGAGCGCCAAGTGTAAGCAAGAGAGCAAGAGCGCAAGCGCTCTCACCACGCGCAGTTGGTGTGAGTGTGTGTGCTTGCCAGCAGGGGGCGTGCTAGCACAGTGCACAAGTGTATGTGAGGCAGTTTCTATGCGTGTGTGTGTGAGAGTGTGGTGTGTGTGTGTGTTTTTATTGTACCTGTGCAGTTGAGCGACGTCAAGTTGCTGGCCAGTTTGACTGGTTTTCTTGTTGTTGTTGTTGCTGTTGCTGTTGCTGTCGCTGCTGCCTGTCAAGTTGTTCGCTTTGAGCAAGTACCATAGATGGCGCTAGTTGTCTTAAAGTGGCTTTAATATTAAAGTGCCCTAAGCCCTAAGACATTGCGTATTTTCGCAGCAAAAGCGAATGAAATAAATTTTATAAATGTAGAAATATAAATATAAATAGGTACAAATAGCGAGAGAGAGAGAGAGAGAGAGAGAGATAGAGAAGATGATAGAGAGATAGGCCTTTCTTTAGTAAACAAAACAAGGCAATATGTTGGCTACTTGCCTCAGCTGTTGATTCCCTGCCCCGCACATGACAGTGTTCTACGTGGGGCAAATGACAGGTTCAGGCATCAATTTAATAATTGAGACCTTTGCATTTAATCAACATTATTTAAAATGTCAAAATATTTGCACTTTCAATGGCAGCGCGAACGCGGGAGCCCCCCAAAAGAATCCAGTTCGAAAAGTAAATTTGCATACAAATAAATGCCTGATAATGTTGTAAGTCCCCCCACCTGCTGCTGTGGCTGTTGCTGTTGCTGCTGCTGCTGCTGCTGGCCACGCCTCAAGTGGGTGGCAGGGCGAGAGGAAGGGGCAACTAGACGACGACGACAACGACAACGACAACGAGTGCTGCCAGACACACAAACAGAGGCAAGAAAAGGAGAGAGAAAACACACACACACACACACGCACACGCTAGATTGGTGGGGCGCCCCCTGTTGTCTGTGGCTGGCCATCTCCATTGAGTAAAATTTATGGTATTGGTGCAGTTTCAACACCAACCGCTGCCGCGACAGCTCACACCGATGCGCACACACACTGAGCGCGTTGGCAGCGCAGCGACTTGAAACCGGTTTCAAGCGTTGCCATTGGTGGTGGTTTGTGCGCAGCAGTGGGCGCTCAGCTGGCGTCTCAATCGCACACACTATGATGTATACGCGCGGACGTACTGTTGCCTCGCTTGCACGCCACAGCGACACAGCTGCAAAGCGACAGCAGCGACGCCGTGGCCTCGCTGCACGGGGCAGCGCGCAATCGCAGCGCTGAGCTCGTACCTAGTCGTATACGCACTTTGTTCGTGGTTGGTCGTTGTTGCTGTCGTCGTCGCTAGTGTCGCCGCTGTCGTCGTCGTCGTCGTCGTAGCAGCGCCGTTCGAAGCGCATACATCTCTTACGTTATACGTTTCCACGTTTCTAGTGATTCTCGTTGGCAATTTTCACTGATTCTTTTGGATTGTGATTTCGCGTGGACGTCGCCTTCACCTCCGTCGTCGTCGTTGTTGTCATTCGCCGCGTTGCGTTGCCGTCGCGCAAATTGCAAATTGCACACACAAGATTTGTTGCTTGTGGATTGTTTCAGTGTCTTCTGCAAGTCTGTGCAACGTGTTAAATGCAGCACAACAAAAGCGCATCAAATACAAATACAAATACAAATACAAATACAAATTGCAGCAAGTGCTGACCCCCTAAAAAGTGCAACAGTTTCAACACCCCCGCAACACGTTCCCCTGCATCATAAAAAAGCAAAGTGTTTGCCGCCGCCAAAGGATTTACGCGCCAGTTTGAAAAACGCTTGATAAACTTGTTTCGTTTCATGTGCAAATAAACAAAAAGAGAAGAAACACACACAACACACACACACACACACACACACTCAATACACACCCAGACACACAGACACACACATAGACAGCTTTGTCAGTTGTCTCGCCTGGATTTTTTCCTCGCACTCGCGCGCGTGTCACAAGAAAAGCCGTCAAAATTCTTGATAAAGTGGCCTCAATAGGCGCCAACACGCTCAATTTTACGGACCTAGGGAGCCCCTACGAGGGGCCTCCCAGCACACCACAATCGGGCATGGATGCGCCGGACGCACCGCATACGCCCAAATATATGGACGGTGGCAGCACCGCCGCGGTCAGCGCCAGCATCACGCCCGGCGTTAATATACCCGGCAAATCGGCCTTTGTCGAGCTGCAGCAACATGCCGCCGCCGGGTGAGTCTACAGTCTGTTCCCAGCTCTGCCCCTTCTTCTCCTACTCCCTGCTCGCCCGGCTCCAGTCATTGTTCCCCTTAAAAAAATGTCAAAGGCAACGCTGGCGAAGGACACCATGTAGCAACTGACTGACAAACTGCCTAACTGCCTAACTGATTGACTGATAGATTGATAGATATATGTAGCAGATAGACAGAGACTAGTATGGTCTGGCCCTGTCTGAGTTGCAGTTCTTGTTGCGCCTTGTTATCGACTCCCTGTGATCAGCTCGTGCAACACACCCAAAAATTGACTCTGGGTGGGCGTGGTGCCTGATCATTATAAGTCTTCAATTTGGTTCAGTTGTGCAGCTAATTGTATTGCGCTTGTTTTGCCCCGTTCTTACCCACGTGATATATGCGAAGTAGCTATGGGCCATGAGGTTGCTTTATAGCCACAAGTTGAGTGAGTTAAGGGGAAGAACACTGGTATTTCAAAAATTGAAGAAATTGTCATGAAATCCTTTGCATCAATAGCGTAAATCTTGAAGAACCCCTATGAAATATAATATGATACGAATAGTTGAAAGAGTAACGTAGGACTTGAATTCAAAACTAATAAATTGATAGCTTTAACATTTAAATCGTGCAAGAACCTTTAGACTTAAAGCAATACTAGATTTCTCAGCAAGTTATAAAAAAAGTTTCTAAAAGTTTGAATAAAAATATTAATATATGAAACATATTACTTAGAAATATTTCTTTAAAAATACATAATTATAAAATACATAATATATATATTTATTTAAATATTACACAAAAGTGTGATTATTATATATTAATATTCCATATTAGTCGAATATTTCTAATTAGACATGCTACGTATAAAGAAAGCAAATTGGTATTAAGAAATTATAATAATAATATACATAAAAGAATAATTTAAATCTAAATTATATTTCACAAAAAAAACTAAGAAAGATTTTTATTAAACTTTCTTTACTTTGTAAAGGACTCAAGAATAGCTATGCAACTTCGACAAAAATGTAGTTTATCTCCACATAACCAAATTCCCTTAACTTACTTTATATATATCATTTAAAAGAGGCTTTGCTATAGATGGTATAGGTTTTATTTTAATAATAGTAAGAAAAAAAAAAAAGAGATCCCTTTAGTTCCCTTTAGTTTTTTATCTTTTTAACTTCATAACTTAAAGAATATTTCAAAATATTAAAGCTGCCATATTTTTCCCATATATTCCACTAACTGTAAGCCCACCCTAGGCTATTTAAGGGCCTTGCGCAAGTGCAGCTTATTATCAGATCTGAAAAAACATATTTTTCATGTATGTCCAGGGCTTTTTATCAGATCACAAAGACAAGCGCGAGCATCGATCTATATCTAGTGCAAGCTGCTTTTTTTCTCTCTCTGTTGTTGTTGTTGTTGTCTGTTGATTAAAGAAGTCACTTGCTGCTGTTGATGATGATGATGTGCACATATGTACACATACATACATACTTTAGTTTATATTAAATATCGGGGCAAACTAGTTTTCCGGACGGAGCTGTCCGTTTTATGCTGGCGGCCGTAGTTCGCAACGCCCGGGGCTCCCTCCGGAAGCCAAAAATAAATTCAATTAAGTGCAGTTAGTAAGAGACAACCTCTACCCCTCTTCCTTCCCCCTCTTTCTCCCCTTCCCCAGCTTTTCCTTCAGCGAAGGGGAAGTCCCTCTCTCGCAGTCCCCGCTCGATTCTTGTGCAGTAAATAATATTTTTATGCCAATTGTTTTTCTGCTCCTTCTGCTTCTTCCTCTGCTTCTTCTCCTTCTCTTCTTTCACTTCATCACGCACGTTTCGAATTTTTATTATACATTTTTCATAGCATTTTCTGCCGCGTTTTTGCGGTTTGCGTTTTGTCATTTTTCCACTCGGTGCGTGTCGGGGAGGGAAAGTTTTGGTTGGGGGCAGGGAGTTTTGGGTTGCCATATTGCGGAGTTGTTTTGCGGTTTCTCTTGGCCAGTTGTCAGTCAGTTGTGTGTGCGTTGCGTTGCGTTTCGTGTGCTGTGTTGTTTTTCCGTTTCCGTGTTGAATATTTCATGGCTTATTATTGGGCAATCGGCTAGAAGCGAGAGAGATAGAGATAGAGAGAGTTCAAAGAAGTCGGCGCCTGGGAACATGTTCAACTGCTTCGATTTGGTTTTCAGTTTTGGATTTTAGCCAGTTTCATAAAGTGTTAAGAAAATATTTACTATTTTATTGATTTTCCTTCCCGTCCGACCACAAAGCCAAAGTGTCCCGTGTGTGTGTTCGTTCTTTGGTCTCCAAATGAAGTCATGGCAAAACTTTTGTTTCTCCTGCTTTTCCATTTTTGTTGTGAGAGAATAAGTTTCGTTTCGACGCTTTGTGCATTAAACATGAAAAACAGTTAAAGCCAGCCGAGTTCTATGCTGCTTTTCCACGTTGGAATTCAACTGAAAAGTGTACGGAAAACACGCAAAGTTTTTCCCCTCTCTCTCTCTTCGCTCTCCCTTTCTCTCTATCTGCTTCGATTTAGTTTTCATTCATTTGTTGTACTTTGACCTGGCGTGCCAAAGGGCCGACAATGCATACAAGATGAGCGATAAAACGGAAACTTTGTTGCTATCTCCCTCTACCTACTTCTACCTACCCCCTCTCTCTCTCTCTATTTGAAAGTAAACTATTTTTTGATTTCACTCTGATTTATTTGCTCTCTTCACAGTTACGGCGGCATACGCGGCACCTATCAGCATTTCGGTCCACAGGGCGGCCAGGATTCGGGCTTCCCCAGTCCGCGCAGCGCCCTCGGTTATCCATTCCCTGCCATGCATCAGAATTCCTACTCTGGCTATCACTTAGGCAGCTATGCGCCGCCCTGCGCGAGTCCACCCAAGGATGGTAAGTCAACAACATATATATATCCATTTACTATATAACTTCTTGTAGCCTATGGCTTGGCACAGCGATTTGCTTTACGCAGTTTATTTGCGTTTACAGTTCGCACAGTTCCGCACAGCTCAAGATCTCTTGAGTTCTCCCTCTCCTTGCTTACCTCTCTTCTTCTCTTGTCTCTCTTCTCTCTGCGAATTCGCGCATTTTGGCGACACTCGAATTGAAGTGGGCAACGTTGTCGACTTGTCGAGTGCTTTTGTTGTCGCTGCTTTTGTTGACACAACTTGACTTTGACATTAGCGCAAGAAGGTCTATTTCGCAATATGTGCCAAAGTGTAGAGGGCACATAAACATTAGAAGTGGTTCCGTTATGGCATATTTTATGTACTTAACTTGAAATAGAATTCATTCGGTAAGCAAGTTTGAAAAGATTCTCAGCTTCCTAATTTTAATTGAAAACTTAAAGAAATTGATAGACAAGGAAAGAATAGAGATAAATGTAGAAAATATAATTAATCTAAAAAATTTCCGTACAATAATCAAGCTATTTCTGCAGTTTTTGGAACTATAAAGCCTATAAAGAATTAAAAAAAAGTTTTTAAAGACAAGAACTTAAAATAAAAAAAAGAATCTTTAAAGAAGAGACGAATTCTAAAGAACTAAATAGAGACGGAAGAAAAGGAGATACATTTATGTAAGAAATAAGAAAATGATATCAAAATATATATATAAAATATAATAGTTTACTTTCTCTACTAAAAGGAAGTGTTTTTTATATACCTTAAACTTCTTCTTTGAAATATTATTAGGAATATCTTTTCATTCATAAGATTAGTTAGAACATAAAGAAGTGGCTGCTTCAAAGCTGTCGATTAGAAAGTATCGGAAAAAAGTTTGTATTGTCTAAATTAAAATACTGAAACCCTTCCTATGTATCTAGAATAAAAAATCCCAAAGGATTCCTTGTCATTCTTCGTATTATTGGAGTAATTAGAAACCTGTTCAACATTGAAAGTCCAAATGCATTCCCAGAGCATGTTTAACTGAGAAAACCGAAAAGATTCCCTTAGACTTCTCATAGAAACGCAGTAATTAAGTTATTATATATGATTTATTTATATTTTGTTTAGTTTTATAGAGCATAAACATAAACGTTATCACTTATATTCGGACATAAAGCATCGTTTCGTATAGTAAAAAAAAGTACCTCGTTGAGAATATTTGCTAAATAAAAGAGTCAGTCTTTTGTTTAGCCATAGCTATAGCTATAAAGCACATATATATATATAGGTTTTTCGATATTCCCGAGTTGCTGGCATAATTGCGCGCTTGACTGTGACATTTTGTTTAACTATCGCATTTTGTTTAACAATTTTCGTTGTTGTTGTTCGTTTCGTTTCGTTGTTTTATGCGTTTTGGTTGAGCAGTTTTGTACGTAAGTGAAAAGCAATTCATTTTGCCAAGCTATTGTTGGCGGCACTACACAGAGAGATATATAGAGATATATATATTTATATATATATGTATATCCCATACATAGCTCTGAGAACTTTTGCTGTCACTTTGTCACACATACGCCGCGTAGCCCGTGGCAATTAACCTTGAAAGCGATAGAGACAGCTGATCGTTTGTCTGAAATTTGTCTGAATTTTGCGCGCCTAATATGAAATGCAGCTACCTCTCTCTCTCTGTCTTTCTCTCTCCCTGTCTCACTCACACACACTGTTGTTTGTAATTATAATTGGCGTAATTATGCTTTCGTTTGGCGTAATTAATTACACCATTCTTTGGTGTAGTTTGCCTCGCTGCGTGGCTGCTCCGCCCTCTGCCTTTTTGCGGCACAGGCAAAAGACATGTGCAGCAGCGCACACACACCACAAGCACACACACACACACACACACACGCACGCACACCAGGGACGTGGTGTCAGTCTGACTAATGGCCCAAGCGAGCATGTGGCTTGGCTACTTTGGGTGGTCACCCAAAAGTGTCGTTTCGCTGGCAGCCATCTCGCTCGCACACTGCCATTTTGTCATTAAGCCGCAGCACGTGCTGCACGGCGCCAATATTTTCAACTCGCACACACACACACACACACACACAGAGGCGAAGGGGGGGTGGGGTAGTCCATATACGGCGCTTAATAATAGTTTGCTGGATTCGCGTTATTTTTTGAACAATTAGCGACGTCGTCGGCAGTTGCAGCTGCCCCTGCCCCTATCTACTCCTCTCTCCCCCTCCCCCGCCCACGCTGCGCTGCGCTTAGCGTTGAACTTGTGCACAGTTTGATCGAGTGCTTTGAACTTTTCGCTTGTTGTTGCTGCTTGTTTGTTGTTGTTGCCTTTGGTTTTGTTTTTGTTTTTGTTTATAGTTTGCTCGGCGGGTGACAATGTAATTGTTCATTTGGCTTAATTATCGCACAGTTTACAAGTTACTTAACTTTATAACATTGCACGCACTCAATGCAAAAAATACTTTGGATCCCTCCTCTATCCAGCCCCTCCCCCTCCCCCTCCCCGTCCCTGCTGGGAGGAAACACTCTGCATAAGCGTCACGTCTGCCACGCATTCCATAGCAGACCTCATAAATATGCATAGGTAGCCAAGTTATGCCCGCTCCTTAATGCAATGCAGCACACACACACGCACACACACAGACGTATTCCACAATGTTGCCATAATTTTTATGCCTAATTATAAATTCATCATTGAGCAAGTTTTGTGCCTTTTACAGCGAAAAAACTTTTTCTGGCGCTTTAAATAAACATTCTCTGCCTTTGTCTCTTCCCTCTCTCTCACTCTCACTCCCTGCTTGCAGACTTCTCAATCTCAGACAAATGCGAGGACTCCGGCCTACGCGTCAATGGCAAAGGCAAGAAGATGCGCAAGCCACGCACCATCTACAGCTCGCTGCAGCTGCAGCAGCTCAATCGGCGATTCCAGCGCACACAATACCTGGCGCTGCCGGAGCGCGCCGAGCTGGCCGCGAGTCTTGGCCTAACGCAAACGCAGGTGAGTCAAAGTTCAGAATAACTATATATATTTAATGGGTTAATAAAGTGGGAGCACATTGGAAGTGCTTAACAAAGATATCTCAAAGATAGCTCAGGTGAAGGATTAGGGAGAACTGAAGGAATAAGTTTCTGGAATATCGTTTGCAACTTGCGATCTAATCTGAGTTCTTTTGTGTCCAAGTTTCTCTTCCTAATGAGTCCTACAAAAGATCTTGAAAGGTCTATACTTTATGCTCCTAATTAACCTAGAAATCGATTTTCATACTTAGATTTCTGCGAAGAGATCTTCTTGAAAGCTTTGATAAACTTGCAGCTACTTTTGAAATAAACAATTTTATACTCCTTAGAACCTAACAAAATCTTGTTGAAGTACCTTTAATTTACTTACAAAATTATAGAAAAAGTTTGAAATATCTTTCAGATACATACAGAAGATTCTCTATACTCATTTAACTGCTGAGTACAGTAATTAACATTAAAAGGGATTCCAACATAGTTTATACAACATCTTTTAATACTTTATACTCCTCTAAAACATCTCATAATCGTATACAATCATTTTTATTATTTTGGAATAACTTTAATTTGGAATAACTTTAAGATATTTACAAAGAGTTTTTCTCAGTTTATAAAAGGCTTGGGAGTGTCTTCAACAAGGAAACTGACCACTATTTTTTTGAAATCTCTTTTTATATGTTTTCTTTCTACTGATCCTGGAAAGCTTTTATTTAAGTAGCTTCTTGGGGTCCTATGTGAGTTCCCAAAGGAAACTACGCGAGCAATGTCATAGACTAACTTATAGGTACTCTTGTGTTGTTGTTTTACACTTCTACTTACCCTATAAAAACCTTTGTTCAGGTATGCTTATTAGTATACTCCTTAGGGATTTAACTACATGCATTAAACTTGTTGCTAATACCGAAAGCTTTCACATAGCTTGACATCTAGTTAAAAGCTTCTCACTGCCTACTCTATCTCTCTCTCTCTCTTTTTCTATCTGTCCCTCTCTCCCTATCTCTACCCTTTTTGCTTGCCTTGGCTTCTTTTTTGCTATCCTGACTCTAGCGATGATTCCCTCGACAATAGTCCTTGCCCCTGGGCAAACATGTTGTGCAGCGTTAAATGCATTTCAAATTGAATTGTTGACATGCCTCTAATGTTGACTGACAAACGAGTCAGCAGCAGCAGCAGCAGCAACTACAGCAATAACAACAACAACAACAACAACAAGTACGATAGAAACTGCAACAACAATGCGCCTCCCACGCCTGTGACCCTCGCTCGCATAATAGCTACAAGATACATAGATACAACGTATCTATAGGCAAAGCGCTGTAATATCATAAAGTAACCCCTCCCTCTCCTCCAGCTACTCCTCTTTCCTCTCCCCTTCTGCCTGCAGTTGTTGTTGTTGTTGTTGTTTTGCACGTGTGTCAATGTCAACTTTTGTGTGACGACTACGACGACGAAGGCAGCTGCCCGGCGTATCTTTTAAATGCACGCGCTGCTGCCCACGAAAGATATAGAAGAGAGAGGGTGAGGGAGAGGGGGCTAGGCAGCGGGAGGAAGGCAGCAAATATAATTGTAATGAAAGGCAAAAACAACGCCTGCCATTGTGGCTGCCTCGGCGACACCCACCCAGTTCCAGTCTGGCTGCGGTGCCGGCTCCACGTACCCCTTCTTCCTTTCCCCATTCTCTTCCCCCTGCTCAGAGATCGCTCGTCGCTCTCAGAGACCTTCTCATCTCTCTCTCTCCGAGTGCCTGCGCCTCTGCCACGTCAAACTGTCTGAATAGCGCATTGTTTTTGTACAATAGTTTTCCACATGAGAAGCAGCAACAATAACAACAAAACAAATGCAAAAAAATTGTTGCAAAATAAAAAATAAAAAAACTCGACTCGAACTAAATGAGAAATGCGAAAAAAGTGCGCGTTGTTGTGTGTGCGACGAGTCTCGTTTTTCGTGAAATTTATTGATAGTGGGCGTGGGCTTCCTAATTGAATTAGTGTGCCACAAAAGTTCACGCACACACAGACAGACACACGCACACACACACACACACATACACAGAGAGAGAGAGGGAGAGAGCAGGCAGCGCTGCAGAATGTTGTAAGACGATGCGACGTTGAAATGAAACTTGCAAAACAAGTTAAAGTTGAGCGGGTGTGCGGGTGTGCGAGTGTGTGTGCTGCAGTGTCTGTGTGTGCGTGCTGCGTGGGTGTTGCTCGGCCGCAAGTTGTTTATCAAGATAGTTATTTGAATACGGCTGCAGACTAGTCGGAGTCGTCGTCCGTCCATCTGTCCGCCTGGCAGCGGCGTCGTCGTCGGGCGTGCCACACGGCGGCTGTGTAATAAATTTGTATGCCATGCCAAAAGCAGTTTACTTAGTCACCCTATAAAACGCTGATTTACAAGGCAGCCACAGTCAGAAAGAGAAACAGAGTCAGAGACGGAGACGGAGACGGAGTCAGAGCCCGGCCCAGTTGCAGTCCCTACTGCAGCTTCGGCTCACTTTAGCAAATGGCAACCGCAGGCAGGCAGCGGGAGCGGCAGGGCGGGCGGCAACTGGCAGCTGTCAATCGATGTCAGCTCTAAGCTCTAGCCAAAAAAAAAAAAGCTAAACAAACACGCGGACACGCCCAGTTTGGCCTGTGCGCTGCGGGTCGACACAATCAATTTGGCTTTATCTGTGCAGCGAGCGCGCGGGCCAACTGCAAAGGGGTTAAGCGAATTGAATTTATGACTGCCCAAAGGCTCTGGCCACCCCACCGTACTTGAAGAACTTTCCCTTTCTCTGTCTCTGTCTCTCTCCCTCCCTTGGCGTGTTAATTAAAACCGCCTACGCTGTTTAGTTCGGCAGCCGCAGCGGAAGTTTTTTATTGATTTGACCAGCGCCAGAGAACAGTTAGGTTACCCTCATTGTCCCTCTTATTGTTGTTGTTGTTCTACTTATTGTTGTTGTTATTGTTGTTGTTATCCCTCTTGTTGTAGTTGCTGTTGCTGCTGCTGCTGCTGCTGGGGCTGCGCCAAGTGGCGGGCCGCACCAATGTTTGCCTCGTGCAAACAAACCATTGTGCTTTGCCCCAAGATTTATGCGTTACACAAACAGCAACAGCAACAATAACAACAACAACAACAACTGCAGCCTGGCTTTATGGCCTTCAAGTTGTGCCCGGCACTTTTTTCGGGGCGTGTTGTACAATTTGTCGGCCTTAAAAACTTTTGCATGTCTCGAACTCGTTTCGTATTGTCGTAGAGGGGTAGCAGGAAGGGGCGAGGGACATGGGGAAGGGGGGAGAGGAGTGCGACAGCTCGTCATCCGGCGAAATGTTCTAACACCTGTCTATAACGTAGCTATATAGAGCCATATATATATCGTATATATGCAGCTGATCTAAGCCACTTAACTGTGGCAAAACTTAGCTGTAATTTTTGCATTGTAATTTCGTGCTCTGCCAGAGGGTATATTAGTTATGAAAAGCTGTTGGCAATGCAATAAAGAGAAAGATATACTATATGTATTCATGAACAGCATGAACAACGTAGTCGAACTTGCTTTAGTTGTCTCTTAGTGCCTTAGATTTGCAGTTTTTTTTATGAAACTTGGCACACATACTTAGTACTGCTATAGGCTATAAATAAGGCGAAACTAGCTACATCAGAGCGATATATCGTATAGACGTACAAACTATCGGTATACTATTGTTATTTCTCAAGATAATGCAAGCCAATTTACCTATCTTTTCAAGTGAATTCTATAAATAGATAAATCAAAAATTCATATCGTAGCCATATATCGTATATCGCATAGTTATCATAGATACTATCGGCTGAACTTGAGTACTTTCCTAGATATCTCAACCAAACTAGGTATATATATATTTTTCTATACATGTAAGTTGCTGGCAAAATTTCATTAAAATTTGATTACTATATCTTATAGTTTTCTCAAGAAATCTAAGACATCAAGCGTATGCAAACTTCGGTTTGATATGCTGTAACCTTTTTTACTCGTTTTTATGGCCGCCGGTTTTAAATATTTTTACTGCTGCCTGCCGCGAAAAAAAAAAGTAATATAATTATGGTAATTTCATTATTATTATTATTATGTTTTTTCCTCTGTTTTTTTTGCCTCTTCTCTGTGCGCCAAACTTGTTTCACTTGTCTCAACCTCTCTCTCTCTCTCTCTCTCTTTTGGCGCTGCAGCTGCATCTTTCACTCGGCTTTGATTTTGAAAGTGCATCCGGTGGCTGCGGGGCGCCGCGGTGGTTCAATGTGCCCATATAACCGATATGCCGATGCCAATGTATATATGCATGGCTATACAATATCAGCTTGAGATCGCTGTCTTCAATTAGAGCTAAATACGCGCTACTGTTTGCTGTTTACACCGCAGCAGCAGCAGCAGCAGCAGCAGCAGCGGCGCGGCGCGGCTAATTGAATAATTACATAGAACGCGGTCAAATGTTTCAATATCGAAAGATTGAGCAGAAAAAAACTGAACACACACACCCAAAAACCAACTCAAGTTGCCAAACTGAAGCGAAGCTGACAGCCAGCAAACACTCAAGAGAGAAATAAAAGCCCCCAAAAAAAGCTAAATAAAATTCAGCCGTGCGAACCGCGCTCAACGAGCTAAGGTTCTGTTTTTGTTGTTGTTATTTCTTTTCTGTTTTGAAAATCGGCAAAAGAAGGTTTTGAACTGCGTGTTTATGAGCTCATATCGGCACATTTTGATCTGGCAGCGCAGGCAAACTTTGGCCCAAACTTGTAGGAGGAGGCGGCGACGCTGGCAAAGAGTGAATGAGAGAGAGAGAGAGAGAGAGAGAGAGAGAGAGAGCGAGAGAGAGGGAGAACAAAGGATTTGGCAGCATCTCAGCAACATCAAGTTTGTGTTTAGCAGATGAACTGCCAAAACGGCGCTTGTAGACTGTAGACTGCCAGAGACCCCAAAAGCAGGCAGCGTAGACCCAACGAAAAATGTTTGTACTGTCGAGAGGGGGATTTTCTAAGCCTAATCAAAATCAATCAGACAAAATATATGCAGTTCTACTTGGCTAGGGGGAATCCGGAAATTGTGCATTGTGCACGGTGGGAAGCAAAGCAAGGAAAATGAAAAAGTTTAAATAAAATGCTACAAAACGAAACGAAACGAAAAACAAAATAAAACATTAATTAAAATAAGTATTATAACAAAAAAATAAGAGGAATAATAAGTAAATTAATTTCTAGAAAAAAATTTAAAAAAAAAAAGACAGCTAAGCAAGCTTTTTCCTCTTTACTTACCTAAGCTTATACTTAAATAACTTCTCTGTTTAGTATGCAATTGTCATGAAATTTGCAGAATTTATTTAGAGAGTGATAATGTTTGTACACACCAAACATAAACATTCAAGCTTTAAAATTCAGCTAATAAATCGTTCTTTTCTTGATATAGCCATAAAAAAAACGAATAGTAATTTTAGTATTTCTGTACGTATATTTAACAGACATTAAACACACCTCTCCCCTTAGCGTTGACTACTTTCTCAGCTTCTGCTTAGGCTCTCCCCCTTTCGAGTTGCTACTAACATTTTCCGCTTGGTTTACCCTGTTGCCCTGGCATGTCTGCAAAAATCAACAACGCCTGCTTTATGTGTGTCCCTGCGGGAGTGTGTGTGTGTGTTTGTGTGTGGCTGCTGCACGCAGACGCAGACGCATCGCCCACGGTGCACACCTTCGCAGCAGCTTGCGCTGTTCTTGTTGTTGTTGCTGTTGTTGTTGCTGCTGCTGCCAGCGATAAGTCTGCTCCACCCCTAGCCCCAAAAGAAAAGGTCATGGACTTCTGCGAACGCGCAAGAAGAAACCTCCACCGAAAATATTTCATTGGAATTCGGAATGCCAAAGCAGCAGCTTCGGCCTGAGAAGCCTGAGCTGGGCCAGAGACAGAACTGCCTGCGCCCGGGCAAAACCTGATAAACAATTGCGAATATGAAATAGTTGTAAACATTAAAATTAATTTCCACATCAAGCAGCAGCAGCAGCAGCAGCAGCAGCAGCAACAAAAAAACTAGCACAACTTGATTTAAATAATACAAGTGTCTAGTTAGTATTAGCGGCACAAAAACTACAACAACAAAAACGGCGAGAGAAAAAAACTAAAACTGAAACTGACTGAGAAAAACTTGCTGACCGCATTTAAATGCTGGCAGCGAACGTGACGGCGCAGCCAGCAACAACAGCAACAACAGCAACAACAACAACGACAACAACAACAACGACAACACGTCGTATATCAGTGATTGCCTGATTTACGCGCGCAATGTCAATTAAATTATGGCACATAATACAATGTAACGCAGCAGCCACACACACACGCACACACACACGCACGCACGCACACACACACACACTCGTCTTAATCACACGCATATTGCAGCAACAAACGCGCAAGTGACCCAGCAGCAACTGTTGCTGTTGCTGCTGCTGTTGCTGTTGCTGCTGTCGTCGTCGCCTCCCTATGTCGAAATTTTGCACTGGCGTAACAGGAACTTTGAATTAAGTTTGATCAGTTCGCCACCGATGCTGGTACAAGCACTTACAACAAAAGCAGCAACAACACGAGCAACAACAACCAACAAGTTGCCCATTAACAATGATGCATTGCCCGCAGCAGCAGCAGAGGCAGAGGTAGAGCCAGCTGAAAGCCAAGGGGAGACGAAGAAGAGGCAGAGGATAAGGGGATAGTGGGAGAGGGGTATATGCGGATTGGGGGCTAAGGGGCTTAGGGGCAGCGTCATCTCAATTTCTCAACTCGTCACTCACACACACAGCTCACACTTTCGCCTCAGCGTCAGCGTTCGCAATTTGCATTTGTATCTTTATCTAATATGTATGTGAGCGCGCAAAAAAAAAGTATCTCAGTATCTGCACATGTGTATCGCATAAGTGTTTGTACCTATCTCTCGCTCTCTCGCTCTCTCGCTCTCTCTCTCTCTCTCTACGTGCTTTGCGCTCTGCTAGCAATCTTGATTGTGCTTGACATAATTTTTGCACGTGCAGGCAGAGCTACGCGTAGTGCTTGAGACTATCTAGGAGGCGATTTAGCTGATAGATCTCCATGACTTGACCCATATAGTGTGACAAAGCAGTGAAGGGAAAACTATTCTAGTTGCGGATTTACTGCAGTCTACAGAGGTTTCTATTTTTGAGGCTTATATAGAACAAAAGTGGGAAAAAGTTGCAGAATTAAAAAGGTTAAATTTCAAAAAATTTTTTGACAATTTGGAAACTTCTTTTTTATATATTTTAAGATATATAAGGCATTTTCAAGGGATTTATTTTTGAAAAATATATAAAAATTTTGGACAACATTTTTGAAAAGTTTCATAGGCAAAAGTCTCAAAAATTCTGAGATTTTATTCCTTTTGCAGAATATATTATAGTATCTCTGTATTCTCTGTTTGAAAACTCAACTCATATTGCTCTAAGCTTTAGAAACCAAAGTTTAGGTTGTGCTAGGTTAGGGTACGATTCTCAGGTGAACAGTTTACTGAGAACCTTTTCCATATTATATACATTATTATAGACATATAATTATATGCAAAGATTTTCATGGGGTTCCCTCACTGCGATTGAGCTCATGTTGTCTGGGATTTCCCGCACTTTAACAATTCAAAACTTTTCCTATCGATTAAGCTTGCATTGATCTAATTTCAGTTTGGGATTTTCCGTCAACTTTCCCGGCAATTCAAAAAGTTTTCCATTCACAATCAAAATAAACTCTTTATAGATTTTGCAGCGCTTAATGTCAGCTCATTTTCTTGGCAGATCTCTTTCTCTTTCGCTCTCTGTCTCTCTCACCCGCTCTCTTTGTAAAATGTATCTCAATTCCTTGTGTAGATTACGAACTTATTAGTGTCAATTGTTGAGCTATTCAGCCGCAGCGCGAATTCACTTTATGATCGTCAATATTTCCACTCACTTTTCGCCACTTGCCTAACGACTCTCGGCGGGATTTGCATGCGCCGTCATCGTCGTGGTTAATAACTGGTTATAATCGTGGAACAAGCGCGTGGAGATTGGCTACTGCAACTCATCAGGTTGTTGTATCTCCGGGCAAGTATCTTAATAGAAATAGAAAGCGAACTGGCCAGGAACAGGCACAGGATGCACAGCGGCCTCCACTTCCTACAGCAAGTTTCGCGTTTCATTCACAATGTTTTCAAACTGGTCGCAGGAGGGGGAGAGGGGGCAGGAAATTGCAGTTGCAAGTGAGGGTATTCAAATCAAATAAAATTTAATGCGCATAGCTGAGATGCCCCACGACGACGGCGACGACGCGTCTATCGCAATGTGCAAATCTTATGTGGCTTGGCGGGGTTGGCGGGTTAATTACGCGCTCATTTGATGACACACAGAGAGAGAGAAAGAGAGACAGGCAGAGAGAGAGAGAGAGAGAGAGCTGTAAACAACTTGAACGGGCTCAAGGATGCGTGCCGGCAGCAGCGGCAGCGTCTCCAGCTCCAAGTCAAGATTTCAGTTACGCGATAATAACAATAATTATTATTTTATTATGGCAAGAAACCGAGGAAGAAAAGCAACAACAACAACAACAACAACGCGAAATCAACTTTATGACGACGACAAGGCATTGACGACGACGACGACGACGACGCGCCGTGCCCGAAAGTGGTTGCAGGCCAAAACCAACTTGGCAACACCCGCCAGAAAGGCGCAGGCACAGGCGGAGTTGGAGTTGGAGCTGAAGTTGGCCAAGCCACGTTGTAGTTTTAATCGATGCATTGAGATTTGCCTGGCTTGCCTCCAGGCTGTGGGTGGGTGAAGGCAGAGCAAGAGGAGAGCGAAGCAAAGGGGAGAAAGAGAGAGAGGAAAGACGTGCAGCCGGATGAGTCAGCTGAGGCAGCTCATGTTATAATTGGTTCTCAAATTTGCAAATGCTTTATCGAGAGCATAGTTGGCAATATGAGGCGTTCAATCTCGCTAGCTATCTCTTCCCCTCTCCCTTACCCTCCTCCTCCTCCTCCCCCTCCCTCCCTCGTTATCCTTGTAAATGCGATGCCAATTAAGCCTTTTGTTAGACGGGGCCGTGTACTTTGACACCAATTAATGAGGGCGCTGCGAGGCTGCTAGCATTGCCAGTGTCGCCAGTGTGGCTGCTTTTCTTCAACAACAGCAACAACAACAACAACAATCTCTACAAAAACACTTGCTACAACAACAATAGAAGCAGACAACTTTTAACGCTTGGTTAACTTCCCAACATTTTTTCAGTCTTTCTGTGTTTCTGTTTTTGTTGCTGTCTTTTTTTTTTTTTTCCATGCTGTTTTTCCATTATCATGATCGCTGTTTTGTGATATCCGTTGCCCCCTCTTTCCCACCCCCCCGCCCCCATCCCCGCTCTGTGTGAAACTGCATAGAAAAACTGGGAAATTAAAGCGACAAATAATCGTCGGACTTGGCCATGATTTCATTTGCCTGGCATCAAAAATCATATTTAAATTACAGCAAAACAAAGCTAGAGAGGGGTGGGGGAGGTGGGGAGGAGGAAAAAGGGGGAGCAAAGAATGCGCTTATATAAATTGTGCAATTACGCGCCACACTCTTTTTTTGTTCCGGCGCTCTTATCGCCGCCCTGAGATCGCATCAAGTAAAACGAGATCGTCAACCATCGTCATTATGCGGCTTGAGGCAGGGGGCAGGGGCAGGGGCAGTTGCAGGGGGAGGAACTGACCGCAACAGCAATACGAGATTTGTTTCACTCTCTCTCTCTCTCTCTTTCTCTGCCTGTGTTTTTGCCCTTTTCACTTAATTTGTTTACCATTTTGTCCGTTTGTCTCGCTTTGACATATTCCCCACCTGTAAGCTCCCCCCCCCATTTTCCCCTCTACGTTTCGGTTTCGATTTACTGCAGTCATGTGCGACGGCCTGGAAAATGTTTCAAGTGCATTTTTATGAGCGCTCTTTAATTTTGTGGCAAGAAACGGTGGCAGCAGCAGCAGAAGGCGAGGCAAAAAGAGAAAAGAATTTTTGTTGTGCGAGCAGCAATTTTAAATAGCGGTAATTAACGTTGTGGTTAAATAATCGAGTAGACAGAGAGTGGGGCAGCCAAGGGGGAGAAGGGGGGAGTAGGGTAGATGCAGGCAACTTTAACCAAAAAGGGGTGGCTGCGGTTAGAAGTGGCGTTTGGGGAAAGGGTTTGCGTTTGAAAGCAGTCGAAAAGGGGGAGCTGTCAGGCAATTGGTTAAGGGAAGTTAATGATATAGCATGAAGCTGAATATATAAATACTTATAAAAGAATTTTGCAATTTGAACTTCATGAAGTCTTTAAACTCGAACTTTTTGAAATTCATAAAGAAATTGAAGCTATTTTTTAATTTTAAATAATTGATTTATACTATTTTGCTCTGTCTGTTTCAAGTTTAATTTCAACTTTTGTATTAGATAAAGACGTTAAAAGATTAGGAAATTTTTAATATATATAAGCTGCTTTATCATCTTACAAATTGTATAAGAACATTCCCAGATATTCTCTTACATATCTTCTGATATCAGTAAGTTAATCTGCACAGCTCTTCATCAACACAAAAATATCATAAAAAATATTTATATATTTACAAAAATTATAAATAATTTTAAATATTAATACATATTATACTATAAAGATTTGTCTATAGACAAATTATGGTTTTTATAATAAATCCTTACTTTTTCCTAGCTAAACTTCTTGCCTACCCAGTAATCTCATACACTTCCAGGCCAACCCTTGCCATGGGGTAACTTAATGTTATTCGGCCCACCGCTCACGCCTTGCGCTCTTTCCAGCCATGGATCTCGTAAATCTCGAGAATCTCTAATAAATATGAATAGGTTTCTGCAACAGATAGGCTAGATTACACGTGTTAGAACAAATGCATGTGTGTAGTCGATGCAGTCGAGACGTTTTTCTCATTCTTTTAAACAGAATCGCATTAATATTAAACAGACAAGTTGCTGTTGTTGTTGCTGTTGCTGTTGTAATTCCCAGCTGCTTCGTGGCTTGAAAGTTGCCCAAAATACAAAAAAAAAAAAAAAAAACGCTAGTTTTGTCGGTTCTACCCATTCCCCACCTCTTCCTCCTCTCTGTGTCTAGCCAAAATATGACATAACCACAAGATGGAAACGTTTTTTGTTGTTGTTTCCACTGTCACCTGCTGCAGGCAGCCAAGCCGAAACTAAATTAAATATGACTAACATTTTGCAGTGACTGTAGCAGCAACAACAACAACAGCGCAGGGCAATAAGCGTAGACAGAAAGTACGAGTGAGTAAAACTTAAATGCGCCTCGCGCTCTCGACTTTTGTTCAGCAAAAAAAAAAAGCTATATAGCTATAAAGCTATATAGCCATATACCTGTTGTTGTTGTGCGCGATACGCCCCGTCACGCCCTCCTTGGAACTTGGCTGGCACTGCAGCGGCTTGAGCTTGCCGCCGCCGTCGCTACCCGCCAGCAACAGTTGCCGCTGTCGCTGTATCTGCTTAGAATCTCACCTTGACAATTGTTGATCAAATGCTGCCGCCAATTTATTGTTGAAAAATTTTTGCGTCAGCTGCCGCCGTCGTCGTTGCTGCTGGTGTTTTTCATCATAATTTGTGTTGTTGTTGTTGCTGTTGATGGATTACAAAAGCGCAGCAGCAAAACTGAGTCAGTTTCAGTTCAGAAACAGCAACAGCAACAACAACGACTACTGCAAATTAGAATTACAAAATTTCAAGGCCTTGCAGGTGAATCAAAGCGAATGAGAATTCGAATTCGCATCGCATTCGCATTGCATGTTGCTGTTGCTGCTGTTGCTGACGTTGTCGTTGCTGTTGTTGTACAATTTTCAATAGTTCACAAACTCGGACTGTGACTGTGCCGCGTACATGGGAACAGTTTCCGGATTTGACAAACATTGTTGTTGTTTTTGTTGTTGTTGCACAACAAGCGAGCAAGCGATGTTGCTCGCTGCCAACCCCTGCGGATGCGCGTCATGCGCCCTGCCCAGCTCAGCTTGCAGTCACGAGATGCGTTGCTGTTGCTGTTGCTGCCTCTGCCTTTGCTGCTGCTGCTGCTGCTGTCGCTGCTTAATTGCTTCTGCGTAAAAATGGCAAAAGGCGCATTTCTCTGGGCCTATAAAGCACTAATTGAGTTAGTATAATGCTCGATTTGTCGCCAGTTCTTCCAGCTAACTTTGGCTTGTGGCATGCGGCCAAGTTGTTGTTGTGGCAGCCCAAACTGCAATTCGGGCTAACAACTTTATCAGCTAATGTCAGTTTTCTAGCTGTTGTTGTTGCTGTTGTACTTAGGAAGCGCATTAAGGCGCATTAATAAGGCGATCAATCGAAACTTGTGTGCAGAGCCTGTCTAGCTAACTGGCTCCTCTCTCTGTCCCCCTCTCTCTCTGTGTCTCACTCTCTCTGCCTATGTCTGCCTCTTTCTCTGTCTCTCTTTGCCACTCTCTCTCTCTCTCTCTCTCTCTCTCTCTCCTTCTGCTGATGTCTCCTGTCACAATTTATGGCTCGCTTCACGTACGTGACTGAAAGCCTGCAGCAGCAACTGTTGCTGCTGCCGCTGCTGGTGAAATGCTCGTGCGTGGCAGCGATTAAGCAATCACCAGCAGCAACAGCAGCAGCCACGCAGCAGCCTGCGCAGGCAGAGCCTATATAGAAATTAGATCAATATCTTTATTTATTTATAAATTGTTTAACGTGGCTGCCTGCCTGCGCGCTCATTTCTCATTACGCGCAACGCCAGCAACATTGCTGGGGCAGCCACGACAGCAACTTGTTAATTGTTGCCTGCGTTAGAGACGTGCGTTATATAAACACTGCGCAGACTCCAGACTGCAACGCAGTCTCTCTGCCCGCTTGGCCTTGCCTAATTGCATATTTATTGTTTATTAAGCAGCGTTGCTTCCCCCTCTGGGGCAGCTCCAACTCATTCACTTTTACGCATTTGCCCATGTATGCATAAATTAATGAAGCTTGAAGCTCGGCGCGCGCGCGCGCGCGCGTCATTCATTGGCGGCGCGCCGGCGAGTTGCTCATTGATAAAGATCAATGGCAACGACATCGTCGTCACATACGCGCTCCCCAGGGGGAAGCGACCTGCATAGATGGTCAGCACAGACTATGCAGCATAGTTTGCATGGCCAGGCAGCAGCAGTAGATGAAGAGGGAGGGGGGGTGGGGGGACAGGTAGCTACACGTGCGCGCGTGAGTCGGGAAACAAGTTGAGTGCGGGGTCAGCAAAGGCATCCACTTCGGTCTGCCCGCTGGCCACGTGTTTCAACTTTGAACGTGGCTGCCGCTGATGGTTGCACGCTGCAACGGCACGGGCTGCCGCTGTGCCGCATCGATTTGCTTTCAATTTGTATGGCGGTGTTAACGCGCGTTCATTTGCCAAGCCAAAAGGGTCGAGCGTTATTCAAGGCGTTGCGTTGCGTTGCGTTGCGTTGGCCTTGAAGCCTGCCAGCGTTTTTTGTTGAAACTTCGCTTCGGTCTTACTGGTTTTTCTGTTTCGGGTTTTTGCTGCCGCCTGCACATTGGGGAAGGCGTTGCCCAAAACAGCCCGCAACGATTTTATTTGGAAATCACTTTTGTTGCACCTACCGAAAGGCCAAAAAAGCAGCGCGCAAGTCGATGCCAAGTCGAGAGAGAGTGAGAGAAAGAGGGGGAGAGAGGGAGACAGTCGCTCTCTGTTTGCTCAGTTGATGATGTGTATTGGCATTAGCTGCGGCTTAACAAGATGTTCGAAAAGCAGAAGAAAAAAACGAAAGACTTAGGCAACGAACTTGAAAACCTTTCGCCTTGACTGCTGCAAGAACGTTTGCATGTGGCACATAATGAGCTAAGACGGAATCTGGCCTGCCCTCTGTGCATGTGTCTGTGTGTGTGTGTGTGCGTGTGTGTGTTTGAGCGTGCGTGACACTTGACTCTAGGGCATGGCACAGCCAGTTCCGACGGAGGCTTTTCAAAAGAAAACTTGAGGTTTTTTTCTGCTGCTGCTGCTGCTGCTGCTGCCACGACATGGCATTGTGTTCATTATTATGATTATATTGTGTTTTTTGTTTTTGTTTTCCATTTTTTTGAAATTTTTCTACTACGTTTTGAAGTCATTGCTGCGCCGCAGGCGACAGCGGCGTCGGCAGCAGCTGCTGCTGCATTCAAAATTATAAACAAATTTTGCTTGGCGCTGCCAACACGTTGAAAACAGACAATCGCATGCAATGTACAAATTTTCCAACAATGGAAACAGGCAGAACGGCAGCAACAACAACAACAGTTGCCGGGGAAATAATAACAATAATAAAATGAAAATGCTACGGCCGGCAAGTTGCGTAATCCGTCAACCATGGCAGTCAAAAGAGCAACTCGCAGCAAGTCGTGGCACGTCTTCAGCCGTAAGCAAAAGAGGGGAGGGAGGGAAGGGGGGCAAGTGGGTGGGTTGTAGCTGCGCACGCAACAATTGTGTAGCGCCTCCCCTAAGAAACCCCAAGTGTAGCCCCCTCACTCTCCCTTCCCTCTCTCTCTCTCTCTCTCTGCCGTCACAGCAATCGCGCATTTGCAATCTGTTTCTGAATATCAAAAAAAAAGTGAAGCTAAAAAAATATACAAAAATACATTAAATACCAAAAAAGCGAAACAATAAAATAATAAATAAATGTTTTTTTTTCGGTTTTTTTTCTGGTTTTTTCTGGCTTTTTTTCTGCGGCTTTTACTTTTTTTTCGTACTGTGCACGGCGCGCGATAAGCATCGCAGTCGAAAAGCTGCCGCGTTTTATGAATGATCGCCACATCGAGTGACCGCTCGCTGCTGTAGGCCCCTCTCCCCTCTCCCCTACCCTTCCACTTTGCCCCCTCTGCCAGCGCCACTGCTCTGCGCTGCGCTGCCCACTGGCTGAGCGAAAAACACTTGTTGCGCCAGCTTCAACTTCAGCTTATTGTGGCTGCTGCCGAAGCAGTGATTGTTGTTGTTACTGTTGTTGTTGCTGTTGTGGTTGTTGTTGTAGTTGTTGTTGTTGTTGCCGTACGTCGCCGGCTGTTGACGAACAACTTTAGCGACAAGATCATAAATCAAAATTTTATTTCGCGCAGCAGCCTGCCTCTCTCTCTCTTCCCCCTCTCTCTCTCTCTTCCTCTCTCTTTCGCGCGCACATTTAAATTTTTATGATTTTAGTTTTTTACCGTAGTTGTTGTTGCTGCTGATGTTGCTTTGCGCATAAATTAAAAATCGCCGCACAGCGATTGCAGCGCGATTAAAATAGATTGAAACTTGCCGCAGCAGCGTCAGACGCGGGGCACGGTGACGCTGCCTAACCACGTAGCAGTCAAACCCACTGACTAACTGTCTTAGTGACGGACGAACAGACGACGACAACGACTTGACCGACTTGACCGACTTGACCGACTACCGCAGACACAAGTGGCTACCTGTCTTGAGCCAGTTGGCCTGGCCTAGCCTGGCCCGGGCTGGGCTGAGCTGAGCTGAGTTGGCCTGGCTTAGCTGGCGACCCGGCGACGCTGGCGCGTGCTCGTTGCAAGGAAAGTTTATGGCCATTTGGCTGTCATAAAACAAAGCTGAAAAGGAAAACAAAGTCAAGTCGCTCGAGAAAGATAGAGAGAAAGAAAGAGATCAGCCACATGCTCGAAATGAAAGTGAAGCACGCGGCGTATGCGCAATGTGCGCAGAGGAAGTGGAATGCGGTAAGAAGAAGGAACGTTGCTGGCTTTGCTGCTGATTCTGCCGACTTCGATGTTGTGCCTAATACTCTTCCTACAGCTGTTTCTGCAGTTTGCACTGCTGCTGCCTTCTTAACTGCTCCCACTTGCCTGTCAATTTCTCTGCTTACTTTTCTAGCGAGTGTGGCAACTCCTGCTACTTCTGCGACTGCTACTGTTCCTAGTGCTATTTCTACTCTTGTTGCCACTGTTGTTCCCATTGTAGTTCTTTACGCTGCTCTTACAGCCATCAAAGATGTATTTCCCACAGATGTTGCTGCTCTTTCTTCAATTATTCCCACTTCAACTGCCTCTTGTTAAAGGTCTTCTCAGTTTTGCTCCTACTGTACCCAAGTCCCATAACTGCTTCTACTTTTCAATATATTGTTCCCACGGCTGTTCTCACTTCTGTTTCTATAACTGTTTCTGCTTACTTGGTACTACCTATTGTTACTCCTGCTGATCGTGTAGCTGATTCCACTCTATCACTCAATGTATTCTATCCTATTCCTGCAGGTGTTCCCACTTCTGTTCCTACGATTGAACCCACTTCTGCTCCCTAATATTTGCATGGCAATGCCTACTGTAACTCCTGGTGCTCCCATTACTGTTCCCTTTCCAGTTTTTAATGGGTTCCTAATGCAACTGCCCTCACTATTTAAACAACTGTTACCACTTAAGCCCTTGCTTGCCTACAATTGAAAAATCCTCTGTCTGAAACTGTTTCCACTTGCTTGCTGCTCCCTGCCAATTTAACACGTCTTCCCAACAGCCATTTGAATGTGCCATTAATCAGGCTAAGCAAAATGTTAACAAAATGTAACCAGCAGCGGCGTTTACAGCCGGAAAATGCGGCACGTAACTCAAAGCGAAGCGGCGAACGGCAGCGGCAGCGGCTGCTTTAGTCGAACAAACTAAATGGCTAAAATGGTTTAATGTTGGCCGCTTTGTTGTTTGGCTTTGCAAATTGAAATTCGCGCACCAAAAATGCGCAGAAATATGTTAAAATCTTGTTGCATGGAATTTATGAATGAAAAGCAAAGCCAAGGGAGAGGGAGAGGGAGAGGGAGGAAGAAGAGAAAAGAGATGGGGCGAACTTATTGTTGGCGAACTAACAAGCTGCCAGCTGAGAACAATGCGGGAAAAACAGCGCAGCAAGTTGCACTCGTGTTGCTGTTGTTGTGTTGTTGTGTTGTTTCTGTTGCCTCTGTTGGTAGCCATAAATTTGTGAACAACTATAAATGCAGCTGAAGTGGCCGAGAGCAACGCTCGCGAACACATAAACACACATTGCTGCAGACATCGTTTGCGGCCCAAAAGTGGAAAATGCAATGCCTTTTGTTGTTGTTGTTTCCCTTTTGTTTCCTTGCCCCATTTGATTTTGGTTGTTTTCTTGTGTTTCTTTCGGGGCGTTGTTGTTGTCATTAAGCGGGCGCATCCGTGCTGTCTTGTCTATTTACTTAGCCGCTTTGGCTGCAACTAATAAAGTGGTAACTTCGTTTAGAGCCGCACATTATTTATGGCCAGCCGGTGGTGGGCAGTGGTGGGCGTGGCACTCGCTTGATTTATCCCAGTCACAGAGAGAGAGAGAGAGAGAGATACAAGGAAGAAGCAGCAGCACGACGTTAGCTTTGCTTCCCACACGCGCACTCGCACTTGCACTCGCACACACTCGCGGGCAGTCAACTAGAGACACTTGGTATCTGCAATTGCAATGCCTAATAAAATCAATTTCGTTATCTTTTCCCACGTTTTAAATGCTCAACTGTCAAATGAATTAAATGCGGCACACAGAACGAGACGAGGCAAGCAGGTGAGGCGGGCGGGCGGGCGGGCAAGGTGAGCGCTATTTGAATTATCAACGCACTTTGGCAACGGAGTCGTGCAACCAGTTTCAATTGCGCACACACAGGTGGCTGAGCTGGGCTAGAAGAGACAGCAGCAACTGCAACAACAACAGCAGCAGCAACAGCAACAGTTGCGGCGATTAGAAAGCTTCCCCACACATCGCGCATCTGTTGGCCATCAATTGTGGCTGCCTCGCATAAATTATATGCCAAGTGACATATTGCGGAAGTGATCGAGTCGATGGAGAAGAAGAAGAAGAACTGACTAGCCAAAGTGGGTTAAAAGGATAATGCGAAAGAGACAGCAATAGCAACAATAACAACAACAACAACAACAAAGCGCATGCTGTATTAAAAGTCTGGCTCCGACTCCGCTCTCCGGCTGCTGCTTCAAGTGACACAGTGACATGCTAATTTCTTGTTTCTACTTCACGTTGTTTGCCATATTTGTCCATATGAAAGTGGTACAAATTGATGCGAGACCAATGGAGCAGAGAGAGAGAGAGAGAGAGAGACGGAGAGAGAGGATACCAAGTGCCATTGGCGTGACATAAGGCTGATTGACATTTGACAGACTGTCTGACTGTCTGACTATGCGAATGTCTCTCCGTCTCTACCTCGTCTACCCTGTCTCTCAGTCTGTCTGCCTGTCTCGCTGTCCGTCTGCCAACACTTTTACTCTCGTGCGTGGTGTATTTCGTTCCCCACTTTTTGCTCAAGTGGGGAGCAACAACTTCATCTCCATCCCCAGAGAGTTGCGCGTTCTCCAGCAGAAAAATATATGCAAAATATGTAGCGAAAGCTACAGTTTCGTTTTCTAGACTGCTTTGTACCCTTTATCCACCTTCTACACACAGTATTTCTCAAATAACTTCTTTGTTTATTATGCAAATGTAATTAAACTTTAAGCAACTATTTAAATGTTAAAATTCAATATATACACCAAATTTAAACTTGCTAACTTTTAAATTGCGCTTGGAATTCGTATTTTTCGATTTACGGATGCAATATGGAACGTGGCCAAATTATAATTCATACTTGCTCTGTGTGTCATAATAAGACATATTGTTACTAAATTTGGCAGCCCTAGCTCTTATGGTTTCTGAGATCTAGCTGTTCATACGAACATTTTAATATACTTTTGTCAATTAGGTCGATTTGCCTGCTTCGGCTTCCAAAAAGTTGTACTACCCTTTTATCCTCTGCTTACCGCATGCAAATCTTATGTTGTAGAGGAATATGTATTACGATATGTAACTTATGTAATTCTTATTTCGAAAAACCAAGCAACCTGTCAAAATGTATCTCAAATGCAAATCCGACAATTGAAAGACCGCTGCGACACGTGAATTTAGCCATAAAATTTAATTGACGAAAAAAAAAACCAAATGAAAATCAAATTTATGCAATCATTTATTACACTTCATTTAACCAGAGAGCGAGAGGAGAGAGAGTGAGAGAGGGAGAGAGAGGGAGAAAAAACCCAAAACAAACATGTTTAAATAATTATGACAGTTTGAGTAATCATCTTATATGCGCGACTGCGAGAGTTGCTGTTGTTAATGCGGTTACAAATTTATGCACAGTTTATTAGCCTCATTGAGGCATTTAAATATTTATGATGCTTGTTGTAAACATTAGATTAGATAGAGATTAAGATATTCACATTTTATTAAAAACAATTTGTACAACTTTAAGATAGATTAGCTACAGAACAGCCTCCTGCCTTGAAACGTTGGTTAAACCTTGCTATAGGTTGCTGCAGTTTTGCTTGGCTAAAGAAATATTTGTACTTTTTGTCGGCTAAATAAATAGCTTTTTTTTGTGCTGTGTGTAGCTCGACAATATTTTATCATTGAGCGCATATTTTGCGCTTGGTTTCTCTTGCGTAACTGCCGACAGACTGTGGCGGCCAACTCTGCAAAGATATAGCAGAAATATACACTATATAGACACAAGGAGGGAGAAGGGGAAAAAGAGAGCGTTAGTTTCTTTGCAGCTGCCTAGATCAAGGCGAGAACTAAGTGCTATATAGCTAAATGTATAGATCTAGCCGAAAGTAGCTCAATTGAAGCGGGGCGCCCCTGCTCCCATTTCGATCGCTTGTGCCGCTTCAGCGCACATTCAATCGAAACGAAATTGAAATCCGAAATCCGAAAACTGAAAACTAAACATATATTTTCGGACAGACGTCAATGTCAACGATCTGCCGGCTACGATCGGACGATCTGTCGATCTGTCGCTGGGCGATTAGCGCACATGTCTGTGCGGTAGTCAATACCGGTAGTTATCGCCTAATTGAATCAACTTGCGGAATGCACATTAAAATCGGGCACAGGCCGAGCACGAAAACACTTTATGGGCGACATAAAACGTAGCGAGTGAAATTCGCCAGCTAAAGAGAGAGAGAGGAAGAGAGAGGGAAAGACAGCGCTAAAAAAGCAGCATAAAAATGGGTAACAAAAAAGCAAAAACCTAAAAAAGAGCACATGCCACGCTACAAAAATCCAACCAAGCGCGAAGAACGACCTTGAACAAGTCGGCTATAGGTAGCACTCTCTATTTGTATAGTTTCTGTATGTGTGTGTGCAAGATTGCAAGCTGTAGATACAGTTAAAAGCGCGCATAAATAGCATTAGATACGCGCTGCCGTTGTATCTATATTTAAACGCGCTGCGGGAAGGGGATCGGGGAGGGGGACGGGGCTGCTGCGACTGTTGCCGTTGGGCTTTCAAAAGTGAAGTGCGCACAGCTCAGCGCACAATTAGTTCTACGTAACAACAACAACAGCGACAACAGCAAAGTCGTCTCGTCTCCTCTCGAAAACCGAAAGTATCTGTGAGATACATTTGGAGCTCATTTGCTGTCGCGTCAAGTGTTTGGCTTACGAATTCGACAAGATGACGAAATCTGCCAGGCGCTGAAATTACACTGCACTTACACACACGCACACACACACACACACACACACACACACATAGATACACAATATAGAGACATTTCGCAGCATGTCACACGCTGCCAAAATCTGTTTTGCCATTGCTCGTTGGATGGCGATGCTGATTTAGCTGCCAGCTGCTTTTCACGTGCATTCACTTTTAATTTCATGTGAAAAGCCGTTTGAAAAGCCGCCGCAGCAGCAGCAGCAACAGCGCACCCAGCGCTACTAAACTGTAACTAACAAAGTCTTAGTCGATTCTCCTTCTCTTTCGCTCTCGCTTAATCACAGCTGATAACGCGGCTGCCTTATGACTTAATTACGTATCGTATCAAGTCGAGCCGTGCGATCTTTTTATGGGACAGCTTAATTTCTCTTTACGGTAATTCACCACAAAAGCGGAGACTCATGCTGAGTTGAGTTGCACTGTAAATGGCAGCTAATTGCGCCATAATTGATATACATGTATATCGATAATCGATAGTCAATTGGTTTTCTTTGCTGCACAGGCATTTTCTGATTTTTTGCTTCTCGCTCCTCTTGCAGGTGAAAATCTGGTTCCAGAATCGACGCTCCAAGTACAAAAAGATGATGAAGGCCGCACAGGGGCCGGGCACCAACAGTGGCATGCCACTGGGCGGCGGCGGTGGACCCAATCCTGGTCAGCATAGTCCTAATCAAATGCACAGCGGTAAGTTTAGTTGAGACAAGATTCTTTTGTAGCTTTATTTTAATTTTTGCATATTTTGTGCTCTCCCTTTCTCTTTCTCTCTGCAGGCGGTAATAACGGTGGCTCGAATAGCGGCTCGCCCTCACATTATCTACCTCCCGGACATAGTCCAACGCCATCAAGTACGCCTGTGTCTGAGTTATCGCCCGGTAAGTAACAAACGCCCCACTGTGCTGTAGCGCTGCTGTTACTCATCTTCCCCCCCCCTGCCACTCTCTTTCGCCCGTTTAGAATTCCCACCCACGGGTCTTAGTCCGCCAACGCAAGCGCCATGGGATCAGAAACCGCATTGGATCGATCATAAGCCACCGCCGCAAATGACGCCGCAGCCACCTCATCCAGCGGCGCCGCATCCGCAGTCGCATCACCACAATCCGCCGCCACAGATGGGCGGTTATGTGCCGCAATATTGGTATCAGCCCGAGACGAATCCATCATTACTAACGTGAGTAGTAGCCACTGCTAGAGAGCTTACCATACCAGCTGTGCTTCAGCTATGCATCAGTTGCTAACCGATCATTTCCCTCTCTCTCTCTCTCGTTCGCTCTCCATTTCTTTCTCTGCAGCGTTTGGCCGGCGGTTTAACAGCACCCCAACCAGCTGCCCCCGCCGTCTGCCGCCACAGCCGCCGCCGCGTGGGCACAGTCCATGCAAACGCAATCCTACGAGGCAAGGCCCAGTGCCGAACTGAATCTGCACCAGAATCACTATCCGCATCACCAGCAGCAGCAGCAATATCATCTACATATGCAACATCAGCCGCCTCCTCCTCCTGCGCTGCCTCTCAATGGGGCCGTTTATGCGGGCGATGGTGTTGAGAATGGCGAAACGACGGCGCAGTGAATGTCAATTAGTGTGGCGGTAGGGCGATCGATTGATCGATTAATTGGCCAATCGGCTTGGTGGGGTGCAACGCATAAAAACAAAACATTGTAAAATATTAAATATAAATCGCAGTTGTAATTAAATTTTTATAAATTGTAAGCGATAATACCAACTTAAAAGGAATACACACACACACACACACACACACCTACACCTACACACACTCGCACACACAGAGAGACATTCCTGAAGCTAAACGTGTCCTTCACTTTGTTTATTTTGTGTCAACTTTTAGCAAATTGCATACTGTATAAACATTGAATAAAGAGAGTGCATGAAGCAAAAGCAGAACAAAAGGAGAAAGAGTATAAGCAAAAGAAGAGAGAAGCAAACAAGCAAAAACAAAGACAAACAAACCATGAAATCAGCTGTTGATCTTAAGCCTTTTTTCCTGTGCCCAATCGAGCAACATCATTTTTATTTTATTTTTGTTACAATTTACCACTACGTTTTCTGTACAGCAGCAGCAGCAGCAGCAGCAGCAAAATCAGTAAAATCAGATCTCAACGTAATTTGCATATGAAGTAACCACACACACGCACACACACATACATAGACAGTCAGAATCCATTCCAATTCCAATATTCAGCGTCAACTTCATGTTATGTGCAATATATAATTTTACAACCGCATCGAATCCCCAATAGAAACCACTACAAACCACACTCGAGGTCAGCGCGATAGAGGACAGAAAACAAATGAAAATTGTGTGGGGAAAAAGGCAGTTAAAAACGAATGAAACGAAACATAAAAAAAAACGGGAAAAACGTAAAATTTCTATTGTAAATTTGTGTAAAAAATCAACAAATAATTCTATAAGCTAAACTAATTTTAAAGACAAAGAGAGGAAAAGAGAGAGATAGAGATAGAGAGTGCGAAAGAGAGGAAAACAAAATGTTAAATATTAACGAGAATGCATAAAATGTAAATGTAGATCTATGCGGAAGCGTATGTATGTAATAAGGCACCGAAGCAGAAATACGTATTCGATGTAGTGCTTGCTGTAGTTGTAATTAATAAATTAATTAAGCGGTAATTAGTGCGTGTGGTTAACTCTAACTGTAGTTTAATTTATAAACAACAGAAGATGAACAACAAACCGAATTATAATTTAACAAATCAGTTTCCAATTACATTGTAAACTACCCCTATATAACTTTAAGACAGACTATCGCCACAGACGCGATCGGGTTGCGAATATTATGTGCTAGCATTTAATTAATTAAATAGTTTTAATCTAGAAAATGGCAACTACTTTCTAAATAAACCGAGAGACGCAGAAAACATCAAATCAATCTCAAGCAGACAAACAAACACACACACACAGATACAGATATACCACACACATATAGGCATATATATTGAGAGCGAGCGAGAGAGAGCGTACAACCCATTTAAGTTGTAGTAATTGTCGTAATTTTAAAATCAAATCAAAACGAAACAATAAAAACAACAAAAAACAAGTAAAAAGAGAACAAAACAATAAACATGCAAATAAAGCAAAAAAAAAAAATATATATATATATATTTACAAAGTAATATTCCATGCAGCAGCAGGGTATTCCCCGGCCTCCCCCACGCCACACACACACACCATACACAGCATCCACTTAGCGCGCGCATTGGCTGCGATTCTTTCTGGCCGGCACACGCGTCGCACATTAATGCATTTACACTCTCGCACACACACACACACTCGCATACACACATCCGTGCACACACACCTACATCACTTTGGCACTTGAAAAAGTTAAGTGGCCAACGGAAGGAAGCGTAAAATCTGTTCCATTAATCAGAAAGAATGCAGCGCCAGGATATGCTTGAGGCTTTCAGCCTTTTTCCCTGAGGCCTGTGAATGGGTCCATTATGTGCTTACAACCTGATAATTTTCACACAATTTACAGCAAGGAAAGCAAAGATGCGCGTAGGCGGGGGCGGGGGCGGGGCGAAGTTTTAGCTGTCTTCCTGCGTCGCAGCAAAGTTGCTAATGCAGATTTGCAGCTAATTAATTGGCCGGCGCAAGGGGAGAAGTGAAGACTGGGTAGCTCCGTAGCTCACCTTGGCTTGGCTGGGCAAATACCTGAGCAGTTCCAAAAATAAATATGTCAATCAAGGTGAGTCCTTTAAGCCAAGCAACAACTAAAGCTTGCAGCTGCGGCTGTGGCGGCAAAAACGCGACAGGCCTCAAACTGTGCGCGGCTTCAGAGTCGTGTGTTTTTTGCTCATTAAATCAACACCTCAGCTCAGCGGGCACACAATGGAGCTGCAGTTGGGTAGAGGCAGGGGGAGACAGGTTCAAACTGGCTGCCACAAGAATTTCAGAAGCTCCGCCTGAGCTGCGACGATTTTTGCATTTGCCTGCAACGTTTTTTCTTTCTTTTTTTGCGATTTCAATTTAAAATTTTTTGCGGAATTTGCAGGCATGAATACCCCTATGCAAAGGAATACCCCTAGTGCTATGAATACCCATGGATCAGACAATGGCTTAGAGCGTAAACGCAACTTGAAATTACTTGCTGTACTTAGCGTGTTTACATAAATTAGCCGCAAGTGACGCGTTGCAGTTGTAACAGTTGAGGCGGACGTTGTTGCCACAGGACGTTGCATGGGGCTGTTGCTGTTGCTGTTGCCTGGGACTGAAGAATTTCCTCGTAAAAATGACGCATACCAAACTTAGACACAACGGGGACGTGGATGTCGCTGGCTGCGTTCCGAAGGAGCAGGACCAGCCATTGCCAATACCAAATTGAGCCGAGTCGAGGCGAAATACGCGTACAATAAATAACGCAGCGCAAAAAAAAACGAAACAAATAAAATGAAACGAATGAAATAAAAAACAAAAAAAAAAAAAAAAACAACAACAAACCGTAGCTGGCTGCAGTTGGAGTTATTTGTGAAATTCATCCGTCAAAGTCGCTGCCGCTGCTCGAAGCTGGAGCTGGAGCTGGAGCTGTAGCCAAGTTGGTGACTTTGGGTCTTTGGGGCTGGCGTAAAACTTAAAAAGCGTTCCTTTCATGGCTTGGCCATTGTCTTTGCCTTTGGCTACTGGTCATGCCGGCTGCTGGCCTCTGCCTCGGCTGCTGCTACTGCATTCCTGGACCTGCTGCCGTTCGCATGGAATGATGAACGATGTGTCGCTGATGACCTGATCAAAGTGGAGCATCTGCACGCATATCGATTGCACTGCGAGGCAGCAGGAGGCGGCAGAGGGAGAGAGGAGGAGGGGTAACGTCCCTCGCTCGCTGCATGTTTAAGGACATGACATTTTTTGTCGTACCGTTTGCTAAAATAACTTTGTTAAGATTTTTGCCAACTCTTTCGGGCCCCAACTCGCTTTGGGAAAAAGGGACAAATTTGTGGCAAAGCCAACGACGACGACGACAACGGAGACGTAGACGGAGACGGAGCCGCGCCTTTTGTTTTGGAGCTGCATCTCAATGAGATTCGATAAATCTTCAAGCCGAGCGAGCTCAGGCAGCTCAGGCTGCAGTCGGACAACAGTTGACAGCAACGACCTGTGCTCGCTCGCGTTGTTGTTGTTGTTGTTGCTGCCTGCCTGCCTGCCTGTTGGCCTGGCCAGTAGTCGCTGACCGATTTTATGACAAATGTATTTTATGAACTGTCAAAATAGGTGTTGAAAATGAATTAATTTCGCGACTCACTCACTGACTGACTGACTGGCAACAACAACAACAACAACAACTGCTTTTTGGCGGCAAACTTCAGACTTGGCAAGCGTGACATTTGTAACAGCGCTGTAAGCAGAGGCAGGGCAGAGAGGGGAGAGGGGGGAGCAAGGCAGGGGCAGCTGCGCCTGCGCCGCCGAAATTTGAAACTGCCAATTAGCAGCGACGACAACTTCCTACGCAATCTGCCTCGACCTAGTTGCCACCCTTCTCTCGCTAGCTACCCCTTCTCCTCTCTCCGCTCCCCTCTGATACATACCATATGAAACCCATATCAAAATCTGCTAATTTAATCATTGCAAGAAGGCGGTTGGGGCGTGGCAGGCACGTGACAAACGCCTGTTTGAAGTTCAGAGAAAATGCAGCTTGCAAAGGCAAAGGGGAAGGGCTAACGGGGGAGGAGCTGTTGAGGGGGTGTTATGCTAATCTTATAGATATGTTGAGTAAAAGACTATAAAGATTTAACAGTTATAGACAGCGTGTTTTTATCCAGCTAATTTTCTATTAGCTCATTAGGAAGTTTCATTGTTCTTTTTTTGTTCGTTTTGTTGGAGATATTGGTAATTATTTGTACAAGCTTAAGGATGTTTATATGAATTATTTTCTTTTATACAAATTTTATTAATTTTGTGTAATCAATAAATTTATAATTTTTAAGATCAATAATATTTAGAAAGTATAAAACTCAAAGTTCAGAAACTTGCGAATTTTAAATTAAAAACAAATTTTAAAACAATAAAGAAAAAAATGCATAAGAAAAAAAAACAAATTTAAACACAAACAAATTGAATTAAAAATTTATTAAAAATTATTTAAAAGAGGAAAATAATTGTGTCTTTATTTTATGTATAGAAAAAATTTAAATAAATTAAAATACATAAAAATCTTAGATCAATTTTTAATTTTTTTTTTTTAATCCTACCCTATGCAACTTCATATATATATTTTCCTATCCAACCAAACTCACTTACATCATGCTCAAAAGTGTCGCAGAAATATGAACAAGTTTGCTGGGTGTAATAAAAAATACATTTTCTTTGCACTTCCTGCTCAACTCGGCCCGCACTGAGGCTGATCATATAGGGAAAAATGCCTAGATCTATTCCAATATGTAATTCCCATTCCCATTCCGATTTCAATTTCAATTCCGCAGCCTTTGCCTTTTGCAATAACTCACATTTTTATTGAGACATGCGATGATGATCATCATATAGTAGGTTATTCTATAAGTCGAACGATCTGAGCCAGCAGTGAACGTTCAATCGAGCTGGACTTATGTTTTATTTATTGGCATGCATTATCCGACTGGCATTAGACGGGGGAGTGAGTGGTGAAAGAGAAGCCAAGGGGGACAGCCAAAGCAGCATGCAGCATATGATTAAAAGGCGACGTTTTCATAAATACATAAATAAAACGGGGCACAAAAACTCGGTGAGAAAAAGGAAGAGAGGTGGGAGGGGGAGGCTACTACGTTGCTTTCCCAAGCAGGGCGTGAAACTGGGAACGCGTTTTGTGCCGCAAATGTGTGCCTCATGTTTAATGCGAATGCGAATGCGAATGCGAATCCGTTTCCAATTCCAATTCCGAATGCGAAAGTTTTCAAGCAGCAACTCAGGCAAGCAGGCCGGGGCAAATGTGTCGTACGCGACACCTAACACAGGTTGCCTTATGCAATGCCAGATCACATCACATCACATGGTCACATGGTCACATCCACACATCCTCTGGGGACAGTGCAGCGGCATACGCAATAAACACATTAACGTGTTATTTAGTTGTCAACACGCAGCAACTGGGCAAGTTGCCTCAGCTCTTTGAAATGGACCGCGTTGCCAACCTGTTGCTAGCTAGCCTGCCTCTCTCTCCTCTTCCTCTCCCCTCTCTCTCTCTCTCTCTCTCTCTCTCTCTCTCTTGCTGCTCTGCCCGCTCCCACTTGCCCTCTTCTCTCCCGCTCATATGCTAAATTAACTAAATCCAAAGTCGCTGCGCGCTTTGATGAGCTCAAAGTGAATCTGCCTGCCTCTCCCTCTTCCCTTTCCCTCCCTCGCTCTCTCTGCGCACAGCCCATTGAGGCGTGTGGGTGCCTTAGACAAAGGAACATGCTTCGGCATGAGGGTTGACAGGCAAAACAATGCCCCAACTTGAGGCTGCAGACGCAAGCGGCGACGGCGGCGGCGGCGGTGGCTGCTGCTACACAATGTGGCGCGGTCAAGTGAAGCAAATTCCCGTTCCCCGTTCGACTTGTTCCCAGGCAAAGCTCGGCATGAAATTGCCGCGTCATGGCGCGGATGAGCTTGGATAGCCCAGCGGCTTGCGATGGATGAGAGCGTGTGTGTGTGTAGACTTGGGTTGAGTTTTGGAAAACAGTGCGCAGCATTTGAGAGATCTGTCATAAATTGATTGAGCCAAGTGCTGCCTGCTTGCTACACCCGCACACACACACACTCACACACGCACACACGCACACACACAGAGTTGCCCGCACACCCTTGACTTGTGAATTGTCGTTGCGCACACACAAAACTGATTTATGATTATTTCGCAGACAATTAAGACAAATAAACGCAACAGGCCAAATTCAATTAAATCCATTAAAAAACACTGAGGCGCACTCGCAAATTTCAAGCCGACTGGCAATGGGTAAACAGGGAATGGGCAATGGGCAATGTGTGCGATGGGGGTTAGTCGTCGGCACAGCCCGCACTGGGGCTAAAGCTTGCACTCAGGGTGAAGCTGTGGCTGCGACGGCGACGGCTCCCACACTCGGCGACAAAAGATGTACCGACAGGCGAAGGGGCACAAGATAAGAAGAGGAGAGGGGGTAGGAAAAGAGTTGGGGTCCGAGGAGCTGGGTGAGAGGAGGAGGGAGAAGAGAGGAGGAGAGTGAATGAGAGAAGGCAGGGCGAAGTGAGAGGAGACAAAGCTAGAAGGGGCAAGGCGAGAAAGGCTGCTACATGGTGGAGAGTAGCGAAGAAAGAAGGGAGGAGTGAGAAGCAGGGAGGGAGGTGGAATGAGGGAGCAGGAGAGCAGGGGCGCAGCGGAAAGGGGGACAAGAGGTACAACGAGGCGATCACTGTCTGCCGCCTCATTTGCTGCAGCTACGTCTTCAACTGTAGCTGTATCTCAAACTGAATCTGTAGCTATATCTGTATCTGTATTTGTATTTGTAGCCGTAGCTATAGCTGTATCTCTTGCTGTATATCCGCCTGTATCTGTATCTGTATCTCATGCTGAAACTGTATCTACAGCTCCCTCTCTTTGCTCTGTGTGTTGACAAGCTTTCCGTTCGAGGCGATTGAAATGTTGCTGCTGCTGCTGCTGCTCGCTGGGCGCAACAACAACAACAACTTGACCTCTAGAGGTCAATTAAATTGACTCGATTCGCGGACGGCCCTCGAGCGGCGCTGAAACAATTCGATTAACTACAACAACAACAACTCTGCTGACGACATTCACATTCATTCGGAAAGTGTTTGGGCTAATCAAGATGTGCCGCATGCAAACAACTTGAACCTGAGGTCGCAACAACAACAACAACAGCAACAACAAAGCACAATAGGCCCAATAGGCCCACTGTGCGACGCTGTTGGTTGACAAATCAGCAAGGGGTCGCGCGGCAGGTTGCACCACCCCAACCACCGACTCAACCCAAGCCCAAATCAAGCCAAGGCAGCCCAAGGCACCCCCAAGCAGACAGTAATAAGTTAATTGTTCGAATTGTTCGGCACATTGATGGACTATGCCGGAGAGAGAGAGAGAGAGAGAGAGATTCCACAGATATGAGCATGGGAAAAGAATTTGGGGGGACAGTCTACTAAGCGATGAAAAGTTACTTAATTATCGCTAGGAAAATCGGAGAAGTTTAGGCTTATTCAAATTGCGCAAATTAGACCCATAAATTGCTTACTTCTATCAAAAATTAAGAGATTTCCTTGTGTAACTTTATAACAATAACTTAGGTATAGAAATTTTCCAAAAATTTTAAAATATTTTTCTAGCTTCCAATCCTAGTTACAATTATTTTCTAATCTATAAAATCTTTAGTTTCTTATTTAAATCAATAGGTTTGCTTCAATTACTTATCAAAATCGGTTACATTAAGTTTCAATAAACCAAGTTGATTAAAATAACGTGTTAAAATGTTATTTTCGAAAGCTAACTTAACCTTTATACATACATAGTATTCTAAAGTTCCAGCAGCCATAATTTTCTTAATAATCAAGCGATTTTCAGTTGAAATGGTTTTAGTTCCAAATTTCATGAGTAGCAAAATTTCATGTTTACAAATTTAAAAAATTTGTTCACTTTTTTCCATGCTACCTGTAAAAATTTGCAAAATTTTTTCATACCTTAAAAACTAAATTTTTGGTTTCTAAATGTTAAAGCAACACAAAATTAGTTATAAAATCTATTTGAAAACATTTTCCAAACCCATTTGGCGTAGATAAACATAGAGAAAATATATCGATTTTTTAGGTGTGCACCCCAACCTACCTGCCCTATGGCACTATGCTTACTGTGTATGTCATCAGCTAAACTCCTTGCATAAAATATGCAATATATTATATAATTTTGGATATAAATTCGGTTTTCAATAATATACTTACCTAAATTCTATATCCTTTCCATCTAATCTGCCCTTCTCTAGTTTTGTTCACTTTCCTAGCAAATTTATCGCACTTTTGTCCCAACCACATATCGCCTATCGATGACAGCATCCGCAAAACCAATTTGATACCACACACACACACACACACACACACACATACGGGATAACCGCAAAAGTTTGTGCAGTCGATAATGAGCACACACACACACACACAAACACACACAGACAATTTTGCATATCAATGAGTGAGGGAAAAGGACAGGGAGTGTATTAATAATGGCGCAGCGGAAGCAGCGTTTGCCATGTTTGTGGCCAAAAAACTTTGCGCACTGCGAAAATAAAAGTGCAACAACAACTTGGCAACAACAACAACAACAGAAAACACAGCTGTAATGCGTAATAACAGTTATAATGCGCTCGACTACGTGATATCATTAAAATGCAATAACAACTAGCAAATAGGTGAGTGTGAGTGCGTAAGTGAGTGCATGAGTTGTGTGTGTGTGTGTGTGTGTGTGTATGAGTACCCGTGAGTGTTTGCTGCACACAGACTGTCAATCAAAAATTGAAGTGAGCAGCGAATCCGCTTGCCACATGCTGCGCAAAACACTCAAAAACTTGCGACAATACGCACACACACACGCACACACACAATCCCCTTCAGAGGATTAGAATGCAGTGCGACCACGCCCACTGTGCAGGCTGGCATTCTCTCTGCGTCATTGTTTGCGCCATGTGCGTTTTGCGGATTATCATTGTCGCACTTCCAGGTTTTAATAGATCAATTTTCAATCAATATCGAAGCGAGGGACAAGAGATTCTAGACGGGATGAGTGGCCTGGCCAAGCAGCGTGTGAGTTTCTTCAGTCGGGAGAGGGGGAGGGGGAAGGGGCAAAGGAGACCTACGCTCAGCAGGCAGGCCAACTGTTTTGCAGGCGTGCACCGCCTTAATGCACTCGTCGCACAGCCGCAACAAATGCTGCCTCCCATGGTGCATGGGCAGAGGAAAGCAGAAAGAGAGAGAGAGAGAGAGAGTGAGAGAGAGGTAGCTGTCTACGCTCTAATTGCAGAGCTACGTAGCGGGAGCAGAGCTCAAGAAATCGATTAAGAAAGCCCACTGGGTGCACTGAGCTCGGTTCGGGACAGCTCGGCCCATTGACGATGTCGACGCTGGCTCTGATCGCATCTGGGGATTTTGCTGCGATTTGTTGCCGCCGTTGTCTCCGCTGCTGTTGCTGCTGCTGCTGCTGTGTTTTTATTATTATTGCTACTATCTATCGATGGTGATCGCTGACCAGGCCAGGCAACCTGTTGCCACTGCCTCTGCTCCCCTTGCTGTGATCGCATTTTGTAATTTAATGCTCGGCTTCTGGTTAATTGCCACTTTCATTGTTCGACGTTTCATTGATTCAAAGCGTTTGTATCTGATAGATACACACACACACACACAGCGCGCTCTACGCACGAAAGACTGGAAACTGACAGAGATTAACCCCTGCTTGGCCCCCGTGTCTGTTTGCTGTTTTGTTTTCGCTTTGGTTTACTTTTGATTAATTTCAGTTTGAACTTTGCCGCCTTTTGGCTTTGGCTTTCGACTATTTTTCATTCGAATGCATCGCACAATGCGGCACCTTCCACTCACACACTAACTCCATTCGTTACGCATGTCCACAAATGGCAACACACTCGCACACTCACACACTCATTCACATCATTCATAAAGCTTTCATAGGGCGCCCTGATTGAATCTGCCGGGAAACGCTTGCGACAGCGTTTTTAATCGAATTTATTACGTACCCAACTTCCTGGAATCATTAATAGATGCGGGCTTGGAAACTAGAACTGGGAGAAGTGCATGCAGAGGCTATAGAAGAATTGAAACTTTTTATAAAAGTTTATAGAAATTTGTAAAAAAAAGTATAAAAAGTTATAGAAGTACAGTATATCATCTCAAATGATTGTAAGTTTGAAAAAGATAAGGAAACAAAGGAATACATTTGTTTAGCGTTCGTATGATCATCCTAATTTCAGGGACTATAAAAGCCAGGGCTACCAAATTTACTTCCAATGTATCTGAGTACTGCATGCAGACTTTGCATGTTTTAGAATTTGGCCACGCCCATTTCTGCCCTCGGTAATAGAATAAAACCTAATTACAAGCGTAATTTAAAGGCTAAATACTAAATTTATTTTGTATATAATACTTAACACTATCTAAATAATTTCTAAAAATTTAATTGCTATTTGAAGATAGTTCAGGTATGAATTTAGTGATGAAACAGATGAGAAGAGGATCGGAAACCGTTGATAATAGCTTTCTTTATTGTTTTCTCTTCTGAAACTGCAGCATAGACAACCTAAAGTCGTAATCAATGAATTGTAACCCTTTAAATTGATATTTTACTGATATAGTATTTCTTTTTCTACACTTTATCCGCCTATCACATAGCAGCTGCAGTTGCATCAGGGGTATTCCCCGGCATAACCCGTTAGAAACTGCATGCACCGACATTGCCATAGACGGATGTTGCCAACACCCACAGAATCAAGCAAGACCATAGAGATCTACGCACAGAGAGACAGAGCGAGAGAGAGGAGATGAGAGCGAAAGAGATGCCTGTAAGAGCAGCAGCAGCAGCAGCAGCAGCGAAAGCCACCCCAGTTCGCTGAGGGCGTCGGTGTCGCAGCTACCCCGAGCACAAAAGGCCACTCGAATGGTCGCGCCACGTAGCGACAATGTGGCAAGGGCAAGTCGCAGTTACAGTTACGCCAGTTGCAGTTGCCGTAGTTCTCGTTGTTGTTATTGCTGTTGCTGCTGCTCCGGTTTGAGCCTTTGTTTCAAGCGTTTCCGGGGCCAAAAACACGACGTCGACGCTCAGCGCTCGTCGAGCTCGTCGAGCTCGTCGCATGTGGCAAGCGGAATTCAAATTGGATTCTCAAGACGTCAAGCAGCAGAACGACAGGAATTGTGCACCACAGCGTAGGGCGGAACTCGGCACTCGCAACTGGCAACTCGCTCGACGGACAGACCCAAACCAAACCAAACCAAACCGAAGCCGAAGCCGAAGCGAAGCAAGTTGAGGCCGCACTTCAGGCCGGTCCGTTCGAATGTTGAATTCCGCTCACCTTTCGCTGCGGCTGCATTGTGTAATCCAAAACGCGCCGGAAATCAGCGCACAACACAACACAACACAACAAAAAAGACTCATGAAAATGAAAAATGAAAAATAATGCGAAGCCGAAGCGGAGAAGAAGAAGAAGAAAGAAAGCAGTGGCAGCGGCAGCGGCAGCGGCAGCGGCAAAAAACGTATTTGGTGCACGCCCATGCGAAGGCTTTCAAAAATACAATTGCATAAAAAACAGCGAAGGTTTTTTGAGATTCAGATTTGAGTTCAGATTCGGCTGGAGAATCAGGAAGGTGTAACCTCCTCGCCTCGCACACACACACAAATTCAATCTGCAAGATACAACGACGACGAGGGCTGCGAAATTCAAGACGGGTGCGCGTTGTTACCGAGCAGATACAGCCGACTGCCGCATCCCCTACCCTCTGCCCCTGCCCCTTCCCCCATCTCTTGTGAGTTCTTCAAGTACCTTGGCAATGCCGGCGTTAACCTGGGCAGATATGTCAATTAAATCGTACTGTGAGCAGTCAATTACGCACTGCACAATTATAGTGCCAGCCAGGCAACACACATACACACACCAACACACCACACACACACACACATACACCCGTGCAGACATGTTGCTTAGCAATTTTAAAAATCAACTTTTAGCACCTTTTTGGGGCCGCAATATGACTCGCCGCATTTCACTTTCAAGGTCGCCAGACATTGTCTATAATCTTTCTTTTTTTTGTGCCTAAACACATACACAAACACATATACACACACACTCGCACACACACACTGCCTGCCTGTGCTCGTGTGTCCCGTTTTGGCCATTTGGCAAACATTAAATTATCATGTTGCTGCTTTGGCTTTCGACATTCATTTTGGGCCAATTTGCAATTATGTTGGCCCTGTTGTTGTTGTTGCTGCTGCGTGTGTGCATGTGTGTGTGTTATTATTATTATTATTATTATTTTGAACAGACACCACATTGCCCTGAAATGTAGCATATAATCGTGCCCAGCCGCAGCCCCGGCCCCAAAAGTGATTGACTTCTGATTGACTTGCTGAAATGTCGATGGCAGGGGAACAGGTTGCCGCGCGATCATGTCCAGACATCGATAAGTTGAACCCAAGCAACGAGTCGAAGCATCCTGTGACCGTCTGTGGGTCTCGAGGTATCGGGCTTACCTTACCACATGCCGTCACATGGCTGCTGTAATCGCAGTGCGGCAAATAAGCCATTAAAGGGGCAGAGAGAGACAGACTAAGAAGGAGAGAGAAGAAGGGGAGAGCGGAGCTAAGCAATTGCCACTTAACTAGAGATTGCCCTCTAATCCACATGCTAACTAAGTTGAGCTACTAATGCTATTATTTATGTATATTTATGTATTTTATTTATAATTTATTTAAGAGTGTTTTGTTAATATTAATTTTCTTGTAATTTAATCATATTTTTTTTTTATTTAGTTTCTTAATTTTCAATGTTAATTTGATAATTTGTAGTTTGATAATTTATATTTATTTATCAATTGTATTTATATTTTATTTAATTATATTTAAATATTATTTTAGCAGTTTGCAACGCACCTCCGACCCTATTAAGTATATTTATTCTTAATCAGCATCAATAGGGGAATCTTACTAGCCAAGTCCGTTCGTCTGTCCGTCTAGTCTCTCAGCTTTAAAGCTATCTTGATGAAACTTGGTATACATGATTCTTATTGCTGCACGCTGTAAATAAGTCGAGAGGAACCTATCGGCCGACTAATTTCATTTTTCAAAATATCGCTGTAAAACTTTTTTGATATATGTCAAGTTTTCCTTAAATCGGACAAATATATCATTAATCTACCATAGAACCTATCGGCCGATTTAATATGTGGAGTAACTGCAATGGTATAAAACCTTCGGCGTATCGAAGATAGCCTTTCTTTCGTTTAGCCAAAAATGCAATTATTTTAATATATTTATATTTAATTTAATTATATTTAAAAAATAATTTTTATTTTATTTCTTTTTTATTTTATTTTTTTAATATTTCTCCTACCTCTACAACGTTGCTTTACTTTGATTTCTTTAATTGTTTGTTTAAATAATTAAATCGTTTTTATATTTTTTTTTATTTTATTCCTGTTTGGTAAATGTTCTAGTATTTATTATAAATATAGTTACATATATATTTTTTTTAATTCTATTTTATTTAATTTTATTTTTATAATATTTTCAGGTTTTTTCTCAGTCCATTTTACCTTATTTTGTTTTTTCTCTAACTTTTATTTTATCATCTCCCGCAGCAACTTACGCACTGACGGGCACCCTAATGTGCCACCTTGTCATTCCTCCTCCCCTACCCGCTCTAATCCTTGCGCGATTCAAAAATTGTCCCAAATAGAGACCCCATTTTGGCCAACAGTCCGCCTGTCCGCGCTCTGCCTGTGGTGGGTTGGGTGCTCCAGCAGCTGCTGCCGCCTAAACGTGGCAAATTGAAATCAAGTCACGTATTTGATTAAACATGGCGACTGCCATGTTAGATGACCCCCCCCCCACGCTGCAGGAGACTCGCTACAAGCTGCCGTGGCTAACGAGGCGACAGCTTCGCCCGCCGTCGCAGTTGAAGCTGGAGTTGAAGTTGAGCAGCCTCACCTGCACATCCGCTTCAACGGCTGCCGTTGCCATCAATGGCCTAATTGCACTTATTATAGTCGCAGCACTATAGACGTGGCCCGCACTGTGAAACGGGCGCCCCGTTTAGAGCTCTAAGAAGTCATTATGAAATTTCTCATCACACTTGCTGCCGTTTCACACAAAACTCTCTTCTCTCAGTTCATAAATCATTGCGGTGCATGGGGCGAAATTGAAACTAAAATTGAAAATGAAAATTTGAAAAATTAATTGAAAATCCCGTGAGAGAGGGAGGGAGGAGGGGGAGGGGAGGAACGTCGCCTGAAATAGTTGAAAAAGTTTTTATCAACTGCGTTGCGCCATGGGAAATGCGGACGCCATTTTTAATGATTCAGAGTTGGGGCGTCTTCGCTGCTGCTGCTGCTGCTGCGTAGGCTTGCAGCTTGCAGCAAATGCCTTTTTTGCATGCCTCACACACACACACAGATACACACACATACAGAGGGAGAGGTAGAGTAACACCCGCTGCATAGTTTGAGTTACCGCAGAAACCAAAAGACTTTGCCAAGTTTTGCTGTCGAGTGGTTTCTCCTCAAGTTCCCCCCTTCCCCCTTTCCCTCCCCTGCTCCTACCTCAGCCAAGTGCAATATAAATGTATTTTTTCCTCTTCTGCCAGTTGGGTGTTTTCTTGCTGCTTCTTTTGGCTGCCTCTTCTTGCTGCCACGTTTTTTTTTTGCCTCGTCTCTCGAGTAGTAAAAATAAGTTGTATGCGGTTTTGCCCGCCCCCTGCCCCCTGCCCCCCGCTTCCCCTTCTCCGCCTCGCCCTGCTGCGTTGTGAGCATTTTGGGCTTTTGGCTTGGGTGGTTCGCTCTCTAGCACGCAAAACAACAACAACAACAACAACGACAACAACGTCATGCCATATAAGCCACAAGCGACTCGTCGTCGTTGTCGGCCATAATGCGTTATTGTTGTAGTTGTTGCTGCTGCTGCTGCTGCTGCTGCTCTTATATGCCTGCTGCATGCTCGCAGCATGTCTGTGTGTATGTATGTACAGGCATGTGCACATATACATATATGCACATTTGTGTGTGTCTGTTTGTCTTTATGCACGCGTACCGCACGTACACGCAACATTCAGCAACATGGCGTCGCCACACACGCACACACACACTAACACGCACACACCACTGGCCATAAGTATAGGTGTAGCTATAAGTATACGGATATGAGGTGGAAGCATAAAAAAAGTGAGCAAAAAACACAGCGCAGCGCTGCCATTGGAATGCCGCACGCTCTTCTGCTGCATCTCCCCAGCTCTTTCTCTCTCTCTTACTCTCTTACTCTCCCTCTCTCTCTTTCTCTTCTTGCTGTGTTCTACTTCACTTTTGCGTTGCGGTTTAGCGTTTTGTAAGCACTCAGCGTGGTTTTTAATGCGCAACTGTTTGCATTTGCATGGAAATTGGAGCTGCATCCCCCCCCCCGCGCCCCATCAAAAGGCGTGCGCATATTGCGTATACGCAGCGTTGAGCAAAGCAAACTCAAGTCGCGGTGATTAGAATGGAAAGTGCGCTTAGTGGAGGGTGCTATGAGATTTATGACGGACTTTATAGAATAAATTTATATGTTATTATACCCTACGGCAAATAAAAAAGGTTAACTTGGGGTATACCAAGTCTGTGCATGTGTATGAGAAGAAGAAATTCTCCTCTTCTCCTCTTCAAATTTCCAAAACTTTTCTACCAAAACTCATTCAAGTTGCGCTGCACACACATACTTCCTCCTGGACACCAAACTCCGCCTTTGCCTGCAGCGCTGGCATTGATTGGAGCAGGAGCAAGAGGAGGAGGCAAGCGTGGCAAGTGGCAAGTTTGCGATGTTGGCGCAAAATGCAGCGTATTGATGGCGCAGTGCCACTCAGCTGGAATGTCATGTTAGATGGCAACAAACACGCCGCTCCATGGCAAAGCCGGGCCAACTAATTGCATATTTGCATAGGCAGAAGGGGAGGGGGAGCCAGGTGGAGCAGGTGGGGCAGGCGAGGAAAGTGCATAGTGTTGTAAGTAGAACACGGTCTAAAAACTAAGGTAAAACAACACCAGAGCGAGCAAGAGCAGCAGCAGCAGCAGCAGCCAGGTAGAAGCGGGCGCATTCGGAATTGGGATTGGGACTGCGAGTGTTGCTGCTTGGGGTGTGGCTGCCATGGAGGCCATGTGGTGCGCACACACACAGGCAAAGCAATTTGCATACAACTGCAGCGAGTGCAATAGACGAGCTGCTGCTGCCGCTGCAAACAAACAAAAAACAAAAGCAGAGCGAGCAATGCGAATACAAATAGCTACACCAATGGCACCGCAAGCAGCAGCACGACGTCGTTTCCAATACCAATCGAATTTACCCAGTCAGCCCAGTCAGTCAGCCATATATCCATCAATCCAGTCTTACGTACGACCATCTATCAATGCATCAAGCAAAGCATTCACCAATCCATTCATTTCCATAGAAATGTGCGAAGATTATATGTTTCGTCAAACGCGAAATTGCGCACGAATATGCCAAGCGACGAAGCTACCTTGTACCCCGTTTGGCTCCTCTCCCCTGCTCTCCCTCCTCCCCCCCCCCCTCTCCTCTGGCACTCACACTGGCTGACACAACCCACTCCTCGTGCAGTGAAGTTTGCACTGTTTTTGGCTTGGCACAGTTGAAGCGGTTTTGAGGCTGCACAAACAGACGAACATACATTCGCACACACACACACACACACAGATGTACGTGACTGACTGTCGTTTTGCTCTGTCATCGTGTGTGTGTGTGTGTGTTTTCCACTGTTGTTGTGCAGCAAAAAGACAGCAGCCAACTAAAACGGGGCGTATGAGTATTACGCTACCTTGCAACAAACCCACCCCCCCCAACCCTTTTGCCAGCCCTCCTTTGGCACCTCCCCCTCCCGCGCACACCCCCTTTTATGGTGTGGCCATCCACAAAAGGGCTCGCAGCTGCCCTGGCTGCAGTTGGGCGTTTTTCAGCCGTTTTCTTCTTTACACAACGCATACGAAAGCGCGTCCCTCTGTCTGTCTATCTGCTCGTCTGTCTGTCCGTCACCCTGTCTGTCTGTTTGTATGTCTGTCTGCATCTCTGTCTGTCTGGCCGCACAGGCAAGTTGTGAAAGCTTCTGGGCCGCAGCATTGCCGCAATTTGCATTTCTTCGCCATGGCAATGTTTTGTCATTTCTTCATCTGTGGCATGCGGCACAGTGGGCAGATGACAGTGGTGCGAAGACTGCCATACAAGGGGTGTAGTTGACAGACAGTATATATAGACTTTGAGTTATTATTATATTATAAATAAAATATATGTATAAGATTATTATTTTGTATAAAAGAAGCTCCAAATAAATTGTTGTTTAAACTTCAAAGAAAATAAAAAAATATATCTAACTTTTTAAAAAAGTCTTGAATAAAACGCCAATTTCGCTTTATAAATCTACCAGAAATTTAAAAAATATTTTATGCATATTTTATTATTATTTTTCTAATCAAGATATTCATAAAATCTCATAGTTCCTAATTTAAGCATTTTTATTCTACACTTTCCTTTAAATATGACAACAATTAATAGCTAATATGTTGCTAATTTATTTATTAATCATTTATTTATAAAAAACCAAAGTTTTACCATACCATTTTTTCTATAGCATTTATTTATAAATTCCCCAAGTTTTCCAATATAACACCCAGCAGATCCTCAACTGGCACGTGCCACACTTGTTCGTAATGAAACTAATTAAAAGGTGGCAGTTAGCTCCCCTTTTCTCCCTTTTTTCCCTCTCTTTCTTCCTCTCCCCCCTCTCTCTCTCCCTATCGTATATACGCACGTCTATCAATACCTAATTGGCCAAATGACATACATCAGTTATGACGGGGCATGCAGCACTTATACAAGTCCTTAAATATTTGATGACAATATTTTCTAATTGCAGACACTGTGCAAAAATTCTCATATAACAGTAGCCATGCACGAGTGTGTGTGTGCGCGCGTATGGGTGTGTGTGTGGGTGTGTGTGCTTTGCATGACCATGTGGGACGTGCTGAAATATATTTTGCATACCTGCAGAAAGGCAGCTCCCCTGCCCCTGACAAAGTCTCCAGCGATTACCGCCCCCGTACCACTGTGCGCAGCACCTCTCCCGCTCGCTCTCTCTCGGCAAACGTGCCATGATTGTTCCCCTTTGGATGTTACGACCTTTCTCGTCACTTTGTTTTTGCAAACGCTTCTTGCGCTTTTCTCGTCTCTCTTTCTCGCTCCAACCTCTTGTCGGATCCACCCACTTTCTGATTGTGTACTTTGCAGGGTAGCCCGTCGCCGCCGTCACAGTTGAGCTTAGTTACGGGTTCAGTAGTTGCCGCTCTTTACAATAACAATTATTTTCCCAACTGCAGCTGAAAATGTTCATTATAAAATTCCTGCAGCAGTTAAAAAAAAAATTTCAACCCGACCTGCAGAGTTGGAAAATTATTCAATTCGAATATGCAAAAAAAGCCAAGAACGAATAACGAATAGCAAAAGGTGAATACGAGCAAACGTAGAACGAATAGAAATTTTGTGCATGGCCGGAGGCAGCGGCAGCTTTACGTGTCTGTCGAACATTTCCGCATAGCGCATGCAAAAAATCTATAAAATCCAAGCCAGAGTAAAAGAGCGAGAGAGAAACGTACCGAAACTTGTGTTTTGTGCGACAGTGTAGTCGCAATATATGTACTACACGTTGTTGTTGTACGCCATGACGTACGCCATCACGAATGCGAATGAGACGAATGAAACGCAAGAAAAAAGCGTCTTATCTCGCACAAGGAAAAGGAGTGCAAAATCAGGAGTCAACACGAGGGGGGGGGGAGTGGAGGAGCAGCTGTGCTGAGGGAGACCCAAGACCCGAGACCCGCAACCGGAGCAGCGCCGTCATCATCATGGCCGCCGTCATTGTGCGACCACGTCCAATGCGCGCCGCGTTTTGATTCGTTTCGCTTTTTGCATGACTTGAGATCATAAAAAAAAATATGAATTTTTTTTTGTGCTTCGCCTTGGAGTAGAAACCCAGCGAGCTTTTGTTTTCCTTTTTTTTGTGGTCATAATATTTAACATGCGGACTGGGGCCTCTTTACATAACTCTCTGCCGCGTTTGTTTTTGGGCTGCTTTTCATTAGCCCTCGCTCTTCCTCGGCTAAGGCTCATGACGCGCCATATTGGCCCGCAGCCTGGGACGTCCACCATCTTCGCTGCGCTTCATTTCGTTATTTGGGGCTCGGGCCAGGCAGGCAGGCACAGCCAGGCAGCCTGGCAGATTAATGGGCGCGATAAGGTCGCTGTCGCTGTGGCTGGTAGGTGTAGCCCAGACCCGGACATGGCTGCAAGGCTAAGGCTGCGTCTCCAACTCCAACTCCAACTCTAGCTCCGACTCCAATCCCAACTCAAACTCCAAGTCGAATATGGTAGCTTTCGCGCTAACAATATTAAAAAACACATCATGGCAGCACTATGGAAAGTTGTTGTTGTTGTTGTTGTTGTGTGCCTGGAATGCGGTTCGGGCAAAAAGCCAAAGGGCGCAGCACTGCAAACTCTGCTGTGTGCTGTGGCATTCTTATCTGCATCGTCAAATCTTCAGCCAATCCCGCCCATTTCGCAGAACTTTCAGCATAATGCGAAATCACAATGAATAAAGAAGAGGAAGGAGAAGGCGAAGCAACGGCAGCAGCAGCGAAAAGGAATTACATTGAAATTTTGTTGCCTTTTTTGTAGCAGATTCACAGATAAAGTTGTATATATTTGGAATTGTTGTTGGGTTGTAGATGAATAAAAGTTATAAAGATATAAGGCAGAATATACGAAACATTGGGTATAAAAAGCCTATAAAATTTAAGTATCATGTTGAATATTATTTCAAGTAAAAATAAAAAATAATGTGAAAATATCCTATTGGAAGCTAGATAAACCTTTCTATAGCTTGTACAAGCACCCAAGCAGACGATATATAACTGTATAAAATTACAGAAGGTTGAATTGGATTCAAATGTTTTTTCAACTTTATTCCAACTCTTTCATGAGTATTTTAATTTGAAGACGCTTAATTAAACCAAACTTTCTTGTTACATTTTTAAAAATAATTAAATTTTTAATTTTAAATATTTTAAGTTACATTTTACGTTAAATGTAAGTAGTACTATTTTTTTATGTTCTTCTTGAATTGTCTAAAATTTGTTAACTTTGAGTTTTATAAATATTTTGTATTATTAAAAACTATTGAATTTTTAATTTTGCTATTTTTAAATTCAAGTATTTAGAGTCTTTGTTAAATCAATTAAAATACATTTTAACAGACTGTCTTATTAAACTTCGAATTTTAAAAATCACATAACGTATAAAATATTAAAATTTTAGCAGAATTTAATATTTAACATATACCTCAAAATATCTAAGCGAATATTAAACTATTTAAGGTTTCTTCACTGAGTCCCAGGCGTGTAATTCTTCTTTAAGATCCCAACCACTGTTATTACGAGGTATAATTAGTATAAATATCCACTTAAATGCGCTGGAAATTGCAGCAGTTCAGCTGAGTTCAGTTCACTTGAGTTATATAGCGATGACTTGCGGTTCATCATCCGCCGACGATCCGTTAGGGAAACCGCTGCGATCGGTTACATTTAATATGCAAATTAATTGCGATCGCATTGAAATTGGCCCATTGTGGCGACAATGCGCGGTACGAGCTGTGCATTAGCTGTGATTACCCTGGAGAGAAGGAGACGGGGGAGATGCCGTTGTCAATTGCTTTAGAAAGCGACGATTCACGCAGATCGTTGACCAACATGAGCACGTGTTAAGTGGCATTTTAAGTGCATCTAATAATGCGCCATTAATTGCGATGGATGTAATCATTGGAGAAACACGACGGGATATGAAAGCTTACAGCAAGAGGGAATCAGATGGAACTGACCCGTGCCTAGCCTGGCCGGTGGCCTTTTGCTTCCTTCCGCTGGGCTGGCTGAGTGCCGATCGCAACCGGAACAGGGCCTAATCAATGCAAATCAAGTTGATATTAGATGCGAAATTAGCGCGAGCCAACAAAGTCATCAAACGGAAGTTGGCACTCACTAAGGCAAAGGAGATAGATAGAGCAGGTGCAGAAGTAGGGGGAGAAGCTACACGATCGGGTCACGCCTCTTTTGGCTTATTGCGTGTAATGAAGAAGCGGCCAAGTTCTTAGACCTGACAACTGGCGACAAGCGACGATATCTGCATGGGCAATCAACTATATCCGCTTGTCGCGCGCTAAAAGGGCTTCCTCACATGCCAAACAGCAGGTTGCATACCCTATACTTGGAGTTTAATGGGGTATATGCATGAGGTGTGTATGTATCTTAGAAAGTTATGCATTGCTACAACTTATAACAAAATTTCATGAGGAAAGGACAGAGATAAGGCATGGAAACTGATTAAAAAAGCCAGAAATAATTTTTAGAAAATTTTAGGAATAAAAATATTATTTTTTGATATTTAATTTATGTTAATTTATTTATATTTTTATTAATATTTGTTTATTGAAGATTGTTATTTATTTAAATATTTTAACAGGAATTTTCACTATTTTTGTAAACATATTCAAACTTAATAAAGAGTATGGGCAGGTCGCGCAACCCGTTGGGCTCGCTTTCCAGCCCACTTTGATTAGCATTTCGAGCACATCGTAGCGAGTCTACTAACAATTTCCGTTGCATCCAACATTCAGCTGGACATGGCGCTGCTGATGAAGCTGCGCGCTTGGAGAACGCTGGCAAAGATGCCTGGAGAGCCAGATCTGGCACAGCCCTGGCCGGAGGAGACAACGCCACAGAGTTGATTGTTGAAGATGGCCCCAGCACCCGAGTCGCCGCTGCAGGCATCCTTGCCCGGGCTGTAGGCACAGAAGCCGGAGCGGGGCACACTTACGCGGCCCGCATACATGCGCTGGCAGACATCCTTGCGGATCAGCTGAAGTAGCACCGTGCGCAATTGCTGCGAAGTGTTGCTGTTGCCATAGCGAGTGACGCCCCAGCCGGAGACACGCATATAATCTCCCGCACGCCACTGTACGCTGCACAGTGGGATGGTGGCAATGTTGCTGCCCGTCATGGCACTCTCCAGGCGCAGCACAGTGATATCCATGTCCATTCGATTGGGTGTATAGGCATTGGGTATGTTGTAGCGGGTGACGCGTCGCACTACGCCCGCCTGGTTTTGTTTGCTCACGCCGCCCTGCACAGTGAGGCGACTCGTTGATACCCTGTACACGCAATGCGCTGCGGAGATTACATAGAGCGGAGTATGCAACGTGCCACCACAGATCAATCTGCCATTATCCCGCACATTTACCACATAGCCACCCACTGCCGATATGCTCGTCGCCTGACCCCCCACAATGCGTGGCTGTACCTCTTGGGCAAATACAATGCGGAAGTTCAGCTGTAGCAGCAGAGCGAGCAGCAGCAGAGCTTGTGGCAGGCACCTCATGGCGACTGAACTGTAGCATCTGCATCACAGAGCAGCAAGCTTTATATCTACATATATATTCTCGTACCTGGCACAGCTGTGCAAACAGCGCCTACGATTCTTACGTAAGCACGTGTGCCAAAAATTGGTGCAGGGTCAAGTTGGATTTTCGATTCGCTGGGAAAAACAACTCCAAAGTGGGTTGGGCAAATATTTATATAATTATTCCAAGATAAACTCGCGATTAGAATGAAATAATATTTGCTAATCTGGCGTGGCATCAACCTTGCTTTCAATTCCTCAGGGTAAACTTTGAAAGAACTAACTAAAACTGATAGTTTTGCTGAGGTAAGATATGTATTTGGTAATATATTTCAAAGCGTGTATAAATATTTATAGGTGCTATACATAGGGTATTCAAGATAGGGTATTCCGAGCCTACAAAGTATAGCCCTTATTCATTAGCATCAAGAGCAATAAGATATCTCGCAATTTCCTTTTACCTGTTCGTGTGAACGCCCAGATCTCAGGGACTATAGAAGCTATAACTACCAAACTTAGTTACAATATGTCTTAATATTACAAACAAATAAAGCATATTTCATATTTGGAAATTATCTAATTGAAAGGTTATTTCTCGTTATTGTTTTGTTAAACTATAAAGATATTATGGTTTATATATGATACAACTATCTTAAAGGTAAATCACCGCAGGAAAAACTTTAACAATAAGCTCTCTAGATTATTAAGGATAGTTCTCTCCAAAGTATACAAAGTATACACCTTCTTCATTAACATTAACATTTGTACAATATCTCACAGTTTCCTTCTCTCTGTACGTATAAACGTCTAGATCTCAGCGACTATAAGAGCTATGCCTACCAAACTTGGTGACAATCTGTCTTAATATTACACACATATAAAGTATATTTTATGTCTTGAAATTATCTATTAAAAAGGTTTTATCGTTTTTGAATTGTTAAACTATAAAAATATTATGGTTAATGTATGTTAAAACTATCTCAAAACTCAATCAACGCAAGGAAAACTTGGATACTAAGTTTCCTAGATTATTAAGCATAGTTTTCTTGCTCGGTATTCTAAAGAAAACTCCCTCAAAGCTTACCTTACCCAAAATAAAGCAATTTGTGCGAGAACTTTTGGGCAACCATTACTAAAATGAGTTCTCTGCTCGGATGAAATAATTGGCCCAACTGATTGCATAGGGAAAATAGGAAAATAGGAAATACAAAAAAAAGAAAAAACACCCGCAGACAGAGCAATAATTTTTGTCACTCTCAAATGAATATTGAATGAATATTCAAAGTGATTCACACACATCAACACAACACAGCAAATAGCAAAGCACGAAGCGTAGCCCATCTGGGAAATTGGGTGCTAATTGAGGTGTAAGAAAACTTTGACCAATTACGAAAACTTTTGCCATTGTTGCTGTTGTCGTTATTGGCAGACGGACAGGCAGACGGACAGACAGAGAGGCAGACAGACAAATGAGTAGGAAAGAAACTAGGCAAAGATAGAGAGAGATAGAGAAGGAGATAGAGAAAAAACCTACAGCTAATCAGGCAGTAAAATTATTATTATTAAACTCGCTCGTTGAGGTTGGCCAATTATATTTGTTGTTGTTGGCAATACTCACACACATACACACACACACACTCGCACACTCAGCCATCAAATGGCAATCGAAGCTTTGCTGTGAGTTCTATGGAAATTGAATTGCAATTAACAATCAGCGCGACGCAGTCAAAGGAGGCGGCAGACAATAGTACAGGGTATCTGTGTGTGTGTGTGTGTGTGTGTGTGTGTGTGTGTGTGTGTGTTCGGCTTATTAGTTTATTACATCGACAACAAATCTTAACAAACGCTAATTAAGACACAAATAATCGAACGTGCCAACACAGAGGCCAATAATAAGCCATATTGTACACAAGGCACGACCAGCCAGAGGCAAAGGAGAAAGAGGAGGAGAAGGAGGCGAACGAGGGGATGATGGCAGGCGGGGCGGCAGCCATTGCTCGGCATTGTAGGGCGGCGCAATGAAGTTGTCGAGGGCAAAGGACACTCGTACAACAACTCAACAGCTTCGGCGACGAAAAGGAAAACCGAAAAGGCCGAAAACAAGCCCCGAACTATGCAAATGTTGCGCTTCGCTGGCGTCGAGAGCGAAGAGTGAAGGTGGCAGGCAGTAGGGGGTGTGACAGTGGGTGGGTGTGAGTGCCTGGGCCCTGTACTATATACATAGCGTGTGGCTGTCGCGCCACCCACGGCCTGTGGTATTTGAATGACACGCCCAAATTGTACAAGTTGCATGGCAAAAGGCAAACTGTTCAAATAGAAACAGGGCGAAACTCGGGCTGGACTGGCAGTAGCCACCCTCGGCTGGCGGGTGAAAGCAACCACCAAGCAACCGCACAACTGGCAACTTGCAGCCCGCAACCTGTAAAAAGTAAACAGCGGGAGAAGGGAGAGTGGGAAAGAGCAGAAGGAAGAAAGGAGTGGGAGTAGAGGTGGAAGAAGGAGCGGGAGGAGGAGTGGAAGCAGGAGTCGGACAGGAGCAGGAAAAGAGCAGGAAAAGGAGCAGGAACAGGAGGGGGGGGGGGGGAGGAGCCGAAGTAGAGCCAGGAGTAGTAGCTGGAGCAGGAACAGCAGCAGTGGGAGTTGTGGCCAGAGACGGAGACGACGGCGGAGACGGCGACGTAAACGGAGGCAGTGCGGTGACGTCGGTGGCGCGAAGCGTGAAAATGTGACCGCATTGTGGCAGCAACGGCGGCGGCGGCGACGGCGGCTGTGGCAGGACACAGCAACACACAAATGGCAGCCAGAAATACAGGCAGCGCAGCCAGCAGGCGTTTGCTTATGTAGTCCTACGTGCTGTGTGTGTGTGTTCGCGTGTGTGAGTGTGTGTGTGTGTAGGTGTCTATGCATAATACATTACCTGACAGCCGCCAAGGCAAAGCAGCGCGTAATGAACGGGACATTTTTATAACTCACACACACGCACACACCACACACACACACACACATACAACGACAGCAGTTAGGGGCGTCCATTGAATCTTTTGCCTTTCCTTTGGCCCAGCGGAAGTGAATGGCACATTATGTTGCCGCAGTCGCTGTCGCTGCTGCTGCTGCTGCTGCTGCCGTAGCTGTCGTCAGCCACGTTGCTGTTGTTGTTGCTGTTGGCATCCGGGTCCGGGGTCGCAAAGGGCTCGGCATGTTCATATTGAAGTGCCTGGCCTGGCAGAGCGACGCGGCCTACGATAATTGGTTGGGCGCAGACAAGCAGCTACACGCGTGTGTCTGTGTGTGTGAGAGTGTCCTGTCTGTGTGCGTGTGTGTGTGTGTGTGTGTGTGTCGTCCATTATGTGCTTGGTACGCATTAGAGCGACATAATTTCAACTGGCTGCAATAGTTGTGCAAGTTGTAAGCAAAGAAATAATTTCGTCTGCTGGCGAAGAAGTGCTCAACCCCCTCCACCAACCCTTCTCCACTCCCACTCCTCTCTTTCTCTCTCCCACCCTCTCATTCTCTCTCTTTCCCGCTCTTGCTGCAATTTAACGTGCAACATTTCAATTGATATTCATTACAATTGAAACGAGTGCAGTGCAAAAATCAAATAAAAACTCTGTGAATGCTGCATCAGCAAAGGCGCAAGGAGAGGGGGAGAGTATAGAGTGGAAATGGCGAGTGTGGGGGTGAGAGTGAGGGTGCTAAGGCAAGCTGGCCAACATTGTCATCATCAAAATGCCATTAGCAGCGTATTCAAATGCGTCGGAGTGTAAAACAAGCCGCATTCAATTGCCACAACACACACACACACACACAGCGAGAGATGCTTCACATGGACACAGGCCAGGCTGGCTCGCCTCTCCGGCAGTTACTGTTACAGTGAGGCATCCCCCTGCACCTCCCCCATCCCCTCCTTCATATCAATTTGCCTGCCTTTAAAATGAATGCCAATGCTAGCCTACTTACAGGACCAATCGACATCGCCAGCGCAATCGGAGGAGCATCTCCCATCATCCTTCATCCTCCCTCTTTTGCTCTGCAACTGGACACGTTACTCGCAGCTCAATCAAATCATCATCACTTCAACGAGTCCTAGTCCCCTTCCCCTTCCCCTCCCCTTCTGCCATTTAGTTGTTGCTCCACATTGGACACCATTTGTGCCATTTTCAAATTGCCATTTTGTTGTTGCTGTTATCCCCATGTCCTTTTCGGAGGGGGGCATGAAATTAGTGCCAATGGTTCTCGAATCTACTACGCATTAGGCTTGCTCTCTCTCTCTCTCTCTCTGTAGGCTCGCTCTCTAATTTGCCTCTGCAACTGGTCCCAAATTGAACAGTTGCCGTAAGCTGAGCATATAATGAGGATTACCCAAAAAATAGTGTCCAATAGGCCAAGCTGTTAATGGAAGAACTGAAAGTGGAACTCTTGAAATTTACCAAATTAACAGTTTCAAGTGTAACAAGTAGGAATGCTTTACGCTGGCTTCAAATATGCGTAGTTTTTATTAGTTTTCTTTGTTTTACAAGCGCAAAAGGAGGCGTGGTCAAATTCTAAAACATGTTTGGTCTGTGTGTAGCCTTAAGACATGTTTGCCACCAAATTGAATGGGTTTAGCTCTTTTAGTATCTGAGCTCTTGGTGTTTATACAGTTTCTATCGATTTACGGGCGCAAATGAAGGCGTGAAAAAATTCTAAAACATGCTCGAGTTATAAGACATATTGCCACCAAATTTGATAGGCTTAGCTCTTATAGTCTCTAAGATACACGTGTTTTTTTTCGATTCACAGACGCAAAAGAGGGCGTGGTTAAAATCTGAAGTATGCTTAGTCTGCTGCTAAAACTATGACATATTGTCAGTGAATTTGGCAGCCCTAGCTCGTATAGTCTCTGAGATCTAGATGTTCATACAGACAGGCAGACAAAAATGGCTGTGTATCTTCTCCGTTGTTGATGATCATAAAGAAGAGAATAATCAAAAGAATAGATATAATTTATATGTTATATAAATATACACGTGTATATATGTAATTTTATAGATATATAAGTATAATTAAATTTATAGAGATTTTTTTTAGATTTATATTCTTTAAATATTTTTATAATAATTTTGCTCAATTGTTTAAATAATTGACAAGTTGTCAAGTTCTACCTACATTTATATATATAAACTATCAAACTGCAACTATTTACTTATCTGAACACTTCTCTTGGCATATTGGCGCATCTAATTAAAATACCTATGTAAATAACAAAATTCCCCACTAATCACGCCTAAGAAACAAATAAGTTTGCATAATCGAATAAATATGCGATAGAAATGAATACTTTGAATGGCTTTACGCGTAAATACCTCGAATTTTCGGCCTCACAATGTTTATATTTATGGGATAATTGGCAAATGATGGGTATAGGTTTACCTAAGTGTTTCTTCTCAATTCTCGGCTTTATGCCGTGAAATTCAATCCACAATATGTTGGGGTAGCTACGGCTGCAGGAAGATGTTTAGCACTCACTGTTAAATATAATAATAATATGGCATTAACGTCAATTGATATTTTCATGCATTAGAGTAGCTCTTCAGCAGCCCAGGAACATCCCTTTAACAATTCCCCCCGCCAGATGAAAAGAAGTGCCATATTTGGTCACAACAAGCGCTGAATCAATGAATATGAATGAACGAGTGTGCGAGTGAATGAATGAATGACTTAACGATGCTGCTGCTGCCCGACGACCCTGAAAGGCCTTTAAAGCGAATTAGCAGACCACACGCGTTAGACCCACCTCCCCCTGCCCCTGCTCCCTTCCATTGCTGTCGCTTTCCTTGTAGTTGAGTTGATTGCAGGCAAGGCACAACACTGGCAAGAAAGGGGGAGAGAAGAAGACGTGGCAGCAACATATGCTCAAGTCCTGCCGTCGTTGGTGGTTGCACGCCCCGTGGCGACGACTTTCCATATGCGTGCGATTTTGATTTGGATTTGATTTGATTGCGGCGTCAACTTAATTAAGCGACCAACTAACAACAATGGGCAACAAATTGAAACAGCAAGACGATGCGACGCGCCACGACACAACTTGACTGGAGGAGCGCGCTGTAATTTCTGTTGTCGCCAAAGTCATTGAGACGTGTAATCTGGCGCACGTGCGCAGAGCCAACTCCGAGAAGGAAAACTTTCCTGACAATTTTTCGGCAGCTTTAAAGGACACACACACAGCAAGCAGATAGACCTGGCAGAGCTGCACAGCTGCACACACAGGAGTCGCGCAATTAGTTGGCGTAGGCGCCTCCTACTCCTCCTCCTCCTCCTGCCGGATGAGCTCTCTAGGAAGGCGGCGTGTAATTAGTGTCAGTTGCGAAGTCACATTTGGTTGCTGTAGCTGCTGCTGCATTGGGCAACGCCTACGAGCGCAAGGCTGGACTGGACATACACGAGATGCCGCCGCAAGGATACCAATGCCTGCCGCCTGCCGCCTGCACCCTGTTCATTCATGCATCCCTCGAGATAATTATGATAATTACCTGCGTGAGTGCAGGTTTCCATAGACCAAAAAACAGAGAAACAGAGACCAAAAAAATAAATAAAATAGAAACCCCGAAACCCCGAACAGAAACCAAAGAACCATTTTGTATTGTCTGCCCTAGTGCTCATCCCGTCCGCTCTCCGCCTGCCTGCCTGCCTGCCTGCCTGCCTGCACTTTGCGTCTCGCATCGCCGGCCCAAAAAGGCGGCTGTGTATGCGTGTGTGGGTGTGCGTGTATATAATTATCGGACGTTAATAATATTCAAATAGCCTCTAAATATATCCAAAACGGAACTCGGTCAGCGCCTACAGACGAGATGAAATCGTGCGATAGCCACTCAAGCGCTCACACGCAGCACACAAAGCGATTGTCGATAGACGATAGATGGATGGATGGCTGCCTTCTAGCCATAGTGTGCCTTATCAGCGATGAACCCGAAACTGAACCCGTATCTGAAGTGCTTAACCCGTCGCAGCCTTTGCACAAATCGTTGCAGAAATCCAACTAAACGAAAAGGTGAATAAACCCAGCCAGGCCAAGTGAAGAAGGCCAGCAGTGCAAGCAAGAGAGAGAGAGAAGGAGAGAGAAAGAGAGGGGGGTACCAGAAATTCTTATCATACCGCGCGGTAGAGAAACGCCGGCAGCGGCAGCGGCTGCGTTGCGTTGCACGCTTTGATCTGCTGCCGCCAAAGGCGATGCGAGTGAAGCGCTCCGAGCGCGCAGCGCAGCAGTTGTTGAGGATGTCAACGCTGCCCCGGGAACGACAACAACAAGAACAACAACAACAACAACAACAATCGCAACTTGCAACTCGCAACTCGTGGAAGTTGCAGCGGCCGAAATTATTTTTTGATGGAACTGAAAGTTTGCATTCCACTTGTTGTTAACAAAACGCCGAGCCAAGTCGGGCCCGGCCTGCGTCGGTCTGGGCCACGTCGCGTCGAGAGGCCACAAAGGAAATTCTCACAATTCTCGACGAGGCAGCAACGTTTGATTGGGATTTGAAGCTGCTGCTACAGCTGGGCCTGCGTCGGGGATTGAGTGAATGACAATGACATGACTTGGCCTGACTTGGCTTGCCTTGCCTTGCCTTGAAGACTTCAAGCTGCAGCCAGTCGAGGCAGCCGAGGCAGCTTCATCTGCCGCTTTGAATGAATGCTGGCGAAATAGCTTTGGACAGGCGTGAGTACATGCGCAGCTACAACAACTGGAGGGGGGGAAGGCAGGGCAGGTAGAGGGGCCAGAACCAGAACAAGCTCTCTGGTCAACAGGAATTGTGACACCGTCGTCGCTGTCATTGACGGGCTGCGTTGCGCGGAGTTACCGCGTTGCCAAAACCGTTTTCGTGTGCGTAGCCACGGCAGCTCGTCGTAATGCGGCGACTTGGGGCATGTCTGCACGTTTTCCAAGCGCGGAAATGCAACCCGACGTGCTACGGAGGTGGCTGCAGCTAAGACTGCAACTCCAGCTGCGTTTGCGGCTCGCTGACTTTGTACTTGTCGCTGGCTTTGTACTGCGGCAGCATTTGAAAAATGTCACATACTCCGAGCTCAGCTGCAGTTAGCTTGGCCAAAAGAATTGACCGACAGAGCCCGGCAGAGCAACTGCATCGCATGCCAGCGGCAAGTTGCGCGTCGCTAATGACTTTGTTTTTTCGCTGCACACCTCTCGCGGCGACTAAGTTCAAGTAACTCTCTCTCCATCTCTCTGTGGAAGCGGCGGCTCAAATTGCCTGCCTGCCTGCCCAGGGCGACGCTGCTAACAAATTGTTCACACGCCAAAAATCATGGTTAAGTGCCAGCGCTGCCTGCTGCTGTAATTGCTGCCTCTCTCGCTCTCACTTGCTGCCGTTGCTGTCGGTGTCTTCCCCCAATTAAATCGCATAATTAATCTATTAGCTGCTTGGGCGCAGTTGTCGCGTTTTGTTCTCGAATTGCCAGTCAATTAAATGACGCCGATAATACGTATTAAAAATGCAAAATAGAGCGCGGCTCTGCTTGCAATTGGCAAGCCAAAAACGAAACGAAAACGAAAACGAAAACAAAAACCAAAAAATAAAAACGAAAACAAAATGGCCGATTAACACGTCGAAATTGCCTCGTGCGCTTGCTGTACTGCTTGCACTGCTTCGACTGCTTGCGCTGCGGTTGAACTGCTTGGCAGGACACGTAGCAAGCAGTGCAGCGCACGTTTCAGGGTGACCAGCTGCGTGCAAAGAATCTACTGCAGCGGCTTAGCCACTGAAAACTTTATTTATTTTGTTTTAAATAAAATTTTAAATAAATAAAATAATAAATTATGCAGGTTAACAGTGAATAAATATTTATTTAACTGTTTAGAGGTAAATAAAAATATCTTAAGCAATTAAAATGAATAAATATATGCATAAATCTAGCTTCTAGTGACCAACTAGATGTTTTCTTATTCGATTCTAATTAAATGTGTGAATTAATTCTTTTTTAAATTCTTTAAAAATATTACAATTTTAGATATATATTATACCATCATTTAAGTCAACTTTTCGTATTTTCCCTTTAATAAAAACAAAACAAGTCATTCTGCTTTTTATAGCCAAATCCTTTTAGGCAAATGTCGTTTAGGTTTATTATGGCTACTCCTGATGTTTAAACCCCTACATAATAATCAATTGCGGTCTTTTGGCTTAAGCACATAATGCCACACGTGGTATCTGTTGCAATTTAATGAAATTACCCAACCGTGTAATCGTTAGTTTGGCCAACGATTCCAGGAACTTCAAAGGACACAGGGACTCGGGTAACGAAAATCAAATAATATTGCGTACTTTGTAATACGCAAATTATCGATATCCTTGTGGGCACACGACTTGACTATGCAAATTGCCGTCGCTTGCAATTGCAGCTCAATATTTACACAGAGTTATGACTGTGGTCGCCTGCGACTGCGATGGAGTAGACAGACAGAACAAACAGTTATAGGGCCGATTCGGTAAATAATTCAATGTTGAATTGAATTCGAGCCAAAGACCTACGCATGACACGAAAATCGTCCTGAGTTCCTACTCTCTCTCCCGCTTTGACTTATGTCAGAGCTGAATTATTCACTAGGATATCAAGATTAGTTTTGAGGGGAGGCGGAGGGGGTGAGGGGGTTTGGGGTAATTGCAACCAGCTGCGTGGCTGTCCAACTGTCTATCTTGACTTATAATATGGATGCATATGCATCAGGCCGTTGCCAATCGGGGTCTAAGCCAATTTAACAAATCGCTGTCAGCGAAATTTGTTGACATTCTAATGAGTCGACCAAAAAATGCAAAGACCACGACAGGGTCGCATAAGGTAGCTGGGAAAAGAAGGGGAGGGGGAGGGACTGCTTAGTTGCGTTGACTTCTGTGACAGTTGTACCGTAATAATTGAGGCCAATTTGATGTTAGCTTGGGCCGCGACAAGCGAGCGGTTGCGTACGCAAAGCGAAACCATGAAATGATTGCACAAATCGACACAAACTTGAAAACCGTAAACGATCAGCGCAAGATCAGGCCATGCCAGACCAGGCCAGACCAGACCACAGAGTCCACTTTTGCGCTGCACACGGCACAAATACAAATCTCATTGGCCACTTAAGTGTAATCAGTGCAGGGAGCCGAGGCTGAGGCTGAGGCTGAGGCCAAGAATCGTGGCACACTCCAAGCGCAGCAATTGCAGCTCATTACGAGCGTCATCAGCATTATCATTATATCGTATACGATCTGCCAAAGTGAGTTGGAGTTGCAGTTGGAGAAAGAAAGAGGGGGCGACTGAAAGTCTTCAAAATTGTAACACCCGCAGTGGTCAAGCCTTAGAAACGACACTCAAATTGGGCTCGGAGGCGCCTCTTCAATTGCCACTTAGCCGCTTCGACGGATTTCACTTTCGTCTCAATTGGAGGGGGGGCAACTCTTGGCGTGGGTCGCGTGGAGTCCAATTCCGATGCCGTTTCAATTTCAGCTGTTCGACTGATAATTTCCATAACAAATTGTGGCTTAATTGAGTCATTAGTCGCTGCTTTGCTTTAGCTACGCCTACACGCGGCTCAACTCAATCAGAGGAAGAAGAAGAAGCAGAAGCAAAGCTATAACGATCGTCAGGCAAATCAACACCTCGTCACATCTCGTCATTATCATGTGGCCTGGCCTGGCCTGGATGAGGCGGGCGCAGCCAAATGATTTCTCACATCAATTTCTCACGCACTAAGTGAACCACTTAGCGCACATCAAAAATCAATAATCGATTAAATAATTAGAAAATTGTGAAAATTACTGTAATTTTCGAAATCAATTCGTTGCACACACACTCGACACACACACACACACGCAGAGGATCGACTCATATGCGTATTCATCTTGCCATCAGTGTCAAACCCGGCAAGGCCTTCATCTCCATCTCCATCTCCAACTCCACCTCCGGCTCCAGCTTCGGCTGTGCCTCAGTTGCGACTTCGTTTCAGGCATAAATAATCACATAATAATCAAAATAAATTTCTCTCTCTCTGCCCGCAACGCATGTATAGTATATAGTATAGTATAGTATAGTATAGTCGCCTCTCTGCGGAGGGATTCAATTTAAATGGAAAACACTTTCCTAAAAGTCGCTCGCAATTAATATTCGCAGCGTGCCGCGATCGCCCCAACTTGATAAAGTGCTGCTCATATATTTTGTCATAAATTTCAAACGCGCTCGACAGCTGCGCTCCTCATCAATCAGCCCGTCAGCGTCAGCGTCAGCGTCATCGTCGCGCCTTGCGCCTCGCATCGCCTACGATCGCGTCGAACTTGAATCACAGGATCAGCAGCTAAAGCAGGCCAAAAGCAAAGCAGCGCAGACCAGGCAAAGACCAGACCAGGCTGAAGCGTGCTGCGGACTTTGGCAAACACTCGATTAAAATTAACTTCAATTTGTAATAAATCAAAAGTCCTATCAAAATCGATCGAGGGCGATGCCGGTGGGGGAGGGAGAGGGGAATGCGACTGACCAAGGGTTGTGCTGCGATTCAATGAAGAAATTTGCAGACTGCGCTCCAGTTCTGCCTGTGCCTATGTCATGATGTATATTTATTGGTTCGAGGAAGGAGGGAAATGCATTGGGCAGACTAGTTTAGCTTGGAATAGACAAAGGGTTGGGAAGAGCTCAGGGCAGAGTGAAATGGAGTAGATCAGCACACGATCGGTAATCTCAGAGATTAGGAGAGAGATAGGTTGTATATGTCCATAGATTAGTTAGGTTTGATTCAATCCACAATTATTAAATATTATAATTCCCGATTCAGGATCACAAATTTCATAAAATTTAAGCTTTTTTCTATTTTTTATTGATCGTTTTAGATCGATAAATTCATTAGATCCCGATAGATTTTGTTAAGTATCTAAAGTTAAGAACCTTTTATTCTTGATGTTAGCTTTGTAAAACTATAGGCTTATTATATATATTTCTGACCATAAATCAAACTAGCTTTTGAATTTACTTCAAATTGATTTAAAAGCTTTCTATCTCATTCATGTTCTATAAATTTCTATCTACATTTTATCTTAAACCGATCTTCAAAGGTGCATGTTCTATGGAAGATGTTATAACCATTGTCAGAATTTCTAGCCCTACTTTTAGTTAGATATATAAATTGTTTAGTCATGCCATTACATACATCTTAGAGCTAATGAAACCTGTGTAAATTTACAGCTTACAGAAAATACCCGAAGATTAACGATCTGTAGCCCCACAACATGATCTGTAGTTGTCACTTCCCCTTTGGCAATAAATGCAAATTCATTGAAAAAAATCCCCAATTAAATTCAATTCAAATTTCAGTTTCTCAACCTTAATTAACTACCCTCTTCACTTAAGCAGTTAATTAATTAATTAGCTATATTTAGCTGGTATACAGCTAGATTCAGCTGTCTTTAAAATATGAACAATTTGCCAGGTGAGTTTACTAAATCAAGCTAAGCACAAGTAATAATAATGCCCAACTTGGCAGTTTTCTATATGTTGCTGGAGGCGTTACAGGGGCAGGGGGATTTCCCCGCGGAGACTGAGATAGCTGGCGAGAGCGAGAGAGAGGCAAAGCAAACGTGGCGTGATGTTCGAGTCCATCAAGCAGACACTCAATAAAAATGTCAGTAGTTGTTGGCTTTGGCTTTGCCATATGAAATGCCAAACTGCAGCCTAGACAAATATACTATAATAATGCACATATATATAAATATGTGCATGCATGTGTATATATTTATATGGACATGCCTGTGTGTAAGAAAAGTGCTGGCATAGCTGGCTCTGCGCTCTCGCTCGAGTGTTGGCGTTGATTTGCCGACTGACTTGGGGTCGTGCTAGTTGCCAATTGTTGTTATAGTTGTAGTTGTTGCTGCTGCTGTTGTTGTTGTTGTTGTTGTTGTTGCATGAGTCATGGGCCTCGCTGTGGCTGCGGCTTGTCGAGATGTCGTGAGTTATTTTACATTTGCCAAAGGTGCTCTGGGGCCCCACATGCATGTGCCGTAGTCGTAGTCGGTTATCGTTGGGTTATCTTGGCACGAAACCAGCCAGCGTGTTGTTGTTGTTGTTACGGGTTGCTGTCGTTGTTGCTGTTGCTGTTGCTGTTGTTGCTGTGGCTGTTGCCGTTGCCTTAGCCGCTGTCGATGCCAATTGCGCTGTGAAATGCGGCTTACAAAATGCCGCGCGTCAATATGCAAAATACATGCCACCACAGCACACACACACACACAAACATACAGGCACACACACACTCTCTCAGGCACAACCACAAGCAGCAGAAACAATGGCGACGGCAAAGTCAAACGGAGGAGCAATTGGAATGTGACCGCGGGGCGCGTTGCTGGAAACAAGTCAACCAAGCAAGACAATTCTTGGCCGCAGTTGCAGCAACTAACCGAAAGTGAAGAAAAAAAAAAATAGGAAAAAAAAACCTAAAGAGCGAAAGGCAGAGGGAGATGGAGAGAGGGCGGAGGAGGAGGAGAGACCAAACTGGCCACGATTCCGTGCGATTTCCTACAGTTGCCGCCAGCGTTGCAAGCGACGCCAACGCCGCCGCATTCAAATCGCCTCAGTTGCTGTTGTTGCTGTTGTTGTTGTTGCTGGTCAGCGTTTTTCCTTAGCCAACGCTTTTTGGGCTGGCAAATTAACGTTGTAGTTTTTTTTTTCCTTGAATTTTCCCGACACCCGTGGATCATGATTTGCCGCTTTAGCGCAAATCACCAAATATCGCCAAACACAAATCAAGCCATATAATTAGCTAGACGGATTCGATATCGCACTGGCACTGGCACTGGCACTGGATGTCCATGCTGCACGTTGCGCAGTTACAGATATCGATGGAGTAGCCCTACTCCGCACCCTACTCCTTATCATCCTCCTGCTCATACTGCCTGCCTGCCTGCCTGCCCGATCGTGATGTGATTTACTTCGTGCTCGTTGCCTCTAAATGGAGCCTGCAGTTCTGGCACTGCGCACGCAGCTGCTCCTCCTGCTCCTCCCTCTCCTTCTCCTTAGCTCCCTTCCTTGCACGAAATTAAAGTGTCTGCCCTGCTCTATGCGCCAAACCGCAGAGACGTCCATCAAGCTGTGTGTGCATGCAAGGGCAGCTCCGAGAGCGAGAGCCAATAAAATTGTCATGCATTGACAAATAACATGGCCAAGAAGAAGGGGCTTAGAAATAGACAGCGAGCAGCGCAGAGAGAACCCAAGCAACCAAGTGTTGCTGCAACAACAACAACAACAACAACAACTGAGCAACAACAACTGAGCAAGTCAAGGGAAAATGGCGCAGCAAAACGTTGCTTCGTCTTTTGCCCGCTTCCACTGGCTGTCCGTCTGTCTGTCCGTCTGTCTGTCCGTCTGCCTGTGCCCGGGCTGCATTGCGGCTCCCACGCCTTCAAAATACAATATGTTAACAAACACGCTGCCAAGTGGCTGACAGCTTGGACGAAGCGGGAAGTGCAGGCGGAGGCGGAAGGGGGGCAACGTTGCAACTGACGCTGCGGATTTCTTGTGAAAAAGTCAAAAGCGAAATAAAAGCAAAGGCAAAGGTAAAGGCAACGGCAATGGAGACGACGATGGAGACGATGGCGATGGCGATGGCGATGGCGAAGTCTTCAAGGGCCTGCAGCCAACCGACGGCGGCAAAACGTGCGCAGATTTCCAGCAGACGATAAAGCACAACGCAACAACAACAGCAACAACAAAGGCAACCCAAACTGGGCTGAGGACTGCGACGGCAACTGCGACTGAGACTGGTCCATGGCACCATGGGGGCTCTGGCTCTGACTGTGGCTCTGACTCTGTCTCTGGCAGCCATTTTGGCCTCAACTGGCTGCAGCTGCACAACACAAAAAAAAAAATAAAAAAAAAAGAAGGCAACAACAACAGCAACAAAGGCAAATCTTGCTTGCATGCAAAGCGACAGCAGCCAAAGCCAATTTGAAAATTTCAAGAACACCAGGTACAGTCAGATGTGCCCCCCTATCTCCCTCTATCTCTCTCGCTCTGTGTATCTGTCAGATACATGCGCTGCATCTGCATGAAACACACGAAACTGCAGCGCGTTCTGCCTCTTCTTCTGCCGCTGCCATTGACTGCTGCCATCGATCAATGTTGGCTTTAAGCTTTGCCATTGTTATACCCTGCGAACGTGGAAAATGATCCGAAAAGGGTATATTATTTTGTGAATATGTATGTAACAGGCATGAGAAGGCGTGGCAGAAACCAAAAAGTGTATGCATTCTTACTCAGTATTAATAGTCAAGTCGATTGAGGCTTGTCGGTCTGTCTGTCCGCCTGTCCGTATGTATGAACACATAGATCTTAGCTATTATAGAAGCTAGAGAAACATACTTTTGCATACAGATTTATGTTCTATGCATACTTTAAAAGTTTATTTCAAAATTTATATATCACGCCCAACGTCTCTGCAAAACGAAAAATAAATTTTTAATTGGATGTTTAACGAAAGTGTTAAAGTTACAACTTTCTGCTTTGATATGTATATATATTTATACTATATGCATATTCCAAATTTTAAGCCTATCAAATTATAAACACAAAAGTTATTCAAATAAACATTTCTATACTTTTGCTGCCTGCGCAGCAAAGAGCACCTTGCTTCCTGGCATGCTCCACTGTAGCTTTAGTTACCTGTTTTTGTTGTTGATGTTGCTGTTTGCCAGTTGAACTCGCATCGCTAGTTACAATTTTTCAGTTTATCTTCTGACTTTTGCCTCCGCTGACATTGAGAGACACCTTTCAACTTTGCGAACCGCGCTGAACCTTAGCTGTAAAGCTTGTAGCTTGAAGTATGGCATGCGAAGTGCCGACATTGATAGGCGAGGGCAATACGAAACTGGTTGCACATACCATGTATATACTCGTAGGCGATTTACATATCTGTGCGATTTAGCCGACTATATGGCATAGCTCTCGCTTTTTATGTGCATCCCTCGCATATTTCGTTGCAGCTGCCAGTCATAAAAATTAGCAATATACATTGGACAACTTACAAGTTAATATAGCCAGTTATCGGATATTATATTTTTCAGATTTTTGCATGCTAATAACTCAATTGTTATTTGCTCCCCGAGGGGCACTATAATAATCATACTATATGGACTAAAGATATAGAGACACTTAGGTGTAGACAATGCGCCATCAACACTTTCTGCATCGGGAATGAACTAATTAAACTAAGCAAATTGCAGCAATTTGTGGTAGGTACAAGATAGTGAAAGCTTTATGGGAAGTTAAGAGATTTAAGATAGATATAAATATAGTTCGGAATTTTATGATAGATATCTTTCGATCTTATACAAATATTTTGTATTGATTGCACCAAGATTTTTAATGGAATTTTGTAAGACATATTTTAACGCATTTATTTGATTATTTTATTTAACTTTTTTTAATTTATCACTTATTTATGACTTTTATTTTTTTCTCTAAAAATATTAAGAATTAATTTATAAATATTAATAATAAATTTAATATTAACTTTATTATTACTTTTTTAAATTTCCCGATAAGCGACTGACGAAATTTCTTTATAAAAATATTTATAAATTAATATTTATAAATGTAATATAGTCAGAAAATTAGCATTAATTTATTGATAAATTCTGAAAAGTTTAAAAATAAACATTCCCTTAAGTAATGCTTCTTTAACAACTATTATACCAACTATACGCCTTCTATAATATCATTTAAGTTAGCCTCCTCTCGGCCAATTCCACTTACAGCTCTTCCAGAACTGCCCAAGTTTATTCACCCGAAACTCAGTTGAAACCAGAGCAAATCCAGGCTGGAACTAAGGCTTAGTTTGAAGCGAACTGGGCACAAATGGGAGGCGCTTCCTAATGATAATGTCCTCGCGGCGTTTACAGTTGCAGCTGCCTGGCCTGATGTCTCTCTGCTGCTGCTCCAGGTGCCCCTGTGAGGCTGCGCCCACAGAGCGTGCAAAGATTAGGTGGCCCACAACTATTACTTAATAGGCGGCAGGCACGGACTACACGTATCCTGCGTCAGGCAGCGGCAGAGGCGGCACCGGAGCTGCAAGTGGGGCTGGGTCTGGTCGGGGGCCAAGGCACTCCTTGGCCAAATGCGCAATGCGTGTAATTAGCTGCAGCGTTTCAAATTGCAAACTGCGCCGAGCTGCAAGTTGCAAGTTGCAAGTTGCCAGTTGGCCAAAGATTGCATTAGGCTGCAACCTGCAACCTGCAACGCGACTGCGACGCGGTTTCGTGTAATTTCCGCTGCAGCTCAGGCGTCCACTCTCTGGCTATATAAGCGTCTAATGATCACTCTCTAGGCCAGCCATGTGCGAGTAAGTTTGTCTGTGTGTGTGTGTGTGTGTGTGTGTGTGTGTGTGTGTGTGTGTGTGTGTGTGCGTGTCTGTGTGCGTGTGTGTGTGCTGTCTATAAACTAGTTGCCGCCGCTGACCGATACATCAATTAAATTTGCATTTTAATTTGACGTTTCATTTTGTTTGTGGCGCACTTTGTGTTTATGATTTATATGGGAGCGCTTCGGGCTGGGCAGGGGTGCATTAGGGGGATGGGGAGAGGGGAGAGGGGAGTATAGAGCAACGTTGATCTTGTTAAGGTTAGCTATTGCGGCTGATCTCTGGCTAAGCCTGTTTGACTTGCGCGCTCGCATTGAGTCAATGGAGCACGGCATAGCCCAATGCCATGTGCCGCCGTCTGACGCCTGCCCCTCCCACTGTCAGTCAGCATTTCCGTTTGAAAGAGAGAGGGAGATAGAGAGAGGGAGAGAGAGAGGTGAGTGTAGGCCAGTCAACACGCATGCAATTTAAGCTATGGTGTTGCATGTTTAAGGTAAGTTAGTCCCAGTTGGCAAAGGCAAAGCGCTCTACATCACTCCGCTCCCCTTTCCCTCTCTTACCCTTTCACCCCTCTCCCCCCTCTCTCGCCCCTCCACACATTTGGCAAACAACCGCAGCAACGAAACGTGCGCGCAAAGACGTTTACATAACGGTTGCCAGTTAGCAGGGCAGTTAGTGCGCCAGTCAACCGCAGACAGGTCTAACACCCACACACAAACACCCACACAGAGAGAGTGAAGGAGAGGGCGAGACTCCCCCTTAAAAAGTTGGGCTAAAAGTCAGCTCCATCGCTGTCAAAATGCAAGGCGCGAATTGTAAATTTGCAAATGCCGGAAACGCAAATTTTCCAAACTTGTTACCCACCAGCAGCAGCACCGGAGCAGCTAGACTAACAACAACAACACTAACAACTACAACAATAACAAACTTTTGCCCAAATATCTAGCCACAAAAAAGTTAAATTTCGAAATTGGCTTAGGGCGTATTGCGTCGGCGGCGGCGGCGGCGGCGGCGGCGGCATCGACGTCGGAATAGAACTTTGCATTGCAATTGGCTGCAATTTCTTTGCTGGCGTTGCTGTTGCCGTTGCTGGTGATGGCTACGTGGCACGCAATGGCCAAATGGAGCCATGTGCCCTGCGCCTGGGCAAATGGCGGCCCCAAAAAATACCAAAAAGTATCCAAAACGGATGCATAAATTTCGATGCTTCGCACAACAATTAAAATGTTTTATCTAAGCTCACCCTGGAATGCCCCTCCCCCTCCTCCTCCTTTTGCCATCTTCTGGCAATGATGCACTACATCCGCCATAAGCAGAGTTCAACAATAATTCTTAACCCCTGCGCGCAGCAAACCAATCATTAGTGGCCTACGCAGACTCCAAGCAGACGCATATATCACATGTCCAGGCAGAGCAGAGGCAGGCAGGGAGTGGGTACAGGGGATCAGTTGTTGCACACGCGTTTTCCGCAAAATTCCAACACGTATCAATCTGAAAATGGTGAAAAATGCCCAAGCCTGGACATACGCAGCGCAGCTGGCGCGGAACGTGAACCTTGGCCGCCTTGACTTCACCTTGCTTCCTCTTCGGACTTGGCTTATTTATTGGCGATTGGCCTGTCAGTTCTACCTTCCCCTCCCCCTCTCCCCTAGCCAGACTGACCTGCGCCTGCCGCTGCTGTCCTTTTGCATATGTCTTCTGCCATATTTATTGTGCCATATTGTATAAAGTCAGCCTGCCCTATTCGTATCCCTATGTCGATCTTTATCCCAGTATCTCCCTCTCTCCCTCACTCTCTCGATGGTCGTAAATCAGAATCCGTACCGCCTGCGGCTGCTCGGCTACACATGCCTGCATATTCATGAGTTTGATTGAAGTTATAAATCAGCCGAAACCAAAGAAATACCCGAACAGAGCCAAAACAATATATTAAATATCATCTATCAAAAAACAAGCGCGGAACGCGTGCAACGAAATCAATTGAAACTTGTGCGGCTTGTTTAGATCGTTTGTAAGGGGATTGATCAGAGTTTGTTTAGGTTATGAACTGAAAATTGTTAGATGAAATGCAAGATATTAAATTGAGTTTATCCCATTAAAGCTTAAAGTTATTTATTTTAAATACCCTTAAGGGATCCTAACATTCGTAAATAAGGAAAAGCCTATACAATTTTCTAACTTTACAAACTTATCAAAGAGCTTGCTGTATAAACTTGCAGTTCTGTTTAAGTTTCAACTCTTGCTAAAATCGAAAACCCAATACAATTTCTATATTTTCCAAAATTATCATGAGTTGTTTCATAATTCCCCAAGTTTTAGCATCATAGCATGGCTACGTACAGAGATCTAGCTATGTTAGCTTTATATGTACGTTAGATCCGCAGTACAGTTCTTTATTAGGAGCAAACCTTAAGAAGTGTAACTACTTTCAATACAGTTTCTCCATTTTCCAGACCTTCCTTCTCTTTCTTATAAATTCTCCAAGTTTCAACGTTCTAGCTCGCCCACAAACAGAGATCTAGCTATATTAACTACATGAAATAGAATCTAAAGTTCTGTAACTTCTTCTGCAAATCAAGAAAATTCTGCACAATTTTCCAATTTCCCAAATCCAATAAGTACTTTTTAGAATTTCCCCAAGCCTCAGCTTTATACCTTACTTATAAACATAAAACTAGCCATAAATTCATTAGCTTTATATGAACAATCGACAGCTACGCGCGCAGCTGCCCTGCAGAAACCACTTTCTTTGAGCGGATCTCGAGCTGCGGTGCCTTGCATCACACATAAACCGGCGCAACGGTTGTGCCAGAAAAACTTAATTAATATGACACATATAGAGAGTGCTGTTTTCATGTATATATACTAACCTTTTATATATATTTTTTCGGTATTTTTTGTTGGTCTATTCAAAAATGCGCTAATGAAGCAACTGCGAAATATTCATGAATGTGCGTTTGCTTTTTTGGCAAAGAGCGCCGAAAAGTCGCCAAGGCATAATTAATCATGCAACATTCTTAGAGGGCTCTACCACAACTCCGTCAAGAGAGATTGGAGTTGGAAGTTCCGCTTTTTCGTTACCTTTTCTCGCCGGGCTAAACGAACGAAAACGCAGTTAGCCGCAGCGCAAAAGAGAACAAAAACAAAAGCAGAGGCAGAATAGTTTTGCTAGCTATGGCTACGAGTGATATTAACATATCATTATTATAGCCATTAGCACTTTTAATTGATGAGTTTTTGCTGCCGTCTGCGTCTGCGTCTGCGTCTGCGTCTTTGGCTGCACCGGCTCCGCGTTGCCAATCATTTGTCAATGGCAAAAAAAGTAAAAAGCCAAAGCCGACGGAGGCAACCGTTGAAGATGGCCGCGGGTGAACTCTGGACGTGAGCAAAGCGTTGGGGTCAGTGGAGAAAACTAAAGAAACACCTCATAGATTGAAGCTGAAGTTATAGCCAAGTGATATGGTAATATATATTAATCCATTTCGCAATGACTTAATTATTTTATAGACTCTCTGGGGCAGCTGCAACTATATCAGTTTTCTTCCCTACGGGCTAACAAGTGCTCCCTAGTTGCTTCACTTCTTTTTATAGTCTTTTTCCCTTCTTATTAGTTTTTATTATGCTTTTATGTTTATAATGTTTCAAGCCACAGCACCTATATGGGATAAACGAAGAACGATCCAATTAGTTTCGCATCACACATCGTAAAGATTCTTTTTCTAACTTCAAGCAAAGCAAAGACTTCAGCTTAAGCTTGTATCTTGTTAAAGTTAGAATAAATTGCATTCTTTTATTTCATTATAAGAAGATAAACGTAGTTTATTTTACAGATACTAAAATGTTGGTATTTTTTAATCTTCTTATATATTTTGTATGATTAATGTAAAAAGTTTTAATAAAAAATACTAGAAAGTATGTCTAAGCAAATTGTTGCAGAAGCTACCAAAAAATCTAAGAAAATATTTAAAGAAACATTTTTTTATAATTTTTTTTCAGTCTTTTTGAAGCATTGCCAACATACCCTTAACATGGTTCTAGAGCTAACTCTTATGAATATTTTTCAAAAAAAAAAAAAACCGCTGTGCCTGCAGATGTCTTTTGGAGCTACAGTTCTGTTTGTCGCCTCTGCCTAATTAATTGAGTTTTTCTAACTGGACTTCCCGCCAAACCGGGGTCAAGTCGTCAACATGACAGACGGACAGACAGTCTGAAGGACGGACAGACAGACGGACAGCGTGAACAAGCGCGCGCACGTTTCATTGATGAATTTTGACAGATTCTTTTTGGCTTTTGGGTTAATGATTTGCGCGAACAGAGCAAAAGTCTGTCTATATATTGTACAACTTATGGTATATCTATGTATTTACTTCAGACTCTGCAGCGTATTCATTAGTGAATGACGGTGAAAATTCAATTATGGTTTCTTTTTTACACCTTCTGTTTTGTAGGAAATCGTTTTGGGGGGGGCCACAGAGTGTGTGTGTGTGTGTTTTGGCCAAGAGTTTCACCCAAGGCTCGCATGTTTCGGTATTATGATAAGATTTCTTTCGGCTTTATTGCATGACGCATTTAGCATTCCAGCTTTGCTGGTCAAAAATTCCTTTGAAACGATAGCTGGCAACATGCAATTAAACACGCACACACACACACACACACTCGCTGACATAGCTTACCGTTATTTGCCTAGGTGCGCTGCAGGCGCGCATGTCCCTACTCAAAGGCTTCTGCTTTATTTAGCCCTCTCTTTTTTTCGGCGCAACACACACGCCCCTACAGATCTCGCACACACACACAAATCGCAGCCTGGCGCATGTTAGACACAAGTCTGAGCTTGCCACGCCTCCAGACGCCAATTATGTTTGAGCAGCAAAGGATGCGCCGCAAGCGCAGGATATGCTCGGGTCGGGCTGCGACCGCGTTGTCGTTGCCGGCGGCAGACAAAGAAGGCAGCAAAACACGAAAGAAAAACCGAAAGTTTTGATATGTAGAATTAATATCAAATACGAGAGGTAGAAGCGGCTAAGGGGGAGGGGAGAGCCGCGACAACTGCCCGGCGGTCTTAACGGAAATGGAAATAATGCGCGCGAGAGAGAGAGAGAGAGGGAGGGAGGCAGGCAGGTCGGCGCGCACAGTGGAGCAATTAAGCAGCGCCCCATGGACGTGAACGTGGCATAAAATTGTGCGGCCCAAAGTGGCAGATACATCAAAAGTGAACGCAATCCATCATCTGGCGAATCACGGCGTGATGAGTGCCAAGATGCCGTCGTCGTCATCTCCGTCGTCGTCGTCGGCATCCTTTCGTTTTATGATGATTATTGCTGACTGCGCCGCGTTTGCCTTTTGGCGCGTTCGCCGCACGAGCTAAACAGCCTCAAATGCTTTTTTGGCTAAGCTGCGCCTGCAAAGCACCGTTAGACAGGGAGCAACTCGCAGCTACAGCTTAGCTCGTAGCTTTTCGTATGGTCAAGGTCGCAATTAATTGCCAACGTCAACGGCGACTGCGACGCCGACAGCACAACTTCCTCCATAACTGGCCGCCGTTTCTAATGCCGCGTGATCTACTTTCGGTCCGGCCGAGTCTGTGGCAATTAAAACAATTACCTTTACCTGTCTCTAGCCACACACACACACACACACACACACATACACAGCTAACTGTAGCTGCAGCTGTATCTCTATCTTTGTCTCTATCTGCGTCTGTGCAGGGCTTTTTCGCTGGAACTGCAGACGCAGTCAGAGTCTTGAAGCTGGAGCTGAAGCCACATCACGCCCATTAGCGACAATCAATCTCTGGAGCAGCACCATAAGAAGGGAACATGCCTTGCGCTGCTCCAGTGCAAGTGTGCTAAAGTTCCTTCCCTCCCCGTTTGGCTCTTTTATTTACGAATGCGACTGCCAGATATAACCCATAATTATGAAATTATTATTGAGCGCCGACGCCGCTGCCGCTGCCGCCGCCGCCTCGACTCGACTTGGTTCGGGATCTGCCAGCAACAACAACAATTATAGTAGATATCTTTATGCCAGAGCGTCGGAAAAGTTGAACAACAAAAAAGTCTTTCCGTTTCGTTAACGTTTCGATTTGATTTTGATTTCGATTTGGATTTTGGCGGCACAGGAAGTTGAGTTGTTGCTGCTGCTGCGGACGCAGGAAGTTGCATAAGAGGCACGGCGCGTTGAGCATATAAAAATATATAAAATTAAATCGATTAATCTGCGTTTCTTAATTGTGCAAAGATTTGGCATAACTATAACAATTGCTTGGGCTGCGAAAGTTATGCAAAAGTTGTTGCAAAGTTGCTTCGCGGCAGGTTGCAACTTGGTCATTTACCTCGTGCGGCGCGGAACCGTGAAAAAAAGACACAACCGAATTTTATGCAAAACCTGCGCCCGCGGGGCAAAACAAACAAACTGTCGAGGCAGCGGGCCAAAACAAATGTGGGGCGTTCTAGGAATTCAACGGGGAAGACACACGGCGCGCACAGGACGCACTGAACAGGATGCAGCTTGTTATGCTGCAGTTTCCATTTTAACTTCTTATATTTTTTTGAATATTTATGAAATGCTGCCACGAGGGTTGCGCGCGCAGCACACGTTGCACATGGCAGGCAGGCAGGCTGCAGGTTGCACATGCAGAGAATGGAGAATGCCCCGTTATGAGTTATTAAGTAAGTTGCAAGGGGGCAAGTGCCTGGCCTAGAGCAACAGTGCAACAGGCTAAGGTATTCAATGTCCTTCCCCCTCCTTCCCGAAAAAAAAACTAAGAAAAAAGAGCGATCCTCTCTCTCTCTGACGGACGCAGCCACAAGGACAACCTGTAATTTTCAAATCTGGCGAAACAAATGCAAAACCGAAAAGTATCTTACGGATACATTGCGTACGTAGCAATGGCGCGCACGATCAACCTCAACTTGACTGGAGCTGAAACAATGCCAGAGAAGAGATAGCAAGCGAAATAGACCGACAGGGAGAGCGAGAGAGAGAGACAGGAATAGGGAGCGAGTGAGACAGGTAGATGTTCATCGGAACGCATGTTCTTTGAAAATTGCCCATAATTATGCGAACGAACTTCAAACTGATTGTTTCTACCGGCAGTGGCGGCCATGGCTGTCCAAAAACCGCGTCTGTTGCATGCAACATACCCGAGAGTGGTCCACAGCAACAACAACAGCAACAGTCCCAAGCAGCCCCAACATCGGCCTCAGCCCGGCATTGGTTTTCAGATCGACATTGGCTCGGTCGGCCCGGGACGCTACGGAATCGCCCGTTTGCTGCAGTGAAAGAGAATGACTGTAATTACGCATCACTTTTTCTTAATTTTCATGCTGTGCATCTTCCTCGTCTCTGCTGCGCCAGTTGCTGCTGCTGCTAAAACTGAGGCCGAGGCTGCTGCCCACCATTTTGGCTTGGGAAGCTGTGGAGGATTTGGACACTGAACTTGACCCACAAGACAGGCAAGTATGTTGCTTGCTGCGGCGGCCTTTAGTGAGAAATAAATACGTCCCAGAGAGTTTTAGAAAATTGCTTGTTGCTGCGTTGCGTGCATGTTCCCGAAAAGCAGTTCGAAAACATTTTGCGTGTCGTCTTCGCTTGTTGCTTGTTGCTTGCTTCCCCCTCAATGAGAAATCTAATTTAAAAGATACAAAATTTTAAATTATGGGGTTTTCTTTATTGCCAAAATATTTTTGGGTTTTATTTTTTAAATTTTTTTCTCTTTTTATTCGTGAATGATTACGACTACGTGCTGTGAAGAAATTCGAGTTGCAGATGTCAGACAGACGATACGCTGCAAGGTCCCATGGCGGAAGTGCCGAATGTCAAAGTTTTTGGGTCAAAACGGACAATTGGAGTTGAGAAACTCAAGAGTATGTAAGTAAATAGATGTATTTACAGACATCAATTATGATTACACCAACTTAATAAGCTTTTGCGTCAGTTTTACAGTTATTTCCATTTCACACTTTTAATTGTAATATCTAACGCATTTTACAACGGCTTTGACAGTGTTGCTAAACTCTGGAATACAGTAATTCATAATTTATCGATAAAATACCACAACCTCAATATCAATCAATCTCTGTGAAATCTTTTGCAAATTGTTAATTGTTAATTTCAGGGAATTGTGAAATTGTTAGCACACTAAAATCCTTATCAGGAGCCGATGGCAGCACCATTGCTTGGACACTTTCAGTAAGACCTAGAAGTAGGCCACACAATGTTTACAATTTAAACTCACGCGGGCTATCGAAACTGTGGTTGGCGATAGTTGAGTGCGCGGAACAGATGTATATGAGAACTGCCAAATCAGCTGTTCAAGTTGTTCTCGATATAAAAATGAATCCAGTTTTTCCGCTGAAACTTTAAATAAAGCCAGTTTTGACGGAAAATAGCTGACATGGCAGCACTGTAAACGCGTTGGTGTTATTATTGTTTTTAATGAATTCCAATAATTCTCGAAATGGAAACTGGCGCAAACATTGGGGACCTGTCGGCCGTCTCGTTTGCTGACTTTGAGACCAAGAATCGAGTAGACACTTCGAGTTTCGAACATTTCGGACAATGTCAACCAAAGCACGACATAGCAATGACATTGGACCTGTCGCTGGGGCAGAAATCAGAGAACCTCTTCGCAACCGATCAGACTCCAACGCCCACTCGCCTTATTAAGAACTGTGATGAAGTCGGTCTCTTCGAGGACCTGCAACATGTGAATCCCTTCGACATTGGCTTTCAGCGGGCTGCCGAACAGAATGCCGTAGGCGGCCGACCAGTGACGCCGACACGTACAGAGGCGCCTGCAACAGACGGCGATTCATTGCATACGCCACAAGTGTATCCCTTGGAATCTGCGACATTGTCCGTACCAGCGCCTTCAGTCAGCAACAGCAGCAGTCCACTGGATGTGCCAGTGCCCAATGTGGAGGAACTGCTGAACACACCAGCAGCAGAACCAGTACCCACAGCTGCTCTCAGCGCTGCGCCTGTAACAGACACTGGACCGCCACCCCTGCAACTTATACAGCCCCAACTTATCACATGGGTGCTTCCCGCGCAGGCTTTGCCATTGCCCACAGTTCCTCCTACACGCTCGCGAAACGATCCGTCCCCGCACAAAGTACGTCCCCTAATATTGCCCAAGCCCAGTACTATAAGCAGTCCCAAGACTCCGTCGAGTGCTACTGCTGTACCTAGCAGTGCCAGCCTTACACCCACATCACAGCTGCCCATTAAGGAACGCCTTAAGGCTATACTAAACAACGGCTTTCACAGAAAACAGCGCAGCTTCGAAGCACCTGCCCCCAAGGTGATATCACCAGGCAAACGCACCGAAGATAGCCTTAGGCGACGACGGGATGCCGCATCTCGTTATCGGGAGAAGATGCGAAAGGAGCACAAACAGATTAAGGAACACAATGTACAACTACAGCAGGAGATCAAGAAACTGCATCAACGAATAGCTACACTGGAGCAGGAACTGCAGCATCAAAGGAATAACAACAACGTGGCTAGTGGTAAGGAAGGATAAATGACAGTTAACTCAACATATATATAAATCGATTTCTCCCTTCAGTTATAGCCAATCAAATCCAAATTCCGCCCTCTAGCATACATCTTGTCATCAATGTGCCTAAACTGACAGTGCCTTCAACTGAGTCCGGCTTGAGGCTGGATTAAAAGTGATTACCGCAATACTTGCTCATTAACAATATATACAGATATCGGAAGAAACTATTTTTTGCATCCTAAAGAACCTAGAAGCACCAGTGTTAGAAGAACTTTAAGAATGTTCAAGAAGAATGTAGAAATAAGCAGCCATTTATTTTGTAAATTGTATAAAATACTTAATTCTAAGATTTAACTACTATATACTGTATATATACTGACTCAATGCCATATAATGTTGTATACGTGTTGTATAAATCGCTTTGTTTATTTAAATATATCTTTTTAAATTTAAATATTCTATTTATGTAGGCATTCAAAGTGTAAATTGTATATTAAATATTAATATTGTATATATTAATAATGTAATGTAAATATTATATTGTATATGCTTATGTTAATATTTAGTAATAATGCACATTTGTATTGACAGTTGACTATATTTTCCGATCAGAATATACAAAAACGTATATCCTGAGGGTTTTATATTCTACTATAAGAGCTAAAATAAGTTAGTACAATTATAATAATTTATATAGATCGTAATTGACTGTCCCCTATGAGTTACCTCTGCCTTCCGTCAATGATTTATCAGACTACGTTATTTGCTACTGCAGTCACTGTTTACGATGCTTGTGAATTCACGTTGAATTTCCAGAATGGAAAGCTCTATTTCTGTCAGATGCGGATGGCGTGGGTTGCGTGCTGAATGCGGATGACGTGGGTTGCGGGTGGAATGCGGTGGACGCGGAGTGCGCGCTGATTGTGGCCTCAAACCCTTCCAATTCTCGTTGGACATCTGCAAGAAAGGATTAGGGATAAATATAACATGACCCTGGTATATTTTTGTGTTCCTTGTTTACCTCGCGGATTTGTTGCTGCAGCTTATCCCGTTCCTGGCACATATTCTGTATGTTATCAAAGTACTTTTGGGCAAGCGGTGCTCCATCGGTGTCCGAGTAATAACGTTGGGCGAGCATTTCCATTTCCTGATTGTGTATCTCGTCCTCGGCGAATTGCAAGTCCTGATTGTTGCGACGTCGCTCCCGTTCGATGCTGTGCATCAGCGAATTGACCTCCTTTTCCATTTCCAACATTTTGTGACGCTGCTCGGTCTCCTTCAGCTTGGTCATCACTTCGCTTTTGCGCTGACGCACTTCCATTTGATAGGTGAGCAGCATCTTCCGATGGCAAGCGATACGCTCCTCCTCGCGTTGTATGGTGTCCTGGTAGAGCTTTTCCATTTCCCGCACACGACGCGTGTGTTCCTCTTTCTTTAAGCCCTCCTCCAAACGATCTTTCAGCTGCAGCTCCTCCAATTCCAGATGACGTATGCGTGCATCAATCTCCTTATAGTGCTCGACAAGCACCACAGTTTGCTGTTCCTGTTCGTCAATCCATTCAACTGGATATTTAAGAAACTTGGGATAAACTCCCTTAGGGATTGGCGCAAACGGTGGTAGGAAACGTTTGGGATGCAAATCGGCTGGGCACTTGTTCATCAAGTTGCGTGCTTTGGACACCAACCTGCCCACATCAATCGGGTTCTGGTCATGAAAGAACACACAGACTTCTTGTCTGTTTGGCAGATGCAGAATCACATCCCGTTGCAGCAGGTTGTAGGCCACAACAACGAATATAATGAAATACGGAGGTTCTGTCAGAATGTTGTCCCACAGCGCCAACCACTGCTGCTCCTCGAGTACCTCGGCGAAGGCATTGGAGAGCATTATCCAAGCATAATCTTTTGGTTCTACCTTCAGGCTCTGATAGAACTTGGACAGTTGTTCGTCATTGCGCTGCAATATATTCTCACACATGGCCAGGTAGTTCTGCGGTGGCAGTGGGTGAAACTCAAAGAAGAGTTGCATATGATTGAACAACAGCGTGACGAGCAGCTCAAAGAGCACCATACTGTTTTTGGGCAAATGCTTGGCAAACGGATAAACCAGATGCGGCATGAAGTCTACATAGCCAAAGACCTTGCTCCAATGTGCCAGGCAACTCCACACTTTGAGTACGCATCGCCGCTGAGAATCGTTTTTGATCTTCAGTCCTCTGGCGTGCTGTTGCACAATTGCTGGCTGGCCGAGCTTGAGCAGCACCTGGTACTTGTTGCCATTACAAGGCAGTTCAAGCAGTGAGCTCCATATAAGAAACCTATACTTTTCCGGGTAGTGGCCGTACTCGCGTAGCATGGTCTCCAAACGTTCGCGCTTTAACAGCTGACGCAATTCCTGGTTCATTGAACCGCAGATGTAACCAGGCAGTTTCGGTTTCTTCAGAGCCGCACGTAGTTGCATCACGGACTGTGTTTGTCTGTATAATGCATTGAAAAGGCGGCACGTGGACCACACATTGACTTCGCCGCATTTGGAGAGCACACTGAGCAGCTTCCCATCACGACTCAGGTTCAGACTGACAGCTTTACAGCTCTGTATGATCAGCTTGTAGTCTGTATACTCCAGATCCAACATTACAGCCTGGCCACGTCCTGTAATGCCAAAGACAATGCGTTCCTTTGGATTTGGTAACAAGACTAACTGCTTTAGAATAAAGTCACGCAGTCGATACAACTTGTCCAAGTCAAAGGTCGAAGAGCTTAACAGCATCATATAACCATCCAGCGTGCTGAGACAGAGCTTATTGCCATTGGGTGAGAAATTACATGTTAGCAACTTGCCATCGGCAAAGTTGTAATCATCGCAATCGAATGCCAGATCATCCTGCTGAATGCCATCACCATCGTCCTCTCTACGCAAGACAATCTCGGGCACGCAGTTTTTGTAGCGTGATAGACGCAGTTTTCGATCTCGTGCCTTTATGGGCTGCACAATCTGTAAGGCTTTAAGGGTTTGTGTGGACCATATATGAATTGTATCGTTGGTGAAACAAGTTAAGAACTGATCCGAGTTGGGAATAAAGCCAGCCAACTTCAGAGTGTACTGTGACTGATCAAATTCCAAACGATGCGACAGCTTTAGTGTCTTGAAATTGAGCAGCACAGCTTCTGCACCGGAACGCATTAGCGTATTGGAAACACTGGGGTTCTGGAGACGATTGCCCCAGGAAATTTGATTGACTGCACCGGTGCCCACTGGAAAGCGTCTGGTTAAAATTGACTTTTCCACATTCAAATGCAGCATGTAACCCTGTTGATTGCCCACAACATACTCGTTGGGATTCACTGGAGAGGTTAAAATCACTGTAGCTTCGGGCAGGCTTATAGTAAGACGCCAATAGCTTTTGCTGACAAAGTCAAAGACGAAGACGTTGCCGCTGTTGGTAGAGAGTGGGTGAATAAGATTGGGTATACTTTAATTTACTTAGGGCCCTACCGTTTATCAATAACCACCAGTTTGTTGCTCAACTCATTAAAGCAGCAGGCAGCAATGCGTACGCGCAGCTGCTGATCCACATCCTTGACTGTATGATGCACGGTGAGTATGTTTCTAAGATGTAAAGTCATTGTTAAGTTAAGTTATACTGTTTTTCGTTAATTCCTAACCCCATTTCGCCTTGTTTTAGCTTGAAAGGATACTTCTGCATCGGCTCATCTGTGTTGGAGGTAGTGCCAACAGGCTGCGGCAAGTCTTCCGAGTCGACATCTTCCGAGTCCCACATCAAGTCCGTTTCGTGCATCATATTCCAATCTCCACCGCTGTACAGGGTATTTTCATCGTCATCTTCCTCATCCTTAGTCATTGAGGTGTTTGGTACACCATTGCGGGATTTCTTAATTGTTTTATTCTCCATTTCTATCAACTTTCAAAAAACAATTGACATTGTTTGGCTCACGAACGAAAAGGAACAACTGAACCAATAGCTATCGATATCGATTATTGCTTTGTTGCAGAAAAGTACGCTGCTCACGCACACTGGTTCACAAATTGTGTTCATCGAATTTTATGTTACTATTTATTTGTGTTATAATGCCTCCCCTATTTTTTAATGTAGCATTAGAAAGGTCGTTAAAACGTAAATAAAATGGTATACTACGTAAAAATCGCTTGATTTTAAATAATTTTTGCGGGTAGTCCTTCCAACGCATCCAAAAAATGGGTCAGTTAAGGCGTGTAAAAGATATATATAGACATCGTCCTTTTATGATATAGACACAATCAATTTACGGTTAATAAACTAATTACATGTATTGGTATTTGAATTATATAATGGTTATTTGAATATATTTATTGTGAGATTGACTGTCGTCGGTGATGATGGACCGAGCTCCATCAAAATTGCTACATCCAATAATTTTCGACGGGTGCTTATGACTAAACTGCTATCAACTTGTGTCCAATTTACAAATCTCATTTAAAACATGCCTCCATAGGGCGCATCGAAACTCTCATCACGCAGAGCATATCCAAATATTGTCGAGTAGTTAATAACGTTGCTTATCAGCGTCAGCGAACAAGCCACCCAAGTTATCTGCAAAAAAAAAAAACATGGAATCAAAATATGAAAACAATTGCCCTATTTCTACTTACGACATGAGAGTTGGCCAGGACTATGGGCAGCGCAAAGGCACTGAGCAACATGCCAGCCGAAAGAAAGTAAGCAAATTCTGTTTTTGGGTTTGTCAGGTCGTTGCCACCGGGGTTAGAACGCTGCGCAATGAATACTGGCAAAACGGTTAAGACGTAGAAAAGCAGCACGAAGAACGGATAGAATATCTTGGGATTGGGAATGGCACAGGCCAGTATGAGAAATGTCATTCCTATGCTTGTTGCAAGTGCGCAAACGAGTAATCTGCAATGAAATCAAAAAATTTAACAATTGTCTGAGCAACATAAGCAGGTACATATAGCGGGTGGGGACTTACGCTGCAGGTGTTGGTGTTTTTGGTGACATCCACATTTAAATACAATTCCAAACATGAATACAAAAGAATAAATACATTAATTTATAATTAAAAGAAGTTGTAGGTGCTCAACATTTACCTTTATGTGTTGCCATTTTATTTGTTTATAATTTTTCTTTGTCGCTTAGCTGAACAAAATGATTCACGAGCAGCAACGATTATCGATAACTGAAATCGGCCAACAGTATTTTTTACAGTGTGTATTTTTCTGGTGTTTTTTGGTACATCATTCAAAACGCGTCTTTTCTACCTGTGCAAATAAATAAATTGTTTTCATAGCTTATTACTACTTTGCCAAAATATGTAACGTCTCCAATAATTTACAAATATAATTGACAGATAACGCAAAAGTATAAAAGATAACAAAGTAAACTTGCACATTTAATCAAATGAAATCAATAGTGCGATAAGATGTTAAGGCAACTCTACGTAACTTGGCGCTCCAATGAAATTTAAACAAACTGATTATTTGAAATTGCGCAATTTTTACATGATTTGTATAAAAATAAACCAAATAACGATAAGATATCTTAACAACTTTCTTATTATATATTTTGTTAAATTATTTACTCGTCAGTGTTTTAGTTTTCAAATCAGTATGTACGCCATACATTCATTTATGTATGCTTTGCAAACGAAAGCCAATGTATGCAACAGTAAATCGTTCCTGTGAATAGAAAGCTTTCGAGCTGAGAATTCATTGATAAAAATAAAGTGTCCTATCCCAAAACGAAAATGGTACAGCGCGTGCCCATGCAAAACTGCCGGGGATGAGGTGGCGCGCCAAAGAACATGTAATATCGTGTGTGTGTGGGCGACTACGTAGCAGCCACCTGCTAGCTGCCAAGAAGACGAGCCTGACTTCGGCCTTTTCATGAATGCATGAATGTTTATTCAAGGAATCCCTGCACATACACACGAACACACACTCGCATACACCTTCGTATGCGGACGTGTCGAGCTTTGTGTTGCGTGCAGGACGCATGCGTCGATTTGATGTCGCTGCGCTTTGTTGTTGGCTACCCCGAAAGCTGCCCGCAACATTTAACAGTGCGGGGGCGGACCTCTAACATTTGCGTCACAGCTCGAGCTGTGTACTGGCTGCTTTTTGCTGTTTGCTGCCACTTCTTGGACAACCGCCAGGCTCATTCAGTATAACGGTATACGTTGACGTCGAGGGAACGCAAAGCGCACAAAGCGCCAAAGAGAAAAAAACAACTCAAAACACTTATAAGGGCCAAAGCAGCCAGATAAGTTTGCCATACACCAGAGTGTTGCAAGCTGACAAAAAAGGTGCAACATTTGACATTTGTGGAAGCCGGTGCAGCAAGCAAAGTGACATCTAAAGCCAAACCGAATAACGGTATACAGACCCCAGAGTGCAGTTTACCAGCGGAATTGCGAAAAATATTGCACGCCTACGCGACAACCACCAGCTGCCTGAACTCTGCGAGTGTGTGCGTGTGTGTGCGTGTGTGTGCGAGTGTGAAAATCAATAAACTCTCTGTCGACATTATCGCGTCTGAAGCGCAGCATGTACAGCCCGCTCTAAACCGGCCATATGGCAAGTGAAACTAGCTAAAGTCAAGCGAGAAACCCAAGGAACTGATCAATTAAGTGAAGAATCAAAGAATTTGTGGAAATCTAGCAAGTGCTGCAAGTGGCAAGTTGCAACAATATGGCGAGGCGAATGGAAGTATCCTGCGCACTGATTGCAGTCCTCATGTGCAGCATATTGGGTCACTGCGAGATGTCCGTTTACCCAGGTACATATGCCTAAAAATAGCACAACTAAGCGACAGCAACACCAACACCTGCACACTAACCCCACACACACACACACACACACCACGATAATCGGTGTGTGCGTGTGTAATTTGAACTTTTGCGTCGTGAATGGCGCAGGCAGGCGAAGCAGTCGCCGCTTGCCACTTCGTTTTGTGTATACTACTGTGTACTAGATATGCACCTCTCCCAATCTGCCAATCTCCCACTCTCTCTCTCTCTCTCTCTCTCTCTTTCTCTCTCTCTCGCTCTCTCTTACACTCTCCCTTGACTATATCAAACCAAAACACCCACGCGCACTCACACTCCGCCAATGCAGAAGTAGAGGCAGCGGCAGCGGCAGCGGTAGCAGAAGTTGCCGTATGGCAACTAAAGAGGAGATGTGTGCTTGCAACTTGGTGCACAGCAGGGGCTGCTACCACTACTCCTGCCTAGCTGCCTGTCTTCTCTGCTTCCTGCTGCAGTTACTTGCTAGCTGAGCACTTTTTATAGCCTACTTTTCAGCGCGGCCAGAGGCGAACGCAACGCAACGTAATAAAGATTTTCCAAGCACGTCACAGCTAGCACAGCTATGTATGTGTGTGTGTGTGTGGGTGTGCGTGTGTTAGTCCATGCTTGTGTGTGCGTGCCTGCGCGTGTAGTAATTGGTCTATTTTTAACCCATTGGCAATTAAATTGACTTCTGTTTGTCTATTCCGGCTGCTTTTTTTTTGGGGCGAGTTTAGAAGTAGTTTCGGACCTGACCCTGCCCCCTGCTCCTTCCCGCCTCCTGGCACGCAATCCTTTTTTTCCGCTTTTGTTTTCTATTTTCGTCGTATTTATTTTCGAACATTCCGCGGCGCAACACGCAACGCCATCGGCGTCGCATTAGTATCGATATTAGCATAATGAGAGTGTCCTGCAGAGGGATGCGACACACCCACATCTCGGCCAGCAATTAATCAATTTGCCTGCTTGCTGCACTCTTTGCTTGCAGGTCTGCGCCGGCGTCCCATACAACCATCCACGCTGGAGACGCAGCAGTACGAGCAGCTGATGGAGGAGCATGCCCGACGCCGCCTCCAGCAGCAATTCGAGCAGCAGTTGGAACTGATTAAACTGAAGATGATGCGACAACGACAGCTACTGGAGGAGGAACGCTATCGCCAGCGACAGCAGGAGGTGCAGGTGATGGCTGAGTCCGAGGATGACTATAACAATGGCAACGAGAACAGCAACAACAACATGATTGGAAATCAGCAATACGATCAATATGACAACGCCGAGGCAGATGCCGCCTACGGCAGCCCCATGGAAACCATGCCCGATGTGCGACCACCACCACCGCCCATGTTGCTGCCACCGAGTTTCAATACGCTGAGTGGCTTCAATCGCAATACGCTGCTGCGAGAGCGTATACCCTTTGCTGTGGGACCCAATGATGCACGTTTCTTTGAAAACGCAAATGATCCATCGGGTGAGTTGGATTCGCAGGCACTGGAGGATTACGAGGAATATGCGCCGGCACCGGAGTCGGCGCCCGAAGTGGTCACCTCAAAGAGCAAGTTGATCCCGACAGTGTCTGCGCCCAAGCCCGTTGAGCCACCCAAACTGTTAGACACCAGCAGCGCCGCCAACTTTCATCGTATCAAGCCGCAGTCGGCAGCAGCTGCAGCTGTGGCTGGCGTTAGTCTGCCCCAGCAACCGCAGCAGCAGCGGGAGAGTCACAATGAGATTACCGCACTCATCAACAAGCTGCAGAAGCAGAATCAGTCACCACATCTGGCACTGGCAGCCAACAGCGGCGTCGATGCGGATCAAATTGTGCTGCGACAGCATCTAGGAATGAGCAGCGAAATGGGCGTCTACATTGTGGCCCTCATTGCGGGCGTCAGTGCAGCGGTTACTGTGGGTCTGCTGGCACTGGGAGTGACTTGGTAAGTGGGCGAACATGAGGGGGAATCCTCTGCAGTTTCACTAACCACCTTTTGCCTCCTCTTCCTCCCTCCTACCCTCTGCAGGTTCCATAGTCGCAGCAAAGCCGCCGCCGATGTGGATTACCCTGCCTATGGCGTAACCGGGCCCAACAAGGATGTGTCGCCCTCGTGCGATCGTAAGCTGGCGCAGAGCGCTCAGATGTATCACTATCAGCACCAGAAGCAGCAGATTATCGCCATGGAGAACTGTCAGGCTACCGACGGCAGCTGCGGCTTGTCCGACGTGGAGAGCGACGATGACAACGAGGAGGGCGACTATACCGTCTACGAGTGTCCCGGCCTGGCGCCCACTGGCGAAATGGAGGTCAAGAATCCACTGTTCCTGGACGAGACGCCGGCCACGCCAGCCACGGGCAGCTCAGGCAACACCAACTCGACTGCTGCAGCAGCGGAAACTGCAGCTTCCGCTTCGGCTTCCACTCCCGCTACCGCTGGCGCCGCCTCGAACAACAACATCACGCAAGCTACGCCACAGCAACCGGCCACGCTGAAGAAGGGCACCGTCAAGCCGAGCATGAATCTCTTGAATGCTGCAGCCACCGCTGCTGCCAAAGCTGCTGCTGCCGCTGCCGCTGCTGCTGCTGCTGCAGGCGCTGGCGCCGCAACTGGCGAGGAGAAGCAGAAGAAGAAGGGCAAGAAGTAAGGCGAAGAAGAAGAATCTTGGCTGCAGTTGGCAACTTGAACCACACATTTTTCTATCTCTCTCATGCTCTATCTATCTATCTCTCTCACACACTCTCACTTGGCATGCCATGGGTAAAGTTTGACTGATCCATTTTGTCAGCCAACGGACGCGGGAAAAGGTAGACAAGACACACGCACACACAGACAGACAGAGAGACAGATAGACATACAAAACAGACAGACAGACGTACGTACAGACAGAGGCGCGCATATATAGATGATATATGCATCTATATGAATTCCTAACGAAAGTCCATGGAATCTAATTCCGCGGCTGCAGCAGGTGCGCAACTTGTTTTGGAGGCACAACTCTTGATTGATCTATTATCTTCCCCCCAGTAACTGTAAGCCCTATCATACTATATATATATATATATATATATATATATTATACTCTAATGGTATCGTATCATAATCGTATTGCTATGATGTAAGACCCGCCCTTTTCCCCCACGCACTCTTTGTGTCTGACAGTTTCTGCTTAGCTGAGCTCGTAACCTGCTTCCATATGCTGCAATATGTCAATCAACAGCAGATATTGCGCAGGATTGCGGCACCTTTCACAGTCCCCCCTCCTCCCTCCCTTAACTGATTATATATACACACTTATGTGGGTGTGTATGTAACTATTATGCTACTGACTCTCTCTCGATTCACAAACAATCCGACTTGTGTACTTATTTATCGTAACATTTATTGTAATCTAACATTTTATTACGTGTACTTTACGTATATATATCGAGGAATATTTTAAACCGAAGCATACCAACTTTATATATACTATATAAATTATATTTGTATGTATTTATGCACTCTATGCATATGTATGTATAACTAACGTACCATATGCCGTATTCGTGTAATTATTGTAACATATTTATACACACACATACACACCAGCACACACACTCACCCACACCCACACAGAAGCCTAACTATTGGTATTATTTTTTTGGTTTAGTCTACCCTCAACCCCATTTTATCGTACTACGCTTTGTGATCTTAAATTATCTGTGTCAATTTAGAAATACAATTCTGGTAGAGATCCACAAAAAATGAAAGAGAATTATTTAAAAGTAAAACTTAACAATAATTTCCCAGCACCTTCATATATGTAAAGTAAACGAGAAACGACTGATAACACACACACACACACACACACTAACAAACACACACATACACATATATTATATATACATGCGTCTATTGTACAAAACGAGAGGAAAACGAAAGAAGATAATGAAATTTATTTACTATTTTAGTCGAGAACTAACGAAACGAATACATAGTAGATGTTCCAAGTACCCAAAGGAAAAAATGCAAAAATGAAAACGAAATAACAAAAAACAAAAAACATTAGTGAAAAGTATTGCTGTAAATAAACAACAAACAAACCAACTAACAAAAGTGAGTTATATACACGATATAAAAATATTTATGAGAACTCAAACTACGAACAACGTAAACAATTGCGGCCGTAACAAAAGACACTGAACAAAATATGCGAGACAAACTTACGAGTTTTAAAAGAACATAGCTAACTTATACACACACACACACACATCGATACACACACTCACACGGTTACAATAATAGGCGTAATAACCAAGGCGCGTGGCGGAGAACGTAGAAGGAAGAAGATGCGACAACTGCTAAGCAGGTTGGCTAACACATTGAAATGAAATACTTATATCGATCTATTTTATATTGTTTTCAACAATAACCATTCCAAATGTAATTGGCTACAATAAAAAAAATAAACACAAATACTGATAAACAGTAAAACAAAACTAGCAAAAGCAAACAAAACGCAACGAGTTTGCTTAATAAAAAAACATTGGCTTATCGACGGGGAAAGTTGTTGAATTTGAAATATATATTTTATGGTGTTTTCCGAAAACAAACGAAACCAATATGTATCGCGAAAGAAATCCAAAAAATACATAACTATATTGTGAATATACTTTAATTTATTTATGTATTGTATGATAACCATAATAACAAAATTATACAATATGCATACAAAATAAATTAAACTAACCCAACAGAAGTAAAGTGTATTTAATCGGGGTGGATGGTGAAGCTGTAAGAGATTGCAAATTGAAGAACTTTCCTTCTTAGATCCTTAAACAGTTTAAATAGTTCCAGTTTCAAATCATATGCAGAATTTATTAGTTATTCAAATATTGCCGCTCATTTGCCAGCGCTGCCATATCGTTCAGTGGAGCCAGCACATTGCATTGTCGCACACGTTTAGCAACACTTAAAGTTTAAGTATTTTCGTGCTAGCGTTCAACTGGTCACACTGGCTGGCAGAAGCCAATCAGTAATTGCGACAATAATAATTCGGTGTGCGTACGCCGCGCGCGTTTTTATTTCATATTAATTAATTAAAAAACATACAATTTGTAGTCTTGCGGGCATAAAGACGTGCGCGAAAGTCATTACAGCTACGCGGTAGCTGTTGCTGTTGTTGTGCTGTTGCAAGTGAAACCAAAAATTCTCCGAGCGCGTCAGTTAACTATGCTCAGCACAGAAGCTGCTGCCGTCCCTGTTGTTGTTGCCGTTGCTGCTACTAGCGCTGCTGCTGCTGCCGTCGTTGTTGTTGTTTAGGTAAGTTTTTGGGGCGTGAAACAGGAGTACTATAAATAAATAAGTCTAGTTGCATTGCTATTCTGGGCTGGCACTGGCACTGGGGCTAGACAGACGCGCGACACTTCTATCAAGTGCAATTTTCTAGTGAATTTTCGTTTTGTAATGTGTGCGTTTTTTTTTTTGGGCGTACTTGTCGATTACGAAACTGAGTAGGCGCTGTTTCTGGGGGAGCCTCCCCATCTCACTTTGCATACGATGTGCTAAGCATTAACGACGGCACCGTCGGCATACACAAAATTGCGTGTGTCAGCCATCGATAGGTGGCCGAGGGTGGACCAGGGGGGAGGGGAGAGAGAGGGAAGTGGGTAAAGGTGGCGAGGGCAGAATTCTCGTATTCATTGCTATCGATTCGTTAGGGGTGTGTTGTGGTTCTTGTTGTTGTTGTTGTTGTTATTGCTTTCGCGATTACTGTCGCTGTTCCGGGGGGCTATTCTTGGTTATATTACCGGCAAAATGAATGGAACGTGATTCATTGCGGCAAACAAATCAATAAATGAATAAAAAATCGTTTAGCGTGGCTTCCTTTACTGCAGACATTAGAAGATCATGTGATAAGCAAATGTTATCAGAGACAGCAGCAAAAACCACTCAGAGACGGAGTGTGTTTGTACAGTGCTATCTCGATAGCGTGTACTAATCTTGTTTTAAATAATTGTTTAACTAATGCTGACGCAGCCAGAACATATGACGGAATTCCCCATTGATTGCAAAAGTAAAAGCGAATGAATTAAATTTATTTATGCAACTCAGTTTGATTGCTCAGTTCTTTAAATAAGCAGGAAAGGAAGTAGGTGTAAGAAGGAAGTGTGTACAGTTCTATAAATGCATAATCCTGCCTTGCTTATCTTCATTTGACACTAAAACTCTGAGCATTTTCTATACATTTCCTGGGAAATTCTTCAGTTTCCTTTGTGCATTTTCAGTGCATTTTTTACAATCCGCACTGCACACACACACACACACACACACACACACACACACATTCGCGCTTAGCAGACGCCCCTTTGTACGAAATTTGAGTTTCACTTTGTTGAAATGTTTTCCAGCTGTTGTTTTGGTTACTTGCTAAACAGGATGCGCAGGCAGGCAACAGCGGGCAGGCCAAGCAAACCAGGCAGAGAGAGAGTCGGGGGTTACGCACCAGATGTTTTTGCCTGGCCTCGCCTGGCATTGGGCACTAGCCTGTCTCAAGGCTCAAGTCGCAGCCGCGGCTTGGCTTGGGTTCTTGCGCTGCTCAAGTGCGTGTTTGCAAGTGTGCGAGTGTGCGAGTGAGTGAGTGAGTGTGCGAGTGAGTGTTTAGTGGGCACTCGAAAAGCATTCAGCGTATTGGGTACACTTCTAGGTTTGCGTGGTGCTCGCGCTGCTGCTGCTGCGGTGTGGCCTGACCCACTTTATGCCACTGCGCACGGATCATCAGAAACAGAACAGAAACCGAAACAGAAACAGAAATCTACAACGCAATGCGAGGCAAGACAAGAAAGAAAACCCAGAGCCAAGCTCATTATTGTTATTGTTTTTGTTGTTGTTGTTGTTGGCTTGGCCTTCCTTCCACTAGCTGTTGTTGTTGTTGTTGTCATTTGACTAGCTTTTGTTTTTTTCGCAGTGTGTTTTGTAGTTTCTCTTGTTACCCCAGCGCGGCTGCGATTACAAGTGCTTATTGCAAACACACATGAGTCTGTTGTATGCCTGGCAGATAATGACGTCTATACAGAGACATATGCACATGTGTACGTGTGTGTGTGTGTTGCACTTGACTTGCATTTGCATGGCAATTGCATGCGATTAGACGGCGATAATCAGTACGCAAAAAAGGCTCGATTGGCTACACACATTAGCTACACATATGCAAAGCTAATGCATTCAATTAAATGCTCAATGAAAGCAGAACGCTCCGATTTGACACCTCAATGATTGCTCTACATGCACACAAACACACACACACACACACACACTTGTACATTACATGCCGTACAGTGGGAGTTGCAAATGATGTGCGAGCTTATTACTGCCTCCTCATGCTTTCACAGATCTTTAGCTTTTCAGGTTGATAAGAAATCGTGTATAGACTGCATAGTGATACAGCAGCTACAGTGAACGCTCTTAGACTTGTGTTGTTTAACTTTCGATGTATTAAGGAAGATATATTCATATATTTTTATGTAATTTGCTTACTATACTTAATCACTATGCCGTAGGAATGTTTATAAAGTGTGCCAAGTCTTTTTCATAATTTATGTCAGATCTTTGCCAAGGTTGCCGCCAGCTGATCGTGAATATTTGCTATAGATACGGATGGAATCTATAGAGTAAATAAAACAAAATAGGCTATGCGCGCTTGATTACACGACGACACCCTTAAGTCGCCGCCATATCAAGCGATCACTGTACCAGCTCATAAGACATGTGTATGCACTTCTCACAATCGCATTGCCAGCAGCGGGCGAAGGTTAATTTATGATAGAGAGACAGAGAAAGAGTGAGAAAGAGAGAGAGAGAGAGAGAGAGGGAGACACACACTTACATATAACGGGGCATTTTCATTATAAAAACAAAATCTGTGGCGGTTATTGAACTTGACGGCGACGCTGCCGACAACGACGATGGCATCGCTGTCAACACTGGCGACACCAGCTGACCTTGCCCGCCATACGCCGCACACACAGAAAGTCTTACACAGCGTGGGGCGTGAAAATAAAGATTTCAGTTTTGTAAATTATAGAATAAAGAAAGAAACTGTAAGCGAAGAAAGCTGACGACAGATCTTGCCTGAGGGTCAGCAATGGCGCTGTGGCTGAGGGCGCGAGCAAGTCCAGTAGGAAATACCACAACGCCAACGCGCACAACTAGGAAGGGGGAGTGCATATCTCCCCTCTCTCTCTCTCTCTCTCTCTCTCTCTCTCTCTCTCTCTCTCTCTCTCTCTCTCTCTCTCTCTCTCTCTCTCTCTCTCTCTGTGTACTATATAAAGGGGCTACCATATTTATTGTGTAGTCTCCCAAGACGATTCGTACTGCAAGTTGATAAATAAAGCGTGCGGCGCTGATTTTGATTTCCGCGAACTTGCAGCTGTTTTTTTGTTATTTGTTTTGTACGAAATTTATGTAAAAACAATAAACATATTTATTGGGCTAGCCATGCAGACAGACAAGGCTTGGTGGGCCGTTCCATTGGGTGGGTGGTGCAAGGCATTCGTCACGTGGTGGTGTTGGTGGTGGAGGTGGGCGCGGGCTGTAAACAAAGCAGCGACTCCTCCACAAATTCCTGTCCCTGACCACAATCGCACAGCTCAATTTGTTGGTATACAAATTAAACTGCCTAACACACACACACACACACACACACACACACACACACACACACGCATACTTACTATGCACGTGTATGTGTAGCAGGTAGCAGGGCAGGCCATGAAAGTAAAGCGCAAAAACCCAAAGGAAAACACAAACTTCTCGTTATGGCGTAAACAATTCGCAATTATTTACATATAGCCAAGATAATCGTATCGTATGCGAACGTGGGAACTCTGTAAATGTAAATAAGAAAGAAGAGAAAAACAGAAGCAACAACTTTTATATGTGCCAATAAATCAGACAGACAGACAGACAATACATACACGCACGTGGTATCGGTTAAATGGCTTTAATTGCATTTGATAACTTTACAAACTGTTCTGTCGACCCAAAACAATGCAGCATATACCTATCTATATCTGTATATAGCTTTTGGGCAGAGCGTAGATTCGCATATATACAACTCAACCGGGGGCCAGGCAATATGTATATTTCATTCGGAATAGTTCAAATAGTCAATAAAATCCATTTACTGAAAGAAACTTTGGGGCAGTCTGGAAAATAATTTATTCGCTTTTGTCTTGCCAGCAAAATGTATTTCTCTTTTATCTGCCAGATACTATATGGATATATAGAACCAGACGAGTGTTTTCAGCTTGTTGCTGCCAGAGCTGCCTTCAATGTATAATTTTGGATACGCTGTAATTGACATGAGCGTGTTTGCTGCGACCCAAATCGCTGATGTGAAAATGCATAATGGAAATTTTGAAAATTACAAACATCTTGTAAAAAGGAAAAGGCGAAAAGGTTAAGGGAGTGGAGGAAAGATAAATTAGCTAGATTTCCGCATAGATAAGCTCAAAATTTGCCAAAATTTCGATATGGCAAATGTGCTTGAACTTAACTTTTGTTTGAACTGAAACAGGCATGAATAACAAAAATAATTTCCATTAAATACCCGCTGTGACTGATAACACTGTGGCCCAAATATATTTCCAAACAATATTATCGCGTGCTGCAGCAATTAATGTAGTATATTTACTTGAAACACTCACTGTGGAAATATGTCTGGCAAAAATTCCCAGTGAATACAAAATAAACAATGTTTATCTTTGTTTTTGGTTATGCTTCCTACAAGCATTATATATGCATAAACTAAGGCGATAAGAGAGGGACTGATATGTATGTTTCTTTATTGTATTCTCAATGTTTTTTGTTCAGCTTCTTTGTCGACAAATTTTAAGTCGAATCATTCTATTTCTCATCTCGTAGAGGAATCGATGCCAGGCGCGATGTGGACGTCATTTCATTTGATCAACGCTTGCGCTTTCGACTGATTATGGCTTAATTGAAATTAATTAGACGAGGTCGCCACAGATAGTCTTGCGAGAAATGTGCGCACACTTTCTATATGAACGTACGATATATAAAGATATATGGCATGCAGGCAGGCAGTCTGTGTCTCTGTCTGTGCAAATGCCTGTACAGTGGGCATTCGGAATTGAAAACATGCGGCATTCTAAAATTTCAATTAACAAGAGATAAAATTCTTGTTGAGCTCTATGAAATTTCAATTTGTTTAACAATATATATAGGGTATACTACAAGTATATAGTGTATGCTAGGCATGCTGTGTGTCTGCTGTGGGAATTGAATTCCTTTTGCCTCGAACAATTCCTGTGCCAATTGCGGCAGATTTAATAGATTTCTCTGCACAAGGTTATAACTTATATGTTAAGTACGTATGTTTTCCACATTTTCCACATCGATGCTGACCAGCGCAGCATTTTCCTCTTGGCTTGGCTATTGATTCTACTCAAGGGTTCATTGACCGTTTTGGTGACTTGTTTCTTTTTTTCTATGGAAAACTTTCCGCTGACGTTGCTCTGCATGTCATTAGCATTAGCCAGGCGAGAGTGTAGTGTGTGCGAGTGTGTGTGGTGCATTGGCACCCCCCAAAAGCCAATCGACAGCTATGTTACTAGCGACCATAAAAGACCAGATCCAGGTCTCTCTTCTGGTCCCCGCGTGACTCACAGCCCAATGGAAATTGGGCAGCGAAGCGTGCCAGACGCCGCAGTGGCTGAAGCTTGAAGCCTGCCTATGCTGTTGTTGTTCTGCATTGTGGCTTTTGTTGCAGGCAGAGCGAGGCACACGTTAAAATACGTATTCAGTAAACAAATGGGCTGCCAAGAGCACGGAACAAGCGAGTCCAAGTCGCAGCCAAACAGAAAGTTTATCACAAAGCAAACAAAAGTACTAAACACCCGTCAAAATAAAATGATATATATAAACAAATACATACGCAACTAAATATATACATAGATACATCCATATGCTAATGGAATTGAAACATTGCAGATTATATATTGGCCCCGAGTCTCTAGCCCAACGATTGCCATGATGCGCTATTCGGAAATCTCGCGCGACCTGTCTACGGATAATCTGCGCTATTCGGAGGTAAGTTTGCTCCACCCACCAAATTTGAAGCATCTTTCAATAATTACTTTTTTTTTCAGCTGAGCAGGAAGCCAACGACTGACTACGTTGGCTATGCTGGGCAGACATACGTCACAGCTTCACCCACACAGCAGGTGCGCTATCAGCAGCAGATACAACAACAACAACAACAACAACAGGTACAACAACAATCGCCGCAGCAGGTGCGTCAGTCCAATAAGCAGCGCGTCAGTCCCAATGGCAATGCGCATACCATGGCATGTCTACGTCAGGATAAGCATCACAAGGAGCTGCAGGCGGAGCAGGCAGCACAACAGGCGGCACAGCAGCCGGCGAGTAAAACGCTGAACATAAAGAGCACGCGACGCAAGAACTCCATTGGTTGTCTGACCAGTTTCTCCTCGTCGCCAGATTCGCCTGGCTGTTACTACAGCATAGCGTAAGTGACTGCAATGAAATACTACAAGGGGAATCCGAGTAAATTGATTAATGTAATTTGATTTTACAGTGCAACAGCAGCGCCGGCAAACAAATCGCAGAGTCTGCCTGCGCATGGTTCCATCAAGCAGCTGGATGCGGTCATCTTGAGTGCTTTGCGTGTGCCCGCCGATGTGCTAGCCAATCAGATAACGCTGCTAGACTTTCCGGTCTTTGCGCTGATACAGCCCGACGAGCTGAGCAGTTGCGCTTGGACCAAGAAGGATAAGCATGTGGTGACGCCCAATATTGTGGCGTTTACCAAGCGCTTCAATCACACCAGCTTCTGGACAGTGCAGGAAATACTCAATGCCGAGCAGCCCAAGCAGCGTGCAGAGATTATGACACATTTCATAAAGGTAGAGGAGACTATAAAGTAATATAGATGCATCTACTAATTGTTTGTTCTTTTTTTAGGTGGCTAAAAAACTGCACGAGCTTAACAATCTGCATTCGCTGTTCGCTATTATCTCAGCCATGCAGAGCGCCAGCATTTATCGTCTGAAAAAGACCTGGGCTTGTCTCTCGAAAAAGGATCGACAGTCTTTCGAGCGACTCAGCGACATCTTCAGTGATCAAAATAACTGGGCTAATCTGCGTTCGTATTTGGAGAGTTTGCGCCTCCCCTGCATTCCGTATCTGGGGCTATTCCTCACTGACTTGATATACATCGACCTGGCGCATCCGCACAAGGGTGGACTAGAGCCAGAGCAGCGGCGCAACAAGATGAACAACATATTGCGTGTCATCTCGAACTATCAGCAATCCGATTATCAGCATATACAGCCGCATGAGTCCACGCAGAAGTATCTTACCTCAATACGTTACATTGAGGAGTTGCAGAACATATTCGAGGAGGATCAGTACAAGTAATCAAAGAGTTTAAGTAGGAGCAAAGCATTTACTTATCGTTTTGTTACTTGTAGACGCTCGCTTAAGCTGGAGCCTGCCTCACCTTCGGGTCCCAGCTCATCGTCTTGCAGTTCCAAGGAGTCATTCAATGTGGAATCTGTAACGCCGGCATTGGGCTGTCTGAACCTATCGCCAGCCAAAACCATTGGTTCCATGCGCATGGCCAGTGGCACCAAGTTTGTGCCTGGCCATCGCAAGTGCCGCAGTCTGGGCACAAAGTAAGTGCAATGCAACAAATAGAAAAACAACAACGTGCGCATTTCTAACTGCAACAAACACTTTTGTGTCTCGTCCCAAAAAAAAAACTTTCGATTTCGTTTTTACCACTCGACACAATCTCACTGCGCAAATCGGACTAAACATTGGGCTCCCAATCAAACGTTAACATCTCTCTCTTTCTCTCTCGTTCTCTGTATCTCTTATTATTACTATTACTATTATTATTAATATTACTATTATTGTTATTATTATTACTTTTATGTTTCATATTGTTGTTGCTCTCATGCTGTAACTCATTTGTGTTCTGTCGCTTTTGCTTTCCTTCTGTTTTACTCTTTTCTGCCAATGCAACTGCAATATGCAACCTGCAACCTGCAATCTGCAACTGTATCTCTGTGTATCTGTATCTGCACGCCCAGAGCTCGCAGCAGCAGCCTGCCACGCAACTTTGCTCAAAGGTGCCAGTGCTGCATTGTGATGATTGCGCCGGGCATTGGCACAATCTCCAACAAGCGCTGCAGATGCCGTCGGTGAGTGTCCCAGCGTAGCCGTAACTAGGATATGCCTAGAACACACACGCACACGCACATACACACACACCCCTCACTTAGCTCATCAGTTTCATTGTGTCAACTTATGATTTGATCATGCATTGGTTCATCAGTTTCTTTTATAATCTGCTTCGTTGTAACCGAGACCCAAAAAGAAAATCCACATAAAGAAACGACAACAACAATAACAAACAACAACACCTGCTTATGCTCGCCAAATGCTTTGTTGTTTCAGCAACACACACACACACACGCAACAGATACATACTCACACTCTCGTACCCTCACCTTTAGTTGCGTTTACGATTTGTATTCTTTATACCACATATGATCGCTTGCCGCCTGCATGACGCCGCCGCCCCCTATGTGTCTGTCTATATATCCCATTTATATAGCTTATCTGGCAATTTCGATTAATATTTATCTCGTCTTTGCTTTCGCAGCATCTTTGGCAAAATTGCGCCGAACAATTACGATGGGCATCCGCATCATTTGCATCTGGAACATGATCCCGGTCAGCAGCCACGGCATCATCTGTTGGACGACAGCGTGCTGGAGCACAGTGATGCCTTGTCTACGGCGGATTTGACTTCGTTGGAGAGTGCCGAGGGCATCATGTGTGATTTTACGGGCAGTGATTGTGATCTAATGTCACCCGAGGCTGCAGCTGCAATGCAGGGATGCGTGCGTCGCAAAACGGTGCAGAAGGAGGGACGCAAACCGGCGGTGGCGTCGTGGCAACGCTACTGGCTGCAGATCTGGGCCAACTCACTTGTCTACTTTCCGCCCAAGTCGTTTAAGGGCAGCGAACGCGGGGACTTCAAGCGCGAGCCGTGCAAGGTGTGTCCCCTCGATGGCTGGTACGCCCATGTCAGCGACAACACGAAGCACAAGAATACCTTCGAATTATACCACCGCACCCTGGGCACCGTCTATAAGTTTCGCACCGACAGTCCACAGATGACGCATCTCTGGACGAATGCCATTTGCAAGTTGGCAACGACGCGTGTGCCAAAGCCACTGCCGGCCAATCTGATGTCCTTCGAGTGAGTCGTCGGAGGAACACTCCCGCATGGACTCACCCTCTCACCTCAGCTCACCCTCGAATCCGGATGTACAACTCATCGACAGCAACTAGTTATAATTAGCTGGTTCATTTACTCACGACACGAACGCGCAACCACAGAACATTCCCGCAGCTCTCTGCTTGTTAACCAAACACAATCAACCACAGAAACAACTACAACAGCAACAGGAACAACGACAAGAAGAAACGAACAAATTGTAACGATTTCAAATGGTATTTCAAAAGACTGACAGACTAGCAGAGCAGAATAGAAGAAGTTAAAGGACAACAACACATTGATAATAGTTAGAAGAGAGAGAGAAAACACTCAACCAAACAGACACACGTAACATACAGGCTTAAAGGCAGATATTGTCCCGATTTCGTTTCGTTCTATAGATATACATATATTTTTTTGTCGTATCGTTATTCGTATTCGCGTAATTTGTAATCAATTTAGACTTAAGAGCGACACTTAATATTTTTTGTATCTTCATATGCGCTAATTGTGCCATATTAATTTTAAAAGAATTCACTAGTTTTACAACGATCAATAGATATAGAAACTACTGGAACTATTCGAGCGCCTAACTCTGAAAATACTTTGTAACAAAGAATCAAAAGAATCGAAACTAACGCATACTCTCGGAACAGGAAATCATAGGCTTTAATCGATTAGAGAATGCTATCTATATATACACTACATATGTTTGTTGCACGCTAGCTTAGAGGGGGGTGGGGTATATCTATACTATATATAGTTTTATATGTTGCATGTTATGTGTATACGCTGTAGTAGCATAGACAATACCAGCTTGAACTCTACACACACACGAACATTATGTTAACTAAGGGAATTGAGCCCCCCAAATCGAATCGAATCAAATCAAATCAACACTAAGATACTCTAGACATATATTTGTACTTATCCATTAAGCTTTCTCACCCACGATTATATATATATATTTTCTTTGCTCGAGTTTTACGTTAGGCGTGAAAAGAAATGCGAAAGAAAAAAAGTCCATTAAAAAGTAACTATAAAATTCACAAAAACCAGTTGACTTTTTTGTTGTGTTATACCCTGCGACCAAGAAATTGAAAAGAAAGGGTGTACTAGTTTAGTGCAAAGGTATGTAAGGAACAGAAGGAGGTATGGCAAACCCCAAAAAGTGTATATATTCCTGCTCATCATACCTAGCCATGTCGGCCAAACCATGTCAGTCTGTTTGTCTGTATGAACACGCAGATCTTAGCTATTATTAAAGCTAGAGATTCCAAATTTGACATGAAGGTTTCTGTGTTTTGTCTGCCCACCAAGCTTATTTAAAATTTTAGATGCCACGCCAACCGCCTCCGCAAATCAAATAAAACATTTTTAAATTTGAAGAAAACTTTGTTGTTGATACGTTTGGCGTAGGGTATCTTACAGTCGTGTGTGCTCCACTGTAACAGCTTTCGTTACTTATCTTTGGATTATATAATGCTGTGCTACGCTATTTATAACGATTTTCACGCGCAGATCGTGTAAAGTGCGCGAATTTGCAATTCATTTGCGGGTTCGCTGTGCCTGCTCTGAATTTCGATCAGGTGGCGCCACAGACGCGACCTGTTGCAGCTATTTAACATTAGGTGGAGAAAAGAGTGGAACCTTGTCAGTCGATTGCGAAACATGAAAGGGAGCAGAGCCAACACAGACACAGACACAGACAGTGACAGTCCCAGTGACAGGATGATGACGATGACGATGACGATGACAGTGCAGTCGTTGCTGCTGCTGTTGCTGCTCTTGTCGGGCCTCGGCATCGAGTCGAGTGTGGGCGGCAAGACAACCACCATGTAAGCAACTAGGCAACTAATACGCCCAACTCAACATGACTTTCACTTCCTGTCTCTCTGTCTGCCTGTTTAGAGTGCGTCACACAGACACCACCGATCCGCACTTGGATGGCTTCTGGACAAATAGGACTACTTGGAATGCGCGCTGGGTGAAGTACTGGCGGGCGAAGCGCATCTACGAGCCTGTGTGGAAGAAGGTGTGGACGCCCACCATACTCACCGAGTGGGTGCCGCTGCCCAATGCGCCGCAGCCAGATGCGTGGAAGAAGCCACAGCAGCTGCAGCAAGACTGAGCCTAGCCACAATCTGGCAATTTACTTTAGGTCTATGTTTATTTATTTATTTATTTATTTGTTAATTAAACACTCTTTTTAAGTCTAGAGATAATTTAAAGTGACGCCAGAGCAACGCGTGGGCGGGTGGGGGTCAGGACTTACAAACTAACGACTGGTGTGCGACTATTTACAAGGAGTTTTGTTTTTGGATCCGGGTGGGTGGCAAACATAGTGTAGTTACGTATGATGATGGCGTTGCGCCCGCCTACGCGCCTGGAAACTTGAAAGTCTGTGCCGTGACAGCGGCGACAGGTGACTTGGCTGCCTCCAGCGTCTTGGCCTGAAAGTCGGCAGTGGCCACTGGCTTTAGTTGCGTTGGCTTGGGCGCATTGGAGGCATTGTTATCGTCACGTTTCCACACCACTTTGCCCGCATCTTTGCTGCTGTCCTTGCGATCCCAATCCCAGCCCACATCGTGATGATGATGGTGATCGTGATGATCGGGCGAGGGGAACCATTCGGAGATGACAACAGGTTTCCAGATCTTTTTCCAGCCAGGCACCCAGATTTCCTTCCAGCCAGGTACCCAGATCTGTTTCCATGCCTCCTTCCATTCCAGTTTGTCGGTCCAAATTTGTTTCTTGGCGGGTTTCCAGTATTGCTTCCACGCTTCCTTCCATTCCAGTTTCTTTTCGGGCACCCAGATTTGTTTCTTGGCCGGCTTCCAGATCTTCTTCCAGTGTGACTTCCAGACAACCTTCTTCTTCCACAAATCATGACTGGTGTACTCCCAGCCCTCGTGATCCTTGCCCAGATACTTTTCGCCGGGAATGCCAACCTGGTAGAGGATATAGATAGATAAAAATCTGTTGGGAAAGCTGCAGAGATTTCAAACTGTACCTTGACTAGCTCGGGCGTCCAGTACTGCTTCCAGTCGGGAACCTGTATATCCTTCCAGGCAGGCACTAAAATCTCCTTCCAATGAGGCACCTACAAGATTATTAACTCCATTAGAAACGATTCATTTTGCCCTACGTGCTGCACACTCACCCAAATTTGCTTCCATGCTGGCACCTGAATCTCCTTCCAGCCGGGCACCTTCACCCAATGCGGCTTCCAGATCTGCAAAGCAAATAAAATTCAGTTATAACTAAGTTTCCTTTAGTCGTGTGCTGATTCTAACCTTCTTCCACGATGGATTCCATATCTGCTTCTTGGCCGGATTCCAGATCTTCTTCCAGCCCTCCTTCCACGTAACTTTCTTCTTCCAGTAGCCTGGATCGTGGTGTTCATGGTGCTCATGGTGCTCGTGTATGTGATGCTCGTGTATGTCGTGCTCACTGATGCCGACATCGAGTCCCAGGCCGAAGCCATGCCCGATGCGCTGCTGCGCGACGGCCTTGCCACCGCTTGCCTGGGACTCGGCTGTTTGCTGATCTGCCACCGCTTTGGCATAGCTACCGCCGGTGGTCACAGAGAGCACGCCGAGCAAACCCAACTGAAGCAAAGTAAAGCATTTTGGTTAAGAGTTTGTCAACAATAACAACGAAAATGAAACGAAAGACTTAGGCAACGAACGCGCTGGCGCACGCCCGTTTTAGGGATCACGCCGCATTCGCAACGATTATGTTAATTAATTTAATATTCTTCATATGAAGCGTAAAATCCCAAACCGGTTGCCAAACTGGGTCAGCGTCGAGTCATCGCCAGCGGCTGCGCTGTTTACGCCGTTCTGCAGCGAGTCGAGTCGAGTCGAGTCGTTGACTTCCCCCCGGCAAAAGTAAGAGTGAAATGTTGCGTCACCTCTCGCTTTGGCGAATCAACATGACAAAGCCTGACCCGGCGCGCCAGGTCAAAGCCAACACTGATGCCCTTTATAAGGCCAGAGGCATGAGAGTAGAGTCGAGCTCAGTCAGATTGTGCAAATAGTTTGCAACGGGGGCGTCGTCTATGTCGTCTTTGTCGGCTATATGTTGTAAGTGCCAGGTTCTCTGTATTTGGGCATGACCGAGGCGAGGTCACAGCCATAGTTTCGCCGTCAATCGGTTGTCGTCTTTGGGAATTTCATAAAGTGGGAAACGCAACAAGCCTTAATCTATCAAATTACAAACCAAATTCAAATTCAACGTCAGCTCAACTTGCCGCATGTTCCAATCAATTTGCGCACAAATGTCAACTGGCTGCGGATTATGAAATGGAAATTAGCGCCGGCAAAAAAATTATCTCATCTCAGCGGAGCAGCACCCAAGGGGTGCTAATTGTGCGCAGGCAACCGGCCCACTGTCGCTGCCGCCTGCAAACTGAGCCGCGCAGCTTCCGCAGTTTTCGGCTGGGCAGTGAAAGTCGCAGGCAAAGCTGCTGCTGCCTCCCAACTGGTTTACCCCCCCCCCTTCCCTCCTAGTTGTATCATCGATCGTGAGGGAAAAGAGCCGAGGCTCTGCCTGATGCATTCCACATGGGCAAGCGCTAATGAAACCATCGCGTCGTGCGTATTTGTGCGTTTTAATTGTTGACAATCGAGAGTGCAAGAGGGAGAGAGAGATGGGGAGCGATAAACCAGTCTCGGCAGAAAACGCACGAAAAGCCCCTGCAATTCCGAATGTCGTGCTATTAACTATGCACACTGCAAACTGGAAAGTGTCTGCGCTGGAAAATCGATTGTGGAAATCGATAAAACCCGCACGTTTGCATAGATTAGTTTCCCTTTGTGACAGTGGGACAAATGATCACGCTGTTTCGCAAAAACTATTTCATGCAATCTTATTGTGATTGAGCGATGGTGTCAGGTTTCTCAATCTCTGGGTATCTTTAGACTTAAGATTGTTCCAAAAAGTTAAGTTAAGGTTAGATTAAGGTTTTAAAAATATGCTGAGTAATTGTAATTTTTAATCCATACAAACAAAATCTCCAGAAACTCTTTTAAAACAAAATAGATCAAAGATCATTATCTAAAGAACTGCAGTCAATCAAATCTATAATAAATCGTTAATAAAACTAAACTAATAAAACTTGTTAAACAGATCTTCAAAGATCTTGAATATCTGCCTAATAAATTTGCTTGCAAATATTTATGCACGAAATGTCACGTAATGTCTAAAAATTACTTTAATAAGTACGAAATTTGCCAGTTCACTTCGCACCTCCAAACTCAAGATATATGTATTCGGAAAGCAGGCAGCCGTAACCCGGAGGGGATTTTTGCGGCCAACTTTTTGGCAGTTTCGTAAACAAATTATAAGATTGCACTGGCAAAATCGTATTCCATTAGTTCCACTTGGCGACCCTGCTATCTCTGCCCTGGGGGCTGGGAGTCAACTCATTTCACTATCTCTCAACACTTGAGTCGTTTTTCTGTAATTACCACAAAATGCCGCTGGATCCTCATGGCTCCCGCTGAATGTTGTCTAAGGGGTGGGGAGTTGTGGCCCTAGACCAGAGTTGTCACACTAATTCACTTGCGCACTCGAAATGGATTGATAGGGTTGGCAGCAACCACCACTCGCAACGGTGGGCAAAACGCGCGCTACTCTTTTGGCCACTTTCGTGGATAAGACTGTCGCACTGGAGACTGGGGAGCCGGGTTAAATAGACGCCGCCAACACACAGGTGCAGCGCGCGCGCAGTCGCAGTCGGCGCCAAGAAACGAAGAAACCGAAACGAAAACGAAAACGAAGAGAAATGAGAGCGAGCAAGCGCTCCCAGGCTGCCAAGCTCAGCTCCAGCTCCAGTCCCAGTCCCAGTCTCAGTCAAATGAAAACGAGAGCGAGCCAAGTCGAGCGAAGACCTTGAATTTGATAACGGTTTTGTGTGTAAACAATGACACAGCGAGCTTTTGCTGCTGCCAATTGCGTCGGCGACGGCGACGGCGACGCTGACTGCGACTGCGACAGCAACTCCCGAAGCTTTGCCGGTGTTGTCTGCTTCGCTTTGTGCTGCGCATTCGCATTTCTTGTGCACGTCTCACGGCGACGTCTTGGCCGTGCTGCTCCAGATGTTGTAATCGCCGTCGTCAGGCTTATGGCAATAAATGTTATAAATCTTAATAAAAAAAACAAAACGACAAAAACAACATTGGCGCAATGCAAATTAATAGCACGAAATGGGAAATAACAACAAAACAAATGGACTGTCGATTGCGTTTACGCCTTTTGTTGTTGTTTATACCCTGCGATCATTGAAAATGATCAAAAAAGGGTATACTTACTTTGTGCAATATATGTAGCAACCATAAGGAGGCGTGATAGTTCCTTCAAAAGTACATGTGCTCTAGCTCAGGATCAATAGCCGAATCGATGTCCATCTGTCTGTCCGTTTAAACGTTTGCAGCTCAGTTTTGATGCCACGCACACCGTTTCAACAAATCGAATTTTATAAATTTAATTATTTATTTATTTATTTGCACCATCTATTTTAAGATAAATCTAATACGGTTAAGTTGCATAGGTGGCGATAGAGTTTGCTTTGTGAAAACAATGTTTAATATGTTATAAAAGATTTGGCGAAGGGTATTTTACAGTCGGGCCCGCTTGACAGTAGCCGTCGCTATTTGTTTATTTTGTGTGTTTGATATTCGTGGGTTTTCGGTTTTGTCCCATTGGGCATTTGTTGTTGCCTTTTGGGAATTCTTGTTCGATAACGATTGATCAGAAGGCCGTCACGTTCGTGCAGCGCGCGATGTGCACACACTGGCAGGGACTTAATTAGTACTTCTTAATGTAATTTGTAAGCCATAGATGGCGCTTGAATGCGGTTAAGGGCAGCGCCACCACCTGCCTATTGGGAATCTAATAAAAGAAAAACGAAAACGAAAACAACAACAACAACAACAACAAAAGCTGCCCGCTTGGCTTGCATTTTTGCATGTGCAACAATGTGGCAACACTTGGCCAGCAGTTGGTAAAATTCAATTGGAAAATTGCCGCGTTTAGTTGGGACTTTTTTTTTGTATTTCCTGCAATGCGAAATGCGAGTGAAAAAAGCGAAAAACATGCGGAATCCCAGTCGAGCAGAGCTGCGCTCTCTAAAATGGTTCGCTTCATTTTTGCAGCGAACAATTAATTGCATGTTGATTTAGTTTTAAACAATTGCCTGCCTGCTGCTTGTGAATGGGCAGAGATGGAGAGGAACTTGGCCAAGTTGCCGCGTTGCAGCAGCTTGCGCATGCGTGCGTCGGCGTGTGGTTCCGTTATGTCTAAGCGGAGAGTGTGTCTGTGTTTGGATTAGTGGGCAGGCAGCCAGCCGCATGGTCAAAACAAAAGGCAGTAAATTATGTAATAACTTTGAAAAACATGGCAGTTGCAATGGTCCGCAAAGTATTTGAACAAATTATTAAGCTAAAAGTAACGGTCTCTTTTATTGCCAGACACCCCAAGGGGAAGCTTGTTTCCTGCTGTGGCAAGTCTATATAGCCGGTTAACGGGAGGTTTTACGGTAAACAGTTTACACTTAATTTGAGGACTTTGGAAAGGAATAGGGTTTATTTTATGTCCTAAACAATTTAAATATATTGTATAATATTTAAACAGATATCTATCTATCCCGATAAGTATGTTGAAAAGGTTTCTCCAAGCTTCCATCTAGCTAGATCGTATGGTTCCTTAACAGTCAAAGAAATGATTGAAACTTAAACGGGAATGCCTTTTATGATGCATGCAAACAACTACACTTAGGTTCAATCAATCTTCATACGCTAAGAGTGCGTTAAACGTCTGCCACATGCTACTTCAGCTGCCCCATAAGGAAGTGCGGCAGCAGCAGCCACAAGCGTAGCCGGTTGAACGTACGTGATTCGCACCAAATGAAACTAAAGTCGTATTAATATTCATCAGGCTGCCAGATAAACAAAGATAAACGCCAGGCGCCTGGGGCCTGGGGGCAGTTGCAGGCGCATTGCAGGAAGTAGACTGGAACCTGCAACTGGAGTGGCAACTGGATCTGTAGCCGACGCTGAGCCTGCATGCAGTGCAAATGAAATGCGTAACAGAAGCGCCCCGGGGCAAAGAGGGGGAGAAGAAGATGAGGGAGGCGGGAGCAAAACTAGATGAGAAACGGGCCCATGGATGACTTAGTTGACTTGGCTGACTTCCTTGCCATTGAGCTGGCCATATTTTCACGGCTTCCTTTTTTGGTTAGGTTGGGAGGGGGAACCCAAGCGACGCATAACTTGGACTTGGGGCCGATGATGATGATGGCGAAGGCGATGGCGATGGCGATCACGATAGCCGCTGAACCACTTTTACTTTTGGCAATGCGCCAAGTTGGCAAGAGGGAGTCGTGCGATGGCGATTTGCCGCTCTGCCGCTCTGTCTACGCTGCCTGCGCAATTCATATTTGTTCAAGGCGTTCGCAGCGTGGCTTATCGTGGCATTAATCAGTCAATGTGTTAAGTGCCCATAGGGTGTGTGTACGTATATGTGTGTGTGTGCTTGCTTGCCCGCCTGCAAATGGTTCCGGCATGAAAATTGGAGCAGCTTTTGGTCTGGTCACTTCCTGCTGCGCACTCCCGATTCGAATAGGAGCTGTGCGTGGGCGTGTGGCAAGCAAATAAATCAATTGGGACAGGGGGGGAGGAGCTGGTCGTGTTTGATTTACATATGTATGTGTCCCTGTCTGCCTGCCCCTGCCCCTGCCCCTGCCTGTTGCCCCTGCTGCACCTTTTACTTCCGATTGACAGATGACTTCCTGCTCGGGGCCACCAAAATAAGCAAATGCTGCATGTCGCGCCAGACTTGGTCGTGCGCGGGTCTGCACCACTTTGCGCCCGCTGCGACAGTTGCGGCGACAAGTGGACAAGACGCACGCACAAACCAATCGAGATCTTGTTCAAGTTGCAGCCTGCCCGTTTTGGGCATTTTAATTGCAGCAACAAAGCTTGCAACGCGTGCTTGCAACTTCCCTGATGCGGCACAGCCTTTTCCCTCACTCTTCACATCCCTTCTTGCACTCAGCTTGATGCAACGCTGCCTGCAAGGTCAGCTGGCTGCGCCGACCCCATTCGCTGGTGGGGCAACAAAAGACTCAAGACACGAACCCGCCAGTCATACACAATACTCAATTGTCATACAGAAATTGATTGCGGAGTCACCGCACGTCGCATTCAATTCCAACTGCATGAATTATGTCTTTATGGCTTTATGGCTTCATTATGACCCACCGCAAATTTGCATACGTCGTCGCCGGCGTCGCAACGCGCTGGAGACGCACGGGCGCCAGCGCAGCAGACGGAAATGCAGGCAAGAGGCGAGAGTGCAAAACGGGTTCTCTTTTTTCGGCGTTCGTTGACCTTCTCCCGCCTTCCTAATTGTGCCTGTTATGCAATCAGTTGATGCGGAAATCGCTAGCTGCACTACTTCTAGCCAGTCATGCAGGTTCTTCAGCCGCCCCCACGCTTGGCGTGGTCAATTTGCAAGGCGTTAACCACCTGCTGGCATCCAACTCGACTCGTCTTGCATTGCCTCGGTCAGTCAGTCAGTCAAGCAGTCACGCTCGACAATTGTGTCTGTGTGTGTGTGTGTGTGTGTGTGGCACATGCAAATGTGGCAAATAGCGTGGCTGATTGCATAATTGCAGTCGGCAGCAGTTGGCAACGAGGCCTGCGCCGCCTGTACTGGCTGCAAAAAGTATTTGTTTCCGTTCATTTCAATTTGCTAGTTGAGCGAAGCACGAAATCAAATGCAAATCAAATGCGACGCCAAGTGGCGGCACGGCCTACGTTGCTGCCTTGTTTATCGGGTCAATTGCTGGCAATATCAATGTCAATAATATGTTGCACTGCAGTTAGTAGTTTGCCACATTGTGTACTGGGGAGGAGGTCAACAGGGCAGTTACGATTACTGCGTTGCCAAGTCAGCTTTGTTCCTGTTAAAATTATTATATAATTTGCAGAGGCGGATTAATTTGATATAAGGAAATTTAAGCAATATTTTTGCACATTTTTCGGTTTTTTGTTAATGTTATTAATATTAATAGTCTATTTTATTTACATATTTTTGCAATAATACTTTTGCACTCCCGTTTAAAACAATTACCTTTTGTAGGCAGCCGTAGCAGTCAGCTTTCAGTTGTGTGTAAAACGCATTGCATACTTTTAGGAGCCATTTAGTAATTAGAGCATGACACATGACAGTTTTATAATTATGCGTTAGAGGGCGCTGCATGCGTGTTATAGCTGTTCGCAAGCTTAAGCAACGGGGGGCGCTTTCAAAATTGCTTCTGTCTGGCTGCAACTTTAGACTTAATTTAAAATTCGGAGATAAATTAAAACAAAAATGTATGAATAAAAATATTAAACATTTTAAAAAGAATCTAAGTAATTAAGTATATATTTATTTAACCACGATAACCTTTAGGTATAAATATTAATAACTCAAAAGAGTTTGCCCATCTACGTGCCAGCTTGACAACTTGAGTGCTTACTAACGTATTAACTTGAGCTGCCAAGTTTGTTATCTAACTAATCTGCTTAACCACACCTCCCCCCCACTCTCCGCCCCTTCACATTTAAACACTCACATTGCTGTCAAGAAAATATTCAGCTAATATTGTTGGCGCAAACAGTCAAACACTTTGCGGCAGCTGAAATTAGAATCAGAATGTCAACATGGGCGAAGTATGCGGCATGTCAAGTCAAGCCGGCAAAAGTTGGCCAAGTTGGCGTTGAAGATGTCCACACTTTGTGGTCAATGACTTTGCCTAACCCGATTAGCGCGATTGACAGCAACGTGGCGCACTCAGCATTAATCCTTATCGCGCGTTTATATAGTTAATTTATTCGACATTTAACGATGCTGCGAAAATGACGCTCTAGGGGAGGGGCAAGGAGGGGGGATGGCTGGAGGTATGGGGAAAATTGGCAAAACAATTGCGCATTGTCTGCTGCTTTGCAGCAAGGCGGGCGCTGCATAACACAAATTACAACATGCAAATATTGAAGAAGTTAAAACCAAAGAGCGAGAGGGAAAGAGAGAGAGAGAGAGAGAGAGGGAGACAGAAATCAGTCAAAGCGGCAAACGACAAAACTGACTGTGTCAGTGGACACTGGAGTAGCTGCATGGAGACGGCACGCTACGGGTGGGGTACAGTGGGCACAGCATGACAAAGCTGGCGTCACATATTGCCCATTTAGCGTAGCAGCAGTTGTTGTTGTTGCTGCTGCTGTTGTTGTTGTTGTTGTTGGCGAAACTGCTAACTGGTTAATAATAATGCAGCTCGAGGAAGTCGTAAACTGCAATTGCGCTGAAGCGCTGTAATAAATTCCAGCCAGCCAGCCCCCGCCCCCGCCCCCTCTCCCTCCCTCTACTTGCATTTAGGCCAAGTGGCAACAACAACAACAACAACAGCAACAATGCTGCATCGATTGACGAACTAATTTCAATTTGCATAAACTGAATGAATCGACGCGGCTTAGACCAGTTTCAGTTTCATTTTCAGTTTTTAGTTGTGGCTTAGATTCTGCTTGGATGCTGCTGCTGTTGTTGTTGTTGTTGTTGTCGCGTGGCCAAAAAACAAGTTTGTTGCCTGAGTCTTTTGTCTGCTGTGCGCATCGGGAGTTGTCTATTTTTAGCAACTGCAACCTAATGAGCAGCCCCGCATTGACAACGCAATGCCGCGCCGCCTTTCAATTACGCCAGTTGCCAAGTTGCAGCAACTCTTGTTACCACATTGCCTCCTCTCCCGCTCTCCCCTCTCCTCTCCCTCTCTCTCTCTCTCTCTCTCTCACTCACTCTTTGCTTGTGTGCAACGGGGAAACGACCTTGCCGCAGGCCGCGCAATTGTCATGGCTGCTACAGTTCTGCGCACAGCTTGTCCCCTCTCTCGCTCTCAATCTCTGACCCAGTTGCGGCACAGATCAAGGCGTCTGCGCGGCAACTTCTTCAGCTGCTGCCGATGCGTGCAACAACCTCTCGCATCAATGTTGCCGCTGCCGTCGCTTGTTGTTGCCGTTTCACGCTTGACAACCGTCAAGCTAGGCCCAAACACTTCACTTGCCGCTGGCTGTGGCGAAGTTTGTGGCTTGCCGCCACCTGTTGCTGCCGCTGCCTGTTGCCGCTGCCTGTTGCCGCTGCTGTTGTCGTGAACCTGAGCATAAATATAAATAAATATTGCAGGCGTGTTTTTTGTGCGCGTTAACAAAAGATTTATTACAATAAGCGCTTTTTTTCTCGCTCTTTATTATAAAATATATATCCACTCGTATAGCTGTCTCTCTCGCACGCACTCTCAGTTTACGCTCTTTCTTTTTTTCGTTTCATTTTCTTTTTATTCGGCAAATTTATTTTTATTACTTCTTTTCAATTTTGCGTTGCGGCCCGTTCGTTTGCTTTGTTTTTGTTGAAGCTTGTGCAAGTTGTGCGTGTGTGTGTGTGTGTGTGTGTGAGTGTGTGTGTTGCATTTGTTGTTGTGGCTGCTGCAACAATTAAAACAACAACAGCGGCAGCGGCAGCGGCAGCGATGACGGCGTCCGTGTGCGTCTTGCTTCACTTGCGCGCGTCTCGAAAAATGCGTAGAGTGTTTGGCCCGTGTGGTTGTTGTTGTTGTTGTTGTTGCTGCTGTTGTTTTGTTTACAGTAAATGTTGCTTTTGTTATTGCTTTTGTTGTTACCATTAAAATTTGAATTTCGCATGACACTTGCGTGCATTACATAAAAAGAAGCTGCGCCGCCGTCGCTGATTGAATGCCCATCAAAATATTACGCATACGCCGCGTGCTGCGTGCTGCGTGCTGCGTACTGTTTGTGCCGCTTGCTGCGCGCGATTGAGAGATTAGCTGACGCTGCTGCAAGCAAGTGGACACCGGCTCATTACCAAGCGAGCGGGTACTCATAGGCAGCCAGGCAAACCACAACACAAGCGGCTTGATTACGTTCGAGGTAACGAGGCAACTTTGTGCAACGCACCACAGCAACAACAACAACATCAATTAAAACAAAGACATTAAGGCAGACATCTTGTCTGTGGCGACAGAGACAAAAGAAAAGCGCGAAACAGAGAAGAAAATGAATTTTAACATTTGATAATGCAGCCTGTGCAATGGAAATCGGTTATGGATGACGATGGCGATGGCGATGGCGATGGCGACGGCGACGGCATTAGGTTGCGACTGCTGCGACATTGTGTGTGTGCGACACGATCTTGATAGGCCCTTTTGGATAGCCGAAACCTTGAGCATGATTTTCAACGCTGTCATTGACTCGATTATCGGGCAGACTTTTCATTGTTTTGCCCCCCCTAATTGATGGCAGCACGTAACATAAGAGGTGACATTCTTTGTTGATAATTTATGGAGTAGGTAGCTCAATCATAATCCCAATGCAGCTTAAATATAACTGAAAGGCGGTACGTAGATGGAGGGAGAACTCTTAGCTACAGTTTGTAAAAATATTGAATATTTTTAAGAGATTTTTATTGAATTTTTGGAGGGAAACATTAACTAGGGTAACAAAACAGAATGCATCTTCTGCAATGAAGAGATTCCTTGTCCCGATTTGGTGCGTAGTAAAAAGGAACAACTGCACACGGATACCACAGATGCTGCGTAGATAATCAACTCCTCCACGTAAGTATGTTGGGTTTTATCAAGGAAGCCGAGCAGCTGATGTCATTCAAGGGAGACCTAAGGCACAGAAGAGCCAACCTTATCAATCGCAAAGACTTTTTTCAACAACTTCTCTTTGTGAAAATTTCTGCAAAATAAATATCGGGTTGACCGTATCGTCAAATGGGGCGTTTAAAAGTTTTAAAATACCATACCAAATAACAATAATTCCAAAAAAAAATTCAATAATTTTTTAAATTTTAAACCGTTCAAATTGCAACTCCTTAAATGCAGAATTACTAAGGTTACCAAATCACAAACAAAATGTCATTCCGCGTGCAAGCTGCTTGAGTTATAACAAAGTTATGATAGCTGCAAAATCAGGTTCGTTGGCTTGAGGAGTCTTGCCAGATAAACGGATTTGAACGCATGTTTTCATTGCTATTGCTATAGCCAACAATGATGTCTGTCTGATCGAACAAGTTTCTTATTGAGCTGCCAGAAATCACATGATAATTGCCGAATTGGCACAAATTATTTAGCCTTGTGTGGGTGCACAACTCTTCCTCGTTTCCTTGAATGCGAAACTAGTGTTAGTATTGTATATCGATATGTCTTACAAGTCGCACAACAGTTATAGCTGCCTGTAGCTAAAAATATAACCAAACCAGCTTCATGTGAACACGTTCATTAGGCGCACTTACACGTCAATCTGCGCAAGATTCCAGCGAGCGATCTTTGGCCTTCGAAATTGTGTTTTTTTTTCTGTTTTTTCGAGGGAGTTATGAGCCCTGGCCACGCCCACATAGGCCATTAATCAATCAGCTCTGCGCCGTGTTGATTTGCGAATCACAGACAGTAGGGGGGAGGGGGTTGCCTCATTAACAAGCTTCGCTTGAACTCGAACTTTTGGTCTGGCTGACTGCGGCTGGATACGTTACCTAATCCTCGTCTGGCTGGTGTCCAGTTTTGGTTACAACTGCAAATGCAACTGCCACAAGTTGCTTCCTCGGCTGCCACTGCTGTCGCCGTTGGCTAACTAGACGGGGCAGGGGGCAGGGGGAGGGGAGCGAGTTTTTGGCACACAGACACAGAGAGCAACGGCAGCAGCAGCATCGAGTCAATTAAAGCAGCAACATGTTGCAACATGCGGCGACCGAGTGACTTGGACTTGTGTTGCATGCCACAACCAGAGGCGCCCCATAACCCTAGACAGTGCTGCAGAGCTGCAGTGCTGCAGTGCTGCAGCTGCATTCAACTTCAACTTGAACAGGAAGTGAGGCGTTATTGTTGCTGCTTATCTGGCCGCGATGCTTCCTTGAGATTTATTTGGCATCTGCAACACAGCATCGGATGCGGCAACGTGCATTGTTGTGGCAGCACTTGGCGGCAAGTTCATATGCATTGGCTTTGGCTCTTGGCTGTTGCTCTTGGCACAGCCATGTTGCCCCCGCGCTCCGAGTCGATGAAGATGATGCGACGTCTGATTGCAACAGTCGTGCAAAAAGCAAGCGGCAGCAGGGGCAGGCGCCGGCGCCGAGAGCGGGAGGCGAGTCTTATCTAACTGCAACTTCCGCGTGTCACGCGGCTCGCGACTTTATGAGTTGCATCTTCAGGCTTAATGGCCATCTAATGCCAAAACGGGATTCGCCAATGGGATTGGCCATGAAGTCCAAGTGGAGTCGAACTCGAATTCGAAGTTGAACCCGAGGTTGCAAGTTGCGCAATCGCCTGAAAGTAAAAGGAGCGCATCATTCCAGCAACAACAACATCAACTTGGGTGGCAGACGCTCTGTAATTGCTCTGTAAACAGGTACCCCTTCCCTTACCCCCCACCCCCTTCCTCTCCTACTACAATAATTAAATTCAGCTCGTCTTTTTTCTTCTTTTATGTTTCTTTTTATAATGTTTTTTTTTTCATTTTTATTGTTTTCGCTTTACATGAAATTTTGTACAATAGTTTATGATTATGTTTATGGTACACACACACATACATATTTACAAACCTCTAATGTACGTTTTACACTCCTTCTCTTCTCTGTTTTGCTCTTTGCGAGCTTCATTCTTCACTGAAGTTGAATTTCAATGGCAAATCCAAAGGGCGAATTTGTTGCATGGAATTTGTAATGGAATTTCTGTTTTGCATAACTTAAAGACAAACGCGGCGCATGACTAATTTGTACACTTAGGATACAGGTACAAAGGCAGCAAGAGAGAGTGAGACAGGGGGAATAGAGATAGATACAGAGAGGGTGAAGGGTAGAAGGAAGCAGGAAGTAGCTTAAGAATGTGCGAAGTTTGTATACAAAATGCATTTGGTGTGAGGTGGATGAATCGATGTGGGGAGGGAGTTCGATGTAAGGATCAATCGATGAATGAGTGGGGGGTGAGGGTACTGCGGGTAGTGCGGGGGGCGGGCAGTTATCAGATATCAGTGCTGTCGCATAGCTTGCGAAATGTTTGCCGCCCCACGCACACACACCTCAAGGGGGTGACAGATGTTGGGTTGATCTTCAAGGGGCACCCTATGATCCCCACTTAATCCCAACCGTGTCCGTGTCCATGGCTAATTGGTACCCAGACCTTCTCCCACACTGGCTTCCAGACCTTCTTCCATTCCTGCACTTTCACCTCCTTCCACACGGGCACCTGTATGGATTTCCATTCATCCTTCCACGCCTGCTTCTTCTCAGTAGCCCAGACCTGTTTCTTTTCCGTGCGCCAGATTTGTACCTTCTCCTCTACCCACGTTTCGCGTTTCTCCTTAATCCAGATTTGCTTCTTCGATGGCTTCCACACTTGAATCCATTCGTCCTTCCATTCCAGTTTCTTGTCTTGCTTCCATTCCTGCACCTTCTCTGTCTTCCATTCCTGCACCTTCTCTGTGCGCCATTCCTGCTTCTTTTCGGTGCGCCACTCTTCCTTCTTCTCGGTGCGCCAGATCTTCTTCCACACTGGCTTCCAGATGAGCTTCTTGCGCCACAGATCGTGGCTGGTGTACTCCCAACCCTCGTGATCCTTGCCCAGGAACTTCTCGCCGGGAATGCCCATTTTAACCTAGGCAGGGAGGGGTAAGGAGAGACAAGGTTATTGTTGGGTTTAGATATAGGGGGGATTAGCGCATCTTACCCATTGTGGCTCGAACATTTGCTTCCAGTCTGCAACCTGTACTTCCTTCCAGAACGGAACTTGGATTTCCTTCCAGTAAGGCACCTGTATTTCCTTCCAGACGGGCACCTTGATCTCCTTCCACACGGCGACCTTGGTGGGCACCCAAATGGGTTTGGTTATCTTCTTCCACTCGGGCACTTTGATATCCTTCCAGGCGGGAACTTCACGTTCCTCGATTTTGGGTTTCTTCACAATCTTCCAGTCGGGCACCTGCTCCTCCTTCCAGACAGGCACCTACACAGAGAAGGTGTGAGCACATATCCACTTGAGGGGGGCAGCTTTAGTCATCTTCTGCTTACCTGCACCTCCTTCCATATGGGCACCGAAACCTTCTTCCATTTCGTTTCCCATGCCTCCTTCTTGATGGTTTTCCAGACCTGCACCCAATCCTCCTTCCATGTAAGCTTCTTCTTCCACACACCCTCGGGTGGATGGGCATAGGCTATGCTAAGGATTAGCGCGCAGCTGGCGCTGAGTAGCTGTGGAGCAGCAGAGCAGAGCACAGAGAGAGAACCGATTAGATTGGAGCACACTTAGCATTGTTTCAATTACTTCGATATTTATCGATATATTATTGCTTTTTATTCACACAGCACTTGCAGTTCAAATTTGCATATTTTATTCATATTTTTTTCGAATGCTTTCAGGATGCTTCACACACACTGCACACCGCACACCGCACACCGCACACTGCACACTACACTGACCAAAAAACTGAGGGATCTCATGCTTGGAATCCCTGTACCACCACAACAGCGCGATCAAGATCAAAGAGCTGAATGTGCCTCCGCTGAGGTCTTCTATGAACACTATTCGCATTTCCCTACATGCACATCTATTTATATTTTGAAACGCCAAGCGCCAAAGAAACGCAGCGACAGCGACGACGACGACGACGACGGCGACGACGCAGCAGCGGCAGAAAAAGAGCAGCAATTTGGCCACAGCTAAACAAAAAGCCCAAGCAGCGAATCTCTCTGCGGGTGTGTGTGTGTGTGAGGGGACACGCTCGAGCCGCCGCTCAGCTGAGGCGCTCTCTCTCTCTCTCTCTCTCTCTCTCTGTCTGTGCAAAATGCACGCAGCGCCAGCCGCAGTTGACGTCGCTGCCAGCTTCATTGAAAGCGAAAAGCCAAGCGAAAAGAGAGTGAGAGTGAAGCTTGACGAGCTGCCGCCGCTGCTGCCGCTGCTGGCTCTGCCTCTGCTGCTAGATGATGATGACGCCTCGGACTCACGATGACTGCTCGGATTTTCCCAAGGTAAAGCCAAAGTAGCAGCAACAGCGGCAGCGGCAGCGGCAGCGGCTACGGCGGCCGTCGCAATCTTCAAATAATTTCTGTGTTGGCGCTCGGCGTGCGATCTCAAGCGCGAATTGGGCTGCCTGAAGCTAGAATGTGTCGACGCAACGAGGCAGACTGAACTGGACTCGAGATTGATGAATAATTATGTTGTTAATGATGCTGTGCAGGCCAAGAAGAGTTCGTCAGGCAACTGAGGTCAACTTGGGCTGTGGGCGTTGCTGGCTGCTCCACTAAACGGTTAAGTGCGGAACGTGCTCGCATTGCGGACGACATGTTTAAGTCGAGCAACGGCAGCGACAACAATTAGCAAAAGGCCCCAACGCACAGACGACCTTCACAGCGGGAGGGGGAGGGGGAGTAGGTCTGCTCCGCTTCACTGGCAACGCTTGGGGGCCGCCAAAAAGCTGCGCTAGTATTAAACGGCATTTAGCGTGATTTTAGCATGGCAATAAGCCGCGCGCTTTATGACAGACCCCCAAAAAAATACTAGCTAAAGAGCTCGAAATGACCATAATATGGCTTAATAAATGCGCAATTAACACTCTGGGCCAAAAGAAGTGGATCTGCAGCGGCAAGGGGAGGAGTAGGGGGAGGCGTGGGCTCGACTGGGTACTGGCCACTGGCCACTGGCCACTGGGACAGGGCCTGCATTCATAAATAAAATGCAAAATTGAAATTGACAGAGAGTCCACGTAGCTGGTTACATCATCAACAACATCATCACGCAAAGGCAGCAGGTAGGGGAAGAGGCACCAGGAGAAGAGTCGCAGGGCGGGAGCTGCATGAAATTGCAGTGGCGGCCTTCAGTGCGCAAAATGCATGAGGCAAAGAAGCCACAACAGGCGACAACAGACAAAAGACAAGCAACAACTATAACAACAACAATAACGACATATTAAACCAATTTACAGAATATGAAAGAGCAACAAAACTGGAAATTAGGTAAAAAATACAAGTAACGTAAGCTACAGTCGAGCTGGCCCGACATTAGGATACCCTTCGCCCACTATGTGGGTACCTAAGCAGAAAGTTGATTTTGCTAAAAGTTTCTAAAACATTCGGAAACTACTAACCTGCGGGGGCAGTGGGCGTGGCATCCAAGATTTGAAATATACTACTCGAGCGTAAGATTTGCACAGTAACCCCAAACGAAACTGTGCAAAAACTCCGGAAAGTCGACAGAACTGTGAAAAGAAGCGGAGACCGTCGAGAAAAAAGCTCAGCCCTGTGCAGTGAATATGCATCTAGCTGTGTGTGTGTGTGTGTCTGTCAGTGTGTCTTAGATTCTCCAGGCAGCGGCTCAAGGGCCTGAATTATGCCATGTCCTGTGCTGCAAGTTCGCTTAATTGGCAACTCCGTTTTCTGCAGATGCTGAGACGACGCAGCTAAATCCAAAAAGCGCGCTGCAGCATTACCTGGCCGAGGCTAATGCGTGCAATGCTGATCGTGAAAAAGGAAGTTTAAAGTATCTCAAAGATACAAAAGTATCTCAACCAAACCAAGGGATCTGAAGAATACAGAGGTATACAACAGATACAAAATTAACGCAAACTTACTAAAGTATCTCAAGGTACCCAAGTATATCCATGATATAAACGTTTCATAAAATACAAAAGTATCTCAGAGATAGAAAGATTCAAATTTAATGTCTCTAGCTTTTATTATAGCTGAGATCCGCGTGTTTAAACGACAGACTGACAGTAGAACAGACGGACAGACAGACGGACATAGCTTATTCGACTCGGCTAGTGGTCCTAAACAAGAATGCATATACTTTGCGGAGTCGGTCACGCCTTCTTATGCCTGTTACACACACTGTTACACAAACTTGGAATACCCTTTTTTGAGCATTTTCACAGGTGGCAGGGAATAATAAACACACAGGAAAATGAAAGAGAAGCAAAGAAAATAATGAAGAATGTGCAGAGTCAGTGACAATAAGTAGCGGTAGGCAGAGATAAGAGAGAAGGGAAGTGAGAAGGGGGAGACGACAGAGACAGAGACGAGGCTCGGAAGCGTAGCCTATATCTATGTGAATGTGAGTCCACTTGACTTGCTTTGCTAGTGACTTCAATTGTGACTGAATCGAAATGAAATGGAAATTGAAATTGAAATGGAAATGTGGATTGAAATGGAGATTGAACTGGAATTGAAATTCCTGCAGCGTGCGGGAAGATTGACAACAAGTGGTCGATCAAGTTTGAGTGTTTTTGGTTTTTGGTTTGGCATTTTTTAGTCGACTTGGTTTCAGCTGCGCCGAAGATGCCAGGTAGACATGCAGACAGGCAGGCAGGTAAACACCTTTCGCCAAGTGGAGCTGGGACAGGCATCCCTGGCGATTGCATAATTTACTGCATCTTATGATCGAACTCGACGTTTATTTGGGTTATGCATGTGGCCCCCTTTGAAGTGGAACAAGTTTTGGTTAATGATCACGCGCAGTGCGCGTTGAAGGATCTCTGGGGCCAGGGACAAAGGAGACTCGCAGACAATGGAGGCACAGCCGAAACTGAAACTGAAACCGAATACCGAAACTGTTCACTTCAATTTTATTTGTTTATTTCTTTGCGAGCTTTATTGCTTTACAAGCGAACACAACAGAAAACTGGTTAGCATAAACACAGTTACTGCCTTTTTTGTCTGTGTTTCTTTAGCGCCTACGTATACGTAATGTGGCATAGTGCAGTACAGATTGATGAAAATTGTTTTACATAAATTTCACAGACAGATTTTTCTAAACGCCTTTGGTTGGGCAAACTGTTATTAGCCGCGTTGCTCAGGCTTTGCCTCTGCATCCATCGATGATCAGCGCCATCAATGCGAATATTTTACTGCTCATTTCATGTTGAATTACATCAATTAGATAAACGGGGGGGTGTGTGCTTGATGAAGATCAATTGGTTGTATTTCTTTGCAAATATAATAAACATTTAGATTTTTTTCTAAATTTTAATTAGATTATCTACATAAGCTTGAATACTTTACATTTTATTATTTACATTTTAAATTTATAAGTAAAATTCAATTTTTAAATTTTAAATACATTAAAGTATTTAAGTTTTAATTTTGATTTGATTATGTATATTTTAAATTAAACTGAAAATAAATTCCTATTAAAGACAAGTTTGTTTAAATTCTCTGCCCACAGCAGTTTGAATTTAAACGATCTTGTTTATGGATATTATAGATATAAATCAAATCCGTAAATTTCTGCCTTTATGCAGGGTATCTGGCAGTCATTAACCCCTCATCTTTCATGACACTCCGCTTTGTTTTCTTTACGTTTTTCGTCTATTTTCAACTATCGCCAGAAAATCCTATTAATGTTTCACTAATTTGACGCTCTTGCACTTGCCCAGCTAATGGGATTTAGGCCGTGTTATAGTAACAATAACAAACCAAAAACAACAACGGAAAGATAACAACATAACGGTAAATCATACGCACACTCACGCTCCGCACAATGTTGGCCTTCAAATGCGTCTTTAATGGCGACTAATCCCACTGTACCTCACCTCCCTCTGCCTTAGCCCTCTGCCTTTCATTTGCTCACAGCTTTGCCTCCCTCAATTCTCTTTCCTCTCCCTTTCGCTTGGCAACTCCTCTGCTCTGCTCTGCTCCAGCTTCCTGCAGCGTCATCGTGCAGCCTAAGCACATTTGACATATTGACGCCGTAATTGCTTATAGGTTGCCTCCCTAAGTCTCCCCTCTCTCCTTCCTCTCTTGCTACTTGCGGTGAATTCATTCGCTGCTCCAATTCGTTACGTGGCCGCATCCAACAGGTGCGCTGCGCCAAGTGTTGGCCACAATGAGTTTGTTACCACCACCACCGCCGCCGCCGCCGCCGCCGTCGCTTGCAGTGTTGACCCACTTGGGGCGTAAATGAAATTACCGCCGGATTGCAGTGGCCCCAAAAGAGCGAACAACAAAAATTGAAATTGATTTCTTGCTCAGACGGGCAGCTTAGCCCGTTGACCAGTTGCATCACCTTTGTTCCCGGGCAGAGAGTGCAGCCAATTAGGAGTGGACAGCGACGTCGACGTCGCATCGTTTTGTTCGCGCAATTTGTAATTAAACGCAGCATTAACTGCTCAGGTGCGCAACTCTTGAAGAGAGGATGGAGGGGGCAAGTAGCCACCACAGGTGGGCAACAAGTTGTGCCACGAAATCGAGAAATCCAAGAGATCTCTTCACTTAGGCGAGCGAGTACCTGAGCGGCGCCAAGGTCGGCCGAACAACAAGCGGGCTAAGCGGGGCAAGTGGAGTGCCGTGTCAAGAGGCAAGCCAAGCCAAGCCAAGACTCGAGGCGAGGCGAGGCGAGTGTCTCATCGCATCGAGCGTATTAACTGTTATTTATGGCAACGTTGGCCATGTTGCAATCTCGATCGTTTTCGATTGAGGCAATCTGGGGGCACCACTTGTGGCAAGCGAAGACGATGCGATGCAAAGGCGCAGCTAAGCCGTAGCTTATGATTATTGCCGCGCTGCTGCGCACTCAGGCGTTGTCCTTTGTACGCACAGCAACAACAACAACAACAAGCAGACGACAAACGTAACTGCAACTGCCACAGTTGCAAGCATGCGATATAACCGGCTCAGTGGCTCCGTGGCTGCCCACAGGCTCAACAGGCATTACGCAAGACACCGAAAAACGCAGCCAAGCCAAGCCCGCAGACAGAGAGCCAGAGCCAAGTCAAGCATTTATTCGCACTGTCAGAGGTCTCACATTCCAATTTGCGTAGCGCCATCCATCGCCATTGCACCCCCGCTACCTTCTTCACCTTCTTCTTCTCCAGCTGCTGCTGCTGGTCAACTTTGCAGCTGCCTCTGTGCAGATTTCCTCATGCTCAAATGGCAGTGCATCACATGGCATCGTCGTGGCGATGAAGACACCTGAAACCAGACTGCGGCTATAATATTTTATAGCACTTTGTCAAACATGGCTAATTGAACGCTGCCCATTCGCTGTAAGCCAATCGACGCCCTCACAGCGCAGAGAGAGATAGAGAGAGCAGATCTGCTGGCTGCCTGGCTTCTCTTTAAGCGGAAGTGGCGGAGCCATCTTCTTCCTGTAAGCAGAGACACAATTTGGCATTGCGCAATCGGCGTGCGACGCGCCTAATACACACACACACACACACACGCACACTTCGATATGTGATGTGCTGCTGCTGTGGTGGATGCTGCTGCTGCTCGCGCTGCAACTGCAACTGCAGCTGAAGATGCAACCGCGTTACGTCAGATCGAGACTTTCACATGCAGCGCGTGGCGTCGCAGCTAGCTAACTAAGTACACTCAGCGAAATAGTTTGGCAGTAATAGGAGAAATTCATAAACCTCAAAAAGAACAAAGAATTGCAACTTAAAATCTAGAATAAATGGTTTAAAGAGTTTACAGTGTTGTAAAATGCCGGAATAGTAGGCATTTTACAAATTTAGAGAGATTGAGCCAAAAACTGAAGTTATAGCTTTTCGTCTTTTCTCGATTTACGGGGGCGTAAGTGGGCGTGGCTAAATGCTAAGACAAGCTTTATCTGGATGCAGTAATTAGATATGTCGTCAGCAAATTTGGTGGCCCTAGCTCTTATAGTCTCAGAGATCTGGCTGTTCATACAAACGGAATTGACTTTACCGACTCGGCTCAGGCACTTTCTGCCTGTTCCATAGACACAATACCCTTCCAATCTTATGGACAGCGGCTATAAATATCTTCTTACGAAATCTATTTACTAATTTCGTTTTAGCGTAATAGGGAAAGCCAATGCCAAATGTAAGTTTACAGTTTTCTGTCTATTTTTATTTAATTTTTTTTTTTTTCAAAATTTGTTAAGGATTTTTTAACGAGTCTGCAATTTGCCACAATCAACTCGAAGTACATTTTGCTAAGTGTCTGATGAGTCTGCGAGTGCCTGATTGAATGTTCAATTGACAGTCTTGGGGCGCAGACAGCAACAGCAACAGCAACCGCTGCAACAACAACAACTGTTGCTGCTGGCGCTGGTGCAACAGTAGCATTTGCCTCGGCTACAAACTCGAATGCAAATGAAGCTTTTTATGTGCGTGCGAATCTTTCCCGGCAACTTGTTCATTTGTTCATTAACGCGAATGAGTTAACTCATTCGACTTGTCTGCAGCCATTTTATTCGTGTGTACTTAACAGAGAGCAACTGTGTGTGTGTGTGGCAAAAGCAGCCTAGCTGCTTGCATTTTGTCGTACATTTTTGTACAAACTTTTCATCGTGTTGTTCCGTTTGCATTTGTAAACCTTAGTAACGAATGAGGAAGCTCAGGGAAGTGGGCGGGGGGGGGCACACAGTGGGCCACACAGCTGATGTCTATCGCAAGCCGCATGCCAGCGTTTTACACAATTTTCCACGCCAATTAGCTCACTTTCCCATAAGATCTTTTATGTAATAATGCCAAGCGATCTGCTTTTATGAGTTTTAAAGCGATGCGAGGTTGCCTTTTTTCCAGCTGACTTTTATTAGCTTTAGTTATGAATAAAGTGCAAAGCTGTTGGACATGCAAAATAAGGTTTAGTAGGCTTAAAAAAAGAAGACTTGGCACTCCTCAAATAATATGTCTATGCAAAAAGGGAATGTAATTAACAAGTGTGAAGTTTGGCAACATAGCTTGACATTTTCTATGTAAGTAAGTTTTTAAGAAGTTCTTTAATTGTTAACATTTTTAATGCATTCAAGCTAATTTAGCTTTCAGGATTTTTGATCTAACTAAAAGCTGAAACCTCTTGCATTTTACGCTGCAATTAACTTTCGCTGCCCACTGTGCGTAACATTCCTGCTGACACTGTTTGCACTTCTACGTCGTTTTCTTCGCTGTTTTCTTTTTTTTTTTTTAGCATTTTGTTGGCTTTTTTGTCAGCTTTTCCAGGCTGCCGGGACACACAAAAAATGTGGCGGTCGTGTTTGTTTATCTAACGTTTTTGCCGGCTACGCCTTTCTGCGGAGCGGCGGCAGCGGCGACAATAATAAAGCCAACGAGGAAGTGGCTGCCAGCTCATCTTCCACGCGCGTCCAATTATGACAAACGGCAAGTGGCAGCAAGTGCTTGCCCCCCCCTCGATACTCCTGTCATGTTGCATGTCGCCAGCACGAGGAACTAAGCAGCGAACGGTGAATTATGGCTTGCAACACCTGCAGCCGCCCCGCTGACTGCGGTTTGCCTTTCTCGACGACGACTTTGGCTTCGACATTGCCATTGTCGCCACAATGTAACTGGAACAACAACAACCATAAGAGAAGCAACAGCGGGAGCAGCAACAGCAGAGGCAACAACAGTTGCTGCGAGTGCGAAATGTGTTTTTATGTCTTTGGTTTACGACGCACTTGTTGCAATCCCCTTGCGAATTATCGCGTATACGCCCCCGATTCGCCCGTTTGATGTCTGTGTGCAAATTCCTGCTGCCAATTTGTGCGATGCGAAGGCCAATTCCCTCACTATCTGTAGCGATCTATCAACGGGTGACATAATGTGTCCGATAATGAAGACACCAAGAGGGGAACCAGCGAATTGAGTGCGACGCTTGACCATTTACCGTTATTGGCGCTATTTCACACAATTCAACACGAGCACGAGCCGCACGTTTACGTGATCAGCGTTATAGTGACGCCTCCAGATCGCAGATCGTCATGGCGAAAAAATTGAATTACATTTGGGTCAGCTCACATCTGCTTAATAATGCGAAATAATAACGCACACATTCACTTGCAACCGGGTGCAAACTCAATGTGGACTCATCTTTGTTTTTGTCCTTCTTTTTTTTTGGGGGGTTTTATTAATAATTATGAAAGAGGCGCCATTAACGACGCCAACACGCGGCGACCTTTTGACTTTCAATTGCCGCCGATGACGGCGCTTTGCGCGCTAAGCGATTTTACCTCAAGCTTAGCAACGCTTTGGCCCTAACTCAGTCATCATCAGCAAGCGAACGAAGGTGTCGATGAATTAGTCGATGCCGGCGCTTTGTTTGCCTACCCTGCGTCCCCCTCTCTCTGCGCATCTTCCTCTGCACACAAACGACATTGAACTTCGTACGCAGCGCAAACTTAGCAATTAGCCAGCTCATTTTTGGCATTTGACTTGGTCTTCAAACTCCGATCGATGGGATGATTGTTACTGACATTTTGACATATCGATAAACGATAATGCGGGAGTTTTGACATGCCGCCCGCTGGGCCTGCCAGCTGCTGCGTCATTAAAATTGGTGCACGTAACACATGTGTGTGTGTGTGTGTGTGTGTGTGTGTGTGAGGGAGTGTGCGTAAGTGGGTGTGCTGGTGGGGTCAAGCCATGTGCACGCTCCCTCCCGCGCTTGTTTATGAGCCTCTACTTGCCCCACTCGACAGTTACCAATTGCTAGCCACCTGCGTGGTGTTACCGCATTGCATAAGAGGCAGTGGGTCACTCGCAGACCGCTCGTAAAATTGCTGCACGCAAACGGAACGGACACACGAAGAAGAAGAAGAAGAGAAGCAGAAGAAAAAAACGCAGAAATTTTCATTTCCATTTTCTAATAATTTGAATTTATTTATGCGTGTGAACCGAAGCATCCGAAGCCAACTTTGGGCGCTTTGAGCAACGGCGACGACACTCGTAAATCATGACGACGCGTTGAAAAGAGAAATTCACATAAATCAACACTAGGTGGCGCTGCTGTTGTCAACAAGTTATGAGTTTGCAGTATATGCTCAATATAAATAGAATTAATCAATAGAATTTTTTACATTTAAGTTAATTAAAGATTCAATAATTACTTTTAGTGTAAATTAAACAGTTTTAATTAAATTTTAAATTAATTTAAAAAGCGCGCCAAACAGCTCACAAGCTACCAACTGTTTTGCAGTTGTACAACACTGTTTCGAATGCAAGCGCTAGCTGTCTCGCTTAGACGCTGTAAAGCATTGCAACAAGCAAACTTGCGTATGTAGAGTGTGTGCAAATGGGATGACAATACTGTTGAGCTGGACAGTTTGAGAAGCATTGTAAGTGATGTTAAGCGGGCATTTAGATATTTGTAGCCAGGGCTTTAAAACTGTAAGCCATGCTGTAAATTTCAATTCGACATAATTTAAATTTTGAATTTAAAAATTTTATTTTTAATTTTAATTGTATTTTCAGTTATATTTACACTCACACAGATTTGAACTTACATCAAGGATAGATCAGTAAATACTAAGGCTCGTTTTGTTTGACTTTCGATAGAATTGCATTTACGTCTAAAGGGAGGGGGGGAAATAATTTAATTATTAAACATTAAAGATAATGATTAGTGATCGTTTACATTGCATTACGCTACACTCAGATACTCTCAACTACTCTAAATATATGTGTAATCTTCCGCTTGATGGCGCAAAAACGCGTCTCAGCTGCAGTCGCTGCTGGGGATAGGAGAAGCCTCCACCCTCCGACTGCAGTGGAAAAGTGTTTTGGGCGCAAACTAAAATAACCTAGGCATAGTTTCTAGATATGTATTTACAGGCTCTGCGTATAACTAGGGCGGGGCAGGTCGGGCGCAGGGCGTGGCAGTCGGAAAGGCTAGGGCGAGGGGGAGGGGAAGGTTCCTCACTTCATGTAATAGCTGCTGGGCGCACGGCCCGAGGTGTAGGTACTCATGGGTATGCCCTGTGGCCCGGGTATGTGATTGTTCCCCGACGAATGCGTCACCGACTGATTCTGTGATCCATACAGATGATCGACGCTGGAGTTGCCGATGCCATTGCCCGAGGGCTCGTAGTCCACATCGTAGTAGATGCCCGACTGGTTCTGCGAGAGAGGAAAGAAACAGTTTAGGTAGGATTCGAAGTGGTTTAATGGAAGGCAACCTACCGTTATGCTGCCATTGCTGCGACTCTTTGGACGTGGCACCTGGAAATTGCGACCCAAGAGATCAGCGCGATCCTCTTCCTCGCTGGAGCTAGAGTTCTCCAGTGTGCGCATACCATTAGCACGCGGACCCAGGCCAAGTCTTCTAAGTGCAGTGGGATTAGAGTTAGAGAGAGGGAGATGATGGGAGGCGCGATGTGCTTGCTTACCTGGGCAATGGCACTGGCGGCGCCATGCTGGCGCTGGGATGCATTTGCATGGTGCTCTGCAGCGACATGCCACCAATTGTGCCCATGCCAATGGCGCCCAGATTCGGATAGGCAAACATGGCCGACGAAGGCCGCGTGGGTCCAATGGGTTCCGCCTGAGTAGGGTCAGAAAGAGAAGGATTAGGTAAGTCGAAGTACACCTCGTAGCCGGAGCTCACCCCGTAGTGATTCGTTTGCGCCATCACATCTGCAATTTGTGCCCAGCGCATGCGATCCTCCAATGTCACCTGGTAACCCGCCTGTGGTAATCCCGCTGACTTCAGCGGTGCCGTGTTCATGTAACCAAAGACCGGAGAACCCATTGCATTCTTCTGCTCACGTTGCCAACGGCGTGACCACATAATGAGGCAGACCAGAGTTAGTACAATTATAATGACAGCTGCCACAGAGGCACCTATGGCCACGCCCAGCACCTCGCCATCAATCTCGCACTGCGCGCCATAGTGACTCGAGTCACAAGCGCAGGTTTGGGCTCCTTCCTCGTTGTAGCTGCAGCTGCCACGATTGTTGCAATAAGCGTCAGGACAGGCTTGACACTCGCGTCCCGCTCGCTGTGGCTGATCGGCCCAGGGATCGCGTAGTCCGGCCTCGCAGGCGCATTGGAAGCTGCCCCAGCTGTTGCTGCACGTGGCACTCGCATGGCAATCGTTCAGTTCCGGGGATTGGCATTCGTCCAGGTCATGTAGCGCCGACACGGCGCCCTCGGGGGAGCTCACATACAGCACCGAGTTGCCTATATTGTTGTTGCGTCGATGCAGCACACCCAGCAGGTGCTTCTGCACATCGCTGCGCAAATTGGGACGCAGGGTCTCCACACTTTCGTCCAGCTGAAGAGGGGGCATGGATAAGTCGAGGTTTCTCTTTACTTGGTTTGCCACTCACCTTTAGCGTCAGATTCACATAGACTCCGCTGCCGCCCAGATTGGGATCTCCTCTATAGATATTGTTTACCTTGGCCTCCATGAACTCATCCGAGTAAGGTGTCATTGACATGGCGGAGTCCAACTGTAAGTGAGATTTAAAGGGGATTAGCTGAGGGAGCATTTCATCCAAGGAAAACGTGGCTTACCGCTCGCACTGATTCATAGCTGAGTTGTCCATAGGGTTCGCTGTTGCGATCAATCAGTTTGTTATCCCAGACGATTCTGTGCTCGTAGATGCGATCCACGCGCAGTCCCAGATGGAAGGAGATCACACGGCGACAAGGTTCGCGATGCTTGCGACGGGAGTAGCCTGTGGGGAAGGATTAGAGAATGATTTAAAGATATTTTATTCGATTTTAGGAGGTATCAAGGGGCGTGGCCAAATTCTAATACAAACTTTCGCTGCGTGTAATATTAAGGACTATTTATTCCGCATTGGGTATCGCTCTTACAGTCTCTGAGATATTGATATTCTTACGAACAGAAATGGCAAATCTTAGAGATTTCCTTACCCAACTAACCGCTATGGACATTCTTTCCCCGTTTCCCTTAACTCACCTGGCCTGCAATGACAGCTGGAGACGCCGTTGTCGGTCTTGCAGCGCTCGTGCTGCGCCTGATCACATGTGGAGTCATCGCCAACGATGCAGGTATCAATGCGCACAGGTGGTTGCGTGGTGCGTTGACGATAATGTGGTCTAGTGGGTCCTGCATTTGTGGTGGCTCCCGTACCGGGTTTACTGACACCACGATCCTGACTCTGTCCAGGCTGTGACTGCAGCTCTACAATTTCTGTCTCGGGTACCACATAACCACCGCTGCTCTGTGTGACGCCATGATTGGGTGCAGCTGCACCACCAGAAGTGACACCACTACCACCCCCAGTACCACCATTAGCACCACCTGTTGTTGCCATGCCCGGCAATTGGGGCAGCCGTGTTGCTGGCGTTGTTGCTCCCGCGGGCGGATCTGTGGGATCACCAAATAGATTGATGTAAGTGCGTTTGCCATCGATCGAGACGAAGCCTTCGTCACCTGATGCCGACACTATAATGTCCGCCTGTGCCCCTCCACCTGCTGCCCCTGCTCCATACGTGCCGTAGGGTTTGATATTGATCGTCTGCTGCGAGCCGCTGCCCTTGGGTCCAGGTCCCTGTATAGCCGAGAGGGTCACATCGAAGATCTCCCCGTAGCCAGGAGGCAAATGCTGCCTCGTCGGCTGTATGGGCTGTTGTGGTGCAGCAGGTCGTGCCGCAGGACGTGGCCGACCGCCCGGCTTGAACTCGGGATCATCTAACACAATTCCAGGGCGGGGATGGTAGGAGGCGGGCGGAGCTGACGGGGCATTGGCAGTGGGCGCTGGTTCAGTAGTGGTCGAGGTGGTAGACGAGGTGGTGGTTGAGGTGGTAGTGGTGGTGGTGGTGCTAGTAGTGGATGAAGAGGTGGTCGTGGTTAGTTTGGACGTGGGCGCAATGGCATCCACAGCGCTGGATATCTCACTGAGCGGCATAGTCTGTATGCTGCTCGAGACAGGAGAGGAGGTGGTCGTGGTGCTGCTGCTGCTCAACTCCAGACCCGGTGTTCGATTGGCTGTCATAAAGATCACTTCCTCCGTGGAGGGATCCAAGTCGTGATTGTGTCCCTCTCCACTGTCCATGGACATGGGCACATAACTGGAGGAGGAGTGGCCTATCACGGTGTTAACCACGGAGCTGGTCTCAATGATGGTGGTGTACCCATCGTGTTTCTTTTCGGCCTGCGGTTTGGGTTTGTGCTTCTTCTTCGCGCCATGCTCCTTGGCCGGCGTGGTGGGCGCAGGCTCAGGAGGTGGCTGTAGTTCATCCTCCACTTCCACGCCCGCATCAGTGTCCTGGTCAGAGACCTCTATGTACTGCGCATTGGCATCCTCATTGGAGAACTCCGAGTCGTATGTGGTGTCCGTTGGCTGCACTGCATCCACCAGGCCCGTATCGCCTGCTACCTCTGCCTCTGGCTCTGGCTTCCTGGCATCCTCTGCCGGCGCTGGTTCTGGCTCTGCCTGTGCTGGGCGCGGGGGCAGTGGATGCGCCGGCAGCGGTTGATACTGCGGCAAAGGACGTCGACTGCCATTGACGCTGGTCGTGATCGGTGGACGTGGCTTATTGCGATACCAGGGCGGACGATTGCTGACGAATCCTGGCCGCACGGGCACAATCTGCTCAGGTATAGGAACACCTGTGATGAACGGTCGCTCGGGACGATCGAAGGGATACGGAGGTGGACGCATGGAGGTGCCCGGTTTCTGTGCCTCGTAGTCTATGGGCAGCGGTTGCACCTCCGAGATGCGTGGCGGTCCACGATTGTTGATGCGACTCGCCGAGGGACGACGCACACCCTGCGTATTCGCGTGCACATTCACATTGCCATTGAGCAGCTTCACAATTCCCGTGATGATGTCCTGGATGTCGGGATTGCCATTCTGACGCGCACTATGCGGCGCCTGCGTTGCACTCGCCAACGCCGTCGAGCTGGCAGTACTGCTCGGACTCGGGCTGATTGGGGACCCCGACGTAGGCGGTCGCAGGTCCCCTTGCACTAAAAAAGGCTGCTCGGTGCTGCTCGGACTGCTGCTACTCGTCTTGCTCTTCTCCAGCGTTTTGCCTGCTCTGGCGCGCTGTGTGCGCTCCGGCTGCAGTTGCTCCTCCCGCTGCTCGTAGGTGCCGGTGGGTTTGATATTGTAGTGAAAGTAGCGTCCGGCGGACACATCCTTCTCGCTATCCTCCACATAGTTGACATCGTTGAGTCCCACGCGCTGCTGCTCGTGTAGAATGGGCGAAGCGGAACGTTGCACCCTGGCGCGCGTCTCGTTTTCCAGCGCCTGCGATTGCAGTTCGCTCTGTGGCAGCGCGTAGCTCATGTCGGCCTTGGTGCTCTCAATGCTCAGGGCCTTGGGTTCATTGTTGCTGGACTTGGGCGAGATCTGTGAGATGCCATCGTGCTGGGCCACTGCAAGAAGAGGGAAGAGAAGAAGAGCACAATGAGAACTGGTGAAATTCTGCAGCCTAATTGCTATGAAGAGAGAGAGAATCAACTGCGCTGGGTTTCACTTTTCAGTCTGCCACATGTGGCACATGACGCGCTGTGACTGCCCTGTGTGCTTTGTCTTTGTCTGCTGCACATTTGCATTTCTAAGAAATTCAAAATGGAGCGAAGGGAGGGCGGAAAGCAGGGAGGGGATAGGCAGAGACTAAGAAAGATTTACAGATCTCAGTTTCAGTTGCAGCCTTCGCTGCCTGGCAGGCATCATTTATTTTCCATGTCAAGTTTGTGGCTTCAGTCTTTTGTATTCTTTTCACTCTCGCACGTACGTACTACGTGTGTATTTGTGTGTGTGTTTGCCCGTCTGTTTGTTTGTTTTGGGGCTACGCTATGCAACAAACAACACACCTGGCGACATCTGAAATTACACGTTGCCAAGCACAAGCCAAGGCTGAGAAGGCAGAGACCCCAGAGAGAGATAGAGAGAGAGAGAGACTAGTATCTGCAGCTATCTGTCTCTGTCGCCGTATCTGTCACAGTCGCTAAGGCTTATTACTTATTACATTTCGCTTGCTCTCCCCTATTTTCCCCTTCTTTTCCCTCTCGCCTCTAACTTGTGTTGAGAATTTCACAAATTGCTACGTGAAGCGTAGAAAAGATGCCAACAGAAATTCGCATTCATGCAAGAGCTGCGTGGGTTGTGCATGTCTGAGCAGGTTAATCAATGGAAATGCAGAAATGTTGAAATGCTGAGATGTAGAAATACTCCATAAATGTGGAAATTCCAAGTGCAGTGAGCAGTATAAATACAGCTAAATTGAATTCCGAATCAACTAAGCTTGGCAGAAGGTTGAAGTTAGGTTTATGCAAGAAAGTTTCAGTAAATAATTTAAAAAAATAGTAATGAATTTTGATTTTAAACAAAACAATTTTTTTTAGACTTGGAAAAGATTTAAAGATATTTTAAAAATTTTGAAACAATTTTTCTTAAGATTGCAAAAGGAAATAATAAAAGTTCAAAAAATACATAAAAGTTGCAAGCAACAAATTTCAACAAAATAAAAGTTCAAAAAATCCATAAAAACTGTTAACAAAAAATAACGAAATTATAGAAAATAAACAAAGCATAGCTACACATATCTTTTTACTCTCTACTCCTAGTAATAACCCCAGCCAGGCTGTTTCTTCCCCACGGCTAATCATAGCAATTAAAACGATTTGCTTGCGCGTTGCAGACAAAAGAAATTTTTAGCTTAACAACAAATTATTTACTTATTTTTCACACAATGTAGCTGCAATTAAAATTAGTAAGAGATAAGAAGAAAGATAGAAAGATAGAAAGAGACAAAGAGCAGGGTTGTTGTGGCATTTTCGAACTGAATTTGTAGAAATATTTCATATACAATTAGCGTGTGCATTTTACTTTCTACGCACAAGCACACGCAACTTATTCTTCTTCGTCTTCATTCCTCCCCAATTTCATTCCTCCCCAATCATATTCCTCTTTCATTTCGATTGCCATACGCGAGTGCTTGCTTTCTTCTTCCCCACTAAACTGTTCATTGAAATTGACACCTGCTGATCTTTATGACTTCTCGCACTCGTTTCGCAGCGGGAGAGTGGGAGGGAGAGGAGGGGATAAGGGGGTACCCCCTGCCAAGCATTCAATAGCTTAGCCAGTGCCTGCTCTGTCTTGTTACTTTCTTTTGCCTTGCCAGCCTCTTGTGATTTATGGCTGCAGTCGTTGCAGCTTGCCTCAGGTTGCATAGAATGCAGCAGTGTCTTCCCCTCCCTCCCCCTCGCACAGGTGTCGCGCGCTTGTGGCATGTGGCAGACAATGCAAATGTTTGACTGACATATTAGCGCGATGCTTGCGGCTTGAGTGCCGTGTGGATGACAGCGCCAAGGGTCTCTCCACGACTTGGGCGACAGACCCGACGAACTGGTTAGATCTTTTTGGGTTTATGCGCATAATTCACACGCGGCAAACAAGTTTGGTTGTTGTTTTTCTCTTATTGAGACTTAACCCAATTGTTTTTTATACGCATTCAAAAATTTGGCATACATTTTACTTTCACCTTCACAACAAACTGGGGCAACAACAACAACTCACGCATTTTGATCAGCTTCGAATTAAATTTTATTTGTTAAGTTTGCCTCACTTTCCTCTGGCGCGTAATTGAAATGAAAACGAAATTGGTGGCACAAAAACACAAACGCTCTGCCCATTTATGCCACATGGACTGAGCGAGTTTTCACTTTCCTTGGCCATTTCCACTTGTTGTTGTTGGTTTTGCAAAACTTATTATTGATACGAAAATTAAATTCGTCGCTTTGGTCGGGTAAAAGTCGCCGGCGGCAGGGACAGCAACAAGTTGGCCTGCTAAACTCGAGGCAAACTGTGTGGCATGCAACACTTTCACAGGGGAACGAAAGTAAAATTCACAATTCGCCCGGCAACTTCCCAAAGTCGCCAGGCAGTTCAATGCACTCGAAAGACATGACGCGACGTGAGCAGCGACAACTGAAGCAACAACAAAAACAACAACAACAACAACAACAACAACGACAACGCTGACAAGTTGGACGACAAGAGAGTCATTAGTTCCAGCGCTTGCGTACACTAATTCAAGCGCTACCTGAGCCCACGCTCGCCTCGTCGAGGACAGCGTGTGGATTGTATGCGGATTGCAAGCGAGCACAGTCAGCGCCGTGCCTCATGCCACACGCCTGCAAATTGCCAATTTCATCGCCTTTAAATTGGCCCACAAATAAAATCACTTTCTATTTCTAAGCCCAAAGCAGACACCAAAAAGACAGCGAGTAGGGGAGGGGGAAGGGAGACGCTTCCCCAAAAAAAGCTTGTTGCACAATTACACAAGTACAAGTACTTAGTGTGTGCACTGTCATAGCTAGCGACAATAATTGCATTTTGAGGCGCTTATGAAATGCGATTTTGATATTTAACACACGTCTGTGTCTGCGTCGAGCATTACACATACGACGCGTACGCCGGCAGATGGGCCAAACTTAGTTTGTCAGGCAGTAAGTGGTCGTAATATCCCCCCCTCAGGTCTAATGTCTGCAATTGCGTAACACACGCTGGGGGCACTACGTGATAATGCCACAACTAATTCACGACAATTTCACTGCATTAATTGAAGTTTTTTGCGGTGTGTTTTGTAAATAAAATGTAGGCATAAATAAAAAAAAAGAAAATAGTTAAATAAATACAAAAAATTATGAAAATAAATATATGAATTTAATAAGAAATTTTCCAAAAAAAATACATAAAAATTAAATAACAAATAATAAATAAATAATAAACACAATAAGTTTTTACAAATACAAATGTAAATGAATAGGAGAAATTTAAAAGAATAAAGAAAATTATCAAATAATTTGTTTTACTAAATGGTATAAGCTTTGCAAATAAGAAAGTCAAAGTTTAAAGAATTTATATAAACAATAAACGAACTATAGACACAAAGAAGCTTATTGACTTTTGTTTGTATTCAGCTTATACGCTTTAGTTCTTTTATGCTACAACTAAGCCAGAAACAAAGAATATGAATGAAATGAAACTTTTGAAAGCGATTTTTATTGCCTTTTATATTTACATTATTAATAAAAAAGAATTCTTTAAATTATTTTCTAATATTTATTGTGAAAACTCTTTTTTATTTTGCGTCTATTCAAGTATATTTTTTGAACATTTGCAGTATTTTCTTTTTAATTTTTAAAATTATTTATTTAATTTTTTTAACTACATATATTTTTGTGTTAAATTTATAATTATTATTTTTATTTTTCCCCCGCAACTTCAGTTTCTAATACCACATTTTATTTGCTTCACTTTTCAATCTTCATGCATCGATTAACCATTTATGCCATAAGCAGCGCAAAGCTGTATCAAATAAATTCTATTTTATGCGGCTTAGAGATTTCTATTAAAGATCTCGACGGCATCAATGGAAACTAAGCGCAGCGCAGCGCCCCCAAGCGCAACGTGGGCTAGCAACGTCCCGGAGTCGACGCTGCTGCGACGCCCATTTCAAAGTCAAAGAACTGAGGGCAACGCCTTGGCCAACCAGGCGATATTACAAGTTATCTTGGCACGTCGGACATTTCAAATGCTAAGGAAGGCGTGCTCGCTCACAACAACAACAACATCAAAAACAACAGCAACAACAACACAAACCACAACAAAAAGCACAACAACAACAAAGCGTAGCATTAAAATTTTGATTTAATGCTAATTGATTCTGGCATCGCTTGGCCAACTCTGGTGGGCGTAGCACAAACACACACACACACACACACACACACACACACACACACACAGATTGTAGTTGTTGTTAAGTAGAAAGTTTGTGTAATAAATATTTCTGTTTGTTTTTACTAGAGAAGTCGCTGGCAGAGATACTCATTAGTAAAGCAAATAAGACGCGCACTCGAGCAATCAAGGCAGCCAAAAGTGTCGCTGCAATTAACAGCCAAAGGTTTTCTTTCTTAGCATTTTTTTTAAGCTTTTTTTCCCAGTTTTCACGACCGTTCGACCAAATTGTCGTGCAATTAGATATGTTAATTTGCAACTGCCCCAGCAACAACTGCCACAGCAACTTCTGCTGCAACTGCAACTTTAGCTGCAACATTTGTTGCCACTGCCACTGCAACTGCTGCCATTGTGTCAGGCAATGACCTTAATCAAGGTCTGCAGCTCCTCTGACTGCGCTGCCTCGGGCAATGTGTGGTGGAGCTGCCTGCAATTGTTGCCTGTCTAAGCCGAAAAAAATTTATTAGCCGCCGTCTTGCCTGGCCCACGGACATCCACATGCACATCCGCCAAGGCGAGGCCCAGGCTGCAGCATTGACCGCAGCAGCGGCTTAAATAATAGACACACTTAACAGCCTAATTGTCTGATATTTATAATTAAGGCCCAGCAACAAGCTGGCAACTTGCAACTACCAGCTTGCTGCAACTTGGCTTGGCAGATTCCAATGGGAAAACCACAAAGCAGACACTAATAAGCAGCAAATGCCTTAAGTGTCTTCGCAGGGGCCAAGAACATGGAACATAACTTTGGCTTTAGCCGAGCCACAGCAGCAGCTGCCTTGGCTTGTAAATTGAACTAGCTGCAATTTAGTGTAGATCGCTTATCGCGAGCTAAAGCCGCAGAGCCAATGCAAGAGAGTGTAGAGTGGGAGACGGGGAGGGAGAGGGGGCTGGCAGGCTAAATAGTTGAAATATTTGCCTTGCATATGAACACGCAAAGTGCATATTTGCAGAGTGCCTCAAAGGGTTTTGCAACTGGAGGTCAGTCAACTTGAAAGCAAGTGAGCTGCAGCGATTTCCAACTCTTGCGGCTGCGCTCCATTTGTGATCGCGTCTAATTGAACAATTAAAGCTGATTAAATGCCGCAAAATGGAGCAAATACAGCGCGCCGAATGGGCACAGCAGGCGGCCGCAGCAGCCGCAAGAGTAGCAGCAAGCAAATCCGCCAGTGGCCGCAAATTGCGGCAGAGCTGACCAACATACAAAGCCAGTCTTTGCTCAAGCTGAGATCAGTGCTAGAAGCACGTTAAATTTATTGATTGAAAAGTGTATGCCCCTCTCGCTCGCTTGCTTTAGCTGAAACTGTGTCAACGTGCCCCCAAGAAACGGAACAAGTTGCGTCGCTTATGGCCAAACGGGCTGCTCGCCATGGTGTGTGACAAGTTCAAAAGCTGTGCGAGTGTGTGTGTGTGTGTGTGTGTGTGTGCGTATGTTGGTTGTGCCATCAAGCCAAAAGTTGAAAAACGCTTCACGTCTTACAAATAGCCCAGAGAACCGGCTTAGATCTATTGCCGAGTCTGTCAGTCACTCAAGCAGCTTTTTATTGGGCTATTTCTAGGCGAGCCTGGAGAGTGTCTCCAACTGTGTGTGCGACTGTGTGCGTGTGTGTGTGAGAGAGTGTGCCTGTCTGTGAATAACTGCACGTATTTAACGGCATTCTATTTCGAGTTTAACACACACACTTTGTGTGTCGTTCGTCTACGTTTCCATCTCATTCGCTGTCGCTGCTTCAGTCGCTGCCTCTGCCGACTGCGTCACCCAATTGGGCTAATTGTATTGGTGGTGGTGGTAGCCACAAGAATGTCATGCCCAGCAGGTGCGATGCCGCCGCACCTACGCAGCAGCCATAGAAGTGGCTGGCGAGCAAGTTTGTTGCCTAAGTCTTTTGTTCGAACTGGCAGGCAAGTTTGTTGCCTAAGTCATTCGTTCTTTCACTAGGTTTCGAAAGAAAGCCTGGCCTGTGTGTGTATGCAAATGAATTCGCCAAACAAATTGCCAGCATCCAAGCGAATAAAAATCAAAAATAAAATTCCAATTCCGAACCGGTTGCGAGGGGAGACAGCGAAATGTTTTCATTGATTACGATTCAATCGGCGCTCGAAGTGCGTGAGTGTGTGTATGTCTGAGTGTACATGCTGTCTACCTGCGCTGTTTCAGCTTCATCAACGTCTCCTCTCTACCTTGTCCGCCCCTTGTCAGTTCGCTCATGTCTTGCGGTTTTCGCTGCCTTTGTGCAATTTTGCGTGCCTGCAGGCATGGAGTCAGGGCCAGAGCCGGAGTAAGAGCCAGAGCCAAGAACGAACTTGACCGTACCGAAATCAAGATAAATTGTGGGTTCGCGATGCTGCAAATGGGCGTCGGTGTGTGTGTGTGTGTGTGTGTGTGTGTGTGTGCAGACACACAACTTTCGTTGTGCTGAATTTCATTGTACAATTTGGGACTGTCGCAGCAGCAGCGGCAGCAACGCCTGGGAAAGGGAAAGTACCAGAGCGCGGCGCAGTTATTGATACACGATACCCAAGCGGGACTCTAATTGAATGAAAAGGGTGGAGAAACGTTTAACTTAATTGGCTATGCCAGCGGCAAAGCAACTACGAATTTGGCATGAAATTTCAATTTCCCAAATTGTAACAAACTTCACTGCGCTTTAAGTTGATTCTGGCGCGAGATATCAGTGTGGATTTCTAGCGCAGCCACCTGTGGCATGTGAAATTTTTTAATTAATTGCGTTAAGGTTGCCGTGTGGCCCAGCAAGAATGCAGAGACTGCAACAACAGCGAATGAAACCTGCCACTTGACCCAATAAAAAGAGAAGCCAACTTCATAAATCTGTGTAGCGCCGCAGATCGCGTCTGGCCCTGGTCGAGTAACAACTTTTCGGTTATTTATCTACAGCCTGCTTCCACTCGCTCTCTCTGTCTCTTTCACTCGTCGCAGCAAGTGGGCCATATAAGCGAAATGTGCCAAAAAGCAGCGTGGAATGAGCACGGCTAATCTGAAAATTTTAAGCAGCTTAAGCAGCGAAGGAGGAGGAGGAGAAAAGGAAAACCCACTAACATGGCTGAAAAGCGTGTTGTCGCTGTCTCCGCCACTCGTGACGCTCTTTCCAGAGCCCAGAGGTCGCCTGATGAATTGCACTCATCCCGCTTGTCTCCCATTGCTTTATAGATTTCATAAAAAATTCAGTAACTCATCACGCTTTCTACTAAACTTGATGAAGTTACTCGCGCTGTCGATGCCTCGCTTCGCCGAGCGACACTTTTCCAATGCATACACACACACACACACACACATACATTCTCGATAGGTATTTCAATTCTTTACAATTCGAAAGCCCAATGCGCCGTTATTACCGTTGGAAACTGCTTAAGATTCTCAATTGGCCGCCGCTTGATTCTGTTTTTCTTCGTCTTCTTCGTTTTTCTTTAGCTTTTAATTAAGCGCCTGTAAAATGCTTTTCACTTCACCCAATTTTCGCGATCCATGAAGAATGCAGTAACCTCCCTCTCCCTATGTCTCTTCCTCTCCCTGCTATGTAAATTTGGTTTTTCCAACGGCTTCAGCTTCTATGTTAATAAGCCTTATTAACTGCATGAAAGGTTTGCTTTGAAAATGCCAACATATTTGTTTTAAATGGCCCAGTAAACAGTAAAGCCGACAGACCCGACAGCCAAACCAAGCAGCCAAGCCAAGTTGCTTTAATTGATTCAGCGCTGTTTGCGCTGTTTGCGCTGCTCATGCGCTGTGCAGAGCTTAACGGCCTCTCGAGTGTTGTTGTTTTTATAATTGAAATGCGCATAGCAATCGCTGCTGTTGGCGGCCTTTGATGCCCTTTCTATAAACAATGTTGGCACTCGGCGCTGGCTTCCTGCTAAAGTATTTAGCGGGAAACTAAACATAGTGTGGGAAAGCCTTTTCCATGATAGTTTTCTAATCAAATGGGGATGTTTTATGAATCAACCCTGGGAAGTAGCAAGGCATTGCATAGGTTTTTAGGCAAGCCTCACAAAGCATTCTTGGCACTTCCAAACCTCATAACTTTGTTAGAAATCATGCGATTTTTGTGTGTCATAGCATTTTGTTTATGGTTTTGCAAGTGAAATGACTTGGCATCAAAGGATATCTAATTTGAGGGAGGTCGATTTTTAGCTAATTTTTCCATCAAAAAAATAGAAACGTAATTTTGTAACATAAATCAGTAAAGCTACACAGAAATAATATAAAAATCGATTTCAAAAGAGTTTTCGGCTAAAATTGTGGAAATAAACGCAGAAATACCCTATTTTAAGAGATGTGTTAAGCATGTTTCCATAAAAGCTTAAAGACTTGCAGAGCTCATAACTTTGTTAAAACTCAACCGATTGTAGACAAATATAGATTTTTATTTATAGTTTTGTCACTGAATTAACTTCGCATCAAAAGAATTGTGAATTTCCAGAAGTCTATTTTTTGGCAACTTTTTTCCCCTATACAAATTTAAAAAAAATTTGTCAGCAATTATAAACCTAATTTTTTGGCATAAGACGATGAAGCTACTCGAAAATAATGTAAAAATCAAACACAAAGCAGTTACCTACCCATAAAAAGTAACATAACGCACAAATTGTATACATTAATTTATTTATATATTTCCAAAAGCTCATCGTGCCCGCCACACAAATCATTATTCAATTAATTACACAACCTTTCTTCACCTCAATTGCGTTTGTCCCATACGTCACGCAGACGATTATCGAAACCGATTGAAGGTAGAAATAAATAAACAAAAGTCTTTAATTAACTGCGATTTACGCACGTCACGCACGCAACGCAACGCGACGCACAATGAGCTGCGTATTTAGGCAAGAGGTAAAGCCCGGTCGCAGACCCACTGAATCCGGTATGAATAATCGCATGGCACAATTACGCAAGAAATTGCAGAAGTCAAAGTCAAATGACGCATCTGGATATGATATGAGGCAAGCAACAAATGTGACACATAGCGGAGATGCAAATAAAGATACTAATATATATACGCATATTCCGCTTGATTCGTGTAAATTGAAATAGTGTCAGTTTACGGTTTGTGGGTCAGACCCGTATTCTGGCGAAAAATGTGGGTGCCCGATGAGATTAGCATATGTTCGATTTGCTACGGGAGCCACAGACAGTTCCCCCGCTCTCCGTTTACATATCTCGCACCTCGCACCTCGCACCTGCCGCCAGCTACCTGCGTGTCTGCATGTCGAAGTTGTTGTTGCTGCTGCTGCTGTTGTGGTGTTGTGGTGTTGGCATACTTTGCGGCAAGTGCGAGTACTCGCACAGACACTCATGAGCACTCACTATCTACTTTATGTATCTATTCATTCTGAGTAACGCCCAATAAATTATGCGCCGAACATGAAGCTTTCTAAAAGAAGAAGTAGGAAAAAGTGAACAACGAAAACAGACAGCAAATCTTAAGCGTAACCCGCACGAAACTGTCTTGGTTTTCTTTTTTATCATAGAATTGAGATTCTATTGCACCCTGAATGCAGACTGCAATTAGAATGTTAATGAAATCTCTGAAGCATGCCGAGAATTGTTAATTGAAATGCATTAATTGAAAATTATCTTCTCATTCAGCGCGTAATCAGCTTATTATTATTATAAAGAGAATTATGATTGCTGTTTGGGCAACTTAACTGCAGAAGAAGTTAATTCTTAGATGATTCAAATATGCTCCAGGCATTTTTTAGTTTCATAAATTATATCATGTTTCTTAGTTTTCTTCTTTTAAATAAATATAAGAGAACTTAAAGTTAATATTCTTATGCTTTGTTAAGATCCCGAATACATACAGTTCTTTTTGCTTATACCTAAGAATTTATTTCGCAACTCTCCCTATATCGTTCAGCACATAGAGAACTTTCAAAGTAGAGTATCGTATCTCACCTACAACAATTTTTCCACAACTGTCGCAACTTTGTTAATAGAGAAATTTTCGATTATAATTTGCTTCCTTAATATAATCCCTTAAATTATAATACTTTCTTTGTTAAGTTCGAAAAGTTAATATTCTCATATCTTTTCCAAAGATCCCGAATACATAAAGTTCCTTTGAGTTACTGCTTGGAATTTCTCACCCAACTCTCCACAAATCATTCAGCACACACAGAACTCCTAAGGCATTTCAAAAGTACAGTGTTGTCTCCCACAGAAAGCTAAGTAGCTGCGACTGTCGCCGCTTTGTTGACTGAGAAAGTTGTTGTTGTTGTTGTTGTTGTTCTTATACGCTAGCTGGGCTTGTTGTGCAATTAAAATTCGCATCTGGTATGTGTGAAATTCTTGAGTCTTTGAGTCTCCTCCCTTGTTGGACTTCACTTACCCGCCGTGTTGACGTGGAGCAGCAGCAGCAGCAGCAGCGGCGACAGAGAAATTGACAGCCGCAGCGACGACAGCGTCGACAAGTGCCAAATGTGCGGCTGGGAGATGGGCATTCTTCTGCTATTGTTGGCAGGGTTGCCACCTCTACTCGATGCTTTGCTTTGTGTTAAACTCTCCGGCTTTCGTCGCATTTTTGCATAAATTGCGTGTGTTGTGTTTGGTTCGTTGTTCGACAACAAAAGCACAACAACAAGGCAGCACAAAGTTCTTCGCAGAGTGGTCGCTATTGTTGTTGTTGGTAATATTTTTTGGGTGTTTTTCTTTTGGGTTTATAAGTTCCTCGGCAATCGAATGTGTTGCTGCTGCTGCTCGTTAGATTGTCGTGGCATCTTTGCCTGCGTGTGCAGAATGATTGGCGATTTACATATTACGAGCAACTGTAAAGAAGAGGGAGAAGAAGGAGAAGATGAATAAAAGAAATGGTTAAAAGTATTTGAAGTTTTCTATAGCCCCCCAGTTTGTTGCCTAAGTCTTTGCTATCTTTTCGCGTGAGAAGTTGTCGCTAGCTACATTTTTTAATGGGGAGCAGTGTCCATTTAAGTGGCCAAAAAAATCACGATTACATCAGCTGAAAAAAGGCCAAAGGGCAGCGCAGATATATATAACAGAGTGTGTCGTTTATCGGCTTTCTAAGCCAACTCTCTTAACATAAGTCACACACAAACACCTGCAACATTTTGGAACGGCAACTGAAAAGTGATTGAAATGCTAATTTTGATTGATGTCGAAAACAAGAAGAAGTTGAAGGGGAGAAGGGGAAAAAATAGCTGAAAATAGCTGTGCTCTGGTGCAGCGAAAGTTTAAGCACAATTTGAGAGGTGTCAAAAGGAAAAGTGAAACTCGTACAAAATGCCAAAGTCGATAAATCAAATGCAAACAGTGTGTGTAAACTGGTCCGATGTGCTCGATTAGAATTGTATCACGGCACGGGGCACGAGTATTACCCAATAATTGTAACATCAATAAAACGCCCCAACTACAGCAACAACAACAATTGTTTAGCGAGGCGGGGCAATCGTTAAAGCGTTCACAAAACCAAAACAATTGCGAGCTTAGCCTTAGTTGAAAGTGAAAGCAAGTGAAAGAGAGAGAGAGAGAGAGAGAGAGAGAGAGAGAGAGAGAGAGGGAGAGAGGGGAGAGATGTAGTTAAGAAAGGCAGCGCGCTGTGTGTGGAGCAAAAGGTTGCTACGTGAGTCGAACCGAAGAGTTGAAAACTCGATTACGAGAGATAAAAGACAGACTCCAGCTACGACTCCAACTGCGAGGCCCAACAAAAAACCCAAGACATGTGCAGTCGAGTTGAGTCATGGCTAAACATTTTGGCAGCGCTGTCGCTGTCGCTGTTGTTGTTGTTGTTGTTTTTGTTTACACTTGAAGTGCAGGAAGTTTTTCCATATGCCGAACCTTGAAATCTTTTTTGGAGCTGCTCGAGAAATGAAATAGAAAGTTTTTAATAACTAACGAGAGCAACAACAAGCAAAAGTGAATCAAAAGACGTGGGCGGTTGTCGTTGCTGTTATTGGTGTAGTTGCTGTCATTAAACGACTCCATTTTGTTTCCAGTGACTGATTGCCAGGCCTGGCCCGGTCAGACCAGACCCACGCACCGGTAAAAGGCGCCTGTCAACGCAGCACAGAGTGGCGCCGCCGCGCTGGTGTTGCCTTGTTTACATTCTGCCAGACGCGTATTTTTTTCGTTCGGGACGGAAGTGTTGCATTGGTTCGTAATTAGTTGAGCTGTCTTGGCAGTGGTTAAATGACTCATATGATTTTGGCTCACCGTGCATTGCATAACATGTGTGCGGGCCCCAGAAAGAGAAACAAAGGAACGGAAGGGAACATTGATAAATGGGCGAAATGCGGATTAACAAAAGGAAAGACACGCAATTGCATAAGTGGCCCGCGCAGCTGCTGCTGTTGTGGCGCTTCTTTAATCTCATAAAGCATTCTGAGCGCCGAGTCAAAACAAAAGTCCGGCTCGATAAGCGTGTCCAATAACTTGGCAAAACAAATGACTTTTGCCTTACTAAAGCAAAAGACTTAGCCAACGAACTTTTATTGCGCTATATCAAAAGACTTAGGAAACGAACTTTGGCTATGCTATATAAAAAGACTTAGGCAACGAACTCGGGATGAGTTTTATGAAAAGACTTAGGCAGCAAACTTAGATTGTGTTTGTTAAAAAGACTTAGGCAACGAACTTGTGCTCCACTATGCCTAAAAGACTTAGGCAACAAACTTTCCTTAATAACTAAACCGTTGCTCACCTCAAAAAACGCATCATTAATCCAAATGCATTGCGGGTTTTTTGATTGATTTTATAGCTGGAGTTGCTTGTTTGGGTTTTTGTTTCCAGTTTCCTCTCTTTCTTCTTCTCTCTCTATCTAATGTTCCGGCTGTCTAGACGACGGTATTTTCAATTATATTTCGCACACAAAATTTCACCAAAAAAAAAAGCTGCAAGACATAAAGAAGCGAAGGCAACGAATTGCAATTTCTATAAGCATAATGGCCAAGCGAGAGACTCGACAGTGGGACAGGCCGAGGCCGCGACAGCGTCCAAAGCCGAAGCCGTTTGACGGCGACGGCAACGGCAACGGCAACGGCGATGGATGCAAAGAAATGCGGTTTTGTGGCTGCAAGGAATGCAGCAAAGCTTTGAATTATCGAAAACTAAAATCTGCAGATAGCGTATAGAGAGGTGGCAAGTGGACAAGAGAGGAGAGAGAGAGAGAGAGAGAGAGAGCGTCTGCCAGTGTTGTACAACTTGCCAGGCGGGCTGAAATTGGCACAAGTGCACCGACGTCGCCGAAATGGCACGAGTAACAGTACATTGCAGTGGCAGCAACGCCAACTCCAACTCCAACTCCGACTCCAACTCCGACTCCAACTCCGAGTGCAGCTGAAGCTGGAGCAATTGAGCCAGCCGCGATCCCATTGCCATTGGCATTGGCAAAAAACATGTGTAGGCCAGGCCAGGCTTGGCCAGACTTGACCGGCAACTGGTTGTCGCAGCGGGCAAGAAATTTGGCTCACCCCGCTCCCTCTCCACTCCACGCACAGCTAGCTTAATGGCCAATTTGATGGCATCCGGCACGGATACAAACTTGCCACAGACCCGGTGGCCAATTAGTGGCGGCGTCTAAGCGCAGCCCTTGCCAGCGGCTTATCAAATGCAGCGCAATTTATTTTAATTATGCGGCAAAAACAACAACAACAAATTCAAGAAAACGTTTAAAAATTTTTCGAAAATGCAAGCAACGAATTTCACAGCGCGAAAACCACGTAATTTGCCACAACAACAACGCAAACAACAACAAACGCGGCGGCGAACGCGGAGCTAAAGTCGGTGGCAAAAGGTAGCGCAAAAAAGAAAGTTTTGTTTTTTGTCTTTGCTGTGGTTGTTGTTGTTGCTGTTATTGTTGTATTTTTGCTTTTCTACACATAGCTGCACACACACACGCGCGCACACACACAGTTAGACAACGCGGCGCACAAATATCATTTGGATTCCGTTTACATTTCGCCTTTTGCGGCGCTTCTTCTCTTTCTTCTTTCTTTCGATTTTTAATTTATATGGCAAGCAGCGCAGTCCGCGGCGGCAGCCTCTGAGCTTGTTTTAGTTATTCACTTTTCATAGATTAACACACACACACACACACACACACGCGTACGCACGCACAAACGCACACACGCACAGTTATTTCGCTTTGGTTTACCGTCAACAGGTGTGCAACGCACGAGGGCCCAACGAGAACTGAACCAAAGCGTAGCTGGCATGGTAAGTCGCGCTAAGGCGGCGCTTGTGCGCATGGTGTGGTGTGTTGTGTTGAGCTGTGCTGTGGTGAATATCGGCTGCGTGGTGACTTTACCAGCGCCAACAATTGAAAGTGCCAAGTTATCGAATATGGCTTCGTACTGGCGCTGCAAGTGCGATTAGCGGCGCATCCGTGAGTGGCCCAACGAAATTCAAATTGCAGCAGGTTGCCTAGGGAAGAGGGAATGAGGGGGGGGAGGCACAGGCACATTAGGCACTAATAGCCACAGATTCAGTTGCTCAATCGCCGCTAACAAGCCGGCAGAGCTTCCTATGGCCGGCCAACAATTACCCCCTTGCTACGAGTAAATTGCAAACGCACGAGATCGAGATTAGGCATAGACACAGACAGAGACAGAGACAGAGACGAAGGCAGAGACTAAGACAGAGAGACAAAGGCCGCCAAAGCAATTGAAAATGAAAACTAGAAAAAGAGCTGGGAAAAGACACAAAAGCACAGCGAAGCGCCGATGCCCTACGGCCAGACGCTGCAGACTGATAAAGAGACTGAAGAAAACAGTTTATAAAGAGGAAGTTAAGATTGATCAATTAAGTTGCCACTGGGCTGGGCATTTCAAAACTCTTTTCAGACATTATAAATCTTTGTAAATTATTTTTATAAAGACATATGTTCGAATAAGGCCTGTCAAGTTTGTGACACTAACAAAGCTCCCTTAGTTTTCACTATATACCCTTTGCCAATATAAAATTCTTACAGATCTGCGCAAAATGTCGTGACAAAGTCGTAAGCCTTCCCCCTTCGCAGGCAAACGCATTCCACGGGTTTGTTAGGCTCCAACTGAGGCTTTTCCATTTCCATTGGCTCAACTGCAATTGCGTTCTGCGGCTTACCACGGGTATTCGATTGCATTTGATGGGCACCCCCGCAGCAGCAGCAGCAGCAATGATCGGCACGAAGCATTGGCGGTATTCGTTTTTCATGTCACCTCATTTGGCAGCGAAGCGCTGCGCTTGCGCAGAGGAAGGAGGGGGAGAAGCAGTCGAAAACGAAGTGCAGCCCAAGACGGAAAACCATGAGCCATGACCAGTGAAATTTTGTTTACTTAGCTCCATTCCCCTTCTGTCTCCCTCACTCCATTCTGGTTTTTTTCTTTTTTCTTTTCATAGATCATTGTTCGACACCTGTTAATGGGAATAGTCGGCACAGCCGCTGCCGCCGCCTGGCCATAATTAAGCAGGTTGGCAGCTTTAATAGTTCTAAGCGCTTGGGTATTAGTGTCAAAGCTTGGGCTAACTGATTGCGGTACTTGGCTTGCCCATTGTCCATTGCGGTCAGTGGGCTCTGTTTTGATTTGTGTTCATAATTTATTTATTAATGAAAACAAGCGGCATCTGACGCTTTTAACAATGTGTGTTTGCTAAATGTGATTGCGGATTGGATTAAGAATCAATAATGCATAATGTATAATAAACTAAAAGCCCAAAACCTTAGTACTTGGGCAACTCGGAGTAGCGCGGTGGCGTAGACCATAGCACGCTCGAATTGCGCTTCAAGTGCTGAGGATCAATGTTAGGGAAGATCTGCTTTAGATCTGGCGATGCGGGGGCCACCGAGAAGAAGCTATCGATGACATCGGTGGGGCAATGACTCTGCATCATGATATGAGGCATACGAACATCAGCTGGAAAGGAAAGCGAGAAAGGTTAGAGATTGGTAAAGATCTGGGTTACTCAAGGTAAACTTACAGCGACTCCACGTAGGCACAGGCGGTCGCTTGTGCGACACCTTGCGTTCATCGTCAGTGGAATCATCCTCGTGCAGCATTTCGAATGTGTATTTCGATTTGGGTGGCGGTGGCATCATTTTCTTGCTCTTGGCACCCGTGAGCTTCTCCTGCATCTTCATTTTCAGCAGCATTTCGCGTTCTTGTTCCTTGGCCTTGGCCTTCTTTAGGCGCTCGGCCTCTTCCTGTTGGTACATGTTACGCTGTAGCTCCTCAATTTCCTGTCGCTTGCGCTCCTCCATTTTCTCTTTCTCCTGTTGTTTCTTGATGCGCTTCTCCTCACGTTCCTTGGCCAACTTGGCCATGCGCTCGGTACGCTCACGCTCCTTGGCTTCGCGTAGCTGTGCTGCCTGCAGATGCTTTTGCTCGCGCTGCTTCTTCTTCTCATCCGCCAGCAAATGCAGCCCCTTGCGGAAATCTTCGGTGCTTGACGCCTTGCAGGCACTTAACGGAGCCTTCTTGGCCACAGCCGAGTTTAGCGCCGAAGAAGTTGAATTTCCTGTCGGGGTGAGGAATCGACCCAGGGCGGGAGGTGGCAGTTTGCCAATAAGCGGAGTAGTATTGCTGCCCTTTGCCTACAAATAAAGAGAGAGGAAGAGAGATGGAGGGTTTAGTAACACTCCAAAGAAGCATAGAATAGAGATCTTTACTCACCACCTCCCTGACGCGCTTGGGGCGCAGATTGCTGTGGGCATTGGCCGCATTCTCGAATGCCTCTACGCGCATTTTCACCGGACTCTGCATATGAGGGCTGCAAAAGAAGGACAGATTAGCCAGATGGTTCATACTTGGGATTGATCGATGCTTACTTGAACAGCTCGTGGGTGCGTGCTGGCATCTTAATACCCTTGTATGTGGTGGGCTCAGCTGGTAGCTGATATTTGCTGCTGGGTTTCTCCTTCTCTTTTTCCACATGTGGTGATTCATCCTCGGTCATCAGACTGCTCTGGCTTCCTGTCTTTGGCAGGCTGCCTTGACGTGCTGTCTCCATAGAATCCTCATGATCATCATCATTCGCACCAGCAGCTTCCACCTGAAACGTTGCATTGTTCGGCATATGATCGGCCATTGTCATTGTGGCGTTTCCTGCCGGAATATTAAACGTGGCTTCAGACATGGCTGCACCCAAAGTAACCGTTTCATTGACTGCAGTTTGAGCGGCAGCTGCAGGCGGCGCTTCCTCTACGGCATCCTCATAAATGGAGCGTTGTGGCTGTGCCTGCGATTCATGTAAATTTCGTGCGTCACTGCTGCCCTTGCGAGTGCGCGTTGCCACCGGCAAATTGTTATCCAGTTCGCTGAATCTTTCGACTTTGATGGGCCTGTGACCTTCCTTCTTCTTGCGAGTCTTCTTTGTCGGCACTGTAGCTGTCGTGTTGCTGGAAGCTGCCGTGTTATCGGCTGTGGTCGTGTTGTTGACTGCGGTCGTGTTGGTCACTGAAGTTGTGGTTGACAGCACCGTTGTGTCCTCTCTCAGCACTCTGGTTGCCTCCAATGTGGCTGTCGTCGTTGCCGACGAGTCGGTGCTCATTTTCTCGCGCTTAACCACAACGCGCAGGCCGCTACTGAATTTGCTCGGCTCTTCAGAGGTTTTGTTACCTTCCACAGGAGCAGCATGCGGCGCAGCTTCGGTCTGGTTAGTGCGTGATGTATCTGCCAGATGCATTTGTGAGGCGCGTTGCTCGCTTTCCAACTTGATTTTTACTTGATCATCATGACTGGGTCGCCGCAGTTTAGTGTGCAGGGATGGCTCCTTTAGATTCTTCTCCGACTTCAATTTAGCTGCTCGCTGTGGCCGTCCAGAAGAAATGCTAATATCTGCTGCCATTGAAGGCGCAACTGGCGCTGGCGGCGGTGGCATTAGGTTGCCTGTGGTATTGGCTTCTTCCTCGACTTCCTGTGCCACAGCTAGCAGCTGGGAATTGCTTGTGCGAGTACTGTGCAGTTGTGAAACCTCAACAGCCTCGTCCGCTTGATCTATTATAGTAAGGGATTAAAGTCCAAGCATTTTTTTCCATTTGATGCGAATTTCACAACTTACCACTCTCATCCTCGTTCAGCGTTACAAGACGTTTGGGCCTCTTCTTTGTCTGCTGCGGCGTTATAGAACTGTTGCTGGCCACGGGGACTGCAATTTCTTCTGGTTTTGCTACAGCTGCCTCGGAAGCCTTTCCAAAAAAGAGCTGATCCAGCTCTGCAAAATGTGCCTAGGACGAGGGGTGGGGGGACGATATTTTCAGTTTTACCTACTCGACAAAATAATAAGGAATATACATACATTTTTCGCTTCATCTAGCTCCCGCGCTAACGCCTCCACGGTGCGTAGAACACTTAACAAGTCTTCCATTTTTATACAGCACACAGAATGGAATTTGTAAAATATTTCGACGTTTATTTCAAATGGCGACAATGAGAAGCGCGTCACCAGACAAACCCAAGCGTAATGTCAGATGAAAAACATCGATACGTTTTCAACTGCTATCGATAACGTGTGGTGGCAACTCTATGACAGTGTGCAGCAATGTTGCCTAACACTTAATACAGCTGTTTTCCCGCGCAAATTTATTTTTATTTCTTATATTCTTAGCTCTGTGGCGCTTATCTTATATGTAAAAAGAGTCGGCAAAGCAGTTGAAATAATTTTAGTTAATTATTTTACACATATTTACCGGCTGCTTTGTTTGTAGCAAACGTGCTCGTTGCAGCTGCTGTTGAATTTTAGTTGAGTGTTGTAAAACTCCAAGGAAAACCAAATGCCCCAATATATTTTCTTAAAATTATATATATAATCTGTTTTTGTTTTAATTATTTTAATTAATAATTAATGCCAAACGGATATTTCGCTGTAAATGTATTGCAAAGTCTATTATAAGCAAATATATCGACTATATCGAATGCTTTCATCAGTGTTGCAAAAGTCCGTACATGCATGCATGCCCGAACGGTGCTGCAAAATACTCAAATACATTGTTAAAATTCGCCAGAAATTCGCAAGCCAGCGAAAATTTAGTAATAACAAGGTAAACAAGCCAGCTTAGCGCGTTGCGTTAACTACAATAAGATGTATATATGAGACACTGCAAGCCGCACGCAGACACTTGTCACCAGTAAGCAATACCAACGCGTATTCCGCGCGCACACACACAGCCAGCAGCAATGGGACTCGACTTTGATGTCGTGGAGTACTGCAAAGATGTGAAATCAAAACAGTCACAACCGCCGTTCGCCTGCCCGGTTCGCGATTGTGGTCGTAGCTACAAAACGCTCGTCGGCCTGCAGGGCCACCTTACTAACTACGACCATGACAATCCGCAGCCACTGACGCCAATACTAAAGCCCAATAGAAAAAAGGCGCGCTCATCTCGCGCACTCCATTCGACGCCCAAAGACAACGGCAGCGGCGGTGGCGGCAATTCGGAAGGCGAGAACGGTTGCGCCACCAGCAGAAGCAACGTGAATCCAGAGTCTCTGGTGTCATACAATGAGCAAGAGGAAACGGTTACCTTTAATATAGATGGAAAAAGCGTGCGTCTTGGCATCGATGAACCCCTTCCCATTGTGGATGACGATGAGTTCGCCGAGCTGGTGGAGCGTGGTTGTATACTAAATGCGGACGCCCCGCCGCTGGAGGAGAAGGCTTCATGGGCGCAAGTGCAGGTGCCCGTGGCAAATGTGCGTGAAATCAATGACTACAATGTGCCTGATGCGCCGCCCCGACCCTTGGCCTACTATCGCTTCATCGAGAAGAGTGCCGAGGAGCTGGACGGTGAGATCGAATATGATGTCGATGAGGAGGATTCCGCCTGGCTGGAGTATATGAACGAGCAGCGAGCCAAGCAGAACCTTAACCCAATCAGCATTGATACCATGGAGCTACTTATGGATCGCCTCGAAAAGGAATCTCATTTCCAAGCTGCGGCCAATGGCACGCCCACGGGCGTCGAGGTCGACGATGATGCCGTCTGTTGCATTTGCCTCGATGGTGAGTGCCAGAACACCAACGTGATACTCTTCTGCGACATGTGCAACCTGGCTGTGCACCAGGATTGCTACGGTGTGCCCTACATACCAGAGGGTCAGTGGCTGTGCCGACGTTGCCTGCAGTCGCCAAGCAAAGCAGTGAACTGTGTGCTATGTCCGAACACTGGCGGCGCCTTCAAGCAAACGGATGATGGCCAATGGGCGCATGTGGTGTGTGCTCTGTGGATACCAGAGGTGCGCTTTGCGAATACCGTTTTTCTCGAGCCTATCGGTAAGTGTTGCCACTGCTCTAGTTACCACTTGTTCCTTTTATAACTTCACCTGCTTCTGTACAGATTCTATTGAGACCATACCGCCTGCCCGCTGGCGCCTCACCTGCTACGTGTGCAAGGAAAAAGGTCTGGGCGCCTGTATTCAGTGCCATCGCAACAGTTGCTATGCTGCTTTCCATGTGACCTGTGCCCAGCAGGCGGGTCTCTACATGACAATGGACACTGTGAAAGACGGGCATAACGATAGTTCGGTGCATGTCCAGAAGTTTGCCTACTGTCACGCCCACACGCCTGCCGATGCCAAGCTAAAAACAAACGTTCCCGATTTCGAGGATACGCGTATGAAAATGCGTGAGGCACGCAAAGCGCTGGCTAAGAAGCGCTCCACAGCGCCGGTGGTACTAATACCTACAATACCGCCGGATCGTGTGCACGAGATAGCAACCATGGTGCATATGCAGAAGAAGAAGGAGTTCCTTGACCGAATTATTGCTTACTGGACGCTCAAGCGACACTATCGCAACGGAGTGCCGCTGCTACGCCGGTTGCAGAGTCAGGGAAACAATCATGGTGTCATCCAGCGCAACGGCATCGAGGGTTCGCCGGATACAAAGGAACTTTACCGACAGCTCAAGTATTGGCAGTGCTTGCGCCAGGATTTGGAGCGTGCGAGACTACTCTGTGAATTGGTGCGCAAGCGGGAGAAGCTTAAGGTGGCATTTGTCAAGATATCCGAGGAGGTGGTAATGCTACAACTGAATCCGCTGGAATCGGCACTGGGTAAGTTATTGGACGCGCTGGAGTTGCGGGATACCATGGAGATCTTTCGCGAGCCCGTGGACACCAGCGAGGTGCCTGACTATATGGATATAGTGAAGCATCCCATGGATTTGGGTACCATGCGTTGCAAGCTAAAGGATTGCAAGTACAACACACTGGAGCAGCTCGAGGCGGACTTTGATCTGATGATCCAGAACTGTTTGGCGTACAACAATAAGGATACGGTGTTCTATAGGGCAGGCATACGGATGCGTGACCAGGCGGCGCCGCTGTTTGTGCAGCTGCGCAAGGAGATGCAACGCGATGGATTGCTGGAGCGCAATCAGCGCGCCCATGTGGATCATGTGGAGGGTGAAGTGGAGCAAGAGTTGCGACAGCTGCTGGCGGCGCCGCCCAGTGAGGATGTGGTACAGAAGTTGCTTATATTGGCGGACAAGTCGCAGGTGCTGAAGAATCCCAGTTATCGCACCAAGAAGATTAAACAGATTCGCCTGGAAATCTCCCGCATGCGCAAGGCTCTGCAAAAGGCGCGCTTTGCAGCGGTAAGCAGGACGGAATGAACATCTCTCTGATTCATTTAGTTAACCATTTTCAATCTCCCTTTGCAGCGCCACACGTCACATGCGCACTCGCAGAGCGACGATGATGAGGATGAAGAAACGGGTCTTAAACCGTCCAAGAAACGCACGCGAAAGCGGCTCAACAGCAGCGCCATGGACCTCGATGACTCTCAGGCTCAGCAAAACGATGATGATGATGACGATGACGATGACTCTGAGGATTATTCAATGGCCGAGGATGGAGCCAGCAAGGATGCTGGCCGCATGGCCCAAACGCCGCCTTGTAGTCCTGTCAAGAGTCTGAACAACAGCAGTTCCCCCGTGGGCATCAATAGAAGGTAGGTGCATACGATATCATAAAGTGAATTGGTATCATCTCTGATCTCCCATGTAGAACGGCTATACTGCTGACGCGCAAGGCACAGGCTGCGCTCAAGCGACCCTCGGAGCCACTGACAACGACGGTCAAGGAGGAGCACCACAATTCCCAATCATCCAGCACGCAATCGACTAGTGCCAGCTCCAATTCCACAGCTACGGCTGCTACAGCAGCCTCGAGCACGTTGAATGCCACGCTGGGCAGTGCCACGCCCACAATCTCCAGCAATTTCGCGTTGACGCATAACAGCACGCCGGGAGCTATAGGCAGCATGGCATCTGCTGCGTCTAGTCTAACTCCCACGGCGCTGTCGATGAGTAACAAACTGAGCTTAGGCCTTAGTTCTAGCCTGGCGTTAGCCAAGTCACCCAAGCGACCTGGACGCTATCGTCGATTGCCTTCGATGTCACCAAAGAAGTCACCGAATCCAGCGGCAGCTGCAGCAGCAGCAGCAGCAGCGGCGGCGGCTGCGGCGTCCTCGACAAGCAACGCGCACTCAACGCATGCCGCGGCGGCTGCTGCGACGCCAACGGAAGCGTTGCCTTTCGAGCACATCCCAGACAGCTTTCGTGTCTACAGAGCTAACAATCCGCGTGACGGCAGCGACAGCGATGATGCACCCTCCCAGTCGAGTAGTCCGTGCAGCAGTTGCTCCGACTTTAGCATGTCTGGCAGCTGTTCAGACTTTGATAGCGACGAAGCAAGCGATGGCGATGCGCACAGCGACGATGGGGATTCGGATAGCGTCAAAGTGAATGCCATGCAAGAGGATTGCACCACAGATGCCATGGATATGCAACATGCCAGCCTAAACAATACGCAGGGTAATGGCAACATGGCCATTAGCAGCAGTGACAGCAGCTCCGACAGTGACGACGATGACGATGATGAGGATGATGACGACGACGACGACGAGGAGGACGAGGGGGAGCATGGGAATGCCAGTGGCATGTTGGATATGAATGCCAGTGGCAAACAGCGTGTGACACGCAGCACACCGACACCGCTGCAAGGACGTGGCGGTGCCATGGCAGCAGCGCGTGGTCGTGGCAAACGGCGAAGTAATCTCAGTGAATCGACAAGTTCGACAGCGACGCCGCCTCCGCTGCTCATGCGTAAGGCTGGCAAGCTGCGTTCCGCCACGCCGAATGCAGCATCTCCGCTTGTAAATAATATCAAGGCACGACGCAGCACCACCACGGCGGCCATAATGAACAATGCATCGATGATTATGCACAATAACAACAAGAGCAAATTGCATCACGAACTGGAGGAGGCGTCGGCGGCGGCAACGGCAGCGGGAGGCGAATATCTGATGCGGCATCACAATAATAGCGCGCACAAGGCAGCACTGGAGCCGCTACAGTTGGTGTGGGCGAAATGCCGTGGTTATCCCTGGTATCCAGCGCTCATATTGGACCCAAAGACGCCCAAGGGATTTGTTTACAATGGCGTGCCACTTCCCGCACCGCCAACGGATGTGTTGGCGCTGCGGAAGAATTGTATGGATGATGTTGTCTTTCTGGTGCTCTTCTTCGATGTGAAACGCACCTGGCAATGGTTGCCTGCCAATAAGCTGGACATTTTGGGCATTGACAAGCAGCTCGATCAACAGAAACTTGTCGAGTCACGCAAGCCAGCGGAACGCAAAGCGGTAAAGAAGGCCTACCAGGATGCGTTGCACTATCAGAGCCAAGTGTCCGATCTAGAGGGACAGGGACCGGACCCCATTATGTGAAATCTGTTTGCCCAGCTGCATTTAAGAGTCGAATGCGCTCCCGCCTTGTAATTATGCCAATCGAATGTACATATACATAGCTATATATTTATATAGATATCTAGACAGTTCAGCAGGTATTCGATGTGTCCCTCTATTCCCCCTTCTCCTTCTCCCCCTTCGCTCTCGAAATAGTCCAGTTAAGTACAGCGCGTATCGTATTGTTATATCGAGAAGGCCCTCCATTAGAGTATTTCGTTTTCGTTTTTCACTTTTCACAAGCTTTTCTTGTCTTTGTTCTGCGATTCTTCTACTACTTAGTTATTTTTTAATTTTCAATGTAAAGTCTTGTAAAGAAAAGTTCAGTTAGTTTTACTTGCATTAACGAAAGAAAGTTTAAGTAAAATACCGTATGGAAAACCTCAGAAAGTTTCAAATCGAAAAATAATCAAATCAATGTTTAAGTTAAATAGTTTTAAGGCACAAAAAAAAAAAACACAGACAACAAAAACAACAGAAACACTTACAAATAGCATTAAATTGTGTGAACGTGTTTGTATATGTGTATGTATGTGTGCGTGCGTGTAAGTGTGTTCCGTTTTTAATTTCCGTATGAACAACAAAAAAAAAAAAAAGAAAAATATGCAAAAAGTTTTGATTATTATTACAATGTATTACGCGGATGAGAGACGACGTTGGCGTTGGCTACGACGATGATGACGATGATTATTATTATTATTATTACGATTATAACTATTGTAATTACGGAGTGTAATTAATGCAAATTACTTAGCGCATAAGTGAACAGTGTAGAGAATTAAGTATTGTAGTAGTTGCCCGATAACAAGATTGAATATTGTTTAAATTTAACGGTAAAGTAAATGCAGAAAATAAATGTTTTAAACGATAAACCACCCCCTCCCCCTTTGGCTACCATCTTTACAGTTTGGGAGTCACTGGGCGGGCGTCGCACGTCACAATAAACTCGATTTAAGCCAATTAAATTGGACAGCGAACGTGTTAAACGACGAACAAATAAAGTAAATAATGCTGAGATCGAGAGAGAGAGAGAGAGAGCGAAAGAGACGACAACAAGAAAAACAAAAGAAAAGAAAAAAAAATATATTTATATAATAAACATGTTCGGATAATTTCAGAGGCAAAGGCAGGCAGCGCGTCGTGTATTAACGCGCATTTTAGGCTGACAAATTGTGCGAAATTTATTATTAGATTGCAGTTTGTTAGGCTCGGCTTAGAGCTTGATCGATTGCGACGCAGCCAACAGGTGAGACAAGGTAGATCTGTTCCCCCTCTCCCGCCTCTCTCTCAATTGAACGCCCGAAATCGGCGGGGAATGACCTTAATTACGCATGCAAATTCATTTGCGACTGTCGGCGATTATCGATGGAGCTATTAAGTAGTGGCAGTTGTTGTTGTAGTTGTAGTCGTTTTATTTGTTGTTATTGCTGCTGCTGCTCACTTGACAGGTGCGTCGCGTCGTGTCGTGTAGGTCACTGTGTGTGCGTTGGCGCCATAATTGATGTTTTCATTTATTAATTACTGCAAAACGGAACTCCGTCGGCAGCTGAGGCAATTGGAGCACGCTCCAATCTTTGCCGAGTTGGAACTTCCCAGTCGGCAAGCGAAACAAGTTTCTTTTCACAATTTTTCAATCAAAATTTCGCGCAAATGACGCAAATGCCATGGGCCCAACAAACAAAGGTTTATAAAAAGAATATTTTGTGCATGAAAATAAACGACCTTGGGGTCGCGACTCAAGTGCGAATCGCGTTGTTACATTTATTTTTCAGTTCAAAACAATGCACAGATATGCGTCGTATTATAAAATTATTAAAATTGGGAAATTTCGAGAATTTGAAAATTTTAAAATAATGCTTAACATATTTTTTGCATAAATAAATTCATTCTTAAGATTGAGGCTAAAATTTCATTTACGGTTGAATTTGGGTTCTTTTTTAACCACTTATATTTAAACTTTTCTTATACAACTTCATTTGATAATAATATTGCAATAAGTTACAGAAGATACTATGGGAAAGGAGTTGTTTTTTGGCCATAAACTTCAGCTGTAACGATAAGGACCTAAAGTTTATTAAATTCAATTATATGTTTTAATTTAGCTTTTGTTTTTCAAACACATTCACTTGTTAGCAAAGTAAATATAGATCAAAGCATTGTTCAAATATTTAGTTTATAATTCAGTTAAATTCTATTTAAATATATTGTATTATATTTTTTATAATTATTTATCTATTTAAACAGAGCTGTACAAATTGTTAGTAATAATATTTAGACATTAAATTTAGGTTGCCCCTAATTTTATTCTTCTTAAAATGTGTGGAATTCCAAACCATTTAAGCCTGCTTCAGATTTCCTAGTATTATTATGCTATAAATTATTGTTTCTAGTTTACCCAAAAATCCTCAATAAGCTGCTTAGTAATTTTTCTGCTTTAGGGTTTTTTTTCAGCGTAGTATAAAAGTATTTTGGAAAAACATTTTTTTTGCTGACGCGACTTTTTTAACCATTCACAAATATTCATTGAGCGGTCCAAGTTATTGTTGTTGTTATTCGCGTTGTTGTTGTTGTTATCGTTGTTGTTGTTGTTGCTGACGTTAATTGAATCGCGTTGGGGGTTAAGTTTATTAATTAATTTGCACGCAGCGCTGCTGCAGTGCGAGTTCCGTGCTAGTCTCTGCCCCGATTGGAATCTTTTATTGAAAACGGAATTGAAAACGAAATTAAATTTGGGGTTTTTGCGGGTCGCACGTGACGTCGTCAACGTGGCCAACAGGGCGAATGAATCGAAGCAGGCGAAACGAAGAAGATTTGAAATATTTGTATGGAATTTCACAATGCGCGCGGTTCAAGTGCGTTTTTTGGCCATTAAACCTTGTCTCGAAATTCGCCAGAAGTGATTTACATAAATTGGTAGCAGATTGACTAAGTTTATATGTGTCTGTATGTGTGTGTGTGTGTGTGTGTGTGTGAGGGTGTGTGCGTGCCTGTCTGTGTGTCTGCAGCTTACAAGGCAACAGGAAAAGCAACTTCAAAATGGCGTGGTTTATTTTTCGCATGTGGCAGACACCTTAATGAACTAGCTAATTAAATGTATTTAGCAGGGTATAAACTCTTACACACACACACACACTGGTACGCTAATTCGCCGCATAGCTGGCGGCTTAGTAAAGGTCGGCCAAATGCAGCAGATAAGATAACAGCGATACGTGCATTTCCGCGGGACGTGCCTCCATTTCACTCAACACACACACACACACACACACACACACACACACACACTCATACATATAAAAATATATATCATACATATATCGTGCATACGCTATATTTGCTAGGCAAGCGCGTGGTCAACAGAAAAATTAAAATAAATTGCTCAACTGACGCACATAGCCGAAAATTCTCGTCCATCTTCCCCTCGCGATGTGGCGAGCATGTGACGTCGCAGTCGTCGTTGCCGCTGGCGTTGCCGCTGGCGTCGCTGTCAGCGTGACTGTGGTCAGTTCAAGCAAAAGTTTGCTATAAATAAAATCTAGACCATCACTTGGCAACAAGATTTCCAAAGCGTTTGGCAATCCCAGCGAAATCTTGCGAAACCTCTGGGAAAGTGGCTCAGTCGAAAGTTACGCGAACAGGTGAAATAAGTGAAGACCTACCTGAATTTACTACAATCAATACGCCAGCTTTGTCATGTGTCCGTGCCGTAGGTGTTAAGATTACAAAAATTGGGGGCAACTTCCGCAAGTCACATAAGAACTTCGGTTGCATCAAGTCGAGTTATGGAAACCAGAATTGGTTCACAGTTTCCCAAGTTACCTCAGTTGCTGCATAACTATAAGAATATGTTACACAGTTTGTTTCTATATTTAACAAAGCCTAAAGCCCTTAGGTAATTGACCCTTTTCCTGGTTCTATTTCATGAACTTTGCTCCAAACTAATTGAGTATGTCTTATATAATCTTTCAGCTTGCATACGTTATTTTATAATAGTGCGTGGGAAGTTCTCATATCACGCCAAAACTTGCATAACCAATGCGCAAAAGCCACGCGACTCTTATCACATTTTATTCTCTCTTTATCAGTTAGTATAAGTTATCAACCATGTGCGTAGTTTGTATTAAATGTATTTAATTATGCATAATTATGAAATGTTACATGCTAATAATTTAACTTTTTATGGAAAAGATTGAGTTTAAATTTTATAGAAATACGGCTATGTAAATTGGGAAACTCGAAAAATGTTGGGACAAATTTATATTTATTTTAAGAAAATTTAAATTGCAATCAGAATAACTAATTTATATATTTAAAATTTAACCATTCCATTTGGACAAGCGCAACATATCTTGTCGTTTTTAATTATAAATAATTATGAAATTTAACATGGTTATAATTAAATTATTTATATAGTAAGTGAAGTTAAAATATGGTTATGGAAAAACTGAATATTGTAGAAATTAAAAGCAAAATGTTTAATTATTTAAAAAAAAATCAAAATGCAAAATATGAAAACAACATCAGTTATTAAATTATTATAAGTAAATTATATCATGTTTAAACTTTGTTATAAAATTTAACACATAATAAAATTAAAAATGATAATAACTAAATTATTTATATTATTGAAAAAATTTAAAGTTTAATAGAAAAAAAATTGTAAAACTATAAAAACAAATGAACATTAATTTTAATTAATAGTTAATTTGAAACACAAAAAATAAGACTAACTTATATTATTGAAAAAATTTATTTATATTATTGAAAAAATTTAAAGTTTAATAGAAAAAAAATTGAAAAACTATAAAAACAAATGAACATTAATTTTAATTAATAGTTAATTTAAAACACAAAAATAAGACTAACTAATTAAAATTTTTTAGATTTTTCCACTCAATTCAAAACGGTATAAAATTCCATAGAATTGTTTTAGTTTTTTTTCACACTATTTCCTACCCTCTTCCCCTCACCTGAACTAAGTCAAACATTTGTCTCGATCCGCAAATATTGGCGCTATTATCTTACGATAATTCCTGCCTCACGCCTTAGACAGTTAGTGCTACCAGTGCAATTCACACCTAAGCTTAGATCTTGCACCTGCTTGAAAAGCTCACGCTGTGCCCTGTGCCGTGCCGAGTGCAAAAAAAGAAGGCTCGTTTATAACTGAAATTTATAACCGAAGAGATCCCACAAATAAAAAAAACCACAAAAATTTCAAATTGATTTTCGCATTTCAATAATGTTTTTAATTTACATATTTTATGATCGACATGCCTTGTCGAATTTCCCGCGATGGCGCCGACAGCTGCAGTTTCAAGATCGGTAAACCTTATATGTTATATATAGTATATATATATATATATATATATGTGTGTGTGTGTGTGTCTGTCCATATAACGGCGCCGACTGAAATTAACTTGAATTTATTATTGAAATGCCGCAAAAGTTGGCAAATTGAGCAGCCCCCGAAACCGGTCGCCGGCTTGGGCGCTGGGCAGTTTAGCCGCTGAAACGCTGCCCCTCCTCATCCTCGTCCTCCCCCTTCCCTGGAACTGTTCCTGTTGCAGCGTCGCGCAAGCGCGTCCCGCTGGCGACTGTACAACCATTTTGGCTGGGCTAAAAATAAACCTGGGCTATATTTATAGGGATTGGAATAAGGATCTGCTTGAGGTTTGGGATCAAGATTCCAATTGATATTATGACAAATGTGAGTAGTAGCTAAGTGATTGCCATAGTGCCATGGAGGGCAGTGATAAATCACTGTGTGATCTTTAAGGGGTTAGGGAAAGGTCCAGGGAGGAGGCTTAGCCTGGACGCTGCCCTTCGCTGCGCTTAATTTATGCGCCGGTCTTGGGGCCATAAATTGACAGGGGCTGGCACTAAAAATATATATATGTATATATATGCACAGCTGCCTCCAGCTGACCTTGAACAGAGATGCTAGTGAACGGCATGGACTGCACATAACGGAAGAAGAACGAAAGCGAACGGGATGGGATAAGGCAATTAACTGCGCAGGCAGAAAGAACACGCACCATGTAAGCGATATGAGGAGAAGACATACGAGACGACCAAGTCGAGTTGGGAATGCGGATGAGAGCAAGGCAAAGGGAGGGGGAAGGGAGAGGACAGGGGAAAGGAAAAGAGACAGGCAAAGGAGAGGGCAGGAGCAGAGGAGCATATGGAAAGACAGCCTGAACCTAGGGCAAGCCGCCTGTTATTGACGCATCCTGCTGTGTGCCTGGAACGGGTTCGCTCAAGGACAGGCGAACGCTGACCGTTGCCTTTTGCCCGCATCGTGCGGTTCTCTCGCGGGGACTATAAAACCCTGCGAAGCTCACCCAGCAACGTCACAGTCTTCCTCGGTGAGTCGTCGAAGTTGTAGCGAAGTTTTGCCTGCTCTGCTGCACAAAAGTCCTACAAGTCGTCGCCAGGTCACCCCCGCTCCGCGTTCCCACTCCCATCCACGAGATGCGTCTGCTGCTGCTCAGCCTGCTGGCGCTGGGCGCCTGTGCCCATGGCTACAGTGTAAACTATCGCAGTCTGCTGCAGGGCTATGCGCCTGCACGTGGTGAGTTTCCCGTCAACCAGGGCTACCTACGCTATCAGGACACCACAGGCGCAGAGCGTCTGATTGCCATCAACTATGGTGACTTCCAGCGCAAGGCGGAAAATGAGGATCAGTTGCTGCAGCTGCGCGCCTGGTGCGAGCAACGCTACAACGCAATGCGCATCGAGTTGGAGCGTCTTCGCGCCGAGGGCAAACAGCCGCCAGCCAAGGTGCTTGCCCAGTACGAGCAACTGGATCAGCTTATCAAGTCCAATGCCTTTGAATCACAGCCTGTGCCTGGCCTGAGTCCCGAGGTGCAACGCGCACGCGACGAACATTTGCGCATCTGGAACGAAGCGCGTCTGCAGGTGCTGCAGGCCGAGGCGGAGCATGCAGCGCAGCCACAGACCGCGGATTTGCGCATCTCCCAGGAGACCATACAGACGCAGACACAGTCCAAGCCACAGCCACAGGCAGTGAATCCTCTGCCAGATAAGCTGCAAATCAAGCAATTTGCCAGCATTCCCCAACCGCAACCTTATATGCCCGTGGAGCCACCCAAGCCAGTGCAGGAAACAGCCGAGGTGCAGCGTGCACGCGAAGAGCATCTGAAGCGTTTCAATGAGGCACTGCAGGCACAGCTGACCGCAGATCGCGAGCAGCCCAGCGAAGTCACTCCCCAGCAGCCACAACAGGCTACAGCTCAGTTCATTAAGACCATTGCCACGCCCAACTTTGAGCCACAGCAGGCACCGCAGCCCGTGGAGGAGACGCCCGAGGTAAAGCGCGCACGCGAGGAGCATCTGAAGCAATACAACGAGGCGTTGCTGCGTCAGCCACAGGCTCCCATTGAAGCACCCATTCAGGCATCCATTCCAGCTGTTCCCCAGTCACCTGTTCCATCTCCTCCCCAGGCATCCTTCCAGGCCTTGTCGCTGCCCCAATCGCTCTCTCAATCGCTGCCCGAGTCACCGGCGCCACTGCCCACAGCTGCGCCCAAGATCTACAAGAATGAACCCGCCATCAAGCCACAGCCCGAACCCATTGCTCCCCTGCCCCCGGCCACCATCAAGAGTTCCATACCCAGCTATGTTGCCGGCCAAAAGGAACACGAGCAGAAGATTGAGTTCCTCAATCAGGCCAAGCTAAAGGCAGAGGATAAGGTGGCGGACATTGAGGATCAAATCAACTACGAGGAACGCGAACGTGAGGCAGAAAGATTCCGTGAACTGGAACTGCGTCGCCAGGAGCAGCAGCAGGCAGCGCTGGAGCAGGCACAGGAGGCACAGCGTCTGAGCGAGGAGCAACGTCTGCTGGAGGCGGAGCGTGTTGCTCTGCTACTGCAGGAACAGCGTCGTCTCGAGAGTGAACTTAATCAGGACACACAGCGTCTTCAGGCCGAGCAGAAGTTCAGCTTTGTGCTGGGCCAGAAGCCAGCGGAGCCCACGAGCAGCGAAGGAGGCACCTTCAAGCTGGCGCCCAGCAAGCCACTGATTCCCGCCCAGGCACAGCCACAGCCCCAGGCACCGGCACAACCCCAGGCCATAGCACAGCAGCAGCAGGTGCAGAATGGCTTCTTCCTGCGCATACAGTCCGGTCAACCTGCCGCCGAGGGTTACCTGCTTGCGGAACACACACAGAATCCCTTCCTGCTGCGCTATGTGCAGCAACCGCAGGCACTGACGGCGCCACTGCCACAGCCCCTCGCACAATTCAAAGTGATTCCCGGCCCAGCCAAACCCATTTCCCAACCCATTATCCCATCCACTCCCAGCTCCAGCTACATTCCTCAATCCATTCCCAACGGGCTCAGCGAATTGGAGAAGGCAACGCGGGAGCACTTCAAGGCGCATGAGATAGCACGAGAGCAACTGCGTCTGGCCAATCTGAAGGATGCCAGTGTGATTCCCACGCCATGTCAGCACTAAAGCAGCTCACACACACACACATACACACAGACAAAGATGACCCCTCGCGCTTTGCTCAATTCAGCACAAAATTCGATTCCAACTCGTATTCAACTTAGACTTAAACGCACTCATTCGTACTCATTCACATTCACATTCACAAGCACATTCACTTGCACTTGCACTCACACACACACACTCATACTCACATACTCGTACACTCATACTCGTACACCTGTAACGCGTAAGATTCAGATTCATGAATATAAGTTCGAATGCATTCGCTGTTTCGATACACGAAACAGCGCAAAAGGCACAAGGCAAACTTTGTTTCCCTCCTCCCTCCTGCTCCTCCTCCTCATCCCTCGAAGAGGAAGTTGCCCCAAATGAACAGTTAGCGCAGAATGTTCTTATGCAAATTGTGTGGCTGCCGCCAGGCTGGCGATCATGTGTGTTTAAGATGCGCATAAAGTTAGCGCGCGCTTTCCAAACTGGAGCAGTTGCTCGGCGCAGATGAATCCGCAAGCAGAGTCAAGCAAGAAGATCCGCTAGGCGGACAGGTAAATCGCCAGCGCGTTATGCAAATCACGGTATAATTTGCGACACCTACAAAATTAACATACTGTGGGGCAGACGGACAGACAGACGGACAGACGGACGGAGGCACTGAGTGACTGGCGGCAGTCGCTGAGCGCGTAACTGACCTAGCACAACCTGACGACGGCGACAACGACGACGACGTGGAACAACCGTTAGGCGCGTATCAATTACGACGCGCGCGATAGGCAAGCAAGATTACGCGGCGTATGAGTAATCAGTCAGTCAGTCAGTCAGTCAGTGACTAAGCGCAGCAGACAAGCAATTAAGGTAACTTCCGAAGATGCCACACTCCATATAAGGGCAAAGAATGTTGTCTCAATGTGTAATAAGAACAGCAGCAGATAGTCTTATCACAGGAAGTGGCAACTTGCCGGCATCATCTGTCAACTTGTCAACTTGTTCGCGAGAGAGAGCAAAGTTCTCTCTATGATTCACTTGTACTGAAAAAAGTATTCACAATTGTTGCGCCATTTGGACTAGGCACTTTAGTCAACAGCTGGCTAATCAAATGCCAATTTGATTGCTAATGGGATTAACTACACGAATTGGCTGATGCAAGAGTAAAGACAGAGACAGAGGCAGAGAGAGAGAGAGAGAGAGAGAGAAAGTGAGCCGAACATGTCTGCTGTCTGGGTTACGCGTCCGATAAGTTGCGGCCTTCCATGGGCCACGTAGGTGCTGAACTGCGCAGTTTCTATTTCATTTGCGAACTACACAAATCGATAGGGAAACTTTGGCCCAAACGTTTTTTGGGAAAATTTTCAGATTGATACATCAGATTGATAATTGATTAGATGGCCCAAATAATGATAATATCAAACAGTAGCTCTGTGATATCTGTTATTTTATGATATGTTGGGGAAGTTTTATTATGACTGAATTGTCTTTCAGCTTCCATTTAGGCCAAATATGTTTTGCTTGCCTAGATAACTCTGTCTGATTGCTGTGACACTGAGTGTAAACTGACATTATAAAGATCCATTTTTAGCAACAAGATCAAAACATCTTATCACTAAAGTATATTTTTAACCAAAACTAATAAACAATTTGCTGTCTGCTAATTTAATTCAGGAACTGCGTAGTTTAAGTTGCACTAAATTTCCATACCAACTTTAGATTTAGAATAGAAAAACATCTTGAAAATATATGAAGTACACCTTGACTAAGATCAGCGGCTTCTTATCGATTATCCAACTTAATATAATTTGATAATCGCCACTGGGCACGGGCACAGTGAAATTGGTAGGATCATAGTAGAAGTCCTTGAGCATCTGTTTGCCCTGCAAGTTAGTTAAATGTTAGTTCATAATATCAGATATAAATATATATCTCCTTCGATTTGCTCACCTCAAAGGGACAAGTGTGATTGATAGTGGAAAACTTTTGCACCAAATCGTAATACATTTTCAATACGCGATGCTTTTTCTGTTCCATAAAGGTGCAAGCATTAATTGTATAATCGAATATTGAAGGTTTATAGCCAAAGACCTTGGGGCGGAGTTCCAGCCGCACATCGGATTTATAGATGGGTTGCAGCAGAGTCGCTTCCAAATTGAAGACGGTTACATTACGATTTATCGGTCGCAGACGGCAAACATCAAAAACTACCCACGATTTGTTTGTGGATTCACAGATGGCATTTGTCATCTTGCAATAGGCTTTCATCTAGGGAAGGGTTGGATTTATATAGCATTTTTGGTATAGAACTTGAAAATCTTCTTTGGCATACATTGCCTTCTCTTATCAACGCCAGCAGCAGTAGAAATGTATATAACAAAATTGTCCGTAACGCTTTCATAACTACAACGAGGCTGGAAACGCGGAATACAATGAGGCAGAAAAATATCGGAACATCGGTGATCTCTATTTGATTGTTCGGTTGAAATAATCACATAATAATATAACGTACATAATTTTCATAAAATTTCCGAAATTAAATAGATAGAAATATTTTAAATATCTTTGGTGCAATTTGAACGATTTGAAATGTTTATCAAACAGTTTAAAGCGTAATTCATGTTAAATTTGCCATAATTAAATGGAAATTATTCCAGAAAATTTCCTATAAAAGGTGCAAAAAACAATCAAAATATCATAGTAATTTTTAAAAATTTTCCCCATTCGAGTTAGTCTTTGAAAACATCCTGATGGAAGCTAAAATAGACATTCGTGACAAACTGCTGTCTATTATCGAAGAGCCAAGTGAGCAGTAGGAGATAATCCCCACTGGGTAGAGGCAGTGTTAGATTCCGAGGATCATAGTAGAAGTCCTTGACCAGCTGTTTGCCCTGTAAGTAAATAAAGGTTTAACGAAGTGTTATACCAAGTTTCAGATCATTTACTTCATAGGGACAACTGTGATTCACGGTGGAGAAATCGCGTATAATGTGCCAGAACATTTTATAGACGGGATGTCGCTGTCTCCGCATGAAGGCACAAGCATCGATGGTATAGTCAAAAAGCCATGGCTTATAACCATTGGCCTTCTTCTTAAGCTGCAGCAACAATTGAATCCTAGTCGCAGGATGCAAAAAGTCCACAATGATATTAAGTGTGGTCACATTGCGACTGATTGCACGCAGGCGACACTTTTCGATGAGAACCCACGATTTATTGTTGGACTCGCACACGACGTTGGTCATCTTGCAAAAGGGCGCCATCTAGTGGGAAAAGAAGGAGAGTTCCTTAAGAAGTTGTCTATATACAATACATATTATATACTACATTGCACTCCCTTATGTAGAGCAGCGTTACAACAGCTCCCAGCACGCTTAGCTCCAGTTGTTTTTGATTCATGACGTTAACGTTGACTGATACATCAAAGCCAAATTACATTAAACTTATTCTAATAATAATAACGTGTTTTTAATGTGCCCCCAAAAAGATAAGCCAACCCGATACAAATAAGTGAAAATAATTAGTAAATAATTTCTAAATTGAATTTTAAACATTGTAGAAACGTATCGAACATCTTTCATAAGGTATTTCGCCAGCTTTATAAATATTTGATTTTGGCTTATTTTTTTTTTTTGCCAAAGAGGAAATGCCGATCAGGTGCTTCCCCCTTGAGGCGAAATGCAAACAACGGCGCCGCTTAAGGGGGTGGTAAATTGTTTTTCTTAGGAACTGCGTCGTCTGATAAGCGCGCTATATATAGCTGTAGTCCGTAGTATATAGTAAGTTGATACAATAATTGTCTGCGATTTTCTGTGTGTTCTTCTGTTTGTTTTGCTTTGCTATTTATGCAGAAAGCCGCGTCTCGACTTTGCCGCAAGCTATTTTTAGAGCTCTTCAGCTATTTTTGGCCAAATGGAAATGTTACATTTTGCCGCAATTTGATTTGACTTCGGACAGGCTGCACGCGGGTTGCTAACCCCATAAGACATGCGAAGTCAGATAAGAGTTCTTCGGGTTCTTATCACGGCTGAGAAAGTGGGACGCCTTGGGCAGTTTGTTTTTTAGCCAGTTTAAACTTGAGTGCCAGTCCCAGAGTGCCAGAGAGTGCCGAGACAATGCAAACACAACCCGTTGATAAGCTTGAGGCACTGATAAGGTTTGTTTTGACTCGCAACTGCATTTTCAGTTTGTTTTTATGACATTGGTCAATCAATGGATTCACTTCGGTCTTATTTATAGCCCAATCGAGGGCCATTAAAAATAGCCATCGATTCTGGGGGTCTTTCTATCGTTTCTGGGAAGTAACTCCTTATCAGTTTAGTTAACTAGCTATTGCCAATGCAAAATTTGTTTTGCCCTTGTTTAATTATAAATAAAATTGCTGCTGTTATTTGCATTCGTATTAAGGCCATGATAATTCGGAGTTGCTGTCAGGCCCCCAGCTATAAATATAGATTCAGGTTTTGATTTCACAATTCAGAAACGTGACGAGATAGTCACATGCTTATTATCACGTTTGCGATAAGCTCGAACACGTTACCTTTTATTGAACAGTTATTACTGGTTTAATAATACAACAAATAAATCACAATCGAACGTTCACTCACGATAAAAAGCGAAATTATATAGATATAGAGAATGTACTATCTACGATTTGACCTTAAGCTACATTTCTTTCAGCTTTGTATCATATTGAGAGGGCCTCATCCTCTTGCTTTATCTTCAACAAACTGATAGGTTAAGTTAAATTTTATAGTCAGTCTCTTATTCAAGTTAATATATATATATAATGTCAGGTATTCCAAAGAAAAACAAGAAAGAAAGGTTTCATACCGTTGCTTTGACTCATAATATTAAATCGACCGATAGGTTCTATGTCAGCTATACGATATATCGGTCCAAACTGGCTCGTTTCGACTTATTTACAGCGTGCAGCAGTAAGAAACATGTATACCAAATTTCATCAAGATAGCTTTAAAACTGAGAGACTAGCTTGCGTTGCAACAGGCAGACGGACAGACGGACGGACATGGCTAGTTCGACTCCCCCATCAATGCTGATTAAGAATATAAATAACTAACCCTACGCAAGAGTATATTTCACTATTGAAAGTGAAGGCTCTCAACTATGAATTACTTAAAACAAAATTAATTTATTTAAGAGAGAATTCTACAGATTTCTCTCTTTCTCCTTCGCTTTATACAGTTCACTTTTAGCGTAATTCGGTGGATTGGCATACGGATCGTAGCCGAGTTCGGCTAGCATAGGCGCTATGTTAGCCATATCGTGCACCACATCGTCGGGTATGTGTCCCACCCACTTGGAGAGTGCCTGCCGATTGATTGGCTTGATGACCTGATCCGATGAACGTTCCTTTCCGGATAGTAATATACCGTTTGGCTGATTGATAAACTTCTCATGATGCAGCACTGCATCATTCCATGGTATATCGAGGAATTCAAGGATCTTGCGCATCCATTTCGCCGGATGCAACACAAGTTGTTCGTAGTAAACCATCAGGCAACCTTGCTTACCAATGTTGCGACACTGTTCGTGCATCAACACAATGCCACGATTCCACTTCTCCATGCACTGCCGGAAGCTGGTCAAATCGAAGCCAGCGATTGTCACCTGGCGGGATATAATCGAGTGTACAGTCGCTCTGCCATCGCGTACCATGAACAGGAACTTTGCATTGGGAAACAATTCGATTAGATAGGAGCCCATTTTGAGAGTGAGCGGATCCTTGTTACACAAACGTGGTGCTGGCGCCGCATGCTTCGCAATGATTTCCAGACAAAATTGTGCAATGGCGCTATTCATGACCCTTCTGCTGACACCGGCCTCCTGCAGGCGCTGTGACTCCTTAGCGGACTTCAGCCAATGCGCGCGCATCTGCAGTATGCGTGGAATGACGCGTGTCTCTTGGCCGCAGCGCACCTCGGGATGTGCGTCCAACATGGCACGCATTAATGTCGTCCCAGATCTGGGTACACCGCCTATGAATATTAATGGCATCTCACGGTAGTACGAATAGACTCGATGATTGCCATCTGTGACGAATTTCTCAATGGGCACCATTTGCGCTGCTATCTCCTTGCGGGCGTCCAGCTTAAGGGGACGATTCGGTTGTAGTTGGGTGAATTTAAATAGGAACATCATCAGGACAATTATCCCTAAGAGCACACACAGGATGAGCTTCTTGCTGCGATAGGAAAAGCGCATCTTAAGTTCGTGTGACTCCCTGATTTGACTCCTTGCTTTGCTGTAGCTTTCTCTATCGATATTGACTTAAATAACTTCTAAGTTTATAAACTGACCAGTTTGAAATTTAAAGCAAAGCTCTATATACATAGTATTTATGCCTGAATGTGCTGAAGGATATAACTTCAATTATTCTATTTAATATCGCGACTTTTGTGGGCGGTGGGCGCGGTAGCACAAATTTCAAATACGTTGTCGAAGCATATGATATTAACGCACCTACCTGCTAAGTGTAGAGTCTTTAGCTTATAAAGTAGCTGAGATGTGTGTATTCATACAAAGGTGTCATAGGGAGTTCAAGGAGTTCTTCTTATCAATCAACAATTTTCGCATTTTATTTATTTATTTTTGACTTATCTAAATATTTATCAAGATACTTATCTAAATAATTTTAGCTGATTACATAAGAAAGGTTAAGTTTCTGTTATTCATTTAAATAACTTTAGCAAATTTGGCGAAAAAAATCAAAAAACAAATTGATAAAATTGATTAGAGCGATCGGTCTTCATTGGCAAAACAAACAGACCGAAGAGAATGAAACTGTGGCACTTGCCTGCGATACGCCCCTGGATTATGTTATGTAGCATACAGACCACATTACGGCAACGACGGGTGTGTGTGCGGGCATGTCTACGCCATTGCCTGCCATTGAGATATGCCAGTTTTGACGTCATTAAATTGCTTTCGTCATCAGTTGCGACTTGACGTTGCTGCCTGCGCGCTGCCTGTGCTGCCTGTGCTGCCTCCCACCTTCCTATCAAAACAAGAAATTTATGAACTACAAATGGATTTTTTCGACACACATTAAACACACTTAGCACGTTGTGCTTCCCCAGAGATATGGGGAAATTTTGATTCTTGGAAATAAGTAGGTGAGTAGATCTTGGCTTGTTATTGTTTGTTATTCCACTGGGAGGGAGGAGTGTGTTTGGCATTTGGAAATACCGCCTGCGCTTTGCATTTGCATTTGATTAACATTTCGCATGCTGTTTCGATAAAGAAATCGGCATAAGCTCATTAAACAAGCACTTAATGTGACATTAACGTTAAGATGCAGTTTCAAATGCGGCTGTAAAGTCGTATTAATATATCGAAGGGAACCTGAACTCGTCGTTGGGTGGAGATTTCGACAGGGACAACAACAACAACGACGACGACAATGGCAGGTGACAACAACTGATTTTGACTTACGTGAGAAAGTTTTACGATGCTGACGCAGTTTACGGGGGGTGCCTGGCTGCCTGCATAACGGTTCACCGCAGCGGCACCACGCTGCGTATGCGCAACCTGTGTAACTTGCGTAAGCAGAAGTGCGACATGTGTGCAAAATACCGTGTAATTGTTACAAAAGGAATCCCGAACATGTCTTTGCGATCAATAAACTGCGAATCTAACTGTTTCGCCTTTGTTTACAGTTGCGCCCGAACGTGCTCAGACATGTCGCAGCGCACACACAGGTGCCGATCTGCCCTTGGGATCGCCAATCCCCCCGCGGTGCAAAATCAAGTGCGCTTATCAGCGAAAGCTTCTTACAGAGTCTGGCACGGCACGCGCTTAGCGAACGAGAGAGAGAGAGAGAGAGAGAGAGAGCCGGAGAGCGGGAGAATGAGAGTCAGAGAGTCAGAGAGAAGCAGTGCAAGTGAGAGTGAGAGAGCGCACGTAGAGATAACGATGCTATCAAATATCGAGTGGTTCTCCCCGCTTGAATTCTTGTGAAATTCAACGTCGCCATGTCAACTGGCGCCATAGCGTAAAAAGAAATCACTTATACGCACCATTAGCCACACGCACACACACAGAGATTATGTTTGCCCAGTCTATATTATATTTAGCCACGCTCCAGACATGTCTTGTGCGGTTTATGTACCCAAAATATTTCACAACTGTGAATGCGGTGCTAATTCGCGCCGCCTTTGTTTGTATCAATAGCGCAGGCCGACATCCTTATGCGACCTGCAGGTGCAATTGCGTTTCAATTTTACTCGTCTACAGTAGCTACACAATGTGGGGGAAGGTTGAGTGAAAGCGGATCAGCTTAAAATATATATTTACATTATATATATTGTTTAAACTATATATATTTATAATAATATATTTATATCTATGTGTATGTCGAAGCAGATTGTTGTAACTTGTATAGTTTAGTTACAAATCAAATTCAACGATTTATTCAGCGATTTGCGTAGGCGGTGGGCGTGGTACCTGAGGTATCAAATAAACAATACACAGTAAGCTTCATGCCAAATTTGATCTCTTCAGCGTTTATAACAGCTAAGATCTGCGTGTTCATACAGACAAACCTGGCTCAATACATTTGCAAACATAAATACACTTTGTGAGCTCTGCCACGCCTCTTCATGCCTGTTACATACATGTACAAAGTTAATAAAAGATCATTTCAATAGTTAAATTGGTATAAAAAGCTATCTTCAAGAGATCTGCAAGTCATTATGCTTGGCAAGTTATAGACGAACTGTGCGAAGTTCGCTTGGCTTGTTTCCGCGACATACCGAAACGTGTATTTTGCATACTACAAACTGAACTTTGAGTTAGCTGCAAACTAGCTACAATAGTACAATAGACATAGTGCAGTGCTTTATATGGAGCACCCACCGTAAATGTGTTTAGTTTTATCATTGGCATTTCGACTATTATCTATTATCATGTTTATCTAGTGTTTGCTTTTACAGATGCGCACTTTATGGCGGTAGCTTGTGGCTGGCACACAAGCTGCGAGAGTTTGTGTTGTGGAATGTGTGAGCGGCCCCAATAAATTATACGTAAAGTGCACTAGTTTGTTTGAAAGAATTTGGTAAAGGAATTTCCGTTTTATTATGTTTACAATTATGCAAAATTTGGTATTTTGGTATTTTTTTCTTGGCTTTGCCAAATACATTGGAAATTGTGCTAGGGAATTTCACAAACCTAAACAGATTTCACAAGCAATACACCATATAGTATAGTAATGTTCCCAGAGCAAATAGCTCTTATCGCCCTTGGCACACAGCGATTTGGCGTTTCATGGTTAGACACGCTTTCGTTTCGTTTGGTTTGGTTTTGTTTTTTATGGGCTCCTCCGCCCCACAAATATTAGCAAATAATAAATGTGATTTCTAAGTATGTGTGCCATAAAATTAAATGCACATTAATTCTGACTAAATAATAATAATATTTTCTTTGCCTGTTTATTAAATTGTTATTCTCTCCGTCTGAGTTCGGGGGTTCGGGGGTTCGGGGTTTCCCTCAGCTCTCTCTCCCTCTCTGGTTAATCTCGGCCTCAGGCCCTTATGTAATTTAGTCGTAGATTTTTTCATTTACGTTGTTTACAAAACTTAAACAGGTTTCATGCTTTTCATTCATTGTATTCCCACGTCGCGTGATTACAACTCAACCCCTTCCAGCCTCAGGTCTCGTGTCTATTGCGCAGCTCTGATTGCTCTAATCAATTGATTGGCCTGGGGGCGTATAGAGAGGGGGTTACTAAGTGAAATTAGCTTAGAACTTAATCGTAAACAAATCGAACTGCGTGCTATCGAAACGCAACGATAGATTGTGTGGAAAATTTGGCAGTTATTATTGTTTTTTTCCTTTGTTGCAGTTGCGCCGAAATTGGGCAAAAATTTGTATCTTCCCAAAGGGGCGAAAAACAACTTAGCGCATTACCCGTTTCCCAGACTCTGAGCGATTTTGAGAAATTCCATAAAAAGCTCTGCGGGTAATTCGGGTACTCATTGCTGAGTACTCGTTAAGCGGGTACTGGGTCAGGCATCGCGTCTTATCGCTGTGTTTTGAGCTCGCTCTCTCTCTCTCTCTCTCTGTCTCGCGTAGTTTCCAAGAAATTCCCAGTGATAATACCGACACGAGCTTAACATAGCTGATAAGCCGCACAATTCTTACGTATTTCTTTTTGAGTTTAAGGAGAAAATAATAAAAACAACGCGTACGCAAATTAAATAATCGTAAATGGCAAAAGAGAAAACAAGTTAAAAATCAAAACAAACGTAAACTAGTTCCCAGAGATCTCCGTTGTGGATGCTATTGACATGTACTTACTGAGCCCAGTTCGATGCGACTCGGCTTAGCCCGGCTCTGCTCTAGCTGTGCACGCCTCGCAATTAGCACGCTTTCGTGGCGGTCACATGAACAGCAGCTGCTCCAGGGGCTGAGCGGGGCACGGGTTTTGGATCGAGCTAGGTATCGACTTTGGGGAGGGCAACGTGCACAGCTGAGCGCGCGTATTTTTTGTGCTCTGTGGAACTTGTCACGCAGCAAACTAGTTTGTGGAAGGTATTCGCTTAAAGTGGTGGGTATTCCATATTCCATTTGACGTAGAACGTGAGCTGCGTTTGCTATTTGAGAATATGCTAATTTGGGGATAGCACCAAATGGTTATCGATATGATTCATTACCTTCAACGACATCACCCATGTCGCTCGCTTTGTGGAGTTCACGCTCGATCCGTGCTGCTCCGTCTTTGGCGGGGTTGTCTGCCTTGACTACCAGTCGGAGCGGCGATCCGGTGCAGCTTCCCCAGCTCAATTCACGCTCTCAGTGTGATCTACCCGCCATATTTTCTCACCACGCGATTTGCATAATCTTCTCTCTCTCTCTCACTCAGTTTCTCTGGGGTAAAAAGTATTCCCCCTTATGCATAACTAAGTCAATTTTGAGCGGCTCACGAGTCCACATTACTCATTACGTCGCATGACTTGCCCAATTGGCAATTTGGATCCGCCGGGAAGGTTGTGCGTTGTGTTCTTTGGAATTAACGCCAGTCTCTCTCCCTCTCCCCCTCCCTCTCTGCTCACCCCTTGAGCAGGTGTAAAGTTCGCCACAGATCGAAGTGTCTCAGGCATATCGTCTGTGCAAACCTGCTGCAGCTTTACACGGGGAGACCTTATTAACATTTCGCTGGGAACTTTGGAAGGGACTATATAATTTATAAGGTTAGCGAACTGCACTGCGTCGCATATCGAACTTTAATTACAGCTAATGAGCTAATAGATTGTTTAAAGATCGCAAGCAAACTTCAAGATACATTTTAGATAAATTGTTAAGTCTAACAAATTGCATTATATTTCCGAGATCAGGTTTATCCATATTTCTGACCTCACAATGGAATCGATTGCCGCCTGCACTTCCGATCCGATCTGGTTAACTGACCCATTAATTAATCGATCAATTATGAGAGCTACTGGAAAAGTTTTATTGGCCTCTGCACGCAAATTTTTCCATATTGTTGCGGCACGATGTCGTCTGCTGTCTGGACATTGATTATATCTACATTAACATCTCTGTTCCGTGCTCCGTGCTGAGTGCTGCGTGCGAAACGTGCCCGTGGCGCGTATATCGCCGATACGATTAATTATTTTGCATGGCAATCTTGTCGCGTTTTATGGAACGGCGGTAGCTTGTTTCCAGCCAGTTTTTTCTGTATGCCGATTGTGAGCATGTTTCAGCATGCACAGAGAGACACACACACACACAAACACACACACACAGGCAAACATAGCAAACGTATTGATAAGAGCGCGCAACGATTCATCGGGGGAATACCAACGATAGTAGGCCCAATACTAGATTGATGGTATTCGACGGACTTTATATCCAAGCTCAAAAGATTTGTTGGGCTTCGGGTGAGACATAATTGCGTGCTTGTTATATCATGCGCTGAACAATTTATGAACTACAATATATATTTATAAAAATTTTCGTAAACATTGACTGCAAATTTTGGCTAAATTTGAACTTTAGACTTCTAATATCTTGAAGCACTCGCAATCTTTGACCATATTTCATCAGTTTTGGCTTGCCAAAAAAAAAGTTTCCAATCTCTGAAAGAGCTGTAGAAAAGTTGCTTAAATTTTGAAAAAGACTCAAAATATTTTTTTTATTTATTTTATTTTTTCTTTTAAAAAATTTGTATATTTTTTTAAATATTTTTCTTGTAATATTTTTTTTAAATATTTTTTTAATGTTTGGAATTTATCAAACATTTTTTCTTCAATCGTTTTCAATCTCTAAAAAGCTGTAAAAAAATTTGCTGAAATTTTGCAGAAGTAAAAAGATTTGAAAGTTTAATTTTTTAAGATTTTTATTTTCATTTGTCTTTGTTTTTTTTTTTCTTTTCTTTTCTTTTTTCAAAAAATACTTCTTTTAATTTTAAGACTTAAGATTAATCAACATTTTTTTATGTTTTTTGTAAGCTGCCTCTTTGTTTTTTTTTTTTTTTTTTTTTTTTGTTAAGTGTATTTGGCGGCTGTGGGAAAAGCTAACATAACAAGACTTTAACTTTAGTGTACAAATTACAAAGATATTTTATTTTTTTTTTTTGGCTTTTTAATGTTATGTTTTTTTTCTGAATAACAATTAGAATTGAGTTTGCTCGCTCGCCATTATCAATAAATAATTTGCTGTGCGCTCGAAGCGAAATTCATAAACTAAATCCAGCAGCTGGTCACGCGCGTGTGTGTGTGTGTGTTGCTGCCAGATCAAAGAGGGGCAGAGAGTGTTGTGCGTGTGTGCGTCCGTGTGCCTGCACTTCCGCAGCTGCAGCTGTTGTTGTTGTTGTTGCTGCTGCCGCTGCTGCAAGTTCCACTGGATTCTCGTCGCCTGCTCCAACGAAGGTCGTCGGCTCTCTTGCTCTCACTATGATAATTGGCCATCGCCACAGCTACTGCTCTCTCTCTTCCTCCTCCTTGTATACTTATACATTATACGATATATATGTAGTATGTATGTATGTATGGTAATTGGGGTCGAGTTAACGTCCCAACGTCGGTTTCCGCAGAACTCTCCAAACGTTCGGGATGCATTGAACCCTCGTCTTAACTGGTTGTTTCTTCACATTGGTTTACAGATTTGTACCAAGTTTTGCCCCACTGTGCGGGCTGTTCAAGTTTATGCAAGTTGTTGCGTGCATCTTACACCGCCGGCAACTGGACAATGGGATGTTGCGGTGCATCCCAGTGCGCCTCGCAGTAGTCGACCAATTGATTCTCCGTCTTACTCAGATGCTCCTCGTTCATCTCGCCGGGCCAGGTCTTCTGTACCAGGCAGCATGATTCGATGCTCTCCTGTCCCAGAATGCGACTCAACTTGGTGGCATCGTCCACCTTGATCACATAGATGTCGTTCTCATAGCAGAACGCCTCCAGTAGCACCTCGTGCATGTGGGTTGCCGAATCGCCGTCCTTGGGCACGGCCATCAGGCAGAAGAGTGAACCCTCCGGTGATTTGGAGAGCACATTGATGGCCGCCGCCAGACCGACGATCACTCGAGATTCAGATTGGGCGCGCAGTAGTGCGCTCTTCACGGTGCGACCGATGCCGCTGCCGCTGCCGCTGCCGCATTCGGCTAGCTCCATTTGGTTAAAGTGATGGTGCTGGTGGTGCTGGTGGTGCATGTTGACCGACTCCTCAATGACCATGTTGGATGAGTTGCTAATTGTCACTTGGGCTTGAGCTTGAGCTATTTTTACAGCCTCTGTTTGCACTTTTGGTTTGCTTTCGATTTTGCTTTTGCTTTTGCTTTGCTTTTCAACTGTTTGTGGTTGCACTTTGCTTTTGTTGTTGCTTTGATTAGCGTTTGTCTGGTTTTTTATATAGTATAGTTTTTATCTTTTGGCAATTTGCGCTCTATTAACTTTTGATTATGAAATTCTTTTCACGTTTCACGCTGCTTTTTTTATTCCGTTAACCGCGTCGCTCGCTGCTTGCTTCAATTTTGATTTGCAATTTCACAATGAATGCCCCAGACTGGTGAGCGGGCGCTTTTATAGCTGCGCTCTCCCGGTCGTTGAATTTCATCAGAAGAGCGCAGTTGAAAACGTACGCTAGCTCGCTCGCTCTCACTCTCGCTTGCGCTCTCTCGCTCGCTGTGACTCTTGCTTGCTCTCTTGGGTATGGGGGGCCTGCTCACGCACACAGCGACGCAACAGGTTGGCTAAGGCCAGCCGGCGTAAAAACCCTCTCCCAGTCTCTTTTTTTTTACTCGCTTTCTCGGTGGGTGTGAGAGAGGTTGTGTGCGTGTGTGTGCGTTATTTCCAAGTAAAATTCGCTTGACGCCTCCGCTCTCACTTGAATTGGGAAGCCTCAGCAGATTTTTATTTCTGTTGCGCCCAGCGAATTTTTATACCTCTTTCTGCCGTTGTTGTAGTTGTTGTTGTTGTTGTGTGTCGTGGTGAATTGGCCAAAGATTTCCGTTAATTTGAGCAATTAGCAGACTTTGATTTTAGCCTTACCTTTGCGCGGCCAGCGACTTTGATTTGACTTGACTTGACTTAAAGATGACTTCAGATGATGCTGCCAAATGCAAATCAGCTCGCTGAACTTTGAGTTCGAAATATTGCAAATATATAGACAGAGAGAGAAAAGAGACAAAGAGCGAGAGAGAGAGAGAGAGAGAGAGCAGAGCAAGAGGAAGGCAGAGTAAGATAAAGCTGCGCGTAAGCCTTGATTTAAGTAGATTTCATTGAGAGATATACAACAACTTGTGAAATAAATAGCTGCTCTCATCTCCCCATTTTGGAGATGTCTGCTGGCTTTACGGTAAAAGAATACACATCTGTTGCCCTGTTCTACATCTAGACTACCTCAAGAAATTGAGAAAATAAATATTTATATTTATAAGGTATTTAAATAGGGTCAACCCTGTTTGATTGAGAGATATTGATGTAGTATGTACAATAAAAGATTTCCCGCTTTTCTAATCACTTATAATATTTACAATATTGATGGCATTTGCAGACTTTCTACAGACTTAAGAGTGGTTATTATATCATGCGTTGCCTAATTGCAAAACAAACTAAATTTCAGAGAATAAAATCTATCTTATTATGAATTTTTTAAAAATAGAAATCTGGGTAAACATTAATCGAAAACTTGGCAGAGCTTTAAGGTTAGATAAGGTTAGTATCTACAATATCAATTTCCCCTCCTTCTTAATCATTTACCAATCATAATCTGTACTTCTTACATATAGCTAGACTGCCACAATCGCGTTTTAGTTAAAAACAATCTGAGTGTGCCGCGTTTCCTTTAAATTGCATTTTGTCATTGATTTTCGCACAAATTTCGCTGCTTATCATGGGCTGCCAAGAATCGCGAGTTAATTTAGAGGCACTTTATGATCTTCTTAATGATTTTCTTGCCAACTTTCCCTCATTCACTTTTCACGCGAATTTGTCGAATTTCGGCGTAACACGCTCTTCCTCCCATCCAATACTTTGTTTTGCTCATGCAGTTGGCGCACTGCCAAAATGGTCAACAGGTCGTGTCGTGCCCGGATGGGAAACCAGAAAGTGAGTCAAGTGAGTGTCGAAGAACAAGCTCAAATTGTGTATATCACTGTCTCATTGTGTGACTGATCACCGATCACCGATCACTTTTCCCGCCCGGCACATTAGCTGACGTCAAGGGGGGCAACGTTGCGTATACGCTATGTCTGTGTCTCATTGATGTTTAATTAATGAGCGCGCGACAAACACTTAGTTGTTGTTGTTGTTGTTGCTGCTGTTTCGTCTGAAATTTAGTGAATGAATGAACAGGCCGCCCCGTCTGGGGGGTAGCCAAGCGTTTTGGAACTTTGCCCACGCCAACTTGAGTTAAAAGCGGCAGCTGATTTGTTGTTTGTACTCAGAGAGAGATATAGAAAGACGCGAGGGAAATGATATATGTGAAAACGATTAGTTAGTATGAACTGTTTTGAAAAGTGTTGCTTAGTAACCGGGGGCAGCGTGATCAGCAACCTTATCAGCATCATTTGTGACTGGGAGACTTCCACTTCGCTGCTTCGGCGTAAAGATAAGCGCGATCATGCAAATCCCCCCAAGGCCCAGTCTCTGTTTTCGGGAACTACTCTTAGGGACTGCGCGCGCGTGTCGCGAATTGGATCAATTGAAATCACGATGCGATGCGCCATTTCTGGAGAAAAAAGAGGGGGTTCAACTACCGCGCAAAAAAATACAACAGCAACAACAACAAAGGCGCAAAAAATGTGGCGCGTATATTTTGAGATCGTTAATGCATTTTTTTAATGAATTATTTTGTTGTGGTGGTTTTTTTTTCGATGCGGCAAGCATTTTTTTGATTTCTGTTGACGAAGGGTGCGCACAGTTCTGTTCCGATGATGAGGAATAACAAGTTTTATAAATAGCCACCTGCACAAGAGTACGTACATACACACATACACACATCGTACAATTTGCGATTTATGTAGTACACCCTAATGTGAACGAGTTGAATGCACTGCTGCAATTTGGCTTGCATTTTGGGGGGAACTTTGATTTGACTCATCTGTTGCCACGTATGGCTACCCAGTCTGCACCCCCTCCCCTGTCCCACCCTCTTTCCCCTACTTTCCCTACTCCAAACAAAGAAAAAAAGTGAATTAAAAATCTAGTTCCCACAACCAGAGCGAAGCGAGGTGACAAAAAAAAAACCCGAATATGATAAAAACTGATTGCGAGTTTAATGAACTTCTTGGAAAATCGGTAATTGGAATTGCATTATTTTTTTCGCGGTTTTTGCCATAAACAACAAGAGTTGCAACAGATCCCCAACACCTTCTCAAAAAGAGTCTAGCTAGCAATTTTGGTACCAGGGTTAATCACCCTTTTCGGGGGGCCAAAACACCATCCCTGCATAGCTGCAGCAGGGAACGAGAGAGAGAGAGAGAGAGAGAGAGAGGGAAAGAAAGCACTGACCTATCTGAAATCTAAATATAAATATTGTTAACTTGCTGCGCATAAACAATAAATAAACACGGCTTGCACAAAAAATTGTTTTGTTAACGTTGACTGAATTCGCAATGGAAGCAGAACAGAAAAAACTGCAGTGCCAGCCAGAAGGGAATAAAATACTATCTATATAGAGTAGCGTATCGTACTATGCTTTCTTTGCACTACAAATCGTATATATATATATATATAGCTATATATATATATATGTATATGCAAGCTGGGTATCAGGCCACTTAATTTGCGCGCCAAATTTGACTCAATAATGGCCAATGAACTTGGCCAAGCCCTGTTGTTTACTACATATGCACTGAGAGAAAGGCTGGAGTGGAAAACTAGTTAGGCAGTTAGTTAGCTTGTTAAATTGACTAAAGTTAGCTCTTTATATTGGTTAAATTTTCGTGCAATTTAGCTAGCTTTTTTCCTCACCGACTTCCCTTGCAAAACTCTCTTCTGCACTGACCTATTTGCCGAGTGTAGCTATTTCTGAGTGCGAAGTGAGTAAGGTACGCGGTAAATAATGGTAAACAATGATTCTAGCTGCATGCCCAGGCCACATGATGGCAATGGAACGCGTTGTGGTGGGTTTTTTGTTACCTTCGATTGATGCCACATAAACAAGTGGCCAATGCGTGGCAACTGCAATGCACAAGTGCTGAGTCATGCTCGAGATACAAAAATACTCGGCTGAATATGGGCAAGAAGAGCATGAGTCAAGCGACGACGACGACGGTCAGCCATGCACATGGTGGCAGTGGCGGCCCAAAACAGGTTTACGAATTCCCCGAACATCGATTCAGGTATTGACACTCGCATGAAATACATTCCTCAACGTGGTACAAAGTCCGCTGCGGCGGCATTACATGCTCTGCGCTGCGTATGTCTCGGGCGTGCGGCGCGTTGCCTCTCACGTGCGCATAGAGAGAGAGGGAGGGGAACCTGTGCACCACTGCAATTATGCGACTGCAAGATACCAAAACGAGTATCTCAGTGTGTGTGTGTGTGTGTGTGTGTGTGTGTGGGGGACTTTTTCGGCGATGGGGCTTGCCCAGCGACGTCTGTAGAATGGCGCCTGCTCAATGGCGCTGGGAAAGACCCAAAGTGTCTCTCACTCAGATCGTTGCGAGACTCAGGCGTTTTTTTTATCTTTGCACACAGTTTGGTGATTTTTCTCAGATGATTAAATGATGTTTGAACAACTTGAATAACTGTACTGCTTTCAATATTGTGAATTATTTTGGTATTTGCGTGGTATATTCCATAGCGTTTTGGGCTTCCCTGCGATTAAGGTTGCGCAGTGTGAATTTTTTGCAAGAAGAGAAATGGAAATTTGTTGATAATTGCCTTGAATAGATGTTTAAGTTAATTAAACAGTCCATGACCTAAGCTCAAAATAAATCTTACTTATTTTATTACTATTTATATACCATAATCTGAGTACAACATAAGCTCTAGCACAAAATTTAAATAATAACAAATTTATACATCATTTTTGGTTGTACTTGATTATTAATAACTTTTTTTAAATTTTACTTATTTATTTTGCTTATTTATTTATTTTATAATCTTTTTCTTCATTTTCATTAATTTTTCTTATTTTTAAACGTTGTTTTATTATTAATTTCGTATTTATTTGAAATTACCTGCAACGTTTTCAAGCCTCTCTAACTGCCACTTACATTTCACGCAAGTTGGCAGCCCTTGTTTGCGCTCTCAAAAGCTCAACGCTTTCGCTCTCAACTGTTTTGCCGGTATTTGAGCAATACTTTCGCTGCTGCTCACTCTTCCGCGATGTAAACAAACGCGAGAAACAGCTGTGAGCAGTGTTGGTAAACGGGCAACAGCAGCAAACCACATTCTGCGACAAGTTTTAAATTAGTTCGATAGTAAAATGCGCATATTTTTTTTATAGAAAATGAAGCAATTAATCGTATAATTAGAAATGAACTTTGCAAGTGGCACAGGGTGTTGCAGCGATTACTCAACACCGGCCAAGGTAACCCCTACAAAAAGAAAAAAGCTCTGTGATGTAAGAGACAAAAACAAAATCAAAGAAATCCAAACTAATTTTTGGGCAACAACAAGCACAAAGCGGAGCAAAACAAAGCGCTGCCAGCGAAACAAAAACGGAGACGAAGTAGAACGTAGAATAGAACTTAGAACGTGGAAGGTGTAGAAAGATGTGAAGAACGCGAAGTTAATTGCGTCGAGAATGAGATTTGCCGCTGGGGCAAGATAAATACGCCGGCAGAAACCGGCTGGGTTATTCAGTGTGTCGGCGACTGGCGGAAGTGACGGATCACGGAGCAGCAGAGCGCATAATTAAGTTTAGTTGGAATTGGACCGCGGCTATCGATCGCACTCCCGGGGGAAATTTTGAGTGAGTTGGCTGGAAAAATCAATTGGCCGTACGAATACAATGGAGTACCTGCACTATGCCTATGAGAAACTATTCGGGGCAAGCACCGAGGCAGATGGCACGCAACCTGTCTATAGCACGTAAGTTGTTGTTGTTGTTTCTTTGGACGTGGGTGTGAAAGTTCTGGCCAAAGCTATGGACATGCACTGCGAGAAATTTCCCAAACGAAACATGATTAATTTTTGGAGGGGAATTTTCTGTTTTGCAGTCCCCGCAAAGTGGTTTGTTTTGGCAACGTGTTGCTGGACCGTGTCGTCAAGCTGGAAGATCCGGAACTGCTTAAGCGTTACGAACTGGAGCTGGGCTCCAAGGGCGAAATGGATTTGGAGAAGCTGAATGCCATTATTACAGACGCTGCCAATGGGTAAAGTGTTAACTTTTGCTCTCTCGCTTCTCTCTTGCTAATCAACTGCTAATCATTGTGTGCAGCTCCAGCGGCTCAGCGTTGTGCAAGCCTGGCGGATCGGCGCTAAATACCGTGCGCATACTCAAGCAACTGGGCACGGAGGCTACCTTTTTTGGTGCCATTGGAGCCGATAGCAACGGAGAGGAGCTGCGCTCCAAGTTGCAGCAACAAGGAATTGAGGCACGCCTTCAAACTGTAGAGGATGCACACACCGGCGTCTGCGTGTGCCTCATGCACAACGACAATCCCACATTGTATGCCAACATTGGCGCCTCGCGACGCTTCTCCGTGCAGCAATTGACACGTGCCGCCACCCATCGCCAGAGTCAGAACTTTCTGCGTCCCATCGAGCGCAAACAGATCCTTTACATCGAAGGCTTCTTTCTGCCACAACGCGTCGAGGTCTGCGATTACATACTGCACAATCTGGTGCGGGAGCGTCGTTATCTTGCCGTAAATCTCTCTGCGCCGTATATAGTGAAACAGAACTCGCAGACGCTGCTGCAGCTAGTGAATCGTGCGCTCTTTGTCTTCGGAAATCGTCAAGAATTCGAGGAGTTGGCTGCAGTGGCTGGACACAAGAGTGTGGAGGATTTGGCAAGCCAGCTGCTGCAGCCGGGAGCTGCTAAGATTCTGGTAATTACCAACGGGGCAAATGGAGTTCAACTGGCCACCAACTACACGACTGAGCTGGAAGCACCAGGTCCAATACGCTTTGAGGATTATCGCGCACAGCGTGCCGAGCAGACAGTGGATGCCACTGGCGCCGGAGATGCCTTTGTTGCTGGCTTCCTGCACGGGTGGCTGGAGAAGCGCTCGCTGGGCGAGTGCATTCGCCTGGCTGCCAATGTGGCTGCCAAGGTAGTGACCCAAGTGGGTTGCAATCTACCCAAATCTGAGGTGGAGTGACCCAATGCATCTCCGGTCTGTCTGTGCGCAAGCGCGCGTCGCACACTAGCACCAAAGTAGCCCTTTAGCTGTTAAATTTCATATTGAATCATACATCGCGTAGTATGTACATGTATGTGTGTGTGTGTTTCTGTGTATATGTATGTGTGTTAGTGGCCTTATAAGGCCAAAGCACCTAGTGAGTAATCGAACTGCGCTCGACTCCAATAAAGCAATAAGCCACAAATATTTACAAAATATATGCCCCAATGTTTCTCTTTCTGCTGAAATCTTGATTCCCAGATCTTTGTGCATGCAGGCATGCAGGTATATATGTTTATTTTGGTCTGCGGTTTCCGGGAATACCACAAATTGCGTGGCCCGCGCCATATGCAACGTATATAGTGGAAGTTATGAGCATATTGCAATGTTAAGTTCTGTTTGACCATCGCTTAAGGAATTTAAGTTTATACTATATACTTCTTTTGGAATCCAGACCCTCTTAACTGGGTCAAAATGCTCTTAACTTTCTGCCAAATGCGTTTTACGCCATCGTATAATGGACACATCTCTTTCAAGTTGAGTCTCTGCGAAATGCTTGAGCTGTTTTCAGCAAGTTCTTTTTTAAAAGCTTTTTTACTGTTTTTTTCTCTCTATATATGTATGCAGGGTGTATATGCATATTTTTTTGGTTTGTTTATCTTTCATACATTGCAACTGTGCATATATAATTGAAGATTCAGGTAAAGTATCAACTGATTAGATATCAGTTGAATACTTTGCATATGAGGAAATGCCAAGGGTAGATAAGGCTAAGCGAATTATTTTGCTAAAGAATTCTTCAAGAATCTACATATATACATTTCTATATATTCTATAAAAGAGTTTAATTTATTAATTGATATCCAGAATTAAGCTATGGGAATAGGACGGGAAATATAGGGAAAATTATGATAACCTATCAAAATTTTAAGAAAAGATAGTAACTTTATGGAAATATACATATGTGACAGGCATAAGGAGGCGTGTTTCAATGAAGTAATCAATCAAGCAAAAGCAAGAGCTCTGGATCACTACCCAAGACATTTAGGTCATGGCCGTCTGTTTATCTGTTTGTATGAACACATAGATCTTAGCTATTATAGAAGCTAGAGACACCAAATTTGGCATTAAGACTAGCCATATTGCCTGATTCACTATATTTCTTCAAACTTTGGAAGCCACGCCCACCACCTGCGCAAAGCAATAAATAGCTTGTTAAACTTTTCTGATCCTGTTCACTATATTTAATATCATGCTTGAAATACAAGTAAACTTTACCAGAATTACCATTTGGAATCAAAATCAAAGTTTCTCGAAACATAACTATAAATATAAGAAGCGCGTTTTCCAATTTTATCGGCTATATTTCCTAAGAAACTTCCAATAAGTACAACGGTTCTGCGTAATTCCTTCAAGTGAGACTCTTCGTCTCGGGTCGTTCTGGACTTTTAAGCTAGTTTATTGTGCACAAACAATAACATTCCATTATCTTGGAGAGACTTACTCATAATACGTATGTACGGCCCACACATGATTAACAAGCTCTTAGTTTGTGTGGGGGATGTGACGGCATCTCCGGACTAGTTCGAACCTGTCTAGATATCATCAAAGCAAATTTTCTTTTGTTGTTTATCGTTTGTTTGGCGGGTTTTGGGGGGGTGCTACAGATGGGGTTTCTTGCCTGGTATTGGTTTGGCGAATGGCAGCTGGGAAGGTCGAAGCGGTAGCTGCTTGTCACACGTGTTTGCAAATCGTTAACAAAACTAAGCCGCATTAGCTATGCTTGCTGAGTGCATAGTGAGAGTGGCACGCTCTCTCCCTCCCTCTCTCTCTCTCTCTCTCTCTTTCACTTTTCCCTCTGTGAGCTGATACAATAAACAAATGCCAAATTAGAAGCTTAGCAGAACCATTTGAAGCTCACAAGGCAAACCAAGTTGAGACGAGACGAGCCCAAGCTGAGCTGCTTAATTGGCAAAAGCAGCTTAGCATCAGCCCCGCCCACAGGCAATGCTATAACTACCGGCTGGCCACGCCCACACTATCGAGTGCCTGATGGGCGTTCAATAATGGGCAGAGAAATCGTTTGAATCACGTCAGGAATTGGCCCGGCGTTGCTACTGCTGGCTTCTGCTCTTAATTACTCCATATTAATTTTGCAGAACTTGACTTGGGTTCCGGCTGCCTCCTTTCTCCTCCCTTTTCTCTGATCCCTCTCCCTCTGGCACGCAATTAATGTCAATCTGAGGCCGACAGGGTCAACAGCGTCGCCTTGCTCGGACCTCGCATTCGGTCCGGCGCCTGGTACAAATGTGATAATTAAATGTCGTCCCATTTGAGGGGCTTAGCTTTTTAATTTATAATAAATTCGACAATGCAAATTGTTGCATGCAGCACAGGCTCTTCTCCCTCCCCACTCTCCCTCTTCCCGCCCCAAAAGCTGCTTTGATTTATGTGTGCAGTGTGCGTTGTGTGAGCAGCTGAAACTGACGTTGCATGCCCTGCTGTCCTTTGATATTGCCCATGTTTGCACAAAATATTGCGCATACGCCACAGACGCCGGCAAACACACATAGACACACGCACACACTAGCAACGTTGCCTGCTGCTTGAGTTTTTCGGCTTTGTCCTTTTGCCTTTTTGCGGCATAACGCGCGGTTAAGTGGCCATAATGTGTGCTCTTATGGGCGCGTTTCACCCCTGGCAGCACGAAGCCCTTGGCCAGTTCCCTCTGTCCCTGTCTGCCTGTTTGTGCCGGTCTTATTTTAATTCCCCGCCGTATTTGCTGAGCTGGCATTGTTGCTGAATTACGCCATGGCCTGACGGGCGCTTGTTGATTTTTATATTGTTTTTTTTTCTGCTTTCTCTTTCTCTTTTCCTTTCCCTTTCTTTCTCTCTACTGTTGTTGTCTCTGCCCACTGTCCGCGCTTGATAAGCGTGCATATTTGGCACAGGCATGTTTGCCCAGTTGTTTGCGGATAATCCGCTTTTATTGTTTAATAAGTCATGCCTGCTGTAGCCACGCCCCCTTCCCCCATCTCCCGCTCTCTTCATTCCCTGCACGTTAGCGGCTCGTTAGCTTACTGACAGGATACGCCACAATTCGTGCCTCAATGTCTTGTTGGGCTTGGCTTGAGCACGATTCGGCGCAAAAATCGATGGCCAAATGGAAATGCTTGTTTACATATTAGAGGTAGAGTAAAGTTGAATAAGAATTAATAAATAAAGGTGAATATATATATATATAGAATTGATACATTTCATTAAAAATAAATTGATTCCTTTTTTTCTTTAATTGATAAATATCTAATAAAGTATAAAAATATTACTGCAATAGATCAGTATACGTACCTAAACTTTCTCGGGATATCAGACAAACATTTATTTATTTCTGCTTACTCACAGAACGAACAGTTTTTGTATATATCACAGCATGACTCAGCAAAGCCGGAGATAAAAAAAACAAATCTAGCGCGCATTTTAATTGACTAATTGCAAATTAAATGATTCGAAACTGTGGCACGTGTGTAATAATAGAAATGAGTAGTAACATAATAATATTTAATTATTATTATTAAATTTTATTATTATTATTTTTTTGAGTTAACATTCAAGAAAAAACAAAAAATACCTTGAAAAAAAGTCCCTGAACAAATTCGAATTATAAGCTGAATATATAAATATATAATAAATAAAAATCACTGAAAACTTTATATATTTTATTAAACAATTTTAAAGAATTCTGAAATAAATATTCTCAAAATATAAAATAAAAAGAAAAAACAATTTAATTAAATAATTATGAAATTAAAACAATAAAACAAATAAAAAAAAATAATAAAACAAGTTTTTAAAAATTATAAAATTAAAACAATATTTATATAATAAACAATATAAAAAAATATTAAAAACAAATAACGAAATAAATATTATACAAAATACTAAATTAAAGTAAAGTAAAGTAATAATATATATACAAATAATTTATATAATAATAATATTTTTTAAACTAATTTTTACGTTTCCTGCTTTATATATTTATGAATTTTATATATACATACATACACGTATAGTATGTACGGAATCACGCTATTGCTCAAGGTTCTTTCTATGATTAATGAGCTTAACCTCTCTTATAGAACTTCAAGTTTTGCGCAACTGTTTTTGGCTGTTTCATTCCCAAGATTATCTGGATAATAAATCAATTGCAGCTTGTAAATTAGTGAAACTACTTGGGAATTGTCAAGTTGCCATCGAAACGAATTCGAAAATGGCATCGCAAAACACTTTCAATCAGCGTGCCCAAGTGTTGCAAGTGTGGCAAGTGTGGCAATCTATAGGCATCGGGCAATTTGGCAAATTACAGGCTATGAGGCAGGCCTATTACCAAAGGACAATTGGCAGACGCCTTCGGGTGGCCATAAAAGACGTTTGCCGAGCACTTTGTGGCCACAGTTTTTCAAGAGACTCTCGAGAGCACACTCAACAGAGAGAGAGAGAGAGAGACGGAGAAAGATAAAGTGATAGCAAGTTAACTAGCTGAACATGCCGCAATTTGACGATGTCGCCTTGGTGGCAATCAACGTGCGCATTTGGAGATACTTTGCCGTGCTGTATCCGACACCGCAGCGCAGCTGGCGGAAGTACGCATTCGTGTTGCCCGTGTGCCTGATGAATGCGATGCAGTTTCTCTATTTGCTGCAGATGTGGGGCGACTTGCATGTCGTCATACTGAATCTGTTCTTCTTTTCGGCCATCTTTAATTCGCTGATGCGCACCTGGTTAGCCATTGCCAGGCATCGCCAATTCGAGGTGTTCTTGGAGCAGTTGGGGGAACTCTATCGGGAAATTGAGGCCACTCAGGATGCGTTTAGCGTGCAGGCACTGCAGCAGGCTGTGCGCCAGGCACGTCGCTTTGCAGTGTTCAGTACGAGTGCATCCTTTGTGGACATCGCAGGAGCCCTCATCTTTACGTTCTTTCGCGAGCAGAGAGGTGGGTCAGGGTCTCCTTTTGAGCTCAGTTCAATCACAATTCGATTAATCACTTGCCGCTGCAGTGCATCCCTTTGGCGTTGCCCTGCCCTGGCTGGATGCACAGCGTTCGCCGCTCTACGAGGTGCTCTACATTGCGCAGATTCCCACGCCAGTCATGCTCTCCCTGCTCTACATGCCCTTTGTGAGCCTCTTTGCCGCATTCGCTCTCTTTGGCAAGGCAATGCTGCAGATTTTGGCCCACAAATTGGCGTTCATCGGGCAGCTGGAAGGGGAACAGCAGCGCTACGAGCAGCTACTTGCCTGCATACGTTTTCATGTCCGCATAACAAGGTTAGTAATTTTGTAGTCGACTTACAGATACCCTTACTTTTGTTATGCTATCTGGTTGCAGCTACGTGAGAAGCTTTAATGCGCTTGTCACCTACATGGTGGCCGCCGAGGCCATCATCTTTGGCTTTATCATCTGCCTGCTGCTCTTCTGCCTGAACATTGTGAGTGATTTGATTTACCTGACTACCTCTTAGTCTTACTCTCTGTGTTTATACCCTTTGTACGAAAATAAGGGTATACTAAATTTTCGGAAATTTATTCAACAGGTAATAGAAGCAGTGGCACACTCCGCAAACTAAATATATTCTTTCTCAGGATAACTAGCTAAGTCGATTGAAGCATGTCCATTTGTCTGTACGCCTGTCTGTCCGTCTGTGTGAACGCACAGATGCAAGCTATTATTAAAGCTAGAGGCACCAAATTTGGCATAATTAATTCTGTATATTGTCTGTTTCAAATATTTACTTCAAATTTTAGGTGCCACGCCCACAGCCCCCACAAATCGGTAATTAAATTGTTAAATTTGCTTGCACAAAGTAAGTTAGCATTAATATTGAAATCCTTAGTTGTCGGAAAGTTAGGCGTAGGGTATCTTACGGACGGGCATGCTCGACTGTAGCTTTCATCACTTCTTCCCACACTCTCCGCAGATCAGCTCACACACACAGATGATCTCCATAGTCATGTATATCCTAACCATGCTCTATGTGCTCTACACCTACTACAATCGGGTCAACGATTTGGTCATCGAGGTGCGTGCTCCGTGCGTCAGTCAGCCAGTTGGGGATTCTCATTACGCCTGTCTCTTTTGTCTTCCTTGCAGAGTGGCCGCGTCTCTCAGGCCGTGTACAATGTGCCCTGGTATGAGGGTAGCGTGCATTTTCGCAAAACTCTTCTGATCTTTTTGATGCAGACGCAAATGCCTTTGGTGGTAAGTCTGGGTAGAGTTGCAAGAGAGAGGGGAGGATAGTGGCTTCCTTTCAGTTGTGGCATGCATTTCATTTGGCAGATTCTAATCCTGCCTTTATGTATGCGCTCCATTTCATCTCTCGTTTCGGTTTGTTTCGCTCTGCTCCACAGATAAGAGTCGGCAACGTTTACCCCATGACTTTGGCCATGTTTCAGAGTCTGCTGAATGCATCCTATTCGTACTTTACCATGTTGCGTGGCGTGACCAACAAATGAGCTGGAAGCCAAAACTTTTTGGCCCTGCAAAACGTGCCCCAAACTCAACAGGAGTCGTAGTTGGAGTCGGAGGTGAAGCTGAAGCTGAAGGTGGTGTGGCTGGAGCTGTAGCTGGGGCAATCTGAGTAATGCAGAAAGTTCTTGTGCCCCTTGTTGTTGTTGTTGGCGGCAACGGCATTTGCATATGCTACTCGTTTGCGTAGTTATTTTGAAAGGATTTAATCTGGCTGTTTGTAGTCGTAGCTGTAGTGTGGCATGTTGTAGATATAGTCGTGCCATAGAGTTGTAGCTACTGCTTGTTGTTGTTGTATTCATGCAAATACTTGTAGTTTGTTGCATTATGGGTGGGAGGCGGAGGCAGAGGCAGCTCGTTGGGTTTGTTTGCTTTAAAACAGTTTGTGCGCCTGAATGTTCCACTCGATTCACTTGGAAAATACCTTTTGGTCATTTGCAATTAAATGGAATGCTAGCAAATTATACACATGGCTAGTGTTGCACTATAAACAAGTAAACTACAAAGGGAAAACCCAGAAATGCATGAAATTTGCTATAAATCATAATTAATTTGCGGCGCACAAAAGTATGCAACAATAATTGAAATACCCAAAGTACTTTGCTTAACGGATACGTCTTAATCCCAGTTGAAATCACATCACACAGACACACACACACACACACACACACACACACACACACTTTGCTTGTAGCACTGGGGAATATAAATCAAAATAAAATCGACATTTAAATTATTTGGCAGCATAATTAAATATTAGCCAAGCTTAATGGATTTATTACGTGTGCAACATAAATTTACAATGGCCTAAGTCAGTTCCGAAAGCACTTAAGCCAGCCTGCATGCACAATGAACCTACCCAAATGACCGGTATTACGGTGGTATCAGGCTCAAAGAATTATGAAGCTTAGTTGTTGCATACTTTCAGGCCGCCTCTGCATTTGTTTGCCATTGAAACTCTCGCAGCAAATGTTGCATACTTTCCGGCTGCGCATGAATTATTTTACTTTTTTTATTTGTTTTTATTTATTTATTAAGGCATACAGGGAAATCTGGTTACCCCTTGTGAGATCCCTCACAAGTGCTTCAGTAGTGCACCTTAGCACGTAAGCGCGTTCTGATGGTTTGATTGAGCTGCTCGACACTACAGTGGCCAGCACGAAAACCGAAGTGGTGCTCAGGGATAATCCCCTGGGCTTCCATGATCCTTATAATCCGGGCATCAATCAGTCTCTCAAACACCTTCGAAACTGAAGGGAGAAGACTGATTGGCCGTTAGGAGGCGGGCTCCCTTTCCGGCTTGCCAGGTTTGCGGATCATGGAGATTATTCTGAGCTTCCACTGATGAGGGAAGTATTACAATCTCACAATAGCATTAAAAACCAACGCTATGTAGAGGATCGCATGACTGGGCAGTGCCTTCAATGTGGCGTTGCAGATAACGTCCTGTCCTGGTGCTCTGTTGTTACTCCTTGTGCAACGCCTTTTCATAGCGCGCGTCGCCTTCCAGAGTGAATGCGTCGCTTCACTTTCGACTCCAGTGTTGGAACGCCTTTCGTCGAGCCATGCGGATTTGTGCAGCACCAACGCGCAACGGATCCTACTCAGCGCTCGATTCCATTCCGTCTTGTCCAGCGGGTGGCGAGACCTCATCCACCTAGTGCGTAAGCGCCTCTTCTCAATTGCTGCTTATCAGCAGGAGCTCCCTGGTTTTTGGGATTCGATCTGCCGCAGGAGTTATTAACTAAACTTCTAAGCTGCAGCATTTTTGTGCGCAAATCTTGGAAACTTGGCGCTCGGAACTCCGCAGCTCGGGGAACAAAACCAGTAAAATCTACCAGGCGAACAGAAATAAACAGAAGGTCGCTGCTTTTTTGCACAAAATTAAAGACAATCACATACTTTCAGGCTGCGCTGTTAAAAATGTACTAAGCCATTGCTTTTTAGGTGTAGCATATTTTTCGGTGCCCGCTTTTAATATACTGCCGCTCAGTTAAATTTAATGTATAGCATATTTTCAGGCTGCAATTTCTAATGCTTAGCATAGCTTTCATATTTAAAGTATAGAATACTTTTAGGCTGCGCTTGATTTAATTCAGCCTTCAGAGTTGAGTCTGCTTTTGCGCGCAGCAAGAAAATACCCGTATTAGGCAAATAGAATTATGCTAGCATAAAGCGCGCCCAAATAGGTTGAATTAATAAAGAACAAGTAAAGAAAGCTACAGTCGAGCGCGCCCGACAGTAAGATACCATTCGCCCAGTTTCGAAACAAATTATCACACATTTAATTCCATCAAAAAACGCTGCACAAGTTTATCCGCCACCTATTGTTTAAATTAGATCTATTTTTGAACAGCGCCATCTACATGTAAAAACTGCATAGCTTTACATATGCTACGGCTGAAACGAAGCATCGTGACGATGACGTCACGACGCGAGCACAGGTGCAAGCAGTTGAAGTACGGAAAACGGAAACATGGATAACTTCTGTGTTTATCGTCCGATTGGATTGTAATTTAGGAAATAGATTTATATTGCAATTATTTATGTACATACCAAAGCAGAAAGGTGGGCGTGGCATCAAAAATTAAAAATAAACTCGATCTACCTATGGTACACAGGAACCTTTATGTGAAATATGGTTTCTCTTGCTTTTGTAATAGCTGAGATCTAGACGTTCAAACGGAGAGACGGACAGACGGACAGACGGACGGACGGTCAGACGGACAGACAGACGGACATGGCTCAATCGACTCAGCTAGTGATCCTGAATCAGAATATATATACTTTGTGGGATATATATACTGAATATATATACTTTTTGCTACGCCTCCTTCTGCCTGTTACATACATTTGCACAAACTTACTATACCATTTTTGACCATTTTCAATGGTCGAATGGTATAAAAAGGTCACAAAATTGTACTTAGATTTCCCCGTATGCCTTATTAAACAAAACAAAAAATAAATAATTATGCAGTTTAATTGTTGCATACTTTCATGCTTTTTTTTAACTTTAAATATTCATCTTGGAGACATTTATTCGTTCAGTTCCCTCTGAACTTAACCTAATGTATAGCTTAAAAGATAATATTATGGATAATGTTTCTTAATTATAATATATAGAAATGTACAGTGGAGGGATTATGCTATCTTACGGGTAAGGAGTTCATGGGGATGTATTCTCTTCAGACGTCGGAGGGAAATGGGTTCGACAAGATCATTCGCCAACGTGTTCGGGTGGGCGGTGTGTCTGTCGGCATATCGGCTGCTGTGTATGTTTATTTGGTCTCCCAGTGGGACAATCTTTAAGTCCCTTTCGATGACTCGGTTGCTTACATACCAGGGTAGCCCAGATGCATGCATGCTGCCACTGCATTTGTTTGCCATTGAAACTCTCGCAGCGAGCGTTGCATACTTTTCGGCTGCGCTTGAATTTGAATTTATGCATTTCCCAACGCTTGCTTTGCGCCTTTTTAATCGAATCCGTTTAACTAAGTTGTCTGCAGCCATTTAATTAACACTTTCCGTCGCCTTTATTATGCAAATAAACAGCTTCCACAACAGCAATAGCAGCAGCAGCAGCGGCAGCAGCAACAACAACTTCATTTAAAATTCATTATAACTGACACCAACTAGTTAAACAATTTACCCTCCTCCAGCACGAAAGTAGTCAAATGCCCGGCGCACAACAAAGGACAATAACTAAAACAAGAAGAAGCAGCACAATAAAAACAACAAATGGGCGCGCGCGCGCTTGAATATTGAAATGAGCGGGGAGGCGGGGGGCGGGGGGCGGTTGGGAGGCGCACTTGAAATACGCAAATAAACTTCAAAGGCAGCAGAAACCAACTGACTGCACGCTGTGTGCTGCGGAGTGTGTTTTGTCTCATCCTCGACGAGGCCTCCTGGCGAGCGCATAAATAACGCGCACCGACCGCGTCACGGGGTGAGCTCAGGGCATTTGGCAGGGGCTCGAGTGGCGTATACTTAATTTTATTATGAGGTGTCAAGTGGGCCGTCGACTTTGCAGCGGCTCTGGTGAACGCCTTTTGGCCTTTTGTTTGCGTAATTTATGTTGTTGCCATTTGGCGGCAGGTGAGCGGCACCTACCTCCCGCGACCACTTGCCACCTGCGGTTGCTGCTCGCGCCGACAATGGCGCAATGTAAACTTCCTTTAGGCATTTGCTTTTTGCTTCGACACCGACATTGTGTCGGCCGGCATAGCGTAGTTTTGTGCCTTGATTTTTATGGCGCGGCGCGCAAAAAAGGAATATGCAAATGGCACAGCAACTGGGGGACAGACAGATAGAGAGACACCCCCTCAACACAGTTGTCCTACTCGAGTCCTGCTCGTTGTCTGCGCGCTGCATAAAATTAACAAGTTTTGCCGGTTGCTCTGCCCCCTGCCCTGCCCGAGTTTAGGCTTTGGTAAAAAACGTTTCATTAGAGCCATGGCCATGAGCATGTTATTTACCAACAAGCCTGCATCCCCCTCTCTCTCTCTCACCCCCGTCTGGCCGTGGCAGCGCGTCAAAGGTGGTGCTGTTTTATAATTGAATTCACATGCATCACTGGCAGCGGCAGCTACACAACAGCCGCAACATTAAGCTGTGCTGCAGGGAGGGGGAAGGGGTACGACAACCCTTAGCTCAGCTTGTGTCCTGTGTGCACTGTGTGTGTGTGTGTGTGTGTGTGTGTGTGTGTGTACACTCCGCCATTTGGCAGCATTTCATTTAAATGGATTTTCAATTGCGGTTTGAACATTTTGCATAAATTTCTGTAATGAGTTTACAGCAAGCCCAAGTAGCTTGGTTTGCCTCCCGCTTTCCCTTTGTCTCCCCTCCTCATTTGCCATTGTCAACTGGCTGTCACAGCTGACAGTCGTATTGACAGTTTGCTTTGGCTGTTAATTTTAACTGTGGCATTTTGTTGCTTCGACCCGCGATGACATTTGCTGGCATTGCCATCGCAAAAGAGACCATAATGTTTGTCTCTTTGGCTGCGGCTTATGCTGGCAATTAAGTTGTCTGCGTGGGACTTCCTATATTTTATTTGTGGTCTAAAATTTTCCATAATGAATTATTCCATATCAATAAAGCATTAAAATGTCATTTGCTGGCTTTTAATATACGGAGAACATGTGTGGTTTATATTAACAAACAAAACAAAGCATATTGATTTTGTGTTGAGATATTTTTGTTAAACAGAAATAGAGTTGGTCTCTTTTTTATTTCGAAATCAAGTTAAGTGTGTAAAGGGTTTAATTTCAGAAGGAACACTCATTCTTTGAAGTTCTTTGTGGGGAAGAGAAACCCTTAAGGGCTTTTGTTGACTGTTCGAAAAGAAGAAAGTTAAAAGAAGGGCTAAAAAACTCTTGGAAACACTTTATTGATTGCCATGACAAATTAATTGTTGGGCTTCATATCACATAAAAAATCTATTAAAATAAAACAGTTAAATTTAAAAACACTTTGCCAAAAATTCGAATAGTTAAACTATTTAATGAAGCAAAAAAAAAGCATAACCATTTTTAAAATCACATTTAGTTTAAATTATACGCTATGAACATCGGAAGCTTTGCTTTTGGGCTTCTACTTATAGCAAACCTAGCATGCAACGTAAGTGTAATGACAATCTTTTCTATTATAAAGATACATATAATAGCGTTGCCTCTAAAGGAGGCCATCTCCGTCAAGTTTACGAATGTGGTTTGCGACATCTTCAACAGCACGTGGATCACCATTCACGAATGCCGACTGCGGGCGATTAACCGACAAAAAACCGTGTTCAATTTCAATGGATCTTTTCACTATCCCGCCAACGAAATATTAACCAATATGCAGGTCTTCAAGAAGGCCAATGGCTACAAGCCGTGGCTCTTTAAGTTGTCCGTCGACAGTTGCCGATTCATGAGGAAACCTTACAATCCAGTTGCGATTATTATCTATGGACTATTTAGGGAGTTCAGTAATATCAATCATACATGTCCCTATGTGGTAAGAGAATTGGTTGTAAGAAGTATTATTTATGAACATGAATTCTGTTTACGTAGGGTCCACAGGTATTGAAGGGATTTTATCTGCAACCTGACCTAATAAGACTTCCTCTGCCAACGGGTGAATATTTATTGAAGATGCTGTGGATTCTCCATAAACTGCCGGTGTTTACTACGAATGTATATTTTACATATTCTGAGGATTAACTAACAGAACATCGAATTTAACTGAGCAAATATAATAGAACTGAACATATTTACAGTATTTTACGTTTATATAAAAGATTAACATGCCTTTTTTACTTTTATTTATTAAGTTTAATAAAACCTTAAAAGTGAAATAGAGTCTGACATGCATTCCTATTCATAACTCTGCAATCAAATGCATATATCTAGTTTATATTTTTACGGGCAATATAATTATCTATAATCGTTATTAACTAATTGATCTATTAATACAAATTAAATGCCTAAAAATAACATATCGTATTGTATAATTTGTCATGAGTTTATTAGTTCGATTTCAGTAGAAATTCGGAGCTATGAACGTTGAATACTTTGCTCTTGCAATTCTATTGAGTTCAAATTGCGGATTTAATGTGAGTATGAATAATATATATACGTGTGAAGTTATTCAAGTTAGCATTGCTTATAAAGGATGCCACTTATGCCAAGTTTACGAATGTGGTTTGCGATAATTTTAACAAAACATGGGTAACCATCAGTGAGTGTCGACTGCGGGCCGTCAATCGAACCACGACTGTATTCAATTTCAATGGAACTTTCCACTATCCTGCCAATGAAATATTAACCGATATTCAGGTCTTCAAGAAGGCCAACGGTTTCAAGCCGTGGCTATTTAAAATGTCTATCGATAGCTGCCGATTTATCAAGAAGCCTTATAATCCCTTTGCAATCATCATCTTTAGGGTCTTCAGAGAGTTCAGCAATATCAATCACACTTGTCCCTATGTGGTAACTATAAAAGCAGGTGAAATACTTTTTATGAATAATTTTTCTATTTTTGCATAGGGTATACAATTACTCAGGGGATTTTATCTCCGACCCGATCTGATACGGCTTCCTTTTCCCACAGGGGATTATCTAGTGAATATGTTATGGAACCTACACAAACAGCCGACTTTTACAACAAACGTCTACTTCACATATACCGAGGATTAAAAACTTAACACAATACAATACATTTGGATTGTAGTAAAAGTGAAAATTATATTAAAATTGATTTAAAAACTTTTTAATTTTCTCTTTTCATTTCTGTTTATTGAAAAACGTTTTAAAAATAACTTTAAAATGAATTTTCGCTAAAATGCATTTTAAATAGGCTTATTAAATAGATAAATTCTGTGGCCTGGATTAGTGAAGCGAATAGAATTTTAGAAATCTATTTTCATGCATTCAATTTTGCACATTCAGTAAATATTCATCGCAATGAATATCAACTTCTTTGCTTGCGGAATTTTGCTGACTTTAAACTACGCATCTAACGTGAGAATAAAAGATAATTTTTAAACATCTATATAAAACATAAATAAATTTTCTTATAAAGGATGCCACTTATGCAAAGTTTACGAATGTGATTTGCGACAATTTCAATAAATCATTGATTACAATCCATGAGTGTCGACTGCGGGCCGTGAATCGTAACAAGACCGTACTCAATTTCAATGGATCAGTTCACTATCCTGCTCATGAGGTACAGGTAGATTTTCAACTCTTCCAAAAGGCCAGTGGCTACAAGCCGTGGCTTATGAAGGCGTCTATTGATGCCTGCCGTTTTATGAAGAGACCATACAATCCCATTGCGATTCTAGTCTATAAGATCTTCAGGGATTTCAGCAATATTAATCACACCTGTCCCTTTGTCGTAAGTACACAAGCTGATCACAAATACTCTCTATGAATCTACTCTATATAATTATGTAGGGTCCACAAATAATCAAAGGATTTTACGTCCAACTACATTTGCTGAGACTGCCTTTTCCAACGGGCGAATATCTATTTAACATGCTGTGGAAACTTCTCAAACAGCCAACTTTCACAACAAATGTGTACTTCACTTATTCTGAGGATTAGTCACGAAGCCTAAAGAAGCTGGTCGCTCCAAAATGTATATGTATTTCGTCTAAACATAATAAAACACAATAATTTGAATGGGATTTTTTAAAGATTTAGAATTGCGAATTTAATTTCTAGTTAAAACTGGAAATTTATACCATTGAAATGAATTCACTGCAAAATGCATTTAATTTATGTCTATTAAAAATATATTAACCAAGAATTCTAGCAATTAAATAATTTAATGAACCAAATAAAATGCTTGTCATCAAATATCGTATTTCTTGTAATGACTTTATTATAACGCGTTCAGTTTAATTTCATTGCAATGAAGATTAAATACTTTGCTCTCGGATTGCTGTTAATTTTACATTTTGCTTATAAAGTGAGTCGGTAAAAATGTCCAAACAGATGTTATAATTAAATTAAATTATCTTTACTTATAAAGAATGCAATTTCCGTGAAGTTTACAAATTTGGTTTGCGATAACTTCAACAAGTCGCTGATGATATTCCATGAGTGCCGACTTCGGGCCGTGAATCGCAACAAGACCTCAATGAATATTAACGCAACGTTTTACTATCCTGCCAACGAGATTCTTATCGACTTTCAGGTCTTTAAAAAGGCAAATGGCTACAAGCCGTGGCTGTACAAGTTCCGAATCGACGCTTGCCGATTTATGTCGAAGCCGTATAATCCTGTTTTATTAATCGTCTTTAGAATGTTTAGGGAGTTCAGCAATATCAACCATACATGTCCCTATGTCGTAAGTAAGAATGCAGTCAAAAAACTTTTTTAAAATTTTGTTCTTTTTTTTGAATAGGGTCCCCAATTAATAATAGGATTTTATCCCAGGGTTGAGTTGTTAGGGCTTCCTCTGCCGACAGGTGAATACCTACTGAGCATGTTGTGGAGTCTCCACAAACATCGTGCATTCACCACAAACGTTTACTTCTCATATACTGAGGATTAGCCACAAAACATCCAGAAGTGGTTTCCGATTGGTGAATTTTACACAATAAACCGGTTAGTTATAGCGTTGAAATGAATTTAATTTGTACTTTAAAAAAGAAATACAATAATTTTAACAATTAGTCAATCTAATGAGGCAAAAAAAAAAAAAAAATGATTGGCATTACATATCGTATTTTTTGTGATGACTTTATTATTCCGCATTCAGTTCAATTCCAACGCAATGAAGATTAAATACTTTGCCTTCGGATTGCTGCTGATTTTAAATTTTTCTTATAAAGTACGTCGGTAAAAATCTGTAAGCAAATATAATAAATAAATTGTTCACTGTTTATAAAGAATGCAAACTCCGTGAAGCTAACAAATTTGGTTTGCGATAACTTCAACAAGTCATGGGTTACAATCCAAAGCCGACTTCGGGCTTTGAGCCGCAACAAGACCATATTCAATTTCAATGGAACATATCAATATCCCGCCAACGAGGTACGACTCGACTTTCAGGTCTTCAAGAAGGCGAATGGCTACAAGCCGTGGCTGATCAAGGCGTCCGTGAACGTTTGCCGATTTTTGGCGAAACCCTATAATCCCGTTCTTATTATTATCTTTAAAATGTTTAGGGAGTTCAGCAATTTTAATCACACCTGTCCCTACGTAGTATGTAAGGATGCAGCCAAAAAAATTTTGTAAACTTCTTTTTTCCATTTCATTAGGGTCCACAGTTAATAAAAGGATTTTATCCTAGGGTTGAACTGTTAATGCTTCCCCTCCCAACAGGTGAATATCTACTGAGCATGCTATGGACCCTCAACAAACTTCGTACATTTACAACAAACATGTACTTCACATATACCGATTAGCTGTCCATAAAAGTGCGAGGTACTTTAAACTGAAATAAAGTTCTGGCAAATTGGTCGATTTTTCTAACTGTTGCACGTAACCTTCAATAACTTTGATGTCTACAGGTTGATCGGATTGTAATTTGGAAGACAGATTTATATTTTATTAACCAATGTGTATGCCAAAGCAGAAAGATGTAACTTTAATACGCTTCTGAACTATCGTAACTCCATCTGCGTATTGTATAAAGGAACCCTTATATGAGATATTGTGGATCTAGCTATTGTAAGAGCTGAGATCCAGACGAATGGACAGACGGTCGGACAGACGGACGGACAGACGGACGGACAGATGGACAGACGGACGGACGGACGCACAGACGAGCAGATAGACTGACGGACAGACGATCGGACAGACGGACGGACAACATGCAAGTATATTTAACTACTAAATATTGACTGCATGTTAGACTCGTATAATAACCTCAAAATGATAACACTTAATCGATTTAATGAAGCAAATAAAATTGTTGCAATCAAATATAGTAACTACTGTTATAACTTTGTTATTCCACGTTTAGTCAACAACTTATCGCCATGGAAAACAAATACTTTGGTTTTGGAATTCTCCTTTTTTTTAATTTGGCATATAACGTGAGCGTCGTAGATCTCTATAAAAATGTAGTGAATAAATATACCATTGTTTATTAAGGATGCGAGTTACACAAAACTTACCAATTTTGTTTGCGACAACTTGAACACGTCTTGGGTCACAATCCATGAGTGCCGACTGCGTGCTGTGAGCCGTAATAAGACCGTACTGAACTTCAATAGCACATATCACCATCCTGCCAACGAGATACGAATCGACTTTCAGGTCTTCAAGAAGGCGAATGGCTACAAGCCGTGGCTCTTTAAGTTCTCTGTCAACGGTTGCCGTTTCATGCAGAAAGCCTATAATCCTGTTGCGATTATATTTTACCAAGTGACTAGAGAATTCACCAACATCAATCACACCTGCCCATATGTGGTGAGTAAACGCTTTTCTAAAATTCTTCTTATTTGCCGAAATTTTATTTACTTAGGGTCCAATTATAGTCAGTGGGTTTCATGTGCAGCCCGAACTGCTTAGACTTCCTTTTCCCACAGGCGAATATCTAATTAACATACTATGGAACCTCAACAAACTACTCACCTTTAGCACAGACGTGTACTTCACATATACTGAGAATTAGTTACGTAATAAATTTAGGGTAAAAGTCATATATTTGAAGTCTAATCAAGAAGTAAGAACTTATTCCGCTGTATTTGTGATTGAACATTATCTATAAATGAATGTTAAACAGGCCCCAGACAAAAAAACCGACGGACAGACGAACAGGCGGACGGACCTATAGACAGAAGGCCATAGCTTAAGCGACTCGATTAGTAATACCGACAAAAAATAAATACCTTTATGGTGTCTGCTACATCTTCTGTCTCTTACATAAATTTGCTCATGTAAGTATACCCTTTGACACTTTTCAATGATCGAACGGTATAAATAGGTAAGTGTCTAAGTTAGGTTACAATAAATATGATGGAAAGAGAAAAACAACAATTAAGCTATTAAACTACTAATTATTGATTGCGTGTTGGACTGATATAATAACCTAAAAAAGGTAACATTTAATCGATTTAATGAAGCAAATAAATTTGTTGCCCTCAAATACCAAATAACTATTGTTATAACTTTGTTGTTCCACGTTCAGTACAATACTTATCGCCATGGAAAACAAATACTTTAGTTTTGGAATTCTGTTGATTTTGTATTTTTCATATAACGTGAACATGTAAGATCTCTATTCGAATGTAGTGAATAAATATTCTATTGTTTATTAAGGATGCTAGTTACACTAAACTTACCAATTTTGTTTGCGACAATTTCAACAAGTCATGGGTCGAAATCCATGAGTGCCGACTAAGGGCTGTGAGCCGCAATAAGACTATACTCAACTTCAATAGCACCTATAACCATCCTGCCAATGAGATACGAATCGACTTTCAGATCTTCAAGAAGGCAAATGGCTACAAGCCGTGGCTTTATAAATTCAGCATCGACGGTTGTCGTTTTATGCAAAGATCTTATAATCCTGTTGATATTATATTTTATCGAGTGACTAGACAGTTTACCAATGTCAATCATACCTGTCCCTACTTGGTAAGTAAACTGTTTATTTAAAATTCATTTTTCTAAAAAACGAATTTTTGTTCTCGTAGGGTCCAGTTTTGGTAATGGGGTTTCATATCCAGCCCGAACTGGTCAGGCTTCCTATTCCGACAGGCGAATATTTTATTAGCTCAATATGGAATCTCCACAAACTACCGATCTTTAATGCAGGCATATACTTCTCGTATACTGAGAATTAGTTACTTAATAAATATAGCATAGAAGTTGAATATTTGTATTCTAATAAAGTAGTAAGAACTTGTTTTCATTGAAAATTATCTACAAACAATATCCCATTCTTCTTCTAATTATTGAGTAGGTCAATTAAAATAATTTACTCAAAATTCCAATACTTACTTGATGTTATGAAGCGAACAAAATGTTTGCCATAAAGTATTGTATATAGTTATGCGGCTAAAACATTCCGCTTTCAGTTTAATACATCGCGATGAACTTCAGATACCTCGCATTTGGAATTCTGTTGTCTCTGTACCTTGCCTATAACGTGAGTTTGAATAAGCTTCATACGAATACAGTTAATAAATATCTCCGTGCTCTATAAAGAATGCAACCTCCGTAAAGTTCACAAACGTAGTTTGTGATAACTTTAACAAGTCGTGGATTACGTTCCATCATTGCCGACTGCGGGCCGAAAGCCGCAACAAGACCGTATTGAACATCAATGCAACTTTTCACCATCCTGCCTCTCAGGTACAAATCGATGTGCAGGCCTTTAAAAGGGCCAATGGCTATAAGCCGTGGCTTTTTAAATTTTCCATCGATGGCTGCCGATTTGTTAGTAAACCGTATAATCCTGTTGCGATTATTATATTCAGATTGCTTCGACAGTTTACCAATCTTAATCATACTTGTCCCTATGTGGTAAGTAAGGATGCAGCCAAAATACACTTTTTAAATGTATTATTTTTTTCTTTTAAAGGGTACACAAATAGTGAAAGGATTTTATATTAGGGCTGAGCTGATAGGACTTCCCTTGCCATCGGGGGAATATCTATTTAACATGCTATGGAGTCTCCACAAACAGCCGACTTTTACAACGAACGTGTATTTCACATATAATGAGGATTAACCACGAAAAAATTGTATCAATTTTGATAAAGTTTTACAACAAACATACTTTTAACTGCCCTTTAAATACTAGATGGGTTTATTAAAATATTATACTTCGAATGTGATTACTTTATCTATTTAATGATGCGCATATAATAGTCGAATATTGATTATATACATATATCTAGTCATGTTTGCATCATTCCGCTTCCAGTAGAAGAATTGTTCACTATGAACCTCAGCTGCTACGGATTTGGAATATGTGTGGCTATATATCTTGCTTATAGCGTGAGTGTTACTCCTATCTACACGAATGAATAACATAATGAATAACGATTGCCTTGCTTTGAAAGCATGCCATCATCATTAAGTTCACCAATTATGTTTGCGAGAATTACAACAAGACAGTGATCACAATCCATGAGTGTCGACTACGGGCTGTCAGTCGCAATAGGACCATACTCAATTTCAATGGAACCATTCACCATCCCGTCAATGAGGTACGAGTCGAAGTTCAGGCCTTTAAAAAGGCCAATGGCTACAAGCCGTGGCTCTATAAGTTCTCCGTCGAGGGTTGCCAATTTATGAGGAAAGCATATAATCCAATTGCAATTCTCATATTCAAAGTGGCTAGGACATTCAGCAATATCAATCATTCCTGTCCCTATGTGGTAGGTAGAGGCTTTTGTATAAATTTTCTTTTAATATTTAAACTTTCTTCTCGTTAGGGTCCATTATTGCTCAGAGATTTCTATGTGCAGCCCGAACTGGTTAGGCTTCCAATACCAACGGGTGAATATTTAGTGAGCGTGTTGTGGTTTTTTGGCAAGCGGCTGCAGGCTAAGACCGATTTGTATGTGACATATTTGGAGGACTTGTCTTTGCTGGCCTGAAATGCATTCTTATAAAGTTATCCACTGTATATTCGTTCAGCTGTCCGTCAGCCCCATTAAAATTGATATCTAATCTTCAGGCTTGATACTCTCTTAATAGACGACATTTTTCCTACAAAGTCACGTACAGCTCAAGTCAATAAAGTCTACTGTTCAAATAGCATATAGCATTAAGATTATATATGCTCATGTTGCTTATGCAATGCAATCAAAATCTGTACGGCAAACTGCCTGTCCGGGTCATTGTCTTTGGGCCATTTGGGCAAATCTCTCATAAGCAAAGCATTCATTTTCCAATTATTTATTGATGATTGTGTGTGGAGACGCTGTAAGGAGCCAAGCGCAGGCAGACCAGGTCGGTCGCCCCTTCCCTCTCCCCCTTCCCTAACTCCTGGCAGCATGCAACGAGTCGTCTGCAATAAATCTCTGGGTCTTGTACGGGCTCAGCTGCAACTACGCCTGGGACTACAACAAGGGCAGTGTCTGCGTGGGCATGGGGAGTGGGAGAGAGAGGGGAAGGTAGAGCAGTGTCTGGCGCTGCCTGCAAAATATTTGCATTTTCACTTTTGATTTATTATTGTCATTGCCATGTGTAAATTGCCAAAGCGAAGGTGCAAACAAGCAGCAGGCATCAGGCAACCACTACAAAGGCACTCAACTATCTATGCATCTATGCATGAGTGTGTGTGAGTGTGTGTGTGTGTATGCGTGTGTGTGCTGCGTTGACAAGGACACATTATGTTGGCCAAATGAATGGTAATTGCGGCACTGAAACAAGTAATTGAAGTGCAACCCGGTGAGCTACTCAAATAGATTCGTTGTCTCGTTGCTGTGTGGTTTACCTCAGTCTGACCCCCCTTTAACCCCTTACCCCCCTCTGCATGATGTGTGTAGTGTTGATTTAGCTGGCCACACTTCGATTTGTCTGCTTGTCTGTTGCACTTAAAGTTTCAACCTCAACTCGAGTTGGAGTCGCTGCACAAAAAGCTCGTTACAGTTTGCTAATTACAAGCCCAAATTAGCCTGGCATGAGAACAGCTGCCCCTTTCGCCCGCACCCCCCTCTGCTTGCCATTCCACTGCCACAGTCAATTACTTCCGCTTCTATGCAATTTCCGCTTGCCAAGATTGAAGCGATGCCTAAGCAGCTTTGCAGCGACAACTTTATATGGCCGCAAGACGAGCCAAACTGGCAATATGCCGCACAATAATGACAACAACAGCAACAACAACTCGAGCAGGCCAATGACAGTGGCAAATAGTGAAGAAGAGTGCACAACATAAGCAGATAATTACACGGCAGGCAGGCAGGCAGGCAGTCAGGCAGGCGAACCCGGAACTCTCTCTCTCTGTCTCTGTCTCTGTCTCTGCGTTGTCCGGGGGCCGTGGCCGTTTGAAGTGAGGCCAAAAACGCAGCCACAAAGTAGAAAATTACAAAATAAAAAGCCACAAGCGGAAAATTAACACAGCAGCGACAATAACAACAACAACGAGTGCAAATGAGAAAGAGAGCAAAAGAAGAGACCAACTGCAAATGCAAACAAACATTTGGACAGAGCGCAACTCTCTGTTGCTCTCTTAAAGAGCTTAAAGCATCGGCAACTTCTGGCGCCCACGGCACAGCAGGAACTTTATCAAGATTGCTTATCACATCGCATTCAAATGCAAAATTCCTGTTTACCAAAATTCCGTACAGGCAACGCCGGCGATGGAACATTTCGAGCATTTTTGACTGTCTGCGCGCTGTAAGCACAGACCGAACGCAGACGAGTCCCCGTGTCGAGCCTCGTCCTTCCCTTCCACCTGCGACCTTGCCCGCCAGCTACATTTAAATGTGGCAGCAACTTTTCGGTACCTGAAGCTCGAGGGGGAGGAGTGGAAGTGGGAGCAGCTGCGTCTGTCTCGACGCTGGCACTGATTTTATGCTTTATAACTTTCGATATGCGAATGGCAAACAGCGTTTAGCGCTTTGCCAGCCCCAGCCGAAGTGTTGCGCTGACACCTGAGGGGAAATACGTATACCAATACACACACATTCTAACTCACTCACACACATACAGCCGGCACAGTTGCTGCCTAACTCTAAATCCGGCACTGGGCGGATACGCAATATTTACGACAGTTTTTTTTCCTAAACGCGAGGGTTGCTTTTGCGACGCATTCATACATCAAATATTTATGCCATATTTTAGCTATTGCGACAATGAGTTAAATCTGATGGAATTCCACGTCCCGCTGTGTGTGTGTGAGGAAGTCTGCCTGCCTGCCTGCGCCTGCGATAATAAAGTTTAAGGCTGATAAACGATTTTGCAATCAAATTATGCGCATATCGAGATGAGGGCGAGTGTGCGAGTGTATGTGTGCGTGTGTGTGTGTGTGTGTAGAAGTTGTAAAATTTAGATGAGCCTGCAGACGTGCCTTGACTTATGGAATTGTTTGCCCTGACAAATTGAGTGAATGTAACCGAAACTCAAGTTGGGTTTGCCACAAGAGTTGCACGAACTGTGCAAGTTCTGTCAATAGATTTAACTGGCTGCACTTTAATCCCCTTTTGGGGAAATGACAAATTTATGGATTTATCTAGAGCCAAAGACAAATTCAATTTGTGTTGCAACATTGAGGCGATGCAACTGCCTTAAAGCGGATCTGTAGCCGAGCAACCCCAGCACACACGATATTGTTATTTTTGTCGTAATTAAAAACCCATGAAAGCGACGACGGCGACGACGACCAAACAACTGGGCACAATCGCATGAGCAGACGGACAGGCGAACACACACATGTGCTCGTGTGTGTGTGTGTGGTAAAATAAACATGAGAGTATTGATGCGAGCTGCTCTGACGGCAAAAACTTTCATATCAATTTTAAGCCAAAGTAATGAAAAAGTAGCAGCGCGCAGAGTGGGCGAAAGGAAAGAAAATAAAACCAAAAGAAACGAAACGATACGAAACGAATGCTATAGACAAAGCATATTTACACAAGCAGCGCTCAAGTACAGGACGCAGAACGCAGTCGGACGACAACGACGATGATGATGATAATGATGATATTGTTGGCAACACACAAAGCGACGCTTATGACAAGCAGCGGGCGGGCGAGGGTTGTGGGCAAGAGGGTTGCGCTGTACTCGCTTCTAAGGCTGCTGTTTACGTTCGGACAGCAACGGACGCTTCTGTACGAAACGAAATTAAAAACCAATAAAAAGCTGCACACGAAATTAAAAATTATGTTTTCCTCTTACATTTTATTGCTGCACAACAGCAGCAACAACAACAACGACAACAGCAACAACAGCAACGCAAGCTAGGCAGCACCATAAAAAATATGAAAACGCATTTCGAAAAAAATTGAAAAATTTTTCGTAGCGCTTTAAATGCTTAAAAAACTTTTGTGTACTTCGCTGCGTGTTGGCAAACTTTTGCAATTAAGCAGAACAATAAAAGTTGCGCGCGCCTAAAATGCTGCTATGCATTTCGATAATTGAATACTTTAGCCCGCCTCGCGCTAAGCTGCAGACAGTAAAAAAGCGTAGCATACTTTCGCGCGCAGACCATTTTGTAGCTCTTCATACTTTCACTCCACTTCAGTCGCCGCGACTCGACTCGACTCGTTTTCATTTTCGCCAATTAAACGGCGATTCGGGCAAGTCATTCGTTTAATTTACTACCTATGTTACATGGCAACACTTCCCCGTTTCCCCCACCCCCTCGCTACCCTCTTAGTCGTATTGCTAGAGCTATGAATAATTTAAGCAAATCGCTGGCTGTTTGTCTGTACGTGTCGCTGTGCCGGATTAGGCGGCATTTGCATATTTTAATTATTTAGATTGTTGTGTTGAGCTACTTACTCGCTGGCAGCGTCTCTGCCTCTGTCTCTGCTCTGTCTGCCGTCTGTCGTCTGCCGCGTAGAGCGGATGCAAAGCGGAAGCGCCGGCGACGCCATTGTGAGGCAGAACTTAATTAAAGCAACTGTTTTTCTTGCATTTCACACGCTGGCATTCACATTAGAATTTAATCACGAGCAACTGAGTTATTTGCCTATCGAAGGCAACTGAGCATATATGGAGAATAATGGAAAATTAGTTAGGGCGGTATTCCTTAAGGCAGGTTGCCAACTCTTTAGGAATAATGTATGTATGTACATATGTAAATAATATAGGAAAATATTTTAACTAAATAACTTAGAATTTCCTTCAAACCAAAACTTTTGCATCTGTTATACTTGTTATACCATTCAAGTTGCATTGATTGCATTTGAGGGAAATTAATGCACACAGGGGTATTTAAAATGCAGTAAAGGAACTTAAAAGTACCAAGTGAATTGCCATGCAATTTGTGTAGCATACTTTTGAGCTGCACTAGTAAATAACTCTGCTTCGCAAAGAAGCCTTCTCTCTTTCAACGCAGTTAAAGCCATTTTTGGCTTATTTCGGCTACTTTTTACAGCTAGTCTCCGGCAGTGAACATACAAGGGCGACTGGCGTTGCCAATAAACACATTACCGCGTTGCCAGAGCCAATCATAAATTCATAATGAAATATGAGCTCGACTAGTGGCTGCACCAGCGCCAAAGGGGCCAGAGATAGTGAAACGATGGCCAAGACGTAGCCAAAGCCAAAACGGCTATAACCGCAACAATGTATAGTAATAAATGACACGGCGTGGGAGGCGGAGGGGAAGACACTATTCAGCTGGCAGGTCTGGCTTTTGGGCAAGCGTAGCTGCTAGCCACCGGCTGTGGCATTAGTTTTATGATTATTTGTGTCGTTTATTGTGTGCCGCGCGCCGGGGCCAAAAGTCGACTTTAACTCTCGCACATATGGAGCGGCTAGTCTAGTCCGGCTGCTTTAATTAGATTTGCACATTACACCGGGATAAGGATGAGGGCGACGGGGCTAATGACACTCGCCTTGGTATGCGGTGCACGCAAAGCGGCAATGTGCTGCTTTATGCTCCTGGCCGGACTTACTAAACGCCGTGCACGGCAAGGCGATAAACACCAGACCGTAACGAAGAGAGAGAGGGAGGGAGAGAGGGGGAGAGTGCTCCATCAATAAGGCTTAATTTAATTTGAGGCTCGCCCGCTTTTGGCGCTATCTTAAAGCCAACAGCGTGGTCCACACGTGCTCTGCACATGATTATTATTATTAGCTACGATGATGTATCCTTGCTGTGTGTGTGAAAATATGTGTGTGTGTTCGTCGTGGTGTGGGTGCGTGCTACGCCAGGCCTGGCAAATATTAATAATTGTTGCCTTTTTTTCTATTTTCGGGCTTTGCGGACGACGTCTGCGAAACACGCTAAAAATTAATTAAACGTTCTCTGCCTGTGGGGCGTGGCAGGGTCCAGGCGGGACGGGGCGAGGGGGAGGTGTAAATATTTTGCTCGGCCATTTCGTGGTTATTTATGCGCTCTCGCTGTGTTGGCCTGTTTTTACAGCACGTCTCCCCCTGCGTACTCCCTGTCCTGCCCTGCCCTGCCCTGGCCCCATAATAGTCTACGGTCTACACTTGATTCATGTCGCTGTCGCTGTTGTTGTTGCTGATGCTACAGACATGTTGTTGTTATTGTTGTTGCTGGGCAAACAGCACGCACTCATATTGCCAATTTATATTTGTATTAATTAATGGGCCAGTAAACAATTGCTGAAAGGCTGCGCCATTAGCATGCATCAAGGGTTCGGGAAATTACGTCTCCTCGGCAAACAACAACAAATACATGTGAACAACAACAAGAACAATAGCTGCCATACAGAAGGGTTCTGGCTCTGGCGCTGACTGAGAGTTAGTAATGAATTTCTGTTTTTGCATTCAGCAGAAATTGACTTTTAGTTATTTCACAATTTTGCAGCAGACATCATAAATCTGCGGATATTTCGCAAATATTTGCATATAAAGTTTAATTAACACGGACTCGTTATAATGCCGATAGAGGGAGGAGATACATTCACTAGATTATGTTATAATGCTGGATTGATTACAGACGAAAATGCAATGGAAAACAAGTAAGGAAAGCTACAGTCGAGCGCACCCGATAGTATGATACCATTCGCCCAGTATCGAAACAAATTATCACACATTTAATTCGATCAAAAAACTCTGCACAAGTTCATCCGCCACCAATTCTTTAAAATAGATCTATCTTTGAATAGCGCCATCGACATGTGCAAACGTCATATCAATCAGCTTTACACATGTGAAATAGTGTGTATCTAACTTTTGTAAGAGCTGAGATCCAGACGGAGGGACAGACGGTCGAACAGATGGACCGAAGGACAGACGGACAACATGCAAGTATATTTAACTACTAAATATTGACTGCGTATTAGACTGGTATAATAACCTAAAAATGATAACACTTAATCGATTTAATGAAGCAAATCAAATTGTTGCCATCAAATATCGCAACTATTGTTATAACTTTGTTTTTCCACGTTCAGTAAATAACTTATCGCCATGGAAAACAAATACTTTGGTTTAGGAATTCTGCTGATTTATAACTTTGCATATAACGTGAGCGTAGAAGATCTCCATAAAAATGTAGTGAATAAATATACCATTTATTAAGGATGCCAGTTACGGTAAATTTACCAATTTTGTTTGTACCAATTTCAATAAGTCATGGGTCACAATCCATGAGTGCCGACTGCGTGCTGTGAACCGCAACAAGACTGTACTCAATTTCAATGGGACCTATCATTATCCCGCCAACGAGATTAGAGGCGACTTTCAGGTCTTCAAGAAGGCAAATGGCTACAAACCGTGGCTTTTTAAATTTCCCATCGACTGTTGCCGTTTTATGCAAAGAGCTTATAATCCTGTTGCTATTATATTTTATCGATTGAGTAAACAGTTTACCAATGTTAATCATACCTGCCCCTTCTTGGTAAGTAAACTGTTTTTTAAATTAAGTTTTTCTTAAGATCGAAAATCTTTTTTTGTAGGGTCCAATTTTGATAATGGGGTTTTATGTCCAGCCCGAACTGCTCAGGCTTCCTCTTCCGACAGGCGAATACCTTATTAGCTTACTATGGAATCTCCACAAACTACCGATCTATAACACAGACATATACTTCTCGTATACTGAGAATTAGTTACTTAATAACAATAATATTAAAATACCAAAGGTGTTCTCAGCTACCCCGTATTCCTTAATGAAATTACAACAAAAAAGGTACTTAATAAATATAAAATAGAAGTTGAATATTTGAATTCTAATAAAGTAGTGCGAACTTGTTTTGATTGAAAATTATCTACAAGCAAACAACATTGAAAATTTTCTACAAACAATATCCCATTCGCCTTTTAAATATTGAATAGGTCAATTAAAATAATTTACTCAATACAAAATAATCGTAAACTATCGATTTGCGTGGGGTCTGCCACGCCTCCTTCTGCCTGCTGCATACATTTGCACAAACTTAGTATACTATTTTTGGCCATTTTCAATGGCTTCATGGGAAATTTTCATCTATGAGGACACAAAAACATCCCAAATGAAATGAACTTAAGTAAAAAGTGTAACATACTTTTAGGACGCGATTAAAAATGGCCAAGTACTGAATATGCGGATTATTAAGAAGAAAAAATAAATTAATATTGCAATAAAAATAATAAAAAAAAGAACAACAAACGCTGACTGCAAATGCACATGCGATGTCCTGCAGCCTGCGACAACAGTTAAAGTCGCTGCGCATTTCGGATGTGTGTGTGTGTCTGTGTGTGTGTTTGCCCCTGCCTGGCTGTGTGTGACATTCTTTGGGACACTGAAGGACCTTTCTGTTTGTCCTGTTTGTTCTGGCGCTGTGGGGCATTGTAATAACTGCTGCTGCACGTTTACAATTTGTACGTGTGGCGTGTGTGTGTGGTTGCACTGTGACTGTGGCAAGGGCATGGGGGTGGTGCGGTTATTCGGAGCTGATAAAAATGAGCGTCGGAAATGCGAATATAAATTTTACCATATCTGATGTACAACTGTGCGACACTCTGCACGCGTGTGTGTGTGCGTGCTTGTCTGTATGTTTGTGAGCCAGGATAAACGTAATGGCTGCACTGTAGGGCCAGGAAGCCGAGCAGACGGCAGACAGTAGACGGCAGACCAATCATCAGAAATACTCATGCAAGCAGCAAGGGGGCAGCGCCTGCCAGAGGAAACGGAAATGACATGCAATAAAACACAAAGGCGCACGCATGGGGCGCACTAGAAAGGAGTGGGGGGGGGGATGTGGGAGTGCTGCACTCCTGCTTGTGGATTATAACACACACAAAATGGCAGCTAACAACAGAAATCTATCTGGCAAATGCATCGCCCGAAACTTTTACAGAAATTACAATTGCAAAACTTGCGTGCTTAGCAGCGGAGACCCGCAGCCGGAGCAGCAGCCGGACAATCTTCTCAGACTGTCCTTGCCCTTGCCAGAGGCAATGCCACTGCCACTGCCACTGCCACTGCCACCTGGCTGCTGTGTCCTTTGTGTGCGTTAACGCCAAGTCATTTGGCTTATCAATGCCAGACGCAGACAATTTTGCGCTTATCGGCCGCATCGCATCGCATCAGCTTGGCTCGCCTTCTCATGCAGGTGCAGGGGGAACACAAATCGATGCTTGCACCACCCTGATTTAAGACCACACAAAGTGGGATTACTAAGAGGGACAGGAGGTGGGAGGGGGAAGCGTATTATTCAGCGCACATTAGGCGGGCGATAAACGCTTGCACAGGCTCATTGACATGGTCAGCCAAGTAGCCACAAATTGCCGTTTCTAACGAACTGCCCTGTGCTTGCCCCTTCTCCCTCCCTCCCCTTCTGTTCCGCTGCCGCTTGACAACCTCCGCTTGCCTTATTGGCTAATTACGCCCTGCAGCCGCCGCGGCAGTTGTTGCATGCATGTGATTGCCCCACTCGCAGGCACCTCCAGCAGCGCGTCCCTTGCCGGCAAACTGCCATAATTTGCCACAAAATGCTGCTGTTTTATTTTCGATTTTAATTTCCATGTTGCTGCCGCCGCCCCACAGGCGCTGGCTGCGCTCGTTGCGCTCTTTGCATAGGGCGTCCAGCTTGGCTGGCTGCACCAACATGCGCCTAATTTATATTCATTATCTGATGCACAATTATAGATAACTGGCATATCAACCGAGCGCGACACTCCACTTACCACATGTGGCAGCTTCCAAGCTGCCCCAGCAACTTGGTTTCAGTTTCAGTTGGACGTCGCCTCTTGCCTCTGTTTATCCTTGAGTCGCTCCAGTTGCTGCCGCTTCAATATTTGCCTAGCGCATTTACTGAGAGCCGCTCGAGCAACCCTCGCGCCACGGCCTAGTTCTTAATCTTGTTTAAGCTTATCTCAATGTTGCCCCCAATCTTTGCACAAATAATTGCTAACAAGGTGAGGCTGGGGGAAGAGTTGGGAAAAGGTTTGGCAAATATTTGCGGAAAAACTCAAAGAGCGCAGAGCATGCGGAATTCAAGGAAATTTACTTGTTAAAGGGAAGAAGCAGAAATGAGTTCGGGATTTGAAAGAATTTCAATGAAATATTCAAAAATTTAAAGAGGTAAGAAATGCAGGGGGTTTAAAATATTAAACGCTTAAATATTGGCATGGAAAAGTTTTCTAAGGGGTTTGGTTTTACGTAAGTTTTCAGAATTTGAAAAAAACAAGTAAGAAAGCTACATTCGAGTGTGCTCGACTGTAATATACCCGCTACCCAGCTGCTCGTACATCATTTATTTGCGGAACAAAAAAAAAACGGCTACAATCATATTTTGACCGTAAAAGGCTATGGACTTATAATATTTATGCAAAGTCAAAATCTAAAATAAAAAAAAAACATTTTTGCACACATTTAATTTTTGATGCGGGCGGGACTCGAACCCGTAAATGCATAATAGTACTGTTCGTTTTGCAGTCAACAACTTAACCCATTTCACCACCGTACACGCACACACGATTCGGCACTATGCTGCAAGCAGCGCTGCCGGCAGAGATCATCTGGCTAGCTATAGATATCATGTAAACCGAAAATGAACAATATGCCGAGATCTAGATTTTCACACGGACAGACAGACGGACAGACGGACATGGCTCTGTCGACTCGGCTGTTGATCCTGAGTCAGAATATATATACTTTATGGGGTCGGAGGTGTCTCCTTCTGCCTGTTACATACATTTTCGGTTTGAACAAAGTTATAATACCCTTCTACTCTATGAGTAGCGGGTATAAAAAGAAGGGATACTTTCGATAAATATATCGATAAGAAAAATATATTGAATATTAAGTACACAAATGATTGAAATATGACTTAAGATTATACCAATGTTATTCCCGTTATCAACCCTCAAGATTCCCTTTTCACTTCAAGATATTTGCTATATAGCTTTAGCTTCGACTTCTCTAAATCGTTGAAGATAAGTTATGATAAGACAGATAAGATTGGATAGGAAATAAAATAAGCTGAAGATTGGCAGATTTTTCCATCCATTTTTCATTATAAACCTACAAAATACGCATTTCATTTAAAATATATATTTTAATTTACTTTTTACTTTGAACTCTTTATTGCGATAGCACTTAGTTCTCTTACAGTTTCATTTGGGTTGTGGGGTTCCCTTAGTCTAGCATTATTGTATGTTCTCATAGCTTAGGTTTTTCTACTTATAGCTTTATTGTTGTAAATAATTGGGGTTGGTGTTGCATAGAGCTCGAGCATATACCATCAATATCGCCAGTTATATATAGAGAGCTATGCCTATAGTATGCTATATATATAGTAGTATCGCTCCTCTGCATAAATAGTTAGAAATATCTATAAATTCTGTATGTGATATATTACAAAATTTAATCAAATTATGTGATACGCTTAGCTAGGGATATATTTGTTGTTTTTGGAGGGGGGAATACCCCTACTATGCTATATAAAGTAGTTGCTAGGTTTAACTTAATCTCAAGTTGAACTTTATTGCTTGGTTGAGTGCAGGATATGAGTTCTCTATAGCTATTTCCGTCTAACTCTATTTGAATCTGTATCAATAGTAGTTGTATCTGTATCTGCAGCTGTTTCGCTATCTCTCTCTCTCTCTCTCTCGCTCTGCTCACATCGATTATGGATGACCACCTGGTGACGCCTTCGGCTGCTTCGTTAGTCCCTCATTTATTAGCTGCGTAGCTTGCCGCAATCAGCACTAATTAAAATGGCCGCCGGCATGCATCACGAGATGATGCAGTTCTTGTCCTTGTCCCCACCGCCTCCGCCTCCGCCGCCGCCCATGTCCGAGGGCTTTCGCTTGCGATCGTAGGCCAAGGCATCGTTGGGCACATAGCTAACGCGCACGCCGCCATAGTGGCGCCGCTGCGGCAGCTGATACATCATCATGTAATCCTCGGAGCTGGATGAGCTCGACGAGCAGGTGGAACACACATCTGACTCCTCGGACTCTTCGCGTTCGCGCTCCCGTTCGCGTTGCTGTCGCGGCGACTTGTGTACTTGGCTTGCCTCGTTGCCGGCGGGCAGCGTGTTGGCCTGCAGCGCCGACGGTGGACCCTGGTAGGAGGAGGAGAGCGGCTGTGCTGGCGCATATGTATCGGCTCGCGTCGTGGAATGCGAACGATGACCGCTGCCGCTGCGATGATGGCCCGAGGACTTGCGGCGACGTCGCCGGCGCGACCCATGTCCATGTCCATGACGATTGCCATCCCGATCGCGATCTCTGTCTTTGTCACGCTCGCGATCCCGTTCGCGTTCTCTATCGCCTCCGCCACTGGTGCCGGCGCCGTTGCCGGAGTAGCTGCGCGAACGGGGCAACGTGTCGGGAATGCCCTCAAAGCGCACACCCTTCTTCTTGCCGGGCTCACCGCTCATGGGTGACGAGGAGGAGGCGCCACTGAGTATGGAGACGGGATGCGTTGGTGGCTGCGTGGCAGACTGCGTTGAGAGCGGCGTGTTGAGCGAACAATCGCCGGCAGAGTGGGTGGGTGAACCCATCAGCTCCGGCGGCAGCGCTGTGGAGGCCACACTCAGATTTGGTGTGGGCAGTTCGGGCAATTCGTTGCCTGGTGGTGGGGGTGGTGGATGCATAATGTCCGCGTACTCGTTCTGCACCGAATGGAACTGCTGCGCCGAGGCATGCAACGGTGGCGGCGTCGGCAGCTGCTGTCCAAAGTGCGGCAGATGTTGTGCGCCGGCCAGACCCAACTCGGGCATGCTGGACGTGATGGAGTTCTCCATTTTGCAGACCTGTTGCAGCTGCCGTTGGATCTGATAGCTGTGCGTGCTGTGTCCGCCTAGGGGAGGCTTGGCAGGCCAGGCGGCGTCCAGATTGGTGGCCATCTCGTTGAAGTTGTAGACACCATCGCGCTGCAGCTCCATCGGTTTGGGCATCAAATGAGGCTGAAAGTCGCCAGGCGAATTGAGCGGCGACATGTTCTGCGAGCTGGAGAAGTCGGTGAAGTCACCGCCGCCATGCCCAGCATGTCCATGTCCGGGGCCCTGCTCCAGATCCTTGACCACACCCGCATCTGAGTCCGAAGTGGCGTAACTCTGCTTGCCAAGATGCACCAGATGCCCCAATCCTCCCGCTGCCTCATTGCCCACGCCCGCTGCAAGCAACTGTTGGCTCTGCAGTTGATACATGGCCTGGTTAAAGCTTGCCTGATGCTGTTGCTGCTGCTGCGGCGACATGGGCGGTGAGCTGGAGGCGTGGCTGCTGGGTATGCGCGTCGTCTGCTGCGTTGGCCGCACACGCTGCGTGGGAGGAGTGGGCGTAGTATACATGCCTGTGCCGGAACTATCCGAAGGTGTTGGCGGTTCCCCTTTGCTGCACGCTATCGAACAATAGATGGCGCCACGTCGCGGCAGGAAGGCGCGTCCCAGCAGCGAACAGCGGCAGGTGTTGCACGAGAAGCACTCATCGGTGGCATGCCAGTGCTGCCCATCGTGGCTCATCTGTCCCTGATCAACGCCAATTGCCTCGCCACAATAGTCACAATACTCGGCAAACATTGCGTCGAAGCAGAGCAGGCAGTAGGGCTTACCCTCCCGCATGATGTAGCGCTGCCCGCCCAGCTGCTTGTCGCACTCGTGGCATGCAAAGTGATTCATGTGCCAGGCACGTCCCTCCGCCTCGGTGCACTCGTCCGCTAGGATAATCTGCAGGAAGAGGGAGAGAGAGAGGAGGGGTTTAAGTTGGTATACGCTCCGCGCTTCCTTTTTCCTTGACTCACCTCATCGCAGGCGGAGCAGCGCGGCTTGAGCGTCTCCGCATGATGGCGTCCACAATACATGCGCCCATCGCGATGAAAGTAGATGAGATCCACCAGCAGCTCGCGGCATATGCAGCATGTGAAGCAGCCAGGATGCCAGCTGGCATTGGGTCCCAGGCGCGTGGCAAAGACAGCAATGTCGCCCGTGGAAATCAGCTCGTCGCACTAAGAATGAGAAGTGGAAGAAGGAAGAAGCAGGTGAAGATTGGCATGGAATTCCACACTAGGAGCGCACGGGCAAGTGGTACTTACGCCATCGCAGGGACGGGCGCTCATCAGCTGTCGCACATTGCCCCGGCCGAGTGCGTCACGTTTGCGCTGTGTGGAGAACAGGCGCAGCTCCTTGCGCTCCTCATCCGTCAGTGAGTGACAGTAACGAATCTGCAGTGACAGAAGCAACGGTTTTGAGTTAGAGAGGGAGACAGAGACAGACAAATCATATGTTCAAGTTGACGCGCCGTGGGCAGGCGAAAGGTAACGTGCCTGCCTGGGAAGCCTGTGCTGCCTGCCTGCCTGCTTAAAGTGATCTTTCCAAGAACTCAACTCAGCCGCAGCTTGTTTGTCTACAGCTCTCGTTGTTGTTGTTGTTATTGTTGCACCACGTTGCCCGCTGCCAACTCAAGTGGCCAGTGGGCAGGGCCGACAACCGCAGACGGTAGCCAGTAGCCAGCGCTGCCCATCAACGCAACTCCAGCTCCAGCTCCGTCTCCGTCTGCAGCTTCGTTTGTGTTGTATGTAAATTTTTTGGCTGCCTCCTTTTTTCTGCTCTTACCACCGCCTGCTGCCGCAATTTGATTTGACTTTCGGCTTGGAATTTGGGCATTTGCTACACAATCTACACACACACACACACTCGCACACACGCCGCACATACTCTCGCACACCCTGTGCAACGTTGTCTGGTCAGTTGGCGACTCGTTAACATGGCAACCCTCAGTTAGCGACTGTGCGGTTTAAATGCTAAAACGGTAACTGATATCTGCCACGCCTCCCGCCCCACTGACAACAAAGTTACCCTTCCCCCTGTCCACTGCCAGCCTGCGAATCCGCTCAGCTTAGTTTCGCCTGCCTCAAACTTCCTAGCTCGCTTTTTTTTTGTTGCTGTTGTCCTCGTATGTTTTTGTGGCTTTTTCACAGTTCAGTTGGTTGCACTTGTTTCCTTGATTAATTAAAAGAAGTAGCAGCAGAAACAACAACAACAACAACAATTACAACAACAACAGTAAGAGCAACAACAACTACTGTGGGAAAATCGCTGGCATTGACTTTGTTATGCCGTTGCCGTAATTCGAGTTGTTGCAGGCAGAGAACACGGAGGAGGAGGGCCGTCTACAGGGGCAAAAGGTTTGAAGGGGGCGTGGCCATTCAATCACGATAAAACGCGCACACATTTAAATAAATACCACGAAATTGACGGGCCAGTGTCAAGCTGTGTCACCAGGGACACCGGCAGCGATGCACTGCGCACTGCACTGCACTGCACAGGCTGGACTGAACTCTGCGCTGTATAATGAATAATACACTGTACGAATGGAGGCAGTTAAAGAATTTTTTGCAGTGACTGTTAAAGGTTTTCTGTGCTCTAGAAAGATTCTAGCTTATGAATTTAATGCAAAAAATTCTTTAAATATTTTAGGAATTATTTTTTTTTAAATTTTAGAAACTTTAATCTACAAAAAGTAAAGTTTGGAGTCTTTAAGTAAAGTTTAAAATCTTAAAGCGCATAGTATACAACATTCTACACTTCAAATTGTAGCTATAACTGTCTATTATAAAAGCAACTATGTCTATAAATAGATATTTGTGCTATCTACACGCTATCAATGATTAGTTCTCTCACTGCAATCTCTGCAACAACAAGGGCTAGCTTCCTCTTCTTTCCTGTTCTCTGGAATTAATAATCTTTTAATGACTAAAGCTCACACTAGCAACTTGTGGAATTGCACTTTAAATAGGGCAAATCTTTCTCTGAGTGCACTCAGGCAAGAAGTACTAATGCATACTGAGTACTTGTCTGGAGTCTGGGGCTTGGGGGTCTGCTTACTCACCTCGTTATCATGCGGCGGCAGTTGATGCAGCAATTGTCGCACACGATATTGCTCTCCGGGACTGTTGACGTATGGCACTTTGTCGTCGGGTATTTGGGAGAAGTACAAGCGAACCTGGAAAGAGATAGAGAGAGAGAGAGCGAGAGGGATAAGTATGAGGAAGAAGAATGAACGCTGGAATGCAGCTGAGCGCGGGTCACACACTGTGAGGATTCTGCACAGATAAACTTAAGCTAAAAAGGGTTAAGCCAGCAGTTGCTGCTGCTGCTGCAGTGGCTGCTACTCCATCATGTTCAGCCACAGCCACAGCCACATCCTCATTATCATCATTATTGTCATCATTATGAGCCTGGGCACTTTGATCAGTCGGTTAGGCTGTCAAATGGAGAACGTGGCTCTCTTGTGGCACAGCAGGTAACTGCCTCGAGATTTTTGATTTTATTACGTTGATTTTCCATTTGGCCAGGTTGAAAGGTGCTCAACGTGCAGCAACGGGCAACATCTAAGCCCGCAACCGCGAAAGCATCCGCTCTCGCGTTGCTCCCAAGTTTATTGGCCACGTTTTCAAGTGCTGTGAAAATTTTTGTAGCTTCTCGATCCGAAAGCAAATGTCCACAGCCAGCGGCTCTCAGGAGGCAGCAGCAACTACCCAACCCATTCTCAACCCATCCCGTGCCCCATCCCATTCTGCACTCGAGCGGCAACGGGTTGCCAGTCAAGCGGCTGCCAGCTGACTCCGCCTGACTGACTGCCTGACTGACACATGGCTTATGCAGCGTCAACGTAAATGGCTGTAAATAAATTTTCAATTCTGTTTGTAACTTTTGCCAAAAATACAATATGGCAATGCCAATGCCAATGCCAGCACGACAGATAAAAAAGTCGAGGAGTTTATGTTGTGCAGGGAGAGTTCTGAATACCCTTTTGAAAGATTAGATCTTGAGAGGAGAGTAAACTAATTGAACTGGATGAGTTTGAAAAGAAGCATGGTAAGAACAATACAAGTTGAGTTTGAGTTGTGATATCTCGTAAACTTATTAAATTATGCCGATAGATTCTAGAGCAAGTATACGATATATCAGTATTATGCAATTCTTTGCATGTTATTTGCCAAGTTTGCTTTGCATCCGTTAAAGAAACAAGTTCCCTTTTGACAAAAGGTAACACAGACAACAGAAGTATGCGGGAACTACAGAAAAATGAATGCAGATCGAACATAAACAATGTTTCTTACTGCACAGCAGATTTAACTTTGCATGTCCTACTTGCTACAACAAATATACCCTCAGTTAGAGTATAGCAAGTGAGTCTCTCTGCATCCCAGAAGAGCGCAGACATGTGATAGGCATTGCTGTCGGCCTACCCGGCGGGATTAACGCGACCAGCGTTGGCCGGAGGCCTCTGCCTATGTCGCGTCAAGTCAAAGAGTTGTGCTAGCTCTAGAGACCCCCCAAAAATTAAAACAAAAACCCAGAGCAACTTTAGTAGCGCGCTTTCGGGCGTTCCGGCGCTCTAAAGATTGCGCAAGATTTATTCGGCGCTGCGCGCATATATTACGCAAATAATTTATGAGGCGTTTTGTGTCAGTTGAAAATAATTGAAAAAATCGCCTCGAATGGTAGCACTTTTTTCGCCTAGAGAGCCAAAAGGCGCCATAAAAGTCACACTGAGAAATGGTCCAACCAGTAAAGGCGGCAACGGTGGCGGTGGCGCAGCTGCAGCGAGTGGGCGCGGTTAGCCCCTTCTCCCCCTGTCAGTCTGTCCATTAGCGCAATCTAATTCGGCATATGCAGAGAGGCAGCAGTTGCCAGTTGCCAATGGCAGATCGGACAGTCACTTCACACTAATAGCCACAGCCCCCACTCAGCAACCTTGGCCAGGGCGGGCGAGGAAGATGTGCGAGGGCTATCGTGCGTGCGACTGATTTATGGATGAGGCATGTGGCATGTGGAGCAGCTGCATTGCATCCAATAAGTCAAGCAAAAGTAAGCGCTTATCGCGCGCCACAAATCAGCGCGCTGCAATCGCTGCTGCAGATCGCTGCGCTGGGACTGGGACTCACCTGATCTGGTCGCAGCCCTGGTGGCACCCAGGTGTATTCCTCCAGCGCGCAGCCGCTGTCGTCGTCCGAGTGTGATTGTCGCTGCATATCCATGTGCGGCCCAGCCAGGAAAGGGGCATGCGCTGCCGACGAGCCCGCCGGATGATGCAGCAGCGATGGTGGCGAGGGCGTCGATAGCGCTGGCGACAACTGATGGTGTCCATGGTGTTGCTGCTGATGCTGCAGCGTTGCCTGCTTCAGCGAGGAGTTTGAGTACTTTGAGTTGAGTGAGCTGCCAGAGACGGCAGGCGAATACTGCAGTGCACCGGGTCCAGCTGAGGATGAGGAGGACGCCGATGCCGATGCTGCAAGTTGCGCTGGCGGCGGTGGCAGCGCAGGCAGCTGCTGATGATGCGGCGGCAAATATTGCTGATGACGTTGCAGCGGCAGTGGGGATGTGGGTAACATGCCCGCATTCTGCGCCGCATACAGAGCAGATGCCGATGAGCTGCTGGGCAGACCGAGATTGCCCAGTGCTGGGGGCAGTGAGCCGCCAACTCCAGCGGCCTGGCTGGGTGAGAAGTGGCGCGGCAATGTGGGTATCTTCTGCAGATACGAGATCTGCGTCAGCGGTGTGCGACTGATGGGCCTGCAAGAGAATGGGAAGGGAAAGAATTAGTTAGTTGTTGTTGCATTTTGTGGCGTGGCTAATTTAAACTTAATTAAAATATTTCCGTTGCACCGTGACGGGTTAAAGGTGCGTCCACATCGAGTCTGGGAAATCGTTTGGATGAATTAAGCGGACTCCCTCCTCACAGGGCGGCCAAATCATATTTTGAATTGCGATAAAAAACCACAGACAACATGTTAACTCCCCGATGACCCCCGCACTGTGCTGAGTTTCATCTCTTTGTAATTCGTTGGATTTGTGCGGTTTTTGCACTTCCTATTCGCATTCGCATTCACACATGATTTTTATACCATTTTCCTGCCGCTGTCGGCTGAACAAGCTGTCAATTTTAGTTTATTTTTCATGCGACGCCAACAAAATAAAGGATTGTTTTTTGTTTTTGCATTTTTGCAATTGTTGTTGTTGTTGTTGTTGTCGCCGTCAAAATGAAAATACAAATACGCTTCACAGCGCTTCACACAAACAAATCGACAGCCCGTCAAGTTGTTGTTGTTGTTATTGTTATTGTTGCTGCTGCCCGTTCTTGTTTGTCTGATATATTCGCATGTTTCACTGTTGTTGTCTGCTTTCCGGGCCCTTGGGCTGTCGCTGTTTGTCATTTCGCTGTAGTCTGACATTGTTATCCTTGCGGCGTCGCTGAACACGCCAACACCCTACATTGCGGTCTATGCGAGTATGTGTGTCTGCTACGCTGAGTTTCCGATACAATATATGTGCTTTATATTTAATTTTAAATATTTTTTATTCTTTTCAATGCTTTGCGCCTTCGATTTATTTGTTTCGACTTTAATAACATCAGCCTGCCGCCACATTTCATGAATCATATCGCAAGTTTAGCAATAAGTGTTGCATAAGCCACAAATATCGCTTATCGGCAAGATCTTAAATTACTTATCAATTATTTCGGTTACACAGTCAATTATTTTCGATAGTCAATTTAAATCAAAAAATCGAATAAAAATAAAATTTTGATCGCTGCCACTTTTGATTCGCGATTCAAATTCATTTGCTGCTCCCCATTATTTTGCTATTCCCAACGATTTCGATTGTAGCGCACTGGCGCAACCTAGGCAGCCGCCGCGCTGCTTCCCCCGGCGCGCGCGCGATATTAACGGCAGCACGCACCATTTCATGCCAGCTTTGCTCCCTATCAAAGGATAACTGTGTATTGTCTGCGCATATGTAACTGTAAATGCTGCCGATGCTGGTGGGCGTAACCTCGCCCCTGACTCTGACTGTATTCACGAATGTGAGTTCCAGTGTGAGTGCATTTGCGACTCAGTCGCTGTGCTCATGCGGGCGTTTTATCAAAACAATGTGGCCTGCCCGCCCTTTTGTTGTTCGTTTGTTCCTTTTTTTTTTTTTTTTTTTTTGGCGCAATCCAAGCTGATTTAAGCTGCGAATTCTTTTGTATCCACACTCGCTTTGGCGATAGCAATTTCATTTCTAGTTCGCTGACTCCCAAGTTGGCAGTTGATGTGTCAATATGAGCAGGGAATAAGGATCAGGAGGAGGAGGCGCTGAGGGACGTCTGCGGTTTGCCAGCAATTAATTGTGCAGATTTGGCTTTTAAACTGCCAAAAAAAGCAAGCTAGTTTTTAGCATTGTTATATATGTGGCTGCAACGCAGCGAAGAATGCGAGCTGTGCCTGCTTCAGTTCAGGTTAGCCAACTCCTTCGGCTGCACAGCTGGAGACGGGAACCCAAAAGTGTTGGCTGCTGTCAAATCAGTCGCATTCAAACTCAAATTACAAGCCAAACAAACGGCCGCCGGCAGGGATTGCATTGGGATTGTGCCCCAACTGTGGCCCGTTTCCAATGTGGGATTGGGCACTGCAAAATGAAAAGCGCGCCAAATGGCAATGCGAAACTGTGCCTAAACACAAATTTGTAGCCTGCATCAGGCCAGGAGAGGGGGCGAAGGGGGGCGCATTGAAGTCTTTTGAATTTATTGTGCGGTCAGTTGGGGCCGCTGTGCGGGCTGCCACAGTGCCTGGCTGTCTGTCTGTCTGTCTGTCTGTTCCCTGTCCCCTCCCAGCTGCCTGCCTTTTCGACCTGCATTTCTTTCTCATTCGCGCGCGGCATTTTCGCAATTTACAAATTTATTGTTGACTGCGGCGAATTGCGTAAAATTGCCAACAATTGTGGCAAGTTTCAATTTGTGCAACGCGCACTGTGTGTGTGTGTATGTGTGTATGTGTGTGTTTGTGGCCAGCTTTATTAAGCCATTAAAGCTGACTACGGCTTAGCTAGGCTCAAGCTTAGGAAATGAAAAGCGCTCGACGCACGCATCATTTGCCGCTGCAACATGTTGCCTAGCATCGACACTCTACACTAGCCTACATGTAACATGGCCGAACTGCCTGCGGGCAGATGTTGCCAATATTTGTTTTAGCCCGAAGGGTTCAGGTTCACTTCTCACTTTGGCAGTCGTTGAACCGTTCAAACTGGTTTCGCGCCAGACACTTGCCATGGCTTCCCTGCTTCCCTCTCACTCTCGCTCTCCCTCTCTCTTTCTCTCTCCCTCTCTCTCTCTCTCCTTCTAGAGCCCTAAAACTAGTTCAAAAAGCACTCGTCGCTGCCATTGATAACCCGCAACCGCAGCTGCTGCGCGCAGCTGCCCCGTTTCGAGTGTGGCAACTACACGACGACCAAGCGCGGGCTTAAGCTGCCTCGCTGCTCCAACTAGAGATCGCAAACTATATTTAGCCCCGTCCTGCTTATCTGGCGGCTGGCATCTAAATGAATGATCATTATATACGGCACAGCAGCGCGTTGACAAATTGCAAAGCAGCCGCAGCCGCAGCCGCAACCGCCGACGACGTCGACGTCGACATCGTAACCCGTGAGCGATGGACGTCTCAATGGCTGCGCGGAGACAGACAGAGACAGACAACACGACGACGTACGACTGCTATGGACAGCCTCAATTGTTGTGGCTGTGTCGGTCTGCACGTCTCGGCGGCCTCTGCAACATTTGCTAGCTAGGCCAACAAATTTGGGTTAATGCGCAGCGAAAGTTTACGCTGCCGGCGATTGCAAATCTCATCTGGCATTATTCATAGCATATCCAAGAGAGAGAGAGAGAAAGGGATAGAGAGAGAGATGACTCCGCTATGACCTGTGGCAGCGACAGGTGGTCCCTTAAATGCTGTCGCCTAGCTCGCTTGGAATGTTGCCTCAGAGACTTGTTCAGTCGCTTTTACGATGTCGCTGCGACACAACAATTATTGTCCGGGGCAGGTTCCTTTGCACCTCCTGCTGCCAGGGCAGTTGTGCTTGCCATATATTGTATTACAGCTGCACAAGGGACGTGAAGTAGTAAGAGTAGTCGAGGCTTAAATACCCTAGAAAGGCAGGGTCGAATAAAAAGAGCTGGCTGTCTTAAGTTATTCAGCCAGTAAGTAGAGAAAATCAGCAAATCTTGATAAAGGTAATGATCGGTGGCTGCATACCCTGTAGAGACCAAACATTTATAAAAACTGAAGTTTTTAATCAGAACATTCAAAAACATGTATAAAAATTCGTACTTTGCACCCAAAAGATCAACATTTCTAAGTAAAAGTAAATTACAGGGCATTAGGCAAGTTATCCGCATCTATCTATCTACCTTCCTGTACCACACTTAGGTTGCTGTTTACACACAAAAATACATTTTTTTATAGCTATTTTTTTCAAGCAAATTTGCAAATATTTTTAATTCCAGTAGACATTCCCAGCCTAAGAATGATCTAAAGCTCTGCCAAGCATTATAAAGAACTAGGTAGAACTTTAGATCATTTAGCCAAATAATTAACATATTAATAGGCTTTTTTATGTGAAGACTTTTAGCTGAGTTAGCCACATAATTAGCATATTTTAATTGTTTTTTTTTTTTTTTTTGCAGAACTCTTTGCGAACTTTAACGATGCTGCAGGGTATATAAAATCGTGTTGTTGTTGGAACTCAACTACATAGTGCGATTGTCATAAACGATTTTTAAATTGACAATAAAAATTGCCGTCAACTTTATGGCAAAACCTGGCGAGCACACGTATGCGCCAATAACTTGTGCAAGGACTAAGCCACGTCCCCCTTCCCCCTCCCTCTCCAGCGTGTCTCCTCTCCCTCTTGTTGTGCATTGTGTCTGCAATTCCAGCTACGACTGTTTCCTCTCTCTGTCTGTCTGCCTTGTCAACATGACATTTGGCGTGTTGACATTTTTATTGACTTTGGCATCTACTCGTCCTCCCCTCGCAGCTTCCCTGCGCCTCTTGCGTCTGTCAGTTGGCATTCGCATTCGCAGTTGCCGTTGTTTTTTGCAGTCAGAAAGTTGATTAAGAATGTCTGCAGTCCCATGCTGGGGCCCATTGCCAGCCGTGTGTGTGTGCGCGTGTGTGTGGTCGAACACGTTGCCATATTGCGCATACGCCAAGTGGTACTAATTGAACATGAGCACACGCAGGCAGGCAGGCAGAACATAAATAGAAATCAATTAAACGTCTAACTGTAAAGCAGCCGCGCTGTTAATTTGTGTGCTCAATTTAGAAAGTCGCGCATAAACTGAATAATTACATAATTTGCGCAGATCACAAGACGATTTTCACACCAAAGGCAGCAACCTGGGGGCAGCTCCAGAGGCAACTCTCCTCTGCCTGGGAGCGGATGAGAGAACAAATTGTTTGCTTATCTTTCGGTAACAAAGCTGACCAATTAATGTTGCTGTTGTTGTTGTTGTTGCCACTTGCAACATGCACAATGTTGCAGCAACATTTCACTCTGTGCTCTGCTAACGGCAATGGAAAATTGTTTTGTGAGCGTGCAAATTTTCACAGCTGCTGCAACAGCAACAACTATGCCAGTAATTTTCCTCCAACCTCCAACTCCATCTGTGTACGAGTCTGTGTGTATGTGTTTGTGTGTTGCGGCAAACATCGAAGCAGAAAAAAGATGCCCCAACACTTCAACTTTAGCTGCTGACAACAACAACAACAACAGCAACTTGAACGTGCCCCTGCCCCTGCCCCAGCCTCGGCGTGTTAGCTGGAAATAAAAGCAGGTTTTAAGAACTCAGCCGGAAAATGCATGGAAAAACTTGGCTCAACTTGCCCCAACTTGACTCTGCTTTTGCCTCGCTGTGGTTCGCCGTGGTTCACCACGCCGCTTCCCTCGTTCTGGGGGCCCCAAACGAAATTGCATAATCAATGCAAATTTGGCGCGCTAAATGATCGTGTCGAGCAACATGCTGACATAACGGCCAATAATCTTGACCATGGTAATTGATTTGGGCCAATATTTTGTGTGCATCGAGCCAACAAGTTCTAATTAATTTTTAACTCGCTGCAAATTCATCAAAATTGCCAAACACATTTGTTTCTGGTCGCCCACAGATTGACACAGGCCGCAGTGCCCGCTCCTGCTCCTGCTCCTGCTCCTGCTGCTCCCCCTCCATCTCCTTTGCCTGTGTGTGGCGTGTTCCAGTGCGCTGCCTCCCCTCTTTAGTCTTCCCTCCCCAGATGGAGCGACCAAACAGGCCCACGGCCAGCGCAGCCTCGGTCGTTGTCTTTGGTCTATGAACTTGTTTTCTCTCATCTCTCTCGCATAGTTTTTAATTGAAGCCGTGTCTTTGCTTTTTATGATTTTTGTCTTCCTCTCTGCGGCAGCTTCTTCTTCTCCTTTTTTTCTTCGTTTTTTTTTTTTTTTTTTTTTTTTTGTCTGGGCCATTATAAATTATGCCGCTGCTTCGATTTTTATACATTAATGTTTCCTCCGCTGACCGCTGCTGCTTCGTCTTGGGTGATTATGCTCAATTTTGTTTTCGACCATAATTACTCTGCTTGGGCCATCCGTGTGTTTGTCTGTTGTGCCATGCCGTGTATCCGTTAACTTCGTTTGACGAGTTTCAGTTTCAGTTTCTCGAGTCTCTTCTGTGTTTCGGCTCATCTCTGGCACTAAACAAATTGGCATTGATTGATATTTCGTAGTATTCCTGCTGCTTTTTGGCACTCGAAAGCAATTGTAAAAAGAAGACCTAAGACATAAGCACATAATCGATATGCTCAGTGTACACAGCAGAGTCAAAGAGAGGTCGGGAAATATTTTCAAGTTTCCATGCAGAGACCTTGAAAACTCGCTGGCAACACTTTAAGTGTTTGACTTAGACCATCGAATCGTGTGAATCGTGTAAGTGTTATTGCATATGATTGTGATAAATGATCGAAGGTCGCCGACGAAAGATAGTTTAGCCAACGTGGGAAATCAGAGGGGAACTTAAAACATTGCTTGGGGCTATATTTTAATAACTAGTTAACAGATCAGCTAACAGTCTTGGTTTGTGCTATATTTGTGCCCCATTTAGTCTCTAATTTTAATAAGCCATCCCTAATACAATAAAATATCAATAAATAACTTTTTTGTGGCTGTTTTATTTCAAATTTTGAAATATATTTGAATTTGTAATATGGTCTTCCTTTATTCTAAATCGATATGTGTATTAATTGACCTTAATCAACACTTATTGTAAATTATTGAGCACTTGATCAATGCCTGCACGAAAGTGGCGGCAAGCCGATAAGCAGAATGTCGATAATAAAGTAACTGAAGCTGGGCAGACAAAAAGTAAATAAAAGGCAAAGAATGCAAATAAAACATAAAACTGAACTGTTAGCTATATAAATCGATGCCTATTATAATGCCTACAAGATTATCTATTTATATCAGTTTCGCCTTGTGATACATTTGAGCTCTGTCAAGCATTAAAAACTTGTTGCATTTGGTAAGCGATGAAGATAATCTATCAGTTGCAGCTTGTGCTATATATGCGCTGCTGATAATCTGGAAATTCGATTAAAAACAAGTCTGATCTCTCTCTTCATAGCTTGATTGTATCAATTTCAGCATTCTCACTTGATTACAACATTTAAAACGCATAAATCATTTGATTAGCTGCGCCATTGGCAGCACTTTTGTCCATGCAGCACGCCGCAATTATTAATGACACTTGCGGACGCTAAACATGTCCACCCCGCCGTGGCAGCAGCAGCGGCACCAGCAGCGAGTGCGGCGGCGATCTCTGGGAATGATTTATGTGCGACGTTCCTTAACAAAACTGTTCACAAATTAACCGTAATATGATTTACAGAAAGCCGCTTTGCTGTTCCCAGAGTGCAAGTTGCAGGCAGCAGCATGCCTTGATTTATGGACAACAGCAATCGGAATCTAATTTCTTGGCCATTAACAAAGCCCAACTGAGGCGAGGCAACTTAAGAAGAAGCTGCTGGTGCAGTAGCTGCTGCCTACGCATCGGAGGAGCAGCGCAAGCAGTGCGGGCAGCGCCGGCAACGCAGCATGGAAGCCGCTTTGAAATTGAGCTCCTACAGCGCAGCTACTCGACTTGTTGTTGCTGCTGCTGCGGCTGCTGCTGCTGCTGCAACAAGCTCAAAAATTAAGCAGGAACTTTTGGCAAATGTTGACAAAGTCAACGGTAACTGCAACTTGAACTTGGCCAACTTTAGCTGGCTAACTGTAAACGCGCAGAACGCGGAATGTTGACAGAAAGAGCAGCTCAACAGAGATGCGAACATGGCGTATAATTAGCTGCTAATTGCTGCAGGCTGCTGCTGGTGCTGCGCCTTATGAGTGCATGACAGCGTCAATTGATGCCAGATGATAAGCGGGACAGAGGAGGGGAAAGTAAGGAGCATTGCTCCAATGATGACAGGCAACTTTGCAGTGGAGAACCTGTGGGCTTTGGATGATCTGCAGGCAACGGTACGTGCGATAAGTTCCACATATTATCAAATGCAAATAAAACAATGCTCTAAGGGGCAGCTACCAAAAATGCTTATCATGATGGGAGAGAGAGAGAGAAAGCAAGAGAGAGCCTCGCCGCGTTGCAACCTGCCCGGACAACTTTTCAGCTAACGAGACAGGAATGCAAAGCGTGTTAATGCTCCGCCTTCGAGTAAGTGGCTCCAGTCCAGTCAAGCCCGGCACGCAGGCAATTTAAATGCAAAGCCAGAGCCAAAGGCCTTGGCCAAAGTGAAGCTGTCAATGAAAATTACGCGCGGTTTTTCGCCTGCTTCTTCACGCTTTTCCTGCTGCTATCAGCAATAAATTTATTGACGCTGCGTGTGTATGTGTGCGTTAAATGTTTAATTAATTAGCGAGAAATGCATTAAGTGATTTGTTGCGCGCTAATATGCTGCGGAATGCCGCAGGAATGAGAGAGACAAATAGAGAGAGAGACGGAGAGGGAGCTGCCAGTCAAGTGTCAACTTTTTTTTGGCAACAAAAGCTACGCACAGAACATGTGTATATAGTCAGATATAGTCGGGATTGTGGGATTATGTGGCCAGCTACATAGCCAATCGCTTCACGCTTGACGTGGGCGCAGACATGTCGATCGAGCGATCGTGACTGGGCAGAAGTTGTGGCCCTATGGAATTTATCGACTGACAAACAGATTTCAGCTTCATTGCGACAGTTTGACAGCTGCTTAAGCGCTTGAGTGAAGCCACGTGAAGGGCAAAGCCTGTTTCAATTTTCGGATTTGGCATCTTAACTTCAGCATCGAAGGAGTTCGGAGTTGGCCATTATCGCGGCTTAAAATCGCGAGTGGAGCAAAGTAAACAATTTATATGCGACGCAATTGCTGAGGCAGACGGCACAGACTGTGTGTGTGTTTGTCTGTGTGTGTAATTAGCATGGCTAATGGAAGCTAGACAGAGACAGCGAATGACTTTAATGGCCTGTCTTATTTTCGCATTACTCGCGACAACAAAAAAGAGAAACAACAAAATCATATTTTATCGCTTTGCATAAATAAATCACGCGGCGGCTTCACTTGTTGTTCGTCTCTCGCACTCGACTGGCGCCTCAGTCGCAGTTGACGTCGCCGTCGTCTCCAACTCCATCACAGTTGGCAACAACTGGGCAAGTTGGCCAATTGTCTGGCAAGCCATACAAGCGTTGCATGCCGCCGCAAGATTTGTTGCGTTTTGTTATTGTAATTAAGTTGCATCTGTTGTGAAGCAAGCAGTCGTCGTGCAACTGCAGCAACTCTGCAGCATCCACAGCGCATCTCCATGCCACAGCGCGCCAGAGAAATGCCACAGTAACGCCCCTTTGAGTCATTTGTCAGACGCTTTGGGCTCAAGTGCAACGACAACAACAACAACAACAACTCGAAGTTGCAACAACAGTCGCCGCGCAGTTGGAATACCCTTAATGGCTTTGTTAATTAAAAACAAAATCAATATGAATGTTGCTCGCGCAGAGGCGTTTGCAGTGACAAATGGATGGAGCTGGCCATGTTAATGGGGGTGTCTCGAATGGAAAACTATAATTTGTAGACTAGTTTATTTTTATGGCTAGAATGTAGAGCATGACATCACTTTATAGCTTGATTGCATTATTGCTTAGGTTTTTTAGCATTTGAATGGTTTATTTAGCTTTTTTTCTAGACTTTTAAAATTGGAAAACCTCAGTTAATTCTATCAAATTTAAAAGAATATATAAAATATTCCCTGTTTTTAATTATACATTCTCTATCATTCCAAATTGCTGCTCATAATTGTCTAAAAAATTTAATTTTATTTATTCTTTCTAACCTATAGTTTTTTTGTTATCGATAAACTTTAAAGTACGCCTTGTCACATGCCTGTATTCCTAGCTAAATCGCTAGGAAACATATTAAATGCTGTAAATAAATTCGCTAATAAATTTAGACTGTTAGCTAAGGTTATCAACTATAAGACAACCTAATCGATAGTCGATAGACGCTAATCAAAACCATCGATAAATGCATAAATGGGTTCATTATACGTTGCCATAGCCCAGGCACTTTCAAGGCGCATCTAATGCGCAAAGTTGTTAAACATTTGCAAGTTTTGTACCCCCTCCCCCTCCTCCCCCTGCCTCACTCTCTCCCCACTTCCCGCTGTCCACCATTAATTGCAAGCTGTAAAGCCTTTAAGCTAATAATGTTTTGAGAGAACTTCGACTTGCGCGAGACATTAGATTTGTCATTGGGAGGGGGCATAAAACGAAGAAGGTAGCCAGCAACATGTCGTAAACTGCATGACTCGAGCAGCATTCGGGAGCAGCAGCAGCCGACGATGGAGTCGATGTAGCTGGACTTGGTGGAACTAAAGTCGAAGATTTATGCAACTGTCGATGGCAGTTAAGATCGCATTGAATGCTCAGACACGAGCGGGCCTGGGATGTGGCCGGGGATGTGAATGTGAATGTGAATGTGAGTCTAGAAGAGCCAGGAAAACCTGCAGCCATTAAGAGCGGATGATGACGAAGAGATCGGGATCAGGTGCGAGTGCAGCTTAAATGATTGCCTGGCAATTTTTTAATAACTTCATTAACAGAGTTTGCCGCAGCGGCGCGGCAATTAAAATATGCGACGTATATATCGGTGGGTGCATTAGAAAACGCTGCCGCAACGTGCAGCGTTTGGCGCGCTAAATCCGGAGTTGGAGTCGGCTGTCGGGACAGTTAGCCCGCGGGCTCGCGTGTGGTAAATAGCGCTGGCTACTGAAATTCCAAACAAAGTTGCCTCTGCTGCCGCTGCTGCTGTCAGGCTGAACGTCAAAAGCGGCGTCTGTTATTATTATTAATTATGCTTTGCATGCGTTCTGTGCGGGGGGCAGGAGGGGGTTAAGGGGTAAGCTTGCTGCTTCCATTTGGAAATGCATCGATTTGGCAAATGCTACGAAGCTGTGCGCAGAGTCCTCCACACTGTAATTTAAGGAAGGGGGAGGGGAGCGGAGGCGAGGGTGTGTCTGGGAACAGCAGACGAGGCAACGGCAACAGCAACAGCTAATTGAGTTGTGTTTTTCTCTCTCTTCCGCTGCCTTTGATTAGCCGTAGCTTGCATAAGTTCGTTGCCTAAGTCTTTTGTTTTTGCCTGCATACTAAATCATAGCCCTGCCTAGGTTGCCCTACGTTTCCTTTACATATCTATATGTATATGTATATGTATATGTCTGCATGCAGAGCCCCAAAAGAGGAAATGTCATGACACTAAAAACAATTGCATTGCGAAAAGGAGCTGGTCAAGCCTAGCGTCCATATTTCATAAGGCAAACACAATAACTTAGGGCCCGCAATATTTGCATGGCATTATGCACAATCATGACATGCCGCTAGTCAGGCAGAGGCTGCTGCCGCATGTTTATGTAAAGCGCGCCACAATGGACAAAGGTAAATCACACTTTGGCAGTCGTTGCCTCTTGCCCGGTTCCATTGTGGCGGCCAACGCAGCGTATGCGTAACCCGAGAATGAGACGCCATTGTCGCTGCTGTCCGCGTTGCTGCTGTCGCTGTCTGCGTCGCTGTCCGCGTCAGTTGGCGCTGTGAGTGATGCGCTCGCCAAACAAGCGAAACCGGCCAAAGAGGCAGGCAAACAGGCAGGGCAGGCAGGCACTCAGGCCTTGCTCCGCAGTGGTTTCAATTTCACCACGCAGGCAGAACGAGTTGCTGTTGTTGTTGTTGTTGCTGTTGCTGTTGTGCGTTGCTGCTGTTGCGTGCAGCTTTGCGGTTTGCAGCCGAGCAGAACACGCAACGTGTGTTCATTGACTTCTGGCTGCCAACTTGCGCAACAAGTTGCCTGCCTCAGTCGCTGGCGCTGCCTCCTCTGCTGCTGCCCCTGGGGAATCAATCATTATTTGCGCAGGGCTGCAGCGCAGGCACTTGAAAAGTTTTGCATTTAAATTGTCAGCGATTTGAAAATTGCAACTGACAAATGATCAGGCAAAAGTTACTCACTCATTTGACTCCTGTTGCGCTGTGGCTGCGTCTGCTGCTGCTGTGGCTACCACTTCCGGCTGTGCCTGACTGCACACGCTGTTGTCCAGCTCGTTGAAAGTGAAACTGATATCATGCGGATCCTTAAACGGCTTCATGCTGCGCGGCAGGCTACGCTGGCGCAGGCTCAAATTAAGAAACTTAAGATCGCTGGCGGTTAGAGGTGCCACGAGGGAAGTGGCAGGGGGTGCGGCAGTGGTAGCATTACGTGCGGGTGGCAGCGGCGGCGGCGCTACGCGTTGCTGCTTCTGCTTGGGCGGCAACGCTGGCTTTGGCTCCTCGTGCAGAGGTTGCTGCTCCGCCTGCTCCTCCTCTAAGGGATCCTCTATAATCTCCAGCACTTGTGCCGTGCACGCAGGCTCCGCCTCCCTGTCCGAACCGTAGTACTTGGCTATGTGCTCCGTGGCATCTGCCGTGCTGTATTGCTTGCCATGCTTGCCCCTAATCAGATCACCCAAATGATCAGCATCGATGCCAAACAGAAAGGGATCGTCCAGCACGGTCACCCGGGCATTGCGTTTTGTGGGCTCTTCGGGCGCTTGTTTTGACTCTCGCAGCTCCTTCTCCCTCTCCCTCTGCTGCTTCTGTTTGCCCTCGCCCTTGACATGCGCACGCAGCGAGCGCAGCAGCTTTTTGCTGCGACGCGGCGACGTTCGCGTCGTCGTTGTGGCGGCGGGAAACAGTGGGCGATTTGTGCTGTTGGCTTTTTTGTGGCTACTTTGGCTGTGCCCGCTATCGATGCCCAGATCGATGCCATCGTCCACATCGTCGCTGGCATCTAATTGCGCTGCGATAAAATCGCAATCTCCAAAGCCGACCGTATCATAGTCATCGCCCGTTGCCGTCAATTGGCAGTTATTGTTGTTGTTGTTCTTGCTGCTGCTGCCGCCGCTGGCATTGTCATTTTCCTGATTAGCCTCGTTGCCGTCGCCGTTGCCGTTGCCGTTGCCGCTGCCGCTGGCAGCCAATCGCTGCGCCGCTGCCTTGCTATAGAGCTGTCGATAATATTTCTGCTGGTCGCCGTACAAGAAGCAGACGCGCCACCATTGTTTGCATGCCAGCAAATTGGCGGTACGTGGCACCACCGCCGGCTCCAGGCTGCCCGTGGCAGCAACAGTTGCCGCTGTCGCAGTTGCAGTCTCTCCTGCTGCTGCTGCTGCTGCTGCTGTCAGGCTGCTCATGTTGCTGGCTGCGCGTATTATTATTGTTCTTGGCTTGTAATTATTTTCCAGTGGTTCGCTGGTTAGGTGATTCAGTGGTTGCTTGTTAGCATTGCATTTTTTATAATTATAAAATTTTTTATTTGGTTAACAAATTTTCATGTTATTTTGTCTTGCACTAAAATTAATTTAGTTTACTTTTTAGTTTTTTTTTACGGCTTTCTCGTGTTGCCTTTCTGCATTGTCAACTCTTGATAAACATGTCTATAGAGCGCACTAATTGCCTCTGCATTACTTTAACAGCTGATCGATGTATCAATCATGGAATCAGCTGACTATATAGAGAAACTAATGAAACGAATGAAACTCAAACTCATTTCGTATGCCGAGCGAACAAAGCAGCAGGAAAATCTAACACTTTCCAGTCAAGATAGCATCGACTGACACCAGAAGAAGAACAACAAGCAGAAGAGGAACAAAAAAAAGAAGTAGAGGAGGTTTAAGAAGAAGACGGAGAGGAGTAAGAAGCAGTTGTTGTACCCGCTGCACACGGAAGCAATCGATCGATGTTGTTGCTGGCACAGAAGAAGCTAATCAAATTTGCAGACATTGGCCGACGTTTACACATTGAAAAGTGGCTGGCTCGGTGTCGCCTAATAATGATGGGGCACCACTGCGCAAATAGCAAAGTGTACACATTTACCACTAGCGGAGGGGGAGGGGGAACGGGGGGATGTACAATAGATGGAGAGGGGGCGATTAGTCTCGCCTCTAATAGAGATGGAAGCCATGTTGCTGCTGCCGCTGCTGCTGGGGGGATAACTCTACAGCGAGATGCCCTTGTCAGATAATAATAACTTCATCTTCATCTTCATCATCATCATCAGCAGCAGCAGCAATAGCAGCAGCAGCAACAACAACAACAACAACAACAACTGCAGCAGCAGCGGTGGCAGCAGCAACTTGCCATAAGTTGCACTGGCGGCCACTTTGAGTTGGCAGCAATTGCAGCTTAGCAACTGTCAGCCAGCTCTTCTCTATGTGTGCGTGAGTGTTTGTGTGTGTGTGCGTGTGTGTGTGCCTGCATTAAGCCGCTTTCCGCTTAGTGCTCTTAGTGGCAGCAGCAGCAAAGAAGGCGTTGGCCAAGCGACTAATGGATGCAGCTCGTATTATTGGCATTAGCGCTGAGTTATATAGTAAATGCAGCTCAGACCCTGTGTGAGTCCCTCTTTCTGTATGTGTGTGCATGTGTGTGTGTGTGTGTGTGTGTGATATGAAATGTGCTTGACACACAGCTGCCCATCAAGCGGCGAGTGCAGCACAACACGAACTAAACAAACAGAACAAACACATCAAGTGCAGCCCAGCTCAGCCTCAATGTGACTTAATTGAGGCACTCACACACACACACACTGACACACATACTCCCTGCAATACGTGCACATAATTGAATTATAAAGAACAAGCAGAGGAACAAATGCAATCATAACTGGACGCCGCCTACATAAACAACTTGCAACTTGGCATTTGGCTTCCGGTAAAAGACAGAGAATGAAGATGATTTCCAGCCAGGCAACTGCACTTACCGCAGCAGCAGCAACAACAACAACAACAAGAGCAGTCACAGCAGTAACAACAACAACAATAACAGGAACAACTACAACAACAATGTATGCCAGACACAACCGCAGCACGCGATGTGAATGTGGGCAACCTGGAGCAAGATTCGCAGTTAGAGAACGCGCTGCAGCGGGTGTGATTAGCCTGTTGCCTGCAAACCAGTTCAAGTCCCGCTTCCCCCTCGCTCTGCTCTTCCTCCCGCCAGAACTGCTGGGAAAGCATCATTCACATGTGGCACAAACTCAGCCTGGCATCCCAGTCGTTGCAATTGCATGTGATTAAAACGCGATCACACAATAATCATAAAAAAACGTAGCTAAGCGCAGCCTCGCATCGAAGCACTAATACGCTATGAGCTGCAATTATGATCTGTGTCAATTTCAGTTAGAGCTAGAGTTTTGCAATTCAGTTGGAATCAATTAGCGATCAAGAAAGCAGCGGGAAGCGTTTCGCAGCCATCGATTTGGCTTGGCAAAAGTTTACGAGCTGCAAATTTTAGCGATTTCCGCTTTTAGCTGTTTCTGAGTCACTTAAAGTTTGTCTTAATAAATCTACAAAAATGTAGAGCTTTAAATACTGTGCTTGACTAATCTTTCGATACAAGTTATCGATAAGGAAAATATTAAAAATTTTATTAAAGCATTTAAAAAAATTTGAATAGTTTAAAACAATTTTTAATATTGTTTTTAGAGTATTTTTTAATAGCCTTTTCTTTTTATACTTAACGGCTTGTTGATATCGGATATTATTGAAACTGAAAAGATGTCACCAATAAAAATCGATTACTGTTTGATACTAAAAAATTTTTACGTAAAAATTAAATTAGTTAATCTAGTCTTTTTTTTATAATTTTTTTATATATGTTATTAACAACTTTTTTGTTATTTATAATGTATTGTAAATTGTATTTTCCCGATAATTAACAACCTATCGATAGTTTCGTGAGCAACAAATTCTTAAGTATTTTTAAGAAGCTTAATAAGCAACGTCTCCGAAATATCGCGTCAAACTTGTGAAATAAAATACTATAATAATTCTATTTATTTCTTTCTCATCCAACTATGGAAATGACGAGATCCTAACTATTAAATCCACTCACTGTCGTGTCTCTAATGTGATCAATTTGATGGATGCGATAAATACGAAGAAAAGCTATCGAGTAAAAATTTGATAACTAAATTAAAAACTTTTATATTATTTATTATCTGTTTTTAACAGCTTTTTCTTTCTATAATAATCGGATTACTTCTTTCTCTTCAGGCACCTAATAAAAGTAAAAGATATTTCAACTCTAAAAGTCGATCTTTGCCATGTGAGATTTCACTTAAGTTTTCAATTTGTTGGCTACAAACGCAGCCGAAAAATTTGGCCCCAGTGAAAACCGGCAATAATTATACAAAATATGGCTAAGCATCTCAGATATCCGGCGGGAAAGCTGTGCCCAATGTGTGTTACCAACTTAATGACGTCGGCGTTGGAACTGAAAATGGACAGGCGAGTGCTGGAGCGCTGAAGTGCTGTCCCGGTAGACGGACAAACAAAAAAACCGAAAGACTTTTAAGTATTTGCGCCGCACAAAGACTTCCGGCGCTGTTGCTGTCGATGCCAACTTGATGGGAAGCTGAGCTGAGCCGAGCTGCCTGTCTGGGTGTGTGTGTGCGTGTGTGTGCGACGGGGACTGCAGGCACCGTTAGTATTTATTGATGCTGCTCGTACATGCACGGACATGTGTAAGCGACGCGATCGGTGTCGCGATAGTCAGCGCATAATTTATCAATAAAATGCGATAGTTTATGCTTTAGTGGATTGACCCAATGGCCAACAAAGCGGCTAACTAATTGATTGGAATCGATGTTGCCGGGCAACGTGTCGTATGCGCGATTTGCATGCGCTGCAACATGACGCGACTGCGTTTTGGCCTTTTTGACAGCGAACCAAAGCGGGCAGCCACTCTGACAGCGCGAGCCTGGCTAAATTGGCAGCACTCGTTGCCTGTTTTTTTTTTTGCTGCCAATTGCCGCTGCAGCCGCTTCGCTGGCGGCACAGCCATCAATCCGTGCTGTGTGTCTAGTTTTATTGTGCCTTTTATTGTTATGCACTTTTATTATTACTCTTACGTTGTTGTTATTGTTGTTGTTGCGCATTTGTCAGACATTCTGCAGGCATTTTTTGCGTGAAAAACTGCGTGGAAAATGCAGACAGGCAATTAATTTTATTGTTATTTATGCAGAATGTAAACGGGCAAACGGCAAACGGGGCTGCCTTGTCTTGGTTTACTTTTTTCTTAGCGACAGCGGCGCGTTAATTGCGATTGAGTTGAGTTATCTTTCAGCCGGAAATCGCGCGTAATGCGCTGCGCGCTGTTTATCTAGCACATCACTAACAGCAGCAACAACAACAACTGTTGCCCACATCTCTTCACGACTTTGAACTACTCCAATAACGCCCCCTTTTGTGTTGTCGCCCACGTGAAATAGAGGAGGAGAGTGAAAGAAAACCACAAAAGGCGCATGTGAGCCTCAGTTCGAAATTGTGTTATCAGAAATCTCATTTCGGTAGCTCAAACAGGCAGACAGACAATGCCAAGTTGAGTTGGAGTCAAGTCTTGAGTTTAGTTATCGGCTTAGGCCAAGTAGAAAGCGCTACAACTCATTTGGTTCCCCCTCAGAATGGAACTGTAAATTTCATAATTGTATACGCTATGAGGCAAGGCAGGTCCCACTCCGTGATCTAAGTGGGCTGCTGACACATATTCGATACTATTACCATACGAATGTTGAGTGAGTACAAAGAGAAATATGTGTATTTAATAGCAGGCGCTACAATGTACGATTTTCCAGTTATAACTTAACTGTACTCCCGACCGGGCTACTGCCTGCTGCTTGTTGTTGTTCTTCTTCTGCTGCTGCTGCTCGAGCAAGATGCGAGCAAGAGAGAGAGAGGGGGAGAGCGAAAGAGGCCGCGCCCGCTAATGGATTAACTTGTTTGTATATTTTATGAGGCAGCAACTGCGGCCTCTGCCTGAAACATAATTTGACTTTGAGCGGGGAAACTCTCCACTTAGCCGGGGCTACTTAGTCGACGTATCCCCTAAAAATGCTGCTCCAAACTAGTTTCTAATGAGGCATTGTCTGGCCTGTTCTCATATTTCAATGACAGCCTGATAATAATCTGACGCCTCTACTAATGGAGCTCGAGCTTCTCTCTCCGAGTTGATCATTAAGTTGTTACGCCGTGCCAAACGTTTGCCGAATTTTTTACCATAATGAACTTGTGTCATTCGATCGCGGATTTAATTGGCGCCAGGGATGTGCAAATGTCAAGAAGGTGTAGGCGTTGCTTGTAACTCGCATTGACTTTAACTAAGCAGCCTCACTTTGGCTCGCTTTATCTGCAGCCGCAACGAAGCGCATCCGTGTTTGCCTGTCAAATGCAATCAAAATGCAAACATGCCTTGCTCCATTTTCATTTAGAGATCTTGGCCTGGAATTGGCATTGGAATCGGGCCTCAAGCCGCCCAGAGCGAACCAGTTGTTATCTATTTGCAAGATGATTTGCACGCTAACGCGAGCTGACAGCTTGACAGATACAATTGCACTCGACTCATCGAAGATGATGAGGAGAGTATTGCTGTCGGTGTGTGTGTATGTGTATGTGTGTGTGTGTGTGTGTGTGTGCAACGACAACTTCTTCTAACTGACTGCACTATCGTTTATCATGGCGCTGCAAGAATTGCGCTCATTCTCAGCTACGAACTGTAGCATCATTAGCGCTCGCTTCCTCGTTTAAATACTCGTAATGTTGGCTAATTAATTTACGAGCGTTTGCTCTGATGATTTATGATATACGTAGACGTTTTTTATGAGATTCGCTACCAAAAAAAAAAAAAAAAAACAAGCGAAGAACAAGCGAGACAAGCCAAAAAAGACTGCGCATAATATTTGGCTAATTGCGGCTGTTTTTGGTGGCTTTTCTACACGTTGACCACGCCAAAAACAGACAGCAACATTTTGATATGTAAATGATTAATGCGTTGTGGCATTTTATGTGTGTGTATTATAGGTATTTATTTATATTTTCAAACTGTTTGCGCGCAAATTGTTTGCCGATGGCTCTCTCAGAAAAAACAAAAGACTTAGGCAACAAACTTGATGCTGTTGCTGATGCTATGCGTTCGCAGGCGCTGTTAAACGGTTGTTGACCCACTCCACACACACACACACAGACTCTAAACAGAATATACACACACACACACACACACACACACACACACACATGTGTAGCTATTATATCTACTGCGACCCCAGCGCTTTGTTATGCTAAGTCTCGCTGGCAGCTAGGGCTACGCAGCTAAGCTAACTGTAAAGCCCCCCAAAAAATAATGCCTCGACACTGCGATTGTTATAGGCGTCAGCAATAAATCAGTTAAATTAATGCCACAAGATTTTTCACGCTCCGACAATTGCGTGAAGCTTACAAATTAACACACTTGCAGCCACAGCCCCATCAATTGGGGTTAGTCGGAGAGCTGCGCAAGCAAGGGTGCTCGAGCGGAGAAAGTCGATCGCGTTGGCCGTAATTGGCTAAACCAAAAGTGACTACCAGTTGTGCTTAGCCATAAACAACAGTTTTGCGCTGCTGCCGGCGGCGGCGGAGGCAAGCTGCATAATTATCGCCAAGGCGAAAACATTTTCCACGCAGAGCGAAAAGAATTTCTAAATTTGGCGCAGACGCAGCCAAAACTGAGCGAAATGGCACAGAGCTTTTATTAGCTGCAAGCTGCGGCTAGTTGTTGTTAGTATAGTTGTTGTTGTTAGTGTTGTTGTTATTGTTGTTGCTGTTGTTGGTGTTGCCGCTGCTGCGTAATCATAAAATATGGCCGCAAATTGCAGGCCAGTCGCTTTGGCACTTTCCTCCATTGGCGTCGCCTCACTAAATGGACACAATTAACCTGTATCGCAGTCGGCTCCCGCCTCCCCCCTGCTGCTGCGCTGTTTCGCTTGTCAATCAAATGGACACCAAGCGCGGCAGCCGCTGCCTTCTGTGTCTAGTTTTAATTAAAAAGTTTTCGCAGCAGCGACAGAAAATGGTAGCATCCACAGTTGCCAGTTTTAATTAAGGCGTTTCGGCTTGGCTTGGCTTGGCCTGCCACTTGCCACACGGGCGGGCATTGCAGTGGCATTTGGCGACTACCTCCCGCTGCCCTGCTGCATTTTGCATAGGCAATGAGTCAATCTCGTTGTGGGACCCGTTTGCCAAGAGGCAGCAGCAGCAGCAGCTGCGCAATGAACCCTACCGCACACACATTAATTGCCATGTCGAGCAATTAGAAATCATCGATAATTCACTTGCCACCCACACACTCACACACACACTCAAACACTTAGACATACATATGGTCTAACAAGCAAGTCGCTGCGTGTTGTTTCAGTGCTTGTCAATGAGGTGTTTCAAGTCGCTTTACATGTCTTTCTGTTGCCAGCCCACACACATGGCGAGCACACACATGGCGAGCACACACACACACACTTGTCAATTGGCAATGGCTGCTGGGCTAACAAGCCATTGTTGACACATTGCAGCCATGTTAGCCATGTCATTGCATTCGGCAGCCGAGTGGGAGTTGCGCTGCGTTGTTTTTCTCTCTCGTAATTGGATCAAGCGCTGCGGCAGAGACAGAGAAAGCCGCCGTAGCCGGCAGTAATCAAATTGCGAGGTTTTTCTGCAACTGCGCGTATATGGCCAAATAGTTAGGCTGTTATGGCTGGCTGGCTGGCTGGCTGGCTGGTACAGCTGGTAAAGCTTATTTGGTTATGACTTCATTTGCGCAGACCGACGCGTCGGTGAAAGTCGACGCAGGCAGGTAAAGATTTTGGGACGCTTAACGCATCAAAGTAAATCAAATAAAGTGCGCATAATGTGAATGGCTTTATGATTGTCGTTAAGACGTTGTGTTGTGCGGTAATTCGTAAACGTCAAGTTCGTTGCCTAAGTCATTCGTTTGCTTACGCACACACAGACACTTAACAACGATCACAATGATCGCTCGATTCTTGTACCGACAGCCAAGCCGACGCCTGTGCACGGCATGCCAAATCAGTTTCGAATTTCATTTGCTTTTAGTGTTGTAGCTTTTGTTGTTGTTTTATCACAATGTTGACAATGCAGACAATCAACCCATGCGACGCACCTTTAACACTTTGTGCCTGCGTTCAGCGGTTTATCCATGCCGCCAAGGTGAACTGAAACTGGCAACTTTTTGCGTATCCTTTTGCACAACACGAAACGATATTGATTTACCGATTTTAATTCACTTTGTTAATTATTCTATAAGTTTCATTTTATGCCTTCACGCTGCGCGCGCGCTGCTCAGCAGTGAACAACGGTAAACGACAGATCTGGCGCACGACAACTGGCAGAGCGTGATCGACCCCGGGACCCGACGACGTTGACGACTTTCTGACAATGGAGACGGCGCGCGCTCTAGCAACAGGTGCAACCGTTCGCGTTCGCTGTCGCTCTCAAACTGCGCGCACGCTCAGCGCAACGATTGTTAACCGGGAGAGCTCAGAGTGGCGGCGCTGTTAACTTTTCTGATGCATACTTTCGGACGGCGAATGTAAATTCTTTATTTTCTTGATTTTGCTAATGCAGATGCAGATCATTTTCTTTGTATTTGAATTTGTTTATATATTTTGGTTTTTCATTTGTGTTAAATAAATATTATTTTTTTTACTGCAATTCGATTAAGTTCCCCTAACATAATGTTAATGCAATGTTAACATTGAAACTTGACTGTTAAGTCAAACACTCTTAATGAAGATAAACGAACGCTAGATGCCGCAACTGTTTTTTTACAGCCCAGAAGTAGATTAAGCAATAAGAAACAAGTAAGAACGGCTACAGTCAGCGGAAAAACCGCCCCCCCCCCCCGACTTTTCTGAAAAAGTTTAGTGTTTTTTTAAATTTTATAAATTGCTTAAAAGACCTTAAAGAGCTTAAAAGACGGCGGACGTTTTCCTTGCAATTTGAGCGCGTGCAGCCTAAAATTTTAAACTTTTTGGAAATCCTTCTTGAAGGACGCTAGCCAGGACTAAAACAGAATGAATTCTTTTTTTTCATTTTCGCTTTTCCGTTTTCGCAAAAACTTCAGGCTCCCTTCACGGTCGACACACGTACTTTTTGGCCCCGCGAAGTGTTGTCACCAAAATTGGGGGGCTCTAGCTTTTTTAGTTTCTGAGACATGGGTGAATCGACTCGGCTAGTGAACGTGAGCAAGAATATATATACTTTATGGGGTTGCAGATGCCTCCTTCTGCCTGTTACGCACATTTCGACAAACACAATAGACCATGTATTTTTTTAAAATTCATGGTCTAAAAAGCAAGTGAGGAAATCAGAAGCGAACAAACCAGGTTGCAAGCTACCCTTCTCTCAATTCCTTAACAAATAAAGTCTTCTTTATTTGGTGTCTCTATCATTTAAGATCCTGAGCAAGAACATATGTAGATGTTTTGTTGGGTGTGCAACGCCTTCCTACACATTTTTACAAAGTAAATATAACCTTAATTTGACCATTTTCAAACGTTAGGGAAAAAAGCTAATGACGCGTTGAACAACAGGTTATTAAAAGCTTATCTGAAACATTTTTCGTCTATTAAAAGCGTTTTTATAAATATTATAATATCTCTTGAAGCTTGACTTGCTGCTTCGATTTTGTAAAATACAATTTATTTGATTCATATTCATTAAAAATTCATCGAAATGGATAGACGGTTTCTGCTTTTTGGTCTATTTCTGATTTTATTATCATATCGGGATGATTTTGTGGTAAGTTCGGTTTACAGAAAATAATAAAGTACATACAAATTTATTCACAACAGGCAGCCGTTTTTATTAAGTTCACAAATGCGGTTTGCAGGTCATACAACGAGAGTTTAATTCAAATACACATGTGTCGCATACGCGCTGTTAATCGACATAAAAATACCTTCAATTTCAATGTGACTGTGCTCCATTCAAGTGGCAATATCAAAGCCCACTTTCAAATGTTCAAAAGGACCAATGGATACAAGCCATGGTTATACGATGTTTCCGTGGATGCTTGTCGATTTCTTAGGAAACCAAGTAATGCTGTCGTAATCCTCTTGTTCAGCCATGTCAAAAACTATACCAATATCTTGGACCAGAAATGCCCTGTTTCGGTAGGTATTGGCTTTTTTAATTTGTCTCTTGAAATAATTACCAATTTGGTGTTTTATTGATGTAGGGACGTAAAACAATACAGGGATTTTATCTTGACTCCAAGACTATGAATCTTCCGTTGCCAACGGGTGACTATTTGCTTCAATCATCTGTGGACTTTAATGAAAAACTCACAATAGTTGCGAACTTATCATTTCAGCTTGTTGGAAATTTAATATAAATTTATCGGAATTTTTATAATTTAAACTTAACATATAAAATAGTTTTTATGGTCAAAAGACGAATTTTCTTTGATCAACAATATCTGATAGGTTAAATTAAAACGCGTATTTAACTGTTAATCCACAGCACTTTTCTGCTAAAAAAATCATTTCAAAATTGCTTTTTAGAATTATTTAATCAACTATGACAAAGTTATGTGTGGTAGAGACATATAACGACTGCAAGTATCAGTAGTTAATCTACTGTATCAGTAATTTGTGATAATGAAAGCACGTATTCTCATTATTGGTTTCCTCCTAATAATTCTGGCTTTTGGGGATAAACTTGCTGTAAGGTTAACTTATGTAAATCTTGATATTTTCAATACTAATTTACTTACAACAGGCTGGTATTTTAATGAAGTTTACAAATGCTGTTTGCAAAGTGTACAATGAAAATTTAGGTAAAATACACTTGTGTCGAATTCGGGCTGTTAACCGGCGAAGAAATACCTTCAATTATAATGCAACTATGCTGCATCCAATTTAGGATGCGAAGTACGTTTTCAATTTTTCAAAAGAGCAAATGGATACAAGCCCTGGCTGTACTATGTTTCTATCGACTTATGCCAGTTTCTAAGCAAGCCAACGAATGCTGTCGCCGTTTGGTTAATAAGCCAGATTAGAAACTTTACCAATTTTTAGGACCAGAAATGCCCTGTGGGTGTTAAAACAATAGAGGGATTTTATCTTGACTTCACCACTTGGAAACTGCTATTCCCAACAGGAGAATACCTGCTCCAGTCACAATTTGTCTTTAATAAAAAACTTGCTAAAATTGTCAATATGTCAAGGCTTAAATTAAATTCCAAATTAAATGCGATTTGCCTGTACTACATTTGTTTGAAATGTATGTTATTCCGATTCTATTCAACTGTTTTAAACACATTATGTGAATTCATATAACAATTATGACTTTATTTTTAAAGAGTCACTTGTTTCATAAATATTATTGGAATAACATTCGTTAAAGATACATTCTATTGAGCACAAGTCTTCTTATTTTGATCGTTTGTATATAAATAAATAACAAAAAACTGAACATATGAAACTGAATAAATTGCCGGAAGCGCTGCTTACAGCTTTGAAAAACGTTGAGTTGAATAACTTTTGTGTTTATAATTCGATTGTTACCATCATCTGGCTAGCTATAGTTATCATATAAACCGAAAGTCAACAATATGGCATTAAATTGCGCCTGTAATCAAAATTTTTGATTTACAGGGGCGGAAGTTCTAGGTCTTATAATAGCTGAGAACTAGATTTTCACAAGGACAGACGGACAGACAGACGAACATGGCTATATCGACTCGGCTGTTGTTCCCAAGCCAGAATATCTTATATGTACTTTATAGGGTCAGATATGTCTCCTTCTGCCTGTTACATACATTTTCAGTTTGAACAAAGCTATAATACTCTTCTACTCTATGAGTAGCGGATATAAAAATACAAATTCAAAGTTATTCAAAATTTAGTAAGTAATAGCGCTTGGCTTTTCGAAATTACAGTTTGCAATATATATAATGTTTTTGAATTAAAGTATTTTAAAAACACATAAGGTTATTCATATTGGTATCTATTTTAAATAGTTACATAAATATTGTTTGGAAGCGCGCGATTTTTGTGATAATTCTTGGAAAAAGGATGGATTTTATTAAAAGATTGATGTATATACCAAAATATTATATTATATGTATTTAAGGCAGACAGCCGCATGCTTCAATCATCTCTGGAATTCAATGAAAAAATTGCAATAATTTCGAGCTTATTATTTCAGCTTCTTATGAAATTAATTTACATATTTATATAATCGATATAATTTAGATATAATCATTACCTGATCATCTAAAACTGTATAAATGGTTAAAAGTAAAATAATCCCATTTCGCTTTTACCTATTTATCAACTTTATAAATATTCAAACTTCGCGTAAAACTATGTATTGTTTATCTGATAGCAATTATATTGGCTAGTTGAGAATCTATTGAAGTGTGACTCGTTAAACTATTTTGAAATAAAACACAATCAAATACCATTAGTTAAAGATCTTTGAAAATGAACACACGTATTCTCATTATTGGATTCCTCTTAATAATCCTGGCTTACACGGATAATTTTGCTGTAAGTCTAATTTATAAAAAATATAATAGTTTTCAACAAATTTACGCTAAATAGGCTGGAGTCTTAATGAAGTTCACAAATGCGGTTTGCCAAGCGGACAGCGAAGATTTATTTAAATTACACAAATGTCGAATTCGAGCGGTCAATCGCCAAAGAAATACATTCAATTTGAATGTAACTATTCTGCAACCAATTTACGATGCGAAATCACGCTTACAACTTTTCAAGAGAGCAAATGGATACAAGCCTTGGCTGTACGATGTTTCCATAGACTTGTGCCAGTATCTAAGGAGGCCAACAAATGCTGTTGCCATTTGGTTGATCAAACAGTTTAGAAACTTTACCAATTTCTTAGATCAGAAATGCCCTCTTACGGTAAACTATTGAATGTATGTATTGCAATAATCACTATAAAGTTTATATTTTGATTTAGGGTACTAAAACAATAGATGGATTCTATATGGACTTCGCCACTTGGAGACTGCCATTGCCGACAGGAGAATACATGTTTCAGTCAACCTACTTCTTTAACAAAAAACATACAGCAATTTTAAATGTGTCAATGGAGTTCATTGAGGATTTAATATAATCTAATAACATTTTGGTTTGTACTTTAAAAATTATTTTAAAAAGTTAACTTCAAAGTAATTGCAGCCTTTCAAAATGCCAGATTTTATTATTTTATGCCAATTAAATAGTTTAATTACATAATTTGAACTCATATTACAATTATGATGTTTTTTAAAGCGTGACTTGTTCCATTCAAATAGTTATATAAATATTCTATAAAAAACACTCGTTGAAGATACATCAAAATGTACACACATATTATTATTTTTTGCCTTCTTGTGATGATTCTGACAATAAAGGATAATTTTGTTGTAAGTTTGATTCACGTAAGAATATATAAATATTTATTTGATATTTTTAATTTTTAATTTAAAGGAGACAGTCGCTTTAATAAAGTTCTCAAATGTGGTTTGCTTGTCATACAATGAAAGTTTGGCAAAAATACACCTGTGTCGCATTCGGGCCGTAAACCGTAATACAAACACAATAAATTACAATGCAACAGCAGTGCAGCCAATATATGAAATTAAAGGACGCTTGCAAATGTTAAAAAGAGCAAATGGATATAAGCCCTGGCTTTTCGATGTTTCCTTTGACGCTTGCAAATTTCTGAAGAAACCAAGTAATGCGTTTGTAATTTACCTCTTTAACCAAATTAGAAATTTTACCAATTTCATGGATCAAAAGTGCCCCGTTTCAGTAAGTTTTCGATGTAAATTTCCTAATAATTTTCCTATATTTTTTGACGTAGGGGGTTAAATCAATAATCGGATTATCACTCAACTCCAAAACTTTTAATCTACCATTTCCGACTGGAGAATATATGCTATACACATCTTGGCTCCTAAATAGAAAACTTACTATTGTTGCGAATATATCATTTCAATTCGTTGAGGACCTAATATAAAAATAAAGTCAGAGACACCAAAATTGCAGGAAGATATAATATATCTACATATTGATCCAAGCAGTTAAATATATTAAAAAATATATATAAATATAGCAAAGGGTATCTGACTGTCGGGCGTGTTTAAAATTCGGGATGGTTTTGTGGGAAGTTCGGTTTACAGAAAATATTAAAGTACACACAAATCTATTTACAACAGGTAGCCGCTTTTATTAAGTTCACAAACGCTGCTTGCAGGACATGCAACGAGAGTTTGATTCAAATACACCTGTGACGCATACGTGCCGTTAATCGACATAAAAATAATAATAAGGCCCACTTCAAATGTTTAAATGACCAAAGGATATAAGCCATGGTTATACAATACGAACCAGAAATGCCCTGTTTCGGTATATTTTGTTTTTGAAATTTGTCTCTCGAAATAATTACCAATAAGGCTTTTTGTTTTTGATGTAGTGACATAAAACAATACAGGGATTTTATCTTGACTCCAAGACTATGAATCTTCCGATGCCAACGGGCGACTATTTGCTTCAATCATCTGTAAACTTTAATTCAATTTAACTCACAATAGTTGCGAACTTATCATTTCAGCTAGTTGGAAATTTAATATAATATATTTATTGGTTATTTTCGTATAATTTTAAACTTAACATATTAAATTGTTTTGCTGGTCAAAAGTGGAATAATCCTTGTTCAACAATATTATGAGTATTTGAATTCATAGCGATACTAGGCCAAAAAGAACTAATAGGTCCATTTAAAAAGCGTATTTAACTGGTAATCCACAGCACTTTTCTGCTAAAAAAAACCATTTCAAAATTGCTTTTTAGAAATATTTAATCAACTATGACAAAGTTATGTGTGGTATAAACATAGAACGCATCCAAGTATCAGTTGTTAGAAATTTGTGACAATGACAGCACGTATTCCCATTATTGGTTTCCTCCTAATAATTCTGGCTTTTGGGGATAAATTTGCTGTAAGGTTAACTTATGTAAATCTTGATATTTTCAATACTAATTTGCTCACAACAGGCTGGTGTTTTAATGAAGTTTACAAATGCTGTTTGCAAAGTGTACAATGAAAGTTTAGTTAAAGTACACTTGTGTCGAATTCGGGCTGTTAACCGGCTAAGAAATACCTTCAATTATAATGCAACTATGCTGCATCCAATTTACGATGCGAAAGTACGTTTTCAATTTTTCAAAAGAGCAAATGGATACAAGCCCTGGCTGTACGATGTTTCTATCAACTTATGCCAGTTTCTAAGCAAGCCAACGAATGCTGTCGCCATTTGGTTAATAAGCCAGATTAGAAACTTTACCAATTTTTTGGATCAGAGATGCCCTGTTACGGTAAACCAATCAGAGTGCGTGTCGTAATATGCAATATTAAGATCATTTTTTAACGTAGGGTGTTAAAACAATAGAGGGATTTTATCTTGACTTCACCACTTGGAAACTGCTATTCCCAACAGGAGAATACCTGCTCCAGTCACAATTTGTCTTTAATAAAAAACTTGCTGAAATAGTGAATATGTCAATGCAGTTTACTGAGGATTAAATTGAATCCCAAATTAATTATTTGAAATGTATAATATTTCCAGTCTTTTGATATATTTACAAACATTATGCAAATTCATATAACAATTATAACATTATTTTAGAAGAGTCCTTGTTTCATTGAAATGGTTTTATAAATATTGTTGATATAAAATTTGTTAAAGATACATTATATTGCACACAAGTCCTCTTATTTTGATTAGTTGTATATAAATATAACTAAAAACTGAACATATAAAAATTTTATGCTTTTGTTTGTTCATCAACATTATGAGTATTAAATTTTTGGAGTAAAATTATACTTGACTGAAAAGATCTGATAACCCATAGAACATGCGTTTTTAAACGTTAATCTAAAGCATTTTACTACTTATAAACCATTAAAAATTTGCAGTATCTATTCAAGTATGACTTGATTAACTGCAATATAGAAATAAAGGGCGTTTGAATATCATTAGTCAAAAATCTGTGAATATGAATACACCTATTTTCATTTCTGGTTTCCTTTTAATAATCCTTACTTATACGAATAATTTTGCTGTAAGTTTACTTACCCTTATCTTGATATTTCTTAACAAATTAATCCTCAACAGGCTGGCGCTTTGATAAAGTTAACAAATGCCGCTTGCAAAGTGTACAATGATACTTTGGTTAAAATAACCATATGTCGAATTCGGGCAGTTAGTCGACAGAAAAATACATTTAATTATAATGCGACCATGCTGCATCCAATCAATGATGCAAAAGGTCGCTTTCAACTGTTCAAGAGAGCAAACGGATTTAAGCCCTGGGTGTACGATATTTCTTTTGACGTTTGTCAGTTTTTGAGAAAACCAACTAATGCAGTCGTCATTTTTGTGTTAAAACAAATTAAGAATTTTACCAATTTCATGGATCAGAAATGCCCCCTTATAGTGAGTTAACATATAAACATATATAACATATAAATATCGTAATAATATAATTAATTGTTTTGACGCAGGGGCCTAAATTTATAACCGGAGTATCTCTCAACTCCAAAACTTTTAATATACCATTTTCGACAGGCGAATACATGGTATACTCGTCTTGGGTTCTTAATGGAAAACTTACTATTGATGTGAATGTATCATTTCAATTCGTTGAGAAGGTATAAAATCTTATATATTTTGTGATAAGTCTGTATTTTATAACACTGCATCCTTTCTATGTGTATGCTATTCCGATTCAATAAAAACAAGTAAGAAAGCTACAGTCGAGTGTGCTCGACTGTAATATACCCGCTACCCAGCTGCTTGTACATAATTTATTTGCGGAACAAAAAAACGGCTACAATCATATTTTGACCGTAAAAGGCTATGGACTTATAATATTTATGCAAAGTCAAAATATAAAATAAAAAAAAAAAACATTTTTGCACACATTTAATTTTTGATGCGGGCGGGACTCGAACCCGTAAATGCATAATAGTACTGTTCGTTTTGCAGTCCACAACTTAACCCATTTCACCACCGTACACGCACACACGATTCGGCACAATGCTGCAAGCAGCGCTGCCGGCAGCGCTGCTTACAGCTGTGGAAAACGTTAAGCTGAATAAGTTCTGTGTTTATTATCCGATTGTTACCAAATTTTCAGAGATCATCTGGCTAGCTATAGTTATCATGTAAACCAATATGAACAATATGGCATCAAAATTGCACTTGTTATCAATGTTTTTTCGATTTGCGGGGGCGGAAGGGGGCGTGGCCAAAATCCAATATAAACTTGATCAGCGTGCAATAATAACACATTTTGTCACCAAATTTGGTAGTTCTAGCTCTTATTATAGCTGAGATCTAGATTTTCACACGGACAGACAGACGGACAGACGGACATGGCTATATCGACTCGGCTGTTGATCCTGAGCCAGAATATATATACTTTATGGGGTCGGAGGTGTCTCCTTCTGCCTGTTACATACATTTTCGGTTTGAACAAAGTTATAATACCCTTCTACTCTATGAGTAGCGGGTATAAAAATTAATTAATATAGTTTTAATAAAGCCAAGAAAGTCAAACATTTTCTATTAAAAAGAATACAAAAAGTCAGCTTTAAAGTTATTAAAAACTTAGTAATTAATAGTGCTCGGCCTTTTGAAATTACAGTTTACCGTAGTGCAATATATATAATGTTTTTGAATTAAAGTATTTAAAAAACACATAAGGTTATTCATATTGATATTTATTTTAAATAGTTACATAAATATTGTTTGGAAGCGCGCGATTTTTGTGAAATTTCTTGGAAAAAGGATGGATTTTATTAAAAGATTGATGTATATACCAAAATATTATATTATATGTACTTAAGGCAGACAGCCGCACGCTTCAATCATCTCTGGAATTCAATGAAAAAATTGCAATAATTTCGAGCTTATTATTTCAGCTTCTTATGAAATTAATTTACATATTTATATAATCGATATAATTTAGATATAATCATTACCTGATCATCTAAAACTGTATAAATGGTTAAAAGTAAAATAATCCCATTTCGCTTTTACCTATTTATCAACTTTATAAATATTCAAACTTCGCGTAAAACTATGTATTGTTTATCTGATAGCAATTATATTGGCTAGTTGAGAATCTATTGAAGTGTGACTCGTTAAACTATACACACGTATTCTCATTATTGGATTCCTCTTAATAATCCTGGCTTACACGGATAATTTTGCTGTAAGTCTAATTTGTAAAAAATATGATAGTTTTCAACAAATTTACGCTAAATAGGCTGGAGTCTTAATGAAGTTCACAAATGCGGTTTGCCAAGCGGACAGCGAAGATTTATTTAAATTACACAAATGTCGAATTCGAGCGGTCAATCGCCAAAGAAATACATTCAATTTGAATGTAACTATTCTGCAACCAATTTACGATGCGAAATCACGCTTACAACTTTTCAAGAGAGCAAATGGATACAAGCCTTGGCTGTACGATGTTTCCATAGACTTGTGCCAGTATCTAAGGAGGCCAACAAATGCTGTTGCCATTTGGTTGATCAAACAGTTTAGAAACTTTACCAATTTCTTAGATCAGAAATGCCCTCTTACGGTAAACTATTGAATGTATGTATTGCAATAATCACTATAAAGTTTATATTTTGATTTAGGGTACTAAAACAATAGATGGATTCTATATGGACTTCGCCACTTGGAGACTGCCATTGCCGACAGGAGAATACATGTTTCAGTCAACCTACCTCTTTAACAAAAAACATACTGTAATTTTAAATGTGTCAATGGAGTTCATTGAGGATTTAATATAATCTAATAACATTTTGGTTTTGTAATTTAAATAATATTTTAAAAAGTTAACTTCAGACTTACATTATGTTATGCCAATTAAATAGTTTAATTACATAATTTGAACTCATATTACAATTATGATATTTTTTGAAGCGTGACTTGTTCCATTCAAATAGTTATATAAATATTCTATAAAAAACACTCGTTAAAGATACATCAAAATGTACACACATATTATTATTTTTTGTCTTCTTGTGACGATTCTGACAATAAAGGATAATTTTGTTGTAAGTTTGATTCACATAAATAAATATAAGTATTTTTTGATATTTTCAATTTTTTATTTCAAGGAGACGGTCGCTTTAATAAAGTTCTCAAATGTTGTTTGCTTGTCATACAATGAAAGTTTGGCAAAAATACACGCGTGTCGCATACAGGCCGTAAGCCGTTACAAGAACACTTTCACTTATATTGCAACTGCGGTGCAACCAATTTATGAGTTGAAAGGACACATCCAAATTTTAAAGAGAGCAAATGGATACAAGCCCTGGCTGTACAATGTTTCCTTTGACGCTTGTCAATTTTTGAAGAAACCAAGTAATGGACTCGTTATTTTCTTCTTAAGCCAAATAAGGAATTTCACAAATTTCATGGATCAGAAATGCCCCCTTACAGTGAGTTAACAATATGAGCCTTGTAATAGTCATTTAAACTCTCCTGACGTAGGGGCTAAAATCAATAAACGGACTTTCTCTCAACTCCAAAACTATAGGTCTACCATTGCCAACAGGCGATTACATGATATGCACGTCTTGGCTCCTAAATAAAAAACTTACTATTGTTGCGAATGTATCATTTCAATTCGTTGAGGACCTAATATAAAAATAAAGTCAGAGATACCAAAATTGCAAAAAGATATCTTAAAAACCATAAAGTTAAATATAAAATAAATATATTTAAATATATCAAAGGGTATCCGACTGTCGGGCGTGTTCGAGACAGAAAATTGTTAATTATACCGGAAAGGTAATTTCATAATTTTGTCCCACACAATTTCCAAATCAATTTGCGTGCACAGTTATTTAAGTATCAATTGAACTATGAAATTTTGTTTTGAAATAGTTAAAAAACAACACTCGATAAATAATCATCAAAATGCACGCACGCATTCTTATTTCTGTACTCTTGGTGATAATTCTGGAAAATCAGGATGGTTTTGTTGTAGGTTTTGATTGTAAAAATGTTTATATTTTCTTACACATTTAATTGCAATAGGCTGGCGTTCTTATGAAGTTCACAAATGCAGTTTGTAAATCGTACAACGAAAGTTTGGCTAAAATACACATGTGTCGAATTCGTGCTGTCAACCGATACACAAATACGTTTCATTATAACATGACCCTGCTGAAATTAATTTACAGTGTGAAAACACGATTCCAAATTTTTAAAAGAGCAAATGGATACAAACCCTGGTTGTATGATATAACCATCGATGCCTGCCAGTTTCTAAGAAAACCAACTAATCCGGCCGTAATCTTTTTGGTAAAGCAAACCAAAAATTTCACCAACTTCTTTGATCAAAAATGTCCTGTTTCGGTAATTTGGTATGTGCCAAATGAAATTAGCAATACTAAGCTTTTACTTTATTTTAGGGTACTAAATCTGTAGATGGATTTTATGCCAACTCTAAGACTTGGAATCTGCCTATGCCTACTGGCGAATATATGCTTAAAAACACTTGGATCCTAAACGAACAACTTACAGTTATTGCGAACATATCAATTCAGTTCATTGAGGACTTAATCTAACCCCATACTTTTATTTTATAAGTCTCTAATTTGTTTACATAAATTGAAATTCATTAAGTCATTAAATTCAAGTGCGTTATTTAAATTTTTAAAACAATTGTTACCATTTTGGCTTCTGAAATTAATGAAGAAGCTTTCACAGTGGGCAGCAGATTTTAAATTTCAATAAAAAGCTTGCAGTAGTTTGATTTACGATTTACGATTTGATTTATGATTTACGATTTGATTTATGATTAATCTCAAAATCATTTTACTTTGGAATCATTTTTGTATAAGCATAATAATTGTCAAAACTCCAACAAATCTATCCTAATTTTACTTTATTAACTAAAACATGTTTTATCGAGACATACATGGAACGATTTAAAGGCCCAACACAGCTTGTTAAACGCTAATCTACAATTTTACTATCCCCTTAAACTATTGTATCAAAATTAAAGTGTCTAATAAAGCATGACATTTTCGTAATTTACTAAAAGTAAAATATGACAAACACTCATTAAAGATTCATCGAAATGAACACACGTGTTTTCATTTTTGGACTATTTGTAATAATTTTGATAAATAAGGAAAGTTTTGTTGTAAGTCTGATTCAGGCAAATCTACGTATTTTGTTAATTATTTATTTAAAACAGAATGGCGTTCTGATGAAGTTCACAAATGCGGTTTGCATTTCGTACAATGAAAATCTGGTTAAAATTAACAAGTGCCGTATTCGGGCTGTCAATCGATACAAAAACGTCTTGAATTATAATGCGACTGCCCTAAACCCAGTTTACGATATGAAAGGACGGGTGCAAATATTAAAAAGAGCTAATGGCTATAAGCCTTGGTTAGTTGATGTCTCCTTTGATGTTTGTCAATTTATAAAAAAACCAAGCAATTCAATCGTTATCTTGTTGGCCAGACAATTAAAGCCTTTTACAAATTTGTTGGATCAGAAATGCCCTCTTACAGTAAGCTTTTGAATATGGAAATTAATTAAATAATTTATAATTTTTAATTTTATGTAAGGGTACTAAAGTAATAGACGGACTATATCTAGACTCCAAAACGATAAATTTACCACTTCCAACAGGGGAGTACATGATTTACTCTTCTTGGATATTAAATAAAAAGTTCCCTGCAGTTATCAATGTATCATTTCAGTTTGTTGAGGATTTAATATAATCTCACCTAGTTTTGCAACGAGTTCTGTTTTGAAATAAACTAAATAAAAATAAGCAAAATTTATATTGGTTATATGACTTTAGTTATTGGGTTTTATTCGAGCTTAATAGATTTGCGGGGTGGAAGTAGGCGTGGCCCAATTTCCAAACTTATTTAAGAGTTTTGGACTCATACAAGTATTTTCAACAAATTTTGTAGCTCTAGCTGTTTCAGGACATAAAAAAATATTAAAGGTTATCGATACACGCCCATCTAAAATTTTAAATTGTTGCGCCTAAATTAAAGTATCTAATAAGGCATGACTTTTATATTTGCACTGCAAAGTATTAGAAAAAAGTATAAAATATTGTTCGGAAATATTTTAATAAACAAGGCTTAATAACAGTCGTTAGAGATTCATCGAAATGAACACACATGTTTTCGTATTTGGACTATTTGTGATTATTTTGGCAAATAAGGATAGTTTTGTTGTAAGTCTGATTCAGGCAAATCTACGTATTTAATTTACGTTAAATATTTATTCAAAACAGAATGGCGCGTTAATGAAGTTTACAAACGCGGTCTGCAAATCGTACAATGAAAATCTGGTAAAAATAAACTTATGCCGTATTCGAGCTGTGAGTCGATACAAAAATTATTTTAACTATAATGGGACTGCGATACATCCGTTTTACGATATTAAAACCCGGCTGCAAGTGTTAAAAAGGGAAAATGGCTATAAGCCGTGGCTGTTGGATGTTACTTTTGATGCTTGTAAATTTTTGAGGAAGCCAAGTAATGCAATTGTAATAATGATGGTTAAGCAGTTTCAAAACTTTACAAACTGGTTGGATCAAAAATGCCCCATTACAGTAAGTTTCGAACGTAGTCGTCTAAATAATATTTAATAATATTATTTTATTTTATGCTAGGGTACAAAAGTAATAGACGGATTTTATCTCGACTCTAAAAGATTAAATCTGCCACTTCCGACAGGCGAGTACATGATGCACTCTTCCTGGACAATAAATCAAAAGTTTTCAGCAATTGTCAATTTATCATTTCAGTTTGTTGAAGATTTAATATAATCATATCTAGTTTTATAACAATTTTTTTTGTTTAAAATAAACTTTAATACAAAATTTATATTGTCTATATGACTTAAGTTTCTAATTTTTATTCTTGTTTAATAGATTTTCGGGGCGAAAGTAGGCGTAGCCCAAATTTTGTAGCTCTAGCTCTTTTAGTCTCTGAGACTCACATGTTCATACATGAACATCTACATCAACATATACATAAAAAATTAAAAAAGTTATCGTTATGTGCCAATCAATTATTTTACTATTTAATGAGGCATAAAGTTTTTTTCTATTTGTACTGCAAAAGTATAAAATGTTGCTCGAAAATATTTAAATAAACAAAGCTTAATTACACTCGTTAAAGATTCATCGAAATGGACACACGTGTTCTTATTTTTGGACTATTTCTGATTATTTTGGCAAACAGGGATTGTTTCGTTGTAAGTCTGACCCAGGCAAATACTGATTTCTTTTTTATAACATTTATTTACAATAGGCTAGTGTATTAATAAAGTTTACAAATGCTGTTTGCATATCGTACAACGAAAAACTAGTAAAAATAAATTTGTGCCGTATTCGGGCAGTCAACAGATTTAAAAACATCTTAAATTATAATGCGACTGCGATACAACCACTTTACGATATTAAAGGTCGGGTGCAAATATTAAAAAGAGCTAATGGCTATAAGCCCTGGCTTGTTGATGTTTCTTTTGATGCTTGTAAATTTTTAATGAAGCCAAGCAACGCGCTATTAATCATGATAGTAAAACAATTTCAGAACTTTACCAATATTTTGGATCAGAAATGCCCCCTTACAGTAAGTTTTTTCACATACACCGTGTGCATATATACCGTTTAGTTGCGAAATAATTCATAAAAACAATTGTATTTTTAGGGTACGAAAATAGTTGAAGGATTATACCTCGACTACAAAACATTAAATCTGCCATTACCCTCTGGAGATTACATGATGCACTCCTCGTGGATATTAAATACACAGTTTCCTGCTGTTATCAATGTTTCATTTCAGTTTGTTGAGGATCTTATATAATCTCATTTGAAATACAATTTTAATAAAAACTTGTATTGCTTTAGTTACTTATCCCAAATTATGTGATACACAAGCTTTTAATCTTATTTCGAAATGCACTTGCAGATAAAATAATTCTCGTTTTTAATGCATCCACTACATCTTTGAAAACTTATAGGGAAAACTTATAGGGCTTAAAAAAATCATTCAAGGTCTTTGTCTTTTACAGCCATCACTTGGTATGCGATGCACCAACAGTTGGCCAACTGGCTGGTCATAAAGCCAGAAACGACATTAACTGTTGACGCGCTGATGAGGTCTGTGGGTTAATTAGATCGCAAAGAGCGGAAACGTGTGTTCTTTTTTTGTCTGAATAGCTTTATGATTTATGGACACCTTTAAAGGGGTGCAGCGTGTGAAGCTGGCACCCGAGGGCCACCCGCCCGTCCCAAGCATCGCAACTTACCCAGCGCACTTGGGGCAAAGTATAAATGGATGGGAATGCAATGCGTCGGCTTACCTGCAAGAGAAAATCATATTAAATTAGTAAGCGTACGTATGATTACTATAATATGCTACATACTATGATATATAAGGTTGGCTTAACGCTATCACAAAATCAATTTGGCTAATTGCAAACATAATGGCCTCGTTTGTCGACACATTTCGACAGACACCAAACGAGCCGCGAAAGCCTTTGGAGGGCGGCCAAATGGGCAGACAACTTTTTGACACGCAAAGTTCGTGGTGGGAGCGTTTATTAGTCGAAATAAAATAACCCCCAAAGTGTCATCAAATCAATGCAAAGCAGCCGAAATCGAAGCGGGAATTGGCAAAGGCATTGGAAAAGAAAAACCCCCAGAAAAGGGAAACTTTTCCGGGCCACATTTGCCAGGGCCATTAAAGTGCCTCGAGCTGGAACTGGGCCGACAACGAAACGAGCAATTCTGAAACTAATAAAACGCCGTAATAATGGCAAAACTTTGCTCCCAGTAGTAGGACACAGGTGTGTCCCAAGGCATGAAATAGTTTTTCCCATACACCAAGTCGGCTAATAGATTTTTGTTGTTTCGCAAAATCAATAGAAGCGCCTCGAGGGAGTGTGCGGAATCTGAATAATAAGCACGATTTCATGCGTATTTTGCGTGGTTTTTATTACACTCTTATGTACAATGTCAACAAATTGTAATATAGCGCTTAAAAATTTTGAATTGATGGGAATTATAAATTTCTATTTACATAATTGACGTATGACTAGAGATTTTCAATGCTTTAAAATATTCACAACTAGCTTGTCTCACTTTATTTTAAGTTCTTTCATCTTATTTTAAAAATCATTTGGTTGGTCAAACAGTAATCGATTTTTACTCTACAATCGATAGACTGGAAATTTAAGGTGCCGCCAGCCTAAAAGTATGCTATGATTTATCTCAAGTCTGCGGGGTACAAGAGAAAAGCTTTGCATAACTTTGATCGCAGATCTCTGGCACTGGAGCTGTGCACTTGGGTACTTGAAAAGATATTTTCACAGCTGCAGGCCAGAACTAGCAAGGCTTATAAAGGAATCTAACATAACCTTGCAATTTTAAATGTAATCGGTGCTCTCAATGACCGACACGATATTCTCGACAATATCGCACATTTGCGAATAGGTCTGGATATATAACGAATCCCTGTAGTATTTGTTGCTGCGCAGTTTCTTGAGCACATACAGCTCTGGGTTCTCATACTTCAGATTCAGCAACCAGGGCTTCATCTCGGGTTCATCCACAGAATTGTCATCCGAGTCGATTTCGAATGTTGTATAGAAACGTCGTAATTCCAAATTAAAAGCATTTTGCTCCATGGATTCTATTTGCTCTTCCCACTCATCGATGCCATTGGCTATGCAACCTCGCACGTAAATGAGACACGACCGTTCACGCTCTCTGCTTTGATACATAATGGGGTCGGATCTGTGATCAGTGGCACAGATAATCGACTCCTGCATACGGGTTAGTTTCTTAAAATGCGCTGCTCGTTGAGCAGGATTTGGCAGATTTAATATTAGTTGCTTGATGCTCTCCAAGCGCAAATCCCAGGGTGGATCACGTGGCTTTTTCAAGTAGTTATAGAACATTCGCAAAGTTTCGATATCATCGAATCGATCGCAACTATAACCGATGTTTTGCATATTAAAGATCTCGCGTTCCGTGAGCGCTTGCTTATGTGGACACACATCCTCGGGTGCCTTTATAATCACCGCAAGTTCGCTCTGAAGCTTGGCCAGCTTGTTCATGGCAAATTCATTTGAGGCATTGATAACTTTGCCCAAGAGGCTATTTAGCTTTTCGATGTATATGGCTGGTGTAATACATTTGCCGTGCAGCATGATAGTCAATGAGTCGCGTCGGCAACTGAATATGTTCGGATAGATTTTCAGATCCCATTGCTGTCGTTGCATGCACACGCAGGTGGGATGAAAAACCACTTTGGTCACATAAACATCGCCTGGAAGGAGTGCGATCTTATCGCAATCGAATAAAAAGTTTCCAAACCGATTTCCCCAATGAATTCCGGGTTTCTTCTTATACTCGATCAGCTGCCACTCGCAGAATATGCATCGCTTGCCAATGTTCTCCAGTCGCATCACATTCTTCTGCTGTACCTGGTAGGGTTCGCATTCGAAGTAGTAATCGAGCTCGATGTGCTGCGTAATGCACTTTTGATCTATGATGAACACCCTATCGTTAATCTTAATGCCCATATTGACGTGGTTCAATGGATACTGTACTAGTTTCGATTCCACTTCGGTACATGTCTCATAATCCAACGCCAAACATTCTTCTGATGTGCAAGTGGTGCTGCTGATCGAGTAGAGTTCCTCCTTAACCACCAGATTGATATCGGCATTATGGGCGTTCAAGAAATCCACGCCGACTACCTCGAGATTTTCAATTTCCGGATAGTACTCAACCACATTCCTGATATCAACACTGTTCTCATCGATGTGCTGCTTCAGCACCATGGATTTCTCCCACCTACCGTGATCCGCTTTTAAAAGTGCCTTTCTCCGAAGTATTTCAGTTTTAGCTGTATTGGGTAGCCCACTGATTTCCACTATAGTTTCACCCATCATTTCGGCCTGGGGAAGCGTCTCCTGTATCTCGGGAACGGTCAAGCAGGTTTCCGCGTCGACAAGCATAGGCAATACGGCAGGTGACTTTTTGCTTAGCGTTTCAGGCCTCATGCGGTCTGCATAGTCCAACAATCGTTGGATTGTACCCTTATCACGTTGCTCCACTGAGACAGGAAGATTGAAGAGCATCTCCTCTGGCCTTTTACCAGTTTTACGGCTTATTCTCCTCTGCATAGCTTCGCGCTCCATAAGCGTGTCGTGCCAGACCTTCAGGCGCTTATCCATTTCAAGAGAATCCTCTAAAGCACTACTGCTTGTGCTAATCCTCGAGAGCTTAGCCTTCGCCATAATTGGATTAAAGATACCCTTGACAATGTCTTCAACAATGGTCTTCCCGTCGCGCAAAGTAATATCCTTCAATTCGCCCATGGGAAAGATCTCATCACTATGGGCGGATGTCTCTGACCAAAAGTTCCGCTTCGAGTCATCGTCTTGCTTCTCGATGGTTCTGATCTCCGATGTTATGCGCAATCTGTGTGCCATTGTGTGTATATTGTACTGTATGTAATATTTTTTTTTATGTTTGTTACATGTATATTTTCTTATGTGTGTGTATAGTTAATGTCTTTGAAATGGAATGATAATGTTCAGGGATGTCAAAGTTTAAGTCTAGACTTGCTCAGTGCTCTCAATAATCGACACGATATCCTCAACTACATTGCACAAATGATCGTACGTATAGATATATAGAAAATCGCGAAAAGATTTATAGGTCTCTTTGCCACTAGAGCCCCGCTCATGCCTCTTCTTAAGCATTTGTGCGGTTAGTAACCAGATCTTCTCCTCCCATACCTCAACACAGTTCGAGATGATGCCACGCACGTAGATAAATCGAGTTCGGCTACGTTGTGCAATCATTTTGCGACTATCACCACAGGCCAGTCGATGTGGATCTGATCGACCACGTAGATCGGCAAGCAGCTGCTGCAGTTGATTGAAAAGTTTACCACGTTGTCGCATATCGTCGTAAATGCACATCAGATCGATAAGCATGCCCACACTATAGTTCCAACGCAACGGGCTGTTACAGGGCTTGACCAATTCGAAGAAATTTCGCAGCTCGATAATATCGCTTCTGCGTTCACAGTGGAATCCCACATTGCGCTCGTTGAAGGCCTCGCGGGCGCTTAGCTCGCGGCTGTAGGGGCAGGAGTTAAGCGGTTGCCTAAGGATCGACACGAGGGTGCCTAGCCTTTCGCTGCATGGCCGAGCAGTCTTTATGTTTATTGCCATATGGGCCTCAATAGCATCCAAATATTCCTGCGGAGGTTTACATCTGCCATGCATATTGAGGGTAAGCGCACTTGGGAATCCCATAAATATGCGAGGACTTGTCGTGAGTAGCCACCTCTGTTTGATGATTCCTACCTTACGGGGACGAAAGAGCACAAATACCTCTCGAAATGCTCCCGATAGCAACTGAAACGGCTCCTTATCAAAGACAAATGCAGCGCGATCCTTGCTAAAGAGCGAATCATTGTAGGCAAAGAACTCGGAACGCTTCCACTTGAAGTTCAATGTTTGCAATCCATTGTTCTCAATGCGCATTATGCCTCGATAGCTATACTCGTAAGGATTGCAAACGAACCTACGCTCCAGGATGGGCGAAAACTCTGGGCGACCTTTTTGATAGGTGGTGCCGTTGATAAGCACCGCCAGCTTTAGGAGCGAAGGTCTATCTCCTGCATTCGATAATCTGACGGGTTCAAGTGTGGCCGGAGGTGTTATGGGTATGTTAAGAGAACTCCTTGATATCGATAAAGGGGATTCCATGTGACACTTGCTGCGTATCACTCTACCCTTGCCAATCACCTCTAGCTCATCGAAGTCTGGACAAAACTCGAGTATGTTTTTTATTTTAGGAAACTCCGTGCTGATTTTCTCCTCCAGCGCCTGCGATTCCAACCACTTTCGTTTGACTGTGCTTCTTCTACTCACCACGCCAAGCAGTTCTCGCTTCGCTTCTTTCGCCACACCAACAATATCTAGGTGATCCCTAGTGCCTTGCTCGGCGAGATCAAGTAATCTCCCAATAGTTTTGTGCTCCCGACAATCTGCATTGAAGAGCAGCTCATCCGGCTTTTTAGACGTGGCTAAGCAGAGTCTGTTCTGCATGGCGCGTCGCTTGTGTATCATATTCTTCCAGTAAAGCAAACGCCTATCCACTCTCGTGGGATTCCCTTTGGTAAATAAGACATCCTGCGACGATTCCCATGAACCGGAATCATCGTAGTGATAGCAGTCGGGCTCCTTGGGGATAAGGTTATCCACAATTTCAAGGGCTAAACGATCTCCATCCACCAATGTATCATCATGGGGTAGAAGATTATCTACGGTTTCCTCTCGATTTTCCATCGACACATTAGGCAGGGAAGTTTTTTATGAATACTTTTGTTTTTTTTGTTCTCAGAATTCAATTGAATTGTATTTCAAGACCGATTTGTATATATGCTTTATTAAAATATCTGATAACTAACGAATTTAAAAGGAAGACATTGAACAGTTAGGTCAGTTAGGCACATCCGCAGTGCTCTCAATGACTGAGACAATGTTCTCGGCAACGGTGCAGAGATGCGAATAGGTCTGTATGTAGAGTGCGTCGCGAAAGTATTTCGAATGCTTGAGGCTTTTTAGAACTGCGGCATGAATATCGTGAACGGTTCCATCTTCTTCAGCCTCCTCTTCATTTATCGGCAACTTTATTTTGGGTGGTGCTGGTGACGGTATTGGTGGCGGAACCCGAAGACGGTCACCATCGCCTTGTTCCTCCTCCTCTCCCTCATCATCATCGGCGACTGTGAGCTTGTGAATGTAATGCTGCAACTCTGACTTGTAGAACGATTCACCCAGGAGGTACATCATGTCCTCCCACTCCTCGATGCCATTGCAAATAACACCGCGCACATAAATGAATCTTGTGCGTTGTTTCTGTGCCTCGCCCAGCGCATTAAGCTCCAGAGCAGGAGAAGCACCCAACAGCGGACTTAGCAGTGTTGTAAACTGTTCAAAGATTCTCTCGCGTTCCGGAATGTTCTCTATGCGCATTATTAATCTCTTGATCGAAACGAGTTGAAGATTCCATTGCGGCTCTCGCGGCTTCTTCACGCTCTTGTACATGTTCTTAAGCAACTCCAGATCATCAAAGCGTTCACAATTGTAGCCCGGATTGAGTGAATTAAATAACTCTCGCTCATCCAAGTTGCGTTCGTAGGGACAACAGGCCGGAGGTGGTTCGATCAGCGGCACTAACGAGGAGTGCAGGCCGAGGAGATTTCTCATCTCGTCGGTATTTGATTTGCAGATCACGGCACAGTGAAGCTCCTGCAGACGTGCCATATACTCCTTGGGTGCCGTGCAACGTCCATGAAACCGCAGCTGGATGGACTCATGATTGCCACAGAATATGCGTGGTGAGATCTGCAGTCGCCAGAGCTCTACGGCCATGCTGACCTTACGGGGTTGATACATGACGATCACCTTGCGTGACTCTCCGGGAATGAGACGAAAGCTGTCCGTGTCAAAGAGGAACTCATTGTCTGTAGCCAGCAACAGGGTGGCTCGATTGTAGAAATAGACACCTTGTTGCCAGTTGAATGACAAGGTTTGCCTACCAATGTTCTTCAGCTGCAGCACAGTTTTTCTGCGTCTCTGGAAGGGATCGCACTTAAAGGGTATCAGTATCTCGCAACACTCCGTGAAGGCAGTTTCGCTCACAACATAATCCTTGCCATTCACACTGAGTGCTATGTCCGGTATCTGTGGCTCAGCCTCGACCTCTGCCTCTAGCTCAGCGGAAAGCAACTCATGATCATCACATTCCTCATCACAGCAAACTTCCGGATTACTTGTGCTAATATCCAGGAGCACATCCTCCTTCAAAATTTCGACCTGTTTCTTAGCCTTCAGTTTCTGTACGTTGGTACCGATTACCTGAATTTTATCCAGATCGGGAAAGTGCTCAAGTACTCCACATATATCCGCAAAACGCTCATCGAGCCGCTGATCCAGTACACGCGACTTGAGCCAGCTATGATCGCGCTCCTTGGGTGTGGCTTCAGCGCCGAGTAATTCTCTCTGTGTCACACTCGGCAGACCGATAATTTCTACATCCTTGAATCCATCTCGCTCGGCTTGCGGCAAAGTTTCACACACATCTTCGGCATACTCACAGGGATCACAAGTATTCACCACGCCGGGCAGCCAATCCACCTCTCTAGCAGCCAGTTTAGTAGGCAACATGCGATCTGCATAGTCCAGTAGACGCTGCACTGTCTGCTTGTTCCGATGATCTAGCGTGGAGCGTCGATTGAGCAGCATATCCTCAGGCTTGCGACCCGTTGCCGCCTGCAGGCGTAACTGCATCTCCTGTCTCTTGTTGAGCACCTGGCGCCAGTACTTCAGACGCTTATCCAAATGCTTATCTGCATCGATTTCCGGTGCTTGGTCGAGCATGCAGGACGATGAAGTTTCGGGAAAATGTCCACGACGTTCTGCAAAGATTTCATCGAGTATGTCATCCACGACGCGTCCGCTGTACTGATTGATACTTGGACCCGCCTTGAATTCCTTATCGTCGCAATCATGCGAAGACTCCGACGTTGTCCATGCGACCAAATTGTTTATGGTGCCCGGTGCCCATTGAGTGCGCCTGGACGAATGCGCTATAGAAGATTCCCCGGATTTATTGGGGTTATAAAGCATTTTGAAGAGTCTCTCGTTAAGCGATAAGTTTCCGAATGAGAATACGAATCAACTTCAATGTCGAAGTATACACTACATACACATACATATAATGATTTTGAGCTAAATATCAGGGCATATCTTAATCAGTGTGTGTGTGGGTGCGTGTGCAAATCTTTACTAAAGTACAAGCTCTAATAAGGTGCTAAACTCAAAAAAATAAGGAAAATAAGAGAAATATTTGAAAATCTATTAAAGATTCAGCGTGCTCTCGATGGCACTGACAATGTTCTCGACCACATCGCAGAGCAGCGTATAGGTCTGTATATAGAGCGTGTCCTTGAAGTATTTATTGGTGCGCACCTTCTTCATGATCAACGCATCGATATCCTCATCGTCTGTCGGCCTCTCTAAAAGCTTCTGCTCTTCACCGTCATAGGAAAAGAAGTAACGCTGCAGCTCGGACTTGAAATACTGTTGCTGCAAGCTCTCGGAGAGCACCTCCCAATCCTCGATGGCACTGCTGATCATGCCGCGCACATAGAGAAAGGATGAACGTTCCCGCAGCTCATGCGTTCCGATTTGTTCGAATGTCTCCGACACGTTGCAACGCATCGGTTCGATCAGGTTTAGCAACACCTGCTGCAACACTTCACGCTGCGCCGGCGGATGCTGATAGATGCACTGACGCACCGAGTTGATAGTATAATCCCAGGGTGGCTGACGTGGCTTCTTCACCAGCGCGTAGACCTCTTTGAGTGCCTCCAGATCTGCATAACGTTCACACTTAAAGCCAGGATTCTGTGCCGCAAATCTCTCACGTTCATCTAGCGGACGATCGTAGGGACACAGCATGTGCTGCGGATCAATAATGGGCACCATCTCGCCATGCATCTTGGTCAGACGATTTGCGACCTGCATTAGTCGCTTATCAACCACAAGTTTCTGTTCCATATCCAAACGTCGACGATAACAAAACGGCACCGTGCATTGACCATGGAACTTTATGTCCAATCGACGCACGCCACAGAACGAGGATCGATGCATGATCAGTGTCCACGATTGCTTCTTGATGCCCACCGCAGAGGGTTGATACATCACATCGATGGTGCGCATCTGTTTCGGCTCCAGGACAAAGGGTTGTGAATCAAACACGAACTCCGAGTTATAGATCACATGCTGATTGAGTGCCTTGTTGTACAGCGAGTTCTGTTGCCACTTCACCTGTATGAACTTGTTGCCCACATTCTCCACATGCACAATGGTCTTGCGCACCCGCTGGAAGGGATCACATTGAAAGTATAGCGTCAGTTTGCCACTCAACTCTCCGGACATGTCGCCGAATCCGTAGATGACGCCATTCACTTTAATAAGATTCTTGGTCTCTGCGTTATCGCTAGTCCCGCTAATGTCAACCATTGAGCCTTCTACGGTCTGCGACACATCCTCGCTGATGAGCGTGTCACTGGTTATGGATGAAACACTGAAGAGCTTGTCCTCATACAACAGCTCAGTGTCCACAATGGGCACTATGACGGGCACAAAACTGGGCGCAACTTGCAGATTATCCATGCGGGGGCAAAACTCCATGGCACGCACAATCTTATCCTCGTCTCGCTCTAGCCGATCTTCTAGTGCCTCCGAGCGAAGCCATGCGCTCTCGTCCGGATGCAGAGTGTCGGCCAGTTCCACCTTAGCTGCCTGCGACAAGCCCACGAACTCGAATTCTTGAAGCTTCGGTTCCGTGATGGGCAGCTCTCGTATCTCGCAACATGTCTTCGGATCCACACGAGTCTTGAGCACCGGCCTAACATAATTTGGCGCTGGTCCATCAATACGCTCCGATGTATCCAGCAGGCGTAAGATTGTCTTTTTGTCTGATTGTCAATGGTTACGTGCTGATTGAAGAGCACATCCTCAGCACGTTTGCCCGTCTTACGTTGAATGCGTTGCTGCAGGGCCTTGCGCTGCTTCAGCATATTCCTCCAGGCCTTCAGACGTGGATCCATGTCATCATCGTTGGATTGATACTTTGGCTTAGGCGCCGTATCCAGGCATTCGCTACTGCTTACCTTCATGTTAAAGCTCTTTTCCTTTTCTTGTATCTTTTCGAAGACATCGTCGATCACTTCCGTTCCGAATTCCAACTCCTTCGTTGGATTATTGAAGACTTGAAAGTTGAAGAGCGACCGATTCGAGCAAGACTTTTCCAAAGTTTGCCCACGGCTTGGATACCTTATCGATTCTTCCATTGTTTATGTACGGAAATATATATCTATATATAATGTCTGTAAGACAGTCCATAAAACTATATCTAACGATTGTTCTAAGTGTATTCTCGTTATATAAAAGTTGTGATCAAGTTGACAGACAGTTTCCACTGGGTAACTAATTGAAAAGCAAACTATGAAGGGGAAACCCCCCAACTTCCAAGGAAACTGAGCCTCCGCTCACGTGTCTCGCGCTGCTAAATTAAGATGGCTCTACCCAAGTTACTTTCAAACCTGGAATCCACTTCGATTTATGAGCCAAAATTCTCAGGAGCTGCGCTAATTTGCTAACAATCCAGCCCTCATTGAGCTTGTGTGACAAGTCATCGTAATTTTCATCGACTTTTCGTTGAATTTCCATTAACTTTTTCATATCCATTTCCAAGCATGCTCAACGACGTTGACGTGCCGCCTTCACACAATTCAAAATTGCCGTAGTTGCTTAGCTTGTTTGAGTTGCTGTTGTGACTGCTGCTGCCACCAACAGCAACAATAACAACAACAGCAAAGTGAAAGGAGTCGGAGCTGTCAACGTGGAAAACACACGAACTTACCTGAAACGAAAGAAGGCCGAAAATAAAGTTGATTTATTGATAACACATGTGCAAACTGAACAATACTACGTAACTATTGATATTCCGTATAGTTTTATTAATCAGCTTTGCCTCAATCGAAAAAAGTTGAGTGAATAAAACATAAATTAGGGCGCAATTTGGGTTTTATGCGATTATTGTTGGACAAAGCGTAGGGGGCGTGGATAAAATTCAAGTGAGGAGTGGGAGGTTTTTTTAAGATTATCACAGTTAATAAAATATATAGAGTTAGGAAATTTAAAGAGACGCTTAATAATATAAAAAACTATAAATATTGCATATATCATATTTATTGTATTTGTTTATAAAATTTTCCATAATTATTTCACAAATAAAGTTCTAGGAAAGCAAGAAACAAAAGCTTTCAATTGAAGTCGTAAGTTTTTGCTGGTTCTCTTGGGCGTTGCAAGCTGTCAGCCAAAAAGTTGCAAATGCAGCCGCTGTAGCAACTTTTCTAGCACTTATTGTTGCCTCTTGTGGAAACGGAAACGCAACACAAAACAAAGCCATATCAATTACCAGGGCAACCGGCAACGAGTTGCTGCCGCAGCAGCAGCAGCAACATGAAATAAAATAAAGTAATTTAGTCGAACAAAGTTGGATCCTGGTCGAGTTGCAAAGCCAACTAACCGCAGGAGAGGAAGCACGGCCCGCCAAAAGACAACAATAAAGGGACTAAGGAAAGAAGGGGAGGGAGTACTTGCATTCTTCGACTGCGGAAATGCGATGTTGCTGGTGCTGCTTGAGCTGCTGCTGCATTGTTAGCAATTTCAATACTCGTCATTATTGTGGCTCAGCTGGGTTGGGCTTCGGCTGGGCTGGGTCTGGCCAGAAGGGTGGGGGGAGGGTCGCTCGTGTAGCATGTGTTTCATTTACGTGCCCGGCGAAATGCAATCAACATATTGTAATTCAAAAATGCATATTGAGAACGTGCAAAAGATACGCGCACAATGCGCTGCACTTAACGGCCCGTTGGACAGAAACAGAAACAAAAGCAACGACAGCAATAAGAACAAAAAAAAAGAAAGAAAGAAAACCAACAAGCCGGGGGACATCGACATCTTTTGCGGCTGCACTTGATGCATGCAGCAATGGCAGCAACGGCAGCAGCAACGGCAAAAATCTGGCAGCGTTTGCATTTTGATTTCCATTTCGCATGCACTCAAGTAACGCATTTATTATTTACCAAGCCAGCACAGCACACAGTGCCGCACACTGCACTGACTGCTTCCAACGTGCAACCTGCAACGGCGCGGCGGCAACAGGCGGCTAGAGGCAACTCAATTCAATTCCGCAGACTCATGCTGCAGTTGTCAACTCAGTAGACGAAGACACTTGTGAACGAGCCTCCTCTCCGCCCTTTCCTCCTCTCTCCCTCCCCTCACTTTAGCTGATGCTGCACATGTTGCATACCACTTGATGCCGCTGACAGCGGCAACGGCAACGGCAGCAATTCTCAGACGGCAACTGTTGGCGCTTGTTGAGTGAAGACAGACAGACGAAAAAACCTGACACTCGGCCAGCTACAGCTGCCACATTGCACCCTAACCGGCCGCGGCGGTTGAGGGGCAGTTGCAATTAACCATTCGATATGCAAGTCATTTGTATCGAGCTGCGATAGTCGATAGTTGTGCGATAAGCCATGTGTATTTGCACAAAATGAGAGCAACTAAAGAGTCAATCAGGAAGTAAGCCAAGTAGATCGAATGAGATATGGTAAATGGTAAGGATTTATCGATAACGATAGTACATAGAAACTATCAATACAATAAGCCCATAGCTCCACATTTCATGTATCGATTAACAGAGCTTATAGATTAACCAATGATATCGATATCTATCGATAGTTACGAAGGTTGTTTAAATTTCGATTCATAGTGTTTAAAAATTAACCATTGTTATCGATATTAATTGATAGTTACCACGGCAATTTTAACGAGAAATAATAAAGTCTATTGATTAGCCATTGTTATCGATAATTATCGAATAACACTGTGCCTATTTTGACACCATTGTTTTATTAAGAAGTGATTCCACTTATTTTCGATTACTTTTTAATTCGATTAACTTTAAAATCGATAATTATCGATAACAATCGTGCTGTCTTATATTACATAAATTGTAGGGTATTATTAGTTTGCGTTAGCCTCATTTACATTTCAGAAACTTGTTCTACCATAATAAGTTGAGATTTATTTACCATTTTCTCCGGCCTGGCGACATTGGCACTCGCTATGTAAATGTTGCATTAGATGACGCCCATAATAATCAAATTTTTATTGAATGAATTGCCCGCGACTGTAAGCTCGACTGCACACACACACACGCACACCTAACTTGGTCGGTCAGGGGCGGTAGGTGAGGCGGGAACGGGACAGGGCAGAGCCGCGCTGCGCTGAGGCGAGGCCAAATCTATTGAGGCAATTGTGGTTTGTGTATTTGTGCGGGGCCATAAAAAAGTGCGTTACAAATAACTGCACATTTATTGAACGGTCCCGTTAGCGTTGCCTAATGGCGATGCAGTTCGAAACCAATATTTATCGAGCAGCTATGCCGCTCTAATTGCTGTGCAATTTGCGCTGTGCAACTGCAACAGGCTGTGGAATGCGCTGCCTAATTGCCGCACTCAATTAAGACGCGCAAACGAAATCGAAAAGACAAGTTTGCAGTTGAGCATAACCTGTACTACGCTAGCTTACAGGGTATTTGCCGGACGTTACCTGACTTCGGCTGACTTGATGATCGCCTTGGGCGGCGCATCCCAATAGTTGGGCGCAGGAGGGACCCATTGCCGCAGAACTTGGTAATTGCCCTCGAGCAGCTCCATGCCCTCGATGACCTCCACGTCCGAATCGCCATCGTTATTGGCAGCTGCATTGTTGTTGCCGTTGTGGCTGTTGTTGTTGTTGTTGCTGTTGCTGTTATCAGCATGCAAGTTATCAATGGGTTCACTCATTGTTTGGCAGCCTCTTTGGCGTTTGGCGCCGCTTTCACAGCGAATTGACGCCGCTTGCCAGGTAAACAAAGATGCGCAGCGACATTTGCGCTGAGTCACAGATGCACACACACAGATACACACACATACAAACAAACAGAGAGAGAGCGACACAGACACAAAGAACTATTCCGCGCACCAAAACAATAACAAGCAAAGCGAATCTTCTTGCTTTCTTTGCGAGCACACGCGGAATATAATTTCTAGCGGATTTCTAGCTCGCGCTTAGCGATTATTATCGATAACCTCGTACACTTTACACTTTATTTAATGTTATTAAATTATTAAATGAATTTTTGTTGCTATTCTTAGCACCGTCACACGTTGCGCTGCCTAGCGTCGCGTTGCGCTCACGTTGCACTCACGAATTGTTTCTTTCTAATCGGCGAAAATGCTCGTTGCGTTTGTTTTGGCACGAACATTGACAGGCCACGGCGAAAACACATCGCACAAAGGCAGAACGCACCAACACACACACACACTCGCACACATACTCGTGAGAGGGGTTAATATCTGGCAGTCGCTTTTGCATCCCTTGTGGCAGCATGAAACTCGCCGCCGCTGAAGTCGCCCCGTTCTGTGTTCCGTGCTGCGTCCTTGCGCGATTCTCTGTTTCAGTTTCAGTTTTCTGTCTCGGTTTTCCTTCGACAGCTTTTTTCTTTTTCCCTCTGTGTGCGTTTGTGTGTGTGTGTGTGTGTGTGTGTGTGAAATAAGGGTTTGTAATTTAATGTTTTTCTGTCTGATTTCGTTTTCGTGTGCATTGCACGGCCGTGGGGTGGGCCGTGGGCGACACCAGGCAGGGAGGTGTGTTCCGTTTGCCCAAAGCACGCATATTGTTGAAATTATGTAGCCAAAGAGCTAGACGGAAGCGGAGCAGGGGGGGGGAGGGAGAGAGCAAGGCTATGAGTGTTCACCTTTTAAGCTCTCGAACTCGACTTGAAAGTGATTCGCACAGTGGGCGGAGTGTTGAAGGAAATTAAATTAAATTTTTGTACTCAAAGTAGAAGGCGACAAATTTAATTTTAAATATGAAATTAACTTTCTTTCTGTTGCTTTTGCTTATATCTTGATTAATGTCAAATATTTTCAGCCATTTTATAGGGAATTCTCATTTAATCAGCGCAACTAAACTTTTTAATTCATTATTATTTCTTTTATAATTATTAAATTCTTATTTAATTAAAAAGTTCACTTTTTCAAACTATGCTCTAAAATGCATTTATAAATAGTTATTGTAAACTATTTCCCTTAAACTATTTGATCAAATGTTTACCCTATTCAATTCAATTCAATTTGCCTTCGCCGCAGAAATTTCGCCCTGTTTAAATCACTCGCTAACCACTGTGCTCAGCCGTTCGCACAGGGGTCTGACGACACGATCCCCGTGAACTCTCGCACAGGCACTCACACACTCTAGCTGCAACCTTTTACGGCCACTCACTCACACTCACATGCACTCACACACACACATACACACACACGAAGTCACTAAGCGAACCCCCAAAAACGCCAGGAAGGAAGGAAGTGAACGCTCGAACGTATGTTCATATTTTGCTACAAATATTGCCAGAGAGCGAGGCGAAGAGAACAAGAGAGAGAGAGAGAGAGAGAGAGAGAGAGAGAGAGAGAGAGAGAGAGAGAGAGAGAGAGAGAGCAGAGAACAGGCACCTCTCTCTCTCTGTGGCTGCTCTCTTTATTGCCCGATTTCTTTTTTAATTCACTTACTCAATTTGAATGTCGTTCTATGTAGAATTCACCCCCTAAGCGTCTTCACGGTAATTTGCACACGTGCCGAGCAGCTGAGCAATCCCCCGCACGTCCTGCTGCCCCTCTTCCTCCCGTCGTCAGGCCTTCTGGGTGGTAGCTGCTGGTCAACATAAAGCGCAACCGCGCAGGGGTTGCTTTACCGCCGCCAGACAGCGCTGCGATCGTAAATTTTTATGATTTCATATGCCGCTTTATTCTGGCGGACAGTCGCAAAGCTTCGGCCCAAACACCTCGAGCTTTTCAGCAGCAATTAGCGTGGAGCAAAGCGTACGGCACGGCGCAACTGTACACGCTGCCCTCGGGCGCCGCAAAGTATGCAATGCACTCGTAAAAACAATCAACCTGGCAACACTTACGAGCCCATGGGGAATAGAGGCAACTCCCACACACACACACACGCACACACACCCAGTGAAAGTGAAATTTGTTTACGGAGCAGCAAACCTTGCATGGTTTACGGTATTTAATGTGCAAATAGCTCATACCGCCGCGGACAGTGGAACCATTCCATGTGGCGCACACAGGCTAGCAACAAATTGCGTTGTTGTCGTTGCCAAATCAACCCTGCAGACTGCACAGACACATTCCGCACTGGCTGACCCCCCCCCTCCCGCTGCCCCTGCTCCTGCTGTTACAGCGACAACAAACATTGCTGGGTTGAGGAGACAAGGACAACATCAAGGCGAGGCGAGGACATTCAACAACACTTCAATAGCCGCACACAATTTCCGTTGGAGATGTCGTTAGACCCCCCTTCCCCCCTGACTTTTGAAGATTTTAATTAAACTGCAGCTGGCAACAGGCTCAAGCCATAGGCGCGTGTGGCTTGGCAACATGTTGCAGCAACATGCGGCACGACACTTTCTGTGTTATTTAATTTATTTATTGCATTACGACAAACATAGTTAGCAACTTAAGAGGGAAATGAGGAGTGTCAGGGATGGGTGGGTGCCCTGTCAACCCCCAAGAGATGTCAGCGATACGCACACACGCACACACACTTACACGCTCTGCTCAGTTATGGCATAAAAATAATTATATCAACTTGATGCTTTTCTACCGACGCGTTGTCTGGCAATTCTTTGATTGTTAACCAGCCTCACTGCGATGCTGCCATGCATTTCCACCCTCAATAATGTCCTTGCGCCCACGCACGCACTCCACTTCCCTCTCTCTGCCCCCCTTCCCCTTCTAACCACAGAGTTTTCAAAACAAGCGCGGTGTAAACAGTTTTCGTGCCCGTCGGGCACTAAAAACTCCACCACGCCTGCCACGGGGCTCAACTGGGCCGGCCTAGTCTGGTCTGGTTGGGTTGCTTTTAACATGATTTGTTGGATTTGCCAAAGATTTCCTAATTCCATTCGTTAGCCCTCGCCCAAAGGGGGTCGGCTCAGCTGACTGCCAGGCCTGGCCAAGTACTGTTCGGCCTGTTCAGCGCCGTGTTGCCGGTGGGTGTTTTGTAATTTGTTGGTTTTGTGGCGTTGCAGTTTCAAGTGTTGTCAAGTGGGTGACCAAAAATTGCACAACACACACATACACACATACACACATACGCACACATACATGCCCACAAGAGGGCGGCAGCGCTAAAGCCTGGGGGGAAGTTGGCGTGCAGCTATGCATAGAGAATCCAATGGGTAGCATGAATTAGTAGTTTCCATGAAATATTTATAGGGAATTAGGGAAACATGTTTTCAGAGTTTTAAATATGTTTTCAAGCAATTCTTGCAGAGATTTTATGTTGAAATTTTGCATAGTTTATATTTCATATATATATTATAATAGAGAAACAATAAACTTGCATCAGGAAATTTACGTAAACGTAAATTAATATCATATGCGATATTAAATTCAAAAAAATATATTCATAAACTTAATTTATTGGGTATTTATTGATTTGTCAAAGCTTTATAAAAATTAAAACCAATAAATATAATAAAAATATTTTATCAAAAACATTTATAAAATAAAATTTTTTTATATTTCCTTTTTTTAAATTATAATTTAAATAAGTCTGAGTATTGAAGCCGAGTTCACTTTCCTCCATAAAAATATTTAAATAGTTTTCTTAATAGGAATATATAAATTTATGAGAGGATAGAATTGGAAGATAAAGATATATGAAATTACAAATATTTCTATAAATATATATAAATTTTTTATTTTAATTTCTACAGTAAAGCCGAGTTTCATGGTTAGTTTTCCTAGCATATCAAAGTGTTCAATAGCCCCGCTAAAACCTTTACTCGTTTTAATTACCCCTCGATTTGTCATCGATAATGGCTACACATACATATACCTAAACACATGCATGCTATTTTAGCCCCGCCTCTATTGTATATTTAACATGCAGAGTTACCGCGGTGGTTTTCCCATGCTAATTCCAGTTGATTTATTTCCCAACTGTATTTGCAATTTCGATTTAATTCTAAAAGGAAATTTAAATTAAATTCCGCCAACAACTTTGTCTGGCATTTCCTGAGCAGCTTTTACAGCAGCTCAACCGATTGAGATCTTAGCATAGCTCACACAGGGCTCGATTTGTTCGTCTGTCCGTCTGTTTGTAATTTCTCAGCATTATCTGAGAATTTAATGGGATTATCTTGGGTGCTACCAATTACAAGCGGCAATTGCGGCAAATTGCGGCAATGCGTGTAGTTTTCGACTTTAATGAGTTGAGCTGAGTTGAGTACCCGACCATAGTATGTAGTAGCTGCCTTTTGCCTGGGTTGACATGCGAGTTGGCTTTTTCATTAGCCGCTGCCCCGATCTGGCTTAGCACTTCATTATGGGCGTCTATTAGTGCGACTCGGCGATCTGCCATTGTTGCTTGACTTGATGTGGGAAAGGCCCACACAGAAGCGACAGAAGCGACAGCAGCTGCCATAAAAAAAACGCTAACTTTTAGCCTGTTTTCTAGTAGGTTTTTTGGTCATTATGGCGCACTATTTTGGCTCGCTTAGCAGGCCCAAAAAAAGCAAACCATATGCAAATGCCGCGATGAAGTTTGTGTTGTTGTTGCTGCTGTTGTTGTTGTTGCTGCTGCTGTTGTTCTTTGGCAACTTCCTTTGCCGCCCGTTGGCGTTGTTTATTTAAAGACTTTCTACGCATCGTTAGACAACATGTTGATGTAACCGAATCCACGGCCAGGCGACCACATCAAAGGGCAACAAAAAGGGAAGCCCCACGTTAGTGAGAGTGCCCCCACCCTACGTCACTTGTACTGTACCCCCTTCATGTACGCCTCTGCGTTTATTACGCCTTTTAGTACACATTTATTTACTCGACTCGCTTGGAATTCCAGTTAAATGTTTGTTTGCCTCGGGTGATGTCGAAACTTGCAGGCAGAGAATGTCTTTCCTCGTGAGGATCAGTCAGAACATTTGCTGTCTATTTGTGTTTGTGTTTGTTTATTATTAATATCAGCTTGTTTGCACTACCCCCCTGTCGCTCCCACTCCCACTCACTCTCTCCCTACCACTCTCTCTGCACGCATCTCTCTCTCTGAGCTCATAAATATGCAAGTCATTAATAGAAATATGATGTACAGCAGACAGACAGGTCCATCCACATCCACTCCCACTGCCTCCTCTGTCAATGTCGAAAGTCAACGCAGCAACCCTCGCTGCATACACACACACACACTTGAAGTGGGTGTGGATTGACAGGCTAAGCGCTCCACTGGGATTGCGATTGGCATTGGCATTGGCATTGAAATTGGGGTTAGCTGCCTGCCTCGACTGCCTGCGCCTCCAGGTTGCCTCATAAATTGAGTAAAAATTACGCTTCATTTGATTTAACACAATCGGTTTGTCCCCCTCCCCCCTCTCTTGTCATTGCCTTGGCTGTTGTGACTTTTCACATTGATATGGAACTGCCCCTTTCAGCGACAATTGGATTAGAACATCATGACGAGCATAATGACCGTTCAACGATAATGGCACGTGGAGAATGGAAACAGGAATGGCAATGGGAGTGGGAGTGGAGAATGGGAAAGGCAATGAAACTGTCATGCATGAAGCAGACTGCAGGAATTTGGGAGTGCCCCAGGCTGAAGGAGATGGAGAAGAGGAAATGCGCCTTTTGTAATGCAATTTTGTGCAAGAACTAAAGAAATTCTCGTTTCGGAAATTTAACAAAATTCTCCAGCAAATATAAGGCAGTGCAACACAGATTTTTCTACTTCATGGAATTTCTTTCTGTTTGTGGAAACGAACATTCCATTTTCAGATTCTAAAAAGGCAGCTCTTCTTTTGCTATAAAGATGCTCTAATTTATTTTAAAATTTTTCGTTTAAGGATTTAAGAAAGAAAGAGTTCTCATTTTTATTTTAAAGATTGATTTAAGACGATTTTTTGCAAAAAGAAAAATATGGTTTAATAGATAATATATTTTAGGGAATTTAGAACGGTTCTTAAAATAAAAAATCGTTTTAAGAATTTTTTACCCTGTAAAGAAATGCTCTTTATGGAATTATAAATCTATTTTATTTATTTTAAATTAATTTTTGCATTTTCCACTTGCAATATAATATTTTACTTTCTTAAATTGGGTTTAAAGTTGTATATAAATATATTTTATAATCAATAAGGAACATTTTCTTTAAAAGAACTTAAAAAATATTCTTCGATAAATAAATAAAACGAATTTTTGTTATAAAATCCATAAAAAAGTAACAGAAATTTAAAATAAAATTTAAAAGAATCTATAAAGATTAACAGACCAAGTTCGTCTCAGACACATAGCGAAATTCCTTTGCTAAAATAAAACTTTGCTTCTGGAATTTCTCATCCTATAAAGCGATTTCCCTTCATAAAACTGAATTTAGAGCACGTAGTAGAAAAGAATAAATCTTCGATCTATTTTTGCATTTTCCACTTGCGCAAATGCAGAATTATTTTTGCCTTCTTCCCATTTTTTTTTTTTTTTTGCCATTAAAATTTCAAAAATATTTCCGAATAGCGTAAAAATCATTTGAACCGAAGCTGCTGCAATAATAAACACATTGTCTGCCGTTGTAGATGCTGCTGCTGGTGGTGGTGCAAGTGGTGCTGGTGCTGCTGGTAGTGCACCCCTTCAGCTGGCCGGTTTATTGCCTGCTTTCGCAGTTAGCTGCATTTGGCAGCCAGGCAGAGCAGCGGCAGCCCGGACAACTGCTAATATTTCCGCTATTGGCGGCGATTTCTTTCACTTTGCCGCGGGCCGCTGCAACTTGCAACGTGCAACGTGCAACGTTGCAGATGTTTTGCCTCACTTTGCTTTGTTTTTTATTGACAGGCAGCGGCAGCGGGAGGAGCAGCTCCTGGAGTCGTAGTTGGAGTTGGCTTTGGCGTCGGCGGCGTCGGTTGCCAGCGGCAACATCCGCAGCAGCAGCAGCAGCAGCAGCAGCGGCAGCATCGCTGCCGCACATGTGGCCTGTGCCATGGGCTGGGCTGGTTTTCTTCGATCTGGATCTGGATCTGTTTTGGGGTCTGTTTCTTTTCCTGTTTCGCCAGCAACGACGGACCAGCATTGTTATTGTTTATTGATGCACTACTTTGCGCTATTTTCGTGTGGCAGGCAGCAAGTAGCAGCAACGGCGCAGGCAGATGGCGTTCCTCGCGCCTGGCAGTGGGCGTCGTAGCACACACGAATCCATCTCTCTCGCTCTCTCTCTTTCTTCTTCTGCTAAAAATACATAAATTTTCCAACTGCAACTCGCCAGATCGCCAGATGTGCTGCACACACGCGAAATGTACAAAGGGGGCGGTGTAAGGGGCAGGGGGCGTGGCAAGTGAAGGTGTTACACCTTGTGCCTGTTGCCTGTTGGGTAATGAGCAATGCTGGGCGTGTGCGGGTCATGCAAATTGCTGGCAAAGTGGAATTCAATTAGCCAAAGCTAAAGGTGGTAATTGCAGCTGCCACAGCAAGTTGTAAGTTGCAAGTTGCAACTTGACAACTTTCGCCCATAAAGCAAGGTGAGGATTCGAATTTGACACTGTGCAATCACATAAACCTAACGGCATAATTAGCTGCAACGCTGACAGCGACGTCGACTGCGACGTCGACTGCAGCTGCCGCGCTTTTATTGAATTGTCAAGCTGACGGGAATATATGGCCAGGAGATCTTGGCTTGGACTTGGCTGAGTTGGCTGACTTGGCTGCCAATTACAGGCAGACATTGTTGCTGCTTGTTGTTGTTGCTGTCGCTTGGCAGTTGCAATTGCCTTGGCTGTTTGCAGTTGCTTTTGATTTTTGTGGCCACAATTACGTATACGACCTGCATGCTGGGTCTCAGCTTAGCCTGGTCTTTCCTTGTCTTTTCCTCTGACTTTTCCTTGGCTTTTCCTTGGCTTTTTCTCTTCGCTTTTATGTCGCATGTAATTAGTCACGATGTTGGCAGACATACTCCAGGCCAGGCCAGGCCCAGGCCAGTTGTCGCTGTCGCCTCGTCTTGCGATTCTCGAGTCGAGGCAATCGATGTCTCCGTCTCCTTCTCCATGTGCGTCTCTCGCCGCTCTCCGCACTTTGGCTTTGTTGTTTGCCGTTAAGCGCGGCGTGAAGGTATGGCAGAACAAAAAGGAGACAGGGCAAAACAAACTGAGAGTCGCTGCAGTCGACGTCGCTGCTCGCTGCCCTCTGCCGGCAATTGCGGAAGTGTGAATTGTCGTCTTGCGCGGCAATTTATGGGCTGCTGCCTCTGTGGCTGCTGCTGCTGCCGCTTAAAGTGCAGCATAATTAGTCCAATTAGCTGGCAAAGTGCTCATAAATTACTCGAATTTTCAGCCAGCGGCGATTGCTGATGCACTGCAGCTGCCATCGATCGTGCTGTGATGCCTCTCCCCCCACTCCCACTCCCACTCCCCCTTTCCCTCTCCTTTCTTTGCGAAGTAAGCAGCACCGACATTTAACATATTCATTAGAAGTTTAACGCCGCCAAGAACGCAATACACACACACACACATACATATACCACATACACTGCCTCGTGTAATTTATGATTACATGCAGCGCACAATAATAGGGTATTAATCAAAACACAGTTAATTTTAAATTGCTTGAAATGCGCTCTTCGCGCACACGAAACCGGTTTACCCGCTTCTGGCCCGTTTCGCCCGCTAAAGCACTCATTACCAGGCCGGGCAGAGAGCAATGAAACAAAATTTCAGAGTTTTGTAAGCACTTGAAAACTCGATTTGCTGCGTAATGCCCCACAACAACAGCAACAACAACAATAACAATAATAACAAGAGTTTTTTTTTAAAACAGAAACAGTTCGGATGTGCTTGAGACCTCGCAGCATATCGCGCACTTGAATCAGTTACGCAAATGTGCGTAATGCCTATGAATATGGATGGATACACGGCCAGAAGTGTGTCTGTGTGAGTGTTGGGTGTGTGTGTGTGTGTGTGTAAGCCAAGAGCTACGCAACAGTAAAGCGTTCCGCTACGCAGGCCTTCAACTTAGCCAGGGCAGGCGGGGGCCGCGTGGGCCTTGGCAACCAGGCCAAACGCAGCGAGGAACTTGAGCTACTGCGGCTGCCTACTTTGCGTACTTTGGAAACTGCCTACAAAAGGTCTAGCAAAGGCGGCCCGACAACTTGGAGTGCCTTCTGAAGTGGCCGAAACAAAGCTTCACAAAATGTTGGCCCAACTCGCAACTCGAGCAATTTGTTAGGCCAGTGCTTAGATCAAGTTAGTTTCGTGTACACACTTAACTCGCATGTTTCAATAACGCGTACAACAGTAATATATATACATACAACCACACACAAAGAACTTTCTCAGCCATTTTAGAGTCGCAACTTAATTTGTCTAAGGGTTTCCTAGTATTGAAATAAGACAAGGAGGCGCAGAAGAGCTTTGAAACTTTGTGTAAACTTAAAAAAAGGAGAGGTCTATATGTATGAACAGCTTGCTATCAAATTTGATAGGATTATGGCTTACTACTGCGTTCATATAAGAAATGCTTTAAAATTTAGCCACGCCCCCTTTTACGTACGTAAGCCGAAAAAAGACTGATTTCAAGCGTAATTTCAAAGCTAGAACATTGATTTCAGAGGTGAAATATCATTTTTACCATTCAAATGTTTTAAGATTATAAAAATAGAAGTTATGAACTTTATTTTCTTTTAAAATTAGGCTAAAATTGAATTTATATTCGATTATTCAACGAAAAATATATACAAACAGCGATTGTATTCTGCATTCTAATTATGTTCTGTTAAATTATTCTCTATACTATTTATAGCATAGGCAGCTCATGGTAAAAACCAACTGATTAGAATATATAGACAAATAACCTAGCTTCAATTCTCTATCTTTGTCTGGGAGATATTTTTCGAATTTCTCTGGAACTGCGATGATGTCGCATTCTGTGTTCTCTTCCTTTACTTTTAGTGTGTGGTCGGGTTCAAGTTTGAAATCTCTGCTAACGATGGAAAGCCCCAAGACAATTGCGCGCAGACAGCGTTGCCAACTGGCTTTAATTGAACGCTGTCGTCGCGTTTCAAAGTGCGTTCTTTCATTCTCCCCTCTTCCCCTTTTATTCCCCTTCCCTGCTGTGGCAGCTTCAATTGAACTTAACTGGCTTTCACAACATGACTTCAAGCGCAGCGCGTTTGATTGACGCACTGAGGCAAAGCTGCGTTGCGGCTGATTGTGCGCATGCGCAGTCAATCAGGCGCCACAGCTTGAACAATTAATCCTTTAAGCAAGTGGCCAGGCCAGAAAATGGAGCAGGAGGTGGTCAAGCTGCGGAGTCGGAGTTGAAGTCGATACTTGGAGCAGTACATAAACTCAATTTAGCGCACCGCGCTGTCACACAATTCGCAATCAACGGTCGCGCTTTGTCACCCGAGGCAGAGATACAGATACAAGATACTAGATACACAGATACCAAGATACACTAGATCCACCAGATACAAGATACACTCACTCGCTCAAGTGGTCACCGCTGGGCCAAACTAAGCTGCGACATTGTGCGACGTGTTGGGTAATTTGGAGAATTTATGACAAGCATTATGGCAACACTGGTTCCACTATGCGGCGAGCGAGTGTGCAAGTGTGTGCAAGTGTGTGTGTGTATCTGTATCTGTGCAATGTAAGCCGCCCAAACCAGTTTCATTATTGTACACTGAGTTTTTTTCTATATTTATGCAACGCGTTTAGCTTTCTGATTACTCACGCTCAACTGGCCACAAAACAAGAACCCGTAGCCGTTGGTCGTGAATTTTCCAAGTAGAGGGAGGGACAGAGACGGAGGGGGAGGCGGGGTGCCTGCCAACTCTATAATAAGTCACTGGAGCCGTGTGCGCGCGGTAGCTCTGTGTGCGATTCCCCAGTGCGATGCGATGCGATGCGATGCGGTGACGTCGGCGCATTTTGAAGATTTGAAAAATTAGAAATGCCAATTATACAAATAGTCAGAAGTTGTGGTTAAATTGTCAAAACGGTTGTAGTTGTTGTTGTTGTTGTGGGTTGCCAGTGGACGGGCCAGTTTGACGGGCCGCCAAAAGGTGCGGCTCGTTGGCGCTGCCTTAATACAGTTATGGCCAAGTCCCTGCAGCATTTAGATTGCTTTCTGCTTGGCTCAGTTTGCAGCCAATTTCATAGTTTGTCGGTTTGCCCAGAGTTGCCTTTGCTGTTTGTCTAAATGTCAAATGCAATTGCGGTGCGCTTGGATGCACATTGGGCAAGGGGTTTATCTATCCTTTTCCTTTTTTTCAGTCTGTCTCTGTCTGTGCCTTTGCCTTGCTCTTGGGCGTTTTGCGGGCAGCTCCAGCTTTAATTGCGCAAATCACGGCGAGCAGATCTGTGCCAAAATGTTAAAGTGCAGCGGCAAGAGCTTTTATTTTGGGTGTGTTGCAGTGTGAGAGAGCGAGCAACAACAACAACAATAACAACGAGAGAAACAAGAGCAGCTAGCGCGAAAATGAGCGCAAGCAGCGGCTGTATTGCGTATACGACACGTTGGCGCATAGAACGAAAGAACGAGGCGCAAAGATGAAGACAAGCTGAGGGGGAGAGAGAATTGGAGAGACTTAGAAGCAGAGAGGTGAAAGGAGAGAGTCAGCTAGAGAGAGTAAGGTAGACGCCGTACAGGGAGAGCCTTTCCCAGGCCTAATTCAATTAAGTTGTCGGAAAATTGGCTCCGGCTACGTGTCGCTCATTCTTTTTAGCTGCTTTGCTTTGCAATTTAAATAAATCAAGAGCAGCGGCGTGGGCAGAGCGACGGAAAGGGGGAGGCACTGTCGATGCATTTTGAGTACGTGCCGCGTGTCTGGCTTCATGTCTGTCTTCCCCCTCTTCGCCCTGCCTGCCAATTTAATATTTGTCTTGGCCCAATGTGTTCGTGCAGCGCGCCTGCTCCAGTTTTTTTTTTTGTTGCGAGGCTTGGGAGCTGCGCCTAACCGTGCCTAGGCCAAGGCATTAGCCCGTGCGATAATACCGCAATTCATCATTATTATATTGTGGTTGTTCTTGTTGTTGTTCTCGTTGTTGTTGTGTACTTGTTCTTATTCTTGTCTTAGTTCTTGTGTCTGTGTCTGGTTCGCTTTCTTATGCACGCTCTCTGTCTGTGCTTCTGTGGCTCTCTAATGAAGGGGTTCCGCATTTTGATATATTGACATGAAATCGTTAAACAACAAAAAGTAAGAAAAGAAACAAGGCAGTAAAAAACAAAATGTTAATCGCACAACTAACATATTCTACTCTTCCGGCTGCCATTCTAGGTATTTCATACATATGTACAATGGGAAGGTACATAATGTAAGCGCTGCGACGCGTTGCGTGCCCTGCTGGAGGCGTGGCTTGCCAGCCTCAATTAGGCGTTAACTGATTGGAATTCTAACGGTCATTTCACATGATTGCAGCAAATCTCGTTGCTCATTAGGCAGGCAGGCAGGCGGTCGACGTCGGCGAGCTAACAAACTTGGCTTGTTTATTTAAATCGAAGTGCTTCCCTTATAGAGTTCCCTCCAAAATAACAGCAATTGCCGGCAGTGCTGCAGGCCTGCGTCTCTACCGGACTTTAAATCAACAACAACTACAACAACAACAACAGCAACAAATGCAAAAGAGGCTGGGCCTGGCTTAGGCTTAGGCCGCGCCGGTTGAAATGACCATGGAATGCCGGCGATAAGGAAACGCTAACGTAACCAAATTACAGCCTCGAATTTAGATCAATAAAAAACACGCAGCGGCAGCCAAAAAGCAACAACAATCAGAAACGAAAGCTAGAGTAAAGCATGTTCAACAGTAATATACCCTACGCACAACGTGCCAGCTGAAGTATGGAAATATTTACTTGCATAACTTTTATATTTCTAATCCAATCGGTTTGTGATTTGGAATATAGTTACATATAGTATATCTATATCTATGTCTAAGTAGAAAGTTGTAACTATATTGCTTACATTACAAATCAAATTTACAGATTTGTTTATCGTTTTCTGGAGGCGGTGGGTGTGGCATTTAAGATTTCAAATAAACTTGTTAGGCAAACAAAATATACAAAACTACATGCCAAATTTGGTGTTTCTAGCTCTTAAAATAGCTGAGATGTGCGTGTTCATACAAACAGACATAGCTTAATCGACGCGGCTAGGGATCCCTGCAAGCATATGCATACTTTGTGGGCTCTTCCACGTCTTCCCATGCCTGTTACATACATTTGAACTAAGCAAGTACAGCCTCTTTCGATCACTTTTTATGATCAAGGGGTATACAACTAATAAGGCTGGCAACTTTAATGATTCCACAGAGACTAAACTCATTAAAATTTCGAAAATTCCCCGAAAATATATATAAAAAATATTCATATTTATAAATATTTTTTTATTGCGAAATCTTATCAGCTCGGGGTTAAACGGGGGTAATCTGTGGTTTTTTTCTCTTGCATCATTTTATGAGCTGCAGAAATTCCCCAATTCCCAATTGCGCAGAAGAATAAAAAATTGTTTTTTATAGCATTCCATTATTTGCTTGCGCCAGGCATGCCCTGCATGGTACCCTGTAAAGTCTGCTGGCTGTGGACCAACCCAAAAACAGAGAGAGAGAACAATGCCAAAAGCAAAGCTGACCTCAGTGCAGGCAAGCTGAGTGGGTGTAGCACACTCTATGTGTTTGTGTATATATATATGAATGTGATGGTGTGATGGTGTGTTAAGCTTAACCCATTATGGCGCCTAACGTACGAAACGTTTGCACACGAAAGGCAAGAGAGACGCGACTTGGGCCTGTACCAAGTAAGCTGCAAGCACCAGGACGGGTTGCCTGGGCTGACTGCTCTGCCAGGGCTGCCTGCATTGGATGCTCATCAAAATGATTGCATCACGAAGAACAAATTTAAACGGCGATTACCGCCTATACGCCCCGTTTTACTCCGCCCCCCCCTCTCCCCTCCCTTACTCTCTCCCTTCTGAGCTGGCTGTCAGCTCAGCTCGCTGTCCACTTTTGGGGCTGGCAATTTCTATAAATGCAGCTAAACGCATAAATACAACAGCAAGAACAACAACAACATGGACAACTATGAGTTAGAGTCAAGACTGCAGCAGAAGAGGAGGCAGATGGGAGGGGGCAGATGGGAGTAGGGGGGGGACTGCAGACGTTGCCTGGGCCAGATTTATGGGCTTTCACAAAAGGCCGCTGTGATTAAGTTGCATGAAAATTATAGTTTCGCTAGAACTTTTATGTCGCTTTAATTGATGCGTCTCCGGATGCGGTTGCCATGTAGCAGCTGAAGAGGGCCACTTGGGGCAGGCAAAGCTGCCTCACCTGCCCGTCTCCTGCTCTCGGCAGTTATGAAGTCGCCGCTTGCGGCAGTTGACAGATGAGCGCGCAGCATGCAGCAAGCAGCAAGCGGCGGCCAGTTGAGGCAGCAGCAGCTTTCAACGAGCTCGTTAAGCTGGCAAAGCAACCGCATAACTTCCCTTACACACACACACACACACACACAGAAGCATACAGAGAGCAAGCTGCAGCTGCAACACGCACAGAGTCAAGTCGCCAATTGAGCTGGGCAATTGTCGCAGCTTGTCCGCCTCCCGCCCCCGCCTCCATCGTTGCCTGCTTTGAGGGACAAGTGCAAATATTTTGATGGCGAATACGTTTTCTGATTTATTGCCGCAATTATGTGCACAGATGTAGTCGAATGTGTAGCTCACTCGCTTCTCTACTCGATTTACTATTCATATGCAAAATCAAATCGTGCGGCAAACGTGAAATTTAATGCGATTTTGCTGTAAGCGACGCCAACTGCTTGCCACGAGCAAAGGCAGAGAAGAAGGGGCTGGCACTGACAAAGTTGCCTGTGCACAGCTTTTCGCGCCTTTTATTGTCGGCCGACTTGCTCGAATGGTCAGTTAGCCCCTCTGTCCCGCCATGCCGTCTCTCGGCTCTGTCCAAATGTCAGTTTAATGCTCGACTGACTTAACACGCAAATTAATTAACTGCGACAGCGAGTGCAGCTCTCTGCGCGTGTGTGTGTGTGTGTGCTGCCAACAAATTGCTTTGCGGTTGCTCAGAGTGCAACCGCAACAGCAAACGTCACTGGCAACATGTTGCATACAAATTGTGGCAACATGCAGCAATTCCAACTTACAACTCATTCTTATTCATTTTATGTGCATCAAGGCGCCACGCAGGTGTCAAGGCTTTTATGACCCTGATGCTTTTCACTCATGACGTTGTGTGACGCTCCAATTGGGGTTAATGAATAAAAAAACTGAAGGTAAAATTTATGACAAGGAGCATCCTTAACTACAGTTGGCAAAAGTTTTGGAAAATTTCAAAAAGTAATTAATGTATAACTTGAAATTAAGGATTACTTAGGACGTCAAGACATAAGTAATTCATTCCTTGTGAAAATCACTGGGTTATTTACAAAGCTGTGGTAGGGTAAGAAGGAAATTAAAGAAAATTGATTGATTTCAAGAATATGTTTTTTTTTTTTTTAAATTAATTAAATTTTTAGAGTATTTGCAACGGCTTTCCAAAGTTAGGCGAAGGATAATTTACAGTCAGGCACGCTATACTGTAGCTTTCCTATGCTCTAGCTTGCAATACTATTTGATTCGAACGGTGATTCTCTCAAGCAACCCTTTAAAGGCAACGATCTATTCATATAAGGCACGATACATTTATGTAAGATTATGAATAGACGATTAAATATAATTTTGAATAAATATAGTCAAAATTACCCTAAAGATAAACTTAATAGGCAGTTCAACAAATATGGTATAAATGTTTTCAAACTTTGGTAGACTTATTTTGTTATTTTGACTGAGCTTTGTCGAAACTCATTCGATTTTTATTTGGTATGACATTTTATTTATGGATTTCTTACCTAATTGATTTGATAAACCAATTCTGTAAATTAAAACAGTTGAACATGTTATTCTTTTGTTTTGAGGTACCTCCTAGAAAAATTGTATTTACTTTGAAATAATATACAAAAATTGTTATGTTATTTTTTACATATATTCAAAATTTTTGTTTGAGTTATGTAAATATATAATAATAAAGTAAGCCCCATTTTCCTGTTACACGTTACAGTGTTGGTTAATGAGCTTTAACGGCTTAACTTTTGTAATGTGAAGAGTATTTTATAGCGTACTTTCTCCTGCAATTGCTTTTTAACTAACAAGATCGGCTTCACCTTTTCACCCCATCAAGTGTCGTCTCCCAGTCAGCTTTCTTCTTCTCAACTTATTATTTTGCATACTTTTCTCGCAGTGTACTCAGCTTTATCTTCGACTGTCACTGTCGACTTGGCTGTGCTGCCTACGGGCAGCTGTCAAAACACGACAGCAATGAGAGAGAGGAGCAAAAAAAAAAAACAATTACAAATGTCGCTCATCTTCTGCGTGTCGCACTGCAGCCTCGGTAGCTGCTTAATTGTTTTTATCTGACTTGTTTTGTCTTATGGCAAGGCTGAGGCTTCTCAAACATCGGTTGTCTGCTTTTTTTATCGTAGCTAAATTGGAATTCTTTTTCCCAGCTGGCGGCGGCGGTGGCGGCACACACCAAAAAGGCCCACCTGACGCACCTGCAATTACCAAGCGAGCGAGCCAGCGCTATCTGCACCCCGAATGAATTTATTGATTGCATTTCGTTTTCTGGTTCCTACGCCCCTCTTCCATCTCCGTCTCGGCCTCTACTCCTCCCTGTGGAACCAGAGTTTCGAGTTGCAGGCGTAGTGCTATTTGCCCCAATTTCGCTGGGGCAAGTGCAACGTTGTCGGGGCGTGGCGCGAGCCTCGCTCGTTGGCATCGTCAGTGAGTCTAATTGGAGTAAATTATGTTTACACATTTAGCCGTGCAATTGGGTCAACTCTGTACACACACATACACACATACATACACACACACACACTCGCATGTTGTGATATGATATGAAATGCATTTTGTGTTCGAGTTTTACATAATTAAGAACAACGTCGGGGTCGGGTCGTGTGCGGTCGCTGCTCTGGCTTTATCGCATATTTGGATTTTCGAATTTTTAATTACCTCTCACGAGTTAGTGTGCTTCAGAGAATGTGTGTGAGTGTGCGTGTGGGTACAGGAAATACATATTAGAGTTACTGCTACGGCAGCACAAAACTGTCAACGGTCAGTTAGGAGAATCTACCTTCTCGTCAGACAGTCATTAATTGCAGGAAATCGAGGAGTTATGAGTGGCTGCTAAGGTTCCATTCTATAAATAAACGAGTTAGCAGGTTTTTATACCCTACACCCCTGGGGTAGAAGGGTATTTCAATTTAAAGTCAATCTTTATTGCATAATGGATGGAAGAGAAGGGGTTACCCCTATACCAAAATGTTAGCAGAGTATTCATTACTTAGCCATATCTTCTGTCTGTTCGTATGAATACGTAGAACTCAGAGACTGTAAGAGCTAGGTCTATTATATTTGGTGGTAAGGTATCTTGGTATGCCATGCAATTTTTGGCTTACTAAGTCATATGTAAATCTATCTAACTAGGATTGAATAATAAATATAAAATTTTTTTAGGAAAATAAGTAGGACTAGAAACATATAAAGCCTTGCGTAGCAGGTATATCACAGTCAACTTTATTCCTTCGTTAATTTCTTACTTGGTTTTATCTGTATCTAAACTGGCCGGATTTAATCCAAAGCATTCTCCAGCATTCTCTGACTCAGCGGGCAGCGCCAGAGATTGCACGTGCAGGGCAGCTATGTAGGAACCCACACACGCTAGTCGGGACTTGGGGGACTTTATCTGCTTGGGAGACGGAGACGGAGACGGAGACAGAGACGGTGATGCAGCACGACGTTCTAAATAGGTTTGGAAAATCTAGTGACAAAGCTTGCTGGCAATGTGCATATTTTCCTGTGTGTAATTGCCAAGCAAGAACAATGCGCTGGGGTTTTCCAGCCGATAAGTTCAAAAGAGGGAAAGAGAGGGAGGTAGAGATGGGAATAGACAAAGAGAGAGAGAGAGAGAGAGAGAGAGAGAGAGGAGAGGGAGAGCCAGGCTCTCCTGGCTAGCATTAAACTCGTTTTGAGTCGCAGCACCCACAGCGCATAGTTCTTAAACCGGTCTCTCCCGCTCTCGTTCTCGGCTGCTCGCACGCTCGCTTCGTCTCTCTCTCCCTCTCCCTCACTCTTTCTCTCTGCTGCTTTGATCTGCAGCATGCGTCGCAGCTTGCCGAGTTGGTTTTGCTTTTTCGCAACGCTCGGCACATTTGCACGATCAGTTCTACAAAAGCTGTGTCCGAGCTGAGTTGCCTTGTTCCAACACACACGTCCGAAGGCAGAACGAACGCAAGAACGCAAAGCACAGCAGAAAAAAACAGCTAAAAATAAGCACAAAAAGCAGAAGAAAACAAACAAGTTCCCAGTGTAATTGGCAGCCATGTCGTGCAAATACTGTAAGCAAGCGCAATTGTGGCGTCTCCCAACGACGACGCAGCTCCTTCTAATCCCCCTCATGCTGCTCCACGCGCCCTCTCTCTCTCTCTCTCTTTCTTTTTCACAGCATTGCTACTGATCGTCACCTGCCTGATCTGCGCTAATCCAGGCGTGGAATGCGTAAGGATTTATGCCCTCTTTCCGAACCTTCAACCACGCTCCATAGGTGTCAGGTCCGGCTTGGATGCACCGGCAGCACCAGCCGAAACGGATCTGCAGCGTCCGCTGCCGGATACGCAGGCAACGGTACAACAAAACTGGAACGGTCTTCCCAACCCGGCGCGTCCCGTAGCTCCGCAAGCTCAGTCACCCGCTGCAGTTCCGGCTACCGCGCCGGCTGTGGATCGACGTCCCACAGTGGTGCATGGCGTCGATAGTCAGCCCGCCGCCCGTCCACCTGTCTCTAACTCTCCACCACGTCCTGAGGCGCAGTTCAACTATCGCGAACGCTTCAGCTCCTCCCTCTTCCAGCCCATCTCGCGTGGTAATCTGCAAAAGAACATGGTCTACTCCCCTGCCTCTGTACACACCATGCTTGCCCTTCTCAGCACCGTGTCCAGTGGTGAAACAGCCCTGGAACTGCAGCGTGTGGGTCAACTGAGCGCCGACCAAATGGCCGTGGCTAAGGATTTCAAGCGTCAACTCAGTGCGCAGCAGAAAATGGAGAATGCCCAACTGATTGTGGCCAACAAACTGTTCTATAACTATCAATTAGCCGAACTCAACCCCGATTACAGACGCTTCGCCGTGCAGTATTTCGATTCCGATATCGATTCCATCGATGTCAATCGTCCCGGCAACGCAGCGAACAAGATCAACGGTTGGGCAAAGGATGTCACCAGGAACCGCATACGTACTCTGATCAGTCCCAGCGACATTGATAGCCAAACGGAGGCGGTGCTGGTGAATGCGATCTACTTCAAGGCACGCTGGGCCACCGAATTCTCTGCTATGGATACATCTATGGAAAAGTTCCAGCTGGGACGTGGTGCAACGACCAAGGTGCCCATGATGTTCAACGATGACATATTCGACTATGCTGATCTGCCCGAACTCGATGCAAAGGCTGTGGAGTTGCCCTACGCCGGCACAGAAGCCACCATGTTGATTATTTTGCCCAACCAGGTCGATGGACTCGCCCAGCTGGAAAGTCAACTGGCCACACAGGATCTGAACTTTATTGCTGCGCGATTACGCCGTGAAATGGTCACACTACGTTTGCCCAAGTTTCGCATTGATTTCGAACAGGACATGACGCGTCCGCTGCAGCAATTGGGATTGCGTCGCATGTTCACCGATCTCTCCGAGGTCGATACCATGTTGCTGAAGAACGTAAGGGTATCTAAATTTCTACAGAAGGCATTCATCGATGTCAACGAGGCGGGTTCCGAAGCAGCCGCAGCTTCATGTGAGTAGTAAAAGTCCCTTCTGGGAAAGAGAATCCTAGCTAATCCCACTTTCCCCTTGCAGATGCCAAGTTTGTGCCCCTGTCGCTGCCTGTGCGATCGCGCCAATTCATTGCCGATCATCCCTTCATCTTTGCCATACGCACCCCGGAGACGGTGCTCTTCATCGGTCATGTGGTGCAGCCCGCCCAGCAGGCTGGAGCTCAATAGGTCTGTGCCTATGTCCCAACAATCATCATCATCAGCATCAGCATCGCTAGCTCTAAGAGGAACTGTACTCATTTATATACTCATTCGCAATTTATTCATTAAATATACATCTTAAATTTTCAAAAACACACAATCTTTGTTTTTAATCTACCCGATAACCGATTATCGATAATCTTTGCCGTCAAACAGTCGAACGAATTCTCTTACGAGAATCTTGAAAAACCCGTTTTGCTCGGATGGGGGGAATCCCACTCTCCTCTCAACTCAGTTGGAGTTCGAAACGAAGCTGGAAGCTATAGCAATAAATGCAAATTTTACAATCACATTGGCAAACTTCCTCATTGAGCACTCGATCGTAGTACTAATTCAGGTTCGGCTGGAAAGTCCCACCCCAAACCAATAAAGCGGCAGCTTCTGGAGATGAGTAATCTGAAAATCCCGTTTAAAGCCCACTAGTAGTTAGGCTAATGTCTATTGCGTCATAACTCTTGCAGTTCTAAGAAAGAGATAGCAAGTGAAAGAGAGTTAGAGATAGAGAGAGAGAGAGAGAAAAGAGAAAAAGAGAAGGAGGGAGAGGGAGAGGAAGTGACAGGGAGCAAAGATCTTGGAAATGCTGTTGAGTCGCAGTCGCAGCTTGATCTTTAGCTTCGATTGATAAGTGTGTTTTTGAAATCGAGAATAAATATATAAAATTATATCTACACAGAGAGAAAAATCCATAGATTTCGCAAAGAATTTGTCATGCTCTAACGCTTATCTGAGTAATTCAATTGAAACGCACGAAGAGGCGTCAAATTCCTCTTAATTCTATTTCAATAATTTTCCAGGAACAGTTTGTTATTCTATTCTCCAAAACATAAACAACAATTTGGCTTTAAATTATTCAGATTTATTTCGCTTATGTTTTTAATTTCATTTTTGAACGAGTTAGACCCGTTCAGAGCTGTGTTAATTGGGTCACTTACTCGCTATAGAAGAGACTCAGTCACGTAGTTAGTCGCTGCGATTAAGGCGATTCATTCAGCCGCCTATCACTGATCCCCGCAAGTCCCTCCCTCTTCTCTCCCCTCATCACCTTCTCGTCTCTTCCCATATCAGTTTAGAATTTCAATTAAAAAACAAAAACGCAGAAGCTTTTATTTTGTTTGAGCTAAACCGGCTCAATGTCGTCAGTTGTGTGTGTCGCGAGTGTGTGTGGTGTATGCGACTTAGTTGTGTGTAAGCCATAGAGGCAACTACTACTATACTATACTATACTCTACGTAATATCCGAAGCTCGGAATTTCCCAACTTTCAAGCATGATTGGCCAAAGAGACTGGAGAACACTTCTAATTGCCCTCGTGCTGCTCAGTAGTTATGGAAGCAGCGATCCGAGAGCAGCTAGAGATCGCTTCGCACTGCGTCTGGCCAGCAGTTTGGGACTCTCGCAACCCGGAGAGAATGTGGCCGTCTCTCCACTGCTGCTGCACTCGGCACTGACCTTACTCTATGCGGGAGTCGTTGGAAATGAGATAACAGTGCAGCCGGCATTGCGTGTGGCGCTGGAGCTGCATGAGATGGGCTCGCCGGAACAGGCACTACAGACGTTCAAGCAGTTGCTGGCGCAGCTCAAGCAATCCTCGGCCATAGGTTGCCAGCTGCGGTTGCTCAGTGACTTCTATACACAGCAGAGTTACATGTTCAACTATCGCGATGAGTTCGAGGCACGAGCAGCTATTTTGGGCATTGGAGTGCATCGTCTGGAATTTGGCAATGTGGCCAGTGCGAGGCAGTCCATCAACTATGAGTTCCTGCAGCGCAGCAACTACAGCGTGGGTGAGCTGGTGAGCAGCAGCTACCTGACGGAGGCAAGTGTTGCCTCCGAGACGCCCTTTTTACACGTCTCTGCGCTGGCCTTCCATGCACCCTGGGCACAAGGATTCGATCCGCAGCAGACGCAGCGCATCAACTTCTTAAGTGATGCTAGGAATCACAAGCTGGTGGAGTCTATGTTCGTGCAACATAGTTTCAAGTATGCGGAGCTGCCAGCGCTGGATGCATGCGCCGTGGAGTTGCCCTATGCCACGGCAGGACTAAGTCTGCTCATTATACTCCCCAATCAGGTCGAGGGATTGGCTCAGCTGGAGCGCAAGTTGCAGAATGTTGATCTGCAGCAGCTGCGCGGTCAGCTGGAGGAGCGTAAGTTGGCTCTGACGCTGCCCAAGTTTAGCTTGCTGGCACACACGGAGCTGCGACATATTCTGGAGCAGGTAAGGCTGCTACTCTCCCCTCTCTCTCTCTCTTCTCTCTCCTTCTCACTCTCCCTCTCTTCGCAGCTGGGCTTGGCTAAGCTCTTTACCAGCGATGCACAGCTACATAATGTCTTCAGCTCAATCCTCTCCAGCTCTGCGCCACATTTGACTGCGGTGCCGCACACGGTGCTGCTGCAGCTGGACGAGCAGGGCGGCGAGGCGGGGCGCACTTTTGGTATGTGTAGAAGTTCGAAGCAAACATTGATCAGCTGTCTAAGCCCTTTCCTTACGTCCTCCCCCTTTCTACAGTGGCTGCCTTCACCGACCTCTTTCGCAGCACCCTTTCGCTGGTGATCAATCATCCGTTCTTCTTTGCCCTCGGCAATGCAGAGACCCTGCTCCTGGCCGGCCATGTGGTCGACATCTAGCGCGCCCGCGGGCATCAGACATACACCGAGGTTATCAGGCAGCCGGCTATCAGCGACGCATTGAACCAAAGGTGATAAATGACGTGTAAACAAAGCAAAAACAACAACAACAACGAGAGCTGAAACTCAGCTGCTCCGACGTACCTCGGCTTGCTTGAGACTCGACTGCGATTCTACGAATCCAGAGATACTCGTAGATCATAGTCAGCCTCCAAAAGTGGCTGAGCAGCCGTCGGCAGATTCAGTTCAGTTTCGGATTCTCGCACAACGAGACGCCAATTAAATTAAGTGTAAAGTGCGCAAAAACCACAAATAAAGCAAAGCAAACTTATAAAGTCCCCCCCTCTATATATTTACATACATATATATCAATTGGAACAATGCTCGCGTTGCAGTGTCTCTTACGTAAGCGCCAATTATTGCCTATGTCGGAAGCTGAGAGGGGAAACTAGTCTCTCGTAAAACTTAATTGGGTGACAATATTTATAGCCCCCATTTTGGTGGAAATCAAAATAAAACTGTAAATTGTCTGTTGTCAATCAAGTCGGTCTGCATCTCTCAAGGTTCTGCTAATTGTGCATATTTACCCTGGAAATAATTTCGGTTGGCCTAGACAACGTGTCAGCGAAAGTGTGTGGCATATTTACCATAGATAACTAAGTAACTTTAAGTTTGCTTTCGCTCAGTGTAAATATTGTGCTTAGCTAATTAGGTTTTCTTTACAAATTTAGAAGTCACGAGGAATAAAGATAGAGAAATTAATGGGCGTATAATTATACTAAATAAATTACCTAATTTTCTTATTAGTTGCATATTTTTTAAATGTTGTCTATGCACCAAAGAAACTGTATATTTATTGTTTATAGTAGATCAAAGATAAGGTTTGCCGCATCAGGTTTTCTGAAAACATTTTTGATTTGACGCCAGTCATGAATATGATATGTGGCTGTAGTTTCTTTCTAAAATTTACTATAATCAAGTTCTATCAGGTAAAAAATATAAACAAGATACAATTGTAATCCAAGTAACGAAGTTGAGATACCCTTTAGATCACATTAAGATAAAATTTCTAGAACTGTCTTGGATTAAATACCATAAGATTCCATATGTAGATAATTTAGTTATACCTTTCTATCGAACATACCTAAACCTACATTGAAATACCCTTTCTTAAACCTTACAGAATTTATGTTCAAATCAAACTACCCTCTGTTTACCCTCTCCATGTAAAATACAACCAATTTTCAAATATATTTACTCGAAATATTCAAGAAGTCGTCCCACTTTAAGAGCTAAACTCGCTAGGTGCCAAACTGTTCTGGTTTCGTGCCGCACAAAACCAGTCACAATGGGCAGTTAGATCGTATAAAGTGACAGTATTTATAGCTCTATAAGAGCTGTCCAAATGGATCGTCTGTCAGTCGGTCCGTTTGCCTGTCTGTCAATCGAGGCCCAAGGTTCATTGTCTTGCGCTGTCACAGGAAAAGGCAACACATAATTAAATCGGCATTTAATTCGTAGAATATCAACTTGAAATGCGCATATTGTGAATGAATTTTGAAGAAGAAAATCTCTTGGTTTCTACAGTATTCGTGGCGCTCATCAGCGGCAGTTGCCAAGCAGGCACCATAGCCAGTTTGGATGCGGCTGTAAATCGCAATCTGCTAGCCGCAGATCTTTACAATGCGATCGGTGCGGAACGTCTCAGCGAGAACATTGTCTTTTCGCCGGCATCGATACAGACCTCAATGGCGCTGGCCTTCTATGGAGCCAAGGGACAGACGGCATTCGAACTGAAGGAGGGCATGCGCCTGGGCGTGGGGGATGGGGATCAGGTGTCACAGCGTCACAGTAGCTTCCAGCAGTCGCTGACACGTGACAACAATCTGCGACTGGCGAACAACATTTACATCAACGAGAATCTGGAGTTCAAGGGCGCGTTCCGTGATGTGGCAAGGCGTCAATTCGATTCGGACATTGACAAACTGGACTTTCATCCGCCGTACAATAAGCGCACTGCGGATGGCATCAATCGTGCGATAGCCACAAAGACGAATGATCACATCAAGGATATACTGAAGCCGGAACTGCTCAACGATCGCACTGAGGGTGTCATTGTGAATGGGATCACCTACTCGGCGCCGTGGCAAAAGGCCTTTAAGCTGGACAAGACAGAGAAGCGGAGTTTCCATGCCGGCAACGGGCAGCATGTACAGGTCGATACCATGTGGACGCTGCAGACCTTCAACTATGCCGAGGTGCGTAGCCTGGATGCCAAGGTCGTAGAGTTACCCTATCAGAATGCGGATTTTTCCATGCTTCTCCTACTACCGAATCGCAAGAACAATCTACGTGGACTGCAGCAGAGCCTGGTGGGCAAGAATCTGTTGAGTGAACTCAGTGAGATGAGTCCGCACAAGGTTGAGGTGCTGCTGCCCAAGTTCAGTGTGACCTTTGGCCTCAGCATGGAGCAGCCTTTCAAGCAGGTTAGTTGGCAATTTAAGGGGTTTCCTTTAGGAATTTCCTTTAGCTAACCCCCCCCCCTCTCTCTCTCTCTCTCTCTCTCTCTCTCTCTCTCTCTCTCTCTCTTTTGCTCTTGTAGCTTGGAGTGACCACCATGTTCTCGCGAGAGGGCGACTTTGGCAACATGTACCGCATGTTTGTCTCGCATTTCATCAATAGCTTTGAGCACAAGGCGCATCTGGAGGTCTCCGAGGCGGGTGTGGAGCAGCCACTCGAAATGGGCGGTGAGTTAGGCTTCAAATTAGCTAACTGTTTCAACTATAACTATCTTCCGCCTTTCCCCTCTCTCTCTCTTTCTTCCTCTCTACAGTTCTCAAGGGTCTCTTCTCGCGCAAGAAGAAGTTCGAGGCGGATCATCCCTTCGCCTTTGCCATACGTTATAAAGACTCCATAGTCTTTATGGGACACATTGCCAACTATGCCTATGTGTGAAGAGCCTAACCTCCTAACCCCTCCTACTTCCCTCCTCCCCCATTGAAGGTGCAAATTGAATACACAATTTGTTTTTTTTTTGCTTAATAAATGTAAATTTGCTCAACACTCGAATAAAAAGCGAATGAAATATTCAAAACTTGATTGCGTATATGAAAATCAACATATGTTTAATGAATATATATGCGCGTATATATGTATGTCTATATACATTACAACCGCACAGCGGGAGGTTGCTTTATTGCAACGAATTGTGAAAAACAGCAGGCATAGTTTATGTTCATTGCATCCAATGTTGCATGATGAAGAAACATCATGGCGATGATGATATATGCAACATAATTTGGAGAGCTGTATAAACTACAGGGTGTTATGGTAGAAAGTTATTATATCTGGCATATATAACGTATAAAGACAAATGACTTAAGTGAGGCAAATTTGGATAAGATTTATGATAATCTTTTATTATATTAATAATTTGCTATGAAGTTAATGAAATACCGCTCCCAACTCACCTTTCTAGCTCCACATGCATTTGATTGGCTTTATCCATGTCGCTGTTGAATCCTTGTATTGTGTATTGTATTTTCGCTCGATCTTTTTTTCTTTTTGTATTTCGCTTTGTTTTGCGTTTTTATTGCCTCAATTTGCATTCACATTTTTCACTGTGCACACATAAATTAATATTAGGACTTGAGCACCCACACACACGTATACACACATACACACTCGTATACATTTATATGTATATATTTGTGATATCTGATCGCAGATTTCCTATTAATTTGCCCGGCCCAGCGCAGGCTCAGCCGCAACACATTCGGTTTTTTTTTATTTTTTTTTATTTTTTATTCTATATTTCTTTTTGCTCTGCGCTTGCAATTTATTTATTTTTATTTTTGTCGCTGCTTTTTCTAATCGCGCACATAAATCACGCAGCAACAACAACAACAGCAAAACTTGGCCAATGCGTTTAGGTTGTTATTGTTTTTTATCTCTTATTTTTGCTTTTGTTTCTTTTTGATTTTTTTTTTTCCTTTTTACCGTGTGTAGTTGAAATATTTTTGGTCCAATTTTGGCCAGTTCGATTTGCAGATTGTGGGAAACTCGTTTACGTTTTTGATTTTCAGGCCCGTAATGCTTAATTGTATCTACGTGTAATGGGATGATTGGTAGCTCCAATTGACGTTTGGAGTTGCGTGGTTCGGGTTGCTTGCGGGGGGCAAAACACGTTGAATTAATTGCAGCGGGGCTGCGGGGCAAACGTGAAGACGTTTAGGAGACGTTTTAAATAATTGATGAGCATTTTCCAACACTAACAACTGCTGCAATTTTGTTGCACACAACAAACATACGTGCAGGGGGAATGGTTAGGGGAGGAGGGTAGACACGCACGACAATGAAACGGGGAAGGGGGCAAACTGTTCACTTAGTTTGCTGCATTTAATTCGTGGCCAAAACAAACAGCTACCGATGCTGGCTGCCAGATAAGAAGACACACACACGCGTGGGCGGCAGGCACTGCAACTGGCACAGTGGCAACAGGCTGCACCTGAGGGGGAGAGGGGAAAGAGGGCAGCTTCGCAGACAACGCTGTCTTGGGTCAGATCGCGGTGCAGTTGTTGTTGTTGTTGTTGTTGTTGGTTTTTTCTCTGCTTTTTTCGCAACAAAACGCACGCAACGGCAACGACGACGACGCGATAAAACTCTTTGCCGCCAAATTCGAAATTCGTCTGTCTCGCTTGACACCAATACACAGACTGAGCGATCCTCGGCTTCTTTCGCATTCACTGGCAAAACGTGCTCACTCACTTGCTCGCATGCACGCTCACTCACTCACTCACTGGCGTTGTCTCTCGTTTTATCTGACGCTCTCTCTCGGCAGCCCCAAGCGACGACGACGACGACGACGACGAGCCGACGACGAGCCGACGACGCCAACTCCACAACGCACGCCAATTGCAACTCCAACAACGAGCAACGGCGGCGGCGCTCTCACACACGTTCGCGCTCACTCTTGCGCTCTCTCGAGTACAAATACTGGTTGGGAGCAAGAATACTGGGCACGCTTGCTGCGACTGCGCTGGCGCTGCTGCCTGCGACTGCGACTACGACTGCTGCTGTTTGTAATTGTTGCTGTAATTGTAATTCTTGCAGCGCGCGCCCTCGCTTCGCTTGTGGTCAGCTGCGACGCGCTGCGCTGCGACGCCTTTGCGTCCCTTTTTTGTTAGATTCGTTTGTATTGCTTGACAAGTTTTTCTTTGTCTCTTGTTCGCATTGTGACTGGAATTTAAAGTGGATACAACAGCTCAAAACCCCAAGCAGGGTTCCCCCTGTTTCGAGTGCAGCAACAGGCAGCAGCAGGTGCAGGTGCAGGCGCAGGCGCAGGCGCTTTTAAAACAAATGCCACAAATGCTTTAAGGGCCGCAGCATTATCTCTGCGCTCTGATCTCGAGTAACCCAAGGACCGTAGCGAGCCCTAAACCAGTTTCTCCAAGAGATGCAGAGTGTTCGCTTAGCTTATCCCAATTGCTAGATCTACTTAGTGCAGCAATTAGATACGTCTGACTTGATAGACGTAGCGCTGCTAATGCGCGTTTCTAATAAACATAAACCAGTATTTCAGTATTTTAACTAAGTTTACGCGACACTACTACCAATTAAGGCGGTGGGTTGGGTATAAAAAAATTATTTCATAATAACATACGATATACCAGGAATATATTGTTATTAACGATTAATATTTTCATTACAAAGTAAATTTTATCTTTTAACACACATTTACATGTATTTCAGGCCCCTTAAGTGCTTTAAATAATCTACATAAAATATTTACATTGTTTTTCTCCGCTTTGCTTTGCTTACTCTTCTTCTCTCTTTTACCCTTTCTGGGTCGCACGTAAAGCGACGCTGCATAATTTAGACCCGAAATTCGATTTGTTTGTATTGCGCCGTGTTTATTTTTAGCATGTCGAACCGCACTCAGCCTGGGCAGGGGCTTAGCAAGGTCTGTGCGAGTGCAGCGTATACCCTAGAAAATAGTATTAGCTGCTGTAAACAATCCATTTCTTCACACCATTTATGCACGCTCATTCGATGCTAATTCAAAGTAGAGACTTAGGCTCTGTAGATTTCCATGTAACAATTCGAAAGATGAAGATCATTGCAGTGTTTCTTATAGCTCTGGGTCTGTTCTCGGACTATCTCTAACTCTGGATTGATTCTAATGCATTAAGTTCACTTGCAGCTCTCGCGGATGCCACGCCCACGCGTTGCTTTAGCAGCCTGCCCTTTATGCAGGTTTGCGCCTATGGAGGTTGCTTCATGAACATAGATCAGAGAGATTTGGACTTTCTCAACTGCGATCGCGTACTGCGAGGAATGCCACGTAAGTTAGATAGAGATTCAGTGGGTTTTCCTTCCCTACTAATGCAGATTCTTAACTTAGCTATGGTGCTCTACTCGGACGGCAAGTGTCGTGAGAGATTAATACCCAAGTGCAAGACATACGACTACTAATAAAGTGGAAAGATATTTCAGTTTGTTTTATTTGATGTATGCTAAGTAAATAATGATATATGTATGTATTGATGTGGAATGTGCTTAGTCTAGAACTTGACAATGTGTCCGGTGAAGTAGACCGCATGCTGATCGCGTATGATGAAGACAAACGGATGATCGGCCACAAAGGTCTTGGGATCCAGGGGCAGCGACATAGGAACACCAGCGGCATCTAGGGGGAATGTTTAGGGTTAAGAAAAGAGCGGGTGCTAAAGGGGGAGTTCTACTTACAACTGACACCAGCCGCCTCGCAGCCAATCTCGTTGACATCGATAAAGGTCTTGTGCTGCACCTTGGTGATCCTAGTGCCAATGGGTGACTCATCGAAGATGTTGCTAAAGTCGGCTGCATCCGAGAACATGGCATTGATGCCCAGCTGGGAAAGAGAAGAAAAGAGAGTGTATTAGAGGGAGCTTCTCCCTTTCTGTCCCACCTTACCTTGCTCAACGTGGGCTTGAGATCAGTATCGAATTCGAACTTGAACTTGGGCAGATAGACGCTAACGCTCTGCCATTGCCAACGCTCCTCGAGCTGCTTGAAGTCGACTCCCTTAAGCTGCTGCTCCAGTTGCTGCAGTCCGGTGCGCTTGTTGGGCAATATAAACCACATAGTCATGTTGATGTTTTCGAAGAACAGCTCAATTGCCTTGGCATCCAGTTCGGGATAGTCGGCGTAGTAATACCAATTGTCAGCGAACATCGTGGGCACCTGCACCGCTTGCGTTTCACTCAACCAGAAATCACGTTCCTTGGTATCTTCATCGTTGAAGGGACGCGCCCAGCGTGCCTTGAAGTAGATTGCATTGATGAGGGCCACATTGGTGTCCGGTTCCAGTGAGTCCACCACACGCTCGATCTTCTGCTGTGTCTGCTCCTTCACCCAGTTATTGATGCGCTCCACCGCTTGTGATTCCTGGTCGAAGTTCAAACCCTCCACCTCGGAATCGAAGTACTTCTCCGCGACTTCACGGAAATGTGGCGCCACCTTGAGATTCTCTCGCGTGTACACCTTGTTGGCAATCTCCAGCACCGTCTTGGATTTGATATACGAGTGCAACAGTTTGTGGTAGCTCTCGGCTAGGCCATCTTTGCTCTCCGACGCGGAGGCATGCAACGTCTTCTGCAATTCCATTGCTGTTCTACCCTCCGCGCCATAGTAGGCCAAGCCGAGGGCCAGCTGCACGGAGACGGGTGAGATGATCACATTCTCACTCTGACGATCGGTGGCCAAGGTCTGGAATAGTTCGGTGGCAAATAGATTACGCTCCTTGATGGTGTTAGCCCCGCTCAACAGAGGCAGCACTAGAACTGAGAGAGAGAAGAGGAGGATTACGAGGGAAAGTGGTGAAGGTTGGACGACTTACAGATCAGCCAGCGCCTCAGGTAGTTCATTGCGCCTGCGTTGACACCTCAAGACTAAAAATGAGAAGGCTGTAGAAGCTGTCATTTATAGCCACGCCAAGGAAGAGGAATCACGACGCGGCAGCGTGGCAGAGGCGCATGCGCGCTTAGCATTTCAAGCAGCACAAAGAAACAGAAAAAGAAAAGAAAACGAAGGGAAAAAGAAAGGCAGGAGTCGTGTCGCGCTTCTGGGCGGTTCTAAGTGAGGTGAGCTGAGCTGAGCTGAGCGTGAGAAATACTGGGAACACTCTCTTGACAGAGAGAGAGTTGAGTGCCTGCCCAAGGCGCACTCGAGTTGCCTCTGCACTTGTCTCCCTTTCTTTGCATTGCTTTCGCTGTTTGAGCCCAGTTCGTGACGCTCGAGTGGGCCTAGTAGTTGGGTCGAGCCTCTACACTGATTCACTCGTCTGTCAAATTGTGGCCTCCGTCTGCACAGTGCGCACAGTGGGCGCAGTGTGCATTAATCTCTAATTTCGTGTTTAATGCGCCTCTTTTAATGGGCTATTTTCGTATTTGTTTAGATAATGCATCCATAAACAAAAATCAGTCAGCAAAAGGCAAACAGCCCGTTGCGTAAATTGTTTATCGACTCCGCACACACACACACACTCGCACACACAACGTTCCAATTAAACACGAAACACGCACACACATAAATTTTTTTATTGAAATCAACTTGAAAACGCAGCGGGCAGAAGACACTGAACTTCTGCTCGTGTTGCTCGGCTCGGGCCTTATCCAATTTTTTATCATTAAAGGGAGCTGGGGGTAGCGGACCACCTTCCCAGAGGGGAGGAAGGGGGTAGACGAAATTTGTTATTTATGCACAGTTTGTGTGAAATGCTAATAAATTTTAATGGAATTTTAAAAACATGCTTTATAGCCTTGTCCTGCGCATAAATATAAATCTTGACCAGGCAGACAACCCTCTCCTCCCTCTCTTTTCTCTCTCTCTCTCTCCCCCATAAACGACTCGCGCTACCGTTTGAAATGTTTTATTAATTGTGAGCGAGCAGAAGTTCGCATCATTTGCTCAAATCTGCAAACACTTTCGTACTTTCCTCGCGTCGAGTCGATAAACCAGATTCTCCACTCTTATATAAGGACTGCGTGTGTGTGTGTGTGCGTCCTGGCAACGACCGGAGCTGCCAAAGCGCTGACCGTTCTGATTGAATGATTTCACTGATCGAGACAAAACATGTTAAAGATCGTGAGCCAGAGGCTGAGGATCGCCTCGCTTGCGTCTTTATAGATACACAGACACGGGCAGAGTCGGGTGAGCCAAGTGAGGCAAAAAAGGAATGCCGATAAAAGAGTCTGCAAGGGATGGCGCAAGGGGTCTGGCTGGGGCTGGGGCTGGGGCTGGGGCTGGGGCTGCATGCAACAACAGCGGCTGCAGCAGAGGCAATGGCAGTGGTAGCAAAACGGCTGCTGATAAAAATAACTTGCCACAAAACTTCTTTGAGCCGTGCGGAAAAGTACAAGAATGATGAGCCAGCAGCAGCAACACGAATTATGTGATCGCTGCAGCAGCTACCCGCCCCCCTCTCTTCACCTCTTTATCCCCCTCTCGGTGTGGGTTTTCTGCCTGCGTGCAAGTAACCCAAAACCAGTTGATGATAGAGCAAAAAACAAAAGGCCCCCGAAGCGCCCAAAGTGAAAGAGATCGCAAGCCCCAAAACAGACAAACAATGGCAGCAATCGCAGCTCCCCCACCCTCTCTCTCTCTCTCTCTCACTCTCCCCCTCATCTTTCTACGCTGCTCATCTGCTTCTCTTTCTCTTCTAAGCATAAACAATAAATTTTCACATAACTGCGGCATATTTGCAATTTTGCATGCGCCCAGAACAATTGCGTCGACTGCGCTGCGTGTGCACTCGCTCGAGTTGGCAGCCCCGGCTCTCCCGTCCCCCCCCTCTTCCTCTTTGTGGTTTAGACAGTTTAGTATCAGGTTTGTCCTAGTTGTAATATGAACTTGGCTATGAGATTGCGCTAGTTTGGCTGTACAACTTTCCATAACGCAGGGAAAACCCTCTCAGCAAATTTAAGACTCAATTAAATGTTTAAACAAATTTTAAAATTTTGTTTAGAGATTTATTTGCGCTTTCTTGTAGTTTATTTTCCAAGTTAAATAGTTTTTCTTTTCAGCTGCCAAGCTACAGCTGATTTAGCTTATATTATCTCTTTGTTATGGGGACTTTCCTGCCGTGGGTTATACAAGTCGCGTAATTAGTCGTGCTGCTTGTGCTGCAATCTAATCAACGGTTTGGCCAGCACTTTGCAGTGAAAACGAGGCAAACTTTCATTCAATTTCAACATCAATAACGACAGTCAATACGACAGTCAATACAGCAGCAACAATAGCAACAACAACAACAAATCAAGCAAATGGATTTTATGCAAAACCGAAACTCGCCACGCTTCAGCATGCGGTGACAAACACAAGCGAGGGAGACAGAGAGAGGGGGGGACAATAAGGGGGAAAGACCTCGAGACCGTCAACCACTTGACCAGCGGCATGCAGCAAGCTGCGTCGCTGACAAGCGCAACAACAACAACTACAACTACAGCGACAACGACAACGACAACACGGATGACACAAACGACACGTCAATCTTGCCGCTGCCCACATGCGGCATGCAACATGGAACAGGATTTTCCAATTCGAGTTGTTGCCGCGACAAATTAAGCTGGAAAAACGCAAGTACAACTGCAACAACAACAACTGCAACTGCAACTAGCAACACATTATGCGTATTTAGAACTCGTTGTAGTTCTCGTTAATTAGCACTAAAATAAGTGCGACTGAGACCCTTGAAGAGACCCGTCTGCCAGCAGGAGAGGATAGGGGGAAAGAAGCGGGCCCACCCCTTTCGGTTTCTACGAAATTGCCAACATCTTCGGAGTCAAATAAGGCGACAAGGCTGACGCAACATGATGTTAACTGTCCGTTAAGGCAGCCGACAGCCGCCCAAGTCAATTGATAGCTTCAAGTGGGCAGAGCAGGCTCCAGAGAAAGACTCCAGAGAGAGAGAGAAAGAACTCTGGCAGGGAGAAGTCTTCTAGAACGTATCAATTCGACCGTGGGGCCATTTGGGCAATCTTCAATTTGATTTGTCCATCAAACGATCGATGGATCTAACGTTCTCTTGCCTCTTTGATTTGTGTGGCAAGTGTCTGTCATAAAATGTCAATTAGCCGATTGAAATCTGTGTATGCTACGCTCACAATTTATGGCCAGGCGTAACGCTAAAGTATAGCCAGAATCGGTAAGGCAGCGAGGCAGCATCACGAATGACAAGATCAAGATGCTGCCTGTCCCGTACAGGCAGGAGCTGCGCCTACTTTGTGTGGTACTTTATGTAACGATCAGCCTTTCAAACGTCTCTCGCTTTGCATTGCAAATGAAAATGTTGCTAGCAGCGACTGCAACAGCAGCAACAACAATGGCACACGCGATGATCCTCTGTGCAACAAATGATGCGCACTCTCTCCTTCCCTCCCTCCCTCTCTCTCTTACAGCATTCTCCATTCTTCCTTGCCTGCATATGCTAATTTTCTTGTCAAAACATCGATCAGTGCAGCGCGAATAGGAAAGAGAGCGAGCGAGTGAGAGAAGAAGTGCAAGAGAAGCGACGCCAACGATTCACGCAGCTCAATTTCAAGGCTCGCCTGAAAGTATGCAAGCATTTTTAGGCTGCCTGCCTGCCAACTAGACAGGCAATTTGCGCCTAAATTGAACTGTCAGTTTTAGTTTTTGCACTGCAGTAGCCTGTTGAAAATTTATTGACGTATTGGCAGTGCTTTCACGCGGATTGCCAAAGCGATTTTAGAAAGATTTTTAGGCTGGCGTGTGAACGCCAACAGCAGGCAAAGTGAGGCTAGGCAAGGCCCGGCTATGCGATGACAATCGCGGTGCCTCCACCCGCGCTTAATATGCAAATGGAATGAAACAAAAGCCGTAGCTGCCGACGCTGCTGCCGACGCTGCTGCCGTCGCGGCACATGTGCGTTTTAAAAGCGGATTTCCAAAATTGCCGCACACAACTCGCGCAAGGCTTTTTTACGAGCAGCTTGGGTAAGTGGCAGGGGCTGCAGTGGAAATTTATTGCTCGACACGCCTGCGAAAATAGTTTTAGAGAGTGCGTTTTATGACGGAGACCCTCCCCCCCCTACCCCTTCGCAGCAAAATGTGTTAATGTGCGAGATTCGGTTGGCGACTTTTTGCTGCGACGCGTCACGCGCGAAATTCAAGCTACCGCCTGAAAGTATGCAATGCCATTTGTTGGCTTTTTCGTTTTGCAGCCGAATTGGGCGTCATTCTTAACGGGAAGCAGGGGTGTGGTCCACTCACACACGCAAAGTTAACAATTGCAAAGTGTAAAATGTGTTAAGCCAACTGAAATGGGGAAAAAGGGCGGCAAGCTGAGCCCTCCTCCAGCGCCCCGCCCCTGCTCTTCGCCCAGCTTAGCGCGCTGCGACTTAGTTTTGCTTTGATGGATGTAAAGCCCCATTGTGTGCGCACATGTGTGCGTGTGTATTAGGAGTGTGCGTGTGCGTGTGTGTGCGTTTCTGTTTTCTTGCTGGATTTATTTGTGGCAACACAAAGATTTTTTAATGGCATCTTTTGTAGCTATTTTTTATACGACTCGAACAAAAAAAATAAAGAACAGAAAAGCTGAACCCATTTTATAAGTGATGATGTGTGTCTGTGTGTGTGTGTGTGTGCGTTGAGCACTTGATATGGGTGCAAAAGTCTCCGAAGGCGGCGTCTGCGAGGGTGGCTCGACAAAGAGGGAGCGAGAGAGAGAGAGAGAGTGAGCGGGAGAACTCTTTTAAGCACAAATAAACTTGCCACATTGTTGCCCTTTCATCGTGTTAGCCGCCTCTTGCTCCTGCCCACCCGCTGGGTATGGGTCGAGGAGATGGCTCGAGGAGTGCGCACTCAAGCAAGGTGTTTGCCTGTTAAATTATATAACAATGCAATGAACTGTAAAATACGCAGCTAAGTGCTGCTGCTTAGTGCGTCGTCTCTCTCGCACAGAACTCGCACACATGTGGAGAGAAGAAATGGTAGGTGAAACTGCCACAAAGCCATTATATGGCTTAATTATGAGCCACGTAAAAAGTGCCAGCCATCTCGACAAACGAAACTCTTGCAAAGTGGAGCAAAAACTACAAAGAAGCACAAGAATTACATAGTAGCAAGTTGCCCGATGCACAACCAAGTTGAAATGGCTCTAATTAATGCTGCCTGAGAAACACTTGAAAAAGCTTTAGTTTATGTTGCTTTAACTATATATGAAATATTTAATTAAAACAGGGAATGATATCATTTCTATGCTGATCGCGCTCAGCATGTCTTCATTCGGTCTCTCCCGGTCAAGGTCAGCCACTCCTCCGCACTAAACACGAAGCCGAAAAAATGTTGTGTTAAATAATGAAAAGCTAAATTTTCCATTTAGATAAGGTAAAATGTGAAAATTATGCAGTGCCTGGGTCTAATTTATAAAACAAACAGCAGAGGCAACACACGCACACACACACACACACACCCGCACAGCATGTAAATGTGGGCTAAATATGAATTACCGAGAAAATAGTGCGCAGTTAATTAAAAGTTAATGAGCGCTTCACATGCAGCATAAAAATCAATTAAAGCGTAGCATACTTTTGGGCTGCCTCATAAAAAGCTGCCTTTTGCGGTTGAGCGCTTTAATGTGGAGGAACAGCCGCAATTGAAATTCACATTTAAATTCAAATCGAAAACAAATGACTTTACTTAGATCTACTTATGTCGTGTGAATGTGTGTGTGTGTGTGTGTGTTGGGGGGAAGGAAAGCACATCACTTCCCTCGCTGCTATCTACCCCAATGCGGGCACCCTCTGCCAACGCTTTGGACCCCGCCTTAATTTAAAGATTACTTTTTTTCCTGCTCCCCCAAGTATACAGTGTTTGCCTTCAATTGTTTTTATCAGTTTACATTTAAAAACAGCACAAAACAAGTAAGAAAGCTACAGTCGAGTGTGCTCGACTGTAATATACCCGCTACCCAGCTGCTCGTACATCATTTATTTGCGGAACAAAAAAAAACGGCTAGAATCATATTTTGACCGTAAAAGGCCTTACAATATTTATGCAAAGTCAAATTCTAAAATAAAAAAAAAAATTTTTTTGCACACATTTAAATTTTGATGCAGGCGGGACGCGAACCCGTAAATGCATAATAGTACTGTTCGTTTTGCAGTCCACAATTTAACCCATTTCACCACCGTACACGCACTCACTATTCGGCACAATGCTGCAAGCAGCGCTGCCGGCGAGAATCTGGCTTCTATGGATAACGTGTAAGCCGAAAATAACATTATGTTTTTATTATTCCGCTTGTAATCAATTTTTCAGAAATCATCTGGCTAGCTATAGTTATTATGTAAACCGAAAATGAACAATATGGCATCAAAATTGCGCTTGTAATAACACATTTTTTTTCGAATTAATTGGCGGAAGGGGGCGTAGCTCTTAAAATAGCCAAAATAAACTTGATTTTCAACATGGACAACAGACGGACACATACTGACTCAGCCAAATTGATCCTGAGCCAGAATATATATATACTTTATGGGGTCGGAGGTGTCTCCTTCTGCCTGTTACATACATTTTCGGTTTGAACAAAGTTATAATACCCTTCTACTCTATGAGTAGCGGGTATAAAAAATCGACGCAGCAAGGAAGGGAGAGCACACACAGAACAAAAACAAAATAAAACGACAAACAAATAAAAGCCATGATGCTGGCAGAGATTTAGCTGTGATTTAGCCAGCAATCGCTGAAAAACACATAAACTTTTTGCCTCTTTGCTTTCCGTTTTATTGGCATTGCTGGCGGGGGGAGAAGTGAGAAATGGGGCAGCGAATCCGTTGGCATTGTTTGTATTTGCTTCGATTTGTTTCGGGCAGGGCTTAGGCAGCGGCAAGTGCAAAGCTTCAATCTAATTGAAACTTTGCCCATTAAATGTTTTCAATTGGAAATCGCTACTGCTGTCAAAGACCTTGAAGAACGGAAGGATTGGTTTGTGGTTAGCTTGGGGGTGGAATCATACGCACAATACATCAAATGAAATTTTAATGAATTTCTAGCTGAAATATTTGACAGCATGTCAGGCAATTTAATTGAAATATGCCAAGAAATTAGCAAAGCAAAGAGAGGAGTAAAATTAAAACAAATTTAAATTAAATTCATATAAATTTGCAATGAATATATAAGCTTAAAATTAATGTTCATTGACGGGTTTAAGAAATGACTGATACTATAAAAATATTTAATAAATATATGTGATATTTTTTTAAAGTTCTGTGATTCATTCTAGCATGCCTACTTTGATAACGTCTATTTCCTTGTATTCTTTTCACTCATGTGAGTTTTTTTCCAACAGTTTCTTATTCAATTTACCTCGTGCAGTTTTTCGCATGTATTTTTGCATGCCACCGACAGGCGACACAAGTTTTTTTGAGGCAACCATTATTCATCCGACATGGATCTGGAGGCGAGCAGCTGCTTGCCAAGTAAGACGTTTGCATTACACGCGTCGCGTCTCGTCTCGTCTCGTGTCGTCTGTCTGCAGCTATGAAATATAATGAATGATGCCACGAGACGAGCGGCAGCTTGTCAAAAACACATGTGTCCCGCTGTCCGTCTAGCTGTCTGTCGGTCCGTCTGTCTGTCTATCTATCCTGGACTGCTCTGTGTCTAACTGTCAATGGGGACGTTTGCTGCAGTCAGCGCCCCTTAAAAGTAGACAATGATAATGATTGTTGTTGTTTGTGCTGCTGCTTGGCTCTAACTGTAAATGTTGCCGTTATAGCTTGTCTGACGAATGAGACAATTTGTCATTTGCTGCAGACGCGACACGGCACAAGTTCAGTTCGAACCGAGAAGCGGGTAGGAAAGGTGCGTAGCCCGTGCAAGACGCATGTGTGCGCTGTGCGTCTTATTGATTGGCGCAAGGGCTCAGCTGCTGCAGCAAACAACAATAATAATAATGCCCAGCGACAACAAAGGATATAAAACTCAAGTGCGGAAATGCAAATAGCTGCGGGTGACCAGCGTCGTCAACGTCAACGTCTTTCATGGCGCTTTAAAGCGACTTTAACAACTGCCCAAATAGCCAAGGGCCAAAGTCCGATTGTATCGCGCACTCCATGCATAATTATAAAATTTCAGGCCAGTCAGCGTTGAAGAGACGCAAACGCACACACGCACACACACACACGCAGCCGGGATTCATGAGAAATCGCATCGTATCGTATAAAAATGTAATGGCATTTAAGTGGCCGTTGGCGTTGGGTTTTTTATGCGCCCAGGCGCAATTAATATTATAGCGTGGCACCAGAAGTTGATGTGCCACACACTTGCTCCCTCCCTCTCTCTCTCTCTCTCTCACACACTCTCTCGAGGAGGTGGGGAGTCGTGCCCGACGGCGCAGGAAGCACTTAGCGTAGCAACATGCGAAATGAAAAATTGTGTTGCCTGCTTTTTGGGGCAGCCATTGAACTTGAACGCAACTGTGGCTGGGGAGGGGGCACAAAATGAAAACGAGCATAAATAAAAAATGCTAAAAATTCATAAGTGCTTGCCATAATTCACAGGCGCCCTCTGACTCCCCCTCGTTTTTGTTGGCTCTGTCCAATTACCGTGTCCACAAAATTGCTTTTGTTCAGCGTCTTATCGGCCCCGCTGCATTGCCTTTATCTTCAGTTCTATATATAGCACATATATATATTATATATAGTGTGTATATAGCGTGTTAGCTTGTCTGCATATGGCAGCGACGTTCTAATTGAGTTAATTCTGTTGATTCAAGTCGCGCGAACTGCAAACTCGTAGCTTATGCAAATAAATATGGGAAGCGAACGTGACCAAGTGCGTAATATGCAAAAAGTTGAGGCGGATCTCAGCGGATGCCAGCCAAGCCATCATTACGCTCTGCGAATTTCAAATGAATGTCAGCCAAAGGACACACACACACACACACGCACACAGCGAGCTGGTGAGACAAGGCAAACAGCGTGGAATATGGCGACAGCATTTGAATTCCTAAGCAGACAAGCTGGCAAGCAGCGCCGCCCACGCGCACATGCTACATATATATTTATACGTATACCGTATAGCATATACGACATGCTTGTCTGTGCAAAAGTAAAAGTTTTCGTTTAATTTCACAATTTATTTTAATTTGCACTCCGAGTTGTGGGAACTGAGCCCGAGCCCGGCTGAGCAGTCGTTCAATTAGTGAGTGAAGTGCGGGCTCAAAATAATGTTGCATACAATTAGGCGGCGCATTCAAAAGTGCCAAGCATAGAAGGAACTGAAGGAGCTGAACTAAAGCCATAAGGGAATGGGATTCAAGTCCAGTGTCAACGCTTGACGCCAATTCCCGCAGCTGTTCGTGCATTCTTGCAATGCAAAAGTCACCTCCCAAGGCGACACGGTGCGTATGATTGATGTGGTTGCCATTGGCAGTGTGCGAGTGTGTGTGTGTGTGTGTGCGGTCTGGCTGCAACAGACGCCGCAAACGTAATTTGTGCTGCTCTTTGGGGAACCGTAGTTGACTTTGACTGATGATGAACTTTGCATAGTTGCTGTAGTTGTTGTTGTTGCTACTTTAAGCTGTGCCAACTGTACAACTGGCCAGCTTAAAGCCAGCGCTGACGCGGCACACATCGATCTTCATTTCGGTCTGTGCGGCATGCGGAATTCAATCAAGTTTTTCCATTTGCTGGCAAATTGAAAACATATGTTCCACGCGCATTTCGCCCATGTGCTGCGACACAAGTTAAAACAAACGCTGCCATAAAACAAACATGCTTCATGCAGCATGAGGACAGAAAGAGACAGCAAGCGACAGCGATAGCTAGAGAGTTGCTGAGCGGGCAAACACGGAAAGAAAAGCTACTTAAAAATGTTGCACACGTACAGCCAATTGTGAGCGGGCCGAAAGAAGACGAAAGAAAAAGGCAGGCCAAGACAGTCGCACACACACGCACACACACACACACACACATACACCCATATGGGGGTAAGAGAGTCAACAACTTTGCCGACAACTCTGCTAAATTCCCTCAAGTAAGCCAGCAGCATCATCATCATCTTCATGACGAGCCTGATGACGATGATGATGAGGCTCATCAGCAGCAACATGTCTGAGGCGTCCCTACAATCGTTCACACACACACACACACACACACACACACACACACACACACACACACACATAAACACACAAGAAGTACTAAATTTCACGCAATCACGACTCACACACACACACACACAAACAGACAGGCACTGCCTGCTGTCGCTGTTGTTGTTTTTTTGCCGACAGTCTAATAAAATATTTAGTTGCCGCTCACTGACAAGTTTGCAGACACTGACAAGGTCCTGGCAGCAGCGACTCCTCCCTCCCCTCCCCTCCCAAACCCCTGGCTGTGTGTGGCTTTGTGGTCTCTTTATGCTCTTGTCAGACATTTGTGGCAGGTGTCGCTCGACTCGCTTAGCTAATAATGAGCAGACTCGCGCCGTCACATAGGCTCAAGCCAGGCAAGTTTTACGAGCCTCGATCAATTCTATTAAACGTTCTCCCACACACGCGGAAATAATGAAAAATGCAAAACCAATATTTAAAATGCCATCAAATCAAACAAAATTTATGTGTGTGTGTGTGTGTGTGTGTGTGGGTCAAATGATCCCTTTGTCCGTGGGGTAGCCTGCTTAGCCTGGCTGGCATAAACAACGTTTAATATCTCATCAAGTGTTACGCTTTACGACTACTTAAAAACACATAAAAAATACCAAACAAAATCAACGTTGAAAGCCATAAATTCCTGTGAATAGAAATGAAAAGCCACTGAGCACAGTTCGGGGCCAGAAAAACGAAAGCAAATGTAAAAGCGAAATGGTGAAATGAACGGGAAAACGGAAAAACCCGGCAACGAGACAGCAGAAGCAACAACCACATCCCTCACACAGCGAACAGATTTAATGATGCAGCATGATTTGCGCATAAAAAAAGAATGGCACAGACAGTAACGGGAACGAACAGGACGAACAGCAGGACAAGGAACAGGAGCAGAACGAACCCGGACTTCAACTGCGACTGAGACTGACAACCATTGGTGAACGGGCGAAACAGGGAAAACGAACGAAAGGGCGAACTGGCGAACTGGGCGCTGTCTTGCTTTGATAAACTGCACTCACTCACACACACACACACACACATACTGAACAGACACACAGATACTCATTCAACCATACATACACACACGTTTTAGTTGCGCATAAAATGTTAAAGGCGTTTATAGTATATAAAGGCAGCAGCAACAGCAACTCCCCGACAAACGAAAGTTCTCCCACAGCGGGTGAATAAACCCTGCAGCTACACTGTGAGAAATATGTGAAAATAGAACTTAAAGTATATTAAAATGATCTCACTAAAATTTCACTAAATAAAAGACTTTTGGGTGTTGGTGTGCACATTAAATTCCCATTGACTTTTAATCGTATACGAAATTACTGATAATATATCATAGCCAAATTATTTTATTTTTTATACCCGCTTCTCATAGAGTAGAAGGGTATTATAAGTTTTTTCTAACCGAATTTATGTAACAGGCAGAAGGAGACATCTCTGGCCCCATAAAGTGTATACATTCTGGCTCAGGATCAACAACCAAGTCGACCAAGTCCGTCTGTCTGTCTGTCCGTCCGTATGAACACCTAGATCTCAGCTATTGTAAGAGTTAGGACTTCGAAATTTGGCGACAATATGTGTTATTATTGCACGCTGATCAAGTTTATTTTGAATTTTAACCACGTCCTCTTCCGCCTTCGAAAATCGAAAAAAATGGATTACAGGCGCAATTTTGTTGCCATGTTGTTCTTTTTTATTTCATACAATCAGAAGAGAAATAATCTAAAAAAATTTGGTAACGATCGGATAATAAACACAGAAGTTATTCAACTCAAGGTATTCCATAGCTGTAAGCAGCGCTGTCGGCAGCCGAATAGTGCGTACGGTGATTAAATGGGTTAAGTGGTGGACTTCACAACCAACAGTACCGTTATGCGTTCACGGGTTCAATCATTTTGATGAACGAGCAGCTGGGTAGCGAGTATGTAACAGTCGAGCACGCTCCACTGAAGCTTTCGTACTTGTTTAATATTTATTTTACGGCTGAGTAAGCAAGCTAATTTTATTTAAGAGAAATATTAAGCATTGAAATTTTTTTTGTAACTAATTAGTAACTCATGTTTTTGTACATTTTTATACCCGCTACTCATAGAGTAGAAGGGTATTATAACTTTGTTCAAACCGAAAATGTATGTAACAGGCAGAAGGAGACACCTCCGACCCCATAAAGTGTATATATTCTGGCTCAGGATCAACAGCCGAGTCGGTATAGCCATGTCCGTCTGTCCGTCTGTCTATCCGTGTGAATATCTAGATCTCAGCTATAATAAGAGCTAGAACTACCAAATTTGGTGACAAAATGTGTTATTATTGCACGCTGGTCAAGTTTATTTTGGATTTTGGCCACGCCCCCTTCCGCCCCTGTAAATCGAAAAAAATGGATTACAAGCGCATTTTTGATGCCATATTGTTCATTTTCGGTTAACATGATAACTATAGCAAGCCAGATGATCTCTGAAGTTATTCAGCTTAACGTTTTCCATAGATAGCTGCCGGCAGCGCTGCTTGCAGCATTGTGCCGAATAGTGAGTGCGTGTACGGTGGTGAAATGGGTTAAGTTGTGGACTGCAAAACAAACAGTACTATTATGCATTTACGGGTTCGAGTCCCGCCTGCATCAAAAATTAAATGTGTGCAAAAAAATTTTTTTTTTTTATTTTTGATTTTGACTTTGCATAAATATTGTAAGTCCATTGCCTTTTACGGTCAAAATATGATTCTAGCCGTTTTTTTTTTTGTTCCGCAAATAAATGATGTACGAGCAGCTGGGTAGCGGGTATATTACAGTCGAGCACACTCGACTGTAGCTTTCTTACTTGTTTAAAATTTCGTTTTTAAAATAAAATCTCTCAATTTTCTACTAGATTCTCTTCAAAAACAAAGTACACATCTGTCAAAAATTGGGGTTTCTTACCCAAAACCCAAGTCAGCGACAACAGATATTCCCCAGTTGGCATGGCGTGGGGCAATATATCAAATCGCAGGTAAAATCCGTTCACTACTTGTGTACCCTATGGAAATTTACAATTTTGTTATAAATTATTGACTAGAGGTATCAAAACTTACCACATATGGACAGCTGTGATTGAAATTGGTAAACTCTTTGAAGAGCTTAAACACAATAATAGCAATTGGGTTATATGCTTGTTTTATAAATCGACAACCATCAATGTCCGCCTTAAAGAGCCATGGCTTGTACCCATTGGCCTTTTTGAATATTTGCCCTTGTATTCTAATTTCATGGGCTGGATGCAGAAATGTTCCGTTAAAGTTGAAGGTGGTAATATTACGACTAATTGCTTTCAATCGACAGGTTTGTATGGTGACCCAAGATTCGTTGTACGATTTACACACGGCATTCGTCATTTTGAACACAATAGCTTCCTATAACATTTTTTATGTTGAATCCAGAATTTTCATAACAAAAACTACTTCTCACTTACATTATATGTTAGCTTTAGAAATATCCAGAAAACAATGAGTTGAAACATATTAAAATGTAAACGCATGACGACTAGTCACAAATGAAAGCTTTGAAAAAGAAGCTTGTACTTTAAATTGAAAAAATATAGAAAAGTTTTGCATGAATAAATAAAATAATTTTTAAATTGTGCATTTAAAGGGTTTTATTACAAATTTGCTAAATTTAAATTATATATCCAACAAAAAAAAATATATTTAATAAGACTGATGTTCCATGTTGATTTCAATTGATGTTTACATTAAATCCTCTGACTGTTGTCCTTTATGAAAAAGCCAACTGAGTGACGACAGATTATCCCCTGTGGGCATAGTGTGTGGCAGCATGTTAGAACGCAGGTAGAATCCGTCCACTATTTGGGGACCCTATATATTGGTAGGATTTAAAAAACATTGAAAAGAGTTGGGGAACCTTGGCTAAAAAATTATTAGTTTAGGCTACTTGTTCTTGCCATATAAGGACAGCTGTGGTTGAAGTTGGTAAGCTTCTTCAAAAGCTTATACACAAGTATAGCAATTGGGTTACAGGCTCGTTTCACGAATGTGCATACGTCGAGCTCGACCTTAACGAGCCATGGCTTGCAGCCATTGGCCTTCTTGAATACGAGTATCTGTCCATGTACTCCGATATAGGTTAATGATATAAGGTTAATGTGGTCATGTTACGACTAATTGCTTTCAAGCGACACGTTTGTATTGTCATCCAAGATTCGTTGAATAAAATAATTGTTTAGTTGAAAAATAATGATATATAATAATTAAAAAATAGTAGTGGAACTCTACAGACATTTGCAATTGTATTGCTAATTATTTTATTGTTTTTAAAATTTTTATACCATTCGACTAATGAAAATGGTCAAAAATGGTATACTAAGTTTGTTAACCTTACAAAGTATATATATTCTTGCTCAGGATCCCTAGCCGAGTCGATTGATCCAAGTCCGTCTGTCCGCCACGCGTCTGTGTGTACACACAGATCTCAGCTATTAAAAAACCTAGAGATACCCAATTCGGGAAGAAATATAAATATCACAAGTTTGTTTCAAATTTGAGGTTCCACGCCCACCGCCTCTGAAAATTTAATAGTAAATTTTCGAGTTAGCTTTGTGGCAAAGTATTAAAGTTTCAACGTTTGCTTTAGCACACATATAGATTTATAAACACAAAAGTTACTCAATTCAACGTTTTCCGTAGTTGCGCTGCTTGCGCATCTGCAGCATGTCATGACGTCATCGTCGTGATGCTTCGACTCAGCCCTAGCGTGTGTAAAGCTGATTGCTATAACGTTTTCATATGTAGATGCCGCTATTCAAAGTAAGATCTAATTTAAACAACTGGTGGCAGATGAACTTGTGCAGGGGAAATAAAAGTGTGATAATTTCTATCGAAACTGGGCGAATGGTATCTTACTGTCAGCTGCGCTCGACTGTAGCTTTTCTTACTTATTTACACTAAATTCTCTTCAAAGACAAAATACACATCGGTTTTAAACTGAGGTCTCTTATCGAAGAGCCAAGTCAACGCCAACAGATAATCACCAGACGGCATGGCGTTTGGAAGTATATCCCATCGCAGGTAAAATCCATCCACTATTTGTGTACCCTATCAAATTTACAGAATTTTTTTTTATATTTTAAAGTTATATTGATAATTAAACTTACCATATAAGGACAGGTGTGATTAAAGTTTGTAAACTCTTTGAAGAGCTTAACCACCAAAATAAAAAATGGGTTATAGGCTTTCTTAAGAAATCGACAGATATCGATGTCGGCCTTAAAGAGCCACGGCTTGTAGCCATTAGCCTTCTTAAATACTTGTATTTGTATACCGATTTCATAAGCTGGATGTAGAACTGTCCCATTAAAGTTGAAAGTTGTTATATTGCGACTTATTGCTCTCAAGCGACAGGTTTGTATGGTAAACCAAGACTCGTTGTATGATTTACATACGGCATTTGTCATTTTGAACACGATTGCTTCCTTAATAATTACAAAATTTATGTTGCAATTGTCAGCAAAAGAATAATTGTTCACTTACGTTATAGTGCACATAAAAAACACTCCAAAGAAGAATATGTTCAAAGACCACAAAACTTAAGCGCATGACGACTTTCCTAGAATAGAATTTGCAAATTAGTAGCTTGCACTTTAAACAACAATGTAATAATATTGTATTATACGCATGAATAAATAACACAATTATATAATTTTGCATTGGATATTAACTGTAATTAAGTCTTAATTGTATTTCATTATAACTTAGAACAAGCGTTGCAATTGCGTTGTCAGTAATGCTCTATCTAGCCAATTAAATTCAACTTATAATATTTGTAATTAGTTAGTTTCAATGCTAGAGATCCTCTTCAAAGACTAAATACACATCGGTTACCTAAGGTCTCTTATCGAAGAGCCAAGTCAAAGCCAGCAGATAGTCCCCAGTCGGAAAGGCGTTTGGAAGTATATTCCACCGCAGGTGAAATCCATCCACTATTTGTGTACCCTATCAAATTTACAGAATTTTTGTTTACTTTTTAAAGTTACATTGACAATTAAACTTACCATATACGGACAGCTGGGATTAAAGTTTGTAAACTCTTTGAAGAGCTTAACCACCGAAATGGCAAATGGGTTATGGGATTCCTTAATAAATCGACAGCCATCGATGTCAGCCTTGAAGAGCCATGGTTTGTATTCATTAGCCTTCTTGATACCTTGTCCTTGTATTCGTATATCATAAGCTGGATGCAGAACTATCCCATTAAAGTTTCAACTTTTTATATTCCGACTGCTCCCAAGCGACAGGTATGTATGGCTAACCACGACTCGTTATACGATTTACACACGGCATTCGTCACTTTGAACACGATTGCTTCCTATGAAATTTCTATGTTGAATCCAGAATTCTTACAAGAATAACTACTTCTTACTTACATTAAAAGTTAGCTTTAGAAACATCCAGAAAACGATGAGTTCAAAGATAATAATTTGTAAACGCATGGCGTCTAGTTGCAAATGAAAGATCTGAAAGAAAATCTTGTACTATAAATTGAAAAAGTATAAAAAAGTTTTGCATGAATAAATAACATAACTTTTTAAATTGTGCTTTTAAAGGGTTTTATTACAACTTTGCTGAATTTAGATTGTGATAATTGTTATATCTAAATGTATTTATTTAATACGACTGATATTTCCTATAGATTTAAATTGCTGCTCACATAAGATCCTCTTCGAACACAAAGTACACATCGGTTATAAACTGTTTTCTCTTATGAAAAAACCAATTGAGTGACAGAAGATAATCCCCTGTGGGCATAGTGTGTGGCAGCATGTTAGAACGCAGGTAGAATCCGTCCAATATTTGGGGACCCTATAAATGGGTAGGATTTAAAAAACATTGAAAAGAGTTGGGAAACCTTGGCTAAAAAATTATAAGTTTAGGCTACTTGTACTTGCCATATAAGGACAGCTGTGGTTGAAGTTGGTAAACTCCTTAAAAAGCTTATACACAAGTATAGCAATTGGGTTATAGGCTCGTTTTACAAATCTGCATACGTCGAGCTCGGCCCTAACGAGCCATGGCTTGTAGCCATTGGCCTTCTTGAATATCTGTCCATGTACTCCGATATCATAAGCTGGATGCACGATTGTTCCGTTAAAGTTGAAGGTGGTAATATTCCGACTAATTGCTTTCAAGCGACACGTTTGTATTGTCATCCAAGATTCGTTGAACGATTTACACACGGCATTCGTCATTTTAAACACGATCGCTTCCTATGTAATTTTTCATTTAATAAGAACGCAAATTCGATAAGCAAAATAACTTTTTACTTACATTAGTAGGCAATATAAGAAACATCCAGAAAAGGATGTGTTCAGCAATTATAACACTTATTCGCATGGTGACAACTCCCGCATGAAATTGCAAATATGCAAGTTTCAGTCATTTTCAAAATACTAAAGTTATTAACCGCAAGCTTGAATAAAATAATTGTTTAAATGAAAAATAATGATATAATTAAAAAATAATAATGGTTTTCTACAGACATTCGCAATTGCATTGCTAATTATTATACCCGCTACTCATAGAGTAGAAGGGTATTATAACTTTATTCAAACCGAAAATGTATGTAACAGGCAGAAGGAGACACCTCCGACCCCATAAAGTATATATATTCTGGCTCAGGATCAACAACCGAGTCGATATAGCCATGTCCGTCTGTCCGTCTGTCTGTCCGTGTAAAAATCTTAGATATTATAAGAGCTAGGACTGCCAAATTTGGTGACAAAATGTGTTATTATTGCACGCTGATCAAGTTTATTTTGGATTTTGGCCACGCCTCCTGCCGCCCCCGTAAATCGAAAAAACATTGATTACAAGCGCAATTTTGATGCCATATTGTTCATGTTTGGTTTACATAATATCTATAGCTAGCCAGATGATCTCTGCCGGCAGCGCTGCTTGCAGCATTGTGCCGAATAGTGAGTGCGGTAGTGAAATGGGTTAAGTTGTGGACTGCAAAACGAACAGTACTATTATGCATTTACGGGTTCGCGTCCCGCCTGCATCAAAAATTAAATGTGTGCAAAAAATTTTTTTTTTTTTATTTTAGATTTTGACTTTGCATAAATATTGTAAGTCCATAGCCTTTTACGGTCAAAATATGATTCTAGCCGTTTTTTTTTGTTCCGCAAATAAATGATGTACGAGCAGCTGGGTAGCGGGTATATTACAGTCGAGCATACTCGACTGTAGCTTTCTTACTTGTTATTTTATTGTTTTTAATAATTTGTTACACCATATTCAGATAATTAGTTAGACTTAATGCTAGAGATCCTCTTCAAAGATAAAATACACATCGGTTTTAAACTGAGGTCTTTTATGGAATAGCCAAGTCAACGCCAATATATAATCTCCATTGGCATAGTGTGTGGCAATAAATACCATCGCAGATTAAATCCATCCACTATTTGTTTACCCTATTAAAGTTTCCAAAACATTTAAAAAGCTTAAAACTTACTGTAATCAATATATGATACTTGCCAAATATGGGGAGCTGTGACTAAAGTTGGTAAACTTTTTGAAAAGCTTAACCACAATAATGGCAATTGGGTTATAGGCTTTCTTAAGAAATCGACATACATCGATATCGACCTTATAGAGCCAAGGCTTCTAGCCATTAGCCTTCTTATATACTTGTCCTTATATACCGATTTCATAAGCTGGATGTAGAACTGTCCCGTTGAAGTTTAAAGTGGTAATATTCCGACTAATTGCTCTCAAGCGACAGGTTTGTATGGTAAACCAAGACTCGTTGTATGATTTACACACGGCATTCGTCGTTTTGAACATGATTGCTTCCTTAAAAATTCCTCAATTAAAGTTGCAATTGTCAGCAGAAGAATTAAACAATAAAAATATTTTTATACGCATGAATAAATAAAACGATTATATATTCCTGAATTGGATTTATAGGGTATTTATTGCTACAATATATAGTATTTAATTTAAATTTTGAACTAGCGTTGCAATTGCGTTGTCTAAATTGCTCGATCTAAATTCAACTTTTTTAGACCATGGATCTTAAAAAATAAAATGTTCGTCGAAATGTGCGCAACAGGCAGAAGAAGGCATCTGCGACCCCATAAAGTATATATATTTTGTCTGTCTGTTCGCTTGTCCATCTGTATGAATGCCTATTTCTCAAAAACTAAAAAACCTAGAGCCACCAAATTTGTTGACAACATTTATGTTAATCATACGCTATACAATTTTTTATTAAAATTTGGGCCACGCCTACTTCCATCCCTGCAAATCGATAAATCGAATAGCAAGCGCAATAGTAAAGCTACAGTATTCAGTTTGGGTATGTATGATAACTATCACCACCCAAGCGATCACAGAAAATTTGGTTTCTTTTTTATTGAACATAAAAGTTATTCAACGTTTCCTATAGATTTGCACTGCGCCCAATGCAAGAAAACAAACGGTTTTTTTCCAAGCAGTGTGTTTTTCCAGCTGCTTGGATTTTGATGCATGTGTGTTTTAGATATGTAAGATCTGTTGACCAACGCGTAAGTACATCCGTGGTTAAGTTGCGGACTGCGAAACTAATGATTTAATGGAGTCGTTGGCTCAAATCCCAGAGCGTCTAACTGAAAATTATATATTTTGCTTTTTATATATTTTTCTTTGAAAAATGAATTTACCTATTAAAGTTTTTTCAATCTTATTTTTTTCATGATCTTTAAAAATCAATGGTCTTATACAGTCAACACTTGACTGTAGCTGTTCTAACTTGTTTTTTGTAGATTAATTGTTTGTTTTAAAGCTAAAAATCCTCTTCAAAGACAAAATACACGTCTGTTTTAAACTGAGGTCTCTTATCGAAGAGCCAAGTCAACGCCAACATATAATCTCCAGTTGGTATGGTGTGTGGCAATAAATTCCATCGCAGATAAAATCCATCCACTATTTGCTTACCCTATTTAAATTTCCAAAACATTTAAATAATTTAAAACTAACATTGATAAATATACTTGCCATATATGGGCAGCTGTGATTAAAGTTTGTAAACTCTTTGAAGAGCTTAAACACTATAATAGCAATTGGGTTATAGGCTTTCTTAACAAATCGACAGACATCGATATCGGCCTTAAAGAGCCAAGGCTTATAGCCATTAGCCTTCTTTAATACTTGTCCTTGTACACCGATTTCATAAGCTGGATGTAGAACTGTCCCATTAAAGTTAAAAGTCGTAATATTCCGACTTATTGCTCTCAAGCGACAGGTTTGTATGGTAAACCAAGACTCGTTGTACGATTTGCAGACCGCATTCGTCATTTTAAATATGACCGCTTTCTAAGAGATAAGTTAGATAAGTAAAAGAAGTCTAAGGCTTAAAAAAAATCAACATGTTACCTACATTATGTGGCAGTATGACAACCGTCCAGATCAGAATCTGTGCGGAAATCATTAATCTTATACGCATGGCGACTATTCATGAATGAACTTTGTTATTTGCAATTCAACGTAAATTTCATGTAACGCATGAATAAATAAAATAATCATATTAATTAGTATTGAATAAATATAGCAATTATCTCTTTTATAAGAGTAATCTATCCACAAACACACATGGATGATTGCCTATCTAAATAGAATATATAACTTTCTGTTAAGTTCACAATTTTTTTGGAGCCGAATAAAAAGCCTGTATTTTACAACTCTAAGTAATTTAATTTATTTTTGACGGAATTTGGAAAACAGAAATTTTAAATGTATTCTATATAAGATCCTTTTGAAAGGTAAAATAAACATTGATTGATATAAGAGGCTGCTTAATATGGAACCAAGTCAAAGTTAAAAGATAATCCCCAGTGGGTATGGTATGTGGCAATAGGTTCCACTTCAGGTAAAGTCCTTCCACAATAAGTGGCCCCTTAAAAAAAATATTTATTATAATTAGCTGGATTCAAAATAATATTAATTGCAGTATCTTCTCAGTTATTATTGAAAAGTTTTTATACTTACTATATAAGGACAGGAGTGATTGAAATTGGAATACTCTCTAAAGAATTTGTAAACAATGATAGCGAAAGGATTATAGGGTCTTTTAAGAAACTGATAGACATAAATTGAGGCTTTGTAAAGCCATGGCTTATAGCCATTAGCTTTCTGAAATAGTTGTCCTTTAACAATAAAATCATCAGCTTGTTGCAGGACAGTTGCATGAAAATTTAAAGTTGTTTTGTCGCGGCTTACAGCTTTGAGCCGACAGTTTTGTATGTATTACATTATAGGAAAGTTTTAGAGTTATCCAAATGGCGAAAAGTCTAAAAATGATAACCCCTAAACGCATGGCGACTTTTTACGAATAAACTAGAAAAATAAACATATCGTTTATTAACAAAAAGTTTAACGCTTGAACAAATATAATAGTTTTTTCTATAACTATTGCTGATTCATTACATTTTTTCCAAATTTAAATGATAGATAAAACAATTACTAATTAGCTACAATTTTCTAAACATTTCACGAGTGCTTTCTGTAACCTTTCTAAATTGCCATAACTAGAAGTTTTTTGCGATTTGACTTAAATTCTATTTAATTAGGTTTTAGTTTTCTTTTACCGTTTTCAACCAGTACACCTAAGATACTCTACAATTATACATTACATAATAGTTAAACAGAGCAGGAAAAACCGAAAAAAAAATTAATTTTTCTATTAATTTTTATTCTTAGAATTAAATATACATGCATTACACCCAAATATGGAAAAATTATGAACGACATTAAAAAATTAACCTATTATGGGCATTTGCTTTTAATCAATAGAGCATTGACGCGTTTTGTCACTTAACATTTTCTGTTATCAATAAATAATCAGTTCTTTTTTTTTTTGATTAAGACCAATAACAAATGAAACAAAAACCATTCTTGAAAAGTATTGACCACAAAATACTCTGTTCAAAAGATCAATTAAGACATTCAACTATTTTCGTGTAAATGTTGTTTAAAACTGCTAATAAGTAAAGTTAAAATGAAATAAATTCATATATATTTTATTATAAAAGACTTATAATATTTTCGTTCTTACTTTAAATTGTAGGGTATTCGGCTTTCTGTCATGTCTAAATATTTCACCAACTTTTGTCCAGTTTTGCAGCAATGAATCCAGAACTTTCTCAAATAAATTTATTGTGTATTGCATCAGCCTTCTCTGGAATTATTGTGAAATAAACTAAATGCCCTTCTTTAATGAAATTATGAAAAATATTTCTGCAGAAGCTGTATCTGAAATGCACAAATAAATAGTGCAATTATATAGTTTTAGCTTAAGCCTTATAAGCCAATTTCCTAAAACCAATACATGTATTTCGATTCAATAATTAATATTCTCTCGCCTGTCAGAGAAGAGTACCAGCAAATAAATTGACTCTTATGAATACTCTATGTAGCTGAAAGTAAAATTTTCAGTATATAAAATAAACAAAGTTGCATCTAGCAAAATAGTGTATCTATTAGTTAACGCTATTTTTTTCTTACATACACGTATGTATATGAATATAAGAGAGTAAAGATTGGAAATTGTTTATCTATCCACATACTACACTTATACCGATAGTGACAACTCTAGAGCCCCAGTTGTGCTATAAAAGCAATCCCGTCCCTCGGTCGATATTCAGTTCTAAGTGTGCGTGGAAAGTAGTAAGGCGAGTGCTACGAAAATGGGTCTATTTGTGGTATTAGGATTACTAGGACTGCTGCTGCTGGTCTATAAATTAGTTCTCGCAGGACCAAATGAATTTAGGCGGCGCGGTCTGCCATTTGAACTGCCCTGGCCCATTGTTGGCAATAATTTGGGTATTGTCCTAGAAAAGGGTTGCTATCAAAAGATTGCCGCAGAGCACTATGCACGCACACGAAAACAGTGAGTGAAATTATTAAATAATATAATTTGATATTTGTATAAGATAATTTATAATTTTATTTGAAATTCCAGCAAAGTTGTTGGCTTCTTTAATTTTCTGACCCCTATGATTGTGTTGAACGATCCTGATGTGATCAAGAAAGTAACCATCAAGGACTTCGATAGTTTCCCCAACCATCAGGTGATCTTTCCGCCAACGGAACGTGTAGCTAGTGATATGTTAAGTGCACTGAATGATCAGCGCTGGAAGCATATGAGAAATACCCTGACTCCTGTTTTCACCGCATCCAAAATGCGTGTTATGTTTGGCCTGATGAATGATTGCTTTGCCGAGTGCATGACGCATCTGGACAAGCAGGGAAAAGCTATTGGCAAAGTCGGAGCAGGCTTCGAGCTGGAAATGAAGGAGCTCTGCAATCGAATGTCGAATGACTTAATTGCTACCACCGCATTTGGACTGAAGATTAACTCATACAAGTCACCCAAAAATGAGTTCTTTGAGATCGGTACATCGATCGTGCTCTTAAGAGGTTTCTCACTCTACAAATTGATGTTCTGCAATGCATTTCCTTGGCTCGGTGATGTTAGCAATTCTAACTTTTGTTTTATATTATGGCTATAAGTATACCATTTCATTTTTAGCTACTCCGTGTCAAAGTCCTTAATCAGAGATCCACCAACTATTTCATGCGTTTGGTAGTCGATGCTATGAAATATCGGGAGGAAAACAATGTCGTGCGGCCGGACATGATTCAAATGTTGATGGAAGCCAAAAAGGAATCCGCGCAAAAGTGGACAGATGATGAGATTGTTGCCCAGTGCTTCACGTTCTTTTTTGCGGCATTTGAGAACAACTCCGCAGTGGTCTGCACTACGGCCTATGAGTTGCTGCAGAATCCGGATATACAGCAACGACTCTATGATGAAATAAAGGAAACTTACGAGTCACTGAATGGGCAGCAGCTTAACTACGATGTTGTTATGAAAATGAAGTATATGGACATGGTGATTTCTGAGTCCCTAAGAAAATGGTCGCTTGCTCCCATAACCGATCGCATTTGCTCTAAGGACTACATATTGTTTGACGATGATGGCTCTAAGATTTTCGAATTTAAAAAGGGTGATCGAATTGCTATACCCATAGCCGGCATACATAGGGATGAACAATACTTCCCCAATCCTACAAAGTTTGATCCCGAGCGCTTTAGCGATGAGAACAAGCATAAACTGGTACCATACACATATATACCCTTTGGTGTGGGGCCGCGCAATTGTATCGGTAAGTTTCTATAGAATCGAACTTATCCAGAAGCTTGTAAACAGACCTTATTTCTGTATAGGTAACCGTTATGCCCTGATGACCTGCAAGGCAATGTTATTCAATCTTCTGTTGAAGTACAGAATTGAAAGATCACCTAAGACCTCCAACGATCTGTTTTCAGACTCGCGTGGATTTTTGCTGTGTCCCAAAGATGGCTTCTGGGTACATTTGGTGCCCCGGTAAAGCAGCTATAGAAGACTGAGTCACAGACCCTGCGAAAATGTGTTAAAGAGAGACGAAGAGTCTAATTGGAAGTTCAAAACTCTTGACTCTTGCAACAGCTTTTACTATGTAGAAGAAGAAATCGAAGAGTTTACCAGCAGCAGCAGTAACTCCATAGAGATAAAGCTGTCTTTAATGTCTAAAAATGTGTAAAAGGTGATGGTAAATTAAAGCAAATGTTAATACTAAAATTCAATTTGTAAAAGGAATAATTAGGATGGATATTTTAAGGGTGTTGTCTACTAAGACTTAACCCTTTCGAAGTCACTTAGTCTGCTGGCGACACATGACAAGCTACTTTTCCCAGTTCTGGGTCCAAATGTGCCAGTCACAGTCAGTCAATCAGTCTAGCGAACATAGCAATATATCTTTCTCTGCCGTGGGTAGCTAAACAAACTGACTAAATATTTAATTACACACATTTTGTTGTATCGCCTGCGGCTAATTTGCTGTTTAACTGTTTACCGCCAACTCTGCTGAGTGGAATATAAATGTTTTAGCCATTCAGACAGAGCTAGACGCGAAGTTTGTGTTTTGGTCAATATGATAAAATATTCAAACCGTAAGCGACAAGCGGTTTCTCCGTATAGTTTCATTTGTTCGTTTCGCGTTAGACTGGCGAAAGTTTATGTCATACTAGAGTCAACATGAATATCAAATTCAAAAGTTCTAAACGATTACATAAGCGTTAATGTTTACGTTGAGGTAAGGGTTAGCCGGTTTCAACTTTTTAGCAATATTTAGAGCTTGACTTCACTTTGATAACTTCGAATATGGTTACAATAATATGAGACCAATATTAAATTGCTTAAGTATGTAAATATGATTTTTAACATTTCAGTGCGCTGTTAAAATTTAAAATATTTGCAAGCTGAAAGTTAATTTGTTTTTGAAGAGGTAGTGTCCATAGAAAAAGTCTTTCAGCTACAATATTTTTATAGTCATATGCCTTGAGTGCTTTTGTTATCAGAAAAGACCTACTCAATTTTGTAGTAGATAACATTCTTTCCATTGGTCTACGCACATTGGTAGCTAAAAAACTAACCTATCTCAACTATTGGTACAAAGCCATTGAGTATTGCATCATCTGTACTAGTAAAAGCTTATTTATTCTTCTAAGTTTGATAACTTTTTGAGGAATCTTACAAACTCTTTATATGTTGCTTTCTTTTACGTTTATTTCATAAAAACATACATAGGTTTTAACATAGGTTTAGCTTTAACATAGGTTACTAAAGAAAACAATTTGCTCTTGCCCAACTCTTCAAGGCATTGACTTTTTTTTTTATAAATTCTATAAAGATTTTATAAAAAAAGAAAAGATTTAGTCTACTCCAAACACAAAGACTGAAAGAGCTCATCGACAGTGATTATTTTTTATACCTGGTTAAGTTGTTGTTAGTAGGCACACGAAAACATTATCGCAAGAACTCATATACACTAAACAACATAATATATATATTGTCTAAAATGTAAGAGACATTATCTTTCTTTTAAATTCACTAAAACGTCTTTTAAATTTGATGCATTCATTATGAATGCTTAACATCTTAGTTACAGTCTTAATATATGGAGTTATTTTTTTGTTGTTGCGATTTGTTTCTTTTGCGTATCGAACCTAATCAATCGATACTTTTTAAGATAATCTAAGTGCATTTAATTGTTTTGGCTATAACAAAGAAACAATAAATGCAGAACAAATAAATGCAGGTAATCCGTTTGCTAATCTTCAGTTCTGTCAAACATTTTAGCCGAGAAAGAGCTTCATAAAGAATTGCTTAAATTAAGTTAAAGTTAAGCTATGGAAATATTTGTGATCTTAATCCTACTAGTACTTCTACTGTGGTTTTATAAATGGTCAACTTATAGACATGATGAGTTCACGAAGCGAGAAACCTTGGCCAATTTTCGGCAACTTTCTTGATTTGGTTCTAAACAGGGCATCGTTTCAAAAGCTGATGGCCGATTTCTATACACGCACGCGACATCAGTAAGTTGACTAGACAAATCTATATGTATTGCCAATAAACTGATATTTTTCCACATAATTCCAGTAAAATGGTTGGCTTCTTTAGCCTGCGTACGCCAATGATTCAAGTAAACGATCCCGAGCTGATTAAAAAGATCAGCATTTACGCCTTCGAGTACTTTCCCAATCATCAAAAGATGTTTGTCGGCAAGGATCGTCTACTCAACAATATGTTGACTATATTGCGTGGTCAGCGCTGGAAGCAAATGAGGAATACACTGATTCGCATCTTTACTGCGGCCAAAATGCGTTCCATGTTTGAATTGATGAATGAGAGTATTGCAGACTGCATGGAGCACCTGGGAGAGAAGTCTAAGAAGATTTCTATGCCTGGCAAAGGGTTCGATTTGGAACTGAAAGAAGTGTGCAATCGACTTTCAAATGATTTGATTGCAACTACTGCCTTTGGTCTAAAGATCAACTCCTTCAAATCAAGAGACAACGAATTCTTTAAGATTGGCCAAGCACTAGTCTCATTTCGTGGAAAGCCTTTGTATAAGTTCTTGCTGTCAATTACATTACCCAAAATCTACAGGGTAAGATAGCCTTGTAGCTTATCCAAGTTTTTTCTTAGCTTAACATCTTTGTCTTTTAGTTCCTCGGTCTGACACTGCTTGACCCCATTCAGACAGATTACTTCATTCGCCTCGTAGTGGACACTATGAAACATCGCAAGGAACACAACATAGTTAGACCAGATATGATTTAATTGCTAATGGAGGACAAAAAGGAGTCCAGCGAGAAGTGGACGGATGATGAGCTCGTGGCGCAGTGTTTTGTCTTCTTCTTTGCAGCATTTGAGAACAACTCGAACTTTATTTGTACCACAGTCTATGAGCTGCTCCAAAATCCCGATATCCAACAAAGACTTAACGAGGAGATAAAGAAAACCAAGGAGTCCTTAAAGGGAGGGCAGCTAAACTATGATGATGTGACAAATATGAAGTATATGGATATGGTAGTATCGGAATCCTTGAGAAAATGGACGCTAAGTGCTGCCACCGATCGTCAGTGCGCAAAGGATTATAGCCTACACGATAAAGATGGCTCAATTATATTCCAATTTAAAAGAGGTGATCGGGTAAGCTTTCCTATCATAGGTCTGCACTGGGATGAACAATATTTTCCCGACCCAATGGAATTTGACCCGGAACGCTTTAGCGATGAGAACAAGCACAAACTGGTGCCCAATACGTATATACCCTTCGGTATAGGACCTCGAAAATGCATTGGTAAGATTTACTAAAAATTACAAACATATAGATCTTTATTTCTTATAATTCTCGATAATCTCTTGATGCAGGCAACCGTTTTGCGCTGATGCAGGTAAAAGCTGTGCTCTACAATCTAATTTTGAAGTATAAATTGAAAGTTCTTCGAAAACTGTTAGGGATATTTTAGCAGAGTCACGTGGCTTCACTCTAGGACCCAAAAGTGGTTACTGGGTTCACATGGCGCCGCGATAAATAAACTTTTATGCTGTTATAACTATATAACTTATATTGTTTTCTATTCCCTAATTAAACTACTTGAATCAATAACGAATCAGATATGATAAGTATTTAAAGTTGAATACAAATTCGCTGTGTCACATGAATTGATAAGCAATCTATACTATATGTTTTCTACTAGGTTATTACCACCGGTCAATTTTGTTTATAAATATCTTTCTGCGCTGATAGGTGCCTAGGCTACACTATCAATACTACAAGATTTGAAGTGCAGAAATAAAACCATGAGGAAAATCAAGATATAAAAAGGAATTTGGGTGACTCACCCATTTTGAAGTAATCTTATTCAAATCGAAAACTTAAATCAAAGTCTAAATCGAAATTTGTGAAATGCAATGCAAGATCGTTCATATGAAATTACAATGTACTTTGAAGAGATTAGATAAGATTCTGGGAAATTAATGCGGTTTTCATGGGGAGAAACGGCTTATACGAATAGAAACCCAACACAAAAATAATAAAATTAAATTTATATTTTTTATTTTGAATCAGAAGCTTAAAAAATCGCTCTGAAATATTTATTCGAATGTAGTCAAAATATAATCTAAAGTAGGAAGAGTATTTCACAGCCGTCAGCTTTGTTAGATAATATACCCTATAATATGAGTGTACCTGCAAAGGAAAAGCAAAGCAAAACAAATAGTAAATATCAAGTAGAATATATGTATTCCAAACAGGTTTATTTGCCACCTTGATCTTGAGTGTGTGCGTTGATTCTACTGCACACTTTATCACTCAAGCATTATCAGGGTAGAGATAGGCCGTAACGTCAAGTAGAGTGTACCGCACACACATTACGAGAGAGAGGGCGAGAGAGAGGGCGAGAGAGAGTGCCTTATAAAAGCAGGTTCGCTCAATTGTAGAATCAGTTTCAATTGAACTTTCGGCGGGAATACATAAGTTTTGCGGGCTCTGGTTCTCGTTCAAGGTTAAATCGATTTAAATTACACACAAAATGAATCTGTTTGTGGTTTTAGCCATAGTTGGCTTTTTGTTGTGGTTCTACAAGTGGGCAACGGCCAATAACGATGAGTTCATCAAGCGGGGCTTGCCGTTCGAGAAGCCTGTACTCCTGTTTGGCAACAACTTTGAAATAATTCTCGGCAAGGCATCCTTTCAGAAGTTGCTGGCTGAATTCTATGCGCGCACCCGCCAACAGTGAGTAGAATGAGATTAAAGATTAGACATTTCTCAACCGATGTCACATGCCTTGATTCCTTAGCAAACTTGTCGGTTTCTTCAACTTCCGCACTCCAATGATTCAGGTTAACGATCCGGAGGCTATAAAGAAAATAACTGTCAAAGATTTTGAGCACTTTCCCAATCATCAGCTTCTCTTTGCCACAGAGGAGCGTCTGATTAATGATATGTTGAGCGTGATGAAGGATCAGCGCTGGAAGCACATGAGGAATACATTGACTCCGGTCTTTACCTCGGCCAAAATGCGCAGTATGTTTGGTTTGATGAATGAAAGTTTCGCCGAGTGCATGGAGCATCTGGACAAACAGGCAAAGACAGTACCCAAGCCTGGCGAGGGATTCGAATTGGAGCTGAAGGAAGTGTGCAATAAACTGTCCAACGATTTAATTGCCACCACCGCCTTCGGACTGAAAGTTAACTCCTACAAGTCACCCGATAATGAGTTCTTCCAGATTGGCAAATCGGTTGCCTTCTTCAGGGGTAAAGCCTTGTATAAGTTTATGTTGTCAGCTACGTTGCCTAAGCTCTTTTCGGTAAGTTTTAGGAGTTTCATATAATCTCTATATGTTTCTAAACCCTCTTCTTCTTCTCCTACCTAATTAGCTGCTCGGCTTCGAAGTGTTTGACTCGACCAAGACAGATTTCTTCATACGCCTTGTGGTGGATGCCATGAAGCACCGCGAAGAGAACAACATAGTTAGGCCAGACATGATTCAGTTGCTTATGGAGGCCAAGAAGGATGCCAATGAGAAGTGGACAGATGATGAAATTGTTGCGCAATGCTTCATCTTCTTCTTTGCCGCATTTGAGAATAATGCGAGCTTGATTTGCACCACAGCCTACGAGTTGCTCAATAATCCCGACGTGCAACAGCGTCTCTATGAAGAAATTAAGGAAACCGAGGAGTCCCTGAAGGGAGGACAGCTTAACTACGATGCTGTCATGAAGATGAAGTACATGGACATGATTGTCTCGGAGACACTGCGCAAATGGGCCCTGGCCGCTGCCACCGATCGTGTTTGCTCCAAGGACTACACACTGCGTGATGACGATGGCAATGTTATCTTTGAGTTCAAAGTTGGTGATCGCATCAATATACCCATATCAGGATTGCAATTAGATCCAGAATACTTCCCCGACCCACACAAATTCGATCCGGAACGCTTTAGCGATGAGAACAAGGACAAACTGGTGCCCTACACTTACCTGCCCTTCGGAGCGGGTCCTCGCAATTGCATAGGTAGGATTAGATTTATATTACCTGTAAATAGAGCTTTAAATTCTCTATATTCCAAATCTCTCTCCAGGCAATCGCTATGCACTGATGCAGGCCAAGGCTATGCTCTACAATCTGTTGCTCAAATACCGCATCGAAAGGTCCCCCAAGACAGTTAAGGATCTGCTGAGCGACTCTCGTGGCTTCCAGCTGACACCCCGTAGTGGCTACTGGGTGCATCTGGTGCCCAGAACAGCATAAAGAACAAAGTTATGTATTCGATTTTACGATAAAATACACATATATGCATATATATTTTATTTTGATTATGTTTTTCCATACACACTGACTTTATAGTTTGATAGTTCTTAACTTAGTGGAAATTATAGTTAAATTACAATTACAAATTCAAACTCATCATATGTTTGTGTTCCGAGATAATGTTAAAGTCTTAACTCCGCTAGGGTCGTAAATTTTGGACGCATTATGATTACAAAACTTTCGAAAAATTCTTGACACATTCCTCCTTTCTGCTCGCCACGTAACTCTTTCACTTTCACGCTTGGCGAAAGCCGAAAAATTACATAAATTCCACAAATGAAACAAAAGAATCTTTTGGACAACGTAAACGAAAGCGCACAAAAGAAACCATTTCTGTATATATATCATATATATATCTGCTTGTTTATGTGTGTGTGTAAATATCTATGTAAACTATTGTAACTGGGCGACATTTTGGAAGTTCCTTCGTCTTGGGAATTATTGCACATTTTCGTTGCTAAAAACTTTTGCTTTTTTCGTCGTTGCTTTTGTTTCTATCTTTCTTTTCGTTAATTATTGTTGTTGTTCTGTGTATATTAACAATGGGATTTGTTGGCAGTTTAGCGAGCTAAATTATGCATACATTGTATTTACTTTTATTGTTCGTTGATTGCGTTTTCTCTTTTGTGGCAGATTGGCTTGGCTCTACTAAAACTAGAATACTTAATCAGTTAGAGTAAAATATATATATGATGTGTATATATAATAATAGTTAATATGATATCTGTACTATATGTAAATGCATTATTGATATATGTTTGTTAGCTTTGTACAAGGTTTCATTTAATATGTCGAAATACTTTTGAGAGGGGCTAGAAGAGGAATTTACAGTCAGCCCACTTAAGTCATACATGTCCATCCGATATGTCTATTTACATTACCCAATCCCGGCCAGATATCTGCCTCTCTACACACTATAGAGATGCTGCCCATTGGTGGCACGTGGCTTGCCCATGCCAAAGAAGTTCCACACACGCCTCAGGCAGCCGGGCTTCTTCTCGGGCAACAGGCTGAGGCTCTGCTCCTCCAGAATGGTGTCCAGTATGTAGTAACTACTCAGATTCAGGGGCGGCGGCGGCAGCATGGGAGGTGGTCATGATATGGTGCAATTCTTGCTCTCATGCATAATGGCTGGCATACCCAGTTGGGCACCAAAGCCACCACTTGCCATCGCAGATGAATCACTAACCTGTGCCTGCGCCTGCTTCTTCTTGCGCTCATAGGCCAAGGCATCATTGGGCACATAGGCCACCCGCACGCCGCCGTAATGCTTCCGTGCCGGCAGTCTATACACATAGTCATCCATGTCACTGGAGGAGCTGGACGAACAGGTCGAGCAGATGCTGGCCACATCACAATTGTCCAGATTGTTTAGCAGATTCAGTGCGCCGCTGCCCGCCTGCGTCTGGGCGTTGTGCAGTCGCAGATTCGTCTGATTGATCTGCATCTCCGACGAGCTGCGCGACTGATTGCGACGCCGGCGACGACGTCGTGCATTCGAATTGTCCGTGTAGCTCTTCGAGCGCGACATGGTATCCTGCACGCTGTTGAAGCGCACCTCCTTCAGCGGCGGCTGCCGATTGTCCAGGTGCTGCTCGTGCTTTTCGTTCGCCTCCAGCTCGTCGTTGTAGTTACGCGTGCTGCGCTGCTTGGAGCTCAGCAGTTGCTCGTAGCCATCGTGCGGCAGCTCTGGCTCCCGCACCGACACATTGTCCAGTTCTAACTCGTTGGCCAACTCCTGTGTGCTCTGCGTCATGTCCGAGTTGCTGGGCGAGTTCAAATTGATCTTGTCTATGCTTTGATAGCTATGCGAATCCTCCCCCTTGGAGAGTAGCATATCCGGCATGGAGGATGTAAGCTGCGTGTCGCCAAAGATGGATTTATCTCCTGCGCAGATGTTGTCCAGACTAATGCCCAGTTCGGTTAGGTCTATGGGCGGCGGATGAGCAGGACGCGGCATGCCAGGCACACCGCCACCGAGCAGCAAATCCGCTACGCCCGCCGTTTCCATGCGCTTGCGCTCCTGTCGCTCCAGCAGATCCCCCGCGCTGCCTGCACTCTTGCCCCCATGGGCGTGGCCACCATGGCCGACTCCACTGCTACTGCTCTTGCCTGCCGTGCTGCGACCTGTGGACTCTGCCGAGCGTCGCGGCGAACGCGCTATTTGACTCGATGTGGAGGCGCGATGCGTGGGACGCAGCTGTGGACCCGAACTGGTGTCCGATGGCGTTGGAGGCTCCCCCTTGCTGCATGCAATGGAGCAGTAAATGGTGCCACGTCGTGGCAGAAACGGACGACCCAGCAGCGAGCAGCGACAGGTGCAGCACGAGAAACACTGATCCGTTGCATGCCAGTGCTGGCCATCGTGGCTCATCTGGCCTTGATCGACGCCAATTACCTCGCCGCAATAGTCGCAGTACTCCGCGAACATTGCATCGAAGCAGCCCAGGCAGTAGGGCTTGCCTTCCCGCATGATGTAGCGCTGCCCGCCCAGCTGATGCTCGCACTCCTGGCACGCAAAGTGTTTCATGTGCCACGTGCGACCTTCGGCCTCCGTGCACTCATCCGAGAAGATGATCTGGGATTTAGAGAAGGGATGGGATGGCGTGTGAGTAAGGAGTTTTTGATATATGAACGGAATTTCTTAAAGATAAACGCTTCTAAAAGTTTATAATGAATTTTGATACCCTACGATCATTGATGAAAGATGCCAAAACAGAGTATACTAAGTTTCTTTGAATGTAACAGGCGTAAGAAGGCGGGGCAGAACCTACATCCTTCTCAGGATCACTATCCCAGCCGATTGAGCCATGGCTGTCTGTATGAACGCACAGCTCTTAGCTATTAGAAAAGCTAGACACTTCAAATTTGGCATAGAGATTTCTGTATTTAATCTGCAGCCTTAATCCAAATTTCAAAGCGATTAGATCATATAGACGAAAGTTATTCAAGTAAACGTTTCTATGGTTGTCAAATCATAAAGCAAATATCTCTTTAACCGAGGGATAAAGTCCTGTCGAGTCTGTTACAAGGGCTACAAGGGCTGCCACACTCACCTCATCGCATGCAGAGCAGCGCGGCTTCTGTGTCTCGGCATGATGGCGGCCACAATAGAGATTGCCATCGCGCTGAAAGTATATCAAATCCACCAGAAGCTCCTTGCATACGCTGCACACAAAGCAGCCAGGATGCCAGCACAATTGGGCGCCCAATCGCTGTGCGAAGACCACAATGTCACCGCCGGAGAGCTGCTCCTCGCACTGCAAGCACAAAAAGAAAGAGAAGGAGAGTGTTAGAGAGAGAGAGAGAGAGAGAGAGGCAGAGGTAAATAAGAGAAATATGCTAGAGTTCTACGGGCGATAGAAATCTGCAGCGTCTGCTTTGGCGCTGGGCAAAATATTTAAGCGACTATAAATGCTAAATAACGGTAATAAAACGCTTAAGCCCCCCGAAGCGAGGACACACCAGTCAGGCAAAGCAACATGAGAACAGAACTGCCTCTTTCTCCGTCTCTCCACCCGCCTTTTCCACGACTTCCTTCTGCCTTCGCGCTTTGCGGCTTTGCTTTTTCACAACGGAAATAATGCAAAAATAGCTGCCGGCCAAGTGCAGGGAGTGGGATGGGAAGAGGGAAAGGGTGAGGGAGAGGGAGAGGGAGAGGGAGAGGGGGAACGGAAGGGAAGGGAAGGGAAGGGGAGTTCAGAGTCTACCAAGTGCTCCCTTGAGAGCGAAACGGCTAAGACTTTAAACTGTTGGAAAAACGAAATGGAAACCGCCGCAAGGAATACGGAGAAATGCGCTGGTTTTGCTGTTGTTGTTGTTTCTGGAGTTGCTGTTGTTGCTTCTGTTGCTGTTGTTGTTGCCACTGTTGTCACGCAGCAGCTTGGCGGCTGTTTTAATGACTCAACCTCAACTCGTTAGTGCCAAAGGCAATTCGCATAATGAACTCATTTAGGTGCCAGGCTCGGGCACCTCGAATAGGGTCAACGGGGCGGATGACTTTGCTTTGGCAACTGTAAATCTGCTTACGTGCTTATCCTGTGCGCGAAATGTTGGCAAGCCAAGCAATTAGCACAATTGCCCTGATTTATGTGACCCCGAAAAAGTTCAACACATGCGAGGCACAGCCACGCCCCCAACCCCCTCCCTACCTTCACTCCACAAAAGCCTACGCCAATTTGCGCCATTTTCGCTGCGACTTCCGCACGCAAATTACCCAAGTTGCCAGGCAAGCCGCAAGACGACGCTGGGCAGGGCGGGAAGGGTGGGAAGGGGAGGGGAGGGAGAGGGAAGTGCAGCTTCTTAACTTTCCAGGCTATTAAACCTCAGTCCCGGTGTCCTGTCGCCTCCGCCCCGCAATCAGCATTTACTTTTGCAAGCCATTAAACATTGACAGCGCGTACCCATTGCCCCACCCCCTCCCCGTATGCCTGCACAGGGTTGATAATTTCCATGGAGCCAACTTTGTGGGGGGCGCGCACTGCATGCGTCGTTAATTGTTGCTAACTCCGGAATTTATCGCCGAAAAAGAACTGCGTGGAGCACTTTAATTAGGCAGCGAGTCTGCGGTCTCCCTCTGCCCCCCACTCCGGCTTCTGCTCCTGCTGTTCCTCCCCTAGTCACATTGTTGCCACTCAGCCGCGGCTAATGATGTATCCCGAGTTGTTGCGCGCTCAGCTTCACTTTGCACTTTGCTGTGGTTTTTCCCCGGCAACTTTTGCCGGAAAAGCGGAAAAGCGCTTAAAGTAGTTTCCAAAGTTTTTCGGGCTTTCAGCGCGCCTCGAGATTTGCCCACTTAAAAGGACATTTTTTAAGTGAAATGTCAGGGCAGGAACAACAGCAATTCCATGCAATCGTTGCTCATCTATCTAATCAATCCAATTAATCCATGTCTGAGGTGACCTCGCTGCCTGCCGCGCTGTCTGCAATTATGCCATTGACAAATTGTAGATGGCGCCACCTGATGCAGACTCCCACGCAGCCCCTGTTAGCCCTAACCCATTTCGTGTCTATCCTAATCCAACTTTGGCTTGTTGCCTGACAAACTTTGCTGCAGACAAGCAAGACAATTTCCTGTGCTCCGACCCCCCCCACCAACACCACTTTTGCCCACTGTAGCGCGCACAGTGGCTCAAATTATTAATGACGCTCGTTATCGTGCCCTTTTCAGTACATAAACTTTGCGCTTAACACGCGCGCGCAGACTGCGCAGCATTTCCACCTTTTTTTTTGCTTTTTTTGGCCCAAATGGCTGCCAAAACTCGCCTGCTTTCCGCCCGCTCCTTCCCTTGGCCGGAAGGTAAAAGTATATTTCATGCGACTTCTCTGATAATTATTTTGTATTTTCAACGTTGCCCCGGACGACCTTCGATGTCACATCCTTGTCAAGTCAAGCCAGCTGAGCTGCTGTCACATCCGCTCCGCCCACCTCCTTTGTGACTCCATTTCTGTTCGTGTGGAAAATCGAGACTGGCCAAAATCATAGCCAGTTACTACTACTCAGTCTCAGCTCGAACTTATTCACGCTTCACTGACTGTGAGTGCTTTTGCTGGCAGCATCATTCAGGATCATTGAGCGTTTTCATAAATTTCCCTTAAGTATAATTTCTGCATGGCTTCGCTCGTCGCTGGATGAGCTACGCGATGCCAGGAAGCGAGCAGAGAAAAAGAAGGGGGAACCAGGAGGGGTTGCCTGCTTTGTTTGCGCTTCAACGTCCGTTTAGCAGGTCGGTTATGGTTTGTGAATTTTAAGCAGCGATTCAAGCTAAGTTTGGCATGGGGTTTGGCAGCCTGTCCTGCCTTGTTCTGTCCTGTCCTGTCCTGTCCTGTCCTGTCCCTGGCACTGGCACTGGCACTGGCATTGGGACTGCCACTGACACATCAGTGTCAGCTTGTTCTAGCATAAAATCCAACTTGGCTTATCTGATTTCATTAACTAAGCATTCATCTGCATTTGCCACCTAATCGAAATTTGAAGACCTTTGATTCCAATGCGAGTGGGCCATCTCAGGGGAACTTGGCAATCAGAAATTAATAACCAGAAATTAATATACTATGTGAATATGATAAAATTGCGCTTGAAATAAATCAGCAATAATTAAATTTAAATATACTGCGTAGCAAACAGATTTTAATAAAGCCGAAGGCCCTATTCTCATACCCTTCATACAATGTAAATGTTTAGGAAAGGGTTTACTAATTTTGTGCAAGTGTATGTAACAGACATATGAAGGCTTGGCGGACCCCTAAAGAGAGACTTATTCTCGCTCAGGATCTCATGCCAAGTCGATTAAGCTTTATTTGTCTGTATGACCATACAAATCTTAGCAATAATTCAACCAACGTTTACCAAATTTGGCATGTAGATTTATAAATGTTGTCTGCTACACTACCTTATTTCAAACTTCAGAAGTCACGCCCACTGCCTTCAAAAATTAAGAAATACGTTTTTTAAATTGGTTTGTATTTAAAGTATAAAAGTAACTACCTTCTGTTTTGACATGAACATAGATATATAAGATAAGCATCTGTATTCCCAATTACAAACCAATCGGATCATAAAGACAACAGTAATTCTAGTAAGCATTTTCCGTACTTATAATAGACATTTCCAAAGAGGTAAATTTTATTAAATTTCATTGACTACACAGCAATAAATTTCCACTCTCAAGAGATCTCTACAGTCTCTTAAAATCCCAAAGTAATTTTCCCATTAAATCTCTCGCAACATTTTATGGAGTGTCAACCTGAACTCATAAAGTGCGCAATGCCGAATACGAAATGTTTCGTTTTTGAGATAAACCACTTTGGTTGGCATGCGGTTTAATCTCTCTCTCTCTCTCGATACAATAATTTATCATTTGCTGCGATAATGCGAGAGCTCTTAAAAACGAGTCTGGCACAAACTGCAGCTAATTGTTAATGGGGCGCTGCAAATGTTTAATGAGTTTTATCTGAGCTGATTGGTCAACGATTTGTGTACAAGCTGAACACCTGTTGAACATTAATTGTGAAGATATAGTAAGGGGGGTGGGGGGGAGGGGGGGTGGTTAGTTGGCCATATATGTTTTACTGACTCTAACTCTCTACCGATGTCAGGCATTATTTAATTAAATTGTTCGCCAAGTTTTCATAAAAGTTTCGTCTCTTTTAGCGATCAAGGCAGCCCCTAGCGAGTTGCCAGTTAACTCATTCTCTTTCTCTTTCTCAGGCTCATAAATAACCTGGGCCTGCCTTTCGCAAAAGTTGCATGAATCATTGATCAAAGATATTAAATCAAATATTTGCCTGCAACTTTTGACAGAAAACATGAACGGCAAAACTTATTGAAAACTTCACACGATCCCCTGCACGTCGTGTGTCTAAATGAACTCTAACCTGGCCGGGCCAGGCCGCAGGGCAGCAGTGGCAGCAGTGGCAGCAGAGAGCGTGCAGCAAGTTGCAAGTTCTTTTGCCATATAAGTCGCTGTGGCAAGCCAATTTGGGCTGTCCGCAAAGCACAGCGAGAACAAAATCACTGAAAACTTTTTGCCCAATGCAAACTTAAAGCGCAGCCGAACACCTCCACAGGGCCACAACTCGCCCACGCACGTAGCAGGCGTGGAGCAGGGTGGAAAGGAGGGGGGAGCAGCTGCACGCAGCATGCGGCATAAAGTTTTTAATAAGTTTTACGAGTGGCGAATGTGAGCACAATAAAATCTAGCTGGAAAGTAGCTAACAGTAGTAGCAACAGACAGGAGTTGCCCCCTACCCGTTCCCTCTGAGGTTGCACGCACAGACACGCACTCGCCCAGAGACTGCCCCAGCTAATAACAATGCAAATTTTGGGCAGCAGCGAAGAGAGAGAGGGAAGAGAGGGAAGAGAAGAAGAGAGTCTAAGGGGTTAGACTGAAACTGCGACTAGTTTATGCCACTCGCATTGTGCTTTAGTGCCATTTCACTGCGTTGCAGCATTCACTTTGCCTCTCCTTCTCTTTCTCTCCCTCTCGCACTAACAACATCAACTACGTAGTACGACACCAGCTTCAACTTCGAACGGGACTCCGACTCCAACTGCCGTCGCTGCTGCTTGGCCTTTGTCTGTTTGCTGCTGCAAGTTGTTGCAATTGTTTTTGCAACAACGTTTTTCATTTTCAACTAGCAGTCTTTCCCCTTCACCCTCTCTCTCTCTCTCTTTCTCTTACTTTTTTGCAGCACTTTGCCGTCTGCTCTAAGTGTACTTAATGAAATCTTTTTGTCATCTTTTATTTGAGACGTTGCCAACTTTGCCGCGCTACGTTTGCAAGTCTCCTCCGCTCCCCCTCTCACTTGTTCTCCCCCACGCTCATTGTTTCTGGCAGGCGCCATTGTCAATTTTTTTTTTCAGTGTAGCTGTCAAACTTTGCCCGGGCAAGTATGAAATCGAAACTCGCCATCTTTCGCCGTCTTTTGTTGCTCATAATAAAATGCAAATTCTTGTGCTTATAATTAAGATTGTTAGTTTGGAGCGGGAAGAGGATTAGGGTTGGGGTTGGAGGTTGCTCTATGAATGCCTTTACTTACCCCCTTGCAGGGTCTTTCATCGGACAACAGTCGCACCGCACCGCGTCCGAGCGCCTCCCGCTTGCGCTGGGCTGAAAAGATGCGCAGCTCCTTGCGTTCCTCATCGCTCAGCGAGTGGCAGTAACGCACCTGCAACAAAGTGGTAAAGAGAGAGAAAGGATGAGACTGAGTGAGAGAGAGGGGGGAATAAAGTTTTTCATGTATTGTAAATTTTAATTAAAATCTCTTTTACTACAGCAGCGCAGCAAGCGAAAAGGCAGCGGCGGCAACTTTTTTAATCTCGCCAGCGCATTGCGCGTTGAATGGAGGCGTGCTTTGATTTTATACAAATTTTCTTTGGCTTTTTTGTAGAGTTTTTTCATTTTTTTTTCGAAACTTTTACTGCAGTTTTTTGTATGCTTTGGCAATGAGGTATACCCTGTGTGGACAGCAGAGTGCAGTGCATGAGGGAAGCAGCTGCTCAGTCATTTCTACTGTTCTATGTGTATATATACTATATATATTCTTGTTCCATATCAAAGTTGTAACCGATTTGGCCTTATTTATTGTACTGAACCTGTGACTGTTGAGGAAGTAAATTGTTCCTTTATTTTATAGCTATTTCAATGCATTCTACTATATCTTCCATATAGGTTTTGTTTGGAAAACGTATAACTTTGTTATATTATATATTCAATATGTCTTTCTTTAGCTGCTCTATAAATTTCTTTAAAATCGAATCACTAAAACACTCGTAACTTAAGAAAAACCCTTTTGCCAGTGCATAAACTCTACGACACTCTACGTAAATTCTCTCTTATGTATCTTTCTATCTATCCTTATGAAAGTCCACATATATACAATTTATACTATATCCCACAATTGGTACAAATTTCATTAAAATCAAACAACTAGAACTCTCGAAAAAACTAACATAAAACTTTGTGTAGAGCAAAAAGCTGTCGACTTGTCTATATAAAAATCTTTTCAAATTGTTTCCCTGTAACTTCTTTGACTGGTATTTTCTTTGCTTGCGCGGAGAGGGCAAAATATTAACTGCATTTTTATGCTTGACTCCCTTTTGGCCTGGTCGCTACTGCCACGCTACTGCCACGCTACTGCCTTTGCTTTTGGCTAATACTCACTTCGTTATCTTGCGGCGGCAGCTGGTGCAGCAATTGTTTCACGCGATACTTCTCCCCGGGACTGTTGACGTACGGCACTTTGTCGTCCGGCAGTTGGCTGAAGTACAAACGAACCTGTGCGAGGGAGAGAGAGAAAGAGATAGGAAGAGAGAGAGAGAGAGAGAGAGAGAGGGAAAGATGTGTTAGAGAAAATGAGGCAATTCGCTGCTCATTTATTGAGCCATTTCGAAGGCGTGTTAAGGCGTTAAGCGCGCAAGTCATAACCAATTAATCAAGTGCCGCAAAACGCTTTCACCAGCAACAGCAACAGCAACAACTACAACAACAGCATTGCACACCCACAGCAAGAAAAACATTGAAATCGATGTGAAACGTGGAAAATGTCGCAAAAACTCATGTCACGAGGCCGCAAAGAGAATGAGGCGAGGAAGCAGAAGAAGCAAAGGAAAAATGAACGAAATTAAAGTTTTTCCCAACGTTTCTCCGCGCAGCTTATGCAATCTATCGTTTTTCTTGCTGTTGTTGTTGTTGTTGTTGTTGTTGCTGTTGGCATTTGGGCCGCTCTAATTGCGGCCAAATGCGGCAGCGTTTTTAATTGCCAATCGCTTTCGCTTTCGAATCGATTTCCAGCTTCGATTTCGATTTCGTTTTCGTTTTTTGATTTGAAGCGATAATTTTTCCAACGAAACGGCCAGGCCGAAAAGCTGCCCCAATGCATTTCCTTAAACGTGCAGCTGCTGTGTGGCAGACATTGAACCAACCATCGTCCATGGGGCGGGCCATGGCCCACAGCAGGTGGCCGAATTGGTAACAGAAAAACGAAACCACATGGAAATTTGCTACTGCCTTCCCCCCTGGGGGGACACTTGCGATTTCACCTAATTAGTTGTTACAAATTGCCCAGCGTATGTGGCATGCTCCGCCCTGTTCCTCACCTGATCTGGCCGCAGACCCGGCGGCACCCAGGTGTATTCCTCCAGCGCACAGCCGCTGTCATCGTCCGACTGTGAGTTGCGCTGGAAATCCAATTGCTGATGGTGGTTGCTGTTGTGGTGGTACACGCTGGCAGTGGCCGCCGTCTTGTAGCTGGCGGTACGCAGTGGCGATGATGCCGCCACCACCGAGGAGTTCAGTGGCAAATGATTGGGCGGCTGACAGTGGCGTCGCTGCAGTGGTGAGACAAAGTGCGATGTGGATGTGGCGCTGGCTGTCGATGTGGCATCCAAATTGTTGCATGTTGCCGCCGCAGAAGTAGCTGTGGCTGTGGCTGTGGCTGTGGCTGCCTGCGATGTGGAGGCCAGCGACTGCTCGCTGCGATGTGGTGGATATGGTGCAGCGCCGCCAGCCTCCAGCTGCAGCAGCTCACTCTCTGTCTGCGTGTAGTAGCTGCTGCACGGTTGCTGCATCTTGTGGCGCGTCCTCAGGCTGCTGTTGCTGCACGTGCGCGGAGCCGGCGTCGGTTTGTAGGTGGCTCGGGGCGGTGTGCTGAGGAAGAGAGAGAGAGAGAGAGGGGAGAGATTGGTAAGTAAGCTGTGGTAAGTTTGAGGCACTTTCAATTGGTAGGCAGTGGGCAGCTCGATAAGTTCTCCATAGTTGAAGCTAATCAAAATATTATTGCTTATTTTTTAACACTAAAAACACAACTTAAATTTGATTCATAAGTTCGATTTGTGAGAGGGCAGATCTGTAAGTTAGCTGTAGTAAGCTTGAGAGATTCTTAGCTTGTTTATCGAGCGTAGTTTTAGGGGTCTTGCCTACTTAAAGCTATTCAAAACTTTTTGTTTGTTCGTTCTACCTAAACTTCAATTTCGAGTTCTTAGTTTGATATGTGGGAGGGGAGATCGATTAGTTAGCTGTGGTTAGTTTTAAATGGCCTTAACTTGTAAACAGAGGGTAGTTCGAGAAGTTTTGCATACTTCAAGCTAATCAAAATATTTTTACATATTTTCTTAAGTCAAAAACTCAACTCGAGTTCGATTAATGCATCCAATTTGAATCAGTTAACTAAGAAATATATCTCTATTTTGCCTCTACCCACTTCGAATTCATTGTGAGCTTTCATTATTAATTACACAGTTTATTATTAATCACAGCAAATGCAACAAGTTGCATGTTCGCCTAAATTCGTTGTAGCCGCATTTTGTAAAAATTATTTATGGCCTGCGTTGCGTTTCATTTGCGTTTTTTATATCGAATATTTCCCTCGCGCTGCATGTTAATTTAACCAAAAATTGCGCATACGTTATGTTGTACGAGGCGGGGAGGGAAGGGGATGGGCGGAGCGGGTCAACTAATCCGGTGGAGCATGATGAATGCCGGACAAGCCCGCAATTGGCAATTAGCCAGAGCCAAGCGAGAAACTCAGCTCAACTGAGTCGCCATTTCTAATGGGTTCTGACTGCGATTGCGGTCGCAGAAGTTGCCGTTGCCGTTGCAGTTGCAGTTGCAGTTGCAGCAGCAGCTGTTGTTGTTGTTGGTGTTGGTGTTGCTGCTGCGGCGCATGCGTGTTGCTGTCCAATTTATGAAATTTCCAAATTGCCACAGCGCATGTTGGGCCATCAGCGTGAGGCCATCAGCAGAGCAGACAGACAGATAGAAAGAGAGAGAGGGAATGATAGAAGGAAAGAGAGAGAGAGAGGGAGACGGGGAGAGAGCGCACCAAAGCGACACAGTGGAACAAAGCACGACTGACCGGTGCGGAATCTTCTTTTCGCCTGCTGCTTTCTGCTTTCTGTGTGGACTTTCACTCGCTGCGAGCCGCTCCAAGCTGAGCTCAGCTGTAAAGCGATTATGCAGCCAAGCAGAGGCAGCAGCAACAACAATCAGAAACAACAACAACAAAGAGCTACAACAATTTAGAAATTCCAGTCGGCAGCTTTATACTTTGTTGCCACTGCATATGGCACCCAACTGCGGCCATGTTTCAGTTTTAATTCGCTTGGCCGCTGGCTACAATTTGCCTGTGCCCGTGGTTGTTGTTGTTGTTGTTGTTGGTGTTCTTTTTAATTTTGTGTAATTAACGTCATTTGTGTGACTTAACGCCAAGTGCGGCTCAGCGCGCAGAGCGCTGTAACTAAAGACGCGCTACGTCGCTGCCGCAGGTGCTGCGTGTCACGGCATCTGCGTTTTCATTCATTTTCATTCGAATCAACACTTTGATTCATATCAAATTGCACAACATTTGGAGCATGAATACGAAATGAATCCATAGCCAAACTGGCCTAATCAGCGTGAGAAGAGGCAGCGACGGCAGCTCAAAGCAATTTGCCAGGCGGCGGCAATTTATCTACAAGCGACTTGTAAATTTATGCAAATTAATAACAACAAAAGCTGCATTTAACCTTCTGCCAACGCAGACGCAGAGCCAGGCCCAAAGCAGGTTTGAGTCGGGCCTAAAGCGAGTGGACCCTTTCGCTGAGCCAAATTAATGAGTTGGCTAGCAAAAAGTGAACGTGTGCATGTGGCAGCAGGCGCAGCAAACACATGTTGCAAGTGAAACGACCACCCCTCCCCCCCCCCAATCTTCCACCCCTCTACTAACAGTGGCTACTCAAAACATGCTGATTTAATTTGGGCCAAGATCAGCAGACAAGATCAGCAATAAGTATGTAAATATCGTTAGAGAGTGAAAGTTTTGCTTTGCTTTGTTTTCGTTTCGTTTTGCTTTGCTTTTTTATTTCATTTCAATGCAAATTTATTTGTTTTTATGCCTAGTGCCAAAATATGCTGAAAAAGAGGGAGAAGCGAGAGAGAGAGGGGGAGCGACTGGCGATCAATCAATGCGGGGCGGCTTTCTAAATCGATTGCTGATCCATTCGAATAATTCGACTCATTCGTTGCCATTCATTGCGCCTGTCCGAGTGCTGTCCAAACAAAGTCAAGGCATAATCTGTCACAAATGAATTGTGCGACTAACCCAGGGGAGTGCGGAGAGGGGGGAGAGGGGCTATCAATTCAAATCTATCTGCAATGGAATATCAAAAATCCGATTGCCAAATAAGGTGCCCCGCTCGTTGGACACTCTCGACGGTTTTCTCTCGCTCTCTTGGACATAAACCCCAAAAACCGAGAAACCAAAACCGAAAACCCGTTGACGCTTGACGATTTTCTACTGTGGCATGCAATTTTATTTGCCACAACGCCAAGACGGGGTAAAGTGGAAGAGGGGGAGACGGGGTACACGGAATTGACGTGCATCTGGCCAACTATGGTGCGATCTCTGACACATGCATAAATTTGGGTTAAGAAGATTTTGAGTTTATTTGGCTTGATGCTTGTCATTTCCTTGATGCTTGTGTGTCACAACTCACAGCGCGCAGATCACAATTCGCATTGGGTACTCGCACTCTTGAGGATAATTAAAAGCAAAATGCCTTGACGATTATTGCAAATGGAAATGGAAAATACAAATGGAAGCATGGAAAGACGAGTTTTTCGGAATTAAGTCAGTTTCTCATGCATGGCACAGCTGTCACTTCTGATGTTCTGGAATTCTTGCAGAATTTGTATCCGCTTTTATACATATCCATAGCGAATCGATAAGCCTAAGTAAATCTTATCCAAGATTAAAGACAGTTGTAGCTACTTTAGATGGCATAAAGATGCTAGAATGCCGTAGGATCGTATTTTAAATATTTTTTAACTTATATCATGCATAACTCTGCCAAAAATCAACCGATTTTGAATTGGTATGACATTTTTTTCATGTATTGATTTAAACTTTAAGAATTCAAATTTTAATGTTTGATAGAGTTTGATATTTTTGCAAATTTTTTCATGGGTACCCTGTATTTATTTAAAAAATTTTTTTATAAATTTAGATATGCAATTTTTAAATCTAGTTCGATAAAGCTACTCGAAAATAGCTTTAAATTTGCTTCCAAAATAATTTCTGACGTAAGTTGAGATATTTATCGAAAAAATACACTATTTTCAGGTACCCCCAACAAAGTTTGAATTTTTGGCGACTTTTCGTGTGGGCACCACTATAAAAATTTTCAAAATTTTTGAATGATGAGATGAAGCTATTTATAGTTAGAATAAAATTTTATTCCAAAATGTTTTCCTACCAAAACTAATGAAAATAGCGAAGATTTACGCAATTTACTTCCCAGAATGGATTAATCCGTATTATCCACATTATCCGCAAACCTGAGAGAGAGAGCACGCAAATTGACTCATTTGCCGCGTGCTGTCATTATGTTTGCAGATCATTTCTAACTGCATAATCCAAATCAGAGCAACGTCTCAATGTTGCACTTACGATTGGCTCATCCGGCCTCCCCGCCCTCAATCCGCAATCGTCAATCCACAGTTCATTAGGTAACATTTCAGCAATTGCGGCACGTTTAATTCAAATGCCGATGCCGTGCCACATACCTAATAATATCTCTCAATTATACGCGAGAAAGAGAGAGGGGGATTGAGAGGAAAGAGCAGCGCAAATGCATTTCAATGTTGCTTTCTTTGCTTCACTTTGGCTCTGACGGCGATTTCATTAAATTTTTAGACACGCAGTTTCCCGAGAACTGGAAACGTAGCAGGAGCAGCTACACGTAACTGGTTCAAAATCATTTAGGCACACACACACACACACACACACACAGAGATACAGACAAGGGGCACAGTGGGAGCTGTAACCCGTTTCCCAGAAAGCAGTGCACAGACAGCGCAGGCAATTGAACTACGTGGAAATTAAAACGAAACATGCAATTCGTCGTAATTGAAAAAAAAAAAGAAGAGAACAGAAAACAGAGAAGTAGACTGGAAGGGGTTGTTAGTGCTGGGAGGGGGCAGGAGGCGCATCAATCCGCATTAAATTACTTTCACAATTGGTCAAAAGATAAGCGTCAGCGCCCAATTTAGTTGCAGTCTACGAAATTATCTCTTGGCCATAGCACACGATCTGCGATCGCAGCTGCCATTTAAGAAGATTTGCGCAAAAAGCTTCGCTCTAGAATCGAACGCGGTTAAATTAAAATGTTGTGGTTGCCTGGTGGGCGTGGCAGGTACTCCAACCGCCCTCCTTCGTTTGCAAACCTTTCCCGTCTGCATTACGAAATCGCTTGGGCTCTAGCCTTAGCCTCAGCCTCAGCCTCAGCCTCAGCCTCAGCTGGGTGCCCTGACCTTGTTGCGTGCTGCCAGTCTCTGTCGCTCTCTTTCACTCCCATTGTCTTGCCCAAATGCCTTTTGAAGTGGGCGTGGCCGCAAGCAGTCGCAGTCGTAAAAAGCGAGTGTAGCCGTTTTTTTTTTATATTTTTATTCGACTTGGGGCAACTGCGGCAGTTGACTTACGTCACACGCGGAGACAAAGGCCAAACAAGCGATAAGAATCGCGTGTATGTGTGCGCGAGTATGTGTGTGTGTGTGTGTGTGTGTGTGCACAACACGTGTTGATGTCGCTCATAGTTTATGCATTTTTTTATGAACATGCACACATCATGTATGTGCTTTGTGTGTGTGTTGTTTGTTGCCTGTCTGCGCCTTTGACTCTTTTGAGTGCTTCATGGGCCTGTGGCAACCTGTAGCTGGACCGGACTTGCAGCCATGCCACAGCCCGTTGCACAAGTTTTCCATGCAGCAAGCAGCAACGCCTCTTTAAGTACCGCGAGTGATTTAGTGCAATTGTGCCGTTAGATGCTGCACGTTGCACGTTGCAAGCTGCTTGTTGCTGCCGCTGATAAGCTGCTGCAACTTGCAACTAGCTGCAGCAACTAGTACATCGGCATTAGCCACATCAGCAGCATCGGCATCGACTTCAACTTCAGCACAGTCAACAACATTGACTAAAATGCATAATTAATCTGACTGGAAGGCCGCCGAAGCTGCTTGAGTGTCAGTCGGCAGTTGCATGCCACATGTGCCGCAGCACCAGCACCAGCACCAACTCACTCGACTTGTCTTTGAGTTGAGTTGAGTTTGTTTTCCATCGCTTGAGTTGACTCGCTTTCAGTCATTAACATCTTTTGGCTAATTTTATGCGGACCGCAGCGCGCAAAAACGGGAAACTGCAACGAGTCTTCACTGTAGAGGAGCACTGCCCTTGCCACACTGCGCTGCAAGTTACCCCCCCCCCCTCTGCGCCCATTGCGTGCTGCTGTCAACGGCTTAAGACACGTTTCAGCGATTTCCATGTAGCATGTTGGCGGCAGCTCGCTCTAAATTTATGCAAAATGTTCTCTCCTTCGCGGCGGTGGTAATTCAATACGTCCCCCTCCACCCTTAACAAGTCCCCCCTCTACCATAGCAACTCTACTCGAGCACTATCAAAGTCACATTTCGGCCTCAAGTTCAAGTCTCGCCCCGTTGAGGGTCGTCGTTGTCGTTATTGATTTGTGTATTATAAAAACAAAACGAAACAAAGACTCGACTATATTAAAGAGTTAAGAGGGTCTTGGAGACTGGCGGATGTTGTCTTCAAATTGAAACTAAGCTGTGGAATTAGTTTGGCTTAAGTGAAACACAAATGTGGCGCATTACCAGGCTTATTAGGCTAAGTGAACCAGTTCCAGTTCTCTCTGCAACTTTGTAGTTTGCTCTGTAATTGCCGCAGATTGGGTAACTATGATAGACCCTAAAGTAGAAGAATTAAGGAGGAGCAGAAGTGGATGAAAGAAAAACTCCCACAGTTCTTGGAAAACTACGTAATGCAGACATTTCCTCTTTTATTTCAGTTATGAAGCCGATGCCGAAGATTATAAATGTAATTGCTGCCGGCTTCTCCCATCTCCCATCATTCCCATCATCTTGCCGTCAAATTAAGCTACATCTCACGGCAACACATGGCATCGCATTAGAAAGAATTCGTTTAAGGCAATAGAAAATAGAAAAAAAGAGTCAACAAACAAACCAACACAAAAATAAGTTGATTAAATTAAGCCCACGAAGACGCGCAAAAGCAAAGCACCAAAAATAATTGACACAGTAAGTTGAAAGACGGGGCAGAAAAACAAGTAAGAAAGCTACAATCTAGTTGTCTTGATTGAGATATACCCGTTAACCAAAACGTCAACTGTTCACCTACTTAAATTATGTCTTAAATATTGAAAACAGCCAAACTAGCTTTAAAAATGCGCTTGTAATTTAGGGCGTAAGGAGGCGTGGTTCAATTTTGAAATAAACATATGTTATATGCAGTAGTAAGACATATTGTCAGCGATTTTGGCAGTCCTATCTCTTATAGACTCTGAGATCTAGCTGTTCATACGCACAAAAATACCAAAATGTCTATGTTTTGACTGCTGATGCCTGTCAATAATTTTTAAAAATTTCGTTGATGTTCCCCGCTTCTCATGCACACGTTTTCACCCAAACAACAAGTTATACTACCCTATAAGTATCATATATAAAAAGAAATCGTTGTAGTCAAAGAAAAGACAAAAAAAATACCATTAAATTTATTGTCTGGTCGCGTATGACAAACGCCGCTAGCAAATCAACGAAGCGTATAACCCATCGCATCTGATGGATGAATGTGTCTGGGGCTGTCTAGGGAAATGGAAATGGAACTGGAACTGGGACGCAGCATTTCGATACCTGTTGAAACGTGGGAAACTAGTTAGCTGCCCCTAAGTTGTGGCAATTACCAAAAAAAAAAAAAAAAAAAAAAACACTTGCTCCTTGGGTAGCAACCCTGCTGCAACCTAACCGTAGTCGCAGTCAGCTGAGCGTGAAGCGGCCAACGCGTTGCCAGCCAAGGATGACCAAATGTGATGCGCTTGACGTGGCAAGTGCAACAACTTGCTGCACTTTGACTGAAGCGGAAGTGTGGCATATAATTAATTATGGCACATGAATCACATGACGCATCAATAGCGGCAGCAAAGAACCTGTCAGGGAGAGAGGGAAGCGAGAGAAAAGTTGGGGCATTTTCCTCTGGGTTTTTCTCACACATGCAACGGCAAATTGGAAATGTGCAAGTGCATTGAGGCGTAAAAGGATTAACTTTGCATGCCAATCGACGCACTTTGATATGCCGCATGTGGCATGCAGTATGTGGCATGTGGTATGGCTCCAAGCCCACTTGGACTTCCTTGTTAACTGTAATGTAACACAAGCTGCAGCCGTGTGGGTCCCTCAGCCTCAGACAGCAACATTTCAATTAGAGGAGGAGAGAGAGAGAGAGAGAGAGAGAGAACGAGAGGGGACAGAGAGAGGGAGATAGACACATCGTCTAATCGCCGCCTGTCAAAACACAAAGCTCTGTAGGAAACTCGACAGATCTGCTGTCCGTCTGTCTGTCCGTCTGTCTCCATTTGCCTGTCTGTGTATCAGTTTAGCAAATCTGTCTATGTCCATGTCGGAGTTGGACTTCGTCTCTGACTTTGTTAAAATGCGCAATTAAGTCATCATACGCGTTGCAAGTGCAACAACGCATTAGCCAAGCCAACCAGGAAGCCATCGGAGCAACCAACCAGACAACCGACCGACCGACCGACCATGCCCAACCAGTTAAAACTTTTACTATTTGACCAGCTTCGCACTGGGAAGCGCGAACTGGAGCTGAAGCTGAAGCTGAAGCTGGGCAACTATTTGGCGACTAATGAAGCCTCAAGCGCAACTCGAGCAATTCTGAATAGGAATTAGTGAACAGGATCTTGTTAGCGTTAACAAAATGCCGTTAGTTGCCCAGTTCAGCGCGCCTTAGTTTGCCTTGGCTCGCCTTGACTGGGCACAGTTTGGAGGCGCAGTTGCAGTTCCACTGTGTTGCCCGAGTTGGCCGTGTTGCCAGCAATTTATCAAAGTGCAAGTCGCAAGTTGCAAGTTGCAAGCTGAGGGCTGAGGCGGCTCATTAACGCGCCACTTGCTGCAGTTTGCACTGCGTAGGCGTAGCACAGTGGGCGAAGGAGTAGAAAACAGCTCAAGTAAGTTTTAAATTGTAGTTGCATTTAAAGAAATTTATTATTAATTTATTTATTACCAAAACTGAATAAAAGAGCAGCGTGAAAAATGTATAATAAACAAAAGAAATCCTCAAATATTATATTTAATTTTAAAATTCTAAGAACACGTTTTCTTAAACCCTTGGAAATTTTTCCCTTATTAATAAAAACTTCTCAATATGCGTTAAAATGTAAATTACTAAATTCTTTATACATGTCCCTAAAAATAACAATTTTTTAAGCCACCCTACATGCCTAATACTTCCACATAGTCCCTTAATATTTCCAAAATGTTTTCTTTACTTCATTTCCTACCCTAATTTCACAAACTTCCCACACTTGCTGCGCCCACTGTGCGCTCTGCTGACCCGTCGCTGTATTGCCTGCCTTTGGCTTTTCGGGCATGCCACGCACGCCCCGCGTCGTTGCACTCTCTTGCATTGCATCGCTTAACTATCTGAACTATCTGTGTACCTGGCCAGTTCGGGAGGGGAACTTACACATGTTTTTTCAACTTAATTGTGACGCGAAGACGCGAAAGACTTGAATAACAAATGCGATGATCTTGCCCCGATGTTGCACCGATCTCGCGCGCTGCATTAGGTTGCACTTTTTTTTAAGGTAGATCTCAGATCTGGTTCAGTAGAACGGGGGGAGGAGGGCAGGGGGAAATTGAGAAGCTACTCCAGAGCTGCCGACGTTAACAATTTGCGCAGAAATGAATCTTGGCCAACAGCAGCAGCAGCAGCAGCCGCGGCCGCAGCGATTGCGGCAAAGTGGCAGAAACATTTCAAGAAAATCACGATTTTCTACTCGAGATCTTTTTGGGCTACCGAATGGGAGTGCGAGGCAGCAGTGGAGAGGGGCGAGAGGGGATTGGGGGCTGCTGCAAGCTGTGCGGGCGGTTCCGCATTGGCTTCGGCATCGATTTCGCACTTTCACAAAAATTTCTACGAATCTTGCTTGGTTTATATGACAGTTGTGCTCAATTCTCAATAGAGAGCGATAGATAGATAGAGAGAATTTGCATGTAGAGATTATGGCTAGAGATATCTAAAAATAGTCAACATTTTGTTTGGCTTTTAAATGCAATGACAAATCAATTTGTTGCCCGAGGGTTGCCGCATTATTTTCCACAATTGTTGGGCAATTGTCATAATTGCTTGACTGCCCTCGGGCCTACACAAAGTTTTTGGCTACTTTTTGGCCAAAAAAAAAAAAAAAAAAAAATGGAGTGGGCGCAGACACTTTGTGTTGGGCCATTAAATTAATTAATTTACCTTGCTTGGCTTTTAGCTCAATTTTCAATTAAATCCTGATTACAAAAGCGCCCTCAGACGCCTCTTCCCCCCCGTCCCTCCTCCCTGCCCCGCTAAAACTGGTTTCTAGCTTGATTTCATGGCATAAAAATAGCCACATAATCGGCGTTTATCTCGCAGATACACGTACTAAACAAGCCACGACCTCTGACTGACTTATGGCCACTAAATTGCGTATGCAGCGCGGGAGAGAGGGAAAGAGAGAGAGAGAGGTAGAGCGAGACAGACTGTACATAATAACAATAATCAGGGAAGAGGAAACATAATAAGCTCACAGCAACGCCCTTCAATTTCACTGTTTGCTGCTTAGCACAAAGCCAAACCAACCAACCCACCCTTTTTTGGCCACGCCCCCTGGCTTTACGCTAATTTTATTTGCGGTTTTTTTTCCTGTACCTTTTATTTTATAAACACATTTCGAGTTGCTTTGCCAAGCTTTTTTTTTGATTGATTTTTGTGTGTTTTAAATTGAATTTCCCAAGCCGCAAGGCGAAGACAGAATCAATCAGCTCTCCCCTCCTCTCTCTCTCTACAGCTCACTTTCTTCCCTTCTATCTCCCTCTCTATTGCCTTGTGTCTTGTCTGTCATTGTTGGCTTGTTCTGGCTTAATGTGTTTTACAGGTCGCGCAATAAATTTAGCTAACTCAACACCTGGCTTGGTTTTGCTTCTCGAATGTTGCCAGACTTGGCCAAGTGTGGCCAGAGTTTTATGCTTTAATTGTGGAGCTAAGATTGGAGCACGTTCCCATCTACTACGTTGTGTTTGGCTTTTACGATGCCTCGTAAATTTGTCGGCACTTATGACGTGTGCGTAATTGAAATCTTAGTTGGTTTTTTTTTCACCAAAAACCGCCCCATTGTTGGCTTGAGAAATTGCGCATACGCCCCTTTGAAGCGAGAATTTATATGGAAAATAAAGCGTATTTGCTTAGCACTGCCTTTGGTAGGCGGTCACTTGATATGTCTGCAAATCAACTCGTCCACAGCTGCGCAGGCACTGCCCCCCCCCCCTTTCCCTCCTCTTCCCTCTCAGCTCTCTGGCCTTTGCCATTTCAATTAAAATGCCATATATCATGTCTCGACTCGGTTGCCTCTGCGCACATCGAATGCAATTAAAATCAAATGCTCGGCTCCATTTTTAAATCAAAGCAAATCGTAAAACGATAAGCCGCGCCAAGCCATGCCTCGTGGAGACCACCCGGCAACATGGGCAGAGCGAGTGTCCATTAGCCGCGACTGCATCCTCAAGCGATTCCACGTATCTTATTTATATAGTACTTATATTTTATTGTGCACATTTCGCAGGAATGCCACGCTAAAGTGGCCCGAGCCACTGTGCGCTTAATTACACTTTAAGTAGCCGCAGTCAATATTGAACTACGTGGGGGGAGAGCCAAAGGGAGAAGGAGAGGGACTCTGCAGCGGAATGTGGAGGAATGTTTCCGATTTTATCAACCGGCAAACACTTTTTGGCCCTTCCTTCTCTCTGCCTGTGTCGTTAAGGCGAAATCTAATTAACTAGTCGACAGATTTATGAAGGTAGGGGGAGAGGGAAATGGGGAGGGGGGGGGGAGACCCTCCCTCGTACCTTGTGGCATGCAAAGACAACAAAAGGTTTTTCAGCTACTGCCTCGACGATGCAAATGAAGCGATTTCCAGTTGCAGTTGCAGATGCGAACAGCAAAGATACAAAAGATATGCAACGATCGATACGCAGTCAAGTGGAAGACAAGAGAGAGAGAAGCCGCCGAGAGAGATCTCAATTTATCAAGACGTGGCCCGTCTGTGCCCTGCCCTACCTAAATATGGGTTTATTAAAACGACATATGGAATTTATGAGAGCGCAGGGCCTAAGGCGACTCTTGCCAGTCAAGGCAGACGCAGTCGGAATGGAAAACAGAAAATGACAAAGAAGCGCACAAAGAGAGGAGGCAGACAGTGCAAGAGGCGAGGGAGGGAGAAAGGGATGCCAAGGATGACTGTCTCGAGCGGCTGCTGCAAAAGTTTTGCCAACTTATTTAAGTCTGGGCCACTTTTGAACTGCTGCTGTTGCTGTTGCTGTTGCCACTTAGCTGCATGCAATTCATTTGCCTGTTAACAAAACTTGACAACAGCAGTTTGAATGGGCTCCCCACCTCCCTCCCTCCCCCTTTGTGTGGATGCCACGTGCTGAACTGTTTGATAAATAACTCTCGGTGTCAGTTTTGCAAATAGCCGCGCATTAATAACGCCTTTTTAGTCCCCTTAACTTGCAGCCTGCAGCATCTTTTTAGCCTGTTGTTGTTGTAGAAGTTGTTGTTGTTGCTGCCTTAGTTGTCGACTTTCGGTAATACGAGAGCCCAAACCAAGCGCGCTTTGCATACATAACATATACTTGTATGTATGAGCGTTGCCCGCGTTGCCAGCGTTGCCTTCACATTTTTGCTTGTTTTCTTCGCTTTTTTTCAGCCGTGCATAAATTATTTAATTAATAAAGAACAATCTTCTTTCTACTATGTGATTAATCAGCGTTTATAATGGATAGATAATGGTCTGCTAAATGAGTGAAGTAGACAATCTAAGAGCGAACGCTATAGAAAGAGAAACAAAGCATAGTTATAGTTATTGCATAATCAGAGAGTTATTGAAGAAGTTTGCTCGATAGTTTAAAGAAAATGCAAGCTGTAGAACATTATTTTATCTAGGGGGTCTATAGGTATCCCTAACATATACGATTATTTATAAATTGAAGGATCACCCTGTTCAGTTATCTCATAGATATTCCTAAGAAGAACTATCTCTCAATCATCCCAGCATGTTCAGTCAGCTTTATAGAAACTGCAAACTGTAGAACATTATTTTATCTAGGAGTTCTCCAGGTATACCTAACATATTAGATTATTTTAAAATAGAAGGATTACCCTCTTCAATAAAGAAATTTCAGAGAGAATCTAGACTCATAAGAGGGTAAGGAACATACTAAACAAAAAAGTTTAAAGAAATTGATTAGATCCAACTAAGGCTGTTACTCTCTTTCCATAAGAAGCTACAAATCGCTAAAAATATTTTCCAATTTCAAAACTAAGAATCTAAAAAATTATTTAAAATTTATCAGACATTTCTCCAGCTAATTTCAAGGCCACCTTAGGAGTTCTAAACCCAAGAAGTAACTACACAAACACGTAAACTATAGCAACATTTATGCTTCGAACAGCCTCCCATATCCAATTAGGTAACAAAGACTTTCCACTGTCATGCTGGACTTTCACACAGGCACATAATAATCTTTGTATGTGTGTGTGTGTGTGTGTGTCTGCTCAACTGTTGCCTGAAGTCGAAATCGAAGTCGAAGTTGGAGTTAGTTGGGGCAACTGTTGAAGCTTTTACGAGCATTTAGAAGCAGCAGCCATATAAAGCTATTAAACAGCCATTAAACTAGCCCATAAAATACTCTATATAAATGGACCGGAGTGTCATTAATTCCTGCTTGTATTCCCACAGGTTTTCGGGCGCTTGACTTGGAATGTAAAGCGCGTCAAAGGCGCTTCAAATCGAAGTTCTACTTGTGTTGTGTGTGTGTGTGTTGTTCGCTCCAATTAATTTCCCCTCCCTCTCCTCACACACACACACACACTCATTTCACCTCGCCCACACGAACACACCACAATTTGGTGGCTTATCTTGGGTTCTGGCAAGAGTTATGGGCATTCTCCGATAGGCGGCGCTCTGGCCTGCACTAAGGCTTTCTAAGTGGGACTCGAAAGTTGAACTCACGTTTTGGCAGCTTTGCAATGTTTCTCCGGCGCTTGATGTTGTTTCTGTTGTTGTTGTTCTGTTGTCGGCGCCTTTGAGTGGCCATCAAACTTGGCCAATTGTTCTTCAATATCGCTTAATTGTATATCATCAGCTATGGCCGCCGCATTCAGGTAGCAATAATCCAATAATCCACCCGATTCCGACTCGCCTGCGCCCAGCGCGAGCAGCTGCTCCGTGTCCGGCGCATTGTGCAGCCAGACGGCGCTGCGGTTCCGGCAAACATTAAGGCTGCGCAGCTCATTAAGTGGCAGCACAGGTGGCGCCACTGTGCAGCGTCGCTGCTGCTGCTGCTGCTGTTGCTGCAGGCGTAGCAGCTGCACCGCACTGAGGCTGCCCGTGAGCATTGCGACCTCCACATCATCATCGGTTTCGCCATTGCAGGAGATGCCCGAGGAGTGAAAGTGCTCCTCGTGCGAGCTGCTGCTCAGCTTGGACGACGACAAATCGCTGCTGATCAAGCTCGACTGCTGCGAGTGCAGCGCCATGGCCAGGCTGGGTGTGGGTTGCTCCTGCGACACTTGCGCCGGCAGCTCCAGCGCAATGTCATATGGAGCCAACGTCAGCTGCTTCGGCTTCGTTTTGGTCTTCACTGCCGACTTGACGACGGCGCCGGCGGTGGCGGCTGAGATGGGCTGCGTGCGTTGCTTGGAGCAGTTGGGCTTGGCATTACGCGGCGTCAGCTTGGTCACTGTCGACTGACGGGACTGATGTGCGCTGCGCTGTGGCTGCTTAGCGGGCACAGTGAGGGAAGCGGAAGCGGAAGCGGGAGCAGGAGCAGCTCCTGGAGTGGAATCCCTGCGCTCACCCGACGCGGATCGCCTGCGACTGCGTCGTATGCTGGGCATGTTGCGTGGAAACAACTTGCCCGCATCCGGCTGAGAACTCTTAGAGGCGCTATCGCAACTTAGGCTCTGCGAGGCACTACCGCTGCTGCTGCTGCTGCTGCTGCTGCTGGTGTCGGTGCTGGCCAACACGGAGGCGCATTCGCTGTGCATAATGATCTCGCGATAGTTCTTGCTGGCATCATTTTGCGTTTGCGGCAGGCAGATCTTCTTCCACCAGCGCTTCTTCTTGGCCAGCAACTTGGACATGGCTACAACTGGAGCTGTTGCTGCCAATTAGCACATGGCACACACCCCTTTTGTGGGCAAACGACTCACGCACACGCGTCAATCACAAATCGATGATCAATTGACACATTAACGAGACGCTGAGTTGTGAAGCTGTGTTGCAGTTGCACAGCAATTACTGTCAACTGCAATTAACGAGCAATCCGCTTGTTCTAATTACGTGCACAAAATCAATGAGAAATCACACCGACTATGGGCAAAAAAACGCACGAGAAACGCGTGCGATTCGCAAAAACCGCTAGAATGAGTGCGGGCGAGAGAGGCAGCGCAAAACGAACCGCTCGCATTGAAGTTTCGCGAACAACTGAGGTTGCCTACGACTGCGTGCATAGAAAGTTATGCGGCCCTCGGCGCAGAGATCCACCAGCAGAGAGAGAGCGAACAAGTGAGAGAGAGCGAGTGAGCGCCGTCAGACAGGTTGGTGCAGGTCAAACTCAACAGAGTAGCGGCTGATCGGCAAGGCACAAACTCACCACAGAGCACGCGCTCACTCTCTCACACACTCGCTCAATCCGCTATCAGCTGTGGTCAAGTGCAGCGCAGCGCAGAACAGGTGCCGGTTCGACGCTGCTGCTGCATTTGAGTGGGGGTTGAGTTATTGAGCCGCTGAGTGCTTTCTCACTTCTTGATTTTTGAATTTTGAGCACTTTTCTTGGCTTGTGGCCGCATTCTGAGTGCTCGCCTATTAACAAGTTATTGGTGTGAGCCGTGAGTTGTGAGTGGCAGGCAACGCGCTACTGGTTGCCTGATTGGCTGCCCGCAGGCGATTTGACACATTTCAAGCACTTTAGCGAGACTGACCCATTTCAGGCGGAACCGCAGCTGCAGCGAGGACTGAGACGAAGGTGAGACTGTGGCTGAGACTGAGCTGAAGTTTGAGCTAATGCCACTGGGCGTTTCGTTGGCACATTAGCAACGTCATAGACGATTATGCTCGACTTTGTTGCTGCACGGCCGGAAGGGTCCAACGAAACGAAAATGCAAAGTGGAAAATGGAAAATGGAAAATGGATAAACAAGTGCCAAGTTTTGCTCACTTGGCGTGTAACGGTGAAATTTGCATGCACATTTTCACCACTTTCTAAATGAACAAACTCATTTGATGATGTAAGTTGTGTTTAATAGACCCAATAAATAATTTCATGACTTGAACTAGGTTAGGTTTTTTAATTGTTGAACAAAACTTACGTTTAAAAGTTGCCGCGCAGCGGTTCCATTTCGCTGGACAGCACTGTAAACGATGCGCAAATTGCTTTGCCGAACTGTAATGAGAGCAAAGCGAAATAAATTAGTAGAAGTTCTTTTCTTTCCCTTCTCTCTCTCTCTCTCTCTCGCTCTGTTAAAAGTTAAATTATGCCAAAATGTACAACTAATTTGGAAACAAAAACAAACCAACTCAAACAAATAAACAAAACACGAGTGCGAAAGTATTTTAATTACCCAAATTGCAATGTCAGAGTGAGGGAGGGGCGTGGCAGCCCCCCCTTGAAAAGTGCGTCAAAACTTTATTTGACAGTTCCAGCTGAACAATTCATGAAGTGAGACGTGAGAGAGGGAGAGAACGAAACAATTTTGATTAAAACTGCGTCACGCTGCCAGAGTTGCCACAGTTGCCACAGTTGCCGCAGTTGCCCGTTGCAAATGTCAGCCAAATGTAGTTGGCAGCTGGCAGCGGCAGTCGGGGGAGGGGCTACGACGTGTTGCTACGTGCAGATTCTCTGGCAATTGCCATTTTGCTAAGTACAGATTGAGGGGGTGGGCAACAGGTACGAGTCACAATGTCGCAACAACAACGACGCAAAAAGAGAAAAAAAAACTCACAGGACAAGCGACAATGCGAAAGTCCCCCGTCGCGACGCGACGCAACTGCAAAGGTCGTAAAAGTTGAGATTTTTACGTGCGCTCTACACGTGTAGCCTGCCTGCACTCGCAGAAGAGAGAGAGAGAGTGGAAGAGAGTGTGGGGAAGTGCCAGTGCGAATGGCAACGTCAGTTAGCGAGAGTGAACGCGCGCACTCGCTAGCAAGAGTGAGAGTGAGAGTTGGACGCAGGCAGGCAGGGAGTCGCGCACTTCGGCGCAGCTGACGCCAGGGCAGCGCTGCGCTGCAACTGCTATCGCTGCCAAGATGGCGTCATAAAGCACTAAAAAGTATTAAAACAATTTACACTTTGTAAAAGCAGCGACAGCAACAACAACAACAGGATCATAACAACTACAGGCAACAACTGTTGTGTGGCTTGTAGCCTGCACGTGCCCAGGCCTAGGCAAAGTGCGGGAGAGAGAGAAAGCGACACACAGTGCGTGGTGGGTTGCGCCCCGCGCCCCGCTCCCCCACTCCGTCCCCGTCTCTCTCGCACTGCCACTTGATGTGTTATTAACTTTTTCATCTGCTCAACATGGCGCCCGCTGCGGCAGCGACGACTGTCATAATCATAACGGTTCTCGCGCAACGCGCAGCTCGAGACAGGAGCAAACTTCAACGAAATCAAGGCTTGGGCGTTGACAATCGCGTTACCGTAATTCTTTTTGCTAAATTCAAATAGCATTTGGCGCTTATTTGCATAAACAACGTGAAAGTCGTAAAGTGAAAAATTGCATAAAATATATAATAATAATACGAATGGGGAATTGAGGAGTGCAAAAAGGGAAGTGCGCCGGCAGTCGCGAGCGAGAGCAATAGAATATGCTGCAATTGTTAAGCGGAGCGCGAAGCGAACGCAAAAGGCACAGTGGAGCAAATTGAATTTATTAGAGCAATGAAAAAGTTTTTTTATTAACCAAAATCTAATCAGGGAATTTTCGGAAATGAGTTTAGAGCAAGAAAATAATTCACTTAATTTGTTAACAAAAGATAAACTTATAAGGCTTTACACTTGAGCTCACTGTATATCATATTCATATTCTTTCAGTTTCAATGACTACCGTTATATCCGTTCTAACGCCGCTCCCTATGCCATTTCATATGAAAGGCGCGCACAGCATGCATCGTGCCTTCCCATCGTCCCATCGCGCTCCTCTTCCGACTTCCTCTTAAGACAATAAGCACCGAGCGTAAATTCTAGAGTTGGAGAGGAGGAGTGCGCAGAAACAGCGGGAGCCGAAACAGTCTCATCCAGTGTGGAGATGTCTCTCCAGCTACAGCTACAGCTTCCTGCGTAGGCGGCGTCGACGTTGTTGCCCTAATGATGACGTCTGCCTCCGCTGCTGCTGCTGCGCGGCTGCGCTGCTTGAAAAACGTGTTGCTGCCGGGGAAATGTGGCAAAAGTCTCAAGTGCTGCAGGAGTTAAGGTCCCGTAATATTTATGAAAAATATTTTTTATATGAAACGCGATGACAAAACAAGCAGGCGCAATCATTGCGTTGATTTGCAAAATGGCGCCGATGACAGTCTGAGGCGTGGCGGGGGAGGGGGCGTGGCTGCTCCCCAGCTGCGTGGGTCTACTGATTTTTAATTAAAAAAGCAACAAGAAGAAGCAGCAGCAAAGTATAAAAAAAAGAGGGAAACACAAAAAAAAAGTAAACGGAACTGAAGAAGAGAAGAGAACTCAAAGTGCGCGTCACAAGGTTTCCTTTTGTTAATCGACTTGATTGTAAATATTTTCTTGCCAGCATCTACTCCCTCCCTAGTCCGCTCTGTGTTTGCTTGTCATGCTGCAGCGCTTCTAACGGCACATTCACCGCAGCCCCAGTGACAGTGTGCCGCAGCCCCTGGCGCCCCCCTCCTGCCTGGCAATCCGCACCTGTCCCTTGCCAGCGGCAGCCTCCCCTCACGAGTGTGTCGCAACATTTGCCTTTGTTATTTATGGCAGCATTGTTCGCACATTGTTGTTGTTCGAGTTGGTCCCGTTGTTGTTGTTGTTGTTGCCATCGTCCCTGCTGAAGCGTTGCGCGTTTTTTCACGCGCTAAGCGACGGGGGCGGTTCAGGTTTGTTTCTGTCATTGCGTTTTTAATTTTGACTTTGACACAGCAAGAAAAACACGCTTCTGTCAACAACAGATGAGCAAATTTTTGGCAACAAGTTATAGTACATAGCAACATGTTAAGGTTTATGAGTGGCAGAAGAAGAAGAAGAAGAAAAAGGATTTCAACAATAATCCTGTTTCCTTGAATATCTTGTAGAAATTTCGGAAAGAATTTACATTAAGCTAACAATTTTATTCACTTTGTAGTAGATAGATTATGTTAAGAAATCCAAGTAGATAGAAAATTCACGGAAAATTATAGATCTATAACATACAAAAGTAGCGTATTCGGCTCGATAAATTGCAGAACTAGAACGAAGTTCAAAGTATACAACAAAAATGTAACTTGATTTTAAAATTTTTCCATTAATAACGCAATTATCTTTTAAAACAAATCAAATTATTTTATAATAATTGTTTATTATTAATAAATAATCACTAAAGAATCTTTTGCATGGCTTTCGCTACATTCGCAACGCATCTGTGCCATTAGTTATAGTCGAAAGATTGTGCTGAAATATCGAATTTTGCAATGAGTTCGTATAGCACCATAGCGCATATTTTACTGTTATTCTCCTTAATAATACCCCTGATATGGGGCAGCTTGAGACTCACGGGCCTTGAATGTTACACCGTAGATCCAACGTTTTGCGCCTTTGTCAATTGCACCATGAAACCCATAAGACGTGGAGTTAAGGAAATTACAGGGGCTATTAAATTGTTCCAGGTGCCAGTGGACAATATAACGGTAAGTTATGTAATAGATGTCCCTGTATTGTATAATATTTGAAATCTTACTAGATTCGCGCTACGATAATGCGACGCGGCAACAACAGACACGCTTTGTACAGCTTCAACATCGATGGATGCCAGTTTTGGACAACCAAACGACGCAATCCAGTTGCCTTTGCCATGTACAAGTGGCTACGCCTGGATACCTATACAAATATCAATCATAGCTGCCCCTACGATGTTAGTAAGTGGGCTTTGTATTATCTACATAAATCTAACAAATATGTCTCCCTTCGCAGCACGATCTTATTTTCGATCATTATATAATCGATGATAGTTTGAAATTCTATTTGCCCATCGAAAATGGGGAATATATCGTTAAAACGGAGTGGATAGCTTATAATATCTTGAGAGCCAAGGTCGATGGTACATTTGCGATAAATCGGCAATAAATTAATATTCAAATATATCTTTAGCGTTTTATCCTTGCATAGGCGTTTGTTGAATTTTCAATGTAGAAACAATTCCATTGGTAGCAAATCGAAAAAGAAATTAGTTTTATTATATTTCGAATACTAGACTCAGCGTAAATGCATAAATATAGCTAAATAGTTTTATAATTGGCATTATATCATAATGAGGAATCAATCAATCATTCCAAATACCCTGCACTCATTTACTCGTAACCAAACGAGTTTATATATCAAAAAGAAAGCGACATCAAATAAATATTTGAATGCGATTTCATTTTTAAACAACAAAGGGTATTTTCTATTCGAGCACCATCAAACAACAAGAAAAATAAGTATGTTTTAAATGTATTAGTTAGTTTTTAGTACGCTGGCAAATCCCCAGAAGTTCGGTTGTTTCTTTAGTGCAATGAGCAGCAAAAGTTTTCTAGTAAAATGTTTTATATTTTCCATAGTTCTTTTGCCTTTGAAGGCAAGGCAAATTAGGATTACAGCATTTGAATGTGGTTCCGTAGATCCTAAATTTGTTACTATCGATTCTTGCAATTTGAAACCGATTAATCGAAGTGTTAAAGAGATTTCCGCCGTTATTCGATTGCTGCAAGCGCCATTGACAAATGTATGGGTAGGTGTGAACTTGTTCTGATAGAGAACTTATAATCTATATCAATTTTCAAGGCACAGGGCGAAATAAGGCACCGCAGCTACTACAGACATCAGGTTGTCTATAAATTCAATATTGATGGATGCAAATTTATGCAAAACAAACATCGAAATCCCGTGGCAAATGCCATATACAGTCTGCTCCGCATGGACACCTATACGAATGTCAATCATTCGTGTCCCTACAATGTAAGTGACTGAATATTTTTATTACTTTTCATAATGTTTCAATATCAACAATACAGCACGATATAATATTGAATCACGTGCCCATCGATGAAACGCTCGTGCTGCAACTGCCCCTGGGATTGGGTGACTATGCCATTAAAACCAAATGGATTTCCTACAACATTTTGAGGGCCACTTTTAATATGAGTTTGGTTATTTCGGATTGATGATACTTGGAGATGTTTTTCTATTTTTTAAATATTTTACTTGTTGAGAAATGAAGAATTGAAATACAAATTCTTCAAATTTTGTAATAAAGTTTTGCTCTGAACAATATTTCTGGAAAATCTTTTAATCTATCAAGATTAAAAGGTTGAACTTTTATTGTAGCATAATTTCAGAATAAATTTAAACTATTTTTTAGTAACTTTCCCAACTCAAAAGGCAAACTACTTTTTAATTACGCTCCCAATCAACTCATCGATCTATGTTTGTATGTGCTCGTTTACTGAACAGCTTGTTAAACTTTTATGGCTAATGAATAGGTAATTCAATATTAAATGAATAGGAAAAACAAATGAGAATCCCATTTTACATACTCTACACTTACATACCCTACATTATGACAATGTGAGCCTAAAGTGCGACAGCCTCTTCACATTGTTTGCTCATCCCGTCCGACAACTTGTTGACACGCAGTCGACGCACTTTTCCACTGTCACAGTGTGTGGCAAAAGGCAACGCACAGTGTGCCAGTTGTGTACATAATTAAATGATGTGTTGCATGCCTCTGGTTCAATAAACAGTTGAACTGTCGTCACCCTCAATTAGGCAACGTGCAGAGCAAACAAATCAAACGAAGGCGAAATGGGAGACAGAGAGAAGTGAAAAGTGCAAGGCGCAGCTTATAATACCCCCTACTACCCGAAGAGTATGAGGATTTATGAATATTACATCGATACTGAGAGGGTATGTGCGAGTGTATGTGTGAGGGCATGTGTCTAGCCCGGCTCGTTTTTGAGAGCCTGACTGTGTAAATAATTAAATTCTTAATTATCTCATGCCCCTCACATCGTAAACTCTTGTAAAATTTTGCCCGAGGGTTGCCACATGATTAGCCGCATTAAACTTCATTTGCAGTCTACACCTTGGCTCGACATTTAATTAAGTTTAATAATTCATACGTCACCAGTTTCGCTCGCACTCGTAGTGTGCTTTAAAGTCGGTGATGTTTTCTCATCGCCTTAATGAGCGAATTAGTATTCATTATTAGGTGTCGCCTCAGGGCGATTGCGCGTTTGCCTTGTGGTTTTTCGTACTGCATTTGCATAATTCGCCTGGCTTATCTATGACACGAGCGTGGGGACGGGCGGGAGGCGTGGCCAAAACTGGAGCAAAGCAGAGTGTGCAAATTAAAATAAATGTGCGCAATGACAATGTGTAAGTTTTAATGTTACAACTTGTTGTTGCAAAGTGTTAATGGGACACGTGAAAGTTGCGTGTTGCAATTATCAGGGGAGAGTGCATTCTGTAGAATTACGAGCCTAATCATATCCGTTCCCCTTGAATTAGGCATTCATATCACATGACACCTGGCTGACTCATTAAAGTTGACTGCGCTGGCCATCCCTTAACATTTCGATGCCACTGTAGCTAGTTGAACTAATCTTAAGTCTGTCCACTTGAAGTTCATTACGCTTACCTTGCTGGTTGAGACTGCGACTCCTAATCCAATTAGAAATTTACTGCCGGCACGTAGTCTCCAAGTTATCTCTCACTCTCTCTCTCTCTCTCTCTCTCTCTCTTACTGTCTCTTGGACTTGGCTCGTTAAACAATTTACTACACGACTGTGTCAACTTTATTGTGACAGTTTGGGGGCGGGCGAGACTTAACTGAACACAGTGCGAGCTTCAATTCAATTTGTTAACATTTCAATTTTCACCTTGGTTATTCAATTATCCACAAAATGCAGACACACGCGACTCACACTTCCTCTCACTCTAATGATATGCGTTGCACCCCCTTGGCGAAGGCTTCGCATTAAAATCAGCAGCACAAAGGCGACTTCGTCACATGCATCGAAGCGGAAATTGTCGCGTCCTGTTGCAAACAGTTTGATTTGATTGAAGGAGGCTCGAGCCAGAAAACACACACGCAAAAAGAACTGCGAAAAAGCTACGTCGATTTAGCTTGTTTTTTCGTTCCGCTAGCACGTTGTGTTGTGCCGCGTTTGCAAACCGCAACTGAAAGGACACGCTGTCTGGCAGTGCCAACGCTGCCTGGAGACGCCAAGTCTAGCATCGAACAAGTCTCCTAGTCTGTCTGTCTGTGTGTGTGTGTGTGTGTCTCGCTTGGCGTGGGTGTTCGCCTCATTGTTTTGGTTTGCCTTGCCGGCGGCTTCAAACCGCGTTGCATACGCGCAGGCGCTGTGCAAAATTCTCTCTTCGCTTGCAAGCGAACCGCACGAGTTAAGAGCGCCACACGCGTTGGGGTTTCTCTTGCTTTGCCAATTTCGCTTTAGCTCCGATTGTTTTGATTGTGCTAATTGCGCTGGCGAAATTTAATTATGTTTATTCAGTTAATGCGGGCGGGTTAACAACGTTTAGAAAGGCGTTCAAATAGTAAAGAGTTTTTTGGAAACTTTTAAAGAAGAATTAATGTTTAAAAATAATTAAAATTATTATTTTTAAATGCAACAAATATTGTGCTAAAGGAAATAATAATAAAAATAGAATAATTATAATTAAATTATACAAATCGTTTCACTTTTTTATTGAAACTAATTAATAAAATCAACTTTAGAGACACTTGAAAATTGTGTGAATTTTGTTAATGTTTTAAAAGACTTGAATTAAAATTTAATAACAACTTGAATTATAAAATTGTTGTAATTAATTGTTGTAATTACTCACAAGTAAACATTTGTAAATCTTATATTATTTATATTTTAAGCCATTTACTATAAGAACGTTAAGAGTTCTGGTTAAGAAATGCAGAAATTGTGAGTTCTTGGCATTTTAAATTAATAAATAACAAATAAATAAAAATGTTGAATAAAAATAATATATAAATTTGAAAATCACGAAAATTAAAATATTTAATATTTAAATATTGAAATAGTATTTTTAAAAATAAAAAAAAAAAAAAAAAAAAAAAAAAAAAAAATTTAAAATTAAAAAAAAAAAAAATTACAAGAAATTCTTGCTGTATTTTTGTCTTCATAGTTTTTAATTGCCTGTTATTGTTATTTTTAATTGCCTGTTGAACAATAAAAACAACTAAAGCACTTTTTAACATTTCAAAAAGAATAAAAACAAGTAAGAAAGCTACAGTCGAGTGTGCTCGACTATAATATACCCGCTACCCAGCTGCTCGTACATCATTTATTTGCGGAACAAAAAAAAACGTCTACAATCGTATTTTGAACGTAAAAGGCTATGAACTTACAATATTTATGCAAAGTCAAAATCTAAAATAAAAAAAAAGTATTTTTGCACACATTTAATTTTTGATGCGGGGGGGACTCAAACCCGTAAATGCATAATAGTACTGTACGTTTTGCAGTCAACAACTTAACCCATTTCACCACCGTACACGCACACACGATTCGGCACAATGCTGCAAGCAGCGCTGCCGGCAGAGATCATCTGGCTAGCTATAGATATCATGTAAACCGAAAATGAACAATTTGGCATCAAAATTGCACTTGTAATCAATTTTTTTCGATTTACAGGGGCGGAAGGGGGCGTGGCCAAAATCCAAAATAAACTTGATCAGCGTGCAATAATAACACATTTTGTCACCAAATTTGGTAGTTCTAGCTCTTATAATAGCTGAGATCTAGATTTTCACACGGACAGACAGACGGACATGGCTATATCGACTCGGCTGTTGATCCTGAGCCAGAATATATATACTTTATCGGGTCGGAGGTGTCTCCTTCTGCCTGTTACATACATTTTCGGTTTGAACAAAGTTATAATACCCTTCTACTCTATGAGTAGCGGGTATAAACATCTGCTTTTTAATATATTTTAAGCTTAAAACTTTCCCGTTTTCAAAGTATTTTATAATTAATTTTCCATTTTTCCTTCTAAGTTTTTGAATTTAGAATTTCTTCTTTCACTTTGTCTTTGCAATATTTATTAACTCCCCCTACTTCCCAACACCCCCTGCTAATTATGTTTTCAATCAGTCTTTCGCCATCAATCGCAATCTAGCAAGATGCTGCGCTGCGCTGCACTCAGCTTCGCTTCAAAGTCGGCCAATAAAACGTAATGAATGTAAATGCAGGATGAATTAAAATCAATCAGTTTTAGTGTTAGTTAAGCCCCGGCAATAATGCAGCCACTTAAGCTATCACTGCGAAAGGAGCAGCAGCAACAATGGAACAACCAGTGCGCTGAAAGTGCGAGCCAACTGGCCTGGTCTGTCCTGGCCAGGCCAAGTTGAAGGACAACATTTATGCCACCCTTGAGATTTGGCATTTACGAGAGGCGACGTCGTCCTTGCGGCTACCCCCAAACCAACGAGAAGGCCGTGATGATGATGCTCATCATGATGATGCCAGGGGGAAAGGGAAAGCCCGAGAAAGTGCCTGAGTGTGGGTTCGCCTTGTGGCCAAGGCAGTTTCGCGGTAAAGCAGTCAGGCAGGCAGAGGCGGGGAACAACTTGAGAGCTTTGGTCGTGTGCCGGGCAGCTTTTGCTTCAACTTATTTGCAATTCTTATAAATGTGCATGCGTTACGCACCGCTGGCCAATTTGGCGTGACAGGCGAGAAGGTAGAAAGGGGGAGAGGGGAATAAGAGGAGGACAATGAATAAAATGTGAGCATACTTAGTTGTCGAATGAGCTGACGACGATGCGAGAGAAGGTGAAAGCGCAACCCCTCGAGGCAGCTCAAGGTGCATTTACCCCTCGTTGACGATTTGAATGAGTTTGCCACAAGGAGTTTCCCTTCTCACTTTCGCTCTCCCCCCTTTGTTTTCCCCTCCCCTTATCACTTGCCTTTTCTTTTTTCCTTTTCTTTTACTGGGGGTGGCTGGCGGGGAATGAGGACAGAAATCGAAAATCTGAAATTGAAATTACGCCGCACTGCCAACTTTTATTGTCGCCTGCATTTCCCGCTGTGCAGCCGGAGGAGGAGGAGGAGGAGGAGGAGGAAAAACGCCAAAATATGCGCCAAATTAATGTGTGAAAAACGCACAGCAAAATGGCCGACAAGGGTCAAAGGGCCAAAGCCGCCTGGGCAGCTGCCTGGGCTGCTTGTCATAAAAGTCGTCTACTATTAAAGAGTAATAAACTCAGTCAGGGGGGAAAGAGGAGGGTGTGGACTCCGGCACAGTAGTCAACACTTTGTTCGCATGTGTCAGTCGCAATTTTACGATGGGGCAAGAAATACTTTGGGCCAGAAAAGTTTTCTACGTTTGGCAAGAGGCAACAAGCGGAAATGGCATTTTTACTGGCCATCTAAGCAGTTCGAACAGCTTCCCCCAAGTGGCGCACACAGATTGTGTACAGGCTGGCAAGGGAGGGAGGGGTGGCAACTGAGGGTAGTCCAGTTCAGCTGCTGGGAAACTTGAAAACTATGAGCAGCAGCACAAAAGGAAGGGAAAAGTTTTTTTTTTTCCAGCAGTTTCTGCTGCAATGGCACAAAAATTGATTTGTTGTCGATTTCAGTTGGACACGACCTCCTTCTCTCCCTTCCCCTTCTTCTGCTGCCAATTTCAATCTTATTTATGGCGCTGCAAGTGCAAGTAAACATGTGCGACAAACGACCTCATGTAGTCCAAGTTTTATATTTTGGCTAAGCTGTTAAATAAAAAAGCTAGATTTTTTGTTGTTATACGTCAACTTGGATAGAAGGAAGGCTGCAGCTGTAGAGGATGCGCTGTCAACGACAGCCGAGCAGGCCATTTGTCTTGCGTAGATCGAGTGATCGATGGGGCAGGGACTGAGACATTGGCAGAGATTGTGTGAGAGACACATATCTGCAGCTGTCAGCGAGCGAGCGAGCGAGCGAGCAATCGGTTAATCCTCTCCAGCTTTGCTACGAATTGCCAACTCATTAAAGTTCCACGCATATGCAGCGGCGACTACAATGCGCAGCGCTCTGCCCTTTGAGCGCATTCAGCATTTGGCTATTTCTCTCTACATTCCCCCGTATTTTCCTGTATTTTCCTGTATTTTCCATTGACTTTTCCACGTCTCTGTCCACCTACTTAATTATTTGAAGCATTCGCACAATTTTCACAAACATGTTCGGCTTATTCACTTAATTCACTTTTTGCTGTCAGAGCGCGAGAGAAGAGAACCGAGAACAGGTTGCCAGGCAGGGAGGCTACACCCAGCACACACACCAACACACACCTGCACACACACACACCGCTGCACTCTCTAGTGCAAATAGCAGCCGCACATTCCTTCGCTGGAAGCTTCGCATTTATGCCAAAGTTAAGTGAACTTGAAGCCCCGAGACAGAAGCAGCTCCCAGTTCCCTGCTGCCCTTATCTGCCTCACCTTGCCCCTCCCCCTCTCCTCTCCTCCTTGAAGTTGTGAGTTTTTTAATTGCAGTCTAAATGGACTTCAATGAATGCAGCAACAACAACAGCAACAACAACAACAAGAACTGCGGCGAATGGAGCAACCTGGCGGCAGTTTATCTTTTGATTGTTGCACGTTGCACGCTGCTGTTGCAAGCTGCTTGCTGGCTGGCTGCCTCTCGAAGCGAAACAAAGTCACAAAACGAATGAACGCAAGAAGGCGACGCCTTTTGCAGCCAAAGATTTTAATTACTGCAAAAATGTTGCAACGTTCGCAAAGTGCACTCGAAACGTTGCAACGATTGTTCGTTCAGTGAGGGATTTGAAGAAGAAGGCACTACCAGGAGCTGGAGCTGCAGCGGCAGCAAGTGCAGGCGCAGCTTAATGCCACGATTGATATGGCACATTAAAATCGCCGGCAAGTGGCAGCGCTAAAGCCGCAAGATTGATGACGCCGCAGCTCGCTGCTCCCGGCTGCCTCTGTTGCGCTTATCGGCGGCTGCTTGCCGCAGCGGGAGCGGAACCACAGCGCTGCCCAGTGCCCAGTCCCCAGTCCCAGTGTGCAGCTCCGTACTTTGTCTAACTGCCAATGCCAACTGCCAATGGAGACTGCCAATGCTGGCCACATGCCGCGCATGGCCACAATTCGTAAATTTATTAAACGTCAACACGGCACTGAGCCAAATAAACTTGTCTCACGACAACTGGCCAGCAACTGGCCAGCAACTGGCCAGCAATCCCGGCCAGCTGTGGCCTGGCCAGCAGCTCAGGTTCTGGCGCGGCATTGGCAACGTTCAGGCTTGCTTTGGCACGCAGCAAACGGTTAAAATTAATAAAGCATCTTTGCGCTTGGTTTTGCTTTCGCCGTACGCCAGACGAGGCCAAAGAGATAGACAGAGAGAGAAGAATAGACAGGGAGAGAGGAGGAAGAGCGGAAGGCAGCCGCAGCCGTAGACAAAGATGTGCAGGCAATCTCGGGCTCGTCTTACCATTTATGTTGACCACTTTTTCCAGTCAACTTGGCCAGAAAGTTGCCCCGTTGCAGCGTCCACAACTGCTTCTCCCCTCTCTGTCTCTATCTCCCTCTCTCTCTCTCTCTCTCTCTATCTCGCTGGCCATGTGGGTTTTCTAACAGTGATATTTATCTGCTAGCGCAATTACCGTTGTATGGACTCGATTAGGGTTTGGTGCTGTACTCATAACTCGGAAATGAGCAGCGACTTTGCAGCAACTTCAGGTCAGCTCCCTGTATGTGTGTGTGTGTGTGTGTGTGTGTGTGTGTGTTCGTGTAATGCATACGTATTATGTATCTGTAACTGTCCCAACTTGGTCGCTTGCCGTTCTGTCTTCAACATTGGCAACATTAAAGTCTTTCAAGCTGTCAGCTTCAACCGCTTCTCGTATATCATGTGCCATCTTGCTTGTACTACCTTATAATGTGAATTATATAAGGTATATGCCAATTTTATAAAGATCTACATAGCAAATACCGTTGAGAGACATGTGATTTAGAATGTGATTCAACTTTTATATTCCATTGATCTCATCAGACTAACTGCTGAAAAGAGTTCATACAAACAAAAACGAGAAATTTTGTTCAATTTGGCTTCTATTCAGAAACTTTTTAAAAACTCTCATGTAATTTGAGAAATATATGTAATAAGAAAAACATAGCCAAATTGCTTTAGAGCTAAGCTCTGATGATAATTATACTTGAATCTTTAATAGATCTGTTCAGACTTAGACCCAAAAGTAGTTCATACGCACAATTATGTTTACGTATGTCTAAGACTGCACATGCTGTAAATCTATCTTTAAGCTTGAATATAATATAATAATTTTAGGGAACATACCAAGTTTATAATACTATTTATAGAAAGAGCCAACCCTAAACCAGTTAGCTTGGTAATTTTAGTTTTTTCTTTAGTAAATTAGAATGGAAACCAAGAAGAATCTAAGGCTAATAATACGTTAGGTTTTCTAAAACTGAACTCATTTTCGAAATCTTTTTAAAATCCCTGCAACTACTCCCAAGTTACTACCCGATAATCGCGCATAATCGCCTGCCTGGGTGATCATGCCCGAATGGGCATATCAACGCATTTTAATCTCTGCACAATGATTAGAAATTTAATAAAGCAACTACAAGAAGAACAACAGCAACAATAACATGCAACATATTAAGTGGCAAAGCGCAGGGGGAGAGAGGAGGGAAAGGGGGAAAGGGGGAAGGGGAAACAAAAACAGATCTTAACTTGTTGCCTGACTTTGTAATTGCCTTGAGTGAACCGCGAGGGAACTGAACGAGATGGACTCGGGTTGCTGCTGCCGGCGCACAGGCTGCTGCTCGTCTTGTTTATGCAGCTCGTTTTGTTAGTTGTTGTAATTAAAGTACGAAAATGGACGGTTGCAACAAGATACGAACGCGCAGCGCAGACGCGAACAACAACAGCAACAACAACAAGGCGATTAAAAAGGAAATTTCTGCGGAATTGAGTAGGTAGAGAGTAGAAGGGAAGAATGAGAGAGAGGGTGCAGCTTGGGAGTCTTCGCTTTGATGATCACCATGATCAACAGGAGAAGCAACATCAACAGCAACAACAAATCGTAATTAGACCGCGTTGCAATTTACAATTTGAGCTTTAATCTTGTTAGTTTAATGCGTCGAGCGACCCCAAGCTGAAAGTGCGAGTTGTGAGTTGTGAGTTGCGTGTCTTGCGTGTGTTGCAACGCGCAGGATGTGGGTGTGGCACGCCCCAGCAACACGGCCAGCAGCCACGCCCAGAGAGCAGATCGCACTGCAGCAACAGGCGGCACGAAGTGGCATATGCCACGCAATATCCCTTTGCGTGCAACTAATATACCCCATTGCAGCATCTGCACCATCTACAGGGTATGCAAAAATTGAGCCGTTCGTCTGCGGCAGCTCTCGAGTTGACTCTGTGACTTATGTGGCAAATTACAGCGCCTTCTCTGCTCTCCAAGGGCTTCCAAGAAATTGAAATAAAGCGCCAAATTATCTGCAATGTGTTTTATTGCCTTGGCCAACACAACAGCAGCAGCAGCAGCAGCAGCTACCCCAACAACAATAGCAACATCGACAACAACAACTCTTTTGCCTTGATGCGCAGCGTGGCACGTCATGGGCGCCTAATTGAATTTCACATGGCGGCGCGCCCAGCTCCTTAAGCTAATCCTTGCCAGCTCGACTCCTCGACTCCTCGACTTGTTCATGGCGTGTGCAAGCGATAGCTTTGTTTTGGCTTAAATATGGCTGCCATTGAACGCCGGCATTGGCACTGCGGAAGGCTAAGTTGGAGTACGCAAGGGAGCGGGAGTCGGAGAGGGAGTTGGAGTCGTCGTCGTCGTCGTCGTCGTTGCTGAGAGACTAGCACAACAATTAATTTCACACAGACACTTGAACTTTTTGGCTGCACAAATCCCTGAAACAGCTCCAGGAAGAAGGAGGGCAGGCAGAGGGGGACTGTGGTAGGGTAAACTTTTGCCTTAGTCTTGCGCCAAATGCGGCATAGTTTTGTGTGTGTTTTGTGTGAGTTTTGCGGCTGTGCCGAGCTTGAGCTTTAGCCAAAACAATTTACAGGCTTTCCTCAACTTGCCTGTTTATTGTTTATGGCATCATTGTGCTCCATTGTTGCTCGACGTTGCCAAAAAACTTAAATCCTTTTAGTGCTTTGTTTATGAACATCGCATATAAATTCGGGGCCTGATAAGCTATGCCAGTGTGTGTTGCATTAGTGAGTTGAAATTGCTTTATTAAAATATGCTGCCAGCATGCCATAAATTTGCTATTAAGCCATAAAATAAGCAAAATAATAGCGCGATTATGGCAAACTAAGAAGGCGGAAAAGTGCAGGCAGTGCAGGCAGTGCAATAAACCGATGGAGGGGACTCCACCTACAGCTCACAAAAATCTTCTTAAAATTTCACAAAGTCAATTTTGCAATGCTTATACCCTGCTACCTTTGTAAAAGGTCAGAAGAGGGTATACTAATTTTGTATAAATATATTTAACAGACATAAGACGGCGTGGCAGAGCCCACAAGGTATATTTATGCTTGCTCCAGCTCGTTAGGCAACTCGATCGAACCACGTCTGTCTATCTGTTCCTCTGCCTGTCTGTATGAACACGCAGATCTCATTAATTATAAAAGCTAGAGACTTCAAATTTGGCATGCCGATTTCTGTATATTGCCTGCTTTGAGAGGTGATGCCAAACTATAGTTGCCACACCCACCGCCTACACAAATCGTTACAACAGCTTCTAAATTCGATTTGTAGCCAAAGTATTAAAGTATTATTAAACTTTGTGGACTCTCTGGAATCATTGCATTCTTCCCTTCCTTAAATTTTTAGATCCCTATGGTCGAATGGTCATCACAGCTTGTTGCTAAGCCGTCCCCGATCAACTAAATCCCCCTCCTCGCTGCACACTGTACAATTCCTGCTGTTTCTGTGATTGCAGGATTACTTTCAGCGGGAGATCGCGGCAATGCCTGCTTCGACATTAGCATAATCTTGGCATGCTAATGTTGGCTCTAAAGAGCAGATCAATCCGCTGCGTGCAGTTTAGTTCTATATCTATCTGTAGCCATGAAGATAGCTGTGTAATTTGATGGTTGCAACGCGTACAATCGCAAGCAAGTTGCAAGTTGCAATGTTGCAAGTTGCCATTGTCGCTCGTTACTTTCATTAGGCTGCTTGGCCTGGCTGGCTACTGGCTGGCTGACTGGCTGGATGGATGGAGCAGCACTTGACAATGATGTATCCGTGGAGTATGTGAAAAATTGAAGTTGCCTGCGACGAATCACAGCAACAACAACAACAACAAGATGACGGTCAGCTGCAAACCTGCTCTCGTCGTGAGAGACAAAAGAGTCGCAGCTTAAATTGGGCTCCGGTTTGGATTTTTTGCCGCCGTTGTTTGTTTTGCTTAAATGTTGCATTGTGTGTTGTTGTTGTTGTTGTTGTTGCTGTTGCGTTGGGCCTGACTTGGGGACCGCGCATTTAGCGTTCATTTGATGAACAATTCAGCGACGGGCTTTGCCTTGCACTTGTTGTCCATCGAGGCGTGGGCAAACAAACGGTAGCTGCCATCCAGGCGAGCAGAGGCAGAGGCTACGAGCAGAGCGAGTCGCCATCTCCATCTTAAATGTTGCTGTCTGCTTGGCTTGTTTTTGCTTTGGCTGTTGTTGTTGTTGCGGCGACTGCTGAGGTTGCCACTCCCCGGCCAAAATGACTTTGACATTCTTGCTGTAAACATTTCTCGTATACGCTATGCGTAAAGTCGCTTGAATTTTACGTAGCCTTTGAAGAGCTTCAAAATTTTAAATGTATATTAGAAATTTCATTATGGAATATTAGGCAAAATCAGAATATTCTTTGAGAATATAGTTGGGAAGACAACATATCTAATAAATATTAAATTAACGAAACAAATTCTTTTTAAAGCTAATTAATTATAATATACTGTTCTATTGTATTAAGTGAAAAAGCAGAATATTTGTTTTGTTAATAAAAATACAAATATATTCCTTTAAAAATAATCCCAACAAATTTAAAACTAACAAAATACTTCCTTAATTTCTAAAGCTTAAAATATGAAAAAAAAAATTTTTAGGAAAAACATTTTCATAAAAATACAATTAAATTCTTTGAATAAAATTTAACAAAAATATTTTTTCATTTTATAATGCTGAAATATTTGGAAAATAATTTCTTTAATGCAGAAAAATCAAAAGTATTATATTTTTTATGCTATTTTGCCGATCTTGCTTTGGTAATAAGAATATAAAATATTTATGAATATTTGTTAAGCTCAAGCTAATTTTGAAAATATGTACGAAAAAAACTTTAAACCCTTTCACATTAAAGCCTATAAATTAATTATAGATCTTATTATCATTAAGATATCTTATTAAGCATGCTCTGTAGGATATTCAAAGTGCGACTTGCTGCACTTAACTCCTTGCAGCATTTTCTTTTTTTGCTGTCTGCTGTGGCATGTTATGCGACTGCGATTTGAATTCAATCAAAATGAGGCACATGCACACAGCAACACACACACACACACACACTCACACACACACAGCGTGATAGAGACAAAAGGCAATGCCGCTAAATTGGCCGCTGGCTTTTTATGTTTCCTGTGACGATTCTTTGTTTATTAAACTAGCAATTTCTACTTTTATTTCACAATTTAAATACCCCCGCCACACACACACACACACATACACTCGCACACACACACACACACGTGTTCACTGGGTTCCTCCTACGGGCAGCGAGATAGTCATGTCAGAAATGAATACATGAACTCGGTTGACCGCCTCAGTTGAGATTTATGTGCGCATGCTCTCAGTGTGTCCACACGGTCCACACGGACCATACTGGACGTCCTTAGCCTCGCCGTGATCTGCTCGACTGCGTCTGCGCCGCCAATTGACGTTAATTTATGGCATCGGCATGCATACTTCGCAAGCCCCTAACAAGCCCCCAAAAATGCAAGCCTGGCAATCTGACTGCGCCTGCGCCCGAACAGAAACAAAGCCAGAAAACGCAACTTATGAACTGCTTATGAGTATTTATTTTTATAGAAAATAATCAGAAAGCCTGGCAAATTTATGGCACCACAGCAGCCTAAAGCGAAGCAGGCCGAACCGATCCCAGAGACTTGTCTCCCATGGCTTACGCTTGGCTTGCGCAATTGCGTTCAATCTGCCTGCCAAATTCCCCAACCACAATCCCTGAGGCAACTTGCAGCGACTCCAACAAGGATTTGGGCTTATCATTGGGCGCTTAATGCGCTGACATGTTTAATTTTCGGGCGTGTTCGATAAGAAATGCGCTGCCGCTGTCAAAGCAAACAGTTTGTTATGCAAACGAGGGCAGGTTGAGTAGTTGCTGGGGGAGACAAGCTAAAACTAAAGACAGAAAACAAGCTAAACTGGCAAAATAAAACTAAACTATGTAAGAATATTATGCCTAACTATAAGGGTTTCAAAGTAACATCGGAAATAGACGATGAATAATGGAAACATTTCAGATTCAAGTTAAATAAATATTAATAATTAAGGAAAGTTAAAGAGTCTTGATAAGTATAACGCACTCTTTGAAAAAGAAATAAAAAGGTAACAATCCAAACTATTCTATGGCCATTTAGTTGCCTTAACTTTTAGGTAAAATTTTAAATTTGGAGTTAAATATTCATACAAAAGTTTCTAAAATTTGAAAATATTTTAAAATATAGTATTAACTTTCTAAAAATCATAAATATTATAAGAAACAAAAACAAACTATAAAGCAAAGGAAGAGCTCTTCCTATCTTTAGTTAAACTGTATCTTCATATCCCCCTTCACTTTCCGAACAACTTATTGAACACCCCTCGCGGTGCCTCAACCCGCACCTGACCAGTGCCGATCTGCACGTCAACGAGGACCACCAGAACGCCAGCCTCAACGAACTTAATGGCGCTACAGCCTCCATACGAGTTTCGATTACGCCCAATTCGAAATTATCGACAATTCTCGGTTCAGCCAAAAAAAAATAAACCCAAAAAGGCTCCCTGGCCAGGCCATTAAAGGCGGCACGCTAATTGAAATCGAAAGGAGTTTAAAGTGTTTTCGATAGGCGTTGATTTTTTGCATACCAATTCAAGTTGATTCAGGTTGCATAACGGACACGAAGCCGCTGCAAGCGACGTTTTAGTGTCAATTTACAGTGGCGATTTTGGCCGACAAACGCCGTCAAATGGGCATTATTTATGCCAGAGTCGTTTATCTACCCCTCCCCTCCCCCTCTCACTTTCCCCTCAAGCCGTTTTGCAACGAACATACGAACATAAACATTAACGTTTGGCTAAAACGCGAACAACTTTGAATTAGCCACGCGGCTTATTTCGGCAACGCGTTTTCGACGCGTTTTTCACGCCGCGCGCTTTTTTTGAGCGCGACACGCGGTTTTCGCCGCTTTACGCATCCTGCGCAGTTGTTGCGGTTAGCCGTTGCTGTTGTTGTTGTTGTTGTTGTTGGTGTTGCTGCTGCTGCCGCGCTTATCTCAGATGGCTGGGGACAACGTGCTGCAATGTGGCAGGCAGGGGAAACTGTCGATTTTTTCAATCTGGACAGTAAAATTACATGCAAATCCAATTAAGTTGTTAACTCTTCGCCCGATATCGCGACGTTTTTCCTTTTGCTTTGCAATTTATTTTAATTCTTTTTTTTATTTCACTTTGTATTGTTGTCTTTCGGCTGTGTGTGCCAGTGTTGTTTAAACTCTTTAGGGTCAGTGTGGTGCACTCTTTGCGTTTTTAATGAGCACTTGAGCTGTGAAAGCGATTCGCTTTGGGGCTGCCAAAGTGTTTTGCGTTTGGGCCAATTGCAATTGGCCAGCTGTGATTAAATCACAATCCATGTCATTGTTGTTGTTGCTCTTGTTGTTGTTGTTGCCACGGCCAATTACTCGCTTATTTACAATGCAAGCAAAAGCCAAAAGATTTCTGCTTTAATTTAGTTTCGTTTCGTTTCGATTCGATTCGATTCGTTTCGCTTTGGTTTGGTTTATGTTGCCTGGGTTTATCGTGAATCTGGCAACCCGCTTATAATTGGCAATTTAAAGCCAGCCACAAAGCGCATATTTAAATCAATAGACCAACCGAAAGTGCAGGCCGCAAAGACCAGCGATTAAATTGCCCAATGTGATATTAGTCTAAGCTGGGTAGGGTATAATAACAGGCTGGGTGGAACACATATTGGCATTTAACTAGTGCAGGGAATTTTAAAAGGCAGCTTTAAAAAGCTTTTTAAGAAGGTAGAGGCTTATATTTTTAAGCTTATTAATATGAACATACATATATTCCAAGCTTTCAAAGCACTTAAAAACCAACAGCTTTTAAAGCTTTGCGCACTTTATAGCTCTACAGCTGTAACAGAAAAGCTCTTTAAGATTAAGCTGCAAACGAAATTGGCGTAAAGCTTATTAAAGCTTTCTCCTTGAAGCTGTTTACTTCAGGCATTTGCATTCAGTTGGTTATCAAAATCCAAGAGCTTTAAAAGTTTTTACCACTTGATTCCTCTATATCAGTTGTAGAAGTCAAAGCTCTTGAAAGATTAAGCAATATCATTAATTTTCATTAAAGCTCCACCTCCTTACAGCTTTCCACTTCAAAAATTCACCATGCAGCTAGTGTCATTAAAGCAATGACCCGACTTATACCGACCATGCCTGTCTCATTTCTATGCACACAGCCACCGTGCGGCTGCCACTGCACTTGCCTGGCCACGCCCTCGCCATTAACAATCCAACTGCCATATAATCTGCATACAACTACATGGAGGCAGATACAAAGATACAGCAGATACAGCAGATACAGCTACAGATACATGGGGGGACAAATGCAAACAGATACTCACCGTCAAGTCGGGTAATCCAATGTGGCAGCTAACCTATAATTGAATTCAGCTAACTAATGATCCATAAGCAAGTCGTGCTGGGCAATTAGAAGACCCTTACACATACACGCACACACACACCGAGAGAGTTGGCATTGCAATTGTGTTAAATGCACAAATTGATGAGAATTTAAACAGTGATTTTCACGCTTTAATTACCCAGCACAGGCGACTAATAATAGTTTTTCCCCCCGCCAACTGCCAACTGTGGCAGCAATTGAGGTTGCACCTAGACGCGACGAGGTGCATCCACGCATGCGTTGCGACCGGTCTTGCTTTGGCTTTGGCCTGGGATCTTCCTGTTGCCCGCGGGCTAAGTTGCGTTTTGCTACCTTTTCCAAAAGTAGCCGCCAAACGGAACGCGAAACTGCAACCGTGTAAGCGCTGCCTGCCACAGCTGCGAGGGCGGAGACGGAGGCGAAGGCGATGGCGATGGCGATGGCGTTCACAAATTTCATTTGGCCTCGCGGCGTTTTGGCATTTAATTTATTGCAGTTTTGTCGGCATGTTTTTTCCTATATAGTACACTATATACACTGCACTGCACTGGTTGCGGATATGTTCAACAAGAGATCGTGTAGAGATCTGCGCCCGCTGCTGCTGCTGCACTGCATCCGTGTTGGGGTTCTGCACGCGCTGAGCTTTGTTTTCGCACTACGGCATTTTTTGCTGCTGCTGCTGCTGCTGCGACTGCGACGCGACGCGGCGCAAGGCTTGCGGTTAACGTCGGCGTCGCTGCCAAGCGCAACGAGTTTCGTGTCTGCAGATCGGGAATGGGAATGGGAATGGGAATATGTATGTGGCTGCGGCTGCGGCTGGAGATGTGCAAGTTCTTTTACTCGCTGTGCAAGTTTTTGCTATGCCTGCATCAGGTTGCAAACTGAACTTGGGGAATGCGCGAGAGCCAAATAGAACTGGGAGAAAGGGAGCGATCGAAGAGAGCACGTTGCTGGCGTTGCCACCTGTTGAAAATTGCTAAGCTAGGGCGCATTGGGTAATGCGTCTGTCAGGCTTAGCCAGCGCTTGGCTTTGTTTATAGCCCAATCCACTTTGTGGCTATCTGATGAGTACCGCAGACGCAACATATTTCATATGCAATTTCAACGAATCCACCCGACGCTAATGGGGCAGCTCAGCTCAGCTTAGCTCCGCGCAAAATGGGCTCATTAAAGTTACAAGATTTTATGCTATATTTAATTTAATTGATTTTCAAGCACCTACTTCTTTTTCTTCTTCTTTTACTACTTCGGCAGCGGATAGCAACATTTATGCCATTAGATAAATGATAGTGTTAATCATGATGGTCGACGTCCGCACAGCCTGTTTTGGGTTCATAAAAAATGTGGCCAAATCATCATTGAGCATGTTTTTTATGATGTAAGTAATTAAGCCATAATCGTAAAGTGCCGTTGGTTTCTCATTTAAATTAACATACTAAATGCCGTAGGCTCAGGCGCAGGCGCAGGCGCAGCAAACTGGAGCAAAAAGCTGGCGAGGCTGCGGCCAAAGCTGTTGCTGCTAACGGATCTGCTAACCAGACGCCTTTGGCCATCCGTCTACGTCCTCGTCACTGATCTTGGCGACAACGACAGCAGCAAGTGCAAGAAGAAGAGGAAGCAGCAGACGAACAAGAGCACAACTCACGTCCACGTCCACGTCTGGATTGATAATGATGTAGAGCACACACAGTGCCAGCCGCCAGTCTGCGTCCGCCTGTCGCCCAATCGAGCCTTGTCCCGAACTGTGAGTTTGAGAAATGCAACGCCATCGATGGCAGCAGGCCACATAAATTTCCGGGCAGCCAACAAGTTGTTGCCCCCCTTCTCCTTCTCCCCGTCCTCTTCCCTCCAGGGGCAGCTGCAACCCACGCCCAAGTTCAAATGCCCATTACCATGATTAGCATAAATGTTCAGCCAGGCCCATATCATTTAATAAACATAAACATTCCCAAGTTCATTCGCTCTCCCTCTCTCTCCTTCTTTCTCTCTCCCTCTTGCTGCGCATCAATTTAAATTGCTTTCTAATTTTACTTACAAGTCGCTGCCCGCCGCAAAATGTTTGGCCATTTATGGCCTGTTGCTCATTAGGCTCGCATGCCCCTCGCACCCTCCTGCTGCTCCCTCTCTCCTGCTGTCTCTTCTAGCGATTTTAATGGCCCATGTCTGGTCAGACTTCTGGCGGAGGCACTTCTTTGGTGGCATAGCTGCCAATTTGCAGGTGCATCCAAACAACGCGTAATTACAAATTGCAACCAGCTTCCAGTTTGGTCTTTATGCTTTTCCGGCTCAACTCGAGCTGAAGCCCCATTGTGTTGCTGCGCGGATTAAGCGTTTACTTTTAACAGTTGCGCTAATTTGCATTGAAAATGCCCATTTCGTGGTTTCGAGGCAAGCTGAAAAATTTCAATATATTTTAGCCACATACGCAGTGCTGCCACGGGTGGTCGCATCGCATATGGTCAGAGCGTGCAATGGAAATGGCTAAGAACAAATTGTTGGCATTCACTTTCGGGGCAGACTTGAAGGCCTAAAGGCGGTATATTACAAATTAAATATTAGTTTAGAAGTAGCCAAACTTCTTTGCCATTTGCTGCAGGTAATAAAGTGGAAATAGCTTGGGAAATATTTTACATTTAACTTTGAAGTATGGAAGAATGTGAATTTAACTGCAAGAATATAAATATATTCCTTTATTTTTTGTATATATTCAATATATTATTTTGTCTTTATTTTCATACTTTAGTTATTAATTTAATGTTTTCTTTTAATTTTAAATTAATGTATTTAAATATTTTCTTTAATTTGTTATTGGTTTAACTTTCCAATTTTCTTTTAAAATTCAAAAGAAAATTTTAAATAAATTATTTTATTTGAAAAATATAAAATATATTAAATTAACTTTAAATCGACTGCTTATAGCTTACGTTAAGCAAATAAATATATATTTATTTAATTTGTAAATTAATTTAAATTTTATATTTGATTGCGAATTGATATATCATAGTTTTTGCTTTTCAAAATTACAAGCATATTTAGAATTATTCTCCATAATTAAACCTTAAATTTAAATTATTATAAAAATGTAAAAAACTTAATTTTAAATTTAAAGCAAGAAATAAATTTAAAAAAATATTTTTTTATATTAGAAATGAGTTTTTACTGTGGCAACTTTGCATGCTAAAATTTTGAGTATATATTTTGTTGTTCCGCTAAGTTTCCCCACTTCAAGTGTGTTTAAAGCCCATGAAACGCAACGTTAGCAAATGAACTGTAATTGGTTCTTTACGCGAATTTCACTTAAGCACAAAACATGCGCATTTTCGACACTTTTACGCTTCTTTCCCAGGTTCCCCCTTGCGCCAGGCAGGGCAAGGCACCTGAAAGCGCCTGAGTATCTTAAAGCGCATTCGTCACGTTTTCGCGCAATGTTCCCGTGCGAGGCAAGACGAAACGAAGCTCGCAAGCATTTTCATTTCTTTTATCGCACATTAAATTTACAAAAATAGTTTTAACACCTTTTAAGCTTACAAGCATGTGTTGGTCTGGTCTGCTTTTCAGGCCTCGTTGCGCTGCGCTGCTCCGCGCTGTTGATTTATCCCTGCCCTGGCGTACATGATCTTTGCTGGTACGGACAAGCGTTCGCTGACCATGGCAAAGAGAACAAAAAAAAAGAAGTACAACGCGACGACGACGACATGATTCGTACATAATCCAGCCATTATTTCTGCTCCACCTCTGTCCCAGGCTGGCATCCTGCACAGGCAAAGCTGGACGCGGCTGTCGACTTATCGCAAAAATTGCGTCAAGATGTTTTAATGCGACCCGTCCGTGGCGCAGTTTTGCGGCTATAAAAATGAAAGCAGCCAAGAATGGAGCAGCCAAGTATTAAAGAAAGAGAGAGAGAGAGGGGGATATACTCTGTGACTGTGACTGTAAGGCGAGAGCCACCGCCAGAGCGAACATCCTTTTTAATTTAAAACATTATCGTAAATTCTCTGGCAATTATGCGCGATGTTCAAACGCTACAGCAGCGGCAGCAACAGCAGCAGCTGCCTGGCAGCAACTCGAAACTTGCAGCAAGCAACGCGCAGCAAGCAACTTGCAACTTGCAACTGAGCCAAAATATCCGCATCGCATTCACATTTTGCATTGTCCGCAGTCACAACACATGTCCAAGTCGCCAAGTTGCCTGTTGCAGTTTGCAGCTAATGCTAATGAATTGTTGCCGCCCTCCTCTCCCCTCCCTCCCCTTCGCGGGCTGACTCCGCTTCTGGCGTGTTGCCAGCAGATTAGCGTACATTTTTCTCAACTTACCAAGTTCTTTATTTCGTTTTGACCAACTAGACAGACCATATCTTATCGCCGCGACCTGTCGACACGTCGTTTGCCTAAAAGATATCACCATTCCCGACTTGTGCGTGTGTTCCGGGCATAAGTCAAGCTTTAACTCCAGCTCCAGCTCCGACTTCAACTCCAACTTCAACTGCATCTCTCACCAAGTTGCCTCGCTTAGCCCTTGAGCATGCTTAAATCGACAGATGCTACGCGGGTAATCGAATCGGCAGTAACAGGCAGTTGGACAGACAGGCAGACAGACGGACGGGCAGACGGACAGACAGTAAGTCACCTGGGCTAAGGATGTGCCAAGTGGGAATTATAACTGAGACCATAAGGCGCTAAGTACTTCTGGGAGTGGAATATGCTTTATTAGTTTGTCAGCTTACAGCTCTTTAGAGTTGAACATGGAAATTGTATTAATAATATGCTAAGTGATATATATAGAAAAGAGTATATATTCAGAAAAGAATTAACTTTCTAGTCTTTATCTGTAAAAAAAGAACTTTTGCTTCCATTTTCATTTTTCCGAGCTCATAACTTTGTCAAAAATCCTGCGATTCCATTGGAATGTCATTTTATCTATGGTACGAACTCTAAATTGATCGGGCATTTAAAATTCTATTATTTAAGAGGGTTTAATGTATTGCCAATTTTTCCACGGGTACCCCTGTAAAAAATTTAACATTTTTTAAAAATGTAGAAACCCATGTTTTCACCTCAATCGATAAAGCTACTTATAAAATTTGCTTCCAAAAGAGTTTCCGACCCAAATTAAGAAAAATATTAAAAATTTCCTAAATTTTTCGATGCACCCCTTTACCTATACACGTGCAGGTTCATAAACGTTTAACACTTCTTACTTTGCCAAAAAATCATTTTCTATACATCTGCGTACTCACAAAATACTCCCTTATTACTTTATTAGTCTAAAAATTAAAAACTTACAGAACTCTTTAAATATTTTTAAGGATTTCCGCAAATAAATTCCAAATTTCCACTACTAAGCTCAGTAAATTTATCAACTATGCGTAGTACACTTTCTCTCAAATGGCTGCCAGGCAATTTAAAGTTTTCTCTCAAGTTCCGCCAGAGTCAGAGTTAGAGCCAGAGCTATAAAGCAATTAAATCGGCATTCAGATGGGTTAGCAAAAGTTCGCAACTTTGTTCATTGCCATCGACCGCGTGCAGAGATCTCCGACTCTGTCTGCGGAGTGTTTCCACTTTCAATATGTAAATGCTGCGACGTCTGCATATTTTACGAACTGCAAAGTAGACAAGTTTTGTTTTAAAACTGTCAACGCGAAGGCGCGCAACACACGCCTACGAAGGAAGAAAAGAAAAAAAGAAAATAAAAAAAAAGGAAAAAAAGGGGCAAACGATAGGAAAATACAGGAATGCTGCGTTGCCAAAGAGTAGAGTAAAAAAAAAAAAAACAAATCCTAATAAAATAAATTGTTTCAATGCACGGAAAGTAATCCGCTTTGCCGGCGCGCTCATTCCTTGCGGTTAAAGATTTATGCACTGCGAAGGCGAAGGCGCTTTCTTCTGCGTCTTCTTCTGCTACTTCTTCTACTTCTTTGGAAAGTGAAAGGGGTGTGTGCGGCTCCATAAATTAGCTGCGCGGAATGTTCTGTTTCCACGGAGTTGCTGCCTGCTGGCACTTAAACACAGTTAATCCCCGGCTAGCGAGTTTGGCAATTTCGGTAAGCTTTTCTTTTCTTTCTTTTCTCTTCTTCTCGCTCTCTCGACATTTTTCAATTAAAGTGTTGAAAATTTAAAGTCGCCAAAAACACATGACAAATTAGCTTCCTAATGAGCTGAGACATAAATCTTGACATGCTTTTGCCACGCACTCGAGTAAACAGACTCTCCAGCTACCCCTCCCCCAACCCCCTGCCGTTGCTTCTGTCACTCCCCTGTAAACCTCGACACAAAAGGTGGAAGCTTGCCCCAACCCCTGCGCCGGGCTGTACACGTGTTAAGGCAAACATGAAAGCCGGCAATGGCATTAAGGCTTCATTACAAGGACTTCAAGTCGCAGCTGATGTTGCTTCCCCCTCTCCCACTCCCTCTGCCGTGTGTTGCCTGGGTAAGCCGCGCCATTATTAAAATGAACTGTTAATACAAGAACAATGAGTGCACAAACGCTTGATTTAACAGCGACATCAGCGTCCAGGGCTGGCAACCGACTTCAATTGAATTTCAAATTAAGAAATCAAAGAATTTTCAGCGAGATTAACTCGTAGCTCAGGCTAATTGAGACAAGGCAGAGGTGTTAGCAACCGTTACTAGGAATGAACTGCGAACTAGTTGAGGTACTGAGAAAGGGAGGCTGTTTAGAGAGCAGTTAGTGAGATGAGCATAAGAATAACCACAGTAAGTTTTAAATATTTAAATAGTAAAAAACAGGAAAGAAAGGCTACCTTGTTCTATGACAACTATACGATAAATCGATTCGATCCGGATTGTTCCGACTTAAATACAGCATGCAGCAATAAGAAGCATCTATACCAAGTTTCATAAAGATAGCTCTAAAATTGAGGGACTAGTTTGCGATGCAACGGACGGGCGGACGGACGGACGGACAGACGGATAGAAGGACGGACAGACGGACGAACAGACGGAAGGACAGACGGACTAACGGACAGACGGACGGACGGACATGGCTAGTTCGACTCCCCTATTGATACTGATCACAAATATATATACTTTATAGGGTCGAAGACGTCTCCTAAGGTGCGTTGCAAACTTCTGTCCAAAATTAATATACCATCTGCAGTGGTATAAAAACAAAATATTTTCAGTAAAATTGAATGAAAAAAATTTAGAAGAATTAAAATAAATATAGTACTAATAAAAGCTCACCAATAAGGCATATTTAACAACGAAATCCCAATAGTTTACCAAGTAAACCATAAGTAAACCGAACAAACAGTTCTAAATATGTTTTTTTTTTTGTTCTTTTTAAGAACATACCTTATGGCTGAAAACGATTAACCCTTATCTGCCAGCTCTGTTTTTAATAGATAAATAATTGAATAAATTTTAAATATATTTTCTCTAACTCTTATTTATCTCTATTATCTACTATCTATAATGTCTCTCTTGTTTTAATTTATGCTTCAAAAATCCTACGGCTATAGTTAATTTAGGACTTCTCGAGGAAATACTAAGATAAGAATAAAGAAATACTTTATACAATCTTGAAAACCTCAGTTCTTCTATGAAAAATGTAACCTCTATGGTAGCTAAATTTAAACCCAACTCCCACTCTTTTATAAGCCAAATTTTAAGCCAAATGTCCCTTAACCCTCTAAAGCCTACTTACATTTTAGGCAACTTCACTTAGACTTCGCTGCTTATCGCCATTTAAAATATTCATAATAGTAATAAATGCTGCATCGATAAAAAAAAGGCAACACGAAACGAAACTCTGCAAAGACTTGTAAATACTTAAGAGGCCCGTTTGGATTTGGCCGCCTTGCCGCCGATCATAAATCCCACGAGCAGCTGTTATAAATAATAAAAGAATAACGCACACATATGTATATTTAAATGCTCATAAATTTGCCATGCGGATTTAGGTCATTAAACTGTACTAAAAGAATCAGCGAGAGAGGGAGGGAGAGAGAGGAAGAGAGTGAGAGTGCCACAAGAAATCACTGCCTGCTTCTAGGCGCAGCAGCGATTATTCCCCCTCACACACTCTCTCCCTGTGCCATAATACTACGACACTTCGGCCGTAAAGGACCCATTGGCGAGGCCATTGCTCTGCGTATTATTAGCATAATAAAAATACAAACACACACACACACGCACTTACACAGAGACACTTGAGTGCTCGCATGATGAGGGCTAAGCCGGCAGCGGATTTCGGATTGTGGCAGATTGTGCCGGACAGGCTGCACTGTGCACTGTGGACAATATAATTTTATGGGCACACTTTTATTGTGGCAAAGTGTCTTGAGTTGCTCCCAGGGCCCAACATGACCATCAGCAGCAGCTTTGGGGGCATCATCATTGGGGGGCATCATCATCGCATTGTATCCAGGGTAGGTGTTGAGAGAGTTAGCCTGCATAACATTTAAATATTATGGGCTGCCGCACTCGACACGCCGACTCGACTTGCTGCCATAAATGTTGAAACAAATTTCAGCTATATATGGAGTATATATAAAATCGTTTGTTGTTGTAGCTGTTAAAACACTCGTTGTATCATTTGCAGCTGGCGTTGACTTTCAAATGCGGCCGCAGTTTTATTAAATGCTCTCGCCGGGGCTAACCACAAATTGCAAATGCTTCGCTTGCCACCTGCCACCACGGGGCAGCTGCCTCACCTGGTTGCAGCTGGGGGAGGAGCAGGCGAAGGTTCAACCTTTGTCTGCGCATGTTTTAATTAAATATTCCATTTGCCTAAGCCAAGCCCGAAACGAGCAGTTAGTTTGCCTGTACACTTGTGTTGTGGGTGTAAGCACGCGCCTTTGTGTGTGTGTGTGTGCCAGTGTGTGTGTGTGTGCGTGTGTGGGCAGTGCATAAATTTTGCACTGGCAGTGGTCAAAATGGCTGCACTGATACCGCAGCTGTATCCTGGCTGCATGTTTGCATTAAGGATTATGTGTGACTGCCTCCTGGCCGCACAATTTGAATCGCAGTAGCTGCCCCAAGGGGGGCGGGGGCAGGGGGGAGGAGGACCAACGGGCTGCCCAAGTCATTAACACATGCTTCCGTAACCAAGAGGGGGCGGGGGCGTGGCAGCTGCGGCTGCTGTGGTCGTCAGCTGCGGCAGGTGCGCTCTGTGTGGTCAGACAACTTTAAAGTTTTTAAAGCGAGACAGACAACCTTTGCCCCTTAACCCTTACTCGGCCACATACAGTATTCAATTTCAATTAGCTGTAAAATTACATTTCGTGCATTGTCACGTTTTTTTTTCTTTTTTTGTGCACAATGCAAATGCGACCATTAATGAACCACAAAACATTTTACAGCTGAATGAATAATTCGCACATTAATTGCGCGTATTTATTTTAAGCCATTAATTGCGCATACGCCGCGTTAGCCAGCGGTCAAAAGTGCCGCCCACAAAAGGCCAAAAAAAATTATTTACAGAAATTATCATTTTACTAATTTGAGGAGGCCAATGCACAATTTTGCATTCATTTTCATTTATCTACCAAATGAATTCCACAAATATTTGCGCAGGAAAATATTTGGCAAAATGTTGGAAAAAAGAAAGAGGGAGAGGGGAAGATATAAAACAAAAACGTGCATAAAATTCAGTAATGAAAACGTACGTTAGTTGTATGCTTGTGAAATGTGTAATTAAATACAAAATTCAATAAATAAGTAGATAATTTCCTAGGGGTATTCACAATTTACAATAAAAATCTATAATAAAATGCCATTCAAAGAAAACTTGATATGATTTATAGGCAATTTCTACTGCAAGTTTGATTTAAAAATAATTTTTTAACAAACTTAAAGCCGCATAAGAAATTTTAAAAAAATTATAAAATAAATTTTATTGCAATATTGACTGATAAATAATAAATAATAAACTACAACAAAATATAATAAAACAATAATAAAACAAATAAAAATAAGTACAAAATTAAAGAAGAAATCTTTTAAATATCTATGCATAAAAAACCCTCCCAAAAATCAAGAAACCTTCTCCAATCAGTTGGACTAATTCCAATAATTAATGAAACGAAATCCGCATGCATTACGAGTCATTAAAATTCAATAGGGGCACACATAAATTTTGAGCACATTTAATTTAAAAAGTGCGCGCAGCGTGCGACATAATTCACTTTACGCACAATTTTTAATGAAAATGTCAAAGGAAAACGAAAAAGTTTTTCCTCCCCCTCCCTCTCACTCTCTCTCTCTCTCTATGTGGCACAACAATGGCAACGCCAAGGCAGATGCAAAAAGGTCGTGCGCTGTTGCCGTTGATAATGGCGACTGCTGGCAGCCAACGGAAGCGGAAGTAATGCCAAATAAGAAAATGACAAGGCAGAGGAAAGAGAAAGGGAGATAGAGAGAGAAAGAAACGAACGAGGCGCCAACACATAATAATGTCATCATCAATGGCAAACAAGCAGCGGAAAACGGCAATGGAAAACGGGCCAAACCCAATCCGAACTTATCGACAATGGGCGCTATCGAAGGCGGGCAGAGGATTCTACGAGGAGAGGGCGAACAAATGATGGAAGATGCTTTAAATTAACAAGCAAATGCAAATAAGCTGGCCCCAGCCGTAGCCGAAAGAGGGAAATAAATTAGATAAAGGCAAAAGGCAACAACGCAGAACAACGCACAGGACAACGCCGCGAGCCGCAGCACGCGCACCAGGATTATTATTACAACAGCACGGGAGCAGCAACAGCAACAGCAACAACAACAACAACAACAATGAGCTGGCAAAAGGACAACGCACCCTGCGGCCAAATGGAAATATACATCGCACATCGCTCTCGTATTTCTTTTGTATTTTTGGAGATTTTGCTGGTTCGTTAAATACAAGCAAAGCCGTTTGGGATATGCCCAGGCTGAGTGGGTGGCAGAGCAGGGGACGGAGTTCAAATGTCAATAAGTTAAGTGGGCATGGTCACGTTAAACGACCGCCTGTGTGACTGGCATGCGAAAGAAGACTAAGGCTGAGGCTCCTTCTCCGTCCCCGTCCGTCTCCCGCCTTCAACTTTGACTTCCAAATATGATTAAAACATATTTTGCCCGCCTCAATGCTAGGCTTGATAAATGTGCAAAGTTTTTGGCCCGGGCTGGCTTAAAGCTCCGTCAGAGACAAGCTGCCGATATAAATCCAATTTAGTAGCTACCATAAAACTGGCAGCAATTCCCAGCCACGCCCCCTTGCATCTCTTCTCCGCATCGTCGCCAACACGCTGCCAACTATTTGCATGATAAAAATCTTTCATCAAGTCAAGCGCCAAAACAATCTCAATCTCAGTCGCAGCTTCTGCTGTACCTGCCCCTCGCCACATGCCACGCCCCTCGTTCCGCGCCACGCCTCATGCTTTCTGCATAATTCGACGATTGCAGCGAGCAACGGCGGCTTTGGCCCTTTGTGTGGTAAACACCTAAAGTAGTAAACTGGGATTTAAGCACACACACACACAAACACACCCACATACATATACATACACATACAGCCACACGCAGCGCCAACTCACCTACGTGTCTATAAAAATTTTACGTTGTTCGCCTTCGCAAGGACAAAAACTTTTGCTTGGTCTGCCAAAGGCAAAAAGCGAGACAGCACAAAGAAAAGCGAAAGAAAGAAAGGGAGAGATAGAGAGAGAAGGAGGAGAGAGGGGGATACCTTATACAGGATATGCCTTTTATTGCTGTGCGAGCATGGGAAATTGTGATGCCTGAATACATACATAAATTCCCCGGTTATATGCGAAGTAAAACCCAATAGGGACATTACGCCCCGCCCCCCGTCCATCGCCCCCTTGGTCCGTGCCACTTCAGAATCTATAGAATATGTAAAATACTTTTCGAAAAGATTAAAATTTTTGCAATTTTAATACTGCCAATGGGGAAAGGGTAGGCAGGGCAGCTGAAGTTGAAGTTGAAGTCGAGGCGGAAGCTGAAGTTGAAGTGGCCTGGCAGGACACACACGTGAGCCAGACAAAGTCACTGGGCAAACAAGAAAAATTTAAAAGTTTTTCACACACACACACACACACACACGCACAACTTACGCCGTAGTTGTAGATGACTCCGACATTTTCATGTGTCTATGTTTGCTCTGTAATTGTTTTCTGCCACGAAGAAACTTTCATAAGCAGCTGTGTTTATGGGAAAACTCCAAACGAAGAAGGAAACGAAGCGCTCGCCGAGATTTGCATTTAATCGAGTCTTTTATGCGCATTTAATGAGCTACATGTGGGGGAAACTCAAGAGGATATTTGGAGTGGAAAATATGCCAAAATTTAAGGGCTATAAAACTATTTTACAAGAGCTGGCAGAGCTGTTGAAGGGGATATTTCAAAAAGATTCTGAATAAAAGTTAACAAAATTCTATCTTTAATTTAAGTAAATTATTATTCGGTTGCAGTTTCTATTATTTGCTCATTTTTTGTCTCTTTCTGAGAGTAAAAATAATACAAATAAATAAATAATATAATAATATAATAAAATAATATAATTACAAATTTTATAAACAATTTTTTTTTTTGGTAATTTTGATACTGAAAATACGGCAAAAATTTAAGTGATATAGCTAAAGTTATTAAAGACGGCGAAGATTTAGAAGAGTGTGTATTCAAAAAAAGATTTTCCGAATTTCACAGAATTATTTTTATTACTTTATTTTGCAATTTAATTTGGTATTCGTTTTCCGACAGCTTTAAAAATTATTTTAAATTTTAAAAATATTTTTTAAAAGCAAAGTTTAGTAAAAATTATTTGAAAATTTGAATTTCTGTACTTTTAGTTTTAAAGAATTATAATTTAAATTTTATTCATACTTCAAATGAAGTTCCAAAAACGCAAAGTATTTAATTAATTCCTTTGTTTATTTGTTATTTGTTTATATCTTTCAGACAGTTTTAAAAATACTTGGAAATTTTATAAATATTTTTTCTTCCCTTGCTTTCCATTATTTTCTCAAGTTTTTTAGGCCTCCTGCAACTTTCTCATTTTCGATTTACCATTCAATGTTGCCGCACGCGCTGCCTTAAATCATGCTTACCCTACTAAACTCATTGGTCACGCTGCCCAATGTCCCCCTCACCCCTCACCCCTCCCTCTCTCTTTCTCTCTCTCTCGCTTTCTAATAACTTAGCCCAGGCGTTGTCCTGCGTTTTAAAGCCGCTTAGCTATGGGAATCCGCTTTCGGCATAGCTCGTCCGCTTATTAAGGCGACCCGTAGCCGCGCGCACCTTGCGACTTCCGTTGCCCCGAGACGTGGCATTGGCGTTGCCTAGCAAAAGGTGGCCAAAAGAAGACGTTAGCACACACAAAGAAAACTGCCCCGGCTCCCATTCCTCTGCTGGCATTTAAGATAAATGATCGCCTGCCAACAATGCACAAAGAAGAGTCACAAAAAGTTTGGTCACGTTTGTGCTATTTGGCGGCAGCGGAGGCATATGCTACAAGGGGGTGGCGCTCTTATGAGAGAGCCCATAAGCAGGGTAGCTTCGTCTAGGTTGCATTTCCACCTTGCCGCAATTTTAATATGCCACATGGCGAGGGGGGGGGGGGGGGGAGGAGTTTAAAATTCAAGACACATGCAGCAGCTTAAACGTTTTAGAAATCTATTTTTCAAATGCCAAGCCGCGGAAAGGGAAGGAGAAGGGGAGGGGAAGGGCAGACAGGAGCAGAGGGAGCAGGAAGAGGGGAAGCATAGCTGGAGCAGTCACATGTGCACGCGCAAATTGCCAAACGTTGTGCGCATTTAATTGAAACGTCTGCGAGGCAGGACGAGAGCTGGAGGAGGAGAAGGTGGAGGAGAGAAACAGCTGGCAACGCTCTCCATGGTGAAAGTGTTCACTAGTTCACTAGTTTTATTATGCGATCAAAAGAGGAGAAACGAGAGCAAGTAGAGAGCCAAGAAGAGCCACAATGCGTAGAGTATACGGAACTCCAGTTGGCATCTGCCTGCCACAAGCTGCAGTCGGTCCAGCGCTCGCTGAGCCGCCTTCAATCGCGTGCAGTGTACATAGAGCACGAGTCTGTGTCGCAGCACCGTCTGCTCCATCCACTGCCAGTGCTGCAGTTGCTCCGGTACAGTACCTACTGCCACCTGCTCCAGCAACAACTGCGTGTAAATCTCTGTCAGCAAGGGGCGTGGCATGTGCGTATCGATGCTGTCAATCACGGCCACATCCTGTGCGGGCAGCTGCCGTGCCAGTTCATGGCATGCCTGCAGTAAATCTGTTTTCTTCTCGCCCTGCTGCTGCAAACGTTGCAGTAGCTGACGCAGTGCGTGCTCCTGTGCCGCAGGCAGCACACCCTGCTGGTAGTCCAGCTTCAGCAACGCCTTCTCGTAGCTGCCACGACAGATGCACACGACCATGTTGTCCGCCAGGCGACGCTGCTGTGCACGCACCGGGCACAGCTGATCCATGCCAGAGAGTTCAGAGTGTGTGAGTGTGTGAGTGTGTACGTGTGTACGTGTGTGTGTTTCCTGCTTCTGAGTGCTTTTTCCAGCACCTACTGCGTTCGAGTGTGGCAAGCGGAGATGAAGCACGCCGTAAATCGAGCCACATATGGCAGCGCCGCCAATTGAAATGGAAATCAAAGTGGGCGTTCATGAGTTAAACACTCCAGTTGCAGCTACAGTTGCCAGCCAGGGCTGCAGACAGGGATACAACCAGGACTCCAGAAAGGACTCTAGCTATGGCTTCAGCCACGACTCCAGCTGCGTCTCCTGTGACAAAGTCGCTGCCAGTTCTGAGCACTTGTGGTTTACGACCTGGGCACACACACACACACACCCTGTACATACCCCACACACACACACACCCTCACACACAGGCACACATCAAATCACACTCAAGTGTAGCTGCTGGTGGCGCTATAAAATGGCGCTACATTTCCGCATTTCGCTCGCCAAAAATTTATTATTCTCATCTAGATGAGTTCATTATTTCGCAGCCGCTGCCATTGATGGTATTCCCCGTTTGAATTTTCCTGTCGAATGTGAAAACAATTTAAATTTTATTGTTTTTCACATAAATTCTTTTGCCTTTTGTCGGAATTATGCATTGTTTTTTTTTTTTTCTTCTGTCTTGTGTAGCCAAAAATGTGAAACTGAGACGCGACAGACACATGTGCTTCGCGTGCACAGCGTGTGCCACGCCCCCTTGCCCTGCACAGTGCTGGCCATATAATTGAGTCACGTTTGGGCCGGGGATTACGTACGGCAGAAGCTTGTGTAAAATATTCAGATTTATGCCGCGATGTCGATTCGTAGAGGGAAAGCATAGAGGAACATATATACAATATAAACAAATTGCCAGAGCAAGTTGCGTGCCGTGATTTATGAAAGAGATACGCGTATGAGGTAGACTTTAGAGGGGAAGGGAGAATGGAGAAAGGGGAAGGGGATTGTTATATCAAGAGTTAAGGTAACTGTGAGTGCTTTTATGAAACTATGCTTAGCATTTTGTTTACTTTAAGAAGAAAATTTAAAATTTCTTATTAAGGAAGCGTATTTTTCTGGCTAGGCAAGGGGCGTGCCCAAATTTTAAAACATGCTTAAGCTGTCTGCAATTATAAGACGTATTGTCAGAAGTTTTAGTAACCCTAGCTGTCATATTCTCTGAGACCAAGGTGTTCATACGAACGGACAGAGCAGTTTGACCATTTCTTTGACTTTTTACTACCGCTTTCTGATTGCATTTATAAACAACTTGCTGTGCTTTCATATGGCAACTTTGATCTACATATTGATTATGCATGGACAACTGCCAAACACATTTACACAGATATATCATAGCAAACGCTAGAGCCGCAAATAAACCAATTTCATATGTTGTTATTAAAGCAATATGCAACACGCTTCTCGCTCATTGGGGTTACGTGTTTATAATGCCAATAACCCGGCAACCTACCACGTAACACCCCGACTTCCCTCCCCCTATATAGACAGAAACTAATACATGACAGAGAGAGAGAGAGAGAGAGAGAACAGAGAGACAGGAATCAAAATTCGTGTTGGCATTCAGGTTCAATGTACATCTTTGGCACTCTACGTCTCTCCGAAATTAAATTTATCTGTATCAGTTCCACTTGCCGGGCGAAGTCAGCTTGACAGGACGCTGGGCGTGCCAGTGCCACAGCTGGAGGAACACATGTTCCGACAAATTCATCTGCCTTGTCACAATGCGCAACGGTATGCAGAAATATTTCGAAACCAGGCGGGGGATGGTTTTGGGGGGTGGTGAAGTTATCGACATGGCTATGGATACGCAGGGCGGTGCGGGAGATGGCTGGATGTAGTTTTGCTGCCAGCCTGCAGTCTGCACGTGACAAGACTCAACGAAAAGTGAAACTTGCTCTGCAAATATTTTTCAGGCAAACACAATTTTGGGTGCCGGAGGAGGAGGACGAACTTTAAGCGGAGTCGCTGCCTAACCCTTGGCGGGATTTCCCTGGATGCCCCTGCTCTCCCATACATAGCAAGCCGTAAGTGTCATTAATCAAATGGCGCCCAATAATTTTGCTAGCGCGTCAGCGGCTGCCAACCCTTCTGTCAGCCCAGCAACCCCCTCGCTCTCTTCCTCCACCTCCTTCATCCTTTCGGGCTGGTTAAGCAGCCATTTTTGAAATATGAACTTTTTGCTGCGCGCTGACGAATGCCGACAGTCATTAATAAATTAGGGGTTAAAATGCCATAACAGCGGGTTAGCAAAGGGGGTGGGGAGAGGGGAAGGGGGCAGCCACCAAAAAGTTGTTTATTTAATTGAAAGTGAAACGAGCGCAAACAGATTTGCCTCAACTCAATTAAACGTGGAAACCTTTGATTTTACGATCGCCGCACGTGTTTCACTTTTCAGTTTCATCATTTCATCGTTTCATTCAATCATTTCTTCCACATAATTTCATATTGTAGTTTCCTTAAGATGTATAAAATTCTGGACAATTGGTATAAGGGCAAATGCCACGCCCCCGGCATAGTGGAGGAGGCGAGCGAAGTTTTCGAAGAGCCGGAGACGGAAATTCTGGAAACCGAAGAGGAAGTGGATCTGGACTTGGCCTACGATGAACTGGAGGCAATCAAGCGGCGGCTGCAATATCTACGTGACATGCTAGTGCAGACTCCGCCGGATCCCTGCGAGCTGAGCACTGTGGTGCCACAAAAGGCTTTCCTTACGCCCAAGCAGAAATTGTTGCATGAATTGCGTCATAGCAATTGTGTGCTACGTTGCCAAATAGATAGCATGGTGCAACATCTGATGGACACACGACGCGAACTGAAGGCTCTCGAGGCAATGCGTTGTCAGCTGAATAGGCGCATCACTTCCATGAACGAGCAGCTGTTGGGCTTTGCAGCCTTCAAGAAGTTGACCATACACAATTTTGGCTTATGCATCGAACGCGATGAGCAGCTCAAGGCTTGCAAAGTGGATGAACGCGATTTCGGGTATAATGTCAAGCGGGTCGTCACGCATAATGAGTCGCAGATCAATTACCTGGCCCCGCTACGCTGTCATCGCAGACTTACCAACACGATCAGCTTGGATCTGATCTACTTGCGCCTCTTTCTGCAGTCCATGTTCAGTCGCATCATGGACGACTGGAGTCAGTGCAATCGTCGCATTATACTGTAAGTACTATCTAGTAATAATTCTCACTAGAATTCATTATTGTTTTGCTTTTCTAGCGCCCGCTATCGCTGCCTGAAACCCGAAATTGCCAAGGAGCGTTCCTGGCCATGGCGCAAATAAAGCGAAACGAAATCGTTTTAAATGTTTTATACTTTTTGTTTTATTTCAGTTTCTAATTGCCTACGAAAATGTAGCTCAATTAAGATTATTGGCAGCAGGGGGGAGTGGGCACTTTATGGCACTTTTGCGGCGCCTCCGCGCGTAACAATTATAAAATTTTGACTTTGCTCACAAATTGCCTCAGATTAATGACGTGCGCTTTTACTCCCGCGCATTAAAGCTACAATATCCTAGCTGCCCTCCCTTTCCCTCTCTCTCTCTCTCTCTCTCTCTCTCTCTCTTTCTAAGCCGACTTTGGCTGCCGTACAAATGCACACATTCCCACCAGGATAAGAAGCTACGGCTAAATACGAAATGGCATCCGATAAAAACAAAGCAGATTTGTCTCTCTCGCCCACACGAAAAAAATAACAAGAAAAACAGAAAAAAATACCCTGCGCACAAGTAGGGGGATTAGCAGAGGGAGGGGGGTAGCTGCGGGCATGTGCAACTCCTGACACGGAGCTGACAGCCCCCCTGAAGCTGCTAAGCATCCACATCCAGTTGTGGAGCCCTTTTCCAAAATGCGTAAAAACTCAATTGCTGCGCATTGGCAGGCAAACAAACTATGGATTGGGGCAAAGAGAGAAAGAGAGATAGAGCTGAGCTTCCCTGAAGCTGGAGCAGCAGTAGACCAACCCAGTGTTCCTCGAGGCCAGAGCTGCTGCCTGATGCTGCCTGCTACTACATGGGTTAAATGCGCCTCAGTCGTTGTGTTAAGTGAGATAGCGGCAAAACGGAAAACGGCAAAAACGAATTTATTGGAGTCATGTGCTGATAAGCGTTCGCCTCAATGCCATGCCAAATTACAATGTTACACGGGAAGGTCGACAAGCGGTGGCAGCACGACTATGGAATACTCTACAGGGCACGGGGCAAGAGGAAGCTCACGGAAAGTTCTCAGTTTGAGTATTGTATGGCAGGAAACCTAGAGAAGAGAGATAGAGATTTTAAAATAATTAAAAGAACTATCCTATATTACTGAGATAAAAGATATACTAGTATTTTATGACACAAATTTTAATTTTTCAGACATTATTGTTGGCAGAGTTAATGTTAAGGAAACAGATTAATAGATGTTCATACTTTCAATTAGGTTAAAAAGAGGTTAGGTTATTTTTATTTTAAGTAAGGTTAGATGATTTTTAATTTAACCAGATTGCTTTAATTAATTTCCCAGTTTTAAATTGCTTTACGAAATTTGGGTATGAACAAAACGTCGTTTAATGGGTTCAGCTTTACAGAAATAGATTTAAATATGTTTAAACTTTACATTTGCTAAAAAAAATTTAAATACAACAAGATTTGATATATATAGATAGTTTAAACATATTAAAATTGGCTCATTTATTTACAACATTTTAAGATATTTTATAAAGTTTCAACCTATTTAAATCTGAGATATTTAAAATTTGAACTGACAGAATTTATTTTAGCAATTTTAAATTACTTTAAAAAATTTGAATATAATTCATTAAAAATATTAAATTCTATATTAATTTAATATTTACAAAAAATCTAATTATTGTTTAAATCTTAAATATCACCCTTCCTCTGCAATACCTTTTTTAACTCAATGCCAAACGCAGTTCAAAAACCATAGCGTCCTTGGGATTCCCTGTACGAATTGTAGGGTATAGCAACAGCTAGATAGACACAGCGAGATACAGGGAAACAAACACATCAGACAACATGGCTGAACGACACAGGAAACGCATTAGATACTTTTCGGTTGGGTACGCTGTGGTTCGTGGTTCGTGGCTCGCCGGCGCATTCTGTCCCCGACAGAGCTGGGTCTGGCCTGGCCTGGTCAGCTGGCTGCGACAGACGTTGGGTTGGTGCGATAAAAATCTGCGTAAAATGATGCGGCAATTTGATGAGCAACTAACTTCGGGCAATTAGTTTGCTAAAATTGGAGTTGGCGAGTTGCTGTTGGCGCAGCAGATGGAGTTGTAGTTGTAGTTGTAGCTGGAGTTGTTGGATTTGTCGTACGTGTACGCTTGTTCGTTGTGTTAGAGAGGGAGGGAGGTGAGCAGCTTAAGCGGAAATGGAATTGCAATTGGGGGGCAAAAAAGACTTATGTCATTTAGTGCTAATGTGTTTAGCAACTGTTTTGATGTTTTGGCTGATTTATAGGCAGAGCACAAGTGAGCTGGGCATTAAAGTGAGGTTATGTCAAGCCTAAAGATATAGAGTTGGTCTAACGGTAGAGAAACCCCCTCTCCCTCTCCTTCTCTCCCTTTGTGACAGTAGCAAACTGCGTCTTCATCTTCAACATGGCATCTTTGTGGCCTCGAGCTGTTTCTGTTTAGCAGCAGCAGCAGCAATCTCAAAGATACATTCTCGAGTGCCTAAGTTTGCTCTGTACTTGTGTGTGACGACCGCAAAAGTACAAATAATTTCCATTTGGCCAACTCCACGACGAAGCCAGCGCCAACATTTGCATTTTTTTTCTTTCTTCAACGCATAGGCAAACATGATGCCTGCAAGGCGGCAGCAGCAACTGGAACTCTAAAGTTGTATTTGTACAGCCCAAAGAGACGTAGAAATGAAAGATATGTCTACTTATAAATAGTACTTTGTCGACTGGGCAAACGATACGATGCACAAGTTGTAGATAAATATGCCATAGATTACGTAACTAGTTCTGCGTATACAACGAAAGTTTCTCCCCTTCCCCCTTCCCCCTTCACTTGTATCTATTTGTGTGCGTAAGTGTTTGTCTATTTGTGATATTCCTTGGCTCACACACACACATACACATACTGAGGCAACTTTTATGCGGCGTTTTGTGGCGCGTATCTTGGAAGGCGCCGTGGCTTAGTTGGTTAAAGCGCCTGTCTAGTAAACAGGAGATCGTGAGTTCGAATCTCGCCGGGGCCTACAGCAAACTTTACAGTTAGCTGCAATATTTTTACCAAATATTTTCCAATTTCAAAAACGATAATTTCAAATTTCTCTCTCTGGTAATATCAATTCAAATTTTCACCTTCTGCTGCTGCCATTTTGCCAATTGCCTTTTCAATTGTTGTTTCCTCTTCCGCTAACGCAGCCATTGCTTTGCCAGTTGTTGTTGCTTTCTTGTTGTTGTTTAGTTGTTGCTGCTGCTGTTGCACGCCATGTGACGCCCTTGTCATTAACATGCGTCAATTGCCGCAATAATTGTTTCAATAATCGTTAAATTCTAGAAAATTGCTACGAACCATGAAGCGTTTCGTGAGGCAGCAGCAGCGGAAAAAGTTTTGCGTGCCAGGCAGAAAAAGCTTCAGCGGGAAAAGCTTTTCTATATAAATATTTTTAGCGCTTTTTGTGCACTAGTGTGGGGCAGGTAAATCGTCTATCGCCTGCGACAACTGATAAGCCGAACTATATATAATTTAATTATCAATATTATAAATCTCTTGAAATCATTAAATGGGGTATGCGCGACTTAAATTTACTTTATGCATTTCTTTAAAATAATTTTGTAGGTTATTTTAAGCAATTAAGAATCAAATAATATTTGAATTCTTCTTCTTGACTATTTCGAGTTTTTCAAAATAATAATTTATAAATATTTTTCAATGCAATAATATTTTTCAAAACTTGTTTATATGCTATATATTAAGAAACAAATAAATAGTTTTTTATTTTCAAATATTTTGAATGTATTCTAAAATTATTAAAATCTTAAAAAAATTAAATATTTTCAAATATTTTTAATATATTCAAATGTAATTAAGATCTTTAAATATTTAAAAATTTTTTTAATGTTTTTAAATATTTTAAATAAATTTTAAATTTTTTTATACTTCCCAGTAAGCAAATATTAGTCAACATATTTCTTCCTGACCTACTTTACCTTTTTCATCAACTGAAAAGCATTACTCTCTATTATCTCTCCCATATCTGTTTCGAAAAACATTTGTACAAATATCAATTATTATAATGTACCGTGTAGTTGTCTACCTGTGCTATAAATACCCTTCATTCCACACAGAACTTTTTAAATAGTCTATTTTCGCAGCGTAAAACACAACGGCGCCGTGGCTTAGTTGGTTAAAGCGCCTGTCTAGTAAACAGGAGATCGTGAGTTCGAATCTCGCCGGGGCCTACAAAGTACTCGAGACGACTTGTATATCTCATTTTTTTTTATTTATTTTGCACTACAATTGAATAGATTTTCTAGTTGCTAATACTATGTAGCAAGCCTCGGCTATATTAGGGCTAAATAAGTTTAAAAAATTAACGTTTACAACGGGTTGCTGCCATGGCTAGAATAACAACGCTTTAGCTTGAGCTTTCGAAGCTCGCGCAAAGCTTTCACAACTTTCACTCTCTCAGTCGTTCTCGCTGCGGTTAATCCTGATAGACCAAATACAAGACGACAATCATAAAGTACGTGGGTCGCTCGTAAACAAGCTGAGTAAAGTTGTCCCGCTTCTCGTCCATCAGATGGCACATGCTCTGGTAGATACCCTGGTTCTGTTTCTCCACAATCGACAACAGGCAAACGATGCGATGCCTGCAACGAGGAGTATAATGAGGTCAACGGGGCACAACCACAACGGAATCACTTTTCACTCACCTTCTGTGGTTTAGCTTCTTGACCCGATCCCGTATCTCTGCGGCCAAACCCTCGACCAGGCTGAGCGCGCGCCACGAATCGTAATTGCGACTGAAGCGATCCCACAGCAGACGCTCCTCGATGCAATCTTCGATGATTTTGAGCGCACGTTCCATATTGAAATTGATGTGAAAGAATTTCCAATCATTTTTCGGTTTCTCCTTAACATCGCCGCCCTCGCCCGCTGTGCCGTCGCCCCCATCGCCGCCGTTCTGCAACGCACGCCGCCTACTCAACATGGACTCCGAGAGCAAGGCATTCATGCGATTTGTCGTACGCACCGACGCGGTGATGCTGCGAATGAAAGAGAAAGTCGATAGAGAATTAGGCGAAGATGGAGTAGATGTTGGATGATGTGTTGTGTACCGCGTCTTCATGGACGTCCAGCTGGACGCGACCGGAGCTCCCGACATGCTTGGAAACGCGTGGAAAATCGCGGCCAGCCGGCAAAAGGAAAACAAATTCCTTGCACTGCTTGCGGCGCACTGACAGCGCGACAGCGACGTCAACAACAATGACGATGACGACGACGACGACGACGACGATGACTGCTGACACGAGTCTATAACATACTCCCACTGGCAATCCCCTCTCCCTCCTCCACCCCCCTCCACACATCATCAAAAGTTTTGCAGGCGCCTTTGTTGGTTTTTGAGCCTCGCTTTGGCCTTCCGCTCGCGTGTCGCTTATCATCATAGCCCCAAAGGCAGCGCACAGCGCTCCAATTGCAACACAAGCGTCGACGCGGAGACGTGGGTGTCATCGCCAGCCAGCCGTGTTGGCATATGGACGCACGCCCAGCTCTTTGGCCAAATTACTTCGAGCCCCGATTCCGGCGTCGACACGCGAAGCTCTTCGAGTTTATGACTTTTGATCGGTTACTTTGTGACACCTGCGCGCAGGACGAGCCAACGCGGTGGCCATTGTTGCGGTTTAATGGGCAAAAGTTCAAGTACTTTGATTGCATTTACGACACTTGATGGAAGTCTATTTCGGGGCTAACGAAACCTATCGACAGTCAGTTCATACTTTATAGTACACAAACAACTCGATAAGGCGCGGCTGGCAGCGTATGCAAAGTTCGTGTTGCTCAGTAACTGATAGTTAGCTGGCTATATATACTATATAGACATACACACACGCAGATATAGACATTAGTTTATTTACTTAGTTCCTAGATTCGAGAACTTATTAAATTGATATTCCCGCAGAGTCACGTGCCACGAGGGCGTGAGGTGGGGGTGCGCTTCATATGGGCGGGCAAAGTTCTCTAATTGTGTTGAGGTAGTGCATGGAATGCATGTCTGTAGCGTGTGCATTGGCAACAGTGCTGGGTAGCGAAATAGAATCGATTGGTGCTTAGATGAATTGATTTTAGATGAATTGAACTAGGATTTAAATATGAAATAATTTTAGAAGTTTTAATTTAAATTTACTATGGATTTAAAAATTAATTAAGTTGTTTTTTTTTTGTTCAATTTATTTATTTCAATTTTTTTAATGAATTTTGCTTATACTCAGTTTTTATCAAAAAATCTAAATATTTAAAGTACTATATATTTAAAAAATAGTTAGGAATAATATATATGAAATTTAATTGATATGCAACTTTAATTTATATGTTTGCAATTTTTTTTAAACTTTTGAAGCTTTAAATTTTTTAAAATAATTTAATTTTCTTTGCAAAATTCTAATTCTTTTTCAAGTATTTTTTCTATTATGTTTTTTAAATATTTAAGTTTTCAAAAAGTTTAAAAAAATTTTAAATATTAAATTTTTAATTTTATATATTTGGTTTAATTTATTTATATGTTTTTTTATAAATTGTTTAATTATTTAATGCATTTTTTTTATTTATTTACTTATTTATATATATATTTTTCTCCATTTACTTATTTATTCATTTTGTTATTTTATCCATTTAGTATTTTATTGTTTTAATAAGTTATTATTTAAATATATATTAATTTATTACTTTATTTGTTTTTTATTTAATTTTTTTATTAATTTATTGCTTTAATATTTTAATATTTTATAAAGCTATTATTTATTTATATTTGTGAACTACTCATTATTATTATCACTTACAACATGTTTCAAAAGGCACCACAAACTGTTTAACCCTATCTGGCCTCTTAACTTTTTTCTAGTCCTAATAGTTTTGGGTTTTTAATGCAGATAAGGATAGTTTTTGTTGCCTCATCAGTTTAATTGTCTACGCTGTGGTGCATGCTGTAAATCTTTTATGACTGCCGCAATAAAAGTAGCCAGGATAAACTGAATTAAACCGAGTCGAATTCATCACAGATACGAAGCAGACCCGCTGCCACCCCGAGCAGCAATAACTGGTTAGAACTTTAACCGTTAACGGCTACCGCCACCGGCAGTTACCTGGTTACTAATTGCCAGGCACAAAACTTTACGACACGTGAATATGTGCCGAAATTAAGTAGCTGCGACGCGATGGTGGCGACGCTGGTGGCGTTGCCAGCAACAAATTAAGCAATTTGTAGGTGGTGACAAGCGCACAAAGCTGTTGCTTGCCCCGTACGCCCACCCCCATCCTCTCTCCCCTAACTAAAACCAGGCCAAAACAAAGCGTAAACAAAGCGAAAACAAAACAAAACACGTCTCTCTCTCTTTTCCGCTTCAACTTACGCTTGCATGCGACTCATGTGGCGCCTGAAAGTATGCTACGCTTGGCTAGAAAGAGTTAACCGTTAGTCGACTGCGCAGCTCAGCTAAGTTGTTATGGCTATGTTTCACTACGATTTTGGCAACAAACTGCACGTGCACGCGGCCCGAATGTAACTGGCTCCGGGCTGGCAAACATAAAAGCGCAAAATGGCCCGAAAAAACAAAACACAGAGAAAACCGGAGAAGGCAGAGGCAGCAGAGGCAGCACTTTTCTAACGGTTTGAGCTACGATTACAGTGGCATGTCTAAGGACAACTGGCAGGTTTCTCTATTGGCAGTACTAAGTACACATATGACAGGTGTATACGGGTGTGTGTGTGTGTGTGTGTGTGTGTGAGAGAGATAGATGGAGAGTAACTGTTTGTACTCTAAATACTATTTATTTTGAGTAATTTAGTTTATATTTGACATGTCAGTGCCATCAAGCAGGAGAGAGCGCGAGAGAGGGAGAGAGAAATAGAAAGAGACAGGTAGAGAGAGCGAGAGCAATTAAAAACTTAGGTTACAAACTGTCGACACGGCTGCATGCAAACTATTTACGCCAACAGACTGCCTAAGCCTAAGCATGTGTGCGTACTGTGCATGTCTGTGTGCCTGCCAGCTAGTACCAGGTTTGCGTGCCTAAATCGCGTCCACTTAAGAATCACATTTAAAAAAATCCACAGCAATCGGAACTGCGCACGTGAGAACCGTTTAGGCTTTGTTAGCCCCCAATTCGAGCCGTTTCGACACATTGCAACAGCTCAAGGTGCAAAAGGGGAGAAAAGTTGACGCGTTGAGTTACGTTATATAGTAGATTCCATTTAGTAAGTTACCCCATATCGATATCTTGCACAAAGCTTATCTTTGTTTATGCTATTTCCGGCAACATACAGGGTGTGCAACTCTCTTTTTAAATTTTACAAAAACTTTATCAAACTAATTTGCTTCAATTATTCACGTGGCATTACAGAGGTGTATATAAAACTGTCTTACTTAATATCTGGAACGACGTTGCTCGTTGTTGAAGGTAATGGCCAAAACGGAGGCGCACAGCAAGGCAACACCCTGTAAATAAAGCAAAGTTTACTCAGTTTAGCAGTGAGTAATGAGGACTTTAGATAACTTAGGCACTTACCTCGACGCCAATCAGTATGAAACTAAAGACCCTAACGTAGTTCAAGGCGTGGTCATAGAAACTGATCAATTCCCCTAGGCAGCCATCGTTATACAGGGTATGATTTGTCGTAGTATTGGTAGGTATGCCGCCATAGCAACTCTGTGGAATAGCCTGCTTGATCTGTGCGTAATCGCTGGGGCCATTAATACCGCAGCACTCGAACTGGAAAGAGATCACGAGATCATCATGATATACACAGATATATCTTTCGATCGAGCTTTCACTTACCCGATGCTGCACATCATCCATGGCTCTGGTGTCATTTCGCTGATCTTGCCACAGCTCGTTCAGTTGGTTTTGTGCCACCGTCGACACATTGATGTGCTTCAGATAGGCAAAGCTCAGCACGCAGGTCAGGATGAGAATGATGACCAAGGTGACGGCGTACTGGAGGATAAAGAAAAGTTAAGACTAAGTTTGCCCATCTAGTTATATAGTTAGCAACTCCACTTACCAGCCAGGTCAGGCAGACGCTCTCCTTGATGGCACCGCAGCAGCCAAAGAAAGATATGAGGAATACAATCGAACCAATCACTATGAATAGAATGAGTATGGTGCGTCCATCCTCGTCGACATCCACATTCTTTATTTCATTATCCAGTGCCAAAGAACTGACCACAATCACTCCAATGCCGATTAGCTGCAAAGAGAGTTCCGAATTAAGTACATATTGCAAAAGTTATCGAAGATACCCCCTCTCCCTATCTCTCTCCGTCTGTCTCTCTCTCTCTCTTTTGGGAAAGTTTCTGATGGGCCGCACCCAAACACATAGCTCTACCTAGGTACACAAAACCCTCCATCCATCATATACGCTTCGCTGATAAAGATAACCAAAACCTCCGTCGAACCGTACCCAACTTCAGTGAACTTTGACGAGGCTGACTAAGTGCGTTTCCGTTCTGTACTCACCGCGCAGAGAGCGTTGAATAGGAATACTAGATACTTGATCGTTGCCGTTGCACAACCCATGTTGATCTGTTTTCTATGTTCGTTTCGCTTATTTTTTTATTTGTACTCTAAACTCCGTCAGCGAGTTTGGTGCGCGCCTGTTGACGATCTTTTTTAGACTGAAACACTAAAACGCTACGCGGTCGGTTGAGGCAGTTAGTTTGCGATAATAATTGTATGGGAAATTTTTGTGTGACGCCGTTGGAAATTAATAATAATAACGGCGCATGCACTGAGCGAAAAAGTTGGCCAGTCTACCTAGCCGGCTTACAGCTAACAGCTTAGCTATCTTATCAGTCGATATCGAAGAAATGACTAACTTTATTGACTTGGTAACTAACAGTAGTTAGTGCAGCTGATAACGGTAATTAGCAACTTGCTATGTATATCCAAATGAGTCAGTTTTGGAATTAAGAACATGTTAATTACGCATAAGTTAAGTGGAAAATATTGCTGAATATTATGATGAAGAAACTTCTACTAATATTAAATATAATAATAATTTGTAATTTTGTACTAATTTGCATGTTCCTATTGCACACTCATTTTACAGGGTATTTCTTGCCGTTTGTTTGTTTATCTATTGCCTCACTTTGACCCTGAGCCGATAAGCGAGTATGGGGTAAGGTAATTTGCTGATAACACTCACAGCTAATACCTCGCTCACCCACACACACACACGCACACACACACACGTACCTCTTATCTTGCGCACAATCAATACGACTCTTTTGCTTCTCCCGTCTATGGCAATTGCCAATATTGTAGCTAGTTTCGTTTGCCATTGCAGCTGCCATGCTCGAGTGCATATCAAACACGCTAACTAATTGAACAAGCGGAGTACAGGGTAGGACGGCAGTGTCACATTGCGTTGGGAAATCGATTTGAATTTCGAACTCAGTTTGAGATTCTTCGCTCTCGCGCGCGCACAGCTGTTGCCGCATTGGGCAACCTTATCAGTTTTGCTGAAGCTATCTGAATGCCTTCTAAGCTTCAATGGACACACACAACACACACGCACACACACACGTTCGGGTGTGTTTTGGATTTTTCGCGGCACTCAGTTGCTTTCAATCACTGCGCAGTGGCGAATAGAAAAATATTCAGAAAATGAGTTGCGGTACACAAACGCTGAAGATCTCCTCCTTCGTCTTAGACTTTCTCTGCTGTGTGAGTGCCAATCGAAGCGAGCTTATCAGCTCTCTCTATCAATCTAACAATCTATCAATCTCTCAATCTCTCTCTGTCTCTCTCTTGCTCTGTCAGGTCTTTGGCGCCTTAACAATTGCTGCGTGCTCCTATGCATTGATTGTGTTTAGCCACAGTCTGGCCATACGCCTACCCTGTATTTTGGGCATAGTATTGGGTACGCTACTCTTTGGCAGCACCATCTTTGGTTGCATAGCGGCGCTGCGTGAGAGCATACGCCTCAGTTGGATTGTGAGTACAAATTGGTTAGAAAAAAACGTACAACAAACTTACACTCCCTCTTTCTCTCTCTCTCTCTCTCGCTCTCACTGCTGCGCCTGAAAGTATGCCGCCATTTTGCTGGCCTTGGTATTTGCACAGATTACCGTTATATTTGCACAACCCATCAATTTCGAGCTGCTAGCCAATGAGACCATCAGCAATGCGTGGCAGCTGCAGCTCTACCAGAACAGCAGCATGTCCTACTACGAGATAAAGGTGAGCAGGAGCAGCTACTTGATATGAATATACATGAATGTACCATTTACATTACCCTTGCAGTATCACTGCTGTGGCAAGTCGGGCCCCCTGGACTATCCCGAGAGCGGGCTGCGTCTGCCCCCCAGCTGCTACCTCAATCAGAACACAAGCATTGCGCCGGATCTCTTCCACAATGGCTGCAACAAATGCCTCGCTGCGGCTTATGTCAAGGGCACCAGCTATGAACGCATTAGCGACTGGACTGTAGTAGGACTAGAGGTAAGTTCGAAAATCATTAATTAACATATTTAAATTTTAACTTATAATTCTCCGCTCCCCCCCTCAGCTACTCACGGTTATTGTATCCGGGCTCTTTGCCATTACATTGCAGAATGCAGAGCGCAGGCGGCTTTATCGCTAGCATACAGTGCTAAGTTTAATTGTAAACAAATTGTTCAAATAAATTGCATTTCTTGGTTTATTTCTTAACAAATTAAACATTTTCTGCAATATGTGAGCTAAATTTAAGGCGGCAAAGCAAAGCGACCTCTATTGTAAATTGCTTGTACAACAATTATACTGGCATGACACTCAAAAGTCAGTTGGCGCAGCGTTGCCACTTATCGTTGCACCGCCACAGTGTATCGCCCACTCATCGATACACCGATTATCTGCCGTGTTTACAAATGTACAACAAAATAAAAACAACGTGCATAACAAGTTTTAGCAAATAAATAGCGGAACTGCTAGCTACCGAAATGTATTCATAGCCAATTTCGCACAGTTGGCTATAGGTGAGCGCACGGCGAGTGCATAGCGCGTACTTTGTTGACGGCCAAAAAGGTGTTTGAACGCCCGAATCGAACGTGGCGCTGGCGCACAACAAAACAAAAAAAAAGAGATACAATATTTTGTTGTTTTTGTTCGCAGCAAAGAGAGTCTGGCTGATTGTCGATCGTCGAGCGGGCTCGAAGTTGCGGCTCTGAGCTGTTGCCGGTCATTAACACAGTGTAGTCGAAGGCAACAACACGGGTGCACACAGAAGGCGGACGCAAATTGTCGGAGTAGTAGCAGCAGCAGCGAAATTGGGCTGTGCAAACAATAAGTCGTCAAAATGGGTCTTCGATTTCAGCAGCTGAAGAAGCTATGGTTGTTATACCTGTTCTTGTTGTTTTTTGCATTCTTCATGTTTGCAATTAGCATAAACTTATATGTGTCAAGCATTCAGAATTCTGACGCCGAACCGCGGTGAGTAAACAACGCTCCGAAACAGTTGCGCCTTATTGTGCTAGGCAAACAATGTGTGTGATTGCAAGTGTGGTGTGTGTGCGTGGGTGCCAAAAGAAGTTGAAGTTAAAGTGAAGTTTTGCCACGAAGATGCAACCAGGCAGTTGGCTGCGGATGAGTAACCGTTGCGTTGCAGTGTCATTGCATAATTTCGCTCAAGGCAACACGTCAGTCTTCCTCGTCTGTCCCTCAACTCGTCCGACCGTCTGCTGGTGTTGCAAGTCACGTTGGCGGCATTGTCGCTGCTGCTGCCGGCGGCTGACGGTGTTACACTCGAGTGACTTGACTGGACGGACGGGTTGCGGTGGGTCATCGAAACCTTGCTTTCCATTTTTATATAGCCAACTACTTTGCATCTTTTTATTTTTTATCTATACTTTTATGGCATTTCTAGTTGATCAAATCGAAGCTGCTGCTCATTGTTAGATTCACACACTACACATTATTGCCAGCCTCGTCTATTGTTTATATTTATTTATTTTGATTCGTTTTTTCCCCCGCTCGTTCGTGTTGTTTTGTGGATCACTTGGTCGTTGGGTCTCTGGTCTTTTTGGGGTATTTCATTTCGTGCAAAGTCATCCGAAACCGCCGCCCAAACGACGCTCGCTCTGGCCGTACAAAAACATTGTGGCCCACTATATTGGCAAGGGAGACATCTTCGGCAATATGACTGCAGGTTATTAAACCACTTAATAAATGACACAATGCCTTGACTGCCACTTGACTCATACAATGACTTTTAAACATTTGCTGCAGACGATTACAACATCAACCAGTTCGAGCCTAAACAGGGCGAGGGCGCCGATGGCAGGCCCGTGATTATTCCGCCGCGCGATCGATTTCGTATGCAGCGCTTCTTTAAGCTGAACAGCTTTAATATATTGGCCAGTGATCGTATACCGCTAAATCGTACGCTCAAGGACTATAGAACTTCAGAGTAAGTGGAGCCTGGGCCACAGAAAGAGAACAAGTTCTTAACGTAATCCCTTCTCTCCCCTTAGATGTCGCGACAAGCGGTATGTTAACAACTTGCCCACCACATCGGTGATCATTGTGTTCCACAACGAGGCCTGGTCCGTGCTGCTGCGCACCATTACCAGCGTCATTAACCGATCGCCACGCCATCTGCTCAAAGAGATCATCTTGGTGGACGATGCAAGTGATCGCTGTAAGAACCCGTTATGCTGCTGCTGCATCTGCATTCTTGGCTTTTCTAATGTGTTTTCCATTTTATAGCCTTCTTGAAACGCCAACTGGATGCCTACATACAGGTTCTAACGATACCAACACGTCTGTATCGCATGAAGGAACGCAGTGGATTGGTGCCTGCTCGTCTCATGGGTGCCCAGCATGCCAGGGGCGATGTGCTAACGTTTCTGGACGCACACTGCGAATGCTCGCGTGGTTGGCTCGAACCACTGTTGTCACGCATCAAGGAATCGCGCCAAGTGGTGATTTGTCCGGTCATAGACATCATATCGGACGACAACTTCAGTTATACGAAAACTTTCGAGAACCATTGGGGTGCCTTCAATTGGCAGCTAAGCTTCCGTTGGTTCTCCACGGATCGCAAACGTCAGGCGAGTCCGACAAAGTCAAAGGACAATACTGCTCCGGTTGCTACACCTGGCATGGCTGGCGGCCTGTTTGCCATCGATCGCGAATACTTCTATGAGATGGGCGCCTACGACAGCGACATGCGCATTTGGGGCGGAGAGAATGTTGAGATGTCGTTCCGCATCTGGCAATGTGGCGGACGCATTGAGATCAGTCCATGCTCCCATGTGGGTCACATATTTCGCAGCAGCACGCCGTATACCTTTCCGGGTGGAATGAGTGAAGTGCTTAGCGCTAATCTAGCTCGTGCTGCTAGCGTCTGGATGGATGATTGGCAATACTTTGTAATGCTCTATACAACAGGAATGTCTCTGGCTTCGCGGGATAAGGTGAATGTCACGGAACGCATTGCACTACGTGAGAAACTGCAGTGCAAACCCTTCGCTTGGTATCTGGAGAACATTTGGCCCGAGCATTTCTTCCCAGCACCGGATCGTTTCTTTGGCAAGATTATTTGGCTCGATGGCGAAACGGAATGTGCGCAGGCGTACAGTAATTACATGAAGAACCTACCGGGTCGTGCTCTATCACGCGAATGGAAACGCGCTTTTGAGGAGATTGAGAGCAAATCAGAGGAATTTACTTCCCTCATCGATTTGGAGCGTGATAAGTGTCTGCGTCCGCTAAATGATGATGCACCGCGCTCCACACTGCAGCCAGTTACAGTGGGCGATTGCTCGTCACATGCACAAAGCATGGATATGTTTGTCATAACTCCCAAGGGTCAGATAATGACCAACGAGAATGTATGCCTCACGCATCGCGCCTCCAAACCGAGTGCACTGAATATGCTGCGTAATCGCAACACGACCGCATCGAATGTGATATTGTCGCAGTGCAACGCGGACTCGAGTCAACAGTGGATCTACGACATGGACGTGAGTAGCCATAGTAACAATATGAGTCACCTTTTTAATGAACCACTCTCTCTTTCCCTTTGCAGACCCAACAAATATCGCATCGTGAGACGAAACTTTGCCTTACACTGAAATCGGCAACGAATGCGCGTACGCAAAAGACAGAGAAGGTGGTGCTAACACTGGACTGCAATTTCAAGGATATAACACAGAAATGGGGTCTAATACCATTGCCATGGCGCATGTAACGCTTACAGCAGCAGCACGAAATCCCTGCCAGCGATCTAATACAATGTGATATTTATTACACCCCTTCCCCACTTGTTTTTTACTCTTCGTGAAATGCACCCACCCCACCCCCCAAACCTTACACTACACTACACCGAGACACGCCCACAAGAATTGTTTGTGAAACATTGATTTTATTCGGGAATGTGTGCGAAGGCTTTTCTTTCGCCCATTGCGACTTGATGGAACTCTATGCAATTCTATGTCATATTTATTAAGCAAAAATATTTAGGCAATTTTAAGTAATCCAAAAAGTAACAAGTACTTATAGCATTTTTTAACGATCTACTAAAAATATATATATATATATATATAACCTTTTTATTGATAGCACATCGAAGTGTACCGCCCTTGTATTTTGTTCTGTTTTTACTCATTTCTTCTTATCTGCCCCAGGCAGTTAAGCTTTAAAATTGTCGCATCTGCTGCAGATTGTCGCATTCTCAATATGATCGGCTGCTACAACACAATCAAGTACACGGGACTCTTGTCCAATTTGCTGTATATGGTAAGTCCAATTAAAATATATATAAAGATTCCTTGTTATCACATCGCTTGACCTATAAATCTTTATTTACAGCTTCTTGCCATAGGCGTCATGTCTGCAGCAGGACTTGGCCTACAAATGGCGGAGCCAAATACGCCGGAGCATACATACTTCGTGGAGAGCATCGTGCTGGGTGCAACCATCTGCATGATTGTCATCTTCGGCTGCTATGGCTTGGTCTGTGATCTGCTTAGCGTGAATATTATAGTGAGTACGTCATGTATACCAAATGAACCCCTGCTCATTGTCCCCAACTTGTTTCAGTTCACCTGCTTCATACTTATCGTGCTAGCCGTGGAGTATCTGCAGCTGCAAAACTATCAGCCACACAAGCGCTACAGCGGCGCCTGGCAGCAGTTGGAGCTGACCATGGCCTGGCATGGCTTGAACCGACATCCGCAGCTGATGGAGGAATACGAGCAGCAGCAGCAATGCTGTGGCTACCACAATGCTGAGGACTACAATGCACTGCAGAGGCCAATACCCTCGAGTTGTTATCAGCCCGCGCAGCCGGCGGTGCAAGGTGAAGACAAGCTGCTCTTTCCAAACGGCTGCCAGGCGACGCTCAATCGCGATAAGCTCTTCATGTGGTGCATCATTGGCCTTGAGGTACGCGGCTGACACAGTCGCGCAGTTCAATGAACTCATCTAACATAATACATACTGCATTCTCATTGTAGATCTTCATACTGGTGCAGACCGTTGCGCTGAGTCTGCTGCTCTATAAGCTACGCCAGCGCGAGCGACGAGCGCGTCAACAGGTGCCACCAGGTGTACGTCGTGAGCCCCGTGCCAACCATGTGGGCACACGAGCGCAGCTGCTGGACAATGTGTGATTCGCAGACGTTTTGTTTATTGTACAAGGAAAATGCATGAGATAATATAAATCTAGTTTTTAATAGGCATAACGACGTGTTTTAGTGGTCAGCTGGCAGCTTAGCGTGATGGCCAAGATGATGCCCACAATCTGTAAATGCATGAGAGATCTTAAATATTGCATCGCTTAGAAGCGATGGATGAAATTTGGAATATATATGCATATAGTGGCGGGGGCGTGGCACCTTAAATTTGAAATTAAGCCCTGGAGCTTGTGATGTTTATACAACTTAATGCCAAATTTGGTGTCTCTAGCTTTTATAATAGCTGAGATCTGTGTATTCACACAGACACGTGACGGACAGACAGACGGACATGGCTCAATCGACTCGGCTAGTGATCCTGAGCAAGAATATGTGTATATACTTTGTGGGGTCTCCCACGCCTCCTTCTGCCTGTTACACTCAGCGACAGCAAAAAGCCGCACTTCGAAAATTTTGAATTTTTGACTTCTCTAACCTGGGGTTCCCTAAATGTCTTTTATGCATGAAATATTTTTTGGGAGTCCTTAAATGTTTTCTACAAAGTTTTGGTAGTTTAACAACACAGTTACAGAATTTTCAAGGGATCATTTTTTGGCTGGTACGTCGAAATCATGCCAAAGGGAAAACAGTTGACCGTGCAAGAAAATCGAAATTATTGATTATCTGAGCAAAATGTGTCGAAATTGCAGCTTAAACACAATGCAATGAAAGCTCAGTGCGTCGATTTTTAAAAAATATTGTGAGACCAGGGTGGTAGATCGAAAGAAGGATCAGGAATGACCAGGTGCACCACTACTCGGGAAGATCGTCATATTGCGAAAATGAGTCTCCAGGATCGTTTTAAAACTGCTGTAGAAATAGCATCTGAGGTAAACCAAGAATTTGGAGAGAAATATCGGCCCGAACTGTACAACGTCGGCTGAACGAAGTGGGCTTACTTTCAAGAAAACCTGCAAAAACCATTTTGAACAGTCGAATGAAGAAAATCGGTTATTGGGCAGGAAAGCAAAATTGGGGTGCATCTGATGGTCAGAGTGTGTTTTCGTGGTCCAATTCACCTTATTGGACACGATGGCTTCTGCGAGTCAGGCGTAAAGTGGGTGAGCGATATAACGAAAATGCTGTGTGGCCACCGTCAAGCATTCCCTTTATTATGATATGGGGGTGCTATCCAAATATAATGTGGTCATTTTAATGCTCGGGGTTGGTCATGAGAAAATACAGAAGATTATTTTGGTGGAGTGTGCCTTCCATGAATATTTCCGAGCACGAAAACGACCCATTTTTCAGGACAATTCCGCACCTTGCCTGGGGCACGTTTGTAGTAACTCATGGATTTTGTTGTTCTATGCATTATTTATAAAATTGAATAACAATTTAATAAATTTCATGTTTTTTTAAATGAGGCACCATTTTCAGGATAATTTGGGATTGTCGTTGATTGGCCGAACGCCCTGACCTTAATCCATAGAAATGTATGGGCCCTTATGGAAAAATAGAAGCGGAAGCCCAAACTATGGTGTATTCGGGAAATCATAGAAGTTGGTCAAGACATCCAATGGATTTTGCGATTTATATGATTCGATACCGAGAATAATAGTGTTTGGGCCAAGGCGGTACTACGAGTACTAAAAATAAAAATATTATTTATGTTCCTTCGCAAGAACTTTGTATGTATCCCTTGAGAATATCATGGAAAATTATCATTTGTTGAATAAAAATTTTTGTATGATTTATAAAATTATTTACTGTATTGTCGTACTGGCAAAACGTGAACTGGGGCATGGGAAAATTTTCATCATGTTCTTGTCTAAATATTTGGTTAAATTATGTTTAAAATATACTAACTACCTCTAAAAATTAATTAGCCAAAGAATCTTTTTGAAAGAACCCGCAACTCAATACGTGTTCGGTTTTTTATGTTGTGTACGTACATTTGCACAAACTAAATACCATTTTTAACCATTTTCAATGGTCGGCTCAATATTTAAGGGGGCGGGGCGGTAATTAAAATGTAAACAATTAACTTGAAGGTAAACAGAAAAAGTTCTAAAAATATAAAAGATGGGGCAGTAGTCATAATTGTAAAGCAATGATTTATCGGCGAACAGAAACAGTACAAAATAAAATGGAAAATTAAATAAAATAAAAACATATGAATATAAAATGGTTATGATATTGTTACAATGGTGTAGAAAGCCATTGCAACTCTGTCCATCAGGTGTCATTCAGGTCGAGATTGCTGCGAAACATTTGTTCATTGGTTAGCAACGGCACCTTGGCGACCTCATGGAATTTCTTGTGAGAGTACTTGTTCCGTATCGTCTTTATGGTGGTTTGTGGCTTGCGATGCAGGCCTGCATTGAGCACCGGCACCAATTCAGCAAAGTCTGCCAGCTGGTATCCCGTATAGTATATCAATGTCGAAGTCCAAGTTTGGTTATTAAGGCTCGCAACGCCGCCGTGCATGCGCAGTGCCATGAATAGAGCAGCCGATGCCATCTGCGAATCACTGAACCCTACGGTAGCATACTCCATGAGCGACATTTCCAGAATGTAGCGTGCCAATGAAAGTGTTGGCATTTGCACCTTTGCACAGCGAGCGTAGTGACGCAGGAACCCATATGAGAGTGGTATGCCGAGATCGTAGTTGATGGTGCGCAACGTTTCGATTTCCATTTGAACCAGCTCGTCGTTATTGTAGACCCCAGCACAGATATACAGAAAGTCTTCAATCAGTGGCGGCTGGCTTTCGTCATACTTGCAAGCAATGAAAAAGGCAGCAGCGCTCAGAAGTTGCAGCCTTTCCTTGTTGATAACCGTGCGGCACAAATAGAGATCCACAATTTTAACGGCCAAATACAAAGTTTCGTGATTGAGCTCAAAAGCCTGCTGAACCTCGACCATCCAGTCGACGAGAAGTGTCCGCATCCAGGTTGTCAAATGAACTTGGCTCGGCATATAGTCTCTAATGGGAAACTCCGGCTCGCGTTTCTTTAAATAGTTAAATATATCCATAGCGTAATGCGAGACTTCGAACGGATCATCCAAATTCTTGCGGTCAAAATCCTCCACATCCTCGCGAACAGGGGGCACTGGTGTAACCATTGCTGCAGCAGCAGCTGCGGAAGCTATCAGTACCGATGCCGCCTGAGTTTGCTCAGTCTTATGTTGCAGTTTGGCAGTACGGCGCCGAGCTGCCTTGAAATTACCGGATAGTCGCATAGAATCACAACTAGAGACATCCTCTAAAGCCGACATGTAAAGGCTCTCCTCAATCTTATTGGCTCGCTGTTCAGCCAACACTGGCTTCTTTGGGGCCATAGCTTCTTCGATCTTATCCAACTCCCTGCGACAATGTTCCACATGATCCTCTGCCTTGATTGAGTCGCGCATCATTAATTTACTTGCTGCAGGAGCTACGTTTTTCGATTTTCTGGTATTAATTACAATAAGTTCCCAATAAATCAAAGACTCAAAAATATGTAATAATTTTTCACAATGTCAACTTAGGTAGATATTTTGTTTTTGGTAGGGTGACCACCTGCTGTCGCCATGAACGGCAATTTCAATGCTAAGTTGTCAAGAAAATTCATTGCTCTATAGAAATATTCTGTTTGTTGACATCATTTGTGAATTGACCGAAAAAAAGCATTTCATATTGGGATGCCTGCAGTTTCCGTCTGCATTCTCATAGCTCTCTCTCTCTCCCTCTCGTTCTAACGATGAAGGAACTCAGTGGGTTGGTGCCTGCTCGACTCATGGGTGCCCAGCATGTCAGGAGCGATGTGCTAACGACGAGCTTGTCAACAAGTGCCACCGGGTGTAAGTCGTGAGCCGCGTGCCAACCATGTGGGCACACGAGCGCAGCTGCTGGACAATGTGTGATTCGCAGACGTTTAGTTTATTGTACAAGGAAAATGCATGAGATAATATAAATCTAGTTTCTAATAGGCATAACGACGTGTTTTAGTGGTCAGCTGGCAGCTCAGCGTGATGGCCAAGATGATGCCCACAATCTGTAAATGCATGGGAGATCTGAAATATTGCATCGCTTAGAAGCTGCTCCAACTCACCTCGTAGCCAATGAGTCCTATGTGCGCCCACTTCTCCAGGCTGTACAATTTCAGATGATCACGCATGACTGCATCCATGCAGCCATCGCTGTAGGGATAGAAAGCTTGCACGCTATTCTCGATGTGGTAACAGCTCGACGGCACCTTCATGTTGGAGCTGATGTAGTCCAAGTAGCCCTTGTCGCCGCAGCATTTATACTGTGGAAAGCATTTATATTGTGTTCAATGGCAACATAGCCTTGTGTTGGCTCTTACCCTTTGCTGTAAATGCTGCATGAAACCGGGATGTGTTAGCTCCTTCATCCACATGCCCATAACGAACACTTCGCTGGAATTCAGCTGCTTTGTCTCATTGTAGTGCGATAGCTTCCAAGTGTGTGCGGCGATGATCAGGCCCATGAACACCAGATGCTGCAGAGGAACAGTTAGTGGAGAAGCATATGACTCTTCCTGGGATTACTACCTACCACAACGAGCACCTTGATGGAGCCCAGAAAGGCACCGGAGCAGCCAATGATGGCGGCCAAGATGAGTGTGCCGGCTATGGCGAATTGCACCAACTTCTCGATGTCTATGTGATGCGCCGAACCCTCCTCCAGTTTGTATAGCAGATCATAAACACCGACAAGTGCGGCCAGGATGCCAATTAACTGTCAATAAACAACTTTAGGGATTATACTGCATAAAACATGTATATAATAGATATGCATATGCCAATTAGCTACGTCAGACAAAACAAACAACAACAACAAAGGCAAACAAAAGTTGGCATAGATGACAAATATAAATTTTAATTTGGCTCAGAAGAGACCGAAGCGAAATAAAAACAAATACATTAAATTACTTTCGGTTTTATTTTTAAATGTCAGGCAAACACACACACACGCACGCACACACATCTATGTATGTGAATGTGTGCAAAAATGTAGCAGCAATAATTAAAAATAAGTAAAGTGACATCTTGTCTGGCTGCGGATTTGCTGCCTGCCAAATTGGCCATATAGAAAATTACATTAAACAATGAGAGGAACTCGGAAATAATTAAAAGAAAAGTCAGTATGTGCGTGTACATAAATCGTAAACTTGCCAAGCATATATAGCTCTCTTTTACTGCCAAGTAATGAGCTGGATTTAAGAAATCACGCATACGCAGTGTATGAGTCAAGCATTAGACAAGCAGCTTTAATTTGATTTTTAAAGACAAAGGGGACACCTGTTTACTATATATTTAATTTTTAATTGTTTACTAATTAATATATATTTTAATTATTTATAAATACTCTACATTTTATTTTTAATTATTTTTTTAATTATTTTTTGCTCACCAAAGTAAACGTGTTGAAAATCACCGCCGTCCATTGCAGGCACACCTGCACGGTGGGCATTTTGTTTGTGTTAGCTATCGAAATAACGGCACTAAAATACTGACAATCTCTTTATGTTTTTTGTTTTAATATTTCATATATATTTTTTATTATTTTTCTTATGCCATACGCGTTTGTTGTTCAGTCTGCGACGCTTGTCGACCGAGACGCGCGCCTCTCGTGCCCCAACTGTTGTTAATGTTTTCGGACGATGTTGCCGCCGGCGATGCTGCTGCTGGGAGAGCACAACTCGTTCAACTTAAAGAAAACTGCGAAATGTTTACAAATCCGTTGAGTGGTTGCCGCCTCGCGTCTGCTCGTTACTCAAGAGACATCCCGCCGGATCGGTCAAAACGATTCACATGTATTTTTATATGCGTCTTTATAGGCAGCTATATATCCATCTACTTAGCTGCTGCGTGTGTACGATCAAACAATTTATAGCATTTCTATTGTGCGAGCATCGATCGCACATATCTACCCCACCCTACCCCGCCCCCCTTTCCCCATTGAAAAGTGCCTTAAAGTGTTGTTTGGTTTTTCTTTTTGCCCAACAATTTTGCACGATTTATTTTCATTTTACTAGAGTTTCAAATAGGAATTAATTGTTGGAAATTATGTGACTAATGGGGCAACCTTTCAGTAACTCTCGCGGCGCAATTTGTTTCTCACGGTGATGCCTAGGTGGGTGGCAGAGACCAGAGCACAGAGCTGCGAGAGAGAGGGAGAGAGGGAGAGAGAGCATCGATTAGTTGTGTACACAAAAAATGATATTTCAAACGAGGGGGGCATCTATTCTTGGCCCGACTAATCCAGTCATAAATTATGATATTGCTCAAGGTCAGCAACACTTTACCTCCACCACGAACAGCAGCCACTTGATGATCAGTCCGTGAATGACATTGTCCTCGGCGTGTGCCTCCACAGCGTCCAGACAGCCTTCGCCAAAGAGTTGTATCTGTATACGCTCTAGATTTCTATAGCAGGTCACAGGAATGCCGCCGCCCTGGAGTATGTAGTCATGTGCGCCGTTCTGCCCACAGCAGGCGTACTGCGAGGAGAGATCGACAAAGTTATAGTAAATGGAACTGTTTAGTATGCAAATCTGACCTTCTGCTCTAGATAAGCAATGCGTTCGATGCTGCGTCGCTGATCGGCCCAAAGTGCGAGGAAATCCGTGCGTGCCTGCTGCACATAGTTGGTGGAATGAGCGGCAGCTATGATGTAGATCTGCAGGCCGATCAATATCAGCATGCAGCTGACAAACTGAAAGAAAGAAAGAGAGAAAGAGGGAGATCAAATGCCTGCTTACTCTCGCTCACCCCCCGCCCCACTCACACTCCAGATGAGACTCAACGAGACGCGACCGGCAGCAAAGCAGCCCAGAAACGAGCTGAGCACCACAAAGGAACCCACAAAGATCTGCACCACAATTGCGATGTGCTCGAAGGTGCGCGGCGAAGAGCTGTTCAGCTCGAACACCGACAAAGCAATTAGAGCCACGCCAATTAGCTGCAAACAGAAAACGTGCGAACTAATGAAATTAATTATGCAAATATTACGCATACGCACCGATAGCAGCACATTCAGTGCAATGAGAATGCCTTTTAGCCAGGATATGCGAGAAGCCATTTCCACGTTGTGAAAACGAACAAGGAAAAAACCACACACAACCAATCAATAGTGCGTCCAATTGCGTTTTAACAAAACTCCCTCTTCCCCCACTCCGCCTTCCACTGATTATTACTTTGCTGCGCAGTTGAACGTAAGCAGAAAATAAAATAATGAACAGAGAGTGTATTTCGGACACGGCCCTTTGGCTCTACCCGTTGAATTGCGACTAAACGACGCGCTTTTATTTTGAAATTATGGCGCCCCCAAAAAGGGCCACCAGTCCGCCCGGACAGTTGGCCAGCCAGACGCTAGTCAGCCAAGCCGCTAGATATGCCGAATGTTAGCTAGAAAAAAATCACCGAGTGTGAGTAGTGCTTGATATGGTTAATACCCTGCGGCAATTGAATGTGGCTTAATAAGAGTATAATAGGTGGGTAGCAAGCAAGTAAATGATACTAAATAAATAAATAAAAATTAAATTTTAATTGCTAAAGTTACAACTTAAATACTTTATTATGCTTTACAGGGTATCTAGCAGTCGTACCCATTGCTCTAGGACACTTGCGTCGCTATTAGTGCTATGTCTTTCGGCAGTCATAGCCGTCTGTGGGTGGGAATGATGTCACGTCGAAGCTTTTTCGCATTTCCGGAAGCTTTCACCTCTGATAGAGCAAAGTAAGCCGTAAAGTTCCTTGCGTGCGTGCGACAATTATAAGCAACAGGATAGCAACACTATTTTATTTCATAAGACTAAGGTTAGCTCAACAGGCCTTGGCTACGTATTCACATCTATATCAGAAAAGTTCGAGCATAAAGCTTCAACATGCTACGAAATATACTAACTTTTCTGCTTTGCCTCTCTGCAGTCGAAGCCATTGGCGAACTCACCTTTCTGATAACTCCCAGTTCGATCTCCTTGTCGGGCACCACGGAAGTGGATAGCTACTATATGGAGGATATAGTCATGGCAGCCCTGGGCTACGCTGTCAGCTTGGACAGAGCGTGGCCTGGCATGATCATTGAGAATCCCTTCGATCTGGGCAATACATCGATCATTGTGTTCTATGTGAATGGCATTTTACGTATACCCGTCAATTATGAAGCATATAAGACATACCCCCTGATGTATTCCGCTACCGAAAGCTCACTTGATAATCTCGTTGAGGAGTTACCAAATGGAACTGTTTATGATTTCGACTTCGTTAATCACGAGGATGGTGTCGCTACGTTTAAGCAACATTTCAGGAATCTTACATCAAAACTTACAGTGCCGCTGGAATTTATGAAACCCGATGAGTATTATAATCATCGGCAATTTGTGGAGGAAATCGGTCATATCAATACCATATCGCAGCACTTGGCAGAGCTCTTGCAACCGTCGCATGTGCTCATCATTCGCCTCTCATTGGAGAGAATTGCAAGTGTGCTACGATTTGAGACCCTTAGCGAGGCAAAGAATCTAGTAGAATATGCAAGGGATAGATTATATAAAGCTGCCCATCAACTCCAGACTTCGGTGCTTTTTGTAACGGCAACACATAGAAGAGAACTTGTGCCGGGTATGAGATCCAATGGAGCAAGCGATGATAATCCTTTTGAGAAAATTTGCAAAGATCCCAATCAAATCGTTGTCATTCAGATTTGTATATGGCTTACGCTTGCGCTAACGCTGCTCATAGCTTGCGCATGTTATTATCTGGCAAACATCGATCCCGGTGGGGATTCGATCAATTATCGCGTGAGCAACGTTGATATGTCCAAGAAAAAGAACTGAGGGGATATACATTTAACAAGACTGAAATGAAATGAGAAATTTTGATCTTTAAACTATATATGGACGGAAGAGAAGCCATCTTTGATATATACATATATATTCTTGTTCAGTTTCAACATCGCATACGTGTATATATTATATTTATGTAGTTATGAACTTGGTTTATAAAAAGCCATGTACATATACTCCTAAGTTGCAGACATATTAAACATAAATATCCGTCCAGGTTGACTATTTTTGGAGCAGTAGTTATCAAACTTAGCACATATGACCTTTAAAATAAACCCTATACTTGATTAAAATTTTCAACTTAATTGCTTAAATATATACGCTGAAAAACAGGAAATAAGATTTGCAAGTCTAAGTAATATTCATGCTAAATTACTACAGAAAACTAATTTATGTCACCTCAGTTGAGCCGATAGGCAATTAGCGGTTGTTTAGCTGGGTTCATCAATTAGACATTCCCTGATCCTACGTGCTTTGTTTACCAATTTGGCCTACCCTGCGCGGCTGACCACGTCGCATGCCAAAAGCGTGAAAAAACACACAGCATAAATATGACAAATATTTACAAACACAGGCGCACACATACATGTACCTATGTATGTGTATTTACAGTTGGCCAGATGAGCAAGAGCAAGAGCCAGAGCCAGAGCAACAAGTTGTCTGGCGCTGCCTCCGTTGCCTATTTTCACATGGCCCTGAACAGGTGACGCTGCTCTATTTATGATTGGCAAAGGGCGAAAGAAAATAGACATCTAGGTGGAATTTTTAAAGACGCACACACAGACATATATCATGTTTTATTGGGCTTTATAAATAGTTAGAGCTACATAAATTAACTAGCTTAGGTTGCAGCATTTTGTTTTTGTTTTTTTGTAGTAAATTTTAGCTTGAAATTCCTTTAAGATTAAAGAGTTTTTTATGTTATAAATTGTCATCTGCGCTCGAATAGGCAAAGCACAAATCGAATACTTTTTTCTTGCTTATCCCTTGGCCTCCATAAACCTACACCCCCATTGGCTTTGTACTCCCGGCATCGGGCCATCGACAAGGTGTCCATTAAAATTGCATGCGCCGCTGCTTATTGCGGAAACTTATGGCCAGAAAAACGGCCAGGGCACAGGTGAGCAGCTGCAAAAGGTTCACAGCAATTAGCGGAATTAAGTGGGCGATGGCATTTCATATTCCAATTCAATCGATACTTACCTCGAAGGCAACCAGGACCCACGAGACGATGAGAAAACGCCGCTTGTCGCTGTCGTATTGACTCTGCACCTCCTCGATGCAACCTTTGAGAAAAAGATGATCGGTCGATTGCTTGAGATCGGCATAGCAACTGGGCGGTATGATCTGATTGAGATGCACATAATCCTGTGCGCTGGTCTTGCCACAACACTCGTAGTTCTGCTGCAGTGCATCCATGTTGTTGGCCTGCCAGGCAATCTCCACAGTCTTCTGCCCGCTCTGCACCTCCATGGGATGCAGAAAGAGAAAAGTGCTGGCGATTTGTGCCACGGCCAGCAGCAGCAGAAATACGGCGCTCTAAAGATAAGGTATATAGAAAGATATATAAAAAGATATATATGTGTATTCAATTCGACCTACCGTTGCGGTCAGGCAGACAGATTCGCGCAGCGCTGCGAGCACGCCCAGCACACCGAAGAGCACTATCAAGACGCAGGTCACATAGCCGCCAATCACATACTCCTCGCCCTCCGTATCCGAATTGTAGGCAATCCAACCGATGGCACCGCCTGCGAGCAACTGTAATTGTAACGGAAGTGCACGAGTCATTAGCATGATAAAGTCCGATGATGAGTCGCTGAATCTGTATACATGCTCATATATATTATATATACGCCACAACTCGGTTTAATTATGGCTTTGAAACTGATCTCTACTCTGACTAAGTGGCTCAGCCCCAAGTTGGGCATTTGCTCTTTTCTTGTTTGCAGCAAGTCAATTGACTTGCTTACTTTTATAGCTTCTCTTTATGTGGGTGGGTAAGGGTGGCTAAGACACCCTTCGGCGTCACTTGGGGGTTCGAATTCGGGATAGCTGTATATAGGTCAAACTACAAAAACAAGTATGTAGTAGTGTATGTGCGCGATGATGTCATATCGAACTGTAGAAGCTCCTTAGCTGTTCACTTCCTGCAAGTACCCGACTTAGCAGGCTTCCAGGCGCAGTCAAAACAAAACAAATTCCCAAAGTGTAAACATGCTTGCCATGGTTACGACAGCAGGGGGGGGGGCGTGGTTAGTTGGGGCGGTTAGTTCGGGCGGGGGCGGGTTGTCTGGGCCACACAAAAGAAAACCTGTCGCCGACGTGGCCAAAGTGTGTGAAACTGACAAGTGACAAAATATTAAAAATTAAAAATACAAAATGGCCTAGCTATAAGTGTGGGGAGGAGTAGGGGGGCTCATCATCTACAACAACAACAACAACAACAAGAGCATTGGGGGCCATGTGCATGGGAATTGGCGCTCGTCGCGCGTGTTGCAACGCATTATATCTTGTAGATTGCCTCTTACAATTCGTTTTCGAAACATATTACGATTTTCTGAAAATTTTTCAACTTTTGTTTTCATTGAGTTCGTAATAAATGACATCATATTTACAAGTGGTTCATTTTTTTCTGCGTTTTTCAAGTTTCATGCACCACTGCGAAACGAAAAGGAAATTGTCAATGACCAAATAAACATAAATAACAGTCAGCGAAAGTATATAGAAAATCCATACATGTATCGTTGTGAGATATATTTGCATAGACTGCCATATAGCGAAACTTACCGCCAAAATGACGTTCATCGCAATCGACGAAAATTTCACGCTAGTTGTGGTGCAACCCATTTTCGAACAAAATTCACTTGGTTAATCTGCAAATAAAAATCAAGAAATAATCAGGAACAAAAATACGTAGCAATTGGAGAATGAATTTTTCGTTTATATGCTGTAAATAAGCACGAAATTACTTTTAATTACACGAAACTCATTTAAATTGTTCGTAAATCGTTCATAATTAGCATAAGGGCTCTACGCCTTCATATGAATGAATTTCATTTGCCTGCGACTCACACAATATCACAGCAAAAAAGTTTCTTAACCTTTTGGCTGGCGACTGTTTATTGTTGTTTTGTTGTTTTTATTTTTTATTAATAACAAAATAAACGCGCTCTGTCCGTTGCCCCGCTGAGTGTTTTGAATAAAGATTCTTTTCACTTTTCACTTAGGAATCCGTTTTCGAGACTACTCCCTTCTGCGTTTGCTTGCAGACTGAATTCAAACAAGAAAAAAGTTTGTTATTCTGACTGAGGCGCGCTCACACAGATTGTCTCACCCACACATATGCACTGCACACACACACACACACACACCCCGCACATAAACACAGCAGTTCAAAGAGAGCGCCTAAAGGCAAAAGAGAAAGTTCAAAGAGACCGAGAGAGAGAGAGTCAATGCGCTCGCGCAACATACACTCTCCGTGAATGACGTCACTGTTACTGCTGTGTGCTACGTCATTTTAGGCTCGCCTAACTTGTCTACGTTAAGTTATGTTCTGCGACATATTGCTTAGAGAAAAGTGAGAGTAAATTTGAACGTGTTAATGGGATCACAAAAGTGATAAGAAATCTGCCTTCAAATTTTTAAATTTAAAAAAATCTTTATGCATGTTTTTATGTAGAATCACTGAGCGTAAAGTCTTATACAACATGGCAATCCGCATGAGAATTCCTTGATTCTTAATAAGTTATAAGGTTTGAAAACATATCTTTGAAGGGTGTCAGATGTTTGTTTAAAAATTTAATTTAAATTATTTAATTATCCAGTTAATTAAATTTTATTTAAAATTATTTTTATTATTATTATTTTTTTTTTATCATAATATAATAATTTAAGTTAATTAACTTTTCATTTAAAATATCTTCTCATCCTTAAGAACCGAATTGGTTTAGTACAATATCATTGGGTTGCCAGTTAGCGTATTCCTTGTACCGTCGTATTTGAATTCTTGTCAGAAGAAAGTAGACCAACTGCAAAGTATAAGCATATATTAAATTCCTTTTTATATTCCAATTCAAATTTGATGCAACAACTGCTATTGTTGTGAATGCTGTCGAGCTCAAGATAATATCAGTCTGAAAATTCACAAGATATTTCATGAGGCAGTCCAAATGTATCGAAAATTCCGTCGTTGCTATGAAAACAATTTAAAAAAATAAAGGAATAATCAGATTATTTCGGTAACTCACCCATGCAGTCTACAGAGCTTGCATCTGCCCTGTACTCATTGAGCTTGTACCACACGAATATACAAAAGATTTGCTGCGCTACACCCAACATCAATAACAAATTTCCATTCTAAATGACAACATTATATCTTCTTAGGCTTATCATCTTGATTTCATTTTGCTACAGCTCACCCATGAGATCAAGAACATCGATTCGTTTAGAGATCCAAGCAATCCAATAATAGAGATGCATACTATATAGATAACGATTCCATATCCATATATGATTACTACGTCAAACTTTTCATTAAGTTTTATAACCCAAAACAGAAGGAAAGCGATAAACTTTTCGGAAAGAAGGGTTAAGAGGGATATTACTTATGAAAATTAAATATTTAAACATACCAGGAGTAAAAAACTAAATAAAATATTTAAAATTCTAAGTCTATTTGTAACGGAAACCATTGTTCTATATTTCTATATTTTTAGCGAAGCGTCTTACACGTTATGTGTATAGTTTTCAACTGATCAACTTAATGAGTTCCTGTAGCTGAGGAAACAAGTACGTCAATCATGACTTGCGGTCAGTTATACTCAGCAAATGATTGATTAATACACTAAATAAAATGGTTAATTTATAAAATATAAAATAAACTATTTTTAATGCTATAAGCTCTAGTAAATGTATTGTTATCATAACATTTTAAAAAATGTTTTGAAGAAAATGATACTCTTTCCTTAAAATGTTGTCTAAGGTTGACTTACCCAAATGTAAAGAGAATGTAAAGAGAACACTGAAATGATGCGAAACACCTAATTTAAGAGATTCGAATTTTACACTTAATTTAAGAGATTACAATTTTACTCTTAGCATCCAAAACTCGCGCCTTATCTCATCATCGATATTCGGCCTTCAAACTGTCGACATCAGACAAATAAAGCTCAGCTGGCGCTCTGAGCTGCAGTAAAGCTTTTGCTCTGACAGCAGAAACCTTAAGCATTAATAGGTCGAGCTTACGATGGATTTTTATTTTTGTTTGTTTACTTTTACACTTCGATCACCAACGATCTCCAGATTTCAAGTTTGAGCGAAATCGTTTAAGATTCATGACACAATTTGGGTACTTTTCGTGTTATATCAAGCTGTATATTTTAGACACTGGCAAGTGTGAATGTTTTAGTGCCTAGCTACATTAAATACTAGGTATATAAGTAACACGTGAAGCTTAAAAATATCGTATAGATGCCATTTCATAAGGAATTTGAGTTAAACAGTTCAAAAATATTTTGAATGTACTATTTTTGATTTATCGTTAATAGGTTAATGGTTATTGCGTTGACTCCTGTGATCTTCGGCAGTTATAACAGCTGGGATGTCCTCTATTAGCTAAAGGAAAAGGAAACTTTCATCGACATTCAGCAAGAATCAAGATATCGCAGTACGGCGGCCTACTAGGGTAATGTCCTCTGCTTAAAAGTTTTGACGGCGATGCTGATTCGTATAGTGTATGGCCAGTATGAAGGCTGGCACGAGTAATATCAGCTAAAAGTAGAGTAAATTGTTAGAGCATCAAGTAAAGATGTAAAGTGACGTGTAACCTACATCGAATCCCAGTAGACCCCATTGAAAGTATCGCCATACTTCAGACTCGTCGGAATATTCCCTCTCCACTTTGCTAAGACAACCAACGGTGTATAAATTCGATGGGTTTACACAATTATTGTTCTGGCAGCAACTGGACGGTACAGTACCAGGTGTCTCGCCGATTTCCAGATAATCATTGGATCCATAGCGACCGCAGCATTTGAACTGCAAATGCAAAGCAGTTAGAGAAGATAAAGGGTACAGAAACTATTACACTTACCGCCTGCTGCACCACATCCATGGCTCCTGGATTGACAAGCTCCTGTTCCCAATGATCCTCGACCGTTAGCAGCGCATGCTTCTTGAGATCATTAGGCTTATGCAATACAATGAAGGCGATCGTCAGTGCAAGCAGCACCAGCAGCAGCGTCACATACTAAGGCATTAACCAAGGAAAGATTCGATTAGATCCGAGCTTAATATATCTGCCAGATACGCCTTATATATAAGTATATACTCACCGACCAGAGCATACGCGTCGATTCACGTATGGTGCCCAGACAACCAAATATTGATATCATCAATATACTGCCGCCCAGAACTAATGTGCCGATCTCATACTTTGCTGGCATGTTGCCCCAGCCAAGGCAGCCAAATACTATGATTGATATGCCGAGAAGCTGAAATTTTAAAAAAATATATACAATATTTATTTATCTACAATAAACTTGCCTTAATTGCTTTGTCAATCAGTCAATTTGCCTATGGCAAAAAAACTTGACATCATGTTTTTAATTTCTTTTCGAATTTTCAATTACAAGTACTAGGGGGCGTTCTGCATACATTGTTCGAAGTGCCTGAGAGTGTGTACAGTGCGCATCCGCAATAGCTACATTTCAATTTATGTACATACACTTATATGTGCATGTATATATATATATATATTCCTGATAATCTTTTCCCAGAATTTCAGTATTTCCCAATACAAAGCCACAAATGCGATGCTGCCAAAAAAAAAAAAAACTTAATGGCATTCGTTAATCTCATCGAACTTGAAATATACATATATATGTACGTATACCCATAGTATGGTATGCCTGTATGCGTATATGTATAGTATGGTATAATGTATTAACTTGTGTTCTCACTGCATTTTACTGATGAAAGAACTAACATGGAAAGTTGTTACTGTGAAATATGATAGTTAGTATGGAGCACAGTGTAAAGACCTACAAAACCTTAGATCTCTAACAACTTTATAGCAAGCTATTGTTGGCATTGTTGTCTTTGGGGTCTTTTGAATCCGGTTACTCTCTTTTAATTAATGTACTTAGTCTAAAGGTGTTTGACGTCGTTATCTTTTGCCCTCGATGCCAAAGTAACTTCTGGAATGTAAAACCTCACACAATCGATACATATATTATACATACGCAGGCACGCACAGGAAAACATACTCACTCTGAACACATACATACGAGTATATATACTTTTTTTGGCGAAATTAATTTTTGAGAAGTTAATTGTATACAGTGACTGCAACACAAGATCATACAGTATTTTACTAAAAGGTAAAAGCAACGCATTTAACTATTTAAAAACTAACTAAAAATATATAAAGACATACATATATCTAAGAATAAATATAAATTATACACTTATCCTTTCTATATATTAATTCCTCTCTACTTATCACTAAGAATAATCAAGCTTGCCCCTATTTGATAAAACATTGCAGCATTTTAAAATGTTCTATCAAACTGCTAGTCCGATTATGCGTTGAAGTCACTGTAGACTCACTAAAAATGATATCATCTTTCGCTAGCTAAAATAAGGTTGTATGCACTATTTGCCATATGTTCTTATTTTCATATTTCGTTGAAATATGTAAGACTTACCGCCCATAATGTATTAAATATAGACAATGTGAACTTAATGGTTTTCGTGGCACAGCCCATGTTGTAGATAGACTTTTGTATTCTATGGATTAACGGCAAACTTGTGCAACACGTGCAACAGTTTGTTGAAACAAATAAAAAACAAGCTAACCGAGCTACAACGAACACGGTCACGAACGAATTCAAACTGAGTCAGAAACACAAAAAACAGAAACCGAAAAAGAGCGACTGTCAGATAGCATACATATATACATAAGAGAAATAAATAAACAAACGTGTGTAGATATACATACACATGCCAAAGCCCTGCCTCTCGTACCGTGCTTGAGGCCCTTGAGACCCGATGGTGGAAGCCAAACAAAAAACAAGTAAAGAAAGCTACAGTCGAGCGCGCCCGACAGTAAGATACCATTCGCCCAGTTTCGAAACGATAATTTTTAATAACATTTAATTCCATCAAAAAACGCTGCACAAGTTTACCCGCCACCTATTGTTTAAATTAGATCTATTTTTGAATAGCGCCATCTACATGTGAAAACTGCATAGCTTTACACATGCTACGGCTGAAACGAAGCATCGTGACGATGACGTCACAACGCGCAGCACAAGCGCAAGCAGTGGAAGTACGGAAAACGAAAACATGGATAACTTCTGTGCTTATGGTCCGATTGGATTGTAATGATAATCGAAAATTATCGATTTGCGTGGGCGGCGGTGGCATCAAAAATTGAAAATAAACTCGATCTACCTATGGTATACAGGAACCTTCATGTGAAATATGGTATCTCTAGCTTTTGTAATAGCTGAGATCTAGACGTTCAAACGGACAGACGGACGGACGGACGGACAGACGGACAGACGGACATGGCTCAATCGGCTCAGCTAGTAATTCTGAGTCAGAATATATATACTTTGTGGGGTCTGCCACGCCTTCTTCTGCCTGTTACATACATTTGCACAAACTTAGTATACCATTTTTGACCATTTTCAATGGTCGAATGGTATAAAAATAAACAATTAAACCAAAGAGAGAGAGAGCGCAGAATTGCTGAGCATGGCTCTCTCGATCCATTCGCTCTTTCGCACCGACGAGCAGCGATAATGAAACATCATGAAACATCATGAAACATCATGAAACTAAAAAACCCGTAATATACATGTTTGATAATACATTTTATTAAATACAAAATACAGCCTTTATGCATTTATGCATTGAAAAAAGCTCAAGGTTAGTTTAATAAAGTTCTTATTATTAAATATTAGTTGTATAATAGTGCAATAGTTATTAACTTTGGACGAATTATTATCTTGTTTGGCTCTCCTGTATTAGTTCCTTTCTGGCAAATTGGAATTACATTGTGTACGGAATAGTTCGCTGAACAGCTACTGCACATTTACTTATATATATTTGGTATATTAGGAAAGTTTCAATTGAATGTTTTAATGTCTTAGTATCTTGAGTAGCTCGGAAATGTTTGAGTTGCCTGTTTTTTTAAATGGACAAGAACCGAAAATGTTTTTAAACATTTTTAAAGCACAAAACTAATCTAAACTAATTATACTCTAAGTATAAAGAGAAAGGGTATATAAACTTTGTGCAAATGTATGTATGTAAACAGCATAGGAAGGTTTGGCATACCCCACCAACGTGAGTGTCTGTATGTATGTTTGTGTGAGAGCGTGTGAGGAATCGCTATGATATATTCGTAAAGACGCGATCTATTCAAGAGATGGATCTGATAAATGTGCGATACATTAAGTTTTCTTTAAATTAAAAGTGCGACAGTGTGTGGGGGCGCTTGACTGTATCCGTCGTCCTTTGTTTGTTGAATAAATAATTGCATTTAAAAAGAAATCGGTAATCGATGATAACTGCATTGGTATTTGGTTTTTGTATATCATTTGGTTATGGAGCCAACAAATTTTTAATAACAATACAAGGTTTTTTTGCGTTCCTTGCAAAAACGAATGGCCAAGAAGAAAGCGCACACCAGCTGTATAATCTAAAAGAAAATAACTTTAATTTGTTATAAAATATTGTTAAAAGTATGCAAACGCACCAGGATAATACGAGTTGCCCAAATAACGTATCCGATTCGGTTACGTATCTGCTGAATGTCATTGATAACTGCAGCCTCACAGCCAATTGCAAAAACTGGTATATTCACATCTTGATTGGGATGACAGCTTTTCGGAGGTTGACGATTGATGGCATAATAATCCTTAAAGTCACGGACTCCACAACAGTTGTACTGCACAATTGGAAAAGTGAGTTAGTTGGAAGACAAAATTGAATTAACACTTATCACTCACTTTCAATTGTACAATATCCATGTTTCCCTCATCAGGAGGTCTTATGGCTTCCAAGCGCCAGGCCACTTCGATGTCATTGCTTTGGAAATCTTTCACCTTTACATTATTATCTATATGTGCGATCAGTAGCGGAAATAAAAGTGCAGCCACGCATAGAATTCCGAACTGAAAAGAGATGAATTTTTATGATTACTAATATGTTTTGTGCACCCTGTTTTGCGAATATTTTACCATTGCGAAAGAACAACCATAATTCCGACAGACAGCATGGCATCCAAAAACAGATGAAACAATGAGTAAGATACCGTAACACCACAGACAATAAACATAGGTATCGATGTCGCGATGCCATAGCTTTTGGAGGCTAAATACTATTAAATATATGCCAAGGAGCTAAAAATAGAACGTGCACAATTTACATTTAGTTATTAACTCATAAAAGAACATTCGCTTAAATCCGTCAGACTTCACAGCGCAAGGGCTGCTAATTTTTAAGGTAAAGGTTAAATAGCTGACTACGTCGATGGTTTTTTGAAATTTTTTTGTTGAAGGGCCTATATTTATCAAGATTTTAGGTGAAAGAATTATTTGGCGATCGCCTCTAGTTTTTATACGATTCGACTATTGAAAATGGTCAAAAGTGGTATACTAAGTTTGTGCAAATGTATGTAACAGGCAGAAGGAGGCGTGGTCAGGATCACTAGCCGAGTCGATTGAGCCATGTCCGTCTGTCTGTCCGCCACGCGTCTGTGTGAACACACAGATCTCAGCTATTATATTTATACCAAATTTGGTATAAAGGTGTATAAACATAACAAGCTCCTGGAGTTTAATTTAAATTTGAGGTGCCACGCCCACCGCTTCTGAAAATGTATTAATAAAGTTTTCAGTTAACTTTGTAACGAAAGTTTTAAAGTTTCAACGTTTTGCTTTAACACACACATAGATATATACTATATGCATATATATTCCAAATTTCAAGCCGATGGGACACAAAAGTTATTCAATTAAACGTTTTCCGCAGATCCGCTGCTTGCTCGCTTGCAGCGTGTCGTGACGTCATCGTCACGTTGCTTTGATTTAGCGTCTGTAAAGTTGATTGCTATAACGTTTTCATATGTATGTAGTAGTGCTATTCAAAGATAGATCTAACTAAAACAATAGGTGGCATATGAACTTTGGCAGAGGAAATAAAAGTGAGATAATTTCTTTCGAAACTGGGCGAATGGTATCTTACTGTCGAATGCGCTCGACTGTAGCTTTCCTTACTTGTTCAAATTAAGTACATAAATTAATGCACAGTGCCGCATTGATTCTGAACCTAGTGTTTCGCTGCTCACAAATACAAACAAATCTTAAAATGTGTGCGCGATGCCCACCACAGATATAAAGACACAATATTAATACAATCTATGTCTGATTTCTGTTCAAACAAACCAATAAAGTTTCTATAAACATTAGCATAATCTACCACTTGTTGGTGAAGTAGTGGGAACTAAACTAGCAGGTTTGAAGTTAAATAAAGCCGATGAGCGAACTTTAATTCGCTATATGCATATGTATGCTACTCTATGCATATGCATACTCTGCACACATACTTTTTACGAAAAATATGTATTAATAAACATTATGCCACAAAAAAAAAGAACGCTTCATACATAACACTTAAAAACCTACCGCATTAAGTAAAATCATAATATATATGAATATCTTGCGGGATTTAACACTGAGTCATACATACACGTATATTGCAGTATCATTTGCATTGGGAATTTTCGAATACGAGTTTTGATTGGAGAACATTGACGTTGAAAAAAACAAGTTCACAAGTGCCGGTAAAGAGACAAGCACACGTAGTAATTTTTTCATAAATATTAATTTCTTGTTTCAAGCATTTACTTACGTGATTAAATAAGTTAAACAAAACATAGAACTTTTCAAAAATACTAGTTTTAGTCATTTTTCTAGACTTTACGAAATAAGATTAGAACATCCGATCACAGCAACGTCTATTTATCAATTGATCGAAAGTAGAGATGGGCAATCGATATCGTTTTAATGAGTGTCAGTATTGTTCTTATACTAAACTAGAAACATGCTTACATATCGGTCATTGCACATCTCTAATTCATAATTATTGCACACCATTAACATTAAAAATGGCGCGTCGCAAAGCTTGGCTGCAAAATGAATAAGGTTCAAGTTTTAGAAGCTATTCGCAAAAAAGACAAGAAAATGGAAATGATTGCAAATGAAGAAAGTAAAAGTGTGGTTTGGAAAAAGTTTCAATTACTTAAATATGTTTTATAATAAATAATACAATAAATATGTATATAATACTGAATACATTTGTTTGTTTTGTAATTAAAAAGTTCCGTTAAAAAAGTTCCGGACCGGAAGCATTATTGAAGCATATAACGTTTTTTTCGATGTTTATTTGTGCAAGTAAAAGCGAAAGGCTAAAGATTGATAATGCTAAGAACAGGTAGCGTCTGTAAAGTTGATTGCTATAACGTTTTCATATGTATGTAGATGGTGCTATTCAAAGATAGATCTAATTAAAACAATAGGTGGCATATGAACTTTGGCAGAGGAAATAAAAGTGTGATAATTTCTTTCGAAACTGGGCGAATGGTATCTTACTGTCGAATGCGCTCGACTGTAGCTTTCCTTACTTGTTCAAATTAAGTACACAAATTAATGCACAGTGCCTCATATGCTTGCGGACTATTGCAAACATTTTTTAGACTAAATATAATAATGCTAAAAATGTTGAGTTTTTTTTGCAGCGCATTGATTGTCAACTTCGTGTTTCGCTGCTCACAAATACAAACAAATCCCAATATGTGTGCGCGATGCCCGCCACTGATATAAAGACACAATATTAATACAATCTATGTCTGATTTCTGTTCAAATAAACCAATAAAGTTTCTATAAACATTAGCATAATCTATCACTTGTTAATTCGCAATATGCATATGTATGCTACTCTATGCATATGCATACTCTACACATACTTTTTACGAAAAATATGTATTAATAAACATTATGCGACAAAAAAAAAGAACGCTTCATACATAACACCTAAAAACCTACCGCATTAAGTAAAATTATGAAATAAGCAAAACTTTTACACAAATCGTATTTACACTTCATTTTTTCACTTCAGGGCAAAACACAACCGTTCGGATCACTATCACTTGGGCTAATGTTACAACAATCTCGACGAAAATACAAATATAAGTGAATATCTTGCGGGAATTTAACACTGAATTGAAAAAAAAACAAGTTCACAGTGCCGGCAAAAGACAAGCAATTTTAACTTTTCAAGCAAGACCAGGGCTGTCAACCCATAGATTGATAATGCTAAGAACAGGTAGCGATCGATTGAATGTTTGTTTTAGTTATCGGACGATTTAAATTGGCAAAGAGTGGCAACGCTGCTGTGACTTGGCTTTTATTTATATGCATATATGCATGTATTTATTAAATATTTCTTGAAAATTTGGAACGCATACAGAGAAATAATGGCAAAATCAAAAAAAGGTTTAGTGAATTTTTTTAAAATTGCACTGTAAGTGTGACACATACAGCGATATATGGCATATGTTTCGATTCGAAAGTTGAACTAATAATGCAATAATTTGACTAGTTGGATTGGCCACTTCTGGGCTTGAAGCGCAATAGGAGCTGCTGCTTTCGGCCTAATCGTCATTAATGGGTGTCTCATCGTCCTTTGTCTTGATTAGCTTACGAGCTCTGCCCATAATGAATGCTGTGAGTAAGCCCATAAACTGAAATGAATCACTTTAATAAGTTTGTTAATCAATCAGTGCAATGAACTGGTCTCACCTCAAGAACAAATATACCAATGCATGTATAATAATTGATCTGCGACTGCATCTTTAGCAATCTGGGGCCCTTGGTGGCGCATCCCTCCTTATTGATATTGGACGCAGCACTGCAGTCGGCCGCATAGCAGCAACTTGCTGGCAATGCACTCTGCTCATTGGCTAGATAATCCTGTGGTCCCTCCAGCCCGCAGCAACGGAATAGATTGTGTATGGGGTGCATGGTATCGTCATACATGGACTTCTCGTCAAATAGGCGTCTAATACGATCGTCAAACTGGCGCAACAATTGATCCTTCATGGACGTGTAGGTGAAGAAGTATGTGGCCAAGAGCGCAATTACCAAAATGGTGTATATTATGTACTGCAGGGCAAGTAGTCGGGAAGGTGTGTTAAAGGCTCTAGGAACAACCACCTGTAGCTATTACTTACATATATAGAATATTTATACGACTCCTTGAGAGCCACATAAACACCGAAAAAGGCGCTCGCAAAGATAGCAACGCCGCACAGGGCAGCCGCATAGCCGCCGTAGACCGACGAGGCTGAGCCCCAGGTGACAACGCCACAGGAGAAGAAAAATATGTTAAGCACCTGTTGGACGAATAGCAATATTATATAATTTTTATATAGTAATATTACAACTATTTAAAAACATTATTTATTACTGAAACATATTTTCCTACACACAAAAATTCTTACAAGTTGCTAATCTTATTAGAACTCAACTCAACTGGAAGCAGCTAACAGTTTCTTTTAAATCCACTTATTTTTCTCTAAGTCTTAATGCCTGCACTTTGATAATATCGATTTTTTCCTCTCTATTGTGGAAATTGTCTTTTGGCTACAGGCTGTCTGGTCTGTTCGATGCGCAGGTCGCGGAAAATGTCTGCACCTAATTGGGCCTTGAGCCATGGTCAATGACTTACCGAAATTAAAATGCATGTCGTGAACAATGCATACTTCCAGGGAGTTATGGCAATAGATTGCTCCATGGCACTGGCACAGGAATTATTTAGTTGGATAAACAAATGGAAATCTATATTTTATTAGATCCAGCCCGTGGGAAATATTTTCACACTTACGACTGATTTGTTCTGACTGTTTTGCGAGTAAACACGAGCGACGACTTGTTTATGCTACCGTTAATATGTACACCTATGTATGTATGCTACTTCGGACTGGGACGTTGGGGTCCACTGCGCTTTTTGGACTGACAGCCGAGCGCGTCTCGATGCCATAATGCGAGTCGTCAAGCCGTTGTTGACGCAGGCGCTATGCGTATCAACGTATACAGGGTGTCTCGGTGTTGTGTGCACAGATTAACAATTAAAAATCCATTATAGCACGCAGCATAGCATGTTAAATTGAATTGTTAATTCCACTAAAAATAATATCACTAAAATTGATAAAGCAGTATCATTGAACAAGCGGCACGAGCAAGATGAAATTTCTACTATTATGGATAACATACCTAATATGCATGTTGTATATCGATGCTGGATATGTAAGTTAGAACATTAGCAGTAACTATATAAAACTAAATATATACATATATACTTATTTAGAGTACCTTCATCAAGTTCTCAAACATAACGTGCGAGAGCAAAGACAGGAATATCACTACGGTGGAGTATTGCTTTATCGGGCAAGTGAATCGCCTGAAGAACTTCATGAGCTTACGCTATTCGCTGCTGAAACCCATACAAAAGGATATCAGTGTAAGCAAACAGTTAAATAATACAAATCCATATGCAATATGTAATCTTTTTCAGTTTCACATGCGATTGGCGGTGCGTAACAATGGCTGGAAACCTTTTCTATATGCCATCGATATTGATATGTGCCGATTTTGGAAGTTGCGCTACAACGCCTTAGCCAAAATGTTATTTGCATTTCTGGATGGTCATACAAACATAAATCACAGCTGTCCCTATACGGTGAGCTGAAAAAAAAAACATACAAAGGTGTTAACAGCTAAACAAGCTTTGAATTTTTAGAAAGAAAAGTTCCTGACCATAGATAATGTTATGAATACGGATGTGAATAGGAAACTACATGGCATACCCCTAGGCAAGGCACAGTATGGACTCTTCACCAAATGGTCCTGGCAGAATCAAACACGCATCGAAACAAACATATTCTTTGAGGTTTTATATGTGTGAAGTCATACACAAAATCCTATAAATCATTATAAACAACAGTATTATTATATATTTTGGAGCTTTATGTGTTTTTTGTTATTAACAATTAAACAAAAGTTGAGCTATTTATGTAATTGGTAATTTGGCTTTACTTAGTTTAATACGTGCTCATGAAAATTTTGAAACTCTTTGTCTATTTTGAACATCTGTTAAGTTAGTTAACTGTTATTGATCAGCATAAATTAAGGCAATATGCCAATAAAAGTTGTAAATATTAGTCTAATTAATTTAGGTAATACTAAGCTTAGTTAGTTAATATAAACTACATCCAGACGGCATTGTTGCGTCGTCCCTGATTCTTCAGCCCGGTTAGCAGCATCCAAGCCAAGAAGGCACCGACGCCCTAAGGGGCAAACAGAATTAACAAAAGTTTTCGAATTATATTAAACTACCTACCTCACTCAAGACCAACAGCCAGCAGACAATCTTGAAGACCATTAACCTGTCGTCCAGATACTCTACAAATTGCGACTTACAGCCGACCTTGTACAAACTGGTAGCATCCACGCACTTCTCATCGATGCAACAGGTTTTTGGTATAGCGTGGTGAAGTACCCCATAATCGTGTGAGTTATTTACACCACAGCAATGCAGCCAGGACTCGTAGTAGGCCAGGGCGCCGGTTTCATTGCGTTCCGCATCCCACAAGCGTTCGAAGCCCTCGTTAATGCTGCCAGAGATGCCATCCTGTGTGCCGTGCGAGACCATGCTGAGGAACAGCAGCTGGGTAAGTATTAACAGCACCACGACTATAACGAACTACAGAGATTTACTTTAGCTATCTATCCTTTTGTAGCTACCAACTTACCACCAACAGACGCCTAGGTGCCTCATGTATGGCCGCCAGGCAGCCAAAGACCGCAACAATTACTATGACGACGCCCAGACCAATAATCAATCCGCCAGCAACATTCTCACCAATGCTCACCGTGGTCACATATCCGCTGCAAAGACCCAAGGATTGATTAGTAAAATTTGTGGGTTCTTTTTATAACGCAAACTCACAGAAAGAATATGCCAAAACCAACGAGCACCAGACCGAACACCTGCAGCAGAAGAAAGACAGGTGCGACGAGAGATTAGAAAACAACTGAGAAAAGAGAGAGAGAGATTCTTTGTAGTCTACTCACCGCATAGACAAAGTTGAGCAGCAGCAGCAGATGCTTCACTGTAGTATCCGATAGACCCATAGTGCGTTCTTAGTGTGCTGTTGCTGTTGTTGTTGCTCTGCCAGTGCAGCAACTGAGACTGAGCACGCAGCTAACTCGAAGTGACTAACTCACTCAGTGACTGCCTTAACTGCCTTAACTGCCTTACCTGCCTGTTGTTTGGCTATTTAAATCAGCGAAAATAACCTGAATGCATTAAGTGGGTATTACGTATATGGCAATAGCCAGTTTTGGATAGACTACGTTGACTTGTATATGTCGGATACGAAAATATGTATCTAGTCGTGCCTCGACTGACCGTTGCCTCTCAGTGCCGTGAATCAACTGAAACAAGTGTATATTTTGTTTCTGAAACCCGTGAAACGCTCCACACACACACACACACACACTCTGAGATTTTTCCCTCATCTCGGGCGATCTATGCTCGAGAAAATCGAGCGCCGCCCACATTGGTTGCTCTTATTGGGAAAGGCAAAGGCGCTACGCTCCTCTCGGTTGCTTCTAGTTCTAGATGTAGGTGTGTATGTGTTTTTCTATTTTATCTCTTGGCATTCTCGTTTTAGATTGTTATTGTTATATTCCCCCCTGCCCAATCTAGTATGTGAAGCCTACTCACTTTGTTTTCAGACATTTCGCTGTGTTTTTCTTATATCTCGTATATATTTATCTGGCAGTCAACAAGAAATTAGTCAATAGCAACAGGTTTTATTTTACTGCTACTGCGTGGGAGTCAGTTTACAACGCCGCAACATTATTTTTATTGAATGCGATACGATGCGCTGTCATTGATATATTTATCAATGAATCGAAAATACACATACATATAAAGAGAGAGATAGAGTGAGAGATTTCGTACTATAACTACAATCACAATTGCACAAGATTAAGCATAGATATGTGTATAGGAATATTATGGATATAGTCAACAATTACATTAGAACTAATTATAGAACCTCACGCGTTCGCGATGATTTCGTATACTATCCACCAAGTAGCATGTCATCACAGAGCCAACAAACTGTAGAGAAAAGACATAGTCATTTTGATTAATGAAATCAGAATTTAATGAGTCTCGGGTGCCACGCACCTCGCTTATTATCAGCAGCCAGCTGATTGTGTGAAAGTTCGCTGTCTTTTTGCTCACATACTGCTTGAACTTGCTCTCGCAACCTTCTACAAAGAGATTCATGGGATTCGTGCAGTCCTGCTCTGAGCAGCAACTTGGCGGCAGCTCACGCTCCAGCAGTATGTAGTCCTCGGCGCTGTTGCGACCGCAGCAATGCAGCTAGGGGATTAAAGAGCATTGGTTAAGATCCCAAGATATCGAAATTCACATAGTAAAGGTACTTTTTAATGGTCTACACAAGTCTACACAGAACTTACCCCTTATCAAAAGAATTCTAGCTAGTCTCTTCATTACTCTTAGCTTATAAATATCATTCTACATAATTACAGCATTCTTCACACTACTCTACACCACTCTACACTAATTAAAATATACGCTACACACATTCCACAACTTAATTGAACTCTACACAATTCTACACAACGCCCATACAGCTCTCCACAACTCTCCACTACACCATATGACACTACACTACACATCTGTCTTTAACTTTACTACTCTACACTCAACAACTCTACTCCACACAACTTACCCACTGTTCATATGCACCCAACGTGCTATTGCTTCTGTACTGCGTATCCCAGAGTTCATCAAAGCCCTGTTTCAGGCTATCTGGCAGCGCATCTCTACTGGCCGCAAAGCTGATGCTGAACATAACGAACTGTATGACCAGCAGTAGCAGCAGCAGCACGGCGTACTGCAAAGGTAACGAACAAAATAACAGCATAAACCTAATGACAACAGATCTTCTCTCTCCCGCTCTCTCTCTCTCTCTCTCTTTCTCTCACGCACACTAATTAGCATTCGCTTGCACTCCTTGAAGAGCGCCACAGTGCCAAAGATACTGGCCAAAATGATGACACATCCGAGCAGTAGACACAATATCGCCGCCAGCTTCTCGCCTTGATCCACCGCATTATGTTGATCTGTTACGCTTTCCAGCAGCCAGGTGCCATACCAGATGAGCAGGCAGCCATTTAGCTAGAGTAGGAGGAATGTTTTTTCACAATGTCACAAAACAATTGAGGTATTTTCGTGCGGCTCACGTCACTCACGACGTTATGCGACTTACAGCATAAAACAAATTGACAACACACAGTGAGTTTCGCAGCAGGCGTGTGGTGCAGTACATTTTGGCGATTACACGACGGCGATTACAACATGACAACGAAGACGAGACAGCAAACTAAAACAACCCTACACTCGCTGCCAGCGACACACACCTTGAGGCAATGATCGCCGATGATCTGGGCTGGGCAAATACTCGCGAGCGACTCATCATAATCTCTAAAAGATTTTTGTTTGGTCGCATCTAGCGACAATGTCGCTCAGACGATAACCTATAGTTCTGTCGCTGCTGCACTGTCCGAGAGAGAATCTAGTCTATTTCATAAACATTTCTATAGTCGATATCAAAAGAAAACTCATCACGAAGAAGAAAACAGAAACAGAAATTAGCGTAAAAGACGCCCACGCGCAGGCAGCGCACACATCTGGTTACAGATACAGTCACAGCTAGAGATCTTCAGATACAGCTACTTAGCACTCAGCAAGAGCGAGAGAGAGAGAGAGAGAGAGGGAAAGAGCTATGAGAATGCAGACGGAAACTGCGGGCACCCCAATATGAAATGCTTTTTTTTCGGTCAATTCGAAAATGATGTCAACAAACAGAATATTTCTATAGAGCAATGAATTTTCTTGACAACTTAGCATTGAAATTGCCGTTCATGGCGACAGCAGGTGGTAACCCTACCAAAAACAAAATATCTACCTAAGTTGACATTGTGAAAAATTATTACATATTTTTGAGTCTTTGATTTATTGGGAACTTATTGTAATTAATACCAGAAAATCGAAAAACGTAGCTCCTGCAGCAAGTAAAATAATGATGCGCGACTCAATCAAGGCAGAGGTTCATGTGGAACATTGTCGCAGGGAGTTGGATAAGATCGAAGAAGCTATGGCCCCAAAGTCGTGCAGCATTCCAATTCCTTCAAAGAAGCCAGTGTTGGCTGAACAGCGAGCCAATAAGATTGAGGAGAGCCTTTACATGTCGGCTTTAGAGGATGTCTCTAGTTGTGATTCTATGCGACTATCCGGTAATTTCAAGGCAGCTCGGCGCCGTACTGCCAAACTGCAACATAAGACTGAGCAAACTCAGGCGGCATCGGTACTGATAGCTTCCGCAGCTGCTGCTGCAGCAATGGTTACACCAGTGCCCCCTGTTCGCGAGGATGTGGAGGATTTTGACCGCAAGAATTTGGATGATCCGTTCGAAGTCTCGCATTACGCTATGGATATATTTAACTATTTAAAGAAACGCGAGCCGGAGTTTCCCATTAGAGACTATATGCCGAGCCAAGTTCATTTGACAACCTGGATGCGGACACTTCTCGTCGACTGGATGGTCGAGGTTCAGCAGGCTTTTGAGCTCAATCACGAAACTTTGTATTTGGCCGTTAAAATTGTGGATCTCTATTTGTGCCGCACGGTTATCAACAAGGAAAGGCTGCAACTTCTGAGCGCTGCTGCCTTTTTCATTGCTTGCAAGTATGACGAAAGCCAGCCGCCACTGATTGAAGACTTTCTGTATATCTGTGCTGGGGTCTACAATAACGACGAGCTGGTTCAAATGGAAATCGAAACGTTGCGCACCATCAACTACGATCTCGGCATACCACTCTCATATGGGTTCCTGCGTCACTACGCTCGCTGTGCAAAGGTGCAAATGCCAACACTTTCATTGGCACGCTACATTCTGGAAATGTCGCTCATGGAGTATGCTACCGTAGGGTTCAGTGATTCGCAGATGGCATCGGCTGCTCTATTCATGGCACTGCGCATGCACGGCGGCGTTGCGTGCCTTAATAACCAAACTTGGACTTCGACATTGATATACTATACAGGATACCAGCTGGCAGATTTTGCTAAATTGGTGCAGGTGCTCAATGCAGGCCTGCATCGCAAGCCACAAACCACCATAAAGACGATACGGAACAAGTACTCTCACAAGAAATTCCATGAGGTCGCCAAGGTGCCGTTGCTAACCAATGAACAAATGTTTCGCAGCAATCTCGACCTGAATGACACCTGATGGACAGAGTTGCAATGGCTTTCTACACCATTGTAACAATATCATATCCATTTTATATTCTTTTTTTTTATTTTATTTAATTTTCCATTTTATTTTGTACTGTTTCTGTTCGCCGATAAATCATTGCTTTACAATTATGACTACTGCCCCATCTTTTATATATTTAGACTAAACAAACTAACTGCTTCAACATAGCAAGCCTTTACCCATGAGACAGCAGGCACCAACCCACTGCGTTCCTTCATGCGATACAGCCGCATTGGTATCGTTAGAACGAGAGCGAGCGAGCGAGCGAGAGAGAGAGAGAGAGGGAGAGAACTTTGAGTACGCAGACGGAAACTGCGGGCACCCCAATATGAAATGATTTTTTTTTCGGTCAATTCGAAAATGATGTCAACAAACAGAATATTTCTACAGAGCACAGAATTTTCTTGACTATTTAGCATTGAAATTGCCCTTCATGGCAACATGGCAGCGGGTGGTAGCCCTTGATCTACGTGAGTTGCCATATTGAGAAAATATTACACATATTTGAGTTGTTGATTTATTGGGAATTTATTGTAATTAATACCAGAAAATCGAAAAACGTAGCTTGAAATGTTACAAATTGCATTGACTTATGGTAGGCACTGTGTTTGGTTTTTGTTTGTGACAATCTTATAAAAAATAGTATATAAATACATGCATATAAATATATTGTATTACATGGTAGATATTTAGCATCATCGTAATCGTTATCGAAATCGCCTTGAACACTGCATTTGGCACCTGTCGTTGAGCTTCCTCGCGCTTAGCTTTTTTCTTGTTAGCTGTTTTTAGCTTAATTTCACTTGATGAGATGAATTGATGAGGTAGACTAGCAAACGGCGCATTAATTGTTTTGGAAATTCAATTGCTTAGCGTAGTGTGTGTATGTACTTGTATGTAAGTAGTATTTGCACAGTATTGAGAATTCTTTGGCCTTGATACGTGTAGTATGTATGTATGTATGTATGTATGTATGTATGTACTGTGTGTGGTACGTGCTGCGAACCTATTTGGGGAAGTATTTCGAGCGTCTCCAGCGATTGACAATGCTGTTGGCCAGCACATAGGCGAGCAGGGCGCAAATAATCTGAAAAAGTTTGAAAAAAAATTGTTTAAAATTTTTTAAAATTAATTCAAACATTTCAAAACTTACCTCAACACCAACAAGCACCAGAGAAAATATATTGAAGCTGGTCCAGCTGTCGGCAATGTAGTCCAAGAACTTTTGGCGACAACCCTCCAAATTCAGTTTGTCCGTCTGCTTGTTGTAGCAGCTCTTTGGGGGCAACAGGTAGTCCTTGTAGCCAGTGTTGCCACAGCAATCGAGCTGCACAAAAAATAAGTAAATAATTAGTTAAATAAATTATTAAATTCTTCAAGCTTTCAACCTACCCAAGTTTCGAGACTCGCAATTTGACTGACATTGCCGATGGGCTTGATGGGCACAGGCTGATCGCCCCAGAGCTGTTCGAACGTTCTGTCCACATTGATGAGCAGCGACGATTGGAAGATCCAAAGGAAGCCCACGGTGAGCACTTGCAGAATGATCAGCAGAATCACTACAACCGTAAACTGTAGAGCAGGAAAGAAAGTATATAAACATTGACGATCTTATCGATCACTTTGATAACTTTCCACTTACCGTCTTAATCAGCTGACTACTCTCGCGTGTCGTGCCAAGGATGCCAAAGATGGCGACGAGGCATATAACCACACCGGAGACTATGATCACTAAGCCGGCAACATCGAAGTGATCGAATTCGATTATTATGTCCAATCCAATGGCTACGACGGCCAGTGCGAAGAGCTATAAATTGATGTGGATATAAATCATCTTGCACATAAGTCAGGCGATAGTTTTGGTTGCTCATTTAATGGTCAAGCGCTTTTGTGTTTTGCATTTTGATTGGCGGCTTTATTCAAGTCATAAAATAATATTCTCTGAACCGTAGTAGCTGTTGATGGACAGCCGGCAACGTGGCGTATGCGCGATATGTTAATCGAATCTATGAATCGCTTTGCTGCCTACAGCAAACACGTTGGCCTTAACATGATTGCCGCTCTTAGGCATGTTACAGCTGACATCACGCATACGCCGCGTTGTCGCGCTTTTCCCTTTCACTGCGGCGGTTTCGCCTGCACAATTAGCTAACATTTATTATTATTATTGTTGCATGCAACGCCAGTTGCACTTTGGCAATGCGCACAATGAGTCATTGAGTATATACATCGCGCACACATTGCACTCGAATTTGGCACTCGCAGCGAGTAGTTTACCTTCCCACCCCCTGCATATACCCCCAAATAGTTGGGTAAACGCGCAATAATTATTTTTACACTACTAATGCTTTGCTGTTGTTCCTGTTGTTTACACTGGGCAACCTGTTGGCAGTTTCACAGTGTTGTCTGTTGACAATTGATAATTACAATTGTGAATTAGAAACCAGTTGCCACTTCCGTTGAGTCTTCGATGCGGCAGCATTAAGTAGCCGCCCCATAGGCCTAATAGATTTCCATCGGGCATGAGGTAATTATGACTGATTTGTGTGATTTATCATGGTTTGCGCGCGTTGTTTATTTTGTTTTCGATTTCTGTTTTTCTTCTTCAGTTTATTTTGGGTTTGGCATTTGCCAAAAACGGTTTGGTAGGAAGTCTACATGAATTCAAAGTTTATCTTTACCCAGCTGCGCCTTTTAAGGCGTTGAAATGTAATTGAATTAAGGCCGACGATTAATAAATTGTTACGTCTGTCGCGTATGTTTACAATTATGCAAATTGACAGACAAACAGATAGGCAGACAGAGAGACAGACAAACAGACTCTGCTAGCTACAGACAACTTTAATTGCTGCCAGTTAACAGCTGTATATGGTCAAGTAAGTAAAAGTATTAAGCGTCGATAGAGTCATCGATGTGGTAAAGTTATAGCTGGCATGTGCCATGGGACTAATGAGGCTCATGAATTAATGCGCGATCAAGTGCGCGATAACAAACTCAACACCCGAGGGAGGGAGAGAGAGCCCTTCGTCGGGCAGCTGGCATATAACATCATTTAGTGCCTCCATTGTTTTGTTCTTCTTCCCAAGTGGCAAGCCAAGCATAACCCATCGAATCAAAGGCGCCAAATGGCCATGAATTCCCATGTATGTACATTGTGCTTAGACAGCGCCCCTGCGCGTACTTAACAACTCACTCGCATAATCATAAACAAATATTAGATCACTCCAGTTGTGTGGTGGGGACATGTGATATCTCTGCTAATTATCACTTGGCTGCTTCATTATAAAAACTAGCGCGATAAAGTCGCTGCCAAAAGGTGTTGCCGCTCAGCAACAGCGACGCAATCAGTTGCAATCTGTTATGCGAAAATGAAACTCAACATATTGTGATTGTAATCCAGGCAATTTTCGTGTAGGCAGTAGACAATAAACTAGGGAAATTAGGCTAGGCCAGTAGCGAATATACACATTTGCATAGACTCGGCGCACTTGGCTGTTGGCTGGCACACTGATAAGCAGACACAACGTGAAGCTGATTAAGTCACAGATTGTGCACCGGGTCGAGAAATGTGGCAGTCCAACGTTTGACTCAACTACAATAGAATAACGACACAACTGTCATTGAGCCCAGTTGAGATTTATGTGGGGGCTTCACAAAAAGAGACCCAAACAGACAGCATAAATAGCCACAACGTAAGCGAGAAAAAAGGTGGCGCCCTACCTACCTAAACGCTGCATGGGAGGCCCACAGAGACACAGCTGCCATTTAATTAAAAAAACACAAAAATAAAAAAAAAAAACACCGAAAAACAAAAAGAAACGCGCGACGGCCTTAGCGAATGAAGTAATTTTCGAGCCAGAACAACAGCAACAACAACAACAACAGATCGGTAAATCAAAGTTTACTCGCTTGGAACCAGTGCGGCAAAATTGCGCATACGCCGCGTTGTGCGCGGTTTCTTTTGCCATTTCCTTTCGACATAGTTTAGCTCTCTCTCTGTCTCTCGCACATTTTCCCGCCTAAGGTTATTGCCGAAAATGTTCTATATATTTTTATTTTTATTTTCTAATTTCCATTTTGTAATGCCGACGCGTTGCTGCGAAATGACATCAACAAATCTAAAGGAAAAAGCAAAAAAAAAACGACTAAAGAAATAAACAAAAAAGTCTATAAAAATAAACCAAAATATTCTATATATGCTGTCTGTCTACGTTGACCGCCTTTAGCTCAGGGCCAAGTTTGGCAGCGTGGGTGACCAAGTTTTTAAAACATTTTTAAGAGCAGCGCAAAAATTCATAATTTAAGTGACTGCAACCTACAGTTATTTCTGACATATGGTTTGATTTTATGCGACTGAGAAAATATTCTATATACATTTTTGTTTTAATTGCAAAAACCACTATATATATTTGGACAGCATGGCATTATAAGTTAACCCAAACATTTGTTTCAAAATTGATGAGCTGCGCCCCAAAAAGAGGCGGGGGAGAAATTAACATAAGAATAACAGAAAAACAAAGCGGGGAGAACCTTCAAATGTAATTGAAATGCCGACGCGAACATTTTTCCAAACATTCGGCAATTCAATCGATTTGGAAGCCTATCTGGGATGCGTAAGTCGAGACGATTAAATGTTTATCGCTGCCCGGGTTGGGCATTAATTACAGCCGACATAAATATTTATATATACTGTACATACATACTCAGAGCGATGTGGTCAAGGTCTATGCAATTTAGTACATAGCACGTTTATCGGCCAAACAATGCCCTAAAACTAGAACAGATTACGTAGATCTCTAAATTAACCTTCGTCTCCTGCTCGGACTACGACTTGGAGGTTGTCAAACTTTGCCCCAGCTCAAGCTCAGGCCGTAGAACTGTTGTAATTATATCTTTTAATGCTATTATAATTATGGGGCCTTATAGCGCTTACAACGCTCGAACTTGTGGCTTTCTTTTTGTCGTTTTTTGGGAGCATGTTAAAGAAGTCATTTGCATGCGAAACATTTCCGTCAACACGTAGGCAGCTAATGTGCCATTTGCCGCCGAGCCGCTCATCTCAGGTTTCCGATTTATAATCGCCGACTCACCACATATATTATATCCCCTATCAGTGCAAACACTTTTAACGCCTTTGTGGAACACGCCATTTTCTTTGTGGATTTTGTGCCAAATATATGCACTCACTCTCAGCTAGACTATTTATAAAGATCACACACTGCACGAGCACGTTATATGTTGCTGATTTCGTTTCGAATTGGGATTAAGATTTGCTGCTCTTCTTTTCTATTCTATTGTATTTTGCACTGCGCCTGCACTTAGCAACGCACGACGCACTTTGAACACTTGTTAGAAATTCGAAATATTTATGGAAAAAACGGTCGCTCTGGAAACCAAACCCGTCATGTTCGCGCACGAATGTTAACTGATTTGTTGTTGATAGCGAAAAAACGTTTTAGCGCTAAAGCAAAACAACTATTTGAAAACGAAACGGTCGAGGAACGCGTTGGCAATGGAACATGCAGAGGAACGCGCGAGCGCGTCCATGGGCGTCGCTACGTGTTTGGTGCTGTGTGCGAAGGGGGAACCGCTACGTTACACGCGCTATTTTATAAATAGTTTTTTTTTACATACTTTTTAGCGCACATGCTGCGATTTAGTGAGTTTGGGAAAGGGGTCAGAAATATGTAAATACTCTCAAAGTCTATGAATCATAGACTGTAGTATCTAGTGTATAGGTCGAGGCTTACATCAGAGTGCAAAAATGTTGATTGTCATAGATAAAAAACGCCCACCGACCCAGCAAAACAATATTGAAATTTTTCAATTCCATTTATAAACCTGAATATTATATATGTATATAACTCTTTGGTCTGGCATTTACTTTGCTTACTTTGAAAAATTACAAGGGGAACCCTTAAATATCGAAAAAAAAAACTATAAATACTATTAAATACTATAGTTGTTGATCTAAAATTGAATATCGGTTAAATCAAATTTAAACACTTGTTTGGTATTAATTGTAACTTCCACAATCAATGCAAACATAAATCAGCCTGATTTTTAATTTAATTATAATTATAAAAAATAATAATAAATATTATAAGATTACTAAAAGATCCCCTGAAATGTAATCAGTCTATATTGAAATATACAAAGTTCCCTTCCAACGCTTTAATATACTATTTCAGATGGTATATTAATTTCGGCTAGAAGTTTGCAACGCACCTTAGGAGACATCTCCGACTCTGTAAAGTATATATATTCTTAATCAGCATCAATAGGGGAGTCGAACTAGCCATGTCCGTCTGTCTGTCCGTCCGACCGTCTGTCCGTCCGTCTGTTGCAACGCAAACTAGTCTCTCAGTTTTAGATCTACCTTGATAAAACTTGGTATACATGTTAATTATTGCTGCACGCTGTAAATAAGTCGAAACGAGCCGGAACGAACCGATATATCGTATAGTTGCCATAGAACCTATCGGTCGAATTTTGTTATTTTTTAAGATATCGCTGTGAAACATTCTCCGATATATGTCTAAGTATGCCCTTAAAAAAATTTGTCAAAATTATTAATTAATATATCGTATAGCTGCCATAGAACTTAGAAGATATCGCCATGAAATTTTTCCTAGCTATGTCTAAGTATTTCCTTCAAATTCTATAAAAATTGTATTTTGTATTAAGAGAAACTGCAATGGTATTAAACCTTCGGTGAGCCGAAGGTAGCCTTGCTTTCTTGTTTTTAATCAAGTTATGGCGGCATAGAATAAGTAAAACCCAACAATTTACAATATAATCTCCTTTAAACCCATGTATTTGAGAAATTGTTCGCATGCGTTTTTTATTACAATTAAAATTCAAATAAATTAGTTCATTTATACTTAAGTTAGCTGCACATTATGTTCAATTATATATATGTATATAGATAGTATGCACTCCATGTAAAAGCATATTCATAACATTGTCAAATCTAAAGTATTTACATCAAAAGCCAACTATTAACATGAGTAATAAAATTGAGGTGGTTCGACAAGTTTGCCCCTTCTCTCTTTCTCGAGAGAGAGATAGAATCGTAAAAGAGTACATTAAATTGAAGCGATTTTCAAATCAACAAATGCAATTTCCAACTGAGAAACCTGCTCAGAAGTACGAGCGTCGACGATCGTTGCGAATACTGTTGCACAGGCTGCAGGACACAATGCTGAGCACAAACTGAAGAACAGAAGAAAAAATAGTTACATTAATAATGCGAGTATATACAAATAGATAGCCAAACTAACCTCCAGGGCGACAAGCACCCAGCCAACAATATTGAAAGCCTGCAGCAGATTCGTCCAATAGTCTTCGAACTCCAGGCGGCAACCCTTGTGTATGAGATTATCCGGATTGCTCTTGTCATGATTCACAAAGCATGTGTCGGGTGGCAAACGCTCGTTGACTATATAATCCTGAGGACTGCCGCGACCACAGCAATTGAACTGCGGAAAAATAATTCATAGTGTTAAAGAACAATTAAATTTATTAGAAATCTTCATAATCTCACCCAATTCTCGTACAGTGCCATGGCCCCGGGATTATTAAGCTCATTTTCCCAGACATTGTCCAGATCGTTGGCCAAATTGGATGCTGCCACATCGACCTTTTGGGTAAGAAAAACTAAAACAACGACCTGAGCAATGATTATCAAGTACAGTAGGGTTATAAACTATAGAAGAAAGAGAGAGAGAGCAACGTGTGGTTAGATCATCGTTTGAGTTAGTCTATGCAAATTTCAACTTACAGTCACTGTGCAGCAGACATTCGAACGCCAGGCGGATAGGTAACCCCACAACAAGATGATTAGAGCCGCGGCGCCAATTACAATGTAGGCTATACACACAAACAGTCCGACATCGTTGACGGTGTACGAGGAATATACATAGATGCCAAAGGATATCAACACCAGGGCGAGCAGCTGTAAGTAAATAAAATAGACACATATACTATAACTATCGAGTTCGACAAGGGAAAAACGTTGTCTTATGACCTTGGTCAAGCCAAAGTGAAGTCGTAGAAGCAAAGTTCTACATATTATTATGGCAGCATAGGCGTCCCACAGGCGAGTCTGTATGGCGTCAGCAAATACGCAGGCAGCTAAAAACAGGCGCCTCCAAAAGGGGAGCACTTCACACACAACAACAACAACCAGAACAACAACAACCACTACAGTAATAAATAGAAAAATGGGTGCAGTTGAGGGTTGGAAATTTGTTTGCTATCAGAAATGTTGTCATATAGAAGCTTTATAATCGAACAGGCAGCAGCGCAGCTCCTGACATTAAATCCTGACAAGGTTATTTTAAACCAAAAGTGAACGGAATTGTGAAATCTTTGTGTTGATTTCACAATGTATGATTAATACTCATAGCCATTGGAATTTGCGAAAAACAGAACACTAAAAACCGATGATATTGTGCAGAGCGAAGTGAAGATACTCTCGGCCAGTTTGCAGGTATACTATAATATTGATACAGTTCAGTAGAGTTTAAACAAATTTGTCTAGTCTAAAGCTAAATTAAAATTCTATAAAATGTATAGAGTACATAAAATGATACACAGCCAACCTAAAACGATCTCTTTTGCCAATATTTATCACAACGCGCAACTCCCTAGCAAATTGGTTATCTATAAACATGCACAAAGTTATGCAGTGTAGACAGTGTGTAGTGTCTATAAAAAGGTATAGGTGGGACGTTTAAGATGGTGACTTAGTCTTCAGCAAGCTAAAAAGACTTTTATTAACTTTTTATACTCCCCCTCAAAAATGAAGAAAGCATGACGTCATTATTCATCATATTTTTTGCAAAACAAATCAATTGAAAATTTATTTATTGCCCAATTTCAATAGGAACAAGCTTTATATATATGTATGTACATATGTTCAATGCCCAATTGGGTTCTCTTTTGGTGACTAATCAAACATAACCATTTCTATAATATAGCCATGCATTAATTCTTCAACAAAGACTGAGTGGCACCTGATATAAAGCATATATTACTTATCTAGTGTTGCCATTTGAGGCCTAAGATTGCCCAGATGTTTTTTCTCAGCTTTAGTTTATAATTAAATTGTGTTAAGTAAACTAACAATTGAAGCGTAAAGCCAGCCATAAATTATTCAATTGCAACCACATTTGCACATCTCAAACTATGCAAGTCAGCAACAAAAATCCTTAACGCATGGCAACACCGCAACCGCAAAAAACACTATTTGGGCTGTAGATAAGACTACCTAATTTGTGTTATATTTCTTTCTTATCTTTTAAAGCATAAACTTTGGCGCCATTAACAAAAACCTGGTATATATTTTAAAAGAGATGTTAAAGTAAAACACTTTCCGCATTGTTATTATAAAATTTTGATTAACCCGCTCAATTGACAACAATTTTCCGCCGGGGACACAACTGTTGATGAGTTTTAAGTAAACTAACGCAGACGGGCGCGATAATGCCGGCAAAAAATAAGTGAGATTACAGAAGCGTGTTGGTGCTCGTAATTGGACAACATAATCGAGAGGCTTGTACGAGGAGATAGGTCAGCTAGTGTGAGTAGAATTGAAACGGTCAAATTGAAGCTATGGACACAATTGGCCGGTAAACAAACCAAGTGATATCGTATTGTAGCATCCAAATTGATGATGATAATATGTATATATTGTAGTTTTACTTACCGCACAGACAATGTGAAAGAAATAGGCAGACGCCTTGAGCACCGACGACGATGCCATACTGAAGTCACACGTTTGGAATTTAACTTTGCGTCAAATATGTGTATTTTTTATTCTTCCTTTTTACCTAATTATATGTAGTGTGTCTGAGACGAAACTTGTTCTTATTGTTATGTTTTCTCTTTGGCCACAAATATTATGTCTCTCTCTCTCTCTCTTATTCACTCTCGCTCTCTTTCTCAAGCAATTCGACGCTGATATGAGATCATGCGGTAACCTTTCAATGCAAGTTTGATCATAACAATTGTCAATTAAAATCTTGACAATACGCAGAAATCGATGACGACAGTGTATTATATTACTTTAAGAAATTCGAATTCTTAGCACACTATATAGGTAGCATATTTGTGTATTTCACCAGGCAACTTTGTGCGTATAATTCCAAAATAGCAATACAAATCGTATATATGTATGTAGATATATCGTTGCGCGCGTGTGTATATCGCTATACGAGTTACGCGCGATTATTTGCTCGACCACGAATCGGCTACGCGTGCTGATGCTCACTAAAATGTATGCGAATAGAAAAGGTTTTGTAGGCTGTGGGCGCGTTGCCAGCTAGCGCAAAGCTTTTCAAGCTTTCAATTTGAGTGCGAGAGAGCGCGTTGTTGGAGAGAACTTTAGCAGCGAATTGCAATGCACCTCAAAAGAGCGTGTGCACTTTCAGCTTTTTAAGCTTTTAGGTGATCCGTGAGCGACGACGGGGTGAAACAACAATAATGTTTGCGACGGTTAAGTTTTTTTTTAAATATATTTTTAACTTCTTATTAAACATATTACCTTTCTTATAGGTTGGTCATATTACAATTGTTGTTTAAGTATCATTTCCTGAGATATATTTTTTAACCATTCTCTCTTGTAATAATAAAGTTTCGTTATTATTGTAAATTTCATTCCCATTTATAAATTTAAATTAAAATGTTAACTTTTTATAAATAGTTCTAATATTATTTACAAGGGATTTTGTAATTGAAAAATCTCTTTAATGCCCAAAGATCCCTTCAAATAAAAGCGGATCTGTAACGACACCAAAACGTAAGAGTAACTTGAAGCGTTGTTTGCTGCCGTTTCGTAAGCAAATCGGTTGATAGATATTCAGTTTTCGGGATCGCTGCAATTCCCAGTCCTGTAATACGTCTTCGATGTCTACCAACATCTCTTTGCGTTGTCCCCAAAAGTCTACATAGGCGAATTTCAGTTGATCTTCCTGGTCGTTAACGTATATGTAACCGATTATATTCGTAAAGGCCCAGCTGCTGAGTGTTAGCGTCATTAACCCACTGACACCAAGGGCAGCACAAACTCCGAGCGCTTCTGTCGATACATGGCCTGTTTGCGACAGTCCGAAGGCAAGGGGTGTTGCAGCCACTGTGGTAAGAGCCTGGTATATCTTGAGCCGATTGAATGCGGCCACCAGCCGTATCAACGGTAATTTGTAAATGGGCCGCCAATCTGTATAACCAGCATTAATCGGTGCCGATTTTTTCCTTAATTCTACGTTTGTTGTTGCCGGCTCTGTTACGGGTGTGCTACTTGCACAGCTTCGTTTGTTACCAATCCAACATGGCAGCGGCAATCGAATGTGTTGGGGCCTGCACAGTCTTTGAAGCACTGAAAATATTTTAATTCTTGATTAGAAAAATATTTAATTCAACGTTTTGTTTACATAAACACACTTTCTTCTAGATTTCTTGTTTCCCTAGCGGCAGTTCAGTAAACAGCTGTGCAGCTCACACAACTTTCGTGTTTCGTTCACTGTTGAGCTCAAACGGAGCTGTTAAGCTCGTATGAAATCGATACTTATCGGCAAATCAGCTGTTTAGCATAATTTATGTTGGTCATACTTGGTTTTACTTTTAAGGTTTGTTAGCAACGGTTTTTTAAACTGCCAAAACACAATACTGTTATATTTCGAATTTAGAAGAGATTACTACAAAATATTATAACAATAAATTAAATATGCATTTAATCGCATTCATAGCAGCTTTAAAATAACTGGATTAGCTTTAGCGAACAAATAATACTTGAACAACGATGCCCATTTTTCAATGACGAAAACATTTTGAGAATTGAGCGACCCATAGATTAGTTTAATTTTAGATCGGCGAGACGTCAGACAATGGCGAGAGTAAATTATTCACGCCAGCATTTTCAGTCCGTGTCGACATCGACGATCGCTCGCAATTGTATTTACGGTCTTGTGCCGGTCACTTTGGCTAGCCACAAAGCGATTTTACATAGTATGTATAAAACAAACTGTCACTTATGTGTTCATATAATAGTTACAAAATATGGGAAAACAAATCATTAAAGTTAAATAACAATTACTGGCAACTAAGAAGAACTAAATTTAATTTTATATTTTTATAACAGTTACAAATATAAATGCGCAATGCAGATAGAATGTTAAATAACGAAAGAAAACAACGATTTGCTGACATTTTCTGTTGTTTAACAAGCTACAAATATTTTTAGCACATTATTGGCGTGCTGCGCATTCGAAAATAGTTTTAAATGTTCGTGTGTGCGTGAATATATGTGTGTTTGTGGGCGATCAAAAAGTGCAGCATTCAAATAAAACAAAATCAAAACATAAAGCAGTGCGCACTTTTACTATACCCTGTAATTTTAATTGATACACTTATTCCTTGCAAGTCACTTCATAATGTCCATGACATCGTTGGGGATTAGCGCCGGCTTCATGGTCGGATGCTGCATTGCGGCACAGATCGCTAGACGCGTGAGTCGACGAGTCCTCAGCGAAGATGGCATCGTGCCGGTGCTCATGAACGAGGCCATTGCCGCGGCCGAGCTATGCGCTTGCTGCTTTGAGCTAATCATCGGTAAGTTCAATTGGAAAGTGTCACGTACTCAAATAAAATATTTGAATTTGTTAATCGATCTACAGTGGCCGATAACTTTGGCGTGGCGGCCTATGCGATATTTCTGTTCTTGCTTACCATCTGGTGGAGCAAAGTGTGGGGCGATGCATCCGCATGTCCCTACACACACATGGAGGATGTGCTTGAAGGTCGCACCAGCTTTAAGGAGATGGCACTGCTTACATGGGCAGAGCTGATGGGCGGCTGCTGTGTATATCGCATTGTTCAGGTCTTCTGGTGGCTTGAATTTGCCGAGACGCACAAGGGCCGTGCCTTCGAAGAATGCAATGCCGACTTACAGGTTAGCCCCTATGTAGGCGCTGCCATTGAGGGTGTGGCCACACTGCTTTGCCGCTTGGCCTCGAAGACGCTCAGTGAGAAAGAGCCAAAGTTTAGCAGTTACATCGATTCCTTTATCGGCACCAGCCTGGTGGTGGCAGGTAAGTCATTACCCGTCTCTCAATTGGCCTCCAACTAGTGCCAAGTGTCCTCTAAAAAAGTTTACGCTTTTAATTATGCCCTGCTTGCAGCATTCAATTTCTCTGGCGGCTACTTTAATCCCGTGCTAGCCACTGCCCTCAAATGGGGCTGTCGGGGTCATAGCAATTTGGAGCATATTATCGTCTACTGGATCGGTGCCTGCTTGGGTGCCCTGTTATCTGTGCCAATATTTAAGCTTTCCATTGTACGGCAGTTCCTTTTGGGAGAGAAGCCAAAGCGGGAATAAAACTAAAAGGGTAAGGCCCAAGGCGTATGTAAATTTTAGACATAATTAGTTTTTATATCGACTGTTATTTACATACACAATCGATAATCAGATGCTGTTAAGTTGATCTTAATTATTTATCGCATTAGCAGCTTTTTAAAAACCAAAAACGATAACATTGCTGATCTGCTATGTATTCAAAATACTCGTTAGTTTACGGTTTTCTCTTGTTGTTATTTAATAAAAAAAAAAAAACAAATTAACAAAAAACTAAAGTGTTATTGGGGGTGTAAACGAATCTCTGGTAATACAACCTTAAAAAGTTAACAAGAAAGAAAGCTACATTCGAGTGTGCTCGACTGTAATATACCCGCTACCCAGCTGCTCGTACATCAAAATTATTTGCGGAACAATAAAGAACGGCTACAATCATATTTTGACCCTAAAAGGCCATGAATTTACAATATTTATGCAAAGTCAAAATCTAAAATAAAAACAAGTAAAGAAAGCTACAGTCGAGCGCGCTCGACAGTAAGATACCATTCGCCCAGTTTCGAAACAAATTATCACACATTTAATTCCATTAAAAAAAACGCTGCACAAGTTTATCGGCCACCTATTGTTTAAATTACATCTATTTTTAAATAGCGCCATCTATATGTGAAAACGGCATAGCTTTACACACGCTACGGATTTATATTGCAATTATTTATGTAACTTCAATACGTCTCCTGATAATCGAAAATTATCGATTTGCGTGGGCGGTGGGCGTGGCATCAATCATTTAAAATAAACTCGATCTACCTATGGTATACAGGAACCTTCATGTGAAATATGATGTCTCTAGCTTTTGTAATAGCTGAGATCTAGACGTTCAAACGGACAGACGTACAGACAGACAGACATGGCTCAATCGACTCAGCAAGTGATCCTGAGTCAGAATATATATACTTTGTGGGGTCTAGCACGCCTCCTTCTGCCTGTTACATACATTTGCACAAACTTAGTATACCATTTTTGACCATTTTCAATGGTCGAATGGTATAAAAATGAACAATATGGCATCAAAATTGAGCTTGTAATTAATTTTTTTCGATTTACGGGGGCGGAAGGGGGCGTGGCCAAAATCCAAAACAAAATTGATCAGCGTGCAATAATGACACATATTATCACAAAATTTGGTAGTCCTAGCTCTTATAATAGCTGAGAACTAGGTTTTCTCACGGACAGACAGACGGGCAGACATACGGACATGGCTATATCGACTCGGCTGTTGATGCCGAGCCAGAATATACATACTTTATGGGGCGAAGGTGTCTCCTTCTGCGTGTTACATACATTTTCGGTTTGAACAAAGTTATAATACCCTTCTACTCTATGTGTAGCGGGTATAATCATAAAAATTTCACAGCAAGCTTTGCGATTTCCACATAAATAATATTTGACTCCTGTATGGAAATTTAAATTTATTGTTTTTTCTTACGACTATTAAAATCAACTATCGAGATGAAAGAAGCCAAAGATGATCATCATTGACAAATTTCTGTGCTTTTTGCCACTAAAGTCGGGGATAATTATAATCGGACTTTTTGATATATTAGTCTCTGGGTTGGAACCCCTAGTGAAAAGTACAAAATGTGTTCCATAAACACACACAGTCAAATTGACACCTTGTTTAAGAAGATTGTTATTTTCAGAAATGAATAGTTCCCTTATTTGGTATGTTGGCAATCTAGCAGCGGTCAATGCTTTTCATATATTCGCCTGCACATTATTATTAATGTCAGTTTTTAAGGTACGTACTGGCATTTTAATATAATTTTAATAAATCAGAACATTTTTAAACGTATAGAAAACTAGATGTCTGGTGGTTTTTTACCTAATATCAAATATCGTTCGACTCCTGGATTCTACTTTTATTTTTATTTGGCAGAACGTAACCTCGAAATTCAGTACCTTATCAAATATTGTAGAATATGTTATTATTGGTAAGTTTTACTTTGCGAACACAGCTTGTATCTTACCCGAATTACAGTTTATCTCACACAGTGTTAAGCATTTACTTTTGGGTGATTGCCTACTCTTGGTACAAATGTCTCACAAATCTCGCAGCAACAAATGCTGAAATGTGAATTCGAAATAGCAAAGGATAAGGATAAGAAAAGGAAGTCCCGCTAATAAAATTAAAAGCAAAAATTAATTATTTGCAGTATTTAATGGAATACGAGTGGGTAACTTACAAATTATTTTGTAATCACATTTATTATACAGTCCGATGTAACTATGTTAATTGATCCAAAAATATATATAAGTATATATGTATATAGTTCGTTTTTATTATTAATTCATTTTATTATCATCATTAACGGATAACGCTGGAGCTGCGCGACGACGTGCACGGCGTGTGACACGCAGAACTACCTGATCGTTGACTTTCTCGAACTGATAGTGGCTGTTTCCGAGCGAACAGCGTTTGGTTACTGTGGAATTATCACCGACTTGCAAGCTTGAATGCTCTGCAAGAGCACTGACATCTGTGGTTTCATTTATCGTAATGTCCTCTGATTCAGAGCAAACAGTTGTTTCCTCTTCTATATTTGACGGTGTCTGAGGCTCAATTGGTTGATCGGCTTGCAATTGAGATGGACTTATTTTCATTTTCTTTATTGGTGTCTTCTCCAGTTTTTCGGGTGTTACGCTCTTTCTTTCGCTAACTGTGCGTGTGCCAATTTTTTTAGAGCTGCTTTTTGACCTCACAGAAGCTATCGCTGTAGCTACTTTATTTACTGGAGACTGCATAAGTATTTTAATTAAGTCATTGGGTGCCTTCATCGATGTGGATGTAACTGTATCTTCATCTGGTTGAATATCACTTTGAGAGTGTTGATGCAACTGCTGCAAAGCTATCTCTATATTATCAGATTCAAGATTTAAGTTGGAATAACTTGAACTAAGATTATCTGCCATTAGCTTTTCTGGAGTTGTTAAATTTTCCATATCTGTGTCGACTGCAATTTCATCATCCTCGTTGTGATCGATTTTGGTTGAATCGGGCTGTGCATATAAAACAGTTTCTGCCAAAAGTAAAGGCTTTGGGGTTACTATTGCATTGTTGGAATCAACAGCACCCTCCCTGAGAATCGGTTCCAATGTGGGAACTGACTGCTCCTTAGACTCCTCATCAACCTTCCTGCTTTCAACATCAGTATTATCTTCATTTCTTAATATAGTTTCTTTTGGCGCTGCTAGTTCATCTCTTTCGTGGCTCTCGCTTAGTCTATCTACCCTAACGGCAATATGCTCAATATCCACCATCACTGGCAAGCGTATATCTTCAATTATTTGTATATCTTTTGACAAGCAAACTGCACGCTTCGGAGCTAAAGTATCATCCGTATCATCCGAAAGAGCTTCTATATTCGGCAATATGTCTCTTGTTTTATGGGTTGGCGGTGTGGTGGGACGCTTGGGTGTTAAGACATCGTTCTCTGAAAGCCCTTCTACATTCTGAGAGGAATATGTTGCTTTATTTGCTGGCGGGGTTGTAGGCAACTGGGTACAGTCTTCATTTTTAATAGAAACCAAATCGATTACTGCATTTTTCTCAGCTATTATTGATTCCGTTTGTGATTTATAATTGTCTGACTCTTCGATTACAAATTCTTTTACCTCTGTAGTTCTTTTGTTTGCTTCAGTGAGCTGTTCTTTGTCACAATTATCAGTATTGAAAAGTTCTGTAAGCTTTGTTTCTTTTCCATCTTTTTTTCGACCTTTGCTTAGATTCGTCTGTGCAACATTTTTGATCGGTTCTATCCAACCGCTAGTCATTGATTTATCCTCATTATCTTTGGAACCAACGTCATCCTTCTGGCCAACGACATTTACATCTCCCATTTGCTGCTCTTTAATTAAACGCAGATCTGTGTTTTCTGTCTCTCGAAACTCCGCCACGTCAACGTGGGTCATTTCCTCATCTTCGATTAAGTCTAAGCCGGGGATTTGATCAGCTTGTTCGAGTACAAGTTCATGAGTTGTATCCAAAACTGTATCTGGAAGATGCATTGGCGTATTAACTCCTTGAGTTTTATCCGAAACCGTATCTGGAAGATGCATAATTTTCGCTTCCTCCTTTCCAGCAATTAAGTCTAAACCAGGAATAAATTCATATGTTTCGCAAATCTGATGTGTTTCAACTTCAAGTTCAACCGTTTTTTGATCAGCTTGCGTGTGTTGCGGCGTATCCACATCCATTGGTATTGATTGTTCATCAATCTTCGTCAAGACTTTAGTGGTATCTGCGCTGTGGCAATCATCAGTTATGAGCTTCTTGGGACTGCTTTGCTTTGACCTTCTACCACATGGAATATCCGAATTCTTATCTTTCTTACGCTTTTCGTCTAACGGAGATTCGTTGCACTTACTGGAAACGATTAAGAAAGTGGCTTTATGAGAAGGGAAATATGGATTATTTATTATAAATTATTTTTACACGTATACCTGGTGTTATATTTCTTGGCCAAAGGGGAACGTGAGCGACTGTGACTGGTTCTTTTTAAATCCTTTGATTTTCGATGTTCTCTTTGATTGCCATTGTCGTCAAACATGCGGCTACGACTGCGACTGCGAGTGAGATTAATGTGATGTCGACTTGGACTTCGACCACGGCTGCGGTTTATTTCACCTTCTTCGCGTTTTTTGTCACCGTTTCTATCATATTTTTCTTTACGCTCTTTACTTGTATTGTGTTCCCGCTCTTTTTTCGTTTTGGATAAAAAGTTTTCTTCGGTTTTTATACTTTTGGTTCGATGGTCACGATGATCTTTAGTTCGATCTTCAGCAAACTCTCGATATTTCTTGTCCCGCTCACGGCCCCGGTCGCGATCATCTTTTTCGCGAACTTTTGTTCGACACCGAACTTGTTCTTTATCTTTTCTATTTTGATCTTCCTTCTCCAGGTTCTGGACTTGCTGGTGATCTTCTTTTTTAGGATCCAGTTGATGCTCTGCTCTTTCTCGATATGACGTGCGCTCTTTACATCCATCTCTCAGTGTTTTTGTTTCAACGTTAGATGGTCTGGGTCTTATATTCTTTGTACTTGATTCTGGTTCAATAATTTGTTCACTCTTCGGACACCTTTCATTGTCTTCTTGACTTTCCTTAGGAGCTTGTTGGCTCTTGCTCATCACTTCAAAGGCTCCTGCCTTTTTATCTTCAACTGTCTTCTCTGACGTAAAACGTTTATTGTCTTGGTTTTTAGCTTGGAACGTGGGCTTTGCATCATGTGGCCCAAACCTAGTCGGCTTTTGGCGTCTGAAGCATATATCATCTTTTCTAGAAATATATATATGTACATAAACATGAGTAATGGTTTTTCTACCAAGGACTACAATGGCTTTACTTACTCTTTGCGCAGCTGCGTTATCAGTGCATCCTTACGTTTTATTTCAGCCTTGGCGGTGTCAAGCAGATTTTGAAAATTAACTTCCATTATTCTTACTTTCTTCTCAAGCGATTTTTGTTGTTCTTGCAAATTGACAATTTCCACCTGTGCGCTTTCATATTTCGCCTCCCAGGCCTGCAGCTCCTTTGATTTCTGTGGATTATATCAGTTGTGATTCATTGTGAGTTGTGAGTACATATAATCACGTTTACCTTTTCCTCAGCTTCTTGAAAATCGTCCAAATCATCATATATATCTAATTCATCGCCCAACATTTTTCTTCTACGACTTGCAACTAATATTTACGAAATGCATCTGCGATTAAATGCGCGAATTTTAAGCAGTGTTGGTTAAGTGCATGAATTATACCAATCAAAGCAACACTGCAACAATGGGCAGCACTTGAAAGAGTTTCACAAAACAGATTACGATTTAAATACAAAAACGTTTCATCATTCAAGCATTGAAAAAATTAAATACACCATAACATTTTAAAATTCTAAAATATATTAACCAAATAAATATTTAATAAAGATAATTTAAACAGCCCGCAAAAATGCCAGAAGATTACCTTGTGCAGCAATATCTTAGGTTGGAACGGCAGAAGTTTGCTTTCATTGTGTATGGCACAACAGCGTTGTTCCTAGTCCTCGCCATTCTGCAATGGTACTTGTTTTATTTAATGTAAGTTATTAGAGCATCATTTGAGCTAATATTAATTTACACTTCCTCCTCCGCAGTGAAGCCACACATAAATTTTTTCATTCGAACTATTGGGTCGGTATTGCGTTTTTTTTGTTCGGTGTATTGATGATTGTGATATTCGTATTTTTTGAGGATTTACGTTTCTTCTCGCCTCTTAACTGGATTATGACTGTCTTAATAGTAATTACAGCTTGCTGTTAAATTTCTTCAGTCGTAGTTATATATATGATTATTTTGCAGGTTGAATGCCTAATTGTAGGACTTGTGTCTTTAGTTATGCAACAGTATCGTTACCAATTAGCCTTTAGCTTCGCTTCGTGGAGTCTTATGCTGCTCATCTTCATAGTGATTGGTTCATTTATGCCGGTTTGTATATATAGCTGAAAAACATTGAAATATATATATATATTATTTTTATATATTTCCCATTAGCATGACTTAACTGTTGATATTATTGTACTTGCTTTAATTGCGTTAATTACCTTTATTGGAGCCGTTTATTTTCTAATGTTATTTATTGTCGCAAATGTGCCATATTCCTTTTTAATATATCATGTCTTTTTGGTGCTCAGCGCTATGTTGGTAAGTTCACTTTTAAGCTTCTGAAAATCAAATACTTTAACTCGCCTAATTTTACAGTTCATAATGTATCATGCACAAATAATCAATGGTGGAAGATTTGCTGAAATTCGAGATCAAGATTACCTTTTGGGCGCACTTATTTTATTCTTCGATTTCCTATTTATGTTCTTGTTTTCCTTCCAACTTGGAAAAAAATGGACCGACAATTGCAATACACACCAGGAACTAACAAATCAGTTTGTTTTGGATCATCTCCTAAAATTAACAAGCAACTGAAAGCCATTAATTAATGTTTGTTTAATTTTAATTTATCGATAACACAAAATTATGGGTAACACTTTGTTATGCAGCCAACTTCGCCCGAAACGAAATTTGGCGGGCTGCAGCTGTTTTCATTCGGTTATTTGTAGTTGTTGTTTATGCTGATGCTAATAAACTTTATTTGGCACAACGCTGACATAAACAAATCGATCGGCTTGTAATATTTAATAAAAAATCTCATTGCTTAGTTGACCAGAAGCCATGGATCCGACCATATCTGTTTCGAAGGTAAAGCCCAATGGTTTTTTAGTTAGTTAACATTCTTAGGGACGCATTTTTATATTTGTTTAGGGATGTTTTGTATACAAAAACGGTGCCACACGCGCCCAGAAGCGAACGCCTAGTAAGCGGAAACGAGGCGACCAACCTCATAAAGGTTTGCTTGGCAAGGAGCTTACCTCACAACCTTTCTATGCCGCCTACACGGAATGCTGGAGTCAGTTACACAGCCACATCCTTCGGCTACAGACATCGAGCAATGCACGCACACTGGAACAACTCATTGACTTTGTAACTGGGAGCAGGGGCTCCAATGGGGGGAACACTGCGGAAATATTGCCAACAGCGGCGCTGTTGACGGGCATCAATCAACCGGATCATTTAAAACAATTCGAGACGCTGACACAGCGTCTGCATGATCAGCAGGCGGCACGCGTTTGTGTATTGCAATCACGGGAATGCGCCACACTCAAGGCGGCTATCGAGTCAATGGTGTACAATCTAATAGAAGTTCAGTCGGACATAATGGCAAGTGAAGATCTTTGCGATGAGGACGAAGATGGAGATATGCGTGAGCGTGATCGTAAACGATTGCGTCGCAGTCAGTGCACCATAAAGCAACTCAACTCGTGGTACGTCAATAACTTTAACGCATCTGGCAGGCAACCTCCACTGGTGGTTATACTTTCGGACTTTGAGTGCTTTACCGCCAGTGTACTGCAGGATTTCATACTCATACTTAGTGCTCAATGCGCTAGCTTGCCCTTTGTGCTTATACTGGGCGTGGCCACAGCCATGTCGACGGTACACAGCACTCTGCCCTATCATGTCTGCAGCAAGATCAGGCTACGAGTGTTTCAGACTCAAGCGGCACCTACAGGCCTTAATGAAGTGAGTAGAATTCAAATTCCCCCAAGAAACTTTTATTGAATCATTTATTTACTTTTAGCTACTAGATCAGGTGTTGCTCTCACCCAAATACTCGTTCCACTTGTCCGGCAAGGCTTTTAAGTTTTTGACGCACATTTTTCTGTACTACGATTTCTCGATACAAGGATTCATTCAAGGATTCAAGTATTGCCTGATGGAGCACTTCTTTGCGGGTAATGCTTATGCGCTCTGCACTAACTATAGCATTGCCTTAGGACGCATTCAGCAGTTGACGCACGATGACGTTGAGACCATTAGACGCTTGCCCTCGTTTCGTCCATATGTGGAGCAGATCAATGATTGCAAACGCATTATAGCCATACTCACCGACGATGATTACCTAAAGAAGAAGCTGCCGCAGTTGCTGCGCGATTGTTTGTTGCATTTCATGCTTTTCCGCATCTGCCTAGAGTTCTTTACAGAACTGGTGACTGATCTGCCGCGTTGTCCGTTGGGTAAACTGCGCCGGGAACTTTATGTAAACTGCCTGAACAAACCCATAACAGAGCAGCTCGAGTACAAAGAATGCTGGCAAGTGCTTAGCTTTATGTCCAAGCAGGAGTTCGTGCTCAAGCTGTCGAAATCCATTGCTTGCACAGAGCAATTCATAAGTGAACATGTAGAGCACCTAGACATGGGCGATGCTTGTGCAGCTATTATGCGTCCTGAGTTACAATCGCTTAAGAAATTGCTTAACGATGTGGAAATCGCTTCAATGGATATACAACATCATACAAATGACTCCATTGTGTCAGCAGAAACAAATACCGTAACAGATTTCACGCACGTTGCTTCACGACAGGAGCTAAAGGCGCAACTATTGCAACGCAGCAAACAGGAGAGGCAACAATCCACATCGGAATTCGCAAGCGCCGTAAATAAGCTACTGGCCCACATTGAAACGAAGCTGGTGCTGGTTCACCTGCGTCCACTGCAGAAGGCACCGCCGTTGCACGAACTCTACGTATTCAGTGACATTGCAACTGTGCGACGTAACATAATTGGTGCTCCACGTGCGGCACTGCATACAGCTCTCAATAATCCTCACTTCTACATGCAGTGCAAGTGCTGTGAACTGCAGGATCAGTCCATACTAATTGGCACCATGCCGGATCTTTCAATAGTTTACAAATTGCATTTGGAATGCGGCCGCATGATCAATTTGTTTGACTGGCTGCAGGCCTTTCGTTCGGTTCTACGCGGCGTTGAGGATCAGGATGAGCAGGAGGCAAACCAAGCACAAATCGAACCGGAAATTCAGTGAGTATATAGTATATTTATACTGTACGTTAGAGCTCATAGTTACTTTCTTCTCAAACATAGAGCACGCTTCACGCGAGCCGTGGCCGAAATGCAGTTCTTGGGCTACATAAAAATGTCCAAGCGCAAGACAGATCATGCCACACGCCTTACATGGTAGCCCAGAATTTCATCCTGATAAACAAGTGTGTGGATCAGTTGGATATGATATTTTAAAACAAAGTTACACTGTGATTTCTGGGCAACAGTTTCACAAGAGAAATAAAACCTAATTAAATAAAATATATATTATACATTTAAGTATTGGCCAAAACATTGCATTTTTGTTATACGATTTATAAATACACTAGATATGGATATTGATTACCTACATTATATGCGTCTACAAAGACAAAAGTTTGCTAGCTTTGTGTATTTGATAGCAATTGTGTTCCTGGTCTTATCACTTGTACAATGGGCGCTAATACAATTCGTGTAAGTAATTATGGACGAGTTTTAATTAAGAAAATTGATATATCTATTCTTTTCTTCTGGCAGGGGACACGTAGGCTCGTTCTTCAAGGATTACTTAGCTGTTAGTCTAAGTTGTTTTGTAATAGGTTTAATTGTTTTGATATTTTTCATTTTCTTTGAGGATTTGCGTTTTCGTAAGCCTGTAAACTGGATATTGGCATTTATTATTGTATGTTTTGGCATTGCTAATTTTTTCATCTAAACTCGTATATCTTTCATTTGCAGTTCGAATGCTTTGTCATAGGAACTGCACCTTTAATTGTCTTTCAATATAACTATCAATCGTTTTTTACCTATTTAGTTTGGTGTCTTGTGCTATTAATATTCTTAGTTGTTGGATCTTTTATTCCGGTAAGTAATATATAAATAAATAAAAAGAGTCTACTTTAAGATTACTTCCATATAGTGGGACCTAACGGTAAATGTGCCTATAATTGTTATAGCTGGCATATTATGTTTGATGGTAGCACTTTATTTCCTCATGCTATATATTGTCATGAATGTGCCATATTCTTTTGTCATACACAGAATGTTTATCATGTACTCCATGGTCTTGGTAAGTTCTTATATTATATATAAATCTCTTTTATTATACCATTGCAGATGGTATATTAATTTTGGTCAGAAGTTTGTAACGCACCTTAGGAGACATTTCCGACCTTATATAGTATATATATTCTTAATCAGCATCAATAGGGGAGTCAAACTAGCCATGTCCGTCCGTCCGTCTGCTGCAACGCAAACTAGTCTCTCAGTTTTAGAGCTATCTTGATGAAACTTGGTATACATGCTTCTTATTGTTGCAGGCTGTAAATAAGTCGGAACGAGCCGGATCGGACCGATGTATCGTATAGCTGCCATAGAACCTATCGGCCGATTTTTGTAATTTTTCAAGATATCGCCAAGAAACTTTCGCAATCTATGCCTTAATATGTTCATTCAAAGTTGTGTAAATTATATCAAAATCGGACCGATTTATCGTATAGCTGCCATATAACCTATCGGCCGATTTTTGTAATTTTTCAAGATATCGCTGTGAAACTTTTCTCATATATGTCTGCAATGGTATTAAACCTTCGGTGAGCCGAAGGTAGCCTTTCTTTCTTGTTTTACTTACCTTTCTTGCAGTTTGTCATGTATCACGCACAGATAATCAACGGCGGCAGATTTGCTGAAATTCGAAGTTCCGATTACCTTTTGGGCTCATTTATTTTGTACATCGACTTTCTTCTCATGTACATGTTTTCCTTTCAAGCGGCTCCAAAATGGAGCGACGCCTGCGATTCTAACGTGACATATCAATTTATTGTGGATGAACAAATAAAAACTAAATTGGGCCGTGTTAAATGTTAAATTTAAATCTGTTTTGTTAAAATGAAAACTCGCTAAATTAAAGTCCGACCGCAGTGATAATACAATAGAAATAAAGACAACTATTAATAGCACGCGCCTTAATCAGATGCCGCTGTAAATATTATAAAATGGAACATATGCTCCTAATGCACATACGCATACATATGTATTATCAAATCTATGTTTGCCTGCTTCTTGAGCCGACCACTCTGGTTGTGTTTGCCATTGGTTTTACCACAAATTATTTGAAATATGGTGCAAGTGTCGCATTGTGAAAGCATAGGCGAGGCTGAGCAGGGTGTTTGCTTCGACGGCTAACTGCCGCACGTAATGTGCACATTAAGCACATTGTGGGTAACACCCTGTTTGGGGTTACGCGAACTTCAAATGGTATAAAATGTGCAGGACTTCAGTGGATATTCGCAGTACTTCACCTTCACTGCTCCGTGGATTGTCTCTACAGCCATACGAGGGGAAGAAAGTACCTAGAACTGGACACGATGTTTACTTTGCTTGGTGCTCGCAAGATGGGAACCCTCATGGTATTGCTAGTGTTCTCCAACTTTTTGATGGGCATAAGCGCGGCTCCACTTGAGGTATGATAAGTTGGCTCTCTAAGAAAGTGAACTCTACTTGTTCTTTCTTATAGCCCACCGACCTTTGCGTGTTGCGATACGGAGAGGATTGCTCTCCAGGTAACTATTAGCAGTCCAATCCTTAAGTATTCATATTAGCTTAGTTTTTAAGCTTACGTGTCTATTGTCTGCTGTAGTTCTGTATAACAGTTCAAAGTTGGATTTGCTTCAATTTAGAGTATATCTTATATATGATTTCTATGATGATGATGCATATATCGTATAAGTAATTTGTACTTTCAATGATTTCTGATCTTGCTTTCCACTGTTATCTCACAAAGTTAAGTCTATCTATAGCTTATCTCACAGTCGTCTTTTGCAAAGTGATACGTTTATATATCTTAAACTTTCGATGTCTTGACTATAGGATATTTATTATAACACACACCGAATCCGAAAATATTTTAGTTGTTTTTACTTATAATCTACCGTTTCTCTAAGGGGCTTAGGATTCGAAGCAGAAATATTATGTTTTTTATAATTTCTTAACTGGGAAATGGGTTGGCTGGCAAAAATCCTCAGACTGAACCCTCCACGAGGGTGCCGGCTGGACAATGGATGCTGCAGAGCGATTGGCTAGAAGGGCCCAAAGGAATCTCCCTTTTGGCCACAGGCACTGCAGGGTCTAGCTAAGGAATCGGTGCAGTTTTCCCCCTTTGGGCTTACTGTAACCGAACCATGGTCTCGAGGTCTACGAATTCACAAGGATATAATTAAATAATTGTCCATAACTTTTGCTTTACAATTCACAGATTACTTAAGTAAACAAAGTGTATTAAATAAAAGCAAATTTCTTTCCAATTCAAATTAATATATAAACAACCTGTATTTCCTCTTTGAAAGTTAATTAAATTTTGTATATATTGTAAAAAAATGTGTAAATAAAGATGAATCTAAATACAAATAAGCTCGTTTTCATTGCTATTACACGTATATTGTTATTTCAACATTGTTCTGTTCAAATGTTTTAATTAAATTAGCACACATTTTAGAAATTGTAGCTATGGTTTTTAACTTTTAAGCAAAATGCAGCGTAACTATGTATGATTTCTAGTTGTTTTTCATTTAGCGAGTATAGTCAAGCGTCTTTAAAAATATCAACAAAATGCTACCCAATCCTCTGCAGATGAGGAACTCGGCGTCGACCAGTTTACATCAGTTTGAGCGTCTCAATAGCCGCGGCAATACGCTCAACTTCTGTGCGGGATTCTGTCAGTTTAGTCTCATTTGCAGCTTGCACCTCAGCTGGCACCTTGGTGGCGTAATCAGATGCCTGCATAGCCTGGGTTAGCTTGCTCACAGTCTGCTCCAGCTGATCGCGTTTCTTGTGCAGCTTGGCAATCTCCTTGTCCGCTTCGATGAGACCTTTGAGCAGCAGATGTACCTCACATTGTCCGGACACGGTGAGAATAGCACAGCCCGCTGGTGGTTGGCTATCAAAAGTCACAGTGGAACAGTACGCAATGGTAGCCAAGTCGCTGGCATAACGTTTGAGTATTCCATTGGGTACCTCATCGGTGCAGATAATGTAGGCCTCCGTCTTGGTTTTATTGGGCAAATTGTAGTCCGAGCGTGCGGAGCGTATGATACGCGCTGCCTTCTGCACGAACTCAACATCGGATTCGACTTGAGTGTCGCGCCAGCTTGTGTTGGCTTTAAAAGGAATTAAAATATATTAAGAAAAAGGAATCGCAAGTTATGTGAACTGTTATCTTACTTGGATAGCTGGACACGCAAATGCTGGGCGTGCTAGCGGCACGTGGCAGCCGCTGGAACAGCTCCTCCGTAATGAAGGGCATAAACGGTGACAGCAGACGCAGTCCGTAGTCCAAGCAAACATAGAGCGTACGCCTGGCTGCCGCTTGCTGCTCACTGCTGCCGCTCTGGAAGATTGGCTTCAGGCACTCCAAATACACATCGCAAACGTCGTAAAGCCAGAAAGCATAGCATGCGCTAGTTACAGCTGCAAAGTCGTAGGAATCGAAGCCTGTATTGCAAGTTTCAATAGTGGCCGCCAAGCGTGACAAAATCCAGGCGTCCATCTTGTTGGACTGCTCATTGAGTGTCAACTCGGTATTGTAGGTCTCGTCTCCAGTGAAATAGACCAACGCGAACTTTGTGGCATTCCATAGCTTGTTGCAGAAGAAACGATAGCCCAGCACACGATTGATATCCAGATTAATGTCACGTGCTTGGGTAATATAAGCGCAGAGTGCAAAGCGTAACGCATCCGAGCCGCATTCGGGTATTCCCTGTGGATAGTCTTGTTTCTGGCCAACCTTGGCTTTCTCAATCTCACGAGGATCCAGATTAGAGCCAATAAGTTGCTTGTGTAGACCCTCGAGTGAAATTCCGTGTATCACATCCATGGGGTCAATGACATTTCCCAGCGATTTCGACATTTTACGTCCATGAGCATCACGCACCATTGGATGTAGGTAGACTTCCTTGAACGGCAGCTTGCCCAATAGTTTCTGTCCAAAGAACACCATGCGAGCCACCCAGAAGAAGAGAATATCATGTCCTGTTTCGAGCAAAGACGTAGGATAGAACGCCTCTAAATCGCCAGTGTTATCTGGCCAGCCAAACACGGAGAAGGGGAAGAGTCCCGAGCTGAACCATGTGTCGAGCACATCCTCGTCCTGCTTCAACACAATCTTGCTGGCATCAACACCAAATCGTGCAGCGGCCTTGCTCAACGCCTCCGCCTCTGTGCGGGCTACAATCCAATACTGCTCATCATCGGGCTGGTAGGAAATAGATAAGATTAGGTATCTCTTTCTAAAATAAACTATGTTCCACTTACCGTGCTCGGCTTGATGCTGGCATCGTTAAAGCTGACATGGTAGGCGGGTATGCGATGTCCCCACCATAGCTGACGGGAGACGCACCAGTCGCGGATGCCCTCCATCCAATGGAACCAGGTTTTGGTGTGATGTTCAGGCACAATCTTAAGTTCACCGGACCGCACAGCTTCTGTGGCTGAGGCAGCCATGTCTGAGCAGCTGACATACCACTGTGGCTTGATGAGAGGCTCCACAACATCCTTAGAACGGCTGCAAATAGGCACCACCATCGCATTGTTGAGTGTCTCACGGTATAGACTCAATTGCTTAAGACGCTCCAGCAGCTGCTTACGGCAATCAAAACGCTTAAGGCCAGTGAACTCGCCATAGTCGCCAATGATGAAGCCATCATCATTGAAAATCGTGATAAATGGCAGATTGCAGCGCTTTCCCACTTCATAATCATTGGGATCGTGGGCGGGAGTAATCTTTACAGCGCCAGTACCGAAGTTCATGTCTACAAACTCATCGCAGACAATTGGCAGACGACGATCACAGAACGGATGCACCACAAACTTGCCATGCAGATGCTTATAACGTTCGTCCTGGGGATGCACTGCGACGGCTGTATCACCCAGCATGGTTTCAATACGCGTGGTGGCCACAATGATCTCCTCGTCGCTGCCCTCCACTTTATAGGCGAACTTAATAAGCACGCCGAACTCCACCTTCTCTTCATAGCCAGGTATAGAAAGGAAAGTGCGTCCGGGCAACTCTACCTTGTCTACCTCAATATCCGAAATGGCAGAACGTAATGTGCACGACCAGTTGACCAAGCGGGAGCTGCGATAAATGCTGCCAGCCTCATGTAGACGTACAAAGGCTTCGGTAACAGCACGGCATAGTTTGGGATCCATGGTGAAGGCTACACGCGTCCAGTCGTAGGAAGAGCCAAGTGCCCTCAACTGATCATAGATGCGACCGCCTTTCTCCTTACGCCAGGTCCAGATGCGCTCAATGAACTTCTCTCGTCCCAAATCGTGTCGTGATAGACGTTCTTCACGCCACAGTAGCTTCTCCACCACCACCTGGGTAGCAATGCCAGCATGATCACAGCCAGGAACCCATAGAGTAGTGCGTCCCTTCATGCGATGATACCGCGTAATAGCATCCTCAATAGCATTGGTGAGCGCGTGACCCAAATGGAGTGAGCCAGTCACATTTGGCGGCGGAATGACCATGATGAATTTGCCATTGGGATTGGGAGCATTAATCGACTCTCTCTATAAGTAAAAGGCTGTTTATTTACGGCTATCAATAATGACAGTTCACATTACTTACGCCATATTCCGGTGTAAAGAAGCCCTGCTTCTCCCACCAGCTGTACCACTGTGCCTCCACATAGCCAGGACTATATGCATCTGGCAAAGGTCCGCTGAGATCCTTCTTCTCGCCAGGTGCTGTCTTTGCCGTATAAACTGCTGCCTCTTTTGTCTCTTTCGAACGTTTCTGCAAAATAAATTTATTGTTATTACAACTTTCACCAATTATTAATTAGTAATTAGTAAGTGTTAGGAAGCTACCCTGTAAATTAAAAATATAATTATAATTCTCCTTCCTTGGTACTATTTATTCCGTTTTTGTTTTGTCCATTATTTGAAATTTACGAAATCTATTTATATCCCCTCACCGATCAAACCCATTCACTTATATTTCCCACAGGGTACAACAATAACAGCCCAAGTACTTAAAGCACCTTCACTTTTAGATATGCCTGCGTGACACGAAACTATTTGTTGTGAAACCGGAGCACTATCAACACCAGCACGCGAGCAACTCAAATTGCATACGTCTGCAATGAGTCACTTGCATTTGAAAACACTCAATAAATGTAAATACACAAGCAACAACAAGCACCTAACCTAGCACATGGGCCACTACTTTGTATACTAGGACTTACCTCGGGTTTCTCCTTCTTTTCACCCGCTGCCGGTGCTGCTGCTGCCTTCTTGTCCAACTTTGCCTGTAATTTGGCTAGTTTCTCAGCTTTCTTAGCCTCCTTCTCTAATTGTTTGGCCGTCTTTGGTGGCTCACCGTCACCGGTTGCCGTTTCTGTAGTGCTTGGCTTTTCTTGTTCTGGCATTTTGTTTGTGCTTGTCTTCAATTAAGCTGTCGTACTGTGCAACCGTTCATAAGTTATTTTCTGATGCAATTTTAATTTAAGAGATTTGTTAAAAACTCACTCGTATGCGCCAAAGATGAAAACGTGTGCAATGTGTGACAAGCGATGTTATTATCGTAACATATCGATACTCTTTTCACTTGCAATGTACTCATTTCGCTATCGATGCTTTGACCGAATTATCGGCTGGGTTGCACAGCTCTATCTCTCATCAATGTGTTTTAGTCAAATTTTAGCAAAAAACTGTGCAATTTTTTTGTATTCGTAAAGTTTTGATTGTCTCGTAGTGGCGAACTCGTATAATCAACAAGTGCAAGTGCATGCTACCCAACTGAAGATGTTAAATACCACAGACACTAAGGAAATGCCAAAAAAACTTGTCAAAAGGATAAAGACGCAACGCGTTCTTTTAGTTGTTGTGTAGCCTGCCTGTGCGTGCACACTGATTAGACGCCAATTTGATTTACCTGTAGCCGAAATCAAAATGTTAACATTTGTGTTTGCAAAATGCGGCAGTGAATAAAAATTATAATAACAAATAGATAAACACTCATACAACAACACATGCACAGACTCACACACACAAAGAGGCATGTGCAGAAGCGCCAGCTAATCTATTGTAAATAAACCGCATACACTGCTCTATTGTGAATGCCCACTGTTCTCGGTCACGTACGCCGTCGTCGTATGTTATTGCATCTGTGTTTTTAAACCCAAACTATTGCGAATTACTTGATATTCTTTATCGATATCAGTTGACGAGCCTTATGGCATGAGAAAAACCGCATCACAACATAATTAAAGGTGAGTACGAAAGCTTTACATAATTTATATGCAATTTAATTTGCAAAGAATGTGCAAAATCGATTTTTCAATTTACAAGCATTTCCCATGTAACGAGTAAAAGTCAGATATGAGAACAGAAGAGCAGAACCCTTGCTTCTCGCCAAATGCAAGGGCTCTTTTATCTCATTTTCTCTGCTGTGTTTTTTCCTTTAGCCGGTTAATGCGTCACTTGAGATTTGGCTGTGCATCTTCGCCAGCCTCTTAGACCAAATCATTTGCTCGTCAATTTGGCCATGCACTGAAAGAAAAATTACCGGCGTTTAGATAAACGTATACATCAATAATTGAAATACATTGAATTCAGCCGGCCGGCTATATTTGTATAATATTATGTAAATAGAATATTAATTGAAACTGGTTTATACCTCATGCCACTCTATGCTTTTCTTTCACATTGCGATTACCCTTTCTCTTAAGGATTGCTGGAGATCAGAAAGAATGAAACCGATATTTCTGGGCAACAGCTGCGCCTTAGGGGACGCCGTGTTAATGACTTCGTCTAATCAAACAAACTTCGCCTCGTCTGGGAGTGTAAACAAAGCGTCAAACAAATGTTTGAAAAGCAAATAATAAAAAAAGTTATTGACATGCGCACAACCCTTAAGTAAAGTCGAGCGACAGGATAATGAAACAAAGGGCAAAGTGGAAGCTATCCCAGACCAGACAACTGACCTGCGACAAAGGCAGCGCCAGTCCACAGCAGGCGAGAAACATCTGCTGTTCCGAGTGAACAGATAGAGTGAGAGGTCCTTAGACGTCTACGTCTGCGCCTCGCTCGGTCTACCTGCCGCTGCTGAAGGAAACAAAGTTCAATGTACGCCTGCGCAAACATTTCGCACTCTGAACTTGCAGCTGCGGCAGGATCGTGATTTTTCTGTGGTTTTTTCCCTGTCTTTTTCTCTCTCTTTCCCTCTCAGCGTGCCTTATGCACTTCCTTTCCCTACTTCAAAGCGGAAATCTCAAATTCTGTAACAGTTCTCGCAGACAACTTGTATTTAATTTTTTTGCCAACGATCGCACTCGCATATCTTATCCTGGTTCCGCCCAGTAAGGACGCGACTAGATGGCGGGGGGGGGGCACCACCAGCTACCGGTTTTATGCCCGAAAACAAGTTGCTCGGAACGCAATTTGAAACTTTGACGAGTGTACGCTTGTGTGTGTGTGTGTGTGTGTGTGTGTGAGTTTGGGGTACTGTTCCATGGTTGGGGCGATCGTGCCCCTGTCTACGGGTCGCCTTCGTCCACGTATTGAGTTACAATCGAGTGATTGCTCATAAAGCTGCATTTCTGATAGTCTGTGGAACGGCTGTGGTCGTCTGATTATAATCAACGTGCAACGCATTGCTGTACCTTATTATCTCGATATGCATATGCTGGCAGGGCACTGTAAGGCGAGCTTCATCTGTCTGGGAGGGCCAAGCAGGTAACATACAGTTAGACAGCTGCAGCTGAACATTATATGGGGTTTTAATTTGAAAATATTATAATTTAAGCTGCAACTGCAAAGAAGTATTCATTTTTTTATTGTTAATAATTACAGAGACTATGGATTGTGTTAGTTTAGTAATTAATATTATAGGTTTCGAGTATATTTTCTTTCAATCCATTTGCAGACAGCTCACAAATGTTTTGAAACACACTCGCAAACACATTCACAGAGTCGAAGCACAACCAATCAATCGATAAGCATCAGCTGCCAAATTGAAATAGAAAATGGAACTGCGCTGCAGATGGCAGTCAGTCAGAGAATTGTTAGGTACTTTAGTCCTTTGGCGCATGCCAAAGCGGGTCCAGCATTTGTCTACTAGTTTTATGCTGCTACGAGGGAACTCCCAGACGAAACAGATGTCTCTGTTCACAATCAATGCAACAGCGGGCAGCTGTATACCTGGGTTAGGCTCTCTCTCTTTCGTTCACTCGTTCTCTCTGTTTCTGGGCTGCCTGCAGCCGTCGTGGCATTCATTATCATTGCCTTTCGACCGGGCAACAGCAGCTGCTCTGGCTCGGCGCTGGCTGAGCAGCTGCTACAGCAGCAGCAGTTTTTAGTTGCAATTACTACACTCGTTTCGGTTTGGGCTGGACGTGATGCCTTTGGGTCTAAGCACTTGAAGTGCAGGTGCTGCCCGTTGCCAGGCGGAGAAGTTTGCAACATTGTGTGGCTGTTGCAGTCAGCTGGTCGGCTGTCGGCAGCCGGGGGTTCACAGGCCTATAGCTTTGGTCGTTGTCCTGACCGACCCTACACACCACCACCAACACACACTTCACTTATGGGGATGTTGCCAAAAATCAGCTGTTTTTGCGCAATGTTTATAAACAAAATGTGCGTCAGAGTAACCCTTAGACATGTCTGGTCTTGCCTATACATATACATACATACATAGATATATTGTTGGAACCACCACTGAGTAGAGTAGAGTCAGCGCCAGAGCCAGTGCCTGAGTCAGAGTCAGAGCAACCACCGGCACACGAGACCATGTCCACGACCTACTTTGGCGCACTGACTTTGGGCCACATGGCGCATGGGGTGGTTCCGCTCACAACAACAACACCGGCGACGGCCTCAGACGGCCTTTGTAGGTGCAAGGACGTTCGACTGCCGGGGAAATCCCCAACATGAGTAGCCCACAAAACAGGGAGGGCAGCACCAGCAACAGCAACTACCAAGGGGAGGCATGCAGCCGTAGCATGGCAAAGCAAAGGCACCGACCACCATGTACTCGGCTGCTCCGTACTCTTGGTCATGTGCTTAACCCACCACCAACAATAACGGGAGCAACAGCTACAGAGGCGATAACAGCGACACCACCTTGCACCAGTTCATTGGCATGTGCCGGCATGTCATCCTCATTCACATCCATACACTCAACGTCTTCGTCACTTTTAGGGGTTTTCCCAAATAAAAAAAAAAACAAGAACAAGAAGAAGAAGAAGAAAAGAAGAAAACCAAAACAAAGTGCTACTTGGTGGTAGTTAGAGTCGCGCTCCCATTCATAAAGCATGACCATAACATAAACATACCCCCGTTCATCGTGGACTACTTACCGGATATATATAGACCGAATTGCGTATTGTGTGTTGTTTTGACTGGCTCTATAGGTGGTGTTTGCCATAGATTTCCCGACCTAATCGCAGGTGCATGCATCTCTATATGTACATATATGTATATGGAGTATAGTATAGACAACCCCCTAAACTTTTGTCCTAGCTCAACAGGTCGTCCTTCTGAGTGGTTGCTGTGTGTGTGTGTGTGTGTGTGTGTGTGTGTGTGTGTGTGTGAGTGTGTGTGCTAGTAGCCGATTGAGGGTAATTAATATTTTTTTGGGGTTATACAATGACATTGACCCATGTTTGATATTGGCACTGAGTCTTGCTATTGCAAAAGAGGGTGAAGGTCGTGCAGGTCTGCTAGCATATGTTGGGTGCTACGAGTGAAAACAAACAGTTTTGGAATTTCTACAGTAAAATTGAATACTTTTTAAGATTCGAAAGCTTGAGCAAATTAAAAATTCATTGCATACTTTTTAGCAATCAAAGTAGATCAAGAAATGAGATATAAAAATTTTATAAGGACATTTTCTAGAAAAGAAAGAAATTTCAATCAATATCTTATTAAAATTTGAGGTAATGCGGAAAAACCATTGAGAATTTAGATCAAAGAGTATACAACATCAAATAATAAATGCAAGTAATGAAGAATAGAAAAGTAAATTCTTAAAGTAAAGGAAAAGTAAGCCATAGCCTAAAAGGATAATACAGGATAACAGTCTTTCTTAGGAGAATCTTTCAGACTTTAAGAACAAATAGCTTCTTGTGAATTTTCTCCCTCGACTTCCGTGTTTTTTCATCTTTATTGAAATCGATCTGCTGCTGCTATACACTAAGTCCTTGATATATGGCCTCATTCGCTACTGCCGCGAAATTGGAGCATTGTGTTGAGTGAAGGAAAGTAAAAACAAGAGCTGGGCAACCTTCAAGGGTTTTCCTGTTTTCCGGCCTGGATGCCCACTTAAGCACGCGCGCATTGAAAACCGTTTCGACTCATTTTTCCTGCCTACAACTTGCTTTTTTTTCTACGATTCTTTTTTTTGCTCGCTTTCAAAATGGCGACGACGCGCCGCTGTCGCCGCTGTCTGACCAAAAACAAAATCAATGCACGGCGACGTGCGTAGACGACAGCAACAACTACAACAACATTAGAAACGGCAACAGCAACAAGAAGCGCAGACACGAACATGAAAATTTGCAGCGCAAATCAAACGGCGAGCACAATGGCGGACAGGCAAACAAGCAGAAAGGCAAACGCAAAAGAGAATTAATTTGATTGCGACGGCAGCTGGGCGCAATGGCAGCTGAGAGAGCTGGATGGTGAGAGTGAGAGCGAGAGCAAGAGAGCGTGGTATGGTGTAGTGGGGTGAGGCACAGGCTAAGATGAGGTGAGGTGAGGTGAGGTGAGGTTGGCTTGAGTTGGGTGAGTAAGCAGTGCAATGCGACTGCGCGCTGTGCCAACGTCCGCAAGCAGACGCAAAGCGAAGCAGCGTAGAAAGATGTGGAAAGCAACAAAAGCTTCGCAGTGTTTGTACAATAACAACAACTACCAAATGCATAATGGCGGCCACCCGAGCGATCCCAACAACAAAGCCTAAAAACGCAAAGCGCCTTCTTCGACTCTTTCAAAGGATATTTAGACTAAAATGTAACGAACGACAGCAAATGCAAAGCAAAACAAAGCAGCAACGCAATGAAACGAGACAAGCTACACACACACACACACTCACACACACACTGAAAAAAATGAAAGAAAAAGAAGTAAGCAGAAAAAACAACACAGTTGTGCAATTGAGATAACAAAAGGAAACTTGAAAAAGGGGACGCGCGCTTTGCTTTTTGTATGACGCGTGTGCTATAAGCCTCACAAAAGGATATAAAACGGGCGCAGGGCAGGCTGACAGGCAGGCAGTAGCAGCAGCAGCAGCAGCGGCAGCATAGCATAATAAATTAATGTCTGTTGTTGTTGTTGTTGTTGCTGCAGCTAGAACTGGCAGCAGCTGAGGCCGTTGGCGAATTGAAATTTTATGAGAAAATGAAATTGTATTAGAAATATGCTGTGTGAAACACACACGAGGCACGCACACAAACACAAACACACACACACAGAGAGAGAGAGAGAGACACAGACGTGCACACACACAGGCGTACACATAGGCACGCACTCTAAGGATGTCGTGCAAAGGGGACGCGCATTATGGCGGTCTCTACGCGCTTTCGCTGCCGTCAACGCTGACTGCGACAGCGGCTGCGGCTGCGGCTGCGGCAGGACGACGTCATCGCCAGTTGTTGTTTCTGTTCTCGTTGTTGTTGTTGCTTTAGCTGCTGCTGCTATTTGGATTCTTGTTCCTGTTTTCGCTTTTTACCGTTCAGTCAATGACCACATTGTGTACACAGGCGTGTGTGTGCGCCTGTGCCTGTGTTCGTGTCCTGCCGGAAGTTGACGCCGCCGCCTGGTCATTCTCGTCGCTTTTGCCAAGCTCGCTGCGTTTGCTCTCTCTCTCTCGCTCTGTCTCTTTCCTTGCCTTGCTTGCCCTCTCTTTCTGGCCTGACGTTCCGCTTGAGCTACTTTTGGTAAAAACAAGTTTTGTGCCGTGCCGTGTCGTGCCGTGGCGTGCGGCGCACAGGATCCGGCTTCGGCTCCCCAAAAGTGCACTTTAGCTCCTTTTCCATGTGTCGTTATGCTTTTGCTTCTGCTTCCACTTCTCTTCCTCTTGCTATACTTAGTCCTTTTTTTGGTCTGTGCGCGCACAGCCTTTCGCGTCACGCTTTGATCCTGCCGTTCTCCGGCCGCTTCTCGTTGCTTGCTGTTCCTGCTTATATCACCCATGCCACACATACCATTTCCATAGGCGTTGCCCAGCTAATGACATGTTGTAAATTATATACGCGTGTGTCTGTGTGTGTGAGCGTGTGTATGTGTGTATGTGTAGCGCTTAATGCAGCATTCTCTTTATTCCTGTAATTAGTTTGGTTTCGCTTTATTTGCGCTGCGCCTGCTTCAATTTGATACGTCTATGGTAAGACCCAAGGAAAGGATATATACAGTTCAGTAATTCTGTATACCCTTTTAGCTGCATATCCTGGGCAACTTACAAACATGGAGATCATGGAGATTTTGTTACGAGGCATAAGAAAAAAGATGCTTTCCTATCTCCTATTTCTTTCTCCATTTTGCTTTAAATAATTCAAGGAAAATCTTCATAAAATTCTCTTATTTTAGTAAAGATAATCGAAATGCTGAAATTATATGGATTTATTAGACATATCTAACTATTTTCAACATGTCAACAAACTAAGGCTTACCCAAATCACAAACATCAATTCGAATGAAACCTGTAATGGAAACCATCAAAATATACGAGCTACTCAAAGCAAGGATATTGACATTTCACATGTGTTCCTGTTTTTCCAGGAAATATCACAGAAATACATTTGTATATTTTTAAGTATTCGTGGAGTGGAGAAACCACTCAAGTAGCGTATGTAGTATAAAGTGCATTACGGAACGATCTATTGTGATCGCAGCGAAGATCTTGTGCCTAGATTAGCTGAGAATCTCAGTTAATCTCACGCTAAAACGTAGCATAATTATGGGTTCGCCTCGCTCTCGCTCTCCTCTTTCTTCTTTTACTTCTCCCTTTCTGCATCACCTGGCTGCAGTTGCAGGAGTTTCGGGATATATCCTGGCAGCAAAATGTGGAATCGAGTTGCGAATTCGTTGCATCTCGTTTCGATTTTCAAGAGAACAAAACAATCTTTGTCCATGGATTCTGCTTTGCCAAAAATGTTTCTATTGTTCGGCACGAAAAACTGCCGCTTTTCCTCGTTTAGCATTTTCCACACACACACACACACACACACACACATCATTCATTGTGTGCTGTCAAACTTGTTTTTGCTCTCGTTCTTGTGTGCTCGCTCTTTTGCTTTTCCTTGCACATTACGCTTTCCTACAGTCATTCGCATTAAAAGGACAACGCTCTGTCTCCGCTCTGCCTGCATGTGTGCGTGTGTGTTGTGCGCTGTCGGCGTCGCAGTCGCCTCGCATTCGGCAGCAGCAGCAGCGACAGCGGCAGCAGCACGTCCTCGTCCTCGCCAGGCTCGTCGTGGTTTCAGTTTACGCTCGCAGCTCCGACAGCTCAGACATGTTGCTGACCCGCGCCCGATTGCCGTGTGTGTGTTTATAGCGCAGTCGTTTGATGAAACAAATACAAACAAACAGAAATACATGCACACACGTACACACATACATGTACAATAAAACATATATTAAACATATATGCATATATATATTTTTGCAATCGGCTTTCGAAAACAAAAAAAACAAAAAAAACAAATCCAGCGCCAACAACAAATGAGTTTTGTGTCAAATAAACAACAACAACAAATTGTGCAATTGTGCAAAGTGTTTCGGAAAGAGCGAAAATAAAGCTAGCCCAGAGAGAGAGAGAGAGAGCGAAAAAGAGTTCTGCAAGAGCGCGGAGCACAGCAAGAAAAAAAAAGTTACAACAACTAAAAAAAAGTTCAGTTAAACCAAAGAAAAGTTCAAGCTAAAGAAAATGTGCAATAAACTAAAACTACAGAAACAATAAACAATTGGGATTTATACAACAAGCAAGCGAGACAGGCTCTAAACAGACAGAGAGAGAGAGAAACGAGAGCAAGAGAGAGTGAGGGAGAGAGCGAAACGCAACGAAGCGCACACAAGTGAGTTACAAATTTTCAAAATTTTTCATATACACAATGCATATTCCTCCTTGTATACCAAATGGCACACACACACACAAACATACAGGCGACACACACACACACACATGTCGCTCTCACATCGACTCGCTACTTTTGTCTCGCCCTTTCCCTTTTCCACCAACAAGCAGAAGCGGCATCTCGTTTACTCTTTATCCTAGCAAATAGTAAGCACTCGTCGTGCGCTCTTCGTTTCCTCGTCCTCGTCCTCGTCGTCGTCCTTCGTCATCGTTTGTCCTGCTCGTCGTCGTTGCTCGTCTCGTGTTCGTGTTTCCTTGCTCTCTTTCGTCGGGTGGTGGTACAGTTTTCTGCGTAGACCAAAATTGCGTAAATTTTTCTACCATGTAGTTGACTTGCATGTCTCGCACGGCGCTGTCCTCGTCGTCCTCGTTGGTCATCGGCTACGTTGTTCCCATTGTCGCCGTCGCCGTCGCCGTCGTTGTTGTTGTCCTTGTGTTCCCATTTTTCGCAGCTCCTGTGAGCTTTTTAAATTTGTTGTTTATACATTCAATTATTGTTCAGATTTCTGCTTGCCAATAAATAATAATTACGATAAAGAGGTTTGTACTCTTCGCTTTCACTATTTATTCTTATTGGGCGTGTTTTTTTTTTCGTCTATTCTCTCTTCCTTTCTCTCTCTCCCCATGCATATTATGCTTTTCGCAGTCCGGTCAGCGCCATTTTAATTGCTGCCCCCTTTATGTTTTTCCCTTTCTTTGGCTTAATTTATGCAGTGGGGAAAAGACTTTAGCTTTTGTTTAACTGTTTTGAACAAAGTTATTCATAATTTTCATTTCTAGTCCAGGAATTATACATATATATTCTGTATTTGTAGCGCAGAGTTTTGCACTTATCGTAGATATATTTGTGTGTGTACATCTTATGTATGTATCGCATTAACCCAGAAAAGTGAAATGCAAGAAAAGCATTTGAAGTGAATTGTGAATTTAGTAAGAAAATATTATAAAACTATAACAAAAGAAATAATAATTAATACTAAATGAATCAACTGAACTAGTTGCAGTTCAAGCTCAATAGATTTTCTACAATAAAGATCGTAGATTGGATTCTGTTCTGGAAGTTTTATGTTAGAAGTCCTAAGATTATACAAGAATTTACATTATGTTCTTAATATAATATAATATAAAAGTATTAAAACTATATAGCCTTATATAGTCCTATTTATGATAGCTTTTAATACTTAAACAAAATTATCTAGAAAAGCTAAAGCTTATAATTCCCAAACTGTTTAAGCCAATCGTTATCTAGCATTTTGCAGCTTTTGTTTATCTTTTTTTGTGATCAAATATTTGTATTACCAACTTATCTACATATTTTACTCTCTGCAGCTGCAGTTTTTGCACTGTAGTCGGGGTATTACCTGGGCAATATCTCTATTGATCTAAAAATGTATGAACTTAGTAACCTTTCGACAAATTTTCAGGCAAAACTAAATTTTAAAATCTGTCATCATTTCAATCAAAGTAATTCTACAATTCACAGCACTTTTGTAAGAAATTAAAAAAAAAAATTAATATAACATTAATTTATAGCTTTAAATTTGGTCTAGCTATAGCTAATCTTTGGTGCGGGATCAATGCACCTTTTTCTCTGTCTCTCTCTCTCGCATTGCTTGGAGTTTACACAGGCGCAGGCACAGGCCATAAAAACTGGCACAAGCAGCAGCAGCAGCAGCAAATAACAACAAAAACAACTGCCTAGCTGCATATCCTGCCAGCCTACCGATCGCCTGATCCTGCCCCGGCCCCTGCCCCTGCTGCTGACGTCTACCTTTGCCTGCGTTTCGCGTTGCTGTCGTTGTTGTATTTGTTGCTGTCCCATTCAAAAAGGGCGCTCGCTCGACCCAAAGGAAAAAGTTGCAGCTGTTTCCCCTGTTTGCTTGGCAACGACAACAACAACAGCAACAACAACAACAACAACTGGCTTCAGGAGTGCAGGGGTCGCAGTCGCAGGCATCTGCCGCATGCGGATAGCTGGCAGCCTTTGTAAATCTCTCTTTCTCTATTCTCTCTCTCTTTCTTGCGTCTTGCGCTCTTGACAATTACAGATCGAGTAGAGAAAAAGCAAACTACTAAGCCATACAATGTCCGATATACCACGTATTATGGTATTCCGTCCCACCTGGGAGGAATTTAAGGACTTTCCCAAATATATAGCCTATATGGAATCGACCGGTGCCCATAAGGCTGGACTGGCCAAGGTGGTGCCACCGGTTGAGTGGGTGCCACGACGCAGTGGGTATGCTAATTTGGATGCATTGAATGTGACAATACCGGCACCAATATGCCAGGTGGTAACCGGTAAACAGGGTTGCTATCAACAGGTAAATATACAAAAGAAACCGCTAACGGTGAAGCAATTCAGCGAATTGGCAAGCACAGAGCGCTATGCAACGCCCAAGCATTTCGATTTCGAAGATCTGGAGCGTAAATACTGGAAAAACATCACCTATGTGGCGCCCATATACGGTGCCGATGTTAGCGGCAGCATAACAGACACAGATCAGGATGTAAGTGGATGCTTAGTACTTGGTGTAGAGCAAGCAGAGGGACTTGTCTTAAACCTACTCCTGTTCACAGAGCTGGAACATCAATCGTTTGGGCAGCATACTGGACTTTGTCAACAAGGATTATAAGATAAAGATCGATGGCGTGAATACCGCCTACTTATACTTTGGCATGTGGAAGACAACCTTTGCTTGGCATACAGAGGATATGGATCTGTATTCGATAAACTATCTACACTTTGGGGCGCCCAAAACGTGGTATGTGGTGCCACCGGAATATGGTCGTCGGCTGGAGAAGGTGGCCAATCAGTATTTTCCGGCCAGTTACAAGAATTGCAATGCGTATTTGCGTCATAAAATGACACTGATATCGCCACAGATACTCAAGCAGCACAATGTGCCAGTCAGCAAGGTACAGCAAGGCAGTTGTAAAAAAGTGTAGGAATCCTTTTCACTATATCTTTCCTCTTTACACAGATCACACAGGAGGCGGGCGAGATAATGATAACGTTTCCGTTTGGCTATCATGCGGGCTTCAATCACGGCTTCAATTGCGCCGAATCCACAAATTTTGCCATGGAACGCTGGATCGAGTACGGCAAGCGTGCAACGCAATGTACCTGCAGCAATGACATGGTCAAGATCTCAATGGATACGTTTGTCAAGCGTTTCCAGAGTGAACGCTACGATGCTTGGCTGGAGGGACGCGATATTGGACGTCATCCAGAAGATCCGCCAAATGCGGTGCCAACAGTAGCACCGCTGCCACCGCATCTCGATGTGTTGCTCTGTGATAAGAAGTGCGTTAGTTGAGAATCTTTGAAAGCAGAATAAAGTATTAACCTATACTCTCTTTCTCTCTCTCTTCCTCTCTTTCGTTGCTCTCTTGCCAGAATGAAGAAGCAATGCAACCCCACCAAGACGAAAAGTTTCAAGGAGCGCAATCCCGATTTAGACTTGGATGAAATCCAACAGAATCCTAATGTTCCCGACGATGTCAAGGCCATGTTGAAGGAGAGTGTTTTAACGTTGCACGAAGAAGACACAGATTATGCGCGCGAGGAGGCAATGAGTCTGCAAAGTCCCGCCGACTTTAAGACCAAGCAAGAGTTGCTGGAGTACATGGACGATGGCACTGGTGAGAGCGATGAGCAATCCACCCACTCCTTGTGTCACAGTATCATGAACACTTCTCTTTTTCTTCCCCTCTCTCTCTCTCATTATCTCTTCCTTTGTTGCTTTTCTTATACTTCACAGAGGATGACGATGAGGAGGAGGACTTCAAGCGTCGCAAACAGAAGCGCAAATACGATGCGGACTACGATGATGATTGGCTGGCGAGCAAGCGTCGTGGCAGCTCCTCGCGCAACGGCAGTCGTGGTCGCAGTTCACGTGCCAACAAAGACGATCGCGCCATATCGCCAGCATCCTCCACATCGACGTCATCCACATCCCGTGCAGCACGTGGTGGCGGCTCGAAGTCCAAGGCGCCGCGCAAGACACCAACGAGGCGAAAAAAGGAGGTGCTGCCGGCGGGCGCAGCAGTTGCAGCGGCAACAAGAGACATCACAGCCCAGATAGTAGCAATTCCAGCCACAGCAGCAATAACAACAACGGCTCCGACAGCAGCAACAACAGCGGCAGCTGCTGATGTCGTCGGTGTAGGTGAGAGCAACATGAGCAACATCATCAGCATTGTGAACAGCAACTGCAGCAACAGCATCAACAACTCCTTGCACTGCAACGCAACAGCAATTACAACAACTACAGCAACAGAAACAGAAACAACAACAACAACAACCCTAGTTACAAACGATTCACAATCATCATCCAGCATCCAGCAAACGAGCAATCCAGCAATTCCTGCATCCCGTTAACTAACATACATACAAACATACTATATATATATTTCCATTATGCCATATCCATACATCCTAAATAATCTTCATTTTCGTTCGCCTACACATTCTCCACATTTCTCGCTTGTGTGTGTTTTACCTTCTTCACTTCGTCGTTTTTTACCTTTTAGTTTCTGTTTCCCTTTTTAACAACTTCTTTTTTGCTAAACGAAAATTGAAATTGTCTTAAAAATGTGTCCTACTTTGTAAGCGCCTGAGAAATATACGAGACAGTTATACATATATATAAAAAACAAAGAAAAAGAAAATGAAGAATATGAAAAAAATAACTAACCAAAAAACCAAAACTGTTTTACTAAAAAAAAACTTCAGGAGGAGATTCAATTTTGGTTGGGCTGCAAATATTTTTTAGCGTTCCATCTTTTTCTACTTCCACTTTTTAGCTTTGATCGATTCGACACGTTGTGCTTTATTCTCTTGCTTTTCTCTCTCTCTCACGCTGCTTCCCCCTCACCTTCCCCTTGTCGCTTCATCTGTGTGTGTGTCTCCCACTACATGTGCGTGTGTGTGTGTGTTTGCCGCTTTAACATTCCCAAGCTTACATACACGCCATAACAACAACAACATCCAATCACAACCAACCACAACAACAACATACTATGATCGCACAAATAATACAAATATCGACACAATTTTTACAGATGCCAAACGCAGGCTCAACGAACAGCAACAACAACAGCAGCAACAACAACAACAACAGCAACCGTTGCAATTTATGCAACAAGTTCGCAAATTTGAGGGCAAAATACCAAAAATAAGTCATCAGCTTAGCGTCAATTCGAGCGCAACAACAAGCACAACAACAACAACAACAACACCAACACGTAGCACATCTAGTCAGCCGCAAATAGCCAACATGTTGCCCGCAGCCAACACACTAAACGGCATTCCACAGCAGCAGCAACAACAACAACAACAATACAGCAGCACAGACGGCAACGTCTATCAGCTGCAAAACGAAATACTTTGTGATGCGAACGGACAAGCGACAACAACAGCGACCGCCACATATCAGACAACAGTTACTGGCGTTGCGAGCAGCAATAGCAGCCCGCAACACCAGCAACAGCAGCAACACCAACACCAGCAGCAACAACAACATGTTGCCGGTAAGTTAGCAACTCTTTGCCGCTAATTTTTGTTCGATTGTCATTTGTAGTTTTTGCTTTCATTTTGTGTGCTTGTAACATTTTGGTATCTAATTGGTATTCTTTTGTTATTTAACTTGACATTAATCAACACACTAATCTAATCCTTGTTTGTTTATGTTTATTTTAACACGATTCCAATTGGCGACTCACGACGCTCATCTTTATCATTTTCATTAACATTGCATTGACTTATTATTTCTATACCCTTCCACCATTCGAAAATGCTCAGAAAAGGGTGTACTAAGTTTGTGAATCAGTTTGTCACAGCCAAAAGAAGTATATATTCTTTTTCAATAGAATTAGCCTAGTCGATTAGGGAATGTTCGTCTGCCTTTTTATGATAATGACACAGATCTCAGCTATAATAAAAACTAGAAAAATATTTTGATATATTATTCTCAGTTTTGGCATGTTATACCCACATATGTACAGCAAATTTAATTACATTTTCAAATTGTTTAATATAATAATAGTCTTGATTTAAATTTGTTGTTAAAAATTACAAAGGTTATTTAAACATAAACAAAATATCATTCCGCAGAATATTTTCTTAAGTTTTAAAGAGAGTTATGCAGAATGGAAATTGGACGACGGGTATCTTACTGTCGGCTCTGCTCGACTGTAACTTTATTAGTTGTTTCTTTTGTAGTATCTTTGGTTACTTTGAAATTATTTGTTATGTGCCAAGCTATTTTTCTGCGCTACAAAAGAAGAATAGAGAAAATTCAAAATCAATTTTATGTTTCACTACGTTTGTTGTGCTGGCTCTTCCATTTGCGGTGTTTTGTACTATTTACTGGACTCAAAATACCAAAAACTCTGATATAGAAATATGTTATGTGACTCTCAGTTGAATCACATTTCCATTTAAAAGTAATACAGAAAATTAAAAAAAAAAAAAAAAACCGCATTCTCAAGCAATAACCAAAAAAGCTTTTCTGTTTCCTTTTTACACTTTTTATACACTCCACATCACATTGAGTAAATGAAAATATACCGAAAGAAATGTGAAGAATAATATTGAAATTTAAATATAAATAAATGCACAAAATAAATCAAGGCCCGACAGAAATTTAAATAAAAACTGTGCAAGGCGCATATGAAAAAGGGCCGAAAATATATTTATTTATTTACTTATTGTATTATTATTATTATTATTTATTTAGCGTATCTATTGAATATATTTACATTTGCTTAGTTTTTAAAAGCACAGCTTAGTTCACAGTGAAACGATTTAGATCCAGTATTGGTTTCATAACCCAAACCGTATCGATATCTGTTTCCATTATGAACTCTGATCGTAGCATATTTATTTTTTAGATTTATTTGCATTTTGATAATTTAGTTTTCAATTTTAAGTATTTTATTTTGTATTTACTTTTACTTATTTTAAACAATTGGAATCTCTAGATTGTACAACTTTTCGATTTTTTTATGATTTCTAGAAATGTTTAATTTATTTTGTTACGATTGCAACTGTATGAGTTGAAGAAAGAATACCAATCTATATATAAATCCGTAGAAGTTAAGTAAAGAAAGCAAAACAGAAACCAATTCACTCATATTTTGCTAAGTAGATAATACAGGAATGGGATATATGACCTATGTAAAGCCTGTTTGTATCGATTATTTGTAGAGGAGTTGAAAAACTATCGAAAGTGCTGTGAGTAACAGTTAATTTACTATCGACACCATAGTAAACAAAGTACTATCGATAGAGTATCGAACGTATTGTGAACTCAAGTTTGCTTACTATCGATAGCATCACTAGTACTATCGATAGTTTGGCGCTCCAATTTGTAGTTTTTCATTTTGCACACACATTTGATTGAATTTATTTTTTCGGTATCTAATTTCGAGTGAATTGTTGATTGATTTCGATTACAATTACGATTAAAATTTCGATTTCGAATAATTTTCGAATTGATTTATTGATTATTTATGCAAATATTACATTGAAACACATCTTTTATATATGAACCGAACCGAATATGTACTTTCAATCAATATAAACAAAAGACAATGTGGTCACAACTATTAGTTCGTCCTCCATCCTGCATACGAACGCCACGTCCAATGGATCAGCAGACGGACAACAACAGCAGCAACAGCAACAACAACAACAACAGCCCCAATATCATTATATAACCACAACGGGAGAGGATGGCCAGACGCCGACGACCATAGTCTTTGAGAACTATAACGGAGGATTGCCAACGGCGACGGCGGTTAGCGCCACCCCAGTAACAACGGCAACAACTCCAGTGGTTGGTGCTGCCACCACTGCGGCGACAACAACAACCACTGCGCTGGTAAACACAGATGGCACCATCATTGAGTTCGATGGCAGCACCTATGAGGAGTATCATGTGCTGAAGAGTGAGCCGGGTAGCAGTGATTGCCTGAGCAATGGCAGCAGCGCTGTTGCTGCGGATATCATTAAGTATGAGCCGCAGCATGTGGGCGATGAGGAGGAGATGCTGGAAGAGGATGAGGAGACAGCGCTGCAGGTGAAATACGAGGAGCAGAGCATGGAGCATGAGCATGAGTTCGAGGAATATCATGTAATCAAAGCTGAAGTGGAGGCCGAGGCAGCTGAGGTTGCTGCCGGCACCACAAGCTACACCATCTCAGGTAGTCAACAGGGGCAGCAGCAACAACAGTCGCAGCACGGCATCAATGATGCACTGCCCGGCCTGATGTCCAAAGCGGCCGCGGCGAAACAGAAGCGAAAGCGTAAAACGCGCGTCATTGCCGAGGACGAACAGGGTGAATATCTGGAGAAGATGAGTGTGCGTGGCTTGGATATTGCACGCTACGAGCACATTATCGATGGTGTTGCCTATTGTCTGGTCTGTGCCAAGAACGACATCTTCAAGACGTTCAAGAACAAGTACAGCTTCCAGCGACATGCGTATCTCTTTCACGAGGGACAGAATCGGAAGATCTTCGCCTGCCCCATTTGCAACAAGGAGTTCTCGCGGCCCGACAAGATGAAGATGCACAAGAAGGACAAGCACGGTGATGTGCCCATGCCACCCTCGGCAACGGCGACGCCACAGAAATCCGATGCATCGGGTACGCCTGCCGCGAAGCGACCGCGTACGTCGCGTACCCCACGTGTGCGTAAACTGAAAGCGAGCGATGGCAACACGCCCAGTAGTACGCCCACCAAAAAGCGATTGGCGCAAATTGACAGCGTGCTGGATGAGGTGCAGAACGCCGAAGTGGATCAGCAGCAGCAGCAGCAACAACAGCAGTTGCAGCAACAGCAGCAGCAGGTAACAGCAGCGACGACACAGCAGCAGCAGCAACAACAGCAGCAGCAGCCGCAACAACAGCTGCAAACGTTGCCATCGTTGGACTTCAGCGGCATGATACTGCCAGGTGGTGCTCAACTGGCGCTAGCCAATCCCGGCGCCAGCAGCTCCATGGCGCTGCAACGCGGTCAGGCGACGCCCACACAAACAGCGCAGCCAACAACAACAACACTCATCTATTCCAATCAACTGGAGTTGCAGCAGGCGCTGTTGCAGCAACAGCTGCACGGTCAGAGCATTATGATTCAGGATCAGGCAGGCAACCTGGTGCCACTGCAGTTGGATGGCTCGCAGACGATATATACCACAGCGACAGCGCCTGCGCCACAACGACAACAGGCGACAACCTATCAGCAGCAGCAGCAACAGCAGCCGCAGCAGCAGGTGGTGACCACCAGTCAGACGCAAGCGCAGCCTACGCACTACGAGCTGGACAATGTGACATATCTGAGCTCAACCGCAGCTGCCACGCCCACACTGCCTCAGGATCAGCAGCAGCAACAACAGCAGCAGCAGCAACATGTTATTGGCACGGTGCAAAGCTATCAGATACTCACACCCGATGGCCTGCAGAGCTTCCAGCCCAAACTGGACTCCAGCGAATTGGGTGATCTGTGTCCCTACACCATGAGTGCCACAGCAACGCCTCAGTACACGTTCACTACGCATGCCAGCACGCAGCCCACGTTGAATGCAAATGCGCTAGATGCGCAAACGCAGCAACAACAGCAGCAACATCATCAGCACCACCAGCAACAACAACAACAGCAGCAGCAGCAGACACAACACCAACAGTTGCTGCAGCAGCATCAGTTCGGCCACAATCCGCATCAACAGTTTATGGAGCTGAAGAACGAGCTGCTGATCAAGAGCAGCGATGCCTACACGCTGGACGCCACCTCCATGTACCACCTGCCCTTCTCGCCCACGTCGATGATAAATGCCGTTAACGATGTGAATACCTCATCGCTGCTGGAGACCAAAGAGATTAGGTAAAGCCAAGAACTAACATTTTATGCTATCTCCCTCTACCTATTGATCTATCTACCTATCGATATATGTATCTATCGATCGATCTATCCACCTTTTTATTATCCTTGCTCTTTACTGTAACGCGCTCTCGTTTGTATTAGACTCTCTCTCTCTTTTCTAGTACTCGCTCTTTATCTGCCTAACCCCCTCTCTCTCTCTCTTTAACTCACTCTCTCTCTCTCTGTTATCAGTTTATTGCGTAGTCTACGGTGGCGCTGCGATATTGTTGCAGCTGCTGTTTCGTTTCCATTTCGTTGCGTTTCGATATTATTCTTTTTCGTTTCACTTTTAGTGTTGAACAACGTCGCGCCAGCTACTAAAATGCATCAAATAAAATAAAACAGAAAATAATTTTCGAACAAGAATAAATTAAAACTGTAATCAGCATTAACAACATTTAGATTATAATTTAAATAATTTTCTCGTAGCTTACATTAATATATATATATATAAATTTTATATATAAGTATTAATTGATTTTAATTTAACAATACGTTTTAAATTATTATTGTAGTAAATTATTTTTCCTTTGAATTGTGCATTTATTTATAGTTTAAAGTATTTATTGTATACTTTCTGTGTTCTGTTCGGCTATTTGTTGCTTTCGCTCAGCAGAAAACACATACTTAAATTAACAAAAATATACACAATATATTAATGTGTAAATATTATTCAATTTTTGTTGCTTTGCAATTTTCACACAAAATAATTTTATTCAATGCGATTTTGTTCTATTTTTTTTCTTTCTTTCTTGTTTTATTTTATGTGCACAAAACCAACCCACCAACCAACCAATCAATCAATCAATCAATCAAATGAAATTGCTAAACGCAAATAATCGAATAATTCATAAACATACGATATACAGCTACGATATATCAGAAGCCGTGCTTCTAGCGCTCTGAGAACCAACTGAGAACAGCAACAGCAACAACAACATGAAAATGAAAAACAACAACAACTGCAGCCAAAGTACCAAATACAGTATAAACAAATTTTGAAATTGTTTAAAAAAGCAAAAAAGGATGCAAGTTCCTCCGAGCCAAAAGAAAAAAAAATTTAACAAGCAACGCAAATGGAAACCATTTACAATGTTAGCTCTGGGCGGAAGAACCGCAACATAACGCGATATATATATATCAGATATATCAGTTGTCAGCTATGTTTCTATCGTGTTTTAGCGCCTAAAAACACTCTCACATAATACTCAAAAAACTTATTTAACACCTCAAACCACACACTCGACACTAACACACTAGTGTGTGTGTGTGTGTGTGCGTGTGTGTGTGAGAGCAAAAACAATTTACACATTTGTTTTTAATTACTTTTGCGCACCTCATAAACATTTCATTTGCATTGGACACAATTCATTAACATAACAAAAACAAACTAAAAACAAAACGAAAACAAAAAACTGTACAAACAATTTCATAATTAAATTGGACGTTTTAGTGCAAGGTATGTGTACTTTTATTTATTCGCTTTATTTATTTATTTTATGGTTTTTGCTAACAAAATGTTTGTTCGTTTGTTCTACGTGTAACTTGTTTCATATTTCATTGTTTATTTTCAAGATGAACTAAAACTTGTAACTTTTTTAAATTTTAAGTATTCAAAAACTTTATCATTTTGAGAATACTTTAAATTTTCAGTTTCTCTGCACGCTATAAATTTAATTTAATATTCATTAAAAATTTAACCAAAAATACCTTTTAATTGGCTTAACAAATTGGTAACAAAGCAAACCTGACTTTGGATATGTTATATCCACACATTCGTGTACATAAACCTCATGACCCTCTCATCTCATGCAGCTTCGCCGTGAAGAACTTTTCATTTACTAACCCCACCTAAAAAAAAACACACATATTCTAACAATATAAATTTAAAAAGAATTAAGCAAAATGCTAAATCGATTTTTTAAATATTAAAAAAAAAATGTTTTTCTTTTTCATTTTTCTGCTTTTATGTTCGCCCTCCCGTTGTGTTTATGTTTTGTGTTGTTTTTCGACATTATGATTTGCACACAAAATTCATAAACATGCGACACAACAACAACTACAACACCATCATCACAAAAGGTTCTTCTAAACAACAACAACAACAATACAACAAGAGCTGTCCCCAGAGCCAAGCGTTCAAGCGGCCATACACACCACGCAACAGCAACAACAGTTACCAAAGCAACACTCAGAACAACATGCACAACAACAACAACAAGAACAAGAATACCTGGCAGCGCATTCACCCTGATGGATTGGTCATTAAACCGACCAATTCACGCTCTCTTCTCGCCGACAACAAGAGCAGCAACATCAGCAGCAGCAGCAACAATATAAGCAGCAGCAGCCGCAACAATTGCTCGCGCAACAACAGCAACAGCAATCGTAGCGCCACCGCGGTCAGTTTCGTCGACAAGTTCGCTGACTTTCTAACACATAGCCGTAGCAATTGCCAAACCAAAGCCTCCAAATTGCAATTGAATAATAATAATAGTATTAACAATACTGTTTCATCTCTCATTCTCAATTCTAACAACAACAGCAATGGCAGCGCCGCCAACAACACCAGCGGCAGCGCCAACAACAACAACAGCAGCGGCAGCAGCAACACGAGCAACACAAACAACAACAACAACAACAACAACGTGAGCAGCAGCAACGGCATCAAAACGACAATTGGCAAAAAGACGCCTGTCATATTGCTGGCCGCACGTGGAGCTGGTCCCAAATCGCTGCAGCAGCAACAACAGCCGCAGCAGCAGCAACATCCGCCTCTCACCCTCATCAATGGCAGCCAAGCTGCAACGGCAGGCAAAGCGGCGGCAGTCACTTTGGTGCGTCTCAATGCCAACGCCGGCAATCGCAGTCGCCAGGTTATTATCACGCCAGAGGCATCTAGTCTGCTGCAACAACAACAACAACAACAACAACAGCAGCAGCAGCAGCAACAACAACAGCAGCTGATTGAGCAAGAGTTGGAAGAGGAAGAGGAGCAGCTTATCGATGAGGATGAACTCTATGAGGATGATGCAGCTGCTCTGAATGCCGCCTTATCCTCATCAACCGCTCAAATCCTACGCAAATTCCGCATACCCAAGGGTACAGCGCTGACAGCCAAGTCTGGAGGCGATAGTTATCTGGCCATGCCGACGCCAACGCCTTCGCCTCCTGTAGCTGCTGTTGGTGCGGCCACAGTAACGCTCGATGCATCTAGCTATGTAGATAATCCAGATGATATAATCGAAGAACTCAACGAGGATGATCTCGTGGAGGAAGTCATCGATGAGGAAGCCACGTGCGAGGAGCAGCAAGAGTTGTTGCAGCAACAGCAACAGGCGGCGGAAGGCGACAACGACAACGGTATCGATCTGAGCAGCACGGCTAGCAATCAGAACAACAACGCTGCAACAACAACAGCTATGCTGTTGCAGGCAGCTCCGCCGCCCCAGCAGCAGCAACAACATCAACCGGCAGCGCTGCAGCTGCAGACTGTGGGACCCAATGGCACTGTCACCTGCTTCAATTTGCCGCCAAATACAATTCTGGTGCAGTCATCCGATGGCAGCATCATTGCTCATCCCAGCAAGGCTGGGCAACAGCAGCTCATTGTTCTACCCGCCGATTGGCCAACGAATGTAGCCAATGTCTCGCTGGCCGCCGAGACAACAGCAACAACAGCGGCGGCTCCGGCACCGCAGTCAGCGCAGCAGACGCAAACATTGCTACTGACGGCAGATGGCACAGCCATACCCATAATGGCGCCACTGCAGCAGCAGCAACAACAACACCAACAGCAGCAGCAACAGCAACAGGCCGCAGCTGTTGCTGCTGCGGCGCAACTATTTGCTGCGTAGGGTCTAATGGGTGGCCAAATGGGTCGATTTTTGAATAATGCCACAATAATGCCAACAACATATTTCTTTTAAACGCGTTGCGCCTACCGCAAGGCAAACGATGTGTGCGTGGCACAGCCCCGCAAACACCTTGCCTTGCCGCACGTGCAACACGTGTCAGTATAGTAAACTAATTTTTCAGTTTCTTTAAGCCAACCGACAACCAACCTAAGGGCAGCAAACAAAAATCGACACATTTGGCCACCAAACAACAACAATAACAACAACAACAACAATTAGCGTTACGAAACAAAAAGTCAAATCAAAAACAAAGGAATCAATCTTTAGTGGATCAGCCAAGTTAAACTTAATGAGAGCAAACAACAAAAATAAAAGAAAACCCGACTCAATTGTAAAGCTCTATGCGAAACTGATATTACATAATGTTAATGTGCATACCAAATTTATTTTTCTATCAATTATAAAACTACACACAAACACACATATAGTACCACATATAGTATCGACGAATCCTATAAATGCCTATATACATCTAGTATATATATACTTATATATAAACTTATGTTTATGTTCATGTTGTGCGCAAATGCAAATTCAAAAATGTTGTTCCACAAAGACACACACACACACTCACTCTCAGACACACACACAACATTCAATTAAATTATTTTCATAATCTTAAGTAGTTTAAGTAAAAAAGAGGAAAAAGAGAATCCACCTACGAGACGCCCGAGCCCAGTTTTTATTCACATAACAATTTGCCCCGTTGCAAAGTTTGTGTTAAACTTAATTTTACGTTAACTAACAAAAAAAAAAAAAACTACGTTGTATTATTAACAAAAGAAAAGAAAAAAAAAACAAATCGAAAGAAAACTAACTCATAATTTCTGCTTACTAAACTAATTTAATTAAACTACTTGAATATACCGTACTATATATTTATATATTGTCATAAATATGTATAATCTCTGTTCCTTTGCTGCTATGTAACGTATTTGATTTGAGAGTATTTCTAACGCCTACCCCCTACCCCCCTACTCCCCTATCACACTCTGTCATAATTTATTTACACTCATTTCCCGCTTTTATTGTTCCCTCCCTTTATTATCTGCCTCCCTCCCAATATGTTGTATATTATTTAAACTTCAAGCTACTTGTATAATTATCTTATATATATTTTATTTGCAATTTTGTTAAGCCATCTGACATGAGAAGAATTAAAGCATAGCACTGATCTAAGTTTGTTAATACTTAAGCCTCATGCTACCACAGAGAGTTAAGATGAAAGTACTTGTATTTTTCATACAGACAAAAAGAAAAAAAAAAAACGAATGAAAAAAAAAACTGAAGTTATTTGAATTAAGCCTAAAGAACTATTATATAATACTAATGGAAGACAATGATTTAAAGCATATTTATTTTTTAAGACAAGAAAAGAAAAGCAAATACGAAATAATAATAATATTGAAAAGTGACAGTACACACTTTCTGTAAGATACTAAATAATTAGCTATAAGTTGTAACGGAATAACGAAACTGCAAGCAAATAATTAAGCAACATGCGTAGAATACATTATGTATAAAAAACTCTATAAATAACATACACGTAAACATATATGAAAATAAAAAATATATATATATTTATTATAAACAAACGAAAAATATAATTAAAAAAAAAAAAATACAAAATTCAAAGCAAATAAAGAATAAAATTATAAATTACAAAACGAAGGAAGAGCTTCATTCCGTATATATTTCAGCCGATTTCCCAACTATAAATCCCCATTGAGTTCTAAAAAAAACTACATCTGTATGTTTATATATATTTTTCAATGTTGGCCATCGTAACATTAACAAAAACTATAGCTAGGCTTGAAATTCATATTTGCATAGTACGTGTTGGTATGGTATATACATGTGTATATATAATTTTATATATATATATATATATATATATATATATATTAACAACAATTCTGGCGCTTAATCGCTAATCCGTGCATACACGACAGCCGTGCGGGAAGGTGCATAGATCTGGATGAAATTTTTGCGTCCAGCATAGCCCCAGGGATCGGAAACATGCTTGCAATTGGTGTCCACACGATTGTGACCACCGAAGAGTGGATCATCTGAGGAGAGTACCGCCTGATAGGTGCCCTCCCAGTTGGTGCCCACACGATAGTCCGAAAAGCTCTGCGTCGGATGGAAATTGAAGACAAACACCAGGCCAGCACGCTCAAAGGCGATCGTCTTGTCGCCCTCATGCTTCCAACTGACATAGGCAGGTCCAGAGTGGAGCCAGCCATAGCGTTCCTCAAGTTCATTCATGGCACGATCGAACTCATTGAGATATTTATACTTGAGCAGATTGTCATCCACTAGATTCCATTGGCGGCGCGCATAGTGATATGAGTCGTTGTTGCCGACACGTGGAAAATCAAGCCACTCGGGATGTCCGAACTCGTTGCCCATAAAATTCAGATATGCCTCACCGCCCAGCGAATGTGTAATGAGGCGTATCATTTTGTGCAGCGCCAGGCCACGATCAATGATCAGCGATGAATCAGACAATGTGGACATGTGCGTATACATTTCCTTGTCCATCAGCCAGAAAGCAATCGTTTTATCGCCCACCAGCGCCTGATCGTGCGACTCGGCATAGGCCACAGTGTTCTCCATCCAGCGTCGATTGGTCAGCGTATGCACCACATTGCCAATGTTCCATTCATCGTCGCTCTGCTCCTTTAGCAGCTCAATCCATTTATCGGGTATGGCCATGCCCAGACGATAGTCGAAGCCAATGCCGCCCTCAGGAACGGGGCGACACAATGTGGGCATGCCTGAGACATCCTGAGACAAAGGAAAAGCTGTAAGTAAAGACTACACCTGGCTGCCAAGCTAAACCTTACCTCTGCTATGGTTATAATCTCCGGATCCAGTTTGTGTAGCATGTAGTTGGCCAATCCCAGATAGTTAAGCGCATCTGTGTCCACATTGAGACCAAAGTACTCGTTGTAGTCGCCGCTGAAGCCTTCGCCAATGCCGCGTGAATGATACAGCATAGAAGTGACACCATCGAAGCGATAACCATCGAAGTTGTACTCATCGTGCCACCAGCGCAGATTAGACAACAGGAAGCGCAGCACCTCGTGCTCCGTGTAGTTGAAAAGGCGGCTGTCCCACAGCGAATGCTCGCCGCGGCCGCCATCGTGGAAGAAGCAACTGTTGGTGCCGTCGAATTGATTGAGCCCATCCTGAACGTTCTTGGAAGCATGTGAGTGCACCACATCGAGCAGCACGTACAGTCCCTGGGCATGTGCCACATCGATCATACGCTTCAGCTGCTCTGGATTACCATAACGACTGGAGGCGGCAAAGAAACTGGTTACCTGATAGCCAAAGCTGGCATAGTAAGCGTGCTCCATAATGGCCATCACCTGGATGCAATTGTAGCCCTGGCGCTTAATGCGCGGCACAATGCGATCGGCAAACTCATCGTAGCTACCGACACGCGGCTCCTGCGATGCAATGCCCACATGACACTCGTAGATACGCAGCGACTTGGGCTTAGCCGGACGCGAATGTTGACGCTGATAGCGTTCCGATGCCGGTGGCTGCCACACATATTGCTTATAATTCACGCCTTGATTAGCCGACTTCGGGGGTTGCACCACGTACTTGGCCCACGGCGACAGCCGATCAAGCAGTTGTCCATGCTGATTGCGAATGATGACCTTAATCTCGCTGAGATGCTTTATCGGAGCGCTGCCATCTGCGTCCGCTGGCAAATGCAGTTCCCATTTGCCAAAGGGCAGCTTCTTGAATGGATGCGATTCCCAGTGCCAATTGTCTGTTTGAATTGAAATTGTTATCGATAAACTTCATGTTTGTCGACAAAAGGTCACCCTAGGACCCAGGGATACTCACTAAAATCACCGGTCAAATACACATCCCTTGCACCCGGCGCCCATTCGCGTACTATAACCGAATTATCAGGTTGAAAGTGTATGCCATAATATTTGTAGCCCTGGGTGAACTCATTCATGCCGCCCTCACACTGATCGATCTTGCCAATCCATTCCTGTAGGACGCCATGTCTAGCGAATACACCGAAAAAGAAAACAAAACACGGAAATAAATTGTTGTGTACCAAGGCCAAGGCAAACAGATGTTGCGACGGCTGTTCCAAATGTTTCTAGCACGCACACAGCCCGCGGCAGCAAGAGACGAAGTAAATTAGACTCTAATGACCTTCATGTGACATTGGCCAACGCAGTTTTCCAACTGCACCTGGCGCTGCCGCCGCAAACACAGTTGATATGATTATGCAGGGTACAACAACAACGATGGCCGTGTCCGGGTTTGTTGTTTTATGCCCCGTTCCAAACGTATTGACTCTTATCAGCCGGCATCAAGTTTGGATTACATGACGGGCGTCGCGCGTCGCGTATTCGCTTGTAATTTGTCTTTGCCAGTTTGTGGACTTTTTTCTCTCTCTCAACTCACCGGCGACGTATCTCCCGCTCGAAAGGCTTTAGATAGCCATCCATTTGGAATAGCTTCTCAATGTCCTTAACCTCCACGTTCATAGCGTCGCCCATGTCGCACAATAACAATCAGAAAATAAATTTACACAGCTAATGGAAAAGAACTTGCGCACCCGCCGGCGCTGCCTGCAAATTGAGAACTGCGATGTATGCCGAGTGCTAGCCCCAACACTAAAGCTCTGGCCGTGAGCTTTTTTGCAGGCGGCGTCGGCATGAAGCAACAGCTGTTCTAGGTGCTTCTTCTTCTTTACTGTTGTGTTTTGTTGCGCTTATTCGCGCATATAAACAACAACATAGCAATTAATGGCATAGTGCTGGCTGATAAGAGTGGAAGGTGATAATGCGAGTTCGGGCACACATACATACAGCACATACTAGCTGTATGAGGCAACGATGCTGGTATGTTAATTAGCATCGATTGCTAATACTAATGCCGCTGACATCTTTGAACCGGCGCCAGAGATTTGATTGACGCTTTATTATGTAAAGGTTGAATAGAATATTACAATTTATTAACATTAAAATAACCGTTGCTATGTCGTGTATATAATATGGAAATTAAATAAAGCTCTATGCAGTAATGTAGAAGTAAAGTTTATATGCAGCAGTGTAAATATTCTATTATACAAAATAATATTTGTATAATATTCTATAGTTTTGTAAAAAGAGCTTTGGCGCCAATTAAATAGCAATGTGTTGTGTGACCATAACATTTTTGGTTTCGATAAGCTATTAAAAACATATCGATATTTAGCAGACAATTTATCAAACTCATCGCTGACCTCTACCTGAGCTGCATACCAACCATAAACAGCTGTTCTGCTCAGCGGCCATTTGCAGTCTGTTTTAGCGTCGCGGGTGTGCAGGAACGCAGTTTGTTTCTTAAGTTTAGTTTTAAGTTTCGCGCTTTTTACTAAATGCCGGTGTCGCCCAAAATAAGTTAGACACAGCATAAGGCAACGGTGGGTGTGCGCGACAATGAACTATTTTGAAATTAATTGAAAACATATTACTAATGATATGTATTTATGCTTAGGCGTTTTGTATGGTTTAAACGTTTATTACTTACACAAACACAACAAGAAGATAAAATGGGTCGCAGCCGCAGTCCCGCTTCGCCCGCACACAGACGAAGGGAAAAGGAGCGCACAGAGCGTAAAAAACGACGAGAACGACGCTCAAGAGAAAGAGAAGCCATCGGCGTTGGAAGCACCAGCAGCAGCAATCGTCGTGACCGGGAACGTGATCGCGAACGAGAGCGTGAACGTGACCGAAGCCGCAGCCGTGACAGAGAACGTGTGCGGGGCAGGCGTTCTAGGTGAATAAGAAAGTGTAGTGTACCAAACCACCACGATAAGTATAAAGTACTAGCGTTTTATTACTTATTTTAACCAATAATGCATGATAAGTTAAGTACAAAACATGGCAAATGAGTTATTTTGGACCTAACCTATCCAATTTGGTTCAGGTGAACGACTAAAACAGTATTCAAACAGTACGCCATGCAACCCTGATTCTGTTGTGACAGTTCAACTAGTTCGCTCTCTGCAGCACATTTGTTCTTTTTCGGCAACTGCTCTGCAAATTACCACGTGAAGTGAAATTAGCGAATTTCATCACAAAAAGCAACATATATAAATAATAAGAGTAAAAAGAGAAGAGCAGCAAGTGCTAAGCATCAGAAGCCAATCAGAGTAGACGTCAAAGGCAGTAAAATAATACTAAATACAAACATAAAATGGCGTTACGCGTACAATTTGAGAACAACGATGACATTGGCGTCTTCAGTAAATTAACAAACACATATTGCCTGGTGGCCATCGGAGGATCCGAGACCTTCTACAGTGCCTACGAAGCCGAGCTGGCCGAGACTATTCCCGTCATTCATGCCAACATCGGAGGCTGCCGCATCATTGGACGCCTCACAGTCGGCAACCGCAACGGGCTACTTGTACCGCATTCCACCACAGACGAAGAATTGCAACATTTGCGCAACAGTTTGCCCGATGCCGTTAAGATTCAACGAGTTGAAGAGCGTCTATCCGCGCTGGGCAATGTGATTGCCTGCAACGATTATGTGGCCTTGGTGCATCCTGATTTGGATAAGGAAACCGAAGAGATTATTGCCGATGTATTGAAGGTCGAAGTTTTCCGTCAAACTATTGCCGACAACACGCTGGTCGGCTCCTACACAGTGCTAAGCAATCAGGGTGGCATGGTGCACCCAAAGACGAGCATACAGGACCAAGACGAGCTGTCGTCGTTGCTGCAAGTGCCACTCGTTGCCGGCACAGTCAATCGCGGTAGCGAAGTTCTGGCAGCAGGCATGATTGTCAACGATTGGATATCGTTTGTGGGCATGAATACAACGGCCACAGAAATTTCGGTTATCGAGAGCGTTTTCAAATTGAACCAAGCACAGCCGGCGACAGTGACAACAAAGCTGCGTGCAGCACTCATCGAGGAGATGTCCTAAGCTTGCAGCAAGCTGCATATAAATTTAAGAAATACAAAACACAAATACATACATTTTGTTATCTTTTGTAAACTGTCAGTCGAAATATAAGGAATCCATACAAAATTCTAACCGGTTCGTTGCATCGGGCGAAAAGCTGTCGCATTTCATAATTAAATCCTTAAATTGCAAATTGACCACTTCAAGATGCAGTTTAATATTCATTGAAATGTGCCTGCTCCAGTTTTATACGCACCATATACTTTATATATATGTCTGTAGTTCTTTTTTTTTTAATTTAAATGCAATCAACTTCCACTTCATTAAGAAAGGGGGCCACTCCGCCTCATCATTATTATTTCACAGATCCCGTTCACGAGGCTCTGGGCCATCAACGTCGCGTCGCGCCACACGCAACAATTCGGGTGCAGCTGCAGCTGCGGAACGTCCAGAGATTAATGAAGCCGACCTGGAGGGTAAATCGCCGGAAGAGGTTGAGATGCTGAAGACAATGGGCTTTTGCACATTTGACACCACCAAGAACAAGAAAGTCGAGGGCAACGATGTCGGTGAAGTGCATGTAATCCTCAAGCGCAAGTATCGTCAGTATATGAATCGCAAGGGTGGCTTCAATCGGCCGCTCGACTTTGTCGCATAGCCGGCAACTAGTTTTTTTTTACTACTGCTACATTTTTTCACGTTCTTTGGCGGTCGCTCATCACTCGACATGGCGACGCCAAAGCGACGGACCTGCAATTTTATGCAATAGACCGGTTTACAAAATTTTACACATTTGCTAGACAAAATTTCCACCACACCATATACAAGAAGAACCAACAACACACATACATACAAATACCTCATATATTAATGCTAAATGCTAGTTATTTAGTAATTTAAGTCACTTGCGTTGTTTTAAAATTAGCTTTTACGCGCCTTAGAAAACACGACGAAAAGTTAATTTTACAACAATGGCAACCCCAACACCCTCCCACGAATGTAACTGAAAGCTCAGTGTTCGAAAATTCGGCAAATTACTGATCATTGCCAGACATGTGGCAACACTTGTTACATGCGGCCATTTTGAATTTCTGTTTTTGGTACCGTTTGAGGTAATTTTCATTTGCTTTCAGTTGCATTTGCCAACGATAAATGCACTCGATTAATGCTTTTTGAATATTTAAAGTAATTACAATTGTTTTTGTCGCACAAAAAAGATCACTTACACTTTTGAAACGTTTGCGATACCCTAAAGAAACCCCTAAACAAACATACGAATTAACTGCAAGTTCTAAATTTCAACACACAAACACTCACACACACATACAATTACTTAAAGTATTTGAAAACATACAAACACACACATACACACACCACAAAATAATCCCAATTCCCCGAAGAATATATTCCTTATTTTCCCCACAAACTTCCTCCATACGCTGCAATAGTACAATTTTTACAACCAAACAAATATATATCAAATATATATTTTATATATAGAAATTTATTTATACACACACACACACACACCAAGTACCTACAAACAAACCCCATGAACCCCTTCTACCGTTACAGCCCCAACTTAACAATAGCCATAGCCATTTGTTTAGAATGTTATTTGTTGTAATTTACCAATCATAAACCAACAGTTAATTCATTTTATCACAAGTGCCAAGTGAGAAATAGCAATGCTGCAGGCAAATTAAACAAGTTAAACAAGGTGCAGACGCAAATGAAATAAATACGATATAATCTTTTGTACTTTTTATACTAATCTGACAATGTAAACCCAATAGTTATTCATTTGGCAATTAATAATGACTAAAAACTAATACTAATTTGGCCAGTTCACACACACTATACACACACATTATAATTTCTTTGTAGTTTTTAATACAACGAAATTGCAGGAATTTATTATTTTATATAAGACATTAAAATAAAACGGAATACACAAATAAATGTATAAAAATGTAAATGATTCGACTAGTTTCGCTCTTGTTCCTTTTTTTTAAGTTACAACAAAATGTGTAAATTAATAAAAAAGAAAAACCAACATCAAAATTAGAAAAAATTAAAAGAAACTGCTTTTATTTCAACATTTTAATCGGATTCTTATTACAGTAAGTATTGTATCGAATGAAATGCTGGTGTGGGTTATACTAATTCCTATAAAAACGCAATATAAGTAAATCTTACGTAAAGTCCAGTTTCGTGATGATTTTCGAGTACACTTGGGTATATATTTGTCTAAATTTTATATATTCCAAACTCATGCAGATACATATGTACGTACATTTATAATAGTATATTTATAAGGGGCTTGTTTCACATGGAATTACACTTCTTCAAAATACGCTTTAATTAATTTTGCTTTTTTAATTTTTTGAATGAATTAAATTCTTAATTATTTGTTTTGTTTTCTGCTCGTTGCATTTGTTTTTTGTTTTCCTCTTCACTTTTATTTATTCAGCTCAAAAGTTATTTGGTCACTTTTATCTCTGTTAGTTTTCTATATATCTTATTATCTTGATAAATCGAGGGAGTTTTAAATGCAATATTTGCATTCGTTTATTGACGAAAGACACATAATTTTCATTAGTAATATAATTCGCAAATCTAATACAATTTGCAATTTTTTTATTATTGAATTAAGTAAAAAGAAATAATGTAAATAATTGCAATAATTAATGCGAACACATTAGGGGAGAAAGATGAGGGTATTCATTGCATTGCAAGTAAATAAACATAATACTAAATATTTATTTAGTTATTGTTACGCTTGTATAATTAGGAAATACATAAGGTGCTAGGGACGTGATTGGCATACACGTTGTGATGGCTGCTTAATCAATTCTATAGGATAAATTTGCAGCAAAAGCAGATGGAAAGTATATTCTTAGTTGCGATAGTTTTGAAACGAATTCTTGTTGTTGTTGTGCGTGAACATGAATATCAGTTAAAAAACAGGCACAGCGTATCTGCAACAATTTGGCAGATGATGTTATTTTGCCATTATTATATTGTGTAATGTTTTATATTAGTCTTCTTTGTTGCCCCTTCTCGTCGTTAGCACGGCTCAAAAACGGGAGCCGCATACTCTAATCCTTGCGTGGCTTACGCTTGCGCACCTGCTCGGTGCTGGGCTTATCTGTGATCTCAGGCGCTTCATCTCCGGCTTGATTATTCAGCTTGGATTCGCTGTTCGACTTCTTGTTTGATGCTGTATCGCCGCTTTTTTCCTTGTTCTCTTGCTTTTCCTCTTCCTCCTCTTCTTCTTCGTCTTCTTCATTTTCCTGATCCTCTTCCGCGTCATCGCTGTTTTGTTCATCATCCTCGGGAGCAGCAACTTCTTCATCGTCCTCAATTTCCTCGGTGGCCAAGTCCTCAACTCCATCGGCCAGATTGTCCTGCGACTCGGAGAAGCTCTGACGTGCCGACTTCTTTGGAGGATACACAAAGTCCACGATGCACACAAGCAACAGTCCCAAGGCGGCGCCTACAAAGATGGTGGCAATCGCGAACAGAGCATAAGATCCCCAAGTGGGCAGTCCATATTCATCTTGAAGGCGTGCGTTGAAGTCCTTAAAGAGTTTTTGGGTGTGCTATTAGTATATAATGTACATAATATACGATGCATGATATGATTGCTAGCTTTTCATCAAATAATAATAACATTTGCAGCAGTGTGCAGTGATTTACGACTAAATGAGACAGACATCAATAACCTTTTGGCCCAAGACTGATAAGTTTCCGCATGCGTGCATTGAACTAACGTACATAGGAACTTCTTCATTATAGACAATCTCTATAAAGCGTGAATCACATTTAGAATAAACATCTGCATCGTTTTGTATATATATAGAATATACACCAATTCCCGAAAATATTTAACGCAAAGAAATTCCGCTGTACGAAAGCTGACGTAAACAAAAGATTGATTAATTAAGTAGGGGTTGTTGTACCTTTAAAGTGTGCGATAGCTTGAAAAAATAGGACAGCAAGGACATGTGGATGGTATCGGGCTTCTTCCACGAAGAGAGTGGCTCAATTGCTTGCCATGACTTCTTCTTAAGGAAATACAGCAGAGCATCAGCGTCGCGAGCACCGCGATACTGTCGAAATTCTCCATCCTTTACACTGAAAACACATAAGGTAAGTGGGATAGCAGAATGGGAGGCTATTCGGCTATACATACTGATAAATAGTCGGCAAAGCAGTGACAAAGAAACGTCCACTGAGCGATGGCGAAGTTGTCACATCGATTTTAGCCACATTCACATTGACTTCTTTGGCTGTGCTGGCATAGCGCTCCCAGACGGGTGCCAAGTTCTTACATGCCGGACACCAGGGAGCAAAGCTGTGAATAAAAATACAATTTAAAATTAAACTAGAGAATATAGGAATGGGAGGAAGAGCGGCGAACTGCTTAGGGTAGAGATAAGATCTTAGTGATACGGCAATGCTTTCTTAAATCGATACGTTCAGAGAGACCCAGACGGACTTGTCGTATGTTTAAAATACAATTAAAAATACGTATGTAACGGTATTTACTAAAAAAATGAAAGTACCACATGTGCAAAACATGCGCTTAACTAAAAATAATCATATTTTTTAAAAAAAAATTGCAAAAGTCGAGTACACATCGTGTCAAATAACAGCAGTAAATATTCTAACTGCATGCAAAGCTGTTACCGGTAATGACTCAGACCACCGTGAGGCAGCCAATCAGCTATGCACAACGCACAAAGCAACAAACAGCATGCAACATTCCTGAGAACAAGCTCCCTTCTTCTTCTCATTTATCTTATTGTTGTCGTTGTAGTTGTTGCCGGCAACACCCGACACAAACTGCGACTGCGTTGACTTTTATTATTTAATATTGCCATAGCGCATTGATTTACTTACAATTCAATCATCCATTCGCCATTTAGCATTCGCTGCCAGTTATCTTCATCCAATTCAATAAGGTTTCCAGTTGGCTTGGAAACTTTTGCGGACGCTGACGACGCCGTAGCCAGCAGTGTGACGATGACACATGACGCGGCTAAAATTTGTAAATAACAGCGCATTGCAAGAAATTGGCGACTTTTTTGCCAGGTAAAATGAACAGATACTTTCGCTTATTGCTCTGTAAATTATTTAACTCTACTCTCTGTTTCAACAAAACTTTTATGTTTAAAACGACATAAAAAAATTGCGGACTCAGGGCTGTCCGGTTAAAACTAAAGATGAACGATTTTTATTGTGATTTATCGCAAGTATTTTTAGTTACAGCGGCGCCAGGAAAGTTAAAATCGATAGGTTGAATATGAGTTGTCCAATAAGAAATATCGATACACCGATATCCATTGAGTAATTTTAGTCTTAGTCCGATAAGAAAGTCGAATAAAAACAAAGAAAACTATAATATCAGCTATAACAACAAAATTTACACATTAAATTAGTTGCAAAATTTGTGTATTTACGTTTTAACCTTGTCAGAATGGCTAACAACTACCTACAGCCAGTAAATGATCATTTTGACATTGACAAATTTGCGGACGTCGATGATGATTTGTTTCTGAAGAACACGCGAACTAGAGACTACAAACCACAGCGCAGTACCAATCCGTTTGATAACGATGATGACGAGTTATCCACAGCGTCGTCGCTTGCTGCTCAGAGGCAGGCCTACGCTGAGAAGCGCAGAGAGATTGAGCAGCGCACTCTGGACTCAACACAGAAAAGTTTGGGTAAATGGATGTTCTTGTTTTATCAAGGGGCGTTTACAATTATTAATATTTGAATCATTTATTCAGTTTTGCTCTATGAAACCGAAGAGGTTGGCAAGGCCACAGCTGTGGAGCTAGCCCGCCAGCGGGAACAGTTGGAGAAGACCTCGGAGCAATTGGATGAAATTAACTCAACTTTAAGATTTAGCCAGCGTCACTTGAATGGACTAAAGAGTGTATTTGGCGGACTCAAGAACTATTTGTCAGGCAACCGAGACCAACCTCCAATGCCAGGTGCCTCGCCCACTGGAAGCCAAGCATCACAGGAAACTAATAGCAATGTCAGCGCATCAGCTGCAGGAGCTTGTGCCTTGTCACCAACGGAGCGCTATGATAATCATCCGGTTAGCCGTATACGTGATGATTCCAGTACCTATCGGCAACGCCAGATGCAGCAGCAACAGCGGGCGTCCAATCCTTTTCAGCAACAGCTGGAATCGAATCTCGATGACATGTGTGATAACTTGTCGCGTCTTAAATTCCTAGCCACCGATTTAGGAACGGAAATCGAATCCCAAAACGATTTGTTGGACAACATGAACTACAAAATTGAAAGTGTGGATTCTAAAATGGTTAAACAAAATAAGGACATGAATAAGCTTCTAAGAAAATGAATATGTGCAGACCGTAAATAGTATAATCATTGTTTATGCATACTTCATATCGCATATCGCTGAAAACCTCAAAATAAGTGTTTATTCGCCATCATTAAGCATTCCTTGTTTAATTAATTAGTTATTATTTTATGCACCAAAAAGATATTTGTATGTGCTACAGGTATTTGACAATTATAAGTGTTCATTTTCAAAGAAAACTTTAATTAAATAAAAATAGTTTACATCTAAAAAGTTTTTAATGATTCCCAATTTATTTTGACCACATCCATATCTATTTTTTTCCGACAAAAACGTCTTATACTTATTTCATCGTTGATGCTGCATACTAGACTTTATGTCAAACAATTTCCAGCACTACTTTCGATAACAGTACGCCATGTCTGATTATCGATAGATGTGTTAAGCGTTCGCGGAGTTTTTGTTTGATATTTAATTTCAATATATCAAAATGGATGATATATACAACACGCAATTGTTAAAGAAACCCTTGTCATTTACGTAAGTCACATAAATAAATGAAAAACTAACCTGATTAACGTATTTGCATTTTATTCAGCGAGCTGATCGACAGCGGTGTGCAATTCGAGGTAGACACTAGCAATGTTAATAGTACAATGTATGATGATCTCTATGACGATGACGTTGAAGAGAATGACAACAATGTAGATGTTGAGCACGAGGCACTGGTTTCTCCTTGGACGCGTTCCTTTGATGAACTGCGGGAGCTAATGACGCCCGTGGGAGAGCACATTTATAAGCGAATCACGCGTGCTGGCATTAAGGACCAAGGCGTGGTGCCCGACAAGGCACGTGTAGCGGTGCGGTACAGCGGCTATTGGGAAGGCCAGAGTGCTCCATTTGATTCATCATTGTTGCGTGGCACCAAATTTGAATTTGAGACTGGATGGAACGCTGTGCTGGAAGGTCTCGAGGCTGCCATACGCACCATGCACGCCTATGAGCAGGCTGAGTTTATCATATCATACAAATTACTGTTTCACGAGCTGGGCTGTCCGCCACGCATAAAGCCTAAAGCTGATGGCCTTTTCAAAATAGAGGTAATTGAATTCACGCTCATTGGCGATGAGAATTCATTGGAGAAAATAGCACCAGAGGATCGCACAAAGTTTTCGATAGTCTATCCAAAGGCGCAAGATATGCACCTGCATGGAAAAGATTGTGTCAAGCGCGGCTCGACACGCACTGCCATCTCTGCTTTTGAGAGTGTCATTGCATCGCTGAACTGTTGTCGCTTGGCCGATGAGAAGGACGAGATGAAGCAGACTGAACTTCTGATAACACTGTATACCAATTTGATGATTTGCTACAACAAGGTGAACAAGCCAACTCGGGTGTGCATTGCCATGAAAGCTCTTCGCACACTTACGCACAATAAACCCTCATGCAAGGCCCTGTTTCAGGAAGGACGCGCACTTGCCGCCTTGGGCGAATACGAACGTGCACGTGAGGCGTTTGTACAAGCGCAAAAGAAGCAGCCCAACAACAAGGAAATAAGCGAAGAGATAATTAAAATGGAGGAGCGCGTAAGCAAGTATAACAAGTCCATGCAAGAGATCTGGACGCGTGCGCTAGTCGGCAAGAGCAAGGAGCAAGAGCAACCGGAAACGAATCTAACAGAAACAGAGAGTGGCTCACAGCAACAATTCAAACGGGCTTTCGAATCGCAGTTGGATGCATTCGATAAATCTTCGCTGAGTTCGATCAATATGAGTCGCATGATGTACACGGACAAGGAGTTCGATGTGCTGCGCATGTTGGCCACGCAACGCAACATGAAGTTAAGCATATCACCTCTGGATGTGAATCAGCTAAAACTGTCCAAGCTGCAAATTAAATAAACTTATAGACATGTATTTTGACAACAGAATGAATCTCATGTGCCTTAAGAGAAACGCCCAAAGGCTTTGCCTTGCATTCCAAAGAACATGCCATTTGTTAGTAATTAAGAATTAACTACTTTACTTAACTCGTTTTGAAAATTGTTTTTAAGTATGAAGCTATCCAAAGGCTTACCTAAACAAGTTGACTTATTAATTTAGTTCTTTACATTCAAACAATTGAAGTTATGTTTGTAATAAACAAATATTTTATGTTTTTTACATTGCTCTAACACTTCTGTATTGTCTAATTCTACTTTATAAGCTTATTGTATTCTCATTTATGTATAACTTTCTGTGCCACCTGCCGCTGCAGGCAACAGAGACAAACGCAGCCCTTGACATGGGGCAATGGATGATCCAGAATATGCACCTCCTGCAGTTCAAAGCTATTCGTGTTGTAGGAAGTCATCAGTTCCGCCTGCTGGCACTTGCAGTACAAGCAGCAGCAAATGATTGCAGCTGCGAAAGGGAAAAATGGTTTGAATGTATTATTAACAAATATTTAAACGGTTTATAATAATAGTTACATATACAGACAATCCACAGAGCCAGCAAAATGTACGGATAGATATAGACAGGCACCAGAGTTGTGCTCGCCTTGCTTGTTCTTGTTCTGGAATATGGTGCCTCCGCGGCATTGATGTGCCTGCTCGTAATGCTGCTGTTGCCCGAATATATATCAATTATTGACTCGATTAACGTTTGTGAATAATGTCCCATGTCGGCAATGTCACCAGAGGCAGATCCTGCCTGTGCTTGTTGTGTAAGCAACACAAGCAGAATAACGCAGAATATTAAGGTATACGTGTGCATATTAGCTGAATGAATGTAAATGAGTTAATGGAATGTCTTATATAACTAGACCCAGCGTACTTTCATTGAGATAAGAAAACAGTTGCAGGTCTGTAATATTAATAGGGAAAATATGGATTTGCTAGCAAATGAAAAATGCAATGGAATTCATATGCTGAGGCGTTTTTATTCCGTCTGCCGCCGCGTAGTACTAGATCAAATGTTGCGCGTGTAAGTCTGTGTATGTATATGTTAGAAATAAAGATGATCATACGTATAGATTAGCTAGGAATGCATCTTTGGCATTTTGTACTACCAGCACAGTTATTTTGCCATCGGGCGTGATGAGCACCTCGTGCTGCTTGGTTCGCACACGCAGCATGGTCAGCTGCTGTGGCGGTTCCATTTTATGTAAAAAAGCCTGACACTTTTCGCGCAAGTTGTCGTAGAGACAGGCATGCTGCAGTGCCTCCTGTCGACCCATTGATGTCTTAATCGGCACACCCGAACGGTTCATAATAAGCACTTCCTCGACGCCCTGCTTCTCCAGCACCTTGTTGTAGACCAAATCTACATAGGTCTTGGTGCGTTTTTGCTAAAATTGCGGGGTACGAGAGGTATATGAGATCTGTAAAATACGCATGCTCTACCTACCTCAACTTCGGAAGACTGCATTGTTTGTTTGAAAAGCAATTCTTCATTAGTAGTAAGTTAACTATTGAGTTATTTTTTATTTTTTGTCAGTTTTACAAAGTCAAAATTTGAAATTTAAGAAAAACCAAGCAGGCAGGCGCTTGTCTGTCTCGTTTGGGCGTAGTGTCGGCAAAGCAGTGCGAGAGCAATGTCTATGTATTTGTTGTCTCTGCTCTCTGCCAGCGAATGAAACTCAAATTAGACACGCTGCTTTGCGATGCCTCGGTGGCGTAGCGCGTTAGCATGCCGTGCACCGCGATGTTTGTGCGTATGTGTTACGCGGGGTACCGGGTTCAAGTCCGTGGTCTGGTCGTGGTTGAAAGTTATTCCGCGGTTGTTATAGTTGGAGTTTTTTAAATATTTATCTGTTATATTTATATATTATATATTATAGCCTCTCTCTTTGGCCGGTTTAATTGTGTTTTGTGATTATAACCGATTATGCAGAAGAAGGCAGATTGATGAATAGTGCAAATTTCCTTCGGTGCCCAAGAACGGTTTATCAAATCCGTGGGAAACTATCATCCTCGTTTCGCACTACAATTCTAAATTTTTTATTACACTCTTAGAGTAGAAGTCGATATCGCAATGTCCGTATGAAATTATTATAGTTTTGCCTTTGCATCAATATTGTAAGTCCATTAAAAGTCGGAATACAATTGTTACCGTTTTTTATTGTTTCGCAAATAAATTTGGTGAACGAGCAGCTGGATAGCGGGTATATAACAGTCGAGCACACTCGACTGTAGCTTTCTGATGTGTTTCAAAATGCATTTGTCTTAAAACCCATAAATGTTTATTCATAAATGATCTTATAATTCAATAATCATTTCTTACATTGTTGCAACATACTGGTATTTGAATTTAGGTATTTGTTTTTGGCCACTTTGGAATAAAGATTCTTGTTTAATTTCATATTCACATTCATACATATTGAGCCAAATAGGCAATTACAAGAACAGCAAAATATTTGTTTAAGAATTGATTTCTCAATGTGTCCGCTTCACAATTCAAAAGTTTAAGCATCATTTGTTTAATATTAACACCATTAAGCGAACAACCAGAAAAGGTCCTACAATATTTGTTTTTAATGTTTATAGGTCATACAAAAGAATTATAGTTTTTCTTTTTTACCATTGCAACTTTTAAAGTTGTGAACATTGTTGGTTTAGGTTGTACAATTTTGTGTATACCCCGTAGCCATTAATGAATTCTAGACTGTAACAATTACAGGGTATTATCTAGTCGGCTGTAAGCCGACATTTGCCTAAAAAACACATTATAGTTTTATATAACATGAACTTATACATTAATTAGTACATCAATTCTATTCTGTGGCATATACATACATACATATATTCAGTGAGGTGTATCTCAAGTTAATAATTCATCTTTTCTCAATTTGTTTTATAGTTCTTCATTTATTAACATATTCATCAATAGCCTTTTTATCGTTGAAAGTTTATTGAAATGATGTTTAACTGTACATAGAGCGGATTAGAGAGGTGGGTGGAGTTGTCAGAGATTACAGATTGCATCGTATATCTAGTTTATTGGCTTAATGTATCGATATGAATTTTGTCATTTTTCATTTTCCATTTTCCATTTCACTATTATTATTATTTAATTTTTCCCATCCTTTCGCATTGCCATCTCAGTTTTCTAGCCCAAAGTTTCGTATAAAATTTGAAGCTCCTGTTTTTGTTTTATAAGTTAATTTGTCTTTATCTTTGGGGTAAAGTTTCTTATATGCTAGCGTCATACATACTTAAATATTGAGCACAATTCTATATGATATCAAAATTTGCATGCTATAATTGTATACATTCATATTAAGTACACGCGTCATATATATAGTACACTAACTTTGTCGGAATTGACAGTTTTTGCTAGATATTTGATTCAACTTCGGTTTGATTTGAGCAAATTACTTTTGATTTGCTTGTCTCTAAAAATAATTAGCTCGTCTCTTTGCATTGTAGTACAGATTTGTATTTACAAAACTCTTCAATTGCATTCCCATCTCATCTCGTTTTCAATATTCGTATATACTATAATTAATTTTGGTTTCTTTAACAGCCATTTAACATTTCCATATTTAGATTATTGTTGATAAGTTTTGTATCTTAGTTTTACATACAGGTACACACATATTTATCCACATTAACTAACGGCATGCAACAATGGGTTAATCGTATAGCAATGGATATTTAGGTATCGGTATGGGTATTGGTACATACATATACATACATGGATACATAATACGTATTGGTAACTGCTCTAGGTAAATACATTCGTAATACTAGTATCTCACAGCTACTGCGCTAAAAACAACAACAATTCAAATTAATAATACAACAATCGGTAAAAATTCCTGTTTTACATTGCCTTAATATGCTCAACAATTTATGTTTTGCTTGCATATGCACAGATCTATATATTAACTAGTCGAAAAATCATCGTATTGTTTACAAAATGTTTGAAAAGATATCACAAATTTGGGTTTTCGTTTTGACCAATTCGAAATTAAAATGAAAGTCCGTGAAATAATAGAAATATATATGTGTATTTCATTAGATTTTATAGTGTTCTATAACTATACGCTTTCAATTCATTTTTACGCTAGCTACATGTACAAACACATACAAATATTTATATATATCGGGTATAGCTCATATATGTATGGTATAACCATATTAATGTATATTTTCTTAACTTTTGTAGGCAACACACAGCTTAGACGATCTATGTTTTTCATTGGTAATATTCAACATTTATATAAATAGGGTTTCAACAACGATACACAATATTTGCCATATAAATTACTAAATACTTCTAGGCTTCATCTTCCTTCCGCTAAGTTAGTTATTGTTTTTCGGGTTACTTTTCTTGTAATGAGCCATTTGTAGTTACATTATTTTGGTGGATTACACATAAAACATGTCTAAACATTTAGCCTAAGTCGTAAGATCTGTTGGCATTATAGTACATACATATTAACTACTACATATTCACTCGTATGTATGCATCTTAGTTATTCTTTTAGGTACATGAGTCTCTCGTTATCTAGACCTATCAAAATAGAGTTATGCACACACACACGTTTACATTTAACTCTACGTATCAATAGTTATCTAAACATGCATTTGAAACGGAACGGAAAAGATAACCAAACGATTCTCCGATTCTCCTTACCGATCTTACTTTGAACGACATACAATATTCAAAATACTTTTTGCAGTAGAAATCAACATTCAACATTTGTATATATAATAGGTAAATGTGTATATAGGTTATTTTGTATATATATATATATATATATATATATATATATATATATATATATATATATGTATATATGTGTATATAAAGGTGTCTATGTGTTTTGCTTTATCTCAATCTCAACTAATCTTGCCATTGCACTTGCACATTGCTCTCGAATTAACTCAGTTTCGTTTCTAACGATTCTTATAATAAGTACTGTATGTGGTAATACATATAATCGGGGGTACATAGGGTCATTTACCCATAGCGTGTACTTACATATATTGAATTTACTAAATACTACGTTAACTTTTTGGTAATTGCAATGAGTCTTTAAAACATAATACTAACAATGGGTAAATAAATCAGGTCGAACAAGGAACTATCATAACATAGTTTTGATGAACTTGTTTTGTAGGTACACGAGTAGTGAATACTATTAGTAGTAAGTGTTCTTGCTGCTGTTGTTGTTGTTGTTAGGAAACATTTTAAGGATGTTCGTTTAATCATCTCATTCCTTCTTTAAGTCTGTTTATAGGAAACAATTTTAGTGTTGTCAAATCTTAAAGTTTTCGAAAATGTTTTGCAAAAATGCTGCATACGTTTTGCCGTTTCGTTTCTTTAACTTGCTCTCAGGGTTATCATCCACAAGTAAACATAATCAAAATAAATATTTATAAAACTTTGTATCTATATAAACATCTAGTAATATAACACATTTATATACTTTTTCTTTAGACTTAGTTTTTAACAACGGTTTGCGCTTATCTCTCGAATTCTTTACAATAAGTACAGACATATATATATTTACTTAGAAAAATAGTGTTCGACATTGGAACTACGTTTTTAAATTGTTTTTATCGGATCTTAACTATTTACTTCTTGCTTGTTGTTGCTTTCGATTTGCTTGTTGATGGTGCTGCAGTTGGCTTGCTTGTCGTGGCTGTCATGGGTTTATTTGTTGACTTAGTTGGGCTTGTTGTTGCTGGCTTGCTGCTCTTTGGAGATATGTTGCTGCTGAATGTTGTTGCTGATGATTTTGTTGGGCTAGTTGTTGGTGGCTTGGTTGTTGTAGTTGCAGGTTTAGAACTCTTTGGGGACATGTTGCTGCTGTATGCAGTTGTTGATGACTTTGTTGGGCTTGTTGTTGTTGGTTTGCTTGTTGTAGTTGCTGGCTTGACACTCTTTGGCGACATGTTGCTGCTGAGTGTTGTTGCAGATGGTTTGCTGGTTTGGGGCTTAGATGTTGCTGCTGCTGCTGCTGTTGTGGTAGGCTTTGTTGCAGTTGATATTGTTGCCGCTGGCTTTGCTGTTGCACCTGTTAAAGTTGTTATCGTTTTTGATGTTGCTACAGTACATGTTGATGGTTTGTTAAGTGCGCTTTGAGCTGTACTTTTTACTGTTGCTGCTGTCGTCGTGGCTGACTGTGCTGTTGCTGTTGTGGATGTTTCTTTGACTACTGCAGTTGTTGAGCTTAAACTAACAGTAGTAGATGTTGCAGCCGGTGTCGGTTTTGCGATAGCAACTTTTTGATTTGTTGCTGGCGTGTTGCTGGCAACAACAAATGTTGTAGATGCCTGTGCTGGTGTTGTTGTCTTTGCTGTGACAACAGTTGTAGCTGCTGCTGGTTTGGCAATTGTGCTGGTAACACTAGAAATTGTTATTGTTCCTGTTGTTGCTGGCTTTGTTGTTTGCGGCAACTTGGCAACATTTGTGCTAACAACATTCCCATGAATTGCTGTTGCAGCAGCAACAGTTTTTGCTGGCTTTGCTGCAGTTGCCACAGCTGGCTGTGATATTGTTGTAGCTATTTTTGTTGACGTCATAAGGGATTTATCTGCAGCTGTTGTGATTAATGTTTTTGCAGAAACAACAGCTGCAGCACCAGTACCAGCTGCAGGGGCAACTGTTGCCACTGGTTTCACTGTCTTATTAGCAACAGTTAAGCTGGGCTGTGTTTTTGTGGTAGCATTTATGGTGGATGCTATTTGTGGATTTGCAACTGCAACAGCTGTGCCTGCTGCTGTGACCTTGCCATTGATTGCTGTCGCGCCTGCAGCTGATATTGTTGTTGTTGTCAGAGGCTTTGCGCTTGGAATAAAAGTGAATAGAGCTGAGTTTGGCTTGGAGCCAGCTGGCGACACAGCAGCAATATTAGCAGACATTGTTGTTGTTGTCATGAAGCTTGATGGTTTTGCTTGTGTATTAGCAACTGTTGCAGCAGCAGCAACAACAGTTGCTGTTGTTGTCTTGGGTGTGGCCTGGTCTCCACCTCCTGCAGTCACAAACGTAGACATTGTGTTGCATTCGCGCCCGCTGCTCATTGTGCCCGACGACAGAACTTTGGTTGTGGCAGCAGCAACTGTTGCTGTTACTGGGGTGGTAACATTTTTAGCAGTTTTTTCATTCTTCCCTTCTTCACCTGCGATTAGAGGCTGCTTGCTCGGGCTGACTTCTGGAAACGCTTTGGGCTGTGCTGCCTGCTGCGGCTGATTGCTGCTGTGCCTGGCCGATGTCTTTAATATACTCGGACCGGGTAGCCTACCCACTGTCATGGGCAACGCATCAACGTCAACGGTGGTCATCGCAGACGAGGATGCGTTCACTCGCTCTCAGAGTTGCATTGCCTCATCGCGATGGCCATGGGCGTTGCTGTTGCCGTCGTTGCCATTGCCATTGGCGGCGTCCTCGTAGGGCGTCACCTCCAAGGGCGCACCACTTATCAGTATTTGTGTGTTGGTTACTCCATCGTAATTCTGGCTTTGATAACGCTCGGCATGCAAATTGACACAGGGTCGACCAGCAGGTCCCCATTCGGCGGTGGGACGCAACAGATGCTTCAAACGTTCCCTGAAGCCCAAATGCTTTGGTGCCTTGCAGATCTGTTGAATGCCCACGACAAATATGATAAATACCGGCAACAGGCCAATGATCCAGCCAACAGTGTCCGCCCACAATGGGTACACATAGTGGCCATACTGTGCCGGCTTGTACTCCACCCAATTGAAGAACAGTATGAACTGTAAAGGAAGAGGTTTCACATACAAATAGAAATAGAGGCTGATGTAAGTTACCAATAGTGTAGCCGGTGTTATATAGCGCCACATGACACCCCAAAAGCAATTCCAGACACGCGAACGTTTGCCAATCATGCCCTGGATATCGTTGAGGAAACGCTGCGATCCATAAATCCAGGCAATCAATACGCATTCCGAGATGGCAATCAACAGCACAGACCAGTTGGCGGCGACCAAGCAGGCAGGCTCTTGTCTGTCTCGTTTGGGCGTAGTGCCGGCAAAGCAGTGCGAGAGAAACGTGGGAAACTATCATCCTCGTTTCGCACTACAATTCTACATTTTTTATTACACTCTTAGAGTAGAAGTCGATATCGCAATGTCCGTATGAAATTATTATAGTTTTGCCTTTGCATCAATATTGTAAGTCCATTAAAAGTCGGAATACAATTGTTACCGTTTTTTATTGTTTCGCAAATAAATTTGGTGAACGAGCAGCTGGATAGCGGGTATATAACAGTCGAGCACACTCGACTGTAGCTTTCTGATGTGTTTCAAAATGCATTTGTCTTAAAACCCATAAATGTTTATTCATAAATGATCTTATAATTCAATAATCATTTCTTACATTGTTGCAACATACTGGTATTTGAATTTAGGTATTTGTTTTTGGCCACTTTGGAATAAAGATTCTTGTTTAATTTCATATTCACATTCATACATATTGAGCCAAATAGGCAATTACAAGAACAGCAAAATATTTGTTTAAGAATTGATTTCTCAATGTGTCCGCTTCACAATTCAAAAGTTTAAGCATCATTTGTTTAATATTAACACCATTAAGCGAACAACCAGAAAAGGTCCTACAATATTTGTTTTTAATGTTTATAGGTCATACAAAAGAATTATAGTTTTTCTTTTTTACCATTGCAACTTTTAAAGTTGTGAACATTGTTGGTTTAGGTTGTACAATTTTGTGTATACCCCGTAGCCATTAATGAATTCTAGACTGTAACAATTACAGGGTATTATCTAGTCGGCTGTAAGCCGACATTTGCCTAAAAAACACATTATAGTTTTATATAACATGAACTTATACATTAATTAGTACATCAATTCTATTCTGTGGCATATACATACATACATATATTCAGTGAGGTGTATCTCAAGTTAATAATTCATCTTTTCTCAATTTGTTTTATAGTTCTTCATTTATTAACATATTCATCAATAGCCTTTTTATCGTTGAAAGTTTATTGAAATGATGTTTAACTGTACATAGAGCGGATTAGAGAGGTGGGTGGAGTTGTCAGAGATTACAGATTGCATCGTATATCTAGTTTATTGGCTTAATGTATCGATATGAATTTTGTCATTTTTCAATTTCCATTTTCCATTTCACTATTATTATTATTTAATTTTTCCCATCCTTTCGCATTGCCATCTCAGTTTTCTAGCCCAAAGTTTCGTATAAAATTTGAAGCTCCTGTTTTTGTTTTATAAGTTAATTTGTCTTTATCTTTGGGGTAAAGTTTCTTATATGCTAGCGTCATACATACTTAAATATTGAGCACAATTCTATATGATATCAAAATTTGCATGCTATAATTGTATACATTCATATTAAGTACACGCGTCATATATATAGTACACTAACTTTGTCGGAATTGACAGTTTTTGCTAGATATTTGATTCAACTTCGGTTTGATTTGAGCAAATTACTTTTGATTTGCTTGTCTCTAAAAATAATTAGCTCGTCTCTTTGCATTGTAGTACAGATTTGTATTTACAAAACTCTTCAATTGCATTCCCATCTCATCTCGTTTTCAATATTCGTATATACTATAATTAATTTTGGTTTCTTTAACAGCCATTTAACATTTCCATATTTAGATTATTGTTGATAAGTTTTGTATCTTAGTTTTACATACAGGTACACACATATTTATCCACATTAACTAACGGCATGCAACAATGGGTTAATCGTATAGCAATGGATATTTAGGTATCGGTATGGGTATTGGTACATACATATACATACATGGATACATAATACGTATTGGTAACTGCTCTAGGTAAATACATTCGTAATACTAGTATCTCACAGCTACTGCGCTAAAAACAACAACAATTCAAATTAAGAATACAACAAACGGTAAAAATTCCTGTTTTACATTGCCTTAATATGCTCAACAATTTATGTTTTGCTTACATATGCACAGATCTATATATTAACTAGTCGAAAAATCATCGTATTGTTTACAAAATGTTTGAAAAGATATCACAAATTTGGGTTTTCGTTTTGACCAATTCGAAATTAAAATGAAAGTCCGTGAAATAATAGAAATATATATGTGTATTTCATTAGATTTTATAGTGTTCTATAACTATACGCTTTCAATTCATTTTTACGCTAGCTACATGTACAAACACATACAAATATTTATATATATCGGGTATAGCTCATATATGTATGGTATAACCATATTAATGTATATTTTCTTAACTTTTGTAGGCAACACACAGCTTAGACGATCTATGTTTTTCATTGGTAATATTCAACATTTATATAAATAGGGTTTCAACAACGATACACAATATTTGCCATATAAATTACTAAATACTTCTAGGCTTCATCTTCCTTCCGCTAAGTTAGTTATTGTTTTTCGGGTTACTTTTCTTGTAATGAGCCATTTGTAGTTACATTATTTTGGTGGATTACACATAAAACATGTCTAAACATTTAGCCTAAGTCGTAAGATCTGTTGGCATTATAGTACATACATATTAACTACTACATATTCACTCGTATGTATGCATCTTAGTTATTCTTTTAGGTACATGAGTCTCTCGTTATTTAGACCTATCAAAATAGAGTTATGCACACACACACGTTTACATTTAACTCTACGTATCAATAGTTATCTAAACATGCATTTGAAACGGAACGGAAAAGATAACCAAACGATTCTCCGATTCTCCTTACCGATCTTACTTTGAACGACATACAATATTCAAAATACTTTTTGCCGTAGAAATCAACATTCAACATTTGTATATATAATAGGTAAATGTGTATATAGGTTATTTTGTATATATATATATATATATATATATATATATATATATGTATATATGTGTATATAAAGGTGTCTATGTGTTTTGCTTTATCTCAATCTCAACTAATCTTGCCATTGCACTTGCACATTGCTCTCGAATTAACTCAGTTTCGTTTCTAACGATTCTTATAATAAGTACTGTATGTGGTAATACATATAATCGGGGGTACATAGGGTCATTTACCCATAGCGTGTACTTACATATATTGAATTTACTAAATACTACGTTAACTTTTTGGTAATTGCAATGAGTCTTTAAAACATAATACTAACAATGGGTAAATAAATCAGGTCGAACAAGGAACTATCATAACATAGTTTTGATGAACTTGTTTTGTAGGTACACGAGTAGTGAATACTATTAGTAGTAAGTGTTCTTGCTGCTGTTGTTGTTGTTGTTAGGAAACATTTTAAGGATGTTCGTTTAATCATCTCATTCCTTCTTTAAGTCTGTTTATAGGAAACAATTTTAGTGTTGTCAAATCTTAAAGTTTTCGAAAATGTTTTGCAAAAATGCTGCATACGTTTTGCCGTTTCGTTTCTTTAACTTGCTCTCAGGGTTATCATCCACAAGTAAACATAATCAAAATAAATATTTATAAAACTTTGTATCTATATAAACATCTAGTAATATAACACATTTATATACTTTTTCTTTAGACTTAGTTTTTAACAACGGTTTGCGCTTATCTCTCGAATTCTTTACAATAAGTACAGACATATATATATTTACTTAGAAAAATAGTGTTCGACATTGGAACTACGTTTTTAAATTGTTTTTATCGGATCTTAACTATTTACTTCTTGCTTGTTGTTGCTTTCGATTTGCTTGTTGATGGTGCTGCAGTTGGCTTGCTTGTCGTGGCTGTCATGGGTTTATTTGTTGACTTAGTTGGGCTTGTTGTTGCTGGCTTGCTGCTCTTTGGAGATATGTTGCTGCTGAATGTTGTTGCTGATGATTTTGTTGGGCTAGTTGTTGGTGGCTTGGTTGTTGTAGTTGCAGGTTTAGAACTCTTTGGGGACATGTTGCTGCTGTATGCAGTTGTTGATGACTTTGTTGGGCTTGTTGTTGTTGGTTTGCTTGTTGTAGTTGCTGGCTTGACACTCTTTGGCGACATGTTGCTGCTGAGTGTTGTTGCAGATGGTTTGCTGGTTTGGGGCTTAGATGTTGCTGCTGCTGCTGCTGTTGTGGTAGGCTTTGTTGCAGTTGATATTGTTGCCGCTGGCTTTGCTGTTGCACCTGTTAAAGTTGTTATCGTTTTTGATGTTGCTACAGTACATGTTGATGGTTTGTTAAGTGCGCTTTGAGCTGTACTTTTTACTGTTGCTGCTGTCGTCGTGGCTGACTGTGCTGTTGCTGCTGTGGATGTTTCTTTGACTACTGCAGTTGTTGAGCTTAAACTAACAGTAGTAGATGTTGCAGCCGGTGTCGGTTTTGCGATAGCAACTTTTTGATTTGTTGCTGGCGTGTTGCTGGCAACAACAAATGTTGTAGATGCCTGTGCTGGTGTTGTTGTCTTTGCTGTGACAACAGTTGTAGCTGCTGCTGGTTTGGCAATTGTGCTGGTAACACTAGAAATTGTTATTGTTCCTGTTGTTGCTGGCTTTGTTGTTTGCGGCAACTTGGCAACATTTGTGCTAACAACATTCCCATGAATTGCTGTTGCAGCAGCAACAGTTTTTGCTGGCTTTGCTGCAGTTACCACAGCTGGCTGTGATATTGTTGTAGCTATTTTTGTTGGCGTCATAAGGGATTTATCTGCAGCTGTTGTGATTAATGTTTTTGCAGAAACAACAGCTGCAGCACCAGTACCAGCTGCAGGGGCAACTGTTGCCACTGGTTTCACTGTCTTATTAGCAACAGTTAAGCTGGGCTGTGTTTTTGTGGTAGCATTTATGGTGGATGCTATTTGTGGATTTGCAACTGCAACAGCTGTGCCTGCTGCTGTGACCTTGCCATTGATTGCTGTCGCGCCTGCAGCTGATATTGTTGTTGTTGTCAGAGGCTTTGCGCTTGGAATAAAAGTGAATAGAGCTGAGTTTGGCTTGGAGCCAGCTGGCGACACAGCAGCAATATTAGCAGACATTGTTGTTGTTGTCATGAAGCTTGATGGTTTTGCTTGTGTATTAGCAACTGTTGCAGCAGCAGCAACAACAGTTGCTGTTGTTGTCTTGGGTGTGGCCTGGTCTCCACCTCCTGCAGTCACAAACGTAGACATTGTGTTGCATTCGCGCCCGCTGCTCATTGTGCCCGACGACAGAACTTTGGTTGTGGCAGCAGCAACTGTTGCTGTTACTGGGGTGGTAACATTTTTAGCAGTTTTTTCATTCTTCCCTTCTTCACCTGCGATTAGAGGCTGCTTGCTCGGGCTGACTTCTGGAAACGCTTTGGGCTGTGCTGCCTGCTGCGGCTGATTGCTGCTGTGCCTGGCCGATGTCTTTAATATACTCGGACCGGGTAGCCTACCCACTGTCATGGGCAACGCATCAACGTCAACGGTGGTCATCGCAGACGAGGATGCGTTCACTCGCTCTCAGAGTTGCATTGCCTCATCGCGATGGCCATGGGCGTTGCTGTTGCCGTCGTTGCCATTGCCATTGGCGGCGTCCTCGTAGGGCGTCACCTCCAAGGGCGCACCACTTATCAGTATTTGTGTGTTGGTTACTCCATCGTAATTCTGGCTTTGATAACGCTCGGCATGCAAATTGACACAGGGTCGACCAGCAGGTCCCCATTCGGCGGTGGGACGCAACAGATGCTTCAAACGTTCCCTGAACCCCAAATGCTTTGGTGCCTTGCAGATCTGTTGAATGCCTACGACAAATATGATAAATACCGGCAATAGGCCAATGATCCAGCCAACAGTGTCCGCCCACAATGGGTACACATAGTGGCCATACTGTGCCGGCTTCTACTCCACCCAATTGAAGAACAGTATGAACTGTAAAGGAAGAGGTTTCACATACAAATAGAAATAGAGGCTGATGTAAGTTACCAATAGTGTAGCCGGTGTTATATAGCGCCACATGACACCCCAAAAGCAATTCCAGACACGCGAACGTTTGCCAATCATGCCCTGGATATCGTTGAGGAAACGCTGCGATCCATAAATCCAGGCAATCAATACGCATTCCGAGATGGCAATCAACAGCACAGACCAGTTGGCGGCGACCAAGCAGGCAGGCTCTTGTCTGTCTCGTTTGGGCGTAGTGCCGGCAAAGCAGTGCGAGAGAAACGTGGGAAACTATCATCCTCGTTTCGCACTACAATTCTACATTTTTTATTACACTCTTAGAGTAGAAGTCGATATCGCAATGTCCGTATGAAATTATTATAGTTTTGCCTTTGCATCAATATTGTAAGTCCATTAAAAGTCGGAATACAATTGTTACCGTTTTTTATTGTTTCGCAAATAAATTTGGTGAACGAGCAGCTGGATAGCGGGTATATAACAGTCGAGCACACTCGACTGTAGCTTTCTGATGTGTTTCAAAATGCATTTGTCTTAAAACCCATAAATGTTTATTCATAAATGATCTTATAATTCAATAATCATTTCTTACATTGTTGCAACATACTGGTATTTGAATTTAGGTATTTGTTTTTGGCCACTTTGGAATAAAGATTCTTGTTTAATTTCATATTCACATTCATACATATTGAGCCAAATAGGCAATTACAAGAACAGCAAAATATTTGTTTAAGAATTGATTTCTCAATGTGTCCGCTTCACAATTCAAAAGTTTAAGCATCATTTGTTTAATATTAACACCATTAAGCGAACAACCAGAAAAGGTCCTACAATATTTGTTTTTAATGTTTATAGGTCATACAAAAGAATTATAGTTTTTCTTTTTTACCATTGCAACTTTTAAAGTTGTGAACATTGTTGGTTTAGGTTGTACAATTTTGTGTATACCCCGTAGCCATTAATGAATTCTAGACTGTAACAATTACAGGGTATTATCTAGTCGGCTGTAAGCCGACATTTGCCTAAAAAACACATTATAGTTTTATATAACATGAACTTATACATTAATTAGTACATCAATTCTATTCTGTGGCATATACATACATACATATATTCAGTGAGGTGTATCTCAAGTTAATAATTCATCTTTTCTCAATTTGTTTTATAGTTCTTCATTTATTAACATATTCATCAATAGCCTTTTTATCGTTGAAAGTTTATTGAAATGATGTTTAACTGTACATAGAGCGGATTAGAGAGGTGGGTGGAGTTGTCAGAGATTACAGATTGCATCGTATATCTAGTTTATTGGCTTAATGTATCGATATGAATTTTGTCATTTTTCAATTTCCATTTTCCATTTCACTATTATTATTATTTAATTTTTCCCATCCTTTCGCATTGCCATCTCAGTTTTCTAGCCCAAAGTTTCGTATAAAATTTGAAGCTCCTGTTTTTGTTTTATAAGTTAATTTGTCTTTATCTTTGGGGTAAAGTTTCTTATATGCTAGCGTCATACATACTTAAATATTGAGCACAATTCTATATGATATCAAAATTTGCATGCTATAATTGTATACATTCATATTAAGTACACGCGTCATATATATAGTACACTAACTTTGTCGGAATTGACAGTTTTTGCTAGATATTTGATTCAACTTCGGTTTGATTTGAGCAAATTACTTTTGATTTGCTTGTCTCTAAAAATAATTAGCTCGTCTCTTTGCATTGTAGTACAGATTTGTATTTACAAAACTCTTCAATTGCATTCCCATCTCATCTCGTTTTCAATATTCGTATATACTATAATTAATTTTGGTTTCTTTAACAGCCATTTAACATTTCCATATTTAGATTATTGTTGATAAGTTTTGTATCTTAGTTTTACATACAGGTACACACATATTTATCCACATTAACTAACGGCATGCAACAATGGGTTAATCGTATAGCAATGGATATTTAGGTATCGGTATGGGTATTGGTACATACATATACATACATGGATACATAATACGTATTGGTAACTGCTCTAGGTAAATACATTCGTAATACTAGTATCTCACAGCTACTGCGCTAAAAACAACAACAATTCAAATTAAGAATACAACAAACGGTAAAAATTCCTGTTTTACATTGCCTTAATATGCTCAACAATTTATGTTTTGCTTACATATGCACAGATCTATATATTAACTAGTCGAAAAATCATCGTATTGTTTACAAAATGTTTGAAAAGATATCACAAATTTGGGTTTTCGTTTTGACCAATTCGAAATTAAAATGAAAGTCCGTGAAATAATAGAAATATATATGTGTATTTCATTAGATTTTATAGTGTTCTATAACTATACGCTTTCAATTCATTTTTACGCTAGCTACATGTACAAACACATACAAATATTTATATATATCGGGTATAGCTCATATATGTATGGTATAACCATATTAATGTATATTTTCTTAACTTTTGTAGGCAACACACAGCTTAGACGATCTATGTTTTTCATTGGTAATATTCAACATTTATATAAATAGGGTTTCAACAACGATACACAATATTTGCCATATAAATTACTAAATACTTCTAGGCTTCATCTTCCTTCCGCTAAGTTAGTTATTGTTTTTCGGGTTACTTTTCTTGTAATGAGCCATTTGTAGTTACATTATTTTGGTGGATTACACATAAAACATGTCTAAACATTTAGCCTAAGTCGTAAGATCTGTTGGCATTATAGTACATACATATTAACTACTACATATTCACTCGTATGTATGCATCTTAGTTATTCTTTTAGGTACATGAGTCTCTCGTTATTTAGACCTATCAAAATAGAGTTATGCACACACACACGTTTACATTTAACTCTACGTATCAATAGTTATCTAAACATGCATTTGAAACGGAACGGAAAAGATAACCAAACGATTCTCCGATTCTCCTTACCGATCTTACTTTGAACGACATACAATATTCAAAATACTTTTTGCAGTAGAAATCAACATTCAACATTTGTATATATAATAGGTAAATGTGTATATATATATATATGTATATATGTGTATATAAAGGTGTCTATGTGTTTTGCTTTATCTCAATCTCAACTAATCTTGCCATTGCACTTGCACATTGCTCTCGAATTAACTCAGTTTCGTTTCTAACGATTCTTATAATAAGTACTGTATGTGGTAATACATATAATCGGGGGTACATAGGGTCATTTACCCATAGCGTGTACTTACATATATTGAATTTACTAAATACTACGTTAACTTTTTGGTAATTGCAATGAGTCTTTAAAACATAATACTAACAATGGGTAAATAAATCAGGTCGAACAAGGAACTATCATAACATAGTTTTGATGAACTTGTTTTGTAGGTACACGAGTAGTGAATACTATTAGTAGTAAGTGTTCTTGCTGCTGTTGTTGTTGTTGTTAGGAAACATTTTAAGGATGTTCGTTTAATCATCTCATTCCTTCTTTAAGTCTGTTTATAGGAAACAATTTTAGTGTTGTCAAATCTTAAAGTTTTCGAAAATGTTTTGCAAAAATGCTGCATACGTTTTGCCGTTTCGTTTCTTTAACTTGCTCTCAGGGTTATCATCCACAAGTAAACATAATCAAAATAAATATTTATAAAACTTTGTATCTATATAAACATCTAGTAATATAACACATTTATATACTTTTTCTTTAGACTTAGTTTTTAACAACGGTTTGCGCTTATCTCTCGAATTCTTTACAATAAGTACAGACATATATATATTTACTTAGAAAAATAGTGTTCGACATTGGAACTACGTTTTTAAATTGTTTTTATCGGATCTTAACTATTTACTTCTTGCTTGTTGTTGCTTTCGATTTGCTTGTTGATGGTGCTGCAGTTGGCTTGCTTGTCGTGGCTGTCATGGGTTTATTTGTTGACTTAGTTGGGCTTGTTGTTGCTGGCTTGCTGCTCTTTGGAGATATGTTGCTGCTGAATGTTGTTGCTGATGATTTTGTTGGGCTAGTTGTTGGTGGCTTGGTTGTTGTAGTTGCAGGTTTAGAACTCTTTGGGGACATGTTGCTGCTGTATGCAGTTGTTGATGACTTTGTTGGGCTTGTTGTTGTTGGTTTGCTTGTTGTAGTTGCTGGCTTGACACTCTTTGGCGACATGTTGCTGCTGAGTGTTGTTGCAGATGGTTTGCTGGTTTGGGGCTTAGATGTTGCTGCTGCTGCTGCTGTTGTGGTAGGCTTTGTTGCAGTTGATATTGTTGCCGCTGGCTTTGCTGTTGCACCTGTTAAAGTTGTTATCGTTTTTGATGTTGCTACAGTACATGTTGATGGTTTGTTAAGTGCGCTTTGAGCTGTACTTTTTACTGTTGCTGCTGTCGTCGTGGCTGACTGTGCTGTTGCTGCTGTGGATGTTTCTTTGACTACTGCAGTTGTTGAGCTTAAACTAACAGTAGTAGATGTTGCAGCCGGTGTCGGTTTTGCGATAGCAACTTTTTGATTTGTTGCTGGCGTGTTGCTGGCAACAACAAATGTTGTAGATGCCTGTGCTGGTGTTGTTGTCTTTGCTGTGACAACAGTTGTAGCTGCTGCTGGTTTGGCAATTGTGCTGGTAACACTAGAAATTGTTATTGTTCCTGTTGTTGCTGGCTTTGTTGTTTGCGGCAACTTGGCAACATTTGTGCTAACAACATTCCCATGAATTGCTGTTGCAGCAGCAACAGTTTTTGCTGGCTTTGCTGCAGTTACCACAGCTGGCTGTGATATTGTTGTAGCTATTTTTGTTGGCGTCATAAGGGATTTATCTGCAGCTGTTGTGATTAATGTTTTTGCAGAAACAACAGCTGCAGCACCAGTACCAGCTGCAGGGGCAACTGTTGCCACTGGTTTCACTGTCTTATTAGCAACAGTTAAGCTGGGCTGTGTTTTTGTGGTAGCATTTATGGTGGATGCTATTTGTGGATTTGCAACTGCAACAGCTGTGCCTGCTGCTGTGACCTTGCCATTGATTGCTGTCGCGCCTGCAGCTGATATTGTTGTTGTTGTCAGAGGCTTTGCGCTTGGAATAAAAGTGAATAGAGCTGAGTTTGGCTTGGAGCCAGCTGGCGACACAGCAGCAATATTAGCAGACATTGTTGTTGTTGTCATGAAGCTTGATGGTTTTGCTTGTGTATTAGCAACTGTTGCAGCAGCAGCAACAACAGTTGCTGTTGTTGTCTTGGGTGTGGCCTGGTCTCCACCTCCTGCAGTCACAAACGTAGACATTGTGTTGCATTCGCGCCCGCTGCTCATTGTGCCCGACGACAGAACTTTGGTTGTGGCAGCAGCAACTGTTGCTGTTACTGGGGTGGTAACATTTTTAGCAGTTTTTTCATTCTTCCCTTCTTCACCTGCGATTAGAGGCTGCTTGCTCGGGCTGACTTCTGGAAACGCTTTGGGCTGTGCTGCCTGCTGCGGCTGATTGCTGCTGTGCCTGGCCGATGTCTTTAATATACTCGGACCGGGTAGCCTACCCACTGTCATGGGCAACGCATCAACGTCAACGGTGGTCATCGCAGACGAGGATGCGTTCACTCGCTCTCAGAGTTGCATTGCCTCATCGCGATGGCCATGGGCGTTGCTGTTGCCGTCGTTGCCATTGCCATTGGCGGCGTCCTCGTAGGGCGTCACCTCCAAGGGCGCACCACTTATCAGTATTTGTGTGTTGGTTACTCCATCGTAATTCTGGCTTTGATAACGCTCGGCATGCAAATTGACACAGGGTCGACCAGCAGGTCCCCATTCGGCGGTGGGACGCAACAGATGCTTCAAACGTTCCCTGAACCCCAAATGCTTTGGTGCCTTGCAGATCTGTTGAATGCCTACGACAAATATGATAAATACCGGCAATAGGCCAATGATCCAGCCAACAGTGTCCGCCCACAATGGGTACACATAGTGGCCATACTGTGCCGGCTTCTACTCCACCCAATTGAAGAACAGTATGAACTGTAAAGGAAGAGGTTTCACATACAAATAGAAATAGAGGCTGATGTAAGTTACCAATAGTGTAGCCGGTGTTATATAGCGCCACATGACACCCCAAAAGCAATTCCAGACACGCGAACGTTTGCCAATCATGCCCTGGATATCGTTGAGGAAACGCTGCGATCCATAAATCCAGGCAATCAATACGCATTCCGAGATGGCAATCAACAGCACAGACCAGTTGGCGGCGACCAAGCAGGCAGGCTCTTGTCTGTCTCGTTTGGGCGTAGTGCCGGCAAAGCAGTGCGAGAGAAACGTGGGAAACTATCATCCTCGTTTCGCACTACAATTCTACATTTTTTATTACACTCTTAGAGTAGAAGTCGATATCGCAATGTCCGTATGAAATTATTATAGTTTTGCCTTTGCATCAATATTGTAAGTCCATTAAAAGTCGGAATACAATTGTTACCGTTTTTTATTGTTTCGCAAATAAATTTGGTGAACGAGCAGCTGGATAGCGGGTATATAACAGTCGAGCACACTCGACTGTAGCTTTCTGATGTGTTTCAAAATGCATTTGTCTTAAAACCCATAAATGTTTATTCATAAATGATCTTATAATTCAATAATCATTTCTTACATTGTTGCAACATACTGGTATTTGAATTTAGGTATTTGTTTTTGGCCACTTTGGAATAAAGATTCTTGTTTAATTTCATATTCACATTCATACATATTGAGCCAAATAGGCAATTACAAGAACAGCAAAATATTTGTTTAAGAATTGATTTCTCAATGTGTCCGCTTCACAATTCAAAAGTTTAAGCATCATTTGTTTAATATTAACACCATTAAGCGAACAACCAGAAAAGGTCCTACAATATTTGTTTTTAATGTTTATAGGTCATACAAAAGAATTATAGTTTTTCTTTTTTACCATTGCAACTTTTAAAGTTGTGAACATTGTTGGTTTAGGTTGTACAATTTTGTGTATACCCCGTAGCCATTAATGAATTCTAGACTGTAACAATTACAGGGTATTATCTAGTCGGCTGTAAGCCGACATTTGCCTAAAAAACACATTATAGTTTTATATAACATGAACTTATACATTAATTAGTACATCAATTCTATTCTGTGGCATATACATACATACATATATTCAGTGAGGTGTATCTCAAGTTAATAATTCATCTTTTCTCAATTTGTTTTATAGTTCTTCATTTATTAACATATTCATCAATAGCCTTTTTATCGTTGAAAGTTTATTGAAATGATGTTTAACTGTACATAGAGCGGATTAGAGAGGTGGGTGGAGTTGTCAGAGATTACAGATTGCATCGTATATCTAGTTTATTGGCTTAATGTATCGATATGAATTTTGTCATTTTTCATTTTCCATTTTCCATTTCACTATTATTATTATTTAATTTTTCCCATCCTTTCGCATTGCCATCTCAGTTTTCTAGCCCAAAGTTTCGTATAAAATTTGAAGCTCCTGTTTTTGTTTTATAAGTTAATTTGTCTTTATCTTTGGGGTAAAGTTTCTTATATGCTAGCGTCATACATACTTAAATATTGAGCACAATTCTATATGATATCAAAATTTGCATGCTATAATTGTATACATTCATATTAAGTACACGCGTCATATATATAGTACACTAACTTTGTCGGAATTGACAGTTTTTGCTAGATATTTGATTCAACTTCGGTTTGATTTGAGCAAATTACTTTTGATTTGCTTGTCTCTAAAAATAATTAGCTCGTCTCTTTGCATTGTAGTACAGATTTGTATTTACAAAACTCTTCAATTGCATTCCCATCTCATCTCGTTTTCAATATTCGTATATACTATAATTAATTTTGGTTTCTTTAACAGCCATTTAACATTTCCATATTTAGATTATTGTTGATAAGTTTTGTATCTTAGTTTTACATACAGGTACACACATATTTATCCACATTAACTAACGGCATGCAACAATGGGTTAATCGTATAGCAATGGATATTTAGGTATCGGTATGGGTATTGGTACATACATATACATACATGGATACATAATACGTATTGGTAACTGCTCTAGGTAAATACATTCGTAATACTAGTATCTCACAGCTACTGCGCTAAAAACAACAACAATTCAAATTAAGAATACAACAAACGGTAAAAATTCCTGTTTTACATTGCCTTAATATGCTCAACAATTTATGTTTTGCTTACATATGCACAGATCTATATATTAACTAGTCGAAAAATCATCGTATTGTTTACAAAATGTTTGAAAAGATATCACAAATTTGGGTTTTCGTTTTGACCAATTCGAAATTAAAATGAAAGTCCGTGAAATAATAGAAATATATATGTGTATTTCATTAGATTTTATAGTGTTCTATAACTATACGCTTTCAATTCATTTTTACGCTAGCTACATGTACAAACACATACAAATATTTATATATATCGGGTATAGCTCATATATGTATGGTATAACCATATTAATGTATATTTTCTTAACTTTTGTAGGCAACACACAGCTTAGACGATCTATGTTTTTCATTGGTAATATTCAACATTTATATAAATAGGGTTTCAACAACGATACACAATATTTGCCATATAAATTACTAAATACTTCTAGGCTTCATCTTTCTTCCGCTAAGTTAGTTATTGTTTTTCGGGTTACTTTTCTTGTAATGAGCCATTTGTAGTTACATTATTTTGGTGGATTACACATAAAACATGTCTAAACATTTAGACTAAGTCGTAAGATCTGTTGGCATTATAGTACATACATATTAACTACTACATATTCACTCGTATGTATGCATCTTAGTTATTCTTTTAGGTACATGAGTCTCTCGTTATTTAGACCTATCAAAATAGAGTTATGCACACACACACGTTTACATTTAACTCTACGTATCAATAGTTATCTAAACATGCATTTGAAACGGAACGGAAAAGATAACCAAACGATTCTCCGATTCTCCTTACCGATCTTACTTTGAACGACATACAATATTCAAAATACTTTTTGCAGTAGAAATCAACATTCAACATTTGTATATATAATAGGTAAATGTGTATATATATATATATGTATATATGTGTATATAAAGGTGTCTATGTGTTTTGCTTTATCTCAATCTCAACTAATCTTGCCATTGCACTTGCACATTGCTCTCGAATTAACTCAGTTTCGTTTCTAACGATTCTTATAATAAGTACTGTGTGTGGTAATACATATAATCGGGGGTACATAGGGTCATTTACCCATAGCGTGTACTTACATATATTGAATTTACTAAATACTAAGTTAACTTTTTGGTAATTGCAATGAGTCTTTAAAACATAATACTAACAATGGGTAAATAAATCAGGTCGAACAAGGAACTATCATAACATAGTTTTGATGAACTTGTTTTGTAGGTACACGAGTAGTGAATACTATTAGTAGTAAGTGTTCTTGCTGCTGTTGTTGTTGTTAGGAAACATTTTAAGGATGTTCGTTTAATCAACTCATTCCTTCTTTAAGTCTGTTTATAGGAAACAATTTTAGTGTTGGCAAATCTTAAAGTTTTCGAAAATGTTTTGCAAAAATGCTGCATACGTTTTGCCGTTTCGTTTCTTTAACTTGCTCTCAAGGTTATCATCCACAAGTAAACATAATCAAAATAAATATTTATAAAACTTTGTATCTATATAAACATCTAGTAATATAACACATTTATATACTTTTTCTTTAGACTTAGTTTTTAACAACGGTTTGCGCTTAGCTCTCGAATTCTTTACAATAAGTACAGACATACATATATTTACTTAGAAAAATAGTGTTCGACATTGGAACTACGTTTTTAAATTGTTTTTATCGGATCTTAACTATTTACTTCTTGCTTGTTGTTGCTTTCGATTTGCTTGTTGATGGTGCTGCAGTTGGCTTGCTTGTCGTGGCTGTCATGGGTTTATTTGTTGACTTAGTTGGGCTTGTTGTTGCTGGCTTGCTGCTCTTTGGAGATATGTTGCTGCTGAATGTTGTTGCTGATGATTTTGTTGGGCTAGTTGTTGGTGGCTTGGTTGTTGTAGTTGCAGGTTTAGAACTCTTTGGGGACATGTTGCTGCTGTATGCAGTTGTTGATGACTTTGTTGGGCTTGTTGTTGTTGGTTTGCTTGTTGTAGTTGCTGGCTTGACACTCTTTGGCGACATGTTGCTGCTGAGTGTTGTTGCAGATGGTTTGCTGGTTTGGGGCTTAGATGTTGCTGCTGCTGCTGCTGTTGTGGTAGGCTTTGTTGCAGTTGATATTGTTGCCGCTGGCTTTGGTGTTGCACCTGTTAAAGTTGTTATCGTTTTTGATGTTGCTACAGTACATGTTGCTGGTTTGTTAAGTGCGCTTTGAGCTGTACTTTTTACTGTTGCTGCTGTCGTCGTGGCTGACTGTGCTGTTGCTGTTGTGGATGCTTCTTTGACTACTGCAGTTGTTGAGCTTAAACTAACAGTAGTAGATGTTGCAGCCGGTGTCGGTTTTCCGATAGCAACTTTTTGATTTGTTGCTGGCGTGTTGCTGGCAACAACAAATGTTGTAGATGCCTGTGCTGGTGTTGTTGTCTTTGCTGTGACAACAGTTGTTGCTGCTGCTGGTTTGGCAATTGTGCTGGTAACACTAGAAATTGTTATTGTTCCTGTTGTTGCTGGCTTTGTTGTTTGCGGCAACTTGGCAACATTTGTGCTAACAACATTCACATGAATTGCTGTTTCAGCAGCTGGCTTTGCTGCAGTTGCCACAGCTGGCTGTGATATTGTTGTAGCTATTTTTGTTGACGTCATAAGGGATTTATCTGCAGCTGTTGTGATTAATGTTTTTGCAGAAACAACAGCTGCAGCACCAGTACCAGCAGCAGGGGCAACTGTTGCCATTGGTTTCACTGTCTTATTAGCAACAGTTAAGCTGGGCTGTGTTTTTGTGGTAGCATTTATGGTGGATGCTATTTGTGGATTTGCAACTGCAACAGCTGTGCCTGCTGCTGTGACCTTGCCATTGATTGCTGTCGCGCCTGCAGCTGATATTGTTGTTGTTGTCAGAGGCTTTGCGCTTGGAATAAAAGTGAATAGAGCTGAGTTTGGCTTGGAGCCAGCTGGCGACACAGCAGCAATATTAGCAGACATTGTTGTTGTTGTCATGAAGCTTGATGGTTTTGCTTGTGTATTAGCAACTGTTGCAGCAGCAGCAACAACAGTTGCTGTTGTTGTCTTGGGTGTGGCCTGGTCTCCACCTCCTGCAGTCACAAACGTAGACATTGTGTTGCATTCGCGCCCGCTGCTCATTGTGCCCGACGACAGAACTTTGGTTGTGGCAGCAGCAACTGTTGCTGTTACTGGGGTGGTAACATTTTTAGCAGTTTTTTCATTCTTCCCTTCTTCACCTGCGATTAGAGGCTGCTTGCTCGGGCTGACTTCTGGAAACGCTTTGGGCTGTGCTGCCTGCTGCGGCTGATTGCTGCTGTGCCTGGCCGATGTCTTTAATATACTCGGACCGGGTAGCCTACCCACTGTCATGGGCAACGCATCAACGTCAACGGTGGTCATCGCAGACGAGGATGCGTTCACTCGCTCTCAGAGTTGCATTGCCTCATCGCGATGGCCATGGGCGTTGCTGTTGCCGTCGTTGCCATTGCCATTGGCGGCGTCCTCGTAGGGCGTCACCTCCAAGGGCGCACCACTTATCAGTATTTGTGTGTTGGTTACTCCATCGTAATTCTGGCTTTGATAACGCTCGGCATGCAAATTGACACAGGGTCGACCAGCAGGTCCCCATTCGGCGGTGGGACGCAACAGATGCTTCAAACGTTCCCTGAACCCCAAATGCTTTGGTGCCTTGCAGATCTGTTGAATGCCCACGACAAATATGATAAATACCGGCAATAGGCCAATGATCCAGCCAACAGTGTCCGCCCACAATGGGTACACATAGTGGCCATACTGTGCCGGCTTGTACTCCACCCAATTGAAGAACAGTATGAACTGTAAAGGAAGAGGTTTCACATACAAATAGAAATAGAGGCTGATGTAAGTTACCAATAGTGTAGCCGGTGTTATATAGCGCCACATGACACCCCAAAAGCAATTCCAGACACGCGAACGTTTGCCAATCATGCCCTGGATATCGTTGAGGAAACGCTGCGATCCATAAATCCAGGCAATCAATACGCATTCCGAGATGGCAATCAACAGCACAGACCAGTTGGCGGCGTACTTATCCATCAGCTGCAGCCAGTACATGCCGCTCTATAAATTACATAAAATTGCAAAAAAATTATAGTATATAAGTCAAAACTAATTCACATTACTCGACTCACATTGGTGGTGAATCCCAGGCCTCCAATGTAGCCAAAGATGCCGACAAAGAGCACAACCCAAGTTTTGTATTGTCGCAGATTGGGAAATTTGTCCAAAATGGCAGTAGTTACGGTTTCCATAAGGGCAAACTGTGAGTCCAGGCCCAGTGTCAGCAGCATGACAAAGAACAGCACCGACCAGACTGGCGATATGGGCAGACGTGTCACCACCTCGGGATAGACAATAAATGCCAGCCCTGCTCCTTGATCCACAACCTTTTTCACTTCCACATCAAGCTCATGGGCCAGAAAACCTATAATCGAAAAGATTACCAAGCCGGCAAAGAATGAGGTGGCAATATTACAGAATGCCACAATGAGCGAGTCCCTAAGGATGAGGGAAATCATTAGGCACAATCAAAGAGAATCGTATTAGATGATAAATACTTATAGCAATTATTGGAGAACTTATTGTACGACGATAATGTGATGAGTCCACCCCAGGCAGGACTCAGCGCAAAGAATATCTGCACCGCGGCATCGCCCCAGACCTAAAGAGTCAATAGCAAAAAGAATTGTTAAAGAGGAAAAAGCAAGAGCATAGGAGAATCTAAATTCACCTGAGCATTGGCCAACTGCATCCAGTCGGGCGTTAGATAGAACAAAATACCCGTGCTGGCGCCGGGCAGCGTGACGCCGCGAAAGAAGAGTATGACGAGCACAAGATAGGGAAACAGAGCTGTAAAATAGACAACCTTGCCGGACGATTGTACGCCCTTGCAGAGGCAGAGAAATACAATGATCCAGGCGATTAGTAGACACGCAGCCAGCGAATACTTTATGTTGCCCGTTTCCTCAATGCCCGCCGATAGACCCAGCACATAGTTGCTACAAAAGGAAAGCACAAGTAGTAAGCTAATAGTAGAATACTTTTACTGTCCAACCTACTTGAAATACTCCTCAGCCGGGGGACGCTTCAAGGCGTGTAGTGCCAGTTCGTTAATGTTGTGCTCCTCTGCATAGCTGGTGTTGTAGCAAGTGCGCAGGTAGTAGGTGCCATTAACTGCCTCGCATTGATCGGCGGCCACATAGGAGAAGCAGTCTGCAAACGAGAAAACGAATAAGTGAGTAACTCAAGTAGATCACTCTCGATTAAGGAGGGGCACTATTTATCAGTTAAGATTACCACAATTATCCTCTAAAGTTTTTTATAATTCACTTTACAACTTAACGCGCGAGTCGCTTTAAGTCATCGATAATGCAACTTACCTAAAGCTACATATCGATACAACTGTTAACGTTAATGCATCTGTTAACTTAACATCTTTCTGTGAGTATCGATATTTACATTGAGCCCACTTACCTCTCTAGCTTGCAAGCCAAAAGCACTCACTAAGAAATACCTAGTACTTTTTTTCTCCTCTTCTCGCCCACTTGCCTATCTTCACTACCTGAACGAACCTACAAAACATTTAAGTACCCTGAGTGCTGAGTGTGAAAGGGCAGGAAAAACGCCCGCAGTAGGAATCACTAAACCAGGCAGCAGTCGCTCAATTATGCATAAAAGGAGCAGCAATTCTTTAATATTTATGAACTATTTGCCAGACGAGCAGAGAAAAACAGCTAAAAGGGAAAACAGAGGGAAAACAAGCGGACAAAGAACGAAATGGCAGTGGCTGCAAAAAAAAAAAAAAGGATGTCAATGTATACACAAGGACAAGCGCGGACGCGGGGGGCCAACACGGACACAAGGACAGACAGTGAACACGAACAAACGAAGGCACAGGGCAACTTTTTGTGCGGCTTCATAATTAAAAGGACAAAGTAGCAAATCAGTGAAAAACATGAAAAGGGTAGGCGACAACAACAAAAACAACATTAACTTTGTTGCCCATAGGCAAGCGAAAAAAAAATAGCTGTCAAATTTACACGACTTCAAGGATACCCTGTGAGTGTTTACAACGCGATGAGCTTCTGTACAATTTATGCAACCTTTTCTTCGATCATTCAATTACAGCGTATTTAAAAGGGTTTAACGGGATAAAGGTTCGCATCGGAGTCCTTGTGCTGGATAATGGGATTGCGAGTGGCAAGTGAATGCTCCAGCCTTTGTTATTGACGCAGGCATGATTAAGTTTGGAGAGCATGGCTCAAACGAATCGATATTGAACAAGGCATGGGGTGCAAAGGTCAATAGCAGTACCACATACATAAGAAAGGCTGACTGACACACTCGATTAGAGACAAGTTACACAATTTTGCTCTTAACTCTTTGCTAGGGCATTTTGTGCCGAGTGTGTTAACTGCAGCATTTGCTAGATAATTCCAGTTAAAAATTGCATTAAATTCTCAAAAATTTCATAATTAACTGCGCCACCTTCTCTTTTTTGCGCTGCTCATTAGCCGCATTAAAATTGGCCCGGTTCGCGTGACGTGTTCGCACACCTGGCTAACTGCTAAAGCGGCCGCGTCAGCATCTGTTTATGACGTTTGACCGGCGATGCTCGAATTTTTGGCAAAAGTTCAGCAGCAACTTTTACTTTTTCGACCAGTTTTTTTTTTTGTCGTTTTTCGATTTAGCTTTGGTTTTTCCTTCGTCGCTTTTTGTTCTTGCCGTTTGCGGACTTTCAGTTGACTAACGAGCAAGCGGTTGACCGCAAAAATGGCTAACTGACTGCCTGCCCTCTGTGTGTGTGAGGAGTGTGTCGAGTGGCTTCCTCAATTTGGCAGGCAGAGTCAAGGTGGTCGGCCAACAGTTGTTCTGGCTAATGGACTGTGCAGGAAACTGCGTGTGTGTGTGTGTGTGTGTAAGTGTGCGATGATGATGAGGTTTTTGCAGGTGGCAGGCCATGCAAAACACGTTGCTAATTTATTGTCCATTCATTGTGCATTGTTATTTGATTATTGCATTTTGCAAATGTTTGGAGTGAAAATCGAAACCACGTTTTATAGCCAATTAATTTGGCTTGCAGCTGTCAAGCTGAAATGTTGCAGCCGGTTGCTTTTCCAATTGAATTTCGATTCACGCAAAATAAATCCATTTTAATATAATTTCAAGTGCTGCAGCAGCTTATGGTAAATTTTGTTTTATTATTCAATTTAAATGATTTTAGGTCGAATAGTTTGCCCTCTTCAATTTACGCAAATTTTTGTAATATAATTCAAACGTAACCTTTTCGAGGGAAGGGCTAATTTAAACCCTGAATATGATGCGTTCGCATCGATCCTATCCAAATTAATCAAAGCGGCTGCCGCTGCCGCTGCCGCTGCCGACCCAACTCAATCAGCGCTTATTGAATTTCCGCGTTGCGTATACGCCGCATAGAGTCGCACCACAGTGACAGTTAGGCCAAGGTTAAACATATGGCCCTATAGCATATTCATCATCCAATCAATCAGCATCATCATGAACGTCAAACCGCTGGCTGTAGTTGTAGAATAGAATCAATAGCATTTCTTGTGGGTTCTTTTTAGGGTTCCAGGGGGGGAAGTGAGCAGCTTCAAAGTGTTTACACGCCGTTTAATTTGCCTGTCTGCCTTTATTTGCTATGCAATTAATTTTATTACAAACACACACACACACACGCACACACAAGCGCACCGATAAGGCCCGTAGATACAAATCATATGAAACTTAATGTGAATGTGGCACAAAATCCACAGGCAGAAGGCAAAAACTGTCTGCCTTTCAATTTGAGCAACTCGAGCGTGTCTACGCAGCCAACAGTGCGTATGTGTGTATCTTAAACACACATACAAACATGATGTATACAGCGCCTGCTCGAGATAGAATTCTTACATAAGCCGCTCCCGAGTCCTAGCACAGGAAATTGCCATTAAATTTTGTGACCTTTAAGTTTGATGCGAGCAGCCTTCGGAAAAGTTTTTCACTAACAATTTTGTTCGCCCCAAAAACAGGCCGAGTGTGTGTGCGAGTGGGTGTGTGTCTATAACATGGCTTTGATTAGGCTCCCAACAACAGTGGCCTAATTAAGAACTTGCCAAAACACACACACGCACACACTAACAAATACTCAGCAACACTTTTGCACTGGATTAGCTTGAAATTTTGCAGGAAATGGACATGGCCCGTAAGGCATATGGCCAGAGAATTGTTTATTGTCTTGTTTGATTTGCAGCTGCTGTGGCCCACTGGGCGTATGCGTCATTTCATTTAGACTTAGAGAGAGAAATATTCGAAATGAACTTAATGTTTACATTGATAATTTGCAGATTTTGTTTGCCACTCATCGCTGATTTTGGCAAATGCCTACAGACTCTAACGCATAAACGCACAGCTAAAACTGGCCATAAAAAACAAGCTAGTTTATGCCATCTGCTAAAGGTCTCTCTCCCTCTTACTCTCTGTGTGTAAGCTTGTCGTTTAAGTATGCGCCATAAAAAATATTGACACAAAATATCTGCGAGGGAGTGTGTGTTGATTCTTGTTGGCTGTTTGTGTTGTGTTGTTAGGGTCGCACTAAGCAAACTGTGTGTGTGTGTGTGTGTGTGTGTTGGGGAGATATTCAATCAATGAACAAACAAGTTAAACACATTTTAATCATGACGCTGAAAGTAAACATTTATCATCTTAAATTCGAGGCAGAACGAGGCCGTGGAGAAACTTGTACGCAGGCGAACGAGGCCAAAGCCACAGGCGAGACGAGGTGAAAGTGTCAATAAATGAAATCCTTAAGAAATTGCTTGTCTGCCACCGAGATTGCCAAGTGCCTGCCTCCGTCTCTGTCGCAACCTAGCTCTCTGTCTCTCTTTCCCTCTAGCTGAGCTTATAAGCAGATGTGGCATGGCCACAAGGTTGCCGTGTCGACTTGCTGCCAGCTGCGATTGAATGTCAAAAACTGTTTAGACATAATTGTTGTCATTTTGTGAATTTGCCGCCCAGCAAGAGGCAGAAAGAGAGAGAGAGAGAGAGAGAGAGCAAGGGAGAGAGAGAGATAGATAGAGCTAACAAAAGAGAATCTGTCGGCGACGCCTTTGCGCCCACCACATATCGATTTCTAAAACAGACAAACGGAAATGCCAGGCCAAGCGATGCGTTCTATTTTATTCTACTTTTTGCCTGCCCCTCTCCCCTCTCTTCTCTGCTCCTCTCCCTCTTGCCCTGCTGCTACTGCCTTTGGCTGTGGCTTTGCATCAATGGCGGCCATATTAAATCATTGCTGGCAGCGGCAGCTGCTGCGGCTCATGCAAAACTTTCAATGGCATTTGTCGTTGTTGTTGTAGTTGTAGTTGGTGTTGCCATGATTATTACTTGTATTGCTCTGTGTAGCCCCTGCGCTGCAAGCGCCACTTGAGTGTCGTATGTGTGTGTGTGTGTGTGTGTGTGTGTGCTGGTGTAGGTCTGTGTGCGTTTAAGTGCCACTGAGGCAGCCGCAATAAAATAGGCAAAAAACACAGCAAATGCTGCAACAAAAAGCCGCAAGTTCCAACAAGCCGAATAACAGATACTCTAACAAAAATTATTGCATAAATAAATATAAACGTTAACATTATACACAGCTAATGTTATAAAGAAAATTTAGGCTTTGACCTGTTTAATACTTCAAAACTAATATGCCCTACAGCTACCCTACTATTTACCGTTGAAAATGTGAAGAGCAGCGACTTCTGGCTCAGGACTCGTTAAAGATTTATGTTCTACGCGTGGCGGGACGAAATTTTAAGTTGTCTTTGTGTGGTTGTGTCTATGTGTGTGCATGTGTAGGCATTATGCTGTGTCTGTGCAAAGAAATCAAATGCACGCTTAGGCGCGCACAATATGAGCTGCCCGGCCACAACCACAGCGAAGCCCGAAGCGGGAGCTAGAGAGAGATAGCAATAGCTCGGCACACCTTCGCCAATGTCAAATGTCAAAGCAGCACAAAAACAATTGCCTACTTCAAGGCGTCGCCTTCCTTTTGCTGCTTGTCTGTTTCTTATTATATTTTTAGCTTATTGTTTTGCTTTTATTGTTTACGTATGCCTACAAATTAATACACAAAAGAATAATATGATGTATGTGTCAGCTGATAAATAAATAAGTCATTTTAAGCACCCTGTATATATTTGCAGCGCATAAACTCTACGAGTTAAAGCCTAAGTTCTTTTCGTAGTATTTACTAATGGGTCACTGGGATTCAACTGGGGCGAGTCAAAAGCTTTGACGGCGGCGGCTTAGGCATTCCGGCCACGTGTGCGTCCTTATGAAAGTTTCCCCAGACGAAAGGAAACTTCCACTTTTGACAGCTTGCAATTTGCTTAATTTATTGCCATAAAATGCTGTCACTTTGCGCCGTTGTTTTGACAACCGTCAACCGTCTTTCACGCTTGCTATCGCCCCACCAGAGAGGGCTGAACTTCGTAATTAATAGTCCGACTTTGGTTAAAGGTTTGGGTGATTTTTGGCTGCTTATACTCACTCTTAGTACTCCATTCTGGTTCGCAATTTTGCCACGGCAATTGAGTGCGAAATGAGGCGAACATGTAGAAGATGGTCCAGGCAATGATCAGATTATAGTAGAGCATAACAATGGCCGAGACAATGACCATGCCGGTGCCCAGGCCACGAAAGAGTGGACAGAAGCGACGATAGATGGCCACCGGACCCAATGCTGCGTACTGGCCAAACGAGAGCTCCATGAACATTAGCGGCAGTCCCGCGATAATCAGCATTATGGTGAAGGGTATAAGAAAAGCGCCTGAAAAAGTTGGGTGTGGTGTCAAATCTATGTGGCGCATTATAACTATCACTTCACTACTTACCACCACCATTGTTGTAGCACAGATAGGGAAAGCGCCAAACATTGCCCAGGCCCACAGAATAACCGAGCAGTGAGAGCAGAAAATCAAAGCGTCCCGTCCAGTTGCCACGTTCCGGTTCGTTCGTCTCGATGGTCACCGCATCCGCATCCAGCGTGACTAGTGCCGTGCCCGATGCACAGCCAGCAATACTCAGGGCCGTGGGCGTAGTGCTCAGCTGTGGCACATTCACTGGGCCATCCTTGACAGAGCTCGTTGCTACTGACATTGTCAACGCCGTCGCATTACCAGGGCAAACTACTCCGCCGCTGCCGCCCACAGCTCCTCCACCGGCAGCAGCAGCTGATGCGGCTTTGCTGTTCTGCGCACCCTTGCGGCCTTTGCGCTCCGCACTGAATTCACAGCTGGTAAAACGATCCTCATTTTGCTGCAATTTGTTTAATTGGGTTAGTTACAGTTAACCTCGAACTAACCACACATTGTTCAGCTTTCAATTTACTACAAATATGCACATTTTCTGCTCGCCACTAACGAGTATGTGGGAGATGCACTGCGTATCGATACTTTTGCTTGCATGTTAATCGCGCTGTTAGCTGTAACAGTGCGATCTACATTATGTAAGTTTCGATAACAACGAGTGCTGGAATCGATAGCTGAATGTCCATTGATTATGATTAATCGTCAAAGAAATATGTTAAAAAATAATAAATAATAGATTTTATGTTAATACCTCCCATAGATCTACATCCAGCTGAGTGCTTGACTCCTTGTTCGGCTTGAGGCTTTTCGTTTTAGACTTCGTTTTCGATTTCTTATCCATTTTGTGGCACAGTTGTTATTGTTGTTGTTGCTGCTGCTGCTGCAAATTGCATGCTATTTTCTCTGGAATTTTGACTGTGTTTTCCTTGTATTCGGTTGCCCGTTGCGCTGTCTTCTGCTCTTTGGTGATTTATGTCACTTGCTTCATAAATTCAAATTTTGCTAACAGATGGGGCTCTTTCAGTTGTGGCCAGTGGCCACATAGCTTGTCGACCCTTTTGGTCTTGTTTTTTATTGGGCGTGGCTGACGCTTATTGCGGTACGAGGGGCCTTTAGGTCATGTTCTGTAAGTGTGCCTCTTTGTGTGGGGAGTGTCTGTGTGTGTATGTGTGCAGCACTTGAACAAAGAGAAAATTTAGTTAATGATGTTCTGAGCTCAGCCTTAGGAAAAGGGTTTAAAAGAGTAAATTACTTTTTTATTAGCAAAGAGAAAGAACTTAAGTCAAATTTTTATAGCAAATTTCTGGTTCGTTTTAAATGAGCAATTTGCATGTGAATGCCAGACAACATTTGCCACATTATAATGTAACAATAGTGTGTAAATTGTGTGTGCATTTTCCGCAAAATATTTTCCTAATTCTTATTTGTTTCATTTGCATTTGCAATTTGCGTGAATAATTTAATAAACTCAGTGTTAATTAGCGCATGTAAACAGCGAAAATTTTGCCACACCAAACCCTACGCTGTTTTCCACGGAATTTTGCCAGTTTTCCAAGCGCACTGGGTGTGAAAATATTTTTTCAACAAACATCGCATTGATTCATTTCATTTCGCACATCGTTTGGCATTGAAAACGAGCATCAAGTGAGATAAAATATATAAAAAACCTTCACATTGACATTCAGAAGGGAAGAAAAATAAAAATATGCAATATATATATATTTAAAATGAACTCAATTGATGCTGCTGGCAAATGTTTGGAAATGTTGCAACGGGCAAGCAAAGGGAGGCAACAGTGCAGGACATGTGAATATGTTAAGAAACTTTTCCCTTAATTGGTTTACAAAGTGTACTGGACTATAGAACGTTTAACCTTGTGTATGATGAGTCGAGCTGGGCAAAAGGGCAAAGTTCAGAGCGTACAGCAGAAAGTAAAGGATACCCGAAAATTAAAAAAAAAATACGGACTTAGTAGAAAACTTTTTGAACCCAGTAAAATTGGTCAACAAAAGCGTGTACTTACTTTGGGTAAATGCATTAAGAGGAAAAAGGGTAAGGGGACACTATGAAAATTAGGAACTTTTCATTCAATTCAAAATCTGAAGGGTATTTTAGTGTTTAACACTCCCAAATGTAACTTACTTCATTTGCTTAATACGTTATTTTCTTGGAAAATTGGGCTTTTCCCCAACTATATAGAACAATTTTACACCACAACGCTTTGATCAATCTACGCCAAGTGTTCTGAGATTAATGAGTACTCGAGAAAATGGCATACCGTCAATGACACTTGACGCTGTCGGCTCAAATACCCACACACACACGCATAGCCCAACACACCGACACTCACACACACACAGATGCTATAACAACATGTGAGATGCAATGAGATGCGAAAGATGAGATGAGATGAGATGAGAGAAGAGTGAAACGATGTGCCCTTTGGGTGTGTGTGTGTGGGCAGGAAGGCGACCCTCGGTGCTCAGTTGTTGGTCACGTTTTTATGCGCCATTTTGTTTTTGGCTTAAACGTTGCGTTGTCTTCGTTGTTGCTGTTGTTGCCGTAACTGTTGACAACTTTGATAATTAGGCAGCCAAATGTGCATTTAAGTGAGTGGATGAGAAAGGTTTTTACGAGGCTGCCAATGAGCTAGGGGTTTCTCACTCGGGCTAATGAGCGGATATATATATATATATATATAGTATATGTTACATATTTGCACGAGTGTTTATAACATCCTATGTTTCTTTTATGAGGTCAGCACAGGCATTTAAGCGTGTTAGGCAAATAATTTGGGCTAATTTGCGCCTAAATTAGTTGCGAATTTGCAAAATTAACTAGATTTAAGTTTCCATTATTAACTTTAAATTAAGATTGTTGCAGGTTAACAAGGGGTTAAGGCGTATGGATGGATTATTAAGTGCGAAGTTAGTGTAGCTAATCAAGCGCCCTCGACTATAGCTTTCTACAATTGCTTATAGTTGTTTTATTGGCCTTTGGCGAGGGACTTTTCCTCCTCTCATTTTTTGCCATGGCTTTCAACCGCATTGCTCATCTATAGTTGCTTTTAATCCTTTTTTCCCTTTCCTTTTTCTCGCATTTTTTTGCGAGTCCGCTTTTCGCGGTCTACTCCTGTGGATGTTTTATTCTCGCAGCTGCTGTTCTTGTTGCTGTTGTTGCCGTTGTTGCTGCGGCTGCGGCTTTTGTGCTGTGGCATTTGCTTAGCAAATAGTTTTTAATGATTCCAATGCCTGCGGCCAGTTTACGAATATGCACAGCTATCTTCGCACAACCACACCCACAACACACACACACACAGACAAACACACACAACAACAATAACGATAACAATCGTTTCGCTTTGTGCAAGTTGTGCGGCAGCGGCGGCATTTGTTGCAAATAGTTTAAATAGCTGTCGGCAGCAAGCGGAAGCAGAAAGGAAAAGGGAACTGGGTAACAGTATGCAAGAGGGGGAAGGTGGCAGCGAGAGTCGCTATTAAGTTGTTAACTGTTGTTAATGAGATTAAAACGTATAAAACAGAGCATCATTTGAATAGTTTTAATTCGATTTCGCAAAAAAAATGTAAGAGAAAAACTTATATTTGACTTGACTGTAAAACAAACAAAAACTGGACTTAAAACTTGCTTTCTTTTTGCAATTATTGCGCAGAAAGCGCTCATAAAGAGAACGCAAGGAAACTTCACTTGCAGCAGGTCGTACACTTGAATACACAGAACAAAAAAAGTAGTGAAGGAACATAAAAAAATGTTTGCCCACGCGGCTCAAAGTAGCGTAAAATGTGAACCATCATTCATTTTGGCGCCTTTTAAAGTAATTTGAACTGTATTGTTGCCTGGCAGTCAACACACACACACACACACGCGCACACGCACACACACCGTTTATAAAAGTTAACAAAAGCCCTTTGCTCTATCATTTTTCTCAGAGTTGCCACATGTTGGTACTTAGCAGAGTTGCCAGGCGGAACTTGCGGGAAACTTGATTTAAGTGCTGAATCATGACACACACTACAATATATAATTAATGTGCAGTTCGCACACACACACACACGCACACACACACCCCAGCGAAAATTCAGAAAGTAGCAATTAAGTGTTACGTATACGCCACGAGGTACGCGCAAGCGATTGTGTGTGAAAGCAGATCCCAGTTGGGTTCTGCCTGCATCGCGCTCTATGTTAGTTGCTTCTCGTTTCGTTTCGTTTCGTTTCGTTTGTTTGGTCAATTCGAGTGTGAAAATGTTGTCGAGCGTTTTTCCTCCTGTTGCTGTTGTTACTGTTGAAATTGTTGTTGTTGTTGTTGTTGTTGCTATTGCTCGCTTGTTTACACACAGGCACAGCCATTGACCTTGGGCTGCAATGTGCAAGCGCATGGAACGAAACGCATTGCCTGCCTGCCCAGCCGCAGGGTTACCACTGTCATGGCGGGACAAGAGGGGAAAAGGGGAGAGGGGCTGTACCCGAAGGTCTATTCCATGCTACTACTATTCGTGGCATAACGTATAACAGTTTTCACAATTTTTACCGGCATCTTGTCGGCCCGGCAGCGTTTTCCGCTTGAGATATGGCCGAAACAGCTTGTACAAAATAACCCAAGGTCGAATATTTCCGTCAAATGATCAGATACAGTTTAGTTAACTCGATGTGGGCTCGATTAACAAATCAAATCAGCACGGAGATCTCAAATGTGTACTGCAAAAAGTTTAAAAGTATCTATAAGTATATCTTGAAATTTTTAAAAATTATAATTACTTAGGATGCCAAACTATGTATAAATAAAATAGTTTCACTTAGGGTGTCCTGCCGTCAGGCGCGCCTTCGTTCCTTTGTTTCAGCTAGAAACTGAAGATCGCCAGCACAATAGAAGTTTCAAGTGCTAAACTCAACTTGGCAGCTTTAATAAGTGTAATCCCGAAACTGTGCTAACTGAATTCAAGTAGAAATTGTCTCGAAAAGTATTTAAAGCTTAGCGAGCAGCTTGAAAAGTTTTTTGTATCTCATTTCTCCCTTTTTTTGACATCTTTCCATGCACAAGTCACAAGTGTTGCAGGCGAACTTCATGAGGAACATCATAAAGGGCATTATCTTTATGCTCATCATGATGGCAATCATTTGTCGCCGCCTGCGTTTTTGTCATCTACATTTCGCTTGGCACTTTTTAAGTGGCCCATCAGGGCGGGTGAGAAATGGCAGCAAGTGCAGCAGGCAGGCAAGCAAGGAGGGGGCAAAGAGGATAGGACGTGGCCAGGCTGGCAGGCAGAACTTGAACGCAGCGCTTGAACTTGATCCTGCGAAGGCTGCATACAATCAACAAATAGGGACAATAGCCTCGACCTTTCGCTGTGCATTTGCCATAGTGTTTCAGTCAGAGCAACACCAGCAACATTCATTGAAAAATCAGCACGTAAAGCAAACTGCTGACATTTGCTAGTTTTCTCTTTGTTTTCTATGCTTTCGATTCTATTCTCAGAAGTCCATTCGCCCGCTCGTCCCGTCGTCCGTTCCGTCTGTCGTGCTGCCGTCCTGTTGCAGCTGTGAGATCCAACAAAGCAGCGGACATTCGTATCGATTATTGAGAATGCTCTAGGACAACCATAGTCTACGCATGTAAATTAGTTAAAATGAATGAGGGGGACTATCTCTATATATGATTAACAAGAGATAGAAATACATATAAAGTTAATTCAAACTTGACAAACTTAAGCAAGGTACTTCTACTTTCTATCTTCCTGTCTCTTTTCAGTTATGCTACATAAGATATTCATATAGCAGGCAGGGAAAGGAAGAAAGGCAAGGGAAGGACGACAGGCTTTTAGGTGCTTGTCCTTGTCGCTGTCGGTAATCGCAAATTCAGCGCTAAAACTCAATCAAAATGCGCGTAAAGTGGCATTTCAAGTGATTTTTATGAATTCGAAATTTTCTGCGAGAAGAAATTGCAACTGCGGAGAAAAAGCTAGCAAGTCAAATGAGCTAAAAGAAGCTAAATACTAAATTTATGAAATGATTTTCGCAGCTCTTTAAAGAACATGTTATACCCTACGAGCATTGGAAAGGGTGAAAAAGCGTATATTACAGCCTTCTTACATGTGTAACTAACGAGACAGACCTCAAAAAGTATATTCATTTTTGCTCAGGATCATTAGTCGAGTCAATCGCATTAATATCTGTCTATCTGTCTGTATGAACAAAAGAATCTCAGCTAGAGACACCAAATTCAACAGTAGGGCATAAGTATATCATGTGCTTAACGAGCTAATTTCAAATCTTGGATGCACTTCCCATCTCCCACGAAAATCTGTATTTTACAATTACTAAGCAAAGTATTATAGTCTTGACTTTCTGCTTCGACACGCACATAGACATTGTTTTTAGCATTAAAAGTGTGGTAACATGTTTGTAACGCTTTTTCAAAATTATGCGCAGGGTGTCTTACTATCAAGCACGTTCGACTCTTAGTTTAGTTATTGTACATTTCTGTTCCTAGAATTGCATCGATTTATTCGCAATATTTTTTTGGAATTTGCATTTTACCAACGACCCCTCAGCCGCCCCTCCCCCCTTCCCTTGCAACCAAAAAATAAACACCAACAAGAAGAAATTGCGTTTCTATTTAATCCGCTCGATTTGTCGCCAGTTTTTAATGGCGCCGACTGAAAACTTGCATACGCCTCGCCTTGAGCGTAAAAATGCATTTCATTTGAATTTCAAAGGCGCAGGGCAGGGGAAATATGAAGGCGCAACAACAACAACTAACTGCAATTGTAGGAAGAGGAAGAGGGAGAGGGCAGAAGTGTTGTGAAGCGGTCTGAGACACTTGCTAAGTGAATTAATGTTTTTTTCAAAAGTTTTTACGTTGTTTATTCTGAATTTTTTTTTTGGTTTTACCTTGCGCATAAATTTTGAAATGCTCGCATACGTATTTGTGTGTGTGTGCGTCTGTGTGTATGTGTGTGTGCAGCGTCTGTCTGTGCATATGTTTTACTTAAAATTTGCAATTTAAATGTAATTTCTCATCTGTTTATTTGGTTTATGACGAGTGCGCGCACTCTGATTTAACACCCAACGACAGGCTACGTCGACCAACGGCTGCAGATACGGATACGGCAACGGATAACGGTATAGGGAAGAAGCCACATAGCTCACCTTAAAGCTGACAGCATGACGGATGACCGAGCGCCAGTGGGAAATATGAAATGCCAATTAGATTGACCCGTCTCAAAGATTTTCGCTTGGGCTCAGAACTCAAAAGTCCGTCGAGATACAAGTTTTATTGAGTTATTCAGAGGGCGTAGACACGTTCCGTAATAACAATATTACCCACACACACACACACACACACCAACACCAACACCAATACCAACACACACACGTGGCAAATAAAAATACTTGTGTGACTACGGGCAAATCGCCCCGAGCTCTCCCTCCCCCGCTTCGCTCAAACAAAACACTTGAACAGCTCTCGGCGCCTAAAAGCCTTCCACATTTGATAGATACAAACTTTGCATCCTGCTGTGCCCTTTGCCCCTCCGCTCCCACGCTTCCACGCTCCCACACTCCCACGTACCCACCACACACACACTTTCAGCGAGAATTCTCTCATTGTCTGCAAACATTGGCACGCTTTATGGCAACAAAAAAATATATATAATCGAAATGAAAAAAAAAGAATGCAAATAAATATGAAAAATTGGCAGAGACCCAAAAAAATTGCTAGCAAAACTTGATTGTCGTGAAAGTTGACAGGCTCGAGAAATTTTTGAAGAGTTGTAGATTTAAAGAAATTGCAAAAAAATGTATCGATGTGGAGCGCCAGCTGTGGGATTTGCTATTGAAAGTAATAATAAAAATAATACTAGCTAAATGAAAACTCTTTTCTGTACTTTAACATACTTTTTTCTTGCCTTCTTGCGCCTGAGTAAACCATATCATATATTTACAAGCTCTCTCATTCTCTTGGCGGTTCTTTCAACTATTTTCGATTGCGATATCGCCCCAGCTCGCACAACTGTTCTGTATAGTCTACAAGTCTGGCAAATTAGCCGCAGTTGAAGTCGTGCTTGGGCTGCAGTCGAGAGTGTCTTCTAGTCATTAACGAAATGGATTTGGGCCGGTGCACTCGATGCATTTTCATTACGTGGGCATTATTAATCATAGTCTGTCAAGCAGCGACGATGGCGAAGAGCGACACGCACAATGGGAGTGTGGCGAGTGCAAGCGAGAAGTTCAGCCTTACGCTGAGTGGGCGGTTTATGCTAGAGAGCACAGACACGCTGCACACGGTATACTGCAGTCACAGGGTGATTGTCTTGACTGTGTTGGGCACGCTGTTCCTAGCATTGTTCAGTTGCTTAGGTAAGTTGTCTGACCAGTGTTGGCAAGTTTACTAAACTAAGCTCCTCTTTCGTTCTCACTCTTCCTGTCTCTTTAAGGTTACTTTTGCTGCTGCTGCTGTGGCCTGTGGCGGCGCAATACTGAGAATCTGGACGCCTATGCTCCGCGCTCGCAGAGCATTGTGTGGCCCACAATGCCCGAGGTGACATCTCGAGTGGTGGAACTGACCTTTCTGCATGCACCCGGCACGGCGGACTGCTTGTGCAGGGACTGTGAGTTGGAAAGACAGAGGCAATGTATGGAACGATGCTCGGGCAGCTCGGAGTGTTAAGCAGAGAAAAAAATTGTCAACTTGCATTTAATTTGTTTTTGAAGATAATGAAGATTATTATAAGATGTTAGTAAATTAAATAAATTAAATAATATTACCCATGTAATGGTATATAAAAGAATATACATGAAATCGCTTTTAATTCAAACACGTGCCTTTCATTTTTGATTTAAATATCAGTTTGCTTTTCTAACCAGGGTTTCTGCCCTATCGACTATCGATTATTTCTTAAAGTAGCAGTTAATTTGGAAAAATGTTATCAAACTCCAAAAGCTCATGAAATAGTGTTTGTTAGATTATTATCATACATTATGATGATCTTCATTTATGTACATTTATGCATATGTATGTATGTCATCTGCCAATAATATAAAATCCATAAAATTGTTTGTCCAGTACCTCCAGCCGCATGAAACAGATTTACATATTACGTAACGGTACCAAGCTTGCGAAATCTCCGAACGTGGTACCTGGTCGCGATACTTGGCGCGCAGCTGTTTTGCCAGTTTCCACAAGACGAGCAAAGCTTCTTTGCAAAGCTCCGAACGATTTAATTATTAGTTTGTGCCCATAAGTGAAGAAAACTGCAAGTAGACAGCATGAATGGAACGGTGGAAACGCTATTGCTGCTGTTGTTGCTTTTGGGATACTTTAAACTTTTTCACGCCACTGATTCTACAGGTAAACATAGTGAAAACCCTTGTTTACTATCTTAAATTGTTGTGGCGTTATCTGCAGAAGAAAATGACACACTTACTGACACACAAACTGAGTCGGAGCAGCAGGATGAGAACGCAACAGAAGTTTCGTATGGCTATGCATTGGATAGCGATATAAACGAGATTAACAACAATTCCAGCACCAACAGGAGCAATATTAACAACAATAATGACAACAACAGTGTTGTTTCTCAGCTGGATACGCTTATTGCGATTCCAGTAGCTAATGATGTACTTAATAATACACAAGCGGTTCAGCAGGATGAAAATGCAACCGAAATATTGTATAGCTATGTATTCAATAGCGATAAAAACGAAAACAATTCTAGCAACAATAGGAGCAATATTGGCAATAATAATAATGACAGCAACAACACTGTTGTATCCCCCCTGGGTCCGCTTGTGAAAATAGCTATTATAGCTTTGCTGCTGCACATAGTCATCATAGGTAGCGGTAAGCAATTGTTTATTTACAACACCATTTTATACAATATACAGTATTCATCCATATATTTCAATTGACAGGCATTGTAATCTACAGCTTTGTCTGCTGCAGGCAGCGTTTTATCGATAGGCGCAATAGGCCAATCGAAGTAGCACATCGCATGCAAAGTCCACTCACGCTGCAACATTTGCCTAACACGCCAAATTGCCCGTGTCACGGCTGCCGAGTAGCCAGGCAAATATTAAACGGTTTAATCGTGCAACAAATTTTTACCGAAAGATCGGAATAACGTTTAAACATTTTATAAAGCTGTAGTAAATAATTGTTAATAATGTTAAGTATTTGGTATTTTTTGCAGGCAGCGATTGCGATAGATAATCGATAGTTCAATATGAACTGGCAACGCTGTTTGGCGCTTGCCAAGCGCAGCTAACTTAATAAAGCTCCTCTTTGAATTTGGTATTGTTTACAATTGGATACAAATTTGCAACGCAAATTAACATAGTTTAATTAAGCTTTCATTGTATTTGCCATGACGACAAATTGGAAGAAGTATTTAAAAGATGTTATCAACAACAATGACACCAAGGACAGTGAAGGAAGTAACTCAAACTACGAGGTGCAGGATAGTTTTCCCCTTACACAGCACGTTCGCCCGCTGCTTGTAGCCAATTGCTCGCAATTTGCTGTGGCACACTCAAATATTCGTCTGCAGCCTGCACGTCAGATAAATGAGGTAGCCTTTCTACCTCACATTCTGTACTCAATGCGTCGATTGAGACTGACGCAGCTGTTGCGACTGCAAAGCTATGCGTGGCCACATCTGGGCCAGGGTGCAGGACACGGAGCAGTCATTGTTAGTGCGCCGCGCAGTGGACGCACGTTGAGCTATGTACCACCACTCTGCCAATTGGTGTGCAACGCTTTGACCGAGCAGCGTTCACGGAAACCGCGCTGGAATCTTCAGGGTCCCATTGCACTGGTTCTTGCTGCGGATCTGAATAGAGTGCAGCAAATTGGCAGTCTCTGTAATGCGATGCTACGAAAGGCAAGGAATGAAGAGTGGCTTGCGCTAGTGTTGACTGTACCCTCTGCTCGTACACCGGACTTCTTTCAGCGTTTACTTAACGGCGTTGGTTGCCTGGTTGCAACTCCTACCCAATTGCTTTGGCTGCTTAGCTATGATTTAATCAGAATGCGTCATTTACGGATTATTGTCTATGATGATGTGGATCTAATGCCGGCAGAGCAGCTACACCAGGCCCATCAGCAGCTGGTCACGATAACGAATGAGCAACATCCACAACTAATTGTCACCTCACAGTCATATAATGCCAGGCATCTTCATATGGTAAATGAGCTGAATGATAATCCGATGGTGCTCTTCGGGGATGTGCTGGAGGCAGCGCTTTATGGTGGCGCAAAGCTGCGCCTGTCCCTGTTGAAACGTGAAGTCAAAAGTAAGGAAATGCTGCATCTGCTGAAGCAGCGCCCGCCGCATGAATTGCGCACAGTAATCTGCTGCAACACAGATGCAGATATCAATGACCTCGTGCAGACGCTGACGGCACAAGGTTATAGCTGTCTACCCTATTATCAGACAGCTGACATGGAAGTGCGTGAGCATGTGCATCGCTGGATGCAGGACACCCATGGCGAGGTGTTCCTCTGCACCGATGGCTGTCCCGAGTTGAACATACGACATGCTCACACCCTGGTCCACTACAGCATGAGCGATAGCTGGAGCAAGTTTAAACTGCGTCATCTGGCGTTGGCCGACAACTTGCGCAATCAATTTGCGCAAATGTTGCCGGAGGAGCGGGAAGATACGAAGCAGGGTGAGTTGAATTAAATCAAGAGAATTTGCTTATTAACTTGTGTCTTTCAGTTGAGTTACTGTCCATGGTGTATCTGGACGAGACTAACAACAAGCAGCTGCCGCGCCTTGTGGACTTTCTACAGACGCATCAACGTGTAAATGAGCGAATTGTCTCGCTTGCCCGAGACATACGCAATCAGCTGCAAGGCGCCAAGAGCAATGAGCCAGCATTGTGTGATCTCTTGCTCAGTTTGGGTCAATGTATCGACACTCAGTGCGAACAACGTCATCAGCTATTGCCACGTGATCGTCAGCTGCTCCATCAAATGCCCGCCAAGGGTGATGTGAAGCTGCAATTGGTGCGCGTCTACTCTCCGGCTCATTACTGTGTGCGTCTCCTTGAGCATTTGCCTCCTAGCGGCAACTGGAAACCTGTGAAGTGTCAAGCATCCTTTGAATTGCAGTTACAGCTGTTGCAATCGCAGGATGCTGCACGACATTGGCCACCGAAAGCCAAGGAAATATGTGTCTTTCGCAATGACATTGGCTACGAGCGAGTGCGTATTCTTCGCGTGGAGCCTATCGAACGCATTAATCTCTCACGTACTGATGTGCCTGTAGAAGTGCAGGCTCTGGATGTGGACACGCGTCAGTTTCAAACTGTCAGTGGAAAGCTGTACGTCTGCCCAGAAGAGCTACGGAATGCGCCACCGCTTGCGTTGGATCTGCGCGTTCTGGGATTGGTGCCATACACAGGCGAACGCAGCTGGCACGAGGAGGATGCACGGCAATGCTGGGACTGGTTAAACGCTGTGCCTCAGCCCCATTTTCTGCAGGCAAGCATTGCTATCTCACTCTCACACACAATTTTCGTACATGATTTGGCCGTGACCAGCTATGCGCCAAGTCTTCAGATGCATGTGCGTCGTTTCAACTTGTGCGAGAAGGTAACCCAGCATCAGCTAGCCAAGAAATGCGAACAGGCCATCGGTAGGTTAATGGGTTTCTTGGAGGAGCAAACTAAACAATTGGAGACGACTAAGGAAGAAGCACGACTGCATCTGTTGCCGCTGAAACTGAAGCCCAATCCCATCCTATCATCAGGCAATGTCGTCCCAAGCAGAGGTTCCTACTTTGCCAAAATGGCAGTTCAGGTAGCCAAGGCAAATAGACAACGACTCGAACAGGAGCAGGAGCAGCAGAATGAACAAATAGAGGAACAGCAATGCTACAGCGATACGGAAGAGCAGCAGGACCAGATCGAAACGGAGCCTCAGCAGTCTGGCGCCACTGTAAAAGCTTTGTATGATTGCCTTATGAACTGCACGCTGCTGGATCGGTCAGAGAAAGCGCAGGAGCGGCAACCAAGAGCAGAAAATATGACGGAGAAACAACCAAAAGACACGCTACCCAAGCAACAAGAGAAGATTTCAAGCAAGCCAACTGCAACAGTTGCCAAAGATGCCAGACATGTCAGTTGCCAGTACCAGGCACCGGAGAACGTAGTACGCCCTGAGGTGGCGTACTATCAGACCACCTGCACGCTGGAACTGCAGATCACGCTGCCAGAGGAGAATATGCCATATGAGGCAGTGCTGCACAATGGCCGCTGCATTGCATTCTGGACACTCGGCAGCACAGTGGAGTCAATAACATATCAATTTATATTGAACACTCACTGTGCCTATAGCCAACTTAGTCAACGCCAGCAAGGACGCACTGTCTATCTTAGCATACTCAAGGCATTGGCAATACCCTATCCACTCGATTTTAGTTTCTACAAATTTATGAAACCACAACATGAGAAGTTACTCGCCTTGGAGGAGCAACGTCGATCGAAAGTAGAGCACTTTGAGACTTATCTCCTGCATAAGGGCTATATAAAGGGCAGATCAGCGAAGCTGGTGCATAGCGAGGACGATGGGCAGAGCAGCGAAGAAGCGTGCAATGAGCTAGCATATGATCCACGCAGCGAGCGTGTAGAACGCGCCAATGACAATCGGGATTTCCACTGCGATTCGAATTAAGATATACGTGTATACAAGGAATATGTATAGCAATTACTGTTAGATTTCTTTTAACTGAATTGTCAAGTAATTTCTTTGTAATTTACCATTTAATGTTGAATCTATTGAAGCTGTTGGAAATTGATTTTCCCAGAACTGTAACAAGTTTCAGTTAACTTCAATCACATTGATAAAGTTAAATAAGGTTTCCCTCTCCCTCTCTCTCTCTCTCTCTCTCTCTCTCTCAGGTTGCCTTTTGTCGTTCTTTTTATTGTTATTGAATGTAATGTGCATTTGGTTGACGGAAAAGGTAAATGGAAAATGCAATGCGAATGTGGCTGTGGCTGTCAGCGCAGACGAAGGGAGGCAGTAAGGGAGGGGCAGATAGACAGTTAGACAGACAGACAACTTTATAAGCACGAAACAAGGCAATAAAAGCTACATGCAGCACTTGCCTTGAGTGGGGAGCGTTGGGGTAGGGGGCGCTGCATTTTTAGCTGCTGTGTGTGTGGGTGGTGGAAGAGGGGGGAGTGGTGTGTGTAAGCTACTTACAGCGTGATTAATTTTTGATTTTTCCTCCACAGTAAGTATGGGTTACATTTTTGTTCATATAAGAATGCGCAAATTAAAAGCTTCGCTTGTTATGCTCTCTCTATCGATCCCCAATAACCTTGCCCAGATAATAACATATATCGCATTACAGGACATGCATACATAACTATCTCGGTGAATTTGATTTGTTTTGCTAAAGTATTTCGCATTCCTGCGTCCCTCTGGCTGCGAAAGCACATTGTAAATGTCAATGTTAGCACAGACTAACTAATACCATAACAGGTACACACACACAGACACACATGCAGTTGCATTGTTATAAAAGTGATAGGAAGCGGGGGAGGCGGGGGGTGGTCACTGCACAAGCTGTTTAGCAGCTTAGCTATGCGCGCGTGGTCGTTGTGGCTGCTGTTAAAGGTTAAAGTTTGCGTTGAGAGCTAAAAGGACTGGCCAAAGCTTTGGGGTTGCACGTGCCACGCAAATAGTATTTATAATATTCCAGATAAAACAATAACAACAGGAGAAAATAACAACAAGCGAAGCAGATAAACATGCATATTGTGAGGCAGCTTAATGAGCTTATAATGCAGACAGACTGGCAAGGCAGAGCATCGCTTGCTTCTTGGCAATTCCTGGCAAGCAACTGACCCACTGCAATTACTAGCAAATTGTGCAAGGTCAGTAAATTGAATTCGAAATTGCTGATTGCAATTAATTGCGTCATAGTCACAGTGGGAAAGTTGAGCAGGCATATACATATTTTATATGTTCTGAAGGACGTACAAAAACAATGCGAAATTTGTATCGAAAATATTATTCGATTTCAGTGCATTTTTGTGTAGCCAAGCTGAAAGCAATGCCAGGAATGCTGAGCATGTGGATTGAAGAGGGCGAGAAACGGGTAAGGGGCAAATATAATTGAAATCTCTTTTGCAATTCTCATGTAATATAGCAATTAATTAAAACGAATTCATTTCGTGTGAATTATGTCTTCACTCTATGAGGTGTTTTTATCTCTTTCCTGCTGTCGCTGTTGATTGAAGTTTATCTCGCATTACGCATACGTCGTGTGTGAGGGGTGGGGGGGAGGGGGGGCAATATGTCAACAGCAACGGCGGCAATCAATCAAAATAAAATAGAAAAAATAAATATATATCGCACAATATATTCTCATGACTTTTGCCAGGACAAAGCAGTGACACCTGTTGGCCTTTGGGGCGCCTCAATTGCCTTGAGGTTGTTCTTGTTCTTGCCTGAGATTATCAGCTGCGAGTTGTTGTTGTTGTTGTTGCACTGTTGGTTATGCAAAGGCGAGGCGGAATCGCAGGCAAAGCTAGAAAAAGCGAGCACAAAGCGGGCAAACACGCAGCGCAACCTGGGCGGGCGGTCGGTCATGCGTAAGTGTGTGAGCGCATACGTGTGTGTGTGCGCGCGCGCTGCCAAAGGAAACAACGCACGTTCACGTCGAGCAGGAACCAGGAAGGAACCAGGCACAAGGCAAACAGACAGGAAAACAAAAAGCGTCGACGACTTTGCTGCAAGTTGACGAGGCGTTCCCGGCCTGGCCAAGACGAGAGCCAAGGACGAGTACAAGGATATTAAGGTAACAACAGCAATAACTATAACAAAAGCAAACGGGGCAAAAAAATAGCAAGCTTGGGGGAGTGGCACAAGAAGAAGTGTGGGGGGTGGGGAGGGGTGGAGTAGGTTTCTGCTGGCATAGACATTCCAATAACAATGAGGCATCCGAGGAATACCAAAAAGAAGGCAGCAGGCAAAAAGTTTTTGCTAGCTGCGCCAGCACAGCGGAAGCTGGAATTAATTTTGCGTTCGGCTACGCTTGGCTGCAACGAAAGGGCGCAGCAGAGAAGGGATTGGGAGGGGATAGAAAGGAGTGAGGGGAAGGCTGCGAGGGCCACCTCGCATAGAAAAACTTTGGCCAAATATTTGTCGACTACCTTTCGGGGTGGCTGGCAATGGCAGAAGAACTCTTAAATTTTAGAATAGATCTCAATTGCAGCAGCCACACACCCACACACCCACACACAAACACACACACTTCCTCTCCCTGTCTCTCACTCTCTCTCTCTCTCTCTCTGTCGCACACACATGCATGAAAAGCTAACAATGCTGTCAGTATAACAAAAGGATAACTTACAACGGATGCATATGGAAGGCTCAATTGATATGGTCAAGGTTAGAGAGAGATGGCCAAAGAGAAAGAGAGAAGAGATATACCATTTGACATGCGAAATATGCCATTAACTATTGTTTGTTAATTTGACATAGCTGAAATTTGAGCTAATTGGGGTTAAGTAGAGCTAGTTGATCTAATAAAACAACTATAAACAGTTTTGCCGACTTTAGTGTTAATATATATTTACAAATTTAAAGCTTCAAATCTTGCATAATTGAGGTTAGAATGAAGGTTTAAAGAAGTAGATTAAACGTGGTGGAGATTTAGTAGAGGCAGGATCTTATAAAACAACTATAAACTATGTAAAAATATTTAAAATATTTCTTTAATTGTTTTAAACCCTCTATAAGACATAATTGAGGTTAGGATGAAGGCAGTTTGCGCGGAATTCAATTATAATACGCCTGCAATACGAAGGTTAACTGATAATGCGCGCGTCAATTGTTTAAGCCTGGCGAAGCGTAATAAGCTATATTTCGGAATAGGATGCAATATAATAGGGCTTACGAATGCCGAAATATATCCGATAATAATTAAGCCGCAGTTGTAGGGCATTATGAATGCTGGCCATCAACTGATAAGCACCTTAGCTACTTAACTCGCGAAGGAAGTCAGTGGGGAGTCTTCAATTGTTGCCTATCAGTTGGCGGGCCACGGAATTTGAGAAGAGTTTATAAGGACAGTCAATTAATTAACTTCAAATTGCACAACATACAATATCAGGCACAGTATATTGGGGCCTATCAGCAGCGTATGTTGGCCTGATCCGCTGAGCTGCCGCTGTAGCTGATATCAGGTGGTAAACAAGGTTAATTGAATTTGTTTGCCAGCAGGTAGGCAGCTAGGCAGGCTCCCCTCCCTCTCCCTCTCCCTGTCTCTCTCGTCAGTTCGGCAGGTCCTTGGCAGCTACTGGCGGACACTTTTACCTTTTTGATATCGTTTAACGCGACCGTCGCTTGGGCTGTCTTAATTGTTTTAAAGAAATTGAGGCAGCTAAACAGCACAGCCTGTGCGGGCGGGCGAAGGACACGAACGAACGAACACACACAGAGAGACATATGCACCCACCCACGCACACACACATACGCACTCAGGCAGCAATAGATTATAAAAAACACACACACATACACTTTCAATTTTGCGTTGAAAGTTTACTTTAAAAACGATTTAAAAACGACTTACACAATTTGTATGCGATTTTATTCAATAGTTCTTGTTGTTGTTGTTGTTGTGCTTGATTATAGTTATAGTTGTAGATGCTGCTGATGCTGTTGTCGTTTTTGTTTTTGCTGTTGTTTTTGTTGTTGTTATTAACTGTGTTCATTTATCGTTGTCTGCAATCTGCGGCAAACCACTTTGGCGGACAACTCGAAAGCAACTGCAAAGCGAACACGAAGCCAGTCAGCGAGCTACAGCGTGTTCACCCACGCAGCGTGAGAGCACCAGAAAGCTCTCTCAGCAGCAGCAGTAAAGGCAGCAGAGGCAGCGCGCGCGCGCTTTCTCTTTCACTTGCCATAAATTTTATAGCGCAGCGACAGCGCAGTTTGCGTTGCTGCAGCTGCCTTTGATTTCAAATTTGATTTACTGCCGTCGTTGGCGGGCGCCCAATTGTTTTTGTTCTTTTTACTGCTGCTGACGGCAGCGACAGCGACGCCGGCAGAGCTTTGTTCTCTGCAGGTGTTGGACACAGCAAATGTTTGTATGCTTAATTATGTGTGTGTGGGTGTGTGTGTGTGTGTGTGTGTGTGTAGGATATGTTGCATATTTGTGGGCGTTTGTGTAGCAGAAGCAATAAAGATAGAATTTTTAAATTTCTGCCGAGTGAAAAGTAAAAAAAAAAATATAAGGCGAATTTTCCAGGAATTTTGTGTAAGTTTATTTATTTACCACTTCCTAGCTCAACGCACACACACGCACCCTAACACATTAACACCTACAGCTGAGGAAACAAGCTAACGCTGCGTCGTCGTCGTCGTCGTCGTCGCTGCCGGCGTTTCCGTCGCCGTCGTCATTGTTGTCGTTGCCTCGACCTAGACACTGAAAGCGACGTTGATGCTGACGCAGCGAGAGCGCGCGCGAGAGAGATTGGTAACGCGGAGAGCCACAAGGTGTGCGTATGTGTGTGTGTGTGTGTGAGATGGCGATGACAGCAAGAGCGGGCGAAAGAAACTACTGTGTGCAGGTTTTGTTCGTGGAAGTGTTAAAGCTTAGCGCATTACGAATCAAACAGGAAACTCGGGGGCCCGTTCCTCTGCCGTGTCCTTGCACGAGTGTAGGTGTACCTTCTTGTATGTATGTATGTATGTATGTATGTTTGTATGTTTCTTTGTATGTGCTAGTATGCTGCCCTACGCTCGTGTGCGGGCGGTAGTTTTGCATTTGGTGCGTGGGCGCAGCAGGAAAAACAGCAACTGACAAGAAGAAAGAACGCCATTTTCTAGCGTTATTATGCTGAAACTTTAAGGCGATTATAAAGCAGCAATAAATGCCATGCAAGCAACTCTAGCCAGCAACAACAATAACAACAACAATTATAATAATAATAATAAGCAGCGTAAACGCTCAAAGGCAAGTGGATTTTTACCCCTGCTCTGTCAGCAATTGCTTACAGCTGCTGCAGCAGCAGCTGTTGTGGTTGTTGTTGTGCAAGGTTATGAATGAAAAGCTTTTTCAATTCACCAGCTCAGTTGCCCTCTGGCCATTTGCGACTCTTTCTTAAGCTGTTGCTGCTGCTGCTATTGACGAGCTGATCTGAGGCGCGAGGGAGCTCACCTTTTTGTGCTGCTCTTTTTTACCTATGTTTGTAATACGTTTGTCTGAACATGGCATTTAAAAGCCCTGCCCAAGGGCAGACCGTGGGTTGTGGGGTCGCGCATGCAATCAAAGTCATGGCTCGCTAACTGGATAATAATAATGATAATTCCGGGTAATTGCGGTTTCTCGAATTGGCATATTATATGAAAGCAGCTTACACCCGTCTGTTTCCCATGGTACAAGTTAATCCTGCCACACTAGTGGATAAATTAAGTGATAAATAATTTAAATTATCTCTTATAAAAAATTTAAAATGGCAGCTTAGCTTAATTTCCTATAGCTTGCGTCGTTCTCCAAACTGTAATTGTTCGTGTCTGCGATCTAAGCTCTTTTAGCCGGGACACAAACCACTTTGCGCAACCAGCAAGCGCTGCTCACGCTCAGCTTGTGTATGAATTTATGTAATTCTTTTCATACACATTTGTCACTTGTTCTCTTCGAACGCACGCTCAGATACTGCAAGAGAGCGCGTTGCGTTGTGTGCTGCAAAAACAAAACAGCGGCGCTTCGATCAGCTGATTGACTGTTTTGCCGGCCAAGAGCGCAGCCAAGAAGAGAGCAAGAGGGACACGCTCGCAGCGAGAGCAAGCACAACAGTTAAGTGTTAGGCTAGGTGCTGGCAGCGCAATATATATATTAAATTATCATTAAATATAAAATAATATAAACAAAGCAGTATTTATTTAAGTACATTCTAGCTATTGCAGCTTGGTGTAGCTATATTATGTGCTGCATAGCATACTCTGGCGATCTTTTCGCCTTTGCCCGCGCAAACTGTACGAGCTGCTCTCGCCGCGTTCTGTTTGTATGCGTGCGACGCGTTCAATTAACGATCGACGCGCTGCTGGTAAATAAAAGGGCCTCGCGGCGAGATTCGCACAGCCAGTTCGCATTTTGGCAGCACTCAAGGAGGTGAACGTGTTATCGAACAATCGGTGAATTTTCAGTGCAACTCGTCAAGTCTGGCAGCGCATGTCTTTGCCGTTGAGCCTGGTCCGCTGTTAAGTCGTGTCCGCAGCCAATGTGAATGCCATCGCCTTCGCCTTCGTCTTCGTCTTCGAATGTGTCCTACAAATCGCGCAATAAGTTTTGAAGTCTGACTCTGCAGAAAATCAGCAGTGGTTACATAAATAAAGCAATTGTGCTGCGTGTTTTGACTAAATTAACAGCAGCAAAATGAACAGCGAAAGGTAAAATGAAATTCGAAATGCAAAAATATAAGAACGACAATAACTTAAACAAACCCTAATAAGCAACAAAAAAATACGACAAAAATGCCAAGACAGCTGTTCGCCAGCCGAGCTCGCTGTCTGCATCTGTTTACCTTGTTTATTTATGTTGTGTTTTGTATTTGCTTAGTTTAGTTTTTCTTCGTTTTTTTGAACTTCACTGCATACTAAACAGTCTCGACTTTTAATCGTGACAGAGACGCGCAACAAAGCAGACAGAGAGAAGGAGAGAGAGAGAGAGAGAGAGAGCGAGGGAGAGAAACTAGTTTTTTTGCCATGTTGCATACACATTTCGTCTGGTCTGGTCTGCTGTTGCTAGGCCTTGAAAGCGAGTCCCTTAGAAAGATTATGTCCCGCAAGAGAGGAAGACCTTGATAACAATTGAAAACGGAGGCAAAACATAGTAAATATTTCTAGGGGTTTTTTTATATGGCACAACTTTATATGATTTATTTGTCACTTGCCTAGACTGATGGGAATATAACACCATAAATTGATCAATGAACTGACTTTTGATTTATGTCGACTTTTCCTTTTGTGCTGACTCACCTCCACTTTCAATTGCGCTTGCATTCCAGGTCTGTTCAAGTATAATATTCCCCTATAAGTGTATATACTATATAGAACACGGCGTTGTCTAGCGATTGGCTTATCATTTCGACGAAATCAAAGTCCGGTAAAATCAGAAAATACATTTCTTGAGAGACTACACGATTTTGTTGTGTAAACTAATTATGAAACACTTGAGGAATCAAAAGAACACAATTTTTAGTATCGATTGGGATAGCACTCTGTGATAAGAATTCATTATGCGATTATTTGATTATCAGACCAAGCAAAGTAAACAAATTTTGTTTTTGAAATTTGCTGTGTTGATTAGCAATAATTATATCAAATTGTCTGTATAATTTGTTGGACTGACTCATTTTCGCAATGGCTGAAAGCGGATCTGTTTGCTGTAATTTGTATTAAATAAGTTATGGGAAATTATCTTTTAATAGTATAGAAAACTGTAGCGTAGTTTGAGTGTGTGCACTGATAATATTATTTATACAATTAGCACGTGTTTCGCATTCCATTCAATGCGCAGCTACTGATCAATAATCTAACGTATGATTTAAAAGTCGATTAGAACTTCGATTGGTAGTGCAATCCATCTAAGACCAATAAAGTCCCGTTAAAGCCAACCATGGGCAAAACAGAACTTTGATTGATTCGGTGCTGTAGATGACGTATACGGCGACAAAGAATTTTAACATTTAGCGTACTTAAGCTTTTCCTCTTCAATTAAAGTAATCGGCGCCAGTGTGTTTATTGAGCAAATTTGCTGAGTACTATTAATTAGTGTGATAAGCCCGTTTGGGCCCGGGGTCTGCGATAAGAAATTTGTAAGTTTGTTTTAATATCAATTAAAGTACAAATTCCCACGCGCGCCTATCTTATCCGATGTGTGTGTGTGCGAGTGTGTGTGTGTGTGTGTGTGTGCGAGTGTGAGTGGCAACTCAATTAAGTATACGCACAGTAGCCATGCCAACTCTAATGATGATGAAACCAATGCGCTTACTATTACCAGGCACTGTTTGCCTTGATTGGCGACGCACTCGACGCGCCTCGCAATCCTTTTGAATGATGCCTCCTCCTCCTCTTACTTGCCTGCTTGCTCTCACTTTGATTGGCTCAATTAGTTCGCTGTGGAAAATTCAATTTCAGCGTTTCGCGCTCTGCGCTATTTTTCTTTACATTATCCACACACATATACACACTTTTATACGATTCTATATTGAGCTGTCTATCCCCGCGGCAATTGTCTAATTTGTGCGGTCAACAAAACTCGTTCAATTCACACCATAAAACCGCATATAACTTTCCCATTTGACAAACAATCACGCCGTTTTATGCTGAACACAGCGTGCCGCTCTATGCATTAACTCATAGACCCTTTTCGGTGCATACTCGGGACTAGCGTTATCTATGGAAAACCCAGGCAAAGCACACTCCACATTCCCGATGATTGACACAGCGTGCCGCTCTTTGCATTAACTCTTAGAACCTTTTCGGTGCAACCTCGGGACTAGCGTTATCTATTGAAAACCCAAGCAAACCACACTCTACATTCACGATGATTAACTTTGTTGTGGTACATTGAACCGTCTACGGGTCCCTCGTCCCTCGTCTTCGTCTTCGTCTGCTCAGGCCGAGCCACTAGCTTTATCAATGCTTCCTGAAATCAGAACTCTATTGATAATACAACTACGTAGTACATCCGATAATTATTTTATTTTATATGCAACTCACGATGACACGATATTAGGTTTAGCTTCAATGTTGAAGGTCGCGCTAGATCATTGGTATATATCGTATATTCTTTGTGGCTGGCAAACATTAACATACATAGTATCTATATAGAAAGAGAACATTTTTAGAGATTTGAGAAATACTTTCTTGCCATGTTTTTCTAGTATTATAAATAGAAACCCAAAACAAAAGAGCTTGTGTTTTTTATTCTAGTAGAAACATGAACTTTGTTGTTGTTTAGCAAACTGTGTGACTCAGCAGTTTAAAGATTATTTCAAAATCGGAATTTCGTCACTTTGCACAATCACAATTCAATTGTAAAACATACCGGACAATTTGCACACACGCACTTCCTTATCTTCCAATAATATACAATATATATGTGTGTGCGTAAATCGGCAGGTTAATCAAGGTGAAATCGGCTTTGCCTTGACAACCAAAAGTTAATCGCACTTTGCAGCTGCAAATACAATGCAAAATTTGGACAAAAAACAAAACACAAAACAAAGCCAAAAAAAATTTATAATAATTATTTATTTTCGCGCAAGCAAAATAATTACAAAATATAAAAAGCGAAACGACGCGAAGCAACGCGACGAAACAAAACCGACAAAAAGTGACAGTCAATTAGGCAAATCAAATAATAAAAAAAACATGTGCAAATCAAACGAAGAATATCAAAAAGCAAAACGCGAATCGGCTGCCGTCTCCGTCTCCGTCGTCGTCGTGTCGCCGTTGATGGCGCCACCTGCCATTTGTTATTGTTCTTATCATGCGAAACAGAAAGCAAAACAAGCAGAAGGTTTTGTGCCTCATGCCGTATACGCAACGTTTGCCGGCTGAGCGGGCAACTGCAGCCCGTTAGTCGCCTTAATTAGCAATTAACGTGGGGCAACACTTGAACACTCGATAGTCGCAGCTCGCGTTGCAGCTCAACGGCTTAACGAATCTCCCTTTAACTCGCTCAAGTAGCCATAAAATTAGCCAGCAAAACGGCAATAATCGCCGCTACAGTTGAATGGCATTTTGCAAAGCGACGCGACCAGTTAATAAATTCTTGGCCAGCTCAGCTGAACCTAAACGAACCGGCCAAGTTGGTTATAATAAATAAAAAAATATGCTTGGACTTTGCACGGAGTTTCCGTACGTTGCGAGGCGTCGATTGAACGAGAAGTTATCGATAAATGATTTTATAGTAAACTTTCATTATGGCTTTGAAAGTTTCTAGACAAATTTCTTCACATCAATTGAGTTGCGTTCATTAAGCTAATTTACCCTAAAGTCTCAAAAATATTACGAACTCATCGCGCTAATTGTTGCTATGAGCTTGGGGCGAAAGTATTCTATAGAGATTTATGGCATGTGACAAGCTAAACAACAATTTGGGCTTCCAATTGATCGGCAGCGTGAAAAGTTATAAGCAATCTTCTTCTTCTTCCTTTGCAGAAACGAAGAGTATAGCAAATTTGTGCCGCACAAGATGTCATACCATGTGGTGCCCGGCGCCGAGTTCCAGTGTAAAGTGCCCATGTCCGGCAGCCTCAGCGGCATGGTGGGCCTGCACAGTGGCGGCCGCAAGTTATCCACCATCGATGAACAGGATCACGATGAGGCCAATCGCAGAGGCAAGCTTAATCAGGTAACTGAAATTCTTTTATTTTGCCACTCTCTTCCTCAGTTCTCTCGTTCTCTTGCAAGCTTCGAAAGCTTTGCGAAAGTTTATAGCTAAGAGCGCATAGCACTCTCTCTTTAGACTTTCGCTCTTTTTATGGCAACTTTTGCTTGGTTGTCCTTGAAATGGCATTATGTACACACACTCACACACACACACATGCACACCCATATGAGGCAAAGAGGGCTAAAAAGAGTTTGCCAATTGTGCAGCAAACATTAACCGCAAATTTTCGCTTTTTGTGGCTTGCAGTATGGCCGCACACAAATCAATCACAGGATAATGCAGTTGACAGTTCCCCATAGAAATTTAACAGCAAACAGAGAGGGATGCGAAGTTAGAAATGGATGGACTAGATTCCTATATTCCCATTCCCATTCCCATTAAAAATGCTCACAAAAGAGTATACTAACTTTGTGCAAATGTATGTAACAGAACAGCAGAAGGAGGCGCCACAAAAATATATATATATGAGGAGACCCCACAATATATATATATATATATTCTTAATCAGGATCACTAGCCGAGTACATTGAGGCATGCCCCTCTAGCTGTCCGTCTGTCTGTGGGAGCACACAGATCTCAGCTACTATAAATGCTAGGGACACCAAATTTAGTAGGAAAGTTACTGTTGTTTGCCTGCTACAAATGTTTGTGCCAAATTTTAGATAGACGAAGTGAATCTTATTGTCGGGCATATCAACTGTAGCTTATTTGATTCTAATTGGGTTCGATAATTAAGCAGCTTGTAAAGTTTTACAAGACATTTTCAAAGTCTTATCAGCTCTAAGCCAGCTGAGATTGACGTGTGACGTAGATTGGAAGCCCTGAAACATATGTATGTTTTTGCCGGTCTGAAGGACAAAATGATAAGATCCGCAATTGAACTGAACTTTCTTCACATGATTTTAAAGAAACAGCATGTGGCGCACATGTGACAAATGATCATGATGACGATCATGCTGCTGCTGCTGCTGCTGCTTGTTGTAATGATGATTATGACAGTGTCGCGAATTGAGTAAAATCGAATTCGATGCCAGGGCCTCGTGCCGTACGTAACGTGCTGTGACGTCATTTCGTACTCTATATAGTATCATCTGCATTGGGCTGACATAACGAAATCGAATGCGAATGCGAATGCGAATCGAATGAATGACAGGCACGCCAGTCCTGAGGCCGTGCCACAGGCAGATCATTTATAGTTATTACTAAAAGGTTGCAGCATTCAACGGGTTGCACACGCCAATTTAAATTATTATTAAAAAGTGTCGCAACTTCAATTGATGCCAATTACTCGAACCGAGCAACAAAGTCGCCTTTCAATGTAGAAACCATATATAGTGATATGATGACAATGAATAATATGGCTAATCTGTTTCGACTTGCTACAGATATTGGCCACCTGTGCCGTGTTGGTGCTCTCCGCCGCCTGTGGCATGCCCATTGGTTACTCCGCCGTGTTGCTGCCGCAGCTTAGCGAAAATACCACAGATATATCCATAACGCTGGAGGTGGGTTCCTGGATAGGTGAGTTAAGGCAGAGACATTACTTCTGTTCTAGGTTTCTTTAACTACAAAACTTACCCAACTTATGTCTCGTTCTTCCTCTCCTCCTGCAGCCTCTGTGCACAGTCTGGCCACACCATTTGGCTCGCTCATGTCCGGTCCACTTGCCGACTATTTGGGGCGGCGCCGCACGCTGCTGACTGCGGTTATACCACTCGTTCTGGGCTGGAGCACCATGGCCATGTCCAACTCCGTGTTGTCGCTGATATTCGCACGCTTTCTGTGCGGCTTTGCCACCGGAATTCTAGGTGGACCCGGTCAGGTAAGTCAATGCCAGCCAAGCGGCACAGTTCATTACTCTCTCTCTCCAACACAAACGGAAAATTGCACATGTTCGACTGACCCATTAACCAGATTATATCATATCCCTGAACTATGTGATGAACTATTAACATAAGAAAACGTTCATCTCGTCAATCCGCCTGTCCGTCCGTCTGCCTGTCTCCCAGCCCGACAAGCTGTGGCATGCGGCTGCCGGCAACTGTCAATTGCTCACTTAATGCTATTGTCGCCGCATGTGAAGCTTGCTCCATTGTGCCTATGATAATCCGCTTGTGAACTGAGCAACGTAATGTTTATTTATTTATCTTTATCTTATGGATATGTCCATGACTTATCAAGCGGCCAAAATGATAACGAAAGCAACGGACGTTGCATTTGCATTAGCAACGCTTTCCGCACACTTGAGTTCCGGATTCTTGACCTTAGTCTATAATAAGTTTGTTGTTATTCCGCCTGCTGCGCCGCAGTCTCTCTCTGCCTTTGCCTCACTGTCTGTCTGTTGCTGGTTGCTTCTGGACATGCCTCCAGTCTCCCCCATCGACTTGTTGCGCGTGTAGCAGAGAGAATACTTTCATTAATAGTGCCGCCTGCCGGACTGGGGCAAGATTTATGATTTTATGATTATCGTGTTGCAGCATTTGCTGATGACAAAGATTAAGATTAAGTTGTTAGAGTGCCTGATGTTTTTGTGACCCTGTTTTCCATTCAATTTGATCAAATTGTTTGTTTATACTCCCCTCTCCTCCCCTTCCCTCCGCCTCATCCATGTGTGTGTCTATGCTGGGATTAAGGGAAAGTTGTTTTTGTGGCACTTTCTAGAGCTTGTGCGAGGTCAAGGTTTGCTGGCTTTGGGTTCGTGCAATTTGTCACGACTTTCACGATGGCAGCAGCTAGGAGAAACGCATAAACGGGCAATATTTTAGTTTAATGGACGTCAAGTAGCTGAAAAGGATTGCGTATGAGATTAAATGTTTGTAGAATTTTAGTTAGTTGTCAAAAAATATATGTACATACCCTGGTTAGGGTTAAGCTTAGCCTGCATAAGTAAACACTACAGTGCCGTCCTCTCAATAAGTCCACCTGCTAATTACACTCTTTCCTCTCGCTTCCTTGCAGATCTACATAGCCGAAACAGCGGAGCCCAACCTGCGCAGCATGCTGATTGGTGCACCTTATGTGGCCTATTCGTGTGGCATTCTGCTCGTCTATTCGCTGGGCACCATGCTCTACTGGCGCACAGTGGCTTGGTGTGCCAATATACTGCCCTTTTTGGCCATGGTCGCCATGTACCTCATACCAGAGACGCCTGCTTGGCTGCTGCGCAATGGACACGAGAAACAGGCGCTGCAGGCGTTAACATTCCTGCGTGGCAGTGAGATCTGCGCTCAGAAGGAGATGAACGACATGAGGCAGCGACTGGAGAAGGAGCGTGAGATGACCAAGACGAATGAGAATATCTTCCAGTTATGCTGTCAGCGTGTGGCCATTAAGCCGCTCTTTATTGTCATTGCCTTCTCGCTGCTGCAGATGTTCTCGGGCACCTTCATTGTCATCTTCTATGCCGTCGACATTGTCTCTGAATTTGGAGCTGGTTTCGATACAAAGCAGGCCGCGATTTGGACTGCGGCGGTGCGTGTGCTCTGCTGCATGATATTCTGTGCCATATTGATCTTTGTGCGACGTCGTCGCATCATGATTCTCTCCGGCCTTGGCTCGGGCTTGTTCTGCCTGGCGTTGAGTGTGTTTATGTACATACGCGCAGGCGAGCCAAAGCAGCAGTACGATGTGCTGGTGGCTGGATGTTGCCTGCTTGGCTATATTGTCTTCAACACGGCGCTTATGGTGATGCCAGGCATAATGATTGGTGAACTGTTCCCGGCACGCATTCGAGGACGCACAGCTGGCGGCGTGTTTGCCTCAATGAATGTGGCGCTGTTCATATTCGCCAAAGGTTTTCCCGCACTGCAAGGTTTTCTCAAGATGCGAGGCGTCTTCCTGGTCTTTGCCGCCTCTAGTTTTCTGCTAACTATATTCATGGCCCTGTTCCAGCCGGAGACAAAGGGTCGCAGCTTGGAGCACATCGAGGATTATTTCAATGGCGACAATTGGCTGTGGTTCCGACGTGATCGAGGCTACAAGACGGTGATGCTAATGCCATTGCCCACTCTTAAGGAGGAGGAGACCAAGGCGTTGAAGAATGCTAAAGAATATGTCTGAGCATGGGCGGGTGCAGTGGGATAATTCTCTCAAATATTCAGTCTATACAGGGCTCTTAAGATTCCATAGCTCGTTAGCTAGTATTATGTATGTGTTTAGTTTTTAGTTATGCTGGAATACCTCGTAGTAGCGTGATTCTAGCGTCTTTCCAGTGTTCCTTAGCAACTTTCCCCATGAACTCTACCAAAAATGAAGTAATACAATTTTAACTCAATTTTCTGTTAATTATAACCAAATGTGATTTTTGCAAATATGCAATAGGTTTTTATAGTCTCGATATAGTTACATATGCTATTTGTTAAACAACTTTATGATTAGTTTACAATATATATACTATTATTTACCAATAAACAAATATTACTTATAAAAATAAAACGAACGTTTAAAAGTTATCGCATGCGCGATATCAATTTTGTGCGAATGGCAATATCGTACTGCCGCCACAATTGCGCAAGACGTTGCCAGATAGTTGGATTTAGGTTAGGCAAATAAAATGCTTAGCAATGCCAGAGTGTTCAATTAAGATGATTTCGAGCCCGTCGTTTGAAACCTGATATTCAAGAAAAATTTAAAATAAATATAGAATGAATGCAAAAATTTCGGGCATTTGGACCTTACTGCACTGCACTATTTTCACTTGGCACGGTAAGTTAATCGCTGCTCGTTACTTTGCCAGCAAATTACAGAAGTAAATATTATTTATTTAGATATTGCGTTTATTTATATAGCTGCACTGGTCACTAACCTCTTAGCCAAGCCAACTACAGCCCTATTAACTGTTAGCCCCACGCGATGTTAAATTTTTAATAGACTTCTCACAGTGCGACACAAGCCAAATTAAAAAAAAAAAAAAAAAATTAAAAAATAAAAGAAATACTAAGTCGACAGGGAGAAAGGGAAGGAAACTCTGAGCGCGCATGCATATTTAAAATTCTATTACCCCCCACAGTGAGCCGAGACGAGAGGGAGCACTCGCCACGGACTCACTTTTCACAGTGCGCTAATAAATTGTATAATTCTTCTTTTTTTTCGTTGCTGCTGCTGCTGCTGCTTGTTTTGGCTCGACAAACTTGCGCCGTGTATTTTCTTTGTGCATTCTTAGCTGCAGCAGGCAGGGGCAGCACCAAGGGGCAGCACGTAGAGGCGGGCCAGTTGGGGTGTGGCATGGTTCGGTTTGGGTGTGTGGGAGGACACTAGTTGGAATGTAGGAAAAAATTGCTGCGGCATACCGGAAACGCTTCAAGTTGCTGAGCTCATTCGTCTCTGCGATTTGTTGGCATTTTAACGCGCTCAAGCACCGACCAACAAGTTGGCTAACTGCGCGGGGGTAGGCGCGGCTAGTGTATACCCTGTAGTTAGGCAGGAGTTGCAGCAAATCATTAAAATGTATTCAGTAGTTAAGCAACTTCAACGGTACATGTTGCCAGCACAGTTGTGCATACCCTATAAAGAGTACTTGTGCTACAGGGTATCACAACATGGCCTGCAATTGCGCCGCGCTGCTCGTCAGCTTCTGAATGCATGTGCCGGAATGAAGCATGGCAAGGAGTGGCCGCTGCGTGGGCGCGCAGGCGGGGGCGTGGCATGGCTGCTCATGCAATGATAAATGAAGTTTTAGTGGCTTTTGACCCATTTAATAAATTGTTAAAGTTGAAAAATGCGCAAGAATATGGTAAACTTTTCTACGACAAGGCTTCGTGGAGGAAGGGAAGGGTGGGAGGGGTGCAGGTCTGCCGTATAAATTGCACAATATATAAACAATTTTTCTGTTGTTGTTGCCAGCTCCTGTTGCTGCCGTTGTAGCAATTATTGTTGTTGTTGTTTTTGTTGTTGTTGTTGCTGCTGCTGTTGCCGAGTTGTTGTTGGAATTAGGGTTAATCTAAAAGTTGCCACTGCGCCACGCTGACCTATGGACTGTGAGTTCAAGTTGCACTATTTGCACTGGTTGTTGCAACTGTTGTTGTTGCTGCAACTGCCCCCAAGTTGCCGGCCATGTTGCAAAGTTTTGTGCTGCCCCACTTTTTAGTCATGGCGAAAGTTGCAGAATTTTAAATAATTTTGTTAAATTGCATAACGTGCCATGTTGTCCGGCTTATCCACCAGCCCGACCACCTCGTCCCCACCCCGCACCCTGTACAGGCACGTTGCAAGTTGCCTTGCTTATTAAGTTTGCGGCGACAGTTTGCAGTTAATGTGATTATGTGCCATTAGAAACTGTAATTTCGTCTCCTTCTACTTCTACTTCTACTTCTACTTCTCCTTCTCCTTTGCTTGTGACAGCAAAATATGCATAGATAACTATGAGAGGGGGGAGGGCAGGGCGGGCAAAGGGATTGCCGGCCAAGAGGTTGCGTAATAAGCAGCATAGAAAAAAGGCTTTTTGGCAGCAAGTCTATTAGACTCAGTCTGTGGGAAGTCCTTGTCAGCTCAATGTATGCATGCGGGTGTGTGTCTGTGTGTGTGTGTGTGTGTGTGTTGTAAGGCTATATAAACAATTTTCTATTATGCAGAAATAACAAGCTAAACAACAACAACAACAGCAACAAGAGCAACAATGCAACTTTGCATAAGAAAAGCTTCAACTGAAGTTGAAGTATGGCCGAAGCAGCAATTGCCCCCTGCCCTCTGTCCCCTGCTTCCCTCCTTACCCCCTTGACATTTATTATGGGAAATGCAGCCCAAGCTGCTGAGCTGAGCCTCATTTTGAATGCGCTGCCAGGGAACTTCTAATATATGATTGGATGCTGGGGAAATCAATAATACTATGTAAGGAATAGTATAGGTAGATAGTAGGAATAGTATGGATAGATAATATTCTATAGTCTGTATATAGAGCAGAGAAAGTTCTGTTAATTTTTATATGTCCTCAATTAGAGCTCAAAGTATTTCTCATATTAAGTAAACATTTATTAACAATTGTCCATTACCTATGCCAGCAAAAGCGAGCTGCATACCTGCCTTTGAGGCAGCTGCCTGCTCTATTGGATAATTTCTGCTGAGGCTGCTGCTGATGTTGCTCCTGTGTTATGCCATCTGACCGCAGTTGCTAACTAACTGCAGTAACCAAAGTTACCTTCATAAAGCGACTTCAGAGAGAGAGAGAGAGAAACAGAAAGAGATAGTGTATGTGTGTGGTCGCACTCACCCACAGCAGGATGCACACAGGATATTGTAGGAGCAACATTTGCAAGTGAAGCCGCAAGAACAGCAGACGGCACTGAGACGCGCCAGCCACAACAGTGCATAATGCCACGAAGTGTAAGCAGAGCCGCTGTCTCGTTCTATCTCCCTCTCGCTCTCGCTCTCTCTTGCTCTTGCTGTCCGTGTGATCTGTGCTCTTGTTGCTGCTGCTGCTGCTGCTGGTGCCACAGGATGAAGCAAAAACGCAGTTGTCGCTGGCGTAGCGAAAAGTGCTGAGCATAAATAAGACATTTGCGTGTGTAAGCACACAGCAGCAACAGCAACAGCAACAGCAACAATGGCAGCCCAAGCAGCAACAACAATAGCAACAACATCGACTTAAAATAACTCTACACGCAACATTGAAATGTGGTCGAGTTGGCAAGCACAACGACAACAACAATAACAACAGCGGGTGCAGCGGCAACAGGGACAACAGCAGCAGCAGTAACAACAAGAACAACAACAGGCAACAAGGCGAACCGCAGGCACTGCGCTGAGCTGAGCTGAAAGACAATAATTTCAAACTGCTTTCAAAGCAAAGTCGCCGGCAAAAGTAATGCAAAATGCAAAGTCATCGCACCGAGCGCACATGCCAAGTGGCTGCAGCTGATCCGCCCACCCAACCAGCGGGGGCAACACCCAGCGTGCAGCGTGCAGTGGCAGCAGCAAAAGCAACTCCTCCTTGGCAATTGTTGAGATATTTTTGTATACTCGTACTTGCAGTGGGTCTTATAAGTCCAACTGACTTGCAAGAGGTTGCATTTGCCTTATAAATTTTACTTGTTTAAATACCTTTCGCTTATTGCTTAAGCGCTATCGATAACTAAGTTTGCCATCGCAATTAGTGCCAGCCGTTAAGTCAATGTTAATAGGAGCTGTTAAGTTGCACTCTTTGCAGCTGTTAAATCTCATTGTTATCGATAAACATGTATATTCAATTAATAATAATAAAATATATAAATATAAAAAAAAAAATAATGACATATTAGAGTATTGAGTCAACGGTAAACCGTGGCTTACAATCTTTATCTCTCTCCCTCTTGCGATTTTGCTGTGTTGCTCTCTCAAGTGTGCGGGCAGCTCGTGCACATGCATTTATTTAAATTCCTTTTGTCAGACTGTGTGCGGGTGCCTGTGTGTGTGTTGCCTTGCCTCATTTTGCCAATGTATTCATTGTCTGTGAAATTGTTGTGCGGTATGCCGGCGCATAATGTCTTTCTTTTGCCTTCCGCCTACTGCTGTTGCTGCTGCTTGGCATATCCTTCATTGTATCCTTGTATCCTTGTTGTGGAGCTCACGATTTTCCATGCTGACTGCAGTCTGCGGTTTTTAACTTGTGACAGTTTTAAGTGGCCGCCGTTTGTCTCCCACGCTGCAGCTTGCCTGCTTATACGGCGCTCTTTCTCCCCCTCTGTCTTACTCCTGCTCTTTCCTTCTTTATCCTGTGAGACATTGCTGGGAATATAATGCTTCTTATTTGGTTGCGTTTATAAATTTCACTAGCATAATAAATACCTGCTACTGTTCCCCTCTTCTCCTCTTGCTTCTCTTATTCACTTCAGCTTGAGTTGAGTTTTCCTTACTCACTTTTCATAAGATTAGCTGCGATTTTCCATGTTGCATTCGCTGGAAAATTGGCTTTGTGGCATTGGCTCTGACTAATTGGTTGAGATGCGAAAATCTGCATGAGGTAAATAAGGTTTTACCTTTGTTCGATGCACCATGAAAATGTATCGATATGTTATTATAGGCACGATAAAGAGAAAGAGAGAAACACCGAGATAGAGACGCATCTTTCTTCTTATGATGTAAATGAAGCTTACCTCTCACTTTGTACACCATGATAGCTTTTCGATAGTTGCTAGCGATGTGAAATATATCTCGCTCTGTCGTTATCAGTTCAACTGACGAAATTTCAAACAATTTTCCCTAACTTTTCCATGTAAACATTTTTGCTTGAATATTTCTGAGCCGCTTTTCAAGCTTGCAACAAAACTAATGTAGCAGTAGCAACAACAACAACATAAGCTGAGAAAGGAAACAGAAAAAGATGAACACGAAGACGGAACAAGCAGAACAGCACTTTGCATCCTTCCGGCAGGGAGTCTTACGTCCGCCATTTGCTCCAGCTGCCATTCAATTTTCAATCGAGCTGCTCTCGCGCCGAGATGGGCCTAGTCGCGTCTCGTGACCCATTTGGGGGGGTCTTTATGTGCCGTGTGCAACGGAGTCCATTGTCATTAGGGCGGCTTCTTACACCTGATGCTGCTGATGTGCCTTCCCCTTCCCAAACACACACACACACACACACAGACACATATACATAATCCTGCTGCATAGTTTCCTGTCGCTGCCAACAACCTTTTGCTTTTGCTTTTGTTGCTGCTGCTGTGCGCCAAACAAAAGGAAAACAATTTTCATGCGTGCATGAGAAAAATCAAAGGAAAACACACAGACGCACACACACACGCACACACTGGCACACACATTCAGTGACAAACAACAATGCCTATTTGTGTGATAAGAAAATGGGCCGCACATCAGCTCAAAACAATTTCCAAGTGCTGCCGACGCGCAGGTAACATGAAAAGCCTCCGCAGGGAAGGGGGAGGCTTATAACACTGAGCGGAGGGTGCCGAGAATCCAAACAAAAACCCCTACGACACTCGCCGCCTAAGTGGCTGGCTGTGAGTTTTTTCCCGCTATGCTCTATTGTGTGTTTTGTGTATACCCTAACTAGTTGAAGTAGGGCAAAAAGATACGAGCTTCAGCTTCAACAAGTTTAAGAGTCTTCCCTCGGCATAAGTAGGCTCTCTTTTAGTTTCATGCAGCGGGCAGGGTATTTGCAAGCCTTTATTGCTTGTTGCTATCCCCTACCTCTGTCAACGACAGACGGGGCCAAGCTTTGTCGTGCGCTGGTCGGCTGCGCTACTAGCCATTTTCCGGCCGGTTGAATGACACGCCAGAAATTACGTATACGCATATGTCGCACACACACAGAGAGAGAAGAGAGAGAGAGAGAGAGAGAAAGTCACACATACATATGCGTATTTTGGTCTAATATTTGCTTGGCAAAGGCAATTAGCATGGAGTGGGAGTGAGGGGATGCAGTGGAGTGCAGGGCGATAAGGAAGCGCACAAGTAGCCTCGATTTCAACGAGCTCATTAAGCGTTTAAGCATAAATGCCAATGGCACGCTAATTAACACGCCAACAACAGCAACAGCAGCAACAACAACAACAACAACAACAAGAGGAGCAACAGAAGAACGCGGCAAGTGGCATTTGCCACTTGTACAAGTCCAAGTCGCTGCCACAGAAGCAGCCGCAGAGCCACAAGAGCCTGAAGAGCCTTCCCTGCGCGTCGAGATTTGTGGCAACGCTTGCCCACCTGGCAAATGCTTGTCGAAACTTTTATAATTATGTTCGAGCTATGGCAAAAGTTTCGACGAGCAACGGCAACGGCCCCGGCCCCGACTGCGGCTCAGTCTGCTCATTTCTCAATTCTTGGCCAAGTTTAGACGCAGTGAAAGTTTTCTATTTTTTTCTCCTTTTGCACGCTTTGAAATACCCTACATATGCCGGAAAGATGTAGGGTGTCTGTTCGTCTGTCTGTTTAAACACGCACCTCTGGCATATGGAAGAATAATTAGGATAAGGACTCTATCAAATAGCTTATATTGCAAATGTTGGATGGACATTTAGGTGAGAATCCTCATATTTACATGTTCAGATTAACGCAAAGGGTATCCTACTATCGTGCATGCCTCCTTTTACATTTTTTTTACAACTTTTACAAGTGGCTGCATGTGGGCGTGGCCAAGTTGTCAGTTGCCTCCGACGCCGCCAACAAGTTAATTATGCGCGCTCTCAGCTCGTAGCGCACGCTTTGCTGCGTGCGGCGCCACTTCCGGTTCGCCTGACGCCACTTCCGATGCGCCCAAGGAAATTAAAAATGTCGCTGCTTGCAGCGGCAGCGGCAGAGCTGGCAACTGAAAAAACTCGAGCCGTCAGAGCGGCACTTTAATTAAAAAGCCCAAGAACAGGCAATAATGAGCGAATGAGCCACGCCTGCGCCTTTCGCCGCCTTCGGTTCACTGTGTCACGTACATTGCGTCATTTTTTAATCAATTAAAAATGCCACTTAAATGCGCCGTGCAGCAACAAATATTTTTATGTTTCCGATGTGTTTCACTTGTCGCCACTTGGCTGCATGCCACGCCCCCTCCCCCACTGGAAGCCGCCTTCGTGCGGCTTGCTGCAAGCAATTATTGTAAATTTAATTAAAGCGCCAAGTGTCACCAGGAGTCCAGTCCTTACTGCGGCTCTGTATGCACGTGTGTGTGTGTGCGTGCGTTTGTGTGTGCGGCCTATTTTAAAGTTAACGCTTTAATGCATCCTTAAGCTGCAGTGCAACGTTTACTTACTTTGGTCAGCTGCAACGGCGACGTGCAAAGATTTGCGCTGGCGTGCTTAACTTCGATTTCAACTGCATTTCGCCGAGAAAACACATACAATTTTTTCTTATACAGTATCTTAAAGTCTTTTGTTAATTTAAGCATTGTATAAGAGGTTAACATAATTCCCACTTGCGTCGCTATTAATGCAATCTGTTATTCATAATTAACATTCCCAATTGAGCACAGTAAAGTTAATAACATTGGACTGTGCATCTCTCTCACACGTTCGTATGAGCTCGTACATGCGTTCATATGAACACCTACGCTCATTAGGCGTAATCGCCTTGATCTTCCAACCCAAGACAATAGATGGCGTGAGAAAACAAGAACAAACAACAACAAGGGCGCTCTCACTTATTACCGATTGGTGAGAGAGTGTTTAACTTAACTCAAGAGAGTGCGTAAGTGCATTGTTTTTGTGTGAATTTAATTGTTTTCGTCTCGCCAAAAGCCAAGTAAATCAATTATTAAACGTCGCAATTTCCCTTTGAGTGCAGATTAAACAATTGAAATTCAGCTAAACGAACGAAATACCCAAAACGTAAATTCGCACATTTTGCACACTTCATTTGGCTGAGACGCCGGGATGCCTCAAGGCTGCGGCTGCTGTGAACCGGGCGAAACGGGCGAAAGAGGCGAACCTAGCGGCCAATGGGAGTCAAAACAGAGTGGTCGGACTAAATTGAAATGCAAGTTGTCGCCCCTGGTGATCAGAACGTGGAATGGGATGTGGAGGTGCTGCTGCCGCTGCTGTTGTTGTTGTTGTTGTTGACAAATGCAAAACCATTTGCCAAATAAATAAGCAGCTCAACGTAAATAAATATGCTTTCGCCACGCGCATTTACACTCAATAAAGATGCTGCCAGCGAGCGAGTTGGGAGCTGGAAGCTGCGATAGGGAATGCCAAGGCGAAAGCGGGGGTGGAGGACGAGGTGAACGAAGAAGATGGCGTACGGCTTGGCGATGCGGGAGATGACGGCAGTCAAAGGATAAGTCTGGCAATGCCAAGCATAAAAATTGTATTTTAATGCGCGGGCATAAATAACGCAAACAGGACACAACACACTGGGATTCGCACGCACACACACTCGCACTCACTCACGTAAATGTAGCCACGCCGGGAGACTGGCAGCATCGTTCGCCATTTTATCAAATGCTGAATCCAAAGCTGGAAGCCAAAGTCGCTGTCACTAATTTAGTGGGTTTCCGTGGCCATGCCGAAAATCAACAGGAAACAAACAGGACGCGCACGATGATGGCGATAATGATGAGGATGCTGCTCCTGCCCCCGCTGCTGCTGCTGCTGCTGCTGATGGTATTGCCGGCAACACCGTTTAGTGGCATTGCCACGCCTCGTTGCACAGGCTGCGTTGACAACATCAGGCAAAGGCGAAAAAAATTGCTTTCAGGCAGAGGCAGAGGCAGAGGGCGTGGCGGAGAAGGGCAAGAAGGGGCCACCGAAACGAAACGAACGAAATGATATGAACGCCCGGCGTCTTCATCATCTTCATCAGGCGGCATATGTTGGTGTGTTGGCGTTGGCGATGGCAACGTTGGCGTTAGGTGCTCATCAATAAAATCATCGAGGTCATTAAGTGGATTAACTGCAGCCCATCAGCAGCATGTGGTGCCACAGCGCAAAACGCAAAATGCCAAATACTACGCACACACAGTCAACGGGCTAACACGCACACCCAGGCAGGCAGACACACACACACCCCAACATACAGACAGCAGAAAGAGCAAGAAAAGAGAGAGAGAGAGAGAGAGTGATGGTCGTCATCTTTAGCTTTTGCTTTACACTTTGCACTTCATAACAGACAATGCCCGCGCACAGTGGGAAAAGTGGCTTGAAAAGGAACTGTAAACAATATGTAAGTCATTAATTAGATAAAAAGATTTATAGAATAATTATAAACATTAAATTATATTACATAAATAAGTCTGTGGTTAACAGATGCTTAACATTTGCTTGCGAACTTAACAGCAGCTTTGAACATTCTCATAACAGCTGTTGCTAATTGAGATGACATTACTGACTACCGATAACAAACAATAACAGATACTTAACAGTTGCTCTGAGTGCAAACTTAATAACAGCTTAGAACAATTATTTAACAGCTGTTGCTAATTGAGATGGCATGCTTCACTATCGATATCAACTGCTGAGCAATCAAAGAATCGAATTAATACTAGACAGTTATGTGCCACAAAACACACACATATTTAACCACTGTGCGTTATTCTCTGCACGTTTACTCAACTTCACATTTGTGTGTGTATTTATGTGTGTGTGTGTGTCAGTTAGCTTTTCTTGCAGAAGGCAGCAGCAGAAGCAGCAGCAGCTTGTCTTGTCCTGGTTCCTGTTGTTATTGACATGTACGAATTAGGTTAAATTTATTTACTGTCAGTTCAGTGAACTGCAAATGGTTTTAGTTTATTAAATTTGGCCAAGGGTCTAAACCAAGTAGAGTTCAGCTTAGAGAGCGTTGGCAATCTGTTTTAAGTTTGTTAAATGCCAAAAAATCAAGATTGCGTCGCTTGATTGAGCCATTTTACACAGTGTGTCTGCTGTATCTGAATTGCCGAGCGCGCTCCCTCTCTCTCCCCTCCTCTCTCTCTACCTTCTTTACTGCCTCTTTTCTCTCCCGCTGCCATTCAACTTTTCATTTACAGCAAAAGCAGCTGGAAATTAATTTCAAAGCTGCCGCCGCGAGGGCAAAACTCAATTGCGGTTTGATTAATCGTGTGAAGCACAATGAAACGGGTGCACTCACACCCGTACTAGCACCCGTACTTGCCATCGCACTCGTATTCGCATTCACACTCACACTCACCCAAACTCGATCCGCGCTCCAACTCGTGCTCAAGTTGCATTAATCAGCAAAACGCTGAAACGCTGCTCATTTATTTGCTAAAAGGCAAATGAGGAAAAAGCGAACGGGCAAACGGGCAAACGGGCGAGCGAAGAGCGAGAGAGCGGCAACGGTTAACGGTAAACGAGAATGTGGATTTTTCCGAAACCACTTTGGCAAATCGCAGTCAAAGTTAAGTTGAACGGAGCGGCAAGTGGAGTTGAGCCGAAGTGAGGAATGCTCTACCAAAGGCGTGGCAGAGTCCCTGGCACATGCCTGATGCCTGATCAATATTAAATAATATAGTTATAATAATTTACTCAATTCCATTCCAATCCATCCACACCATTTGTCTTGATTTACCGTTACCAACGCTATAAAATATTCAAAATACTTTCCCGCCTCTGCTAGCATTAAAAAAAATACACGTCCTTGATGCATTAAAAGCTTTGGCAAAAGTTTGTTGAGCATCAGCGCAGCGCAAAAAGCAATTGCTCTACAAAATCAATTAAATTGAAATTACGCATACGACATATGTGCAAACAGCGGCAGCAACGAAATGGGGCAGGCAGTTGGGACAGAGGAAGGCAGAATGAAAGAAAGGAAGGTCTGTTAGGACTTTCGTTTTCTCCACATGCTGTTTGAGTTTATTTTTTGGCAAATTGAATTGAATTTCGGCTTGCTTTGGCGCTTCAAAATGTGCCAAACGTGACGTTTTCTAATTCGGTCACTTGCAACGGGTGAGGGGCGGCGGTGGGTGTGGCAGGCATATTTGATTTGCGAGTAAATCAAATTGAATTTAAATTGTGCCTTGGTGGGGCCCCATAAGATCTGCTCGACTAATTGCTGATGTTGCTTTAAAATATTTATATTTATATTACAGCCTGGCGAGGCGCACATGGCGTATGCGCTATATATGCGCCCGCATCTGCTATGTTGATATGCTAGTGTGTGTGTGTGTGTGTGCATGATAAACAATAACCAGGAAGACAGCAGCCGCGCTGGATTTATGTTGTCGTTTGAACGTAGCCACGCACACAGACACACCATGGCACACATAGATACACTCGATGTGTGCCACGCCTCCTCCATTTGCAGCATATGCTATATACATACATAATGTAGCGTTATGCAGCAGATGCTACTCTTGGCTGCTCTGCGGCTGTCTGACCACAATAAAGAGTTGTTGCCAGAAAAAAAGGCAAGGGGCTGGGAGAGGGAGGGGTGCAATATACATATGTATAGAAAGTGTTGCATATTTTTTAGCGCACGCTGCTTTACGGCTATTGTCAGCACCTTTGGGGCATGTAACTAACTTTGTATGTATGTGTAGTTCATAAAGTTATAATTAACCTGGCCACAGGCAAAACTCGTGCCACAAAAGCCAAGCGACAGCATGTGGAGTGGAGTGGGCGGGGGGCGTGGCCCAAAAGAGTTAGCTAGATAGCAAAGCGTGTAATCTGCATGCCAAAAAAGTCAAGCGTGCAAAAGTTAAGCTATGCAGGAATTTATTAATAAAGCGAATTTATCAAAAATTAATCAAAGTGCAAAATTGCGAATTAATTATTATATTTTTCAGTAATTATTTATGTAGCCTCTTTAATTTCTTTGCACTTTGCCAGCGCATGTGTCGACAACAACGTGCAACAAATTTGTAATTGCTTTTCCTCAATTCGCGCTGCAAATCCTTTGCCACACACACATACTCTCACACACACACACACACACACATGTTGCACAGTTTTTCACGCAGCGCTGTAAAGTTTTCTTAAGAGGGAAATACACAAATTAAATTTTCAACGTTTGCTCAGCGACTTTGTTCGTGCGGTTGCTGTTGACTTAACTGCCGGCATTGTCGTTATTTTACACACCACACACACGCACACACCGCAAACACCCACACACACCCCACACACACACACACACACACACACGCAGCGTTGAAGTTTGCTCTCACAAAAACAAATTAGTTGCGTGTAATTTAATTTGAAATGCTCGCGCGTTTATCAAACAAAATGCAAACTGTGAAATGGAGACGAGGCACGACGAACCAGGCAAAGAAAATGCTAATTACATTTTGTTTTAGCCAGGCAGGTAGGCATGCGTGCTGTTGATAGCCAAGTTAATAAACATTTAAAGCAATTATGCAACTGATTTTTGATGCCAAAGTGCGCCTGCTGCTGATGTGTATGGGCCTAGTTAGGCAACATGATCTGCGCTTGATTGGGATAAACAAAAGCAGCGCAGGCTTGTAGCTTTAATTGGGATAGCAGAGATTTTAATTAAATTTAATGGCATATTTTAATTTAATGCAGCTCAATTAACTAACTATCTTAACATAAACAAAAGCCACAGTCAAGCGTGTCTGACAGTAAGATATACTTCGCTTAACTTTCCAACAACAAAGTCTTTGGGAAGTTCGTTACACATCAAATTAAAATATTTATTTCTTGATTAGCGAAGGCGTTGGGCGTAGCAACTAAAGCTTGAAATAAACTTTTGAAGCAGGCAAACTACAGAAATCTAAATCTAACTTTTGTAATAGCTGAGATATGTGCGTTCATACGGACGGACAAACGGACAGACAGACGGACAGACAGGCTGACATGGCTCCATCAACTCGGCTAGTGATTCTTAGCAAGAATATATATGTATACTTGGTAGGATCTGCCACGCCAGCTTTTGTCTGTTACATACATTTGCACAAAATAAGCATACCCTCTTTAAGGTTTTTTTAATTATTGAAGGGTATATTAATGCAGACATAAATTTCTTACGTACTGAAACCTTTATTTATTGCGCGTTAAATGAGCTTAGAAATTACCATCAACTTCATATCTTAGCTAAGTTTATTTATTATATAATTTGTGCAGAGAATTCTACGATTTTCTATAGAATTCTCTCATCCATTCCAAAACTGATTTCAATGCGCTTTCATCAAGTTGCTAATCAATTTGCTGTGCCCCAAGCTTTGTTCATTTCTTTTGATGCTTCTTCACACCTGCCGAGTGACAGGCTTTGTGTGCGTGTGTGTGTGTGTGTGTGTGTGTGTGTGTGTGTGTGTGTGTGTGTGTGTGTGTGTGTGTGTGTGTGTGTGTGTGTGTGTGTTGGCTAATTAATAGGATTAACTACCAAAAAGCAAACACAATTGGCTGCTGAGTAAACAATAACACAAAGCACTCAACTTTTGGGGGTAGCCCCGAGGGAGAGAGCGGGGATGGCAGGCGGAGGCTTAGAGTTTTGTCAGGCCACTCACTCGGCAGGATGGCAAGTCCTTGAGCAAACATCACACACACACAGGAAGGAGGGGAGAGAGAATAAGAGAGAGAGAGAGAGAGAGGGAGAGGGCGGACGTTTCGGCTGTCGGCACCTAACGCGCTTTAATGCAGGTGATTAATTGCTTTTGAGGTTCGTCGGCGGCGTGTTGGAAAATTTTCAAAATTTCATTAGCTCTCAGAGAGAGAGAGAGAAAGACCATGCGGGAGTGCGTGTGTGTGTGTGTGAGCTGCCTAAACTTTTTGTGGAGTTTTCTGGGGCATGACTTTTGCAGACAATGCGATTGCCCCTCCCATTCTCTCTCTCTCTCGCTCAGCGCTGCGTCTGTCAGGCCCATTTCTAGTTTGGCTTAGACGAGCTAATTAACTTAAAGTTGCTGCTTGTGATCCCAAAATGTTGCCACGCCCCCTCCACATTTCCTTTTGCCTTTCCCAGCCAGCGCTGCTAATGATGTCCCGGACCGAACGTGCTTTAAATTGTTTTTGATTTACTTATTTCCGCGCTGATAAATTACATTTGCTTGCGTTGCCTACGACGCGTCGCGGCAGAGGACAAAGTTCGAGACGCCATTTTTGGCTAATGCGCAAAGTTTGTGGCAGCAGCAGCAACAACAACAACAACAAAAACAACAAGCAGAACGCCTTGTTTTGTCGTAGTTTTTCAACGACTTTTCGCTGAATTTGAATAATTTATTCATATGTTACGTGGTTTGACACCGCGCGGCAAGTGGCGACATTTTCTGCCTTTCTTGCGTTTCCGCGCGGCCTGTCAACGGTTAACGGTTAATGGTTAACGGTTTCTCTGGTTCCTGCTTGGCTCAGTAAGAGACTTAAATGCAAATTTAATTAGCCTCGCTCGCAGAGTCTATTAAAGCGCCATTTTGCCATTTGGCTATAAATTTTTCCTGCTATAAATCACATACAAAACTGAACAAACTGAATTACGGTAGCAAATCAGAGCCAAGTTGAATTCATTTCAAGCTGAAATTTATTTGTCAAACTGCATGAGAAATTGAAGGCGCAGAGAGGATGGTGGAAGGGGGAGGGGGATTAACAAACATGTGCCCAACCCAAGAGCCAGCAGGGTGGGCAAACAATTGTTATACCCTGTAGATTGAGAAGAAAAGCTGAGAAAAGTGTGATAGTTTGGCGCACATAACCTCAAAGAATAAATAGAATATAAGAATCGGGTAATACCATGAAAATATATGTTATTTTTTTGCATTTATTTATATAAATATAAAACAATAAAAAAATATAGCTTAGATATAAAAATTTAAATTTGAGAATATAAGGATAGAAAGATATTTAATTGATTAAACTCAATACTTGAGGATTTTTGTTTAATTTTTAATCTGCGTTAAATATATATAAACATCTGTTATATTCTATAATATTGTATTCACTTAATATCAATTTTCATACAATTTCAATTTTAAATATAATTTTTCTGACTACTAAGTATTTTGAGCAACCTTTACAGGGTATTCACACAGCGACTACTTATCTTATCTCAACTCGTTCTTATAAACTGTTTTCTTTACTTTTGTAAATAATTTTCCAGCTACGATTGCATTTCGTATGTTGCCAAAGAAAATTGCTATATTAAAATTGCAAAATGTGCAGAAGCTAAAGAAAACGTGTATAGCCATGGATGAACTACCAATAGAAGTGCAAGCAATACAACAAGAGTTCATACATACATATATGTATAGCTTACTCTGCGATGACTGGGCACATGTATTGAAAAGGTTTCTCTATTTTCTATCAGAATGTTATGATTAAAACATGCCCAATAAAAGTAGTTTAAGATAAGATTCCAAAATATAATTTTAACTCAATAGGACTGACCTAAACCTTTGGAATTTACTGTATATTATTTTACTTATATTTTATTTATTTTCTCTTTTTTTTTTTGTATTGTTATTGTTATTCTTCTTGTTTTTGTTTCTGTTTTGTATTCATTTCGGTTATCATGACAATTACGATCATGCCGCTACTAACTTCCAAGCCTTTCGCTTTCCATAAAGAGATCATTTCACCATAGCACAAAGTCTAAAAGTCTACAAAACCTTCGAAATCCGCATCTACTTTATGGATTTCTGTCTAAGACGAGAAGCTTTCACGCTTCCGTAGTATTTGTGAGGGTGCTCCGCACATGTCGGTACCGCATGGAGTGTTATGGGGTCCATTGAAGCCGCAGTCAAAGGAGTCGCAACTTTCGATTGCCGGCACACCGCGATGCTGGAAACACTTGATGGGTCCATTGGCCACGCACGGCTTGTAGGGTTGCTCCTCTTCGGCCATTTTGGTGATCTTAATGCAGTTGGCGAACATGCCATGCAGTGGCAGCTCCTGCTGCTGACGACACTCGTCACGCTGTTTGTACTTTCTGTACACCACATTTGCCTTGGAGAAGTAGCCAGGCCAGCAATAGTCACGCAACTTGTTGCGTGTCACGCCACGACCCTCGGGCACCAAGTCGATCTGATTCTGTGTGCGATAACGCTTCACGGCCTTGGCTATAGGGTACATGCTGCGACCGGTGTCACGAGCTCGATTCATCACATTGACAGCCTCTTCGAAGAAGACCAAGTCGTCCTTTAGGTTTATATCATCGTCGCACGCCGATTGCTGCACCATATCAGCATCGCGTCGCTCGAGGAACTCGTCACGCTGTTTGATCAGTGTCGTCTTGAGATTTTCCTTCTCACGATCCTTTTTGACTTGCGCCTTTGCAGTGAATCTTGCATTCGTCTCCATGTTCTTGAAGCGTTCTGCGATTCCAAAACGTTCGATTTGTGCCTTCCGCTTGAGCTCCTCCTCACGTCGCAGACGATCCTCCCGCTCATAGGCCATACGCTCTTTACGTATTCTTGCCAGCTCACAGTTGCGACGTTCTTCTTCGACCTGCTGCATGAACTCGTAGTTCTCCTCGACCTTCTGCTCCATCTGCTCCAGTTTGCGCTTCTGTTCCTCCCATTGCCGACCCAGACGACGGGCGAATGCCTCGCGTTGTTTGATGATATCGGCGCGCTTCTTCAGGACTATCGCATTCACACGAGTCTTTAGATTACGTGCTATCACCTTGTCCACGCAAATTTTACGTTCGTCCAGGGTTTTGCATTGGATTTTAACTGTAAAGAGAGAACCAATTTTATATATGAAACTAATACTTTATCTCTTTCTCTTACAGTCGGCTCTCTTGGCTTTCTCGCGAAGTGCTTCTTGATAGGCAAGTTTACAAAACTCCATGTCGGCCTTCTTCTTCTCCTTGCGACCCTTCTTCTCTAGCTCATGCAGGCACTGATATTGCGCTCGCTCAATAATTACATCGACTTCTTCCTGCTCCTTCTTGGCCAATCGTTCCTCAAGTCTCACCTTGTGCTCCTGCAGGTAATAGGCGAGTAAGTCCTTACACTTCTGCTCTTTGATGGCTTTTTCCTGCTCCTCGGTGAGTGTGCGATAGGGTATCAATATTTCCGGACAGAGCAGCATGTCATGCGCCTTCTGACGCTCTGCATCCTCGGCAATCTCCCGATTAAGCGCCTCATTAAACTTGCGCTGATACAGCATATCGCCCTGCAGCACCGCCCTGTGTAGTGCTTGATGTCCCGGCTTAAGATTGTCGCGAATATGAGTGGCACGTAAGATGCGCTCCTTGCGCGAACGTTCGTCCTCCAATTTGGTTTGCTTACGTCTGATCACATCTTCGAGATCTTCTTGCTCTTGTCGTAGACGCTTCTCGTCTTCTATCGAGAAGGGGTTCATATTGGCGAAATAGCTGCTCAGCCAATCGCTTCCCTGCTTCAGATATTCCATGTAACGATTCTCCTCCTCATCGGCCTCCTTCTTGTTACGCTTTTTCATCATCAGGGCGCGATCCATGATGCCATTGAAACGTTTCGCCGACACGATCACCGGCATCACGGTGCGATGATTTTTGAATCGCCAGTGAGCCGGCGGAGCCCCACACGACTTGTCGAGTTTGTCCATTGTGGGGTATAGTGGAGAGGTGTTGTTAGTGGTATATTATGTGGTTGAAGTAAATGGTTAAGTAGAGGGTATAGAATAGATAGCGTATAGGTTTAAGTATGGGGTATAGTTTAGGGTAGAGTATAGGGTATAGTATAGGGTTAGCTTTACGGTGTAGTATGGTATACAGTATAGAGTTAAGTATAGGGTATAGTATTGGGGTCTGTGCAGGGTATGGGTATGAGTCTATGGAGTCTTGGTTGTGCTGTCTGTGTAAAGTATGTATTAGTGGTATTTGGCCGTGTAGCCTGTATATTGTATAGAGTACCTAACTTGGTTCTGTGTTTTTTGTTGTTTGTACTGCGAGTGTTTCAGTATGAATGAGGTCTGTGTGAGTGGTTGTTAAATATGTCAAGTGTTACTGAGTTCTATGTTTTCTTAGTATACTTAACTTATATGAATTGTATATGGTAAAATTTATTTCAACTGTTGCATGTGACGGTATTTCTATGAGTATTTTCTGTTCTGCCACACCCAAAAATAATATGTTTCCTATCGATTCTTTTGCGTAAACAATGTTTTCAATATTTAGGATAGATAAATAAATGCGCACGGTATGAAGAGCGTCGCACACCCTATACTCTGCAACTATAAATTATTATAACTTAGCCTTATTATATCTATAACCAATTCATCTACTTACTTATTATAAACAACATTGAAGTTCTTAAAACGATTAATATTATTTGCATTTATTAATATTTGCGTACATTTAATATGTTTTAATTTCGATTCATCGATCGGCAAGGGCATAAATGCGTCGCGCCGATTAATATCAACACTCTCTCTCTCTCTCTCTCGCAACGAAGGCACTTGGCGTTGATCCGACTAATTAGAGAGTGCAAAGAGCGAAGACAAATACACTAGTTATGTAAACTTGAGAGAGCGCGAGCAAAAACAGCGGCAACTCCACTGAGAGCCAAAACATTCGGTTGCTATCGATATCGTTTTATTATGCTTTGACTCACGCTCTCGTGCTTAGTCTTTGCTCACTCTCACGCAAGCGAACGCCGGCAATCAGCTGAGCGCCAGATAAAGAAGCATAACCATAGAATATTTCACAACTAACACACGCTCATTGCGTCACTAGTCGCCGCATACAAATTTGGGGGCCAGTGCCAGAGCGAATTCAGTGTGCGGCGAGCAGCTGAGGCGGCGACCCGCAGAACGAATTGACGTAGGACTGCGCTACGCGATATCGTGCGAAAAGAGAGCGAAATAAAAGCAAACAGTAAAGAGCGAGACGCAGCGAAAACCAAACAGTCACAATGACTCAGCTGAAAGTGTTGGTGGGCAGTAATGCCGTTATAAACTGTTTGAAGACAACAACTAAGCGGGCCGGCACGGTAAGCGCTGCCCAGCGACTGCAACAAGTGAGTGGGAACAGCGCTGCGCATACGTATAGAAACATTATATGACAAACGTTACTCTCTTCTTCTCTTTTTGTAGCGCAAGCGTCAATATGGCACCACAGCGGCGGCAGCGAAACCTCTCAATGAAATGCCAGCTATAAGCAAACTAAAATTATTATGGAATTCTCGACCTGGTGGAAAATATAATAAAATGGATTTGAATGAAATAACCAAAGACCTGCTTAAACAATCGAACAGTGATATAACCATGTTGTCTGGCCTCTTTGGCAAGCCCCCCATTGTGCTCACACAGAATCCCGATGATTTCGAGACAGTATTTCGTCACGATGGCCCTTGGCCCTATCGCAAGGGTTTCGAGCTTATGAACTACTATCGTGGCGTTTATCGCAAGGAATACTTCGGCGACGAAACCGGTCTGATTACATCGCAGAACGAAGCCTGGGGCAATATGCGTTCGGCTGTGAATCCCATTGTGATACATCCCAAGAATGTCAAGCTCTACATGGGTTCGCTGGATCGCATTAATCAGCAGTTTATCAATCGGTGAGTAGCTAGCACTATTAATAAAACAATATATAATCTATGATGTATTTATTAACCTTAGCATCAAATTGATACAAGATCCACAAACGCTTGAAGTTCCAGAAGATTTCAAGGATGAGATTAGCGCTTGGACCCTGGAATCGGTGGGCATGATTGCACTGGATTGTCAACTGGGCCTGATTGACAAAACAAATCCAACCGGACGTGAGTTCTTCAAGTTGCTACAACGTTTCTTTGATCTGGCTGTAGATCTGGAAATTAAACCGTCGCTGTGGCGTCAGTTTAAAACGCCTAAACTGAAGGAGGCGCTACACATTTTCGACCAAACATTCCGCATAATTGACGGCTATGTCCAGGAGGCAGTTCATCGCATTGAACAGTCAAAGGAAAAGAAAACCGATGCCGAGAAAAGTGTGCTGGAAAAGCTCTTGGCCATCAATCGCAAATATGCCGTCGTTATGGCCATGGACATGCTCTTCGCTGGCGTCGATACGGTGTGTATAGCGTGGGAGATGAAGGGGGTTTGCTGCATTTCGACTAATGTCGACTAATTTCCTTCGATTTGCAGACTACCAGCACCTTTGCTGCCATTCTGCTAGCCTTGGCACAGCATCCGGAAAAGCAGGCTAAATTACGCGCCGAGATACGCAGCATTTTGCCCGAGAAGAATACACCGCTTACAGTTGAGTCCATGAAGAATTTACCCTATTTGCGTGCCTGCATCAAGGAAAGTCTACGCTATTATCCACTGACATCGGCCAATGTGCGTACGACGCGACAGGAGCTGGTGCTCAGCGGTTACACGGTGCCCAAGGGCAGTGAGGTGGCCATGGTGCATCTGAACAATTGGCGAAATCCCAAATACTTTTCACAACCGGAGCAGTATATACCAGAGCGTTGGCTGCGCGAAAAGGAAGATGCCCATCCTAGCCCAACTGAAGGTTGTCCGCACGCCAGCAAACCCAGCCATCCCTTTGCCTATTTACCCTTTGGCTTTGGTGCTCGCAGTTGCATTGGACGACGCATTGCAGAAATGGAACTGGAAATCGGAGTTGCACGTTTGCTACGCCACTTCCAGGTGGATTTCAATCATCCGGCAGATAAACCCTTCATTGCCTATCAGCTGTCCACGCCGCGCATTCCGCTGCAGTTTAAGTTCACCGACTTGAAGGACTGAAATGGGATTCGAAAGTATTTTTTCATAATGAACTCAGGTTATGCCGGGAGTATTTGCCAGCAGAGATTGGAGATTGAGCTAAATAATGCAATTATATGAACAATTTATAGGATATTTATAGAATATAGTATTTAGTTAGATCTCATTAAGGGAATTTTAAAGTTTTTCGTTACTTAACGCAATTAAAATGCAAATTTCCGGCTAATTTATTCAATGCATGTTTGGTCTATGAATAAATTGTGCGCTTCCTGCTGTAGTAAACCTAAAGCTCTCTGCTAATGGTTTCTGCTTACTGGCCACAAGCTGTCAACTCTTTTTTTCCGCCCCCCCCGGTCTTTTTTTTTTTTGTAAAGAGCGGCGACAACTCTGGTTAAATTAGCATTAAATGGGCATAAATAATGTCATATTACAGGCAAATAATTACAACTGTCGACTTAGAGGTTGCGTCTGCCAAGGGACTCTCGAGTGTTGATCGGCAACAAGCCCATGATGATGAGGGGGAGGAAGAGGAAGAGGGAGATGATGATGATGATGTTGGAAAATGCTATACAGATAATTATGGCATGCAAAAGTGTGCGTAGTGTTTGGTGGTTGGCACAAAATGCCGGCAAGTGTAACCCAATATAAATGCCATTTATTATGGTGTGGGTGAGGGGAAAGGAAGGAAAGGGGCGTGGCAAGCAGAGGCAGGGCGGGGGGTGTGGCGCTGTGTGGTGACTGTTGCTAATAAATTATAGTCCTGAGCTGCTCGTGGACATGTGCCGCACGCAGTCGAGGGGGGGGCAGTGTGACAGTTTCCACTTTGTGCCCCCCTTTGGGGTACGCCCATGCGCGTCTGGCGTTGACAGTTTTAAATTACAAACGTTGCCACAGTTGCTTTGGCTAATTAAGCCGCACATTTTGGGCAAAGTCAACTCATAACGGGCAAGTTCTTCTCTGATTAGCTTTTTAATTGCCACGGATTTGGCATAATGAATTGACCTTTGACCGCCGCCGTCGTTGGTTGCCACCACAACAAATGGCACATCAAAATCAAATTTGTTATTTATTGCCTGTCTCACTCACTCTCTCTTGCTCTCTCTCTCTCTCTCTCTCTCTCTCGTTGACACAATTATTTATTTATACGCGCACACGATGTCGAGTGTGCGTGGCCCCAATGTGCCCCCCCAACTGCCACCTGAGCCTGGCCTCATTTTTCACGTCCCGCCCATTGAATTGCGCCAATTATGCGTTGACAGCCTCAAGTTGCGTTTGGACAGACACGCTGCCGATTTGGGGCCAGCCTCTCTCTGTAAGTGGCAACATGTGTGCGCACAATTGGCCATTGTCACATTTGCCTGGCGGCAACTGTGCCAGCTATTGTACCATCAGCTTGGTCTCCATGCACCATCCTCAATCCTCGAGGCCTACAGAAGAGAAATTGGGTATTTTGCCAGGGAACTGAATCTGTGCCAGAAAATGAATGAGGCAAATTAAAGACAAATTGAGGAGAATACGGAAAAGTTTCAGATACAACAAGTAAAGAAGGATATCGTATGACTATAAAATACAGATTTGTAATGCATAGAAAGGGGTGATATATATAATGTTCTAGTAATCTTTTGTGTGCCTCTATACACAAAATATTACTAGAAAATTGAAAGTCTCTCCAGCTATACCCTAACATTGAATAGTTTATAATTAAACAGATCTTACCTGGTTTTGATGACCATAACAATTTTTGCAAATGTATTCTAGGACTTTCCGATTAATATTGAAAAATCCAAAAACCGTATAAAGGAAGCCTGTTTATAATATTAAAATATACTAATTAAATAATTTAAATTTGAAATATAATTTAATTTTTAAAATTTATTTATATGTATTCTGCAACTATCTAATTATTCATATATTTTAAAAAGCGCACAAAACACAATTGAAAAATCGAAAAAAGAAACCCTATAAAGAAAGCCTTCGTAAAGTTATCCCATGTGAATATATCGAATTATAATCGCAATACGACATGATTGTGCATGCAATCATAAATATAAATACCGAAAAAATATGTAAAAACTTAAAAAAATACATAAACAAAAACTTGTGCAATCTCTTTGACAGTTCTGTCAGCTGTTTTCATGCAACTGGGGAATGCAACACAGCAACATTCATGCAGTTGTCTTTGCTCTGCCACGCAGCGTGGCATGTCAAGGCTCTTAAAATCTGTCCCTCAGCCCCTTGTTGGCCCTTACCCAGTGCCCCCTTGCGAGTTTGCTGACAAAACACTTCAGAGATAAAATGTATTTGTATGCAATTTGTTTTTGTGCTGTCGTTGTTGAAAAAAATATATATATAAAAATTTTGTGCACTTTTCATTTGCGGCATCGCATTGTTTTGTACTCATCTGCAAGCGCCCTCTCTCTCTCTCTCTCGCCCTCTCTCTCTTTCTCTTATTTATTTAGTTTATATTTATACAGGAAAAAGGGTATGTCAACTTTGTGCAGTGACTGACAAGGGCAATATACTGTGTAATATACCCTATAGGTTAGTATTTATATTATTATAGTTAGTTATTTATAGTTAGTTTGATGTGCCTGTTTTGCTTGTTTGCATGTATGAACACGTTGATCTCGGAAAGTACCAGAGCTAGGGAGCTGAAATTTGGTCTGTAGGGTACTAAATACTTAACTTAGGTGAATCATATATGAAATCGAGTATATCTTTGCTCAATTTCAAGAAAACTCAGTAAATGTAACTACTTATAAGCTTTAGCTATCTTACTGCGCTGAAAGTGCTCTAGATTTGGCCTAGAATTGTTACCAACCTTAGTAAACTATATTTTAAGTATAAGCCTGTCTAGCAGGGTATCTCATAGCTGATCATCCTGACCTCGTGCCCACTTGAGTTGCTGCATTTGTTTGGTTTTTTTGTAGCCATCTTTTATTTCGCTATCCGCAATTGTGTCATGCACTTCAATATGCACGTCCATTGTTTGCGCTGGCCCAATGCCGTGCAGCTCTCGAAGGAGTGTGTAGCGACTTGCGCCGCTCTCGCTCTCTCTCCCCCTCTTTCTACCAACCAGCTACTCTTCTCTCTCTCCCTATTCGCACTCATAGCATGTGAACATCATCGGAATTGTCGCTTTGATGTTGCTGCAACCAACCAACACTCGAGCATTGGCCATGGCCAACTGGGTTAATGGCACAAATGTTGTATCTGTTGCAACCCCTCTGCCCCCCTCTGCCCCCCTCTTCCCCTTCCCCTGCCTCCCACCGCGTGGCGCCACAGACAAACAATCAAATTTAACATACAAGCAGAGAGTGTTGGGGGAGGGAGCACCGAATGTGCACTTCATGAAACGATATGTGGGTGTCGCGCTCCTTCTCATATGCCACATGCACTACGTCGCCTTCGTAAACATTTATCATGTTTCTGTTCCAACTTTCCACTCTCTGCTGATGTTGTTGTTGCCGAAAAAAACATGACAGCAAATATTAAATTACATGTTTTTGCCCGGCGCAACAGGAGACAGCCGAAGGCTCAGTTGTTACGTCCAGCTGATGGAGGCGACACGAGGCAGACTAGACACGCTGCAAGGTGCGTGCCCTGTCGCATGTAATGTAAAAGCCTAGACACCATTTTAGGAACCGACGAGGAAGTTAAAGCTTTTGTGGCTCGAAGTGCAGTTACCCTAGGAGAACATGGACTTTAGTGCAGGGTAAGGATTTGAAGGAAAGTATAATTGACTTTCTAGAAGAGTTAGTTTAGTTACCTTAAGATAACTTTGCCAGCCTGAAATTAATCGTAATCGTAATCTACATAAACTGTTGAAATTTCATAAATATCGGTCCGATATAACCTCATCTTTTATAGAAAATATTAACCTAGCTTTATTATTTTCTTTCATATTCTTCTTTTTTTTCTTTTTTGTTTGTTTGTTAAATTGGATAGTATTCTTATGTCATCGTTAGCATAGCCAGTCAACCTTAGAGACTGCACCAATTAGTCCACCTAAGCCTGTTACATACTCACCTTTAAAACCAATATACCCTCTAAATAGCTACATAAAGGTAGCCCTACATAATGGAAGTTAAAACACGCGCAGATTGACAGTTAATAAAGCGGCGACAAGTTGCCAACCGGGGGGTGGCTGAACGCAACGTGGCAACTGTGCCGTTGACAACTTGACCCAATGTAGTAAGCGACTAGCTCAGGACCCTCCCCTCCTTCCCTTACCACCCCTCTTCCTTCTGCTGTTAAAAAGTTTTCGCGTGCTATAAAGCAAAAATTTCAACTTGAAATTGTACAAGCTGTCAAAATATTGAATTTCAAGGCGTGCCACAAGGCCGAGAGCAGGAAGGGGGAGGCAACGGTGGAGGAGGAGGCGTGGCAGGGAGTCGCCTTACAGTGTTTGCCTTGAATCAGCTGCATAAATGAATTGCACATTTGTCAACAAGCGCGGTGGGGAAGAGGGGAAAGGAGGAAGGAGGAAGGAACAAAACGAAAGGAAGCAATTAAACAAACAATGCCACTTGAATATGCCCCATGACTCATGTGGCATGTGGCGCATGCAACAACCAGACACACAGTTGACACAAAGAGCTTAATTGTCGCACAGCTACTCAGGGATTTACACTCGATAGAAAGGCGATTCCAATGCAAGCGTATGCAACGTTTTATTGAAAATATACTGCGATTGCATTGCCATTGTCAGTGGTAACTATGGTTAATGTTCGAGTAATTAATGGAACATGGATAAATGGATAAACTCAGCTGCTAAAGTTTATGGCAAGTGTGTATAGCAAATTTGAGCTGGATTCGTTAAGCGTAGTCCGAGTTCAGTGGGACAGTTTGCAAGATATACGATATTTTATAGGATTTTCTTAGTTGTTTGTGGGTTAATTTGTTTTGTATCGACGTTTAAACATATCTATGTGAGCTAAAAAGTTTCTTTACCAAAATGAAAGCTATTTTATATACCATCTAAGTTATATAATATAAATAAATAATTATTTGTCTTAAAAATATAAAATAGGACCAAGAAAATGCCTCTAAACACAAAGATATGTCACACTTACACGTAGTTGTATTTATTCTTGCAGCCTGCTGTACCATTTTCGGGCATTCTTTGCTCTATTTGGACGCCCCCTTTTTAGTGGAGCATCTCCTATTGATGGCATAGTTTCAGGCGCGCCTTGACATTGCCTGCAAGAGGGGGCAGCTCTTCATTCAACTGCTTAGCCTCTTTAAGTTGGTCAAGTGGAACGAAGGGTTAGACGTAAGGGAGGATTAGTCTGGTAATGGCACTCAACACATGACAAGAAACAAACTGAGACAGACTCCCTCTTCCTTCCACCTCTTCCTCTCACCCATTGGACTGCCAAATGTTTCGCTTTTTCGCATTTTGCCTTAGTTTTTTTACTGCTCGCGTCGCCAAGTAAATTTTCTTATGTACCTCCCTCCCCTCGTGTCCTCCAAAGCTAGCGTGTCTAATGAGCAATTCAAAACTTTGCAGTTCCCCCTACTCATTTTCCGCGACGTCTCTACGCGCAGTCTGTGCCTTCGCCCCCTTAGGCAAAGTGACAGCTTGAGAGGTAAATTTTCCACGTTGCGCTACTTGGGATCATCTTGGTCAGAGCTAATAGGCCGCACAGACGCGAAAATAGTTTTACCCCAACCCCCTGTACTCTCCTCTCTCCTCTCCCCTCTCCATCCTTCACCTCTCGCTGTCGAGTGGCTGAGTGAGTGATTCACGTCAACTGAGGCATGATTCTATGCAGCTAAATGAGTTGTTGTTGCTGTTGTTGTTGTTGTTTTTTTCGTCGTATTCTCTTGAGTGGGCGTTGAGAGGGCGAGGAGGGTGGGTGAAGGAGGGACTGAGGAGAGGTGAAGACGCTCGTCTGGCCTGCTCTTGGCAATGCTTGTGTGGTAGGAAAGCCCGGCAAAGTTGCTTCAGTAATTAACGAGCTGCATGACGAACTAAATCAGTTGAAAGAGGCGAAGAGGATAGATAGAGAAAGAAAGAATATATATATATATATATATATATATATATATATATATATATATATATATATATATATATATATATAGAGAGAGAGTGGGAGAGAAAGAGAGGGAGAGAGAGAGAGGGAAAGAGAGGGAGAGTGAGAGAGAGAAAGAGAGGGAGAGAGAGAGAGGGAAAGAGAGGGAGAGTGAGAGAGAGAAAGATAGAATCAATTACAAGCAGAGCAGAAAGTTTGCTTCAGATAATCTAAGTCTGGTTTGTTATAATTACAGGGTATTAGTTAGTCAGCAAACTAGGTTTGCCTAAGTTATAGAGTATTTTGAAGTCGACTACTTTTATATTCCACTTTCTCTTGCTCACTGTGCCATAATAAACGACAATTTGTTGTGCATTATACGATTTTCATATTATATTTCTATCGCCCTTCTTACGCTTTTCTTCAATTTTTCTTTCTCTCTTCCTCCCTCTCAACTCAACAAATATTTGCGCTTAATTTGCAGTTGCTGCGCTTATTAAATATTTGCAATTTTTACAACTTAATTTATTTATCAAACAAGCAGCGGCAACAGCAACAACAACAACAGCGACTGCGACTGCAGCGGGGTTTTAGGACAACTAAATGTGCATTTTTATTAAATTCGCAATAAGCTGAAAGCTAAAATGGGGGGACTGCAGTGGGGTATAGCCTGTAGGGAGGGTAGTTGCGTTTGGAAAATTAAATACAATTTTTATAAAAATTTAAAATATATTTAATTGAATTTAACTGTTTCTTTTGGGAAATATATTGAAATACTGTTTCTTTTGGGAAATTTAAGTGAATCTCTAAGTTCGAATGTCTCAGGATCTATGGCAGCAACAGCTATGAAATTTTTCCAACTAACTCTTCATTTACTTAATATTATATTTCCTTAAGCTGTGTTTTATTATTCTACAAAACATTCTAGAAAATCATAATTTTCTTCCCTCAATCTTCGCAACTACGCAAGCAAGAACAGTAAAATTTGTTATATAGCTACATATTTTCAACATCTTCAGCTTAGGTCACCTACAGGGTATCAAAAAGCTATACCGATGAAGGAAACTCTTAACAGTACACGGCATTAGCTAGTCGAATCTCAGAAAAATTCTCTGTTATTTTTATGCATTTTATTTTTAGAGTGCGACTGCTGCCAGATTGCTGTTGCCTCTCCAGCCCGGAACAGGGAGGGTGCAGGGTTTCGCTTCTTGGAATTATGTGGGGCGACTAAATGGAGCACAGCGGCAGCTTGGCGACGTCGTCGTCGTCTCGGGCATCTTGGCAGGCATTGCGTGGCAACCTACCTGGGGCTCGTTGATGTTGCAGTTGTTGTTGTTGTTGCTGTTATTTTTGCTGCCTCTTGGCGGCAGTTTTTGTGCATTTTAATTGCCTGGCAGGCTAATTGCTTGAATTAAGACTGGCTGTCTCTCCTTCCTTCCCTTCCCTTCCCTTCCCTACCCCTTTTACTTCCTTCTATATTACATGTTAGCAGCTTAGCGCGTTTTGGGCAACACTATTGAAATTCCATAGCTAAGTTTTTTTCTAGCTAATAATAAACGTGCAACTGCCAGCGACAAGTGGGGCAAGTCGCGCAAGCAGTGGCGACGCGCTGTGGCAACTTTGGCTGTCATTTCGTTTATTTGTTGTTGACCTTTTTCACCAGAAATGATATTTGTGCAGGCATCGTTAAGCACGCGTGTGTGTGTGTGCACCTCCCTCCCCCCGGTTTGGAATCCTCTGCCCATTTTCGCAGTCACGTTTGAAGCATCAGAAACAGGCGGTGCCACATTTGCCGCACAGCTACAAAGTTCGCAGCACGCGCCAAATGATTTGCCAACCACCTCCCTCTCCTTCCACACCCCCTCCCCTGTTTGCAGAAAAAAGGAAAACTATTTATTGAAAATTATGGTGTAATGTGCAGTCAGAATTCGACAGGCGCCTCCCATCCCCTTGTCACGCCTCATTTCTCCCTGTGGCAGTTACTCCTGTTATCGCGTGGCTTTGGATAAGCCAGTGGCAAGCTGGAGAAATCTAACACGAAATCTCGACTAAAATAATAAAAGGAAAACGCTTTCGATTGCGTGAAAAGTGTTGCCCCTCCCCCAGGACCTTTACATTTTCATCTAGCGTTTCCCACTGTGCTAAAAAGAAAATAAATTTCTTTAAATTAAATTATACTTCCTTGAAGCTGTAAAACATTGTAAGAAAATTATTATATTTTGATTCAATAAATTTTAATAAATTATTTTTTATATAAAGATAAGGGGAAAATTTAATATTTTAAATAGTTTTAAATTAAATATAATGAAACTATAATTAAAATTCTCTAAGATAAAATTAAATTTGAAAATACTTTACCTAAAATCTTTATAAATGACTTATTTTATTTATATAAAATGTTTTTAATAACCTCTAAGTCCACTGATAAACTAAATAAATAATTAAATTTACAAAAACAAATTAATAAAATTAAATTAAAATTAAAAAAGTAATAAATATAAATAAATTAAAAAGATAATATATAAATGTCTATTACTTATTTTAAATAAATAAATAAATTAAATACATATATCATTAAATATATTCCCAACTGTATAAGAATTTTTAAATGGGCAACTATTCTTTGAAATAAATAATTTAAATATTAATACATTAAATAAAAAATATTAATAAATAATTGATATAATTCATAAAATATCTTCCTTCCCATTTAAAACTTCATATATCACAATCTCTGCTGCCCAGGGCAAATAACTTTGCTTCCTTTCCTAATTATAAAACTAAGTTCAACTGGGCTGCACAAATTTTCACCTGATATACCTTAATAATCTGGCAAGTATATTTTGTGCAGCCACCACCTCGGCCGCGGAGTATGGCCAAAGCTCATTAAAAACACGTTAGCACCTGTCCGAGTACCTGTCCCAGCATCTACACGTACATATATTCCAAATGTTCCGCCATGTTCGTGCGCTAAATGTGACTTAATCCAGTGCAACGTCAAAATTTGTCAGTTCTGAAAGGCTTAGCTCATAATTAATGTTATTTAAAGTTTAACCAGATATATGGGGAATATACATACATGCACACACACACACACACACATGCATACATATACATTTATAATGAGTGTGTTTGGCCATAAACTTTCTAAATATGCTGTCGTTCCTATACGCGGTGCAGAGTATAGGCATATGTAGGGTATGTTGTGCGAGGGGGTAAGTTAGTAACAGAAGAGAGAAGATTTCTAATCTATAATCTAGTATAAGCCAAATATAGTCTCAAAATTTTTCCTACTTAGCTTTTTATGTTCTTACGCTTATACAGGGTATCTGCTAGTCGTTCAAGGCTGCCAAATTGTGCGCTTTGCTATGCTGTATGTTGTCGGCTGTCAGAAATGTTATTCTTTGTGGATCTTTATGGGTCGACGTCGACGTCGTTGTGTGTGTTCCGCTTGGTTCCGTTTCATGCAGATACAAATAAGCATAAACATGTCTACAATATATATGTGGGGTATGCATATATATATATATATATATATATATATATATATACTATATTTATCTGCATACATATATAAACATGTGTGCCGATGTGTATCTCATTTTTATGCTGTCTTTTTGATGTTTATTATGACGTCACATCCTTGATCCATTTTATTATGTTTTGATTGAAATGGGAATATAGAAAAAGAGAGTAGAGTTATTTTTGATGTGCTCAGAATGATATACCCTGGCGGTATATGACTTAAAGCTTATGCCGATTGTTGCTTTACTAAGTATATTTCAAATTTTTCCTCTGATTAGTTGATTTGTTTTAAATGAAATTTGAACAGTCTACAATATATAAGGCATTGACTTTGCTGACTTTGTTTATTTCTGATATCTTGAAAAACAAGATGATTTAAAAAAAAGACCCTAACGACATGATCTAGTGATTTGATCCATATGAAACTTGGACAGCTTATTGTTAACATAGTCATTTGGCTCTGTGCTAAGTTTGCTTGCTATTATTTAAAAAACAAGCGAAATAAATCGAAAAATCTATGAGATAACTATACAATTTATCGATTAAAATTCTCCCCCTCTGCTATGTTGCCAATATAGTCGCTGCTTGCGTATGCAAGACCCATCGGAAATCAATTAAACAAAAAATTTATTTTTATACACAAAAAAAACTTCGACTTTTTATTGTTGTTTTTATCGCATTGTCTCTTGTTGGTTAACCGCAAATTGCATAATTCCAATTAGATTTCAACTGGGAACATTCACTTAATGCATTTTCTATTGTTTCAGATTATTTTAACAATCTGAAAATGCAGCACGCTCCGCCTTACCGCATACCCTCTCTCTCCCTGGCATAATCAACATTTAAAAAGCCATTTTCATTTTGATTCCAATTTGATTCCATTTTGATTCCCATTGCACGATTTCATTAATTATGACGACCGACATCGTTATGGCTTCTATCACACCTCACGGCGCCGCAATAGATAAGTAAATCCATTGACTTTTTAGCGTGTTATCAAAATGCAAAATAATTGGACAAAAAGAATTATGCAAATATCATTGCATAATTTCTGAATTTAATTGGAAATTATTAAACAATTGAAAAAACAATGCATTAATTTGTAGTAAAATATGTAACGAAAGCTGCAGTCCAGCTTGTCCGATAGTATGATACCCTTCACCCCACGTTCCAACTATAAAGTCTATTAATCCTATTGCTAAATAGTTTGAAATAAACTTATAAATCGAACAATATACAGAAAGCTACATGCCAAATTTGGTGGCTTTAGCTTTTATAATAGCTGAGATCTATGCATTCATACAGACAGAAAGACGCACAGACGGACAGATGTGGATCGATAGAGTTGGCTAGTGATACTTAGCTAGAACATACATATATACTTTTTGTGATTAACCACGCATCCTCATGCTTGTTACATACATTTGCATACAGTGAGTATATCCTATTTTGATAATTTTCTAGGGTTGCAGGGTAGAAATCATTGGAACAATTAAGCACGTTGAAAGTTAAGAAAATAGTTGAAATTTCAGTTTTGATCGGCTTAGTGTTGGATAATGCGCAAAACAAGTATATCGTTTCATCTACAACGCGCATAATCCACAGCCAATAACAAACAACAATAACAACAATAACAAACAACAATAACAAACAGCACATTGCGGGCTTACCGCACATGGCAAAATTTGTTGTGTGCATGCACATTCAAGTCCAGACACGAATTGCGACAACAACGACAACCGCAGCAACAACAACAACAACAAAAACAACAACAAAAGCAAATACAGCAACTACAACAAGTTGAAAGAGTAATAAACAAAGCCACAAATGCGTTTTGAGGGTGAACAAATGACAACGCGAATGGGGGAAAGGCAGCGCGAGAGGGGAGAGGGAGGGGTAGGGGTAGGGTTACCTAGTAGTAGAGGGCTACGGAAAAACAGTGCCAACTTCACATTCTGTAGGCCGAGCAGGACTAAATTCAGCTTGCAGTTGCTGTGCGCCTACGCAGAGGGCGAGGTAAGGGAGTAGGTGCAGTGGGGGTGCAGAGGGAGGCGGAAGGGGAGAGGCTTGGCCATGCTGCTGGTGTTGCAAAACTTTCTGTGGGTTACGTCAAGAGAGGCAAGCAACGCTTAATTAAAACGGGTATCACGTAGCCCCCTCTACAGGCCCTGCCTCCCCTTCCTTCCTTCCTTTCTCCCCTTTGCTGTCGCTGTCACTTTGGCCCTGCTCTTGGCCCGGCTTTTACTTTGCCAAAGCTAATTTGGCCACTTTTATTTCGACAGTGGCACGAAAAAAGCACGAACAACAAACAGAGCGACAGTGAGAGAGAAACAGAGAGACAGAGAGAGAGAGAGAGAGAGAGAGAGAGAGAGAGAGTGAGAGTGAGAGAGAGCGGGAGGAAGTTGCAGTAAGAACGCCAAGCATAAAATGAAAATGCGAGTGTCAAAGTGCATGGCAAATGCATTGCGGAACATTAATTGCATAAATTGCGACGTCGCTTTGATGTGGGAGAGTGGGAGGAACAGCGAGAGAGAGAGAGAGAGAGGGAGAGAGTGAGTGCAGTGAAAGAAAGAGAGGGAGATAGAAGAAATGAATGCAATGCGAAAAGTCATTAAATTTAGTCGGTGCACCTGTTTGTCGGCGTCGCAGGCAGCAAGGAGGGAGGGAGAGGAGCGAGGGGAATAAGACGCATGGGGTCAGTCTGGTTTGAGAGGGCGCCGCCGCTCCTGCTATCTCTCTGTCATAATTTGATGCCTAACTGTGTCAGGCGATGCTGTTGCTGCCTCCGTTGCCGCTGCCGCTGCAAGTGCTCATGCATAACGCATTTTTGCGCAGCTGAAAAGTATGCTATGAAAATGTAGCTCGCTTACCTGTTGCCACGCCCCCCCGCCACTCTCCTCCCAAATGCATGCCGACACAGTTGAGTTGCTTTCGGGCCGCCGCGCGCGCTTTAAATCAGTTGCCATTTCATTAAAATGTACGCGCTGCATTTGCATCTTGCTCCTCCTCCTCCTTGCTTCCCCTTCCCTTCTCCTCTACCCACGCTCTTTCGGCCTCTTTTCACCTGCTGCTTTTTATGCTCAGGCCTTAAATTTAGCGTTATGAAACATTTTCATGCTTGTTGTTGCACAAGAAGAAGCAAAAGAGCAGAGTAAATTTAATGCATTCATTGCTCGCTTTTTTACACACGCGCGCACACACACACACACACACACACGCACAGGATATAAGGTTTCAGCGTGCTGGAAAACAAAAAAAAAAAAAACAAGCTGAAAACATAAGCGAGTCAAGCTAATTAACATGCGAATTCATTTACTCTAATTGGCATTGTTTTTCACAAAAAAAAAACATTAAAAAAATATATATAAATAAAAATTATAAATACAAAAAACAAAGGGTATGCACCGGTTGGACACTCAATTAGCATAGTATGCGACGCATTAATAATACACATAATAAATTGGCAATTAATAACGGCAAGCAATTATTTAAATGCAACAACTAAACAATACTTATATGAAATAATTAATTATAAACAATAAAAGTGCGGATTAATAAGGCTTTGTAATTATTTTAGTTAGTAAAGAATATAATGCCAATTAGTAGTAAATATTATTGAATTAGTTTAGTATTTAAATGATTATAACAATTAATATTATATGCAACAATAAATTATCAAATATACCAAAAAAGTGCATTATATACCAGAAAAGTACCTACAAAATATACAGACAATTCATTTATTGACTAATACCAGTTATTGATAATAAATATTAATTAAATTAAGTATTTAACTGATAATACCAACTATTAATGAAACCAAAAGCGTATTATATATTTAAAAAAATACCTACAAAATATACAGATAACTTGCTTAATAATGCCTATTATTGGTATAAATTATTTTATTATTTCAGTATTTAAATGATTATAACAATTAATAAGAAATTCAAACTAATTAATTAACTATTAAATATACCACAAAGAGCATTATATATAAATACAAACCGTACACAGAATACACTCATTAAATAATTTTTTGTAATAATTTTCAGTATTTTTATGCTTATAAAAAATAATATTATTAATTTAATTAATTGTTGTAAACTTCATGCCACAGCTAAAAAATAAACTTACAAATATACCAAAATAATACCCAAAAAATACCTACAAAAAAGAAACGACAGTCAGACAACTCACTCATTGGATTTTGCCGGCAAAGCGCTTCAAGCATAAATAACTGTAAAATATTGCTGTGTGGCGTCAGAGCAAAGCACGAAGCACAAAGCAGAAGCAACTCGCATTGGCATTGGTATTGAGTGGATTTATTTATTTGCGAGGGAAAAATGTAACGCGAATGGGATAAGCGAAATAAAACAAGGCGAATCAAGGTGGAAAAATGCACGAAAACACATGCATAGCTTTTATGCAAATGCGTGAGAGAGAGAGAGAGAAAAAGAGAGGGAGGGGGGGGAGCATGCCAGGTGGGAAATGCACACGCCGCGTTGTGTGGGGAGTTCTCTCTCTCTCTCTCTCTTCCTTTCTGCCTCTGTGTTACTTGAAAAAAGGCAACAACAACAACAACTGCGGCCCATGCTGTTGCTTTGTTGCATTGTTGTTGTTGTTGCTGTTTGTCTGCCCGTCTGGTTGGTGTGTTTGGCAAATGCCAACTTTATTAGGAATTTTGCAGTTTGCCAGGCAAATGTGTCCTTAGTCAATATGCGTACACAGTGCAAAGCGGAATAGCGAAAGGAGAAACGCTGCCGTTGCTGCTGCCTCTACTGTGGATGCTGCCTTTGCAGCTGCTGCTGCTACTGTTGTTGTTTTTGTTGCCTTTACCTCTGCCGCTGTCTTTGCATTTGCTTTGGCTGAACTCATCGAGTATTATGCACGAATATTCTGTGATTTCATTTTGCTCAATGAAACGCTATGCCGCGCGTACAAATGTCAAGCGATTGACTGTGTGTCTGTGTGCGTGTGTGTGTGTGTGCCCAGGTGTAGCAGCGGCAGCAGCAGAGAGAGAGAGTGGGAGGCAGCTGCCGTCACGACGCTTTGCGCTCGCAGTCAGCGCATGTGCATGGGCTGTGCAGAGAGAGCACAAGCTGTGCGAGAGAATTTCCCTGCGTTTCATTGCGTTTGCTTCACAATAGTATCCAAATATATTGAGCCATGCTCCCAGTAAAGGCTACCGTGTTAGTTAATTAATGTACTTACAAGCTTAGTAAGTTTTAAATAAATTTGCATAACTTGTAAAGAAGTAAACTATAAAATCAGCTACTCCTTTGCTTTATTAGCTTTAAATTTGAGCTAACTTTATTAGCGCATAATTGAAATGTTCATGAGTAAACATTAGCAACATTAGCACATCATAAGCATAAATTTAGCAGGGGTCATAAAAAAGGGAGTTCCCAACTAATGGACAACATTTAAAGCACAAACAATAAAGGCCCCAAAGGACACGGGCAGCAGGTCCTATCTCCCTTGCCCCGCTTGTTGGCCATGTTAAGTGCTGCCAACCTGTCTAAGACAAATAGCAAATTGTCGTTTATAATTGACCACAAGTGGCATGGGCGTGGGCGTGGGCGTGGGCGTGGGGGGGTTGTTGGAAATGGGACAGGTCCAGTACAAGCAGCCCGACGTTATTGTGTGCTGGATTCGTGGTCGTCATTCAAAGTAAATGGACAATTATTATTAACTGCAATAAATTTCACGCACGCATAATTTACATACAAGCGCACGCGAGCGTGCATGGCGCAGTGGCGTAGAGGGGGATTGTGGTGGTACTGCGTGGGCACTGGCTAGAATCTACGTCACGTACAAATCGTTTAAGTGCAACACATAATTGTTGAAGCAGCTCAGGAAACATTTTCGGCAAGGATAATTGTGCTTTCTCACTCCCTGTCTCTCTCTCTCTCTCTCTCTTCCTTAATTTACTTGCCCGGGGTGTGTGTCTCTGTCTCTGTCTGTGTCTGTCGTGTGTCAATAGCAATTATATTTTGGTATATGGCAGCGAGAGGAACAGCTACACTGATAAAAGCAGCGCTTAGATAATCACCCAATTTCTTGCTGGGCGAGTGAAATTAATAAAAGTTGTATCAAAATACACTTCAAAAAAAAATTTTAAATTAATATTCATTTGTTTTATAACTTTAAGCTTTAAAAAATTCCAGCTAAATTAAAAAAAGGAAAAAATAAAATAATAAAATATAATATAAAAAAAAGGAAAAAAAGATATAAAAAGGAAAAAAGGAAAAATGAAAAAAAAATAACACAATAAATATGTAGGAAATAAAAATAAAAGTAAATTAATTTATTAAAATAATAATAATTTATAATAAAAATATAAATAATATATAATAATAAAAAATAATATAATATAATTCTATTAAATGGTTTATTAATATAATAATAAATAAAAGATTAATATGTAAACTTTATAACTTTAAATTTTATAATATATAGAAAAGCCTGAATAATTCTTTCAATTTCAATGCAATCTATATTATATTCTAATGCATAGTTTTGTTAATATGTATTCCCTTATCCCAGTTATTTCTTGCAGTGCAGTTAGTTCCCTTCGCAGTCAGGTAAGTAGAATGTTTGCGCCAGGGCTAAAAAAAACTTGTTCTTTAACAAGTTCTACTTAAGCTGCCACAAACAATGCGCAAAGAATTGGAAAGTAATTTCCACGCTCAACTAAAGACCATTTCGATGGCTCACTGCGAGGGGGTGTCTCTCTCTTTCTGTGTGTGTGTGTGTGTGTGCGCCTGTTTGTGTGTATTAACACCCACGCTCAAAATCGATGTCATTACTAGTTGTTGTTGTTGTTGCTGGTGTTGTTGTTGTTGTTACTGCTGGCTCGTCCATTAGTGCGCTGTTTAATTGAATTGTTGCAATTAAAGTGCTTCAATTGATTTTAATCGGAAATTGTGCTCATTGTTGGCAGCTGTTGTTGTTGTTGCTGTTGCTGGCCTTTAGTGTAAGTACAGTTAGGCACTGCATACACGTTGGCACTTTCGTTGCTTTTGTGCTGTGTTACCGTTAATTGCTTGACAAGTGCTGCTTCATTAACGCTGCCAGGGGGAAATGTGCAATAATGTTTCCTAGGCCTTGAGGTCGGCAGCAGGAGCAAGAGTAACAACAACGATACAAGCAAAAACAACACAAAACACAGAATATATCCGACTATTAAGGGTCACAAAACATTAACATAATGTCATTCGACGTGATAATCGCTTGATTTTTAAACAATCTTAAGGCGAAACAAAATTTCCTTAAACTTCTGACGCTCAACAGGCTGCATTGCCTTTGTTTTGCCCACACCGACAAATTTCCCCAAACACTGAGCGCAGAATATACCAACAGCGCGACAGAGAGAGAGAGAGAGAGAGAGTGTGAGAGAGCAAGTGCAAGTTGCTCCCACAGCAGCCTCGCTTACACTGGGCTGTTGTGCGCTCTCCCACACTCTCGTCGCAATGCTTGCTCTCGATTGCTTTCGTGTTATGCTGCTGCTGCCTGCCGCAACATGCGCTCGCTGCGGTGCTTTCAGTACGCAACGAACTTTGCACGCTGACGGTTGCTTTGACGGCGCTCTATCTCTCCGTACGGCCTCTGCGACTTGATTCGACTTGCTGCCACTTCGACGCGCGCGTGAATATCGAAGCCAAAAAGAACCCAAAAATAACCAAGCGCGCGTTTCATATGCCTGCATGTGCGTGAGTGTGTGCGAGTGTGTGAGTGCGTGCATTTATTTATAAGCAGCGGCAAATGTAAAGTGAAATAGAAGAGAAATAATTACAAATCTATAAATATCTCAGGCCGGTTGCATTCAAAACGAAACGAGCAAAAAGGTTGACGAAAATCGAGAAAAACGCAAAGCAAAATGAAAGCGAAACTCAAATACGACCAGCCGCCGTTAATGCTGCTGCTGGCAATGACAATTGGCGCGCTTCTAGCGCAGGCAGCGGCAGCAGCTGAAGCGCAGCCAACTAGCTCCAGCTACGGCGCCTCCTTCATATCAAATCCAGCCATCTATGCCTACACCGTGGCCAATCAGCAGAAGCAGCAGCAGCAGCTGCAGGCAGACAGCGACAACTACATCAATTTTGACACTGGCAATGTGAATGGCAATGCGATTGCAAATGATGCGAATGGCATGGCAGATGTGAATGTGAATGACGATTACCGCGGCAATCGAAATTTCTACTACACAGATGGAGATGGAGGCGGTGCAGCTGGGGATGCAGTTGCAACGCCCACGCTAACCACGCCTCAAGCAGCTGCACCGCCACCGGCAGCGGCCACACAACCTGCTCCACTTACCGGCTGCACTCTGGATCGTTTGGCTGTCTATAAGGTCGTTTTGCACACCTATTGGACACGCGAACTGTTTCCCAAACATTACCCAGACTGGCGACCCACTGCGCAATGGACCAAGACACTAGGTAAGTGTGGCATCGCAGCAGTTAACAGTTAAAGCTAACGGTTTGAATTGGGTTGCAATGGGAAAATGTTAGGAAAATGAAATGAAAATAAAATGAGAACTTGCTAGAAATATACATTAAATTGCGGGAGTATTTTAAGCGTTAAAAAATAAATAAAACAATAAAAAACATGAATGGCTAAATTGAAGAATAAATTAATAAAAATTAAATTCATCAATAATTTAATTAATTTCAAAAACATTTTGCAAAAAAATATTAAACAGTAAAATTAATAAAAGAAATTAAAAAAATAATTAATTGATTATTTAATTAATAAAAAAAAAAAAAAAAATTAAATAATTAAGTATTTATGCGTTAAAACAATAAAAATAATTATTGCAAAATAAATTATTAAAATAGAAACGGTTCAGTTAAAATTAAAAACCAAGTTTATAATATTAAAAAAAATATATATATATATATATATATATATAAAATAAATTGCAAAAATATTAAAGAGAAAAATACAAAAAAAATTAAAAATAAATTATATGTAAATATAAAAATACAATTTTAATAGAAGTAAAAGGAATCCTAGAAATAACCAACTTGTGCAGTTAAATAGTTCAATTTATTGCCAGAAATCTTTACTATGCGTTGTTAAATTCCAACAGAAATTGAATTTTTATAACTGTACCATATAGAACGCAAAAGAGTTGCTTGCGCTCTATCTGCCTCTGACAGGCATACTATAAAAAAATAATAGTCAACGATTATTATTTTTATTAGAGAAAAAAATTGAATATAGTTTTCCGTGCCATTTTTCCAATTGCTCAATTAAATTTCTCTTTGTCCCAAAACGCTGATAAATTCGTATAATTTCTGCCAGCTCAGCAGGGGCGAATAGCGGCGCAACAACGAACAACAACAAAAGACAAACAAACAATAAGAGAGAAAAAAAGAAGAAGCTAAATACTAATTTGTCACAATGCTCGCAACTTGGCAGACATATAAAAATAAATCGAAAAGCAATTTCGATGTCGTGTTGTTGTTGTTGTGTTAAATAGAAATAGAGGCCATGCCCAAATAGATGAGATACAGAGATACAGATATAAACACACAGATACAAGATAGAGCTGAATGGGTAGAGTAGGTGCACAGACAGTGGGGAAGGAAGAGCAGAAGGCTGGGAATCCTTGGAATCCTTGGCCGCATTGGCATGTCGCTTGTCTTATCATGTTTTTGCAGATTTAGCTGTCAATTTATAGCACACACACACACAGAGAGAGGCACAAGTAAATCTGACAGCCCAACAAGCGTTGCCTTTCACTCGCACACACCCGCACACACACTCACACACACACTCAGCCTTCCATAAAAAAGGATAAGGCCAGCGTCGGCGAAGCGCCTAAGAAATGCGATTTGTACGTGCTTATGCGCTATATGCTACAACTCAGCGCAAAACACAAGAAATTGGATAAAGTTGTTGCTTGTTTTGTTGTTGGTGTTGTTGTTGCCCCACTTCTTTGTGCCAGTGTTGCCCCTCAACTTTTTGATGTTTTGATTTTGGTGCTGTTGCACTCGAAATACTTTTAAAGATTCCAATCGGGGCTTATTTATTATTTTGTTTGTTCTTTCACACAGCTAACATGATTATCAGCTAAAAATTCAGGGGGGAAAACAAAATAAAAAATACGAATATAAATTTACACAACTGTCAAAAGAGAATTCCGTGAGTTTATTTATCAGGCAGAGAGAGCGGGAGATATTTCCCCAACTAAGTCTTGGCTAATTAAGTGCAGCATTTCTTGTGGCTCGTTCATCTTTTCCTATTTTCCAGTTCACTTTGGTTTATTTTCAGCCTGCTTTCGCTTTTTCTCTCACTCTCTCTCTTTGTTTATAATTTATAGTACTTTGCCAGTGCGTATACGTGATTTATAGTAAACTTGTGCAAAACCTAACGCAGCGATTTTGCTCTTCGCACAGGCTATAACTATTGATAGAACATATAATAATGTGAATTCTCTAGGTGATACATCGACTTCACATGGCAGAGCCATCAATTTTATTACTCAATTCCAGATTTGCACAGGATCTTCGCCATTCAATTCGCTTCTCACATAGTTTTCATATCGACTGCAATCGCATTTTATGGAATATAAAAATCATATAGCATAAACAGACGATGCGTCGTTTATTGTAGAATCTATAGTAAAGTTATTAAGGTGGCAAAGACTTGAGTTTAAATTGAAAATTTCGTAAAAAATAGCTAATTTTGATGTCATTTCTTATTTGAAATTACTTAATAAGATTTTTTCATATTTTATGTTGGCTTTGAAGTGCATATTTGCTGATAAATAACCCTTCCAGGAGGGGGAATAATGCAATTCGGGCGTGTGTGTGTGACATAAAATATTGAGAGTAGCGCATGGGAGAGGGAGAAAGGCAGAGAGAGAGAGACAGAGAGAAGGAGAGGCAGCCCGTTTTTGTTGTCACTGCAGTAGCGCGACGTTTAGTTAAGCCAAAGGCAACTTAAGATAGACCAACCGGAGCCGGAGCTGCCGGCATTAAAATGCAGGCAAGAAGAGCTAGAGCAAAAAAGATAGAAAGAGAGAGAGAGAGGTTGGGATATAGCGGGCTCTTCCTGCCTGTCATATCCTGTTTATATATAAAGTTCAGGGCGCAGCTCAGCATCCGTTACATTTCAACTGGCGATGCAATGAGCTGTGCCAGCGCAGGCCAAAGAAAAAGTGCTGTCCTGTAGCCCGACAGCATTTGCTTTTGTTGCCGTGCTGGGAGCTTGAGACTGAGCCCGGGACTGAAGCCTGAGCCTGCAGCCCTGGCGTGTGGGAGAGAAGAATTTATTATGAATGTTGCAAAACAAGCAGCGACAGCAAATGCATTTCTGCTTGCCCTTTGTGCCCGAGAGTTGAAAGAGCAGTCGCACCGGGCGATTCGCAGGCTCCCCACTCCCTTTCTCTCTCTCTCTCTCCCTCACAGTTCTCAATTCTCGTCTAGTTGTTAAATTTCGTTTGTGGACATTTGTCGAGCGCGGCCCTTACGACTGTTGTCGTCGCCATTTGGGCAACTTGCCGCCTGTTTTTATCGCAAATTGAAAACGAAATAAAGTTTTTGCTTGCCACACGAAAGCGTTGCATATTTCGGCTATACTCAGTAGCAGTTTGTGACGCAGAGAGGAGCCTATTAGCTAAGTTTCTTAAGGTAGCAGTGAGAGGGTACCTAATAATAAGCTTCGATCAGTGAACATGTTCAAAAATAGGTGTATTTACTTTGTGCAAATGTAACGGGCTGAAGGAAATGTTGAAAACATAGCAAAGTTTATATCCGTGTGTGCCATGTTCGTCTGTCTGTCCGTCTGTACGTTAGTATTCACAGATCTCAGCTCCTATGAAAGCTAGAAACAGCAAATTTATTTTAGTTTATTTTAAATTTTAGTTGCCACGCCCACCGCCTCCGCAAAGCAATAAATACATTTTTGGTTAAGATTTGTAACGAAAACATATAAGCTACAACTTTCTGCTTTGACCTGCACATAGATATATGCTATATGCATATATATCCCAAATTTCAAATAGATCGGATCATAAGCACAAAAGTTATTTAAGTCAAGTTCAATGAAGTTGTCGTCTCTGCCTTTTTAAGAACCTAACTTAGAATGGTTTTAGAAGAGCTTACACTGTGCTAACCCAGGGTATTTGCCAGTGCTGCTTAGGCTGCGCTTTTCGCTTTTCGCTCTTAGCTTATTTGCTCTGCTCTTCCCAGAGCGCTACACTTTTTTCTCTGCCTTCGCAGCGAGCATTCAACACTTTTTGTTTAGCTTTTGCGCGCAAATTTTGTGAAAATAAATTTCTGCTTTTATTCCCCCGTCCCCCTCCCTCTCTCTTTTTTGGTTTTGTTGCAATTTTTATTGCTTGCCCAGCTTTTTGTTTTATTCACAACTCTCAAGTGCTTTGCCAGGATGCGGCCGGGCCATATCCTTGACTGTTTTGGTCAAAATGAAATGTTGCCGCTTGCAATTGCATTTCAAATTGAGCACCCACTGCAGACAACTTTGATTCGAAATCGATACAAGTTCAGGGGAAGAGAGGAGCGGAGTAGATAGTGTAAAGATATTGGCAATTAATGCGCAGCAAATAAACAACTTCGTGGTGGCACAATGAAAGAGAGTCGCCGCATGTGAAGTACACACGCACATCGAGTGCGAAAGTTGGCCCGCAACTGCGTGGGGCAGCCTGTGCACTCTCTATCTCTCTTTACTCGTTCTTTCTCTTTCTCTGCTTGCTTCTCTCTTGAATCTGCTTACTTCCCTCCCCCGAAGTTGCAGCCTGCGCCCACGTTAATTGCCTGCGTGCCTGGCAATTATCCTGTTTGACTTGGCCGCCGGAATGCGTGCGTGAGCTGCCTCTCTCGCTCTCGCTCTCTCGCTCTCTCTCTTTCTCTCTCTCTCTCTCTGTCTTCCTCGTATTTGGCGTTAAATGTGTAGCCTCTGGCATTTTCACGCCTTGTGTTTTATTGTTTGGGCAAGTTGTGCAAATGAAATGCCAAAATTTGCCCGTTGCCCAACTGAATTATAAAAAGCTTTTCGGGCGCGCTCAAAAGTATGCTACATAAATTTATAACGCACTTTGCGCCTAATACCCTGCACAGAGTGCGCGCACCTTGTGGGGCATATTTTATGCAGCTCAAGAAAGAACATGTTTCAGTCCGCCCACACACTAGCACACACACCTACACACCCTCCAGGCTGTCTAGTTCGTGTCATTGCACCTTGTACTCGGCAAAAGTTTTGCGTGCCACGTGGCGCACTTTGAATATTTTTCTGCTTTTTGCCATTTTCTTGTAGACAAAGACAAGTTCATAGGACGCTTCTCTGGCAACAATTCAGCTGGAAAATATTTGCGGCAAATTTCATATAGTATAGTATTTTGTAGGTAGCGCTGCTTGTTTTGTGGTGAGCAATGCCTGAGTGCATTCAATTAAAATAGTCGAGTTGGGCAATTATTAAGCAAAGTTTACAAAATTAGCAATTTAAAATAACAAGGCATGTTATATATATGTATAGAGTAGAGTATATTATAGTATGTTATGTTATGTACGTGTTATGTTTTATGTTACGACTCGCAATGCTTGGCTGATAATAAGCAAGCTGAGTTTATTTCGCTATCTCGACTATCTAAAGATTGGCAGCAGCTCAGGGGGGCGCCTTACAGGCATCATTACAAATTCATAATACTCTCACGCGGCAGCTACACACACCTGTGTGTGTGTGTGCGCTGTGTCTGCACGCACGCAAAATCATAGCATACTTCTTGGGGCAGCATAAGCACATTAATAATAAATGTAAATTTTATTTTAGTCAGCGCAGGCAAAGAAATTGAAAGAGAAAGCAAGAGAGAGCGAGAGAGGGGGGCAGAGTCAGCGGGAAAGCGTCGCTTTTCCGGCTACTTGCAGCTACTTTGCCTGCCGCTCTGCCAAGTGTTATAATTAAAAGCAGCAACCGCCAAGGATTCTGTTTCTTTTTCGGGGCGTTGCCTTACCAAAATACAACAACACGCCCAGTGATAGCGGGCAGAGCAGCTCCTGTTTCCGCCGTAAACTGAGCCCGCCACGCATTTTTTACTTGTCTCCGTGGTAAATCACAGCGGACGGGCAAACAAATTTGTTGTTTCACATTCTTCTTTTTTTTCTGCGTGTTTTCCCCTGTTTTTCTTTTAATTTTTCGCTTGCGCATTTACTTGCATGAATACATTTTTGGGCGCTGCATGTCTTTTATGTGTCTTCCCCACCCCCCACTCTTCTCTCTCTTTCTGATGTACATTTTGTGCTTTGTCAAATTCGTGTCATTATTCATTCATACATGATTAGGCAACCGAACAGAGAGAGAACACAAAACAGACAACATAGCGCGTTCAGGTTTTGAATTACACGCTGCCAGGCAGCAGCCCCAGCCTCAATCGGGGTCTCAGCTTTGGTTTGAGGGTTGCCAGCCCCCAGGCAGGCAGAACGTTGATGGATAGTCGAAGCCAAGTTGTAACTGAAGACGGAAAGAGGAGGACAGCAGGGAGAGGGGGGCGCGCAGACAGGCGTGGCATTGTCAAATGGAAATTAATGAATGAAATTTGATATACTATGTCAGGCGATGATACAAGCGTTGGTTGGTAGCTGGGGCTATGGGTGCCCAGGGTTGCCAACGTACAGCAGGTTTTTAATTTAATTTATGCGCACGTGCTGCACACGCACTACACGTATTAAAGGATATATTGTATATATATATATATCGATATACCTGCGTGCATTTTTGGCATTTATTTAAGCCAATTTAAATTTGCCATTTAGTGTGAAATTAATTTTTCATTATAAAATTTGCGTGCACATTGGAGAAAGAAAGAGTAGGGTATATGCAAAAATAAATAAATAAATTAATTTAATAAAACCAACATAAAAGTCAGGCAGTAAAATAATATTAGCTAATCATAGAAAAAATTCCCAAATTGTGCGCATATAATTATAAATAAAATATAAACAAATTTATATATATTTTCTAGAGTATTTAATGTTCTCTCTCTCTTAGTTTAGAACTTTGCATGGTTTCATTTTGCACGCACTTTTCATTAATTATATTTTCTGCCGTCGATTGAGCAACGTATGCTTAAAGGTTTTTCCAAATACCCACAAAGCACTCAACCCGGGAACCTTTCATTCTTCCCCCAAAAATTGGCATAAATTAGTCGCGCTAATTACGAATAAATTGCGCAATTTGTTTTTGTAAGCCACGCTGAGACCAGCAACAACAACAGCAGCAACAACAACTGAGATTGTTGTAATGTGACAACATTATCTACATGATTTCAATTTAATTAAATATCAAACGTGCATTTAATTCATGGCATTATGCGCGGGCCGTAGGTATACCTAATATTATTATTTTATAATTATAACAATTAGGTCTGTGTGTGTGTGTGTGTGTGTGTGTGTGTGTGTGTTTATGGTATTTTATTGGTATTTGGTAGCGCATTCAATTGTTGCAAATTGAATATTTAATTGGCAAACGTTTAATTACGTTGCCAGATTTTATTTTGCAGTTTTTGGGGGGAATATATATTATTTAAAATTAACTGCATAAACAAATGCGCGCTATACTCTGTGGCGCGCGAATCCATTAAATCTTATAAATTGGACACGAGGCTCGGTGCAAAAAAAAAAAAATTGTTTACGTTTTACGGCACTTAATATGCCAGAATAATTGCCATAAAATAAATGCCTTGTCTATTTATTTTGCACTGCCATATATGCATAAGATGGAGGCATAGCTGATAGACTAGCAGTTATCCTAGAGTTGCGTGGCACATATTTAAAAGCAGCAAAGGCTGCGTTTATTTTAAGCTTAAATAATTAATAGTTCATAATTTAATTTAAATTTCTCTTTAAAATAATTATTTATATTTTATTTTATATTTTAAATAATTATTTTTATTATTTTTATTTAATTATTATTCAATTTTTAAGTGTTTTCAAGTATATAATTATTTTTATTTTTCAAAATGAATTTTTAGTTTTTATTATATTTTTTTTTTACTATTTAATTTTTTTTTAATTATTCTAATTATTTTCTAAATTTAAATATTAATTTGTAGTATTTATTGAACATTTTTTTACTGATTTAAATTTTGTAATTATTTTATATTTTTTAAGAATTAATTTGTACTTCAAATTTTTAATTTCATACTTTTATGTTCGACTGATTCTAGTCTATCTTAAATAAATTAAAAACAGAAAAAATGCATCTACGTTAGTCGAACAACCTTTTACAGGGTATACAAATTGTGTAATTTTAATTGTAATATTTATGACAGGCATAAAAAGGGACCGCACATGGCAGCTGGCGCTGTTGTTGGTGCAGGTCGCCTTTCTTGTTACTGATTTAAATATAATATTTGCATAGCATGCCGTTGGTTTTTTGTTGTTGTTGTTGCTTGTAAACAACACACACACAATCACACATACAAGTGCTTTCATTTTTAGCCTGGCATTTGCATTTGTCAGCTGGAATTGGCTGCCATTTGATTTATTTGTGTAGCCTCCTGCGCAAGGCTTCAGCTAGGAGGGGGAAGGGGGCAACTAGGCATGCTTTGCCGCTTGCCTAATTAAGTGTCGCACACAAATCAAACCCAACAAAATGCTCATTATTAATGCATTTTGCATGCCGCAACAAATGAAGAGAAAGCGAGACAGGGGAGAGCGAGAGAACCCTTTTTTCCGGCAATTTATGGCAAGGAAAAAGGGGCAAAAATCTTTCAAGTCGAGTTTTGCCTGTTTTGAGTTATGAATGCGGCCAAAAATGTGTCTGGCCGAAAGTTGTATGGCTGCTAATGGCAGCCTAATTATGCTGACCACAAAAAGGAACCTTTGTGCGTTGCGCTCCCTCTCACTCGCCCTTTAGCAGTCTGCCTCTTATTTCCTCTCTCTCTCGCCTCTTAGCATATAAATTCACGTTGCTGGCAACTTTAAGACGCGCACACCTTTTGGACTACATAAATCTTGGCCAGGTGGGTGCGTTATGTGTGTGTGTCTGCTTCTCCCTCACACAACTTCCCCTGCCCCTGCCCCTGCCCCGCTTCTACTTCCCCTTCTCCTTGGGCGAGGCAGACAAGGCGCAGACAACATGCGTGAAACGACACAACGCACAAAACTTTGTTTGTCTGTCTCGGTGCGTGAGGGAAGGTGGAAAGGAAAGGGCCAGGGGGAGTAGGAAATGTGTGCCTGGTTGGGCGTAGGGTGCGCGCCTTGTCTTGGCTTTTTCGGGTTCTGGTTCCACGCCCCACGGCAGCGCTATGAAAAATGTCTACAAATTACAGTTGAATTTCTGCTTCTGCCTGCGCTGGCAAAAGGAATTCCTAAGTAGGTGTTACAACTTTGCCATCAAGTTGGCGGCATCTAACAAATCTGTGAGTGGATCTTGGCTTAAGATACCGCCAGAAGCTGAGGGGGTATATGAGTTGGTCTATATATAAGGCTGCAAATTGAGTAGCGGCTGCTTAAGATCTTATGTCATGTAAGGCGTGGCGTATACTTGATGTGCATATGCCTAAAATATTTACGTAGGGTATTCCCACAATGAGCATACTTCCAGATAATGCTATGTAACAAGTTCTCTGTAGCAATTTACTTATGCCACGGCACGCTGTCTTATCTATGTGTCTGCCACAATTTGGGGCAATAATTAAGGACTTTCGGTCGCAGCCGATGGCGGTCGCAGTGGGTATTGAGTGTTGTATAACGGAAAGCAGCTACGTGACACGTTCGTATAAATTTTTATATATATAATATTTTTTTTTTTTGAACGCCCTAACAAGAGGGTGACCCGCCATCATCATCATATTTGAGGGAATGCCATGAAGCGATAAAACATAAATTCATTTAATTAAGCAATTTTATGTGGCAAGACAAGAACGCAGACATAAAAATAAAACTTAACAAGCTGCCAGACGAGGCGAAAGAGAGAGAAAGAGAGGGAGGAAGTGGGGCGCCTGATAAAGTTTTGATAGTGAGCAATTTCTACGCATTCGACCCGAGGGAGTGGCAATATTTCTTGCGCCAGTTAATGGCAAACGAATCCAAAAGGAAGCGGAAGGAAAGAGAGACGAGAGTGAAGAAAAGAAAGAGGGAAAGAGAGAGGGGGAACAACATCAAAGTGCTGTGTGAAAATTATACAACTTTTCATTTTGATGGCCCTACGATGCCGCTCAATTTTGATGGTCAATCAGGCGTATAATAAGATAAAGTCATTGCAATCACATCGCAACGCAAAGAGATGATAGTCGATGGACATAGATAAATGAGCAGCGCATAGATAGCACAGATATCCTGATGGGTGTTTAGTCTAAGGGAATAAGAGATGATGATAGGCATGATAAACTCAAGCAGGAAATTAATCGTTACAATTGGCAATCGCAATGCAGTAGAGCGTAGCACGAAGCGGGGGCGGAAGGCGTGGCCAAAAACAACAAACAACAGCTGCAATTTCAAAGGGAGTCGAAGAAAATCCAATAAAAATTGTTTAAATTAAATATCAACTGGCATTTTAGCACAGAATGCAATTACTGTGGGCGTCGCAGCACAATTTGTGAGCAAATCGCTGTGATTTGATAAAGTAATCAATATATTTATTTTTAATAATTTTTTATATTTTTTATGTAATTTCTCTTACTATTTGAACTGCTTTTTCTAGCTTCTTTTGTTTTATAAATATAATGTAGAAATATTTTTAAATTTTAATTACTTCTATTTCTTGTTTTTTCTCCTTGCTTTTTCTCCTTGTTTCTTCTGCCACACGCGTCACAAACTTTTCACAGCCCAACTTGTTAAGGTTTTCTTTTGTTCTTCGCCCAAAAACCTCGTTAAATTTTTATTTATCTCTAACATGTGCTTAACTAATTTTCGACTATTAACAGGGGAGCCATTCCGCACGCATTTTAAATGCGTCACAAAACTTTGCCCAATAAAAAGCAACAGCAACAACAACAGTGAAAGAAGGAGAGGAGTGAAAAATGCGCTAAAGCGTTAAAAAATTGACTTGCAAGTAAAAGTAGAAAAAAACAACTTGGCTAAGCGTAAATAAAGCAAATAAACTTAGCAAACCAACGCAACCAGCGAACAAGAAAGTCAACTTTACTAAGCTGCCCGCCCCCCTCTCACTCTGCGCCACTGCTCCCTTCCCCCCGCTTATTGGGCAGACAAACTTGCGTTCAAGTTGCTCGCTGAGACAGTTTACAGTTTGCTTAGCAGAGGCAAACAAAAAGCGTAGCATACAACGGGGCGTTTGCCAGGGTTGCCACAGCGTTGTTTTTGGTGTGAATAATGTTGCTGTTATTTATGCCTCAATGCGCCACGCCCCTTTGGCCCCGCAACGGCAGCTGAAGAAATTGCAATTTCCACGCCCAAGTTTCGGGCACTTTCACTTTATGGCCCAACCTCCCAACCTCGGTCCCCGCCCCTTTCTTCTCGCACCCCTCTGAGCATGCAGCACTCTGAGCTGCTTTTTATTAAAAGTTTCTTGCCCAACAACAATGGGCACATTTTTTAAAGTGTTTTTTATTGTCGCGTTAACCGACCGCAACGACGGTGGCAGGAGGAGGGGTAGTGGCAGGGGTAGTAGGGAGGGGGACGGGATCGAAGGGCAGCGCAACTGACGCTAACTTTGCCTCCCTGCGTAAGTGTAAATTATTGTTAAGGTCAGAAAGTTTTCCCCGACAATTTCTTAGCTCTCGCTCGCACATTATTGCCCTCTCTCTCTTACTCGGTCTTAGCAAGTTTTCTTCTGGCTAGTTTTCGGCTGCAGTTGCGCCGTAAGTAGACTATAAGTTAATGCCGCCAACTAAGCTTGGCAGAGGCAGCGACTGAGGCGGCGACTGCGGCGGCAGCTGCATAATTTTTGAGCACATTTCACTTAATTAACGGCAACAGCAACCAAAATGCGTTAATAAAAATGCCACATTAACTTACAATTAACGCAGTCTGCACAGTCCGTGCACAGTGGGGCAAAGTGTAATAAACACGGTCGGGGCGAGAGAGATAGGGAGAGAGAGAGTTCTTTAAATACAAATTTATGTGCATTGGTGAGGAAGAGGAAAAGCGAAACACTTTCACTTTGCGCTGCGCCTTAAGCTGTGCCGCCTTTTCCGCGTCTATCCCCTTCATCCCTCGTTCCGCTCCTGCCTTACGGCGTCGGCTTCACTTGACATTTGAAATATGTTGGCGCATTTTATGTCGGTCAGCTTGGACCCAGGCTAGCAATTAAACGACGCAGCCGGCAGGCAAAGGCAGCCAGCTATGTTGGCTTTAAAACCGCCGAAGCTGGTATACACTGCCCTAACGGGGCGTGGTTAAATTTTAAGCTGTTGCTAGAGGGAACTAAAGCGTATTTAATATTCGTATGGACTGCACTCACTCTTCTTTGCTCTCTCTCTCTCTCCTTCTACCCCTCCCTCTCTCTCTATCTCTCTATCCCTCTCCTCTTTTCTTTCTCCCTCTTTCTTCATTTTTTTCGGTCATTGCAGCATCAAGAACTACTGATATAAATTCTAGTTGACAACTGTACTTTCGCCTCTTTCAACGTGACAGAACTGTCGAGCACAACTGTACTTTATGGCACTCTGTTTGTGTGCGTGTGAGTGTGTGTGGGGCTGGCGTTGATGTCCCCACATGATTTGTAGTCGACAATTGGAGGTTCTTGCAAGCACAGCCCGCACAAAAGAAACCCTTACAGGGATCCCCGCCTGGGGGAAGACGCACTGTGAAGCGACTCGGCATCAAATTTTAATGCTACTCATAATATTTTCATGCACACAATGCGCAAAGGTTAAAAGTGCTACCAAAAATAAATGCCAAATCAGCGAACACATACGCACTTTGCGGGTGTGTTAGTGTGTGTGTGTGTGAGACACATTAATGGCACAAAGAAATGAAACGTTTTTTATCGAATGAAATAAAAAAAACTGCGTTTGAGTTAAGTCCCGGGTAACGGGTAACGTGGAATATAGTGATTGAGTGAAATGAAATAATGTTATTATTAAATATTTTATTTGTTTATAAGTTTAATATAGAGACCAAAAGCTTCAGTTTTTCTAGTTAAGTGACTACTTTAATCAAAAGCTTTACTTAAATCATGTACTTCAAAAGTCACTTTATACGTGCTTCTTATTCACTAGTATTCCATTATATGTATAACACTTACACCGTGACTGATTCACTCTATAATATTATATAGCATTAAGTGACATATATCTGCGTATATCATATAAGTAGAACCCTTAAACTTAACCAAAACAGTTGATGCTTAAAGCTTTACATTAAATAAAAGCTTCACTTTTTAAGCTTCCCCATTACTTTCACTGCGATTGCTTCACTCTCGAGCATCACTACAAGTCTCAGTCACTACACGTGCCCATACAATGCCGACTGGCAACTGGCAACTGGCAACTGCCATATGCCATTTCGTTTTGTGGCCAACTTTGAGTGCGCAACTTTTCTCAAGGGTTACACAAAAGGGGGCTCGAAAGGGTTTTTGCTGATTGTTGTTATTATTATTTTGCAAAGTGGGGGTGTGTGTGTGTAGGTGGGTGTGGGTGTATAAGTGTGCTCCATTGAGTTATATGCGATACAGTAAACAAACAAACAAACAAACACGGATTGCAAAAAAAGAAAAGCAAATTGATTGTTGCATTGCTCAGGTTTGCCCAGCTTCAGTTCACTTTCCCCCCTCTCCTTTTCCCTCTCCTTCTCACCCTCTTTACCTTTCAGAGCTGCTGCGATGCCTTACAATACGTTTGCAATTTGAGATCATAAAAATTGATGTGCCCTTAACAAAAAGCGAATATGAAGGGGGAGGAGGGAGGGAAAGGGGGAAGAGAGGCTCAAGCTGAGCTGTATGAAGTGAAGTGATTGGCAGAGCTGCGCTGTGTGTGTGTGTGTGTGGGTATTGCCGGGTATAAATATCAGTGCCACCTTGCCACACGGTGTCAGCTACGGCGACGGTGGCTGTGACGCCAACGTGTAGTTGAGCGTGAAACGTAGAATTTATTATGTTATCGCTTCAGCGATTTACTTTATCGATTTCACAATCAGCCAGCTTCAGCCCACTAACGCACACACACACTCACATACACACGCATACACTCAACACCTCGACCCGCTCCGGCAGGCACTGCGAGCCCTTTTTGACGTTGCTTTTCCCCAGATAATTTGCAGTCATGTTGTTGTTTGTATCAGTAAATATGTGTGTGTGTGCGAGTGTGTGTGTGCGAGTGTGAGTATGTGTGTATATGTGTGTTTGTCTTGGCATTTTAACGTTGTCTGGTTTTTGGCTTGCAACTCGCGCGGGGCGGGGCGGATGGCGGCAGGGCCAAAGGCCTGCGGCAGCGTAGCAAATATTTTTATTTGTTTAAAATTTAAGCCAGAAAAAAAAGAAAACTGAATTGACTCCCAGAGACGCCCACGGCAAGCTATACTTAGTGGGTATAGTCGTGCATAACTTTGGCAAATAATAAGCGATTTTTTTCGATCGGAAAAAGGAAACTGAATTTGTTTTCCACTTCTGGAGTTGTTTGCAAATGAAATATAATATTATTTATAAAGCAAACCATTTTTAAAAAATCTCTTTCTATTACCTTTGCTGAATTTCTCAGATTTCTTTATTTAAATTCAAATAATGAAACAAAATTATTGTGGAATCTATAGTATAGTGATGAAGAATTAGCTTGTAAATTGGTATATAGAGGCACATAGTATACGTCTATGTGTATGTCGAAGAAGAAAGTCGTAGCTTCCATTCTTTAGTAGCACATTAAATTAAAAAGTTTGTTATCGATTTGGGAAGGCGGGGGATGTGACATTTAAAGTTTGCAATGAATTTATGAAGCAGATTATATATACCATCAGGCCAAATTTGGTGTCTTTTATGATAGCTAAGATCTGTGCGTTCATACAAACGGACAGACGGACATGGCTCATCTACACAGCTAGTGATCCTGCGCAAGAGACTGTCACGCCTTCTTATGTACACATACATTCGCAATAAGTAATTATGCCCTTTTTTCAATGGCCAAAGGGTTTAAACTCAGTAAAATACTGAAAAATATTAAATATTCACTAATAAAGTTAGACAATTAGGGTAGCTCTTCATATACCTTGCGCTACTATTTTGCATCTTCCACGACTTCATACATTATTTGTTTATCTCTTTTAACCTGCTCTCTCTTGGTATCATCACGTATTATCATCCTTTTTTGCCAGCCTATGCATTTTTAATGAGCAACCTAATGGCCGTGTCGGCAGTTTGCATATCGACTTTGATGTAGGCAACAAAAAGCAAAGAAAAGAGTTGCCAGGGACGACACATCAATAGGCAATTTGGCAGCTAAGTGTCTGCGCGAAAATCCCCGAATTATAATATAATTTCAGCGCGCTTTCTTTACTCACTCTTTCACTCACACTCTCTCTTTTTTTCTCTTGTTGCAGGTAAGCGATTTAGTGGATGCAAATTTGATGATGGTAGAGCAAAAAAGAAAAAAAAATTCAATCAACTGGCGGGGTGTTTATTTATAACAACCGAAGGGGCAACCCTCGTCCTGTCACTGAATTGATAATAATTGGATTAGCGCATCATTTCTAAGGGGAGAAGGGTTGCCAGTGAGAAGTTAGGGTTAATAGTGCCCCAAGGCATACGCCACGTTGCACACGCAGCGAAGCAGCCATGTGATACACACGTTTGCGGGAGCGAGGGAGGGAGAAAGAAGAAGTGCGAGTGTAGGGTGTGCAAAAATATTTTCACTCGCCATATTTTTCAATATTTATGCGTGGGGCAGCGCGCGTTGCGCTTCAGCAATTTTACAATTTATATGACCAGACCGAGGCCGGGGCAGGTCGCACCGAGTCGACCTAAATGTGTACAGAAGTGTGTGTGTGTGTGTGTGTGCTTGTTGTGGGGGTGTGTTTCGGCAAGTTTATGCGCCCTACAGTATTCATCACTTAATTTCCACGTGCCGGCAACGCTCGCTGCCATTGCAAAATTTATGACTTTACGCCGCGTTGTCGTCATGGACTTAGTCCTACATCCAGCCACACACACACATCCTAATTCACACATACACCAGACCAGGCATACAAAATTGTCAAGTTTTAAAACCCCTTCGGCAAAATTGTGTAGCTGCGTCGACGTTGGCATTGGCGTTGGCGTTGGCGTTGGCGTTGGCGTTTGCCAGCTGTCAGCGCATAAATAGAATTATGTCAACTAATTGAATTTGCTCTCGACTTGACATGGATTTATGCACTAATGCAGTTTCAGCTGGGTAGTAATCAAATTTCTCTTCAGTTTCCCCCTCAACGTAGTTGGTAGCAAAGTTGGAGTAGTTTGTGGCAGCTGCTGCTGGTCATGTTATGCAATTGTAGTTGAGGGTTGTGAGTTGAGAGTTCTAAATGCGAGTCTTGTTGAGGTCACAAGAGAGACAGATCAAGAAATAAATGCAGCTCTTAAATGTGCTTTTATACCCTAGGGTATACTAACTATGTGCAAGTGTAGATACAAGGCATAGCTCAGGTTACTAGACAAGTCGATTGAGTCATGTCCGTCTGTCTGTCCGTCTGTATGAACATGCATATCTCAGCTGTTATAAAAGCTACAGGCATCAAATTTGACATACAGATTTCTGTATTTTGTCTGCTTCACAACTTATTATTAAATTTTAGTTGTTATGCCCACCGCCTTTGGAAATCGTTTAATAAATATTTAAATTTGATTTGTAAGCAAAGTGCTTGTACTACAACTTTCGACGTCAACATACAAATAGATATCTACTATATACAGCTATATTTGAAATTTGTTAACTATTGGATCATAAAAGTGGAATAGCAATAGAGTAAGAGACTTTACTGCTAGAAAGTTGACCAAAGGGTATTTAACTGTAGCACATGCTCCACTGTAGCTTCATTACGTGTTTTGCACTTCAAAATTGCTCAATTTATTGGCAATTTTTCTATCAATTTGCTAAGAAAAACAATATGCTTATTTGATGAACTGTGCCAGTTTTTGGCGGATGCGAATTGGAATAAAATGCAACAAATAAAATTCACAACTTTTGCACACGGTTTACTCTTCATCAACGTCAAAACGAGAGCCAGCAGAGAGAGACTTTTAAACTGTCATTTGTCTTGTGGCTGTGGTTTGCAGCTGTGTTTCGATTCAGTTTGGTTTCGTTTCATAATGATCTCTCTCGCCATCTTCCTCTCGCCAGCTCTCGCTCGCTCTTGTAGTGAGTTCTGATTGATTTTGTGGTTGTATCTGGCTGTCGAAGCGATGCGATGCGAAACAAACAGATTTGCACAGGCAGCGCAACTGAAACTCCAATTGGAATACCCCAAAAACGTTTATGATGAACCGCAGCACAAAAATAATGAAGAGTTTTGGTTGCTTTCTCTGAGTGTGTGTGAAAGGGAGACCAGGAAGGGGAGCGGGAGGGAGAGGGCTTTGCCTGGTTCAAGTTGGTTGCAATTCAATTTGCGTGCGCAAAATCCCCCCCAAAACGAAGCATGTAACGCAAATTGTACACAATTATATTTGTTATGCCATACACCCGCATAACATACACCCGCACAAGCACACACACACACACACATACAGATACTCCCCTGCCACGCACAACGATAGCTGAAATGAGCATGAAATCTATCGAAACGTAACGAATTGTATCGAACGTGCCTAACTGTTAATGCGGTTATAATACGCCAGCGGATTATCATTGATTATGGATATGATTGTGCGTATGTGTGTATGGCTGTGTGAGGGTTGGCCCTGGACACACCCTGGCAGCAAAATAACTGTTTGTTGCTGTGCGGCGACACAGCTATGGGAACTGTAACGGGAACTGGAGCCTGCTCTACGTATAAAAGTTTCTCTTACTCGTGCCGCATAGACATAATTTCAATTTTCATTTCGTATTAATGTCTGTGTGTGGGCGTGTGTGTATGTGTGGGTGGGTGGGGAGTGTGTGTGTGTGCCAACAAATTGCCGCAATGCTGTGGATGGAACTGGAATTTGCTCCAGTTGCAGATTATATATGACTACAAAATGCGGTATTGGCAAATTCCCAGGAGCGCGCTTTAGATGATAGTTGTTGCAAATGCAGGGACAATGCTAGTTATAAGCATTGGACGGGAGAGGAGAGGAGAGAAGGCGTAGTAGGGGTACAACAACCTCAACCCATTGTGGGCTATGCAAATTTATTTGAAATGTTTCTGTCGGTTTCAGTTGAGTAAAAGTTAAAGAAGTTTTCGAAAAACACATTTATAAAACAACAGAGTTCGAGCAGAGTTCGAAATATTAAAACAAACTAAACACGGACGACAAGGAGACTGACAGACGGACAGACAGACAGACGGACAGGCGGACGGACAGACGGACAGACAGACGGACGGGCAGACGGACGGACAGACGGACGGACAGACGGACGGACAGACGGACGGAAAGACGGACGGACAGACGGACGGACAGACGAACGGAAAGACGGACGGACAGACGGACGGATAGACGGACGGACAGATAGACGGACTGACAATGGACGGATAAGTGGGCGGACACACGGTCGGACAGACGGGCGGAGAGACGAATGGACAGACGGACGGACAGACGGACGGACAGACGGACGGACAGAGAGACGGACTGACAATGGATGGATAGAGGGACGGATAAGTGGGCGGACACACGGTCGGACAGACGGGCGGAGAGACGAACGGACAGATGGACGAACGAATATCGCTCTATTGACTCATCCATTGATGTTGATTAGTAATGTATACACTTTATAGGGTCGACGTTGCCTTCTGCCCATTACAAACATTTTCAGTTAACACAAATCTAAAATACCCTTTTACCGTAGTAGGTAGAATAAATAAAATGCTTGAAATTTAATAATTTTTAAATTAAAATAAACACAATAATTATTTCTTTTCATTTACGCTTGTGGCATCTGTTTGCACTGCAATTAGCGCAGGTGATTGAATTAAGCGTGTAATTAAAAATCAAATAATTTTTTCCATCTTATTTGGGTTTTCTCTCTTTCTTTCCTTTATTCTTCTCCTACTCCACGTTCCTTTCATAATTCTGTAAGCTGATAATATGCACGCAAATGGCTTTTAATTAAAAAATAAATACGAAACTTTAAACAATTGTGCCACGCCCAATTTAAATTGCAAATCAAAATCAAAATCAAAACTGAGCGAAAAGAAAATGTGTAAAATGTGTGTAAAAATCTCCAGCGGCGAGACGAAGGGCCATTAAGTAAACCCAATCAAATTCCCAAGTTTTTCGACGCAGCCGCAAGAGAAAGAAACGCGGTAAAAGGAATTTAATAATGGCAGGCACTGTAGCTAGCTATGGCTGGGGCTATAAAATGATGTGGCTGGCAAATGCAAAATATAAACAGATTGCGTGCTGTGTTTGTGTTGGTCTTTGGGTTGGTGTCTTGTGGTAAAGCGGCTGAGTTCAAACTCCCAAACTGAAGGTGGCCACTTCCGGCCAAGATGGCGGGCAAGCCGAACGGCGGCGGCGGCTCGCTGTTGCGTGCTTAATTAAATGATCATCATTTGCGCGCAATCAACGCACAAATAAATTTTCTCATCTTGCTATTGCTATTCCTGTCTCCATCTCCCTCTCTCTCTCTCTCTCTCTCTCTCTCTCTCTGTCTCTCTCTTTGGGTTCTTCCTTACCCGCGGCGCTTTTTGGGTAGTTTGTTTGTTTGGCTGGTTTCCGCTTGAAATTATACGCCATTCTCAGCCGGCCTTTTGTTGTTGCTATTGCTCTTGTTGCTGCTATCTTAATTAATTCCTAATTTCGTTCTAGACAACATTCGCTTTGACTCCTTTTCGCATCTTTAATTGAAAATTCCCCTACAAAGCGCAATAACAGTAGCCGCTCGTCTTGTTGCCAGGCTCCTTTCTTTCTTCCCCCTTGGCAGCTGTTGCCCATTTGACAGTCGAAGAGGGATCGGGGGCGGGGAGGCGGAAAAGTCTTCCTTTTATTCATTTGCATATTGCTTTCGCACTTGGCTTTGTTATGGCTGTGTTTATGCCCTCGTCTTACGTTCGCTTCTTTATTGCCTCACTTCAATTGTTGTGCATAAATTTGATTACACTGCGCAGTCTGTGTCAATTAGATGACCATTTCGACGGAACCATCAAAGTGAAGCAAGTTTAGCTCGAGCGTTTTGCAACACTGGAACAACTTAAGCAAGTGCTTTACGGCTTAATTAGCTTTTAATATTTATGACTGTCCTACATACGTGCCATCACACACTCACATCGCTCATACGCCCAATTTGCCTGTGAATTCAATCAAATATTTAGCTATAATTTTCATACATAATCAATGCAGGTAGTTGTCTTTCTCTCGTTTCTCCCTCTGCATTTGTAATTTGTCGCTCCCCCTCTCCCTCTCTCTTTCATATGCATACATCATTTTAATGCTGCCTCATTTAATATGCCATAATTTAATTCAATTCGTAATTTTTATTGCAAGCAGCTGAAAAAATGCGCAAATGTCATTAAGTCAAACTGCATTCAGATTGCAATTATCACAGAGAGTGAGAGGGAGTGGAGGGAATCGAGGGTAAGGGGCATCACTTATGGATTGAGCTGTGCTTATTATGCGCACTTATTTCGTTGCTTGCTTTGGGTTTCTGTCTAAGCAATTAGCCCAGTTTCAGTTTTAGAATCTGTAAATGAGTTCTACATGCTGCAGGTGCGGTAATGTAATTACTTAATAACTCGATTAGTCGCAGAGTAGCTGTAAGCTAAGTGGCCGAGCGGGTCAAGTGAAAGTTATTAAGAGCTGCTTGGAAAGGATTGAGTGTAGCTTTCAATGGAATAAATATTACATACGAGTATATAAAAAGGCCTGTTGCATGTGGCATTAATTCAATTTAGTAGAGCGCAATAAGAGCTAAAGCAACGAGAGAGAGAGAGAGAGAGAGAGAGTTCATGTCTTTGTGGTAAAGCCATCTCTCTGTCTGTCTGCGTTTCTTCCTCTCTGAAGATGCATTAGCGGTAAAACTATTTGCCTACTTACAGATCTCAATAGGGTCGAAGTTATGTTGGCTTACAGCTTCTATCTGGGGTATTATCTATCTACTTTCTCTTTCTTATTCCTTCTATTTCTTTTCCGTCTTTCAGTCCTTTCTTTTCTACTTACCATACCTACGTCTCTCTCTAGCTCACTACCAACTCGTAAGCTGTTACCATTTAACACTATTTACCCCTCGCTCTAACAACCTTAAAATAATCTTAATGCTCTAGATGTACATAACACTTAAGTAACACTTTTAGCCAGTGTCATTCAAGGCTGTCTTAGCATATATATTAGCCAAGATAACCCCGAAGAATCACATCACATCACACTTTGCGCACATTTCGCATTAGTTGCCTCTCATTCTCTCTCTCTCTCTTTCTCTCTCCCTCTCTCTCTGTCTCACTTTTTATGCCTTTTATGGTTTTTTGTTCTTAGGCGCCGCACGAATGCAAAGTGTGCCCTAGGGTGTGATAATCACATACAACACAAGTCAACACACACACAGACTTACACACTCACACACACACCCACACACGCACACACAACCATACACATTCGCAGCCACAGAAGTGCAAACAGCTCGTTAGCTTTCCTAGCGGGATAAAAAGAAATTCTTTCGGTTTTGCATTTCAACTGTCAATAAAAATTATAGTACCAAAAACAAAATTAGGAAAGCCCAAAAATTCAGTTTAAGCTAATTCCTACGCACACACACACAAAAAGGGGCGGCAATGACAAAAAATAAAGCGAAATTTTAGAAACGAACAAAAACAACAACAACAATTGGCTTGGAAAAGCAAAACAAGTCATAAAGATAAAGGAAATTTATGGCGCAGCATTGTGCGAATCCTTCGCCACAGCAACAACAACAACAACTGTGAGAGCTGAGCCAAAATTAGGTTAACGTCTTATACCCTCTCTCTTCTCCCCACTCTCTCTCTCTCTTTGAAACTCTGTAAGAGCTGCGTTTGAATATGTTTTGACACAAACAAAAACAACAATGAGTACATAAAGTTGTGACTATCTTTTGTTTTTGTGCTCTGGCACAGTTTACAGTTTAAAGTTGTGTGCAGAAGAAACTCAAAGGCATTTAGAAGAGAGAAAGAAAGAGAATGAGAGAGGAAATCGAGTCGAAGAGGGGAGCAGGCCAGGCAAACAAATGTCGCCTTTTATCGCTAAACGACGCCTAAGTGAGGCCCGTCTGGCTGTGCCGCTTTGCCTTACCTCCCCTCCATCCCCCCTCACACTCTCAGCCTCTGCCAACCCTCGGGGCACATTAGTCGACAAACGACATCGATATCCTTTTGCTTTCCTTATTTCTCGAGTTAAGGTCCTTTTCTGTTAATGTAACCCTCGAAAATTCGCTTTCTTCAAGAGGCAAAATTTCATTTCAAATTTGCGGTTTTGCTTTACAAAATTTGAGTCCCAACAAAACGAAAAAAAATTAACCCAAAACCACCAATAAATTTCTACGAAATCTATTAAAATCCCACAGAATGGAAAAGAAGAACAAAAGCAGAAGAAAATAAAATTAATTAAAATTAATTGCCAGAAACATATTTGCCTTTGGTTTTTGTGCTTCAGTTCGCATTGCTGAATTGCGGCATTTTTCAATCTTTGTTGTGTGAGCTCTGATTACATTTCACTCTACGTCTCTGAATTCCTCTCTCTCTCTCTTTTTTTCCTCTCAGTGAGAGAGCTTGTTATAAAAATATTTGTGCAGCACAATACACAAAATGGAAGCAAAAAGTGAGGCAACTAATACATGAAATATCAAAAGAAAAGCAAAGCTGACCCACTTGTAGACCCACACACATGTGTCGTACGTGTGTGTGTGTGAGTGATGTGTGTGTAGGTGATTGCTGCGGTCTAGAGATGCTGCTTCTGCTGCTGCTGTTGCCTCTGCTGCCTCTGCTACTGCTGTTGCTGCTGCCGCTGTAAGCAAAGGTCAAGATAAGCCAAGCTGATGAAGTCTGTTGTTGTCAGATTGAGTCGTCAGTTTTGTTCAGTTGGCAGTTATCCCACATATCCCACAATACGTATGGCTTGGATGAGTGAAAAGAGAAGGCAGAGAGGCAAAAAGTAGTACAAGATAAGCTGAGATTGCAAAACCAACTAAAAATTGGCCCAAATTGAAAGTTAAACTTTGTCTGGGAAAATTTAGGAAATTATTTCGAAATTTTATTTTCTTATTTTCCACTTGCAAATCAATCAGAAATGGATTTTAAATACTACAAAAACTCTTTAATACTTTTTAAAAAATATTGCTATTTATTTTCTATTCATTTTGCTTTTCAATTGACTATCTATCTATTGTATAGTCGACTAACTAAAAACTGCTCAAATTGAAAGTAAAGTTACCTTAATTTGCCTGAGAAAATTCTGAAAATTATTTTAAAAAATTTTATCAATATTTTTACTTTAATATTCAACTAGCAATTAATTTTAAATACCTTAGCAATCGTACTTAAATTTTAATAATTTTATTGCTATTTATTTTGCTTTCATTCTTCATTTCAATTGATGGGTCAATCGCAATGCTTGCCCAGGGCAAAGACGCCTTCCTCATCTCAGTCAGTTAACAAGTTGCAACTTTGACGGGCAGCAAGAACTATGTTAAACTCTGTATAAACATATGTGTTTGTGTGTGTGTAAATATGTTTTCCTTTGCGGTTCTGCCAGCAGCTGCCACCAGTGCCTACTATAAGCATTTCTCCCGCATTTCTCTTCATTTTGTGCTATTGAAAATAGAAAATTTTTCTTCTCTTTTTTTTGCCTTTGCACAACTTGCGGCGTCTGCTACAAATTCCAGTTAGTTTTATAGTATTTTTGTTTGTATTTACTAGTTTTATTTTATGTTTTCAGTTATTTTGCGTTATTTCTGTTGCCTTTTGTGCTGCAACTTTTGTGCGGCCGTGGCTGCTGCTGCAGCAGCTCGGTTCGGTTGAGGCGCTGAGGTCAAACTAAGTTGGAAGCCTTTTTGGGGGGTTCGCTCGCTTAAATTGCCCAAATTGTTGCCATATTTCGATATAGCATTAAATATTTCCATTTGTCAGGTATTTACAGCAGATTCAGAGTCATTTGAGCCTTTGCAACTGCGGCCGCTAGATGGCGCACAAGGGCTGCACCAGCTGCCGTTGCAGTTCGAAATTCAGATTCGTGCGTCGTCTGCCATGTCTAACATTCTGTTTGCATTGCAATTCCTTTACGGTCTGCTGGGCAACAACATGCCATGCCGGCAGCAGCAACAACAACAACAACGGCAACGCAATCTGCAGTTGTTGACGTGCTTACATTGTTGCTGTTGCTGCTGCATAAATATGCTAAAAATGTAAATACTGCAAAAAATATTGCACAAGCAACTGGGACACACAGACATGCATAGGCAAACACACACACAAGCACACACACACAGAATTTTACCGAGCACTTGAATTTCTAACCGGTTTCATTTCAATTTGACACACGGTGTATGCGTAATATTTTAGCTGCCCTCAAACACACAGGCAGACACATACGCATACCCTGCTTGCTCCACACACACACACACATATGCAAATTGAGTGCAATATTAATGCAATTTGATTTGACCGAGCGGCGTTTTAATTAAAAACGATTCGAAGCAAAATCAAAATTGACCAAGAACATAAATAAATGAAGCCGATTGCGGCGTATTTAACTTTTGCATGGCTTATACTATATATGTGTGCATGGGTGCGTGTGTGTATGTTTGTGTATGTATGTTTCTAGTTTGTGTGTCTTGCCGTCTCGAGGGTGCAACGTGTAAACAAAAGTTTTTTTTAAGACCTTCGTAAGATAAGCGCTCGAGTGTGTAGAGAGTTCCGCTCGTGTGTGTGTGCGAGTATGTGTGTGTGCATGTGTATGTGTCTACTTGTGTATTTGTGTGCGTTGACAGTTTACATGGAGCGCAGAGCAAAGTTTCAAGAGTTTAGCCAACAAAACTGCCAAAGGAATTACAAGTACACACACAAGAGAGAGAGACAAGAAGAGAGGGAGGGAAAGGGAGAGCGAACCCACACACAGTGGCAGAAAGCCAAAAGCACCGCGCGGTCGCCTGATTACAAAAAACTTTGAGCTTCTCTTCTACTTGCGCTGCTTCTTCCTCTTCTTCTGCTGCTTCGCAGGTACACGTCAACTTCTGCAACTTTGATTAAAAATTCCACTAATAAACAAACAAAACACGCAAACAAACAAATAAACAGAGCAATGCCATTCCCCAGTTACCGTTCCTGCCCTTTCCCTCTGTCTCTCTCTTCCTCTCTCACTGTCGCCCACTCTTCACTTGTTAGCTCTGTTGCTCCTCTTCAGCGCTGACATCGTGTAAGCTGTAGTTATTATAGTGTAGGTTGCGCGATATGTGGAAATAGTTTTGATATATTAAAGGGTATATGATAGCTTAAAAGCTCAAAGGAAACTAGCTTTATTTCCTCTGAAAGGTATATTAATTTTTTAGAAATCATTAAATTTTCTATAATATTATTTTTAAATATTAAAAATATTTTTAAGATTTTATTAAAAATAATTACGATATAAAACAGGATATATAATAACTTAATTAAGTTGATAGCTAAATATAATCATTCTGAAATGTAAAAATTTCTTTTTGAATTTTAAAAAATATTTTTAATATATTACAATTTTAATTTATTAAACAACAAAAGAATGAAGGCAAATAGTTATGATATATAAACGGATACATAATAACTTAATTCCTAAGTAAATCATCTCTAAAAAATATATAAAATTTTTAAGAAAAATTTAAAAAATTTTTCCATGAATTTTTCATATATTAATTGAATTTAAGGGAATATTTGAATATTAAAGGGAATATAATATTTAAACTTCCACAGCCAATAAAAACATATATAACATTTAAGATTTTCTTTTCGAAAATTTTTTAATTTTTGAGATATTTATGAATTTATTCCTGAAATATTTTAAAGAAGCATCTCAACTATTTGCCCTATTATTCCTCCTCCACGTGTCACGCTTCATCACGCGGCTCACGTTGCCATCTCTTTCCTCCGCTACCTGAAGACGCTGGCCAAACTTTTGGGACGCTCAATAAACATTGCGTTTAACAAAACTTTGTTTTTATATAACGCTTTTTTTCGTTAGTTGCTCTTTGCATTGCACTTGTATTTGTGTGTGCGAGCACGTATGTGTCCCCCTGCATGTGTGAGTGTTGGCGTGTGTGTGCCACCATTTTGTTGTGTGAACTTGTTTCATGCTGCGAGCGAGACAGAAGCAAAGGGAGCGCAAAGTTTGTCGAGCTGCTGTTGCAGCCATTTTGTAAATTTTATGTGTATTATATTTGCAAATTTGCCTTGTTTATTTATGCGCGAGAGCATAATGCATACACGCACACACACACAAACAAATACATACACATACACGCCACATATGTGGGGAATTTAGGGAAACTGTGTGTGTGTGCATAATGCAGCCACCTTTGTTTAACTTTGCACTTTAATTGCAATTGCAAAATTGTTGCACAATGCGCAACGGGCAGGAACAATAAAATTGGCACATTGATTAATTAAATAAATGCTAATTAAGGCTTGATTAAGCTCACTAATTGCATATTTAATGCATTTCAACGATATACTTGACTTATTAATTGATGCATAATGCGCTGGCTTCCGGGCCAGTGAATACCCTGTAATTGCAGAGAGCCAACTGAAGGGTGTACGTAAGTTTATAAGGAATTTACAGTTTCTTAAGAGTAACAAAATAGTTGTAGCTAAGCCTTATTCAGCCCATTACTGGGTATCTATCTGCAGTTCATTTGCAATTTTGACATTGATGTACTGAGTATGGTTGTTGCTGTTGTAGTTTTTGCTGTTGCCTGTCAAGGATCCAAAGCTAATTAATTCCAATTGGATCACTTCAAAGTCCAAATTAGTTCAACAATAACGGCAAAAAGGATTTCCCTCAGCAAATTCCACTTTGCATCCCAGGGAAGTGAGAAATGTTGATTGCATTTGCCAACAACAACAACAGCAACAACAAATGATCACACTAATTAACAAAATAATTGCAGCATTTACCGCTCTCAATGTGTTTATTAAAATTTAATTTTGCCCAAAAATTTAATTTTGCATTTGGCATTGCAAATTGAATTTTGTGTTTGCTAGAAGAATTTTTAAATTAAGGAAATTTGTTATGTATATGTTGCAGCTTCTGCTTGAAATTTGCTTAGAGTATTTTCAGCTCGTTTGTCAAACATTTTTATGGAATTTTATTTCAAAAGAATTTTTGAATTTTTCCCAGAAATACTTTTCATTCAGCTTCGCCCCTCTCTGACAATGTCAGTTTGCTTTCTTGCAAGACATTTAGCATCACTCAAGAGTCAGAGGCAGCGCACTCAGACTTGCACACTCATGCACACTCACACTCACACTCATGCACTCATGACTCCGGCGCACTCACATTTATTATATTATGAATGTCTGGCACATACTCGTCGTATACTTGATACTTGAATTGTGCTCACTATTCGAATTGCTGTCTGCAATTTGCTAACATTTTCGGCTGCTGAGTGGCAAGTGGTGGAGGGGGGGAAGGGAAGGTGATGCAGAGGGGGCAGGGGGCACTCTGCATTGGCACTCGGAGTGCCCATTTTGAGGCACTCAAGCTCACCATGGCAACGCATACATCAATCGATGTGATAAGAACTTTTGGGATGGGGGCAAACTTTGGCAACTTTTTTCCGCCGACTTGTTTTTCCCTGCCTCCCCTCCTCTTCCTCCCCTGCTTCTGCTGCTTCTCCGTTTTATTTGTTTTACAATTTTCTTCAATTATTTTAATGCAACAAATATGTTGGCGTATTTCGTGCTCAAAGGAATTTTTTCAGTTTCTGCTTCTTCTTTTTTTATGACTTTTACTTTTATGACACACAAGCACACACGCACGTCAAACTGTGTCACTGTGTAAATGGGGAAGCAAGTCATGGCAGTGGAGGGTGAGGAGGAGGGGGCAGGCAATCTGCTGGCGACGTCGCTGACTTGCCACAAGAAATCAATCAAAAATTGCCCGACAACAAAAAAAAAAATTGCGGCAAGTAAAGCAGGAATAACAAAAGGCGCACGCGATGCTCATCAATTCGTATGTATGTGTGTGTAAGTCCTGCTCATATGTGATGTATGTTTGAATGTGTGTGTGTGTGGGTGTGCCTTGTCTGTCTGGCTTTTGTGTTTGCTTAGTGCAATGCAAACAAAGGACAATGCTGCCTGCCTGCCTGTGTGAACTGCAGTCAACTGTCATTGCACTCTCTGCTTGCCTCGCCTCCTCTCTACTCTCTCTCCCCTCCCTTCCCCCTGCCCCGCAGCTACTGTCGCTGCTAAGCTTGTTGCTTTTACTGCCACTGCCTGTGCCAGCTATCACGACTGACACACTTTTCATGCTACAATAAGCCATTATAATGAATGTAACCAGGCAGGGAGACAGCAAGAGAGAGAGAGAGAGCGACAGAGACAGCATAAGCCCAAATACCAACACACACACACACACACACACACACACAAAGAGCATATATGGCCTGGCAAAAAGTTAGAAAATAAAACCGAAAAAACGAAAACAAAATGAAACGAGCAAATGCTGCTGACTTCGTAATGCTCTCTGTGATAGATGTCCCAATGCATTTTCATCCATCAGCAAAAGGAAATGAAAATGTGCATTATCTGAACTGAAGACTTGTCTATGCTATGCTTGCATAATTACCCAATCTTATCTTATCTAACAATTTTCAAGCTGAACAATTGCAGTGCCAAAGACATCAAGTTCAGCTTGAAGAAACAAACAAACGATAAGCTTGATGAATACACAACGAGATGGGGAAGTGAGTGGGAGAGATAGAAAAGAGAGAAGAAGAGGAATGAAGAGGGGAGAAGAGAGAGAGAGAGAGGGAGAGGAAGGCCCGTTTGTATCATGAGTTTACCTATTATTATTTACAACTTGACCAGGCCTTGCGGCTTGAGAGGCTCAAGTAATTGGCACAGACGCTCGGCGCACAATGGGCCGCATCACAGAAGAGGAAGATAAATGACAGATGGCAGAAGGCACAGACAGACGGACAGCACATATAGTTGTGTCTAGCATTGGGCAGCAGGGGCGGAGCACAACAAAGGGGCTTAGGCACCCTCATTTGTCACGTGATTTTATAAACTGCAAATCTAGCGAGCGGGCGTTGCTCCTGTTGTTGTTGTTGCCAACGTTGCCAACGTCTTCTTGTTATGTTGCTGGTCAATTTTGCTTGTAATCCCTTTGAGCCTTACCCACACACACGCACACACACACGCACGCACACGCACGCACACGCACACATCAATATGGGCGCACAGAAGTGACAACTCTAATGCCAGCTTGTTTGTTTGTCTACATAATTGCCCTGGCCGGACATGATGAGAGGAGTGAAGGGAAGGGAAAGGGGAGGGCGAACTGATTGGGTGTCTCATTTGCCTAAATGCCGCATTGTTGGTCTTAGCCTTTAGGCCAGGCTTAAGCTGGCCATATGCATATAGCCACATGCAGAGGGGTTTGTCTGTTAGGCTTCCCCCTTCTACCTTACTCCCTCTGCACACATTAATTATAAAAGCTATGAGCCGAATGTGTCGCCTCTGCCTAGCCGCAAAATTGCAATTGGCATTAGCTGAGCTGGCTTCCTCCTGGCTCATAAAAGTAACGGCTAAATTATTTGGCCCGTTGCTGCAAGGGCTGCGGCGGCTTAGGTTGCCTGTCAATTCGACTAGAAATTTTCAGGCCAAAGTGTGCGCCGAAAATGCAGGTTAACATCAGATTAGTAGCCTTGGCAACTTGACGTTGTATTTACCCCTTCAAAAGTAACTGGAAATGACACCCTGCCCCACCCTGCACCGCCCACTGAAATGCCACACACATATCATTTCATTTCTTCTTTTGCATATGTGGCGTATGCGTAATGTGCTAGCTCGCAGCTCACACACCACGCTCAACATTCTTAATATCTTTTGGCAGGGAGAGACAGGGGGGAGAGGAAGGAGGAGCAGCTTGGTAGTGTGTGTCAAATGTCGTCGATTTTCAAATGCAGCGCACGAGTTTTGCATTTTAAAACGGCAGCAACGTCGTGGATTTCTGATTGTCTCTGCGCGCTGGCTGACTTTCTTTCTACGTTGCTGCATCTCCATTTCTATCTCTATATCCAATTCTCTCTCTCTCTCCCTCTCCCAGTCACCTCTCCTGCTCTCTTTGCTTATGTGCTTTAAAATTTAATTTGCGCTTGAATTGGCTGCGCAGCTGCCTCGCTCACTTATGCTTTATGCAGTTGGCATATATTGCGCATACGCCTGGTTGGCCAACGAAATTAGCAAATTGCAAATATTTATACGGCTTGGAAATGATATTTATGGCATATATATATATATATATGTGTGTGTGTGTGTGTGTGTGCAGGTGTGTCGGCCTGTCTATCAACTGTTGTGTGCTTGCACAAGGCAGCCGAAAACTTTGGCTATGGCATAAAAATCACGCATACGCCAGGTGCCTGCACACTTTTCTGTGTGTGTAATGTATTTATAGCGTGCGCTACACAGCTCTCCAGGTGTGCGTGTGCGTGTGCGTGTGAATTGACAAGCCAATTAAATCTGACATACATAATTAAGAGATATTTTGCGTCGCCCAAGGCGGCAGTTGAAATATTAAACGGGCAGGTGAATTTCATTTTTAATTATCAATGTATCGGAATTTATTACCGCATTATTATTTGACCCCACCTCTGACCTTTTGGCCCCCGTATCAGTTGTCTAAGCTTGTGGCTATTTTTAATTGGTTTCCCCTGCTTATGCAATAATTATGCGTAGGAAATTCCTCAGGAATTAAGGAAAGTAATGAGAGATTTTACTTTGAAATGCGTTTATTTAACTAAAGAAAATATTAAATTCATCTTTTATTAGTTTGTTTATATACATGCACAAAATACTAAGAATACCACAATTATTTAAAACGAACATCTCTCATTTCCTTAATTATTTCAACAAAATTTCTCTAGGTATTATTCGTTTATTTCTGGCAACTTCTCGTATTCCATTTCCATTTCAAACAGTTAAAATTATATTTAAATTTTCTACAAAACTTGCCGAATTTGCACACCTGAGCGCAGACGGATTTCTTTTTTCTATAAATAATGTGAATTTTGCCAAAAACTGAATATCGTATTTCATGGCCAGAGCAAATCACTTAAGCACTGACAAAATACATGAGACACTTTGCACAAGGCGAGCGTGAAAGCAGCCACATATAGCTGAGCTGCAGGTGTATGGGAATATGTGCTATCTCACACACTCACACACACACGTCGTAGTCATCTGTCCGTTGTGCCTGGCACGTGCTGACAGCAATGCATCCAATCAGCTCGTCGTGCCACTCTGCGGCACTCGCCTCATTCTCCATCATCTGCAGTGCATATGCTACATTAATCTCCACGCCTCTATCCCTGTGATCCCCTCTCGCCCCTTCAGCTTTGTTCTTAATGTCGTGCTATTAAAAACAAATTTATTGCCTATAATTAAAATTCGTGCCAAGCAAACAGAAAGAAAAGAAAAGCTTAAAAATATAGGCAAAAAAAATTGGCAGAAAAAGTCGCACAAAAATTATAGTAAAATTCCACAAGAGTTTTTGCGGAAATCGCTGGAAATCAAGCGTGACAGTGCGTGTGCGTGTGTGTGCGTAGTTTGCTCCGTTTAAGCCAAACTGCATTGAAACGATGGCACAAAGTGTGTCAGCTGTGCGTCACACGTATGTATATGTGTGTTTTTGTGTGTGTGTGTTTGTATGTGTGTCAGCTGGCCACGCGTTTATAAATACCTGACTTTCAGGCGTGCTAAAAATGCGCGCCCCAAACGAATCTGGCTGCCCATCGTCGACGACGACGATGATGATTCATGCCTCGTGGGGGCAGTTCCGCTGAAATTCAATTGACAACGCGGCGGATGAAAAATCATTGAATGATTTTCACTTTGTGACTAATTAGTTGGCAGATTGCAAAATATATGCGTTTTAAATTAATTTTAAAAATAAATAAACGAGTATTTTAACTTTGCTTAATTGATTAAAGTATATATTTTAAATTTTTCTTTATTTTAATATTTTTATTAATATAAATACATTAAGCTTTGTACGTTTATTTGAATTTTTACTTTTCACCTTAGTTTTTTCCATTTACATTTTTAGTTTATTTTTTCCTGAACAGTTTCCAGACAATTAAAAATTAAATTTAAAAATAAATAAATTAATAAATAAATAGAAAGGAAAATTAAGTTAGCCAATAAACAAATAAATAAGCGAAAAAATAATAAGTAAATAGGTAAAAAATAGGTTAATCAAAAAATTAATAAAAAGGTAAATAAGAAAATTTATTAATTCATATATAAAAGAAATAAATAAATTTAAAAAATATAATAAAAACTAAATATGAAAAATGAATAAATAGGTTAATGGAAAAAATACATTAATTTATTAATAGATTAACAAATAAAAAAAATAAATATTTTTCTTTTCTGCCTACTAATATCTACTTTTTCGATCAACCCTTGAGTAAAGCATTTGGCATTGCGCCGCATTGCACTCGCATTTAGTGCGTGTTTTTATTTTGCGCTCTGCTGTTTTTGTCAATTTAGCAATTTTGTTTTAATTTGTTGCAGTTGGCGATTTTCAATTATGATACGGCAGCAAATGGTTATGATTCGATTGCCCTCGCCCCCCCCCCCCTTCCCTCTCTCTCTCCACGCCGAAATACCTTTTGGTGCTGCAAACAATGCGGCGTATGCGCAATATAGTTTTATTCTCCAGCAAAGTGTAATTTATGTGCCATACGTGGCGAGCATTTATTACGTGACCAGCGGTGTACGGCAGCAGCAGAAGCAGCAGCAAAAACAACAACAACAAGGGCAGGTTTTGGCTTTTAATGTGCATAATTAAGCATTAATTACACTCACGTTCTACCCCTCCCTTTCCATCTCTTATTTGCTGCCTTGCCTTGCATTCCTTTTCATTGTTTGTTTTTACAGCGCTCATTTATCTCATTCTCAGACGGCGGAGATCTGTCCGGCTGCCTTCCTGGCCTGCCCGGCTGCCTGCGCGCCCACTGTGGTCATTTAAGCGACGACCATTTGACCAGCTTGACCGGCCAGCAGCAATGCCGCCGCCGCATTGGCAAACCATTTGCACAATTTAAGCATTTAATTGCGAATTTATTATGCTTATTTTGTGGCGAACGCGTTGGCCATTTCGTAATTGATTGACCTGGCCCTGATATCGAGGTTTGAAAGTGAAACTGGCCAAAGCCGGCCACAAAAGCCGCGCGCACGGCCAAGCAGCCGGCACATTTGTCATTTTTCATTTGGGCCCGGAATGTTGCGAGGGGCGCTGGAGTTGAGTTAAAGATTGAGCGGGAAGTGATTAGCTTAGTGCAGGGATTTGAACGTGAGCAAGGAATTTTTTGAGTAATAAAAAATGCTATAAATTTAAATTTTACAAGGAAAAACTTTGGAAACCTTTGACTGTTTAAAAATACGTTTTCTTTAGTTACAAGAAAATTTCTTGCATATTTTTAAGCTACAGCAGCTTTATAATTAAACTTGAAATTGCATTCATAATTTGAAGTTTTAGTTTCTCTGCTGTCTTTGCTGCTGTGTTGCGCTACTTTTGCCAGAGTTTTTTACAATTTCTTTGTGCTGCATACTCTGTAGTAAACTTGCAAGAGGGACTACTGATTGCATGGCTTGCACTTATAGGGTATTTTCCAAGCAGCCACAGTACATTGAGCCTGTTTTCTTTTGTCTTCTGCTGTACATTGCATGGATTATATTCTCTTCATATTTTGCTGGGACTTTTCCTATCTTTCTTTTTTACATTTCTTCCCCCCTTTCTCTCCCCTTCCCTTTTGGAAAACAAAAAGTCATTTTCAATGCCCACTGTCACAGAGTAATTTAAAGCGTTGCGCTCCAATTCGCCGTTAGGCGCTGCCGATGTCTTTTTTTTGGCTCAACGAGAATTGTCACACGCTGCCGCAAGTTGCTGCTGCCTACACGGACCTGGTTCCCGGTCCGTCCCCGCCCCGTCTTCCTCACCCGCACTGTCCACTCGCTGTGCGGCGCTATGTCAGGGCCACGCCCACTTTGGCACAGTCAATGCAAACGCCTTTGAAGTTTTCCGCCTCTTGCGGTTTTTTCTTGTTTTCGCTGTCGTCCTCTTTCTCACTCTCTCTCTCTCTATCTCTTTCTCTGTCTCTGTGGCGCTTGGCTTTTATTTGTCTTCAATTAACATTGCAACATGCCACTTGTGCCACTTTTCTCTGTGCCTTGTCTTGTTCCATTTGGCGTTTTCTTTTCTTGTTGTTTTTTTTAGAGATATTTTCTTTTGCGTTGGTTTTACGTTTTTTTTTTTTCGTTTTTTTGCTCCGTTTTTACGTTGTCTGCGGCACCCGCAGTGTGTCAGCTTATTTATTAGTTTTGTTCGCTCGCTCTCTCTCTCTCTCTCTCTGTCTCTTTTGCTGTCTCTTTCTAACTTATTTTTAATTTACAAGTTTTTTATGCGCTGCTTTGACAACGCCCTGACAACGCGCGGGGCCAGTAATGAAAGCCTCAGTCCAACTACAAAGCAGCATTTTTTGCCTTTTCAACTTTGCTCTTTTATGCAATGCCGACAGCGGCCCCTCCTTCTTCCCTCTCCCTCCCCCTCCCCCGCTGGGCAGCCAACCTGGCTTCGAAAGTGTGTCAAATGCAATATTATTATTTATGCTTTGACTCGTTTCATTTCTTTGGCTTATTTGCCTTGCACTTTGTGTAATTGACAAGTTTGTTGCATACTTTTCGGCTCCGCTGGGGCTCGGGTTGGGGCTCGGGTTGGGATTGGCTTTGGCTTTTAGCCCCGGCCCAGGCTTGCCTGCCAATAATTGCAAATGGCGTTGCCGGACGACAAAGTTGAACAAAGTTATGCAACTGTTGCCAATTGAGATGGAGAAAAGCGAACGATAGCAAGCAAAGTTAGCTTATTTATAGCTTTAATTAGCTAAAGTTCGGCTAAAGAAAAAAATCGAGAAAATTGTAAAAATAATTACAAACAAATTTTATATTTATTTTGAACTTTGATCTTGTTTCTTGCTTCTTTTGCGCTGCCTCTGCTCTCATTATTGGCAGCACGCTGCGTATACTTAATGTGTAGCATGTTTGCACACACTTTTGCGCATTGTTTTGCGCGCTTAAAGCTCGTTACACGTTAATGACTCACTGTCCCATTCTCTCTCTCTACCGTTCAGGTCGCACACACAATGCCAACTATGCGCTCTACCACATTGGTCAGCCCGCCACGGCGGGTGTCAAACAATTTGCGGAAACAGGCAAAACGGAGCTGCTGGACAGCAATGCCGGCGAGCAGCAGCAGCAGCAAATGCAGGCGCAGGCACAGGCACAGACACAGAAATCCCCGACGGCCAGTGGCACTGCAGAGCGCAGCGTATTCGATGAGTTCATCATGCCGGCCATACAGCTGGGCGCGGGTCGCAGTGAGGCCAAAGTGTTTGTCGACAGTAATCACAGTTTGGTATCGCTAATGACGCGCATTGTGCCCTCACCGGATTGGTTCATAGGCGTCGATTCGTTTGAGGTAAGCGCGGGTTGGAATGTGCCAATGCACTTCAAATAGAAATCAATTCTACAGCGAGTGTGTTGGGAATTCTTTGCTTGCAGCTTTGCGTTGGCGGCTCGTGGATTGACACTGTCACCGTTGAATTGGATCCACTTGATGCGGGCACCGACAACGGATTCACATTTACCGCACCCAATTGGCCGACAGCACCACAGGGTGTCATTTATCGCATCACCTCACGCTATCCGGCACATCCGGCGGGCAGTTTCTACTATCCGAAGAGCAAGCGGCTGCCGCCCATAGCTACGTTTCAGTTCATCAAGGTAAGTAGAGAGCACGAGAGGAAGAGAACTCTTCAGTAACATGTATAGTGTATGCTTTAACAAGTTAATTAACTGCAAATTAGCAGCCAAAATGTTCCACCTTCCCCCGTCCCCTTCCACACACAGAGCCCCTTTACAGCCCTAATGAGTTTTCATACAGCCAAAAAAAAGAGGAAAAAATTCAAAAAAAAGGCGAGAAAAAAATCAAAGTGCTAATGAGCCATTAGCATTACAATGGCCGCCCTAAAACATGTGTAATGGCATCCTGTGTGTGGGCAAAGGGCATGTGTGTGTGTGAGAGGGAGAGAGGGAGTGCTGTCTACATGTGTCTGTGTGTGTGTGTGTGTGTGGCTCCTGCTGCTTATTATAAATCAGTTGCTGCAGCTGCCGGGAAAATGTATTTGGGTTAACGGGAAAAAATTGGTGAGCAAGAAAAAGAGTCAGAAAAAAAAGCGAGAAAAAAGCGAGAAAAAATAAAGCTAATTGCATTAAAATTATATGCAGAATGCTTGACGTGTGTGAATTAGTGCAGAAACACGGGATAATGTAATGAATTCTTTATGCTTATAATAGTGAAAACAGGTGTAGTTGGTAAAGAAACGAACTTTTAGGAATGCATATCATTTAAAACTTTAAAGTCCCTATGTAATTTTAAAAAAAAGTGTAGCATACCTTTATGCTGCCTAAAATTTGTATCTGTAGGGTTAACCCTTTTGAGGAGCAAGCGCAAACGCAGCCATTTCGCTTAGGCTGTCTGCATTTATACAAAAAAATACTGCATTTTGGTATGGTCTAACTTTGGAAAAAATCGTGAGTGGAATGGCATTTTGTTCGTGGTTCGAGTTCCAGATTGGTATTGCATTTGAATTTAAGCAATTTATAAAGTTTGAATTTTTCACAACTTTTTCAATGGGTACCCCTATAAAATTTTTCATTTTTTTTTAAGTGCTTCAAAACTTATTTTCTTTGCCTAAGTTGATAAGTCTACTCAAATTAAGCATAAAATTTACTTCCAAAGGAGCTTATGGCTCAAATTGTCAAAATTATAGCAAAATTTCACAATTTCCTGGTACCCTCTATAACCCTGTTCTAGCAGATCTATTAGCATTCCACCCACTAACTTTGACAAAAATCAAGTGATTTTCGATTCGAATGTCATTTTGTTCATGGCACAATCTCAAGATTGATTGTGCATTTAAATTTAAACAATTTATTAGGTTAAAAATTTTTACAACAGTTTTCCTGTAAATATGTTCAATTTTTTTTAACAATTTTAAAACTCGTTTTCTTGGTCTAAAAGAATACAGCTACTCAAAACTAGCATAAAATTTGCTTTCAACAAAGTTTCTGACGCAAATTGTAAAAGTTATCCAAAAATTAATGAATTTTTCGATGCACCCCTTAACTCGTGCTCAAGCAATTTTATTAACTTCCCATACCCCTAACTATGTCAAAAATCAAACGATTTTCACTTAGAATTTCATTTTGTTTATGTTTCAATTTGTAAAATGTTTCTATCTCTTTTTTTATTAATTATTAATATGCTGCAAAATACACCCTGCTTTATACTACCCTTAGCCCAACGTGGGCTCTGATTAGATTTCTCGCGTGAGGAGTTGCCAATTAGAATAACGAGAGAGAGAGAGAGAGAGGGGGGCATTCAATAAATTATAGGTAAATCGCCATTATGCTAACTTAGTTGCATTATCTTAGTTTGCCATAACCATTAAAGGTGAACAACTGCGCGTGGAAGTGGGGCGGGGGGCGTGGCACTTGTACCGCGTCATGAAAGGGACCTTAATAAACGCCAATCCATTAGCTGCCACAAATCGTGAACGTGCAACATTACCGGACACAATGGTAATGCAAAATTTGCTATGCTAAGGAGGGAGCGGGAGAAAGAAGAAGAAGGAGGAGGAGAAGTGGGAACCACTGTAGCTGGCACTAAAACCGCCTGCCACACACACACACACACACACACACAAACAGAGCGAAGGCAATTCGAGCAGTCAGGCATTGTAATTATATTGCTGGACGTACGAGGCTCAGAAAGTGCGGCACTTACACTTACAATACAGAGGCGTAGCCGCAGTTCCCCCCTCCCTTTCTCCCCCCTGTCCTGCGCAACGCTCATCAAAATTGCTTTTATGTTCGACCGAGAGACGCACATAAAATTTACGCCCTACGCTTCTGGCAGATGTTTCGACTACGTTTGCATAGTTTACCCGAGCTCCAGGGCTGCCCAGTGGCGTGGACAATTGTGCGTGGTTTGGGGGTGGCAGTATATGTGGGAGTGGCTCTCTCGTGCTGCCATGCACACGCTGTACGTGTGGTCATTATTCTTTATTTGTTGCCTGGAAGCTTGGCAGCTTGCTTCACTATTGGCTACGTTTGTTGTAGTTGTAGCTGAACAGCTATTGTTGTTGTTGTTGTTGCTATTGTAACGCCTTTTTGACACTACTAATTCTAGTTTTATTTTGTCGACTCGTGCTGCGGGGGAAGGGAGGTGCGAGCCAAAGCACTAAAATTGTCGACTCCTTCCGTTTGTCTTCTTCTTTTGGGGTATGTAGGGAATTGTCGATGATTTTGCGGGATGTGCCGAAATTATTTAGGAAAGAATTCTAAATTAATATAAAAGAAACTTAAGAATATTAAGAAGCTATAGAAAAAGCTATAGCTAAAATTTTATATTTAGCTTTTTTTTGCCAAAAAATCTAACGAAGAGATAGGCAAACTTCTTAAAATATTTTCCAGGCTTAATAAATATTTAAAAAAATTTATAATAAATAAAATAAATATATTTAAGAGTAAAGTTAAACTTCTACTCCAGTAAAGGGTATACAGTGTGCATTATGGCTGAGTTAATTTTAGTCTGCTTTGCTCTGCTCCGGTTACGATTTTAGCTACTTTTGTTTATGGCCAACGAAATGGAAAGTTATTTACTTACGTTGAATGCTTGTCTGCTTCATTTTATGGCCAAGACATGTGGGCGCAGCAAGGCCAAGTTCTAAGTGCAAGTAGTGTCCTATAGTATATACATAATTCTGTGTATGGGTGTGTATGTGTGTGAGTGGGTCGTACTGCTGCTGTTGGGGTAATTATGTGTTGATTTGCGTTGCGCATTAAATTCTTAAATTGCCGTCGAGCCAAATGCCAGAAATGTTTGTGAGCCATTTGGCGCAGCAAATCTCAGATTGAAATGGAAAGGAATGTGAGAGAGGGGGAAGAAGTAGGAGAGAGAGGGAAACCCTCCACGTAGGCCGCGCTGAGGTGGATTTGTATCTGGGTTTGGTAATCCACAAGGAATTTCACAGTTTGCGTTGCCGTACTTTTTTTTCTGTTTTGCCTAGCTGTTGTTGTTATTCGCGGATTATGTGTGTGTGACTGTCTGTGTGTGTGCTTATATTGTAATGCCAGCGTCGCTGTCGACGCATTTGCGCAAGTGAAGCTAGCAAAAGGTAGCCCTGCGATAAGCGCGAGCAAAAAGCAAAAACAAGGCAATAACAATGAGCAGGGCTAGGGCGATTGAGAGGGGCAGGCAGAGCAGAAGTAGAGGCAGAGGCACGGGGTGAATGTATAGAAAATGACAGAAACCCAAACAAATAAATTAAAATGCGCGACAGCGCGCCCAACAAAAAGTTTCCAGCCCTGCGCTGCCTACCTAGTCTGACAACAGAGCCTACAGCGTCTGCTAGATGTGCTCTATATATAGCTCCCTCCCTCTCTCACTCCCCCCCTCTCTCTCTACCCAAGCACACCTGTGCTGCAGTTGCTCTCTGTCTGTGTGTGTCAATATTTGCCACAAATTGAAATTAGCAGCGCGTTAGACGCACCTGTACTCAGCCCAGACCTGCCTGGCTATGCTTCGGTTTGCCTTGCTTTGCTTATGCCCTGCACATAATCCGCGTAAATTAATATGCCGCACACACACACATAGCGAGGGAAAGAGACACATACAAACACACTCACACGTGCCTCTGCAACATTTGCTTTGTTCAGTTTGAAACGTTTTCTTCTCTCTCCGCTTTTGCAGCTAAAGGAGTACGAGCTTAGCGAGGTATTCAACATTGCCGAGGACGATCGCAAATATGAGACAGTGCAAACGCAAACACATCTGGATGCCGAACACAATCACGTGGAGATGAACAACGAGCTGTCCGCCAGCATCGAGAGGGAGCGACAGCAGCAGCAGCAACAGTTGCAGTTGCAGCAATTCGACGATGAGCGACAGCGCATACGTTCGCAACTATTGGCCAAAATGAATCCCAGGTGAGTAGCAACAGTTTTACTGCTAGGGGTGTTCCCAATCAGCTGTTCAAAAATAGCACACCAATCGATTTATATACTCTACAAATAGCTCAAGTAATTTGGCACGCCTAAGCGTTAATCAATATGCAAAGGCGTCATTAACTATTTATTAATTAATCACAAAAAAGGGGTGGCCCGATAGCGCAATTGTTGCTGACGCCCAGTTAAATATAAAAAACATTTTGGGCGATAATGATTCATTGAAGTGTAGCAAACAAAGCAAAGCCAACGTTAACTTGGCGTATGCGTAATGTGGGGAGTTTTTTTTTCGATTTGCCGTGCACTGATTTGTTGACTATGCAAACTAGTTAAGCTGTCTGTTTGTGAGCAATGTGAGCGACAGCACACGCATTGGGTGAATGCAACTGCATAGAGACAGCATCAATTTGCCGCACTTAACATATGCGGCAGGTGCAAGGGGTATTGGGGGGTAGGGGCAGGCAACTTTCAACACATCTCAAGCAGGTTGGCAGCCAGAAAACCCCCAAAGCAACAAACAAACAAAAGCTGCTTTCTAGCACACTTGAAAGCACATTACACCACTTGCCGGGAGCAGGGAGGGGAAGGAGGAGTGGGGGCAGAAGGAAGCCAGTGAGTGGCATAGACACTGGCTGGAGAACGTGGCACGTAGCCGGTTAATGCTGCATCTTTAAAAAGCTTGGCCCAAAACTGAGGCGCAACTAAAGACTGCGAAATATAGGGAATAAAGAGGAAAAGGGAGCAGGTGGAGCGGGGGTGCAAAGTGTCCACAACGTGCTAGAAAGGGGATGCCAGGCGTAGGAAAAACTACAACTAATCCAGTGCCAGCTACACAAGGTGCCTGGCTTGCCACTCCTCTCTCCCTCTCCTCCCCCTCAACGTGTCGCCCACTTTTTGCGTGCTACTTTGGCTGCTGGAGTGGATTTTTGGCACCATTGGCACTGCTAACCTGCATATTTAATGACAAGCCCAGCCAGGGGCGTCCAAGTAGAGGGGGAGTGCGAGGGGGCGCGCGTACGTGTTCGAGTGCCAAGAAAACAGAATCTAAACCCGAACAAAGTAGAAACTCTGCCAGTCCAGAGCAAGCTAAAGTGCCACCACGCCCCCCTATCCACTAACGCCTTTGGCACATGCGTGGGCGTGGCAAGGAGTGAAAGAGAAAGGGAGGGGAGGTACTGTAGTGCAAACACATGAGAGCGAAAAACAAAAAAGCAATTGGCAAGCTGACAAAAGCGCCAACAGCGCCAACAGCGCGCGCACAAAGGCAAAATCCAATGCCAAAACCAGCTCGGACAGTGTAATTACTTGCAATCTTATCAATGCTGCGCACTCTACGCTATAAAAAGGCATAAAGCAGCTGACAAACCCCACCAGACGGAGACAGACAGACACAGAAGACACGACAGAGTGACAGACAGACAGACACTGCTAGAACATGCTCGCTGTGCTGCCAGCAACAATTTCGCTCATTGCGCTGAACAGCGCATGCAACATGCCACAGCGCACCAACATGCCTCAACCACAGCTGCAACAGCGGCAACTTTCAAGTAAGCAGTGAAGCCTTTAAGAGATGTTCAGATGTTTTTAGATAAAACTAATTTACAGTGAAACAGCAACAGCAACAGCAACAGCAAAAGCAGCCGCAGAAGCAGACAAAGCCCAACCAAGTGAAAAAGAAGAAGGCGCAGAGCGCAATAAAGGCGCCTAGCTATAAAAAGCTGGAAGTGGACTAAAAAATAAACAAATGTAGAACAATAAAGTTAAAAATATGCAAAATAAAATGAAAAGTGATACGTGATATCATAGCAAATCAATTAAATCATATCTAAGCACATAGCAAACATTGTTCTTCTTTCTGATTTAAGCTTATAAATTTAGCTCTCTTCTTTCACTTCATTGTTGGGGTAGCTTTAAGAACTAATAATATATTTTATAGATAGCTTAAGTTTCCTCCTTCAAACTTGCTATATATATTGTAACTTAAACAGTTTTTGCTATAGTCTGTTCCAGTTTCAACAAAATCGACTTATTCAATTTGAAGAAAACCTTAAAAGGAGAAAGGAGACCTTTGCTCTGCCTTAATCTGTGACTTGCAAAACTTATGCAGTGTTCAAAGCTGAACTCTTTCAGATTTAAAGACAGCCTTAGCTCAGCTTAAATTTAAGAATTGCTTGGCTTTTCTTTAAGTATACAGTGCACTGACGTCAATAAACAAATCTCTGTCCAAGCCAGGAGTCTAACTTTAGAAGACTTCTATCTCACAGACTTTTTTCCCCTTCTTATGAAAAGTCATAGAAATTTGTCTGTGTTTAACGTGTAGATATATTATATTTGTCCATGGATTAGTTTGAACAAGTAAAGAAAGCTACAGTCGAGTGCGCCCGACAGTAAGATACCATTCGCCCTGTTTCGAAACAAATTATCACACATTTAATTCCATCAAAAAACGCTGCACAAGTTTATCCGCCACCTATTGCTTAAATTAGATCTATTTTTGAATAGCGCCATCTACATGTGAGAACTGCATAGCTTTACACATGCTGCGGCTGAAACGAAGCATCAGTGGAAGTACGGAAAACGGAAACACGGATAACTTCTGTGTTTATCGTCCGGTTGGATTGTAATTTGGGAAATAGATTTATATTGCATTTATTTATGTTCATATTAAAGCAGAAAGCTGTATCTTCAATACTTCTCCTGATAACCGAAAATTATCGATTTGCGTGGGCGGAGGGCGTGACATCAAAAATTGAAAATAAACTCTACCTATGGTATACAGGAACCTTCATGTGAAATATGGTGTCTCTAGCTTTTGTAATAGCTGAGATCTAGACGTTCAAACGGACAGACGGACAGACGGACGGACGGACGGACGGACAGACGGACATGGCTCAATCGGCTCAGCTAGTGATTCTGAGTCAGAATATATATACTTTGTAGGGTCTCCCATGCCCCCTTCTGCCTGTTACATACATTTGCACAAACTTAGTATACCATTTTTGAATGGTATAAAAACAAATGATAGATTAATTAGATACCTCGAGATTTTATAAGCAAACTCTCTACAGTCTATGGAAAACTTTCAGAAGGATAGATTTGCTCTACCTTGATCTTAGAGTCGTGAAGCTAACCACAGTATTAACTGTTATATTGCCTAGAGAAATATGTTTACTTAAGCTGGAAGCAGAACTATATAGTCTGTCTACATCACTCCTCTTCCTTTCGGAGGTCTTTCCCCAGGCAAAGCCATTGAACTTTGTCTATGTTTATAGTTAAAATATATTTGTACCTGACGTCATAGAACCCACCGGCTAATCAGTAGCAAATAGACAAGTAGTAGTAGCAGCAGTATGACCATCTTTGATACATTATATCGACTATCTTATCAGTGCCCCCCATTCCTCAACCTGCACAGTGGGTGTTAGGCTTATAAAACACGAGCAATCGCCGGGCAATGGCAACAGTTAAGTGAAGACAACGCATCAATGACCAACATGTCCGTGCCGCCAGCAACACTTGTGATCATTGGCGCCGCAGCCAACAACAACAAAAAGAGGCAGAAGAAAAGTCAACAAAAGAGCCGTAAGCCGTGAAAATAATTAAACTATATCCGCTATAGTATAATATGCTAATTCTTGCAATTGTCTAGCAGCGCCAAAACAAACCCCTGGCGAGGGCGAAGGCAAGGGGAAGACCAAGTCGAATAGTTGCCAAATCAGTTAGGCAAGGCATATCTTATCGGTTAGTCAGTAAGAAGAAGGAGGATTTGTGGCATAAAAATACATATGGAATGACATAAACAAAAGACTATAAATTGATTTGGTCGCGACTGAGGAATGTTAGTCGAGTGACATAACGAACGGGTAACGGAACCGAAAACAAGTTGAATAAAGGAAAAAAGATGCAAGAAATAACAACGACAACAACTACAACGATTGAGGAAATTAGCTCAAATGAAACAATAAACGAAACAATTGAAGTCAGCGAGGCAACAACAATAACAACAGCGTCGCCAACACCAGCACATCGGCATCATCATCATCATCATCATCACAAGCATCACCAACATCATCATCATCATCAGCAACAGCCAAGCACATCGACTGTGGTCATAACCGATGTCAGCGATGACCAAGTTATTGTTGCCACAGAGGCAGAACCCGAACAGCAGCAACAACAGAAGCAACAACAACGACAGAAGCAACGCGCACCACAGCCTGCGTTGCCACCATCACCACCACCGCTGCCCACCTCCACGCCACCTCCACTTACACCCTCAGAGGAAAGCTTTGAAATTGTTTTGCAAACAGACTTGGATGCGGATGTGGAGGCAAAGCAACAACAACAAACAGCGCCCGCGACACGCACACGACCCACGCAGCTGCAGCTGCCTGCACAGCCAATGGAGCAAGCCGCAGCCAGAGCACAGCCTGCTCCGCTCAAACCAGCAGTCGCAGCTCCAGTGGCAGCCCCAGTGCTAGCACCAGTGCCAGCCCCAGTGGCAGCCCCAGTTCAGCCTGCAGCTGCACCCACTCAAACAGTCATCCTTATGGAGGAAACCATACAACCTATGCCCACTAGGGCTGCTGCACCTGCACCTGCAGCTTCCACAGAGCTAGTACTCGTTGGCGTAGTATCTGAAGACTTCACAGACAGGCAGAGCAAGAGTTACAGGGTAAGCACCGACTTGGCGGAGCCACCACTGCAGAACAAGCGACGTTGTTGCCACTGCATCATTGCCTGAGCGGCGCAAGAACTGAACTGAACTCAAGGCTGGAACTTTGAAGGGAAATTATAATAGTTAATAAACAAAATAAAATAGAAGAGAAACCTATCATGGACAACTGTTGATTGTTAATCGATATGCAATCAATACATAGCATATATATTCGTTCATAAGTTATGTTTGGTTTCCCAACAACTTAAAAGTTGTTATAAGCTGTCTAAGCGGACAACTGCTCAATTTTATGTTTTGCCCAGCAATTGCAATCGTTTTGCGTGGGCGTAGGGCGTGGCAGTCAATATATAAAATGTGCTTTATCTAAATTAGGCTAAAAGGTAGCTCTGTATGAAATTTAGTCGCAGAGATCTGCCTGTTCATACAGACAAAGTAGCGAAAACTTCTCTAAAATGCTCTTTAAAGTACCAACTTACCCACTACATCACACGTTGGCAAATGTCAAATTCAATTCGACAACTCTAGCTAATATATTAAACTTTTCCGAGGGGGTTTTCCTTTTGCCTTGAGTGTGGAGTAAACAAGCGTATGCATAGCACACTCATCGCTGGGCGATGACAAAGCTGCTTTATCGACATGAGAACTTAAGCTCTGCGACTGCCACTGCGGCTGCAGGCAGTTTATCTAATCGCAGAAACAGTAGGAGGGGATAGAGTAGGGGGTAGGCAGTCAAAATCACCGTCGCTGTCCGAGCGTAATTGATAATTAATTAGCTTGGCGAGGCAAACTCGATAAAAAACACACTTGACGGCATTCAGTCAAGCGTCAGAAGCCGCCACAGCGCGATGCCCCCACCGCCGAGACATGGCTATGGGCCGGGTCCTGCATTCGGACCGGGACCGCAACGTTTGCCGCCGGGACAGGGTTTTGGGCCCCGACCCGGTTATGGCCCTGGACCGCCGCCAGGGGGACGCACAAATGTCAATGTGGATGTGAATATCGGAGCACGACCGCCACCGATTGGAGTGGGCATTGGTTTTGCACCGCCGCCGGTGGTGATTGGAGCGCCACCACTGATCATTGGCGCAGCTCCGCCGCCGCCGCCGCCGGTCATTGTAGAAACTATGGGGCCGCCACGTGCCACAGTTGTGGCCGGAGTGCAGCAGCCAGTGGCCACGGTGTATGCGCAGCCTGGAGCGGAAGTTTGTTGTTGCACCGTTCTATAGGCATGAGGCTGAGACTTGCATGGCATCGTGTTGTCTGTGCATGTTTTTGAGTGATTGATTATACCTATTGGTGCATACTATATGTGACTATATAACTATTTATGTTCCTATACTATATATGGTTTTTTGACATTATGAATAAATTTGTTAAGTTTTGTGAGCGCATTTTTTGTGGAATTTTTATATTTTTTCTGAATTTTAATAGTGGGAAATGTTATCTATTTAACAAGCTACATATATAGTTACTACATACTGCATAGATATATATATATATATTTGTATATATGTGCTATATCTATGCTTATCACATCAATGTAGCAGAGACTGTGAGCAGAGTTTGCTGACAACATGTTTAGTTCGCGTGCTAAATGCTTTGATTGATTAGTTGAAACTATGTTTAAACTTGGCATAGTAACTGCTGATATGAGCAAAATGAATAACAATAGTGAATTTATCGATTTGCGCAGGCAGTGGGCGTGGCATCGAAAATTTGCAATAAACTTGTGAAGCAGACAAAATAAATAAATCTTTGTGTCAAATTTGGTGTCCCTAACTTTTATAATAACTGAGATTTGTGTGTTTAAACAAACAGACGGACAGACAGACGGACAGACAGATACACTTAACTTAAACGAGTTCGCAAGTGATCCTGCGGACGATATATTATCATTTAATGGTGTCTGCCAAGCCTCATTTGGCCTGTTACTTACATTTGCACTAAGTCAGTATACCTTTATAAAGAATACCCTTTTTCTGACCATTTTCAATGAGCGAAAGGTATAAAAATACCAGTATACGAAACTAGGCAGTTGCCATAGTATATGCTTTATAACGAAGATAGCTTTGAGCTAATATTAAATATTTACGTATTTCTCTGTCGATTACCTTCGTCTTTTAAACATGTTGCGACTTATCTGCATTGCGAGCTTCAGGGGGCTCCATAAAAGTCAAACGCAAATTGCGCATAAAATAACATTTACTTCTCACAGTTTGATGCGCTCGCCTAACGGTAATTGCCCTAAACATGATCAACGCAAATTGTTGCTAATAACTACCTTATAATACATGCACACACACACACACACACACACATGCCTGGCGGGACAAATTTCTTACTTGCAGCAGGCACCGAAAAACAAAACAGCAAAAAAAATGTTTGAAATTTCAATTTGTGAATTTTCTTCATTATTTTCATCAGTCCGTCGCCTCGGGGCGGAACTGTTTGCCATGCCTTTTCCTCATTTTCCACGCTTTTGAGGCTTTTCTTATGCTCTCTTTCTCTGTGTGTGCGCGTGTGTGTCTTGTGTGTGAGTGCGCTACACGTTTTCAATATTTTTGCCAATTTGCCTTGGCTTGGCTTGTCTTCGCTTCCTGATTCGTTTTCTCGCTGCCTTTGCTGCCTTCTTTTATTATTATTATTATTATTTGCGCGATTTTGCACGGCGTACGGTGTAAGGTGTACCACGCGGCGTATGGTGTATGCTGTACGCGGCTTGTGTATGCAAATAAGCGAAAAGTGCAGGAAACAAAACACGGAAGTTGGCCAGGAAGGAAGGAAGGAAGGCTGAGACGGACGGATGGACGAACGGACGGAAGGAAGGAAACTGGCGGCGGCACAGCAAATGTTGCTGCTGCTACCTCTGATTCCAGAGACAGATACAGACACACATACTCGCACACATGCAACGTGCAGAGCAGCAAAAGGCAAATTTCAATTGAAATTGTCTACAGCTGACGTGCTGAAATAAGAAACGCGCACAGAGCGCACAGCGAGAAACACCTTCTGCTGCTGCTGCCGCCTCTGCTGGCTAACGTGGCGTATGTGTAATCTGTGATGTGTGTGCGAGTGTATTAAGGAATGTAAATCGCGCTTGTAACGGAGCGTTGTATGTGGCAAGCTACTTAGCAAAGGCATAAAGCAATTCAATTGATTGGCGATTCTCTGGAAATGGAAGAAACAGAGGCCATTAAATTTATGAAGTGTTAGAGATATAAGAGCTTTAGATATTGAAATGAATTTATAAAATATATGTAAACGTATTATATATTATAATATATATTAGCGAAACAAAGCTGAACAATGTGTGTGTTTAAAATTTCATTTAAAGATACTCAGATTTACTGAAATGCGCCTGTTTAGTCTATGAAGCTATTATATATTTCATATATGTTCTTGTTCAAAAACATCTTGGACAACGATCTAGCTGTTTTTCTATAGGTTTTAAAGTTATCTCAATAAAAGTAAGCATTGATATGAATATATATAAGAGAATAATGGTATAGCATATATATTCTTGTTCAATGTCATTTTTTACACCGATCTGCCTCTATTTTATTGTTTTTAAAGCTATATTTATACAACGAACCATTGACAACAACTTCTTGTATATAACAAAGATATATTATATATATTCTTGTTCAATATAATTTTACGCATCGATCTAAATCCATATATATATATACATACTATTTAATTCAATATCCCAAAAGCTTATATCCTCTACTCACAATACTTAATAACAATCTCCACACCATTCTTCGCCTTCTGCTCTACAGCTACAACAACAGTCAGCAACAGTCGCTGCCGCTGGCCGCAGTCAATGTGGTGCCCAAGAATGACAAGCATGCGCTCCTGCAGAGCATTGCCAGCAGCTACAGGCGCAACGATGTGGCCACTTATAACAGCAACAACATTAACAGTAACAACAACACGGTAAAGCAGACAGCGGGCGCTGCAGTGGCAGTGGCAACGTCGCCGCGTCGTCGCGGCTCGTTGGCGTCGAAGCGGCGTCGCGATTGCCGTGTTAGCCACTGGTCCGAGTGGACGCAATGCAGCAAGAGCTGCGGCATCGGTGAGATGCATCGATATCGCAAAGTCATCAAGCATGGCAAGCGCGGCGGCCGACTCTGCCCGCCGCTGCAGCAGTCCAAATGGTGCGGCAGCGAGCGCAATTGTCATGGCCCGCAGAGCTATTTTAATTGGTAAGTACGGATCCTTCCCTCTTGCTCCCCCATCCCTCTTTTGTCTGCCCGAAAATATTCATTTAATTTTCAACAAACTGTCTGTGCCTGTAGGTCCGATTCCGATACATGAACACGTTCAGTGCAGAAGGAACGCGATATATAAATATAATTTTAATTTAAGGCGTAAGAATTGCTTTTTGTGGAAAAACAGATGGAAAAACAGTTGGACAAAAAGAAAACACACAGTAGAGGCAACTCCACCCCTGCGGAGAGCAGAGACCCAAGCGGCAGCAGCAGCAGCAGCGGCAGAGCGATTTTAATTTAAATTTAGTCTACGATACGAGAAAATTCAAATTGAAAGTTCCCAATTGGAATAAATGAAAAGAAAAATCATTTTAAAATGCACGGAAAATTGTTCGAAAAGAGAATCGCATAGGAAACCGAAGACTACTGACAATATATATTAAAAACAAAAACCAGAAAAAAGTGGAACGAACAAACCCAAAAACACACTAAAACACACACATTAACACACACACAAGCAGATTTGGCTAGTTTTGTCGTTTGAGTTGCTTAAGCTTATTTTAATGTATAAATCAAGCGGAAATTTCACAAAAGAAAAACAATTAATAATAATAATAATAATATATGTGTCATATATGGAAAAAAAACCAAAACAGAAAAAGAAACAAAAAAAGCAAAGAACAAAACAAAATTATACTATTTAGTAGAGGTACAAACTTAAGCAACAGGCGAGGGCGTTTCAATATGTGCAAAAATTAATAACATTATAAGCTGAGTTTGAAATGAAACTAATTGAACCGCCCTCGCATTGCTAAGTATATTAACTGAATCAAAGAGAAAACCAAAAAAAACAAAGCGTGAACAGTTGCGTAAACAAACAAGGTAAAAAAGAGTAACAAAAAAACCAAATATTCACTCACACACACACACACACACACACATATGGAGTGAAATGTGTGTGTGTGTGTGTGTGTGTGGTGCTGCAATTAAGATAACGTTAGATGTAAACTAAGTTAATAAAACAACAACAAGTAAATTAAAGAAAACAGTTTGTGAGCTATGTTCACAGTTTGAGGGTCATAGTAAGAAGCATAGCCAAGTAGACAGTGCAATTGGCGCAGTTTGACAGTCATAGTAAAAAGTGAAGCTGAGCGAATATACAGTTTGAGAGTCACAGTAGGACAGACAGCGCTTGCTAGCACATGCAAATGTCATGCTACAGTTAGAGAATCACCGAGCAGTTTGAGCAGCGCTGCGATAAATGTAAAATAAACGCGTAAGAAAAACAAATCAATGTAAATGCAAATTACTCAAGGCATAAGGCATGATGGCATAACTACAAATTAGTTATAAATAATAGATACAACAACAACAACAACAACAAGAACAAGACAAGCAAGTGCATAAGACATTTTGTAAAATATACAAGCAAACAGGCAGAAAAGCAACAGCAACAACAACAAACAACGGAATAAACAACAAGAGCATAAATAAATATAATATTAATTATTAATAAAAAGTAAACCCAATAAAAAGCGCGATGCATCGTAGACTGTAAACTGAGACACTGTACACACACGCTGCGTATACTCAATGTGCCTTATGGTTCTCCCGATACTTGATCCACGTGGGTAAAATGAGTTTCAAACTGCCCGACAGCATAATGCAAACGCCGGCAAAGGCAAAGGCCGCCGTATAGCCACCAGTTTGACCCACCAGAAATCCACCAAATGTGGTACCAATAAAGACGCCCAGACCCATGGCCAGCGCCGTAATGCCAAAGGCGTTGGTCAGCTTCGACAGGCCCAGGTAGCGCACGTAGATGAGGGCGCGCAGTGTGGCAAAGACAGCTAAGGGAGGGGAATGGGGGAAGGTAAGTAGGGGATCCCAGAGTATTTCTTCCTTGGCTCACCTGGTGCCACGCCATAGATCAAGCCGTAGGCAAACTGAAACCACACCAGGTTGCTGCCATAGAACGCCGAGACAAAGACACTGATCCCTCCCAGCAACATGCCGCCGCCACAGATGTAGTTGGTCCAATCGCGCAGCTTGTAGGCCACAAAGCCGCATAGGATGCGTGCAATGAAGTTCGTTGCACCGATGGCGGGTCCAATCCATTGTGCATACTGCAGTGGAATGGTAGTGCGGGCCTTGGAGTACACAAAGGGTATATTCAATCCCATGGGATAGAGGAAAGCAGAGGCGAGCAGCACACGAAACTCGAAGCTACTCAGTAGATGCACATCGAATAGGCGATTCAGCGCACGAGCGCTCTTCGTATGCAGCCAGTGACGCTTCTGCGGCTTCTTGGGCTTCTTGCGACGCGGCATTGGCGCACTCAGCGGCATCGGTGGCGGTGAACCCTGCGAGCTGTCCGTCTCGGCCAGCATGTCTAGCGTCGCTTCGTCGGAACTCTCGTAGTCGTGTATGTTGTGCAGCCTGTAGGCGGCGCGTTGAATCTGTTCGCAGAAGTGACAGAGATTGGGAAGTTAGGCAAGAAGATAAGGTACGTAAGGAGCGCTGATTAGTTAATACCCTTGCAGCGTATATTTTCTGTGGCTACTATACGATATATTGGTCTGACTTAGGGATAATTTTAACAGCCTATTAAGTATAAACTAAGATATAAATAGGGAAAGTTTCTTGCAGATATCTCCAAAGTAATGAAAATTGACCTATAGTTTATATGGCAGCTATACGATATATCTCTACGATATCCCTTCTACTTAAATACAGCGGGCACCAAATAAGAAGTAAGTATATCAAGATTCATTAAGATAGCTCTAAAAATGAAAGAATTATTGGCGGTGCAAAAGACAGACGGATAGTTTAACTCCCCCATTGATGCTGATAAGGATTATATAAACTCCAAGAATCGGATATGTCTCCCATTTGACCACAATGAATGTACCCACTATCAGCTGCACCCCAGACTATCCCCACTCACATGCGCCTCGGAGCCGACCAGTTCGAACTCCTTGCCATCGAATTGCTCCTTGTTATGCGGCGCATCGTAGTCGGCGGGTCCGGTGTAGAAGAGATCCTCACGCTGCATGGGATCTGCGCGCACCACAAAGTTACGCTCGGAGCGATCGTCATCGGAGTTGGTGCCAATATCCTCCGTGCGCTTTGCCCTTCGACAACAGGGCGAGCAACGATACGCCCAGCGACGTAATCGACCCTGGTGACGATGCGATGGATTGAAGGATTCCAGTGCGGGATGCGAACGTTTCGAGGAGTCGTCGTCGTCGTCGCCTTCGTTAATGAAATAATGCACATAGAAATTGCCATAATACTCATTCGAACTGGACTCAGTCACGGGATTAGGATGCACAACGCCCACGGGCGTGGGTGATACCTCCCGATAGGCCAGGGCTATAAAGAAAATGAGCAAGATGAGCACGACCTGCACCCGCACCGTGTTCCGCCAGCCAATGCGACTGACCAGCAAGCTATTGGTAATGCTGAATATGAATATGCCTGCACCAGCGCCGGAGCACGAGAAGCCGCTGGCAATGGGACGATAGCGTTCAAAGTAGTAGCCAATGATAAGCTGTGAGCTCACCCAGATCATGCTCAGTGCGGGTCCACCTGCGTAGACTGTGGCATTTGTAGTTGGGGAATTAAGCGGGGGGCAAGTTGCAGTCAACCTACCAAGTATGCTGTAGAAGGCAATCATCATTAGCAAATTGCTGCTGAAGCTAGCCACGAGCAGAGCCAATGCGGAGGAGCCAACGCCCAGCATGGCGACAGGCCGAAAGCCATAGCTATTTATCAGGGCACTGGAGAAGGCGCCGCCCATGAAGTAGCAACCTATCTGTATGCTACCCACTAGGACCACCTGAGCGCTGCTTACATTAAACTCGGCGCTGATGAAGGGCAGCAGTATGCCAATGGAGAAGATGATGCCGTCCACAATGAGCTGAGCTAGAAAGCTTAGCACCAGCACTAGCCAGCCGTAGCCACCATCTGGTGGTATAGCCATGTAGATCTGCAAATGGGAGAAGCCAGAGATGAGCCTAAGTTGCTGCACTGCCTCTTCCACCTGCCACTTACAAAAGCCATGCCCGAGTCTAGCTTAAAGCCCGCTGGATTCTGTTGCAAATCGTACTCCCCACTGGATTCGCCCAGTTCCAAGGGTTCGCTGGTGCTGAACATGGGCGAACTGCTCGTGTCGGTGAACTTGACCACCTTGGTGGCATCTGAACCGGGTACATCGGAGGGTGCACTGACCGCTTGGCTATCGGATTCCTCTACCTGATTGAAGCTGGCCAGTCGCGCCTCAAACGAATCATCCGAATCAAATGGCGCCGGGTTGGCCAATCGCCGCTCTACAAGTCGAAGGAGGAATACGTGTTGAGGGCGTGGCAAACAAAACCTAAGTCCATTCCGTTTACCCACTTTTCTTGAAGACTCTCACCACCTTGGTGGTCAATGGCGCATGATCCTGATCATAGTCATCGGTGACTTCACTTGAGGAGCGCGGACTGGGTCCCACACCCGCGTCGATGCCCTGCCCTGTATCATCAACGGGTTCTCTCTCCCCGCTTCTTCTATGCCTCGGCGTCGCCTCTTGCCTTGGCTCTTGGCTCCCTCGCTGACCCGTTCGGCTGCCGACGCTGTCATCTGATCTTGTGCCTCTACGTTGCTCATCGTGTGTAGCCGGCGCCGCCGTCGACGTCAGACTATGGAGGGGGAGAGGGAAACGAAGACATAGGCACGATTAGTGGCCGTCCAGGGGGCACTATAAGGACACACTCACCTACCCTGGTTACGTTTTCTGCTCATTTTTCGATTCATCGACGACGACAACGGCACAAGCTGACATTTTTCTCAAATCTTACTCTGTCTCCCACACACACCCTTTCTCTCCCTCTATTCCACTGACTCTCTTTAGATCTATCTATCTCAATCGCAGTCTCAATGTCTATGAGACAAGCGTGGACTTCTTCTAACCTGTGACTCCATCTCCATCTGCATCTGAATCTGCCTCCAATTTCTACGTGCCACATGTTGCAAGCGAAATGTGCCCGCTGCAATATGAGAAAATTCCTTGTTGCAGACCGCGAAGCGCAGCGAGTAGCTGTCGCCGTGCAGAGGCTGCGCTGCTCTGCTCTACGTGTCTGAGTGACAGGCAGGCACGCCTCCCGCCCTCGCACACATTTCAACTTCAGCAAGTTGCCAGTTTGCTTTTACTCCAACCGTTTCTTTCAGTTTGTTGTTGTTTATTTTGGACAAATCCTCGTCCTCTCCCCATCTGCTGCTCCTCTCCCTACCCCTCCCTCTCTCGCTCGCTCCTCCCCCTCGACGACGACGACGAAATTGCATCAGTACAATTTCATTGATTGCAAGTAAATGAAATCATTCCACAGTCGTTCCCATTTCTAGACACCCTCCCCCCCCCACACTTGCCGTGCTCCAACATCCTCTGGTAACCCCTCCCCTTTCTCTCTCTCTCTCTATCTCCTCCTCTCTCCCGTTTTGAGTACTCGTCTGCAGTTACTTCATTTGCGGCATTATTTATTCAAGCCGAGGCAAATGCCTTAATGCACCGAGGGCTGCTCTAAAATTCTCTTACTTTCAGCCATGGCTCAGGTGCTAGAAATATATCCCAGCTGGCAATACTATATGCATACTATATATATATTTTTTGCCGTCTCTCTAGCTCTCTCTCTAGTTAAACGTTTACTTTTTGCAAAGTTGCTTTTCTCTTGATTAATTTGCACGACAAGGCTTTAAGCAAACCTCTCTTGCTTTCCCTCTCCCTATCTCTCTCTTTCTCTCTCTCTCTCTCTCTCTTTCTCTTTATCCCTCTCTCACTCTTCCCTGATCCCCTCGAATTGAATTTTGCACTTTAATGGCAGCTGCTAAGTCGCGCCATGACGCGATACAACAATAAAACGAAGGCAAACACAAAATCCAGAAAAAACAGAAACAACAAAATCAACAAGAACAACTCGTTCATATCAAAGTGTTTGTTGCTGCCCAAGCTCATGCATTTTTGCAGAGAGAGAGAGAGAGAGAGCGCGAATGGAAAACACGTAAACAGAACGCGAAAAAGTATAAAAAATCCAATAAGTATACGCCGCGTGTTGCGCGCCGCTTGGACAGTTAACTGGCACGGCCAGTTTTCGCTTTTACGCCGATTTTGTCCGTTTCGCCAGCCATACAGCACGGCATGGCACGGCGCACGGCTCTGCCTGAGATATGCATGAGTGCAGGCCCCATAAAATTGGGTCAATTGCTGTTAACAATTTGGCGGCGCAATCTTTTGGCCGTTTCGATTTCAAGGCTCCCCCCTGCTTCGCCCTTTCCCTCACTCGGAACCTGCGCTCCCTTAGGGCCTTCAGGTTTGACAGGCAGCGGGAAAAAAGTAACCCAGCACGTTCGAAGCTCTTTCGGAAAACAATTTCGAATAGAGTTGTTGCTGCAGCAAAATCTGCGCTGCCAACAGGCACTTGACCCCAAAACGCATGAGAAGAGGGGGAGCGGAAGAGAGAATAGGGAGAGGGAGAGGGAGAATAGTAAAAAGTAGCTGGCAGGCAGTCTGCCAGAGTCGATGCTTGTCAGGCTTACGAAATGGCCGCACGCTAATTAATTCGCTGCGTTTCGCTTATTGTTCCAAAGTTTTTTCGAGAGCGCATACTTCAGTTGCCTTTTGAAAGTCGGATTTTAGAAGGATAAAGAATCTGAATGAGTTTTTATACGCTTTGTCATGAGGTAAGGTTATTTATAAAAACTTTAAGTGTAACTCTCTCCTATTGATGCTAAGAATATCTCAATCAATATCTCTCTTTCTAGGAAAATCAAACCACAATCAAATCGCCCAAAAATCGCTTCATTTTTAACGATGGAAGGAGACTTAGGTTTCCTTTTGCTTGTCTACTTTGAATGAGGTATAAGTTTTTATATATATTCATATTCAAGCATGACTTAAAATCGTGTACAAAGCAAATCAGTTAAAGTAATACATCTGCCTCTCTTCCCAATTCATCTGTCATTGCCAACAAATGAATATTTATTTGCAGAGCCTGCCCCCGACTCGCACCACACACAGAAGATTGTCCGCTTTTTGCTTTTTTCTTCATATCTTGAGGGCGCAGTGAAGTGCAATTTCAAGTTGATGTTGAGGCTGCTTGTGTTGGATAATTCCTGGATGCCACTCAAAGCCAATGGGGGATGTCGCCAGCCGATGCCTTATCCTCAGATCCTCTAAAGAAAGAAGGAGAGGAGTGTAGACACAGCAAGGCAAAGGAAACTGCCCTACAGTGCCTGGTGGCGCCTCTAAAAAGGATTTGCATGCCGCTGAGATGTTTATCGTAAATTGTTGCCGTCAGCGTGCGCCGCGCTCCCAGGCGCCTTCTCTTTTGGTCCCTCTTCCCGCTCCTCGTGTTGTCCTTGTCGTCTGGGCGCACAAATGTCAACAGCACAAAGCGCTGACGTTTACATTGAAAGTCACTTTGGGTGCCAGACTGCACCCACTGCGAGGGCGCGTGGCACACATAGAGTGCCGGCAAAGCCTTTCAGCTAATGAAAAGCGCCAGCAACAACAAAAATTGCAATGCAATTTTTCTATGTATTTATTTAAATGCAAATGTTTATCCTGCACATTTTCACAGGGCGTCCTTAATTGTTGTTGTTGTTGTAATTGTTGTAGCCTCGACATTGAGACTGCCTGCCTCGCAAATTTGCCAAACATTTGTGCCAGCTACCAAGTCTACGTCTGGCTTGTTTGGCATTTGGGGTATGCCCCAGAGTGGCACAAATGAAATGAATGGCTGAAAACTTGTCTCTTTGCAGAAGGGGGCAAAAACAAATAATTTTATTATAAAACTTTTTCCATGCATGTTTCGACTGAGTTCTGTGAGCTGCTCCCAGTGCTCTGTGAATTGTTGGTGCTTTACGAGCGTGTGCGGACTGCGACATATTACGTATACGTCAAGTTTTATGCGCCTATTTAAAGCGAGCTGTGCAAACTCTTGATAGTTCTTATGGTCATTCTCTAGATTCGGCTATTGCTTTTTATAGACTCTCTCGCGAAATATGCTATGACCCTTGGCGGGCGCATCAACTCACTTGCTGGGCAATTGGGCAATTAGCCTGGCGTCCTAATTGCACATGCACTTTGGAGTGCAACTGCCTTAGTAATTCCCTGCAGTCTAGAGACTCTCACTGGCACCCACATAACTATAAATGTGAAATAGCACTTTCTTTTCGCTAGTTCTCTCTCCCTTTCTTTTACTGTCTCCTCTCTCTCTCTCTCTCTCTCTGCCTGCACTTTCTACTCCGCTTAGTTGTTGCTAGCTTGTTAATATTATTTTATAATTTCTTTTTATTGCCACTGAAATTGCCAGCATATTGTTTAAAAATAGCGCGCACCAAGTGCTGCAAACAAGTAAAAAAAAAAAACAAAAAATAAACGACACACCCATTTAGCGAGGTAACAATGCCGTAAACTGTTACTGCCTTTGCTGTCTGCAGATTAAGCCATGTCCTTTTACGAGACTGTGATACGAGCTTAATGAAAATAAAATAATAAAACTGTCTGCAACTGATTCAGAGATGAAAGTTAGCTGAGAAATTTAAAAATATCTTTAAGGTTTTTAAGAGATTTAATTTGTATCTTCTAGATAAATTGCTAAGCTCTTAAGAGTCGCAGTCTTCATCTTATTTATAATATAGCTGTGCCTATTTGGCACAATCAAATTAAAGCCACATCTAAAGGCTTTTAAAGAATTAATTCGCCTGCTTGCCCTCTCGCTCCCTCTTCATCTCTCTCGCCCTCTCTTACTCGCTCTGTCTGCGCTGCTACTTGAGAATTGTGAATGCCTTGAAGCATTCGCTGTCAAACTGGCTGAGATGTTTATTGACATTTATTTGAGCCGTAGCTAAAGCTGATGCCGCGAATGGCCACGGGGCGTGAGGTGCGGGGGTGCGGGGGTGCAAGGGGGAGAGTGATGGCGTTGAATTGCGTGCGATTCTATTGACATACTCGTAATTCAAATAGGCAACAAACGTGCCGCGCAATTCAAAGCGCACAAAACGCGTCAAAATGTAAATTGGTTACAGCCGGAGAGAAGAGAGAGAGAGAGAGACAGACGGGAAGGAAGCCGTCTACGTGCTGACGACAGACAAATCAATTTGACAAAACGCAAAAATTTGTAATCAAACACAGCGTGTGCGTGTGCGCGAGTGTGAGTGCGTGTGTGTGTGTATGTGTGTGTGAGTTTGAGTATCTTTCTGTCCGTCTGTGTGCGTAAGCGCAAATTTTTTGGCCATTGTGGCAATGACAATGTGGCCAAAAAGACAAAGCAAAAGGCAGATAAAAATGCCAGCCACAAGCTTAACAAGACGAAGGGGACGGTAGCAGCTGAAGCGGAGCACAGGCTATTGTTTCAGCTTAAGCTACATACATAAAGTTGCCACAGAAAGGGAAAGGTATATCAAGCGAAAGAGACAGAGAGCAAGAGACAACGCAGGCTTGGGGTGAGGTAAGAACTACTAAAAATAGGGTTTTTTTCATGAATGATAGAACCTATGGATAGGAGGTATTGTGTGTGGCAAAGGGTTTAAGCAGATGTTGTCTGCTGCGCGTCTAACTGTCGCTCATTTGGGAAATGAAAGAGAAAGATAGATAGAGAGACACGAAAAAAGAGTGCTTGGCTTATCTGCAGCAGTTAGACAATTGTCATGACGTTGCGTTCGCTTTAATTATGGCATTTAAGTCGAGTACATTGTATTTATGGCCACTCTCCCATACAAAGCCGACCACTGCACACTGGTTGGGCTTGTATAGAGTCGCGGCCAAAAATACTTCTAGTGGTGATAGCATTTGAAATTGATACTGTAAGTTCTTTGAAAATTGAGAATTCTTAAAATGTAAAAAATAGGCGTGGTCGATAATATTTACGCCCACAGGAAGGCAAAAACCAAAAAAATCACCTAAAAGCATGCTAGAATTTCTTTACATGAAATATTATATGTATAAATGTTTTAATTTTTTAAAGAAATAACTCAGCAAAACAAAAATCGATGCATTAAGAATATAGGAATGGAAGCGAAATATATTTCCTGAAGAGTTTTAGTGCTACAATGTCATTCTAGTCGGATGATCGCAAAATAGAGGAAGCAGACTCATCACGTTCTTCTAGCAGAGCTATTCGGCGGCGTTTAGTCCTTTTAGAAGACTTAGGAAAATCAATTTTTGAGCGTCGACGATAAATACTTGTAGCCATTCGTTGTGGAAAAAAAGGAGGCTTACGTATAATAATTTCTATAGTGTCAAGCCAATTGAATTAATGTTTTAAAACTGCTTTCTTTGCACGATTGTATTTTATGCAAATTTAAACTATACATTTTTTAACCGCGGTCAACTCGACTGTAAAGCCCTTGTTTTTAATGCTAATTATTACTGAATTCAGCACAGCCTGAGCTTTTTCTGCATACGAGCCCTCTTCTGTGCACCAAAGCTCAAAAATATGCATGCGTGAAAACACACACTTATAAGAAAAACAAAATCGAAAAAAATGCACAAAAAAGATAAAAATCTTTAAAATTAATATATAAAACTATACACAAAACACAAATGACAAAAAGACAGCAGCAGAACAAACATAAAGAAATAGTAGTCGATAGCGTCATAAATTTGATATTGAAAAAAAGTAAGATAACTTTTTTTTGATCATGACAATACAACAGCAACTTACGGCAGCAAAACTCAACGATTTTATGATCTTAAAACAATAAAGAATATACTGATTATACTCACATTGGAGGTTTTGGGGGGAACATAACTAAAACTTTAGCTAAACATAGAAAAGACGTTCACAAAATACACAAAATGATAAGTTCAATAAAAATATTTTCACCGGACAAAATGACATTCAAGTTTATTATAAGCAACAACATAAAAAAATAAAACCTTCAACTTTAAAATCCATTTTAAATCAATTTAATCGGAACACAATAGCAAACATTTGACCACTTCAAAGTACAATTTTGTTTTAAAAATAGCTGACAGACTGCAGTTGCGTCGCGCCGATGAACACAGTTCACGACTTTGAGGAATTTTTCTGAAAGTCTCGTTACATATCTAGCAAAAACCGGTTTGCCACTTAGAAGTTTGGACTTTTTAGAGACAGTTGGCAAATACTTTGCAAAAATTTGTTTTGATGAATTTTTTGATTTTTGGCCTATGGACGCAACCAGTGTGCACTGTGCATTGTGCGCGGACCAAGCTGAATTTTGTTGCGCCCACAAAAGTATGCAACAGTTTTTTGTCTGCAGCTTTGCATGCGAACATTTTTTAGAAGCCTATTGAGCGGAGTCTTAGAGGCAGTTCCCCACACTTGGATGGCGTAGGTCAGTGTTGGTCCTAATATGGCTTTTATTAAGAGAGCCTTAGTTGCCATATGGAGTTTGCTTGAGTGGAAAAGCCAGTCCAGCTTTTTCAGTTTCCATGACGATTTGACTCTAACTGCCCTGATGTGGGCTTTCCAACTCAGCGTCCGAACAAGGTGAACTCCGAGGTAGCAGTGGGATGAGACGTAGTCAATAATATTTGCGTCGAAGAAAAGACCCAGGCAGGTTTGAGGTCGCAGGGTAAATGTGACACAGGTCAAAATAACAACAAAGCACCAGGACAGGACGTTATCTGGATTTGAATTAACAATGCAGAAATTGTCCCCCGGCTCAGCTGCTCCTGGCCACTTACGCCGATGACACCGCCATGCTGGCGTCTCATTCTTCACTGCAACTGCCTCCAATGCGTCCAGGAATGGCTGCATGCAATTAAGAATGGACTGCCAATGGAATGTTGCCATTAACTCCTCAAGTCAGCCTGTGTAACTTTTTCCTGCGGCAAACATGCTAGTAAACCCCATCTCCTCAGAAGGCTGAAGAGGGTACACCCCAGCGATCTCCCTACCCGGAAGATAATATACACACCTTGTAATTAAAAACTAGATTAATCTTTCTGTACTTAGTAATTAGAAACCACTTGGTCTCACTACCCTTTATATACTCATAGGTTGGTTCGAGGAAATGACTGAACGATTCTTTGGAACCCAAATAAATGAAGATATGCCTCTGAAAAAAAAAAAAAAAAAGAAATTGTCTTTTAAGTGTAGCATCATTTTGTGCGCAATTTTTTTTTTTTTTTATTAAACGAAATTATTTAACTTGACTAGCGTACTATTACCCTTCTTGGACAACTTAATCTAATCGGTATAAATTTAAACGATTCTTAATATCTAAGTTATTTACAAAGGTTATATAATTTTGAGTATTAAGGAAATGGAATGATTACGTTATAGTATTTAGAAATTTATAATTAAGTAGAGTTTATGTCAAGTCCCGGTCGATCAGGTCTTGAGGGTGGTGGCGTTACAGTCTTCTTCTCGTTCTTGTCCTATGGCTTTGGGCTGCGATACTTAGTTGTCTAGCTAGACTATTAGGATGAGATTCTAGTCTGTCATTGTACTTTTTTGCTAACTCCCGAATCCTGTCTCCAATTTTCGGCACCTTTAGATCACATTCAATATCTCTGGTCCTCATGTACCAAGGAGCGCCTGTGATCTTCCTCAGAGTTTTTGCCTGAAGAACCCGAATTTTATTCAGGTGCGTTTTGGCAGCGATTCCATACACCTGTATGTTATAGAATAGACCAGGAGCTAATATGCTCTTGTATATTTTAACCTTGTTGGCGAGCGAAAGTTTGTTGCGGGCAGCAATTAACCAGGCCATTTTAGAGACCTTAGTTTTAAAGGACTGCTGTATCGCCGTAACATGCCTTCCGAAGGTTAATCTTCTATCTAAAATCACTTCAAGATATTTGCATGATGACTTGTGGTCAAGCACTCTTCCTTTAAGTGAGACACAACGGCAACTACTCAATCGATTTGTGAAGGTGACGTTTGCACATTTGTCAGCATTGATGCAGACGTTCCACAACTCTGCCCAATTCTGAAATGCGTCCAGGTACTCTTGCAGTGCGTCCGAGGCCTCGATAATGCTGTTGCTTTTTGTCAGAACCGCGGTGTCGTCAGCATATGTTGCAATCAGCACATCTTTACGATCCAATCCTGTGACTGCTGTCTGGGTGGGCATGTCCGCGGCGAAGATGGAGTATAGAGTAGGGCCTAACACGCTTCCTTGAGGTACTCCAGCTTCGATCACTTTAACAGAAGAAGTGCATCCATTGGTCGTCACACGGAAAGTACGTCCTAACAAAAAGCTCATCACAAGCTGGTATAGTTGGGGTGTTAGTATTTTGTTTGCTTTATGTAGAAGACCAGGATGCCACACTCTATCAAAAGCTTGTTGAATGTCTAGAAAGGCTGCTACTGCATACTCTTTCCTTTCTAGGGCTTCTAGCGCAAAGTTGACCACCCTATGTAGTTGCTCGGGTGTTCCATGTTGAGTCCGGAATCCGAATTGGAACTCAGGTATCGCCAATACTACAGGCTCAACGTCACGCATTCTGTTAAGAATTTTCCTTTCCATAATTTTACCAAGGGAGGGAAGGAGGCTGATTGGCCTATACGAGTCTACCTCTGTTGGCTATTTCCCTGGATTCAGTATCAGGATTATGTTTGCAGACTTCCAGACCTTTGGGAAATAACCTTCAAGTAAAGCGCTGTTAAAAATGAGTACCAGAAATCGCAGAGCTTGATCAGGTAGGATTTTTATCGTTCTGTTGTCGAGAAGGTCATGACCCAGGGCTTTTTTTGACTTCAACAAGGAAACAAGTTGTTTCAGTTCTTCGAGAGTGACAGGATCCGCGGGCAGTGTCATTTGAAATGGCGTTTCAAGAGACTCCGCAACCAAACGGCAATGATTCGCATCGGCAAATGCGAGAGGCTTAAATCTTTCCTCCAAGTTGCTTGCAAACACTTCTGCTTTGTCCTGTGATGTGTGGCACCAACCGCCAGACGGGCTCCTTATAGCGGATTTCTGAGAAGCCTGGAACTTGAACCTTTTCGTGATTCACCACAGAGAGAATTGTGAGGAGGCATCGGTGCCCATGTTCTCCAAAAGGTTGTCTATCTGATGCTGTTTTCTTTGGGCCAGCACTTTATGGAGCCGATTAGATAGCCTTCTGTAGATCTGCTGGATTCTGAAATCTCCTGTCCTTGCAAACTCCCTTCTTACTTTCCGTTTGAGGCGAAGGAGGTCAACTATTGCAGAAGGTAGGAACGGCTGAACAAGGGCTTGCGCATTGCGTGAAGTACTCGGTGCAGCATGTGCTGCTGCTTCTATCAGTTCTTCCATAAATGAGCTTATGGCGTTGTCAATACATTCTGTACCTTGAATTTCCATGTTTAAGTCGATTAGTTCAGACAGGTGATCCTTAAAAGTCTCGACATGAGTACCAGGAGCTAGAAAACGGGAGCTTAGAGGCTTCTTTAGTGGCATGGCATGTAGATCAACCAGGAGAGGGGTGTGGTGTGATGTCAGGTCGTGCAGAGTTCGGATGTTGAATCTGTTCATGGAGTAGCCTTTGGTTACAAAAAAATCTAATGCAGATGGAGCTACCTGAGTATTGGAGGAGAAAAGTGTTGGCTCTCCAGTTGCCAAAATTTGGTAGTGGCCGTTTGCGACTACATCCTGTATGAGTTTGCCTCTAGCGAAGGCTCTTGAGTTTCCCCACCAACGATGTTTGGCATTGTAGTCTCCACCTGCTATAAATTTGTCACCAAGTGTTACAAAAAGTGACTCAATATTAGCTTTTGTCAAACGCTCGCTGGGTGGGAGATACAACGATGCTAAAGTAACCGTTTCCCTCTGAAGTCTGTAGCTGCACACTCGCTACCTGCCGGTCGTTCGTTGAGATTCGAGGTTGGGGACAATGATTCAAGGAGGAGCGCACTATGACAGTGGCTCCACCTCTGCTATTTCCACTGGGGTGGATGGCGTGGTAGGTGGAGTAACCAGATAGAGAGATGCGCTTTCCTTCCCGCACGTGTGTTTCAGTGGCAAGCATGACATCAATATTTTGCATTCTTAGGAAAAGCTGAAGCTCCTCAGAGTTCCTCGCTAGTCGTCGAGTATTCCACAATCCGATTTTTATTATCTGATCTGAACTAGTTCTCTAAAAGCCTTATTAGATTCCACAGTCTCTTAAGTTAAAACATTTTGTTTAAACATTTTGTCCATTCTCGAGTTTATATCCCAGATGGCGCTTTCCAGCGCCCGAAACTTTTTTCCAAGGCCTAAGTCTTGAGGTGAGTCTAGTTCACTGTGGTGTTGGCGAGTCGCAAATGATCCAAATTGAGGACCTTTGGGCCGTGCAATATCGGCGTATGAAATATTACTTCTGATGGCCTCAGCCGGAATGAATCCGTGAGTACAGCTTTCACCTTTTTTAGAGCTGACAGTGTTGCCTTGAGCAACAAAAGTAGGGAGCCTTGGGTTTGGCTTAAGCTTCTTTCCTTTTTCAATTCTGACAGGGCAGTTTTTGTCCGTTGAAGCATGATCGCCACCGCAGTTGATGCACAAATAATTGTTACTCGTGCATAGCATGGAGCCAGTTGCGTGGGGCCCGGCACACTTACCACAGATTGGATCCTGGAGACAATAGTTTTTGGAGTGCCCAAAAATGTGGCATCTCAGACATTGGAGTACTTCTTTCCTGTGACGAGCGCGTTCTATGGTGACTCTGTGTGTTCCAAGTTGCGTTACCTTTTGAACTTCAGAAGTTTTTAAGCCGTATTTTAGATTGACGAAGAACAGGTTTTGCCTGGTCTTGTGGTTGATAGCCGCTTCGTCATCCCCATCATAGATAAGTTCGTTCTGCCAGTCTCCCTTTCTCGGACAATATATGTTGAGAGTTTCGTAACCAAGATCAGCAAATGCTTTCTTAATTTGTTCCTTGGGAACACTTGCATGCATTCCCTTGAGCACGACTCTGAAGGGTTTGTCCTCTTTTAATTGATGGTGCCAGAACTTACAATTAAGAGAAGTTAATTTCCTTACAACGGCACGGAATGCCTCAGAGTTGACCGTGTATATCCGTGACACCCCGAATTTTGATGTTCGTAGAGTATAGTTGCTCTTACCAGCACACGAATTCAGCGCCAATTCCAGTGAGTGGGGATTGTTGATGTTTGGGACACAAATGGCTGGAGGCTTAACCGTCTTTGAAGATTGTCTGCTTCCATTATCAGCAGCTGGAGTTGCTTCTTCTTCATCAGAACTACTTTCAGACGGATCTACTTGCATGATTCGATCTGCTTCTTCAGCCAAGGTTGCAAATCGGTTATTGCTAAGTGAAGACAATGAGGGTGTCTCAACATTAGATGGCATCTTCTGCGACTGCGAAGCCTGCTTCTTAGTTTTCTGAACTTTTTGAAACGTAATTGTGTTTCCCTTACGTTTTCTGCCCTCGGGTATGACTGATTGGAACGAGCACTTGTTCGTATCATTCGCTGTTTTGAGCGATGGGAGGTGCTGATTCAGAAATCGTAGGTGTTCCAAGAGATGTTGTTGTGGACCTATAGGAACTTACTGCTGCTACCATAGTATGTGAGCTTGTAGTCGAACAGTTAGCTTGGGTCGTAGTTATGGTGTAGGTAACATTGGTGTTACTACTAGTTCTTATCGATGGGAGAGTGTATATCGTATGCGGCGGTAAGATATCATTTGATGTTGTTGCGCCGTTTGATATCAGTGTGCGAATTGTTGCAGGGCTTGCTCCGGCTACTTTTCTCATCTCCTCTAGTCTTTCTCTAGATAGGGAGTGAGTCACTGTTTTATTGTCCATTATTACAATTGATATTATTTATTCCTAAATAACGCACTGTAAACAACTTCGCTAGCTCGAGAGATAGCAAGCGAAGATCACACAATATTATCACGCGTGCGCAGGGCGCAGGCGAAAAGCGTCGTTTCGGTTGAGCTTATCTATGATAAGTACCGCTAATGTCTGTTACCACCGCTGTGCAGTGGCTAAAAATAGAACTTGTGCGCGTGCACAGTAAGATTGGAAGAGTTGTTGATATTTCACTACAAGAAGACCTTTAATCGCGAACGTCCGTATGCAACCAAGGCTAGGCAGAGACTGTGCGCAATTCTTGCAGACTTGGCGCTCGCAACTCCGCAGCTCTGGGAAGTTTCCCCGGCTCAGCTGCTTCTGGCCACTTACGCCGATGACACCGCCATGCTGGCGTCTCATTCTTCACTGCAAACTGCCTCCAATGCAGTCCAGGAATGGCTGCATGCAATTGAAGAATGGACTGCCAAATGGAATGTGGCCATTAACTCCTCAAAGTCAGCCTGTGTAACTTTTTCCCTGCGGCCCGGAACTTGCACAGGTCTGACTTTTGATGGAAACCCCATCAGCAATGTCACATCGGACTGCTACCTGGGAGTACACCTGGATCGGAGACTGACCTGGAGGGCCCACATCACGTCGGTCAAATTTAAGTCCCTGGCGAAGCTAAAAAAGCTCGACTGGCTCTTCCACTCCAGCAAGCTACAAACGAGCTCTAAGGCCCTTCTAATCAAAGCCATACTAGCTCCAACGTGGAATTATGCCATCTAGGTGTGGGGAACTGCCGCCAAATCCCAGCTCAATAGGCTCCGAGTGGTCCAGTCGAGAGCTGCACGTCACGCATCTGGGCTCCCCTGGTACGTGACGAACAAGGTCATCAAAAGAGATCTGAAAGTTACCCTTCTTGGGGATCAGACCAACTTTCCCAGCAGCCGTTATGCCGACAGACTTGTGGTCCACCCGAACCGACTGGCAAACATGCTAGTAAACCCCATCTCCCTCAGAAGGCTGAAGAGGGTACACTCCAGCGATCTCCCTACCCGGAGGATAATATAACACACTTTGTAATTAATAACTTGATTAATCTTTCCTTTCTGTACATAGTAATTAAGAAACCACTTGGTCTCATATACCCTTTATATACTCAATAGGTTAAGTTCAGAGGAGTTGACTGAACGATTCCTTTTGGAACCTAAATAAATGAAGATATACAAAAAAAAAAAAGCTCTGGGAACAAAACCAGCAAAATCTACCAGGCGAACAGAAATAAACAGAAGGTCGCTGCTTTTTTCCGCAAAACTAAAAACAATCACATAGTTTCAGGCTGCGCTTTTAAGAACTGACTAAGCCATCACTTCTTAGATGTAGCATATTTTTCGGTGCCCACTTTTAATATACTGCAGGTCAGTTAGATTTTCTTAGACAAAGCAAACTATACCATAGTTAGCCGGCGCGCCAAAATGGGCTGAATAAATAGAGACAAAGGTCACAAAAGGGTAACCAGATTTTCCCGTATGCCTTAATAAACAAAAATAAAAATAAAAAAAAAAAAGTTAGATTTAATATATAGCATATTTTCAGGCTGCAATTTCTACTGCTTAGCAAAGCTTTCATATTTAAAGTATAGCATGCTTTTAGGCTGCGCTTGATTTAGAGTTGAGTCTGCTTCTGTGCGCAGCGAAAAAATGCAATAAGAGCCAGAAGCGTTCTCTGGTTTGTCTCACTGTCCGTCTGCATGTTCGGAAATTGTATACACAAGCTCAAACATACACACACACACACACACATATATATACATATATGTGTGTATAAAAGGCATTAATAGAAATTCATATTGTATGCGAAGTGTGGTAAATGGAAGCAGCAGCCTACATAATAAACCCATTTCGTGCGGCTTTAAAATGCCATTTATGAAACATGTGCTAGCATTTATGCATATTAAATTAGTTGCCTTGCCCTCGAAAAATAAACTGGCAAAAGGCATTCGAAAGTGCCACAATAAACTGACACATACACACACACACACATCCGCAAACACAAACACAAATTCGGAGTGCGAACCCTTTTTTATGGCGCATCGTCGGCGACCTAACATTATGTACGCACAAATGGCAATGGGCGCTGCGTTTGCAGCTGTTCGGAGCAGCATCACATTCACACACATTAACACCCACACACGGATACACACACACAGTAACAGAATAATGAACCTGAGGACCACGCAACATGCTTAACGCGCCTGCATAATCATCACACCATACGGATATGGAATAAACATATAGCCCACGCTTCGGCTCATGCATCATTATTTAAGTGATTCATGCAGGTATTTATGGCGCACATTATCTGATTTTTAATCCATCACGAAACGTACATTTGCCACGAGCCCCGAAAGGGTGCCTAATGCGCCCAGTGCAGCAATTCAATTCGGCATTCAAAAGATGTTTATCCTTTCTCCCCCTTTTGCAGCTGCGCGCAGAACAAACAATTTGGGCAAAAATGTATCCTATATTGTATAGAATATAGTTGGGTCATCTTTTCAAAACGCATGTTGAAAGTTTTCAAGTGTGAATTGCTTTTTATTTTTGCTCTAGACTCACACACAGACACACACACACACCCCAAGCGCGCGCGTTATGCTTCGCGCCCATTTTTGTTGCCTACTTTTGTGCGCTGCGAAAATTGTGAGGCATTTAGAGCATGTGCGAGCTGCGCGCGTGTGTGTGTGTGAGTCGAGTGTGTGAGACACAGTTGTAACAAAAAGAAACATAAAATAAAATGGCAACGCCAGAAATGTTTTATAAAAATTTATATGAGCATAATTTGTAACAGGCAAAAAATGATATGTAACGACGGCCCTGCGCGTGTGTGTGTTGGTGTGTTGGTGTGTCTAAGGGACCAAGACGGACAGACAGACAGACAGGCGGCAGAGCAGACATGCTGTGTGCGCAGGCAGCTAGGGAAACATGCAGAAAACATGTGCGAAGCCCAGCATCGATTTTAAATGCTAGCAGAGAAAGAGAGTGGAAGAGTGAAAGAGAGAGAGAGAGAGCGAACATTTTTCTTAAATTGAGCATATATTTAGGCGTCCGAAAACTTTGTGTCTGCCACTGTAAAACATTAACATTTATAATTTAAAATTTAAAATTTAAATTTAAAACAGAGTGAAAAGCAACACAACCTTCGAGTGATTTTTAAACACTCTGCTAAGACACAACACTCTCTGCTGTGAGTGTGTGTGTCTGTGCGTGTGTGCGTGGGCTAGGCCTTCTTCAAATAGGTAGTAGCATTACAGTGGCGCCAGCCCATATCCTGCAGCTATTTGCTGCTCTCTTCTTCCTCTTCTTCTTCGCCTCGCAAGCAACACAATTAAGATGCAAATTGTTTTTGCACGAAATCAAATTCTCAGCTTGGGCAAACGAACGAAGGAGCCCCGGCATATCCGTTTGCCACTTCTGCTTGTTGCTGTACTTGTTGTTGCTTAAATGTCGTGCAAGTTTTCGAGTTAAGTGCACTACGTATGCAATCGACACATGTGTGCAACAAAACTCGTTAACACTTGAAAAGTTTCAGGGCTCTGGGCAATTGTAGCTGCGACGGCAAGAAGAGGATGCCTCGGCTACAGCTTGAATGGACTGAAAGTGGGTGTGCATATGTGTGTGTGCGTGTGTGTGTTTGTTGCAGTAAGTAATGTAATGCTGCTAAAAAACACTTAAGCAGCTGCCTGTAAGCAGCAAATAAATCACAGTGTGCCAAAGGGATCAACTGCACAAACAAAGCTGAAGCACGTGACAGGCTCAAGCCAAGGTGCATCTTGAGCTCCTTTTGAGCTGCAAATTCTTTCGTATTTAAAGGGGTTACTCAACTCAACTCTGACTAAATTTTTGCGATCGCACAACATTGAAAACAGCTTCAGAAATAATTATCAAAATTCGTAGTGAATGCGATGGCCTCCTCGGTGGGACTTCGTCATATGTCAACCAGCGGATTGACCCAATTTCTGGGCCTAACCAATCTGAGGAACAGCAGCCCCGAGGCATATCGAAAGCTGCGTGAAATCATTTGCAAGTTCGAGCTATGCAACACGACCGCCAGCGACATGGAGCTAACAGATACGGAGGTGCAAGCGAACGATGTGATCATGCGGCTTAAGATGAACAAGTACAACAAGGGCATCATAGATCCGTATGAATTTAATCCGGGGTTTCACATATTCGAGCGACTCAATGAGATTGAGAAATCTCCGCTCTTTCGACTCATACGCAAAATGCCAAAGGGCGGAGCATTAAAGACAAACGATGCTGCCATGTGCAGCACGGATTATCTCATTAAGTTGACGTACAAGAAGAATCTATGGGTTTACACCACCGATGATGGCAAAGTGATTGAAAAGTTTCATTTTCGAGATACAAAACCAATAGAGAAGGAGACAAAAGGCAAGAAGCCAGGCAAATGGGAAATGATGGAACAAATGCGAGATCGACTGGGAGACGATAAAGTACGCAAGGTGCTGGAGAAGTGCTTCAGCATGTATCCTGTATCGGCGTTCACCACAAATGCAGCAGCCTGGCAGCATTTAATCGCGATCTTTAAAGTCGTTACCAGCCTGTTGCGTTCGTATCCCGTGTGGGGGGAATATTTTTATCATGCCCTCAAGGAGTTCAGTGAAGATGGCATACAGTATCTGGAGATGCGATCCTCATTGCCAAGGCTCTTTCTGCCGGATGGCACTCGGTTGCCTGTGCAAGAGACGCTCAGAGTGTACCAGGATCAGTTGAAGCGATTTCAGACCAAGCATCCCGACTTTATCGGCTCCAAAGTGATCTACTCACCCCTGCGGCATGTCTCACCCGAGCGAATGGCCTCACTTGTGGATCTGTGCACCAAACTGAATGTGAGTATGGAGAATGTATCTACCTTACATTTTTATTCTTGTCTTCTTCGCTCGTAGAAAGAATTCCCTGACCTGCTCATTGGCTTCGACTTGGTAGGGCGTGAGGAATTGGGTCCCCCGTTGAGTGCGTTCGTGGAACAACTACTCAAACTGCCCTCGCACATTGACTTCTATTTCCATGCCGGGCAGACCAACTGGTATGGCTCACATGCGGATGAGAACCTCATCGATGCCGTCTTGCTGGGTGCACGTCGCATTTCCAATGCTTATGCCATAACAAAGCATCCACTGGTTATGGAGTTGGTTAAGCGCTTTGGCACTGCCATCGAAATCAGTCCCGTTGGCAATCAGGTACTCCAGATGGGCACCGACTATCGCAATCATCCGGCTGCCACAATGATAGCCAACGATGTACCCTTTGTTCTCTCCTCGGGCATTCCCTCTTTCTGTCGCACCAAGCCGCTGTCGCATGACTTCTACATAGCCTTTCTAGGCATTGCGGTGGGTTGGTCGACTTACTATAAACCTTACGTATTTATAGCACCTTATCTTTGTAGCCCCGAAATGCGGACCTCAGATTCCTGAAACGTATTGCCAAGAACTCCATCAAGTATAGCTCACTGGGCGATGACGACAAGGCAAAGGCAACAGAGAAATGGAAAAAGAATTGGACCACGTGGATCGAATGGGTCATTAAGAATAAAGATAGTATTATAAAAGATATAACGTAGTGCATCGGAATAATGATTTCTTTTTTATTGAGGGAGTCGAAGGCATGGCCCGAAAACTTACTCGAGTTATCCCAAGATTTAGTTCCACTAGCTTTCATACTTAGCCTCTGAGATATACGCGTTTATACAGACAGACAGGTTTCGCTATATCAACCCGGCTATAAAAACTGACGCAGTTAATGCGGTTGCAGATACCTTCTTCTCATCTCTCCAAACACAATACACCATTTATTGTTTTTAAATCCCTGAATTATTGGCCAGAGAAAAGGAATGTGGCTTAAAGACACTCAAACTGAAACTAGAACTGACCTGTAGAACTGAAGACTTGTCCGCTTGCTGTGCTCTAGCAAATTATTTAAGTTTCCGCCTCTTGATTATCAGCGTGCAACAGGAAGTTTTACGGCACAACTTTTGCCAGAGCGTGTAAGAGAATGGAAGGAAAGCAGAGAAGGGGTGGGAGGATGGGAGGGGAAGTGATGCAGGCAAATGTAAATGTCAAATAGACAAGGAAACTCTTAGCCCACACACACTTCCGGTTCGACTCGGCTTGGCTTGGCTTGTGCCTGCCAGCACTAATTTCATTGACTCACACACAGAGACACACACACATACAGTGACAAACCCAAGTGGCACGCACACGCCGGGGGGGCCAAGCACGCAGCATGCTTCAAGTTGCAAGGGGGCAGAGGCAGGAGGGAAGTCATCTTTCAACTTGATTGCGATCAAGCGAAGGAAATGGAACTTTTTCGGGGTCTTTGGGGGGCATTGATTATAATTAAAAACTTTATTATTTGCTCAAGTTTGGCCCGCAGCTGTTGCTGCACGATTGACACACGCGTGGCAAACTTCACTTGCAACTTGCCACACATATAAAGTATAAGCAAAAAAATTAGCAACAATTATCGAAAAAGTTACGCTGCCATTTATCAGCTGGCAGTTGCAGCCCTTAAAGCAATTCGAGCGTGATATAAAGAGGGGAGGGCAGGGGAGAGGGGTTCGGTAGGAGAATCGACACGCTATGCTGAGCTTACAGTTTGACAGGAATTGGATAATTGATGCATGACAGAGCATGCACAGCTTGCACTGCAGGGGCACGCTTTAAGCGATGCATGCCAGCAGCATACAGTGTGCCCCCAGCAGCTTTAAGTTTATTGCTGCCTCGTCAATTCACAATTGCTTAATCAGTCACAATTCATGTGCAGTTGCGGCATACCGAAAACATAAACGCAGCTCGCAAGGGAATAAAGTGGCAGACGGAACTGAAGTTGAAACTGGAACGGGGAATAGAGCTGTAGTTGGAGTTGGAGTCAGAACTGTTACTTTGCATGCAAATGACGAAGGAGAATGTGAAAAAGGATTGTGCAAAAATCAACGCGACATGCAGCCGGACAAATAATGTGCATAAATTTATCAAATATGACGGAGACGGAGCCAGGAATGTTTATGGAAAAGGGATGACCAGTGCGAGCTGGCTCAATATTCTGGACTACAACATTAACAGCGTAGAGCGTGGACTACACAGGTCAACAAAGCTAAGATTGAATTAATAAAATGTATCTATCGATATGTGCATGCGGTGGGCGTGGCATTTAAAAGTTACAATAAAGAGAATAAAGAGAAATCTTTATGCCGAGTTTGGTGTATCTAGCTATTTCCATAGCTAAGATCTGTGGGTTTACACTAGCAGGCAGATGGACAGACAGAGGGACAGGCAGACGGACAGACAGACGGACATGGCTTAACAAGAACGTTTCTACTCTTTGGGCTCTGCCACGCCTCCTAATAAACCCTCTTTGACTATTTTCATTGGTAAAAGTGTAAAATATCTTGTAGTTAAGAGCTCAGTTTAATAAGTCTTTAAATAACATTGATGGAATCTATGTAGATTAAAAAGCAATATATATTTATGTTCTTTATAAACTTGATATCAAAGTCTCATGTTTCACAGTGTTATTGATGATGATTAGATTGTTATAGCCGGGCCGGAGTCCAGCTCACGACTGCTGAGTGGGCACATAATAACGCACACACACACACGCACACTCATGTAAAGACTGGCATTTGCATATGATATGTGTGTATATGTAGGGAGAGGGGGAAGAAGGGCGGGAGCCCGTGCATTTTTCTCTGTCTGTGCCCGGCAACGTTTCAAATAATCAAAGTCTCAAATATGCAGACAGACAGGAATTTTGTTTGGCCCATTGTTGGGCTCATGTTGCAGATGCAGCAGCTGTGGCAGCTCCCGGCGGGACTTGCAGCTTGTCTCGCAGTTGACCTGACGTCCGTGTGTGTGTGTGTGTGTGTGTGTGTGTGTGTGCGTCTGAGTGGGTGTCAATTACGCAAACGATTTCGAGAGCATAAACAAGGAGTTTGAGATGCAAATAAAGCAGATAATTTTGTGTTTATGCAGAGACACACGGCAAGTTGGCAACCCTGGCCAAAAGGGAATAGAGACAGCATATATCAAATTGCAGTACAGTGAAAGAAATTCGAGTAAATTCAATGCATTATCATGCAATTTACACCATATTCTCGGCCTCATCAAAGCATATTTAATGGCAAATCGTGTGCAATTGTTATAAACTAATTAAAATTGCAGTTTGCCAAGGCTTTCAAATGAAATGTAAGCAACAACTGCAGCCATGGTAACCCCATAAAGGCAACACCTGCCCATTGTCTAGGGATTACCTCTAATGAAATTACATTTACAATTTTCAATACAATTTGCCTTTTGGCCGAACTTCCATTGTGCTGGCCCTAGTTTCCTGGCTTGGCTAATGAAAATTTATGCTTAGACTGCTTAGAGCGAGCAACAATGGCGCCATCAAATTGCAATGTTGCGCAAATTTGTTCAAATCATCAAATTTAATTTCTAAACAAATTACAATCGACTCTATGTACGCCCAGTTGGTTGACAATCTATGCGTGCGCCTGAAAGTAGGCAATGCAATTTGCAAATAAGTCGCAATTTGGCCATGCAAATTGCACAAAATTCAAGAAGATATATGACCCGAAAGCAGGAGCAACCGAACTCCATCATGAGAGTATATACAAATTATATTGTGTATGTAGCATAACGAGTGCGAGGAAGACGGGCAGAGAGGGAGAGGGGAAGCAGTGGCAGACACAAAGTACAATTGTAGCCTGGCGCTCGTATCGATTTGGCACTGTGCGTTTACAGGCAACAACAACAAGGCACAGTTATCCTGTGCATTGCATGGCATCGCAGTCGCTGTCGACGTCGACTTCTCTGCTGGTGTCGCTGCCTGGCAAATCATATGCAAATGCATGCGTATGACATTTCAGTTCGAATTTTATTGTCCGCCCCGTTGCTAAATTATTTAGAGCCTGATTCCTGCCGCCATGACGAGTCATGCATTTTGAGTTCTCGTCACACACACACATACACACACACGCACAGTTAGTTGCTCTTTAGCAGCGTGTGTATGTATTTGTGCAAACACACACACACCGCTTCCCACTTTCGTCTCTCAATTTGACATAAAACCTTTTCGGGCTTTTGCCCACATCACATTTCTGTTTATGCAAAGTGCTGGCGTGCCTCGGTGAGTGTGTGTGTTTGTGTGGGAAGTGTGTGTGTTTGTGTGTGTGTGTGTGTGTGTGTGTGTGTGTGTGTGTGTGTGTGTGTGTGTGTGTGTGTGTGTGTGTGTGTGTGGGTGTGTGGTAAGTGGAAAGCGTATTTCACGCCTTTTGCCGCCGCACATCAAAATAAACACAAGCAAATGCGTGTTAGCGTCTTACTTTGCCTCAGCCCAGCCTGGGCTCAGTTGGAGTTACTCCCACACTTCCCTTCCTCCTCCCCCCTCTCGGGCAAATGAGGCAAATGTCGCCTTTTATGTGGCACGCAGGCGTGCGTGAAAAACAAAAATTCATTAAATTTTAAATCCTTTTTTCCTGTTCTCTGGCTAAGCGTCAAATGTCGCAAAAGCTTTCATTCGATTGTTTTGGGACAAATAAGCACACATAAGTAGGGGCTGTATGTGTATTAGTGTGTGTGTATGTGTGTAATAAGCCCTAGGAAGGGGATAAGTAATTGTAGCAGGCAAATCGATTTGCAGACAGTAAAAATAGTTAAATAAATCTAAGTTCCAAATTAAGCTTAATAAATTAGAGCGCAATAAATAAATTAATAAATTAATAATTTTTAATATTTTTCAAATTATTATTAAAATATTTAAATATATATCTTAGCTTATTCGAAAACTTAATGTCTTCATAATCAGCAACAATTAGTGCTAAACGCAGCTCTCTTTCTCTTTCTTTCTGGTGCTTCGCTCGGGGCAGCTACTTTGTTGCCAACCACAGCGCACTCATATTTCACCCCCGAGTGTGTTTGTGTGTGCGTGTGTGTGTGCGAGTGCTAAAAGGCTCGTTAGTGAACTGATGTGGAAATTTTTAGACTGTAAAATGTGAGCTATGGCCCCGAGAAAACGCAGCTCAACTCAACTCAAAGATAGATAAGAAAATTTATGTGAGCGCAGTTTGGTTTACTTATTTCCTAGCGTGTGGTTGCTGTGGATTACCCCCTCCCCCATTAACTTCCCCAACTTCTACTAAGTTGTCGCTTTAATAATTTAAGCAAGTCGCAGTCAATTTACATATAGATGAATGGCAATGCGAGATGTAATTAAAATGGGCCAAACAAGGCGAACAACTGTCAAAAGTCGCTTCGCATTGTCCAACGACCCCAACTGGACAGAGCTGGACAGAGTATGGAGAATAGGGATTGGGATTGAAGCTGGGCCGCAAATTGACAGCTGAAGCAGGGGCATAGACATGGAGACACACAATAATCTACTACCTAATGGACACAACGAGTGAACAGTAGTAGGAGGCGGAGGCAAGTCAGACATATGCTAGACAGCAACAGAAGCAGCAGAGGCAGCAGCATGAAGAACGGTTCATTAGCACAAACATAAGCTGCCAGACAGAGGAAGAGACAGGCAGCAGGAGGTGGGGAAGAGAGGGATAGACAGCCTGGTTAAGAATACTTTGCAGCATTTTGCAGCAGGCAACACATTACAGTGGCAACTTACGAGTTGGCAATGCCAAGTTTGAGCTCAATTTCGAATGCCATTAAAATTGCTTTTATTAATGAGACGAGCCTGTATGTGTGTGTGTAGGTGTGTTTGTGCTGCACTTTGGCATTGTCGAAGTTTGTGCAACAAATTAGTGGCAAGTTGGCTCTTAGTTTGCCTCATATAGCACTCTTATGCAGGGGGCACAACAAATATCCAGTGCGGAAATTGCAACGAGACACGTGATCATAGCACGCGGACAGCGGCGCAGACAGACGGAGAAAGAAGAGGGAGAGGAGAGAGAGAGGGAGACGGCGTTGAAGACTATCACTATGCATAGGGTCGCCGTCTATGACTTCCGCTTGCCAGACATATAAATCTTCATTTCGCTTGAACTTTCGACTGCGGTTGCTGCAAGTTTTGCGGCCAAGCAAAAAGTTTTCACACTCACAGGGAGAAAGAGAGAGAGAGAGAGAGAGAGAGAGAGAGAGAGAGAGAGAAGTGGACCTACAGACGGACAGACGGACGGACAGACGGCAAATTAACAGCTGCTACTACAAAAGTTGCGATTGTTGCAAAAGTGTTGCTACTATTTCTGAGGCCTTCTCTGCTTGCGCTGCAAACGCAACTGCAGCTGTTGCTGCTGCTCCTTCTGATGGTGTTGCTGCTGTGTCGATTCCTTCTACAGGTGTTGCTGCTGTCCATATTCATGTTGTTGCTGTAGCTTCTCCTTTTGGTGTATTTGCTGATGTATCGATTGATGGTATTGCTGTCTTAGCGGTTTCTTCTGCAGTTGTTGCTGCTATGTTCATTGATGTTGCTTTTGCTTTAGCTGCTCTTACATCAGTTGTTGCTGCTGTTTCGGTTTATGATGTTGCTGCTAAAACTACTTCTACTGCTGATGTTGCTGCTGTTTCTTTTGCTGTTGTTTCTGCTGTGGCTACTCCTTCAGCAGTTGTTGCTGCTGTGTCTGATGCTGTTGTTGCTGTTTAAGCTGCTTCTACTGCAATTGTTGTTGCTACCTATTGTTGCTCCTCTTGCAAGATCGAAGGTAATGCAGCTTGAAGCTGTTGCTGTGGCCGCTGGGAGCGCTTGTTGCTGCTGCTGTTAGTGCTGCCCGCGTTTCTATTGCCATTGCTACTGCGAGCAATCGCATATGCCTCTTACTTCGCTTGCTCTTGGCAGCTGTTGTTGCTTTATCATCTACTCACGAGCAACACAAGAGGTTGCTGGTGCCTTTGCCGCCTTTGTTAGCTCGCATTGCTACGCTATGTAAGTTAAATTGCTGCTGTCTTTCGCTGATGTTGTTGCCCCAAAGCTCTCTTAGTTTTTGCTACTACATTTACTACTATTTCTGCTACTACTATAAGCTGTGCTGCTGCTTCTTCTACGCTTTAACTAGCTAGCAACCTTGCTTCAATTGCGGATGCTGCTGCTGCCGTTGCGGTCATGATGTGCAGGTGATTTACGGGCAGCAGAACAGTGTCTGCATATTAATACGTAAGAGCAGCAGCAGCAGAAACAGTCTGTGCCCAGCCAGTTCACCTGCGCTGGCCTCCGCCTTTGCCCCACCTTTCCTGCTTACTTTCGTTTATTCAATGCACGCAATTCACAAGCAAATCCCCACGAAGCTGCCAGTTTAGCAAATCTCAGATGCAAAACTATGGCCAATACGTACGACGTACATAAGTCTGCTACGCTACAGCTCGTTTATTTATGCTGCTTGCCCCCTGTACCCTGTTCACCTCTGCCATTCAACAATTGCAACTGTTGTACGTGGTTGTTGCTGTTGTTGCTGTTTGTTATGCCGGGCAATTTGTGACAAGTGAGTGCATTTTGCATATTATATCGTATAAAGCAAATTATATTTCATATTCCTTCGAGCTCAGTCGTCTGTTTGCGTCTCAAGAGCAGCTGCAATGACGTCCAAGTCAAAGTGGGCGGACACCAAACCGCCTCCTTCCCCTTATCCTTCTCAGCTGCTGCTGCAGTTTTCAACGTTGTTGTAAACGTGACCATGGCCTTTTAAATTGCTGCTGAAAAGTATGCTACAATTATTTTCATCAAGCGCACACAAACAACTTGCATAGTGAGCATGCACCCATGTACATGCCGTACTTACTTCGCACTACACACAAAAATGTCGGGTACGTTTTGGAAAATTTATATAAATTTTTTGTGATTGTTTTAATTAATTTTATATTATTAAATTCAATTTTTAACTGAATTTATTTTGATAAAATAATACAGAATTTATTTATTATTACGTCGGCGACACTTTTGTCACCTTTTTGCGAGACTTTGTTGTCGAACAACAGGCAAAAGCAAAAGTGCACTTGAAATTGTTGATAGCACAACTAAGCCGAGTCCTTAACGTGCCCCCCAAAAAGTATGTACCAACTTGTATTGCTCTGTTGCTGCGTGTGTATTTGGGTGTGTGTGTGTGTGTGAGTGTGTCTGTCTGTCTGTCTGTATGTTAAAACTTGTTGTCAAGTTCTCTTTTGTTTTGGATTTTAGCAGTCGCCCTGCTCTGCCTCAGCCTGCATCATCTGTTTGTCCCCTTCCTGTCTGCATTGGTTGAAAAAGCATTTCAAAAATGTGCAAAACTTTTTGGTTGCAATGTCGACGGGCATCAACGTTGCTGCTGCGCTCGTTGTTGTTGCTGTCGTTGTTGTTGCAGCCGGGGGCAGCCGCATACATAAAGAGCGACAGTCCGCAGGACATTTTATATTTAATTTACAGTGCAACCGCAATCTACATGCAGCTCTCCGTATGTGTGTGTGTGTTTATATATGTGCGTGTGTGTGCGTGTGTGTTTGTGCGTACCCATGTGATTTTAGTTGGCATTTAATGGAGTGCAATCCGGAATGGCGAGGGACAACTCTGATGCATGATTTCACAGCGTTGCGTTGATTTTAGACGAGCTGCCGTTGGTTTAGCTGCCCTACCTCCTCCTTCTCTTACATTGTTGTTGCTGTCCCGTTACTGCTCTAATGGTTGTTGTTGTTGTTTTTCCATTTCAATACTAAATGCTTGCGTTTAGCCGCATGGCCAGAAATTAATTTCGAATGCTGCTTTTGTTCATTTAATTCGCTGTCCATTAAATAAACATTCACAATGCCCCCCCTTCCCTTCATCCACACACACTCACACAGTTTTACTTTTAAAACGAAATGGCATTAAATAAAATCGGAAATAGGCTTTGAGCGCGATCTGCCAAGTGGAGATTAGCGTGGACACGACGCAATCCCAAGTAAAAAGGCACCGCATGAAACGAAGTGTGGGTGAGATGGGAGTGAAGACCGAACATAGTATACCCTGCAAGAGGTGACACTACTTAATTATTATTTATTGTTTATAATTCTTTATCAAAATTTTAACTTTTTATGTAATTTTCTCTTATTATTATCATAATACATCGATAGTTTTAATTTGCTTTTACTTGTGCTTCAGATTTTATTTTATTAACATTTAATTTTAATATTTATGAAAATATAAAATTTTTATTTTTAATTAAATCAAAAATTTTTAAGCTTTTGCAAAGATTTTTATTTAATTTTTAAATCTTTTTACGGTATTATTTATTTTCTTTTTATTAAAGTAATTATTTTTTATTTTTACCAAAGGTCAACTGATATTGATTGACTTTAAATTGAAATAGAATTAATATAAGAAATAAAATAAATCTTTGTCCAGCTTAGTGTCACACATCACTTACCTCAGTCCACATACCCCGTCTGCCCTTTCCCTCAGCTGTTTTCTTTAAAAAAAAATCCAACGAATCCAAAGCCAAAGTGCGCTTTTCAATTATTTTTTGCGTCCACTCGACAACTTTTTTAAGTGTGGCTTCCGCAGAGTGGGCACCAACAGCAGGAACTGGGCAGGGACAGGGACAGAAGAGGGGGAGTGTAAGGGGGGAGAACACACTCAATGCTGCCTGTATATGGATTCGGCAATTCAATGTGCAGCCGTCTACACTTTTATTGCTTTAATTGCCCAGTGGACCGCGTCGAGGGCAACGAAATACACGCTGCCAACATGTACACATGTTGCTAATGAAGTTCTCCAACTTTGCCAAGCTCCCCACCTACCTTTTTCCCCCCACTTTTACCTCCCCTTCACATGTCAGATCATAATCTGTTAATCTGCGAGCCAAGCTGCTTATGGGGTGTTGTCCCTTTCGACCAACCCAACAACGACGACGACGACGACGACGACGATTAGCTCCAGCGAAGGTTGTCTGTGCTGCTGATGCTTCTCAGACTTGTGCTTGCTTCATTGACCACCGACGACGGGGGCTGATTGCCTTGGTTACCAGAGCGACAGGGTTGCCGAAGCGAGCCAGAAAACATGTCAAAATCAACAACACATCAATCTGCCAATCTCTCTCTCTTTCCCGAGCAGAGCTCAAAATGTAGCTCAACTCAAAAGTGAATACCCCCTTACACGCTGTCGCCCTTCCCTGACGCTTTTCCGCTCCAGCAACTGATAAGAAACTTAATGAAAATGGATTTTTGGTTTCGGCCCAGCTAGTGGCAGCTGCCGAGTAGCCGTCGTAGTACAGTTAGTTACTGCAACTGCCCATGTGGCTCGTTGCATGTGTGGCAAGTGTACTATGTACTATGCTGCATGTGGCACATGCCACACAGCTAGCAACTTTGAAAATTAATTGCAGCATGTACTTTTCCAAAAAACTGAGAGCCAGAGACAGCTGACGTTGGCTGTAAAAGCTGACTGCTATGGCACTCCACTATAATGAAATTCTCTAGTTAATTAGCTAAGTTAGCTGTAACTTTTTCAATACTCAAGCGATTTGAGTCATATATAGCTTATTTTGTTCGTAAAATATAAAGTTAATAGAGAAAGTTAGGCTTAGGATTTTAAATTTAATTTTTTGTTTGGCAAGAAAGCCATAAATATAACGCCAATGTGCTTAAAGCCAGAGCTCAAAAACTGTTTCAATAAAAGTTCCTGAATCACTCTCTAAGCTGACAATAACTTTAAATTCCCTTACAGTCAGTCCCCAAAGGTACAGTTCTTCAAATAAGTATTAGAACCATTTACTTAATCTAACAGTTAATTAGTTCTGGCAACCCCTTTACTTCCTACGCTCGCATCACACCCTTTTTTGGCTGACTAATTTCGTTGATTGGAACGAAGCGCGTTAATAATGCTCAAAGCAAACACACACACACAAACACACAGAAGAGGAAGAGGAAGAAGGCAGGCAGCAAATACGCAAATACACAAACACGAATGATAACAAAAACAAATGCAATTCCGGCGACATGTCAAGTCAAACAAAAACAATGTCAAATGTCAAATACGTAGGTGGGTGTCGATGCCAGTGTTTGCCCTTCTCTATGTATGTGTGTGTGTGTGTGGTGCCATTTCCGTTTAGTTATTTGTTGTGCTTACGCCTCGTTTGTGCTGAAAAATAAACAAGAACCCATTTTGATATCTATTGACGGGCCACGCCGGATGAGGCGAGGCGAGAGGCGAGTCGCTTGTGCCAGGCAAATGTTTTAATTAAAGTTGTTCGAACGCATTTATCAGATGCAGACAGGACATGCCATAAGCGCCGACCAGCTATGCACCTGCTCTAGGGGAAGAAGCAAAAAGAGGGGTAGAAAAAATAAAACATAGCAGCTGCAACTGTTTTAGAACCCACCCGAACTAAAGCCGCGCCTTGCACCTGCACAGAGAACAAAGGCAAAGCAGAGAAGGAGGACGAGGATTCTCTACCTGTTCCAGCTACCACTCCAACTGGGAGCAGCCATGTTTTACTGTTAATGGACTTTCAATATTTGCAGCAGGAAGTTATGGCAGCTGGATTTATGTCCCTATAGCTTTCTGCATCTATCGCCCTGGGCAGCAGCTACAACCCCGACTCCAACTCCAACTCCGACTCCAACTCCGGCTTTAGCTGTCGGTCTGTCCTTTAATTATTGAGTGCCATTTGATTAAAAACACAAAACCAATGCCAGCACAAATTTGTCTGCACATAAAGTGAAAAAGTCACAAAAGCAAGCAGAGTATTTATTACACGTAACAAATCGAATATTGCATACGCTTTCAAATTTAAGAGATAAGCAAAAGACAACTGCAATGCGAGCACAGTTAAAGCTAAAAGTTCGCTACAAATTATTCCATTTCCTTGGCTTTCCAACCTGCATCAAAGCTACCTACTGTGTGCACATACCCCACCCTATACCCTGCACACATAACACTGAATCGAGAGCATTTTGTGCATGTGTAGCACGTACGTTATATGACAGGAAAGCCATGAAGTTACATGTGAACAGGTGAAGAACCGCGCATAGGTAATCCTCCCCTAACCAGCTGGCAACGGCACCCCTTGGCAGACACCCCCAACCCCTACCCCTACCCCTCACCCCACTTGACTTGAGCTTACATTAAATAAAAAGGAATTTACGTCTTTGGCCATAAACTTGAAATGGCAAATTGCGAGCACGTTAAACAGAATCAAAGTGAGCACCTAAGCGGCTTATGCAAAAGTAAAACAAACCAAACCATTTCGAACATTTCTTGTCCTGCTCGATTTCTTATAGAATTTCTTATGCTTCTTCTTCCTCTTCTCTACTCTGCAGTCTTCTTGCATTTCATTTGCCAAATTCGAATTTAGTCAATAGGCAAAAGTGTTAAGCAAAATTTGTCTGGCGTTTATGGAGCGTAACGACATAGGCGCGGCTTGCCTGTGCTGCAAATACCCTGTAAAGATAAGCAGGTATTTCCTGAGTTCAAAGATAACTGTTGCAAATCTGCTTTGCCACAGGGTATGGCCAGCACATACACTGGTAAGGGATGCCTGCAAAAAAAGCTGCTCCAGCTCAGTCAAAAGTAAAAGCAAAAGTTTAAATTACTTTTCAGTTTTTTTGCTTTTTTTTTGGGCTTCAGCCAAAGTGAAACTTTAGCGTCGAAAGATTAATGCAAAACGCGAAAGGGTGAAACGCTCAGGGACTAATACGATTGCAATGAAGTCGTACCAGGGCAATAGCTATGGAATCTTTGCTCTCTTGCTCAGCAAAGCTCTCAATTAAACATAGATGAAATAGAGTGAGAGTGCCTGAAACTTGTGCCAAATTATCATGGTTAAGCTGGAGTGGCAGCTTTGAAACTGTTTGAGATACTTTGCTGACTTTAATGGGGATTGCTGTAAATATTCTAAATAATTTGGCTACAACATTCATGTAGTGTAGGTTTATTTTTTTGTTGTAAGGCAACTCAACGATTTGCATCCAAAATTTTACATTTTAAACTTATAAAGTCCTTCAGAACTCTAGTCATACCTACAGATTATAAATATTTTCAATTATTTTGCTCAAAGATAGTATTGAATTTCATACTAAGCTAAGCTATCATACTATTTTAAAGTATGCTTAAAGACATAGAGAGCCTTTAAAAGCTTTAAAAGTTCGTTTTAATTTAAAATGTTGATTGCGCCTTTTCTTGTACAGCGCGCTAATTAATTATCTAAGTATCTCAATACTTAACTCAACCAGCAGGTCTCTTACCTCATTTTCCTTGGAAACGGTTACTTTAAGAACTTTAGAAAAGACAGACAACCCCATAGACAAACAGTGGAACCGTCTGTCTGTCCTGGCAGACCGAGCTCTATTGGAGCTTCATAGACGCTGAATTTCCTTTTGAAGTGCTCCAAGCAGGCACACAAAAGACTCAACCAATAGATAAACAAAACTCCACGGCCACAAACACATGCAAATAAACTCGTATTAGATCTGTATGTGTGTGTGTGTGTGTGTGTGTCTATCTCTCACTCGCAGTATGCTCAGTTTTTACTTGAGAAAGTTCATTCGTTCGTAAATAATTTTGCTAGCTGGCGGCAAAATCGATACTTCACTTAAGATTTTGCATATAAATACGAGTAGCGATTGCCACGAAAAGGAGAGTGGGAAGTGGTGGGAAGGGGGAGGGGGGAGGGGGCTTCGCGCACATTTTGTCAAGCAGCAAAGCGGCAAACTTTTCCAGTCAAAGTTATATGAAACAGCGGCAGCTTATGCCAATAATGCATGCACAACGCACCAGGCGACATTGGCGGAAACGGCGCAAGATTTAGCAATAAAAAAAACTTGTTGTTGCTGTTGTTGATCAGAGAAGGGAAATACCCAGGCCCGCTCTGCCTGCCTGGGCTTAATTATTTTTTCGTTTGGTGCTTAGTATTTGAGCAGCCCTCGAAAAGTCGCCACTAACTCGTTGAAGTCGCAAATATTTGCCAGGCAATTAAATGTTTACTGCCTGCACGTATATTTTTATTATCTTTGCCTTTGTTGATATTAATCATACGCCTCGTCGGCCCCAGCCGCACTTGAATCCCCCGAGGGAACAGAATGCAACTGAAGTTGGGCTGGCCGGGGTTGCTTCGGCCTGCAAGCCACTAATGCTATTTGCAGCAATACACTTGAAGCGGTTCGCTGAGGCAGCTTAAATTTTCCTTTGTGTGTGTGTGTGTGTGTGTGTTTGGTAACGAGCTAATTAATTAACATGGCTGCAACTGTCGCTGTGCGAATGTGCTATAAAAGTCAATTAATAATTTATATACACATTACACATACCGCGCATTACGCATACGCAGCGTTGCCAGTATAAAAATTGACAAGCTACGACAACGAGGCGAGTCGAGGCGCGCGCATTTATTTTAATTACCTGCATAACAGCCAAACAGTCGAGCAGCACGACAACAACAATAACAACAACAACGGCAGCAGGGACAAGCACAACAACAACAACAATCGGCATGGGGCACATTTCGCGACATGTTTCGCACATTTTAATGGCAAATGGAAATGTTGCGTATACGACCCGTATGTGCACACGTGTGTGTCGTGCTCTCTCCACTCTCCCACTCTCCTCTCACTCTCTCTCTCTCTCTCTCTCTCTCTCTGTGTGCGATTCAGCGACTATGTTTGCGGCCCCTGATGCTGCCAATTTACAATTTCATAAATATAAATTGCTTTTAAATGTTAAATAAAACAATTAAAATAGGCGCAAAGCACGTGAAGCTCGCACATACACACACAGGCACACACAAAGCGATTATGACCGAGCAGAGTGCATAGAAAATCAACAGCATAACGGATTTGTGTGTTTGCATATTATGGCAGGCGCGTAATTAAATTATAGCATATATGCAACGTAATATATCTTTGCCTGTACGGGTTTAATTATAATTATTTCCCCTCACCTTATATCGACGGCAAATTTGGCAGATTAGAAGCGCCTCACAGAAATGAGAAGACAATGGAAGTTCCATTGAATTAATATGCGATTAAAGTTAACAATTAGTTGGAGTATTGTGCCATAATTTAAATAGATTTTAGATTTTTAGGTTTATAGGCATTCTATGTACTATACAAATTATAGAAAGAAGTTTTAGCCAAATAATAGTCTGTCTGTCTGTGTGAACGTATATATCTCAGCTATTCTAAATGCTAGACACACCAAATTTGGCATACAGGTTTCTATATATTGTCTGCTGCACAAGTTGACTTTACAATTTAGCTGCCACGCCCACCGCCTACGCAAATTAAAAATACAACTTTCTTTCTTACGTCAAACCACTAAATATATTGAGTTTAGCACAGTTTTAGTATAGTTTAGTAATTTGCTACACTATATAACACAATATTTAGTACAGTTTAGCATACTTCCATTCCAAATTTAGGTCGATATGTCACGCCTTGCCTAGCCTCATGATTTAAGCCGTAATCACTCAGAGTCAACATTTTGTTGATCAGCTTATAGTGGCTTTGCCTCTCTTTCTCTCTCTCTCTGCCACTTGCCCAACTAGTTACACCCCTTCTGCCACTCCCTTCCCCTCCTTTCCTTCCTTTTCCACTATTGTTTTATGCACACATGCAACTGGGGGCTGCATTTACCCCCCGCTTATTGTTTGCTGATGCATCATTAAATAGACACTGCGAAGGGAGGGAAAGGGTGTGACAGTGCATTGTTTATATGCGCATGTGCGTGTGATTGTGTGTGCCTGTCTGTGTGTGTATGTGTGTGTCTGCATAGCGATTGTTTTGTTTAAACAGTGTTAGTCGCTGAAACAATAAAATAGGCGTAAACCACAAATAAGCATACAATGGCAATGGATTTCACATGTGGTTGGCTGCAGCGCACACCCCCAGCTCGCACACACCCCCCCACACACACACACACACACACGTATTTGAAATTGCACACTCTGCACATTTAATTAGTTTCGCGCGACAATGTTGCAACAATTTAGTCATTAATTATTTGGCAAACGACGCGGCGCGCTGGGCAACTCACGGCGCGAAGCCAAATCGATTTAGCCAGTGCAAAAAAAAGCAGTTTACACACACACAGCATCAACAATTGATCAACCATTTACAGTATATACTGTATGCTATAGTTGTTGCTTTTGCTTTTTAGTGTCCTTGAACAGGACAAGAGCAAGGGCAGGACTGAGGGCAGCGCCACGGGAGCGCAGCCATAAAACAAGCGAACATATGCAACAATTCGCTGGCATTTTTATGCGCACGTTGTCATAAATCTTTGCTAATAAAATTGTGCAAGTGGAAGTGGCAAAGGGTTAAGGCTAAAATATATTCATTAAAAAGGTGGCTAATTTTAAGACATAAGATAACATTTTAAAAAGACCCAAAGCACTCTATGTATTTATTAGAAATTTTAAAAATATTTAAAAAATTTTCATACAATTTTCAAGTATTTCAAACTACCCTTTCAGCATTTTCTTGTCTACAGAGCATCCCAAAAAGTGCCAAATATAGCTGTAAATATTTTTGTAAAAAATTGCGGATCATGCTAACGATTTTACCTGCTGGCTGCAACGCTCCACGTGAATTGATTTATGCACATATGCAATATATAAATAGTTAATGAATTCGGGTCGGCAATAAAATTTGATGCGACAAATTACACAACGAGAGAGTGAGAGGGAGAGGGAGAAAAATATATCAATTTCTTTTTGACAAAATCAATTGCAAATTGAACTTTAATAAATTCAAGCAAACCTCGTTAAAGTCAATGCAAATCGAAATTGGAAAATGTTGCGGAAAAACCTCTCTAGAGAGGGCATGGGTGCCAGGCTGGTGCGACTGCTATTAACTTGGCTTTGTTGCACTTAACTAATCGATATTTAATGACAAAGCATAGCCACACCCAAATACATCACGCACACACTCGCACAGCATGGCACGCGCAGCACATACATCATTGTCAATGTCAAAGTGTCAAAGCAAACTTGCACACACACAGAGACACACACACACAGATATACACAGCCACAAAGACAGGGTGCCAAGCACAATAAGCCAGGCTACAGCCTTTTTGCATGCCACGCCCCCTGCCATGCCTGCGCCCCCTTCAAAGCCAAGTTCTGCCATGGCATTTATGATGTTCCACGCCGTACGCAGTGCGCAAAATGCAATTTGCACACAGAAAACTTTTCGGGCCGCCAGCTGAGAAGGGAAGGTGGTGCCTGGGAAAGGGGGAGGGGAAGGGTAAAGGGGCTGCATGAGGTATACTTGCTGTAAGTTTGAAGCAAACAGCAAACAATTTGAACTGACAAAGTCCTGCGATAAAAATTGCTTAAGTACTTTAGTTGCGCTTGCGAATGCAGCTGCAGAGAATGAGTGAATGAGGAGGAAAAAGGGAAAACAGAACAGAACAGAGAAACTCAGAGACTGCGAGAGGGAGTGGAAAAACTGCAAAGTTTATTAAACAAACAGGTAAAATCTGGCAGAAAAAGAGCCAAAAGTTGCCACTCAGCCAGATTCGAATCGGACAAAGTGTGCAAAAAGACCGCGAGGGAGAGAGAGAGGAAAAACATGTACACAAAAAACATATACAATATATGTGCGTGTGTGTGTGTGAGTGAGTGAGTGTGTATCGACTGGCATATGTCCTGCAGCATATGCTATGTCGCGTTTCAACGTTTGTTTTCTTTGATTTGTCTACCTCGTTGGCCTGCGTGATGCATGTGAGGTGGCTGCAGCTATCGGAATATCGTATATTGTTTCGACTACTGGGTATCTTTGCGTTGCGCTGGGCAAACTGTCGTTTTTTGCTGCGTGCGAAATGAAAACTTTGTCAGCTTTTTGTGCCTGCCTCGTTGGCTTGTTGTGCCTGTTGCCCTGGTTTGGGGTAGCTTAACTTTGACATTGGCCGCGGCTGACGCTATAAATCGGGGTAGAGGGTAGATGACTTACTCCTTTAAGGGCGGTCCACAGAGACCCCTTGGAGAAAGCATTACCATAATTCTCTATTGTACTTTCAGCTACGTCGTCAATTAGTCCCTTTTCTGAGTACCTACTCGCATTCATGATTCATTTGCATATACTCAGCGCGCTGCGCTTTGATTTCGCTTTGTGCAAGACGAGGGACACTTCGCTTGCTTGCAGAGAGCTTTCTGGTAAGTTGATGCCCTACCTATAGCTGCCTCTCCCTCTCCCTCTCTCTCTTTGTTGCTCTTCCTTGGAGGAAATCAGCAAATTGTAAGCGTTTCGGTATTGATTTCCATTTTTATTAACAATCATTTAAATGCAATGAACTGTAATACAATGCGCTGCACTTGAAGTTATTTTTTTCCGGATTCGCTTTTTTATCCTTTCTTTTTTATTTTATTATTTTTTTATTTTTCTTTTTTATTTGTATTCATTCACTGATGCTGCTGCTGTGGCTGCGGCTGCTGTTGTGGCTGTAGTTGGCGTTTCATGGCTGATTTAACCTGGTCGGAAGGCGCCTAACAGCGTCACCGTGTTGCCAGTTATTGCTCTTGTTTCGTCTTCCTTTTGTTGTTATTGTTGCAGTTGTTGTTGTTGTTGTTGTTGTTGCAGGCTTTTGTTGTGCGTTTTTCATATGTCAGTGGCGTAAATGAAAACGCAAACGGGGCGTATGATTAATGTGGTTTACATATGAAAACGACTGGCAATGCCATGAACCTCGTTGCCGCAAAGCGTCTGTCCCAGTGTCCTAGCTATCTTGCTATCTCTTTCGCTTCAGCAGTTTTTATTTATTTTCTCTCTCTTTCTCTCTCTGTCTGTTGTTGCTGTCGCTGGCTTCTGCTGCTGGCGGCAGTGCTTATTCAATAATTTATAGCTGGCAGCCGCAGCCACTTACAATGTCAGAAAAATATGCGCGAAATGTGCATAAAAGTATTACACGCCGACTTTTGTTATTGCCAGAGAGCGGGAAAGAGAGAGAGAGAGAGAGAGAGAGAGAGGGAGGGAGAGTGCGCGCACCCAGTCTGATCTCAATCAGAATCAAAGCCCCCTCTCCACACACTCAGCTAACAATCCCAAGCTTAGATTTGATGTTGTGGTTGTCAGGGAGAGAGAGAGAGAGAGAAAGAGAGAAGAAGGGACTGAGAGGGAGAGTGAGTGTACTGTGGGTATAAATAGTGTGTATGTAGCACACACTACACGCCTGGCATAGGCAAATTGATAGTGCCTCTAGCTGCGCACTTGAACTTGTCAATTAACTGTCTGAATTAATTTATTATAGTTCTTTGGGCTCAACTCGATTACTTTATTATGTATTATGGCATGTATGTGTGGGCAGCACAAATCGAGTGTAGCCCACGAACTGAGATAAGCCATTTAAATGAATAATATAATTAAAAATAACATTGAAAGCTGCTGCGTTTTGTTATGAATTGAATTGTAATTTTATAGAGATTAAATAACTGCTTATCTCAAGGCAGAATTGGTATACCACACAATAACCCACATGCAGCTCTTTTCGATATTCAATACGATATTAAACAATCATTACAAAACGATTTAATACGATATTTATTACGTTTGCCCCAGTGATTTTTTTAATACGATATTCAATACAATTCTCAATGGGATATATCATAATATAAGCCATTCTTCTCATACAACCAATTACAGTACGATATTTAATATAATATTCAATACGATATTCAATACAATATTTAATACGATATATATACGAGAATTTCATAGAATGTTCCAAACGCTGTTCTATACAATATTTCATACAATATTGCATATATTATTTAATACGATAAGCCTAACGTTACTAATACTATATTCAATACGATATTCAGTAGGATATTCATTACAATGTTCTATTAAGTATTTCAAACGCTATTCTTTACAATATTTCATACAATATTGCATACGATATTCAACACAATATTCACTGCGATATTCAATTAGATATTCCATACGATATTTTACAATATAATCTACTGGATATTTTATACGAAATCTCATACGACATTCAACACGATGTTTATTACGATATTCTGTTCGATATTCAATACAATATATCAAAGAACCTACTAAATGCCTTTACTTCCATTTAAGCACATCCACATATACGATATACTTAACGATAGTTGCTCTCCGCCCCCCTGTCCATCTACCGCACTGAGGCTGAGCCCATGTGATAAGCCCCATTCGAATCGGCATGCCACAAAAATCAGCGAGTCATTATCGTTAATGGCGTTTTAATTGTGTGTTTGTGGCATGAACTCGAACCCGTGCGGCGATAAATCGCAGCAGGCACAGCAACAACAACGACAACAACTCAAGTACCCCGACCAGACGAGACGACACTCGACGCGGCGCAGTACGAAATGAGTGGCCAGAAGATCGGCATCGTGGGCAGCGGCCTAATTGGGCGTGCCTGGGCAATGCTCTTTGCCGGGGCAGGCTATCGTGTGCAGCTGTACGACATATTGGAAACGCAGGTGGCCACAGCTTTGGTTGAGCTGCAGAAGGATTTGCACAGTCTGGAGGCCAAGGGCAGCCTGCGTGGCAAGCTGACAGCGCAGGCACAGTTTGAACTGATTAGCGGCTGCACCAAGCTGGAACAGCTCGTCGGGGGGGCGCTGCATGTGCAGGAATGTGTGCCAGAGCAGTTGGAACTGAAGCGCTCGCTCTACGCCCAACTGGATGAGTTGCTCGAGCCACAAACTGTGGTGGCCAGCTCGACGAGCACATTCATGCCATCGCTCTACAGCGAAGGACTCAAGCATCGCGAGCAGGTGAGCCGAGCAGAAAGTGTGCCTTGAGCTATAGAATATATCGTTTCTTTCTCTGCAGATGCTCGTGGCACATCCGCTGAATCCTCCCTACTTCATACCCCTTGTAGAAATCGTGCCAGCGCCTTGGACCAGGCAGGAGTTTGTGGAACGCACGCGCTCCCTCATGCTGGCACTAGGCCAGAGTCCGGTGGTGCTGCAGCGCGAGGTGCAGGGCTTTGCCACAAACCGCATACAGTACGCCATACTCAATGAGGTGTGGCGCCTGGTGGGCGTTGGCATCATCAGTGTGGCCGATGCGGATCGTGTACTTAGCGAGGGACTAGGTCTGCGCTATGCGCTTATGGGATCCCTGGAGACGGCGCATCTGAATGCACCTGGTGGCGTAGCGGACTATTTCCAACGCTTTGGCGGCGAGATCGCTGCCGTTAGCGCCACCTATGGCCCCACGCCAGATATGCGCGCAGAGCGCGAGACGCTGGTAGAGATTGCGCGCCAATGCGAACAGCTTGTGCCGCTCGAGGTGCTGCAGCAACGACGTGCCCAGCGGGATGAGTTTCTAACGCGCCTATCGACGCTCAAGCGGCAACTTCAATAAAATTGATTGCACTCTCTGTGTTTGCATTGCTGCCATTTGTGTTGATTAAACTTGTGGGAGGAGGCGGAGGTACGGTGGGAGGGGTTGTCCCCCTTGCCCTCTAGCACTCCCACTTGCTGCGTTGCGTAATTGCCGAGCGTCCGCTTTCAATTCATTTTCGCTGGCCATGCATTAATGAAATTAATTTTGTGGCAACCGGAAACGTTGACTGCCATCGCAGCCATCGCGCAGTCGACATCAACTGCGACTACTGCGTGTCACATTTCCGCTTTGAGCTCCTCTTTCGTCTTGCTCCTTTTGCCCTTCTTCCTGCCTTGTGCACATTCCCACAGTGTTTCCATTTCAATTTCAGTTTCGACACTTGACCGCCAGCCTCAACTCATTCTCCCTTTTCTCTCCTGCTCTGCTCCTGCTTAAAGCTGAACTCGATTGAAATAAAATTGCGCTTACTCGATTTCAATGAGTGAAAAGCTTTAACTGAAAGCTCTTTACAATGGAATGCAAGCTGCTGAATGTGGAAATTAATATTAAAGGGGAAGGGGAGGAGAAAGAGGGAGGCGAGTGACAGAGTTGGCTTGATTGATAACAAGAAAGAGTTTCATTATGCAAGCAAACATAGTTGCGGTTTCTTATCAAGCATTAAGTTAAAGCTCATTAAAACTCCTTAAATCTCCTTTCTTTGCCATGATTTTCAAAAAACTCTAGGGATTATTAGCCTCCTTTTACACATCTTAATATGCATGTATTTTTTTAGTATTTCAAGCTTAAGAAAAAAAGGAATTGGTTAATGCGCTTTAACACTTTGCGGCTTAAGTTGGCATGTGGCTCTGCGTTTGGATCTGTGTGTGTGTGTGAGAGCTTTTATTAAAAGCATAAATCTGCATTAAATGCGCTGTAGATACATGTAACCATACACACACACACATATGCATACACATGCATGTAATCGTACGCCCTCATATTCATCTCATCACATACATAGACTTATTTCAGCAAACCGTTTTTCATACCCTGCATCTATAAAATGTAGCAAGCGGGTAGCATGCTTGTAAGTAAAGTGAAGAATTTAAAAAACAACTCTCTGCGCTAGCAACAGTTAGCTTAATCCTAAGAATAATTAGTGAAAAGTAACCCAAAATTTAAAAAAATTCAGAGAAATTAAAAAATAAATTATAGATATCTTTTAAATGTTAAATGTTACTTACGGTACTAAAACGTCTAGATTAGATTTAGGCACTTGGTTTTCTAAGCTCGCTATATATTTAGGAAACAGGGTATTTTCTAGTCGAGCATGTGCAGCTCGTACGCCTTTTTTTTCTTCTCGTAGCCGACAAAGCATTTTTCATTTTTAGTCGCATATTTTTTGTGCGCGCTTTTTTCTTTCTTTTTTTTTAATAAACCCTCAGCTGTCTCTAAGCACATGTCCGCCCAGCCCAGCCCAGCCCATTTCAGCCCCCACACACACATAGACATGTAACACATCTATAAACACTCACACACACACACACACAAACACACATGGGGCTGGCTGATGCCTGCGTTGTGTAATTTATTTTCCTTACTTTGCCACACAAAAAAAAAAAAGAAAAGAAATCTGAATAAAATTGATTAAAAACCACTTTAATATAGCTCATTGTCGCATTTGCCTGCCAGTTCAAGGCGTAGCAGGTCCTTATAAATGTCCTCCAAGGCCAAGCAATGAATATAAATGCAGGCAATTTTCCTAATGAGACCTGATGCTATTTAAAAGGAAATCTGTCAGGAAACATTCTTAGATTTACAGAGTATGTGTAGATGAAAACCTTGTATTATATTAATTCTACTTTTAAATCCTAGCTATGGGTACCCATTCTAAAGTGAGCTCAATTTCTCAAGATCGTAAAACAAAATCCCCCAAAGCAGTTGTGCAATAGAGACATGCGATAAGATTTCACAAGATGCTGTACCTTCGGGGGAGTACAGCCCATAGATGATTCTAATATAAGAAAACCTTTAGCTTGGAAAGGGACTGGCGTCACAGAAATAAACAAAATACTAAACTGAAATTCCCAAAAATTCGAAATCAGTTAACAGGTTAATCCCCCAGATGTAAACCATATTTTACTTAGCTGATCTATGTAAGCCTGCTCACAGCTCACCGCCTAATCAGTCTAGTATACGCTACCAAGATGCAAAGCTGTTTCTTCTTCCTACTCATTGCAATCATTGCCAGCTGGATTGGCCTGGGCCAGGGCACCAATGGTCCTATTGGACACAATGTACCACCACCTACGAACAGGAGCCTATCGAATCAATTTGGAACCCGGAGCTACAACGGCAAATGAAGATTTTAATGCACCTAATCTTACATAACATGTTTGTAAAGGTTTTTCTAAATTGAGCGTGAGGTATTCTGCTGTTGGGCGCGTTCGACTGTAGCTCTCGTTACTTATTAAATCAAACAATTATAAAAATCCCCTCCAGAGATTTTTTTGTTTCCTCGAGATAAGCTTGAGTAAGTAATTCCCCTGCGGGAAGTACCTGCTAAGCTGCTGTATTCAGCTACATTTTGGTATAAAAGTCACGAGTTGCGCTCAGTTTTGGCAGTTTGTATTGCGATTTCAAGATGCACAACGCTCTCTGCTTCCTCTTGCTTATGGCCATCGTAGCCTGCTGGATTGGACTGGCTCATTCCGCTATCCCAATGCATCGTCCGCCGCCGCCACCTGGAAATCAATGGAATCCATTTAACTTTCAACCATCACCCTTTAATCCTAGTCAGCCTCTTGGCTAATGAAACCTTAAACAATAAATAAATATCATTGAGAGTATCACATGTGTTCATCGCAACATTATTAGGGGTATTCGAGCTGCTTTCTAAACTATTCCAATTGTGTTTACTGAAACTCTTCGGGGTCTTATCTACGTTCACTATTTGCATTCTTTCGCCTCGCGCTCAATGCGAACTTTTGCCATGTTACAAACTATCGATTCATTGTTGTTGTTGTTGCTGTTGCTTCGGTCTAATAAAAAGTTCAAATTACTGCGCATCGTTGCGGTCAATTGTTAGTGTAAAATACCCCAAACAATTAGAAACCACAATTGCTGCACCCCTTCCCCATCCCCTTCCACTTGCCCCTTTTTCACGCTGGCAACGTGCAACTTTTCATTTTTACTGGCACTTACAGCCAGAGTGCCTGCCCGACAGTCGGAGCTGCCTTGCCAAGCCAAGCCAGCGCCGTGCCATTCCGGCCGGAGCTTGCTGCAGTTACTCCCCTCTTACCCCTCTCCTCTCCTTGCTGCTCCTTCCGCTTGCCATCTCGCACCCACAAATCCACAACAACTGCAAATGCAGTTTGAGGTTAATGCCCCAAGCCAAAACGTAGTGACTGCCATTCGAAACCCGAGCAGCAGCAGCCCCTACCTACGCCCAACCCCAACCCGATCCCTGCACCGAAATGGACTATAGTTCTCGGTGCTGCCGCTGCTGGGTTTATAAACTTGCTCAACATTCTGCCTGTCAGTGCATTTCGCAAATTCTTCTTCGTCTCCTGCTTGCCATTTCGCTCATTTTTAGTTTGCTTCTTTGTAGACCTCACAACTCCTCCCGCCTCCCCCACGCTTCCCTCCCTCTAGGCCATTGCCCCCATTGTCAAGTGAGGCGCACATAATGCGATTTTAATACTGATTTCCCGGGGCCAACTTCCAACTCCCAACTCCCTGGTTGTTGTTGGTTGCTTCCGTCATGTGCCGCTGCTGCTCTCCGCTTTATTACGTATGTATGTACGCCTCTCATAAGCCTTTAACTGTTTATTTGCCGATACATAGAGGGACGATCTGGCCACACCCTCATAATGCCAGTGCAGCTCTACCTTTTGCCTTGTTATGCTATAGAACTCTCTGCATGAATGCATTCATTTGTCACGTCTACCCAACTTCCTATAACTTTAAAGGTTCCCACTGCGCCCAAGAAACCTGGTTTATTCCAGTAAAGATGGGTAATTCTCACTTGTTTTAATAGCTTATAGAAAGAAACTTCCACAAGAATCTATAAAAATAACTAACTCACATACATTTTTTTTCAAATATATAAAATGAGCATCGCATAAACATACAAAAAGAGATGCCAAATGATGCTAGGCCTGCCTGATGAATTTATTACTCTTACAGCCTGTGCATATATAAATATAAGTACACTAGAGATAGATTATACTTACTTAAGTTGTTAGTTTATAGAAAGAAGCTTCTGTAGAAATCTATCAAAATAAGTAACTTACACTCTTACATACAAGTTGCCAAATGATACTAGGCCTGTCTTACTACCGGTATTTAAATGAATATGAGTACATTTTCTTTCAATTCAAGTCTCATTCATACAACATTCAATCATATATTATATTTTTGGGTACATATAACAGGTGTACACATTTCGTTTAATGAATCATTCATTTGCCGTTTTCAGTGCATTCATGCAGCACTCTATGCTGCAGTTGTTACTGAATAATAAGTGCTTAATAGCTGACAACTATTGTGCAGATCTGCACCCCAGCTTTCATCTATTTTTCTCTCTCTTCTCCATTTTTCTTCTCTTTCTCTTGCAGCTGGACAACTGCCCTGTGTACACTCTATTTGTACCGAATTTTAAGCGCTTAAGCCGCTTAACTTACTGACAAATTGCAATTTCGTATCTGCAGCAAATACAATACTATGCGGAATCGAATTCGTTGAACTCTCTGCATAATTAGTATGCTTCAGATAGGTAGATAATGGCATACTATATGAATCAATGCATATAAGGTTAGGTAAGCTACTTAAACAGCATCAAAATGAATGTTTTACCAAACTCAGAAGTATTTGAAGCCAATAAGGAGTCAGGCTAACATTAGTTCTGCTTCCAATCGAAGTTATACCCACAAAAACAATATATATAAAACAAAGCAAACATATAACTGTAAAGCGACCGCAAAGTCAACCGCTAGATGGCGCCTGTATATATGCTCGCCCAGGCTGTTTGTTTTTTTGGTTAGAAAAGCGCAACAATGGAATAGTGTGTGTGCCAGAGTGTGTGTGTGCCAGAGTGTCTGTGTGAATGTCTCTGCATGTACGTGTGTGTGTGTGTGTGTGCTTTTACAATCCTATTAAAGTATCAGACAATCTAATCACAGGCAGCTCAAAAGCCGCGCAACGCGCACACGCGCTAAACGTTGCCAAAAGGGACCACAAAGAAAGCAAAGGAGCGAGCGAGACGGCAGCGGAGGGAGGAAGGGGGGGAGTGGGACGGAAATATGTAGTTGAAGGCGGAGTTGGAGTTGAGGCTGTTGCGTTGACAGCAGCAGCAGCAGCAACGCCAACGACAACACAATCAGATAAGAGCAACAACAACAACAAAAACAACACGGGAATTACAAGCAAAATGTCCACTAAAACGAGCCAAGGCTGACTCTGCCTCCCCCCTCCCTTCCCACACTCCTCCTATTGCTTAGCCTGGTTTCATTGCATTGTCTCGTCTCGGATTCGACTGGTCCGGCTATGCCTGCCTGATTGTTGGTCTGCGTCAGTTTAATTTGAATACACTTAAGTGTCCTGCGGTCTGCCAGGGCCGTCGCAAGAATTTCCAATTGAAAATCACTTCAAGTTTAATTTGATTGCCGGCGCGAGTGCCCCTGCCGAGCACCGAGTACCAAGTACCGAGTACTGGTTACCCGGTACCGGGTACCTGCCCCAGCTCTGCAGTACTGCAAACTTTAATCACATTTCGCAGGGCATTAATATTGATGGAAATTTGCGGCGTTTGCATAAATTTTAGATCCAAACTGGGCTGAATATGCCTAAATCTGAGAGGAAGCAATGTTGGGGTTGGTTAGTATGAATAGTAGGAATACTCTTAGTTATACACATAAGAAAAGTTGTCCAGTTTCCACAGGGTATTCAGATTTCATAGCAGGCAACAGAGTTTCATTCCTTAGCACATTCGCCAAGGTATTTGCTGTTGCCTGCTTATTCTTTATGCTCCCTCTTCTTCACTCTCCCTGGCTTTCTTTCTCTCCCTGCTCAGTCGGTTTCATTACTTGATTATCTCGAGAATCGTGTGCAAAAGTAAACCAACAAAAAAGTAACGCAAAGAAAAGGAAAACAAGCGCGCAAAGGGCAAACGTGAAATGCGTTGCGAAAGCGCGTAGAAAAAGAAGAAGGAGCTGGAAATGCGCTGCAATTGTAAATAATGTGCAGAGAGAAAGGGGGCAGCAAGCCGAACTTGGCATGCCCTAACCTTGTAATAAGAGCAGCAAGAGTGTAGCACAAAGTCATTAGGAAAATATCAAATTAAAATCAATCAAGCTCAGCTTTCCCCCCGTTACAAGCAGTCTGTCAATACCCACAGCTCATACTATCTGTGTGTAGGGTACCGTGTACCACAAAAAAAAAATTGGATTTACATTATTTACGGCATGTTGCACAAGGGGCGACGGACATCGATAGACGTACATAAGCGTGCTATATATGTCTGCTATATATACACGCGATGCCATGCGATGCGATGCGATGTCTGGCATTGTGTTTGTACTGCCTGCAACGTGACGTATACGCAACGTGCACAACAACAGTTGGAGCGAGAGATGGAGAAAGAGACAGAGCATGAGTAACAACAACAAACAGGGAGCACGCTGCATGAGGCAGGCCAACGGATCGGACCCTTTGGGGCAAGGAAATTAATTAAATTAAGTCAACGAAAAGTGAAACGGCATAAGCGAAAACGCAACACGGAGCACACACTCAAACACACACACACACACTCACACACAGACAACCACACACTCACAGACCAAGCCGGGTTATACGCTGGCTAGGCAACAGGAAGTTTTGCCCGCAGGCTCGTTGTCAGGACGCGACGTCTTTGACATTCGTCGTTCGCCGTTCGCCGTTCGCTCCCTCATCACTTTGATGCCACGCCCCCTTCCAACGCCCAGCCCATCCCCCTGCAGCCCTTTCCCTTGCTCTCCTTTGGTGCGCAGCAAGTGTGGAACGATAAGCTTGCTTCGTTATAATCCTAATTAAATATTTAGGTTTACTCTATGGCTGTATTTACTTTTCTCTCTCTACCTCTACCTCTCACTCTCTCCCTTTCTCTCTTTCACTCTGTCTCTTTCTCTTCCTCTATCAGCGCTGATGTTGTGCGCCCGATAAGCCCCTGGGTCACTTGGCAAGGGTTAATTGCATTAAAGTTATGACAATTGTCGACAAATTTGACGCTCTTGGCTAAAAGAAGTAAAGGAAGAAGAAGAAGAGTGGTAGGAGGAGAAAGAAGAACAAGAGCAAGCAGAATAGCAAAATCAACTCAACGGGATCTCTATTGTGCTGTCGCGAAACTAATTAGCCAGAGTCGAAACCTCTATCTCCATCAGAGTACGCATTTTGGGCTATACACGTGTATAAAATAAGGTGAAGATAGGAGAGGGAAGGGGGTAGCCTTAACTACAAACTGATGTAGATAGGTCGTGGTGGGAGGGAGGGGCTAAGGTATAGGAAAGACTAAGTGAAATACTTTAATATGTAAATTGTGTGGGGTTAGTTGGCTAAACCTCAACGACAGCGCGCACTTATATAATGTAGTTGTGGGATTTCTATCAAGCTTAATAAGGGTCGAAGAGTATAAACAGACGTAAATTAAAGACTGAGTGCATTCACAGCTTCATTAGCTCAGTTAATCGTGCTGTTCAAGAATAAATATTCTCTATGCTATGCTAGCTAGACTCTTTCAATCCTTTACACATTCTATTTATATTTTCCCAAGTTAACACTGCATAATCAACTCCAATTGAAGCACATGCAAACATAATTTAAAGCTTAATTATTTAGCTTTAAGCGGGAGAGAGAGAGAAAGATAGAGAGGGAGAGAGGGCGAGTTGCAGCTCATCCTAGGCACTTGTCCAATAAAACCAATTTAAGCCGAACACCCTGACCAGCGCCTTGGCTACTCCTCAGTGCAGTCATGCCTGGCCAGGCTGTCTCTAGGATGCTTCATCTACCCGCTTCTTCTCCTGCTCCCCTCCTGGCATAGTCCACTCTGGCTCTGTTGCTGCTGCTGCTGCTGCTGCGTGTTATCTCTGGCTTTGCTTTGTCGAGCTTCTCGTCTGCCGCACTTGAAGCAGCGCGCAATTTGTTTTAATCAACAAAGTCAAAAAGGGGCACGTAGCGGGGCATTGTACAAAAATTAAATAAACTTTGCGTTGGCCCAACAATTTGCCCAGTGTCTAGCAGCATAGCCACGCCCCCTGCCCGTGCCCCGTGATCGCTCCCGCACAGCACTCGCCCGCCAGCAGCAACAGTCGCCGCAGTCAGCGCTCGAGATGTCTGCGGCTTCGTGCGGTGCCAGACAAAACGCTGACAGGCAGCCAAATCCTGTAGAGGAGCGGCAGCAAAGAAGGAGGAGCAGCAGGGAGGCAAAGAGAAGTAAACTGGACGTGCCTGTCCGTCCGCTCGCTGCACAAACAGTTGCAATCAGTTTCCATCTGAGATCCTTTAACTGTTTAATATTGCAGCAAAATGAGAAAGAATTATCCCTGCTTCATCCCCTTCTCTCTCTTGTCTCCTCCTTCCCTGCTGCTTTGTGCGCAGAGAGGGCAAACAAATTAAGCAAAATGAACTCGTAATGCGTAGCGATGAGAGCTGCACGAGTTGGCAAACAATTAGCGAGTACTCGCAGCACTCACTCCCACACACACACACACACTCATTCACAATCGTATTCGTTTGTGTGTGGCCAATAAATGAAAATTCCAAAGATGTCCATAAATTCTCACAGTGTAATATATATGGCACGGTAGCCCGCAATCCAATAGAGGCCAGACAAATAAGGAATGTGTTGTGTTTTCGCCAACGACATGGAACAATTTTTAGCACATTGTAGTGCCCTAACTGCAGTGGGGCATATCGGTTTCCTAGAAGTGTCTAAGTAAGCAAACACTGAGTAGAAAGTTAGAGAAGTTTTAGCAACACTTTTATTAAATAAAGCACGCTCCAAATTAAGTTATCTAACTTTGTGGCAACTTGCGTAGGGTATAAGCCTGTCGTTATTAGCTGCCACTCTCCCCCTCCCTCTCTCCCGTTGTGATTATTGCGTTGTGTTGCCTTTCATTGTGCGTTATCAATAAAGCAAATTGAATTTGCTACAAAAAGTGTCACTCAGGTCGATCGAGATAAATGTCAATAGGGCACAGGAGAGAAATCATTGTGGCAGGAAGAAGAAGAAAGGCAGAGACACAGAGAGAGAGGGAAAGGGGAGGAGAGAGATAGAGACACAGCCTGTGCCCATTGTCAGTTGTGTTTGATGAGTTGTGACGTAGCATTTGAAATGGGCAAATTAAATTAATGTCTTGGATTGTCCACAGCCCGCACTGCATTGATAAATGAAAAGGTTGGGTCATAGGTCAAGCTAACGGTGGCTTCGGGTTCATTGTTAATTTGTTGTGTCTGTGTCTTTTTTATCCGTGTGTGTCTTTCTTAAGAATACGTCAGCTTTTGTTGTTTATTATTTATCATTCGGTTTAGTTTTCAAGCGGCCCTCGCAGCGCTTCCCTCTCTCTCCCTATTTCTCCATCTCTATCTCTCACTATGCAATGAATCACAGAGTGTGTGTGGCATAAGCGTTGGTTGTGCCAATAGGTACAGCCACATGATTTATTATATGCCCAGCTTTGGATAGGCGTGGCACTGCCCTCGGAGCCAACATGCGCCTGCTTGTCGCACTAGACTAATGGTTGTAAGTAAAACAACAACAACAGCAACAACAACAATAGGAGGAGCAACACTCAATCGATTGTTAGCAAACTCATAAAACAAATCCTTGAAAATGTTTGCGGTCTCTGAGGTTGTGTGTTTTATGTTCTACATTATAAATTTATTGTGCTTATGCATGTATTGAATGCAGTGTGTGCCATATATTTATTTATTTCTTTATTGATCTAAGCTTAATAATATTTTATATAATTTGTATATAATTTAATATATGTTTAGCTTTATGTTATTTTATTTATTTAAGCATATTTAAATGTTCTTCAATTTGTATATAAATTTATATTTTATTAGTTACATAATATTCTCAGCAAATGATTATAAAAGATTTTATACTCTGTATACAATTTATTTATTATTTTTATTATATATATATATTCTTTAAGCATAATTATAATAATGTTATTTAAGTTGTATATCATTTAATATTTATTTAGAAATAATTTCCCTTATTTATTTATATATTACTTTATGCATAATAATAGACTTTTTAATCTTTATGTAGTTTAATATATCTTTAGATTTCCTTAAGTATTTATTTTGTTAATTAATTAATTAATTATAAATATTTGAAACTATTTAATAAAGCTCTCGCTCATCACATATTCAACTCCTTTAGGCATGTTAAAACTTTCCTAAATTCCCCCCAAAACAACACTGTCTCATAAAGCAATTTGCGAGCAATTAAAGCCACATAATTTTGGTCGGCCTATGCGGCTCGTTGCCTCGCTAGACGTGTCTGCATTTTTGCGAGCTGCTCTGTCCCTCCCTCCTTCCTCTCTCTCTCTCTCTCTCTCTCTCTCTCTCTCTCTCTCTCGGCTTGCCTGCCGCTTTGGCTGTCCCTGACATTGTTGGCGTTGGCTAAAAATTGCAATGTCATTGTTGCGCGACAGCGGGCGGTGCAGAGCAAAAAGCATGTGGCTAGTAATTCATTACCCCGACCGCTGCACACAGCAACACCAACACACACACACACATACACACACTAACACTGGGCACACAACAATTGCACATGGCCGCCGACGCCATTTAATGTGCAAACAAAAGGCGTTGGCACCGCAATGAGAGAAAGAGAGAGGGAGAGAGAGAGGGAAAGAGACAGGGAAAAAAAAGGAAAGAATGAATCGCTTGTCCAATATTATGAAGTATTTGTAAAGTGCAGACGGCGCACAATGGCAACAGAAGCCGAAAAAGGGAAAAGGGAAAAGGAAAAAGCGAGAAAAACTGCGCTCTATGCTAAAAGTTAAAATAACGAACGATAATTAATGGAATGACAACATAAAGCAGCCAACAATTTCAACGGGTTTCCAATGCCCGCTCAGACGTTAGGAGTTCCAACTCCCACTCCCTACTGCCCGCTGCGGCGTGTGAATGTTTATCGCAGTCGGGGCGCGAGAAAAAAGATAAAGCGGAAGCGACGCCAATGCCATGTGAAATGAACGAACGAATACTCCTGCCGCTTCTCCTGCTGCTGCCTGCTGTGAATGCGAGTGTGAATGCGGGAATGGCTGCTGGACAACCGGAAATGCATTGTTTCACGCGCAATTTCATTCGTGTATTTATTGTAGGAGTCGTGCAAAGAGGTGGCAAAAGAACGGCATTTCATTAATGCAAAAGTAATCAAAATAATTAATGAAGAATATCGCCAGGGGGCCGCAGCGCAAGTGTCTGCGGTGTTTAGGGCGAAAAATTGCAAAAGATTCTACATAAATTCAAGAGTTCTAGAAATGTGATTACAAGTCGAGCTTCAAGCTGTATTTGCTGCTAAACAATCGCTTTGTACTGCCTTAATAACTGCAGATATTCACTTTGATTTGTGGCTAGCAAACTGACTTGAGTATTTTCGGTATAACGAAGCATGCAGCATGCAGCATGCAGCATGACAGTAATTAAGTTAATATTGGCATACGCAAATACAGAGACTTGTGGTTTGTTTGCTTTGCATTTTCAGATATCCCCAAAAGTATGCTGCACTTTAATTGCAGTTGATCTGTGTCTCATTTTCGGACTGCCCCCAAAAGTATGCTGCACTTTACTTGCAGTTCGTCAACTAACTTGACTATTTTACAGCGTATCCTTTGCACTCTGCTGCACATTGTTTTTGCTTGTATTATTAATTATGTAAATGCATTGGCATGACATGATTTCAGTCACAGCACTGGCGCTGCATTTATTAGCCAAATATCATTAGAGCAGTGTCTGCTCTGTAGCAGCAGCTGCTCGTCGACAATATCGCGCTGCGGCAACTTAGCAGACATTCTGCTGCAGCCGCACAACAGTTTTCAATTTGCCAACAATGACGGCAGGTGGAGTCACCGAGGTTGCCTTTTTTTCCTATTTTGGGGCGACAAGCTTGCGGAAGAAGTTTCATGAGGCGGAAGGTGGAGGGGCTGGGGCAGCGCGGTTAAGCGCACAAGCAGCAGCGCCGCGAGCAATGGAAACCAAAACAGGCGACGACGAGATGACGACGATGTTGACGATGTGGTGGCACTTATTCTACATGTTTTTTCGTAGTTGTTGCTGGCGAGGAAATTGTTTTGGAAATTACAAAAAGCGGTAGAAACAAGCAGCAGACATGTACACCTCTATATAGTATGCGAATGTATTGTAGCTAGATCTAAACAAATATGTGTAAGTTTAAAATTGTTTTCGCTCACAAAATGTATAGATCTTCAGGTTTATCGACATATTAAGACACGTTGTTGCAATTATAAACATAAAGATTCATATAAAAATTGATTAGTTCAGAAGTTCATCTAAAAAATTGAATATCCCGCAGCGTTTCCACTTTGATGCTCTTCCAAGTATCCGCGCCGGAGATTTGCAGACAGCGCAAATAGGCAAGAAAGTCGCTGTACGTGAAATCTAAGTCCGACGGGTTGGTGTAGTGTCTGTGATAAGGACACATTGAGTGCAATATGAAAGGACGCCAGGCGACACGCCGGATGTGCAAGGCCTCGTAGAGCTGAGCGTAGATTTGGGAGCCATCGTCGTAGTACAAAAAGATGTAAGTTGCGCTAAGGAAGAGAGAAAAGAGAAATTAACTGTAATCAGAAGACAGAGCAGAGAACAGTGCAACCTACATGGCTCTGCATAGCACCTTCCCGAAATCAGGATGTGTTATAACGAGATCCACCATCGGTTCTCCCGTTGGCGATCGCAATTGGCGCAGGAACTTGATAGGGAGGTGCATAAGGCGCATACTCTCTATAACGGGTTGCAGATAATTGGAACGGACGCTCCAGTCATAGGTTAACCAACGCACGGCTGCATAGAAGACCTCCCGCTCGCTATTGACAGCCACATCAGCGCTGAGCAAGCTACAGATGTGTTGCAGCGGCAGTTGCAGAAAATCTCTGCTTGCCACCAGGGTGAGAAAGAAGCACTGCACACGTCGCAGTATGGTGGTGTCCAGGCCGCGATAGGAGTCCAATACACGCAGTCTGCTCGCCTCTTGAGATAACCTAAAGGCGCGATCCTCCTTTATGCCCTGCGGCAAATCCAGACACAACCACACCTGGCGAGACAAAGCCTCCACGCGCAGATACGTGGCCGCCGCCAGCACCGGCATGAGCTGCGCACAGTTCAGCACCGCGTGCGACTTGTCCATCCAAGCGCAGAGCGTCACCAGTCCTTCGTACGGTACCTGATCCTCGGGCAACTGCAGCTCACGCAAGCCATTCTTCAGCTTCTGCATTCCATAGTCCGAGTAGCTCATAAAGAGCAACCGATTGCAGCGCAGCTTTCGCATGCCCAAACGCAGCACCAGATCGTTTGTCTTGCACATCTGCCAAGCGCGTTCGACCAGCGGCAGCACTGCACCACGTTTCTCCAATCTAAAACTGTCCAAGGTTAACTGCCAGGGACTTATCTGTGCACCGCCGGAGTAGTCCAGCAGAGGCACCAACGGAATGCTCGGCTCTGCCGGCAGCTCCTCTGGCTGCGACTCGAGAAAAGCGTTGATCATTTTTCGTGCAGTTTTCAAACAGTAAATTTAGAAATTAAAGAGATAAATGAAAAACGTTGGGTTACTAAGTTTTGTATACCCTTCAATGATTGAAAATAGTCAATAAAATCTATACTTACAGGCGTAACAGGCGAAAGGAGGCGTGGAATACAACGAATATATAAGGAGCACTGGCCAACTCAATTGGGCCATGTCCGCCTGTCAGTCTGTCCGTATGAACGCACTGATCTTTGCTATTATAAAAGCTGAAGACTGAAGTGCACATCCAAATTTTCTACTTCTTTCAAAGACTTTCCCCTTAAATTATCAACTAATTCTAGCGTCTAGACTATATTTATTGCGGCATAATCGCAACTACAGCGACACAATTTCCAATTCTATGCCAAGCTAATCCAACTGTATTCAAGCTATCTATACACAGACACTTAGGCACACCTTCACATATATATCTATTCAGTCGCAGCTCCTTGTTGGTCGCTTACATTTTGGCCAATTAGACGCACAATGGTCCCCAAATTATGCAACATGGCGCGACAAATTCAATTTGCTATGCCCCAAACACGTGCACAACAACAACAATGGCAACAGCAACAATAACAACAACAAAGCGCGGCTTCTCAAGCGCACGCACACAGACACGGGCAGACAGGAGCAGGAACAGGAGCAGGAGCAGAGGAGCAGAGGAGGAGCAGCAGCAGCCAAGCGACACGTCGAAACTTGTTCAAAAATCCCTGGAGAAATTAGTTTGATTTATGTTGAGTTTCCGGTGCAAATAAATTGCCAAGTTTACAGGCACTCGGACACGGCAAACGGCAAACAGGTCGCGGGATGCGGAACACGCGGAGCTGGCATTGCCGACGCATAATTGATAATGCGAGCTGCGTAGAAAGTCGCCGCCAGTGGCTAACGGGCGAGGGGGGGAAGGTGGGGCTAAGCGGGCAGGGAGCGCGACGCAGTCCGCAAGCTCTGCATCAAATTGACACCGAATGGCGTCATAAACGTGACTCATCAGGCTTAAACGACAGCCCGCAGACTGAAGTTTGAATTCGCGAACAATCAGGAAAATGTACAATATACGAGTATATATAAATAAAAATTGAAATGTTTTCTTTGAGCAAACAAATCGCATCCAATCTGCGTTTTTCAATTACAAAATTCGTATTTCCATCATTTGTTTGTATATTTTACAGTCGCAGTTTTTCCATTATTTCAATTCAAGCTTATCACTATCAAAGCTGCCCCCCTTCGGCTTTAATCCCCGGGCCCAACGCGGTCTGTCAGTTGTCAGGTTAAAAATCAAAATCACTCGGCTAACGGCAAATGGAAAACCCCAAAATCAATTAATTTTATTGGGTCTGTTCTGTTCAATTTTTTTTTCTGTCCCCAACGATAGCACAAACTGAAATGTCATTGTGGTGCAAAACTATTGGGAAACACAATCAGGGAAGAGAAAGAGTAAAGGAAGCTTATTGGTTTATATTTAAAACGTTTTCATTTTGTAAAACATTTCTAAAAGTGTAAAGAATAGTGTAACAAATTTAAACAAATATTGCACACAAATCGTTGCATTTTTCTCTTGTATTTCTAACTAATTGATCAATTTCGATATTCGGTTAGGGCATATAGGCATTGACTTCCGGCATACGTTTTCAGTGCGAATTCCGGTTCGTGTTTTGGTTTTTCTGCCTTGCTCCACTGTTTGTCATTGGTCGTTTCGTCTGACATTGACAAAAGTGCAAAGGATTAAAAGTTGTGCCCAGGCAGAGGACAACACACACACACGCAGACACTCACACACAGCGACACCTTTGCGGCCGGCAGACGCAGCGGCAGCGGCCGAAACGGACTCGACTGCGGCTGAGTGAGAAATTGAAGTCACGTACTTGTGTGCAAATTTTTTGTACCGGTTGACACTAACAGTTTTTTTCACACCCAAAATAGTACTGTATAAATTGTACATACCACGTAAATTTATCGAGTATACAGACAGCTGTGCTTATTAGTTTTTTGAAAATACAAACTGCTGTGATTTCGTGAATGCATTCACAGGGTATATTGCAGTCTGTCAGTTAGCGCAGAATTTCCCTTGATATTTTCCTTTTTGCAGCTTCTTTTGCTCCGTTTTAGGTGCGCTTTTATTTGGTTACGTTGCTAAAATTTAATTTTTGTTTAGTGGCCGCACTGTGATGTTATGCTGATTAAATTTGCCAGCATTTACGTGATTTCAATGCGTAATTTATGCCAGCTGCCAACCAGTGAGTGGTACCCCTTGCCTTGCCTTCGCTGGCCTCGCCTTGCCTTGCCTTGCCTTCGCTTGCCATATGGGTTGGCCGTGGCTCGAGCCCAAAACTTTTAATTAGTTTAGTGTCATCCGCTGTCAGTGAGTGTCAGTGAAGGGTTCCGGCGACCGAGCGTTGCCAGGCAGCACATTTCAATGGCCAATATGGTTGATATAGTATTTTAAAATGCACTCTTCATCTTCCTCATCTTCCGCTTTCACCAGGCTCAGAGTTTTTTAAAGCTCTGCCTTGTTTGCAGATTGCCCAGATAAGACGCCAGGGGTGTTTAAGTGTGTTTGCAGCGAGCATAAAGCTGTTGCACACACTCTGCTCGGCACTGGCAATTGAGGTTATGCCAGAGAAGTCCGCTTGCACTGGGTTTACTTTGAGTCCTTATCGCAAGTGCCCATCGCCTTGGCCACTGCTGAGCTGCCACGTTGCCACAGTGCCACGTTGTCAGGCTGTCATTCCCATCCAATTAACCAGACGTCGTCGCAGGCCTGTCAACGACGTGCAAAGGTGAAAAGTTGCAGCGATATCAAATGTGCCAAACCATGGCCAAATCGCGTGACTGTCAACAACGAAAATATTCTCACAGAAATGAAAGTAAATGACTTTTCTATAAATACTCTCTCGTCTTGTGCACTGGAAATAACAACGTTAGCTTAACGATCAATTGCCCTAGCCGAATAGTCCTAAATAAAAAAAAAATTTTTTTGATTTAAATAAGTCCCTAAACTAAACTTTGACAGCACTACACTGATAAGTACTAGTATTTCGCAGGCGATTTGCAAATTTATCGAACCTAGTGCAACAATATACTAAATTTCTAATATATTTCTTTCCCTGCGCTCGTTTGTAGAGATAGTGTATAACAGCTTCGTCTGTGCATGCAAAATCGCCTCTTTAGGAAGTCTTCTTGGCTCACAGCCCAATTTAATAGTTTTTCGATTTGTTGAAAGCAAACGCCAAAGCATAGAAAATAAATTGTCACAAAATGCTGGCCAACTTGAACGGCAAACCGCAAAAAAGGCTGGCAAAGTTTGCCCCAGGACCTCTTGCAGAGAGCAAAGCAGAGCACTCAACGCAAGTCAACTCCTTGGTCTTATCTTTATCAGTTGAAGAAAAGCGCAGCTAGCCGTATTCCCGTTTCCATTGCCGTTCTAGTTGTCGTCGTCACATATCGAGTGCCGGCAAAAAGTTCGACGACTTCGACGTGGACTTGGACTTGGACTTGGCGACTGGCCTCGAGAAGTGAACTCTGGCAACTCTCCCGTTCATGCACACAAAGACAGGCGGAATATTTCCGCTTTGGCCGTCAGCCCACGCTGCCACCCCCCCACCACCGCCCGCGCCCACGCTTGCTTGACTCGGAGTTGTAAATAAGTTGGGAGATGAAAAATTCTCAATTGAATTCGTTCGATTGTGCAAGCGAATTCAGCCCAAGGAGATAATTATCTGGGAATGCGGCGGCATAATAAATGTCAGCAGAGAGACAGAAAGAAAGACAGAAAGAGAGAGAGAAAGAGAAAGAAACTACGTCAACGTTTTAAAATGCCAACCATTAAATCTCATAAAAGCGCATAAAGTGCCTTTTAACAGCCCCAGCAGTGGTTGTTGTTGCTGTCGCTGGCCTTTAACTAGTTGTAAATATGCTCAACATGCACTCAATGAATGAAATGTGTGCACAATGTTGAAAATAGTTGTGACACCCCCCAAAACAGACATACCCACAAAGAGGTCGCCCATTTCTCCAGTTCTCTTTCACTTTGCCTCTGCCTTCGCTGCTGTTGTTATTGTTATTGTTCCTTTTGCTGTTGTTGTCGCTGTGCATACGCCTGGCTTGGCCTGAGCAGGCAGCTTGTAGTACAACTTCCGCTTATATGGACACCACTTCAGCATGATAAATTGATGTTGCCGGTTTAAAAACGCAAAGAAAATAAAACACTAAAAGCTGTGCGAGGCACAACAAAGGCGCAACTACATTATACCTCGTTCATACAAGGTCTTAAGAAGCAAAGTTTGGGTAACAACGACTGAGAGCTAAGCATATATGAACATATTTGAAATAAAGATTACTGAAAATTCTTACGCTGTCATTTGTATTAAAAATTTAAGGTAGTCTGTCTAAAAGTAAGTGCCATAAATTGTTAAAATAATTAAATTATATTGTAAAATTAAAATCAGACTGTATTTAATTTGTTGAAATGAATGAAAAATGCGAGAGCTATGATAGGTGGACAAAGGAAGGGTGTCCTACTGTCTGGCGTGCTGGACTTTAAATCGTTACTTGTATTTCACATACCGTGGTACTTTTTATTTCCCTAAAGGACTATTTTTAAAATACCCAGAGACCGTAAATTATCCTAAGTACCTTTATTCGCTGTGTAACTGGCAGTTTTTGAATAAAATATCCCCAAGGACTTTAACTGGGAATTTTAATGTACCCATTGAGGCTGTGGTGCCCTTGCTACCGTGCTAAGTTGGCAGCTCTGTTTTCTCGACCAGATTCCAGCCCTGGTTTTCATATATCAGCTGCTTGTTTTTGCGCGACATAACGAAATTCAAAAAGTTTGTTTTTGGGACAATAAATAACTATTGTATTGTTGGTATTGGTATAGGCAAACATTAAAACATTTTGTACTTTCAGGTGCAATAACTAAAAATGCCAACAATAACTGCCAGCAAAGTAAATTTTACATTCACTTTAAGTTGCAATGCGCCGTTGCATCCTAGATTATTCAGACTTATTTTGTACTGGGCCTCGTCGGGCGTTTGGCAGGCATCCTGCGTGCACGAGACATCGCCAAATCCCTGAGATTGCACCGAGAAGAAGAGCGGCGGACATGGTTCGAAATCATAGCCCACACAAGCGTCTGTCAGATCGTAACTGTACGCTCCCAAAGCGGTCGATTCGCAGCTCTCATCCTGGCGCAAAGACAGGCTGCCATTGCGAAACGGTAACTCAATGCTGCGCGAGAAGCAGACTGTAAAGGTGACCTGAGTAACTGCCGATATTTTCAGATAACGCATGCTCTGCCTGCCAGGCATGTAGAGCGCATCCAGACGATAGAAATTGATGCTGCCCAACCGACCGAACTGCAGCAGGGCTTCGCTGCCATATTCGCTAATGACTCCATTGGAATAGCAACGTGGATTCCAGAGGCGACGCGGAACTAAAAGAGCAACTCAATAAGCAACTTGGTGGAAGTCAGCAGCCACTATTTACCTTGTCGTATGCGCCTAATGACAGGCGCACCACATTCTTCCGGAGGCTTTTCGATGTTTAGCACATACAAATCTCTGCTGGGCTCGCGCACAAAGTCGTGAAACCTCACAAGAGCACCTCCGCCATAGTAGATGAAGTGCAGGTTGGGCAGTCTGTAAGCCATGCGATCCATGTAGTTACGACTGTAGTCATAATCATTCTCATCCACATAGGAAATGGGACTGGGCACCATCAGTGCCACCAGTGAGCGCCCGCCAAGATTGCCAACATTCGCTTCACGCGTCAACAGATCCTCCACTCGAGTGCTCAGCGTATTTAGTATGATGGGCAAATTGAAGCCAGGTGGATCTACACAAGAGGAGGCAACATAGGATGAGAGCTCTTGCTAGTTGCTGGCTGGGAACTTACGCCAATAGTGCGTTGTGCTGTTCCACTGTTGATAGAGATCCACTATATAGTCTGTGGTATTGACTATAACCGATGCATCGGAGGCAGCGAAGAGCGTCACGGTGCTGGCATAAGGATGTATGTTCAGATTCTGCAGGACATAACTGAAAAAGGAAGCATGAAGATAGATATAGAGAGATAGAGAAGTTATAGACATCCCAGTCTTACTCAACATAGTCCACAACCCAGTTATATGGCCAGTTGGTGTCCACAAAGACAAACACGTCGGCTATGATGGTGGTCATGTTGGATATATCCGACCACGTTCTGCACTGAAAGGAGTCCATGATGGCTGTGAACAGAGTGCAGAAAGGGAATGATTATGATCTTTAACAATGCTTAATCTAACTGGAACCACTTGGAGACAAATTTAAAGGCGAGTGAAAGATGATTCTGCGTAAAGTTCTAGTGGGGACTTTATTAGCGACGCTTTTCACTGGAACTCACAACTTAAGTAGAAAAATTTTAATTATAATTTAAAGACGACAAGTCGATCGTGGGGTAATTTGAACTCTGTAACGGGACTGCAACTAATACTACTTGGACATGGGCCACCTGCTGCCTGCTACCTACTGCAGTGACTGCTGCACGAACAGCGCCAGCAGAATGGTTAGCAAACTAGCCGCCAGACCAGCTACGCCGCTGTAGCAGCCCATGTTGGTCACCGAGACCACATAGCGCCACTGATCGGGCGTTTGGCAGGCATCCTGGGTGCACGAGGTGGTATTGATGCTGCCCGGTTGCACGGACAGATAGAGAGGCGGACACTGCGTGATGGTGTAGTAGCCATTGCAGGCCGAGGACAGATCATAGGAGTAGCTGTTGCCGCTGATCTGCACACAGTTCTGGTCGACGCTGCCCGTCGTCGTCGTCGTCGTCGTCGAGGATGTGGTGGAGTTCTGCTGTGGCCACTCATAGCTGCGCGACGAGCAAATGGTAAAGCTGCCGCCGTTCTGGGATTGAATTGTCACGACGCGATTGGTGCCGGCACCGAAGAAGTAATTGGATGCAACGCGATAGAAGTTGACAGTGCCGGGACGCGCATACTGATACATCTGATCGGTGCCCCAGCTATTGGTGTACCAGGTGGAGCCACAGCGTGGATTGATAATGCGACGAGGTACTGTAAGTAGAAACCATAGTTAGCAAGCAAATCCCCTCAAGCAACTCATGCAATCCCACTTACTTTTAATGATGCGCCTGGCTACAGGACCCGCAGAGGTTGCCACGGTGCTGCCAATGCTCAGCGAGAAGAGATCCCGCGAGGAGTCGCGCACAAAGTTGGAGAATCGTTGTATATTGCCGCCGCCATAGTAGACGAATCGCAAATCGGGAATCTGCTCGTTGATGTACTGCACCTCAGTCTGGGCGTAGTTGGAGTCCGCATCGTTCACCGTCGCCTGGTTGGGTATGATCAGTGCGACCAGAGAGCGACCGCCAACGCTGGAGTTTGTCTGCTCCCCATTCAAAAGGTTCTGGGTGAGGTTCTGTATGGTGCGCAGTACTGTGGGCAGGTTGAAACCCTGGGTATCTGTAAGAGGAAACAAAAGGGTAACACAAGGGGCCACACATCCATTCTGATCCCCCAACTTACACTGCGCCTGTGTGGTCACATTCCATTGCTGATACAAATCGGTGATGTAGTTTGTGGTGTTCACAATAACGGAGCCATCGTAGGCGGAGAGCAGCGTCACCGAGCTGGCATAGGGATGGATGTTCAGCTGCTGCAGCAAATAACTAATGAGAAAGGGGAAAGGAGTTGGAGTTACATCTATGTCGCCTAATTCAAACCAATTTCTACTCACGCCACGTAGTCAACAATGGAGCTGTACTGCCAGGAAGTGTCCAGAAAGACGAAGAGGTTAGTCATTGGTGTGATAATGTCCGAGAGATCCTGACTATTGCTGGCCGTGCAGGACACATCGTTTAGCGATTGCGCTGCAAGAGGGGAGAGCAGGTTATGCAAGAGAAGGCGACAAGAGAGAAGAGAAACGAAATGAAAAGCGACGCAAAAGCTAGCGAGAATTCTAATTGAGAACAAACTGCCCCCCAAGTGGTTCCAATGGTGCAACGCAAAGTGAGTTCTACTTACGCACATAGGTGACCAACGAAAGGGCTGCATTGGAGGCAAAGTTAGCAATCGAAGCCGGCTGGAGGGTTACGCGCAGCTGCATCTCGCGATCGAGCACCTGGGCAAATGCTGCTGTCTGTGCCTGCATGTCCTGTGTGGGTGCCACATTGGGGAACTGCTGCTGACGACTGCAGGCCTGGATGCCAGTGCCCAGGACGCCGGTGGAGGAGTAGTACATGCGCAGCAGCTGCGAGAGCTTCAGCCCCGATGCCTGTGTCCTCCAGTTGGCCACATTCTTGGCAATGATCAGACCATCAAGTCCACCACGAATCTCTGCATCTGTAGCCTCTAGATTGTTGCGCTGCGACAGAAAATACCAATGGGGCAGCACCGTGTCGTTCCATCCTCCGGTTGCACCCACCGAGGCAACATTGCCATTGGCAAGCGGCACCTGAACGAGCGTAACCTCAGCCAGATCGCCAGCCAATGTGGCTGCCCAACGATTGTCAATGGAGGAGGCGGTGGTCTGCGACTGGGTGCGTCCACGTCGTTGCGTGGCCAGCGAGAGCAGCGTATTCAGGTTAACAGTTTGCTGTTGCAGTCCCGTTGCTACGCCCGCAAGCAACGTGCCCGCCGACACAGTGCCCCAGGGAGTGCGAACCAGACCGTCCTCTACAGGACATTGGCTAGTGCCCTCGGTGCCTGCATAGGCCCAATCGTTGTCATAGTCCAGTTCACCCATCTGCACATAGTTCGAGCCGGAACGAGCACGTTTTGGTCGGCTGTCAAGCCACTCGGCATCGCCAATGAAGTTATTCGACTCGGTCTTCTTCAACGCACGTGGCAGACGCTGGGCGCGGTACTGAGAGAGCTGACTGCACACGGTGTTCTCGTCGCCGCGTTGCCGCGTATCAAAGGTGCTGGAGAGCATGAAATGCAACGAGCAGCGCTCTGTGCTGGTCAGTGAACTGTTGGGGAAGGTGTTCGCATTGCCGGGCAACAGTCGCGAAAGCAGAATGCGCAGCTTGGGGAACTGAAAACCCGTGGGACTGTAAGGGATTACTCCATCGATTTGTGTAGTGACACCGGCGGCACGCCTAATGCCATCCTGACGGAAACGATGCAATAGAGCCACCGACACCTGACGTATGTCCATCTGATAGCCCGTGTTCACATAGCTCTGCTCTACCTTCTCGATCAGCGAGATGAGGGTGTCCATGCTGGCGGGCAGTCGATTGTCGCGGTTCATGAAGTACGACGTGTTGTAGCATTCGATTAGCGAGGGCGGTATCTGTAGTTGTGCATTCTCCTGCGCCTGCACTGAGCCGATCATGAGGATCAGGCCCAGGCCAAGGCAGACAGCGGCTGCCTTCAATACTGAGAGCTGCATGCCGTTGCTGCTTCTAGGTCGTTGTGTACTCGTGTGTGTGTCGGTTCGTTAAAGGGAAACTGCAAGGAAAGGGTTGGGAGGTTAGGATTCCTTTATTTACAACTTACTAGGCTCTTTTTTAGGTCTGTAAAACACGCGTAAATCAATAAAACCATAACTCTCTAACTTCTTTAATCTTTCGGGCAGGTTAGTGCCAACTGCAATCTGTAAAACGTTACAAAACTCTCGCGACTTATCGAACTGTTGGCCCTGGCCCAAAAAAACGCACTACCCAAGCTTATTGAGTCAGCAGCGTCCGCATGGCTTACAGCTGTCCAACGCCCCAACGATAAGGGGGGGGAACACACACATACCTAACTAGGTATACAGCAGTGCACAGTGCGTTATCGGGGCAACAACAATTATGCGTGTTTGTTTTAGCTATCCCTATCACTGTGCAAACATGGGAACACTCAACAGGTTGGCTTTCGAATGCCTCAGTGCAGGTGACAGACGGCAAATTGATCTGATAACAATGCACTATGTAAAGTCATTAATATCGTTTTGTAGTGCCGCAATTAAGATATAAATCTGGAGGGGGGTAGAAAATCAAAGCCACCGAAATTGAAGGGACTAAGTCAACAGTCGAAGAAAGTGATTCTATTTATCAGAAAACTTTCTATCTGAGATAGTTTGTGCGATGTGTAGAGATGTGTAGTGCGTCACTTTTTATCGTTATCCAACGGGGCTTTGTTGACTTCCGGAAGGTGTTGTAAAAGAGTACAGTATGCCTTGACTAATGCCAACGGAAGCTGATGTCACCATTGCTGGCTGGCACACTCATTGACGCATTATCAATTGGAAATAAAATAAAATAAAGGTACACACAATAAAAAAGGCTAACAAAATGCGCTGTAAGCGTATGAGTCAAGTCGCCTTGATAACCTCGTATCTGTGTTATCAATTTTTATCAGTTTCACAAGGAATTTGTTCATAATTCACAATAGTCTCCCCCTTCTCTATTGGCGGACTGGAGATTGGCACTACGCAGCACCGTTAGTTGGTGAGCTTTAGGAGAGAACTATTCGAATATGGTCGAAGTTAGTTTGGCGCGTGAGTCAGTTAGTTTCGCCATGGAATGTCCAAAGTAGAACAGCACGGGGCAAGAAAATATGTATTCCCCATTTTCTTAGTTCTTTCTTTATATATGTATTCACTACACAACACTGGGATTTTACGCGCTGAGATAAGATAAAATTTTAATTGTTTAAGCACTGTTGGTGAACATTTTAAGGCACATTTTGAGCACTCGCCGCTACTGGGGCGTTAACCATTCTTGTAGAGTTTTTTTTGTAGACCTTACTTGAATTTTATTAAGTAATGTCTTTGATTTTATGGATTATTTTAAGATCACCACTTAAAAACCACTCATGTTTAATTGAATCAATGAAAATTCGTCATCAGCTCTCCTGTTTCATATACTATATACTTTATAGTATCTAAAACAATCGATTTAACTGTCTTTTTACCGCATTACCTTGTTCCACCTGCTAAACTATTCGTACTGATTGCTCAGTCTTTTCCAAAACAGGTGCCCCGCCTGAATGCAGAGCTATGTAGAGTGTTGTAATCTCTCAGGCAGCGTGCTTATCAGTTCACAATACTAATATCACCGATAAGATAACTAGACTTTTGGATCTGGGTGAATAATACTCTACACGAGAAGCATTGTGCAAATTGAACTCTTAGCTAAACTCGAGTTTGTTTATTAATCTACACAAGTGGAGAGTTCTGCTTGAACAATGGATGAAAAGAGACTTGTAGAGATAAATATGCGACCTAATATATGTTACATAAAAAGTAATGCAGAACAATTTTAATAAAAGTTGAATTAATAAATTCCATTTGTTTTTTCTATAATTTAACGAAACCAAATTCAAATTTAATCGACTATCGATTAAACCGCTCAAACAATTCAAATATAACCGATTAACAATTAGACCGCACAAGCAATCCAAGTCAACCAGGTCAATCGATATACGATGTTTCTTGGTGGCGGCGCGTCGATAACTAACATATCGAAACGATTGACTGCGCTAGGAGCAAAATCAATACACCAGCAAAATGTAAATAAGAATGGACACAAAATAAAACAATCTCGCTAAACGTTTTTTATTTGCAGGGGTAAGCACAGAACAGCTCAGCAGGATGCGATATTTGTGGCATTCATGGAGAGGCATCCAGTGATAGCTAAAAATTACTACAAAGGCGACAAACTAGCCTGTGAGGCGGCATGGAAAAGATTGAGCAAAGAACTTAACAGCGTAGGACCTCCAGTCAAAGAAGCCGGGGAATGGAAACGCGTAAGCCTCTCATGAATTAGATCTTGTCAAAGGGATTCATTAAGAGCAACGCTTGCAGGTTTGGAAGGACTGGAAGAGCTGCATTCGCAAAAAGATAGCCAACAACAGACTGGAACCTAATGCAACGGGGAAAAGTTCTTTGTATCAGGATACACTGACACCGCTGGAGGATGCTGTTGCCACAATTTCCGATCTGTATGAGATGGCAGACGTGATGGTAGAATCCCAGCCTCAAACAGCGCCACGCATCGATCCGACCTCAAGTATACGCTTGCCGGTCCTCAAAACTGACCAATTTGAGGAAGGTTCGGATAATGGTAAGTTTTCTAGATATTCTTTCTGTCCCCCTGTATAACGTTGTTCTTACAGATGAGGCGGAGCAGGAGGAGGAAGAAGAGGACGACGACTCAATCGAGTCAATCAGCGTTCGGAACGTCGGCGTTAAAGTAGAGCAACAACTTCATCAGCATTCCACACCAAAAAAAATTAGATTAGAGGCAGATAATAATCACAGCGGGTCAACGGGTCTCGGCGAGAGTGCTGTGCTCATGGACATAGCCAAAGAGCTGCGGGAGCTGAACAGGCAGACCAGATTAAATGCACAACGCACCGAGGCCAATACGGAAGCTCTACTCGCCATGGGCACCCAGATTTCTGACCTGATGCAACAGCAGCTGAAAGAGCGCAAGCGTCTCAATGCAATAATGGAGAAGTTTGTGTTGAAAATGGAAACTACTGACTAACATAATTCTATTCACCCACGACCATAACTATATTAATATTATATTTCAATTTAAGTTTCTGCGCTCAAAACAACAGTCTATGTTTGCATTAAGCGTGAATTAAGCTCTAAGAAGAGAGTGACTTTTATAATATAATAAATATTGTATCAATAGCTTACGTATGTATGTAAATCAATTACATTTTAAATAATCCGATAGCACTTCAGTACAAATTATTCTTATATTACTTATCTTACTTATTTAAAGTTATATTAAATTAAATTTAAATTAGCAGTTACACGTTTTTTGAATTTATGCCCCTTTTTCGAAGAGTACCTCTAATAAAACAAAATATATCGATTAATTTGTATATTCATCGATATTCAAACGCTGCAAAGTACCATCACTTTGCATTGCCAGCTGGAAAACAGCGCCAAACTGTGGCGAGATAAATTTTAAATGAAATACGCTTTTTAAATTGTTTTCTCAGATATTATAAAGTTAAGGAGAATATGTCCGCTGCACTAGATGTGAGAGTATGCAGGCTTGGAGAGAAAAACAAAATTGATGAGCTGCGCGAGCTCATAACGAAAACCACAATCAATGAGGTAAGTGGCGTCACCGGCAAAACATAAACAAATACATCAATTTAATTATTTTATATCTGTCATGGCTTACAGCTAACAAAAACTTTGAGTGGAAAGCTGTCGAAGAGTGACTGCATCAACTTCTGGAACTATGTGTTGCTTGTGTGCGATGCAAGCAACGCAGATATGCGCGAGAAGCGTTTTGAACTTGTTAAATGCCTTCTGGACGGATTGCGGACTGTGGAGATAAGTTACAAATTGACAATCGACTTGATAACTCGTCTGTGCCAGGATTTGACCACATACTCATCGGATGAGTTGAATTGGATTCTGGAACACTGTGTGGATGACATTCGTGCCGGAGATGCCAAATGTGTGGCTTGGAAGGATTTGCTGCCCGAGACGTTGCTAATGCTAGTTGACAAACCGGGACTCATTATCAACGACATTGCCATGACTGGCCCGGAGTTTAGAGACAGTACTGTGCGCAATCTATGCACCATGCGCTGGCCAAGCACAATTCTGACCCCAATTGCGAACATGTTCATGTAAGAAACATCTTGAGATATCCCTAAAAACATTTTTTGATCTTTCTATTGCTCTGCAGCTCGCTCAAGCTGACCAATGCAGAGCGTTTGACAGTGCTAAATAAATTTTCTGCTGCTCTGCAGGAGTTGTCGCCCATGGAACTGCCAGCGTTGTGCTTCCAACTGTTCTCCATGTGCACTAGTGCTGCACAATTGATCATTCCACTGCTGGCACTAGAGAAGTACTTCCACAAGAACTACTACAAGCGTGTCTTCTCCGACATGTGCAGCAATTCCACAGATTTTGATAGCATTGGTAAAATATTAGCTTAATTAATGTGTAATACATTTGTTTTAATTCAACTGCTTGCCCCTAGATTCCTACTCAGACAAGGAGCTGCGCGAGGCGGAAGAGACGGTGCTGCATCATCTGAACTATTGCACCATGTACTTGCTAAACGAACAGCATGTGGTCATCATGCTCAGGGTAAGTGGCAATGTTTATTTACTATAGCATCCAATTTACATAATTACATTTACATGCAGAACTTTCTGCATATGCCAGATGTTATACTGACGCCTTTTATGATCAGCGCAATTATATCCATGACGGCGGTTAACCGTGATCCTGAATCTGCGCGTCTCTCCAGCTCCCAGTTATTGCCATTTTTGCGCAGTGTAATCAAGCACAATGAGGATGAACAATCACTGGCTGATTACTCCGTTTGGTGTCGTGATACACTGCAGGGCAAGCATGTTGATCTTCAGCAAGTTTTCACTGTGCTCATCGATCAGAACAAGGATGGCAAAGATGTAATCACACCCGGCTTGGTCAACTTAGCGTTTACGTTGCTCAAGGCACATAACGCTCCTCGTCTGAATACGTTAGCCATTACTTTTCTCACCAAGTTTATACGCAGAAGATTTATGTTTGGCCAGGGCATAATCAAACGTGTTGCTGAGTGGATGGTTGTGGATCAGGAGCAGAATCAGTTCTCTGGTAAGTATTTATTAAGCTTAAGTAATCGTACAACCATTAATCTCTGGCTTTTTGTTAGAGTGCCTTACCATGTTAAGCGTGGCGGATACGTATACTGTTTCTGAATGCGTGGAAACCATTACAACAGTCATGGAGGACTTTCTGTGGGTAAGTCAAATCAAATCTTTATACTTTTCTTAACTAAATATATTTTTCCTTCACCGCAGCTTCCTGGTGAGCAGTCCATGCGCATGATGAGTTTCATCCTGCCACTGCTCAAACTGTCAAATCGCGTGCGGGACGCACTGATCGATGTGCTCCGTAAAGCCATGAACAAGTGAGTTGCTCAACACTTCCTAAGACATATCTAAAATGTTCTAAATCCTCTACTTTTTAAGGGACTTTCGCACACGACGCATGGCCATTTTTGGTTTCTGCATGATCCTTAAGCAGTTGAACAACAGTAATTCCATGCGTCAGTCGATGAATGCCAGCAGCTTTTGTACGCAGCACAACATCTCTGGTTACTCGATGATGACACAAAGTTCCTTGGGTAGTCGCAGCAATCCTCAGCGTAATTTTGATATGTTAACTTTGGAAATTATTGGAATATTACGCAGCTGCTTCGATCAACCGCTGGAGATACGGCGCACGCTGTATGAGAGTGAGTAAACATACATGTCGAGGGTGTCAATCAATTTAGTTAATGATCCTTCCTCCTCAGATCTTCAGCGCGCTGTGGAGTTAAATGCGAAACTGGTGCCACATGTGCTGCAATTCGTAGACTTTCATTTTCGCATATTTTTTGATACGCCTTCTGCGGATCAGGCAGATGACGATCTGGATACGCACTTTCGCATTAACTATGATCAGCTGATCAGTGCTAAAGATGATCAGCTAGAGCTTAAGGATAACCTGGGCTGTCTAGTGCAGTTGGTGTCCCATTGTCTAATGATTTTCGAAAGGGCTCCTTTGGGTTGCGATGTGCATGAGATGCAGCGATTGTTGACACTGTGCACGCAACGTTTAGTGGCCAATAGATTGTCACTGGAGGATACTGTAGGTTTCCCTAAGCTTACTGTTACACATTACATTTACACCGACTTCCTTCTCAACGCTTTCTAGTCCCCGCCAGCCACACACTTCAAGTGCGCACGCATTCAACAGGAGCTAAACCTCATTGAGAGTCTCATATCACATGCACTGCTCAGCTCCAAACCCAACAATGATGTCATACGCCACGTGCTGCCGTTATTCAAGCAGCATCAGAAGCATTTAAAGGATCTGCACAAGCTGGCAGATGCCGCCAAGAAATCCCAAAAGCAATCGAAGCAGCAATCGGTTAATCAGAGCGATGTGACAGTCAATCTCAGTGTGAATACGAATAAACTAAAGAAAATGTGCACACATCCAGAGAACATTTGGGATTTGGCCATACTGGAAAGGTTGCTACATGTGCTGCACGAGTGAGTGATGAGAACACACTTATAATTTGTCTGTAAAATAATATTATATTTCTAATATATTGTAGCGATCACGTGCCCTTTGCCTCGGCAGAGAACACTGCGCAACTGCGCAGCCATGAACCGCTAGTTCGTTACGTGCTTGAGATTACTGCTCAAAAGGTGGTAGGCATTCGTCTTGAGCCGGATTATAAACAGCTTTCCTACAGCAAGCGCACATTAAAGCTCCTGACAGACATCACGAAGGTGGTCTACGAGCGATGCATTCGTCGTCTGCCTGATCTGTGGAAAGATTTTGATCTGGAGAGTGCCGCTCTGGCAGTCAAATGTTTTATGCAGTGCACCCGAACGGCCCACGTAACATATGCGAAGAGGTTCATGGAGTATGTCAAGGGTTTTGGTAAGAATGCACACAGCCGAGAGAGTGAGAGAGGGAGGGTAAAGAGACTAATCGTTTCCATACTGGTAGACATGGCCGCAGTTAGCAGAAGTAAGGAAGTCACCTATGTGCTGCAGGATGTGCTGGTGAAGTACATGAAAGAGGACACCAACAGCAGTGACCATGCAGACTCACTTAGCGAAGACGTAAATGGTGCTAAGTTGCCAGTTTACCTGCTGGAGGCACTGGAGATACTCTACGATCACATTGATTTCGGCGAACGTGCTGCAATTGATTCGTATACATGGCTGCTTGAGTTTTGCCAAACATGGAAGCTTCCCAATGCTGAAATGGGCATTGTGCATCGCATTCTATTTACGCAACGTCAAAAGACACACTCTGGGCCCTTCTTTGATGCCATTGCCAGGCAGCTGGGCGAAGTGCTGGGCAGACAAAATGACGAAATTGTAAACGAGCAACCAGATTTGGGTCTTAAGACACTTGATATGTCCACGACCGGTGGTTGCCTGCAGTATCTGTATGCAGTATTGCAGAAGCAACTGGAAGATGTGGATTACTTCATCATTAAGGCAAACAATTTGAAGTATAAATGCAACATTGTACCGGAGTCGGATCGAGTCTTTTGGCGCGGTAATCTGGATACGCTGCTAGGATCCATTTGCACGCAATTGATACTCATCACTCGCACGCTGCTGGAACTGACCAATGTGTGCATTCCCCTAGGTAGTCACATGGATGGCCTGATGAAGCTACTCATACAACTATATACGTGTCTCAAGAATCTTGCCAGGCACTATTTGACGGGTTGCACAGTGGACTCCAACAGTTGCAGGAGCATCAAGTGAGTTGCACATTAACGTGTGAACTGTTTACCTTTATTAACCCTCTATTTCATTCATCAGGTTCGAGCAGCTGCTGCGCAACATTGGCAAGCCACTGCCCGCAAACATCTATCAGCTTATCTCCTATGTGGAATACAACGTACTGGACGAACAGGGCGAGCAGCCCACAAAGAAGCGCAAGCCACAGGCCGAGCGTGCCAAGGTGCTGCGCGAGACACGTCTTATACCAAAAGTTATACTGGCCATTGAAAACTTCAACAAGCACATCATACTTCTGTCCAAAAAGTCTAAGGCAAACGATCGCCTTGCGAATTATCTGCACTTTGGTGCTGTGCGAGATTTTAATATTAAATCAGATGACCTTATAGCGGTCATCGAGCGCACCTATTCGCACAGCAGCCAGATTGAGGTATCCGATAACAATTTGGAGAATGTGGAGGATGAGCAAGAACAAGAAGTAGAAGAAGAAGAAGAACAGCAAGTGGAGAGCGTTGCCAGCGAAGATGATGCTCAGTCCGTTGTCTATGAGTGTGACAACGATAATAATGATGATGGTCAGCAAGAGGAGGAGGGGGAGGAGCAGCAGCAGCAGCAGCAGCAAGTTAAGAAACAAGCAAAGAAGCAAACTAAGAAGCAACAGGAAACCACTGCGAAAGCTCAACGTCGTCGACGCGTACTTAGCAGCGATGGAAGCGGGGAGTCGCCACCAAAACGTAGGCGTGGACGTCCAAGCAAGAAATAAGAGCGGCTGCTGCTGCTTCGTTCAATCATCATGCTCTCTGAGTGTTGTGGATGGATGTTCATCATGTGGGGGCAGCACACGACGCGTGTCTGACTGCCTGACTGCCTGCCTGCTTGCTTGCCGCCTGCATCATCACTGGCTATTCGCTGGCGAATCCATTTAAGTTTTTAACTTGTGTTTTTATGTACTTTTGCGCAAATTTGATTCCCGCACGCAATAGAGGAGGCCACACACCGAACCATCATTTTATTGCACTTGAAAACTTAATTAGGCCGAAATGCGGTGTGAACGCCTATTTCAAATGTGTGTAGGTTGTTTCCCTCTCATTTTCTACAGCTGTGCGAGATTTTTATTACATGCATCAAATGTAATTTGTTACCAAATTTGATGTGTTTCTATCTTCTTCAAAACGGCATAAATAAAAGAAAACTTCAACCCAGGCGGGGGTGGGTTGTCAGCCTGTTCCTGATGGCCTGCAAACAGAGCTTTGCTCTTTGCCATCATTTAAATGCGTGGCAGGTTTTATGGCCAGGTAACTTTTGAGCTGAGTTCTATTTAACGTATATTAAAGGGCGCTATATTATTATAACTTGTTGGATTAGTTTGTCGGATTGTAGGTTAGTATGTAAGTATGTATGTTGTACAACCCTCTTTGCCTCAGTTCGTGGCATGCAATGGGTGTCAAGGGTCAGTGCGCTTCAGTGCAGCGACAAGAGGCGTGGCGTGGCCAGGGGTTTGTCTAACATATTTTTTGTGGTTGTAACAATTGTTTTCGCTTTTGTCAACGCAATTCTATGCAGAAATCAATTGACTTGCTTTGTCTATCATTTTTTTTAGGTTTCTACTTGAATAGGCTACGGTTTTTGGATGAGTTCGAATTGCATTTGCGCTCATTGATTCAGGATTTCTCTTTAAATTATTGGCAGGAAACTGTCCGTACTCTATTGTGTTTGCTTTAAGCTGCATTTAATAGTATTTCCAGATTAAACTGTAGAATAAAACTGATTATTATTTTTCTTAAAACTTGCTGTATTTATATTTTAACGTACACTTTGTCTCACACTTTCGTGTGCTTCGTTTTGTGGATTATGTCATCTTCCGTGGTGTCTTCTACTCAGCTCCATCCCCTCAGCTTTGTCTGTATTTGCTTCGTTAGCACTGTGGAAAAATTTGCATTATGAAACATAAATATTTTGTGTTTTCATTTTGTTTTTCCTCCCAACTGTTCTCTCTAGTTTTGTGACAATTTTTCTATCTAAGCATTGCTAACAAGTTTAGCGCCTTGTCGTGTGTTTGATTTTCAATTTGCGGGGTGCGGGGGTGCACTGAAATTTATTATTCAAATGCTTGCCAGGCTGATTTGCCTGGAATTTATTATTAAATATTACACGGCAATGCGGCTTAGGCTTTGTTTTAATTCACTTAAAACTACATAAATTTAACTTTACATGCAAAGTCGCGCTCACGTGCCCCAGGGCCGATAGGTAGATAGAAAGATACAAATGTATCTGCTACGCTCGTAAAAGCTACACGAAATCGTCGTCGTCGTCGTTGTCGTTTAATTCAATCAAGAGACGAACGACGGGCGACTCAACGAATCTTTAGTCGATCACTCGAGCGCAACGACAACGGTTCACTTTCAGTTTCGGTTGCTGTTGCTAAATATAGCTAAAGATCTACCCGATCTTCAGTTGTGGACTGCAGCTCCTTCAGTTTAATTTGCACAAGTGTCGCCAGTCGGGAATGTCTCTCAAGATGCTGAGCAAGCTGCAACTGTTGCTGCCTTTGTTGTTGTTGTTGGGTGTTTGCCCCTGGAGCAGCGCCAAATTGCGTGAGTAATGCAATATGTGGAAAATACGTGGGGAAACTTGGGCAAACCCAAACTAAGCTGAAGGTCGAGACGCGTTAGACAATCAAAACAAATTGAAGTGGGAAAGGATTTGTAGAAGCTTTTGGGTTAGAATGAGGAAAGAGCGAAGTTTGTCTGGGAATATTTGGATGACTTAACGATTAACGACAACTAACGATAGAAAAAGACGAGCGTAGCCGACAATAAGATACTCTTTACCCAATTTTGAAAAAGGTAGTTAATTTCTATACCTTAACTCAGCAAAAGAGTTTAAGATTCACCTTCAATTGCAAATTTTCATCGATTAACAGCCCGTTTCCCAGTTTCTCTTGGCTCTTCGTTCTGTCACCTGTAGAGCCACTGACCCCCAAGTGTTCCCAAAAAATAATCGCAATGACAACAACGCGTCGTCGTCGTCGTCTACGTCGCTTGCAGCTATTGTTGTGCATATTAATTATGCTTGTTGCGGCGTTGTCACTTTGGCGAAGGTTGCACAAAATAAACGAAACAATACGTAAACAATACACAATCTAAGTAACTTATTGACTAACTGACCAACCGACTTAAGCAGTTGGTAAAACTGCAAACGCAGCAAATGTAGTCAATGCACGTTCTAGGCTGAAGGTCAACGACGCGACTGATGACCTAATTGCGAACTGAGCTACTTCCTCAATCTGCTTCCTCAACTTACTGTCCCAACTTACTACCCCAACTTCCTTCTTACCCCTTTCAGCACCCTCCATCACACCCTGTTTTCGCGACGATCCGCAGCTGGAGCGCTGCATCATCAGCGCCGTTTATAAGCTGCGTCCGATGCTAGTGCATGGTAATCTGGGCGATGGCTATTACACGCCGCCACTGGAGCCGCTGCAACTAGATGACATTGAACTGGGAGGGAGTAGTCAGTTCCAGGCGCTCTTCAGCGAGCTGGAGGCTACTGGGGGCAGCAACTTCATCATCGATCGCATAATGTGGGTAGCCAAAGACACTTATCTCATCGAAACTTTACTCACTATTTCCTTGCAGTGCTAAGCCCGAGGACATCTCCTACGATCTGTGGGTCACGTTGCCCAGAATCGACTTTCGCGGAAAGTACTTCATGAGTCTCAATCTGCTGCTGCTGGATATTAAAGGCAAGGGCAACATGCGTGGTTTTATAGGTAGGTGCAACCAATTCCTTAGGGATAATCCCAAGTAATTCTCTGGTCTCCTCATAGACAACGGCAAGGCGCTGGTGAAGATGCGCGGCGTGCGCTACTTGCGCAACGGCTTGGAGTATGTCAAGTTCACCAAGATGACCATGCGCATACAGTTCAAGGACTTTAAGCTGCATCTGGAGAATCTCTTTAATAGTGATGGGGTGCTGGGCGATGTGGGCAATACGCTGATCAATAATAATCAGGAATTATATCTCAATGAGATTGTGCCGGGCCTGGAGCGTGGCTTGTCCAAGAAGTTCTTGAATGTAGCCAATGAGATATTAGCCACTGCCACCTTTGATGAAATGTTCCCACCGGGACGCACCATTGTTAACCCCATTTCATTCCCTGCAAATCCTGGCACGGCCAGCGGCTCCGCTGCCGGACCAGGCATCTTTGAGCCACCCTTTGCCTCGCGTAATCCTGTGGGTGGCATTTTGGATCAGCTGCCGCCTAGAAACAGCAACCACAATCACCATCAGCGGCCCCTGTCGCAGGCGGGTAACAATCCCACGGGTGGCATTTTCGGTGACGTGACGCCAGGTGGAGGCATCATTGATCCCAGATTGAATCTGGGTAGCTAGGAAGGCTAACTTAGGTCTGTTGTCCCTGTTTGTATTCTATTGCTGAAAATAAAATGTTTGTTATCAAATATGGAAGTAGTTCTTGAGTGGGTTGTGATTCTTAGTGAGTCTTGAAATCTTTATTTCTGACTTTCCTTATTTCTTCTTCTTTGATATCTTTTCAGGATCTTCCCCCTACTTTTCTCTCTCTCTCTCTCTGTCCCTCTGTCTCCCTTTATATCTTTATCCCTTTCTCTTTATCTCACAGACTCTCTCCCACCTCCTTCTCTAATTGATCTCTGTCTCTCCCGACTCCGTCTCTTCTACTCTCTCTACCTTTCTCCACGGCGTTAACTTTCTCTCTTTTTCTCTCTCGCTGTCTCCCCCTCACACTTCCTCTTTTTCACTGTCTCTTCTCTTTGTTTATCTCTCTTTTTCTTCCTCTTGTTATTTCTCTCTGCTGGCTCTTCCTCTTTGCTTACCCTTCTTCCCGGTCTCCTTTTCTTCTCTCTCCCACTCCGTCTCTTTCCCTCTTTCCATTTCTTTATTTCTCTGTCTTATTGATCTCTTTCTCTCATCGTCCCATTGAACTACTTAGCCCAAAGTGGCCAACTCTGTGAACTTCCTCGCTTGCCAGCTGCCACTGGGTACAGTTGCCTCCACGTACCTTTCGCTAATTTGCCTAAGAGCGCTTAATGTCTTACTCCATTTGCTCTCGTCCTGAGTTCTGAGCTGAGCAGCTCCGGCGCAAACTTTTTAATCCACCACAAGCTCGGGACAGTTTTGCATATTAAGCGCAAAGTTTGCGACTGTACAATGGCACCAAGGGGACACTTTAAGGGCGCCTCCTCCTTTTTCCTTTCCTCCTTTACACAGAGAGAGACACCTCTGCAGTTTACACCTGTTCAATGGGCATAGGACACGTGCTTTGCTCCCGATGCCGTCGCTGCTGCTCCTTTCTCTCCTCAGTGCGACCTGTGATTAATCACCGGCAACGACAAAGATGAATTTACAAAGATTTTCGTGTGCCGAAAAGTTTTTACATTCGCCGGAGCAGTTAATTGTGTTAGATGTGGAATGGACTTCGGTCCGGGCGACAGTGATGGCAACGAAAAAAGTGTTGGGCGTCGCTAATTAAATTCATGCGACGCACAAGAAAAAGCATTATCGACTTTTAGGCGCTGAATATTTGAAATGAAAATGTTTTTGATGTGAAAGCAAGCACAACCAGAGGAGCAGCTGGCTACGGCTACGGCTCCAGCTCCGTCTCTACCTCTCACGTTTCAAAGGAAACCCTTGGCAACTTCTGCTTCTCTGACCAATGGCAATGCCAATGCTTTTCCAAGGCAAAGTGTCGCCGACATTAATTTCATTTATTAATTTTTAACTACGCCCGCGCACGAAAAATAAAAGCAACTTGATAAATGGGCGCCCCAAAATCATTTCGCGTGGCACATTTTGTTTTCCTTTGTGCCTCCTCCCCCCACCCCCACACCTTGCATACTTTGAAAGCGCTTCCTTTTTCCGTTTTTTCGTTTTTTTTTTCGCCTTCGTTTTTTCCACTTTTTGGACAGCGTTTTCTCGCTTCTTTTTTGTTGCTGTTGTTAATTTTTTTTAATTCTTTGCTTTTCACTTGAAAGACGCCTTCGAAAAAGAGAGAGAAGCAAAAAAAATCGTGAAGATGCGCCGCGGTCCGCTAATGTCCTTTCTTTTATCATTAAGTAGACAGCGTGGGCCTGCTTGGGGTTGCTCCGGCTCCGGCTCCAGCTCCAGCTCCGACTGAGGCTGGGCGTGGCAAGCTGCCAACGTGGAGGCATTGTCCAGGGGTTGGAGCCGAACTCGAGAGGATGAGGCAGTGCACAGGTATTTGCGGCCATTAGCGAAAGCGAAGACTCGCTGTCGGCTTAAAGTTCTACGGTTTGCGCCGATGTAACAAAGAAGATAACGCTGAAAAAAATAACGCACTAAGTACATGCCTATAAATAAGTACGTGTACGTGAAATTCCCATCAAAATTGATTTTTTAATAATTAATAGAGGAAATTAAAGAAAGTACTTAAAAATTCATATGTTATTTAAGTTAACTAGGTTAAGTTGTTTAAAGTACTCAAACAACTGGCTTGCTGTACGGTAAATGCCTTGACGTATAGCTTCTGCCACCAGTGTAGAGGCACTTAGTGTATGCTACGAAGTCAATTTAGCTGCAGCTAAGTGGTAACATCAAAATATTCAATTTATATTAAATATTATGATCGAAAGCTATGAGCCACCAGTGTTCATTGTAGTTCTCTGCTGAAATGTTATAAGCAATTCCCATACTAACCAAATTAACAATATTTATATGTATACCTAGTATACTATGCCACCACTGTAAATTAAGCAGAGGCATAGCTAAACATATTTCTAGGTAGATCCCGCATAAGCTATTCCAATATCACCATAAGTAACACTTGCATGTATGCCTAATGTATGGGGTCACCAGCGTAAACTATACAGTGGAGTAGTTAAACATATTTCTGTGCAGAAATTACATTGACAATGCCAGTAAAAGCTTTTTGAACAAGAATTTAGATGTATGCCCAATATATTTAGCCACCAGTGTAGCCCATTTGCCTTACTCGTTCACTTATAGAAAATTGTCACTTGTAAACATTATTCCTCCCAAAAAGAATTTATTATTATACTACAGACAGTTTTCCATTTAAATTCGAAGAACTAAGTACAAGAGCAGACAGAGAGAGTAAGAGAGAGAAAGAGAGAGACAGACTACACTACTAAACTCCGCCAAGATGATGGTAAAATGTGTCAAACGTTTCGTTTGCCCCAACAAACCGGTGACCAGCGATGGAGCTCGCTATAAACTTTACTACCCAGCCGGGGGATTCTACTCTGGCTACTGGCTAAAGAACAAGAATCACGGCTTTGGAGTGAAGATGTCACAAGAACGCGACTCCAGTTACTTTGCGGACAAGAAGCAGCCGGAGGGACAACTCATCTACAAGGGAAATTGGAAATACGGCAGACGTGAGGGCTCCGGTTCAATGATACGCAAGCGGGGCACAGATATGCAGACGATCTATACGGGACGCTGGTACGATGACATGAAGTGCGGCGAGGGCAAGAAGTTCTACTCAGATGGCTGTATCTACTTTGGCGAATGGCTGAGGAATTGTCGCCATGGCGTGGGCATACAGTGGTACGTCGATGGTAGCATCTATGTGGGACAGTGGGAGACCGACAACAAGCACGGACTAGGTGTGCTCTTCTACGGTAAGTAGAACTTCTTCTCCCCACTCTTCTGCCTCTGCTATTGCCATATCTCTTTAGCAAATGGCAACCGTTACGAGGGTCACTTTGCTAGGGGCTACAAGAACGGCGAGGGAATCTTCTATCACATGCACACGGGACAGATCCAGAAGGGCATGTGGCACAATGACAATGCAAAGGTCTCGGTGATGCAGGATGAACCCGACATGCGTCGCAATGATGAGGTTACACCCTATCCCATACCGCCAAACTATCTGAAGTATCCCAATGAGATAATGCGAGAGCTATTCCAGCGGTATCATGTCTATGGTGACAAACATCATCGTCGCTTCAATGATAAGGTTACCCTTGAATTTGTACATCATCAGCGACAATTTTCCTCGTTCGAGGAGCGTCAAATAAGTCCTTCGCATTTGGATCTATATCCGAACATTAAGTTTGTCTGTACCTGTCATTGCAAAATATTGTAAAAAAAAGAGGCAAAAATTTCAAGCTCAAAATAAAAACTTTAACGTGGGGTCACACGAACGACCTAAGGGTTCTTGAGAGGAAGTTGGGTTTCCCCAAGGTGTAAATTCAATAATGCACACATGACGATAATAATAGAAATCTGTAAGCGGGAAGGGGATGGTGTGAAGTACGGACACTTGGTTTGGTCAGCTTGCTGGGCCCAAACCTAACCTCACCTTCGCATCAACTTAACCTCAATTTCAACTACTTTTGTCAATATGCAAATTTCTAGGGGGCACCCTGTGCTTGAAAAGGTTCTGGGATTGCATAAAGGATATTTTTGATAATAATGATTGCTTTGCTTTTTCTCAAGTGAGTTTAGCTCTCGATTCACTTGTGATTCAACTGTGATTTATAAATTTAAATCATGTTAAAGTTCTTTGGGAATTTTAGAAATAGAAAACTGAATTTTTTATATAGATTTTGTAAATTTCAAAAATTTAAACCTTTTGCTCTCTCATTACCTGAACAGCTGAAACAACTCGACTTAATCAACTCATGAAAAGCCGATTGCCTGCTGTAAACCCCTCCAGCTTCCTTGACATGCGATACGAAGTGAGTTTTTTATGCAGCAACCCTTTTTTATAGCCATCATTTTTTCTCGCTTCGCTCCTTTCATTTGCATAAAGTGCAGCTGCAAAAAAAAAGATTGACAAAAAAAAAATGTGTGGTGTCAATTTTTTTCACTCGTGCCATAAATTTCTCTATGCAAAGGACGCGTGCCCCGGAAAACTCTTTTTCAATTCATATGGTAATTTTCGTAGCGTTGCCCTCAATTAGAGGGGTTCCGAAATATGTTTGTGTGCCGGATTCGTTACGTAATGAGAATCTCTAGGCTAAGTGCGACGATTGTCGTGTCTATGTCTTTGGGTCGTCAAACAGGTTCTTGAGTTGTCGTGAAATCGTGTGTCGATGATTGCAAATCGAACTCATTAATTAATTGTTAGCTTTCCTCTCCCTTTCTCTCTCTCTCCCGCTCTCTCTTTTTCTCTTTCTCCTTCTCGCTCTGCTAACAATTGCACGCGATTAATAATTGATGGAGTTTTCGGGCTGTGATTGCTTAGACAACGCTGCGATTTGGTTCTCTTTGGGTATTTGGTTAATGTGGTCTGTGCCGGCAGAGAAAGGGAGGATGGAGAAGGAGGGAGGAGGGTGCAGCAAGTGAAGCGAAGCTGCCTGGCGGCCAAATAATTGCAAATGACAGGCGCTTTAATTTTTCTTCCTCTCAGGCAGCAGTCGAGGCTTATTTTTAGACGTGAACGGCATAGGCTGTGCAACTTGCCTGGTTGCCATGTTTATGATCAACTTAATTCGGTCTAAATGAGCGGCCCCCAATGAAGGTTGACAGGCAGTTTGAGGGGGGAGGGAGGTGTAGGGTATAGCAGGGTCGGGGGGTGACCACAGTTCGGCAAGGGGCGGAGGAGGGACAGCGCAAACTTCTGCTTTGGCATTCGTTGACGAAACTTCAAATAAACAAATCTGTGAAAGAAAAGCAAAAAGAGACGCAGTAGCAGAAGAAACAACAAGAGCAACAACAACAACAACAACAACTAGAACAACAACAACAACATCAGCAACAAAAAAACAATCAAAGAAATAAACGAGGCAACGGCTGAAACTTTGTTCGATAGCTTTTGCGTTTTCAGTTGAATGAAATGGAAAATTTTAATTGCTGTGTGTGTTATGCGGCTTGTGTGTGTGTGTGTGTGTCGGAAATTTCGTAGAAAAAATATAGGAAGATACTTGTGTAAATGCTAAGCAAAAGTCAGCCAAGAAAAATGTTACCTATAAATTTAGAATATTTTGTAAGATAATAAAAGGTTCTCATGAAAGGAAATCGACAGAAAATAGAAATAGAATGGAAAATAAAGAAAAACTAGTATTAAATATTTTAAATACTTAGCTTAGTAATAACATTTTGTTGTTTTGCGCGGCGATGGGCGTGGCATCAATATTTAAAAATAAACTAAATCTGCGTCAGGTATTCAGGGACTTTAATACCAATTTTGGTGTCTCTAGCTATAACAATTGCTGAGATCTACGCGTTCATATAGACTGACAAATATGGCTGTCCGTTCATACGGACAGATAGACTGACAAATATGGCTAAGAAAGATAATACAAACTTTGTGGGATAGCCAATGAATTCTTATGCCTATTACATACATTTTCATGAAGTTAGTATACCCTACTTGTTAATTTCCAATAAACGAAGGGTATATACATAAGGTTTAACAAGATTTAAAAAACCTTTATTCATTATTAAACCGTGCTTTATGTAGTTTCGGGTATTGAAAAAAACGAATACGAACAGCTGCAGCTGATTTCAGACATTTAACAAATTCCCGCTACATTTCTCTATCAATATCATATTTAGCGTGTAATATCTTAAGTTGCACACGCAAATTTTGCTTGCGAATTATTGCCACACCTTGGAAGTGGTAAATGGGGGATGCACATGCCACAAAAAAGGAAACACTTTCATTACGATTACGAGCTATAAAAGGGGTTGCTTCTACGCTATCTAGGTACTTAAGCTTCCCCCTTACCCGCCCCCAACTGGAGTGAAATTTAAATTATTGCAATGCGCACACAAGCGCAAATGAGTACGAGGCACATGGAGCATGGAACATGAAACATAAAAGGACATGCTCGCCAAGGATGCCAAAGTCGATGGCAGTACGCAAATTTCATGGCCTTTTCTCATTAAGCTGATGTCAGAGGGAAGCTCGAGCGCGAGTTAAGGTTTCACGGGAGCCAAAGAAGCAGGCACAGCACACTTACATACATACACACACGCACACATACACACGGGTGCCATAAATTATTTGCGCCGGTGCCAACCCTTGGAAAGCGTCGCGCAACTTTTTATACAGCCCGAGAAGCTGCCGAGGCTGAGGCTGAGAAGGAACGCGCAAGTCGCGGCATTTGTTATAAATTAAGTGATGGGGGTGCTCAATATGGCAACGACGACGACGGTGACAGCGACGCTGACTGCGACTGCGACGGGGACGGCGACAGCGATTGGAGGTGGGCTCATTACCGCCGCCGCTGCCGTCGCGGCTGCTGGCAACCCTGTGACTTTTGGCGTTGCAAAACGAAACAAAACTGAAATAAAATCAAATGAAAAACGAAAGAATTAGGCAGCACGCCTAGTAATACCCTAGAAAATTTATTAAATTGATTATTGATAATTATATTGGAATTGTTTTTGAAGTTTTATTCAATTATAAATAAAATTTACATTAAATATTATTTTGTTTTAAACAGTTTTTGGCATTTAAAAGAAAAGTATTCTAGATATTTTTTTGCAAAATAAAAAGTATTTCAATTGAAAAAGTAAAGTTCTTACTTTTAGTAATTAAGTTCATTAATAAATTTGACCGTTAAAATAAATATTAATTTATTTATTAATTATATTAAAAAAATTCTTTTATTATTAATACAATGTGAAATTAAAATAAATCAAATTTATAAAATAAATAAATTGTAATGTATTAAATTCAAAATTTAATATATACATACAATTTTTATATTTACTCTCAATTTAAACCAATATACCCCACTTAGTATGTAGGGTATTTGTATTTAAAACGTATAATGAAAAAAATTTGCATATTTTACGGCGCGGCGGTGGCTACGGTGCAGATGGGATTGCTTCCTCTTTGTTGTTGTTGCTGCTGGCACTTTAATAAGGTAGCGCAATGTCACCAGGACAGAGCGGGTAGTGCAGGGAAGGGGGTCAGCAACTGCCGGTGCCATGGCTGCTGAGCACAGTATTAATTGCATATGCAGGTTATCATGGCTTAGAGGGGTGGGGGTCAGTTCGATCAACCCTCGTTAATGAACGCCATTGCTCTGCGCTTTTTCTTTTATTTTACGCGTTTGCGCTTAACCCTTTTGCAGGCCACAGGGCATCCAATCCTTTCTCTGAGTGGACAAGCGAGCAGGCCTCGACCAATCAGCTGAAAGCTAACCCTTTCAGTGGGCAAAGCAACTCGCGCAGGGTGAGTCGCTTGCCTTGCCACACCCCCACCTCTCCCTTCCACTGCAGAGGGGACCGCCCACTGTTTTAGACGCGCATAATTTTATTTTTGAAAAGTTTTCTTTTGCCGATTTTTTTCCGTTCTTTTTTGGGATATTTGAGTTGGGTCAAAACTTTGATTTCATTTGATTTGCTTAACATGCGCCAAAGTTTCTTCAACCGGAAGGCAACAAGAAGAGCCGAGGCAGAGGCGGAGAGGGGGAGGAAAATAAATTATGAGAAGGCAGAAATATGCTGCAAACAAATTAACAGTCCACTGATTATTGTCAAAAGCAAACGAGGAAGCAAAACAAGTGCCTATCAACGGTTCAAAGTTCTGCGGACTCAGCCAGGCCCCCCCTTCCATGCCCGCCCATGGCCCAACTCCCACGCGCCGCAATTCAAAATTAGAAAAGGGCATAATTTTAATGAACTTTTTTTCCACGAACGAACTGAGCTACAGAACTGATGGACGCTGGTCAGAATAGAGGGTGAAGGGGGGCGGGGGGCACTCATGTAAGCAGCGGCAGCTGTCGAAAGGACTTACAACTTTTTTGCGTGGCGCCACTTGTCCTGCCTTTTGACTTGTTTCGCGCAGCCCGGCCAAGTGCTCGGCAAAGTTTCGCTTACACTCAAGAGCCCGCGCTCGCTCTCTCTGTCTCTCTCACTCTCTGCCACTCCCTCTCTCTCTCTCTCTCTCTCTCTCTGTCTGCTTCTTCCTCTCTCTGCTCCTGCGATCATTGATTATGCCACCTGCCGCCTGGCATTAATCATTTCCACTCAATCGCTGCCTTGCTTCCTAATTGCAACAGCCTCTGCTTCAGTCGTTGCCTCTGTCGCTGCCTCAGCCTCAGTCTCAGTCGCTGCCTCTACCGCTGCCTGCACCGTTAGCCAAACAAAGCAGCAGACCGCGTGCCTTGGCTCGTATCTGCCTGCAAGCAACTGTAAATCTCCAAACTAAACGTGGCTCAAATTGCGAGCTCTTAGATGACAACTCGCTGCATGCCGCATGTTGCACGCTGCATGCTATAGTTGCATGCCGCACACCTGCCCTGCCTACTGGCAGCAAGATCTGCCTCTGCCTCACGCCTGACTGCCGCCAAGTGTGGCGCAAATGAAGTGCCGCCAGCGACTGCGCACCGAAACAAAGCCGAACTCGAGCCGACGCCCGGTTGCATTATGCAAAAATGAAGAGGGAGAGGAAGGTGAAAGAGACGTTCTAGAGAAGGTATAAAGCAGGGGGTAGTTGCCCATAATTGCAGCAATTGCTGCGATGAGAGATAACCCAGCTGAGGGGCAGGTGAGGGGCTGGTGACCTACCTTTTCTTTTGCATACTCATTTACCCAAATAAGCGCCGAGATCTATGGAGATTATAATATAATATAAGCAGCAGAAGGATTACGAATTATAACTATATATTTTTTTAAGCAAGAAACGAAAGCTACGGTAGAGCGCGGCCCTACACCTAATTTCGATAAACCGTTGCAAACATTTTTTACACTATTCCTTCAACAACAAATTCATCTGCCACCTATACAACGCATTCACATCAGATCTGTTAAGTGCTAGCTACATAGGTCTTTTTCTTTTCCATTCTTTTAGTAAGTCTCATAAAATTGTACAAACTTGAAAGATTTAATATAAGATATTTTAAACTTTTGATTGTCAGATGGAAAACTAAGAAGTTTTACTAAATAAATACCCTATAAAGCTATAAACCTACAGTCTGCTTAGGTTAAACAGCTCCAGTACCATATTCATGCAGTTCATAAGCAATTCTTCTCTCTTATCCTCCACAATTTGGCCCTAAATCCGAGAAATCTTCAAGAGAACCTCTCGGCCTCTTTACAGTATCTGCCACAGCGTAGCCAACTAATGAAGCGGACAATGCAATTGCAATACCCGTTAGAGGACTAAACGCATACCCTGCCGATTGTCAAGGATTTGATTGATTGGACGAAACGTTTTCAGGTAAAACGTACCCATTCCACATTGCAATCTTGCCTAATATTTTACGCTCATTTAGGGCATTAAAAACATAGCGGATTCCTGCAGATCCGCCCCTGACAATGGTGTTAACTCTTGAGCGGGAGAAGGGAGGTCGCAGGACAACAATGCAAACGGATGGGAAAACGAAAACCCACGCCCGCTTGACATTTGGCTGCTAAACAAACAACAGCGCAGACAAAGACAGAAGAGAGAGAGCGGGAGAGGGAGGGAGAGGGAGAGGGAGAGGGAGCAGGTCAACTGCAGCAGTGCAGCCTGGGCTGGTGTTGCCTTTCAGGGCGAGGAGAGAAAAGAAAATTCGCCATAAAAACTGAGAAAGACTCTGAAATTGTGTCATTTCATGCCAGGGCCAAGGTGAACGGGAGATAGAGAGGAGGAGAAGGAGGAGTGAGATCTCTGCGTGTGTGTGTGGTGAGTTGCGTACACACACCTGGTGTAGGCTACCGTTTCAAGCAGTTCTTTGTCTATGCTGCTGCTACTCTTTCCTCTCCCTTTCTCGCTGTCTCCCTTTCCTCTCCTTGTTGTCAATTTTAATTGTTTGCACAGCGCAAGAAAGAGGCACAAAAAATGGAGATAATTTATCGAACATTTGTTGGCATTTTATGGCCTGAACTCTTGACGTGCTCTGCTTCTTCTCTTTTCTACTGCCACTCCCCCCGCGCCCTGCCAACCCCTCGTCGACTGTCCAGCAGCCCATTAAGCTCGCTTTTAAGTGCCATTCTGGCTGGCCTTGTCGCTTGCCCTCTCGCTCGCCCCCTCTATCTCTCTCTCTCCCTGTCTCTATTTCTTTCTCTCTTTCCTGCTTTGCACTTGAAATTTTTCTTTCGCCTGCTCAGCAATTTCTTGGCTCGCCTTTCATTTCGTTTCTCATTTTCTTGGCTGCTTCCTCCTTTCTTCGCTTTTCGCTTTTCCAATCTTAATTTTTTCGCTCTCCTTGTTTTTTTGGGGTTGAAAAATAATTCATTTATGCAAATGAGGGGTGTTTAAAATTAAGCAAAGAGCACGTAGGCCGAAAGTGCCAGCAACAACAGCAACAACAACAACAAGCAGAGGCAGCAGCTGAACGCGGCCATCGCGAAGGAGGTGAGCGGATGGAAAGACGATGACGGAGATGAGGAGGAGGAGGAGGAGAAGGGGATGGGGAAGGAGGTGGAGGCGCACGCACATTGGAAAATGATAAAAACAAAAGGTTTTGCTTGCCAACCCCTCCCCCTCTCACCCGTGTCCAGTATCCACTCGAAGCAGCTCGCCGCCCCCTTCAGCCTAAGTCCCTGCGTTCACTCCACTCGCAGCCACTCATCTTTTGCTGTGCGCGGTATAAGTTACAATTTGTAAGGTTTTAATGGCGTTTTCACTGGGATTTCGCAGTCGGCGGAGGCAGCAGCAGCAGCAGCAGCAGAAATCACAAGCAGAGTACTCACTCTTACACTCCTCCCCCCTCTGCTCCTTGGGAGACGACCTGCCTGCTGGACAATGCTTTCCCAGGCTACACAACAACTTGACAACTTGTGGTCTGAGGTGGCGCAAATGGCGACTGCACGAGGAACTGGGTTAAAGGCAAAGGAAGCCTGAATACAAATGAGAGAACTATTGCAGTAGCTAATTAAAATAAAAGTATTTTTTGGTACTTTCTTAGGTACTTCTTAAGAATTCATATTTAAATTGATTTGAAATTTCTGTGTGTGCTTAAATGAAAGCCAAAATCTTCATGTAGCAACTGATATCTAAGATTGTAGTATAATTTTCATTGGAAAATTGCAGTATTTTATTATAACTGAAGTATTTTTTGGGTTTTTCGCATATATTATACATACATATCTATATCAATTTAATGCTGCTTGGATTGGAAGAATATTAGAATCTACATTTACTTTCTGATTTGCCATCTGCAAAGAAGAGTGACATTAAATTATTACAGTATTTTAGTAAAACTTAAGTGTTTAAGTATTTTAAAGTATTTCTTTATAAATTTAATACCGCTGAGATAAGAATTTTAATATATTCTAGCTAAAAACTCTATTTGGATTTATTCTTTTCAGCATTTAAGTGTGATTGCAATATAAATGATTCGAATATCTTTGCAAAACTAATGTTTTTAGTTTTTTTTTGGTATTTCTTTAAGAAGTTAGCGACTTTTTGTGTTTACATTTTATTTATAGATACATGAAATGGGATGATAACTGAAAACTTTATTTTGTCTCAACTGTATCTTATTCAAATGAGGTCGTTGAATGATAAGAAAGTCTCTGCGGAGCACTGTATAGTATATATTATTCTGGTATTATTCGTCTTTTAAAAATCTCTACTTAATCTCAGGAGAAGAAGCCATGAGATTTCGGCCAGTTAAGGGTTGCTGTCGCTCAGTTGAAAAGCAACTCTGTTTGTAAATCTTGAATATTTTAAATTAGAATTTTTCCTAATTTTGTTTATATTTTGGGCTTCTTTGGGGCTTTAAGCGCGCGCTCCCTTCCGCTTCTTTTGTCCTTTCTCTTTCTCTTTCTCCCTCTCGCTCTCTCCCCTCTCTCTCTCTGCCTGGACACATGGACCGCTTGTTTGTCTTCGCAACACGCGCATAAATAAAACTCATTTGCTGTGGGCAGTGCGGGAGTACTTTGAGAGAGTGAAGGGGGGAGGGAGACAGAGTATGGGGAGAGAGGGAGGGGGCTGAGAGAGGTCCACGGGGTATAAGGTGTCTATGAGCAAAAAAGTTTGGCCAATGAAATTTGTTGATTTTTCGTGGCTCGTCGAAGTTGAAGTTTCTGCTATGTGTGTGTGTGCAAATGTGTGTGTGTGTGTGTGTCGGAGTGTGTTGCCAGCTAAGATAAATGGCAATAGAATTAATTAAGTTGTTAATTTCCCATTAAGCAGTGCGACCAGCACGTAAAGCACACAGCAACAACAACAACTGTAGCAGGACATGTGGGAGCCACTGTAGACGTGTCCTGACAGCACTTGACAAAATTATGTGCCTGGCGGCGGCGTTTAACCTTTCAGCGCAGCGCAAAACAAACAGCCTAGAGACGGTATTCCCTCTCCTGGGCCTGCCCTCTGCCCGCTCTCCTCTTCGCTCTGCTCTCCTCCCCTCCTGCAACTGACCCCGACCCCTGACCCCCAACTTGAGAGACTCTGCACACATGTGTGCTTTGTGTGTGTGAGACGACCGCAGCAGCACGCGTCGACATTTAGTGCTGCTTTGCCACACCACACACACACACACTCGGCACACACACTCACACACCACACACACACTCAGTCCCTGCCGTATTAGCATATGAAAACGGCGCACCCGTCGCATTACAAATCATTGCCCTGTTTGTGCCCACGGCATCTTCACCCCTGGCGAAAGGATTCGCACGCCTGCACAGCACACACACACATCACACACTCCACACACTCACTCCACACACTCACTCCAGACACTCACTCCACACACGCTCACACCACACTTGCCCTGCCATGTGTGTAAAAAACGCATAAAAACCACGCGCCGAATTGACTAACCATTACCCACGGCACATCCTTTCTCCCCCCTCTCTCTCACTCTCTTCCTTCTTTCCTCTCCCTTCTCCTTCTTTCGCCGCTAATAGAGCGTAATAAATGTCATGTTTTACCGGGCTGAGCTACTCCTTTCGCTGCCTTTGTGCGACCCGTTGTCACTTTTTGATCGCCCAGCCATATGTGGCAAGAACAGGCACAACACACACACACACACACACACAAAGAAAACCCTTGCCTTCTCCCCTCAGAATGCGTGTGTGAGTGAGCTGTTTATTTGGCGATTGTCGAGGCACTTGGCAATGATTTTAGATTTCAGATTTTGGCTTCGCTTTACAGATTGATTGATAAGTGAAGTAAAAACTGGCCTTGGCTTCCCCCTGTCCTGTCCTGTCCTGCCCTGCTTACTTCCTCTCCTCCCCTTCCCCCCTCGATAAATGCAATTTGATGGGACATGTGTGCGAAATACTTTCAAGCTAATTTTCATGGTGTTTTTTAAGCTAGGGTTGAAGTGGTTGCTTTCCTTTTTGAAAAGAGATTCTTGAGTTACATATTTAATTTAATTGTTTCAGTTGATCTATAATATGACATTTTTGATGATAGTACGTAGGATCAAAAGAAAACTCTTATAGAATTAATTTGAGATATAATTGTTATATATTTTAGAAATGATTGGGGATAATATGCTGTGTTGCTAAAGAAATAAAGAAGAATTTTATTAAAAATCTATTGCAAAAAAAAAAAAATGGAAGAAATTTCATTTGTAATGATTTGTTGTTCAAGAAAAATTCAAATTTCGAGTTATAATATACATATTATATTTTTTCATGTACTTCATTTTATTATATGCATTTCCGTATCCATCTCTTATCTCCCAAGATTGTAGACATCCCCCCAGCCAAATTTCATTTGTTAATAAGCAGCGAGTGACAGATAAATAAACAGGGATTCCATATCAAGAGATATAAAATATTCATATGCATTTGCCTGCGACTGCAAAACACATTAACAAATTTGTATGTCCTCGCACGCATTACGTGTGCTCTGCCTCTGCCTCTGCCGGCGTCGCAGTCGCTGGCAACTCATCTAATTGCATTAGAAGGTAAACGAATGGAGGTGGTCCTGCTGTCCTGCCTGTTTGACGGAATGTGCGTAGTGTGTAATGGGTGTGGAATATGTCAGGATATATATGCAGAGTTTGTGGGCTGAGCTGCCACCCTAGGCGCAGATTGTCAGCCTGTCTCCCCTCTCTCCTCTTCTCTCTCTCTCTCTTTCTTGTGACTTGTCTCGCGCTTTTCAAATTTTATGACATTTTTATTCGCTACATGGAGGGCACTACATGGGCGCAATATGTCAATGCACCTATGGCTGACAGTGTTCCCCCTCTTTCTTCCCCTCCCCCTCCTTTGTCATGCGCCTAAGGTGCTGCTCTTACGTTGATTTCCTTCAAATGTCCGCGAGTTGTAAAACAAAAATGAAAACATGTTGATTTTATTTCCCCTGTTTAGTTCGTGTTGTTGTTATTGTTGTTGCTCGTGTTGTTGTTGTTGCTGTTTTGGCTGCTTTTAAGTTTTTATTAGACGTCATAATTGACGTAATTGTTTAGGTAGTTTTGAAAGCTTTTCGCTGTCCCACGCGTCACTTAGGCTGCAGTAGAAAAAGGCATAAAAAATGGGAGACAAAAAAATGTTCCTTTAGTCTAGCCTGACTCGCCTATATGTTAGCAGTTTTATGGCTTTTTTAGAGCTAAAGCTCTCTCTCTCTCTCTCTCTCTCTCTCTCTCTCTTCCTCTTTGCACAACTGTACCACAGACGCCTCACTCATTAGCGCTACGTGCTGTCACATCAAAAGAGTTGCCAAGGATATGCAGGAGGATATGAGCGTAGACAGGAAAAGCTAAGAGCTAAGGAAAAAACCGCCAAACAAAAAAAAAGAGCTGCCTGTGGGGCCGACGATGGGCGCATAATGAAAACGAGCCAAATGCAAATGAACAAAAGGCAACAAACATGGCACACACACACTAACACACACACATATGTGTAGCAAACGTCAACAGGAAAATCAAAGCGCCAAATGTGAAAAAAGCCAAAGCCAAAGGGAAACGCAATGCTGCGAAGAGTAAGAAAAAATGGAAAATTGCGAAAAAAATAAAATTAAAATATCGATCAACACAGACGCAGCGCAGCTAACGAACTCCAACCCCTTTCGGGGAAGAGGGAGTGGAGGAGGGGGTAGGAGGGGGAGGCGACGCCAAATGAGAAATGCAGACGAAAGGGCTTCGCTGATATGAGCTTTCGGTGTCGTCGTCGTCAAGTTGCCTGTCTTAGGCAGTCGAGCAATGCCGCAGGGGGAAGAGGGAAAGGGGGAAGAGGGGAAGGGGGCAGAGGAAAAGGGGCTAGAGAGGAGAGGAGTACACCGTGCTCTGTCCTCGACGTGCGCTCTTAAAATTAAAAGCATGTTTGATGAGGAAATTGAACTGGCATGTAACGCTGCGTGTGTATTTGTGTGTGTGTGCGGTGTATGTGTGTGTGTGTGTGTGAGTGTGTGTGTGCCTCTTGTGGGTGTCTAAGAAAAAAAAAAACGCAGCATTTCTGGGGTGGCATTACCCACCCACACACAACGCTTAATTCATCAGAGCTCGCAGCTCGCGTTGCCTGTTATCCTTTGCTGCTGCCACGGCAATGCTCCCCTCTCCCTCTCCCTCTCCTCCCCTTCCCCTCCCCTTCCCTCCCAGTCGTTTCTCTCATTTCTCTTAATTTCATTCACCCTTTGCAAATGAGGCGAAGGGAGCGACGGAAGGGGCCTGGGGCGGGGGCGACATCCCACAGGATGGCACAACAAAATTTTCCACATTATTTCTAACGCGCTGTCTCTCTGTCGCTGCCTCTGCTGCTACATTGCTGCCTCAGTTGACGTCGCTGTCGACGCTATTCAAATTTTGTACTTTTGCTTTGCACGCGCGATTTTCCTTGTTTTCGCTTTTACATTTTTTAATAGCTAGAGAACATTTTCGCCGTCGTCGAAGGGTGGCGCACAAGTTTTTTGTTCTCTCTACTCTGGCCGCACGACAACCCTGGCCACTTTCATTGTGCGCCTGGGTCTGAGTCTGGCATCGCTGGGGCACTTAAACTCTCCTTGAACAAAAAAGTCGCTTTTTTTTTACTCCCTCCCCTCTCTCACCCACGCACTTGCGGGTATTAAACTTAATGTTGATAGTGTAATTTTATATTTAAGAGCAGCAGCGCGTTAGGGTTGTGCGCAGTGTCTGTGTCAACAGCTGAGCCTCCGCTTTGGCGTTGTTTTTTTTTCGTTGCGAGGGGGGGTAAGTAAGTTTTTTGCGCCTCGTGCTCGAAGAAAAAAAAACACAAGCCCAAAACATCGCTCAACGGGTTCTAATTGAAGTCAAGTTGTTTAGGGAGGGGGAATCAGAAAAATTGAGCTGCAAGAGGGTGCTGCGGCAGCTAAGCTAACCTAAATATGCAAAATATATTCTACTTAAAAAAAATTTAAGTTTTTTCTCAAGAATATCTTAGGTTTTGCTACTTAGAACCTTTACTAGCTCGAAACATCCCTTTCCCCTTCAAACAGTTAAAATCTGCAGATTCCTCAGCGTGAAACTAGCTTATTTAGCTTGCTAAAAATTATTAGAAAAATTTTCTAAAAACTAAATCAGTTGAAATCAAAAACTTGCTTAAATTTTCTTAAAATATTTTTAGTATTTAAAATAATCTTTTAAAAATGTTTATAATATTTTTTTTATATTTCTACACAGATCTCAGCGTGAATAAAGCTTTTTGGCTTGTGCTAAATATTTTTAAAATATTCTTAATATATACTTAAAGCTTTAATATTTTAAATATATTAAAATGTTTTAAACATTTTCTATAAATCAAAATTCTTAAAAGTATTTTCAGTATTTGCAAAATCACCTTTAAATTTTTATATTACTTTTCCATATTTCTACAGAAATCTCCGCGCGAAACAAGTTTATTTATCTTGTTAAAAATTTTGAAAAATACTTTCTAAAAATGTTTGAAAAAATGTTTTTTTTTAAATTTGCAATTTTTAAAAAAATTCTATAATATTTTTCTATATATTTTCAGCCTTCTTGAGCTTTAAACTTTAACTGCCTCTGCCTAGCTCCTCGTTCGCACTTGCCCCACTCCTAGCGGAGTCTCAACCTTTTCGTCAGCTGCTTAAATAGAAATTACTTCATCGATTTTCTTTTTTTCTAATTTTTTTTGAGGCTGTCCTCTCTCTTAGTCCGGAACATGTCTCAAATAGGCCGCTGGCAATGAGCGCCGGGATAAAGCAAAAAAATTTGGGCCTGACTCGCACTTCCGTTGCCGTTGCCGGCTGAGACCCACAGCAGATATGCGAGTGAAAGAAAAAAATGAGATGAAGCGGCACACGCAGCTTTTTTTTCAACGACTTTTTAATTTAAGGGTAGCTCTCAGCCGTTTTTTTTTTTCTCCTTTTCTTTTTTCTTGCCTGTCTGCACATCCTTTCGCCGCAGCAGCCAGCAGCCTTGCCTGGGTTGCCTAATGAAAAGTCACCGTCAATTACAGGGTCGGCACGAGTCTCCAAAAAAATGAAAAAAAATCTAAATGAAATTAGTAGAGAGTGATGAGAGAAAAAAAGCGATAAAAACGCCAAAAATGAATGCAAAAAATGTCACCAAAAGTCAGCAAACACGTTGGGCCGCAGCAGCGCGAAGCGGGCCAAAGGATTCTTAATCAGAAGCCTGTGTAAGCAAATTTACGACGCAAATGAGTGAGTTGTGAAAGGAGAAAAGGGGGAGAAAGGAGAATAGATAATATAAAAAATAAGAAAAAGAAATTATACATGGCCCGAATAACACTTGAGGTGCTGCGGGGAGCAGCGCAGGATGTGTCCGTGTCTGCGCATTTTAGTTTTGTCACAGCGTAGTTTCTTTCTTTCTTTCTTCCAGTTTTTCCCTCTCTGCCCAGCACATTCCACTCACTCAAGTGTCTGTCAGCGGCTCATTCATTGTTTTGATGTCTTTGCCTGCGTGCAACTCTTTCAAACGCGTCGAGATCTCGCCGCACAATAGACAGATAAGCCACGGCGCGCCAAGGCGACGCTGCGCACAAAAGTATGCTACGTTTTTTGCACATGAGATGAATGGAAGAGAAAGGGAATGGGGGTGAGTGGGGCAGGGGCGGAGAGTAGTTAAGGCAGTTGAGAAGGGATCTCAGAAATGTGCTCTTATATATATCTGTATATTTATAGCACAGCCTTTCCCTAATAAGAAGGAGTTAACCAGAGTTTTTTAAATATCCCCCGCTGCTTCTGCCTACAGGGTATCTGTGTGTGCAGTTAAGCTCACCCTTGCCCCCACTTGCTTTACCTACTGTGCACGTGTGTTGCTGGGTCAATATTTGCCGGCACATGTGAGCGTGTGTGTGTGTGACACGGAAGTAACCTGATTTCTTGCGCAAAGAGGCAACTCCAAAGGCGGGAGGCGGGGCGATGCCGCCCGTGGAGCTGTGTAAACTGCAATGAGTCCTATGTCCGGCTGCTGTATTTGTACATGTGTCTGCCCCCACATCATTGCCCCAAGGCACTACAAGCCGTGCTGTCACGAGCGGGTCAAGCTTTTTTCCGCCAAGACGCCACAGGAGGTTGCGCTGTCAACGACAGCCAAGCCTTTAAGTCGGGGATGTGGCCACCACGAAGACGACTTACCTTTGGTGCGCAGCTGTCAGAACGTTTAATAGGCGTAAATGAGACGCCCAATGAGATGAAGGAAAACTAATTTCCGCCTCTGTGCGCGAACAAAGTGTGTGTCACAGTCTCTGTGTGTGTGTGAGTCTTAGCCGAGTGCAAGACGTGTGCCAGACGCATCCTTCAGCCACGCAAATTACACAGAGCAGAGAGCCTGATCCTGCCTGATCTCTGCGCTGTGTGCGGCACCTAAACAGGGGATTATTCTATGGCAACAACAACAACAACTACGGCAAGTCAACAAAGACAAAAACCGAACGAAACCCTTTTCAAATAGATCGCACTATCCTCCACTCAGTCTGTCTGGCTACGCATTTGCATACGGCGGAAAAAAAATTAAATATGCAAAAAAAAAATAAGGCGAGACAGTCTGCCTGGCCAGGACACACGACCCACAGTGCGCGCACCCCTCAGCGTGTTTTTTTTTTTTTTTTGGTATTTTAAATTTCAGACAACCCTTTTCGGGGTCTCTCTCACTCTTTCGTGCTGAAAGGGTTTGCCACAAGTTTTACGCAGCGCGCGACGCACTTTTAATTTGCATTTTGTTGGGATTTGGAAAATCAAGTTCTTAACTTACCCCAGACGATCCGGTTGCGACGTACACACACGTTTTTTATTTTTCAGTTTTTTTTTTGTGTACAGTTTTTTTTTTTTTTTTTTGGTTTCGCTGTTGAATTTGACAAGTGAATATTCATGTCGGGTTCGGGTTTTTTTTTTGTGCAAGGGTTAAAAACTTTTGGGTTGATAGAAAAGTGAGAAGAAAAAAAACGTGGGTACTTCAGCATGTGCTCGGGCAGAATAATTTGGGTTGATTTGCCTGCAGTCTGAAATAAAGAAAACAGCAGAAAAAAAAGTGGAAAAAGAGTTGATGCTGGCGGGAATACAGGGTGTTGCAGTTGGAGTTAGAGATCAAAAATAAACTGCAAGAAGCGAGAACTACTGGAAATATGTGTATGACTTTAATTATTGATTAACTATAGTGAGTTATTATACAGGGTGTCTTTGTTGGGAGAGTTCAGAGAAGAGTTGTATTTAAGCTCGGATTTTTCAGATTATGGAACATAAAGCAAGAAATTAAATTAAATAAACGCCTTAGAAACTGTAGAAAGATGATATATCTTATAGAAAAATAATAATAAAGCTTAATTTAATTAGTGAAAGTAATATACAGGGTGTCTAAGTTGGTCGAGCGTAAGAACAAACTGTATTTGTTAGCCATATCTAATAGAAGTATGTAGGAAAAGCTCAATTTATTAATTAGGGCAGCATACAGGGTGTCTTGGTTGGTCCACCTTGGAGAGAAACCATATATAATCATAGATTTTTTTAAATTTGGAAGCATATAATAGAGAAAAAAAATTTTATTTACCTCTTAGATTTGCTGTAAGCTTCTTAATACACAACTTGTCCGCTGCACCTTGACGACACCCTGTATAACAGTCTCCCGCTAAAAACTACCCGTAGTAATATCCGCTTTAAAAACTCAAAATTCATAAAACTTGGCAACGAAAAAAATCGCAAAAAAATGCTTAAGTTGCACACGGCAAAAAAAAGCGTCTACCCAGACAGGCGAGGGGGGAGAACGGAAAGGAGGCGGCGGGGCAGGCTACCCACAGCAACAGCAGCCAAAGGGTTGAGCGGCAACGAGAGGAGGAAGCTGCACGCAGCGTTGCATGCAAAACGAAAGTTAATCACGAAAATACATAACGGTAACAAAAAAGTAGATGAGGGACAGCAAAAGAGTCGAGCGGAGATAGGAGGGAAAGGGGAAAGAGAGAGGTGAGAGAGGAGTACGGCAAAAAATGAGGCAGACGGGCGCGCGTTTTTTGTATTTTTTTTTTTGTTCTCTGCCTGCCTCGGCGAGGGGTTAACTTAATTTATGCGCTTCGCGAGGCTGGAAGCGTGGCACAGGCAGCAGCGACGTCAACGTCGGCAGTGACAGCGGCAGCGACTGAGACTGCGACAGCGACAGCTTCCTCGTTGACTGAAGCTGATTATGCAGCATGCGGGAAGGCAGCGGGAAATGTTTTGCTCGCGTTTTTTTTTTAATTTGAAAAATATGCGTTGCCTTTGCTCAGCTGTTGTTGATGTTGTTGCTGTGGATGGGAATCCTTTGGCTTTATTGGAAATTATTGATTTATGATTTGCAATATGCTGGCTCTGGTTAAATGAAGGTGTGAGCGAGTTTGGGAGAGAGAAAAGAAGAGATGGATAGAGGAAAACAGTAAAAGGATACAATTCTATCTGTCTGTTTGTCCGTCTGTCCGTCCGTCTGTCTGTCCGTCTGTCTGTCCGTAAGTCTGTCCGCCTGTCCGTCGTCTGCCTGTCCATCTCTTTGTCTGTATAAACGCTCGGATCTTAGCTACTATAAAAGCTAAAGACACCAAATTTGGCATGAGGATTTCTGTATTTTATTTTCACGAATTTATTTCAAATTTCAGTTGCCACGCCTACCGCCTCCGCAATGAATCAATGTTTAGAAATGAAGCATTTTATTCTTAGACTCTGCTATTAGTTCCAGTCAATGCAAATAATGATTATCGGTTTTGTTTTCGACCACTTGAACTGGCTTCAGTTCTCCCGACTCAAGTGCCCAGCTCCAGCTCCAACTCCAGCGCACTGAGCAACAGTTTCTTCACAAAAAAAAGAATGCGCACTTCAAACACCAATTAAAAATTATAAACAGGCTTCATGGCTGACTCCGCCTTAAAGAGGGGGAGAGGAGAAAAAGGGGGAGGGGCAGCCTGAAAGTGCGTGGCCACCTGCGACGTGAACGGACGGCGCCAAATGATGCCGTTAAGATGCTTACGGGCAAAGAAGAAGAAGCAGCAGCAACAGCGACGTGGCATGGCGCATACTTCAAAAGGCATTAAAAACAAAAATGAAAGCCAACTGGACGCCCCTTCCCGCTCCTCTCTCTCTCTCTCTCTCTCGCAACCTCCCTGCACACTTGATCCACCTCAAGGGGCTGCGCTGGCCGCCAAAGGGTGGCAAACGAAATTAAATTTTGTACTTCGCATAAACTTAATTACTCGCCATGGCAGCAACAGCAGCAGCAGCAGAGACAGGGGTGTAGAGGCAAGGAAGGGGAAGGGGGGGGTTGGGGGTTCCCATCCTGCTTGAGCGCAGGCGCAGAATGGCGCGTCCGTTCATTAATGGTTGCGCTTAATGGGCAATATCAAATTATGCGCTGCATTGTCCTTGTTCGTTCTGTCCCCTTCCTGCTGCTTCCCCTTCCCTTCCCCTCCCCCTGCTGCCTCCGCCCTTGGCTAATTTAACCCTCCAACTTGGGCGCCATTTGCCGTCGCCTTTTGTGCCCAACTTGGCTGCGTTGCGTTTCGGTGTCAAACAGCATCATTTCCATGTTAATTGCACGCCATTTTGTTGTTGTCCCTCGTCTTTGTTGTCCCTTATTTCTTATCCTTGTGCTTGTCGTCCTGACTGCGCTGATTATCCTTTCATTTATGCAAAGTCCTCGCCGCTGTTAATTCGCTTATTCGCTGCGTTTTGTCTGCATTTTTAATTAATGTTTTCCTTCTTGTTATGCAAAGGAGCTGCTTATTAAAAGGATATGACGCGGCCGGATGCGAGAGAGGTAATTAAAAATTTCTTTATTGCCCTGTTAAATTGCGCTTTGCATATTTTGTGGCGCACTCGGGCAGATTGACCCCGTGGCTAATCCTGTCTTGGCTGTCTTGGAGCTTTGGCTGCTGCTACTTTGCTGCCCACGACAGGCGACTTTGATGTGCCAGGGGAAATTGCATTAGGCTTTTTACACACACATACACTCAGACTCATACTCTCTCTCACACACACACCCTCTCGCACACACACTTACATAACCGTAAATTAGTTCCAAGTCTATCAACTAAAAGGCTCAGCCACAGCTTGCTTCCTCTCCTGCTTCTCTTGCATCTCCTGCTCCCCCTCCTACTTCCTGCCCCGCCTAAGCGAATTACGAAACCCATTAGAGCAACTCAAAGCGAGGCTGGCCAAAATGAAAGTAAATCTCGCATTATTTAATAATGTCCTGGCCTGGCCTGGCCAAATCCTTTTAGTCTTCATATATGGGTTATAATTGAATCAGCCCTCGCCCGCGCCCCTGCTTGACACACCCACAGCCGCAAGTCTCCCTAGAGTGCCAACACTGACCTCTGCCAACTGTCAACGCAGCCACGCATACACATACACACGCACACATGCGCTTTCTCCCTCTCTTTCTTGAGTTGTCTGGCAACATATGCCCCCCTAAGTATGCTACACTTTTGCGCTTTTGCATAAAAACCCGCCAAACCAAACATAAACAAGGCAAAAAAGAAAAAAAAACCGGAGGAAAACCCACAACAAATCGCTTAAATCGCATCAACAGTTTGCCAAACACGCACACACCGCACACACACACACCACACAAACACAGCGCACACACACTCAAACCCCTATCGCAGTCAAGGCCTTTGTGCATGTGTGTAGTGAATGATAGCTTGTTGATAGCTCACTTTCCACACACACACACACACACGCACACACTCGCACACAATCTGTCAACAGGCACACACACACACATGCTCCCTGCATATGATTTTCAAATGTTTTCGCTTTTTTCACTTGATTTTCGCTAAACAAATTTCAGCAAATAAAAAGGGGAAAAAGGGTCGCTCACCCGCTCTCACATATGTGTAGTGTAGTTAGACGACCCACGGGACTGGATGAGCGTGCGGAAATTGCGTGCGTGGCGTATACCCTGTGGGGCTAAAGAGGGTGGTTTGTTCTTGAATGATTTGCCATAAGATTTCTAAAAATGACTTAAAAGCCTTGGCTGTTCAATTTAAAAAGTATACACTACTGTTAAAATTTTACAGGGTATCTTACAGTTTATACTTCCTTACTCTTCCTTTCACGCCATGTTGATGTTGTATTTGCCATTTATTGTCGGGCAATTGCCGCTTCCGCCGCCCATGTCGCGGTTTATGCATGTAAATTTGTCCAAAATTGTCGAAATTTTGTGGCGAATAAAGCGCGAGGGGAGCGAGATGTGCGTATACATGTGTGTGTGTGTGTGTGTGTGGGCGGCACTTGTCTAATGTGAGCGTAATCATCAGCGTTTTTATCATAGAATTGCCGTTATCGTGCGTTGTTATTGTTGTTGTTGTTGCGCCCCTTTGTAGGTTATGGAAATCGACATGTGTTACGCGATATGTGTAGTGTGTGTGGAGGAGGGGAAGAGGGAGTGGGTTATAGAGAGTGTGAGTATGCGTGGGAACTTAGTGCGATAGGTTAGTTCCAGGATTTTATTGTATTTTAAGCAGTTTTTATAGAGTTACTTAAGTAAGGGGAAAGCTCCTTTTGTTTTTTAATTATGTACACAATTTTGGAAAATATTTAAATTAACATTTAATAATTTCATTTTTATGTTTTCTGTCGTGTTTATATATATGTTTAATATATTTTTGAAACCAAGCAATTTAGTTGGACAGGTCTCTTTGAGGACTTTATTGCCACATAAGATGTTTTTCTATAAATTGTTTGAGATGCGTGGTATATTTTTAGTTTTAGTATATTTATTTAGTATATTATTGTCTTACAAAATATTTGAAAATATATATTTTTAATTTGTTAATTTATTTCAAAAATATATTCCTTATTTAAAAAAAAATATTAAACTTATTCTTCCTGTTTTTACTGCTTCTTAGTTTAAGCTAGTTAATTTAGTTGATTAGGTTAGTTCGAGGTGATTCTAGAATTAATTAAGTAGGGGAGGCACCTTCTACAGGTTTTACAATTTATATAATATTTTAAAAAATATTGTTTTTAATTTTTAAAATAGTTTTCAAATATATTCTTTGTTTTAAATTATATTCAATGATTTCTTTATGTTTTCTTTTACTCGTTCTCAGTTTTAACCAAGCCAGGGCGTAGAACAATTCTCTTTCGCAGTGAGTTAAGTAAAAATATGCATACTTATTCTCTGACATCTGATACTCCATTCCGCCCCCTCCTTCTCTTCCCCTTTAAGTCTCCCTTTGCTCTCGACTTGGTTCATCAACCTGAACACTTGCACTTAGCCAGCGAACGCTGAGCAACTTTAAGTCTGCCAGAAGCAGCGCGACTCGTGCACTCGAAGACAGCGCCCTGTGCAGCCCCCACTCCCCACTCCCCATCCCCCACCCCCCTCCTTCTCCCTCGCATAGCTTGCGACATTAATACCATGAATAATATACGCTCATTTCTTTTGCGCTGCTTCCCACTTTGCCCATACTCCCCGCCTGCCTCATCTCTGCTGCCACTGCTGCTACCGCTGCTGCTGCTACGACGAAGTCTTCCGCTGCCGCCGTCGCCTTACAAAAGCCAAAGGGGTTGTTTGTAATTTTTTTAAAACAAAATTTTCTTCATTTCGCTTTTACGTTGCTTTTCGTGCAACTTGAGAAAAACAAATAAAAAACGGCAAAATGAGTCAAAGGCAAAGCCAAAAGCTCCACAGTATAGGAGGTGGGGTGGGGGGGTCTAAAAAGGGAGCTGCGCTGACTGCGCTGGGGGCGCTCTGCAAACGTCTCAATGAGTTTTACGCTCCTTGCTTGATAATGAGCAGAGCCAAGAGGAAGAAGAAGCAGCAGCAGAGGCAGCCAAGGCAGCGACGCCAACTTCGCGTCGTGCTCAGCCAGCATTAAACTCTTTGACTAAAGCCAAGTGCGTGCGAGCGAGAGAGCACACGCAGTGCCGCAGCTGTCTCGCTCAGCAGCAACGGCAGCAGGTGCTGCGACGCCATTCGCAACAGCACGAAGGGGTTGGAGAGAGAAAGACATTGAGAGAGAGAGAGAGAGGGGTGGTTGAGGCAGAGAAAGCGAAAGCACAAGCACTTCGTATGCAAATGAGTTTGTCGTTATCGCTGCCAACGGCGCTGCCCGCGTCGCTGCTCGCGGAGAGGGTTGTTTTTTAAGCATGCTCTAGCCAAGGGGGAGCTGCCTCTGCTTCTCATGGGGTTGAGAGACGCGCCTGATAAGCGCGAAGCTGGTCCAAATTACAAGCACAGGGAGAAGTTATGAGAAGGATCTGAAAAGAGTCCGCACAGGCAGCAGGGAATCGTATTGATTAATTGGCAAATTAAACATGGATTGTTTTAAGTAAGGAAAATTTTTAAATTATGTAGAAATAGAGAGGAATATAATGAAGGAAGACTGCAAGAAACGTGGTTTATTTTTAGGTAAAATTTATAAGGAATTTAAGATAATTCAGAAGTCAATTTTATGGGAATTAATTGAGAATTTTAAAGATATTTAAAAAAAAAGATTTTAAAGAATTTTCAAGAAAGCTTTAGATAAGTTAAAAAATATAGAGAAATCTGAATTATGCAGAAATTTTTGTAAATAAACTAAACTGATTGTGTGAATAATTACATTAAGTAGTTTTCTGAAAAAATTAAAGATACATATAATCATAGTATTCATTTCACAATAGGATATCTACCAGAAGATATAAGAAAAGTTGTAATTGGAAACTTTTTCATGAGCTTGGAAAATTTTTTAAAATTTTTTAAATATGATATATATTTTAAATATCGAAAGATGTCAGTATTAAGTAGAAAAAAGCAGTTTCCAGTTCTTCTTAAAACAAATTTAAAAATTTATTCAAGTCTCTTTAAAAATATTTATTAAAATAATTAATGAGCTGCATCGATGACAGATATAATCATAATATTAATTTCACAATATTATACCATACTAAAAGAGGTAAAAAAAACTCTCCCTTCGTTAAGGATTAATTGAAAATTGGCAACTGTTCAGTGTGAAATTGTAATGAAAGGTTTTCGCAAATTTTTTCTTCTTTTGGCTTTCCCTTGTTTTGCTTCGCTGCGTGCGGCGTGTCCTTGAGCGGTCTTGGCTCTCACTTACTTTCTTTTCGCTCTTCTGCTGTGCCTGCTGTGTGGCCAAAAGATTCGCAATGCCTGCGTGGAAATTGAGAACTGGCATCGTTTACATAGACCAAAAACGAGGCACAACCTTTTTTTGTTGTTGTTGCTGCTGCTCGCTCTACCCGCTGTCTGCTAATTGTGTGCAGAGTTCACTGCCGTGTGTGTGTGTGTGTGTGTGTGTGTGCCAAAAATTTGCATGCCTTTGCGCAGTCAAAAATCCATTGCAGACGGGGGGTAAGGGGTGAATGCCAGGCCACACACACACACACACACACACATAGAAATTGCCCTTAGTTTGTGTTCATTGAAGCGACGTTTCCATTCAGCTAACTTTCCTGCTCTCCGTCTTTGCTCTCTTCTTCTTCTTCATTCTGCCTATCGATAACCCTTTGTTCGCACTGCACTGATTCTGCTGTAACTGTTGTGTGTGTGTGTTGTGTATGTGTGCGTGTGTGTGTGTAGTCAATTGTTGTTGCCGCTTTTCTGCACTATTTTTGCAACATAGTTTACTTTCGCACAACAAAGAAGCAGCTCTATTAGGAAGGCTATAGAAAATGAGGAAAAGGGGTTAGCACTTTGTATTATAATGTTTATAGGGGGTTGGCCAATGCTTCTATGCTCAATTGGCATAACAATCGCAACGTATAATTATTAATATTATATTTATTTCACAGTATTTCTTGTAAGTAACTTTATGTAACTTTATGTTGCATGCGCCCTTAGCTGAAGTGATAGCTCCAAATTGGGTCTTCATTTTTAAAAGTTTATATATGTTATAAATTTATATATATATATATATATTGTTTTATATATTTGCTACATAATTCTGCGCTTATCTTCTGCGTATTATAATCTTCATGGAGAAACTTTTGTTTCACGTTGTTTAAAAACGCTCGAAAAACGCGCTCTTGTTTTTTGCGCTCTGCAATTATTCAAAATCAAGTAAGCCCAGTAAATCTACCCCCCAAAAAAAGAAAGCGAGGCCCAGCGACGCCAACATATTAATAAGGCTCATAATTTTACCCATTTAATTGAGGCGAATGGCCGCAGGATAATGAAAGCGCCAGCCAATGCGGCGGCATCAGCTGCCTTACTACTTGAGGCTGCCCCAAGCCTTACCTACCCCCTCCCCTCCCACTGCCCCACCTCGCTGTGCCATAGTCTATTGCACTTGAGGCAGCTTATTAGAATCGCCCGCCTCGCTGGACGCGAACTTCGGACTTCTCCAGCTCGCAGTCCTGGGCGCAAATCATAATTTTTCAATTTGAATAATGAGCTGAACGCGCGGCGCTTGCCGGCGAAGAAGCCTTTAAAATTTATTTCGACTGCCTTTATATGCTTTCTTCTCTTGGCACAAAATCGAAATTATGCGCGTGTGTACGCGAGATACCCTAGACAAGTTGGAGAAGGTAATATAAAAAATAAATTAATAATTATTTTGTAATTTAATTTGGAAAATACTTTGAGTAACGAAATGGACAAACAAAAAGAAGAAAAATATTTTCGATTATTGAGAAAGAAATTATATACATATTTTTGAATAATATAAATGCCAAAAATATCAAAATATAATTGCCGTAAAATTAATAACAAAATTAGAAAAACTTGGTATATAATTAAAGTAAAGCAAACAGATACATTTCAAATCGTAGAAAGGCTTCAAAAAAATATTAATGAAGAATTTCAAAATAATTAAGAAAGAAATTTTAAATATTTTTTTATTATAATAAAAGTGTTGAACAAAATTAAATATTTATTTAAAAATTATTTCAAAATTGGAAAAACTTTTAAATTAACAACAAACAACAAAACAACAACAAAACCAAATTGAAGCATGGAAAGGCTAAAAAAAAGAGAAAAGTGTCTTAGAAAATTGAGAAAGACCCTTAAAATAATTTTATAGCAGATTCTCAAAACCTAAAACGTTTAAATATTTACTGTAAATAAATTTTAAAATTGAAAAAGTCTATAATAATTTCAGGTTTTTAAGCAACTTTTTAATTAAGTATGAACACTCCCATTGTCTGGTCTTCGCCCATCCATTACAGGGTATTAAAATCCTTGCAGGCAAACACTCGTAAACTCATTTGGAAAAAAATTCAGGCTACCCAAGTCTAAATCATTTACTCGAAAGCCAACAACGCCGTCGCTCGACGCCACGAAGAAAGGCTGCAAATGCTAATAAGCAACAGAAGGGAGTAGGAGGGGGGAGGGGGTGTCAGGGTGACGACGCCAAAGCGACTCCCTTCTATGTAAGGAATATAAGAAGCGCTTTATGTAATACATGCTGCCATTTTGTACATAGAAAGTCGCAGCCGCAGCAAAGCGAAGCCTTTTTTGGGCGACGCTGCCGTTGAAAGGGGCACAAAGCGGAGGCGTCTCGGAAAGGTTTGGGGCGGCGGCAATTGCCATTGGGGTTGGGGTTGGGCTTTGGGGGTATTCATGGCTGCTGTTGTTGTTGTTGTTGTTGTTTGCTCGCTAAAGATTAAATGGAAAAAACACTGTGACATTTTCTGGCTGCGCGAGGCGCGTTTTTTATATACATTTTCCACGTCCTGCGTCGCAGCTGAAAAACTCAAAACGCGCAAAGTTTGGGGGAGGATTGAGGGTAGGGAGCCAGGAGTGGGAGGGGGGAGGGTCTGTGTGCGGCGACAGCATTAGTGGGGCGTCTTGTGGCAAATGTAAAATAATGCGAAAGGGCTTCGTTTGCATAAATTAAAAATTTATATAATGTCGCTTGCAGGAGGTTTTTGGAGGCGTGGCCAATTGCTAATTTTCGAGAGGGGAAGCGGGGGAGGGGGAGAAGGGACACCTCTCCCCATTTATTGATTAAAAACTGCTTGGCTGTTTCAACACAATATTGTAATATATATTTTTGTCACTTTTTTGTATTCACACAATTCGCCATAAACATAATAATAATAATTATGACAATCAATAATAATCATAATAATAATAATAATAGTAATGATAATAGTTATAGTAATGGTAAATACTCGTACATTGAAGGTCTCGTACAGCTAGAATTAATTACAATTATTATAATATATATATATTATATTCGTAATATTATTTAAAATGCCAGAGAGGACAACAACAATAAACTAGGGAAAACCAATTTAGGTATTTGGAGTATTACAAATCGATCAAATACCATTTAAATATTATTATTATTAATTGTTCTAGTTCGGATTAAGTGCAGAGTTACTTTGACTATATATATATACTAGTATATATATATATATATATTAGGGGTATGCTTAATAGGAATTCATATTGATTTCGCATATTGCACATATTGAGCCGCATTTGTAGTAGATTTTTTATATTATTTACAATTAAATTGACATTACGATTAAGCAAGAATATATATGTCTATATATATATATATATATGAGTATAGGGAGTATGCTATACACTTAGAGACTACGACGATTATTTATACATATACATAATTCATATGAAACATGTGAGGTGTGTGTACAATGCGCAGATTTGGGTAGCTACCCGAGAATTATTTTTTTATTGGGTGCCCCCTTTGAAATGCGTTTTCACTATTGCCCTTTCTTGCATGCATATATATTCGCGTATTCTTTGCAATTTGTTTAATGTTTTAATCTTGAGGAACTTGTATACCATACACTTTTGAATGAACAAAGAAAATTACACAATATTTTGTTGCATTTTTAAGAAACCGAAAACAAAAATTCTCGAACCAAAGATTGCACTAAAATTATTTCTGTAGTGTAAGTTTTTTTTTTTTTCTTTGAGTATATACAGCTTATGGAACTAGTTTAAAGATATATGTAGATATATATTTTACACTTACACTTATCGAGATTATGCCCCGTTATATATTATTAAGTTTTCTAAATGCTTTTTGGAAAATCGTTCGTTTAGGCTTAGATCATAAAAAATATGCATCAAAATTGCTATATATATATGTGTGTATATATATCGTATATATAGGTATATAACTTTCGATATCGATTTAGCTCCGTTTACGCTTGTATATAAATTCAGTTGAATTGTACGATTGCCCAAATTGTTATTGTAAGTAGTATATATATGTATATATTGAGATATATCTAGCTATGAACTGCGTATGTGTGTGTGTACGAGTGTGTGTGTGTGAGTCGCTTAATGACAATCACAACATAAGTTTTTTTTGACAAAGAGGTATTGGAGGTATTCGGTTATAGTATTTCGTCCTGTTTACTTGGTTCACGACTTAACGATTAACGATATACGATATTCGATATACGATTTATGCTGAGCTATCTGACTATATTATAGAGCTAGTGTGGAAGTTTTCGGAAGGGGTGTGCGCTCAGTTATTGAAAATTAAAATATTTAAAAAATGGAATCAAAGAAGGTCAGAAAAATTTCCAAAAAAATTGAAAAATCAAAAACAAATCTCAAAAAAATCTGAATAAATTATGAAAAAAATTTCGAATAAAAAGAAACTTATAATTTTTTAGAATAAAATTTCTTTGCTTTTATTTTCACCATATTTGCCTGCAACACGCTTCATTTTCAGCGTGTGGCAGGCAACATTCTCAAATTAAATACAATTTAAATAGGGAACTTAAGAGATTTAATAATAATAATAATAATAATAATGATAATAATGATAATGATCATGATAATGATATCGTAATAAGGACAATGAAACGAGATTCATGCAGTAATTAACGTATTTAAATTATTTAAAAAAACAAAACAATTGGCATAAAGAGTTGCTAATTTATTATAACTTAAAGTTAATTTTGATTTTCGATTTTCGATTGATTTTCGATTGGTTGCTTGGGGTTTTCTTTGAGAATAATCAAAAACGTGCTCCAAATTAGACTAAACAATTAAACTTAAATTATAACTAAATTATTTAGGGTATTTTTTGATTATTTTTTGTGGGATTTTTTCTTTTCTCTTACTTAGCTTAGTTTTGGGAGAGCGCTGTATAATGTACAATTTGCAGACTATTTACAATTTCTGAACAACAACTGAGGATTACAAACTAACATACAGATAGTATATATAAAGCTAAACTTAAGCGAAAATGGCACGATCTTTGCTGGGTAACGAGGGAGAGGGGAGGGGGTTGAGTTCGTGTTTTGTACAATTCTTTTTTTTTGATTTATGTGCAATTGTTTTAAAGACTATTTTTTGACATTTTTTTCAGAACTTTTGACGAGCTTTTCTTGTACTTAGCATAAATTCCTGTGTTGCCTAGCTTCATCTGATGAGCGCTGGCCTTGAATTAGACTATATAGATGACTCTGGGAGGTGAAGCCCAGAATCTAATGGAGCTGCTGCTGCTGCTGGAGCTGTTGCTGGCGCAGATAGAGCGCTGCCGCATCGTCGAGCTCATCCAAATCGATGTCCTCGTGCTGTTCGTGCGACTCAGTGGAACGTGGCGAATGCATGCTCAGATCCTCCGGCTCCGTCTGCTCGGGCATGTCGCTGGCCACATGCATAATCTGTGGCGGCGGCAGGCGGAAGACGCGACGAATGTCTTGTGCCTTGCGCCTGGCATTGCTGCCACTGCAATGACCATCGACAGAGCTGGCACCATCTTCGGACAAATCGAGTGGAGCATCTTCATCCAAACTGCTCTTGGCCAGATCAACAGATTCCTCGGAGCCACCATAACTGGCGCACATGGCAGCAAATTTATTCGTAGAAGCATCCAAAGCAGCTGCAGCTGCCACCGCCGCGGCTGTAGCCATGGGGTAATCTCCACTCATCGCAGGCGACAGTGCGGGCGTTGGAGGCGATTGTATGCCACATTTGTGATTCATCAGATGATGACGCCGGCGGAATTTCATATGACAACGTTCGCACTCGAATGGCTTCTCCCCATTGTGCACCAACATGTGCGATTTGAGTTGATTTGAATCGCTAAACTTGCCATCGCAAATCTCGCAGGTGTAGGGCCTCTCGCCGGTGTGGACACGCAGATGCCGGCGCAGATTGGCCACCTGCACGAACTGACGATCGCAGTGGGAGCAATGATAAGGTTTCTCGCCCGTATGCAGACGCATGTGTGTCTTCAGATGATGATCTCGCGTGAAGCGCTTATGGCACTCGGGGCACTCAAATGGCTTCTCACCGGTGTGGGTGCGCTCATGGTTCTGCAGCACATGCTTGTAGCCAAAGCTGCGCGAACAGATCTTGCAGGTGAAGCTCTTGTCACGTGAGGGATCCTTGGCGCCAGTGGAGGCTCCTGCATTGCCCGCTTGGCTGGCCTCATGCGCCGATGAGTTGGGCGAGCTGCCACTCGAGGGCGGCGAAATGGGACCACCAGGTGTGTGATAGAGATCACTGACGCTCATGCTAATCTCTGTGTGGAATTCCTTCTTCACCGACAACTTGCGCGACTTCTTGGCCGGCTCCAGATGATGCTGTGGCGTACTGTTGGGGGAACTCAGCGGATGCTTGCCACTGTTGGCCACCGGAGAGTGTGGACTGGCCGGAGGCGAATGCAGATGTGTGCCGCCGGGCAGTGTCAGCTGTGTGGGAGGAATCTGCTGCTGCTGCTGCTGTTGTTGCTGCTGCTGATGTTGTGCTGCCCAGGCGCCGAAGAGCGCCGCGGGATTGTGTGGAAAGAGTGTGGTAGCCAGCGTGCTCATGGGCAGCTGTGCCATAAAGGCGGCAGCCTGTCGATTGGCAACCAACAACTGTGAGGGCGACAGCATGCCAAAGGCGGAGGCTGCTGCTGCCTGTTGCAGACCCATCGCTGGACCGTACAACGAGTGTGTGTTGTGTCCACTGCCTGTGGACGCCACGGGGCTGCTGGCTGAGGTATTGGCGGACATGGGCGGCGACAGTGACATGGAGCGATCCACAACCATCTCTTCGCGTTTGATGCCGGCTAAAGCGGCTGCGAGGCCTGAAAACAGGAGGAAAGAGAGGGGAGAACAACAAGTTAGCAAAAGGTTAAAAGGTTTTTCAATTTTCCCTGCCAATTTTCACGCTGTCAGCTGCAGACGCTGGTCAAAATGTTCCCTGTCAAATTGCACGTGCGAGCTTTAAGCGAAGAGAGAGCGCGGCGAACGCTTAAGAGCGCGGCCAGCATGTGTGTTTGCCAGACCAAGCATATGTGTAAGCTTACGCTCTTTGCTCTGCGCTCTCTCTCGCTCTCCCTCTCTCGCTCACACACTTTGTTTTGGTGGGCGTTGCGTGGCTAACGAGTTAAACACGCCGGCTGCGAGGCTGCCCCAACAAAACTTGTAAACAAAACTTAATTGTGCGTGTGTGTGAGGGAGTGTGCATGTGTATGTGAGAGTGAGTGTTTGTGAGCATTTGCCAAAATGGCGCTTAATGTTAACTTGTGCACATTGAGACGTCGTTATGGCCTCGAGTGCGTACCCCCTGCTACGCTTTAACGAGAGCTTTAATTTGGCAAATTTTATTAAGGTTGCACAGAAAAAATGGTTAAAAATTTTAATAAATTTCTTAAAAATTATAAATATATTTTAAATCCCTACTAAACTTTTTAATTGCATTTAGTTGCAATTTAGCCATTTGAAGCCTAATTTGTAGCCATTTTTTAGCTGCTTGTACTATAATATTCCTCATTTTCTTAAGTTAAATCTTTAAAAAATATTCAAAAATTGTGAAATGTTTTTCAAATATTTACTGCATTTTTTTTCTGGATTTAGCCATTTTTACCCGAATTTTCAGCCACTTTTTAGCTGCATTTACTTAAATATTCATAAGTTTTTCATATCCTTCGCTCATCGCATACTTACTTCGTGTCTGCGCGTCCTGTAGCATTGATATAGCCATAATCTGTGTAATTCGCTGTGTTGTTCAGTTCCTTGGGGATATAAGCTTGCGGCTTGCTGCGTTTCACTTAACTTTCCTTTCTCAGTTCTGAACACAAATTTTCATTTGAGCTACGTTTTGCATTTATTGCAATTCCGCGCACTTTTGATGAGATTTTTTTAATTTTTATTTTGAATAATTTTTGATAATTGTTTATCCTTGTTTCTGGTTTGTTTGTACTTTGAGGTAGTTTTTGCACAGTTTACGAAAAAGTTCACGATATACAAAATGAGGTAGTTACAATTCAATTCAATTTGTTGTTGCTTGTTTTTTTTTTTTTTTTAAACGATTAGGTTGAGGTATTTTTTGGTTTTGCTTTGGTTTTTGGTCACGTCACAACGAAGTGTATTTTTTTATAATATTTTGATTTACTTAATGTTGTTTTGTTTTTTTTGCCGTCGCTGTCGAGTTGTGACTGTGACGAGTTGTCGCTGTGAAATGATATGAAGCAAGCGACTGCAACGCGGTTTTATAGTGAGCTGAGTGTATCCTTTGCGCTGTGGAAATCCTTTGAAGCAACAAATTTTGCGTGAGTACGAGTGTGTGCGTGTGTTTGTCTGTGTGTGAGTGCGTGTGGTGTTGTTTTTTGTTGTTATACGCAACAGAAACTGTTTGCTCCTCTCACTGCCAGAGCCAAATCACGAATGATACGAATTCGCCGCGTGCGCTAACTATAAGTACGCTCGCTGAGACTCACCCTCTCTTTTGGGCAGAGCACACGCACACGCACACGCAGACAAACGCACTTCTGGCTAAGGCTAAGGCTACACACGCACTCAATCGCTCACTCTCGCTCACCTCGCTCAATCCGACGCGCACTCACTCGCCCGCTCGCTCTCACACAGGCAGCACGCATGAAAGAAAGCAAAGGCAGCACGACACGACGAGACGCACCGAAACCCGACGACGAAGGGCGACGACAACGACGACGCAATCCCGACGCCGATCTCAAGCAGGTAACGCGTTGCTCTCAATGCGACTGACTGACTGTGTGTGCGTGTGTGTGTGAGCTTGTAAAAAAACTAAGTAACGTCTCAGTTGAGCGCAGCTCAAAATCGTCTCAGCTCTTTATGTGTTTTTTGCTAGGCAATCTTTGATGCTGCATATGCAAATGCAGAGCGAGCGAGACAGCAGCAGCAGCAGTTTAACTAGAACTAAACTAGCTCGGCAACTAGACACTGCACTACAAAGGCAAAGTTGACTTTTAGCATAAAAAACTAATGCGGGGTGTAAAAAATGTTTTATTGCTTTATGGCCGCAGCGAAGGCGTTTTTTACTTCCCATCGAGTGCCATAAAAAAAACATAGTCACAGTGCTAGGTAGCTGTTAAAAAACTCGAGCGCACTTCCGTTTTTTAACAGGCTTCATAAAAAAAGGTTATACTACCGCATAACTGAACTCAAGTGGACTATTTAAAATAGCTCAAAGGCGGCTCAATTAACTCACTTCCCCTTTGTGCGGCGAAAATGGCTCAAAGAGAGCGGGGCAAGGGGGTTGATGTGAATGTGACACAAAGCCGCTCGGGTAGGCGAGCGAGCGAGCGAGAGAGCGAACGCCAAAAGTCACTGAAAAAAAAAGAGATGTGCAGTCGGGTTGGAGCAGCGAAAGGGAGAGAGAAAGAGAGAGAGTAGAGCAAGGCAAAGGAAAGGGGGGAGGGGGACCCGAGCGCTGCGCTGAGCGTGCGCTGTAAGAGTAAACAGGAAGTAAACAAAGCGTACGAATTGGGCACTCCTTCTCTCTTTCTACGATAAAGGGGCGAAGTGAAAGTGAAGCGAAGAGGCAAGTTTTGAGTGAGTTTTTTTTGCTCGGCCAGCCTGTTGAGTGCAAGAAGTTCTCCACGACTTCGGCTCGCTCAACTTCCCCATTGAGCCAAGCGATTAATGGCCAACTAATTGCTGGCACACGTCTAAAAAACCGAACCATAAAAAACAACGCGCAGCTAAAAAACAACAACTAAGCGCAGGCACAGGTAAAAAAAAACAAGATAAGCGGGGCACCCTTTCTAAAAAACAGAAAAAAAATCATTCGGATTTTTTTTTATTCTCCGTTTATTTTTTAAACGTTTTCTTCGCCGACTTTTGCGGATTGACTTTTAAATGGTTTTATGTAGATTTTTATGGCAAGGACACAGTGAGAGACAGGAGAGACTGTGGAGAGACAGGAGAGTCACAACTTATGCTGAAATGATCTGTATGGCAAAACGTATTTACTTTACGGTTAGGTAGGCCAAGGACGCGTCCACGTCGCGACGGGATGTTAATTTGCTCGACCGGCAACTACCGTGGAATTTTCGAAAGTGAAAAGTGAAAACTACAATGGCATAGTAGAATTTTATGGGTTCCCTACTCGCTCTCTCTCTCTCTCTGTCTCTGTCTCCCCGTGCTCTGCATAATGTTACGTAAAACTGCAACCATTTTCCGCCGGATTAACTGACAAATTTTTGAATTTTTCATGAATTTCAAAAAATTCGCAGAAAAATCATTTAAAAACAAACGAGAGAAAAACATGACATGTCGCTGCAAAGTTCTTGACATGAGAAAAATACATACATATATTTCTCTGCTGATAAAGAGATCAAGATAAACTATGATTGAGTTGACCCCTTCTCGATTGGCCAGACATTCTATATGCAAAACTACTTAAAATTTGTTCAAGATTTCGTGGGGATTAGTCAGAATAGTTTTGGGTAGGGAAAATCGAAAGTTGATAAGCCCTCGGATCCGTTATTAGCAAAATTCGGCGCGCCTTTGCCTTGCCTTGATAAGCTAATGTCAGATCAGGCAACCCATTATTATCAGCAGTATGAGCTCAGCTCTGTGCGGTGTCAAGAGAAAGTCAAGAGAGCAGACAGCGAAAGAAAAAGAGAGAGAAAGAGAGAGAGAGAGAGAGAGAGAGAGTTTCCTCTGGGTGCTACGCATCGGCTACGCATTAGTGGGGCAGTAGTGCGTGTGCCTTATCTAGGAACTAACCTTACCCAACAGATATTAGTGTAATTAGTGCGTAGCGAACTTGACATTGAAATCAAAGAAGGGAACCAGTTTTAATCTGAGAGAGAATAGCATGGCTTATATTATGTATTATCAGTTTGTTATAGTGTCAGTTCCGATTTGTAAACTATTAATGAAACTATATGCGTATATATAGAGCAAACATTTAAAATGTATTATAATTTAATCTATTACAGTTTATGTATAATATATAGAATATAGTTTTCTTTTTTTTTAACTTCTTCAACATATTTCAACTTGATCTAGAAATATCTCTACAAAATATATACCAAATCTTAAAAGATATGCTATATCTCTATGTTCTACCTATCATTCTCTATCTAAGTCATAAATACTCCCGTTATTCTAGTTCCACAGACCAGCATGTATTGTCAACTCTTTCATATCGCAGCTGCTGCACTAGTTTCCTTAGTCAGCATGTGTCCAGTCTCCGGTTACAACAGGGTTGCCATCGCCCACTTATGTAACCCGTAACCCTACCAAGTGCAAACAAACGACGCAAAAATCCAAAGCCGAAGCCAAACAACAAAAACCGAAAATGGGTAAAAAACTAGCAAAAGAGTAGGACAAATTTTTTACAAATCGCAGACAATAACGGTAAGCAGCAAGAGAGAGGGAGAGAGGGATACAGAGTAGATGAGAGGGAAAGTGTTGTGCACACGTTGCGCATGCGCCATGCCACACCACGGGCTAGGGTTAGGCATAGGGTTAGTTCTATATAAAAAAAAGGAGTGTAGGGTGTGCTTGTCATGTGATCTGAGTGCCCACAAATTTTTTAGCCATTTGTAACACTCGATCGACTCGGCCGAAGGGGTGCCTCCTCTCCCCTCCCCTTCCCTTTGCGCTGATTTATAGTCAATCGAGTCGATTTGATAATGATGATAATAATGTCGATGACGATAATAAACATGACAAATCGAATTGTTATTGATGTGGCAGAGCCACAGGCAGTTCACAGAGTACGTCTCTCTGTCACACACATATTCACACTCTCTCACACACACACGCACGGCGCTTAATGAGCGCATGCAAATGCGAGCGATTAAGGCACCTAATCCGCCAGATTAGCGAAGGGACGCGCGTTCCTGCTCGGGCTCAATGAAAGGATGCGCTACGGTATAGGGTACAGAGTATAAGGTACGCGGGATAAGCCACGCAATCTTGGGCAAACTTAAGAGAGAATTCTCGTCAGTATTATTTTTGTGCAGAATTCAGCATTAGCGAAATCCGCTTTTTAATGCGCTGAAAAACCCCTTCGTATCATCCTTTCCGGATGCCTAATGAGGCCGGCTAAGCTGGGCAACATGTGCCGAAAGAGTTGATCAGGAAATTACTAAGCATTTCGCGAGATTAACTAAGCCGTCTTCCAGGAAGCGCGTAGAGTTCCCCCAACTTAGCGAGAGAGAGAGAGAGAGTGAAAATGTAACCTAATCTTGCGCCTACCTAGGGGCGTGGCAAATGTGCGTGCCTCAGGCAGCGCTGACAGCCCGCAGCATCCCTAAAAAACACACTCACTCTCCACATTTCTCTTTTTTTTAGGGAGACTCATCTCGGCTTGATATCAAATTGATTGAGAGAAGAGAGAGAGAGAGGGGGAAACAAGCACTGGGTGCAGCTGTGCCGCCGCGCATGCCTGGCGCACGACACTACGAGCTCATCTTAAGGGAGATGCTTCACAAGGACCTCAAGGGCCAAGGGGTTAGAGCCAGGGAGACAGAATCTTGAATGAAACTCGCGCGCACACGCGACACACACGTCACGTCGTTCGCGGCACCTAATCCGCGTGATTTGATTAATCCGGGCAGGAGGAGGAAGGGATTAGCTAATCCAGGTCGCGAGCTCATATTGGGATTAAGATTAGGCGACCGCTAAGCAGGGCGGATTAGCGTGCGCGAAATGAGAATGAAGGCAGGGAAAGGCACAGTGAAAGACAGAGTGAAAGAGTGAATGAGAGAGAGGTAGAGGGAAAGAGAGTAATGCAGATCGAGAGTTGCTTTGCCTTGACCAGCTCTAGTTTTAAAGTGCTCTGTTCGACTTCGCTGGAAGGAAATTTTTGCCATAATATTTTCCCTAGTTTTTGCCATAATTTTTGGCATCATTTTTGACTGCTTTTTATGATCAACGTGTTTTGTTTAGCCTCTGCCGTCGTCATCTTCCCGGTATTCGCCTGTATTCCCGCGCGTCTAACTCATTAAAATTTGCAACAAAACAAGCCAAGACTGTGTGAAAGACCCTAATGCATGTAAATAGAACACACCCAATGCCGTCGCACGGGATTAAGCAGCTAATCCGCCGTCCCTCGCCCGAGGGCCCAGGCCTAGGTTAGGCCTAGGATTGTTCGGCATTTTAGTGGGTTGGTCCTGGGCTAATTCTAATTACAAACATACGCCAAGTGTTGCTGGTTTTCTTAGGAATTCGCTTTTGACTAGCTGTCTATGCGCGCTCTCTTTCACGCACTAAGTCTATCTCTTTCTACTCGCTTGTGCTCTAGTTACGTGTCGTGTAGTTCCTGGCACCATTGAAGATCCTCGACTCGCTTCGTCTTGGTTCACTAACCTCACTTGTTCTTGCGTGGCTATTAAAAAACAGTTCCAGTTTTTTACGCCAACAACTCATAAACTCAGGTAGCACAGGCTCATAAAAAATCACGCTAAAAAACGGAAGTGAGCCTCGTAAAAAACGCTGGCAAAAAAGTCAAACCGCGCAGTTTAGCCGCAACGTCAAGGACAACGCATGGAAAAAACTAGAAGCGGGAGAGGAAGAGGCACAGCGAAGAGAGCGAGCAAGCGAACTACATGCGCTCTCTTGCGGCGAATTCAGTTTATGATCGTGCAGGGCATGCAAATGTCGAATTTTGCTGTACTGTTTATGACGCAAGTCCTGCCATAGTCCTGGCTAAACACATGCAGACACACACACACTAGTACACACACATACGATATCTATATGTGCGTGTATATGGTCATTCTTAAGCCGGATTTAGTTCAGCTTTGCACATTTTTTGCATTGTTTGTTGCCAACACGACACGGCGCGATCTTTTTGTCTTTTTTGGCTAAAATTGACTTCTTAATTGCCATGCCTCAAGGTTGAGCCTGGGCTCAGGTAGCGCGATCGCCGTTGACCTGGCAAAGAGGTAACTCACGCTTACAGGTAGCGCCCGCCCGCCCGCGCTCTAGCTCTCTCTCTTTCCCTCCCTCTGTCTTGTTTAGGAATTCCATAATTATGATCCTCTGGCTGAAGGAAGACGCGCTCTGCGTTCTCGCGAAAAAAAGGTGAATACAAAACAAGGCGGTGCAAAGGGCGCAGCGTCGCGAAAAAAATCGCTAAGCCGGGAGATTAGCCGGCGGATTTAGAGGAAAATCCGTCAATATTACGCCCATTGCCTGGGAGGATTAAGCTCTAATCAGGGGGCTTAAGACCGGCTTATTATGCTGAAAAAAATTAATCCGCCTGCCGGAGGTAGACGCAATGCTCTTTTTTTCGCACCGTCTCGACATCTTTTTATTTTCGCGATCCTCCGCCCGCTAATCCGGGAGCAGCTGATCGTAAAAGAGGTAATGAGGAACGAAAAAAAAAAACGAGAGCAACAAATGTTAATTGTAGCAAGATGCATATGCTGATTTTTTTGTTTGTCTGCTGCTCTTAATCCCCTCGAAAAAATTTAATCCGTGGATTAAGCAAAACAGTTGGCCGACGCAAGGTGATGCGACGATCGCAGGTAAAATGAGGAAAATGGTGCCTGGAAAATGGTTGACCCGCGAAACGAGACGGGACGGGTCGAGGCGAGGGATTATAGTTAGCTTAAGTCATGCGATTAGCGGCGATCTCTAATGGTGATCCGAGTGATTAGCGCGAGGATTTGCAGGTCAGTGGCGCAATTCCGCAAGGGATTGCGCTTTAATCCGTGGATTAAATCACAGATCCTTAGAGGAAATGCGTGGGTGGCGTGTGAATGGATGGGTTTTTGGGCTGAGTGTGGGAATTTAGAAGGAGGTAAGTGAAGGGCATGTGGAAAGGAATTTGCATTGAGAATTTTGAATTGGCAAAGGGATTACTGTTTTATAAATTTGGTAGGTATTATTCTAATGGATATTCTTTTCATTAAAAAAATAATAAATAAAGAAATAATAGATATCATAGATATTTAATATTGTAAGATAAAAATAAAATAAAGCCATATAAAAAATATTAATAAATTATTTTCTAATTTAAACTAGATGTAAAATATATTCTTGCAAATTTAAATTAATCTTGAAATAAATCAAAATATTTTATAAACTTATCATATTAATTTTAATAATCATTTAAAGAATATATTTTTTTTATTTTCGCGAATTTTATTTATTATTATTTCCCAAAATTTCCAAGCAATTCAGGATTATCTAAAGCAATTAAAATTTCTAAGAAGAATTATAAAAAAGCAGCCCAACAAATTTTTTCTTGATGAACTAATTAACTTCTGAATGAAGTACAGATGCTACTTATATATAAATATAAGTATGAGGAATTTAGATTAACTAATTTTCATATGATTTCCCCTCAAATGTTTTTAATAAATAAATAATTACTTAAAGAATCTTTAGCTTCATTCAGAAACATCATCATCGTTTAAAAGATTTTATTTATTTATTTATATTTATTTTTATTTTTGCATGCTAAATTTTAATTTATATTAATTAAAATCATAGAAATATATCAATTGTTTACTTGAAATCTTTTATTAGAATTAAATTTAATGATTTTATTTCTTTTTGATTTTCTTTAATGTAAATATTTATTATTTATACCATATTTATGCCTATGTCGAATTGTTTAAATTAAAAAATAGATAAATAAATAAATTAGATTTTAAACATATATATATTCTAATATTCTATATCCTAGTCATAATCATATTGAGTGTTGGGTGAGTTTTCATCAAATTATCAAGGCTTTACTATAGATCGATTCCCTTACGAGATGCAGCCAACCCAGTGCAATCTTCTTCCTGCCTTGAGTATTGCGCGCTCTTCCGTTTCGGCCATTCATCTGTTTCCTTAACTGTTTTTTACGTCCTTACCTTACCTTACCTATTCAGACTGAGATCTTTATTTTGGCACAAACAAAGAGAGGAAACTGGCCCCTAGCCCCTGCTCCTGTGCCCTACTCCCGCTACTGAGACAGTGCCCCTGATCGAAGGGCCAGTGAATTGGGCTCTTTGTTGATTTTTTGGGATTTATGCAATTTGTCCAACTTCCTGTGCTTATATAACGAGGCTTAGCTGCCATACAATTTGGCCCCGATCGATTGTTAGCCCCGAAGAAGAAGATGCCAAATGAATCTCGAACGGGGGAGGGGACAGGGGAAATTGAGTCAAGTCCTGTGTGTGCATGCTCTAAGCGGCCTACATAATTTGTGAGATTTTGTGTGCCACTTTGGTGGCTGCAACATTGTTGCACAGTGGCAGCTAGGCCAGAAGCAGCAGCTGCTGCGTAAGCCGCTTTGCAGGCCAACTACGGCATGCGCTGCCACTGGAGTCAGCATGCGGCACAGGACACACCGCCCCCCTCCCCCCTTTCCCCACTCTCTCTCTAGCCCCCTTTTGCTTAACATAGCCCGTGGCTCTCTCTCTCTCTCCCTCTTGCCCCATACGTGCTCTTATCGTCCGCAGCAGATGCAAATGAGTCTCTGTTGTGTAATTAGAGGCAAGCCAAGTCGCCTCGTCCCCCTCCGTCTCCGCCGTCTCTGCGCGCTTATCTGTCGCAGCAACAGCAACAAAAATTTCCAACTTTTTTCGGGGGGATTTCTTATCAATCGTTGCTGCTTGCATCTAAAACAGAGCCGCCCTGCCGGTGCCGCCCAGCGCGTGACACGCACCTACAGGCTGTTTATAGACAACACAGGGTCGGGAAGTCATTATTCACAGCAAATGTTTTGAGCTTGCGCCAGTTGAGGCACGTATTCACGTATGAAACGCAGTGCAAGATCAAGGATTTCTACCTTATCAATGCCGTGCGGACGATGCACCCGGGCTCGGATCACTTTTTTAGTCAACGAGTTTCTTATCAAGGCAAGCAAGAAAAAGAAAAGAAAAGAAAATAAATTAATTTATTTGTTTTTGATTTTATTTTGGGAATTTTGCAATGCGCTCACAGAGAGCAACCGATTCGATGTGCGAGTGCAGATGGCGCTTTGTATAGAGAAAAGGGGCAAAGGAAAAGGAGCAAAGTTGGAGAAATTTCTAGACAAATTCTTAAATAAAGCAAAATTTAAATACAACTTAAAAGATTGTTCAATTTTATTATAGATTTAACATTTAACTGTTGAAGTTGCTATTTAAAGGAAGATAGCATAGAAATAGACAAGAAACCGCAGCAAACTGGTTGAGACTTGTCTAAATGAGATCTTTTAGGGTATTCTAGAATAAAGCTAGGAACATTTTGAGGCTTATATATTTATAGAACATGGATTTGTAAGAAAAATATATGATAATATTAACAGAAAGTGCATAGCAGACAGAAGCATGCCATATCGATTCCCTAAAGTACATATATTCTATTCTATTAATATATTCTATATTATATTCTTGTTTAGAATCAAGACAAGACTCAGACAAGTCGATATAGCTCCTGTCCGTCTGTATAAACACCTTATTCTCAGAGACTATAAAAGCTAAAGCCCTCAAATTTTGTAACAATACGCAAATACAATACAAGGAGTAAAATACATACATAAATTTTGTCCACGCCCCCTTTCGCCCTCGCTAACCATTCAAAATCAAAAGACAAACGCAATTCAATAGCTAAATTGTTATGCAATTCGCACTACAAGCAAACTATTTCGCAAATTGAGCAAACATAAGTTTCACTAAATTCCAGAGAGATAAGAAACATGTCTGCGCACATCAAATGGGTTAATCAGAGAGCTAAAGAATCGCAAATCGCGAATTTCGAATCGCTGCATTGCTAATGCCGAAAACATACGTACACATGTTTATTCTAAATGTGATAATACATAATGATGTGAAATAATTTTGGACTTTTTTTAGTTAGAAGCGGCTCAACCTGAGACCGGCGCCAGATAAGGAAGGCCCGGCGGGGCAGTCATGGCCGTTCACGGCCAGACGCGTTTAGCATGCGGGTTTCTTTTTTTCCCCAAGGTTTGTTGCGAATTTTAGTGCGAAATTTAAAGTAGATTTTCAAGTCGGTTTTTTGGCGCTCCAGAAAAAGGTGTCACTCTGCTGATGAGGATATGTTTAGGGATGGGAATGATGATGTCGTAATGTCACTCACATGTCCGCGCTGTGCAATCCAATCCAATCCAATTAAACAAAGCCTGGAAACCGCACAAAAGTCGTCGCCGCCGTGGACAGGATAATCAGGCGCAATTGTTTGGCAATTAGAAACCTGGAGCTGGACGAGAAGTCCTAGAAAAGTCAACCGAAAAGAAGTTTTTTTTTTAGGTCAAAAAGTATCGCATTGCATACGCTTGAGCAGCTTTTTTTGTAGCCAAGGACATGACGTGTCCCTCCTCTTTTTTTTGTGGCTGTCAACAACGACGAGCAAATTTGCAAAAATGAAGCTGTAAATTGCATTGATGGCTCGTTGACAGCTCTGGGACAATTGCGACAGGGCGGGCTGCCTCGTTAGGCGGGCTGGCTGTGACCCGGTCCAGGACGGGGCCACACAGGAGGCAGCAGAAGGTTGGAGGATTTGGCAAGGATAACTTGTCAACAGGCGCGCCGAATTGCGATTTTGAACGGGCCAATCCTTTGGGCAAACGATTAATCAAGGCGAGGCACCTACAAGGATATTCTCTGTGTGTCCTTTAATCAAAGTGCATGATTTATGGATTGCGTAGGAGCAGAGACATCTTTGGTACTTCAAAAGTCGCAGACTCCGTCGAGGTTTTCGTTTACTCTCTTCTCTTCTTTTTTTTTGTCAATGGCCTTTGGCTTTGTTTGCGCTCGGCGAGACCATTAAAAATTCGGCCTGCCACTTGGCCAGGACACACACTCAGTCGGCAGCCAGTTGGCCAACTTTTTCGCCCCAGCTTCATTAATCATAATTCTTCTTGTACCCAAAGATTATTTCTTATTCTTGTGCAAAACGGCAACAAAAAACTGCAGTCGAAGAATTTTCAAAAAACTTTTCTCTTTCTCTCTCTCTCTCTCTCTTTTCCCCTCTATTTCTCTGTGCAACACTTTGTCAAATATTCTCGTCATGCCGCCGCGTCCGAGTTGTAGTTATTCAACTGGAGCCTAATGAAAGGCGCAACTGGAGGAGCAACAGTCGCTGCCAGCTACTTTTTGTTTGCTCTTTTATCTAAAAGATTTCCCGTTTGAGTTTCTTTTTTTGTACAACTCATTCAGAATGTGGCAACAGCTGCCCGGGGGGAACAAAGCAAAGATCTGCGCACTATACGGTAATATTTTGTACTATAATGATAGCTGTATATTATTAGAATCGTTTGAAGAGTTTTATAGAAGAAACTTTAGGTATTTTAGATACAACTCTCTGGCGTATAGTTAGCTAATTTAACAATATATTAATATATTATTATTAATGTGGATTATAAAAATAGGTAGAACATTTTCAAAAAGTATTGGCTAAAATTACTAGGCGTATTAAGACATAATTGAAGTTTCGTTAAAACAAAGTTCTGATGTATAGAAAGTGAGATTTTTATACCCTTCGACCATTGAAAAGGTTGAAAAAAAGGGTATACTAACTATATGTAAATGTAGTTAAAAGGTGGAAGGACGTGGTAGATCCCACAAAGTATATGTATTCTTGCTCAGGATCACTAGCAAAGTTAATGGTGCCATGTCCGTCTGTCTGTCCGTCTGTATGAACACACAGATCTCAGCTATTCTAAAAGCTAGAGACACCAAATATGCCATAAAGATTTCTGTACGTTTTTTACTTCAAAAGTTAATTTCAAACTTCAGATACCACGCCCACTGCCTCCGCAAATCGATAAACATATGTAAAAATTCGATTTCTAACTAAAGTATTTAAGATAGAACTAAAGTTAAAACGCATATATATTCATATGTATATACTATATGCATCTATATCCCAATTTACAAGCTGATCGGACTAAAACACAGAAGTAATTCAAGCATGTTGACGGTGGACCACTTTGTTGTTGGAAACTAGGGCGAAGGGTATCTTATGGATGGGCATTCTCTACTGTAGCTGTAGCGAATGTCTCTCATTCCGCAACTCTTTGCTCCTTGTGCTGTGCCATCGTTTAGCTGCAACGCGTAGCTACGTGCAGCTCACCTCTGCTGCAGGATTACGGCACATCTAAGACACATGCGAACACCTCCGGCCCGTGGAAGTGTCGCATTGATGATACCCGAATCTGGCAACTTGTCACTCAAATTATGCAAACCCAAGTCCAAAAAGTAGCCGACGGCATTGGCGGCAGCTCAGCATCAAAACGGGCCGCCGCTTCAAAGGCAGCCCGCGCAGGATGGTGCAAAGGGAAGGAAGGAAGAAAGGAAAAGGATAATCATGCTCGCATGCGAGTCTGTTAATTTGTTATAATATCACGTAAGAATCCGTTGAATTATCGCATCGATTTTTTCTATGTTAATGCCGCAAGGTGACAGCTCAATTCTGTCGTCGCGACGTGTCCGCACAGTGGGCCAAGGTGCTTAGCAACCGGGTCAACTATTGAGCCGGCCGTGATGTAACCCCCTATTGGAGACTAGCAATGTTATCCCTGGGCAATTGGGAAACGGGTGAGTGCAAAACTTGGCTGCTGGCTACGTCCGTGTTGCCGTGACGCTAGGAGAGACAGAGACAAGCCACACATTGCTTTAAATTGGGTTTTCAGTTACAGCAAAGTGACGAGTCCTGGCGACGGCATCGCAACATCCTTTTCCTCTTCCTCTTTCGCCGTCGCGCCACTTGTCGCCGCGTTGTCCCTCGTTGCACATTGTTTTTGTTGCACACTTGTTTACACAGTTGGCCAGACGGGGCTCCAGCAGGGGCAGGCGGCACCGAGGCGGGGGCAGAGACGTGACAACCTACAGCGTCGTCCTTTCAGTTTAGTTTTTTCCAGCATTGTGCAATGTCCTTGCTGCGGTGCATTTCCTCTCCCTTTTCAAGTTGGAACTGTTTAACTCATTTGCAATCGATTTGGGCGGCAACCACTTGAGATGCTTTAAGGGTCACTTGCGGCTATTAAACTAGGGGAAATGCTAAACGGAAAGAGGAACTTCGTCTTCGTCTCTTATCTACATATGTTTTCCCGTGGAGTTCCACTCATAACTTCCTTAAAACACATAGGATCTTCCTGCGGAATGTCTGTTTGCTACATGGTTTGCCACATGGATTGTTGCTGCATCAGAGATTTGGGAATTTAGAGCAAATATTTCTTTATTATATTATATTATAATAAAAGTTTTCTATATAGATAACCAGCATCATTGATATTCCCTTGCATAATCCAATAAACTATACCTTCTTAAAGAGCCTGAACTACATGTTATTTACGATTCTGATCATTAATCCCCAATCGAAGGTTTTGCAGCATTTTTTGTCGCCCGCATTTTACCGGCCTCTCCCCCTCTTCCTTTGCTGCCCGCGTCTCATGACCATGACAACAGAGATAGAGAGAGAGAGAGAGAGAGATGGTGAGAGAGAAAAAACAATTAGCAAACAACAGTTATAGAAAATTTGCCTAAACAATGAAAACAAACAAGGCAAATATTCAATTTGGATACGCGTCTCGGCCGATTGGACATTTGTTTGGGTTCGCAATTGTTACGCCTCCATGTGGCATAAATTAGAAGCCACTTAGGGAGTGGAGGAAAAGGGAGAGACGAAGAGAAGATAGAAGAGAAGTTAGGCCGAGCAACTGCTAGGGGCAGTTGCGGTCACAAATAAAAATTGATCAACAATATGCGGAAATATTTAGTTACGTTTGATTAAAGCGAAGGGGAAAACACTTTAGAAAGAGAGAAAGAGAGGGGGATAGGGGAGAGACAGAGTTACACTGAGGCATAGAGAGGAAGAGAGAGAGAAAAAAAAGAGCACTAAATGTGCCGCATCATGGAAATGTCGCCAGTTTTAAGTGGCTCCACGAGAGGAGAAGTGCTTCATTTCGGGGTAGCGGTAGACCTAGGCTAGGGCGGTTAGGGGCAAAGTCACGACCGGACTCGAGTGTATTGTCACGCCGGATGTGGTAGTCAGTAACCACTAAGGTGGTTAACTTATGCGGGTCCAATGTCGCTCAACAACTTTCATTTTCCAGACCACAATCAATGCCCTCCTCTCCCCCCTGCGCCCTCCTTTCCCTTACTCTCACTTTTTGGCCACGCCCACTTAAACCGCAATCGAGATTTGGCAATACGATAACCGATCGTTACCTGGCCAAACCAGGGAAATCAAATCGCTTAGCGAACCTGCACGCGGAAGTGAAATTTGAATTAAGACGAGACAGGAGAGAGAGAAAGAGGGAGAGCGGAGTATAAGAGGCGTCTCCCCGTGCGGCATTGTTTGGCGGTTTGATGTGGAAATTACAGAAAAATATCGCACAAATTTTTGGGTGAATGAATCAATGAATGAGCGAGGAGTATATAAAAAGCGAAAGTCGAAACACGATAGACTACACGCTGATACCGGAAATGGTTTCACTTTTATCAAGCTAGGTCCTCGCTGATTTATGTGTGCTCCTAGTTACCCAAGTGTCAGGTTACGCATTAGCAATGCCAGCACACCCAACACACACACACACACACACTCGCACACACACACTTACGGTTAATTGCTTTCGAATTGTAAACCCAAAATGCAGCGAGCCGTGCGTGTTTTCTGGCGCTTGAACTTGTTGTTGCTGCCGCAAGGGGGCAGGACGAGCATTTTGCATGCTTCACACGGATTCCTAAATTCTCACTCAATCTGGTCAGTAGGTCAGCTCTCCCCCTCTTCCACTCCATATGGTTATTATTTGTTGTTATCCTTTTGCGCAAGATTGCACATCCTTCTTGGCCTGAATGATTTCTTTGGGTCGGCTCTACGAAGATTTGTTACGCTATGCAGCTACGAAAGGGGATTTCTGCCGGACACAACACAATGGAAGCGGTCTCTAATGAGCTAAGGCCAAACACTTGACGGAACCTTAGGAAAACTCAGATTATTCTTTTCCTATCCCCTCCTCCTCCTCCTCTCCCTGCGTGGCCTGGGAAACTACGCTCAACCCGAAGCTGTTAACCTTCCCAGGGCGAGTTCAAAGACTTCCCCAAAACTAACCCCAAGTCGAAGTCGCCTGGCGCCACTGGGCATATTTAGAATACTAATTCCATCAAAATATTTGACCTAAACAAATGACCAAAGTCACTTTGCCTGATAAGCCACTACTGAGGATGATGATCATTAGCGAACATCATTAGCACCCACACCCAGAGAGGCCAAGTTCAGCAACATTTTAATTAGTATTTGTATCTGTATTTTTGCCTAACTCTCTCTCTCTCTCTCTCTCTGGACAAATGCATTTCCCCCCTGGAAAGAAATTTCCACCTTATCAAGAACTTGTCTCGCGACTTGCCTTGCAATTGAGTAAACATAGCCGGAAATGCATTTGCTTTCTCCTCTCCACGCCAGGGTTATCAGCTAGTCGGGGGCGATTGCCGCCGTCGATGACTCGGCGCGACGCGACTTGCCTTGTCCATGCATTATATTTGCACGATTCGTAAATCGTTCTATCTCTTTTCAGTTCGGTTACCCAATACTTGCGGCATTATCTTTATGGATTGTTTACTCATTAGCAAAGGGTATGTCTGGCCCAGAATCATTTTCGATTGATAATTTTAATGCTTGATAAACGTCGATCTTTAATGATCTTTAACGATCTTCAAGCATATATGCTAGACAAGTAATTGAGTTTCTTTTCAATCCGTTGCTCTTCCCAGGCTGAACTGCTTAACTTCTCGATTTACCGATGCTCGTTAAAGTGCAAATTACTTGAGTCACGTGAGAAGACTCGCACTGCAAATGGATTACTAGGAATTTCGCTATCAATTAAGAGACGAAGATAATTGGCGCATGGTAACCCTAGCTGCCAGTAGTGCTGGCTACCGTGGAGCACCTGATCTCTATGCCGATCGCGATAAGCAACTCAGTCAGTTTCAGCTCAATCAAGACAAGCATCAGTTGACATTGCAAGCGCCTAAAATGAGCAGCGATCCTGTCGATCCTCATAGAAAGTATCAGATAGCAATGCCAGACTTCCCACACAGTAGGAAGAGGAAGAAAGAGAGAGAGGGAGAGTGGGAAGAGATGCAGATAAGCTGCCAGTCAACCTGCTCGTTTTGTGGTTGACAGTGCTCATCCATTGTCCACATCCTTGTTGATCCTCCGCTGCCAGTTGACATTGGCAATGTGGCAACTCAATCAGCTGCAGCTGCCTGCCACTACTGCAACGTTGCCCAACACTGGTGCGGCATAGCACCGCAAAAACAAGTAATACGAAGCCATTTTCTGGACTTCTTCTTTTAAAACAAAAGGAGACGAGTCCGGGCCCAGAACAGGACAGGCCTCGCCTTCGATTGCTTTTGTCTGCTGGCCATATTGTCTGCAGAAAGAGGGAAAGGAGCAGAAGAAAGGGAGCTGAGCCCAGAAAAGGTTTAAGAAGTGCTCTAAAATTTCGCAACATGTTTCACATTATGCGATGATCATCAGCCTGCGCCTGCACCATTGTCCCTGCTGCTGCTGACCCCTCGCTCTGACCATTGTACTTTGCCAACGATGCCGCTCGTAATGAGAGTCTCATGAGTTTTCTATGGAATGCGCAGCGGGTGATCCAAAGCAGCAGAGCACAGCGAATTCATGTGGCTCTCCCACACACGCACACACACACTCAAACTGTCTTCCACACAGATGTTGCTTGCATAATCTACGCTTGACCAGCCTCATCTAGCCGCGAATTAGCCCGGCGGAGCCATGATTAATAGCAGATACAAATGTATCTGTGAGATACATTTATGTATTTCTCTGATTTTTGCAGCGTAATGCAGGGAAGTGTTGCATGCCACCGCCAACCCCTAGGCAAAGGATGCGCACTCACTTTCCCATGACGCAGCGGCAAGTGTCGCACAGCCTTTCACACATGTGTGTGCGTGTGTATGTGCCTGCGTGTGTGTGGGAAAGCAAACACTTTCGCTGGCAACAATCTCTCACATTACAACACATCCTGCAACCTGCAAAGGATTGACAGGCAGCTGACAAGTGTCAAACGCGCTTGAATATTGATAGATCGATTGCAGGAGTAGGGGCAGAGAGGGGGGAAGAGAGAGAGATAGATAGCCTAAGTTATGCACAAGCAATAGTTGCGGAAATAAAAGCAACCACAGGACACAACACAAGACACGCTGTGGCTGTGGCTGTGGCTGGTGCTAAAAAGGATATTAGGCTGTAAGTGTCATCGAATCGTAAAACGCCCGAATGCAATCAACTGCAGACATTCTCTATCCCCCCCTCTCCCCTCGCTCTACTCCCATGTTTTTCGCTTACACGCGCAATACTCGTAAGTGTCCTCCAAGAACTCAGCCTGGCCAGCTCCTGCTTGGCGTTTTTATGGCCACGCATTGACATTTTGGCGCGTCTTTGCCGCAAATTAGCACAAGTTGGTGGCGCAGCTGGAGATGGAGACCAGGATGGAGGTGTCCTGTGTGTCCTGCGTCCTGCTGGAGTGCGCTGGCTCTATGACTTTTTTATGCTGAACGCTTTACGCATCCTTGCTGGCATTAAACGCGGCATTAAGTGAGCCCACAGCCAAAATAGACTTAGTTCCCTTGTCATGGCTTGGCTTTGTCATTTGCTCTCAAGGTTTATGGATTGCTGACGCCCAGTTTTGGTTACGCAAAGGGATAATATAAACTAAGTGAGTTTTCTTGTCCATCGTCGAGACATTAACACGCAAGTTGTGAGGATTTGGGCAACAAAACTGAAAAGTTAACAAACATTTTGTATAGAAAGCAATGTAGCTTCTTGGCTGGCATATAATCTCATATAAGGTTTAGAAAATAGTTATGGGTGCAATCTTATCTGCAAATCAAAAGGATATCCAACAGAATTAGGAAGTCTATATGCTAATATTGATACGTATAATTACTAAGATTATTAAGACGTAAGTAAAATGTCTTTAAGCTTGAGAATCGCTTGACTTTTCTAGAGGGGTTTCCCTATCTATCTTCTTAAGTCCCTCTGTCTCTAGTTATAGATCTCTATCTCTCAATCTTCCTCTCTCTCTCCTCTCTCTACTTCGCTCACTCTCTTTATCCCTACCACCCTTCGCTTCTTTTCTTTCACCTTCTCCCCATCCTCTGTACCCCAACAGATTTATTTAGTTTTTTTAGCTGATTGGATATATCAACCAACTGCAGCCCCAACCCCAGCCCCACTCCTCCTTCCGGCACTCCCCAGAGAGCAGAGATGCAACCAAGTAAATAATTATAAATGTGCCTAGCTCCACAAAGGGCGCTATTTTTGTCAGCAATTCATTCATTTTGTTCGCCGCGTCGCTGCAATTGGTTGTGACTGGGCGCCCTCAATCATTTCCCCCTGCCTCTGCCAGAGGGGGGGGAAGTACGGGAAGCGTGCCTCACAGCCTGCTGCATTTCAAATGTTAAAAAGTTCAAATATTTTTTAAACAAAACCAACGGCAGCAGCAAATGTCTCATTTCCTTTGCAACAGCAGCAGCAGCCGCCGCAATTGTCTGCAAGTGCCTCAATGGGGAAGGGAAAGGAGGGGGGAGGGGGCTGCACCCTTGGAGGGGCATTCAAGTGAAGAGTGTCGCATATGCACGCCACTTGGAGATGTTAAATAAATGATATTTTTTCTTCTCTTCCTCATCTGCGCTGCACATTGTTCACCTTTGCTTGACCTTGAGTGCGTGCCTGCAGCAGATGGAGCAGATCCAATAGAGAAATGCAGGGCGGGGGTGGAGGCAGGGAATTAGGATGCAGTCATGCCAGCTTGCATTAGGCCTACAACTTTTCACTTAGTTCATTTATAAAACAAAAAGAACTGAGGCAAAGCAGAACGTACTGTGAAAATTTCGAAATATTTTAGAAAATTAAGTTAAATTTAAATTAAGGTATACCTTTAAAAATTTCTAAAGATTTAAAATTTTTTAAAAATTCAACGTTCCTTTAAATATCTTTTAAATATCAGGAAATTTTTTATTTATTTATATATAATTATTTCATTTATTCTTTTAAGAAAATCAAATCAAAAAGCAAAGAAAAATTATTTAAAATGCCAGCTAAAAATGTTTAGAATATTTTTAATATATTAAAATATTAAATTTTTCAGAATTTATTTTAAACTCAACATATTTTTAAAACATTAGCAAATTTTTTTCCGTATTTTTATTTAAGCAATTTTCATTTTATTCAACAAAATCTAACCGAAAGCAAAAGGAAATCCCCTTTAAAAAGCCGGCTCAAACAGTTTGTCAAAGATACCTTAGCTTCTCACGCTCCTCTGCACAGGTGCTGCAACTGCCCAGTGGCCTGAAAGGAAATCTTCAGCCAACGCTGGACAGCAAACAAATCGCAGAGAGACACCTGTGAGAATGTTCAACATAGCGCAAGAGATGCGCAAAAATTGCATGAACCCAGAGCAGCAGAGAGAGACAGACAAACACAGAGAGAGTGAGTGCGAAGTAGAACATGAAACCACTTGAGGCAGCGAAAACAAAGATGCGCAGGACCGCAAATAGCAAAAGGTTCATTGCGGATAGCATTCGAATCCAAAAAACTGAAGTGCAGCGCATCCGTTTGCATTTTCACTTTCACAATGAAAATCGAAACCGCAACGTGCTGCGGTGCACACATGCTTAGAGGGGGGACGAGGGGGAAGGTCAGGGGGCAGGCACAGGATACGCCTGTGTAATCAACTACATCTTCCAACGCCAACAAAAAACCGGACACTGCGATCGTATTGCCACTTCGTATAAAGAAATCAATATCTACAGCATCCCCAGAGGAAATGTCTGGCAAAATATTCAAGAGAAAATTCGCAAGAAATTAAGCAAAAATAAAAAAAAAGGAAAAGTTAAAGTCATTATTATTATTTTTATATCTGCTACGCACATACATGCTCCCATCCCTTTCCTTTGGCAACTCTTAACCCTAACACGCCCTAACATAATACTATCTGGCATCTTATCGCTGCGTAGGCATCGCGTTCTCATCGCTTGGCTGCCTTGTCTCCGTTCCCTACTCCTTCTATCCCTCTCTCTCTCTCAGCTCAATTTGTTGCGCTTACGATTTCAATCATTGCCCACGTCCCTATGCGGATCCCTACCCCGTTCCCTCTTGCACTTGACTACCCTTCTTCCCTCCACGCTGGCAAGTGTAGCGACTTTGTACCTTCTTTCTTCTATTATGTTGCTTCTGCTTCTTTCCCTTTGCTACATCTTGCTTTCTTTCCCCTTTCGACTTTTCCCTTTACCCACAACTAATCATTGTGACAGACGCAGTCAACCCTATTGGCAACACCTTCGCTTCGTTTTGTTGTTTATTCTTAACCTTTTGCTTCCTTTCCTTTCCTCTCCTCTCCTCTTCTCTCCCCCTCGTTCGGCTTAACCTTCTACTCTTTTATTTGCAGGAATTGTTCTGCGTAGGTGACAATGCAAGGTTACATGCCGTGAGAACTGATTGCAATTTAATCCTTTGCGCAAGGTTTGTCTTTGTCTTGTCTCTCTCTGTCTCATTCTTCTCTCCTCTCTCTCTCTCTCTGTGCCTGTGCCCATAAAAAGGGAATCCCCAAATGAATGCTCATCAATTTAATGAGACACTGCCGGGGCACACAGTCTGGCCAAATGGCCACTAGCAAACAGAACACGTAAGTGCAAATAGTGTGGGCAGCAGGGGGAGGGGCTGCACATAAACAAAGCCAAAGCTTAACACACACACACACACACATATGTATAGTCGCCTTACTCCTTTCAGACACAACACAATTTCGCTGAAAGCTTTCGCCGACAACAACAAACCGTTAATACGGACGCTCAGCCGACGTACACGTGCGCCAACAAATATGGCCGCCCAAAGCACACAACACACACACACTCACGCACACCCGCTAGCAAAACAAACAAACACACACATACACACACTCGTGCACACACAGAGAGAGCACGCATGTGCTCCACTTTAACACTTTCGCTCTCTTTCGAACGCACATGGCGTCATTTTTAACCCTTTTAATGCCGTCTCCGTCTGCGTTGTCGTCTGCACTCGCTCGCCGGCCTGGGCCACGGCCATTGACTTGGCCGCCCCACACTCTCACACACACACAAACTCTCCCACTCGCACTTGCCTTCGGGGGGGCCGCTCTCTTAACCTGTCACGCAATTCGCTCAGCTCACACGACGCTCTTCGCCGTCGTGCACTCGTTCTCTCTCTCTCTCCAGAAGGGGAACGAGTCAAGCCTTTGCCTGTTACTCAGCTACCCCTTCAATGCACACACACATGCTCAGTTGAGCGAGTGAGTTAGTGTAAGAGTGAGTGAGTTTTTCTTCGCTCTGTACTCTCACTCGTTTTTTATGTGCGCCTTCGAAAGTGAAAGGATTTTTGTAAAGGGGTGAGAGCGTAGCAAGGGAGAGCGGAGAGAGAGAGAGCGCAGTTTATTTTTATCGATTTGTGTGCGTGCATGTGCGCGTGTGTGTTTGAGTGCGGCGAATTACTGAGCGCAACTCTTTGAATGCGATTCGTCCGCTTTCGCCTCAACTCTTTTCGCTGGCCGCGCGCATTAATTTTATTTTGACAGCGCGCTGTCATTTGCCCTGCCTTGTTTATCGCTGTGTATGTACAGCGTGTTGTCAGTGTGTGTGTGTGTGCGTTGTCTGCGGCGAGTGGTAGGCGGAGTTTGATCGATATTATGCATGGGCAATGGCGTCGCAACTCTTTAAGCCCCATGGGAACTGACAGCTTTGATTGGCGATGAATAGAGCGAAGGGAAATTAAAGAGCGCGTCAGAAAAACTTAGGTAGAGCTTTAATTAAAGGTGATAATATAAATTAATAAATAATAATATAAATAATTGAATAAAAAAATTAGGTAAGATAACAAATATGGAAGTTGAAAGAGAGATTTAAATAATCCCGAAATATACTAATACAAATCACACAAATATTTTTTAATTAATTTACAAATATATATAAAAAAAAAAAAGGAAAACAATATTTTATAAATATTTATAATAATAAATATAAACTTTCTAGAGCTAAAGTTTAGATAATACTACATAATTTGAAATAGATAATTAGAAAATTCTGCATATGTATATTCATAATAATATTACATATAATTCATCACATTGTTAATACAATATCATAAACATCATGTTTGTATAAAATACCCTATAATATATACAAAAATTATTTAGCAGCTATGCAAACCTAATCAACACTCCCCTCAGGAAAAACTATTCCCCAATTGCATCCCCTCCCTACCTCGTCACCCCTCCCCCTACTGGTCATTTGGAAACCCCCCGTAGAGTTTCCGTTTTGTAGGACAAAATTTTGATGAATGAGCGAGCGTCCTTCAAATCTATAGCCAAATTATATAACAGACAAACATATGTACGCAAGGAGAATGCATTTCGCATAGGACCAGGCAAACCTACTTAGAAGAAGGAACAGATACATCATCTTTGGGCAGTTCGGCAAGATGCTAAGGGGAATTTAAAGAGCAATGGGATAGGCAAGTGCCAAAAGTGAATGCAATGATATGTGAGGGTTATGTGGATAGATGATGAAAAAGCTGGTCAACCCTTAATAGGCACAAAACTATTGAAAGGCAGCCCCAGAGTGAGAGAAAAAGAGGGAGACAAAGGCAACCTTTTGGCAATCCGTATGCGAATCCTATAACATGTTCATTAATAACTAATATCCTGCGGCCCCAAATAGCATTAGCCCAGGAAGAACACATACAAATGCAAGCATGTGTAGGTGTGTGTGCGATGTTTTGTGTGTGTATATGTATATACCCGCTATATAGTCCGCCATTTTTGTTTTTGCCTTTGGTTTTCAATTACACAAGGAGTTGGAGTGCCTGAAGCCGTGTGTGTGTGTGTGTGTGTGTGTGTTTGGCAATCGATGAAAGTTTGAAATTAACACCCAAATAATGTGCCAGAGACTTCTTCGTCGTCCTACGTAATTAATGAGTCCACAAATATCCGTGGCAAACTTTGCCCAACTTTCTGGGACAATCGCTCAAGCTGCCAGCGCTTCCCCTGCGCCCTCCCCTCTACTCCTCCCTGGCCATTTGGCATTCGAACAAGCAAATGATTTTAGTAGCAAACACACACATACATACATAAATGAATGTATATAGTGTATATATAGGTTATATATACCCCATCTCCGCTAGATTCCCAGCTCCCGATCCAATTAGGCGCAATGAAGTTGTAAAGCGCTTTTCCCACACATAACTCAATATATATTCGATTTATTTAAATTCTCAGCAATGCCAACACGCAACATAAATCCCATAATTAAGCGACGTTGGCAACCCTAGCAAATCGTAGGCGTTCAGCGTTAATTGAGAGCGAAGCTTCTACGTTGAGCACAACAAAAAGGGGGCGCGTTTGCGTGTTCAACTTGAGAAGCCTCCTCCTTCCTCCACTCTGCAGTATCTACCGCCTTCTCTTCTTCTGCTTCCTCTTCCTCCACTTCATATGCACCGCCAAGTGGGCACAACAAACGGCAAATTTCGCCTAGCACGTCACAGGAAACGAGACACAAAAATCTCAACACGATAATCCGTTGCGTTGTCGTCGCTTTGGCTCTTTAATCGTCTCAATCAGTCGCTTTATCGTGGCATATTCAAAAAAAATAAGCTACAAAAAACATTCCCGGAGAGGGGAAAACTTTTCAATTCGCAAACAAAAGCCTCATTCAGCCAAGTGTGTACGGCGTATTTTTTCGGGCATCCCATCCGGACAACAGTTTCGGCACTGGCGCCTTTTGTGCGCCTCTTAAGTGGACACAAGAAGGTATTCGATAAGTACCATAATATACCCCATATACTATACATATACCATCTCCTCCACACTTGTGGGCATATGTGGGCCGTGTGATTATCGTCGATATGAAGCGCTTCTTGCGCCATTGTTGCAGCTGATTAACAATCAACGAAAGTGGGAAATACTCAAATTGGAACTAGTCATCCCGCTTTATCGCCCCCTGTGTGTGTGCGACCTAAGCAGCGATTAAAGCTTTATGCATAGATATCTAAGTGTGGGCTATATATTATAACAAGACATATGCTTAAATTCTTTTCAAAGATTCGTAAATTTTAGAGATAAGAGACAAACACTTTCTCTTATTATATCGTAAAGTTTTTGAAGTTTTTTTTTATCTTAAATATTGAAGCTTATTCTACAAAGATCACGATAATGATTGATCTTTGCCATATTATAAAAAGTAGATATTTTTTCTATCCAAAGATCCTGTTAGATCTAGGGTTTTCATATAATACACAGTAGAAATATTTTAAAATGTTAAAGACCCTTCCACGCCCCACAAACAAGATGTCAAATCAACGGAACAGACTCGTAAATGAAGATCATAAATACAGTAGGCTCTACTACAACCCAAGACAGTTAGAGTAATAAACATATACGAAGCGTTCCCATGTCATGTCTGTAACTTCTACTGGTTACAAGGCCCCTCCCTTTCCCCGTCTAACCCCCTGACAGAGGTTACGGCCCATTGAAGCTAACGAGCGGCACATGCAACTAGTTAACACTAGCGAGGGGGCAGGGGGGATCTATTGATATTAATGCGTGATCGAACATGGCAGACCGTGTGATGTTTGCCCCGTTGATTGGCTGAAGAACAGGAAGAGCGAAGACTTATTTATGGCCCGCCGGACCGAACCGGGTAGAGTGATCCAAGGGAGGAGACGCACCAAGGAAGAAGAAGAGGTAGCCAAGCAAATTAGTTTTCAGTTTTTTCCATTGAATCGCTAGCCTTTTAAATAGAATTGAACGCCCACGAACAGCAGCAAAGCGATCAAGCACAAGAGAAAAAGTGCAAGAGAGAGTGAGATAGAAGATAGACAGAGAAAGAGAAAGAGAACCCCCCGCGAGCCAATTAATAGAGTCGCAAAACAAATTAACCCCAACAAAATCAACGCCCCCGAGACTGACACACGTCAGGTCCGCGAGCGACAAACGCCATATGGCAAAACGACTAAGTGGAAACAGAATAAGAAAAAAAAAAAAACACAACGAACTACAATAAAAATAAAGAGAGAACACGCAAGAAAACAAATAAACACGAAACTTAAGTCAAATATGCCGCATATGCTTTCAGATTTTGTTGCAACACGCGCGCGCGATCGGATTCCCTTTAACCCCTTTGCGGAGAAAGGGGGAGAGGGGAAGCACAATAAAGATGTTGAGAAGGAGAGCAAGGGTCGGGCATGATCTTTAAATTAAGGGTTAGCTAACAAGGAGACGATCATCAAAGGCGTGTTGAGTCGTGGTGTCTTAAAAACACAAGCGGGAAAAAACACGTCGGGAAGAAGGAAGGGTGAGAGAGAGCAAAGGGTGCCCTTTCGATCTTGATAGGGCTCAAGGGTCGCGATCTCTAAGCGGCTTGCTAATGAGCCCACATTTCCCCCTCTACAATTCCCTATTCCTTCGACTGTTCCCCTTTTTCACCTCACACGTGACTTCCTCTATATCTCTCTCCATTCGGAATTGAATTATCTTGCGGCTTGCCTTGTGGCATTTTAATGTGTCTAATGTGTCGCCCCCGTGGCATTCGGAAAGAGTTGATGCCCGGGGACCGCCCAATGTTGGGTCCTGTGTGGCTCAAGTGGATTCTACTTGGCGTTTGCCCATGTCGCTCACGTGTCAAATTAATCATTTAAACAGCAGGAGAAGAGGGGCAGGGAGCCCCCGTTGTGACAGGCAGCTGATTTAGTAGCTTACTTAAGATCAACCAGGAACGTCTTGAAGTCATAGGGAATTGATTATCGACAGGGTGCAATGAGATCCGCCTGATTACGGGGAAAATGACTTGCACTTGGTCGGCTAAAGCGTTTGCAGATGGAGCTGATTAACCCACGATCAAGGCGAAGCGAACTCTGCGGTAGGGAGCAAGTACTTGTTATGCGTTTAGCATTGATTTATGAAAAGTAAACGTAACCAAGAAAGTGATCGATGGAGCTAATGCAAGAAGCTGATGAAAGCAGCGTAGCACATGTGCTGCATTTAAATTGGGACTGAGCTAGGGTACTCTCTTTCTCTCTGTGAGATCCATTCGAATAGAGAAGAATTCATTCTAACTGATGATCTCTTGTGAGCTCAAGAAAGATGTTTTAATACCAAAGATCATAATATAATCGTTATCTACTCTAGGTCAACTTGACTCATGATCATGATTTACATCGTCTTGCGCTCTCTTACATCACGTACGATCATCAAGATTCAATTGCGATGCTGGTCAAGCTGCCAGACGTAACGATCGTTTTACACGCGTGCGAAAACCGAAAACGTAGCTGTCTCAGATCTCACACATCCCCCTCTCCCACTCTTACTCTCTCCGTCCAGCTCTCTCACTAAAAGTAGCACCGCAGTTTTCACATGCGGGCTGCGGTTAGCCGAGACGGCACACGCACTGACCAAAGGCGGCGTCGGCGATCGCGAGACCAAGAGAGAGTGAGAGAGAGTACTGAGAGCGCGATCGCTCCGACCGCTAATTACGAGTGCGTCAATATTTACGCTGTGGCGATCGAGAGAGAAACGGAGCATCCAAGCAACCGCATCCATTGTTGCTATTGACTAACCCAAATCACAAGCAAACACAAGATGAAAGACGACGGCGACGCTGATGTAGTCGGCGAAAGGATTCCCTTTAGCGGCTCAAGTGCGCACACGCGCAGGCGTCAATATTTGCACAAGGATAACGTGAGTCGCGCGCTCACCAAGCAGAAGAAGAAGAGGAAGACGAAGGAAAGTAAAGAATGCAGCAAAGGATGTTTGCGCTAATTGCCCAAGCCTGGCCTGGCACTGTGGTTGATAAGGAACCAAATAGAAAACCAAATGCGGATTTGTTTAGGACTCTTAAGAAAACCCCACTCGCTTTCTCCATCTCTCTCTCTCTCTCTCTCACTTTCTCGCACTGTGCGCAAATTGTGTAACTTGTGATAAGCGCAGTTCAATCGCAGATAAGTTTCCCATCTTCTGTGGAGCCGTCGCCTTTTGTCCCTGCTCTATGATCACAGGATGTCAGTGTATGCCTTTCAGCGCACAGGTGATGGCTTTCTGATAAGCAACCGTTGAGGGGGCCCGAAAATCGTCTTAGGCCCTTTCCGGGAAGTGGTGTTAAGTTCATGTTTGCGCCCTATTGTTTCTGGGAAAATTTCGGGGCGGACCAACGACAAGTCACAATATGTTGCAATGTTGCTTATCGCAGTGCAAGAACTTCCTTTGTGGATGAGTGACCACAGCGCAAATACTGCATATGGGTCAGGAAAGGAGAAGATGTGCCCAGGGTAATTCCTTCTCAAGACCTTGTAAGTTAGTCAAGTTACAACTCAGCCAAATTTCCTTTCTATTTGATAGGTTTCCCAACTAGTAAGAAGTGAGTTTCCTAAAGATCCTAGTCGCTTTTGCTAGGAAAACCTGCAGGGTTTCCAGAGTTTTCCACTTGCTTTCATCTTCAATATACACAATATTTTATATCTATTTAATAACTTAGTTGCTTATTGATCGTAGCTCTTTCTCTTCAGCCTTAGTGAGTCATAAAGACAGTCGATTAATTTCCAGCGAATTTCACTAATTAAAAGTAAGAGTGAAAATGGGGCGGACCGCTGCCGGCACAGCTGTTGCCACAGAAAGAAAGTTGCCAAGGACAAAGAAGGAAGAACGAAGGGTTTGTGCCTTGGCAAGTGCCTCAAGGCGTGGCATGCACTAACAGGCGGCACACGGCCGCACAAGGAGCAGAGAGCGCAGAGGCCTAGCCAGATGAGCGAAAGCAACATATGTTTGAGTGACGGTGAAAGAATCGTAGCAATTCGGTTATGACGCGATGATGATGACTGGAAAATGAAAAGGAAAACGCTTAAAATGATTCGCTGCGTCTTAGGAAAACACGCTGAGCACCCGTGCCGCACCGTTACTTTCGTTTTTCAGCAGGAAAAGTGCTGGGTTAATTGCCAACACGAGGGTTAACGATCTTAAGGGGTTGCCACACTCACTCACTCACACTCTCTAACTGCGTCATAAAGATGAAATGAAAACGACAGTTGTTGTGGAAGGGGAGCTGGGAGAGAGAGAAAGAGAGGGGGAAGGAGGAGTAAAAGAGCGAAAAGCAATCAATTGGCTGGCGGTCTTGGTAATAGGAAGCTCTGGCAATGTGCAAAGACAAAAGCCGCGCGCATTTCCAAAGGATTTGCAATTGGGCTTAACGCACCAAGAAGAAGAACAAGGCAAATGGCAACACATACACAGCGCAATGTGTGAAACCAAAAGCGCAAAACCCAATTCAGGAATCGTCAATGGGACGCGCCACGTCATCAAATCACACAGCAAAAACCTCACGCAGCTACGCCAACTACTACAGCAAGTAGTAAAAGCTGTCACCCTCCTTCCCCCCTGTTCCTCTCTCTCTCTCTAAGTCTCTCCTGAGATGATTTCATTTTCGGCATGTGCATGTGCGTTGTCCCCAAAGAGGACGCACCAGTCGCTCCATTGTTGGCGTGCCGAGCGGCCATTGTCCAACCCTTAAATCAAAGTGTACGCAATTTCGTTAATAATCCTCAAGACAATATCGAAACGCCATAACAATATCCTTTTGATGATTATCGCAGCTCCTACTCCCCTACTCTCTCCTTCTCCCTCTTTCGCTTTCTCTCTTCTCTTGGCTCGCCTGTCTATTCGTTTCGGTAGTCGCCGTTGCTTTCATGTTTATTGCTTGGTTAAGGCGAAAGGATAATGGCCACACCAAGCAGCAGGTTACTCAGTAACAACCCCCTCCCAGTCTCAGTCATAAGTTCCTAGTGCGGGCGGCAGCTGTTCCTGGCCCCCTACTTCTCCTACGCTCCTGGCACAACCCACAAGTTTTGTCGGCGACCCTGTTTCCCAATGCTTTTTATGACTTTACCCAACAAAAAGGGCACTACGCGGAAGACAGAAAAAAACGGACAACTGTAAATGTCATAGGGATCCGTGCTAGGGATGTAGGCAAATCGCAGGGGTTGCCTGGCATTTCCTTTTGGTGCTGCCTGCACGTGCTTCAATTTAAGTCCAAACTTTGCCGACTTCTTGAGAAATGCTTATTTAAATTGAAAAGGTAACTAACCCTATAAGAAATGTTCTCTACAGAGATAAGGAACTCTGGGATCTTAGCTTAGGAAACTTACAGTATAATCTTCTGGATCTGGCAACCATTTTAAGGAATTTCCTAAGAAACAGCTTTAATTTTATATTTCTGTTTTTTTTTTTATGTTATTATATATAATATATTTTCAGTTAAATACTTACCATTTTCTCACCGTCTCACAAGAAACCCCATAAGCCTAAGATTAACCTAAAAAATACAGAAATATTTTCACTATCTGGCAACCCTTTTTGTAAAGTGTAACTACATAAATAATTTCTACATGCCTCATAAAGATATTATGTACAATATTTTCTTACAATCTCGCTGCCTTCTTCCATCGTCTGCTATTCGACCCTCGTCGAGCATAGAGCATAATGAGAGAAGGCACTTAGGCTCGGCACACCTGATGCGCAATGGCGGCCAAAGGATTTGAAGGGCAACCCTGGCCAGGCCGACTCATTTGGAATGCACGAAAAGTTTCGCAGCGGCAAAAAAGATGTTCAAACTTTTGACAAAACAAAGCCGAAAGAAAAACCGACAAGAAAAATAAAAAACAAACACGGCAAATGTACGAAACATTTCGGCCAACTCGGGCAAATCCTTTGGCCGTGGGTCCTTTCTCTGGCCATTTAAAATTCTTTTCATGTTTAAGCGTGCAGAAGAGAAGAAGAAAAAAACAGACATACAAGAGGAAATATTAGAAGTATTAAAATTTTAATGCAAATTGTTATTTTATGCAAGAATGTGCGGTCCTCGCATCCTTGTCCATGTCCATGTCCTTGGCTCTACTTAAATCCCCCTTTTGAAAAAGGCTGCGTAAAGGATTTTTATGCACATAGGGAATCGTTTCTCCTTTGCTCTGCTCTGCTTTTTATTTTCCAAAAATGACCTTTGCCTGAGCCAGGACTCGGTGTGGTCTCCTGTTGTGCAAATATGCGGCAGAACGAGCGGGTGTGCGTGTCTTTGTGTATGTGAGCGAAGCCATTCATATGCCTTACTCGTGTGCCGTCTTCTAAGCCCAATTTCCTTATGGCTTAAACCTTTGAAACGACTCAACGGCGTCCCGAGCCAAAAAGGATAATTGAAATTCGGCCAGCTGCCCATCTGCATGCAAATGATTTACAGCTGACTCCAAGAGTTTTCATCTGATTTTATTTGCCTCTCTTTCTTGCTATGTATCTCTCTCTCTCTTTCTCTTCTTCCCTAATTCTCTAAATACATTAGATGGCCACAGAATTTGTTTTAAAAATTTATAAAAATAATTTCACTTGTTTTTCCGCACCCCCAGGGAACTCGCATATGTTCGCTTGCAGCCAGCACAGTTAACCGTAATGGAAGTAACAACAACAACAAAAACAACACCGACAACAACAAAAAGAACAGAAGAAGCAACAAAAATTATATTAGAAATTTAGTTAAAACGAGGGTTGCGCCATTTCCCAAGTAATTCAACGTTGTCAACGTCAACGTTGCCTGCACCTTAACCCTATATAAACGCAGGGCTATTTTCAGTTTGCTCTACTCCATCTCCCTCTCTCACCCTGTCTCTTTCTCTGTGCCTGTCCCCTGTCCAGTCTTATGTAATTTAAGCTTGTTGTTGAACATTTACCAGCCAGGAAGGGCTCAAGTTAGTGGCTTTCGTTTCACTTGAAATGCCCTAACTACAAGTTGTGGTATATGCGAAGCGAGACTAGCTTGGACAAAGCAGAGAAAACTGCATTTTGATGGTTTATAATAGTTTACAAATCTACTAAAAAAGTTATTCCACAAGTTTACTGTAGCGTACCTATAAATTCGGCATATATTAAAAATACTATGAAATATGAAATCTCAAAAATAAACATAATTTTCTTTATATAAATTTTTAAAATTACAAAAAAAATCGAAATATTATTAAACTAAAGTTAAAATTTATAAAGAAAATATTAAAAGAAATAAAAATGATAATTAATAATATATACATAACTTTATCAATATTTATCAATCTGAAATACATTTTAAAGAGTATCTATTTGTCACTACTATCGAGAGTCTTTTCGCCTGTGGTCTGCGTAAATTTAGCCGAGCGTGTCTGCGCATTTCGAAATTGGATACAAAATTCGTCTATTTCTGTTAGTATTTCTATAGTTTCGAGCAGAGTTTCGAATTTGAGTCTAAGCATTGTGGGCGAGGGTTGTTTCTGCTGTTTTTGTCGCAACTGCTTAGCTCTTTCATTTGTCAGTGTGGATTCTCCTCCCCCCTCGCGCTTCCCTGTCCATCTGAGAGGTTACCCTTTGTTGTAGCGCACATTACATTCAATCACCCACTCAGCTGAGCCACCCACTGACCACATACAACCACCCGGTTACCCGTTAACCACCCCCCCCTCTTCCTTTGTTCCTCTCCCTTCCTGCGTCTTGGCTTTGCCCTCGAACGACCTCGCGTGTGCCGTTCTATTTACTTAAATGTCCTTTCGCGTTTTGTGTTAATTACACTGCCAGAATACTCACACACACACACACACACACACACACACACCCGCACACACACATTCAAATACCCTACCCTATGCTTATCGTGGCATTTAAATTGAAAGGCGTGTCCAGAGTAAAGTTCAAGTCGCATCGCCGGGGGCAAAGCACAACAAGTCGACGGGTTTATTGTGGGCTTTTATTGCGTTGTTCGCGTTGTTAGCCGCTTGTGAGGCAATTAACCCCTTTGCAAACAGGGTTGTCGCCTGCCCACTAACTCTTTGGCAACCCTGCACACGCCTGTCCAGCCAGCCCATTAAACGTGCGCAATCATTATTCATGGACTGCCGCCAAGTGGCTGGGAGTGGGTTGCGCCCTTCTCCTGTCTTAAGGTAAGGCTGGCAACCCTGCACGCACTACCCACGCCACGCAGACAGGCAGCGTTTAATTAAAAGCCAAAAAGCTTGACTTGGCGGGTTAAACGCTTACCTTGTTCTTCCTTTCTCTCTCTCTCTCTCTTTCCTTTCCCTCCTCCTTGCGTGCATATAATTTGGGCTAATTACTTCCTTAAAGTTCTCCCTGGTTTTGTTCGCTTTGGCTGCCATTTTGTTGTTGCCACGAGCAACGTGCAGCAACCCTTGACAAAAAAAAGGGTAGCAAAGTAATGAAAAGGGTTGCACGGTGTTGGTTGGGTTAAGCGGGGTACATAAAGGGTTAAACGTAGCTTTTTAGCGACTGTTATATAGAAAAAAGAGTAGCACAGTAGCCAATGGGTAGAGGGAAATTGAAATACATAGTGTAGGGTATATAAACTGCAGGGTGTGCACTGTTTGAAGAGAGGGCTTGCTATATTTTATATCAAATTGCTATGCTATGACGTTCTTAACTTTTTATTTCGACTTTCCCATTTCTTTTGGCAGCTCATTAAGTTCTTTCTCCCCACCTTCCCGCAGTCTTCGCTGCCTGCACACTAATTGCATAACTGCCCCCAGTTAGCGCCTATTAAATTTCATAAGCACTTGCCTCTAAATACAGTGAGCACTAAAAGTACTCGCAACGCTTATGTGGGCTCACCCACTTGGCACTTGGCGCGGCATCTTAACTTGGTCAGTAAATATAAAAATTTCCATTAACTTAATTAATGGCCAGCAATTATAGCTAGTAAAAAAAAAAAGCTCAAGCTAAACTGGCAGAAACTCGATAGTTTTTAATCAAAAAGTCATTAGGAATATGTCGCACAGCGTGTCCTCCTGAGTGGCCTCTCCCCCCCCCTTTCCCTCTTCCTGCCACAGCAAGAAAATCAAGCTGAGGAAATAAACAATTTGTCACCCGCTGCTAAATTTGCAATAAAGAAATCTCTCTTCTTCCCTCTCTCTCCTTCTCTTTCTCTTTTGGAGGCGCAAATTAATTTGTGTTATTATTGCCGCCTTTTATCCCTTTCCCCCTGTTGATATTTTTAGTGTGTGGCCACAAGGTAATAATTATTACTACATATATGTAGGTCGTACTTGAGCCCAACCCCTATGTGTGTGTGTTATTGTAGGGTATGTCGCATTCGCATGTTTTCATTCTTTGCGACGTTAACTCCTTTTTGCCGTTCAAATATTTTTGCGCAAAGGCTTGCGGGCTGATTGAGTGCTCTCTGGACATGTTTGTTCCATTGTCAGCTCAGCCCCTGACGATGATGCGTTGATAAAGTTCTGGTTTATCTATTGTTTACAATTATTATCGTTTTTTTTCGGGCAAATCTGTCGAGCAACCCTTGGAACGCGCCCCTTGTGATGATTTTTTTACTGGGCTCTGGGCACGTGTTTGACGCTGGCGCAAATTATTTATCTATCAGATCATTGAGAAAGAGTTTTTGTGGATGTTGTGGAATTTTTATAATAAAAATTTTAGACTTTGTAGTATTTTATAGACCTAAATCAATAAAAAAAACTTGGCATCGTTTTACAGATGCTTAAACTTTTCTTAATTGCTTGTAACATAAAGCGTTAAAACGAGACATAAGAGAGAGAGAGTGGGAGACAGACATAGTCGAAGCTAATGTCATAAAGATAGCAAGAAAGAGATAGTACGTGAGAGAGTGAGAGGTAAAGAGCGAGTGGGGAGGCACAAAATTAATTGAAATTTTATTTCAAATGCGAACTTTGACATGGTTTTTTCCTGGAAAGGCGCCGCGCTGGCAGAGGTCGTTTTGCAACGCCCCCCCCCCCCCTCTTTGCGCTGCCCACCTTGCCTAGTGCCTGTGAAATATTTACGCGCGACAGAACGGGCTGGGGTAAGTGGCAGCAGCTAAAGAGGAAGAAGGGGGAGGAGAAGTGGGAGAAGCAGGCAAAGCACTTGCGGGCATTTTATGAAACGGATATGAGAAACAACCAAATGCAGGCAGCGTAGGATGGACAACAACGACGCGCGCGTTCGTCCTGGTATTGCCTCCTGGCCCCCCATCTCGCTGGCGCTGGTAATGGCGTAGAATTTTGCGTTTACGTTTTGTGAAAATTAAAAAATTCTTCAAAAAGCAGCGACAGACGCGCTTCGCTGGGTGCTAACTACGCCAGTGCCACGACTGTCTCTCTCTCTCTGTGTGTGTGTGTGTGTGTGTGTGTGTGTGTGTGTGTGCCGCGCTGTCCCCGCAGCGTTTGTCCTTGTTGTTGTTTCTGTTGCTGTTGCTGTTGTTGGGGTAAACAAAGGATCAAAAGCGCACTAATTGTTTTCTACTTAGGCGCATGCTGGCCCTGCCCATTGCGTATCCACTGTCCCTTCCCCTTGCCTCCCCCCATTCTACCCCCTCTGCCCTGCGCCTCTGCCCGCAGTTGGCGCAGGCTAATCTTTGACTGCCTTTGCCGCGTAATTTTTCAAAACGTAATTTGCAATTAAAGAACGAACAACGCGAGTCCACGAAACACACCCCCCCCCCCCTCGCGACCCATGTAACCCCCCTCGTAACTCCCCCTGGCACTACCCCAGTCAAAACCCACAACGCGCAACGCCTTCAGGCTTCATCGTGAGCTCTGAACCTTATGACGTTTCATTTTCATTGCTTTAGCATTAAGATTAGGGCTACAAGTTGGCCCAAGGATTTCTGCTCTCCCACTTCCTACCTCTCTTCTTCCTTTTCTTCTTCTCTCCTGCTTATAAAGGATGTTTGCTTCAGCTGATTTACACAAAGAGAATTTTAATTAATTTTATTGCCCGCCAACTCAGACTGCAAAATTTGACAAAGTTGAAGATTTTTCTGCAGCTTTTTTTGTGTTTTATTTTTAAAGCGTAGTCTTTGTGGAGTTTTTATTTATATATATTTTATATATATTTTACCTTTAAGTAATACCCCCTTTAATCCTGGCTAGAAACTTCTCTAGCTGCCATTTTGCTGGCACATTAGGCAAACGCCCTGCACACAATCGCTAAAAATCCAAGACGCCAATTTATCAAACCGTAGCTGCAAATCGAAGTCGCACACACACACACACACACACACACATACACACAGTCGATAGAAATCGATAGGTCGTTTTGTTTTTGGCCACGCAGCCAGCGGAAGGCGACTGAATTTGCTTGATGACATCGCCACAACGTTCCGCGCCTGCCTCTGCCTCCGCTACTGCCTCCTCTCTTGCCCTGCCTGCCCTGCCTCCCCCTCGTCGTGTAGTAACCCTTATGATGGGCTGTGCGCAACCATTCCAGGCGGCATCAACCCTATGCTGTCAACCCATTTGATTTTGCTTTTATTTTTTCGTTGCTTTTTGCCTTTATTTTCCCCGTCTCTGCCCTCGCGCATTCCCCGAAGACAACATGTGGCTAGGACCGAGGACCAAAGACCGGTTTTGCTGCGTGTCCGTTCAAGTTCAAGCAAACAGCAAGGACATGTGTATATGTGTGTGTGTGTACTGGGGTGGGTTTTAGCCGAGCCAAGGCATACACAACATATAAAAATAAAAACTTTTTATAAGACATTCGCAGGGTTAGACCCGGCCCGCAGCTCTCTGCGTCTCGAAAGGCGTCTATATGTACGCCATGGTATATAAACGATTTTGCTTGCGAAGGGTTCACTGTGCCTGGGAGCACATGTCACATGTGTGTGTGTGTGTGTGTGTGTGTGCCACATATACATACATAAAAAGCTGTCACACACACACGGACACATACACACACATAAGCGATGCTTTTCACCCTTTTTATTGCGTCTTCAAGTTTTATGTGCCTTATGTGCCACAGCCTCTGCCCATAGGCGCAGTATATAGAGGGGTTCTGTCTGCGAGTGTGTGTGTGAGTGTGCGTGTGTGTGTGCGAGTTGGATAACCGGAAATATGAGACATCAAGGCTTTTATAAATGGCGCACAGGACGAGCCACGTCTTGGGTTCCTTTTTGGCTGTTGATGTTGATGTTTGATGGCAGCCTCAGTGCCAGTGGCAGCCGAAAGGGGGAGCAGGGGAGGAAAGGGACGGGGGGAGCACAAGAGGAGCAGCCTGGGCAACCCGAGCTCATGATGTATGTGTTTGACAGCCACATAAGGGGGTAAAATTGAGTTTTCACATGACGACCATGAAGGCTGCTCCCCCCTCCCTTCCTAACCCCTCGACGATTGTTTGCTTTGGTCAGGCGCCGTTATCCCGCTGACCGCCCCTTGCCCGCACGCCTCTCTATGCCACTGACTGCCTAGCTGCCTCGTGCGTGCCACATGACGTGCCACAGCCGACCATAGAGCAAAGCGAATTTAATAAATGACTTTATAGTTATTTTCTTGCAGAACCCTTGCTCCCTCCCCCCTTCTCCTACTACACCCATGCTATGCCACAGCCTCACGCTTTATGCGCATTTTATTTTTATGTGTGGGTGTGTGTGTGTGTGCGAGTGTGTGTGTGTGTGTTGCCCTGGGTGGTTGTACTTGTTCTTCGATGGCTTGGGGCGTCCTTTGAATGCCAGCGAAACGGCTGCAGCGACTATCAAAAATTAATACTTTTGTCTGCATTTGTTAGCCACCCCCCTTCCCCCTCCCCCTCGACGCCTCTGCTGCGTCCACACGTCATTTTCACGTAATACTTTTGCGACCCGAACACGAACAACAAAAGTTGTAAAAATTTTAATTTTCCCTCAATATTTTTGGCATTTCTGGCAGGCTGCGGCGACATATGTGTGGCAAATAAAATGCACAAAACACACACGCACACACAGAAATACTATATGTATGTGTATAGCATATATTTAATACAAATACTGTGCCTGCTTTTGTGGCTGTAAAAATCTCTGTACAAGATATACGGCTTGAGAAGGGGAGGCACGTTGAAAGCGCCAGTTAAGCCTTTAAAAGCTTTAAAATGGCTGATTTTGGCTGGGGTAGGGAAAGTTATTATGAACTTTATAGCTAGTATCGTCTATATATAGTTATATGAATAAGAAAAATACCAAGAAAAGTATTTTAAAGTGGACATTAAAATTCCCTTACCTAATTAAAACCGTACCGAGGTAAAGGTCCTCAATTTATACAACAATACCAAGCTAAGCTTGATAACGTTCTGTAAAAAACTAAGTTACAATAATTATGAATAATATAATACATCTAATAAATAAGCCAGTACCTAGGTATACATTCAAAACCCTTAAGAACCTTATTAGCTAAGCCCAAAATTAAGGTCCTCCACAAACCACAAAGTGAAAAAACAGTTTAACCCGTAATAGTTAACCCAAAACAAGTAAGAAAGCTACAGTCAAGTGTGCTCGACTGTAATATACCCGCTACCCAGCTGCTCGTACATCATTTATTTGCGGAACAAAAAAACGGCTACAATCACATTTTGACCGTAAAAGGCTATGGACTTATAATATTTATGCAAAGTCAAAATATAAAATAAAAAAAAAAAACATTTTTGCACTCATTTAATTTTTGATGCGGGCGGGACTCGAACCCGTAAATGCATAATAGTACTGTTCGTTTTGCAGTCCACAACTTAACCCATTTCACCACCGTACACGCACACACGATTCGGCACAATGCTGCAAGCAGCGCTGCCGGCAGCGCTGCTTACAGCTATGGAAAACGTTAAGCTGAATAACTTCTGTGTTTATTATCCGATTGTTACCAAATTTTCAGAGATCATCTCGCTAGCTATAGTTATCATGTAAACCGAAAATGAACAATATGGCATCAAAATTGCGCTTGTAATCAATGTTTTTTCGATTAACGTGGGCGGAAGGGGGCGTGGCCAAAATCCAAAATAAACTTGATCAGCGTGCAATAATAGCACATATTGTGACCAAATTTGGTAGTCCTAGCTCTTATAATAGCTGAGATCTAGATTTTCACACGGACAGACAGACGGACAGACGGACATGGCTATATCGACTCGGCTGTTGATCCTGAGCCAGAATATATATACTTTATGGGGTCGGAGTTGTCTCCTTCCGCCTGTTACATACATTTTCGGTTTGAACAAAGTTATAATACCCTTCTACTCTATGAGTAGCGGGTATAATGAGTTACTGTGGTCACCCAGTAACCCACATCATACTCTATCCTTTCTACCCCATAGCATACGCAATTTCAACCCAAGGACCCTCTGCCTATTTCGGCCATATTTTTGTTGGTAGAAGTACACAAAATTTTACATAGACCGCACTTTCAGCTGCAACCTGTTTCATAAATAAGACACAACACAATGGGGCGACCCTCTGGTAGAACGCACCAATAATTTCGTTTTTAATAACAAGGTCGCATCGTCGGCGATCGCCGATGCCGCCTTTAATCTCGTTTTAAACGACACGCGGGACACGACCACACAAAGGCCATAAAAAAGGAGGGCAATAGACCGAGCTGAGGAGCTGGCAAGGACCTAGGCAAAGTCGAAATAATTGGAACAATTTCCTATCAAATTTATGTGCCATAATCGGGAGCAGCAGGTTCAAAGATAAAAATCGAATTCCAGCGCATTCCCGTGCGAACAGGTGAAAGTGCCTAAGCCACAATGAAAAGGATGCAGAGAGAGAGAAAGAGGGAGAAAGGTGTGGGGGAGCGGGTCATTCTCTGCCATCGTGTCCGAGTTATTTTTATGGCCACCGAAGCGCTTTGTTAACAATGATTTTGATGCGATGAGCATGTGCCACCGTGTGCCACTACTTGTGGTTAGCTCAACTCGTTAGAACGCCTTGTTATAGTCCCCTGTCTGCTCCACTTTCTCCCCCATCCCAGCTCTATCCTTCTCTGCTTATCGCTGACATTGCATCTTCGAGTGTGTGTGTGTGAGGGAGTTGGGGTAAACGGGATGCGAAGGATTGCGTTTGGGATTGGTAATAACCGTTTTGTCCTGCGTCCTCTCAGAGAAAGAGATGTCTCAATCGCAGTGGCTTTTGTAAATTGGCTCGGGCCCATAATCGAAATTCCATTGAAACGTAAAATTGCCAAGCTGAAGATGGAGATGAAGAGAGAGAGAGATGGCTGAAGGAGTAGCTAACGGTGCTGCCAGGGCTGTCAAACATTTTAGGCGCCATTGTTGACATTTCCCTTGCCTTGTACCCTTTTTCCTTGGGTCTCTGTTTGGCCTTCCTTTTGATTGCCTGATAAGGCATCTCAATTTCGGTGTCCACAGACATGCGATAATATCAGTTGGTTGGCCACATATGCAGCTAAGTGAGGATGAGAGGAACCTAACTGTTTAGTTAAAGCATGAACAGAAGAGAAAGGCTAAAAGAAGTCGTTGACAGATTGTTAAAAGCAGATAAGATCTCCACGAAACGAATGATATGTCTGAGTTATGAAAGTGGTAATCAGATGAAGGAGGTTCTTGACTGAACATGGTAAAGAATATGGAATAGTCAGGAGGTTTTTAACTCAACATTGGAAGTAATATAGCTAGAAGAGCAGAGCAGAAGTGCAGACTAGAGAGCTGACTTGGAAAACCTTCTGAAGTAGAGCCTACTTTCCAGTCTTCCCTCTTTAAGAGGATACCCAACTCTGCAAATATGAGTTGGCTGTTCTTTCATTGTTCTTTAACTTCCTTTGGGATTCCCTAGCCGTGTCATATTAGTGGCAATTAAGAACTTATGATCTTATGATCCTATGATCGATTATGGAGTTGGCAATCGCACCTTGCGCTACCTGCGCGTGGCAAGTGCAGCTGCCTTGCAAGGCATAAGCCGCGTCTAATCTTATCAAAAGGCACTCGTCAGTCATTGTCCTTGTCGCTCTTCGGTGGAGCCTTTACCAAACGCCGCCGGCAGGTGTAGGCCAGACCAGAGCAAGTACAAACAACAACAGCATAAATAATAAAAACTTCAGTTCATTTGTTACAATTACCCAAAACATTTCGCTCTTCCTTGTTCCTTGCTCGCTCGGTTTTCCAGGAACTCGAGTTTTGGCAACTTGCAGCCAAACTCGCTGATAAGATAAATAGCAAAACGGACCAGTACACATGCCGTACATGTCCATCGAGGGGTCAACATCAACTCGACATCAACGTCAGGTCCAGCATGTTATGCCCGCAGTGCAGCACCCGCTGAGTCAAGGAACCCAAAACCCAACCCAACCCGACCCGACAGTAGGCAGTCAACCTGAACTCAACTCGAACTCTTCTTCTCTTCTCTACTTCTCTCTGTCTCTAGACTCAACCGAATTTGTTTCAATTGTAATTCTTTTGCGAACTGACCGTTTGATGGCAGTTTGATTAATTGTGGTCGAAAGAGTTTCGATCTCTCAACTGTTCCAGTTGTAATTCCCGTTGTAGTTGCAGTTGTAGCCACACCCCAGGGGGGCGTAGAAAGTAGTAGATGTTGTCATTGTTTTGAGCTCGTCTAATTGAAATACAAAGCGTAATGATTAATGTAGAGCGAAGCAAAGAAGTGAAGCGGAAAGATCTATAGAGAAACCAATGTCTAGATAGAGACAGAGGTAGAGGTAGGTAAGGAATGGACAGAAAGAACTACTGTCTTACAGTAGTATAGTATACAGTTGCTCTGTGAAAGAAACTATTCAGATTTAAAACCAAGGAAAACGAGTTAAACTAGCGAAGAATCTACGAAAAAGAATGGAGTAGGCAATGAGAAAGATCTTTATAATAATTCCTCTCAACCCTAGAGAGGATTCTCCTTGTTTGTTCTTTACCTATTTTAACCATATTGGTTGCTTTTCTGAACTTTCGTCTATTCCATTTAGTCTGCCAAGCTTTCTTCCTCATAACACTCTGTAAAAAATATATACTCTACCGTCCCTAACATTACTAACATTACTCAGGAGAAGACTCCTATCATTTATTTCAATTCTCACTCTAATTGAGTTCAAATCGGAACCTAAGCCAACAGAACTGACTTCCTATGCGATCCATTGAATTTCTCTCCATTCTTTTGAGCTATTCTCCACATTTTTCTATTCTTTCTTCATTCTCTGATCTAATTCGTATAGTTTAACTGCTTTTCGTACTCATTCAAGATGCATTTGCCTTCGTCTGATGCTCTGCTGCCCCGCTGCACACGTGCCACGCCCCATATCTTAAACTGCCGGTACAGCCCCCGCCGCGGCCCGTGCGCGGCCTCTAATTACATTCTTCCGGCTTAGACTGATGGAGAGCGGCGGCTTTCGCTTTCCTTTAAGCAGCGCCTCCTGCTGCAGTCGAACAATTAGTGTCCTTTGTCACGCCCCCACACGTCCTGACGGGCGTCCTTGACAGCAAAAGGGAAAACTCTCGCCCTATCTCTCTCCCCTCTCTCTCCCTCGCTCTCTGACATAGCGTAGTGAATTCAATTCAAAAACCTTCGCTTTTATTGATACGAAAATTGGTTTACACTGAGGAAAATCGAAGAAAATCGCGCAAGCAGCTGCCTCTGCCACTGCCCCTGCCACTCGTTCCGGCGCGGGCAACACCTATAGGACGCACGTGTGTGTCAATGCCTGTGCGTGCGTGCGTGCGTACTTTAGTGTGTGTGGGTGTGTGTGTGTGTGTGTGTGTGTGAGTGTTGGCCACGCGTTGATGAAATCAGCTCTGGCTCTGCTCCTTCTTGCTTTTGCATTTTTTGGCCAACGGCAACGTCGACGAAGGAAAACATTTCAATTTTCTAGGCCAGTGGACACTCAGGCTAGCTCCAACTAGAAGAAACTAGCGCGGAGTGGGGAGGCCCATGGGGCGCCGTTGTCCTGGCGAGCGTAACCACGCACAACGAAGGATTCGCAGCCCAAGGATTTGTTTGTCAAAAGCAGACAACCAGCCAAATGGACTCGCCCCCGCCCCGACGTGGGTTGCTGCCCCGGCTAGGGTGTCCCGTTCGGCTCGAGTTCGAATTCTGGTTGCCTGTCAACTTTGCAACTTGGTTTATTTATTTTTCATTTTTAGGCTGCTTTCGCCCCCTCACCCCTCTTCTCTCCCTCCGCCACCTCCGTCCAATCTTTGTGCACATTGATGAACCTTTTGCGTAGCATTTTCCGCCCCGCCCCTGCCTCTTTCTGCTTTCTCTACTTTTTTTAATATTTGCAGCTTTGCTGTGTTTGTTTACAGTTAAAGGACACACACACACAGACAGACACACAAGCTTGGCCCACAGGAAGTCCGGGGCGTAGGCCCATTTTGCACTCCTGTTCCGTGGGATAAGCCCAGCCCAGAGATTGCCAGAGTCGGCGAGCCGAACCGAGCTGAGCCCAAATAGATTTTTGAAGGGGCAAAAGACGAGGGAAAAGTTTTCGCCTTTTGCGCTTTGTTGCCTTTTTCTTTTGTTGTTGTTGTCAGTCTAAAATGACAAAGGAAAGAGAGGGTGGGGGGCCGTGGGTTGGCTCGGATGTTGCGCCTACTCGAAGGTTCTTTTTCAATTTGACTCCCACAAAGCGACAATCAGTCGGAATACTTCAACTAGAATAGATTTAAGAGTTGCCAGGGAATTAGTTTTTGATACTAAAGCAAAGCAGACAGCAAGTAAACTTGGGTCTATTGTGATGTTCCACCTGGTATACCGATTTAAAGTGAAAAGGAACCTGACTAAACTGTAGAGAAGAAAGACCCTAAAGCTTATATCAGGGTTTTCATTTCTAAATGAAATTGAAGGTTCTTCTATATCTAAGCAACTTAGAGGTACAAGGTACACATTTCTAGAAGGTCTAGACCCTGTAAGTAGCGCAAGGTAATTCTTCAAACTGACCAGTCCCACTACGTTCCAATCTATCTTCTATCTGACCCTTTATTTACATTCCTAGTTAACCCAAAATTGTGACCGCGTTCGTAACAGTCAATTAACCAATTAAAATGTGAAAAGTTGGCCAAGCAGAGCGACCCCAATGGTTAAACAGGGGCGCCTGTCGTTTTGTCAGAGATCTGGTTTCTGCGATAAGCCCAAAGCAGACACCTGCGTAGAATTAGAGAGTCACCTCTTTGACTCGGGGTCAACTTAGGGTCCTTAGCAAATTGAAATTTACGAGACGAAGGCAAATGAGGCGGCAGTAGCTGCAGTTCTCGCCCGACCTACTATATATAGCGATGGATTGTCAGTTCGGTGTGAGAGTCTCATAAATTATGGGGCAGCAGAAGGACTGTACATGGAGTTTAAAATGGACTCCATATTCGGCGGACATTAACGACTTACATTTCTTCAAAAAGGATAACAACAACTTAAAGGATTTGCTGCCCGATGCGTTCATTGTTCGAGTGTGTTTCTCATTGTGTTGCGCCTAAAAGGATTCCGGGAAATTCTTTTTTTCCCATTTTCTTTTCTTCTTTATGTCTTTTTACGTTTTTCTTCACTTTTCCTTTTTATTTTTCAGCCAAAATGTTGCGCAATTTGCTGGAATTATTAGGCGTGGCTGCAAGACCTTCAAGGTGTGGGCGTGGCATTGCCATTTCGCTTGGGCCCAAATGGAAAATGTCACAACATGTCACAGGAAAAATCGGGAAAGTGCGTAACGAAAACCCTTTTGTGGACATGGCACTTAACTTCCATGGGTTACGATGAAGTTGTTGTCGCTGTTGTCAAGGAGTCAACCCCTTTTGCGGCGGATCCCTGACGGCAAACCCTTTCGCCAGGCGCAAGCGCAACATTTAATGGCTTATTAAACGCGTCAAAGGGGTGAGGGTTGGACAGCAAGAGAGAGAAAGACAGAGAGAGAGAGAGAGAGAGGGAAAAGGGTTGCTTGTGTGATTGTTTGCGCGTTGCTGCAGATGACACCGCTAATTGCTGGCTAATTTGATGAGCACGCGCTGCTAATGGGTTTAATGGAAGGGTTTTACGTGCCAACAGACACGCTGGCAAGTGTTGCACCGACCAGTGTTGGTTAACTGCCTGCAATAACAGAGAGAGAGAGAAGAGACTGGGAGAGAGTTGGAGTGAGAGCCTTACGCGCTTCGCTCAAGTGAACTCATGTGAAAATTTCTCATCGTTGGCTTTTCCTGCGGCCCCAGCGGCGTGTGATAATTAAAAACTAAGACAAACGATGACAGCACAAAGCAAAAGAAGAAGAAGAAGAAGAAGAAGAGAAAGAAGAAGCAGGAGAATAATGTTTGCTATGCAAATGACAGGACAATGGACACTTGTGCGAGAACGGCCCCGTCCCCATCATCCTCATCGTCCTCATCAACATCAGCGCAATACAATGCAAAGAAAGAATAACAGAAATACCCCAAATAGATATAAATAAAAGAGAAGCTTAGTTGTTTCGGTGTGCCGACGTGTGAATGCTCTAAAAGTTTTCAAACTACACTATAGATTATTAGAAAAATTAAATTTAAAATCAAGAATTTAATGCATTTAGTAAGCTTTTCCATTTTCTGCTATGGCAGATCGTAAAAATATTGAATATTCAATTTGAAGTTATTAAAACCCAGGTTAACATTACCAAAAATATAACATGTATAAAGCTCTGTCCCATCTAATCTACAGTCGATTATAACCCTAACTGCAGGGTATACTCTAAAAACTGGTGGATGGCTAATTAAAAACGTAGCCAAGCGAATGCCGCTAAATAAATACAGCGGCCGACGCGGGCAGCGCGATAATGGGCGCAGCGAATGAAAGGACACGCAGCACAGATAATGTCCTGGCACATCATTGGCCATGGCCGCAATGGCCAAAAGGATAACCAAAAGCGAAAAGCAAGCGAGATGACAATTTTTTCTCATTCTTTTGAGGCATTTCCCCTCACTCACTTCAGCATCTCCTCCACGTCAGAGGGAGGCCCCCTTTGCTCTATCATATTTGAGGCACACGAGCGTAATTTGCGCTCTGGAAATTAAAAGCGAAATATGCATAAAGAAAAGGCAAAGAGTAGGAGTGGAATGCGGGGAGTAGGGGAAAAAATGAAAATTATTTTCTGTCCAGTTGTCCTTGGCAACGCGCATTGTTAGAGCTGCCAACTCTGCAGGCGCGATAAGGTTCTTCTTCCGACTTGCCACAACTTCTGCCTCGGCTTTTGTTTTGCCAGCGCGGCAAATGCAAAACAAACTTTTTGCCCCAAAAAACCAAAAAAAAAAAAAACTCTCAGATTAAAGCATCGATGTGGGCGTGGACGTGGCAGCTGTTCGTGGGCGTGGCCGTGGCCGAGTGCGCCTCGCTGCCTGCGCACAAAAAGCCTTTATTTAATTTAATTTTTGAGTGCGCCGCCAAAGCTTTTTCATTAGCAGCTTCGGGGCAGCGAGAGGGGGAGAAGAGGAAAGAGGAGCAGAGCAGGACTCTCGGAAATGAGGCTAAAGTCAACAAAAAGGATGTCGAGCGTGAAGTTGGGTAAGCAGTGGGCGCTGCTTTGCTCTGCTAGGCTCATTTAGGGGTTTACTTAAGAGAAATATTTTAGCAGCAAAGCAAAAGATTAAAAAAATCTTAAAATATACAGAAAATATTTATTTAATTTTTATTATTGTATTTTATATAGTTTTAGCTACTGTTTAAGCACAACTTTAGCTTTGAAAGTTGCCTCTACTCCGCCTGTTCTGCTGCTCTCTCTACCTTTCATTCCGCGGCAAACATTAATCTGCTATGTAAATCCCGGCGTAGAGTGTGTAAGCAAAGGCGTCGTATTTGCGCATTTTTAAGTACACCGGACAAAGACGCACCATGCTCGACCTGGACGTAGCTACATCCCCCTCCTCCACCCCCTCCTCTCTTTCAAAGTCCACAATGCGCTGCTCTGCCTGCGCCAGCAGCATGAAAGTTCACTTTTTGCGCGTTGTCATTATTCATCAGCACTGTAGAAGGAGGAGAAGGAAGAAGTTGGGCTGTGCAGAAGGTAGAGAGAGATCAGAGGAGCGCAGGCAGAACTTTAGGCTGCCGTGCAAATGCTGGCAATGTGCGAGAGGCGACGCACGCACCAAGCAAAACCGAAGCCTCAGCCGTAACCCCCACGCAGTCAGCCCCTTGGCCACTGGACTCCCTCGCTCGCTCGCTTGCTGCTTCTTCTTCTACTTCTTCTGCTTCTTTTTCCTCGCGCTTTTTCCTACTTTTTTTTACCCTAACAGCACATTAACCCACCGAAAAATGCCCATTAGAAATGTAAGCAGCGAGAAAGAAAAATTAAAATTGGCCACGATTTTCTTTCACGCTGGATCTCGCTGTCTCCCTTCTCTCCCTCTCTCCCTCTCTCACTCTCTCAGGCTATAGCTCCTTCTCACTTGCACGCATTGCACAGGCATTGTTTCATTTCATTTTTTGCTCATTTTTCACTTGAAATGAGCCGCCGGGCATTCATGTCATGTGCCCCACACTCCACAGCCCACAGTCCGCACAGTGGGGCGAGGTGGGCAGCGACAACGACACCGGCCGTGGCAGATAGCAGCAGCGCCGTCGTTGCGCGGCTTTCAATTTACGCGGCTGCGTCCGGCACATCCTTTCAGCGTGTGTCCTTCGAGTTGAAAGCAGCTTAAACAGCCTTGCCGGTTCCAGGGCGGCTTTGTTTGCTTAAACATTTCTTCTTCCACTTTGGCGGCATTTTCCATTAAAATTCCGCCACTCGTAGCAGCAGCAACAACAACAACAACAACAAGAACAACAACGTAAAGAAGGACAACAGCGGCGGCAGGACGCGAAAATTTAGAAAAATAACGCAAGAATTTAAATAATAAAGCAAGCGCGCACAAATGAATCTAATTTTTCACAAAGGGGGCAACGGGCTGACCGGCAGAAAATGCCATGGCCTGGGGAAGGGGGAGTACAGTAGAACGTGCAGCAGAAGGGGGCAAGGCGACTCGGGTAAATGAAAAAGTGTTTTGCTTTCTGCTGCGTATTTTTGTTAATTTTTTTCTCCACTTGTAGATTAATTTTATTTTCGCCTCGTTGCGCATCCTTCGCTATCGCCTCCGCCTGCTCCTTCTCCTTTTCCTTAGCTCATTGTTGTCCCGCTGCGCTGTTGACAATTTTCTCTTAAGCCTAATGATGAAAGTGGGAGTGAGTGAGCAAGAGAGGTGTAGAGAGGTGAAGATGAAGTACTGCAAGGACAAATGACCTTTTGAGCTTGAGTCAACTTAAAATAATAATATTTTATGCTAAATTAAATATTAACAATCGATTATAATGTGCACTTTGACTTGAAAAATTTATATTTTTTGGCATTTTTCTAGCTTTTTCTTAAATTTAAATAAAAGGAACAAACTGCACTGACTTTTTTAATAAATACTAAATTTATTAAGAGTTTAGAGCTATAAATATATTAAGAGTTTAAGGCTCGGAAAACTTTATAAAATTTATTTTTTATATGTTTATTTTCGAAAATTTCTATAATTTTAAAATGTTAAAAGAAAACTTCTTCTCAAACCACAACTAAACAAAGTTACAGAGGATTCACACATGAGATTCAAAACGAAACAGTTGAAAATCGAAAAAAACAACCCTATTAAAAAACGTAAACCCATTTTAAACACCTTTCGCACACTGAAAACTCACGTTAGGGGTGGCCCCATAATCAAGTGTGACACATTAAAAACACGCGCACCCTTTTTTTTTTAACCACCTCACCCTCAAATCAAAGGAAAAATTCTCTAAAAAAATGCGAAAATTTGACAACACGAAAAAGTAAAAATAAAAACAAAATTCGCATTTCATGTCACGCTTGGCAAAGTAGTTCACAATCACAGCTGAGCCGCCCGACCGCGCCCCTTCATTAAAACGAGGGGCTTAATCAACGTGCAGCAGCAGCGGCGGCACCACCATTCACGCCACCACCACCATCACCACCAGCACAAGGACGAATCAACTTGAATATGGGTGAAAAAAATTGCAAATTGATACAAAAAAGTAGAGAAAAAAATACAAGGCAACGACAGGCGCACAAAAGGACACGGCTCTGTTTTTTGTCTGTCTGTCCCACTGTCCGACTGTGCCCTGTCAGCTCGTGCGTGCCTGATTGTAGGGTTGAGCTTGCTCTTCCTCTAACTGGGCACGCGCGCAGCGAAAGGATTTTGCTTGGCGAAAATTTCATTGATTTTCCACGAGAAAAATGCGTTAATTTTCGAAAAAGAAAACTTGCGGGAGGGAGGGATACTGCGACAGCCCGAGGGGTCGTCCAAAAGCGGATTGCGATGATGATGATGAGGATGATGAGCGGGTGGATGAATGAGAGTGTTATATAAGCGCTACTATATACAGGCACACACTATGTAGACCTTTATGTAACTGTCTGCAACCCCTTGGCGCAATTAGATGACTTGAAAATGCGCTAACCCAACACGCACAGCTCCTGTGTCTGGTCTGGTCTGGTCTGGTCTGGTCAGTTTGACCGGCTACCTTTTTGGCATGACCAACCCCGAAATGGCAAGCAAGGCAGACAGGGAACAACAGCTGCTGCTGGTCAGTTTGGCCGTTCGGAGAGTGACCTACAAATGCCGCCGAAAATGGACAGCAATAGGATGCTATCGAACTGGAACTGACGCGTCTAATGAGCGCGCAGGTAACATTTCCTAGAGACTCTCATGATTACGTGGCGAAATTTCCGTAAGGCTCCACTACAATTTGCATGACGTAGCGGGAGCTGCTACAAGGAGGAGAAGGAGGCGCAGCATTGGAAATGCGCGCGCGCCACTGCCAGCACAGAAGTCCGTATTGCCGGGCGGCAGCTGTGCGGCTTCGCTATGTGTCGCCTAGATAACCTTTGGCCCCGTGCACGCACACACACTCGCACAAACAGAAGCAGGGAAACCAACTGGCATACAAAGGAAAATACACAAAGGATCCGTCGCTGACGCAACAATGGCAACATAGAAAATTTTTAAAAACCGTTTTGTGTTCTCTGCTCTCCTCTCCTTCCTCTACTTTTTGTGTAGAAACTGCAGAAAAACGAGCTGGGCCCCTGACCCTCTCTCTCTCTCTCTCTCTCTGGCCCAAGCCATAGCAATGCCCGATGACGATTCCAATTCCAATGGCAATGGCAAAAACCATATGAGGGCTGTCCTAGCGTGTGTTGGCACAATTCGTCACCGAAGTCGAGTGAAAAGTTGTCAAGAGTTGCGTTTTAGTTTCGATATAATGCCGAAATGAAAGCGAGAGTTGAGGAAATAAAAATATAAATAGTTGGAGGTCTCAGCGGGAATCTTGGTTGGTTTAGGTTAGGTTGCATTGTGACTACAAAAAAACCAAAGGTTTTTGAGAGATAAACATAAAATTATGTATGATATACAAGTTTGGGATTAGAAATCAAGGAAAAAATTAAATTTTTTTTGTGGGAAGATCTTGATAAGAAAAGATCTGTACATATAGCAAATATTATGCTAAACAATTTTAAAACAACTCCTTTATTTCTATATTATCAAGAAGTAGAGAAGAATATTTCAGTTTAACATGTTAACATATATATTTCTTGATTTTCTCAGTTAAAAATGGTTGGATCCCTTTTACAGTTATACCTACAATATAACCTTTTTAGACTTAAGAAATATTTCTACAAAATTTCGTGAAAATCGTTTAGCCTAATGCGGAACTATATAGCGTTTTTCATCATTACTCTACCATATTATATAATTTAGTAATTATTATTATCGGTACTAAAATACTAGCCTAGTAGTTCCTATATTCATATAGTTTGCCTAGTTTATTTCCCTCTATTACCCAGAAATTCTCCAGCCAACATTAGTCAACATCAACACTCCCAGCTCCCCTTGCTGCCCCTTACAGCAGCACGTGGCTGCACTCATCAAACCACAGACCCGCCACAGTGTGCGACAAAAGTCAGCGAACTCTATGGAAAAACAATGCCGAAAAAGATTGTGTGCAAGGGGGAAAGAAAGGAAGGAAAGAAAGCTGGAAGGGAGCACAATGTAGGGGAAACTTAATTTTTTAATCGCGCCAACTGTGTTGGCGATCAAATGACAAATCAAACAAGCGCAAGGGGAGAAAAGAGAAAAAATGAAGTTGAGCAGGGAGCGAGGGGCACACAAGACGCTGGAGCTAGGGTTGGGGTAGGGGTTGGCGTTGGGCGGCGAGGATTGCACTCGCGAAGCCACTTGAATGTCAAACGAAGTGTGCAACACATTAATTCCCCCACAAAGTTGACTCCAACTTCCCTGCCCCCCTTGCCACAGCCACAAAGTGACAGCAATTAAAAGCCGCAAGACACGCGTGGCACGCTGACAATTTGGATATGTAAATGTGCGACTAATGAACACTTCAAGATGTCGCCTTGCCTCGCCTCGCCTCGTGGCAGCTGCATCTTAAAAAGAGAAAGCGACAGAGTGAGTGAGAAAGTGCATAAAAAAGAAAATAGAAAAACACTCAGAGCAAACGAGACGCGGGCCAGGTAGAGGAGGGAGGCACAAGCATTTGCTTGCCTCAAGAAGAGAAGATCCTCAACGGGATCCGCATCCTAGTCGCGTGCTACATGCAACAGCCTCGTCCACCACAGGGTCTTCTACCCTCCGCTCGGCTCGGCTCGGCTCGGGGCTAACACTTATTTTTTATGCTCCCTAAAAAGATGCTGCAGCTCGTGGCAGCCGCGCGCTCGTTTGCTCCGTCTCTTGCCCTGCATCTCGCTATCAGCATCTTCTGCTGCTGTCGCTCCTGTCTCCTCCTGTCCTCATCTCATCTGCCGATTGTCTACCTTCCTTTTTTATAGGTAAATCTCCTTTTAATGCGCTTGTGCCGCGCCATCGATCCGCCTGTTGGTTCTTGTTTGGGTTCCTCTTTCTGTTGTTGTTTCTGCTTGTATTTTGTATTTTTGTGTGCGCGTCTTTTTAATAGGATTTTTTATAGGCTTTGCCTCTCTGCCGATTACAGCATCTTCTCGAGGGGTACGCTTGCTCTCTCCGTCTCCCGCTCGCTTCTGTCGCGTGCTTTGCGGATTCCGTTTCGAGTTCGTTTCGTATTTTGTTTTGATATTTTTAGCAAATTTATTTTCTTGTCTTGGTTTTATGATCTATGAAATATTGATAGGTTTGTTTATTTTTTTATATTTTTATGGTAGGGGGAACAATTCTTATGTGCGATCTTAGATGAATTGCGACTAATTGTTGACAGCAAAGAAAGGCATGCAAGAGGGTTAAGGTACGTTACTTTCCTTACGTAACTTACTTTACGTTACTTTGTTTACGTTATTTTAAAAATACGTTATTTTCTTTACGTTATTCTTTAAGTATTTTTTATTGAAATACCAAAACAAACCTCCCATAGATTTATAGAAAATTATCCAACAATAGACAAAGTTTTCGATCGTCGAGGAATCTGCGACGCGATAAGCAACCCCTTGTGCTGTGGAGTGACAGTTAAAATTTGCATTGCATAGCGCCAAATGACCGTTAGAAAATGCCCGGGAAAACGATACAACCCAAAATCTATGACAAAGTTGTTCGACTGGGGTTGGCTGAGAACTTGCTTGGAGTAGGGGTTTCAACAAGGTTTGTAGATAGACAATTGCCATAAGAAATACGCCGCATCACGTAATCCGAAAATAAAGACACGCAACGAGATTGAAAAGACGTTGATGGTCAAGGGATGAGTTTGCTGTGGTATGACATGAAATTTTGAATATGAAGGCAGTCAAAGAAGATTGTCAGTGAAGTTTAACTGTACCGATCGAAGGGAAAACAAACCGGAAACTCTTGCCATTCTTTATTGATATATTATGCAAAGGGGAAAAGCGTTAATGGCAGCTCAGAGAGAAAGAGAGAGATCAATAAAAATGACTGCATAAAAGTGCAATTAATGTGCCATGACCTAATGGCGATGATGGTGTGTCCACGGGACAACTGCCAATGGCTGCCGCAAGGATTGACGCACGGGGCGGGAGGAAAACCCTTGGCGAAGGCATCGTTTGATATGCATGACAAAACCAGACACAGGGTATATACAGAGTATATATATGCGCTGTGAGCAACCCTTACTCACATATGCATAATTGCCACCCCTTTTGCCCCGCACACACACACTCACGCATCCACCCCCTTTCGGTAGCCCTCTTCCTTGTGGGGTTAATCGAAAATGGCGCGTGTTGCCCAAACGAGAGGGAATTATGCGCATATGTAGCTCGAGATGAGAAGAAGTAGAAACCTTCGGCCAGGACGTGCCGTATCAATTTACACAACATATGCAGATCCGATTAAGGCAAAAGAAGGAAGTAAAAAACAAACAACAAGAGAGAGAGAGAGGGCGGTTCGGGACACACACAACAAAAAATGGTTGCAACACGCGTTCCGCGGCTTGCTCCTTGCCTTCTGCTCCTTGTGCAACACGTCGCGTGCCTGGCATCCATCAGCATCCATGCTTAACCTCATCCTCATCCTTGGGTCGCTTCGGCTCTTTTGCATGGCAAGAGAGATAAAAAGTATGCGGGAAAAAACTATCAAAAGGCAGCATAAAAATTGCAACATCAAAAAACAAAAATTTCGTTGAAAAGTGCCTAAAAATGTTGAAAATAAAAACAGGCAAAATTTGTGTGTGTGTGCTGTGTGTGTGCGTGTGTGTCGTTATTGCATCCCTTGCCAACAATGGCACGAAAATCCCGTTGCTGACCTCACGATGACCCCAAGCCCGAGCTGCCCCTGTTTCCGTTGCCTCTGCTGATGAGCTGAGCACGATGCTGATGATGATTTTCTCCCTTGGACTTCATTCAGGCCGCAAACAAAAGCCGGCATTTTTGTGACTGATTGCATATCCTTGCATATCCTTTTTGTATACGTGCCTGCACGCGTGTGTCTCTGTGTGTGTGTGCGAGTGTGCCCTGCCTGGCGCTTTGGCCAAACAATGCAGCGTTGCAGCGTTGTGCAGTTTTCGCGCGCCATTTGCATGTTTTTCCACATTTTCCATTTCCATTTTCCACATGCATTTCCCATTTCCATGCCAAAATTTCAAAATGAAAGGGGGCGCCCCGTCTACCCTGTTCTGTTATTTATGGCAAGCTGCCAGACAACACACAAAAGGGGGTTGCAAGCCAGCGAAAGGGGACACAAAGTGCTGCAACATGGTCAGCATATGCAAAATTATGAAAATGCATGCAAAAATAAGGAATCTGCTGGAAAATGTGCGAATTTTTCAACAAAAAGCTAGACAAAATGGCTGAAGAATGCGGTGCAGTTTCTACTCTTATTATGAATATTTCTGGAGTATCCTAAGACATTTCCAAAGATGTAGAAACCAAGTTGAATGTTTAAAAAAAGAAATTAAAATATTTAAAAAATAAAAAACTAGAGTAAATTAGATATAGTTGCATAAGAGGCTGTTTCTTATTTCATAAAATATCTAAAGAAAATTTAGAGACAAATAACTAAAATTCCCATGCATCCTTCTCCTAGAGAAATTCGATTATAATAAGCCCAAATCCAGTCACAATTTTCAATTGCAATGCATTTCCCAGAAGTTTTCATCTTCATTATGCAGAAAATTGCAATCGCCAATCGAAAAACTTGACCCCAAAGGTCCTTCAGAACATATGCAAAATTATCGCATGGCAAAAATCAAAATATTTAGCCAACCCATGGAAAATACGTTAAAAAAGAAACCGAATTTCTCTCACTTGACCTTGCCGAAGACCCCGGGATACATTTAAAAAACATTCTTGTTAAAAATGCAAATTTAAAAATGTCCATTTAAAGTAGGGCAAAAGATTCTGAGAGTTCGACATGGACTCCCCGGCGCGACATGGAAGAGGGAACAGTAGTAACTGCATTCACACGCCGTAGGACATCGACAGCGTCTCTATTTATATAGTATGCAAAGAGCAATGGACCATACATCATTCGCAGTGGTCACGCTTCGATCCTCCTTTAGTTGCGAAAGATGTTGCAAAATTCGCTAGCGGCTTAGACCCGACCCAATTCGCCGCCTTAGCCCTGCTGACATGCGAACAATGGGCAAAAATATTTTGCATAATGCAAAAAGAGACTAAAGAATTATTTCGGCAACAGATTCTTATAGAATTCATAAGTTACAGCTACCTGGATGTCTTCCATTTCTCAAGACGCTGCATTTTCCACGCCTGCTACGTTTAATTAGAACAAACAAAATCCCAGGCCCAGGTTGCAGTCCCAAGGCGCGCAGTCCTTTCTCTACGAGTTTTTGCAAGTAACTCTCTCTGCATTCAGAATCCTGCACCGTTAAACTGTTTACTTAACCCACGATGGCCAGACGAGCAGACGATGCAGACGATCTTCTGTCTGTGCATCTTTGTGGGTGGCTTAAAAAAACACTAACCCAGACGGCGTGCAATTATGAGAGGCATCGGGCCACGTTAATTTGCTGACTTTAATCCTTTTTGGTAAAGTCATTCTTGCGTTCCAAATTTCTCCAGCTCATGCCTTGTAATTATACGATTGGGACTCTATGGAAAAAAAGGGAACTGAAATGAGTCAAGGATTCAATTTCGACAAGTAATGCACTTGATTTGGCCATCCTGGGGATCTACTTACACTCGACGCGTCGGGGGGTTTATGCAGCAATTTCCAACGCTCTCAAGTGAATTTATCTGAAATATCAATAGACAGCAGCAGCAGGTAAAGAGTAAGACGCCCATGTAGATAAATATGTGAACTCATCATCTAGGCAATTATTGAAGAGAACGAATGATAATATTCACAAAAAATGTGGATTTTTAGCACTTTTCTTTGCTTTGTTGACAGACGCCATATTGTATTTTGGCGCACATCTTTATGTTAACAGCAGATGACGTGAAGTTAACTCTCTGTTAAGCCTGTGTTATTCCTCTGTTAAGTGTGCGCTGCGTTTGCAAGCTTTCACAACACTGACGTATATAAAGATCAAACCAAAATTGAGAAATTGTAACTTAACTTGTTGCACGTTGTTTATTGTGAAACTATAATATAATAAAAGAATATATAACCACAATGAGCTCTAAAAGTTCATCGGACCATGAACAATCCTCATCGGCGTCGGATTTAACGGCCGCATTTAATTCAACTATGGCCATCCAATTGGCAAAGGACAAACGCTGCTCCACGACACAAAAACAACAACAGCAACAACAACAACAACAAGAACAAGAAGACTCCGCTGATGAGGCAAATGCAATGGGGACTGACTCACTTGAAGCTCCTGCCGCACCTGCAACACCTGAAGCTCCTGCGGCCCCAGAGGCGCCTGCTCAAAGAGGAAATCGTAACAAGGCGCGCCGCAAGCAAATGAATCCACTGAATCGCTATCATCGAATGGAACGCGAAATTCGCTTACTACGGAATAGTCCTTATTTTATGATACCGCGTCTTCCCTTTGGTCGTGTGGTACGTGAGCTTATAGAGCAGCACTCGCCCAACACGACCTGCATAACACGTGGAGCTCTCGAAGCACTGCAAACGGCCACCGAGATGTATCTCACTCAACGCTTTCAGGACTCCTACATGATGACCATGCATCGCGGTCGCGTTACGCTCGAGGTGCGCGACATGGCCCTTATGGCAGCCATCTGTAAGCTGCATGGAATCCTTTGAGGAGGAAGAAGCTTAGATGAGATATTTATTTAAATGTTACCCGTTAGTTTTGGATTCTAATTTATGTTCTTTTTAGTTTGTAGTTTAGTTTGTAGCCTCTTTTAATTTGTTTTATTGGTTAAATTGTGGACCCGTGTTATCTTTTGTTTTAGTTTTTTAACAAATATTATTTTCGTTTAATAAATAATACATCAAAATAGTATTATATCAACACTTAACATATCTATCATGTTTTCCTTGTATATTCCTCAGTTATCCCGTCTTTTTCTCTGCGAGCAATCCCATCGTTCATTTGCATCGTATGCCAACTCAGCAGAAACTTTTCCAATCCCAAGCGATTACTCAATTTAAATGGCAACAGCTTTGCCTCCCCTCTTGCCCACAGACCTTGCTGTATGCTAAAACAAACCCAAGTTCGACTAACAAATCGAATACGGTCCCAAATAAGATGCTAATGCATCTCTGCTCCCAAATGACACGAGGCGAATGTGGCTGCGGTCGGAGAGGTAGCTCGTCTTGATTGGGGTGTGTGTGTGGGTTTAGTGTTAATATTTTTATTTACACCCTTATAATGTAGCCCACACACTCGCACACACACACACACACGCTCGGCCTGCTAATCTAATACAGACACAATCGAAATTTGCCTAAAAAAATGGCCACACCTCGTTGCCTTGCTGTAGGCGGGGCTCGATGGCGGTGACGGTGGCAGAGGCAGATAAAAGCATTATGGGCAAACTTTCAACGTTGTCCAGTCCATGCTCCCCCCTCCTGCCATCTCTCTCTCCACTATGATATAGCATGGGTCTATTACATAGATCATTTATTACACGAGCGCTGAACGATGTACGGATGGCGTCGTTGCGACTCTTGCGCCATGCGACGTGTGTTTCTAATGTGATTTTTTATTTGCCCGCACGTCGTTTAATATGTCCCGTTACCCTCGACTGGCCCTGCATTTTTTACCGTTTGCCTTGTCTTATCGATGCGACTTTATCTCCTCGCACTGGGTTTGTTTTGGGCCACGACACGATTGCTCAATTTTTCGTTACACTGGACAATTGCAGGGGGAGAGGACTAAGGATGGAGTAGAGCAGCAGGCGATTAGGACTAGGAGAGAGAAGAAAATGGAGAGGATGGGAAAGGGGACATGCCGTGCTATAATACTTTTCGCATACCGGAAAACCTTGGAAACCTCTCTTCTAGGAAGAAAATATAATATAGAGTCATACATATATCTTAGATTTCCCTACAATCTAAAGATTTTGCATAAACTTTCTAAGCTACGCTTTATTTTAAAATTCCATCCGCATAATCAACTCCTCCCTAGAGTTCTCGCTCGCTAACAAGTTCGATTTTATTTGCCTCGAGCACAACTGTACCAATTTAAGAGCACCCTCATTCCATTCCCCCCAAAACCAAACCAAACCAAACTCTAATCAAACTGTCAACCGAAGCGACCAAAAAGCAAAACTCCTAACCCAAGCTGCCAATGGAGAAATGGATTCCCGCGTTGCCGCCCTCGTTAGCCAAGCGACATGTGAGCATTTCTCGAGTATCTCAATTTGGTTCTAGCCATTTTTTTCTTTTCTTTTCTGGGCAACTTAATTTACTTCGGGGAGCATATGCTAAAAAACGAATGGCCATGACTTTTTTGTTTGCTTATCAAAAGTCAAGTAAATATCTGCAGCCAAGATTGGCCCCACACTCTCGCAAACACACACACACACACACACACTCTTGTACACACACTCGTTGATGATGCTCCCGTGAGATAGTTTGATTAATGGCCAAAAAGTACGCAGCATTTTTCGAGCCAGGACAGTTGGAAAAAGCGTTAATACACATGTGATTCAAGCTAAGCGAGTGTGTGTGTGGAAGGAGGGGTTTGCGGGTGTGAGTGTTTGAGTGTGTGTTGTGGCCACTATTAAGCTTACACCCCAAACATAAACAAGCGGTTTTTTTTCTGTGTAGCCTAAAAAGTTGCCTGTTTATAACGCGAAATCATCAACTTAACGTAGCGCTTGATTTATGGGCATGTTCCACAAAAGACAATGTATTGGTTCCGTTCAAAGTTGCTATACCTAACGAGGGGGAAGGAGAAGAGCAGGAGGAGGGTCCGCCAGTTTGCGTTTGTCACGCGACGCCATTTAACGCGTCTCTCGCGTCATTGTCGTCGGCTTCGCTTTATTAATCAGAATTTTCGCATCGCCAGGTGGCGTGTTTGATGCGGCGTTTTATTTAAATTGTTCACAACGCCGTGTTCTTTGATTGCCCTACGTCTGGCAACCTCCTCTTTCCCCTTCCCCCCCTCTTTCAATCACTCTGACAACAGCCTTTTGACAGGCGGAAAGGGTTCGCTATTGACTCGTGACTTTTCGATTTTTGGCTAAGGAAAGTTAAGGAAATTATGACACGACATGCAAAGTGCTGGGAAAAGTTTTCTAGCTGTCTATATAACTTTCAGGGTCTATTAGAAATAGATGGTAGGTAAAGAGCGTGAAAACGGCTGAAGATAAGCAATTTTAGCTACAGATTGCGAAACCTCTGGAATCGTATTGGTTTCTATAAAACCTACAACTATAACTCAATTACCAACCCTATTATAGTATTTCGATCTCAGCACACCCGCACACAGTCAACAAGGTTAACCCGTTAATTGCCCTTCTAAGAAAAGACCCCTTTCAAATTGAAACTAACCCTTCTCTCATCGTCTGTTTTCACAGCAAACATGCTGCCGACAATGGATCACATGACAAGAGACAATGAGAGAGATCGGAAGAGAGATGGCCTTACCCTTTGCCCATGCTCTTTTTGGAAACTTAACCCTTGATCGCGCCGGCCAAATGAGCAAATTGTGCATTTCCGTTGCGGGTTTGCGCTGGGCAAACAAACAAATAATATTCCTATTAAATTCATATTACAAGCCCTAACAGTTGGCGCCTCCCTTTCCTCGACTCCCACACGCCACACTTGAGGGTTAGACTGACCACTTGAACGGGGCTAACCCTTAACCCCTTGCGTGAGTACCAGCATATGACGCCTACAACAAACTATGCCATATTTTTGATTGTTTTCCCAGCAATTAAGGTGTAGAAATTTGTCTAATCGCGGGTGGGTGCGGGTGAAGAGGGGGAGAAAAGAGCTATGCCTAATGGCTTTGTTGACGCGCCATAATTTGAGTCAAGGGTTGAGCGGAACAGCTGGATTAATGATTAGATACAAGAATATTGACAGCTATTGAGGTTATTTCAGGTTCTTACAGGGTCTATAAAGTTGGAACTTAACTTAAAGTTGTAAAGAAAGCATGGCGAAAGAGAAAGAGAGAGAGAAGCCAACATATTCTGCGAACTCGCAACAACTTGGCAACTTGGAGCAAGCTCACGACCCTCATCTGCATGCGCTACGCATAAATTTTAACCCAAAAATACATTCGACAGCTGCCTCCGCCCGCGTCGTAGTGCATCCCCAACCCAACCAACACACACTTCCACTTCCCGAGCGTCTGCCAAAGTTCGACAGCTTCCGTTGCGTAGCTGCTACACTTCACCTCCCACTAGCTCAGTCTCTCCTAGACATACACTCTCTCTCTCTCTCTCTCTCTCTCTCTCTCTCTCTTTCTTTCTCTGTCGGTCCCCCTTTTTGCTTATTTCTCGATATGGCGAAAGAGTTTCTTATCGTAATGCGAGACCTATAAAAAGTATTAGAGAACTGCCGCGTCTGTATGTGGGCGTGTTTGCACACACAAAATGGCTGTCATAATTTCAGCGTAAGCCCGCTGCTACACTCAGAGAAATTTGTGGATGCTTTACAGAGGGAAATTTGCCAAAAAGAGTTGAATAACCTTATAAAAGTTGGGATATACTTATTAAAATAAAGGAGATATAATATGTAGTATAGTTAACTAATAAAATATTTACAAATAATATTGTAGTTTTAAGAATCAAATATATCTACTTTATATAGCTTAAATTGCTTATGTTATAATTTTTCATTTTCCAGCCTAAGCTTCTCACGTACTATACGTCGATATTTTCCTAGAACTTTATGCACAACACACTGGATCAATTTCCCGCGTGTGTGTGTGTGTGTGTGTGGGGGGGATAGAGACACCCCTCACTCGTTTTGGGCCAAAAATAACTCAGTCAAGTCATTTCGATATTAAAAAACAACACACAACAGCCGAAAAAACGACAGACAAGCAACCCCAGCAGGCAAAGTTGCGGGGGAGTGGGCGGAGGAGGTGAGTTGTCCCAGCGGCAGGCCGAACGACAGCTTTGCCACATACGTGCCCGCCCCGAAGCACACACACACACACACGAGAGAGAAACAGCTACAAAGACTCCACTCGGGTGGCATAAAAAATGAAAATGTCAAAAAAAAGGCCGCAGTTGGTTAAAAAAAACACAACGAGAAACAGAGATACAAGCACATGCCAAAAAAGAAGGGGAAGGTGGAGTACGACAGGAAAGGGGGACGCTTTTGGGGCGAAAGTCAGGCAGTCAAAGATGGCGTCGTTCGCGCTGCTGCCACCCTTTTGCCAATGGGGAAAGCGACTGATTAGCATACGTATGTGAATGTGTGTTGAATGTGTTGTGTGTGGGCAACAAAATGGCCGCCCAACTGGTATCTGCTGTATCTGCTGTATGGCATCTAAAGAACTGAGCCACAATTGTTGTGGTCAGCACTTGACCGGCATTTGAGACCGAGCACCATATGGCCAGAGGACCCGCTGCACGTGGTAGTACTTGCATAATCATTGTTTGTATCTCAAGGATCTACTACGGTAGCGCGCGCGCCAACATGCATAATCTCCTGCGCACACCTTGAGCACAAAAGAAAAGGGACAGTATTTGATTAAGGATACGACAAAGGAAAAGATAGAGAAGGATATGCATGGATAATGCTTCCAACGTAACGATTGCAGTGAAATTGCAAACGAATTTTGAAGAAGTAAAAACGAGTTTCCTTTCCCTTTCACCACAATCAAAAAAACCGAAGACAACAGCTGCCTGTCCTTCTAGCTCTGTCTGTGTGTGTGACGTATGCAGAACGGATGCTGTGCAGCTAAGTACAGGGTATCGGATAACAATCGGTAGCAATTGTTTATTTACTCTTCAGGTATTTGCATTGCACAACTAAGTGAATTGAGCTGGCAATGGGGGTTTGGTTTGTTCTTTCTTGATAGGAAAATAAGAAAAACACATAAGGTATAAAGGAAACCTTAAGGTTTTACAACAATTTTAATTAGTTTTTAAATTTTGAAGAATATTCTTTATACTATGATCAGACTCCTTGCAGAAAATCATTATAATCAGAAAAATGTAAAAACATAAGTAAATTTTGAACATGGATTCTTAACTAATCAGATAAATATATACCTAAATATATATCTACAACTTAACCCTACATCAAAACCCATGCCACACTCCAATCCTACCTATAATACATCGTACTGCCTACTGAAATATGAGTCTTATTTACTTTCAAGTCATTTATATAGTTTTTCTCGGAATAAAGTTGCCTAACTAGACCCCCAGAAGAAGAAGAACCAGTCTGCAAACAATACTATAGTTTCAACTACACAGAAAAGGAGTACAAACAGAGTCGAATCCCCGGGCACATCCTTTCTGGCCTTTGGCAACTTATCAAATCGCAAACAATAAACGAAAAATGCCAATAAATCAAAACACCTACAAGAATGGAAAGAAGAGAAGTAGTAGAAGAAGAGTAGACTCAGGGCCAGACATTGATGTAAAAGGTTAAGGAGTTTGGGGTGAAGTGAAGCCGGAGATTGAGCATAAAAAATCGAACAACGATAAATCGTAGCCAAACAAACTGGCGCACAAAAAGGACATGAAGGACCATTAAAAAATGGTTAAAGAAAAGGCGACTTAGCTCGAATTTATAGGGTTACATTAGGTGCGAAGAAGCACAATGAACGATCGGCAGCAGGGGGAGCAAGAAGAGCGAGGAAAGCGAGTCAAAGGGGCAAGGGTAGAAAACAATGTGACCTTAAGTTACCGCAAAGATCGAAGCAGAAGGGTTTCCCCCTCTCTCCGAAAACGAAGACGCAATAAAACCCGTAGGGGTAGAAAATAGCGATAGGGGTTAAACGCTATAAAGCGCTTCTAAATCGTAGGTGTTAAAAGGAATGCGACAAATGAAGGCTCAGCGCGAAGACGGTATAAGAAAGAAGACAGAGGAGAACTTAAAATTCAGTTCTCTTTTCGCTTTCTTTCTCTGCGGCTCTAAAGAGCCTTAATCCCTAATTACGCACAGAAAACGACAAGCAGAAGAAGAAGCTTGCAGCGGACAGGCGCGTTGATTAGCAAGGTAAACACCGGCATTAGGCGGCTAATAGCACACGCCTCGACGAACCTGATCCTACAGCAACGCAGATGCTGAAAAGGATCACCTGCCTAAGCCGACGAAGAGTTCGTAGTTTGCAAACAGTTGGCCTAATTTGCGGAGATCTACATGCAAATGTTGCGGCACTTTTTGAAATGCAAGACACGTCGTTCCTGGAAGGGATTTGAAAGGGATGCTATGATACACCGCCAGCTTAGGGTTAAGCGGATTGTCTAAGCCGCTGCAGAAGTTTTGCTAACAAATGAAATTGGCACGGATTTGCAAGACCGAACACACATATATATATCAAGTTGATCCTTTGCAAGTACGAACTACACAGTGCGATAAAAGTAAATTCACTTAAGTGACCATTTAGAGGGCTTTTGGTTCGTATGAACGCAGCTTACCTGGCCGCCAGACATAAAAACCGCTTAATTTGTATACCAAACTAGGCAGATATGAAAATTTGCTGTTGTTGCCAACACGTAAGCTCCGGCATAAAATGCAACTACCCCCCAGGACTAGAGCTGTCAGGCGGCTTTCGTGGTACATTGAGACACATGTCGCTGCTTACCCCCCCCCTCCCCCACGCCTCCTGATACTCACAGGATCAACAGACAACTAACTCATAAATTTTTTATCCAAACGCGCTGCCTACTTGTTGTTTTTTATGAGCTGCGACAATTGAACGCCCACCAAAAACGAAGGCAGGCAAGCGAGGATGAAGGGATCTGCGACAGCACAGGACGACAGTGCGACGCCTTGCTACAGATAAGAACTGACAGTACACAAATATGTGACACCAAATATGAGTTAGCATCATCCTTTGCCAGACAGTCGGAGACAGTCGGATAGGCAGACAGACAGAGAGTTCCCGGAATACCGCTGCACACGGCGAGCAAGGCGATTTCCTGTGCCAGAGCCGAGCAACACGTGCAAGTGTCGTCCTGCGTCGTGTGAGAGTGTTTTTTTTAATTATTTCCAAAATCAAATTGGATAGAGAATAGAAAGAGCAACAAGAGGGTGGCTTAGACTGCATAAGTTATTTAGTTAGAGTAATTGAACTAATGTAGAAGGAGAGAAAAAAGTGGGGTAGGGACTTTGTTGAAGAGGGGGAGTTCTTCTTATTATACCTTGTCCAATATATATACAAAGCATGTTAGCAGACTTCTTTGAGGACTTAAACATACGTGTATATGTTCTTGATCAAAAGGCGGCTCAAACTCGATAGTTATAGAATTCTTTCAATATGTCTAAATATTATTTATTTTTATCTGTCTCCTCTCTATCTCTCTCTCTCTCTCTCTCTCTATTTCTCTCTATCTCTCTCCCTCTCTCTCCTCTCTCTCTCTCTCTCTCTCTCTCTCTCTCTCTCTCTCTCTCTATTTCTCTCCCTCTCAACCTCTCTGTCTCCTGCAGCTCCTCTTACCTTTCTATTCCCTATAGTTATTTCACATTCTTTCTTTCTCACAGTGCTTGCCCTCTAGCTCTACCCCCTCACCTACCGCTATTGGAGACTCCACAGTGCTCTAATCCTTTGCAACCAGTGCAACATCAAAGCAACGCAGCGCCGTCGGTGTCGCAGGCGCAACCGCAGCGGCAGCGGCCTAAGCCACCTCCTACAAAACAAAGCGATTAGTGCAAAAGCCGCCGACAAAGGAAAGCGGACAATAAAACGTAACCTAAACCGAAAGGGTGTATTGTTGCAAGGTGCCTAAGTGAGCGGCTTATACAGATGAAGAAAATGAGAGAGAGAGAGTAGAAGAGAAGTATATAGAGCATGGAGAAACTCTACCGCTGAGCACACTTAAGGCAGGCAAAATATTTGTGGAAAACCAAAGCCAAACAGCTGGAGCTTAATTTGCCAACGCTGTGAAATCGTTCGGAAGAGTCCTTGCCAGCTGCAGCTCAATCAAAAGCTTCCATCGCCTGCTGTGCTCAAGAGCTTAACAAATTGGCGAATCAACAAAATACTCTAAAAAACCGCCAAACACAGCTGGCGAGCGGCCATTGAAGCTTTCGCTTAAGGGTTGCCAGTCGAGACGCTCAAGGGTTGTCCCTTCAGAGGGTTAACCCTTTCGGATACGACCAATCACAACGCATGAAAAATGATGCCATCGTTGAATATGTCAAGAAATGTATATTCAAGATCTCTTAATGATGCGTACTGCTCAAAATATTTACGTAGATCCCTTTGGACTAGTCACATCCTGTCTGTAAATGTCAAAGGATCAATGGACACAGTACTATTACTCCCTTGCAGCTGCCTGCTCTAACTCTGGGGATGCCCTACCACTTGGACACCTTGCACTGTCTCTGATGCTCGAGTGTGACAGGATATGTTGGGTTATTAATGACTTCGCGGCTATTTGAGTAGCGTGTGAAACATGGAAATGGAGTTATAACTGAAAAACTACAGTAGTGATTGCAGTGGCTTTTAAACTGAATGTGTTTTAAAGGATTTAAGAATAGAGTTTCTGGAGTTTAATTTTTTAAGTTTTCTTGGGGTTTTCTTGTAGGGTTTTCTTCATATCTCCATTGCTTTTTAAAGCATCTCCCTCAGCATTTCAAGCTATGCTGGCGATAATTGCTTTAATTTTCAAAGGTGCCCGGCTGCCCAGGTTACCCAAAGCGTGTTGTCCACACTCTCACACATACACACACACATATCGTGTGTAAAGCTGCCCCCAGCTTAAAGCTAATAAACTCCCAGCTACATGAAAGCGAATACCACGCAGCGGAGTCGACTCATCCCGGCTCAAAAAACTGGCCGGAAAAAATAAAAAAAAATACTATAAAAAAAAAGGAAAACGAAAGAAAAAATGAAAAATGAAAGTCCACTTTTCTTTTCATTAGAAGGAAAAACGAGCAGCAAGACACATTGTCCTAGCGAGAAAGGACATTCGTTGAAAAACAAGAAGCTGCCCGAAAGCTGACCCCCTCCCCTCTTCCGCTCGCCCTCGAAACAAGCTAAAACAAGCCGAATTCCTGTCGTGCCCGCCCCCGCACATGGCAGATGAAAGTTAACAAGGCATCAAATAACAGGCGGCTGGCTCGAAAGCAAAAGGGTATCCTAGCGACGACCCGCAACGAATGTCCAACGAGGGGGCGAAGGAGATGGAGAAGGAGAGCGAGAAGAAGCAGCGACCAAGTAGCTTAAAATAAAATGGTACGAGGCATGGGTGTAACGGGCGGGGGCGTGGCAAGCTTATGCTTCAAAATTACCTGTAAGAAAGCACCCACACAGATACACATGTGTGTGGTGTGGTGTGCGTGTGTGTGTCACACACATGTCGCGTGCGGCGTGTATCGCTTGCAGCCTCAACTTGAAGCGATGTCAAGCGGGAGAACAAGATAACTTCGTCTCAATTGAAAAAATTCAACAACACTACAAAAATTATTGGGATTTTTCGTGATCTATATTTTACGTTTTTAACATACCCTGTAAAGCTGGCAAAGTAGAAAAATAAATAAAAGAAGTTACTGATTGCCATGTTTAGATTTATATATGTAGGGTGAAATAAAACTAATTTCTCTGCAAAAGATCAGCTAATCCACCCACATTTGTCCTTGAGTATACCTTGTAATGAAAAGGACATCCACACGCACTTGAAATTGTCTAAATGAACATACTCCAACGCACTCCTGTAAAGGGAGCTGCCCCCATACCCTTGGCTTCCCTTCTTGCTACCCCTCCTAGTCCTTTGCCCGACAGACGAATGCATATTGTCCTTAAGGGTAGCCTTAAAAATTCATTAAAAAATGTCATCGGCTATAAAAATAAAACCAAATGCGCGTTTGCTGCGCGTTAATTTGTCGTTTGACTTCCTGTCAGCTGCCTGCAGGATAAGCCATTTATCACACACACAAAGCGCCTGGCGTGTTGTGGAGCACTTCAAGTGCCACTACAGCAATATACTTAGTTTGGTTATAGTTCTAGTTATATTAACAGGGTGATAGAAGTGTCAATTGATCAACTGATCGGAGTGCAGTGTGCATGCAGAGCTTTGTTTTGATTTGGTTAACATTTATTTAATTTATTATAATCACAGTGTTAGGCAACTGCTAAAGAGTTACTAAGTCTATGCAAATTTGAAGTCTGTTGGCAGAAACAGTGCTGCGCAACTGCTTAACTTTACATATTTGGTAAGTGGTATTTTAAGTATTTCTATGCAAATTTAAAGTATGTTAAGTGCCAACAGTGCTGAGCAATTAAGCAGCAGCCTTAAGTGTTGAGCAACACTTATCATTTGAATTTTAAATACTTTCACTGCACACTTGTTTGATTCGTCTGCGCCACGAGCTACTGCTCGATTTGAGCTGCTTAACGCACCATATGTCATGCTGCTGCTGCTGCCACATGCTGCATGCCGCGCACACTTTCACTCAGGCCGCTGCCGCGTGATTATTACCAGTCAAATGCAGCATTCGCTGCGCCTGCGCTCTGGCCATTGCAAAAGGCATTCGCCATGCCGCATAAATTTGTTATTAAAAGGACTAGCAAAGGATTCAGTTGAGGCGCAGTCAAAGCAACCAAAGGATTCGACCATGTCCAGTTGAGCGACGGGTGGTCAGGGCAGCGGGGCAGCTGTCTGTCGGGACATGCTGGTCGGCTGGTCAGCCTGCACATAAATTACACAATCACCAGGACGCACTTCATGCAATCCTTTGGCAACACTTTTGCAATGCAGACTCTCCCTGTCTCTCTCTCTCTCTCTCTGGCTTTCTCGCTCTCGCTCTGTGTTTGTGCGTTCAATAATGTCCTGCATTGTGCTGGCGTAACTTATTGTCCTTTCTGCCTTCAGTTTGCCTTTCCCACGCAGACAGTCGTGTCCTTTTTGCTCGTCCTGGTTGCGTCTGTATGTTCGGGGCCTTCTGGGAAGTCTTCATTGTGATTTTACTGTTATACCTTTTGGAGCCGGTGCTTCCCGGAAATTTGGCTAACCCTTTTTGGACCCTTGTCCCCGACCACGCCCTGCACTTTCTCCTACTTCTACCATTTTTGGCTTGCCGCCTTTTCAGCTCTTTCTTCTAACATATAATTAAATCGGCTGAGAGGCCACATCCTTTTTTGTGCAACGCGGCAACAATTATCCTTTCATCTGGTGCGTTGGGCGTGGCCAACTGCCACACACGCTGAAACATGTTTGATTTGCTAAGTGGTTTGCCTTGCGGACGCCCGTGGAAGGATGTGCAATTAGTTTATCTTTTCTCTACATTAATTTTATCCTTTTAAGAGGCTTAGATAAAGCAGCTCGAAATACAGTTATATGTTGACTGTGCACTGCTATTGGTTACAGTTTCGGGGCGACTGTCAACGTATCGCGCACAGTTCCATGCGCTAGCATTGGCTATGTTAAATAACAGTTTTGCTCCTCACTTCTGTATTCGTGTTCTGTTAAATTAATAATTCACCTGTTTTAATCATCACTTAACATGAGAATATGAGAATTTTAACTTTTAATATTTGTAAAAATAGAATATATTTAAAAAGAGATGCACATATTGTATATCAATTAAATAAATTCACAAAGAATCATATTTAAAATGATAACCATGCCGCTGTTAATAACATTATGACCAAATGTTAAGATTTCGCGCGCATTAAGGTTTATGGAATTGCAGTATACTGCATGAAATAATATATGCAAAATAAGTTACAACAATATAAGCTGCATTATAATATAAAAGCAACAATTTTCTCTCAATATACAAAACATACCAGACAAATTCAAGTATTTAATACACACCGCTGCGTGCGGTCAATTTTAGGACATTTTCCCTCGCTGACATTCTGTCTTCTTTTTCCCGGCAAACAAAAAGAGAACTGATAAACGTAACGCAAGAGTGGAAAATTGCAGAGACATGACGAGTTTTCGCAAACGGACCGTGCAAAAGCCAATCCGGGGCACTCGCACCAGCCCTCACACCGCACAGGTGATAACCTCCAGCGGCAATCCGTCGCTAGATGAAATTCTGGGCGGTGGACTTCCGATTGGCTCGATATGCCTGATAGGTGAGTTGAGAGTGCAGTAGAGAGGCAAACGTGCCTTAGTCGTGAGAAGGCATTATTAATCATTAATTACCGTTTTAATCTGTCTGCACCTGCCACGCACACCCAGAGGAGGATCGCTTTATGACGCATGCAAAGGTGCTTGCCAAGTACTTTCTGGCTGAGGGTGTGCTCTCAAAGCAGGAGATATTTCTGGGCAGTCTGGACGATTTGCCAGCCGAAATGCTGCGTCGTTTGCCCAAACCACTGACCGCCGAGGAGTTGGAACTGGAGGAGCAACAGGAACGGCAGCACGCTAATGAACAACCCGATAAGAATGGATTGCGCATTGCCTTTCGCTACAACGATTTGCCTCTGGTCAACTCTGAGCAGGCTACGGCCAAAATTGGACATCATTTCAATTTAATGCAACACATGGACTCCATGATGTTGTACTATGCACAGACTACGGTCTGGGATGATAGCTACAAGGAGTATGAGGTGTTCAAGCAGGATGATAACATCAGCAACTCATCCAATTCATTGGAGCGCGAGCAGCAGCAGCCGCCCCAGCTGCCGCCAAGCGCAGGCACAGGCGGTACAGCAGATGTGTCCAATGTCTCGACGGAGCCCGAGAGCGATAGCACTGCCAGCAGCATTGATGATAGCAGCAGTAACACCATCACCACCACCACAAACAACGCCAATAATGCCAATAACATCAATAATAATATTAATAACAATAATAACAACAATAATGCAACGGAATGCACTGCCAATGATACGCTCAGCAACGCCACAATATCATTATCAAGCACAACAACAACACCAACAACTCCATCAACCACAGCAACAGGTACAGCAACAGCTGCCACAACATCGGTAACACAGTCAGCGTCGGTGCAGCAGGCAAGCTTCTTTTTCAATCCACGCTACGATCGCCTGCTTAACGATCTACAGCAACTGCTGCGCGACGAGAGCTTTGTGCTCGGCACCAATACGCAGCAGAAGAATCTATGCCGCGTCTGCCTCACCTCGTTGGGCTCGCCATTGTGGTACGATGATCATTTCGCCGCAGACTTGCTCAAATTTCTAACCGTCCTGCGTGCCAGCGTGCGCAGCTGCACGGCCGTGTGCTTCATTACCATGCCCATGCATCTAATAGCCAAATACGTAAGGCAGCACCATTTGCAAGTGCTCATTGACTCCTTGACTCATTGACTCGTTTCTCTGCAGGATACCAGCCTTGTGCCCAAGATACGCCAATTGGTGGACTACTCCATTGAGCTGGAATCGTTTGCCGGCTCTGAGCGTGAAACCCATCCGGCTTTCAAGGAGTACAGCGGCCTGTTGCATCTGCACAAGATGACTGCATTGAATACGCTTGCGGTGCACATGCCCGAGACTACGGACCTGGCATTCAAGCTGCGCCGCAAGAAGTTTGTCATCGAGAAGATGCATTTGCCGCCAGGTAAGCCGTAGCAGCATATCCAATCAAAGTGTGAGAGTATTAACCCATTACCTTTGCAGATCTACAGGAGGTAGCGGAAAAGACCACCACTATGGCTGATCTTGTAGCTGCACCCAAATGCAGTTCCGGCATGGCAATCAATTCCAACGTCTCTATGGATTTCTAGTGCCTATCGGGCCACTGATATTATTGGCCATTGCCGCAAGTTTGTTTGATTGTTTCATTATAGAAATCCATCACCCTTGCGCCTAACCCCTATATATTATATACTCTGTGTGTTCCTGCCCCTCCCCCTTTCCAAGCGAGAAATCCAAAGCTGTGTAACTTCAACAACAACAAGAAAAGAAAGCAACACCCACGGGAAAAGTGAAACCACAACAGCAACAGCAAAACAACAACAATTACCACTTACATATACAATATACACACACACACACACATCTATAGATATATATATATATAACATGAGAGGCGTTCGAGGCGATCTTTAGCCATCGACAGCGCTGTTAGTACAACCGATTTTACAAGTTTTTCTTATTTTACAAAATAGTTATATCTGCATACTATATATATATATATATATATATAGATATGAATGTTTATACACAGCGTGCGCATTCCCCCAGATTGTATGTATACATGTGTTAGCGAGAAATGTATGTTATACTACTACTATATGCCCCTTGATTTGATTCGAGTTAATTTCATTCCCAAGATCAAAATTGCGATTTTTTTATTGTAAAAAAGCAAAAAGCCATTGAAGATTTTTTTAAAAATAGTTTTTACATACGATTGGTTTAAAAAAATTATAAAAATTCCTAAGTACAAACACTATTATGTTTATATTTTGTTCATTTCTTTGCCTTATTTGATTGAAATTTGAAACGATAAAGCAATATTATGTCTTCTAACAAAATACCTAGTTGATTATAGTGCAACGTGTTAATCATATCCCACGACTGATAACATTGTATTCAAAAACAAAAAACAAAACGATCACTCAACATTGTGTCAAGTATATATGTAATTGAATTCGATTGTAAAACTTGTACGGCATTTACTAAAGAACATACACAAAGTGGCTAAGTTTCTCTAGAGAATCTTCAGTTGCTGGACGGGATGGCAGCATCTCTGTGCTTGAGCGAAAGGCGAAAGTTATTAAGTTCCGTTTTCAATTTGAGATTGGGTCGCAGTGAGTCGGCAAAGTATTCATCGCAAGGTGCATCGGTCATATATAGTATAATGTCGGGTGTCTGCAGGCCATCTGGGATCTGATAGCATACCTTGGGCAACAGCATGCGTCCATTGTGCTGGCAATCTGTTAGCTTATCCCCCAAGTTGCTTTCAATGGCGCTACGCATGTTGGCTATGCCGGGCAACTTGATGCTGCAAATGGTTAGATATATTATATAGGTAATATCTAGTATATAATGTATTACCCACCTGCAATCCTCGAACAGCTGCAGCAGACGATGCAACACCTGCTGCGTGAAGAGACGTATCTCATGCTCCTTGGCCAGTGTCTTGGGCAGCAGCAGATCGATAATTCGCTGCAGTTGCTCCACCTTGAGCTGTGTGTACTTACTGAAGCAGTAGATATGCAGCGCGGAGATCAGGGATAACTGTTGACCTGCCTGTAGATCGGACAGTTGTTGTAGCTGCTGCAACAGCAGCTCCACATTGGGCAAGCAACGTGCCACAAGACATTCATAGATATACTTGATGTTATCGTGATCGTTCATAGATAACAACGCTACCCACAATTGATCCGACCAATAGGTGGGATACTTATAGGTTATCCGAAGGAAAGCTCGTGCAATGCGCATCTTAATGCGATGCTCTTTGGAATTCACCGCATAGCTTATACTCTCCTGCACCATTTCGTTATTGATGCGCAACAGATCATCGAGCACCGCATCGATATCCGAGTTGTGATCAATAACAAAGCTTATGTAACTATTGCGGCAACTTGTGAAGAAGTAATTGTAGTGACTGATTAGGTAACCAAACTCGATGCTGCAAGAGATCAATGAAGAGATGATCGAAATACTACAAAGAGAGAGCCTTACCATTTCTCCTCGGAAAGTGGGATTCCCGCAACTATACCCCGTACGACCAGCGAAATGGGCACATTCTTGGTACAACTGAGTATGTTGCTCTTGGGAAAGTGACCCGCTTCGAGCACCTCGCTTAGAATTTGCTCATTCTCCTCGCTGGACAAATACGCTGCGGCATACTTAAGGATTCCCGTGGCACTGAGGGTAGTTGGGAAATACAATCCAATCTCAAATAAACCCCATCTAGACCCTACAGAATCACACTGTCCGGATACTGTTTCAACGTGCTCAGCAGCGACTCCAAGACGCCCTCATCCTCCAGCGGCTGTTCGAGATCGTTGAGCAGCCATGCCACACGTTGGGCCGTCAATATGGTGCCCTGTTCGAGCAGCTCCAGCGGTGTCATATTCATCTCCTCGATTTGACTCCAACTCAACAGCTTCTCGCAGGCAAACCAATCAATGCTGCAATGTAGCACAAAGTTGATCTCCTCCTCGCTCTCGCAGCCAAGGCGCCCCACCAGATACGCTTGCAGCTCATGCAGATCGGTAATGCTCTCCACATACTCGATGTCCAGCTGATATTCTCTTAAATAGAAATCCAAGATTCTCTGGCGTTCCACTTGGCACTCGAGCTTTAGGCTGAAGAAGAACGAGAAGAGGCGCCACCAGCCGTGCTGCACGCGTGGCAATTGACTTAGCTGCTTGTGCAGCTCAATGCCGATGCTGGCATCTGGGGTTGGGTAGGGGATAAAGAAAGCTCTAAGCTCTCTGGGATTCCCAACTCACCTGTGCGAAAGATCATGGCAAAGAAGGCCTTATCAAAGTGCACCATTTCATCGGTTATGTTGGTGCAACATGCGATCTTGGTGGTGAAACGTTTGTAATCCCGTGAGAAATTATCGCACAAGACCTTGATAAATTGTATATACCCGCCCAGGGAGAAGCTCTCGATGGTGGGCTGAAAGAAGGAGAAACCGTAGATCGTATATGTCTATATCCTTCCCTCTCAAGCTCACCTCGAACAAATCGAAGATTTTGCCCTGTGCCTCGTAGCGTAGATTTTCATTTGGCAACTGTTTGATGCAGGCACAGATGGTGAAGAGCAAGCTCTTGGAGATGTGTGGCTGGCGGGGTTGCATGCTACGCAACCAGTGCACCAGCGGCAAACTATGCCAAGGCACTGTGACCAGTGCCTCCAGGAATTGCAATGTGCCACTGTTCTGTACAAAAACTTTGATCTTCACCTCGGGCAGGCAATAATCCTCCGTATCGTAGAGCTCCGTCTTGTTGATGCACTCGAAGAATGCCTCAAGCAGATTAATGCGACGCAGCTCGCTGATGCTGGAATACATGAGGAAGTATTCGAGGCTCCAACGCACCACAAGCACCGAATGATTGTTCAGCAGGCGCTCATAGAGTATACGCATCCAGCTGAGCCAGTCCTGATCAGAACTACTTACGAATCTAGGCAAGTGTCCACTCAGCATGGGCAGCACTAGATGCGAAGCGGGTTGCTCCAGTTGCTCCAGTATGACAATATAGGCAGGCCAATGTGAGACGAGGCAATGTAGCGCCTGATTCGCTGCCTGATCATTGCGACTTCGCTCGATGAACTGCATCAATTTCTGCATGATGGCATACGCGCATTTGCGATGCTCTCGCTGCTCTGACTGCAACAGTTGCTGCACTACGGCAAAGAGCTTTGGGGAACAGGTGTACTGCAGTCCCAACTCCCTCACGAAGTCATCAAGCAGGTGCTGTAGTATTTGTCCCGCATGTGGATGCAACGTCTGCTTCTCAGCCAACTGATCCCCCTGTCCGCGTTGCTGATTCTGCAACGCAATCGAATTGAGCTTATGCAGCAGATCACTTCCCGACGCGGTAGATTGTCGTGTATGTGCCTGCACAGCGTCCAATATCTTGGCAATACGTTCCCTTTCCACATTGATCTCACCCCCATTGGCGATCATCACATCGATCAGTTTATCAAAGAGCTTAGTGCCAAAGCGTACCTCCTTGTTGGTATCCAGCAGAATGTAGATACTCTGCAACACCCGCTTGAGTGCCTCCTCATTTCCACTCACCTTGTGTATATCGATCAGATCACATAACATATTATCCATCTCAACATTCTTTCCCAAACCCTCCTGCTCAGTGGCTACTCCAGCTCCAGGTCCACCTTCGTTCTTCTTCTTCGCGTCCTGCATTCTCTCTTCTTTACTCTTATTTACTGCAAAATATGTATATAAAATAATATGTGGGATTTGTCAAGTTCGGAACGAACTGTCTTTAAAAGTGTGTACTCAAAATGTATATATAGAAACCTAGGCGTTATGATTGATACTAAACTTTTGAAATGTTTAGTACCGGCGAAATTGACTCAAAATTCTAGTTTGCTTTGAGGAAGGAAGAGATCATGGGATGATATAAAGAAACTAATAATATAATCTTATATAATATAATAATATTTAAGTAAACTCCTTTAATCGAGCCCCTATATCATTACAATTCATCGAGCAATTGAACCGATCTCAATGTACGCCCAAAAATTTCTTGTAGTTCTTCTTCACCCACATTCGGTAGATAGTCAAGTTCATTGAACGGGCACCTCTTAAGCGCTGCTACGCATCACAATACGTTTCTGAGTCATGCAACGTCTACTCCCTCACTTCCCCCCTTCCTACCCCTTCTATACATGGCCCACTCAACGTACTGCTTCTAATTGCCCACCCGCCCAACAGCTTTGACCCCAATGAATGATGCGATGGGCTCCGAGGTGGCTCGTCTATTGTGGTAGCCGGAAATGCGAGCGCCATGTGGATCACAACGGTAAAGTGGAAGAGAAGCAAGTGAGCTAGAGAGTATGTGAGAAAGAGAGAGAGACAGAGATTGCAGCGGGAGCAGGTCAACAAGAAAATTCAATTAAAATGTCTCCAATGCTAAAGAGGAACCTCTTAGAATTAGGCAGCAGCGAGGGTTGCTTCGCAAAGTTATTCCAGTTCATCTGTCTGTTTCAACACACAGATCTCAGCTATTAGAAAAGCTAGAGACACCAAATTTGATATGGTAGTTTACTTTAATCATACAAAGATTAAGTTTATTTTTAATTTTGGATGCCACTTCCACCGCCCTCGAAAATCGATAATTTGTGATTACAAAGCACAGTACTAAAGTTACTAAGTTATATCATAAAAAACTATTCTCAGACCCAATCGGACTATAAAGGCGTTCCTGTTATTACTTTCCTAAAGCTGAACAAGTCAGAACTTGCCAAGTCACCCTCGCGCATAAATAGATAAGCCTGTTCAACAGCTCCAACTCCATCTGCACTCGCCGTTGTTGTTGTTGTTGTTGTCGTTCTTTTTGTTCTTCTTGCTTTCGACTATTGTTTACAAGCGGTTCCATTCGGCTGCAGATAGTGGAAAAAGAGCGAACAGGGAGAGACATAACGAGAGAGAGTGCTCGTAGAGCGCGATCACAATGTAAGCTTAACCCACTCACTGCTCTCTCTCTCTATCTGGCTCTCTCTTGCCTCTCACATACAAACTTGCCACCACTTGTGGCATACAAAATTGCTCTGGGGGATTTCAGTTTTTGTTTTGCCGTCAAACAACGCGCGCGTCGCTTGAAAAAACCGTTGAAAAACTTTTCTAAAGAAAACGCTCCGTGAATTTTCCCTAGAAAAACGTTCGAGGTTTGGTTATGGGATCGTTGTAACATGGACTGCGTCACTCAATGCTGACCGCTAAATTGGCTACTGATTGACTGAACTAATTATCTACACCCACACACACACACCCACACACACACACACACACGCAGCTCAACCCCAACACAGACTGACCCCACAACACGTCATGGGGCGCTGTTTCAATCATAAATTTGTGCTCAATTTTTGCAATCTTTTGTTTCTGGTAAGTGTACAAAGGTTTCTAAACTATACAAGTATGTATATAGTCTATATATGTATGTGTAACTGGTGAAATCTAGGCCCTAACAAAACTGCCCAAATTACTTTTGTACAACTCCATTTAATGCTATGCAATGCGCTTGTGTAAATTAAAGTGTATAAAAAGAGTTCAGCGGGTAAGCCCCCAAAACCCTCATTAGGTTTTGGGCCCCAGATAGAGATCTGTTTTTTAGCCTCATTTAATTGTACTTGATATGATATTATTTTAACTTAATCTCAAAATGAATACTTAGTTCTCTTAAAAACGAGTTTAGAAGAATTTAAGTAGAGAACTTATGGAAATTTCTTAGTTTTTCTGGGGTTTTTAGAGATTTTCAGGGTTTGGCCCTCTTTAAAAAAATTATTCCTTATTCACTTTTCTCATTCTTCGTTTTTTAATAGATAAAGTTAATATAAAGTTAACCAAGCGAATTAGTCAAGTTTTATCAGCTGATTTGATTGAAATTTCCCTTGAGTTTTTAAAAATTTTCAGAATTTGAAGTACTATACCATAAAAAGGTTTTCTTTCATATAACTTATGAATCTCATTCAAATGAGATTGATCGCAAAGTATTGTAAATTATTTCCCAGTTTCCTTGAAGTGAAATGATAACAGCTCAATTTCTAATCAAGCGCAACGAAAGCGCATGTAAAGAGGAATTCCAGAGAATCCCACATCTTATCAGCTTATCCCCTCATAAGGGATCTTCCCTCGTTTCATAGAGCATTAAAGTTTCGTTGCGATCTTCAAAAAAATGTCCATCTCGATTTTGTTGTATTATTTTGTTCTGCTCGGCTGAACGAAAGCAGTCGAAGAGGGTATGGAGTGGGAGGGAGAGGGGTAGAGCGGGGGGGGGGGTGAAGAGGAGGCGGCATGGTTAGACCAAAAGTTTTTCGCCAACACTCTTTGACTTTGGGGGGGGGGGGGAGTAGGCCAGCGCAGGCGCAGCTTGGCACCGAAAATTAACGAAAACAGGTGGAAGACGATAATGGATAAAGCTAGAGTTAAGTCGGGGGCGGAGGGCGTGACAATAGAGCAAAGACGTAGTGCGACTTCCGTTGCGTGTGCAGAGTAAGCGCTGTCTCTCTCTCTCTCTATCTGGCTCTCTCTTGCCTCTCACATACAAACTTGCCACCACTTGTGGCATACAAAATTGCTCTGGGGGATTTCAGTTTTTGTTTTGCCGTCAAACAACGCGCGCGTCGCTTGAAAAAACCGTTGAAAAACTTTTCTAAAGAAAACGCTCCGTGAATTTTCCCTAGAAAAACGTTCGAGGTTTGGTTATGGGATCGTTGTAACATGGACTGCGTCACTCAATGCTGACCGCTAAATTGGCTACTGATTGACTGAACTAATTATCTACACCCACGCACACACACCCACACACACACACACACACGCAGCTCAACCCCAACACAGACTGACCCCACAACACGTCATGGGGCGCTGTTTCAATCATAAATTTGTGCTCAATTTTTGCAATCTTTTGTTTCTGGTAAGTGTACAAAGGTTTCTAAACTATACAAGTATGTATATAGTCTATATATGTATGTGTAACTGGTGAAATCTAGGCCCTAAAAAAACTGCCCAAATTACTTTTGTACAACTCCATTTAATGCTATGCAATGCGCTTGTGTAAATTAAAGTGTATAAAAAGAGTTCAGCGGGTAAGCCCCCAAAACCCTCATTAGGTTTTGGGCCCCAGATAGAGATCTGTTTTTTAGCCTCATTTAATTGTACTTGATATGATATTATTTTAACTTAATCTCAAAGTGAATACTTAGTTCTCTTAAAAACGAGTTTAGAAGAATTTAAGTAGAGAACTTATGGAAATTCCTTAGTTTTTCTGGAGTTTTTAGAGATTTTCAGGGTTTGGCCCTCTTTAAAAAAATTATTCCTTATTCACTTTTCTCATTCTTCGTTTTTTAATAGATAAAGTTAATATAAAGTTAACCAAGCGAATTAGTCAAGTTTTATCAGCCGATTTGATTGAAATTTCCCTTGAGTTTTTAAAAATTTTCGCAAAGTATTGTAAATTATTTTCCAGTTTCCTTGAAGTGAAATGATAACAGCTCAATTTCTAATCAAGCGCAACGAAAGCGCATGTAAAGAGGAATTCCAGAGAATCCCACATCTTATCAGCTTATCCCCTCATAAGGGATCTTCCCTCGTTTCATAGAGCATTAAAGTTTCGTTGCGATCTTCAAAAAAATGTCCATCTCGATTTTGTTGTATTATTTTGTTCTGCTCGGCTGAACGAAAGCAGTCGAAGAGGGTATGGAGTGGGAGGGAGAGGGGTAGAGCGGAGGGGGGGGTGAAGAGGAGGCGGCATGGTTAGACCAAAAGTTTTTCGCCAACACTCTTTGACTTTGGGGGGGGAGTAGGCCAGCGCAGGCGCAGCTTGGCACCGAAAATTAACGAAAACAGGTGGAAGACGATAATGGATAAAGCTAGAGTTAAGTCGGGGGCGGAGGGCGTGACAATAGAGCAAAGACGTAGTGCGACTTCCGTTGCGTGTGCAGAGTAAGCGCTGTCTCTCTCTCTCTCTCTCTCTAATACAATCTCCCTCTCTCTCTTTCTCTCCAGCTATGCGGCATGCTGCTGATTGTGGCAGGTTGCTATCTGTACACGGATAACAAGCGGATTCTGCTCTCCCGGCTGCTGGCTGCACCAAGTGAGCAGCTTAGCTCGTTGCCTCAGCCGCTGCTCTACTACATCGCACTGGGATCGGCCATAGCTGGCTTTATCGCGGTGCTTGCGGCCATGTTGGGTTTTTGGGCCAGTTGCTTGCACACCTATTGCTTCCTGAGCGTTTACTTTCTGTGCGTTGTGGTGCTGCTGCTGGCCGAGTCGGTGGTGTGTCTAGCGATCACCCTGTGGCCCCATTGTCTGGGGATCAGCCTGGATGAGGGGCAGATGGTGAAAGCGCTGCAGCGGAACTATGGTGTGCCCGGCCAGGAACAGTTCACCAATGCCATGGATCTGGCTCAGACACGCTTCGGTTGTTGTGGCATGCGCAGCTCGCTGGATTACGACACCTCGTTGTGGCGTCTTAGTGGCTATGGGCAACGCAATTGGCCTGTGCCGCTTAGCTGCTGCGTGCTCGCAAATGCTCCACAGCCGCTGGCCTATCTGGATCCCAAGCCAGCGAATGAGTCGCAGTGCCAGGCACTGGAACGTGGCGTCTATGAGAGGGAACGCTATACAGAGTCCTGTCTGGAGCACTTGGATGCCTGGTATCGTGAGCAATACAGTGTGTTTCTCGTGGGCAGCCTGGTGCTGGCGCTGGTGGAGTTCAGCGTGCTCCTATGCATCATATTCACCTGCACGGGCATTGCCTCGCGCCGGGCACGCATCGATAGTTTGCCGCAGGCTGCGGGATTCACACAGAAGGGCAGGAGACGTGGCACAGCCAAGTCGCGGCAGGCATTGGTCGATAACATTTACGAATCAGAGGTGCAGCTGCGTCAAAGCAGCGCAGGCAGCAGCAATGGTTGCCTGGGTGCGGAAAGTCGCCATGTGAGCAGCGAAGACTTCAAGGAGCTCTATGTACAGCCACGTGATCTTTACAAGCAGCGGCACAACACAACCTTCAAGCCCATCGCTAGCGACTATCAGACGCCCACGCGTAGCTACCTGGTGTAGGCGGCTGGACGCTCCACATGAACAGGTGTGAAAGAATATATGGTTACATAATACAAGCCACTAATCTCTTTCGTTGCAGAACCAAAGTATTATAAAAACAAGCTACATAAAGTACTTTAACTTAAATCTTATATAAATATAACAATAAATTAAGTCAATACGAGAACTGAGCACCGACCGGCATGGCACTGGGAATGAGTATATTCTACATGGATCATCTGATAAGTATCACTTCGTCATCTTCTTCGCTAGAGTCCTGCAGCGTTTGTATGCGCCTTCTTTTGCCCTTATTAACTCTGGCAATGGGCGCTGGCGCTGCTGGCGCTGCACCACGTCGTCTACGCTCGCGACGCTGCTCCTTAAGTATGCGCTCTGCACGCTCCAGCGGACACTCGGATATGTCATGCACCTCCTGCGTAGCGCTCTCATCGTTGGCTATAAATGAGCAGGGATAATATTGCGATGGTTCCGCCTCCACGGGCTGTGAGTAAATCGATTCATCGTTATAAACACGCGGGGCGGGTAGCTTAAAGGCGCCAGGACGCTGTATGGGACTTCTGCAAAGGCAAGGATTAGTTCTGGCTTACAGGCATCTCTTTCAACTTACCTGACCGCCTGCAGGTACATGGCATGCATATTGGTGTCGTTGTGCTGCTCCTCTTCATCGCTGGACACTATAACTGAATCTTTTAGATAGCAACCTATGGTGCGTTCCGCCTCAGCATCCTCTTCGTGCTCCGAGCCGCTCATTTCTACCTCGTCTAGTATGAAGTTATTGAATTTGGGGCGCTTGTGACGTGAATTACGACGCGCTGGCGGCGATGACTCCCACTACGTAAGGAAGATGAGATTAACTAGGCTGAGCTTTAGAGGATTTGACATACTTACCGCCTGCGTGGCGGGCACCTGCTCAAAGCTGTCGTCTAGGGGTAACTGTGTGGAGGGTATTATCTCCCCCTGCTGCTGCTCCTTTTCCTCTTCATCATCAGAGATTTCTATAATTTTACGCTTGCTGGACCGATGACGCATAATGGGTGAATCCTCGAGGGGTTCCGCCGGCGGTTGCTCCTGCTTCTGCTTATGTTCCTCGGTAACCTTTTGACTGCTTGTGTAATGCAGTCGCTGTGCCGCGCGTGAAAGCTGCCCACGTCCGCGCATACGTTGCAGATAATTATCAAAAATGCTTGGAGATTTCTCTGCGCTAACCGGGACACTCCGCTGCCTGCCCTCAGGTGAGCGTAGAATGGCCTTGGCAGCGAGTTTGGCTGCCAAGCTCTTGGGCGGCACAGCTGCCATAGTTGCTGCTGACGCTGGACGCCATGGTGATACAGAGTCCTCGGCAAACAAATCCGGCGAAAGATTACGTGGTGTGCTTGCTGTGGATGCGATTGGTGGATCATTTTCCTTTGCCCCCGAAAACTGCACCAATTGCTGCTCCTCCGGCAGTGGCTCCAGAAAGTCATTGAGATCAATATCGAGAGCCTGCTCGAATGCATCCGGCGTTGACATAGGTGTAGCTGTCATGGATTTTGTGCCCATGGTGCTTATATCCACCGGAGCAGGCGGTGGCTGTTGCTCCACCTGCTGCTTCATCTGTTGCTCCACCTGCTGTTCCTCCAGCTGCGCAAAGGCAGACAGATCCTCATCCAGTGCATCTAGCAGTGAAGTCTCTCGCAACGTTTGCAGCTTTCTTTCAAGGATGGGCGTGCTGGCGGCGCTAATGACGCAATTTAGGCGACTTAAATTGGCGCTTAACTGGCTGCACTCCACGCGTGAACTGTCCTCCAGTTGCGGAGGCTTGTCACGCACTGGCGTCGAGCTGTGCTGCACTGCATCGGCTTGCGGCAGTGACTCCTGCAGTTGACTCTGCTGCAGCGTCATCGTCATTCTCGTTGACTCTTTTGGCTCCTCCCATTGCTCAAAATACCCTGAGGATTCATTGCCCAATTGCTCCCGCATGGTCTGCTCCAGGTGACGTAGCTCGAGTTGCTCCAGCTGCTGCTGCACCAGGTCATAGTTATCCACACACAAACCACCGTCGGTTAAACCATTGAAAATATCTGCACAGACTGCCTCGAATTCTCTGTGGCGCGGCACATCCTGTGGCTCCAACAGATCCCTGAGAGTTAACTCCGCACCACTGTCCGCCGGCTGCAACAGCTGCAACAGCTGCTGCAGTTGCTCCTCCCCGCAAATGTTCTGCACCAATTCGTATATGCGCCGCGTGCGCTGCTGCCTCGAGTTGAGACGCTTCGTTGGCAGCTGCAGTTCCTGTTGCTGCTGCATCTTGGCATGAAGATCACGCACAAAGCCCGCATCCGATTGCAGTAGAAAGAGCTTCAATGCTTGCGGCAACTGCTTGTCCTGCAGCTGCGCAAACAGATCCTGATTGCGCTGCGACTCACTAATAAGGGGTTTGCTGGATTGGAGAAGGCGCGTCATCTTGCGCAGTCGCTGCGTCTCCTCCTGACTAGAAGTGATCGTTGCAGGCTTTTCCGGCTGAGGTGGCTGCTGCGGCTGTTTTGGTTGCTGTGTATCCAGCAGAAAGTGAGGTACACTGCGCCTTGCCACCTGCTGTTGCAGCATTTGCTGTGAGGCTTCGCTTGCTTTGTATGCGGGTGCACCTTGCAGAAATTTTTCCTGGCTCTGCTTAAAGTAATTACGCAAATCATGGCACTTGATTGTGGAAGGCTTACTCAACTTGCCCTTGGGCGAGCTGTTTTTGGCTTTGGGTGTGGATGCTGCTGCAGGCGGTAGTGGTGCTGGCTCCATAAAACGTTGCTCGCACTTGGGATTAAATTGTGGCGGCACCAGACGCGGTGCATGTTCATACAACGATCTCTTAATCAATGGCGATGTGAGTAACTTGCGATTCAATTGATCCTTCTGCGCAAGCACCTCCTTCAGCATCTGCTGCTCGCGTCCCTCGGTGACTAGCATGACAACATAGCCACGCTTCTGTCGTCCCGTGCGTCCTATGCGTTGCACAAAACGTGTCGGATTCGAACTGCAAATGTCGAAGCAAACAATCAGCTCCACTTCGCCCACATCGAGACCCTCTTCGCCAATAGACGTGGCCACCAGCACATTGCTAATGCCACTGCGGAAGTCCGACATTATTTGCAGCTGCTCCTTCTGTGTGAGCGCGCACATGGCGCCACCGTTCGCCGAACCTTGGCCCACAAAGCAACGTGAACGCACCAGCGGCCTGTGTTGCAGGAGTAAACGTTGAATCAGCATGACAGATTCACGATACTCACAGAAGACAATGGCACGCGAGTCGGGATGCGCCTGCAAGCAAAAGCAGAACATATGAATCAGTTGAAATACATTATAATCCACCCAGAACCTACCTCGAAATGCTGCAGCATCACTTTACGCGCCTCCTCGTATTTTGGATGCCCAAAGTCCAGTTTGGCGGGCATGGGCGCCACCTGACCATTGGTCATAGGTCGCGTTGAGATGTCCAGGGGATTGGCGCCCAGTTGCTGGCGTGTCTGCTCCACCAGATCTCGCAGTGCTGCATCACGCAAAACAAACTTATCGCGTCCACGTTCATCTGCATCGAAATTGTTAACGAAGACACGCAGACCGTGCCGCTCGAGCAACTCCAGTGAATGATACAGGCTAATGCACATCGAGAAGTTGCTGATGATTGCTGTGTGTTCGGGATGTCGTTGCCCCTGTGCTGCCTGCTCCTGATAGCGAAACTGATCGAAGAGTAAATTATTACGCGAAATGTTTCCGCGTGCCCCCTTCAGCACATCGGCCGAAATTAGCTGCCGCAAATAGGGATCGATGATCTGTAGTAGGCGAGCACGCGGCTCCTTGATGTCATCCTTGAGGGGCACCACAATTGTGCGCAGGCTACGCTGATGTACATAGGGTTGCACATCGATGGAGTTGTCGCAACGCACCTCCACGTGAGAAATGTATAGATTCCTACACACATTGGCCACATCATCGACGCTTCGTCCTGGCGTGGCAGACAAGGCCAAGACACGGAAATTTCGATTCCTTGCCATAAGGGATTCCGTCACTTGCGTGTAGGCGTATCGCCCCTTGGCGCGATGTGCTTCGTCTACAACGATCAGTTTTATGGCGTCGAAAGGAAAATGCTCGGCACCGTCTGCTGGATCGGTCATCATATCCGATTGCACTACTTGGGGTGTAGCAAAGAAGACGCGTTTATTGCGCCAATGTTCGATGCGTTTGGCGCGCGGCAAACGTCCAGTGAGCTCCACCGTGTCGTCTGCTGGAAAGGGCATAATCTTCTGACAGGCGGCTATTTGCTGAGAGACCAGCGGACGTGTTGGTGCCATAAATATCAACTTTCCCTGCGGATACCAACGATGCAGATTGTACATTACAACCGATGCAATAAAGGTTTTACCCAGTCCAGTGGGAAGCACCACCAGGGTATTACGATACAAAGCGGCCTGCACTATGCTGTGCTGATAAGAACGCAGTGGCAAATTGTTCGGATATAGCCAATTTGCCCCCGCCTCCACATCGAATCCATCGAAATCGGACTTTATCTCTTGCTGCGGCTCCTGCTCATGTTTTGGCGCGTCCAACAACTCAAGCGTCTCTCCGTTTAGTGCCTCATTGAAGTCGTCATCGTCGCCTGGCCAATCGTTGTTCATGGCAAGTTAAATTTTAAAACAAATGCAAACACTAATAAACATAAAAGCAAAAACAAAACCAAAAGAAAATTAAATGGTAATTCGCAAATTAAAACAGCTGACGGGCTGCCAGATCATCGGATTTTATTTGGAGCGCAATTAACAGCTGTTATGCCTAACAGTCTATGATATTGCCAAACTGTTAAACGTATTATTTATTTATTTATTGTTATAATTTGGATAAGGTGTTGGGACGGCTACGTATATAATATGAAAAGATTACATTTAATTTTTGATTTAAACTTTTTAGTCTTTGCAGGCGATTCAGCATATTTCTTAACAGCTGTGGGGAGTATCTCAATCCCATAACACTTACTAATTCCACCAAAAGTATATTTATTTGTTGAGTATCCTCTTTATTTGCTAATAAGAGCAATAATATCGTTGCAATCAAGCATAGCAAATATAAATTGGGAAAGTTAAACAATTTTTCAGAGTATTTTAAAGCTTCAAGTATTCTGGCGATCTCTTTCCAATTGGCAATGGTATCACCTCTATTTGCAGTGAGCAATTGATTTAGCTGTCTGATAAGCTGCGTTGTTGCGATCTTAATTTTCTCGTTATTGTTCACAATATTTTGAATATATTCAAGAATATGCCTCAGTGTTTCTTTGTAGTTTATATTGCGTAAGTCCAATAAGTCTTGTAATACTCTTTCAATTAAGAAGTTTTTGCTTTCCTCCAATTTATTGTCTTCATTATTTGGATGCATATTAAACTGTCCAAACAAGAAAAGAAACTGTTAGTATTCAATTCTCTACTCTTTACAAACAACTCACATGTTTTTGGAACTTAAGTCAGCTTTGTTATTTGTGTTTTTCCCCTAATAGTATTTAGCGCGTGATTCAACAACCTACGGGTGTGCAATGAAATTTGTTTCACAAGAATGCGAGCAGCGTACTACGCCGACATATTATCTAACATTTTTTTAACATCAAAGAACTTTAACATTAATTTACACATCTTTATCGGTTTTACAGCACTGTTGCGTTTATTGGTATTTCGAAGTGCGGTAACACTTCTAGTTGGCATTTTACGACTTCCCAATACGGGCACATTGAGTCAGTACCGCTTTTTTTTCTGTTGTATGCAGAGCACGTACGCGGTGTTTTTATACCTTTTTAGTTTTCCGTACATTTCTCGGGCATATTTACGTTAACCAAAATGCACATTAAACAATGATCACAGTCGATAGTGCGCGTTCATGCTTCCCATATGCTTTTAACCATTGAAAAGTGAGCAAAACGTAATTAAATAAATATAAGTAACATAAATATTATGATATTGGCATCCCTTTGCATGTGTGTTCTTGTGTTTAGTGTTACGCGCGTCCTTTCGTCCTGTGTTTAAATAAAAACCGTCGCTGTTCAAACAAAAAATCATCAGAGCTCTGCAATATGTGCAATGTGCATGTGCATTTGTTGTGCTAATGCCTAATTGAATTGTTATAGTTAATTAATGCAGCTCAAAATTGATTTACATATTGCAAGTTTTTTAGTTACGCGCTGCTTGAGTTGTATTTGCATTTACCGTTAGGGCCGCTAGTCGCGGTGGCTTTGTGTGCGTGCGTGTGTGTGTATTCCTGTGTTAGGTGCAAGAGATTCAACATGTTGCAGCCAAGCAGCCAAAACAAAAGGCAGCAGTAAAAACAAAAACAACAATAGCAACTACAGCAATAATAATAGTAGCAACAACAACAACAACACTGTACAGCGATTTCATAGGCTTCATTTTTGTTGTTCTTTTTATGCTAGCTCTCCCGAGCGCGCTCTCCCTCTCTGTCTTTCGCTCTCGCTCTCTGTGTGTTATGCTCATGCTCTCCGCGTTGCCGCTCTATGCTGCGCGTGTGTGTGTGTGTGTTTTGTCGTGTTTTGTTTTGATTTTTACACACACACACATACAAAAATCACGTATAACATGCATACTACAGCAGCGGCCGCAATTTTGAACTGATTTCCGTGCTGCCGCTACCGCTGTTGTTATTGTTATTGTTTTTGTTGTTGCTGCTGCTGCTATTATTATTATTATTGTTGTTTGCAATCTAATAAATGTGTGTGTTTCAGTTGTAGTTGATTTTCGTACGCGTCGCGATCATTAAAATAGCGCAAACTAATGAAAAAAATCAAATTGGATTATCGCTAAGCAGCGCAGCGCAGCGCAGCAGCAACTCATCCAGCAGCGACGGGTCGTCTTCCAATCGCGCTAATGTTGGGTAAGTAATGAATGTCTCTCTCAGTTCTACTCCCGTTCTACCCCTTTCCCCTCTCCCCTCACCCCTCTGCTCGTGTGTGGGTGAGGGAGAGACCTTGTATATTCATTGAATACTATTTGCATTTTATTTGGTTTTCTTTTGGATTTCGAAAAAAAAGCTCCAAAAAGCTTTGCTTAACCTAAAAATAGATCAAGTCTCGGGCAGACCAGTTTAGGTAGGCAGCAGCTATGGCAGCTCTAGCTCTAACTCAGCAAAAAGAATAGTACAGCAGAAACAACAACAACAACAATGCGATTATCAAAATTGAGCAACGAGGGCAGCACGTTCAATTGTGTCAATGTAATAGCCACAACATATGAAGGAAATAAGAAAAGGGGAAAATAAATCATAGTTAATCTTCAATCCACCCTTGTAGTAAATATTTTAAGTTAGTTGGATTTGCTGGTGAAGTTTTTAACTCTCAGTGCATACGACGCATGATGGATTGTGCTGCTGCTGCTGCTGCTGCTGCTGCCTCTGCTCGACGTTGCAGCGACTCGAAAAGTTGTCGGTTGAGTTTTTACTGCTTCTCTCGGTTAGGTTAACATTTTATTTGTCTTGTTTTTTTGTTGTTGTTGTTGTTGTTGCTCTTGGCTTTGTTGTGCTCTCTTTCGCTCACTTTGTGTGGCTTCCAATTGCTGTGCATTGTCCTTGTTTGATCCTTTGCCTGCGAGAAGAAGAAGAAGAGAGGCAAAAATCGCAAGAGGAAGTGGGCGGATATATGGTTTCAATTAAATCGAAAATTAATCATATTTTCTAAGAGAATGTTTGCTTTGTTTGATAAATAATCTTTATGCTAAAAAGCTTAAATCGGTAGCACAATATATTAAAAACTATATTTCTTGTTTATTTTTTTCATTATCTCATTTATGTATATTTCTATATAGCATAATACTTGCAATTTATTTTGAAATACTTTTAATAATGTATCATTTCCTCATAACGCACTACTTGCTGAAGTTTACATTGTTGCAGGCATTAAGAGATTTTGCTTACTTATTCTATATTAAAATATATACTTAAAATTTTTAATATCTTAATTTTTTTTATACCACAACACTTGAAATTTTGTTAATTAAATATTTAGTAATTTATTTGCTCACTGCGCACGCTTAGCTGATGTTTACATTGTTTCAGTCCTAATAGAAAGTTGGTTGCTTGTCGCTACTTTTATTTCTTTTTATTACCTATTTTATCTTATATAAATTACATTAATTAAGTAGCTAAGCCCAGCTTAAATTGTGCATAAAGCAGGCTTAGCTGAAGTTTACATTGTTGCAGGCTTAATAAGAATTTTGTTTGACAGTCAATTCAAAATACTTGGGGTTTATCTTAGACAAGTTTAACTGTGTTTTACTTGGAGTTGGACTCGCTCTCTCTCACTCTCTTTCTAATGCTCGCTCTGTCTTGCTTTCTTCATCGCTCGGATGCCTCTCTCTCACTCTCTGCCTCTCTTGCTCGCACATTTTTGAAGACTTTGTGCTCGTGTCTTGTTTTACCGGAAGTTGCTGTAGCTCAAAAGGTTGCTGCGTGTGTGTGAGAGTGTACGTGTGTGTGTGTACGAGAGTGTGTGTGTGTGTGTTGGCTTTGTCGAGCAAGTGAATGACCCAATTAAGCGCAGGCCAAGCTAGTCTGCAGCTTAGGCTTTGCTTAGCCATCTAAGCCCAAAACAAATACGTAGGTGGCCAAGGCGAAGGCGCAGAAGATGCCAAGCGTTGCTGCTGCTGCAGCGTCTTGTGTGCGCTTTAAACTGGTTTCAGTTGCAACAGAGGAGGCAGCAGAGGCGAAGGCAGCAACACTGTGGGCAACTCTTTTTAGCCATTTCTGTATTAAATATTTCGCACCATGTTCTGCATTATTTCGATTGCCTGCTGATCCCTGCCAGCATCGACTTGCCAACGCTCCCTCTCTCTCTCGCTCTCTCTCTCTCTCTCTCTCTCTCCCGCTCTCTCTCTCTCTGGAGTGCGGCATATTTTGTCGTTGACTCAGTTGAGGTCAATGCTGCTGCTGCTGCGACCTGCTGGGCAAACAGGTTTCGCAAAGCTTTAACTGCGTGCCTTGTTGTCCGCCTGCGCCATCGCCATCGTCGACGTTTTGTTGTTGGTTTTCGTTTGTTTTTTGGGACAGTGAACCCTCGCAGAGTGAACGCTGCGTGAAAACATTTGTGGAAACAACAACCCCCTTTACTGCATGTGAGGCATCCCTTAATGCCATTTTGACATTATCTTCTGCGTGCCGCTGCTGCTGCATATAACGCATCGCGAGCGTGTCTCCTCTTCTCTCTCTCTCTCTCTCTCTCTCTCTCTCTCTCTCTGTTGGTTCCGGCTATCCCGAAAATGTATGCCCCATTCCAGGTGTTTGGGTTACGCTGCATAGCAGGCGCTCAGCTGCTTGCAACCAGTCGTTGGTTGCATGTTGCAAGCGCCAAAGTGGAGACGGCACCAACAACATCAGCAATAAAGCGTTGACTATTTACCCCGCACCCGTTTTATGTGGCTTACTTTCTTCCTCTTCTTCTACTCAATTTTCCCCACTTTGCATTGTTGCAAGTGTGCGAGAGAGTGTGCGAGTGTGTGTGTGAATTGTGTGTGTGTTTGTTTGCAACTTTTGCTTGCGCTTTCTTTCTAGTCGCCTGTTTCGATGCTGCGTCAGCGGCAACACACAGCGGCAACAGTTGCAGCTGCACTTGCTGCCTAGCCACATGCCACTTGCTGCGATATCTCTGCAGAGAAAGAGAGGACGCAAAAAGCAATTGTAAATTCAGGGGAAATTCCTGTTACGCTCTGTGTGGGCCAAGATTTCGCACAAGTTACTTGAGTGAACTTTGAACTGGTCTAACAAATTAATTTCATCAAAAGTTTTGCAAGGCAAGGCAAATTCACAAAAACCCTTAAGAAAAATACGAAAAACTAAAAGTCAAGCTCAAAGAATAGCCAAAAAAATTAGCTTTAATGCAGCTAAAACTTAGCTGAAGTTTATTGAGGCAGAAAATTGTGAGGTAGAAATTTGTAGGGATTTATTGGGGTAAATTTCATTTAGTTATTGTTTTAGATTCATAATGAATTTAATATAATAAAGCTAATATTTTTAATGGAGCCAGAACAATAAAAGTTATTTAAATATAAAACATAAATTAATAAAAATGTATTAAAAAAAAATAAATAAATGAACATAAAAAATCATAGATAATATTTAAAAATATTTATGCATAAAATTTAATTATTTTAAGTTGATAATAAATAACATACGTTTGTCATTCGCTATATCCTGTAACTAAGAAATTATTTTAAAGGCTTACTTACTACCAAGAAATAGCATAAATCATTTCTGCCTATTAATTTATAACAAATTGCGTATACACTGCTGCTAAACACCCTGTACAAATTAAAAATATATAAAGTAAAAAGCATAAAACACTTTCGTATGCCTCGTGTAACTAAAAAATTAACATTAAATTAAAAAAAAAATAATTAATTAATACCCTACTACAGGGTATACGCTGCGTTTGCCGCAATGGCTTGACAATATTCATGCTATATGTACTTACTTTTTATATACACACGAAGTACATTAAAAGTACATAAACCCAGACACTCACACACACACACACACACACTCACAGCGACGTATGCGATGCCACATACTTTAAAAAAAAAGATGGAAAAAAAGCCAGCGCGAGAAAAAAGTATGAAAAGGAAAAATATAAACAAATAATTAACTGACATATCCGTATGCTTATCGCGCAACAAACCACAGCAACAGCAGCGGCACATACACGCGCACAAGCACACACACAGATACACACACGGACAATCACACACATGCAGCCCTAGCGTCGAGCGCCCGAGAATCTGAATTTTGTATCTGACAAAATGCCATAATGAACGTGCTGAGTGGCGTCGTCGCCGTCGTCGTCGTCGTCGTCGTCGAGGCCCGAGATACACTCGCACTTGGCTGGCCAGCAACAACAACAACAACATCAACAACAAAAGTATCTACAACATCAAACGTGTGCTGCGCCGACGCCAGCGTCAGCAGCAGAAGCAGCAGCAACGGCAGCAGCAGCATTTGCTCTGTACATTTTTTCGGTTAATATAAATCAGTTGGGCGCACACACACAGAGACATACACACACACGCCCGTACGTACGTATTGTATATACAGTGCGAGGTAAAGATAGACATACACACAGCATAAAGACATTCGCTGCTTGCTGCTGTTGTTGTTGTTGTTATATCTTAGAAGATTTGAGAAACGATTTAGAAACAGCCACAATGCGGCAACGACTACGGCACGCGTATCTGTCAGATACATTTGTAGTTGATGTGGGATACACCACACAGCTATACAAAGTTGTTGTCTCTGTGTGTGTGTGTGTGTGTGTATTGCTTTTTTGCATGGCCCGTTAAGTGTGCAATGGTCCAAGGCCTGCCCCAAAGGTGCGCCGAAATGAGGCGTGTTCGAGGCCTGAGGATCAGGAACAGAGCCAGAGCCAAGCAGAAACCAACACAAACTACCATGGTTTGTGCAAATAAATTTATGCAAACAATTTTCGACTCGAATACGTAATTATTGAACGGTTTATTATGTTGGCTGGCTAAGTAACTTTTTAAAATTTATAAGACCTTATATTTATTTGGACTTCCTGCCGAGAGAATAATATATTATTAAAAGTTGAAATGTACAATTTTAAAATTAGTATAAAAAATATTTAAAAAAAAAGAAATAGATTTAAAAAAAAAAACCATCAATCTATATAATAAAATACAATAAATATAAAATATAAAAGTATAAATCAATAAAAAACATAAATACACATATATACAAAAAGGTATTTAAAAAAAAATATGTATAAAAATATTAATAAATTAAAAAAAAAGAATACAAAAAAAATAAAATATGTAAAAAAAACCTAATGTAACGAAAACAAAAATAAACTAAAAATATAAGAAAAAAGTAGTAAAAAACAAAAAATATAAAAGATGAAATTAATTTAACAAAAAAATAAATAAAAAAAAATACAATAAAAAATAAACCAAAATATATAATTATAATAAATACAAAAATATACAAAATTAAAAAAAAATAAAAAAAACAACAAAAATAAAAAAATATATGAAAAAGAAAAAAATATAAGAAAAATATTTTAAAGTTTGTAAAATAAAGTTATATAAAATATATCCAATAGAAATACTTTAAAAATAAAGCAAAGCAGTAGAAACAATGTGACTCTTTAAATATGACAATAATAAATTCTTATCTTGAAAGCTAATAAAACCAAAAAAAAAAACAAAATATATATATTTCCAAAAAAATCTAACTTGTTTCTTATTTAAAATTTACTTATAAAGTTAACCAAACATTTTTCCATGTATTACGTTAAATTTCTGATAAAATTCTACTTAATATAGCAACCATAATATATACCCTTTGCCGTTGTTGTTGTTGCCTTGTTATCTTAGCTATAACAACATTTGTACACACAACCACACACACACACACACACAGACATGTGCACATAACGTACTGAAACTAGTCTGGATTATTTGTCAAGCGTTGATTGCATTTTTAATGAAGACCAAAGCAGAAATCCAACAACAACAGCAACTGAAATGTTGTAGCTTGTATCTGCCTCAAGCGTGGGAACTTTAGTGTAAATAACTAAATACGTGTATACACTATAGTCGAGTGAGTGGCACACGAGCTGATGCTAATGGAAAATGTGTGGAAAATTTTATTTACAGTTAGAATTGAAGATATTTGAGAGCAGAACATAAGAAAATCGTTAGGGAATATTAAAAACACATAACATAAACATGCTCTATAAGGCAGACAAAAGCAACGAAGATGTTAAAGTTGTTAACGTATTAAGAATCATAATCAAATTAAGCTAATACGAAAGCGTATTCTAATTCTGAATTCGATTCTTTCCGCCTTGTTTTATGTGAAATAAAATGTGCGTTCAATGGCTTTTTTATACACACAGCATACAAAATTTATTCAAATTTTGGTTAAATAAGAAAAACAAACACGAAGACAGAAGAAGACAGAAAATATAAAAAAAAAGTTCTTTTAACTGAATTGAATTTCCTGCACATTTTTTTTATTGATTTCAAATTGGCTCGACCAGAAACTGGTTTAAAGCGGCAAATCTGGGCAACAATTGTAGCCAGGGTTCACATAGGGCAAGGTGGAAGAGGGGGGGGTGATTGTGGGGAGAGTGGTAAGGGGACTAAGGGGTGGCTCGAGATTTTTATATTCATTCATTAATTTTATGGCATGCCAAAGAGACTCGACGTTTGTTTGCAGATGCATAGTAATTATCTTTGATTTTATTTTATTTCTTTCGACTTTTCGTATATATAGATAACAGTCTATATATATACAGTCTGTATGCCTATCTCTCTCTCTTTCTGTGTGTGTCTGTCTCTCTCTCGACCTGCGCCAGTTAGACTTCACTTTCACTTTTCTGCTTTGTTTCAAGCATACGTTTTTGAAATTACGTAAAGATGAATGGCCGCCCATTGTCTGTCTGAGACGGGTCTGTGGAATTCAGAGCGGGGGAGTCTCCCTCTTTCTGTCTCTTCCTCTCCCTACAGGTCGTTTTTCGTCGCATGTCGAGGCAAGTCTCGCAGGGCAGGTCTCTTTAGCAATCAAACAAAATGGAAAAGTCTCGTATGCTTCACAATGTTTCTAAACCACAACATCGTAACGTATCGCATCGTATCGTAATCGTAATCGTGTCTCCAGCTCGTGCTCGCCTGCTCTATGAATATGCAGTGCGACCAAACTTGGGAAAGACTGTTTGCTTATGCAAAACATCCCGTTTTTGGGCAGTCTGTTAGAACCCTTTGAACCGCACACAATTTGAATACAATGCTACAGGTGTAGCTTGCTATAAGGCACTGAAAAATAGCAATTAACTATGGTACTTAAGTATTGTATTAGGGTGCTGTGAACAAATTCTAGAGTTTAGATTGTAGAGATTATACTAGAAACATGTGTGTCTTATATAGTGGATCATCATCTACAATAATATTAATAATACTCTTTAATACAAATATATTCGATAACTGCTTATGATAGAAGAAATATGAGCCATTGTGAATCTTTGAATCAATCTACAATCTCTTAAGATCGTTAAACTGTTAGTAAACTCCATATAAAATTCCGTTTTAATTTAAAATACTCGATAACTATTCGATAACAGCCTAAGAAAACTCCAGCGTTTTGCAAAACTCCTATATACCTTCGACTTTTATTTCTCCAGATTGTAAGCCCGATTTGCTACTCCATAGTCAATTGCAGTTGCGCACACGCGCGCTGTCTATTTGTTTATTATGCTCGATAACTATTCGATAACTGTCAATTGTCAAGGAAAATTAATTGCACACACCTCTCTCTCTCTCTCTCACGACACAGTTTCGAGACAAGCGAAAAGGAAAACTTTGTTGTTGTTGTTGCTGTGTGTATCTGAAACTCTGTCGAAATCAATCAAGGCCACACACGCTCGCGCACACACACACACACACGCACACATACTAACACATTTCATTGGAAAATGATTGTAGGGAAACATAACGACAACAACAACAACAACTACAAAAGGCAACTGCAAATCAAATATATGTGGAAAAACAGACCGTAACGAAAATGGGAGTCGATTTATAAAAGTCGCCTTCGAACTGGACAACAACCCTAGACATACCTACAAACAAGTATGCGTGTGTGTGTGTGTGTGTGTGTGTGTGTGCTGGTTTTGTCGGTGCTTTTTACTCCTTTCTGACGTTGTCAACGTTAATTAATCAATCATTGTACGCACGTTTGCGATGCATTAATCATTTTCCCCCCGCAGTTGCGAGTTGAGTTTCGAAAAACTTAAAAAATTTCAATTTTCAACTGTTTAACTTCATCATCATCGTCTTTATCATCATTATCATCATCATCATGGTCATTCAATCATTGCTTAATCCCGGCCAATGGACACTTTTCACTTGGCCTCATCTCTCAGCCTTTTGTTGATATCCTTTTCATCGGTTTTGCTATCTCCCTCCCCCTCTCTCCCTTTCTCTCTCTCGTGATGCGGCACTTTACATAGTTCTTGTTGTTCTCTTATTCTTCTCGGTGGGCATTTGTAAATCAAATTGCATGGAAAACCAAGTTGCAGGGGGCTGCAATTGGGGCGCGGGGGGTGTGGCCTGATGGGCTGACCAAGCAAAGTCACAACGGTGTTTTTTTTTTGCACAGAGCCACAACAGAGATTCGAGTCAGATAGAGTATATATAGGTTAGAAGGAGAGGCAAACAGTGTGTGCAAGCGAGAGGGCACAACAAATAGAGAGGGAGACGAAGACAGAGCGACTTGTTTGGTGGGGCCACTCAACACGTTTCTGACTAGCTTTGTGTGTGTGAGTGTTGGGTGTGTGTGTGTATTGGTGTGTGCTTAAGCATGCGACCGCACTTGTGCCACGTACAACGAAAAATACAAAACAAAACAAGTAAGAATGCGCTATGCTGAACTTACTGACCCAGGAAATACCCTGTAAAATACATAACTCACAGAAACCGTAAGAAAACTGCAGAAAATGTTGATAAATTTAACTTTAAAGACTCTAAAAAATGCTAAACCAATTGAAGGAATATTAAAATGAATATAATAATATTTAGAAATTAATATTAATATTTAAAATTAGTTTAAAGAGCAAGAAAAAGTATAGTATTATTTATTGTTTCTTTATTATTAATTATTAAATAATATAATATTATAAAAATTATTTATTTTGTTTATTTTTGAATTTTTTTAAAATGTTACTTAAGCAGTGCCGCCTACCTTCCCCATTTGCCTGCACCGAAAGGGTGCTGGGTATCAATGGAAAAGTTCATTTGAAGGCTTTTCTTTTATGCTCTGCAAGTTTTCAGTGAGATACACAAATTTTTCATGCTCGTCGCCGCGCCACTTGAGCATATTTTCGTGTTCTCCTGTTGCGGCACTTGAATTTGGTTTGGCGCGCTCCAAAAATACCAGGTTCCATAACTCCCACAACAACTAGGGAGATGGGAGGGCGCACTCAAGTTTTTGTTTTAATTGGGCATTTTGATGTGATTATTAAAAAAGGCGAATCAACTGAAGTATTGCAGCGCCCCTCTCTAGGCATCTCTTTCCCGCTCTCTGCCTCGAGCGTGAGGCAATCAAAAATTTTGCCAAAGTAGAACTTTAACATGAAATAAATCTTGGCTGTGTGTGTACATAACAAGCGAGAGATAAGCTTCATAGTAAACATGTATACTATATTTACTTGCAGTACAAACAGAGCCGCATAGATCGGCAGCCATTATACGATAGATAATGGTTGTTGGGCTAGTTTTCAAAATTTGCACAATTTGCCCCATAGCGTATTATGTGGTATATTTTTATATTCGTGCACGCTGATGGGAGAAACCCTATTGGGTCACTCGCAGTATACTCTGTGTTTGTCTCGAATCGGTCTGCTGATTAGATCAGATCGGAGTGGATAATTAGCTAAGTAAACAGCGGAAATTATCGTTCAAACTTTTGTAGGGAATAACTATATTTGTTTAGCATAGTGTGGCCTGCGTAAATGAAATTTTATTATATCAAACATGTTTAAAGTTTTTCTATATATTTTATTACCTTAAATAAGTGAAAAAATAATCCAAAATTTAATTATATCTCTATTAATATACCATATACAAAATTCCAAATCTTTAACTCTCAAAATTACCCAAGATTTCTGGGTTTAAAAAAAGCAAACAAATTTGCAAACGTTTGTTAATATTTCCGCATTTCTCCCCCCTTTTCCATTGTTATATATGTAGACTGCCAGGAAATATAAAAATTAATAACAATCAATTAAACCATTTCAAACCGCAATTATAATAAATTTCACAGGCTAACCAATTATCGAGCAAACAGCGCATTATGTTAGGTATCTGTTTATAGTAATTTCCTGTAATAAAATCGAATTTAGACAGCGCTGTTATCGAAAGGGGGGATAGCTAACATGAGAATACCTATGTTATAAGGAGTTGCTATATATTTTCGAACTTAACATTCTAGCAGCATATAACTCGCACTTATGCCAGCCTAGTAATTCATGCTGTAAAGTAACAACTTTTATTGCTCTAATAACTGTAGAATGTTGTTGTAGCTGCTGCTGCTGGTGCGGCGGACATGACGAAGGCATTTGCTAATGAGCGTTTGCTTTATCCGTGTGTTGCTACAACAGATTTAGCATAGCTTTAGCATAGCGCAAACATGTTACGTTTACTTTGGAGAGAGAGAGCGTGCTTCCTTTTTCAAAGGGAGCAGAGCGAAGAGAGAGAGAGCGGGAGAGTAAAATAAATATCTGCATAGGCAACCAGAGCCGGTCAGCCGGCACACAGAACCACACACACACACTCACATGCGCGCATTATGCTGAGAGAGAGGTGAGCAAGAGAGCGAGAGCGCGCAACAATGTTCCTTGCTGACGAACGTCCATCTGCAGTCGACGTCGACGACGACGACGACGACGCGTCGTGGCCTGCATGTGTCACTGCACACGGGCAGAACATTGATGTGTGCATGTGTGTGTGTGTGAGTGCGCCTCGGCAGTGCAACGACCTGTGACAAAAAGGCAACAGCAGCAGCCGACGCCGCCGCCGCCGCCGCCGTTGACGACGACGACAACGTGTGACGCATCCGCAGGGATGTTGTTACGCGCCAACAGCGCAACAGTCACTGAGAGAGCGCAGCGTCGCTTGCGTGTGAGAGTGGGAGAGAGAGTAAGTGAGCGCAGCAGAGGGAGAGATAGCAGCAGCTGTTAACAGACTCCCACGCTGCGCTCAGAATGCGTTGCTGTTGTTGCTTTTGTTGTGTGGCTTCTTGTTGTTGCTTGTGCATTATGTGGCAGAGTTTAACCGGTGGAGGGGGGTGAGGGGGAGGAGGAGGGATCGCTCGCTTGGTCATTTAGTCGTTAAGCTCGCTTCATTTGCGGCTGTCTTGGGCTGCGTTTAATTTTCTCTGCCTTCGTCGTCGTCGTCGTTGCAACTACTAAAAATATTTTCCATGAAATTGCTTTGTTGTGTACACAAACAACAAACAGGTTGGCCCTGGGCAGCTAGACGCAGAAGAAGAAGAAGAAGCAGTAGAATTAAAGGCAAAGAAGCAACAGCAGCAGCAGCACTTGGAACGTATCTGTAGACTAGAAAATGTATCTTGCAGATACATTTGTAGCTGCCACTGCGGCTGCAGTCCATTAATTAGCTTTATTAACTGCGCTGCCGCCGCTAAACATGCGTAAATTACTGGGTCAAATATTGCCATGGGTGTGTGTGTGTGTGTGTGTGTGTGTGTGTGTACGCGCATTTCCGGCAGACACACATAAAACACAAAGATACAATGTTTTGTGGCTGTCATTCAATCGTCGGCGTCGTTTAGTCAACAACGCAACAACCAAGCATGGATTAATTAATGTTAATCAAGTTTTGGATCCATAATAAAGCGCAACAACAACAAGAGTGGAAACGAAATGAGCGACAGTCGAATTTTTGTTTTGTTTTTTGGCACGAGACATCGTTTTGATAGAGCAACGACGTATAGATAACTATTTATATACTTAATTAGTGCTGATTAGCACACTATATGTTGAATTATGATACTTATAATTGGCATCAATTTCGGTTGTCAACCAGCGATGTTTAATTTAGTTTGGATAGTTTTGGAAAGTGAGGTTAAAGACGCTTTCGGTACATGTTTCAAAATTACTAGCAAAACTATAAAGCTTCTTCAAGATATGAAAAAGGTAATAAAATTTAAAACAGGATAAAAAGGGTACATTTGGCTCGAAGGTTTCATACTCTTCCACACGAAATATAAAACAGTTTTGGATTGCTTAAGATAGCAAAAGTTTCATTGAAAAATCTTGAAAAATATGAACAATTTAGCTATATATACATATGTATATATGTATGTATATGTCCCATCCGGCTCTTTCCGACTTATTTACAGCGTATAGCAAAGAAGCATGTCTATAAAGTTCCATAAAGCTAGCTCTAAGACTGGGCGACTAGTTTACATTGCAACAGACACACAGACAAGCGGACAGACGGATAAGCGAACAGACGGACAAGCAGGCAGAGGGACAGACTGACATGGCCACCACAACTTTCCTATTGGTGATGATAAAAGAAATGATATACTTTAACGGATCAGAGCTGCCTAATTAGGTGCGCTGCAAACATCTGATCAAAATGAGTATACCCTCTGCAGGCTATAAAAAACATTTACTGCAAAATAAGCTTCTTCAAGCTATAAAAAAATGGCAAAAATAATAGATAAAATTAAAAAAAAAAAAAAAAAAAAACAATTGAAAGCTATGGATAAATTCTAGAATTACTTTGTTTAGCTTTTGTTTAAAGAATACGAAAAATTAAAAAAAAATTATGGCTATAATTAAAGAACAAACGAATGCGCAGATCTGCACTTTTTTTGAATATTTCCGAAATTTAAAATTACTATAATTTCCTTCTACTATTTTATGCTTTTATTTATGTGGCATATTAAACCTTTTCTCTCGCAATGATATATGGATGCTTCGTTCCTAGGCAAGTGGAACTGAAATTCCATTGTTGCTTTGCCACAAAAAAATTTCCATAAACCCTGCCAGTAAATCCGGTTCTTGTGTGTGTGCGTGTGTGTGTGTGTGTGTGTGTGCGGAAAGGACGAGCGAAGGAGACCTGCGATACATTCAGACAGTCCTTAGACGGGCAACATTTGACCGTGTCTATGTGTGTGTGTGCGTGTGTGTGTGTGAGTGTGGGAATATGTAAATATGCCAGGCAGGTGTGTGAGAATTTTCCAGTGTATGTCGCTGACTATCTATGTATGTAAGTATGTCTACAAGTGCGTGTTGGTGTGAGAATTCCTGTTGCCTCATTCTGTCATATGCTGCGCGTTGCTGTCTGTACAGCCAAATGGGGCCTTACATTGTTCCAATTCAGTTGCGACTTCGATAGGCAGTTCCTGTTTCCCCCTCAAGCCAAAGGGAATCGCTTGTAATGGAGTCTAAAATTGCGAGTCATTTCGCAATGCTTTTTGCCAAATTAACACACAGACCGAATGCGAAAAACTATAAAATACGCCACGCCATGTCCCCCTCCCCTTCCTTCCCCCACACGGTCGCGGAGTCCGGTCCAACGCGCACCCCCTCACTTAGCCCGCGCAGTGCGAGCGCTCGTTTAAATATTTATGAGCTACACGTGACGTCGACAGAGCCATGAAACGACAAGCGACGAAGAGCGAACGACAACAACAACGGCGACAACATCAACAACAACAATAGCTTGTAGCATGGCAACAACACATAAGCAGCAAATGTCGCCGTCGTCGTCGTTGTCGACCCAACAACTTTGCCAGCTTATAACACGCTTGTTCTTATTGTTGCTGCTGCTGTTTTAGCTTTTAATTGTTTAAGCCACACACATTAAAATTAAAATTAAGAAACTATAGCTAGAACAACACCTGAGCGTTTGGCCGCACAGTTCGTGCACAGCTTCTCCAGTTCCCCAGTCGATTTTTCAGCTAAATTATCCAAAACCTTTTGTTTCAATTTGCACTTTCACTTGGGTAAACCTTATAGAATCTGTGATAGGAAATCAGATCTTTGAACCGAACTTGAGCAAGAAATGGAAAATACCCTTCAAAATTTGGAATAAAATAATAAAAAAGAAAATCTAAAGATATGAAATATATTTATAAGAAAAGATAGATAGACAAAGATAGTAATTTAGAACTTAATAAGATTAAAATTAAGTTACAAGAAAACAAATTTCACGAAAACTTTCTTTAAACAAGAAACACAAATATCCGACAATTATTTCAATATCTTTATAACTCACCATTACCTAAACGAGTTATATCTCGCTTAGGCAGGGTATTTAACAGCACAGCTGGTATTTTGCTAACCCTTTTCGGTATTATACGAAAAAAAAGCCAAATCACAATAACAAATACGATTAGAACTCTAAAAAACAAGTAAGAAAGCTACAGTCGAGTGTGCTCAACTGTAATATACCCGCTACCCAGCTGCTCGTACATCATTTATTTGCGAAACAAAAAAACGGCCACAATCTTATTTTGACCGTAAAAGGCTATGGACTTACAATATTTATGCAAAGTCAAAATCTAAAGTAAAAAAAACAAGTAAGGAAAGCTACAGTCGAGCGACCCGACAGTTTCGAAACAAATTATTACACATTTAATTCCATCAAAAAAAACGCTGCACAAGTTCATCCGCCACCTATTGTTTAAATTAGATTTATTTTTGAATAACGCCATCTACATGTGAAAACGGCATAGCTTTACACACGCTACGGCTGAAACGAAGCATCGTGACGATGACGTCACGACGCGAGCACAAGCGCAAGCAGTAGAAGTACGGAAAACGGAAACATGGGTAACTTCTGTGTTTATCGTCCGAATGGATTGTAATTTGGGGAATAGATTTATATTGCAATTATTTATGTTCATACCAAAGCAGAAAGCTGTAACTTCAATACTTCTCCTGATAATCGAATAATTATCGATTTGCGTGGGCGGTGGGCGTAGCATCAAAAATTGAAAATAAACTCGATCTACCTATGGTATACAGGAACCTTCATGTAAAATATGGTGTCTCTAGCTTTTGTAATAGCTGAGATCTAGACGTTCAAACGGACAGACGGACAGACAGACGGACATGGCTATATCGACTCGGCTGTTGATCCTGAGCCAGAATATACTTGTATATACTTTATGGGGTCGGAGGTGTCTCCTTCTGCCTGTAACATACATTTTCGGTTTGAACAAAGTTATAATACCCTTCTACTCTATGAGTAGCGGGTATAAAAACAAACTTTTATCATGATTGAGCAGGCTGTTCAACATAATATTTAGGAATCAGTTAACCCTTTTAAATATTATACGATATTCGAGCTGCTATCTATGTTATCTGTTCAATTCTTTCAACATCTTCGTAACTACCCTATGGGTTTGTCTAGAAAACAAAGTAATAACTCAATTGCGCAGGGTATATACAAAATACGATTAGAACTCTATGAAATACATGGTAACATAGCTAACGTAGTCCTAGAGAAAACCTTTTGGGAATGGAAATCCACATGCATGTGGTTATTCCTCTTGCTTTCTGATTCTCCTCTTTCTCGCTGTCATGGTCATTTGTGTAATCCATTTCTGCAAATTATTCAAGACTTGACATCGCATTGTCACACGGCCATAATTGCCACGCCTCCAACTTCGACCCCTGCGCCTGCATCTCTTGCCATAAGGTTCTCGCTTGGACTTAACGAAGCGAAGCGGTTAGTGCGAATCGCTTCGATCGTTTGCAACTTCTTTGGCTTCCTTTGCCACCTCTGCTGCTTCTCCTTCTCCATCTCCTTCTCCTTTGCTTGTTTTGCATTGCCTTTCGCTAGCTGTGTGTGTGTGTGTTTTGCTGCTGCTGCGACCCGGGTAGGCGCAGCTGCGCCGTTTAACGCATGTTGTACAACACTTTAACGGCCCAACCACTCGATGCAGTGTTTGTATCTACCCGTAAGGCGCGCAGATACACACAGATACATACAACAGATACACACACACAGCAACACACACTCGGAACGAGGCACACTTACTCGCTCACTCGCACAGGGGTGACTTTTTCCCGAAAAAAGGGATAATATGAAGTAAATGCCCGCCCGAGACTCGACGCGAGCCCAAGAACCTTTCACAGAGAGAAAGGGAGAGAAAGAGAGAGGACTCAGTTAACTTTAATTAATTTTCTATTTCTGTGGATCGCTTTGCACTTATTTCTTTATAGACTTTATTACCCCTCACTGAACTCGGGAGGGGAGGATGAGTAACTTCAGCTGCCTAAGCGCGTAATTAGTAAATAGTTCATTAGAGTGAAAGAGAGGAAGTACTATAGTACTATATATATGTATGTGGTATAATTGGATGTATAGAAAAGTTTATAATAAACTTAGTGTATTATTAGACTTTCTAAGTATCAATTCCCTTATTATTAACACTAATTTATCTATTTTAAAACATTCTGCTGTTGTACAACACTGTTTGGCATTGCCAAGTGGAAAATTACACTATACTTCTTACTACTTTTACTATGTAACACTATAGTTTCTTTATCATTGATAACTTTAACTTGCTACTGCAGCTTGCAGCACTATTTTTATGTTTTGCAACACTGTTTTGTTATTTTAAACCTATTCAAATTGCATTAGAACTTTGCTACTTTCCTTTTTAATGATTCTATGTTATTTATGCAGCTCTATTTTGTATATTATATAGCGCAGTATATGCTATCTAAAATTTACCTATTACAACTTTATTTTGCATGAAAAATACCGTGTTTATTGCATATGTAATGTAATGCAAACTGTTCCGCTGAAAGCCAAATGATCGCTTGGTGATGCAATCGATTACATCGAATGCACATTGGGTTTAATCAGAGCTGATAACCCGTACAGCCCTACCTAATTTAATATATGTTACCTGTGTGTTTGCTCGGCACTTATAAACGTAAAATACTATCTAATGTTATATAATGAATTAAATTTAAAAAAAATTAACAAGACATCTCAGTTTGCGTGGAAGGAAACTTTACAAAGAGCTACAAATTGCTAAAATATTCGTGCTAATATGTAAATAATACTACAAAATTTGCAGCTACCTTTTGAAAATGTTGTTCTCAAATTTTAATGTTTGCTGAAGTACAACTTAGTTTTACATTTATTTTACAATAGTTTGCCAAAAGTTGCTAAGTTTTCACAAAGCAAAGTTTTAATTAGTTTGTTATGGGGTTAGTATTGCATTGCTTAAGTACGGGTCTTCACTACGGAGAGAACTAACTAAGGTTAACTCGGTACTTGAGGTATAATAATAATAGTTATAATAATAATAACAATAATAATAGAAATAATAATAATATAAATAATAATAATATAAATAATAATAATAATAAAAAAATAATAATGATAATAAAAAAAATTATAATAATAAAATTAATAAAATACAAAAATTACGCACTGGATATGCAAAGCCATACCTCATCGGGCACGTAGATTCCCGTCGAAGGCGGCAATTGAAGCGCAACGCCTCTCCACGCCCACGTAAGGGAGTGCTTGGACGAGTCCATCGCGCGATGCGTCCGAGCTCGAGTCCCAGTTGACGGATCTTGCCAAGACGAGCACCCTTTTTTATAATAAAAATAATAATAATAATAATAATTATAATTATAATAAAAATAATAATTATAATTATAATTATAATAAAAATAATAATAATAATAATACTGAGAATAATAATAATCTTCGTTTCAAAATATTATATAATTTTACTGAAAAAAAAGAAATCCACACTAGCTATAAAAGAAAGAGAAAATGTTAAAAAATTGAATATACTTGTATATACAAGTAATATAAAATATATTTCAAAATATTTTTGAAAGAAAAAACTTATGTACTATATTAGGTTTTATGGGAATCAATATATAATATAATATTCAAGTAATATTATATAATATACATAACAGAAAGAAAAAAAACTTGTATTAGATAGAAAGATATGTTTTATAATAAAACAAATATTATAATTTATAATATTATATAATTTTCTATAAGAGAAAGGTGCGCCATAGCCATAGCCATAGCTGCTACTGTAGTCTTTGAAATATTTTTATGGAATGTGTAGAAATGGTAAAATTAAGCTGCAAAAACAAACAAACAAATGGCAAAACAAGAAAAAAGAAAGAGGGGACTATGGAAAGAGTCCGCGATGCTCTCTTGTAAGCGCGCCCTGTTGCTGCTGCGCGCCTGTGCGAAGAAGGGAGCACAGCAAACGGGAGAGACGGCCAAGTCGCGAAGAAGAAGCTGAAGCTGAGGCTCTGTGGCTGAGGCTGAGACTGTTGCTGAGGCTGATGGAGACGGCATCCACACAACGACAACGACGACAGCAGCGCGTCACGTCTCCAGGTTTTGCTCCAAGCGCTCCATGTCCGCTTTTACCACTCTTTTGTCTACTTTTTGCGCTAGTTTCGCTCTTGTTTTTGTTGCTGTATTGCTTGAACCGGTTTCGCTGTCGCTGTTGCTGTTGCTGTTGTTTCTTGTTTGTTGGCGAATTTTCCAGGCTGTGTGTATCGCACTGTCTGCCTGTGTGTGCGTTTTGTGTATCCCGACTTTGTTGTGGCACTTGTAAGGCGCTGCGTTTGCTGTGCGCCGCATCGCTGGTGGCACGAAACAACAACAGTGGCGCCCTCTGCAATGTTGCAGCAGCACAAGAAGTTGTTGCACAAGGCATAGTCGCCACAGCAGCGCTCCAACGAAATGTTGCTGCTGCATGTTGCAGCTGTTTCCCCAGCCTATGCCTGCCACACATGTGAACGCCACCAACGGCAGGGGCAACGGCAGCTCTAGACTGACATCTGTTTTGCAAGTTGTCGCTGCCGCCTCATTTTTGCTGCATGAACCTGTTGTTGTTGTTGTTGCAGCTGGCCAGCAGCAGCAGTTGGAGCCATCATTGTCGCTGACAATTTGCATTTGCGATATTCGAACGCTTGTGGGGCTTTTCCTTTTTGCGGTTTCTGATCGCCAACGTCGTGTGAACCAAATTTTATGCGTCTGCCTCTCTATGCGATTCTCAAGGATTTAGAAATCACCTCTAATTTCAAATAATAGATTAATAGCTTTTAATAGTTTAAAATATTATATTGATATTTCATTTTATTGCAAACTTAATTTGAAATATTTTCCTGTCAATTCAAATAAAATTGTTGAACTCATAATAATTTTCAATATTTAATAGACATTTTTAAATAGTCTTAAAACAATTATCTTAAATGGTTATTTATTGGCAATTTAGTATAAAAATATCATAAGATATTTACCCATTATTATAATTATAATAATTATTAATATTATATATAATAGGCGGGGATATTTTAGTGATTATTTCTAATTATTTATTTCTATTATTTATTTCTAATTATTTTATTAAAACTTAGTGTAGTTTGCTCAACAAAATATCTAGACTGTGGAACTTATAATAATTTAAAATATTTAATTAAAATATTTATGTATTTTTATTTAATAATCTAAGAGGTTTACATTGAAAATGTAATATAAAATACTACAAACTATTTCCCTATTATAGGTTCCTATATTTTTCCAATACCCCAAACAACGTGCAATTCAATGCCAATTTATTTTCACAACAATATCGTTCCATTCAAGAACTTTTTGCTTATCCCCAGAAGTATCTAAAGTATCTTAAGTAGCTAATAACAGTCAAAGCAAACTATCAACTTTGCCCATCGCCAAATTAACGTATTCATGATGATGTTATCCCAGCTCTATAGTCACAAGCAACAACAACCCTCAGCCAGTTGACATTTTCACCTAATCTTAGCTTCTTTCTTATGCCTTCTCTTTCCTTCTATTTTGCAGCCCACACTGCCACACTTATGGCCTTTCTGCAGTCCAATTGGAACAACAATAACAACAATAACAACAACTGCCCCTAGCTAACAATTTAATTGTGATTGCGTACAGAAAACAGTGTTTGCTGATAAGAAGAAGCCAAACACTTTGTAGGCCACCCTCTCTCACCTCCGCCCAACGCATACCGGGGCGGCATCCCCGTTATTCCAGGCGCCCAACAACAAGCAAAAGGGGGTAAGTTTTACATGTGCAAAAGAGAGAAAGAGATAGCTGCGAGAGTAGGCATTGCAATAGTTAATGTTCTTGTATGCAGCACATCTGTTACTCTACATGCGACCCTCGCAGGAGTACAGCAATATGCAACAGAGAGACAATTAAGCTAATTGCTATACCAGATAACAGGAGCAGCGCAGAGGCTGCGGTGAGCCCAACTAACACACACACACACATACCTCACCTTTCCTCCTCTCAGTTTGCCTCGCGCTGGCAATCGAACTCAACCCCACCATAGGCCACAGCACCCACAACTCACCACCCAGCACTTAGCATCCACTTCAGAGCAATGGGCAATGCTGCGAGGAGCTTTGTTCTCTTCCTGTGTAACTCTCTCTCTCTCTCAGCGTGCGTGTGTGTGCTTTGCTCTAGCTCTGACTCTGACTCTGTGTGAGCTGCTCTGTGAGCCATTTTTGGCTATGAGCTGCACGCAGCCAGCGCCTCGAACTAGCTCTAAAAGCGGATCTTTCTCGCAATTTGGATTAGGCGCACAGCCGCAAGTGCAACTAGTTTCTCTTGCTAGGCGCACGCTATTTGGCGCTTTTCCAGCCAGTTTTCCCCTGCTACGCTGCGCTGCGCGTTTATAGCGTTTTTCCTGTCGCCGATTTTCTGCATTTGCTTCTTTCCTGTTATATTCCGATAAAATTGACTTTTTGTCGGTCGTCGTTGCAGGCGTCGGTAGCGTCGGTAGCGTCGTCGTCGTCGCCGTTGTCGTTAGCAGCGTCGTCGCCGTCGCCATCGACAATCGTCGTTAGCCGAGGCGCCGCCAGCGACAGCGGCACCATTTTGTTTGGCGTCGTTTTCTAATGGGGCAACAGCATTGCAGCACATGGATTCACAGCTAGAGCGACGTTTTTTTTGCAGCACTTGGGAGAGCCTTCCCCTTTCGCCCGCCTTCCCACTATCTACTGCACGCCTCCTTACCTCGCTCTCTCACGCGCACATAACACATGGAGCCCAACGAAGCTAGGCCATACCAAGCAATAGTATCGCATGTGGTGGGGGCGACTAAAATCGCGCGCGTTTTTCGCCGCCATTGCGCGACATTACGCTGTTAGCCCATTTACATTGAGAAGAAAAGGGGAAATGCGATTGAAACAGATTGTGGCGGGCTATCATAAGCGATTAAGTGATGCCAGGCAAATGTAAAGCAGCTTAAATGCTTTTCATATAAAGTTTTTTGTTAAAATACTTAAAGAAAAGCTGAAATAGAGTCAAGTTTGGTTTAGAGGTTTTTTAATGTTTTTTTTTAGAGTTATTATTTAGAGTTTTTTTAGATTTTATTTATTACTTTATATTATTGTGGTTTTTGCAGTAAAAATTCGACAGCAATTGCGCAATGTATTATTATTTATTGTATGTAAAACACATTTACACACACACAGACACGCCTCGCTTACATTTACACATCATTCGAGCGTTAAGGAACACAAAAACAACAGCAACAACAGCAACAAATGCTTCTTAATACACGCCAAATGCTCAGCAAGGGCATAAAAACAATTCAAATTCGTCGCGTTGTTGTTGCTCTTGCTCACAGCATAAGGCAAAAACAAATGCAGACAGAGCGAGACACACACGCACGCACGCACACAAGCAAACAAACAGTTGCTCTCGCGTCTCGAACAGTCGAGACAGCGACAGCGGCAGACGAAAGATAAGCAAACAGTTCAGTCACTGTGCTCTCTCACGTCACGCTCGCTCACTTAACACAAACACACACACGAACACATACAGACAGCCAGGCATGCGGTGCTGCGTTCGCTCTCTGCTCGCTCGCTACACTCTGTTAGGCAGAGAAAAATGTTTCTTGTGCTGCTGCTTGCGTCGCTGCGCGCCTGTTCGTTTTTGCGATAGACGCGCGACGTAAGTCGCCGTCGTTTTGCCCGAAAAAGTCGCCGTTGCACAGTGGACACAAACGACGATGGGACGGCATACTCGATATGTACAATAAATAAAAATTAGGCGCCATATCAAGGATACACATGCACTTGGCAATCAGATTTCAGCAATATTTATGAAATATTCATTGTTAAAAGCTTGTCGAACTTGATTTTAGTCCTGTTATTATGTGCGTATTGCGCTATCGCTCATTTCGACCACTGTGCGCTGTTGTGTCGTTGTCGACGGTGTTTGGTTGAACGCGTTTTTGTCGTCGCCGGCGATTTTTGATTTGCGCCGATTTTGCAATTTCAGTGCCGGCGGCGGAGGCGACGACGGCGACAGCGACTGTTACTTAACAGCGTGAGCGGCTCAGTTAACAGAAGTCGATGCTGCCTTGCCTTACGCTCGCTCGTCTCTCTCTCTCTCTCTCTCTCTCTCTTTTAGTTGTCTGTCTGCGTTGTTGTTGCTGTTGTAGCTCTAGCTAACAAGAGAAACATCTCGTCGCCGCGGCGCTGACATTGCGAGAGCTGCTCGTGTAGTTGGTGGCAAAGAAATTGAGCAGATCGCAGAAAAATATTGCATATTATTTCCCATTGCACTTACAGTATTGGATGCTTTGCGGAGTGCAGTGGGACGAGAGCGGTTAAATAAGTTTTGAAAAATATTTTAATAAATTCTGTATATTTGTAATAGTTTAATAAAACACTTTTTATAAGAACTGAATTGAATTAAGGTATTGCACAGTGGTATAAAACACTATAAAATGCTTTAAAATTTGAGGAAAGTTCTTGCATATTTCCTATACTCTGGCACATGCTACACATGCACACTGTGCAAGGCAAAGACAAGTTGTTGCTTGCGGGCTCCACGGTGCAACCCTCTTTCTCTACCACTCGCACTCGCGTCTGTGCTGTCTGCTCTTGCGTGTTTGTTGTTGTTGTTTTGTATGTTCAACAAATAATTACGCTAAAGATGATGAAGCTGCCATAATGAAAATTGGCAATGAATGATGATCATTATGAAGTTGTTGCCTGGAGTGAAGTCAATTTCAGCTTCATTTTCATTTTTACAGTAACTGTAAAAATCTCTTCCCCCTAGCAAAGAGGGCAGGCGAATGTTACTACCCGAAATTTTACTACGCGAACCTTTATGATTGTGTTATCGATTTTTTTGGCGCGTCCCTTTTTGGAACCCTTGTTCCCCACCCCCACCCCCTGCTGCTGCTCTATGCATAAGTAATGCAAATTTTAGTACGGGATTTACGGGGTGAACAAAAGGAGTTTTGCGCTGTTTAATTAAAAGCTTCGCGAGCAGCGACAGCAGCGGAGGCAGCTCATAAAACTCTTATCGATGTGCTTTGTATTCAAACTGTACTTTGATTATCGACAGCGTTGACGACGCCGCGCTACGCGACGGTCAGCAGCAGCAACGTCTCGTGACGTCACACAAGATGGCAATCTCTGCCTGACGTAGTGCAAATTGCATTTGGTTAATTATTCGATATGTCTAACAAGTGTAGATAATGTGTGCGTGTGTGTGTGTGTGGTGGGGGGGGAGAAATTAACTGAGTGGTTTTCCGTTACGCGCGTGGCTTAGTTTACCTAATTAAACGCCAAAATGTGGCGCAAACAAATCGCGCGACTTCAAAAATTTGACCTTTTTTTCGCTGTATTCGCAGCATAGCAGCGCAGCTCGCTCTCTTCCTCTGCGCCACCACACTCTCCCTCTCTCAGACCGACCTGTGGGTGGCGAGAGCAACAGCAGCAGCAGCAGCGGCAGCAATGTCAAATGTAAACAATGCTCACGCTAACTCGCTCTGCCCAACACAAACAAACGTCTCGCTTAGACGCACTCGCCGCTCGCTCGCTCGCTTGCTTGTTCGTTACGTTTTCGCTCACGCGCTGCTCTCCCGCTCTCCCTCTCTCTTGCGCTAGCAAACACTTGCTTCGGTTGCTTCGTCGCCTGTCAGTTACGTCGGCTTTCTGCTTCGGCTGTGCGCCTGTTCAATTGTTCGGCCAAACCGTCGTTCGTTTGTATTGCGAGTCGCTCGTTCGATCGAACGTTGTTGTCGACGCGCGTCGAGAGTCGCAACGATTTGCGCGAGTAAAGTCGCTTGTGCTTTGGCAGTTCCCGCTTGCTGCTTACGGCGTGCGGGCTGCGCTGCCTTCATCGCTGCCTCTGCCGCTGCAAACCAGTTTTGTTTACAGCTTAATTTGACTGTTGTGTGTTTGTGCCCTGCCCCAAGATGCCTATGCCCTATGTTCACGTGCCACATTAGGCATAAGTTGCAAAAGGTTTGCTCATTTGCGTCACACACACACACGCACACACAGACACACATCCGCTGCCGCCTCTCACAACTCCAACCTATTCGGATGGAGTTCGTCAGTCTGTCATTCATTCATTCATTCGGCAAGCAACCCGCGTGCAGCCCGGTTCAACTTTTGCTTGCCAGGTTGGTTGATTCGTTCGCATTGTTTTTGTTGTTTTCTTTCTTTTCTCTCGCAGGGCGCACGCTAAAGTCGCGCGACGCTCGCGTTCGCGTTTCGCTAGCGATTAATGCGCTTAATCAGTTGCTGCGCCGCCACTGTAGTTGTTGTTGTTGCGGTCGTGCGTAATAACTGTTGTTCTGTAGTTGTTGTTGTGGTTGTGGTTATTATATAGTCCGTTTTGCCGCTGCGTTTCGTGTTTCGCATGCGTTTTTTTTTTATCAGAGACTTCAAACAAGATTATCTTGGCGTTTTGCTGCGCTGCTCCATTTTGCATCTTCTTGTGTATGAGTGTGTGTGTGTGTGTGTGTGTGTGTGTGAGTGGCTAGCCAAGCACGTATCACCTTTATTTCTATGATGTTTTTATATTCTTGACTCATATGGGAAGTACATACGTCCGTGTCTTATCAGCAATTCTGGCATCCCATTGTTGGGCAACAGAAAATGGAAAAAGTTTGCGCAGTAACTTCAAAAAGAGTAGAAGAGAGGGGTAGAAAGAGAGGGGGAAGGGAGAGATTTGGTGAAACGCTTAAAAAATCGACAGCAAAAACAAAAGTTTAGCTTAAAAGATTCTCTCGAACTTGAACTGAAATCGCGCGGAAAAGTTTCGTCTGCTTAGAGTGGCTCCAAGTGCATTTATCACGCACACAAACACACGCACACACACACATACACACACAGACATACACACACACATACACACACACTTTATAAAGTATTCTAGCTGATGTTACTTCAATCAATAAACTCGTTTGCGTCTTTTCTGCGTAGTTTAATAGCTTCTAAATAGTTTGGTTTGCAGTCGAATTGATAATTTGTTATCAACAAATTGATAAATAAAGCTTGTTTATAGCCAAAAAAAAAAAATTAGTAAAGAACTAAAGCAATGGATTTTGGCACGTATTTTGGCACAATCGTTTGGATTGGCATAGAAATTATAAGGGGGTACTCTAACATACCCTCATTGCTTGTAATAATCATTTTATTTCTAATGAAGTTAAGATGTGTGACGCTTGTATCTTTAGTTATACCCTTCGAACATGGAAAATGGTCGAAAAGGGTATATTAACTTTGTGAAAGTGTGTGTAATAGGCATAAGGAGATGTGGCTGACCCCACAAAGTATATATTCTTGCTTTTGCCTCATCAATTAAGCCATATCCGCCTGTCCGTCTGTATGAACGCACAGATCTCAGCTAATAGAAAACCTAGAGATATACAATTTGACATAATGATTTCTGTATATTTTCTGCTTCACCAGTTTATTTCAAACTTTGGATGCCACGCCCACCACCTAAGTAAATCGATAAATAAATATTTAAATTTGCATTGTAACGAAAGCATAAAAGTAACCACTTTCTGCTAAGACTTACATATAAATATATGCTGTATGTGCCTTTACTCCAACTAACAAACCGATCGGATCATAAAAACTATAGTTATTCAAGATTTTCCATACTTTTGCAGTCTGCCCTCTTTGTGTATGTGTGAGACAGCACTAGAAGTGAAGGAATTTGTTGTTAAAGACTAGGGCGTAGGGTATCCTACCGTTGGGCATGCGCAACTATAACATTTATTACATGTTTCGCTTACAGTCTAATCACTTTACTAATCAAAATCCATTGTATTTCTCTCTCTCTCTTTTTTGCAGCTGCAACAATATGTCTACCGCAACGCCTTATTGTCGACTCTTGCCCCATAACCCGCCACAGTGCGCAACGTAAAGTGTCTTTTAACACAAAAACGAATACTTCCAGTAACAACAACCCACAACAACAACAACAACAACAACAAGCGCAACAAAATTGATTGAAAGGATCGTAAAGCGAAATAGTAAACCAAATTTCATATATACACTGAGAGAAACGCGTCGAGTCGTGTCTGGTGCGCCCGTCGTTTGTCCTCTTGTTACTTCGTGCCCCATCGTCGCCGTCGTCCGCGTTTGCCGCAGACGGAGGAGGACGAGAGACGCGAAGCAACAGGAACAAGCCAAAGCCTCAACACGGACGCATTTATGGATGCGGGCGGCCTGCCAGTCTTCCAGAGCGCCAGCCAAGCAGCAGCCGCAGCAGCCGCCGTCGCCGCCCAACAGCAACAGCAACAACAGCAACAACAGCAACAACAGCAGCAACAGCAGCAGCAGCAACATCAACAATTGAATCTCCAATTGCATCAGCAACACTTGCAACAGCAAAGCTTGGGCATACATTTGCAACAGCAGCAGCAATTGCAATTACAACAGCAACACAATGCACAGCAGCAGCAACAGTTGCAGGTGCAACAACAACGACAGCAGCAGCAGCAACACTCGCCCTACAATGCCAACTTGGCAGCAACAGGCGGAATTGTCGGCGGCCTTGTCGCTGGCGGCAACGGAGCTGGCGGCGTTGCGTCTGCAGGAAACAACAGCAACAACAACAACAACAACAACAACAACGGGAATAACGGCAACAACGGGAACAACAACAACAACAACGGCAACAATGGGAACAACAGCAACAACATTGGCGGCAATAACGATACGTTGCCCGCCAAACGTCAACCGATTGTTGAACGCCTGCGTCGACGCATGGAAAACTATCGACGCAGGCAAACGGATTGCGTGCCGCGCTACGAGCAGACCTTCACCACCGTCTGCGAGCAACAGAATCAGGAGACAACTGCACTTCAGAAGCGTTTTCTCGAGAGCAAGAACAAGCGTGCGGCCAAAAAGACTGAAAAGAAATTGCCGGACGCGCAGCAGCAACAACAACAACAACAACAACAACAGACACAGCAGACACAGATGTTAGCCGGACAGCTGCAGAGCAGCGTACATGTGGTAAGTGAAGCACCAGCCCCCTACCTAGCTTTAGACTCTATAAGTAATGCCATAAAACTGTTGCGAAACTTGATAAATGCGGGGAAGCTTTTAAGTGTCGTATTGCAACACTTTCGGATAGTCAAATGGCAGCCGGATAAGGGCGGATAAGAATTTTTGGGCACTCTTGGGAATATATAGTAGTATAGTATAAACAATATGGCAGATATTATATAATAACTGTTGTTGGATAGTGACGGATAAAGCTTCTTTGCAAGCTATACAGTCTGTGTTGTCTTCTTGGCTATGTTCTATAATCAAAAATGAAGAGAGACGATATGGGATAATTCCGGATAATATTTTTTCAGATGCTACGCATGAGCTAGCAGTGATTGTAGTGTTAGCTGACGAAATTATAGCATACAATAATATTGGATAACAGTATTTTACAACATAAACAGTTTATTTTAATTTATTAGATTTATTTTATATAAAATGGATCAGACAGTCGCCCAGGGATATCGGCCGATAAAAGTGTTATGCATCTAATAGACAAAATTATTGGGAAAACTGTAAAATGTGTTACAAATATAGCAATGGATATTGTTGGATAAAAGTTGTTTTGCCACATAAAATAACCTGTAGTTGTCTGTTAGCTACACTTTGTCTGGAAAGTAAGTTTTAAATGAATCTATCGACCTTGAATTGTTGCGGATAAGGCGGTTTTGTGGCAGCTAATCATAAAATATGAAAAGATCTGAGTAAAAGCTGGCGTGCGGATAGGCCTGGATAATTTGGAAAATGAAATTATATTTTGTAAAAATACTGACTATTTTACTTAAATAAGACAACTTTAAGCATAGCGGATAAGAAGTTTAAGCAGCATAGACTTCAAAAAATAAAGATTAAAGAACTGATCTAATCCTTAGTCAGCTGTAGAAACGTAGCTTCTCTAAGTTCCCATATAAATCTTGCGTGGCAACTTAATCCATATGCAGATCAGACACAAATAAAAACAGAACTATAAATGGATAATTGCGGACCCGGACTCGTCTCTGGTATGCGAGTTGGATTTATTTATTTCCGTCAGATGCCTGCCTTCTCTTTCTCTCACTCTTTGCCTCTCTGTCAAGCTCATGTGAATTGTTTCTATGTGTGTACCTGTGTCTATGTGTGTGTGTTGTATTATGTTTTGGGCGCAATGTTAGAGCTGCTGCTGCTGCTGCACGAAGTGACGAAGCCCGCGCGAAACACACAAACTGCACATGAAGTATACACAAAATAATAATGAGGTCAGCGTTTTTTTCTTCCACTCTGCGAGTGTATGCATATGTGTGTGTGTGTGTGAGTGTTTTTGTTTCGTATTTATTTATTTTTCTCAGTTTCAGTTCAGTTCAGTTTCACTCGCATTCGCTGGCAACTTGTAGCTACAAGATACATTTTGTTGTAGTTGCTGTCTTATGTATTCTGTGTGTGTGTGTGTGTGTGTGTGTGTGTGAGTGTGTGTGACGAGCTTGTGTGCATTTTAAATACCTTGAAATTATTTTGTAAGCCAAAGATTTTTCTCGTCGAATACTTCAAAAACGGCCCAGCAAGCAAAGAGAAACTCCCTCTCGCTCTCTCGGTTTAGACTTCCCAACTTCGTTTCAGTTTCAGTTGGTTAGGCTTGCATCACTGACTGACGACTGGCCAAGGGGTCTCACTGACTGACGAACAAACTGACTGAATGACTGACTGACTGACTGACTGACAGACACAATGACTGATTGCAACTCTAGTTTATATAATTGTTGGTTCTGCCATTCGTCTATCCGTCATTGCGTCGCTGCGTCTATTCGTGTTGCTGCAATTCTAGAGTCCGAGACTCTCTCGACCCCGTGTAATTGCCACAAATTTACACAGTCAACTTCAGCGTCATCGTCTCTCTATCTCCCATTGTCGTTTGCAATAACAAGATACACTCTACGTCTACTACTATTTCTTCAATCAGCATCATTATACACTATGCAACTTGGGCGTCTAGAGATTTCGACATTCTATCTGTAACGTTAGCATGAAGTAACTGCTTGAACTTAGGTGTTGATTGGAGTTTTGAGATAGGATTTAGTTAATAACGGCCTAGGAAGATAGGAATTGGTTAGGAGAGGTTTTTAATCACTTTAATACTTAAGGTCTTAGTATATTGATTATGAAGAAGGAATCCCTAAAAAGGAATCCCCTAGAAGGAATCCCTTAGAAGGAAACCCCTTAGAATGAATCCGTTAAAAGAAAACCCTTAGAAGAAAACCCTTAGAAGGAATCCCTTAGAAGGAAACCCTTGAAAGGAAACCCTTAGAAAAAACTCTTAGAAGGAAACCCTTAAAGGGTATATTGATTTATCTCTTACCTGAAAAACTTTTTATTTCCTAAAAGGCTTTTTACATTGATTAATTATACAGAAATTCCCACCTTAGTTCCGCTTAGGGTATTCATCGATCATCCATACCCAACCTTGACTTTGTCGCACAAAACGTGAGGTATTCGCATTTCGCAGTAGCAAATCTACGAATTGCACTGCACGGATCTGAGCGGAACTGAGTTAAGACGACTTGAGTCACGTGGAACGTTGCGGGTGCAGCAGAGGGGGGGGTGAAGTGTACGGTGCGATGTGGCGACTCAAGAGTGAGTTTGAGCTTCTGCGCACTTTTTCCGCATCCGCTTGCAAATGTCATTTGTGTCATGTGCGGTCGGTAATCATTCATTTTTATATATACCCAGTCAATCTGCTCTTTCTCTCTACCTCTCTCTTCCTTTCATTCACACCCTCTCTCCATTTTCCTCTTCCTCTGTAGCTTTCCTCCCCAGCTATCCCTTCTTTGTCATACGTTTAAAGCGATTCAGTTTTTTGTTTAATTTTAATTGGCTTGAAAGGCTTTTGTTGCCTTTGTTGTTGTTGTCCCTGTTCGCAATGCAAATTTTATAGCTGAATCACTTGCAAAAGCTTTTGCTCTTACTTATCCACGTCATATACACGTCAGCTCTATAAGAGAGTTTTGCCTGAGCCACGCGATAAGTGCTGCCATTATACACAATATGGTATACGATATACATGGTATATATATGGTTTATACGATATAAGGTATATGTTTTCGCATACCTTCGGCGTTAATCGCAATGCGAGGCCTCGCTACTTTGTCGGTTAACCGCAGCGCTATAATTATAGCATGAGAAATTTATCGGTAGATAAAACTAAGGAAGGGTTTTGCGTTCCGATGAAAATAATTTGGCAAATATATCGATAGATGAAAAGATTTATCGAAGCTTGCAGGAGCCAATTAGCGAAGGGTTACAAGTGTTAGTGGTTCGATTATTAAAGATATTCTACAGATTTCAGTTCTACGATTCTAGCTAGCAATTAATCGATGTACAACTAAGAAATGCATTATAACTATAGCCAGGATTACTGTATTATCGATTATAAAGATAGATTAATCAATATAAAAGAAATATCCTTGAAGATTCTAGTGCAATAACTATCGATAAACAAAACTATTTAAAGATATTTCATAGTTCTTAAGACTTTACGATTAATACTATCGCATCAATATTTTCGCTAGCATTTAATCGTTTAGGTACAAAAGATTTTCCATTGCAGAACTTTTCTTAGGAGTTTAATTGAACTTTTATGAGACTAGCAAGTTATTCAAATTGCTCTCTCACTCTCACTCTCTCTCTCTCCCTTTCTCTCTTCCTCCCTATGCTCTCAGCCACTCTCTGCTTGCCTTGCTGCCGCCCGAGTTATTCATTCATCCACGAGTGGAATCTCTCGACAGTTGGCATTAAAAATGCGCAAATGAATTAATGACCGACTGTCCGAGCGAGCGAGCGAGCGAGCGAGCGTGGCGCATCCGTCTCAATCTAACTCGGGGCCGGGGCTTTTCACTTTTCTTTTTATTATTTTCTTTTTGGAATTGGAAAACTTTTACTGCTGCCGCTGCCGCTGCCGCTGCCGTTGTTGTCGCGCTTTTGCTGCGGTTGGCAGTGAAAATCATTGCAAATTACGGCCAACAATTGGCGGCCAGCAGCGGCGGCGGCGGCGGCGGCCGGTGCAACATGCAAAACAAGAAAGAAACAACGAGAGGCAACAGCAACAATAACAACAACGACAACAGCAACAACTAAAACATATTGTTTATAATGCGTTTTTTATTTGGGAAAGTCGCGTGTTGCCATCGTTTTTTTTTTTTTTGTTGTATTTTTTATTTCTTTGCTTTTTATTGGCTTCGTCTTCGTTTTCGTTGTTTGCATTTTGCTATTGTTGTTGTTGTTGCTATTGCTATTGCTATTGTTGTTGCTTGTGTTTGTTGTTGCCAATTTTCACTTCACGCGGTAGCATTTTCTGACAGACGTCAGTCAAAGACGCCGAGCGTTGCATGTTGCGAGCTGCTCTGGCCGCCGCCCCCCTCTGCAGACGTCAGCGGGATCCCATCTCCCCCTTTTCTCTCTGCTCTTCTTCTTCTTCGCGCAACTTCATTTACCCTTTCTGCAAGCTGCTGCCCCCAACCAAAACCCCCCTGTAGCAAGGCAAACTTGCCTGGCTTGGGTTGTTTTCCGTGACGTTGTTTCAAGTGCGATTGGTTAGTTTGTTGCTGTTGTTGTTGTTGTTGTTGCCTTGATTGACAAGTGACAACATATTATTGGCATATCGTTGCGAGCTGAGCTGACTTGTTGTTGCTGCTGCGGCCACTTTGGCTTTGTTTACCTATGCAAACTTTGGCGAGGTGTTTTAACTTTTGATTCTATAGATAGACGGAAAATAACACAAAAAAACGCTAAGATTGCATTGAGTTTGCCACATGCTTATGAATCTTGCGAAATATTTTTGCGTAAAGTTTTTATTTTGCAAGATAGTTTGTTGCGGATAAATTCGGATAAAACGGATAACTGCGGATAACAACGGATAAGTAGAAACACTAGTTCTACGCATATTTTAGATGTTCTTCTGTTGGTTTTATGTTGGTGCTTAGTAATGGATAGAAGCGGATAACTTTGGATAAGTGCGGATAATTGATGAATTTATTAAATTACTCATTCATTTTAAAGAGATTCACCTTGGTAACTAAGTGCGGATAGCACCGGATAACTACGGATAACAAGTATACAGTGTCTTGAAACTGCTGTAAATATTCTCTCTGTGCAATTACAAATAGGTAGGTGGAGCTAGAAGGTGGGAAATGCTTACCCGCTCTCCTCGACGTTTGTTTTGTCATTACTCAAGGTATTCGCTCCGTATCTCTACGGGTGACTGTATGTGCGGCCTGTGGGCGTGGCCAAGCCTTTAAATAATGTACCTGTGCAATGTGCATAATTTATGTTTTTTTTTGCGTTATACAAATTTGTAAAATGCATCATTTATCTTTCGGCCGACAGCGAGGAGAGTGCGCAGAGTGCCCCTAGACTTCTCCAACTTCAGGTCGCAATCGTAACCAGGCTCCTCTTTTCGCTTCGCTCTTCCCTACGCACCTTGCCGTACACGTGCAACCCCTTTGCGTGTTGTGTCTTTTCTTCACTCTTTATTTTTCGCCTGTTTTCGCCCATTTTGGAAAGTGGGCAAAGTGAAAACAGAAAACGGAGAGGGGCAAGTCGAAGAAGTCGAGTCAACAGAGCTGACGCTCGACTTGCTGGTGGCTCAGCAAAATCGATTTCCGAAACCCATTGCAAAAAGAAGCCCCAACCCCGCCCCAGTGCATTGCTTGGTTGCTTTGGCAAGAGTTGATTTTGTTGTATTGTAATCTGAGAGCAATGAGTGTAAATCAATGGAGTTTTTAGAGTAATTAGCATAGGTAACATACAGAGGGGAGAACTCATTAGTTGGGTATGGGTTATGGCTAAGGAAAAGAGGTTAGGAATGAAGGAAAATCCTAGAATTTTATTTAAGGAAACTTCTTCAGTCAGGGTAGTAAAGAAACAAGAACGTTATATAATATTTTTTAACTATTCTATAAGCGTGAATAACATACGTTTTTGAGCCAGAAAGGTTCTTGGATTTTCCAACTGGAAAACCCTCTTTACTTGAGGTTAGAGATAGAACGTTTTTTATATGTTTTCTTAAGTGAGAAGCGTTCTCCACTCAGTAATAGCTATAACAGCGCATAGTCGTTTCTTATCCACCCTAAAGTCACCCACTGTGCACAGTGATCAAATTCAATTGAAAAAGCAACTCGTATATCTTTCCATTTATCCGCAGAACCTAAAGTTAACAGCTAGATAGACTTTAATCTCTGGGAGTAATTACTTCACTATGCCACCCACTGTGCATAGTGGTTGCAATCAAGCATTTATTTCCATGGGTTCGTATGTCAAGCTAACACACACTCACACATTGTCACATTAATTTCTGTGTGTGTGTCTGATGCACTTCAAAGGCTTTCGTCAGAGATCTTTTTCGGGGGTAGAAATCGAGCTCTCGGAAATTTACATGTTTTATTTATTGTGTTTGCGCACACAAAATTTCATTGCATATTAATAATGCAATTTTCTTTGCTGCACTTTGAGGAGACAAGCCACAACTGCCCCCCTCGCTACTAAGCCACTGGCAAACCTCCCCCCATGTCAACTCCTTGACGCTGCTTAGTTTTAATTGACAATCAAAGTACTGCGCTATGCAATAATCCTACTTGTCTATCCTCCCTATCCACTTTGGACGCCCTCTCGATCCCCCTTAGCGCCGCCCCTGCTTGGTCTTTTTGCCAATTGTCTTGCACATTTTAATTGCTGCACGTTTTGTTGCCAGGCCACAAAATAATAAACAAGACAAAGGCGTAACAGGCGACGTCAACAGCAGCAGCAATTAGGGATGGGACTGTGAGATATATATGCATATATGTATGTAGTATATATACATATGTATATATACTATATATCGTATGTTGCAGTTATGCATAAATTTTAACCCTTAAATAATAATGTAGGATATTTTTTTCTTTCACTTTTATTTTATGCACGTTGTGTGAATTTATTGAAAATTGCATGGGAAATCAAGTGGGGGAAGAGCGGTAACACACACACACGCACAAACCCACACACACACACATACGCACGGAATGAGGCAGCTTCTTCAGCTTCCGCTCGGCACCTGCTGCCCCCTCCCCTTTAAGCTCATTCTGCATTCATCAAGCCTTCCCCACACACACACACACACACACACACACACACTTACGTATATCGTGTGCACAGCAAAAAGAAGTGACTACCCCCTTACCCCGTGCTCCCCCTTTGCCCCCTTTGCCCCCTTTGGGGCACACACTACACCCTTGGCTTGTCGTGCCTTAAAATCGATAAACTCATTTTGAAGTTGTAAAAACACAGTCTCTCTTGCTTGCTCTCCCTCTCTGCATATCTCTCTCTCTCTCTCTCACACACACACACACACACACACACACAAACTCGTGCTGTCTTTGTCTACTTACTTTTATTTTCTATGCGCCTATTTACCCTCTGCTACCTTCCCTTCGCTGCCTGCCTGGCTAACCTTTTTGTGGCACAAATCGTTTTAGCTTTTTAAAGCTAAACAGCTTCTCTCTAGCCGTAGCCATGGCAAGGCAATAAATTTAGACTTACGCTTAACATTTTAGCTAATTAATTTAATTAAATTTTGTATACTACAAAAGGCCGTACCCATTGTTGTTGTTGTCACAGTGGGTAGACTGACAATTTAAATTGGGATTGTCACCTTTTTTTTTTTGTTGGCCATAGAACTTGATGGATTTATCAAGATAAGCTGGCCTGCCAAAAAAACGAAACTGTACCACGAAGAAGAAGCAAAGAGAGAGAGAGAGAGAGAGAGAGAGAGCAATAAAATCTAATTAATTACAACAGTAAAATCTCGCTTAAGCTTTAAGTGCGTTGGCAACCCTGCGCCATGCAATTTCTCAATCATAAGCGCTGACAAAGTTGTCAGCCAGACTCGATAAGCCAACAGTTCCTGCGTCTCGCATTCATATTCTTCTCGCATGTCGTTCTGCGAGTTGGAGCAGAGTTGCCACCCCATCCCAGTCGGTTTGTCTATTCGATTTGCCAGGCAGACGTCGCTAGTTGCAGTTGCGTTGTGCGTTGTGGCATTTGCCATCCTTAAAGTGCAATTCCAATTCCTGCCGCAGAGCGAGGGAGAGACAGAGAGAGGGAGAGAGAGAGGGGGAGTGTAGCCCCGTTTCCGGACAGGCTAGGCGGATATCCTCGTCCTGCATTGCTTCACGCGTTGCATTTTGTCCTGTCTCAGTTGCTCGAGTGCTTTAAGGCGACACGAAAGAGGATTCGTATTGAGGGCGTTTCTTTTTCAAAGAACTTTTAAAGTTCATCAAGGCCTTAGCTATACATTATTTGAGATTAGAGATGGGAGCAGTTGGTAATCGATGGAATCATTGTAGTTAACTTATTAGGCGATTGACTTATCTTTAATTTTGATATTATCTTATCTGCCGTATGTTAATTATTAAAATCGTTTATATCGGTTGTCTATAGTTCAAATATACAATTTAATATTTAATTCTATGTCAAAAACATGTTTGATTCCGATAATTATCGCACTCAAGGTCATCGATAAAATTCTTTAGGCTAGTCTTAGGCTTTCTGTTAATTTTCTTTTCAACTTAGAGTTTTTTTAATGTCTTTTTTAGACTTTTCAATAAAGTTCTATTAAACTACCTTATGCATAACAGATTATATATGTATATGTTTGTACTAATTTTATTATATAAATTCGATAGTTATCGCACTTTTCTTTTTCTTTGTGCGTTCTTAAGCGCTTCTTGCTTGAGTTCTTGCTTAAGTTGTTCAAGCAAACGCAACTGTTAGTCAACATAGTATATACGGATGAGGTTTTAACCATATATTATCCTTATGCTAACCTCATATTTTCAGCCTTATCGCTAGGCTCCATCATAGCTAGAGTTTTCCCCCTTTAACTTTTCTTCTTCTGCTTCATTCACTTGTTTCTTCTTTGGCGCAGCTGGTTGCGTTTGATTGGCTGGCATAACGGTCATAATGCTAACGGTAATGTTCATGCAACATGTGACAGTAAGCACAACAACAAAAACAACAGCAACTAAAACAACAACCTCAACTTAATAAGCAAATGGACAATGGACGCGCGCTGCCTTCTGCTTTGGCCTTGTCCGCTTGCGCTGCCTGTGACAATAAAAGTTTGTAGATGTTGTTGTTGTTGTTGTAGTTGTTGTCGGTGCCTTTGTGTTTTGTGTTGTCCGCTTTCTTCTTTCACCTGCAGCGAAATTAGTTCATTTCTCGCACTGAAACTGGACTGCCCGCTGTCTTTCCCACTGTGCTCTGACAATTTTTGATGCTCGCAATTTGCATATGACAAATCTCCAAGGGGAGGGGAAGAGGAGAGGGAAGGGAGGCAGCGTGTGCTCTTCTAATGAGCTTTGCTGGCGCCCCATCAGCACTGACAGCGGCTGCGGCGGCGGCGGCGGCGGCGGCAAACTGATTGTCGTTTAATGCGTTTTGAGCGGGGGCCAACGTGGCGTATGCGCAATGTGCATGCTGCATGGTACGCTGTGTGTGTATGTGTATGTGTGGATTACCCTTCAGCTGGTGATTAGCGCTGGCCAACTTGGAACAATAGCGGCAGCTAGCAGGGCGAAGGGAAGTAAACGGGAAAGAACAAAAAGAAAGAGCTAAAGAAGGATAAGAGCCATATGGGAGCATAGTGAGAGGTAGAGAGGGGTAGAGAGGTAGGGGCGACTGAATCATGTTGCTAGGGGTCGCTTCAAGAGTTTCGTCGGCGAATTTTCATTTTCGTTGAGGGCTGCAGCAGTCTCAACGGCAACGGCAACGGCAACGGCAGAAAAACATTTTTCATTACTTTGCCAAAGCGGAAATGGCAAATTAACTGCACAAATACACCAGCACAAACACACATATCTCAGTCTCTTCTTCTCTTTCTCTCTCTTTCTGTTTGTGTGCCTGCTCATTTATTCATTACGCTGCTGTTGGTCAGTCTGTACAGGCGCCACACGCCACACGCCGCCTCGCTTTGCCAGAGCTGCCATTGCAGCGCATTGAGTCAGGCACAGCAAGTCGATTTGGTCATTGAATACACTCATGGGCATTCGGAAATACTCACTGCGTATGTGTGTGTGTGTGTGTGTGTGTGTGTGTGCGTGTGTGTGTGTGTGCGTATTGGTTTGTGTATATGTTAGGCCTAATTGTGTCAACAATTTGCATTAACTTCTTATTATGTTGCTTTTGTTTTGGTATACATTTACAAGGGGCGTTTTGACTCACTTAAAAATTTAATAAAACTAAAAAATATTAATAAATTAAAAAAAAATAAATATTTACAATAAAAATTTAATATATTTTGCACTTAAAAGCGCAATAAAAATTTGAAAGAATCGGGAAATGTTTTCCCCTCTGACGCATTGCATTCTTTTGTTGCCTCTGTTGTTGTTTTTATTGTTGTTGTTGTTGTATCGCACGTTGTAATGTTATAAATAAATATTCATTTTAAAAAGAAAAACAAAGCAAAAGTCAAGCTGTCGAGGGGGGGTGGGGATGCGAGGGAGGGGTAAGCAGCAAGACAACGAGCGCTGAAACTGGAGACATCATCGTCATCAATGTCAAACGGTGACGAAACATTTGCGAATAAACAAATGCCACAGCAGCAACAATAACAAATAGAAATGTTTAATGAATCAAGCTGTAGAGAGGGGGCGGAGGAGGGAGAGAGATAGAGGGGGACGGGGCAGTACTGGAACAATGCGCAGAGCCAATGATATGTAGAAAACATTTACGTCTGAGTGAACTTTTGTCGGCTGGACAAACAGACGAACAGACAAACGGACAGGGGAGCAGACACGTAGACGGACAGACAGGGAGACAGCTAGGGGGACAAACAGACAGCCAGACGGACAAACACACAGCCAGACGGACAGACAGACAGACGGATAGACAACCAGACATATCAACAGACGAAGCCGACGACGACGACGACGTTGAATAAAAAAAAAAAGGCAGGCAGAGTAAAAACGGAAGTTCAAAAGGTGACAACGGCGGCGACAATGAGCAAAGCAAATTGGCAGCGAGAGGAAGGGGTGAAATTGGCAAAGTGGAAGAAAGAAAGAGAGAAAAAGGGAGAACAGCGAAAAATGGGGGTAACAAGAAAGAAAGAAAACCGGCCACAATTTTTGCAATGAGCGTCGGCAAAATTCACTTTAAACAATTAAATTTATGAGATTGTTGTTGTCACTGCTGCGACGTCGACGCCGGCAAATGATGAAAGCAGCAGCGGCAGCAGCAAAGCAGCGCGCAGCTAGTTAGGCAGGCGGGCGAGCGGGCGGCAGGCGGCCTCTCAAAGGTCAGAGTTAGGATTCCGACTTAGCCAGAGGGTGCAACTGAGACAATAAGCAATATAAGAAGAAGCAGCGGCACATGCACAAAAACATGCACACACACACACACACACACACAGCGTCGCGAGTGGCTATAAAATTTCTTTGGTTCGCATTTAAATCCGTAATTTCAATTCAACTTGTCGTGTTTACACACACAATGCATAATTTATAGAAATTTGTCTGCAAAACGCATAGCGTGGCAGAGCGAGAGAGAGAGAGAGACAGGGAGTGAAAGAGAGAGAGAGAGAGAGAGAGGCAGAGCCAGCTGGGTGCGAGCGAGCGAGCGAGAGCGCTGCAACGAAATTGAGTGTGCGAGCGCACGTAATGTCAAGTATACGCCGCGTGCCTCGTGTACAGTGGTTGACAGAGTTGCAAAAAAATATAGAGAAATTTAAAAAAATATATGAAATATTATACAAACATTTTAAATGTGGGTTGTTAATAATTTATGCAATATACTTTATTACAGTATTTATTAACTATTTTCAATCCATTTGTTTATCAATGAATTAAGAAATATACATTAATTTGTAAATTGATTTTATAAAAAATAAAATTAAAAATGTAATAAAAATTTAAAAAAAAATTTTAAATTTTAATTTAACTATTTAGTTACAATGTTTATTAATGTTATTATAAAGTTTATATATGCGATTGTCAGTTTAATTGGCAGTTAACAAAGTTCATAAATATTTTAAAAAATATAGCAATCAATTAGCATTGAAAATTTATTAATTATTTATATTTTTGCTAAATTTTTTATTTTCTAATTATTAACTAATTAGTAATATTTAATAATTTTTTTATTTTATGTTTTTTTCCTTTTTTTATTTATTTGAAGCCCTACACATTGTCTATGTTCCACTGTATTTATGGGCCATGCCACGCGGTTTGTTCTTTAAGTGTATGCGAGTGTGTATGTATATTTGTGTGTGTGTGTGTGCGTGTTTGTATGTTATCTGGCGTTGTTCCTGCCCGCAATCCAAAGATCCGTAACGTGCCCTCTTACCGCCTCTCCCTTCCTCCTCGTTATCGTTACCCTCGCTTTCCTTGCGTCGCATATGGCAAGCAACGTGTGCCCAGTGTGTGTCCTTCTTGTTTCCTCTTCCCCTTCCCCTTCCCCCCTCTCTCTCTCTGCCTCCTCTCCCTGTGCTGCCTAGTCAGCTGACACCCCGTGTCTCATATGCAGTGTCTGCCACGCCTCCTGCGCCCGCCTACACTCGCATGCGCTTGCAATGAGTCGTGTTGGCTCTTCGTGTCTATCATTGGCTCTGTGTGTGTGTGTTGTGTGTCTGTGTGTGTGCAGGTATTTGTATTAAACTCAACGGAGCTTAAAAGCTTTGTTTGCCCCATGGACAACTCAATATTTGCGCCCGGCTGATGGCGCTGCTGCTCTGCGCTGATTTTTACCCACTGTGCAAGCTGAAATTAAGCAGAAAATAAAATGTGAGAAAATAAAACAAATAAAAGTCGCTAAAAATCAGCATTAATTTTCAATTATTTTGAAACAGGATGAAGATAATAAATATAATAAATAAATAATAATAAAAATAATAAATAAATCTTAAAAAAGGACAAACAAATATTAAATAAAATAATAATAAAATAATAATTAAAATTACTTACAAATATTAATGACAAAATGATAATAAAATGATAAAAAATTAATAATAAAATAATAAATAAATAATAATTAAATAATAAATAAACATTGGTAAAAATAATAAATAAATAATAATAAATAAATAACAAACTAAGGATTGCTTAGCTTAGAATATGTTAAGCTATTGTGTTCTCATGCTGCACAAAGTTGCCTAAAGCTTGCAGCATGAAGTATACAATATACTAGGTTGTCTTACAGGGTATCTAACAGTTGAGCAGCTGTGCTAGTTTTAATATACAAGTTGAGCAGAAGATATTGCTCAATTAGAGCACGATGAAAGGAATGATATTGCTATTGTTGTTTTTGCTGCTGTTGCTGCTGTTGTTGTTGTTGTTGTTGTAGTAGGAGTAGATGTTGTTACTATTGCTGCTGTGCTTCCTCTTGTGTTGCTTCCTTGTGGCAGGCAACAATCAAAAATGCACGAAAAAATGAAAGAAAGACGAGGCGAACCTTTTGCCTATTGCGAGCGCGTTGCTGCTGCCGCGCCCCTTTTTCACGCACGCCTTCTAACAGAGAGAGTGATAGAGAAGGAGAGCGAGAGAGGTAAATATACGACAGTGCCACAGCCACATAATCCACTTTTGTAGCCCCCCTTTCCTCCCTTCCTCTTTCCTCTTTTACCTCCCCTGCTGCATTTGCTTTTGTTGCTGCAAAAATATAAAAAATAATTGGAAGTCGCTTGCAACGATGTCGTCGTCGTCGTCGTCGTTGCAGTCGCAGTCGACGTTGACGTTTGCTTCTTAGCTGCTGCTGCACTTCTGCTGTCTCCCCTCCCCCTCCCCCTCCCCCCCCCGTCCTCCTCCCCCTCTTGTTGTGGTTAAAATCTTTGCTGCTTGCCTGGCTTCTCTTTTGATTTGACTTTTGTTTTGCTGCTGATTAGGGACAGGTCTAGATAGGGCAGCAGCGAAGAGGCAGCTGAGGGGCGTGGCACTAGGCACCTCAGCATGTGTGCGCCATTTGTTTTTTAACAAATTTCGTATGTATTTTTTTTTGCCTCCTCTTTTGCCCCACTTCATTTTCTTTTTGGGGTTATTCGAAGATTTTTAATTGGTTTTCAGTCGTGTGTTGATGGCTTTTTTTCAGCTCTCTCTCTCTCTCTCTCTCTCTGCGCGCTGCCAACAGATTTGCATACAAGGTAAGGTGGCAGGACTTGTTGGAGATTAGGGGTGGGCGGGAGGTATAAGAGAGGTAGTGGGGGGGAGAGAGGTAAAAGGCTAGGGGGCAATGCGAGTTTTCAAGTGCTAACCCAATTAGGCGCTGAGGCGAGTGCAAGTAGAGGATATAAGAAATCAGGATTTTGATTGGTCTTTTCAGTGAATATATGGGCAGATAGAAAGCCTTTGAATTCTATCTTAAATCATACTATATATTATATACTATATATTATCGCTTAATTTCTCTATACCCTAAACGAAACGCTTTAGTTATGCGTTTTGAACAGCTTTTTGCGCACATTCCACGTAAATTAATAAGTTTCATTGAACTTTTGCCAGCTTGTCTGCCACCCCCAACCCTCACCCCGCCCCCGCTCTGCCCCCTCTGAGCTGTCAGCGCGTGTCCCCCACATGCCTGTGGTTGTGTTTCTTATGCGCTGTTATCCTGTGCCACTTCTTCCTCCGCGCGTCACCTTGTTGCCTCTCGTCACGCTGCGCTATCAAGTTGCCTCATCGTGGCACTCATCACCATCACCATCAACATAATCATAATCATAACTATTATTATTAACGATACAAACAGCCTATTTAGGCGTAAGGCTAAACTTGAAGCTGAAGCCAAAGTGATCCCCTTTGCGTGCGACGCCCATGCGAAAAACTTTAGCATGCGATAAAAATTTGTCTACATTACAGCCTGTACAGGTTCCATAGCCAGCAGCATATGCCTCAAGTAGGGGTAGGGGAGAAGGGGTTAGCGGTAAACCTCCATCTAATACCCTTGATAGCAACCCTTAACTATCTGGGCTACTGAGGGTATCTTACAAGTCGTTTCGGCAACGACGACGTCGACGGTAAGCGTGTTTACTGTGTTTACTATTCTGGCAGCCACAAAACATGAGACCCAAAATGGGGGGTACACTCCTCCTCTCCCCCTACACCCTGCACCCTGCACCCTGCACCCTGCTGTGGCTTTGTAATGTGCGCATGTGCTGCAGTGTCGCTTCCCTTGCGACATTTGTCTTTGTCAATGGGGTGGGGATGCAGGGGGTGCCTACTAACTTATTGAAAATGTTTAAACTGTTGTACGCTCCCCGCTGCTGTTAATTGCTTGAAAGCAAGGGAGAGGGGAGTGTAAAGGGGAAGGGGTAACTGCTCTTAGATCCCTTTGCCGTTTGCCCCCTGCATATTTCATGCTTTTCACTTGACCCTAATAAGCTCGGATTTATGACAACATCGTGCCATTTCAACTGTTTCACTTCCCCCTTCCCACCCCTCTGTCCCTACCGCGCTCTGTCTCTCTTACACTCTCTCTGTCTTCCACTTTGCTTTGCCTTTTATCGAGTTAACTGATTTTTGCCTTATAAACAAATGAAAGCGCACACAAAATAAATAAACAAATAGAGTTAAATTTAATTTCATTAAAACGCCGTCGAGTCGACGTCGACGTTGAGAGAACTAATTGAATATCGTACACGCAGCGGCAGAGACGGAGGCGAACGCAGCGACGGCAGGCGGCATCGTCATCGGCTTTGTCGGCCGAAGCAGTCGACGTCGTCGTCGTCGTCGTCGTCGTCGTCTTGGCTATTAAACCCACTTGACAACACGCAGGCAAGACAATTGCTGCTAACCGAAGGCAGTGACAGATAGACGGGCGTATACGCTATAAATTTATGCATATTACGTATACGTAGGAAATTTAATTTGAATATAAATGAAATAACAAACTTAGTGTAGCTACTATAAATAGTAATTATAGCATAGGAATTTTATTTATTAATTTAAATTTGTATTTTATGATAAAGGGAAATTTCGAAGAAAAAGAAGAATTTTAAAGAGTTGCGCTAATAATAAATCGTTACAATAGAATAATATTATGAATGGGTAACAAATAATTTTGTTGATTTTCTATAATAGTATTAATTGTTTTATATTATTTTGGTTCAGTTTTTTTTTTATATTTTAGTTTCTTTTTATTTTAATCTTTATATTTTACTTTAAATTCATTTTTTATATTTTTTAATTTTTTGCATATATTATATTATATTATATTATATGTATATATTTCTTGTATTTTTCGAACTCATATACCCATTTTTAGAGACCAACTACAGTTTACAGCGCACAACAATTACTGCGTTTCTTTTCTTGATTTCATTTCCCTGCACTTTTTTTTACTTCTCTGGCTTCGCTGACTTTGCTTGCCTCTTTAAAGCAACTGCAGCATCGCATCAAAACAAAATTCAATTAAGTTGATTGCAAATCGTCGTGTCGCGGATATTATGGCAAAAAAACATTTCTAATGAGAATTCGTTGGTCGCGGCTGTGAAACGTGTCCAAGGGGGCGTGGCCACACTGGCTTGGGCAATTAAGGACATGCAATTGAGACTAAATGTGATGTAAATTTAATGAGTATTTTGTAAGTGTTTGTAGGGAAATAAAAAAAAGAGTAAAATAAAATAAAAAATAAATTTAATAAATGAATGATAAAAATAAATAATTTAAATTTAAAAAAAATTAATTTATAATAATAATAATAATTAAAAATGATTAAAAAAAGGAATAGTAAAACTAAAAATTTTAATTTAATAAAAAGAAACAAGTATAATAAATAAATAAATAAAGTAAATAAATAATATAAATTAATAATTGAATTAAAATTATAAATTACATTAATAAATAAATAAAATAAATAAATAAAGGAATAATAAAAATAATAGAAAAATATAATGTAAAAAAGTAATTAAAAAGAAAATATAAATTAATACAGAAATAATAAAAATAATAAACAAATAAAATAAATATATTATTTAAGTAATTTAAATAAATAAAACAAAGAATTAAAAGCAATTAAAAATCTCTTAAAATAATAAATTAATAATAATAATTATCTTATGCACACTCTGATTAGGGATAGAGGTGCATACATATTTATAGACGATTATCAGTTAAAGCAAATATTTTCACACACACAGACACCCACACAAACACACACACACACACACACACATAGAGACACTTTGATTGCACTTTTATCTGTCGCATTCTGAAAAGTTTTCTTGCCTTAGTCATCCGCATCACGTATACGCAATGTATGACCAAAGGTACGAAGCAAGTTGGCAGATAACTTGTGTAAGTTTAGTTAACTTAACTATTTGTAAGGTATATCAATTATTTGTATACCCTTGCAGGCTTTCATTGTTCTTGTTGTTGTTGTTGTTATCAACTATTGGCCGAGTCTTGTTGTCAGGCTAATTGAATTTGTCAACACGTCGCTGTTGGCTATCACTTGCATTTTTACTCATTTTTTCACACACTTTTCTCTCCCTCTCTCTCTCTCTCTCTCTATTTATATTAATATACTGCATGTAGCTGTGCGTGTGCGTATGCATGTGTGTGTGTGCACTTCACTTTGTTTATTTTTCACGCTGTCAAAGCCTATAATTTACGTGTATATCGTTAAATAAATCCATATGCTACACTCCACTGCAATTGAAAGTATATAGAAATTTTTTTTTACGTAGGGTGCGCTTAATATGCTTAATAATTAAGCGGGTTTTTTATTTATATTTTTATGTCAACAATTGATTGATTTTTTATTATCATCTCATGTTTCTATGCAAGTGCAGCGCGTTGTACTGCTCTCTTTTTTATAGGTTTTCTTGCATTTTATTTTCCCATTTTTATATATAATTTAATTTGAACTCTGCTGTGTCATTGTTGCTGATTTATTTTCATGCACTTCAGTGTAAAATATAGTATTAATTAATTTTCAAAACAGCAGCAAAATAACTGTTAACTGTTTTTGATTTTTCGATGATTTGTAATGTAACCAAAAAAAAAAAAAAAACGGTCAAGTTAATTAAAAATTTAAAGCGCAATTTAATTTGCATTTAAATTTAGCTTTAATATTTATTTATTTACAAATTTATTGCACTCTAATAACTTTAGCAGCGACTTAACAGAGCAGGGCGCTGTTACTTAACAGCCGTGCGCTGTTAACTCTCAGCCCCCTGCCAACAGCTTGTGCGTTTTTGTCAATTTCTTTTGTTATGTTGCGATTGTTTGTTTGTCTATGTTTTCTTGCACTCACTCACCCACCTCGCTCTCCCTCCCTGTCTCTCTCTCTCTCTGTCTCGCACGCGACGCTTAGTGAATAATGTAAAGCCTGTGTGTACATTTTAATGGGAAATCTGCTGCCATTTGTGGCACATTTCGCGTACAATTTTCATTTTTGTTATGCCCACATATTTATTTTCATGGCTGTCGAAAGGGAGGGGGGGGGAAGCGTAGGGCGGCACAACATAACATAGCAAAGGGGGCGCACTTTAAATTTGTTTTGTTTATTTTGGCGTGAGCGTTGCCCAGCGCAGCGCTGTATGAAGAAGAAGCAGAAGAAGAGAGCGCGTGCTGTGTGAGAGAGTGAGTGAGTGAGTTGGCAGCCAGCTGCCTGCCGGCAACTAACATAGACGAAAGCGAAGAGAGTGTGAGTGGACACAGAGAGAGTGTGAGTGTGTGAGAGTGCGAGTGTGAGTGCCCAATGTGAGTGAGAGTGGGTGAGCAGTTGGTGCTGCCTGCTGCCTGCCTGCTGCTGGCATTCCGTTTCCCGTTATCAGTGGCAGATTTTTTGCCAACCTGCTGCCAGTTGCTGCCGACGACGTCAGCGACGCTACAACAGTGACGTCGACAGCGAGAACATGTCTCGCTCGCTCGCTTGCTCTGCCGTGCTGCTTCTCTGCTGACGTCGCTACGTCGCGTCGTGTGCGCGCCGCGATGCCAGCTAATTTTGGATATCTAAGCGAGCAGAAATATTTTTAGCTACGTTTTTGGCGTCGTCGTCGTTGTCGTCGTGGCGCAGCGGCAGCGTCAGCGGCACATGCAGATTTTTGCAATTGTTTGCCTTATTTGGCTGCTAGCGTCGACGTCGACGCCGCTGTAATTGTTGTTGTATTTTTAGCCAGTTGATTTATCATTGCGAGTTTTGTTCTTGTTGTTGTTGTTGTTGTTGTTAATCAGTATTTTCTGTCTCATACTAATGCTCTCTCCTTCTTTCTCGTTGCAGGTGAGTTTCGTTTGGCTTTGGTGTAATATGCCAACAAGTACGTAGCGTAAGTACCGTTAATGACAATGGGGCAGGTGCGAATATGAAGTGGAAATTGGAAGTGGAGGATTATCTAGCGGATATCTAGTGATATAAGTGTACAAAACTGACGAAATTGTTCATCAATTGCTGTAATCTATTAAAGGATTGTTTGGACTAGTAGGAATATATCCTCCAAATGCGTTAATATTGGGTATATTAGGTCTATCGTATATCAAATGTTGCTGCTATACCAAAGCTGACGAAATGGTTTAGCTATTGCTGTAATCTATAAGGAGATTCTTTGAACCAGTGGGAAAATACCCTGAACTATTAGGTTGCATAGAAAAGAAATGCCTTGTAAGCGCCTTAAAATTACATATAATAGTTACAAATCTAGGAAATTCTTGAAACTTGTTACTCCTACACACGCGTACACCTTACGCACACTAGTTAACCCCTAGAAATGTCATATATCAAGTTCCACGCGCTCTTCTTATCCTAGAACTTAATCAAATCATGAGCCAAGCGTGACAGAAAATCAAATCGTAAACCTCAAACCTTTACAAATAAAGCGCACACACACACATGCACACAGAGAGTGAGCGAGTCAGCAATAGAGATTTAGAATTGTGTCATCGCGTAAACAAACAAAGTCAGTTTTCACTTGTGTGCGACGAACACAAAAAAAAAGCCAAGCTAAATCGCCACACCAAGCCGAGCAGCGGCGAAATGCAGGCAGCGCGGCAGAGCAGCAGCAGAGACCAAGGCGACGTCTGGTCTCAGTGCTCTCTCCTCTCCCGCTCTCCACCTCTGCTAACAATGCGCTTTGCTGCCACCCACTGCAGCGCTGTTTGCAGCGCAGTTTGCTGCACTGCTGCTACTTCAGCTTCTTTCTATGCATGTTCTTGTTGTTGTTGTTATTCTTGCTCATAGTCCAATGCATTTGCATTTATAGTACTATGTGTTGTTGTTGTTGTTTTCTTCGGCTTCTTCGCCCAGATTTGAAGTGTTTACATATTGCGTTTGAATTATCGTTGAATGTTCTTTCTTCCCTCTTTGATTTTGTTGTTGTGACCTCTTTACTTTATATATTTAAGCTAATTTTAGTATTTTAGCTTTCCATTTGCATTTCAATTAGAAAATTTACATATTTAGCATACATGTGTGTGTAGACTGTACTTTTTTTCTAATTTCTGTGTGCGCGCATCATTTGAATATTTTTGTTGAATTTTTAAAGTTGCTTTTTAAATTTTATTACCAATTTATGCTGTTTTTTCTCTCTTAAGTGTTAATTAACAGCTGCATAGAGCGAGCGCTGTCATAAACAGCTGCAGACTGCAGTTAACAGCGTATGAAGTCAAGCGTAACTGCAGCTGCAGTTGATCGAGCGCTGTTATTAACAGCGAAGCTGCTAAGTCGCAAGCTAAGCTTCGCTCTCTCCTTGCGCTCCCTCTCCCTGTCAGCGGCAATGCTGCCAAAGCGCTGCGCTCTACTGCGCTGACCTCGTGTTCGCTCACTCGCACGTTCGCTTCATTCAGTTGCTGCTGTTGTTGTTGTTCCACAAGTCAAGTTTTATGCGTCGCAATTGAAGCGCAGTTTGCTGCCCAGCAGCAACAGCAAAATCCCTTGAAGCGTTGAGCTGTTTCGGTATTATTTCTCTTTGTTGACTTTTATTTATTTTTTTTTTGCGCTTCGCCTTGTTTGATTTGCCTTGCTCACCTTCGGCTGAACGAATGTCGGCAGCCGCAGCGACAGCGACGGCTACGGCTCGTGCTGTTACATTTGAATGAGCACGCCGACTGCGCTGCCTTTTTGCTTGCCATTGAAGTTGGAGGTGGTGGGCAACAGTGTCGCTGTCGCTGTCGCCGTTGCTGTCGCTGCGGCTGCTGTCGTCGTCGTCGTCGTCGTCGTCGTCGCTGTTGCCTTTGCTGTCGCCCGTAGTCATTTATCACCGGCCTTTTTGCCGAGTCGCTGCCTGCGCTGCTGCTGCCCGCCCGCATTCACCATAAATATCATATTAAATATTTGCCATAGAACCGTCGTCGTCGTTGGCGGCAGCGACGCGTCGTCGACGTCGCGACGTTTGCATTACCGCCAAATGTTGTCTGTTTATCTCGCTAGTTATTGTTTTGCAGCACATAGATGGTTGCGCATAGCACGAGGGGCGAAGGGGGCGCGTTGAGAGGGGAGGGTTGGGGGATTGTAGACTTGGACAGTGGACTTGGGGTGCAGGGAACATTTGGCAAAGACGGTGGTTGGTAACTTTTGTGGCATTGTCAGTTGATTGGATTGCCATGAGATGAACTTGCTACACACAAGTGCGCGTGTGTGTGTGTGTGTGCGTGTGCGTATGTGTGCCTGTGTGATTTATGAGTCCCCCGTGCTGATATGGGATATGGATATGGCAATGATACACTGTGATTAGCTGGGAGGGTGTACGCAGTACCAACTAGTACTCAAGTTGCACAATCCACAAGTCATTCACCAGAGAAAAGAATCCCCAATAAGAAATCGCTTTATCATATAAAGAGCATAGAAAAGAGGGTGCAATTTCAAGAAAAAATAGACATAAAATGCCAAAATAGCAGTAAAACAAATAACAAGTAACGAAAGCTACAATCGGAAGCATCCGACAGTAAGATACCGTTCATTTAGTTTCGAAAAACCGTTGCAAACATGTTATTACACTTTAATACGACAAATGATCCTAATAGGGGATTGTGGGGCCTGATACGCCTCCTTCTACCTGTTATATATATTTTCACAAAGCAAGTATACCCTTTTTTGAACATTTTCAATAGTCGAAGGGTAAAAAAACTAAGGGTTAGTTTAACTGAAAAGCCTCTAAAGATGAAACAATTCGAGAAATCACAGCAAGCCCTAAAGCATAAGTTTACAATTCCCCAAGGCATTGTAACAAATTCTTTTCAATAGACCTACAAATCAAAAATCCACAGCATTTCTACATTTTTGATACAATTTCAAAATGAAGAGAATAATGCCAGATAATTCACTATTTACCTGCGGCTTTGAGGTCTTTGGCGAGGTACAGGGTGTGCGCCTGCGCAAGGCAACCTGTTCGTTGGCCTCCCTCAATGGTGTGCGCGGTTATGTGATGAACACCGATCGTGGCACTGTCAGCGGCGAACTGGAGGGACCGCTGTCAAAGGTCAACGAGCTGAAGTATTGGCTAATGTGTTTCGGCAGCGAGAAGGCCGTCATAGAGCGTGCTAACTTTACGCCCACCCGGGAGATACCTGTGCATAACTTTGAAGACTTTAGCATACGCTATAGATAGGCGAGGCGAGGGCAGGAATATGAGACGAAGGGCGTGGCTATTGAAAAGAAAAGATTGTGGAAATTCTCGAAAACGTTAACAAAATTTTTGATTGATTGTTAAATGAAATAGTTTACTTGGATTTGGTTTGGAGATATAAAGCTCTCAATCTCTATCTGTGTCTTGCTCTCTAGCTCTTCTCTGTGTCTCTCTTTGTGGTTCCCAGCATCATTTATAAACCTCAAACTTGCTGCCAGCTACTAATTAAGCATTGCCAAGATACATGAACGTACACACACACATTCCGTCTATCTATCGTAGAGTCCGACCGTTGGACAGACAGACACCTGCAGCCTCTGGCTGAGCCGCATTTCCAGTTGAGCGCCGACGACGACGCCGCCGCCCCAAACGGGCAACTGGCAATGAGAGTTGTTGCTGTTGTTACTTTTTTTTACGATGGAGACGACGATGACGACGACGAAGCAACAGCTAGAGAAACGGAGAAACAGAGAAATAGCAAGAGAAACAGCGCCCCACAGCAATGGCTGCCATTGTTGTCCGCCCTGGTCTGCTCAGTTGCCTCCCTTTGTCTCTCCCTTGCTCCACCTTCTCACACACGTTGCCAAATCGTTGGGTAGCTCGATTTGTCTGACATGTGTGTGTGTGTGTGTGTGTGTGTGTGTGTGTGTGTGGGATATTGAGTTTCCAAACCATAAGTTTGCAACAGACTTGTAAAGAACACAAAGATAGCAGGGTATCTAACAGGTTTCTTAACTGATTGTAGGGCATTTGGTAGGTAAAGTAATCAAAATATTGAAATTTCTTGAAGGTAGGATAACTAAAAATGTTAAGGCATACTAGTTAAGTAATAATTTAAAAAAATTATGGTGGATGGAAAGTACTGTAAGGGGTGTCACATGTCTAAACTTTGAAAGATTTTGAAACACATTTCGAAATTTTGTTTAGTACTTACTACTACTATTTTGTTTAATACTTAGTACTTGTTTAGTACTAATTTTGGGAAAAATTCTGAAAAATTATAGGGGGGTACACTTACCAAAAAATTGCATATTATATATTGCAGCCTTTAAAATGCAGAATTACCAAGGTTTTCAAGACAAAAACAATTGATATTCCTCGAGAAAATTCCCTTATTCTTAACAAAGGTTGAGGTTAAAAGCGAGGTTAGAATACAGCCTAGAGTGTTATATATCCTATTGCAGGGTATTAGCTGCTCGTGCTCTCACTGCAATTGCATATTTTTATATGCTTCCCCTTGCTTTTGTTATTGTTTTTGGGTACTCAATGCCGTCCATGGGTCGCTGGCTCCAACGCGACGGTTGGCGCTGACGCCGGCGTTGACGACGCTGAGATGCTAACGCGGACGCTGACTCCGCAGCCCATGCAGCACTGCGCATAATCACAACAAAATCAAATAAACGGAACGCCACAACAACAGCAAGCGAGTGCGATGTGTGTGCCTGAGTGTGCGAGTATGTGTGTGTGTGTTGTGTGCGTGTTTGGCATGTGTGTGTTGGTAACTTTGTTGAATGCGTAACAGGCGCGCAGAGACAATAAGCAAGCTGAATGTACGGAAAGCATCGCACGGCAAAGGCAGCAGCAAAAGCAGCAACATTTTCCATGCTGCAGTGGGAAACCTGCTATCGACGCCGCGCGTCGCTGTTGCTGCTGCTGCCGCTGTTGTTGCTGTTGTTGTTGCGGTATTTTTATAGGTTAAACTGCAAAGTGCGTGGCGAGAGTAAGCAGTAAGCAGCAGTCTATCGAAAAGGGGGGAGAGAGAGAGCGGGAGAGGAAAGGCGCCTTTTGGGTGGTGGTGTGTGGCTTCGCTTGTGGCTTTTCACCAGTTTCAGCCGGCCGGTGTCGTTGGCATCGCAGTCAGCGCAGAAGAGTGTAAGCTGCGAAGAGAGCGCAGCAAGCAGAGCGCACTCGACAGCAAACACACGAACGAAGCAACGAACGAATCGTTCGCAGCGAACGCGCATTTTGCACTCACATCATTATGTTGCGCTCTCTCTGCATTCTGGCACGCTCTCTCGTGCTCGCTCGCTCCCTCTCTCCACACTGTCGTGCGTTTTGAGTGATTCTTGCCTTGGGGTGCTGTTAACGCGTTGCTTTTAAAAGCGCCCGCAGCGTCAGTTGCCACTCAATGCGGGCAGCGGCGGCAGCAAGGCAAGTAGGTAGAGGAGTGGGAGCGTGAGAAATAGAGGGTGTAGAGAGGGGGAAGGCGACAACAAGGAGCACGCTAGCTTAGCTAGGCAACGTTTTCGACATTCCTTTGCGCATTCCGCGCGCGCTCGTTGCTGCCAGCCACGCGTCGCTGTCGCAGCGCTGCTTTGGCTTCCGGTGTCACTTCCTTATTTAGTTGTTTACATTGTTGCTGTTGTCCCCTTGTCCCGTTGCTGTTGCTGTCCCGTTGTTGTTGTTACAAAGGGTTGTGAAATTTGAGCGGTCAACGCAGTCATTGGAGCTTTCTACTCCATTTTGGAGTGTGTCCTTGTTACAGTTACACACGAAAGGATTGGCAAATAGTGGCTGTAAGGAGTGGGAGAGAGGAAGACGAGGGAGGGGAAGGGGTTGTCATTTCAACTTAATTTAACACTCATCAAAATGGAATTCAATTAGCTTGAAGTCAGTCGAAAATATTACGTGCAAAAGCTTAAGCAGCGAACCCCCCTACCCCCCTGTGCTGCTTGTCGCCCCTTTTGATACCCCTAAGCTGTCATTAGTCGCATTATTATTGAGGCTATTATGTAGTAATCAAATTTATAGCACACTTTGTAATACACACACACGAGACACACACACACACACACCCTAGCTAGGCATTTTCATATTGCCAACCTGCCTGCCTGGCAACGCGAGGAAAACAAGTCGAGGAAAAACTTTTATGACGCCAAAACAAAATAATAACCAAATTATGACAACAACAACAAAACAGCAAAAGCAGTAGAAGAAAATGGAAATTGAAAATGAGACATACATAAATGCAAACACTTTGCACAAATATTTGTGTCATTAAACAAATGACAAACGAATTGGTTTGAACATGAAAGCTGAAAGCAGGCAGGCAGCGGCAACAACGTCGCTGTCGCAGTCGCAGTCGTCGTCGCAGTCAGCGTCAGCTGCAGCCGCAGCTGCTGACATGCAACAATGCGCGCAAAAAAAAAGCAACGTCGCGTCGCTAAACTGATTAGCTGACGCGCTGTTAAGCTTAACAGACAGCAGAGCATAAGTTAACAGTGCCTGCACAGTAGCATAACATAACAGAGCAGAACAGTTTTACAACTTAACAGTCGTGGGCAACCCCCCTGCTGTAACAGGCGACGGACGCACTCGCACATTCACTCACTCACTCACTTACACGCACACATGCACACACACGTACGTCGCGCACTTTACAGCGCTGAAAAATTCGCTTGACTGGCGCTGCCTCTGCCTCTGCTTGCGCTGCAACAACGCAAACTTTCTCGCTGCCCACGTCGCTGTCGACGCAAGCAGACTGACTGTCCGCATTCGGTTCGTGCTGCTTCGCTGGCAGTGGCTCGTGCCAGTTATAAACCGACTGCCAAACGACTCACGACATAGCAGCAGCAGCAGCAGCCAAAAGCAGCAGCAGCAACAGTCCAAGCAGCAGCTACAACAGCAGCAGCCGCAGTAGCAGCAGCAGAAACAGCGACAGCAGAGCAAAAACAACACATCAAACTGACAAGCAGCAAATCACAAGACGACGAAAGCCAAAAGAAAAGCGAAGCTTCGCTCGTGTTGTGCGTTTTGTTTTTATTCGCGCAGCAATAAAAAACATAATAAAAAAAGTAAAAAAAAAATACAAAATAGAAAAATTAAAAAATACAATAATAAAAATAAAACATTAAGTGAAAAAATGTTGCGGCTCGCTCAAAGTGTTTACAAAACAACAAGAAAAGGCAACAAAATAGAAGAAAAAAAAACATAATATTGAATTGCAATTTACAACGAAAGAGAAATTTAAATTATTGCAGGTTTTTAATTTTTCAAAAATTGTTTATTTTTATTTATTGCATAGAAATTTAATTCTCAGTATAATTTCGATTAAACAATTCCGGGAAACTAAAATAATAACGAAAACAATTTGCATGTTTTTCGAAAACTGAAAGTGAGAATTGCGCGCAGAAAACGATTTTAAATTTTAATGAGAAAATTTTAAATGCTTGTGTTCAAAAAAATATTAAAATTCAAAATAATAAACTCTAATATTTCAAAATAATTTTTAAAAACTAAAAAGTTTTGTTTTCTAAATAATTAAATTGAAATTCAAATCAAAGTCAAACAAATTGAAATTTCAAAGAGACTCATTCGAGATTTATTCATGCTGAATTAAGATTTTCTGCTAGTTGATTTTCCCAGTATTTTCCCAGTGACAGTTTCTGCCGAAATATTTTACATAAATTCGACAAAGAAGAATTCTTTTTGCTTCTCTGTGTGTGTGTGTGTGTGTGTGTGTGTGTGTGTGTGTGCGTGTGTGTGTGTGTGCGTTGTTTATTTGACATTTGTATTTGTTTTTGAGAAATTATGCATGGCGAATGCAAATTTATTAGGTGCACAGCTATTAGCTGCTTTTTCTTGCTCTCCCTCTCTCGCTCTCTCAAAATTAAAGAACATAAATCAAAGTATGCTAAATAAATCAACGAATATTTCAGTGTCTCCGTCTCTTTCTCCTTCTCTTCGCTTGCTGGTCATCTTCGTTTGGTTTTTCGCACTCGCTAATAAAAAGTGAAGTGAAAGAAATAATAAATAAGACAATTAATTAGAAGCATGTTTGGAATAATAAGTGCAGGGAGAAAAGCAAACGAAGAAGTGTGCGGAAAAGTACTGAAAAGCAAAAAGAAGAATGTGAAGAAGAAAAAAAAATTGCGCGCAAAGAAAAACTCTATTTGAATATTTGAAGCCATAACAATTTTCTTGATGTTTGTATTAAAAAACTTATGTTTTTTTGCGCTGAGGAAAATATTGAAAATTTAAAAAGAGAAACATTTTAAATTTTTTAACGGCTTTTGTGTCTGTATCTATAACTGTGTGTGCGTGTGTGTGTGTATGTGTGTGTGTATATCTATAGGGGCCTAGATAATAGATACAACAGAGAAAAAGGTTTTTCCAAAGAAGTGTAGCCTTTTTCTAGCTAAATCAAAAGCAATTTAAAGGCTATAATTAAATTGAAATTCAAGGAAAAGTTTTTACATTTCCATAGTTGTTTCAAAACATAACAACAACAAAAGCAAATTGCAAGTTGGTCAAAAGGAAAAGCCAAGAAAATGCGGTCATCGTGTTGATCGTTCTTCTTCTTCTTCTTCTTACTTCTTCCTTCTCCTTCGCGCTGCAGTCGACTTTGATTATTATGACAAATATTTATTATTACGTTTGTTCTTTTATTGCTGTTGTTGTTGTTGTTTGTTGTTGCAGTTGTTGTTGCTACAGTTGGCTTTAGCCTGAGATTTTGCTGTGGCCGCTTTTAATTAATTTTGCCATCAAATTTCTCATTAGCTTTTCGCATGCAGTTAAATGAGTTGAAAAATGACTTACAACTGTGGGTTGCCGCTTGCTGCAAAATACCCTGAAATGTGTGGGGAAACGAACGAGGCGTGTATAGTAGTTACTCTAATATATACTCTCTTTATACCATATACTCTTAGCAAATTACACTATTACATGGTATTTTCTAGTCGTGCCTTAATTTTATTGTTGTTGGCCAAAGCGCAAATTTTCTTATAATGTGCAAAAAAATTAATAGTATGGAAAATGTGTAATGCGTACATGCACTCCTCTCGCACACACACTCGTTGTGGGCGTGTCATGCGCCTACCCAACGCCCCAAACGGCCCGCCCCGCCCCGCCGCGCAAGCCCAATACAAATGCGAGGGGTGTTAGAGCGTTGACAAGGCTAAAAAAAATTACGCATACGCCGTGAGTTGCAGATTAAAATTGCAAACAATTAATTGGAGAAGCAGGCAAGACGAATGGCATATGAATCTATATACAGCGAGGTGTGTGTGTGAAGCAAAGGTATAAATGTGTGTGTGTGTGTGTGTGTGTGTGTGTGAAGCAAAGGCATAAATATGTGATATTATGTTACACTTTTTAATTAATTGTTAGCTGGCGAATGTGTGTGGAGGGGGTAAACAGAGGCAGGGGGACAGAGGGAGCTGAATTGAGAGAAAAGGAGACAAACAGAGGGATAAAGGGGGGAAAAGAGGGGGAGAGAAAGAGAGAGAGAGAGAGAGAGTTGAGTTATTAATGAACAAACGGTGCTGTGATAAAGCAATGTTTTAAGTTACAATACAAATTTATAAAAAATTACAAAAAAGCTTAAATAATATTAAAAAAATAAATTAATAAAATAAAAGAAAATAAATTATAATATATAAAAATAACTTATTTCAATTTTAAACCATTTACAATAAATAAATGCAAAATGATATATAAAAAAAAAATAAATCAATTTTAAAAACAAATAGAAACATAATTTTATAAATAAATTATGAATAAATATAAACAAAAATATATAAATAAATATTAAAAATAAAAAAATTTTAAGAAATCAAAAAAAAAAAAATAAAAATAAAAATAAATAAATAAAAAATACATTTTAAATATAAATATTATTATATATGTATATTAAAAAGTATATGTTAATAAATAAAATATAAGAATTGTTATAATAATAATAATAAATGAATAATAATAATAATATTAATTGATTTATATAAAATAAATATTCGTAAATAAATAATAATAAATTAATAAATAAATATTTATTTATTATTATTAATATTTTTAAAATTCAAAACTCTTTTCTAATATTTTTGTCAGTCTTCCCCCTTTCTCTTTTCCCTAATTCTCTTGTCTTAATTATTGCTTGAGTTAATCCTCAATTCTTGGGAAAATATTAAACAATTGTAACTGTTGAAGCACTTCGCTCGCTCACTCACTTCGCTTTTCCCCGATAACATTTGCACTTATTAGCATGCTACGCGCACTCGACACATCATCGACCTCTCAACAAGCCAAACAACAAGAATAAAAACAACAACAACAGCAACAACAACAACAGCAACAATAACAACAATAACAGAGCGAACGCGCTGCTTCATAAGCCGCATGGCTGACGCCTATCAACACCTTCAGACTTGCCCCGAACTGAATCCAACTCACAACTCGCGACTCAATTCGATTCACGCACAGCACGCGGCGAGGGTTGGGTAAGAGGCAAGGGGAGGGAGGGAGGGGGGGGCGGAGGGAGACATGGGAGGAAACTGACGAAGGCTTTCCACGAATTTTTCGACCACTTCCGTTGGCCGAGCTTGGGTGGTCAGTTGGGGGTTTACAGTTTGGTTTTTGCATCGCTCTTCTTCTTCATTGGTTTGTTTGCTGCTAATTCGCATTAATCATACGCCGCGTTGTGCACAGCATTTATTTAATTTTTATTTTTCGCAATGCGAATGAAAATGAAATTCAGACAACACCGAAACAGAAGCAGCAGCAGCAGCAGCAACAGCAACCGAAACAGCACCAAAAGCTTTTCACATTTTTATTTTTACACGCAAATTTACTGTCGACTGTCGACGCGGCGTCGTCAACTTTGCGTCTTACTCACACACAGCGTCGCTGCTTCTGTTTGCTGCTGTTGCTGTTGCTGTCGCCGCCAGCGTCGCCGTTGACGTTGTTGTTGCTTGCTTTAATGTGTCAAGGTTCGCGGCATCATATTTTGCGCTTTATTTCAGCGCGCTTCGAAGCATACGAAATTATTTTCAGGCCTTCCGCCTGATAGGAAAAATCTAGTAAAGCGAAAGATAGAAAGACACAAAGAGGGAGAGAGCAGTGCAGCAAATGAGCCGACAAATCTCTGTACAACTCTTGCACTTTCTTTCTTTCTTTTGCCGTGTGTTTTAATTCACTTCACTCAGCTACAGTCAAATTAAGCTATACTAAAACGCAGATCATTTCAAGTGCTTTATAAACAAAGAGCTTGCAAAGCTTTACAAAATTAATAAGCTTTAAAAAACTTTGCTTTGAATTGAAAAGAAAGTATTGAGTTCTGGTAGAGTTCATTTATATTGTAAGGATTTGAACAGCTTGCAAAGCTCTAGTTAGAGAAGAAGCTTTCGAGTGCTTTGCGAACGAATTTAATAGTAGGAGAGCATCAAGTTTATATAGAGCTCTTAGGTTCTTCTTAGAATACTTATTAAAACAGTAGAACAAACTTGCATATTTTGGAATATTAAGATTTCTAGATAAAAGCTTTCGATATGATCAAATCATCTTCTTCTTGGTATATATAACATATCCTACAACGAATCACAGATCAAAACAAAGCTTTTCTTTTCGAAGAAGCTTTTAAAAGCTTGGCTAAAATGACTCTGTTATAGAAGACGAATAAAGTAACTTTTTCGCTATGAAAAGCTTTTGAAAGCTCTTCCCAAGATCACTTTGGTATAAAAACCGGGAATAGTATAATATGCCTAAAGTTTCTGAAGTATTCTGTTTACTCTCTTGACAATCTCAACTTATTTCTTTTCCAACATAAAGAACCTAACTGAAATACTCTTGACATAGTATACGAAAATTAAATCGTAAATTTTCCAAGCTTGTGACGTCAAGAAACTGAATAAAAATACTAATGAAAATACCTCCAAGGTGGAGCAGGCAATGACGGCAACGACGACGACGACGACGACGACGAAGACGTATCGATAAATGTAAATGCAGCGTGGGCTAGTGAAACGGGGCAAAAGGTGGAAGAGAGAAAGAGGGGGCAGAGGCTATGCGATATATATCTCTTGTTGCCTGTGTAGGTTAGTTGCGAAAGTGGGTAAGAAGCAACAAACAGAGATAGAGACAGAGACGCAGACAGTGGCGCGTGCGAGCGAGAGAGAGCGAAAACATTTTTATTACCGCAACGGAGTCGTAAAAAACTAAATTACTTTTAAGTTTGTAAATTGTGCGAGTTGCTTTAACGCTCTAAACGGGCCTCTAGATTGAAGAGCCAACTGCCTGGCTATGTGTGTGTGCGTGTGTGTGTATGTGTGTCTGTGCAACACAAGCTTAATATTGTGGCAAGTTGCCCGCACATGCCGTCGCTGCTGCTGGCGCAAGTTTTGCATTCTTTGTGTCACGTTTCCATCCGGCAGAGATGCACAGTGAGAAAAGCTCTGCGAAAAGAGTGAGGCAAAGATGGGGGGAGAGAGAGAGAAAGGAGGAAGAGGGCTTAATAGTTGGCATGGGGGTGGGAAGGAAAAACAAATTTATGAAACGGCATTTATTCATAATGAGGCAAGCGAATGGGAAAAGTGTTTGGCGCGTGTATCGGTTTACTCGGTTTTACGACCTCGACCAGAAAGGAGAGAAGAGGAGGAGGAGAGAGAGGGGGAGAGAGATGATTGCCAGCCAAAGGCAATTGGGTATATTGCATGCACTGTGTGAATGTGTGAGTGTGAATGTGAGTGTGTGTGAGTGTCATAAAGTTATTAACTAGTGTTGCGTCTCCCGTTGGATTAGGGAAAGTGATTGTGCAAGAGAGAGAGAGAGAGAGAGAGAGAGAGACAGAGTGTAGTAAGTTTATGTGAATGATTTGATTACGAACATGAATATGCCCGAAAGATGTTCGGATAGCTTAACGAAATTTGTTTTTATCGATTTCTTTGTGTTGTTTTTGCCATCTGTTCAATATTTTTTGTTGGCCCGAGTTGTTCGAGTGGGTGTGTGAATAAATATAATGAATACACTCAGTTGCGCACCAGGTGGCTGGCAAGTGCTATGAATACTGTGAATACCCCTGAATGGCACTCGTTGATGTAGCTTAAATCTCAAGCAAATAACTTGACATGTGTGTGTGTGTGTGTGTGTGTGTGTGTGTGTGTGTGTGTGTGTGTGTGTGCATAATCCCATGTCAGTTTACCGCTCAATCCATTTCGCAACTTCCCACACGAACATGCTCGCATTCAGCTGCGCTTCTTCTGTCGCTGCCGCAGCCGCAGCCGCTGTCTCTGCTGCCCTAAGCAGCGCTCACTCTCTGCACTTACTTACCTTCGCGACACGATATTCCTCTATGCGCCTATGCGCTCGTGTATTGTATACATTTTGCATTAATTAAAACAAGAAGCAAGACAAATACAAAAACAACAACAGCAACTACAGCAAAATAAATAGCTAAAGTCGCGCGCGCCGCTGCCGACGCCAGGCGATCCGAGCCGAGCCCAGCCGAAGTGTGCCGAAGTGTGTCGCTTGCAAGAGAGCTGGCAGCGCAGTACAAGGAGACACAGAGAGAGAGAGAGAGAGAGAGCGAGCGAGGGAGTAAACACAGCAAAAAAGCCGCATTCTGATTTAAATGTGACTTTGTTTGCTTTTTTCCCTTCTACCTTTTGGCTTCTGTTTCTTGTCGTTCCTTCTGCTTTTGTTTTCATTTTCATTTTTATTTTTATTTTCTTTTCTTGTTACACTTGCGTTAAAAGCGCAGGCAACACAAGCAACAACAAGAGAAACAGCAGCGGCAGCAACAGCTCGAAACAAAACAAAAGCAGCTGCGTTGACTTGGCGCGCGCTTTGCTGTTTACATCGCCGTCGGCTGCGCCACCCCACCCGCTCTCGTTCTGTCTCTCTCCCTCTCTCACGCTCAGCGCATACTTACGCTCTTGGCTCGCTTCGGTTTAGCGTCGCTGCCGACGCTGATTAGAAGTGTTTCTGAGCTGTTTTTTGTGTCTTTGCACTTTGCGAGTTTGCATACGCTGAGTGGAGTGCGCAGTGGGGTGGTTTGGGTTGTGAGAAAAATTAAAAAATGAATGGGGAAATAAATAGTAGATAAAATAGAAAAAAATTAAAATATTAATGGCGAAATAAATAGTAGATATAGGTAATTCAATTATAGTAATTTATATAATATATAAATTATAGAAATATTATAACTTTTCTTAGTTTATAAAAATATCTATGATTTGTTTACCGAAATATGTGTTAATTGAATTAGTTACAGTCGGTAAGCATCTGCGACAGGGTATCTAAAATTCTAGTACCCCCCACTAAGAAGTCTTCCATTGTTTTTCTTCTTGCCCATTTTATCTTTTTTATGTTTTCAATAAATTTCGAGCACGTCTTGCAATGAATTTCTTTCTTTCTTTTTGATTATTCGTCAAGTCAGCGCATTTTGTCGTTGCCTTTTGTTGTTGCTGTACTTACTGAGCTTGTGTGTGTGTGTACAAAGTGTTAATCGAATTGTCGATTTTATTATGCAGCCGCCAAATCAAATTGCAATCAAAAAGAAACTTAACAAAGAAGCTGAACAACAACAAAACACTCAAAAATATACAAAGAACATAAGCGCAAAGCAAACGAAAAAATAAAAACAAAAACAAAAAAGGAAACCAAATCAATCCAAAATCAAAAGCCAAATGCGCGCACGCAGCAAACGCAACAAAATGCAACACTGTCGACGCCTGGCCATACTGTCGACATTCTACAACACTGGACGACAGCGCAGTTATTATCCTCAAGAAGTCTAAATCAATTCAAAATCAAAACTCTAAAATCTCAAAGTGATAAAACTCTTGCAACAGTTTCTTAACTCAGACACTTGTCTTCGATCTACCTAACTGTTAGCCCAAAAAAATCCTAAAATCTACTGAAATCTTTCCTCAAACCTAACGTATCGTATCGTAAATACTTTGCCTAATCGAATATAAGAACTAATAAAAGAAATATCTATGAATATTTGGGTAAGCTGTGAAATTCGAAATATATGTAAATTTTCTTATAATGATTTTTTAATAATTCTGATAAATTATAATTATAAAATAAGTAACGAAGTTACAAGCGAGCATGCCCGATAGTAAGATACCTTGCGCCCAACTTAGAATACAATTTTACTTGAATAACTTTTGTGTTTATAATCCGATCGTTTTGAAGTTGATAGTAAAATTTGGAATATAGCTGCATATAGTATATATCTATGTGTATATCAAAGCAGAAAGTTGTAGACTTATAACTTTCATTTAAAATCAAATTAAAAAATGTATTTATGAGTTTAGGAAGGCGGTGGGCGTGGCAACTAAAGTTTGAAACAAACTTGTGCAGTAGAAAATATATAGTATCCTTTATGCCAAATTTGGTGTCCCTAGCTTTTATAATAGCTGAGATCTGCGCGTTCACACAGACAGAAATTATGGAATTGTGTCGGCAGTTGATGCTGAGCAAGAATAGATGTAATTTGTGGGGTCTACCATGTCTGTTCCATTTTTTGCCTGTTATATACATTCGCATTAAAGGGTATAGAAACTGATTGATGCGTGTATAATATTAGTATCCCTTGTTATACCCTATATTACTTAATTAAATATTATAAAATTATATATATATATTTTCTAACATTTTTTCTTCTCTTTCTTTCTTCCGTTTCTCTTTCCCCTCTCTTTACCTCCCTCCCCCCCATGCAGCAACAAAAATTTCTAAAACGATCTGCGGAGGATGTTGACAATGGACCCGACAACTTTGAACCGCCGCACAAGTTGCCCAACAACAACAATAATAATAATAACAATAATAATAACAACAACAACAATGGCTCTAACGTTGGCGGCGGCAGCGGCGTCGGCAGCGGCGGTGGCTCTGAGAATCTAACCAAATTCTCTGTGGAAATCGTGCAACAACTGGAGTTCACCACATCGGCAGCGAATTCGCAGCCGCAGCAGATAAGCACAAATGTCACTGTGAAGGCGCTGACCAACACCTCCGTCAAGAGTGAACCAGGTGTGGGTGGCGGCGGCGGAGGCGGTGATCAGCAGCAGCAACAGCAGCAGCAGCATCATCAGCAACATCAGCAGCAACAACACCAACAACATCAGCAGCAACATCAGCAACATCAGCAGCATCAGCAACATCAGCAACACCAACAGCAGCAGCATCAGCAGCAGCAGCAGCAACATCATCAACAGCAGCAACAACAACAAGGCGGCGGTCTGGGTGGCCTTGGCAATAATGGGCGTGGCGGAGGCGGCGTCGGGGGTCCTGGCGTCGGCGTCGGTGGCAACGTTAGCATGCCCCAAGGACCCGGCGGCGGCGTTGGCATGGGACCCAACATGATGTCCGCGCAGCAGAAATCCGCCCTGGGCAACTTGGCCAATTTGGTGGAATGCAAAAGGGAACCCGATCATGATTTTCCCGACTTGGGCTCCCTGGACAAGGATGGCGCCAATGGGCAATTTCCTGGCTTTCCCGACCTCCTGGGCGATGATAATTCCGAGAATAATGATACCTTCAAGGATCTCATTAGCAATCTGCAGGACTTTAATCCCAGTTTCTTGGATGGATTCGATGAGAAGCCGCTGCTGGATATCAAAACGGAAGATGGCATCAAAGTGGAGCCGCCCAATGCTCAGGATCTGATCAATAGCCTCAATGTGAAGTCTGAGGGTGGATTGGGACATGGCTTTGGTGGCTTCGGTGTGGGTATGGGTATGGATCCGCAAGCCATGAAGATGCGACAAGGCGTGGGCTTTCAGAATGGGCCCAATGGTGGTGGTCCTAGTGGAGTTGTTGGCGGCGGCGGCGGCGGAGGCGCTGCTGGTGCTGGCGGTGGCGGCGCTGGCCTCATGTCTGAGCATTCGCTGGCGGCGCAGACGCTCAAGCAAATGGCGGAGCAGCATCAACATAAGAGCGCCATGGGGGGCATGGGTGGATTCCCGCGTCCGCCGCACGGCATGCAGCAGCAGCAGCAACAACAGCCACAGCAGCAACAGCAGACGCCGCAGCAGCAACATGGCCAAATGATGGGCAATCCTGGCCAGCAGCAGCAGCAACAGCCGCAGCAAGGACGCTACAATGACTATGCCGGCGGCTTTGGCAGCGACTTTGGCATGGGACCCAATGGACCACAGCAGCAACAGCAGCAGCAGCAGCAACATTTGCCGCCGCAATTCCATCAAAAGGGACCTGGCAATGTGCAGCAAAACTTCTTGGATATCAAACAGGAGCTCTTCTATTCCTCACAAAACGATTTCGATCTCAAGCGTCTGCAGCAGCAGCAGGCCATGCAACAGCAGCAGCAACATCACGCACAGCAGCAACAGCAGCAGCAGCAACATCCTAACGGGCCCAAGCTAGGCGTGCCCATGGGCGCAGCAGGCAATTTTGGACCCAAGCAGCAGCAACAGGTGCCAACGCAGCAGCAACTGCAGCAGCAGCAGCAGGCGCAACAACAACAACAACAATACTCGCCATTCAGCAATCAGAACACCAACGCCAACTTCCTCAATTGCCCGCAACGCGGCGGCGTCGGCGGCCCTCAAGGCAATCAGGCGCCTGGCAACATACCCCAACAGCAGCAGCAACAGCCGCAGCAGCAGCAGCAGCAACAACAACAACAACAGCAGCTGCCTCGTGGACCGCAGTCGAATCCCAATGCCGGCCCCAATGGCAGCGCGGCAAATGCTACACAACAGCAGCAGCAGGCGACAACAACAACGCTGCAAATGAAGCAGACGCAGCAGCTGCACATCAGTCAACAGGGCGGCGGCGCCCATGGCATTCAGGTGAGTGTGCATTACCTCCCCACACCCTCCTTTACCCCTTTCTCGCCTCACCCTCTCATTGAGGCTTATCCAATATATAATATGAGGCTACTTAATACCATCGACACGTATGCAAATGTTCTATGCATATTTAAGTTATCAGCGTAACGAAGTCAACAGCTTTGCCAGAAATCCAGCATAGCCAAGCCACGCCGCTGATGCTGACGTCGACGGCGGAGCGCAGCGCCATAGCAAGTGTAAAGTTTCGAACAATTGACATACAAAAGTCGCAGCAGCGGCAGCAGCAGCAGCAGCACGCATGAAGCTTGCGCTCACTCACTCACGCGTTCGGCTCTCACAGACACACGAAGTTAGCGCTCTCCTTCGTTCGGGACTCGCACGAAGTGTCAACTGTTGGACTAGTGAGAGAGGGGTTTGCGAGAATTTCACTCAATGTATGCGCTCGTTCGTTTGCTCGCTTGTTCTTCACTCTCTCTTGCTGCTGTTGTGCACCCCACTTGCTCTCCCGCTGCTATCGCCCAAGTTTATCTCTGTCCATTAATTTTACCACACATCTGTTCATAAAATTGTCAGTCGACCTGGCGTTCGGCTTCAGTTGACTGCTCGTGTCGCATCGGGCCACAGCAACGGCAGCAACAGCAGAGGAGCTGGAACTGCTGCGTTGCTCGAGCAAATAGCATAGCCATGTGCGCCATTTTCATTACGTGCCGCAGCAGCAGCGGCGGCAACAGAAAAAAAAAAAAAACATTATTAGTTGTTGCTGTTGCTGTGTTGCTCCATTTCTGCTTTTATTTTGGCATTCGCTGAGCAAAAAGATGATTAAGTACTCGTTCGCCTCGTTCGTCCTTACGTTGACTTCTGCCACAATCGGAAGAGGGATGGGCGAGCGAGGGACGAGCAAGCGTTCCCCTGTGCCCGTCATGTTTGGTCAGTCATCCGCTTGGGTGAGAGTAATACAGATTCTCATTTCCGTTAACAATTTGCCTGTAGGCGCACGAGTGCGGGTAGGGAAGGGGAGCCTCTTTAATCGCTTTGAATACCTTCACTGTATTCAGTTCAATTAATTACAAATAATCGTCTTAATACTCGATTTGCATGCATATTCGATAGTATTTTGTATACACTTCTGAATTCTGACAGTGTACACTTATGAGTAATGAGTGTATTCATGAGTGTTTTTACTTATGCACTTGCAATTACTAATTTCCAGTTCTAGTTCTTAAGCTTAGTATCATTTTGCATTGCTTGCCTATATTATTTGTGAGTGCATTTATACACTCACTTATTCATACGCCTCTCCTGCACTCATTTGCCGTTTGCTTACATTGCAAATGATGTCAAAAACACTTTATTTGCCTTGCATTGACTACTATTCATTTGTACTCATGAATACACTCATGAGTGCATTCACTTATTCATTTAAAATTTAATGCGCAAGCATGTCATTTGCATAGCTTGTGTGGTTTTTTCATTGATTGTACTACCTATTCACTTGCGCTGTCATTTGGCAAACTGACAAATTCAAAATGCGCCTGGGGGGGCTAGTCAATCAATCAAATCAAACTAGTATGAATAATATGAGTGAGTGCATTATCTAAGGCAGCCACTAATCTTATTCACATTTCTTTATTCATATTTTAATGCATATTCTCTTTTTTCTTCTGGTCTGGCAACTTCTTTTGTCTGCACTTATGCAAGACCCCATTTTGTCAGGGCCCCAGCAAGCTGGCTCTCGCTCCCTCTCTCGCTTTTTTCCTCTCTGCTGCCCCTCTCGAGGGTCTCATTACAAGTAGAGATGCCTTGACTCGACTCACTCAAATGATATTCTTATATTCAGGCAGGGCGCACACACACACTCGCAGCACACACAACATGCCCTACCTAACCCATATTCATTATTCGTTCCAAATTGTTTTCCTGTTATTTTATAGCAGCAGCAGCAGAGGCAGCAGCAGCGCAGCGGCAGATGCAGTAACACCAACAACATTTTCATTTACAAAATGAAAGTGCAAAACTTTTTAAGTTAAGTTTCATGTCGTTGAGTAGTTTTCATCAGAGTGAAAGAGACAGAGAGAGGGACGGAGAGAGAGAGAGAAGCACCCAAAAAAGCGACCAGCAGCAGCAGCAGAGCAACGAGCAACGAGTTGCTGCTGCTGCTGCTAGCGTTGGCTTTGCCGTTGCCTTTGCGAATGGGACACGGATGAAATTTCCGTTTTACGCTTTAGTTTGTCCACGGTCCAAGCGCAGCTCAAGTTTTCCCATGAATTTCGTTCATGCATTACCAAGTGCCCAGTCTCAGCACCCAGCACCCTCTCTCCATCCCCATCCCCCTTTCCAATTCTCGTTTGTTGCTGCTGCAACCCCTAGAAATAGTTGTGCAAGCGCTGCTGAGAGGCGGCAGCAACTCTGGCCGCAACGAGCAAAGCAGATTGGCAAAAAACTTGTTGACGATTGAGATTGAAAATTTGGTTTTAGCTGGACACCCCCTTTCAAAAATTGCCAACCCTGCGGACATTAGTGTCCAGTTTACACACACACACACACACACCCTTGGTGTGTGTGTTTTATGAAGTAAAGTAAAAGTTCTCAACGCATTGACTTCTCTCTCTCCCTTCACTTCTCTGCTCTAAGCCAGTCCCTTCTGGCGCGTTGCGTTCTTATCTCTGTTTTTGGCCAAAATGAAAGTCTCAAGTCAACACGTTATATACACACTCTGTGTGGGTCTAACGATATATTTGCATAGGACTCATTAAGAAGCCCACGGCTATAGGCGAGACAGAGACAGCGAGAAAGAGAGTGAAAGAGAGCGAGAGCAACGCACGCCCTTGGCAACCCCCGAGAAAAAACAAAGGCATCTTTGCACCCACAAAAAAAAGCGAAAGAAAAAAACCTCTCGAGTGCAAGAAATGAACACGCTGCGTGTAAAATGTAAAGTATACAATAAATATTACAACAACAACAACAACAGCAACAAGAAAAAGAAGAAGAAGCTGCGTAGTAAAAAACCAGGCAAATGAAATGAAAATAAATCTGCTTGGTAAATATTTGCCTAACGAGCTTTTTTAGATGCTCTAAAAAGGGGACGGGGACTCAAAGGGGTCTCTTTCCGGGCACAAGGGTGACCAGGGTGTAAAGTCAAAGGAATTTTTAATACATATGCAAAGTTTGAAGAAAATTTGAATACTTGGCATGATATAGATAACTGTTATTTGTATAACAAGCTTAGGAAACGCTAAGAGAATATTTAACAAGCTTAAAAGATCTTGGAAATTTTTGAGAAAAATTTGGGGTAATGCAGGGAATAATGTTAAATCATTTATAAAGAAAATTTTAAAAAAATTTATAAGGGCGCGTTCGAAATATTATAATATCTGTACTTGTTTTTGAAGCATTTGAAGCTATAAAATTGTGAAAATAAAATCTTTAAAATATTTTAAAAAATTTAACATAAAATTTTCCGTGGTTCTTTAGATTTTTCAAGTATCTTAACCCCTTAGATATGCTAGTGTCGTTGATATCTGCACCTATTTTATGGTTTTACGAGAAATACAGCTGTTAAATATTCTTAAAAAATGTAAAAAATATATATTATATATACCCCATTATTTTATAAATTTTTTCATTCCATTGCTAGGGATCAAGTTGACTCGTTGATATTTTCACTTATTTTTATTATTTTTTCAAGCAACAAAACTGTTAAATATGCTTAACATTTTTTAAAAATTGTTAAAGCTTTTTTTTATTATTCTATCAATTGTTTCATACATCTTTAACCCTTGATTATCCTTCGATTTTAATGCAAAGTCACTTCCCACTGCTTCAATAGATTTATAAAGGGCGCAGCTACCTTGTTGATATCTTAACTTGTTTCATCATCTTTGCAATGCAACTTTTAAATATTCTTTAACAACTTTTCAAAATTTATAAAATACCTACTGTTATTCTGTAAACCTTTCATACAACTTTAACCCCCTGATTATCCTTTTAATGTAATGAAAAGTCACTTCCCACTCAGTTATAAAAGGGCATATCTGCCTCATTGCAAATGTCGCTCGCCTCTGTTGTGTGTCTCTCTCTCTCTCTGTCAATAACATGACGCCGACACCGACACCGACGCTAACGCCGACGCTAACGTTGAAGTTGACGACGACGTTAACGAAGCCACACGACAGCAACAGCAACAGCAGCCGCTGCTGCCGCCACGCCGCGGCAACGACATGAACGTTGGCTTTGGCGTTGGCGTCAGCTTTTGGGTTGCGTTGTGTAAAAGTTCAATGAATTCAGAATGTTCGCATTTGCATGTCCTGCATTAACTCGTTAAAATGCCAGCAATACAACCAAAATGTACGCCAGCAACAACAGCAGCAGCAACAACAGCAAACAGCAGCAACAACAAACAGCAGCAACATTTGCTAACTGGCAAAGAATTTGTATAAAATAAAATAATGCACGTATAAGTAGAGTATCGTATGAGCACACATGTGTATATACTACACACTCACACACACACACGTGCGCATGTGTGCTGCATACCAACACCAACAAACAACAAAGAGCAACAACAGAAAGAAACAACATGAAAATGCCGTAGCGCACAAAAGTATGGAACGGAAATGTGCGAAACGTGAAAATGTGCGGAAATTATATTTTTAAGGGTGCAAGATTTGAGTAGCGTTAGCCCAAATGGCAGGGGAGAGGGTGGGGGGTGGGGGGTGTCAAATTTTTATGACTTGCCGCGCCAAAGTTAATGAAGTTGCGCGTTGTAAGCTTCATATGCGACCCCCCTGCCCCTGCATCCTCTCTTCCCCTTTGGTCTGCCTCAAGTTCAGCTTCCAATCGAGAAGAGATTCGCGTGGACCCGAAATGGGCCCATTGAAATGCCTGGCAGAGTATCAGAGCGGGGCAATAAATAATTTATAACCATAACGTAACAGATCTAAAAGCCACGAAGCTTCTCTACACTTCCCTACACTCGCAAACGACTCAACTTGAGTTGAGCTTGGCCATTTGAGTTGAGTATTTGCCGTGCTGAATTCACTCTCTGTTCACTCGAAATGCCCAAACAGGCTGACAATGCGCCGGCGTCGAAGCAATAAAACCACGTAAGAATGTGTGCTGAATAAGTTGAGCTGTAGATACCCTATAAAAAGAAGCTACAATAAATTTAAATTTAAATTTTAAAATTTTTAAAAATTTTTCAAATTACTTTAGTTACTTTAGGTACACTACTACACTGCTGTTACTGCCTACAGGGTATCACAATGCTAGCTACTGCATTGTTTTGCTGACTAGGTTAGCCCAACAGGGGGCGCTGCTTGTGCTGAGCACACGAAGCTATTCAGAGGAAAACATTCGAATTGTTTAACAAACTCGTGACATAATTCGTTTGTTATGTCGTTGAGTGGGACATTCGCCTCCCTTCCCGTCCCACTCTGCTTCCGGCTGCCCACTGTGACTGTCTCTGTTTCTGACTGTGTGTCTCTGTTTTTGTCTGCCTGTGTGTGTGTGTGCGTCCAGTGAGGCGAATTGAGTCGAGGATTATGGTAAAGTTATGCAAAAGTGTTTAGAGGGTTAGTCCTGCTGTAGCTTCCGTTGCTTAGGTGATGTCCTTAGACAATCATAGGCATAATCGGCTATATCGAGCAGCGATTGGCCCAAACTTTAGCACTAATTTGTTGTTAGCAAAAAAAAAAAAAAAAACGAGAATTTCACCTGAAATATTTACGGTGCAAACTTTAACAACAAATTACCCAACTACGACTACGAAACGAGGCACAGGCAGCAGCCGTCCCAGAATTGCTATAAAATCTATGCCAGGGCTGCATTCATAATTCACACAGTGCCAGCAGTGCCGACTCGACTCGCATGTTGTAGTTACTTTTGTTGAGCCTGTACCACCCGTCTCTCTCCTCCCCTCCCCCTCCCCCTCCCTTGCTCTTTTTAGGCATATCCTATCAAACGCAAGCCGCGCCATTTTGTTTTTTGGGGTGGGGGGCTGCCATTACACAACGCATTTGATGCTCTCAGAGGTCACATTATTTACCTTTTATATTCCCATTCGTTTGGTAGGGTATAATCGAGGCGCTGGGCCAGCAGTGTGCGAAGGCGGCGGGGGGCGTGGCGGGTATTGAGTTTGATGATGGGGTTTCGCTTCTTGTTCTTCTTCTCTTCTGCGCTTTCTTTGCGTGCTTGGCGCACCGCTAAATTTGCTGAAATTTCTTTTGCGCGTTTTGCTTTTCGCTTTCTAAGCTGTAGTTGTTGTTTTTTTTTCTGATTGTTGTTGTTGTTGTCCTTCTTGTTGCTGTTTGCCGCCTGCCAAGAAGTTTCGTAATATTTTGCTGCGTTTCAATCAATTTTTGCAGGTGTTGCCATCGTGTTGATGCGTTGAAGGCGTTGTGTGTGGCAACAGGGAGGGGGGAGGGGTTTGCAGGAGATACGTGAGCTACTGCAGCGGAATTTCGTTGGAAATTACTCAAGTGATGTGAGCTGGAAAAGTACCGAAAATAATTAGGCAAAGTAAAAGGGGAGAAGAAGAAGCCTGAGCAAACTGATATGAAAATGATATATGATATCAAGAGAAAGAGAATTTTATGAATGAAACATATAGGGGAATATTTTCCTTTGAGTTACAGCTGCTATTTACTTAGCTATCAGTTAAAGAAATCTCCTTCTTTTTAGATAGCATACTCACTCTCTATTTCTTCCCCCTTCCATTCACTTCATTATCCCCCCTACAATTTAGCTGTAAATTTCAAGTTTAGATTTGTTTTTAGCTGTTTTTTCTCAACAGTTAGCCAAGCTAAACTCCCCTGGGAGCCGCACCTGGACGTTGAATTCCCCAAGTTGCACAGGCGATTGTCGAACAAACGACCTTATATATATGTATATATATATAAAGGGAACTAACTGAATTGTTTGCTACATTTTCCGTTGTTTCCTTCACGTCGCATTAAATTTAATATTTGCGCGTGTGCTTAACCCAAAGTTGCCCCTGCTTTGCTGCTTGTCGCCTGCTGCCATGGCGTATTTATCTATCACTTCTTTCACTCTCTTTCATTCTTTCGTCTCCCCTCTCTTTTTCTTTCCCGCGTCGTTGTGATTATTATGCTATGTAATCTGCTTCGTATACATCGCACAACGATGAGGCAGCGTGGCAAGTACTTTTAATACTTTCACCTACTCGAGGTGGCAACTTCTTCCTGCTCCAAAAGTCCTGACGGCACGCTGGGAATTATCCATACATATTCATCGTGTCATGCAGAGAGAGGGAGAGTGAGAGAGGAGAGAGAGAGAGAGAGAGAGACGCACACATATGCATATATAAATATTTCAGTTTTTAATCTATTTTAATGGATATTATTTGAAATGAAGCAGGCGACTTCGCTACGGTTTTACATTAATTTCTTGTCGCCAGCTTTCACTCTCTCCTTCTTCTCTCCCACTCTATATCTCTCCCTCTGCTCTTCGCTCTGCCTCTTGCTATCTCTCTGGCTCTGGAGTTTAATTTTTCTAATCTGAGAAAGCAGACAAATTGTCGCGACGGACACTTTGCGGACGCGGCAAAGTATGCAACACTTTTTGCTCGAAGGCTTACAGCTTCACTGTGTATGTGTGTGTGTGGGCGTGTGTGTGTCTGCTGTCTGTATCGCACTCTTTCACTCTCCTTGTGCGCTCTGCAAACAGCTCACGTCGCATATTTATAGGCTGCCAGGCATAAAAAGCGATTTCAACTCAAAGCCGAAGCCGAAGCCGTTTGCCAAAAGATTTACAAAATGTTCTGCCAGTTTTCTTCCGCATGTTTTCTTTGTGTCTGTGTGTGTGTGTGTATGTATACCCTATAAATTAGTTGACAAGCTTAGTGAGTTGCTTAGCCAAATGCCTTTTAGGTTAGGGTATCTGTCTGTGCAAACATAGCTTAAAATTTGCTGCTGTCCACTTTGGCTTTGCTGCTTGCAGCCGCATTTGTTTAGGCCAAGCTCAAAGTTTGTTGTTATCACCGACTGCAGTTGAATATTCAAATTAGTTTTTATTTATTTTGAGAGCAGAGGGAAAGGATAGGGTTAAGCCCTCCCTCTCTCTCTCTCTCTCTCTCTTTCTCTCTCTCTGTGTGTACATGCATGCTCAGCTAGATAGAGACGCCTATGAAGATGAGTTTGCCGCATGTTGTAGTATATCAAAAAGTGTTTACACAATTTGTTTAAATTTCATGCCACTCCAGACGGAAATTCATATAAAATGTAAGGTGTGTGTGTGTGTGAGTGTGTGTGTGTACAAGTGTGTGTATGAAACATGCAAATAATAAAAATCGTTTTATGCTATGCAACTGTCAAAGGCAGAGCCGAGCTATACAAACGAGACGAGACGAAACGAAACGGTTTGAGCATTTGGTCAAGTGCGAAATGGTAACAAAGTGAAGAGGGACAGAGATAGAGAGAGAAAGAGAAAGAGAGAGGCAGGGGAAGAGAAGGAGACAGAGCGAAAGAGAGAGATGAAGAGATAGAAAGCGAGAGCGAAAGCAAGCATACACAACATTTGAAATTCCATTAAAATTTGTGTCTGTAGTCACAGAAATTTTACACTTACAAACAAACGCACAAACGCACAAACGCACAACCGCACAACAAACTTCCAAACAAACACGCAACATTAAAGAACACTTTCAATCGGGGGCCATTTTGTGAGCCGCATGTTGCGTATACGCAACGTTTGCCAGCCGTGTCAAAACAGCAAAGCTCATTTCATTAACTGCTACCGCAGGACGGCAGGACGTACAGGACGGCACAGCGCAATCTGTTGCTGTATATTTGGTCATAAATATGTCTGACCTGTTTCCCCCCCCCACGCCCCAAATGGCTATATACTGCTTACTGACTGCCTCCGCCTCCGCCTACGCCTTCCCTAACGACACCTTAGGCCCGCCCACTTGGCCGCAGAACGTTTTGGCCCCACGCCCCACGCACCGCCCCACCCGCCCCCTCGCTTTAGTCACTTTATCAAATTAATTACTTTTTCAACAACAATTGGGAAGGCGCCTCAGAGGGGGGCTGTGGGGCGTGTCGAGGTGCCGAAGACGAAGCAAAAAGTTGTGTTTACTTACATATCCTGCCGGGTTTTATTGCTCTGGCATTATAATCACGCACGACACTTGGGAGGAAGAGTAAGGGGGAGAGAGAGAGAGAGAGGGAGAGGAAGGGAGAGAGCGCATCCCAAAGATTAGAAGCGACTGGGGAGAAAAAAGAGTTGAATTTTCTTTCTTTGATATCTGCTAATTAGTTGTGTGATCTGCAAGCATAAAATAGTTGAAAGTTACAAATGAAATACTTGGAATGCTTTCTATACCCTACGATCAATGAAACTTGTTTAAGAAGGGTATGCTAACTTTGTGCAAATTTATGTAAGAGGTAGAAGTAAGTGTATATACTTGCATACTGGCATAAGATTCTTAAGCGAGTCGATTAAGTCATATTTGTCGTTCTATTTGTGTAAACACGCAGATGTCAGCTATTTTAAAAGCTAGAGACATCAAATTCGGGATGAATGTTTCTGTATATTGTCTGCAGCACAAGTGTATTTCAAACTTTAATTGCCACGCCCACCGCCAACGTATAGCGATAAATCTATATCGTCCCTATATTTGTTGCGCCCGTGCCTGCAAAAGTCTGTAAGAGAGAGATATAAAGAGAAAAGAAGTTGAAGGTTTTGTAACGGCTTTGTGACAGTTGGGCGTAGGATATTTACACTATGTTCTACTGCACCTTCTGTTACTTCTTTACTCCTTTCTCTATATAAATAAACTAACCAACAAAGCTGCTGTTTAATTTCGCAAAGCTTTTAGCAGCGCGTTGTAATTATTATTGCCACACTTCAAAGTGTGCTAAGTGTACACACGATATGTTGTGCTATATGCGCCGAAGTCATGTGAAGTTGTGACATCATTAAAAGGAGAAGAAGTAGCAAAAAAGAGAGAGAAGGAGAGAGAAAAGAAGGAAGTGAGAGAGAGAGTAGGAGAAGCGTTTAAAAATAGTTTCAAGCAGTTGAAGTGCAAAAATGTCACCAAGGGAAAATCAATATACAATAACGAGACGAGAATTCACTACTTACCCCATACATATCCCTACTCCTCTACCCTTACCCCTTTAACCCTTTCCTCTCCCTTCTCCTACTCTCTCTCTCTCTCTCTCTGCACGTTTTGTGCTAATAATAAAGTAATTTAGTCATATGGCAAAATGTTTAGCTGCGCGCAAGGCGACAGAAAATTTCCATTGCAATGAAAATGGTAGAATGTTAAGCTGAGTGAAGTGCTGCGTGGTGCAGGGGGAGAGAGGGGAGCGGGGGGCACTGTAAAATGTAAAACGAGGGCGGGCACTCAAAACAAACTCTCGGCGAGCGCGTGTGAACAAAGCTTGCACCACTCGCAGTCGCACGTGGTGTGACAAGGACAGCGTCGAAGCTAGTAATTAAAAATATAAAAGGCCTTACAAAAAGCACACACACACACACACACACACACACACACACACACACACACACACACTCGCACTCTAATATAAGCCCCACAACAAACAGTGAGACAGTTAACCCACCTGGCCAACCTGGCGTATGTGTAATTTTATATTGTCACTCTTCTTCGCCGCCGTCTGTCTTGGTCTCTGCGCACTTTTGATCTTTGCAACTGTGGCCAAAGCATTAAACTGGCTAACGAGATGGCCCACAACAAGGCGTGGCACCAGAGGGGAGATAAAGAGAGGGGCGAGAGGGAAGAGAGAGAGAGTGCGAGAGTGCGAGAGCCAGTCGGGTAGTTGGTTGCGTGTCTGAGGCTCGTGCAGTCCTTGCGCAAAGTAATTGAAAATGTAAATGGTCGACATGCAGGACAGACAAGAGTGGCAAATGTTGATGGATATGTCCAGCTAGGGGGAGGGAGGAGGGGAAAGCGACAGAGGGTAGCTGTAAGTCGGCTAGCTGCAGTCGCTGCCGCCTTACTTAGGGTATTTGTTTGTGCTGTGCTTTCTGCAGCATCTTTCGAGCGAATTTTCTTGCTCAAATTTCCAAAGAATTTTAAAACCCAAAACGGGAGTTGAATTTACTTGGAAACTGCTCTGCTGATTTCTCACACTTATTACAGGGTATTCTTTGGCAGGTAAAATAAGAACTTGACATAGACATTTCTTCAGAATATTTTAACGAGCTTTGTTTGACACAAGTTTCGTTTTCTTTGGAATGTAAAGTAGAGCTGTCTGTCTCTCTCACTCTCTGTTGCTCTCTCACTCCCTTGAACTTTGCTCTGTGTGTCTGTCTTTATAAATTTACGTGTCTGCCCATCTTTTTCTCACTGTTTTGTAATTTTTTTTCAGACTTTCTGTAGCTGCCTCTGTCTCACTTTCTTTGCAAGTTTCTCTATGACCTTTTTTGGCTGTCACTCTCATTTTGGGTGTCTGTCTGTGCCTTATTCACTCTTACTGTCCATCTCTTTCTCTCACTCTCTTTTCCTCTGATCCTGTCAACTTCTAGCGCTCTCTTTCGTGACCTCTCTCTATCTCTGTCTTTTCCTTTCCTACCTCAACGTTTGCTGCTGTTTGCCGCGTTCTCCCTTTTTCTGCATCTCTGCCTGTCTTCCCCAGTAATTACAGGGTATGCTGTAGTTAGTCACTTACCCAAAAACCCTACCTCAACTACAGGGGCGTAGAGGGGCGTGGCTTAACGCGTGTTAGCCCAACGTTTTGTGTACCATGTTTTTGTTTAGACGCCGCATTTGCGGCTTGCCAATTGTTTTCTGTTTGCTTTTATTATTATTAATTGCTTATTATTTTAATGCATCAGCAGCTACAACAACAACAACAACAATAACAAGAGCAGCAACAGCAGGCAACCCTTTTGCCATTGTCAGCTGCTGCTGTGGTCGAACAAATAAATTAAGTAATTAACTTTAACGATTGCCGTTTTTTTTTTGGTTTTTTTGGTTTTTTTCGGTTTAGCCTGGCTTGGGTTAAATGGACTTTCATGCTTGGTATTTGGCTTCCTTTTCGCCCCGCTTCTGCTCTCTTTCCCCTACCCTCTCTCATTTGCATTTAGTGCAAATCAATGTGAAATGTGTTCTGTAAATTTTGGGGAAAACCCAAAAAAGCCCACAAAAATCAGCAAAGGCAAAGGCAAAAGCAAAAGCCAAAGGCAAAATTCATTCAATTCATTTGCGTTGCAGGGCGGGGGCTAACTGAATTTCTGATGAGTTGCACAGCAGTTGAGTGTTGAAAATGCCCTGTTGAGGTTACAGACAAGGGGGTGCTCTAGGGGGTGTGGGGGAGAAGTAGGGGGTGCCTGTGGCAGGTGTCTCATTTTGCGCAATGTGCAATAATTTTTGCCTGCGTATCATTTGCCAAATTTGGCTGCGTTTCGTTACGGTGCGTGCAAGTGTGTGTGTATGTGTGTGTGTGCGTAACGTGTGTATGCAACGTGTGTGCAAATAAAATTAACGAGTATTGAACTTTTTAGCCACATTTGCCAAGCACCAAAATGTCCAAGGGACATTCGAGCGCAAAGCTGGCTAAAATTTTTGCATAGTTCGTTTGATCGATGGAAAACGGTAATTATATATCAACTATAGCATTCAATTGGAGCGCATATTTGGCCAAATTATAACTCGTCTCTCTCTCTCTCTCTTTTTCTCTTTCTCTGTGACTTATAAATCCCAAGTGTTTTATGTGCTCTGATCTCTTTCTCTCTCTCTCTCACGAAATGTTGCAAGCTTTGCAGGCATCAGTTTTGCCAAATCCATTTGAAATCCAACTTGCAGCTATAAAGCAACACTCGCACACACACTCGCATACACATTGTTTCTTTGCGTATACCTATAAAAAGTCTTATATCACACTTAAAAGCAATTTTACGCAAGTTTTTTTTTCCATTCTTTGGTGACAAATAGTTGGGGTATTTCACGCGTAGCCCCTCGTTAAAAAACGCGAGAGAGAGAGAGAGAGAGAGAAAGTGAGTGCGCTGCAATTGCTACAATTTCCATGCATCCCTCCCCCCTCTCTGCCCTTGCTTATGCAGCACGGCACTTGGCACGTTCTGTTTGGCATTTTCATATCGCGCGCGCAACGAAAAAAGAGTAGAGAAAAACGCGCGCGCGTTTTGCAGTGACTCAGTGGCAAATCGCGCGCGTTTTGCTAGCGTTTTTTCGCCGCAATTTCGTATCTGCTCGATGTGTGCGCGCAGATGTTTTTCGCTGCCAATGCAGTAGCACACACACACACACACACACACACACACACACACACACACACACACACACACACACGCGCGCAGAGAGTCACAGTCAGCTGTAGACTGAGTCGCCCATGTAGAATTCTTCTCATTGCTATTTTGATTTCAATTCGTCGCGGCGCGTCGCGTCTTTTGTTTGTGTTCGTCGTCGTCGTCGTCGTCGTCGTCGTTGTTGTTGCTATGCAGCTGTTTTATCTATCAGATGCTTGGCCGCTGACTCACTGACTATAGCTATAGCTATAGCTATGGCTAAAACTGCCTCTTATGTTGATGTTGCTGTCGTGGTCGTCTTATCGCCGCGCCGAGTGCGATAAGTGATTCGAGAGAGAGAGGGATGCGACTGAGAGATTTGTGAGATGAGGAAGTCATCATCATAATCGCAATCATCGTTATCATCGGCATCATATACTGCTTAGCTGGCCAGCTGGCAATTATGGTGCTCTAAACCAATTACAACCAGTCAAATTGCTTAAATTGTTCTCGTTCGCATTGTTGTTCTTGTTGTTGTTGCAGCTGATTCTCATTATCATTGGCAATCAATGCGAAATTGATATATCGAATGGCGCACGCAATGCATGCAGAGCAAATGGGATTAAACCCCTCTCTCTCTCTCTCTCACATTCTCACTGTCTAACTAATTACAAATTGAAATTGTAAAGTCAACAATCTGCATCATTTATAGAACATATGTAAGTGAAACAGGGAAGTGAATTTTTGTTTGTTAATATTATTTAGCCTGATTTAGTAATGATTGCAGCAAGTTAAGCAGAAAATCGCACAGAAAATTGGCTAATCAGTTTGCTTATCATAGTTTATTTTTTAAAAATTTGCTGGGTAATTTGTTGTAGAGTTTCTTCTTCATTCTTTTTTTTTTTTTGTATTCGATACTTGGAAATCATTGGAAAACATTTTTTATCATTTCTGAAGAATTGTATTTCTTGCTTATTTAATTATCTCTTGCGGTCTATATATGAAAATAATTTCAATTTGAGTTCTTCTACATAGAAAAGTTAATTCTTTGGAATTTGATTTAAACCGAAGTAAGAGAATATAATAAATTATGCATTAAAACGTAGATATTAACTATGACAACTATTTAGAAACTTTTAAGAGCTTTGCGGGTAGCTTTCAATGTGCTTTTTTAAAGAATTCAATTCAGAATTTTAAAAATATAATAAATAATCAACTTTTTAGTTAATCTTGTAACTATAAATGCTTCATGGAGAACTTACAACTTTGCACAAAGCTCTTAGAGAAGCTTTCGCTGTGTAACGCAAAGCTTTTACCAATATATTTATAGTTTTTAATCTAAAAACATGATAAATTATCAACGTAACACAAAATCTTATGCAATAAATGCTGCACAGATATTAACAGAAACTTTTCAGAGCTTTTTGAGAAGCTTTTACCATTTAACGCGAAGCTTTTACCAATATTTGTATTTTAAATTCTAAAACATGATCAATTATCAACGTGAAACTAAATCTTTGGCAATAAATGCTGCACAGAGATTAACAGAAACTTTGCAGAGCTTTTTGAGGAGCTTTTAATGTGTGCTGTAAAGCTTTTAAAAGGAATTCAATGCAGAAATCGAAAATCCTAGGTAAAAATCTACTTACAAGTAAATCTTAAGCCGTAAATGCCTCACAAAAAATGTACAACTCTTCACAGAGCTTTCTGCAAAGCTTTCAATGCGTGTGTGTGTGTGTGTGTTTGTGCCGGATAAAGCTTTTGGCAAAGTCATTTGCAGCTTGTACGTTGCGCTATTGCCAGGCTCCATTAACATTTGACAAGCGATCCATTAAAGTGCGTTCATAAATTGCGCAGGTGTGTGTGCGAGTGGGAGAGGCACAGGCAGGCAGACACACAGAGAGAGAGAGAGAGAGAGAGAGAGGAAGAGACATGCAATGTACCGTATCATGTTGTGCCATGAGCAAAGGACCTTAAATTAAACCAACAAAGTTGCAAATCGAATCGTAGCGCACCCCGACGAGCCCCACAAAAGCGACCCGAATGATTTAAACGGACAAGCAGCCCCCCAAACCAACCACAAGGCACACACACACACACATATGGCTCGCTGTGATGTAGTGCAGTGCATTTGGAGTTTCGTACGCCCCCCACGCCCCCCCTTACAACGCCTGCCCCCTTCTTTGCCCACGCCTCTGTTTGCATATGGCGCTCTCATACCCATTTATGCCAAAATTTAATTTATAATTATTGCAAGTTTAATTTATGATCATTGACATGCTGCAGCACTCACACACACACAGACACAGACGACACACACACACAGCTGAGATTGGAACCTCTCTTTGTGTCTATAATATGTACCACAGGAGCAGCCAAAGGGGGTTGCCTACGCCTGCCTCCTTCCGTTCGCATTGTGTGTGTGCTAACTGCAACTGTTTCAAAAGTTGGCCCCTCTCCCTCTCTATCTGCGTGTCGCACTGTCCCTTTTGCACACACACACACACACACACACACACACATACGCACACACATATTGACATTTACCCTCGAGCCTGCAACTCGGTGTCCCGAGGGGCACTCACCGCTCGTTGAAAGTTGCTTGATATGTTGGCAACAAAGCTACCTCCTCCAGCTGCTTCTCATGTTGTTGTTGTATGCTGTAGTTGTTGCTGTTGTTGTTGTTGCTGTTGTTGCTGTTGTTGCTGCTGCTGCTGCTGGTGAAAGTTGTAGCTACCCAAGAGAATCGAACTGAGTTTAGGATGCGCTATGTAATCTACCAGTCTGGTTAACCGGCCGAGATGAGCTAAGCTAGGGGGGAGACGACGAGGGACAGAGAGGGAAAACGGAGGCAATTTCGTTTGATTTTTCAAGTTTGCTTTGCCAGCAGATTCTTTGCAAGATTTGCTTGAGGCTTTTTTTGTTAAATACCAAAATGAAATTTGGAAATTCTAAAAGCTTTGGCCCTTCTCTCCACCCTCTCTCCCTAATTGCCAAAATGATATAATAATCTACTTTAAAGCTCTTAAAAAACTTTGTCAAAAAGTATGGCACACACTTTCACATATCTTTGCAGCTTCACCTCCTCACCTCCCCTCCCCCAACTGTTGCTGTCATTGGCAATTAAAAATCAAATTTGCTTTGCTTTAACGCTTCGCTCCAAATGAGATTTGCCGCCTGTGTTGCTTCGCTACTTTTTGCTCATCAATGTCATAAATTCGTTAAATATAGCAGGCAGCTTGAGAGAGGAGAGAGGGAGCTGGCCAAAGCGCAGCTAGTTTATGTCACACAAATATCCAATGACAGAAACGTCGCCGTTCTCCCTGCGCCCATTCCGACCCCGGGGTCGCTCGTCCTTCGCCTCCTTCTCCTCCTCCTCCTCCTTTGGCTATCTCAGCCTGTCCAGGACATACGACGACACATTCTCTTGGCTTCATTTGGATTTTTTGGCTTCTGAGCCAAAAAATAAAGCACAACAACAACGAGGAGAAGAGGAAAAGAAAGAAGCAGCAGAAGCAGAGGCAAATAACTGAAGTGAAAGAAAAAGCAAGAAAAAAAGCGCCGCACAGACAATTCGCGTTCAGGGTTACTGCGCGACGTTGCACCCTGCACCCCTTGGCAGTCCTCCTCCTCCTCCTCCCCCTTCCCCTCTCCGCCTGCTTGGCATGTTCTTTTGCTAATTTCATTGACTCCTCGTTGGGCCGCTGCCAAGTGCATTCGATGAGTGGGCGACTGTTGCTTCAGTTGCTTCTGGTTGCACTTGGAGTAACTTCAATTATCGTTGCTTATGCTCTCTCCTTGTCTACTTTGCACTGCGCTGCACTCCTCTGCTGCTGCATTCTGTAGTCGACTTTCTGGGGTTGCCATATGTCATTTCATTAGTATAACTATTTGGAAGTATTAGATGGTTCTATATAGGAGATAGATGATGATGAAGATGGGGCAGTAAGTACAATGAGAGTGGGGAGAGTGATTGGGTAAAATATATACATATTGATAGAGCTTACTGTATGGAAAAATGGAGGTAAAAAGAGGAATAGAGAGAAAGAGAGATATAGAAAAATATAAATGAAAAAGCTAAATAAAGCTAGAAAGAAAGATGTAGAAAAATAGAGAGATTTTGAAAGGTAAATTGAATGAAAGATATAGAGATAAAGATGAAGATCGAAAGCTAGAGAAAGAAAAAAATATAGAGAAAGTGATGGAAAGAAAGAGAGACGTGGAAAGATAAATAAAAAGAAATAGAGCAAACGATTGAGAGAGACAGCAAGACATAGGGAAATTGATAGAAGTATAGTGAGACAAATTGAAATGTGGATAGAAAGAGAAAGATAGAGAAAGAAACACATACAGCGAAAGATTGAGATTGGAAGATTGAGATAGAAAGATTGGCAGAGAGGAAGATAGAGGGAGAATAAAGACACAGCTAGAGGCAACTGTCACTCAAGATCCTCAGATTGAAACGCAAACAGAGAAAGAGAGAGAGAGGGAGAGGGAGAGTCCAGAAGATAAGAGCCTTGCAGAAGAGCAAATTCCCTAGAGAAGACACAAGCTTTGTTGCTTTAGGCAATTGTTTCGGGGTGGAGCAGTAAAGCAATTCGGGAACTCCTTAGTGTGGGCAATGGAAGCTGTTCCGTCATCTGAGGTAGCTTCAATCAACTTATTTAAATGCGAAACATAAATATTTAACTATGAAAGTACATTAAAATTATTGATTTATTAAAGTTAAATAATAAATATGCAATTGCCAAAATAGAAGACACATCTCCATGTCTGTCGCCAGGCTTAACGCACTGTCACCTTATGTTACTTTAACATGGCTCATTCGGGTGTGCCCCCACCCCCTATTTTCCTCTTTGCCGATGCTGTTGTTGTTTTTCAATTATTTTAAGTGCCGGGGCAACAAGTTGGGCTCATTTGGGTTGCTTGTGTTGATTTGCGGTACAGTTGCGTTTGCTTGTCAGTTTTTGCAGCCTCGAAGAGGGCCAATAAGAGCAGAGGCAAGAGGCGGGGGGGGGTGGGGCAGGGGCAGCAGAAGTAACAGCCCCCGAGGCACAGTTGAAGTTTCATTTCTTTTTGTAGAGGCGGCTCAGCCTCACCTTCCCCTTCCTCAACACACATGCCACACACACACACACACACACACACACACAGATACGCAGACACTTGCACATACACTTTGTGGCATAGTCACATATATCATTGTCAAGTCTATATGCAAGACTAACCCCCCACGCTGCCCCTTTGGCCCTCTCTCTCTTTCTCTCTCTCTCTTTGCTCAAATATCATTCCCCTGACGGCGCGTGGGGCATGCGGCAATCTTTTTGGCTTGTCAAATGCGCATTTCCTGCTTACGAGTCCTTGCTGTGCATGTGTGTATGTGTGTGGGGGAGTGTGTATGTGTGGGCTGCCCGGTTTGTCTCCAGCGCAATCAATATGGCGACGCTGGGGTAATAGCGTAGGATTTACGCGCACGGCTTACAGCGAGAGAAGGAGACTCGATGTCGTTGCCGCTGCCGCTGCCACTGGCTCTGACTGCGCTGCCCCTGCCTCTGCCTGCGCTGCTGCTGTGGTCCTCCTCTCAGTTGCTGTTTCTGTTCCTGTCGTGGTTACGTCGCCAAGTCGTCGCAGTTACCTTTAAACTTTTTTATTGATATTTTATGTATGTAGTGCTTGCCCTGCTGTGGGCGGGCACCGTGTGAAGAGAACAGGGAACAGGGGGTGGGGGGGAGAGGAGGCGGAGGCGGAGGCGGAGCCGGGGTGTTGCTAGTGCTAGTGCCGGGTGGTAAGGCTGAAGGATTTAGCTCTGGTCGTGTGCTCTTTTATGAAAAGCTGCTGTAATGATTTGTTTTATGAAGTCCTTCGTTCTCACTCTCAATGCCCTCTCTCCCTCTCTCTTACTCTCGCACGCCCTTTGATGCGCCCCTCCCCCTTCGACCGTCGAAAGGTGCACACAGCGTTTCAATGTTTGCCCAATGACTTAGTTATAGAGTCCTTAGAAAAAGGATTTCCATCGCTTTTCTGCCTGCCAGGCGCGCTGCATATCAAAGGGTGAAAAGGAAGAAAGCTTCGAGGTTTTCGGCCTGATTGACGGGAAATTGAGCCTCGCAGCGCAAAGGTTCCTTTAAAGTATTTCAATATGGGTTGTATTTATGTGCATATGTGATATATATTTATCTTTTTAAAGATGAAAAAGCATAGGTTATTCAATTTTTAAAGGTTTTTCTAAGCAAAATAAATTAATATTTATGCAATGGTAATGCATTTAAACCTATGTATTTTCGTATGCTTAAAGGGAACCTACATATTTCTATCAATCATATTTGTGAGGAGGAACTAAGTTGATATAACCAATCTTATGCTTAGAATATAGGTGTATATATCTACATATGTATAAGTCGGATAGGAATGACTAACTTGTATACTTTGTGTATTAACAAACCTGATTCCCTACAAACCCAATTCAAATACTTGTAAATCGATTTGCAAAGGCGGTGGGCGTGGCAACTAAAGTTTTTAATAAACTTGTGAAGCAGACAATATACAGAAATCTTTATGCCAAATTTGGTGTCTCTTGCTTTTTTGATAGCTGAGATCTGCTTGTTCATACAGACAAACGAACAAACAGACAGACGGACAAACGGACAAACGGACAATGAAAATTTATTGACTTGGCTGGTGATGCTGAGCCAGAAAATGTATACTTTGTGGGCTCTGTCGCGCCTCCTTTTGCCTATTTCATTTGCAAGAAGTGAGTATACCTTTTTTGGCTATTTTCAATGCTCGAAGGGTATATAAACTGAAATATTGTAATAATCTTGCAGAAATATGAATTAAAATGAATAAATAATTTCAATTTGAATTGAATTCCTTAGACAGAATTTATGTATCTATAAAAGTTATCAAACCAAATACCTATACACAAATTGACTTGTTACATCCTTGTCTGCAACCTTCTATTCTCTTCTATGCTGTCTGCATGCACATATGCTTGCATTTAACCTTGCCATCGGCCTGTGCTCAATCTGATTAACTTATAATGCACTTGCCACAGTCGAAAGGCAACTTAAGCCAAGTTGTGATGTCGCTTGCTTCAGTTGATAATCTCAATCAGTTTTGATAATTATCAAGAGCAAGTTGCAGGTTGCAAGTTTCAGGTTGCAACAAAAGTGGCCACAAGCCGCAGCCGCATGCCGCATGCCGCATGCCGCATGCGTTTCACATCTCGCTGCTGCCAGCATGCAAATGATTTATGCAACGATGCTTAAAGAGGGAGATGGGGGGCTGTGTGGCATGGGGCATGTGGCAGGTTATACGCAGGTTTATGGCAGGTCAATGGCAAACAGTGGCGCACTAAACTTCAATTAGCTCGTGCAGTCCATGACTTTTAATCAGTGTGCACGCAGAGAAAGAGTGAGTAAGAGAGAGAGAGAAGGGGAGAGAGACGGGGAGAGGGGGAGCGAGACGGAGCGAGTGCGTGTCATAAATTAAACCAACAAGCAATTACAACAACAGCCGAAAGAAGGCCACAAAGTTGCCAATGTTGCGCGCGTTTTGGGGCCCACAGACGTTGACGTTGACGTTGACATCGACGCTGACTGCGACGGCAACGGCGACGTCGTGTCGCCAAGATTTATTGGCCTCGCGTCGCGTCGCGCTGCGTCGTCTAGAGTGTCGAGTCTAAAGGACGCGAACCGAGGACGCATAACACACACACACACACACACACACAAACGGACTGCGCTAGACGAGGACACCGCTAGAGGGAAAGAGGGATAAAGAGAGAGGTAGAGAGATTGCGACACAACAAGGTGCCTCGTGCAGGGGCAAAACGGTTTCCTTTTTGCATTTGCTTCACACTTCGCTGGACACGGACTGAATACGCAACGCGGACATGACATTGAAATGCATATGAAGTTGCTCAAGCGACCCTCGTAAGCCTCATACTTTCTACTCCCTCTATTCTAGCCTCTCTATCAGACAGGCTTACGCCACGCTTTCTGCCTGCAGATACATAACAATAACAAATAAATTGTTTATATAAATATAAACTGCGATGCTAAGGGCTGAGCGCACTAGAATACACCGCAAGAAATTTGGTTGTGTTTTAGAAAAAAAGTTTAATATTTTCTATAACTAATAATGCAATTTTACTCACTACTAGCAACGTTAATTTCTTGCAAATATTTTCATAAAAAATAATAGAATATAAAAAATATTAATTTAATTCAAGTAAAATTTAATTATATATTTATAATATTTTTTTTAAGTTTTTATTTTACCAACTATTAATCTACCTTATAAAAATTCTTTTTAAAGCATTGCACACAATGTCAAATTACCTTATCTCGTCCTCCCTCCTCCTTTTTCTCAGTGCAGACAATGAAAAAGTGCCCAAGATTTATGCTTCAATATTGTGTACTCTCTGCCTGTGTCGCTGTAATTGTCTGTCCTGTGTGTGTGCGCGTGTGTGCGCGTGTGTGTGCGTGGTGCCTGAGTTTGGCAGCTTTGCTGGGAGACACAAATGCGACACGGATGCGAATGCGGATGCCATTGCGAAAGCTGAAGCTAAAGCAAATGCGAATGCGAATGCGCATGCAGTTACGACGATAATAACCTCGTCGCCAAACTCGATGTCTACCTAACACACAGTGACTCCAGCTTCCCCCACTCCCCCGTGCTTTTCACCCACAGGCTGCTGCTGCCGTTGACAGTGGCACGGCTGACAGCAAATAAGACAACTGTAAATGGAGTGTGGCATCACCTTCTAATGCAGGCAGCGTTACGTTGCTGCCGCCCCCTTCTCCGACCCAGCTGCCGCGCCCACGTGCCTTGCAATATGTCTGGCCTGAGCGGGAATTAGCCTTCAAAATCTTTGACTTTGACTCAAATGGGGAAGGATAAGAGCAAAGTGTGAAGTGTGAAGCTTGTTGACGGCTGGGGAGCAATTAGATGAGCTGACGTAGCGGCAGTGATTAAAAATTCGCTCTAGCTTTGAGGTTATGTTGAGAAAGTTGGTATATATGTATGTGTTGAGGTCTCGAGAAATGTCAATGTAAAGGAAGATTTAAACAATTTAGTTACCTAACTGGGCTATAAAACATAAAAAGGTATTCGTAATGCCAGATCGTGTCTGTTATACAGGCAGATCGTGTCTGAATATATCTATATACAAAATATTTCGGATAACATGAATTGATAGGTTAGCTTAAGAATTGGTACATTAATTTGGCCTTTAATAGCCATATAAATATACAGATAGAGCTAAATCGGCGTGACTTAAGATACCGAAAAAGAATATATATTGATATATAAGATATATAGGGAGTTTTCTTATTCACTAGTTAGTTAAAGATACTAAGAGATACTTTTGAGTTGCAATGGATAAGTAGATAAAAAAAGAAAGCTTCATCATCTCAGACATGGCTGCTGAACATAAATATATAAATGAGATATTGAGTTGTTTGCTCATAATGGGTTAGTCTCTTCTCTTTGGGTTATAAAAGCTAGACAAATTATGCTGAACAAGAATATATATATGTACATATATGCATACATACATACATACATATGCATACGTGTCGAATTGGATAAATCTCTCTCTTTTTACTTAACTCTCTCTATTATTGTCTCTTATTAATTGCTTCTATCTCTTTCTTCCTCTCTCTCCTATGCAGGTGTCCGCTGGCCAACATTTGCACCTGAGCAGCGACATGAAGAGCAATGTTTCGGTTGCCGCACAGCAAGGCGTCTTCTTCAGCCAACAACAGGCGGCGCAACAGCAGCAGCAACAGCAGCCGGGGGGCAACAACGGCCCCAACGGCCCCAACGGGCCACAGCAGCAACAGCAGCAGCCGCACGGCGGGAACACGGGCGCCAATGGTGGCAACCAGGGCAACAGCGGCGGACCAAATACACCGCAGCAACAGCAGCAGCAACCAAATCAAAACATGAACAATGCAAATGGTAAGTGTGTAGTGGTAGTGTCTCAGCTAAACCCGTTGCTAATCCTCTTAACCCATTCTTAACCCATCTTAACCCTTTGCAGTACCCTCCGACGGCTTCTCGCTCTCCCAAAGCCAAAGCATGAACTTCAGCCAGCAGCAGCAGCAACAGGCACAGCAGCAGGCACAGCAGCAAGCACAGCAACAGCAGCAACAGGCAGCCGCAGCGGCAGCAGCAGCAGCCGCCGCACAGCAGCAACAACAACAACAAGCCGCAGCTGCTGCCGCCGCCGCTGCAGCCGCACAGCAGCAGCAGGTGCCGCCCAATATGCGTCAGCGTCAAACGCAAGCGCAGGCAGCGGCAGCTGCAGCCGCCGCGGCAGCAGCTCAAGCACAAGCCGCAGCCAATGCCAATGGGGGTGGGGGACCCAATGGCGGCGGCGTTGGTGGCGGACCCAATGTGCCGCTCATGCAGCAGCAGCAGCAGCAGCAGGCGCCGGGCGTTGGCGGCGGTGTTGCTGTTGGCGCTGGCAGCGGCGGCGGTGTTGGTGTTGGCCTGTTGGCCCTGTTGGCGGTCCCAATACGCAAGTTGGACCCAACAATGGTGGACCCATGTCACAGCTGGGCGGACCCATGGGCGGCATGCCGGGCATGCAGATGGGCGGACCCGGTGGCCCAATGAATCCCATGCAAATGAATCCCAATGGCGGTGGCGGAGGCGGTGCACCCAATGCGCAGATGATGGCCGGCAATCAGGCTAAGTTCCTGCAGCAGCAGCAGATGATGCGCGCCCAGGCCATGCAACAGCAGCAACAGCATATGTCGGGAGCACGTCCACCGCCGCCGGAATACAATGCAACCAAGGCGCAACTGATGCAGGCGCAGATGATGCAGCAATCAGTTGGCGGCGGTGGCGTTGGTGGTGTTGGTGGCGCTGGCGCCGGTGGTATGGGCGGCGGAGGAGTCGGTGGTGTTGGCGGCGTTGGTGGCGTTGGTGGGGGCGGACGTTTCCCTAACAGCGCAGCGCAAGCAGCGGCCATGCGACGCATGACACAGCAACCGATACCACCGTCTGGGCCAATGATGCGACCTCAACACGCTGCGATGTATATGCAACAACATGGCGGAGCGGGAGGAGGACCACGTGGCGGCGGTGGTGGTGGAATGGGTGGTGTACCTGGTGGTCCTTATGGTGGCGGTGGTGGTGGACCCATGGGTGGACCACAGCAGCGACCGCCCAATGTGCAAGTCACGCCCGATGGCATGCCCATGGGCTCGCAGCAGGAATGGCGGCACATGATGATGACACAGCAGCAGCAAATGGCCTTCGGCGGACCAGGACCAGGTGGACCAATGCGCCAGGGACCAGGTGGCTTTAATGGAGGTAAGCAATTGCAGTTAGCAATTTTCTTAAGCCCAGCTAATCTTCGTTTTTCTTCGCACTTTGCAGGCAACTTCATGCCCAACGGCGCGCCGAATGGTCCTGGCAATGGACCCAACGTTGGTGGTGGCCCTGGCAACATGATGGGTGGACCCAATGGGCCACAAATGCAGCTAACGCCGGCACAAATGCAACAGCAGCTGATGCGACAACAGCAGCAGCAGCAGCAGCAGCAGCAACAACAGCAACAACACATGGGACCCGGGGCGGGTGGCAACATGCAGATGCAACAGTTGCTGCAGCAACAGCAAAGCGTTTCGGCTGGTGGTGGAGGCGGCGGCGGTGGTGGCATGATGACCACACAAATGCAGATGACCAGCATGCACATGAACCACACACAACAGCAGCAGCAACAGTTGACAATGCAACAGCAACAGTTTGTGCAACAGAGCAGCAGCACCACCACCACCCACCAGCAGCAAATGATGCAGATGCAGAGCCAAGGTGGTGGACCCGGTTCGAGCAACAACAATGGTGGCGCCGGTGGTGCTGGCTCACAGGTGGTGGCCAGCGGCAGCTCATCGACCATTGCCAGCGCCAGTTCGATAAGTCACACAATCAACTCGGTGGTGGCCAATTCGGTGGTGGCAAATTCCAATGATTTGTGCCTCGAATTTCTCGAGGGGCTGCCTGTCGATAGCAATTTCTCCACGCAGGATCTGATCAATTCGCTGGACAATGAGAATTTCAACATTCAGGAGCTCTTGCAGTAAGAAGGATCAGGATCAGGATCAGGATGAAGATGTGCCACCAATTGTTGCCTGTTTGTTTCAATTTTGTTGCCTGTTGTTGTTTGTTATTGTTACAAAAATTGAGTGTGAATTTTTCTAAGCTAAGTTCGTTTCGATGTACTCTAATTTCGGACTCCCACTGTATTATTAGCCGCTAGCAACGGTCCAAGGCGGGTCGAACGCGGGGCGTGGCAGCGGCAGCGACATTCCATACTATATAAACTGCATACTACAACCACAACTGCAACGCGAACCACAACTGCAACGCGAACCACAACTACAACTACAAACTAAACTTAACTTACACACACACATCTACACGCACACACACACACACACACACACACACACACATACTTGCAGCACTTAAGCAATCTTGTACTTAATGCAATTGGCCACGCCCAGCGCACACACAGTCTGCCCGCCCAAAAGAAAAACATAAAAAAAACACACATTTCATTTTACTTAAGCAAAACGAAGAAAGAACAAAGAAAGAAAATTTGAAGAAGAAGCAAAACTAACAAAAAAACAAAAAACGTAAAAAACATACAAAAAACGGAACCAACAAACAAATTTTTTAACAAATGCGAAAAGCAAAAAAACAAAACATAGTTGTACATTTTATATTGTATTTAATTTTATTTAATTTTTTATGTAAATGAAAAATGCGCAAAAAAAGAGTAAAACGCGAGCAACAAACAGAATTGCAAAAAAATATGAAGAGAAAGCAAAAATATATTGGTGATATTCTAATTGCTTAAAACACACACACACACACACACACACACACACACACACTCGCATGCATATTAAAATTGAGAATATATATAGAATGCCGATCAAAATCAGAGAAATCAGTTATTATTAATGTACATTATTTTTTTGTATAACAATTTAGTTACAAAATGAAGTTTTTAAACGCGGAGCAACAAAGTGCGAGAGTTAAGCGCAAACACACAAACAAAAGAAAAACCATATTTAAAATGGGAATAAAAATAACAGAATATATATATATATATATACTATATACACTAAAATTATAATTAATTACTATGCGTAGTTTTTGGTAGTGAAAAGCGTGCATAAAGCCCTAAACATTAGTAGTTTGTTAAATAAATTTATACATAAATATATATATACACCACACATATTATATACTTCTATATACATATATATACATGGACGATTCAAATCGTGAATCGTTCCCTCTACATCTAAGTGAGCAGCGCTAACAATTATTGAAGTAAATCTTAAGCCGAGGCCGAATGAAAATTTTTAGCCAAGTGCGGCTGGCTGGTGTTACCAAGTGACGCCGTGCCACGCCTCCCACACAGAACAGCAGCAACAACCCAATTCAAAACGCCGAGATTCCAGCTATGAAATTATATTGATACGAATGTTTAATTAGCGCAATTCCATAAGTCCATAAGTAAATCGATTCAGTTCCGATTCAGACAGAGGCCATAGACATTTCGACAGCCACTTCCAGAACTCACACAGACACACACACAGCCACAGCCAGTACATAATCGAGTACATGCATTAGTTATACTATATACCTACAAACAAAGATCAGCCGATCTGCAATTCATACTAACCGACAAACACACACATACACACACAAAGACGCCTAGACAAACGCGTAGCCCAAAGTATTTAAGCCGCAAACAAACAAAAAGCAAAAGCAAAAACCAACAAAACAAAACAAAGGAAATAAAAAAGAAAACATTAAAAAAGAAACTAAGAAAAATTATTATTACAATTATTATAATAAAATACGCGAATTGTAGTTTGTAATTACTGAAACGAAAAACAAATTTGTTTATAAAAAACCCGCAAATTATATAGTATATATATACACATATATATATAATATATACTATACTATATTATTATTATTACTATATACAATATGGCATATTATTATTACACACATATAATATATATACATATATTATATACATACGAGCAGGCAGCAGCAGCAGCCCGAGTTAACTTGCAACCAATCAAGGCGTGAAGAAAAAGAAAAAGAAAATACGAAAGAAATGAAAAACACAACTCGATATCAATTAAAAAGCAAACACAGCTGCCAGCGGCAAACCAAAACTTCAACAATTTACAAAACTAATTGCAGAAGCAGCAAAAAGCAAACGCCACAAGAAGACACAAGATACACAAAAAAAAAAATAAAAAAAAACCAGCAAAAGCAAAGCAAACGCAATTTTTTAGGTAATTTTAGCTGATATTTTTCAAGCCAAAATCAACAGTTCTTTTCACGAGTTTCGCATGGAATGTAGCTTCATGTTTCGTTCTTTTAAATAAAGCCAAAAAATTGATTGGTGCATTGAGGTATTCGGTTTGCCCTTTTGTTGTCCTCCAGCATGTGCTGCAAACACTTTTGTGTCAATACATAATATGTATGGCATATATTATGTATGTTTTGCCCGACAAAAAACAAACACAAAAACATTTGTAGATTTTCTTTAACAATATTCAAAAAGAAACCAGACAAGAAAAACTAAAAAAAAAAAAACACAAAAACAAAAGCAACAAAATAAAATAGCAAAATATTACTTTTGTAAATAAATAAACAATATTTTTTATTTCACTTGGATGCCTTACTTGTGGGATGGGAAAGGGGGAAATGAAAACGAAACGCTCAAGAGGAAAGAACTTTGGAAGAGCTGGGTCTCTTAAAGGATTCCGCCCGTACCCCCAAAAAATACTGTCGAGTATTTCTTTCATTCATATTTATTGATCTTTTAATACGCATGTTCATATTACATAATTGCATATTTTATGACTTATCGTAATAAATATATAATATATGCATATTCATATATTATTATATGAATTCCATAAATGTAAATACATGCATTTAATGTTGTTGTTTATATGTGGCTATGTATTTATGTGTGTGTGTGTGTGTGTGTGTTCGTGTCTGTGCTCCAATTGTTTAACATTATAATGTATATAGTATGCATATATCATATATAATAATTATACTCGCTCTCGATTAATGTATGTGTATTGGTAGAATATAAGTAGTTTTACATGTATGTATTTTAGGTAGGACTTGCATGAGCACTCGACATGGATAATTCCTCTCACAGCTTAACCTAAACTTGAAACAAGCTTGATGGCTAACGGTAAATTATGCATATATATATACGTATATTAGGGGGATAGGTAGCGGGAAATAGGGACATACGTTGAACTAAAAACCATTTACAAATAATTAGCAACTATTGCGAGAACTAAAAAGCGTTCCTACAACTAACTAGGAGCTAGAGCTTTGCCAATATTCATAGTGTATATGTATGTATGTTATGTTTGTATGTGTATCGCATTTGTGTGGGTAAGTATTTCTGTATGCCTGCGTGTGGGTTGGCTATGTTTTCAATAAGTTTTCAACACTTAAATGCTAGTGCAAAGGTGCGGCCTGCCAATTTTTAATGCTTAAATATTTCATTTTCGATTAATAATTCTGTGCGACACTTGAAACAATTCGTGAGAGACGCCAAGCATCCTTTGCCTCTTCGCTTTATTTAGTTGATCTAGTATGTATGTTTGTATGTATTATGAACGATTTCTAATAATCAAACAATGCTAACTGCAGCGTTTAAATTATGCTCAGTTGTTGCAATAAAATCAGCCTTACTTTTATAATAATTGTTACTCTTGAACTATAACTCTATATAATTTGCGTTTCCATTAACAATATTTGCGGCAAGTGTGTGCAAATATCTGTATGTATGTATGCATTACATTGAGAACCTCTTGTTCAATTCAATTGTTTCTGTACTTGTAATTGTTAAAGTTTCTCTCTAAAAAACAATTATACAAAAAGTTGTGTTGTGTTTTGTTTTGTTTTAAAAGTAAAAATATGTAAATTTTACTAGCAAAACTTTTTGCGACTTTATCGATTTGATTATAAGTATAAAACTTTTGCCGCACAATTTGCAATTACGTTAAGTTTTTTTTTTTTTTTTATTATCGATTAAAACGCGATTAATTTGTAATTACTCGTAGTTCTAAGTAGTTGTTGTTGTTGTAGTTGTTTTTACTTGACTCGACTGCAAATTCGACTAAATGCGCAAATTTCAATATTGGTATAATTATTGTTATTGTTATACTCGATTTACTCGCTCTCTGCTTCTCTATATAAAAAGTATCCTAAAAATGCTTGAGTTTAGTTATTTAATGTGAGTAGTTTTCATCTACATCGTGTTTATCGTGTCGTTTGTGCATATATATTAATGTTTATGTCGTTTAAATGATTGATAAATGGATGGATACTGAAGTCATGCACCTAAAGCAAGAGAAGACGAGCAAGCACACGCTGAACTTAAGGCTATAACTAAATATTGATTCATGTTGTGCGGCTCGAAAACAAACTAAGCACATCGAAATTTCACTCAGTTTGCTCTCAATCTAAACAAACTAAATAATAATAATTACATACAACAATATATTTCTACATAGAACATGTTATGTTTGCTCGCTTCAAATTAAACTATGCCCCTTTAGCTCGCTGTATACCCTCGGCATATACATAAGTTTATATCACACGCAATAAATAAAAAATAAAACATAGTATCGGGGTTTTTGCAATTAAAAATCGTGCTCGTGCCATATGCAAGTAAATTAGCTAATATTTTATTCTGGTTGTAACTCTTATACATGCTTTGAACTTAATTAATTTGTGTATTCTGTGTGTGTAATCCTTGTTTAATAATATACATTCGTTTTGCAATTAAAAGTAATTCGAAAAGTATCTCGAAGGGGGTGTGTGCGGGTGTGTGTGTGTGTGAATTTCGAGTGCAGATTCATTCGTTGTGAATGGCAATGACTGGTTGTTGACGTAACGCTAATTAGTTAATGTCTTAACGATTTGGCAGATGATTATTATTATTATTATTATTATTATTATTATTATTCTGTTTGTATGTATAGTAATTATTTAAATTATTCAACGAGACAGATCAACACTTAACGTTTGACTGCTTAACTCTAGTGCAGCCTATGGTGATTCGCCTTGGGCATGGCGCCTACGATGCGCACACGGCCCAAGGTGCCCACTGCGCCAGCGCCAGCGCCACCAGGCAGCCGCTGATGCTGCTGTTGTTGTTGCAGTTGCTGCTGCTGCTGCTGCTGTAGATGCGGCGGCTGCTGCTGCTGCTGTTGTTGTTGTTGTTGTTGTTGCTGTTGTTGCTGCTGCAGCAATTGCAGTTGCTGCTGGTGACGCTGCTGCTGTTGCAGTAGTTGTTGTTGCTGCAAGTGTTGTGGCTGCTGTTGTTGTTGTTGTTGTTGCTGTTGCTGTTGCTGAGGATGATACTGTGGCGTGTGCTTGGTATCGTTGCAATCGCAGAATTGCGGCGGCGGTGCCAACACTAGATTCTCAGTACACAGCTGCATTGTGTTGTTGTTGCTGCCCGTCTGCGGCACAGCGGCAACAGCGGCAGCAGCTGCAACAGCGGCAGAGGGCACTGCCACCAATTGGCCGCTGGGCAACATGCCCACAATGTGCGTGGCCAACTGCTGCTGTTGCTGCTGCTGTTGTTGCTGTTGGTGTTGTTGTTGGAGCTGCTGCTGCTGTTGCTGTTGCTGTTGCAGTGGCTGTGGCTCTCCATCGCTGTCCGCCTCAAGCGGCGGCGGCAATTGCACCAGCGACACCGCCGAACTGCGTGTGGCGCCACGCTGCATGGCAATTGCCGCCGCCTGTTTGCGTGTAAGCGAATTGTGGCGCTGGAAAGCCTTAGCCGGCGGCGATGGGCTCAGCTCGCCATCATCATCCTCCAGATCGGAACGTTGCTCCAGCTCCAGTTGCTGTTGCTGCTTGGCCACCAGGGCGGCGGTGTTGGCGCCACCGGCGGCGGCTGCTTTGGCTTTGAGTATCTGCTGCAAGTGTTGCTGGTGTGCCAGCTGTTGTTGCTGCTGTTGCAGTATCTGTTGTTGTGTTGCAATTAACTTGATGTTGGGATTGGATTGGTGGTGTAACTGTTGCTGCTGTTGTTGCAGTTGCTGCTGATGGTGCACGTTGGGGATGCGACCGAGAACTTGTGGACTGAGCACAGGCTGTTGCAGCTTGCCAGCAACAGTTGTTGCCGCTGCTGTTGCAGGCAGCTTATTGGCGATTGGCTTGTTGCTTAGCTGTTGCTGCTGTTGTTGTATGACAGGCGCGTGTTGCTGCTGCACAAGTTGCTTGACAGTCAATGTGGTTGTTGTTGCTGCTACCGTTGCTGTTGTACTATTGTTGTTGTAATTGTTGCTCGGATTGCTGTTGTTGTTGGCCTTGGTAGCAGCCTCATAGGCCGCAGCAACATTTGCTACATTAGTATTGCTATTGGCAGCAACAGTAGTTGTTGTCGCCGGCGCCGGGCCAATGTTGATGGTTGTCTTAATCAATGGTTTGACTGGTGCATCCGGTATGGTCTTTGGCTCCTCAACAATCGTTACGCTGGGCTTCTTCTTAATGGTATCAGTGGGTTTGCCGCCAGTTGCAAGCAACTCCTGATCGCTGCTTACGCCGGAGCTGCTGTTGTCGCACTCATCCTCGCCCGCAGCAGGCTGTGGTTGCAACTTGTTGCTGCTGCTGCTGCTGCTGTTGTTGTTGTTGCTGTTGCTCGTCTTCCTTTTTGAGAAATCCATTTGGTGAGCTCTTTGAGGTTTTGAGATTGCTGCGTATGCGCTGAATTTCATCCACGGACAGGGAATGTGAAATGGACGCACCCGAACCGGAGCTGCTGCCGCTGGAGGGAGAAGAGAGAAGCAAGTTAAATCTTGTCGGTGGCTTTGAATTGCTTGTGGACTTACCTGGCCTGACTGTTGCCACTGGTCTCGGGCACATCGAAGAGCGCAATCTTCTCGTTGAGCTTTGTGTTGCGCGCCACCAGGATGGAGTTCTCATCCTCGCCATCGGATTCGCTGCAGCTGTAGTCCGGCTCGGGTATGGGTGGAGCAGCGGTGGCGGTGGCGGGGGCAACTGTTGCCACACCGTTTGACTGCACTAGTTGCAGTTGTGCTGGTGCTGGCGGAGCTGGCTGTGCCGCCGCTGGAGACGCAGCTGGTGGTGATTGTGGTGCAGCAGCTGGAGCTGCCGTTGCTGGCTGCATTTGTTGCAGCTGTGGCGCTGCATAGTGCGAGGATTGTGCACGCAGTTGCGTGGGTGCAGCATATTGACTGACATGTTGCGGCTGCTGCTGTTGCTGTTGTTGCTGCTGCTGCAAGCCAGCTGAGTTCTCCTGCGGCGGCTTCTCCTGTGCCTGCCGCAGCTTCCAGGCCATCACGTTGCGCAACTCCTGCGGTGAGGCATAGATCTTGGCATTGGCCGATGGGTTGAAGCTGCTCTGGACGCCATCGATGGCCGCCGAGGTGACGGCATCGTTCTCAGCGCGCTTCTTTAGCTTCTGCTGCAACGAGATGGTGCTCTCGTATTCCGAGACGCTGCTGCGTGTCTCCACCTTGACCACTTGCCCCACGGGCGGCGGTGGTGGTGGATGATTTGGTGGTGGCAATACGGCGCCTACAGCACCAGCTGCTGCTGCTCCTCCTGCTTTCTGCTCCTTGTCGACTGCTGCCATGTTGAGGCGCTGCAGTGAGGCATGCAGCGTGGCCACATCGTCCTGCGAGTGATGCCCCTTGCTGCTTGAGGCCTGCCAAATGGATGAGGCTGAGCCATGCAGTTGTGGTCCATGCAGATCGGGCGTGGAGTGGAAACGCTTTAGATCCCGTCCACCACCACCAACTGCCACTACACCGCCCACAGTAGGCGTGGCAACGGGTTTGCCACGCAACGTGCCATTGGCGCTGCCATGCTTGCTCCTTGCTGTCTTGCGCTTCATCTCTGCCACGCTGCCATAGACCGAGGGACCTGTGCGCATGGGTGAACCATTCGAGGCGGGAGGAGTGGCTGCACCACTATCTGTGCCCGACTGGAAACGCGAACTGGTCATCATGGTGGCATAACGACTGGCGCTCGCTGCACTGCCCTCGCCCTGCTGTCGCTGGAAGAGCTCCTCCAGTTCGGCAGCGGTGATACGACTTGAAGTCGGACGCGCCTTAATGCTGGCCGTGCGCAGCTGCACCGGCGTGCCAGGATGTGTGGGTGTGGGTGTGGCAATAGATTCCACTGAATTCGATTTGGCATGCGACGGCATCTCATCCTGCTCCTTTTCGCCTCCATTCTCCAGTCCCGCCACCATTGACTTGGCTCTGGCACGTCCCACACTTAGCGTAGTCTTGGGATCACGTCGTGGCGGCATCGGTGCCATACGCACACTGCCACCAGCTACCGAACCACCGGCACCATGACTACCCGGTCCCATGGACATTTTGCGTGGCAACGTTGCGCACTGACGATGCGCACTCTGCGGCGTGCTGGGTCCACTGGACATGGAATGCTGCGAGCCACCAGCACCAGCAGCGGCACGTGCTCCACTGGGCAGATACTGTGCACTGGCCTGCATCTGCAGAGGGAATTGTGGCGACACTACGGTCATGTTGACCAAAGCGCCGGCCGAACGTATCATCTCCACCACTTGCTCATGCGAGGCGGCACTCACGTCCTCCCCGTTAATGGTAAGCAGAAAATCGCCAGGACGTAGTCCCGCCATATCCGCCACACCGCCGGGATCCACATCATCCAAGTATTGCAGTGCTGGAAAGCGTTCCGAGGGACGCAGCTGCATCAACTGGGAACTGGCCTTGGCACCGCGCAGAATGAAGCCAAAGCCGCGCTTGGCGCGATGCAGCACCACCGAGCGTGGTGCGTTGTAGGCGCTGCAGGAGATTCGAAAAGAGGATTAGCACTGGAAAGAGTATTGATATATGCCATCGGCTACTTACCCCTTCTTGATACGCGGCGCTGTGGCGCTACTGTACTGCCCCATGGAGTTTGAGTTGACTGCGCCCAAACTAGCTGCACCACCACCTCCTCCATTTGCCTCCAACTGTGGCTGCTGCTGCTGATGGGAACCATTGCTGGTCATGCTGAGCGAAGGCGACTGATGTGGCTGCTGCAACAGCGTGCTGGAGCTGCCCGAATGCCCGCCCAGACTAAGCTGTGGCGAACCCTGGTACGAGCTTGGATGCTGTGGTTGGGACTGCAGCTGCGATGCGGGCGCCTGCTGTGGCGGCATTCCCGTGCTGGCAGTCATCACATTGGTGATGTGTTTCTGTCGCAGATTCACCTCCTGCACACAATCGGCCGGGAAGAACCCGGAGTGATTGGTGCCACGGACATAGCCCTCCAATAGGCCACAGTCGGTGCTGCCCACCACTTCAATAACATCGCCGGGTTGCAACCGTATGTGACCCACGGTGTTGCCCGCATAGGGTTCCATGCACACAACGGTCGTGCTGGGATGTCCAATAGAGCAGGCAGCCGAATCGGAGTTGGTGCCCACGCCCGACGAGTCGCTAATGATGTCACTGGTGTCGCCCAGTGATTTATCTGCGGGAATTGCATAAGCGGAAATAGAGTTTTAGACAAGGTACGCACAGTGGGTTTTGCCCTGACCACTTGCTGGGCAGGGTTAGAGCAACAACAACGACAATAGATACACGTTCAAGATGGCGACTTCATGCGACGACATATGCATTAAAAGTTAATTAAGAGCGGAAAAGGAGTTGGAACAAACGAAAGCGAATCGAAACGGAAACAGGAAGCACAAGAAGCAACTTGGAGTAGGACAGGCAGAGAAGCGGATGCATTTATGAAGATGCTGATTCACAAATGTGCATTGAGTGTGAGTGAGTGTGTGTGAATAATTCAGCATCTATCTCATTCACAGTTGAATGAATCGTTAATTGCGCGAGAGTGGAGAATATCGAATGAATAGCGAATAATTATAATTATCGATAACTTTTTGACTATAGATACATATATTTAAATTGAATATCGCATATTTGTAAATATCCACATATATTATTATCGATAAATAATTTAAAAAGAATGAATAAAGATTAAATACAATTATCGATAAATAATTTTTTCGTTATCTACACCTAAATCAATTAAATAACGATTTATTATAGCTATCGATAATTGATGATTATTTAAAGTTATCAATATTTAACGATTCATAAAAGATATCGATGCATGATGATTTTTAATAATTATCGATAATAAACGCCCATCACTAGTCTCACAGTTGTTTCTTGTGGGCCATGCATTTGTTTGTGGTAGTCGATACGTAAAACAATATATCGAATATCGATTATATATACATATGTATATATTATATAGCCTAGACTAAAAATCATGCTTAACAAATTCCATTATGAGTTTCATACTGAACCTTTAGTTGTGCTTAGATCTTATACGATATTACGATATTTACGATACGATACGATGAATATATATACAGCAAAACGAAAGAGAAAGTTAGCAGATAACAAAACGTTCGATTAGTGTGTGTGTGTGTATATGATGCCCTATTCTAACCTCAAAAATCGAATTCGATTTGAAACTTAAATCAAATTTACAGTTAAACTTAAAGTAAAATGGGCGAAATCAAGACAAGAATCGCTGTGGTTTTTCTTTACCTGTCACAATGCTGATGTCATCCTCGTGCGAACGATGTCCCGAGGAGCCTTCGGAAAGACTCGAACTGGCCGAGCTGTAGGCGCCCAGCATATGCTCCGATGGGCATGGCGAGGGCGGACCGTGCAGCTGCGGATGCAGATGCGGCTGTTGGTGCTGGTGGTGCAGTTGATGCAACTGATGCGGATGCTGATGCTGTTGGTGGTGCTGCAGTTGTTGATGCTGCTGCTGCTGCTGCTGCTGGTGCAACTGTTGGCGCGACAATGTGCCCATTAGGCTGCTGCCTCCATTGAGGCTGCCATTTATAGGGCCAACTTGAGTTGCACCTGCACCACCACTTGGTCCACCGGCACCACCAAGCCCACCGGCAGCCGCAGCAAGCAGCGCTGCACTGGCGGCCCCATTGGCGCTCAGCCAACCAATGCCTGAGCGACGCTTCGGATTGTAGCGCGGAGGTCCCCGGAAGGGTACTGTGTGTGTGAGTAAGGATAGTTTCTCTCTTTATATGTGCCCTTGTTTATGTGTGTGTGTGTGTTTCAGTGTATGTGTGTGTTTCAGTGTGTGTCTGTGGTTGTTCTGTCGGTTTTGCAGTCAGTTTTCAGCGCTAAAGAGCGAAATTTATGGATTCCGGGCGAGTTGAGGGTGGGACAACATGGACTAAGGATAGACTGAAGGGGGTCAAAGGAGAATGGGTAGGAGGGGTCTCTGGCAGATACCGGTTACATATTGTATTTGTGGGTTATGATTATGGTTATGTATTTTTGTCACATTTGCCGGCCTTGTTTACGGTCTCTAATTTGTAAGTCTTTTTTATGTGAGAGCTAGAGATGAGCAACGCTTCGATAGTATTGAAAGCGATAAACGATAAAAAGTATTTTATTATTTTATTCTTTTTTACTCTAACAGAGCATAACTTATATTTAGATAGAACTCTGGCTCGACTGTTGCTCATCACTAGCCCCTGGCACTCTACTTAATTTAAAATTAAGCGAATTTCGGCTTGAAAATAAAAATGGAATAATGGAAAGTAGAACATGTCCCTAGACCAATCAGACTAGCTTTTTGCAATTGTTTATGGCCTATGGGAACTACATCACATGGAGTTTAACACACACATTGTGGCACACTTTTACTTACTGTACTTACTGCACTCGCGCTACTGCACACTGGTTGAGCAGATGATGTCTCTCTCTCTCGATAGGGAGTAACGACCGTAACAAAAAGCAAAAAACGAGCATAACAAGGACATTCTAGTAATGACCCAATAAACAAGCTCAACTGCTAAACAACATATGAGCAACACATAGCTTATGAATATGGCCAATCGATAACGATAACGATAACAAAACATTGACAAAAGACAGCCAAGAGAGAGAGAGAGAGAGAGAGAGAAAGAGATAGATAGATAGCAAAAAAGAGAACGTGTGGTATGAATGAACGAGCAAAAATTGAAACGATTTACATTTAAGAGTAGGTACTATATAGATTGGATATATATTAAAATATTTATATATATTTTTTATAGTAAAAATTCTGACAAGCAAATACAAGGCAATTAAATATTTATATATCTATATATATTTTTGATTTTCTTGTATATATATATTGAGTTTATTGTAGATATTTTCGATAGGTATTATCAATAGATATACTGATGATGAAATGATTTAATGAATTCTGATTTATGAACGGTTTTTGAGTGTCTTTCATAACTGAACTAAATAGGGATATGGGCGAGAACGAAAAACATAACTAGATATAGATGCTGATTCGAACTATTTTAAATGGAGATTCTGCTAAATTGATTGAGGAAACAAACATATGTATATAAACTCAAAGCAAATCAAATTGTGACAAAAACAGTGGGTAAGAATGAGGGGTAAAAGGGCAACTGATTGATGAGTAAAGAGTGTAAAGAGTATGTCAATGTCGAGTACGGTTCGATGGTGGGATTGTACGATGGGTATAGTTATATCGAAATTAAATTCGATACTATGCGAGTGTTTTTCATTCTAAAGAAAAAATATGTAGCATACTTTGCAGCACGTGAAGAAATTTCTTTTCTATGCGCAGCCTGAAAGTATGCTACAACTTTTTCTACTGCACACAATGAATGATTGTTCGTGTTTGTTTGTGTCTGTATGTGTGAATGATGTGTATGAATTGAATTGAATTGTATGAATTGAGGCTCGTTTTCACTCACCAATATCCTCCGATTTGTAGTTCTCAATAATTTCGGCAAGTTCCAAGTTGCCAGCGATGACAGCAACCTAAATGGCAGATAGAATACGATAGATTAGCTCGACACAATTGCGAAGAAAAAGAATGTTTGATAAATCTCAAGAGAATTACTCAGTGTGTAAGAAACTACAAGCAAAACTACTTGAGCAAAAGTACCAGTTACATATGTATGTTGCTAGTGTAGAATCTACTTGTTATTTTGTACTTTCAACTTTGTAATACTCAAAATGGTTTATTTTTGTTTTTGTTTTTGTTTTTTAAATACCTGATAGGGAGTTTGGTTGGCAAAGTTCTGGGCACCGCGTTGTGCGCCGCGAAAGAGAAGCATTCTAGCACAAGCCTCTTGGTTGTTAACAGCGCAAACATGCAACGGGCTGTTACCGGACGCATTGCGTCCATCCATGTCAGCACCGTAGAACAACAAGTGTTCCAAGTGCTGGACTAGACCATGCCGACAGGCCTGCACTCACACGCATACACACAGACACCATCAGAGTACGTAGGAGGAGAGCACGGAATAGTTAGGGCAAGCGTATTGTTTTTTGTTTGTTTTTAAAGGTTAGACAGAGTGTGTGTAAATTCAATTTAATTTCAATACGTATACGTAATATATTATGAAAAAGAGCAAGAAAGAGAAAGAGAAAAAACAAATGCGAAATTTATCATTATTAGCATCAATTTTGTCGTAGTTTTTTTTTTCGTTTTACCACCATCACCAAAAATGGGAGACTTTTTTCTTGGTTCTCCAAGCGACCATTAGCGGAGCGGGGTAAATTCAAAAAGCGCAAGAGAGAGGGAAAAAGGGAGGAAAACACAAGATTCCACCACCAACTTTACCTGATGCACCTCGTTCCAGCCCTGGCTATCCTGTATGCCCAGCGTGGCATGATCGTGCAGCAGACTCTCTGTGATCTTTGCCTCGCACTTGCGTGTTATCGATATATACAACGGCGTTATGCCACGACCATCGCGATAATTGGGCGAGGCGCCCAGCTCTAGCAAGGTGCTGCAATAAACATAAAGGCAAGGTTAACTGATTGATCGTTGCTATGTGAGTTGGAATAGTCGTGTAGAAGCTGCAACTCTTGCAGTCTGTCGTTATCTCATTCCCTAGAGTTGCCTGCATTTCGTAGGGGTTCAATGAACCGATGCTACTGCCTACCTGACCGCCTCGAGGGAATCGTGCTCGACAGCGCGATGCAGCGCTGTGGTGCCATCCTTGGTGCGATAGTCCAACAGGGCACCGCCATTGACTAGGGCAATGAGCAGCTTGTTGGGCTTCTTGGCGCCCGTTGCCACAGTGAGCGGCGTCTCGCCGCTCTCCGAGCAATGGAAATTGGGATCAAGGCCCTTGGCACACATTTTTGCGATTTTCTCCACGTGCCCGCCATTGATGCAGTCAAGGAAGCGACGCAAATTGGCGCGTGTATGCAACGCCTTCAGCTGACGCTCGTCCAGCGTGAGCATCTTGTACACACGTCGCTTGTACTTGAGCTGGAGGAGAATGAAGAGAAAGAGCATTTAGTGGAAATTGCCAGATTTGATTTGCATTCGAAACTTACCTCCAAATAGCCAACGGGTCCATTGAATGGATAGTCGCCCAGGCGTCGCTCCTCGTCCAGGAATTTGCCCGCTTTGCCATTGGCAGGCGGTGCAAAGAGACCATAGTTGAAGCTTTCCTTCAGCTCCTGGGGGAGAGAGAAAGAGAAAGGGGTGAATCAGTTGGAGTTGCTAATCGTGTCTAACTGCAGCCCGTTTCGAGAGATGTGTGTGTGTGTGTGTGTGTGTGTGTGTGTGTGTGTGTGTGTGTGTGTGGAGCAACATCAGGTGTGCCATTCACGTGCTCAAGTTGTTCATTTTTACACGCACATAGAACAAGATGGAAATTGAGGGAGAGGTAGAGAAAGGGAGGGACTAAAAGGGGGAGACAAACACACTTGCATATAAAAGACTTCCTGCTTGCCTTGGGTGTCTTTGGCTGCTGTGTCTCCCTCTTTGAATCAACCACCCCTTTCCCTCCTTCAACCCCTGTACAATACTTTCACAAATGAGCGCGTGACAACAGCGCCATCTAGCGTTGGGGCACTGCATTCATAATTTACCGCCGCCTTTAAGTGGCAATTTCTTCTTTTAATTATACAGAGCAAGCTCAGAGCGCACTTCCGCCTAGGGAAGTCCACATTGGCTGTCTCTCTCCCTCTCTTCTCTCTCTCTCTCGCTGTCTCTATATATTCCTATCCCTCTTTACCTTGGGTCTCAAGTGTATACCTGCTGACATTGTCGCTGCATTAATTATGCAAAGTGCGTGTTATGCGACACATGTGAAACTGGCTTTGGCCACGTTCAGATTAGAATTTTGGTAAGTGTCTAAACACACACACGCACACGTACACACACTCATATACTTGCGAACACCACGCAGAACAACTCATGTGCTGTGGTAATGTGATAAATGTGACCATTATATACCATCTCTAAGGAGTTTAATAATTATGTTTGCCTAATGCAAAACTCCAATCATGCCACAAGCGATTGCAGTGGAGAGAGAGCGAGAAAGAGAGGGTGAGAGAGAGAGAGAGAGAGAGCAATGCTTGTCAAGTTTCTTACATTCCTCTAAAGCTCAGCTGGCCACATAACTCATACTCTTTCTCCCCGTCTCCCTCTTTCTCTCCCGGCACTTCCGCTTTGCCGCATACATAACCTACAAAATACAACTTACTACGCAGCAAAAGTAGTAGAAAACTAGCCTCGATAGTTACTCGACATCTGTAAGAGTCATTTCCGGCTCTCGACAATTCTTCTAGTTGTTGCTGTTGTTGTTGTGCAACCCTGCACAGGCATCCACCCTTTAGAGCGCATAAATTTCCATCAAACACGCCCCCAAACACATTACCAACCCCACCAAAAAAACACCCACCCACCTATATAGAGTCGCTATCGTCTCGCCCCCTACCACTGCCCCTGCCACCTCTGCAACACGTTAACCGTTGTGCGCCAAATGGTTTTTATGGCGCCTTCTCCCTCACGTAGCATGCAACATGCAAATTGCAGACACGTCGCGTTGCCGGCCTCCAAACGACCTCTTGCTGGATTTTGCTTTTGGTTCTGGGTTTGGTTTTGGATTTGGATTATGCTGAGAATGTGTTCATATCAGTTTTAAGGGCTGACTGAGAAAGTCAACTTGCTTGGCGTAAATTGCATTTTTATGAGTTTTGATTTCGATTTGCCAAAGTCTTTAAGAAATGGCAGAGCAGCAGGAGAAGCAGGCAGGCAAAGATGTAGAGAGAGGGGGAGAAGGGGGCTTGAAGATTGCCAAGTAATTTGCAATGTTGCAGGTTGTAAATTTGTTTTACATTCTACGCTTGCAGTACCAAAAATGGGGCAACAATTTTGCATTCAACCTAAGCGGATGCCCATAAATCAATGTAAAATATTCCAAAGGCATATCAACTAAATAAGAACAAAATGCAAGAGAGGAGAGGCAAGAAAAGAGGGCGAGAAGAGGGGACAGAATGCAGGGGAAAGTCACAGTCAGGGTAGTTTGATAGTGTCTCTCTCTTTACTCAAGAGCAAATGTCAATGCGATGCGCACTTGCTGCAAATAAGCGACTTCCTGTTCCAATAAGAAAAGCCAACGCACAATAACAATAGCAGCAGCAGAGGCAACAACAACAACAACAGCTGCAGCGACAACAACTGGCACAACAACAACAACGAGAGGAGCAGCAGCGACAACGAGGCATTCATTGATAAATTGTCAAACAGTAGTTGCTGTTGCTGTTTGTTGTTGTTGTTGCTGTTGCAATTGTTGCTCCGGTCAGCAGGTAAACAGTAAACACACAGACACAGTGCCAGCAAAAAGTAAATAATCAGCTAGCCAGTCAGCCAGTTGGCCAAGTAGCCAAGCCAAGCCAAGCCAAGCTAAGTCAAGCCAAGCTGTTTGCAATTGGGTCGCTGCGATTGGCGGCCATCTGTTGCAGTTGCAACTTGTGTTGTTGTTGCTGTTGTTGTTGTTGTTACTGCCTTTAGTTGCTCGTAATCTCATTCTATTGCAGCAATTAGAGTTGTTGTTGCTGTTGCTGCTGCCGTCTCGCACTGCAGCCTGCAACTTGCGGCAGCCTATACATTTATGGTCTCATTAGCGTCAGCCTAAAAATTTTTACGCTTACAGTTTGACAGGAACTGCACCAGGCAGGCAGGCTAGCAGCGGAACAGTTTGACATCTTTGCTCGGTGTTTGCACCGCATAAGTTGAGGTATCGAATTACAAGACCCAGCCAAATGACTTGACAAAGTGCAGGCAAAAAGGAAACATAAAATGATAAGGAAAGCAGCAAAATATGTTGCCGCAGACAGTGGGGCAAGTAAGGCGATAAGAAGGCCAAAAAAAGAAAGTGTTGTGCATAAGTGACTAAACATAATTAATAAGTTGATATTACTGTGGAGTTAGGAATTAATATTTCAATAAATAAATTAATTAATATAAATAAATAAATTAATAAATAAAATAATAAACAAATAAGTAAATAATTAAATAAATAGTTAAAGAAATAAACACATAAATAATTTAATAAATAAATAGATAATATAATAGATAATATGAAAAAACAGGAATAAATAAATACAAAATAAGAGAAAGAAAATATATATATAATACAAACTAAAAAAAAAAAATAAATAAATATATTTATAAATTAATTAAATTAAAAAACTTAACCAAAAACAAAAAAATAAATAAATTAAATTCTTTATAAATTTGATATAATAAAAATAATTATACGATACTATCCGCTATAACGCTCAGACATTAAAGCTACGCTACCTCTCATATGTTCTAAAAAATTCCCCTTTATTTAACTAACTCTCCCCCTTACCCCCAAAAAAACCTTCGGCACTTTAAAAACTCAACTCACTTGTGCAAATCAGCACAACTTTTTTATTTTGGGGGGCACACAAAATAAATGTCAATAAACTAACTATGAGTTAATTAGCCAAAAGGAGACAACAACAACAACAACTATGTCGCTTTTTGCCTGTAAGGTCAATTAAAAGTTGAGCATAATGAAGACTGACTATGCTAAACAGACTTTTATCTAATTATATAGTGGACTGCTCCCCCTCTCCCTTAGGAATGTTCTCCATGGCCTCTTCCCGCCGATTATCATAATTCTTGATGCCTTCTGATGGCCAACTGTCATTGCGTTGCATTGTGAGGAGCCTAGGGCGCGTTTAACGCTTCAACGTCCGTGTCAGTCTCAAGTTGCACAGCCCGAGAGCCAGGCCAAAGCTTCAACATCAATTTATGTAATCTGAACAATGCAAAGGGGCTGCAAGAGGGGATGGCGACTGGAACCAGCTCACAGCTTCGGGCCTGCCATAGCACATCATCTTATAAATTTTGCTCGTTGTATGGCAAAAGATGCCTGTGGTTAACCACAAAGACAAGACTCCTCCGGCTGGGGACACTCCAGGGTTGGCATTGGGTAGAATTAGAGTATGTTCTGTGGCCAAACAAAGTCAGACTGCATCTACCTCTCTCTGTCCCTCTCTCTGTCGTTGTTGCCAATTCAAACTGGTTTTCGGTTTCGGCGCTTTGAGTTTAATTGAGTTCGGTTCTGTTCTCAGTTGGGATCGGTTTCGGTTCTTGGTTCTTAGCTTTGCTTGCGCGCATTCTTGACCACAGTTCAGCCTGGTCTAAACTTGGGCGCGAGTGCCCAGAGTGGGCGTGTCCGCAGTATGAGATTTCGCAGTTAATTTTAATTTATGCGCACATTGGCCCCGCTGCAGGAGGAGCACGAGGAAAAGGAGATGCCTCTATCGACTGACATTCATTTTGGGTGGCTATGGTTGACAACAAGAGAAACAAGGAACGGTAAGCGAACTGCAACAGTTGCTGCAACAGTTTTGCATTCTGTCGCATCTTCGGCGAGGTCAATGACGCGGCAGAGACAGAAGACGCCAAGCCCAGCCAAGTTGAGTCAAACCAAGCCAAGTCGAGATGCTTCAAAGTCAAACAGCGCAGGGCACAACTGGGCAGACAATGCAACACAACCAGACACACACACACACACACACATCATAAAACACACACACACACAAATAGACACACAGACCCAACTTGGGCAACAACTTTGCAAGCCGGCAAAAGGATGGGTCTGCTGCAGTCCCTTCAGCTTATGCACTCCTTGCAGTCCAAAAGCGGCAATACACTCAGAGAAAAATCTTAGTAAGTTCTTAAATAAAATGCTGAAATTAAACTAAACTCTTTAGACGAATTTCTAATTGTTATAATTTTATTTGAATTTTTTATGCCTCTTTTCTAAATTTAATTTCAGTTGCCACTCAGTTTTTTCTCTGCCTGTACTCGCAGAGTTCTATCTGTGTTTTGCTTTGAGCTTATCATAAAAAACTAGTTTCGTTTCGCTGCCCCGGCTGCCGCTGCTGCTGTGGCACCTATGTTGCATGTAGTACTTCTTGTCTTGTGCCACCTACAGCAGAATTCGCCTCGAGAGCCGCCACGACGCGACGTACAGCTAAAGAAAGTGTTGCAAAGATGCTTTGCCTAGTGAATTGCAGAGGTGCTGACTAAACATTTATCAGAGTTAAAGCTAGACCCAAGTGCATTGAACCTCCACATTAAGAGACAGAGAGAGGGAGAGAGGGGGAGAGGGGGAGACGGACACATGGTACATACATATGCAATTTATTTGCTCCCCAGAGCAAAGGTGGGCGTGGCCCTCCCCTCCCCATCATTCATATTTGTACACTCCACTGCATTCAGACAAACATCTCGCAGGCCGTGTCCGTGTCCGTCTCCGCTGCCTCTGCCTGCGCCAAAGGACATTGACAGCAGACGTCGAAAGGTAAACTAAAAGTGCAGCAAGTAGTTGCCACAGGACGTTGCGACAGCCTGACACGCGCCACGCGCGCAGGTGACAGGCGACAGTCGACAGAGGCGACAGGCGCGCTGCGACGACATGCCACCAAGAGTGGAAACAGCAGAAGAAGAAGAGGAGAATGTCAGAGAGCGGGACAATAGAGAAAGGTTGCGAGGTTGCAAAAAGAAAGTCGAGAACAGCAGCAGCAGACGGCAATATAGTGTATTCTGAGACCTTTCAGCGATTAACTGGCATTTCAATTATTCGCATACCAAGAGGATTAAAGAGAGAGAGAGCAAGAGCTGCAGAAAGAGACAGCCAAAGAGATGATTATAAAAAACGGCTAAGCTTACTCTCGAAAATGCTGCATGTTCTCAAGGAAGAAGTGAGAGGAGCTTGGAGCGAAAGAAGAGATCAAAAGGTTATAATATGGGAAATAAATACATATATGCTTATAGTATACTAAATTTACAGACAAATTATCGAAGGTTTTTAATTATTATTTATTCTTTCCTGCACCCATTTAAACTCCAATTTTAGCCTTAAAAGTGCTAACAAACCTTGGCAAAAACTATTTCATATTTCATTTGGATTGTTTAGATAGGCCACACTTGAATTGTTTAATGGCTTTGCCTAACCCAAACCTAAATTAAGGAAGAAAAAATTCAAAAAAAACCTAGCTAAAACTGGAGCATTTTTAGCTTTATTTGCAATGCAAATAAAAAACAGTTCATAACTCTACTGCTCTCGCTCTCGCTCTCCCTCTCTCTCTCTCTCTCTCTCTCTCTCCTCTCCCTTTGTCTTTCATTGCCATATGCCATGTTTATTCATAAGCCTTAACTGAATCCAACTGTGGCTCCGCTCAGCTTCCCAATGGGCCGCAGGCATAAACCATATTTCGCTGACTCTATAAATTCTACCCAACTACCTAAGGTTGAACTAATAATGCAGCTAAGGCCTAAGCAAATGTCTGACTATGACGCCGCTTCTTTCTCACATCATTCACACAGGGAGAGAGCGAGAGAGAGCGGCGGAAAATCAATATTTACATAGACACACAGAGAGCGAATGCCGCTAACTGTAAACAAGCTAAAGCAGACATTAAAACAACAACAACAACAACAACAGCAACAGCAGCAACAACAACACACATAACGGTTATGATTGTTAACTGCGCCAGGCAGTCCAGACAGGAGTGAAAATGGAACTGGCGACGACGACGGGGAAATGTACGCCGGAAAGTACGTAACGAATTTGTCTAGGCCTGGTAACAACAACAAGAAGCAGAAGAAGAAGCAGAGGGGCAACATAGACGCCAAAGCGCTGCCCATTTTGGCTTAAGCCAAGAAGTCTACATCGTCTACGTCGTCTGCGTCTCGCCAGGCCAAAAGGGATGTGGAGGCCAAGATATGCGTTGCTGTCGCTAACGTTTGGGGTTAAAGTACCGTTGAAATGCTTTCAGCGTGTTCTTTTTATATTCATAAAACTAAGGGATGGGGGGAGGGGGGCAGCTGCTGCATTACAGGCAAACAAACACAAAAAATAAATAAAAGGTGTAAGCGAGCAACAACAACAACAACAACAACGCGCAGGGGGTTGCCCTGCTTTGGGGTTGCTGCTGCGAGTGCAATGGCATGTTGAGCAGGGGCGGCTGCTAAGGGGGTATAGAGGGTGCGACAGGGTGGCAAATGAAAATGCCTGAAGTTAGTTAACCCCCCTTCCCCTTCCCCGTTTCAGTGAAAGGCCATTGCGACTTTCCAACACGACGCGCGTTTTGTATGTCAAAGTCATTGGCGAGCAATGGTCAATGTGAAACAATGCAACAACAGGCAACACACACGATGCAGAAGCAGCAATAACAACAACAACATCGAGGCACGTTCAAGCTAATCGATTTCTAGCCAAACGTGCGCAAAGATCTTCGCAATCGATCGTACGATTCTCTATTTGTTCTGACCACTTGGCCACTTGGTCACTTGGCTTTCTAACCATTCGCTTGTTCTGCCTTGCTCGCTATTTATGTCAACTGCCATCCTCTCTCTCTCTCTCTCTCTCTTTCTCTATATATATCTGTCTTTATCTCTGCCTCATCTGTCAACACGCTGATTTCTTGGGCAGACTTTTCCAATTTGCTGCCTAGACATTAAATTAATTATGGCGCAGAGCGTGAAAAAACCACTTGGCATCAGGGAAAACAAATCCACCCTCCTCCTGCCCAGACAGCACACCTAAGCTTAGCCGGAACTAGCAACCACCCACTAAAGCACATTAAACTGTTCTTTTTCCCGGTTTCTCTCTTTTTCTTGCTCTTCCGGACTTCTTTAATGTGGCGCCTTTTATGGCCAAAGTTGTGGGAAATGCGTCAAATGAAATACCTGCAGGAATGTGAGTAGAGAAGAGAAGCTTCTGTGAATTTCCTTATGAAATACATACTAGAGAGTAAGTCTATATCTTTAAATTAATCTTGTAATTTATCAAATCCTTGGAACATTACTTTAACACAATGTCCTAGGCATTTCCGTACTTGTTCTGCGAATTTTCCAATAGATAAAGCAGAAATAATGCAAAGAAACTCTGTAAAGGTGAATCATTTTAAGTGTAAAAGGGCTAAAGATATGCCATACTATATGTGGTTATAAACAACTATCAAAGTGCAGATATCATTGAGATAGAAGAATTTTAAGAATCATATAAATAGTAGCCAAGCTATAGTCGAGGCTGCTTTATTATTACTAGTGATAATTGTTATATACACCAAATACAGAATATTGATGCCTACTTCTGCCTGTTACACATATTTTCAGTTGGCACAGAGTTATGATACCCTTCTACTCTATCAGTACCGGGTATAAAAGCCCAATACTGCCAAAACTTACCCATAAAACCCTTGATAAACTACTCTGCACTTCATAATCCACACACACCTCAAGATTGTCAATCACTCAACCACATAACACTTTGCTGCACTCTGATTACCTTTGGCCAGCAAACCGCATGGCCATCGATCCGTTTACAAAACCAATGCGAAACACCTCAGGCTGCAGAAAAGTTCAATAGCCGCTGCAGTTAGGTGGTCAGTCTCAGTCCCAGTCCCAGTCTCAGTTGTTGTTGTTCTCGTTGTTGTTGCTATTGCAGTAAACAAACGAAAACTTCTTCCGTCTGGCTGCACTTCAACACGCTGCCAAAGTGACCCAAATAGTCAACGCTTTCATTTCATTTCATTTGGTTCGATCATAAAAAGCGCCACAGGAACCAGGAAGCAAGCAGAAGCAGGTCAGGCAACACATGTCACATGCAACTTGCCACATGACAAGTTGGTGACAAAAGTAACTGCAATTACACATGTGCAACAAGAAGAAGGCATCAATTAAAACGTCTTCAGTTGCCAGGCAGCATCTCTGCTTATCTTGCCCCACTGTACAGTGAACTGCGCCTGCGGCTACACTCGAACTCCATTAATGTCACCCATTGACTGGCAATTTATTATGATATTATATAGACGACGACGACGCTGCTGCTGCTCAGATAAAGTAACATTAATAAATAATAGCGTATACGCCGCGTGTTGTCGTTGCATTGTCTGCCAATTACACGCAGCACGCCTCACGCTCACAAGATTCGATTCGATTGGCAATTATAAACAATGCAAACACTGCAACACACACACACACATACACAGACAGGTAAATTGCAGGTGTGAAATGTGCGCAGGGCGCCCAGGTAAATGCAATCAAAATGGAAGGAGAAAAAAATATTTTGCAGACACATATGTAGCATATAACAAGTCAGGAAAGGCACAAGAGGGGGAGTGCGCAGAGGGGGGCTGGGGAGGCAAGGGGCAACTGATATAAGACACCTGGGCTGCGTTGCGTTTCGTATTTAACAAGCCAACTTGAACGTGGCTTAAATGAATTGTTAGTTGGCCATGCCAGCTGCGACTTTTTTTCTTTAGTTAAAGCCAAATCAATTGCAGACAAGCAGACGGAAGAGGGGGGAGGAGGGTAAGCTACTGCTGCCACGTCCCAAAATCCACGCAAATTTGAATCAGTGTCTCCGCAGCCAATGCCAATTGCAGGCGTAGCAAATATTGCAGAAAAAATTGGGGAAAAAAAAAACAGAAAAACAAATTCGCGTTGCGCAAATTTGTAGCATACAGAACTGAACACAGAACAGAATACAGAACTTAACGGTAAATGCAAAAAGGGTGGCCGCAAAAGGTAAAAGCAACTTTGGATGCGAAATTTATGCGCAACGGCAACGGCAACGGCAGCGGCAGCAGCAGCTGTTGCCTCTCCCCTCCCTCTACCCACAACATGTCAAAGTTTTCTGCTAGCTTTTCTTTTACAATGAGTTCTATCTGCCGTTGTTGTTGTTGTTGTTGTTGTTGCTGGTCAACTGACCGCAGCCATATTTGACAACGTGCAACGCCAACGGAACGTGCTCGCCTCGCTAAGAAGCAGCTTGTTGCCCGCCTCGTTGTTCCTGTTCCCGTTCCCGTTCCTGTTCACGTTCCCGTGCCCGTGCCCGTGCCCGTTCCCATTCCTCTTAGCCGTAGCCAATCTCAATACCGTTGGCCGTGCGTTCCACTGCATCATCAGCATTAAATCAATCGCATCGCAGTCGAAGCGCAGCGCAGTTCCAAGAACTTTTCTCGTCCAACCAATTGGATTCAGCCGCCACTCTAAATGGCCAAATCGTTGCATTTTTGTGGTGGCTCTGCAGTTGCCACAAAGGTTTGTCCGATTGCACAAAACTTTGGCCAAGGTGACAAGCAAAAAAGTAACGCAGAGCAAGACAGACAGCTAGAGGGAGGGAGGGAGGGAGAGAGGGAGAGAGACGGAGAGTGCAACTTAATCACAACGTAATAAACTTTCAAAGTCTTTTTAGAGTGCACGAATGCGTGGCAGTTCTGCAAGAATTACGTGCAAAGAGTTCTACAACTTCATTAGGCTAGATAAATATAAGATATGACATGAAAAATGGTAGAGATTTTATTAGCTTAAAATAGCTAAATTTGCATCATGAAATTTAAGCAAGGTAAGTTACGAAAGCTAAGGACGAGCGTAGCATAATATTTATATATTTTTCTTGTTTATGATTTAAACTGTTTTAAAATTGGTATATAGTTGCTTATAGAGCATATCTATGTATATGTTGAAGTAGAAAGTTGTAACTCTAATACATTCGTTACAAATCAAATTCAAAACTGTATTAACCGATTTGCGCAAGCGGTGGGCGTGGCAACTACAGTTTGAAATAACCTTGTAAAACAGACAATACACAGAATTCTTTTTGCCAAATTTGAAGTCTCTGGCTTTTAAAATAGCTGAGATCTGTGTGTTCATACAGACAGAATATATACACTTTGTGGCATCTAGCACGACTTCTTCTGCCTGTTATACACACTTGCACAAATTTAGTATACCCTTTTTTGACCAATTTCATTGTGCGAAGGGTATAAAAGAAAAGATTTTAGCTTTAGAATCCGCACACATTTCGTTACACACACATATCACACACACTTGCACACACACAACTGTAGATTTTGCGGTTAGCTAAGTGGCTGCATTATCAGCTGGCCATCGCAGGCGCAGCACAGCTGGCTGGCGGCCAAAAACAACAATAACAAGCTCTGCAATTGGCAGGCAATGCACGAAATATCACAGCCCGTAAATCGACAGATCAATTCTCCAGAGAGACAAAGAGAGACAGAGAGAGAGAGAGAGACAGAGACACCCAGACCGACTTCAATTGCAGCAGCAACAACAACAACGTGTGTCGCAAATGTCCTCGTCGTGGGGTGTCGCCGGGCGCGCGAATTATGCCACCAGGCGGCGGCAGCAACAAATGAAATGAGTACCGAAAAAAGCCTGCAAAGACAGCTTTGAATTGTTTCTGTTTTTTCCCCCTCTTTTTCCATGCATTGCCAAATTGCTTGAGATGCAGTTGCAGTTAGCCATGCTGCACGTGCGCCTTGCTGCCGCCTTGCAACTTGGCCATCAAAACGAGTTTTTGCTTTGGGGCCTCTCGCGACGCGCACTTTAATTTGCCAAATGGCAGCAAAGATAAGCAACGTAGCCAAAGCTAAAGCCAACGTATCTACTCGAAGACCACAAAACCTGAAGGACATTCGGCGTCGGTGTCCGCGTCGGTGTCGGAGCAAATGAGCTGGAAAAATTGCGAAAATGTGCAGCCTGCAACAAAGTAGAAAAACGCAGTCGACAGTCAAAAGATAGAAAAAGATAAAAAAAGAGAAAAAAAACTGGAGTAAAATACCCAACAAATATTCGAGGAAAAATGTATACACAAATTGTGGCAATGCTTTTTTGAGTGCCAAGCGAAAAGGTAAGCAAAATGCGAAAAGGTAATGCAAAAAAATAGAGACACACGCCAGAAAAACTTAAGCAGCCGGAAGCAAAGGCACTTAGCTAGGGTTATATGACAAAGCTGGAGTACCCTAACAAACTACAGAGTTAAATATTTGTTCCATTGTCATCTAGAATTTGCTATAATATTTATATGTTTTGTAGGAGATTTTTAGACTAATTTTTTATAAATACTTCTTTAATTTTTTTTTAATTTTCTAAAATTTGTTTAATATTTTCTTTATATTTTTTTAAATATTCTTTCCAGATTTTACTGCTTGAATATCAACCGAACAACCCCACATACCCTTCTCTGTTTGTAGTATAGAAAAAAGAGGCTAAAAGGAAAAGGCAGCTCAGAAAATTGTAGCTAAGTATCTTTGGCTTGTTTAGCTGCCGGCTGAAAGTTGTTGTGGTTCCTTGCGTCGCTGTCGCTGTTGATGGTGTTGTTGTTGTTGTTGTTGCTCTTGTGGATGCGCTTCTGCTAAAGTCAATTTTACAAGCAATGAACTCGAGAGATATCGTTGCTATTTCTACCTTTCCTCCCTCGCTCCACGTTGCATTTGTGGATGCTGTGCATCCATCGCCGGCGGACTTTGCTGGCGTCAAACTTTTCTACTAGGGCCAAGCCACGCCCACAAAATTGCTAACATATTTGCAATGCTTACAATAACAAGCAAAGTGCAGGGAGAGAGGGGGGTACGGGGAGGTGGAAGGGAACGGGTTCAAATATGCCCCCAATCCGCCAGCTGCAGAGCAGAGCAGAGCCGAGCTTGGTGTCATTTGGTGCTGTGGCACAGCGCTTAAATAGCTCAAGTGGCAACCGCAGAGTTTGCCAGGGCGCAGCCCAAGAAGAAGTTCAAAAGGGAGAGGGGGCAGGAAAAGGGTTGCAGGGCAGTAAATTGCAATGCCTCAGAAAGGGGAGATTCCTTGTACCCTTCCCTTGCAACAGCATAAACAGTTAGCTTGACTCTGCCGACGCTGCTGTCGCCAACACTGATCAACTATGCGCGCTAGTTGACCCAACTGTCCCCACTGTGCGCATCGCGTTATCCCGCTGTCATTTCTCTGTATGAATTGTTGTTGAAGTGTCAAGAGGCCCACGCCTCGCCATGCCAGAAGAATCTCTGGACACAAGATACATTAAGAGTGATACATACATACGTTGGTTGAAGTGCAAAAATGGAAAGTATCTATACATGAATGTTGATTCGATCACACTCAGACTTTGCACTCACATATAAACTTCGAATTAGTTGCAACTTGTTCGCTTACCTGCAAGTAGAATGAATGAAAAGAGAGAGAGAGAGAGAGTAGGAGTTAGTTAGTGCAATGGTAATTGGAGAAATCTAGAAATCTGTTGAAAGTATCTACAAGATACTTAACACATTCTGCAAATTCTCTACCCTTTCTAAGCCTTCGTCTGTCTCACTTCATTTGAGTTATTAAATTTCATGTTATGCTTTACAGTTAATTGCAATATGTAGCCTGGCAACTATTAAAACCAATTTGATTGCATTATGCCATATAATATATTGCAAACACATTTTCAATTTTCCACAAACTCATCTATTTATTTTGCTAATTCTAGTTTAGTTCTGACAATAATGAGTCTCGAACGACCGCGTATTTATTATTACTGCATCCGTTTATAGAAAGAGCTCAGCTCGCAACTCAAATACAAACACAAAAATACACACACAAACACACATACAGACACACACTCATGTGTGTAAATAAATTTTAAAACAAATTGACGCAAACTAATGAATTTAATCCACAAAATACTCGCACACACTCACACACTTGCACACACATCGCGTCTGCCAACCGGAAACGCTTCATTGTTGTTTTTACTTGCCCGCAACAATACAGCAGCAACAACAACAACAGCGAGAACAACGTTGGCGTCGAAAATTGAAAAGCAACCCAAAACCAACATCGAAATTTAAATGGAAAAATTTTTGGATGCAAAAAAATGTGTAAAAAACGAAGCAAAAATATAAAAAAGAAACAAATAAACTGAAAGTGGCATTAAAAATTTAGTTGGAGGGCAGAGCAAACACACACACACACACACACACACACAGCGAGTTAAGCGTCTGTGTGTGTGTAATTGAACTTGTGATGCTCAATTTACGCCCGCAGCAAACACACAAACACACACGTCGAGTGCGGCACACTTGAGCGACTTTGGTGCGATTTAAAACGCCCGCGTACAGTTTGACATTCACTGTGCAAGTTGTGGCTTTTGTTGTTCCAAGCCCCAAAAATAACATCAATTATTGTTGCCATTGTTGACTAACTGTAAGCGTATTGTCAACTCTTTCTACTCATCTCCCTCTCCCTTTCTCTCTCTCCCTGTGTCTCTTTTCCCTTTGTATTTTTCCGCTTTTGATAGTGCAAAATTGCTTTGGCTTTATGCAACTTTTTGTTATAAAACAACTCGTTGACAATTGTTTCGTGTTGCTGGCAGCGAGAGAAAAAAGACCAACAACAACAACAACTGCAGCGTTCAGAGTCAAGGTCAGCGTGGAGGTCAGCAACATTAAGCCACAGCTAGCTAGTCTAGCCAGATCGTCTTTCTAGCTCTCTCTCTCTCTCTCTCTCTCTATCTCGATTGCTTCTTCGATCGTCTGTCAAATTAGCAATCAATTTATTTATTATTAAAATTTATGAATCAAGCAAATTAACACGTTAGTTCAGGAACTTCTAAGACAAAGGCTGCCTCTGTGTTTCAGACAATGCAATAAATCCGAAACTATGCAAAAAAAAACAGAAATAAACAAATATTATAAAGAAACATACAATGTACGATATGTATGTATGAGGGTAGAATGTCACAAGTTTATCACAAGATCTACTCGAATTTCGTATTTCGCTGCGTTAATAATTTTTGTTTCATTAATTTTGTTTTTGTTTTTAGCTACTTTGCTGTCGGCAAATATTTTGTTTAAATTTAATTTTGACATTTGGAACTGATGAAGTAAAAGACAGACAGAGAGACAGACAGGCACGCGAAAGGTAAGGAAAGTAAAGAAAAGAGCTGCGAAGTGAATACCCTGTAAAAAGTTGTAGTCGAAACATTTATCGACATATTTTCGTTCCTCTAACAAATATGAGTGCTGTCACTTGTTTAATTTTCGCGCATGTTACAGACACGCCCCTTTGGCTTGCTCTACAGGGTATGCATACACACACACACACACACACATACACACACTGACAGCAATGCCAGCAGGAGTACACGCTCCATTCGGTTGCGCCCGAAGCGTTAAAATCTTTTTGCATTTTAATTGAATTACAAGGCGAACTTCAGGCACAAGAAGTGCCATGGGTAGTAGGAGTAGAAGAGGGGCAGGAGGGGAAGGAGGTAAGGGGGTAGGGGTATACAGCAACGACAACATCGGGCGGGTCGCTGGTCCTGCTGCTGGTCGCGTGTGCTGCCTGCCATAAATTTGTAACTGTTTGCTGTACTTGACACATTTCATAGTTGGAGTTAGAGTTGCGACTCGACTGGAGTCGACACTGCACTGGAAGACTGTCCCGAAAGCATGCCTTACAGAGTGCGCACCACACGCACACATATGCAAACTCTCTGCGACCCTCAGGCATAACAGTTTGCATACATATTTGCGTAGGTGTTTGCACTCAGCTTCGAGAATTCATGTAAATTCATATACAACTTAAATTAACAACTAAATAAATAAGGTTAAATAAATATAGCAGCATGATGGCACTTAAAATACCCTATAAAATACGTATAACATGTATCGGAACTTAAACTACTCTAGTCAATAAGTATAAACTATATACTTTATGCTTTAAATGTAACTTAAACTGAAGCTTAGTCCATGCATATATTCCCTTCTCCCTCTCACTTCCTCTCTCACTCTTATACTATATTTCTATATGTTAATAAACCGCCACCAACCTTAAACCAAAAAGCCACCTGGTTCGTTATTATTGTTGTTTGTTTGTGGTTTTGTTTTGCCATGGTTCCCGTTATGATTCGCAGTCGCAGAAAGTGCAAGGGACCGTTAAGTATCACGTATCAATATAATATGTATTGTGTGTTTGTGTGCGTGTGTGAATAAAATGCAATTGCAATTTGTGTAATTTTTCAATCACATTTCCATTTCCATTTCCATGGCCATTCGTTAAAGGGCCAACGCCGTTGCGTATACGCCGTGTGGAACGCAAGAGTAGAGCGAAACATGTTGGCGTGTTCAGCAGCAGCAACGGCATCATGATTGTGTTGTGTCATGTTGTTCATTGTGGTTGTAGTTGGCGTTGTCGTGTAGCAATTGTTGTTGTTATTTTATTAATTACACATTTTGCAGCGTTAAGTGTGGCGCACACGGTTCGTGTTTCAGTTAACGTGTTTGCGTGCAACACCGCAGGATGCCACAAAAGGATCCGCAATCATTTGTTTATTTTTTATGTTTGTTGTGTTTAATTAAACGAAATGTGCCAGCAGCAGACCGCGAAGACCGGCAGCAGTCAGCCAAGGTGCATGAGAAATAAATTTAAAAAGCAAAACAATTTAATTATTAATCATAAAAAACAACCAAAAAGGAGAGCAGCATCTTGTTTGAAGCATACTTTATGTAGCTGCTGCTGGTGTTGTTGTTGTTGTTGGTTTTACTGCTATCATGCTGCATGTCAATGTTTTTTGGAGGATTATGTGCGAAACGCTTCTGACATTTACATACATGTGCTTAGCATAAAGAAGGGAGAATGAAATGTATCACGTATACGCAATGGCTGACAATGGAAACATCATTGGGCTTACATATGGTATGTATTATGCTGGGTGACTTTATGAGTTTCAGGCAGAGAATGAGAAAAATAAATAAATATCCACGCACATAAATTACGCTTTCATATGCAAATGAATTACAGGACTTTTTCACAGCACCGTCAAGCATGGCTAATTTTAATATTAATATTTAAATATTCATTTAAATATTAATACTTAATTTAATTAAAACAGAAAAAGCGAGAGAGAGAAAGTTGAAAAATGCAAAATAAATAGAATTTAAATTTAAATAATTGTAAATAGTTAATTAAATCTCTTTAAAATTTTATCAATATATTTCTACAATGATATAATATCAAAATATAAATAAATAAATATTAAAAATAAATAGTTACAATCTAATCCATGTAAATAATTTTACAAAGCAATATTTACACAAAAAAATAGCTTAAATTAAGTAAATAATAATGGAAATTGAAAAAGTCTTAATTAATAAAAATACAAATAATAAAACAAAAAAGAATTAATAAATATTTACACAATATTATTTATGCAAATTAATACAATCTAATACTAGTAAACAATCTCGAAAAACAACAACAATATTTACACAATTTATTGCAGGAAAAAAAACACATGACAGTTTGTCGCCTTGTCGAGCGAAGTGAGTGTAGAGAGCGGGAGAGATACGAGATATGGAACATATCAGTGGAATTTATGAGCAGGTGCCTAGCTATACATACTTCTACTTTGCCGACTACAAATCACAGCGCACATATCTAATGGCAAACATAGACTATGTTTTTGTTTTTTTATTCAGCAATGAAACTATCACGCCTCGCTTTATGGTACATATGTATGTAGGAAACTTAACCACTTCATTTGGCCACGACAAGCGCAATCCCAGAGTCTCTTATCTTTTGCCCAAAATAGTTCAACTTAAAGAAGACCGAGACGACGCCCAAAGAGTTGCTATCTGCCTGCACGTCCCCTTCATCATGGGACATGGCGCCTTATCAGTGCCATCTTTATTGCGCCAAGGGTTGCCTTTCCATCTTTCGCACAATGGCTGCGCAATTGAATAGCACAGAATAGAAAAAGAAAAGCGAGAAAAGCGACACAGGAAAAGCCAGGAAGGAAAACTATGCAGGCTCCGAATCAGGCACGTCGCAAGTCTCTCGAAATGCGGTTTGAATAATATGTCCTTAGCGTGTATTCATGCTCATTCTATCTCACTCTCTAAGCTCCTCTCTCTCCCTCTTTAAGCCCTCTCTCTCTCTCTCTCTCTTCCTCTCTGTGTGCGTAAAAGAAGCTAGGAAAATGAGCCCAAAACGAGGGGGCAGGCGGCGCCTTGTGCCAAGTGCCAAGTTAAGTTGACATACAAATTATCGGTTCAATAGAGCTGCTAACACACACATACACACACACACACTCACACACATACACAGATGCGGCATCTTCCAACTGGGTCTCTGTGGCACTTGAACAGCTTAAACTTTTTGGGCTAAGCAGGGGTGGGTGAAGGGGGCCGCAGCTGCTAGAAATGATGTCGTGCGTGCGCAAACTATGCAGTCTCATTAAATCTAACGAGCGACGTCTGTGGAGGGAGGAGGCTCCTCTTCTCTTTTCTTTCGCACTGCAAAGTATCTTTTTGTACACATGCGACGTTTTGCAGCATTCGTTCTTCGATAAGAAAGCTTGGCAACGTGATGCCAAGTTAGGCTTGAGCATTAGAAAGACAATCGAGTTGGCTTTCAATTACAGCTCGCATTTCAGCTAGTTTAGCCCATTATTTGTGCCCTAATAATAGAGGGAACTAGGCAAATTAGAGACGTTGATTTATGTGCGTATTGTAGGAGTTAAATTGATTTAAGTTTGCCCATAAAGCAGCGCGTTACGAAATAAACTGCTGACTGGGAACAACGCAAACTTCGCTAAAAGCAGACAGTCCGCTCAGCTTCCGCACTTATTGCCTTCCTCCTTTCCGTCTCTTTTCTTCCTTTTGTGACACTCTTCATATGCTGCTGTCTGCATCCATTGGGCAATGCGTCGCTTTCAATTGCGCTTAAGAGCTTAAAAGCCAATCGATTCAGCTCAGCTCAGCTCGCACGCTGAATTTCTCCCAAAGCGGGAAACAGCTTTAAAGCAAGTGAAAGAGATTTGTATACACTCATTGAGCGGGTTGTGGTTTATTACGACAGTTTTTCACAGGGTTGTCAAGAGTTTGGATCAGTTTTACATGGAAAATGGTGCAAAACATGTAAGGAAAGCTACAGTCGATTGTGTGCGACAGTCAGATACCCTACGCCCAATTTCAAAAGACCTTTCCAAACATGTCACCTTACTCTTAATTCAAACAAGAAATTTAGACGGACAGCCAGACGGACATAACTCAATCGACTCGGCTAGTAATCCTGAGCAAGAATATTTCCGCAAAGTCAGAATACCGTTTTCACTATTTTCAAAGGCCGAAGGGTATAAACAAATAAAAACAAATAGTAAACATATATGATTTGCTCTAATAAGAGCATTAAATGATAAAGGCAGGGTATTACTGTGTCGTCTTAAGCTCACCGCCTACCTACCGCACATTAGCGCACATGTTGTTTATCGACCAAAAGCTGCGCATTACATGCAAAACAACTTAGAGCAAACCGGTAAGCCAGATGTATCCATAGCCATACGTAGTACACACTCATATTGTGTGTTGCCCGCCCACTTAAGAATCGAAAAGAAATATGTCTAGATATCATACGATTAATTTGATTAGCAAGCGGAAGCACGGCACGGGCGAAGACCAAGTTAAGAGCCCAAGTTGAATGTTGTTGGCCCACACGCATTTTGCGCTCTCAACTGGACCAATGAATGACTGATTGATTGATTGACTGATTGACTGACTAAGTGAATGTTGAATTGATTGATGGTGCGAATTTTAAAGGAAACTCAGACAAGTTGTGCAAAAAAGCTTAAAGGAAAGAACCTTCCGTACAGTCATACTACTTCTTAGATGACACAAATAGAGCTGGCAGGTCAAGTGGCCAATAACCGATAACGATAACAGGCGACCGATAAAACTCAAGTGCTAAGTTTGGCCATGCGAAATGTGTATATAATGCGCACTCGACGTGATATTTTTCTTTGATTTGTACTCAAATCGAAAGTAGTCACTTGCCGAGGCAGTTGTGAGAGCTAGAGAGAGAGAGAGAGAGACAGAGAAAAGAGCGAGAGAGGGAGAGCACAAACCGCTGTGAGTTGCAAATATTTGTGCGATGATGGCATGGGATCGCAGTTTTATACAAAGAGGGCCCCACAATCGTAAATAACTCTGCATGATCTGCGGTAGTTGTTTATATTGCATATCACAGCGATAAGAAATTTATATAAAACAACACGAGCGATTACGATCATTCATGAGTGTGATTCACACTTGAGAAAATTGTGCAAGCAATTTATAGGCTGTTCCAAGACACAAGAAAAGTCAATCACTGCAGCTGCAGCTTTCTGCATTTCTCGAGCTTCTCATAAACGTTCAGAAGCCAGTCACGAATCCTGCACTCACGACACGACACTCAATGTGAATTGACACTGAGTTGGTTAGAACACCCACATGCCGTTATGCAAAACCTGTACTTGGCTCAGCTTTGGTTCCCAGCCGAGAGAAGTCCATGTACATATAGTAGTTCACCCATACACTTGACACAGACACAGACCAGTCCGTAAAACCTGTACCCCCTCGCACTTCTCTCTCTCTCTTCTGTTGCCACGCCCAGTGTCACTTGTTGACCAAAATTAAACGTAGCGCAGCGTAGCGGGCCATGCAATTAGTTGGAGGTCGCCTGTTTATTTGTTTAGAGCAAGCGAGAGGTCGTTGATATTAAAAATGGGGTGAGGCCCGCCGACTTTGACAATGTTTTGGCAGGCAAATTTGTTAAAGCAAGTTGTTATTAAATTGTCCGCTATTTGCCAAATTGATTGGCTATTGTAACCATAGTTACTTTGCCTCTGCAGATCTTCAGCCCTAAAAACGAGTTTCTGCGCCGTTGCCTTCTCTGCTCTTTCTGTTTCTGTTTCTCTTTGGCTTTTGTTTTTTTTTTTTTTTGGCTCAACTGTCATTCAATTGTCAATATCTTTGCCGACTGATCGTCACGTTTTAGAGGCACGACTTTTGTTTTTTTGCCGGTGCCCCTTTGCGGAAATTGACTTTGCATTGAACTTCAATTGAAATCGCACGCTTCTTGCAACTTGTTTTTTTTTCGGGCATGGGCGTGGCTGTTGCTGCTGGGGCACGTGGCAGTGCTGGGAGCGCTGTTGCATTCGTAATGTTTCAAAACATGAAAGTTCAAACTATAGTTGCAAGCTCTACAAAAAAAAAGGGGCCATAATTTAATCGACTTTCCAAATGTTACACCAGTTTCTTTTAGCGCCAAACAGAACTGTCAGAGAGAAAAAGTCATATTATATTTTTATGGGGAAAATTTTGATTGCCCTTAGTGCATCGATTGGTGAAATTTGATTGAGATCTGCCTTAGGTTGTTTTGCAAATTCGTGGCTAAAAAGAAAAGAGAGATTTGCAGAATAACATAGATCTCAAAGAATGTATTAATAGCTATTGAGAGTATCGCTTGTGCAGTTTATGTATGTTGATTTTCTTTGAGAGCCCACACACACATAGCCTGTATTTATATTTCAAACTTTGCATTTATACGTTTTATTAATATTTAAAAAAAATTTTATTGACAACTTTTTAGACATTGAACAACTGTTGTTGCATGTTTAGCCCAGAAAAGAGGATATAGTTTGTAGTAGAAAAGCTTCTCTTTTCATCAAATTGGTAAGATCTTTATTTCCGACTAACTTTGTTTATCGATAATTGAATTTTGATTATAATCAACATTTAAACTTGCCATACGGAGTCGTAGTATATAATTTTTACTCTATATGACCCACTCAATATCTGCCCTATTATGCTGTCATTCCTTTCATACCATAATCCACGATAAATTGTAAGAATATCTACATATTCCGTACACACCCGTCTGGCTGCTTTCCGAACTGTCTTGCTTAGTGTGAGCAGTCAAAATTTAATGTTTAACTAGTTTAATAAATGTATATATATTTTATCTTCATATAAAATGAAATGTCTACAACGATTTTGCTTTTGTATATCATTGCGAAATGGATGCAAAGTCATCGGTGGATTGTTTCTATATTTCTTCTTCATTGAGATAACATTCCACGGCCAGCATGCTGTTTTTGTATGTAAGTGTATTGAAATTATCGATATATCGACATTAATTGTCATATTTAATTCTGCTTTTTTCCATTTGTTTGTATTACTTTCTTTCTGTCCAAAAATTAATAGATACCAAGGGCAAAGCCTGGGATATTTGGGAGGGGCTACTTTTATCATTTGGAATTATTTCATCAATATTTCTTATCTACGGAGCACACAAGGTGAGCACAATTGGAATATTCTCTCATTTTATGTTTTTAACAATTTCCAATTTTCAGGAAAAACGTGGTGTCATCGGACCAAGCTTATTTATGTATGTAGCCATATTTGTCAGTAATATAATCATGAGTGTTTGGGACCTTGCCACTTGGAACAGTGTATCGTGGAAAATAATATGTACAGAGATTATTATATTGAGTGAGTCGGATAAGTTGCATCATTATGTATACTATGTATATGCTTAACCCATACTTTCCATAGGTTTTATGCTGTATTCAATTGTGGTAATAATTTCATATAAGATGGAACTAGGTAAATTACACTCGCTCTTGCAGAGCTATAATAAAGTAAACAACATATATAAATTTATCCCAATTTTCAGATTATATTGCTACTTCTGTAGAGTAGAAGAAGCAGCACGTTTTCCTCAGCTGATTTTGTCAATTCTATGTATTGTGTAATAATTTCAAACTTAATAAACATTCTGTGAATTTGAAAATGATTTCATTTCCGAATCGACTACACACTAAGATTGACATAGACTTCAAGTTCAATATACACATAAAAATTCTTGAATATATATTTCATTTGTGTTTACGAATTTAGTTATCCAAATTGCGAAACGACCTCTTTAGAGAGATGGCCTGTCGTTGCAAGTACTTCATCAAGATCCTGAATAGATGCTGTTTTTGTCTAACCTTGCGTACGGGCACTATGCTTCTGGGTTGCATCTTCTTGACATGGTTTGTCTATCTATGCGTCGGCAGTGCCTTCATGATGGAATGCATCTTCCCCAATGAATATCTACGCTCGACATCGCCACCACCAGCAGCCCCAAAGACAACCATGATATTCTCTTTCTTTGGCATTATAGCGGCATCTATGGTTTGCATTGGTGTGCATAATGTGAGTAGATATAGCAAGTTATATTTCATATATATATATAAATTACATATATATTTATATTCCTTGCAGAACAATGAGCTGCTGTTCGTACCATTTCTGGTGCTGACACCATTCTATATTTTTGTACACGTTTTGGCCATATTATGCTATGCGTTTGTCTGGATGATAAATGTTCTGTTTCTTATAACAATAAGTGAGTATGCTGTATATACATATATAAATATAACCCAAATTACCTATATTACATATATAGCTGCGCTAGTTTACGCCTGGGCTGTGATCTTTTCCTACTTCACCGAACTACGCTATGCCTACGATGATGAGTTACCCCAGCAATCATTTATTTGAGTCCGCATTTTTGGTACCAAATATAAATTATTCACATTCTATTCGCAGATTTATCTGGGGATTCTAGAGTACAATTTATCAGATACAGACTTCTCTTTTCACGGCCCAAGGGTTTTTGGGGTCATGCGCATTGCTTTTGCAGACATGCAGGTTAGAGCGCTATATACACTATTACTGGATACATAAGATACACGTTCTATGTGGAAGATTTGTACTCACCTTTGGCAATGAGGCGAGCACCTGCTGTTTGACATCCCAAACGAGACGCTCCGATGGAAACTGTAGACACTTGTAGACGTTCAGCTCCGGCACATGGATACGCACCAGTAGCCATCCATCACGTGGCTCTGGAGGCGGCTCATCGTCAAACGCACCCGGCCCGGACGTATTGTCCATATTGGCCGGGTTCTGTTTGACTTTGGGAGTGGGTGGGTGATACGTCGTAATTTTGGCGGCTTTTTTTAACCCTTTTTAGGACAGTGTTGCAAGAGCAACACCAATGGGTAAAAATTTAATTACACTTGCAGGTTGCTTCTCTTTGTTTTTCTCTTTCCTTGTTTAGTATTGTTTTCGTTTTTTTTTTCGTTTTAGTTTTGTTTAAATGTTTTTCTTTTGTAAATTGCACATTTATTTAATGTATTCAGTATTTGCCTTTAGCTGGAGAATGTTTTGCTCGTACATCGCGTAGCCGAAATTGAAGAAATCCTCAAGTGGAAGGTGCATTATGCTATAAAAGAATATATATATTTGAATAGGGTATTAGGGGAATACCATGAAAAATTATATGAATAATAATAATAAGAATTTATTTTAATATTCTATTCAAATTTTATGTAAGCATTTCTTTAAGTTGGATTAGTTTGTCGGCTTCGTTTACCTCTTTTTCTTTTAAACACGCTCTCTATATCTCCTCTCTCTCTCTTTCTCTGACTTTCTCTCTCCCTGTCCGTCAATGTTTATAAACAAGCATCGACATGTCAAACAAGTTTCCACATCGCAAACGTAATTTGTAAATTGGTTTATACAATGTCTTTCTTCTCACCTCTTCACCAATCCCCGTCCACGCCGAACACCCCCGCACTCTCTCCACGCACTGTGGGCAGTCCTCTGTCACTCTGTCAGTCTGTCAATCTGTCAGTTGGTTACTTAGTCGCTGGGGCGTTGTCATTGTGTCAGTCGCATTTCGCACTGTTTTTGTTGTCTCTGCTGATTACTCGCTGATATTGACATTTTATAGTCCGACTACGGAGTCTGCAGCATGTGGCATGTTGCACGTTGCACGTTGCAGCAGCGGCAGCAGTTGTTGCTGTTGCATTGCTGCAGTCATTGCAGTTATACACAAAAATATAATTCACACGCTAACCTCAAAAAGCAGGCGACGCTTTTTATGGCAACTGCTTAGCAATGTGTGTCGAATCCGCATTGCAGTCCCCGCCGCCGCCGCCTGGCTGAGCTGAAGGGGATTACGCGTTGGGGCCGTCGTCCAGTCTGCGCTGGTCGCGTTGATTGTATAAAGCTTGTTAGTTGACTTTTTAGCGGGGGCGCATAATTGAGATAAAAGTTTGCGGGTGACAGCACAATTTCAGCATGTGAAACCTAAACTGATTGTTGATCCCCTTCCAAAAGTCTCTTCCCAACTGGGCCAATCAGCTTGGGAATGATGGGTTGATGAGCTTAAAAAAGTTTTTTACATTTGAAAAGTAACTTTGCAATCGAACTACCCCAACAATGTATAAAGAATCTAGTTGAATTAACGAAGAAATTAAAAAATAATATCAATGCAATCTAGGAGGTTTTGGTTGACCTACCTGCATGGTAAAGCATTCAAGCAAGGCATTTTTAATACTGATAAAATACCTGATAAAGTCCCCAAAAATATACAAATTGGTCACAGTGAAAGCACATCTAAAAAATTATACTAGCTTAGGAGTTTCATGGTACGACAACAACCTGCAATTATTCATATCAATTAAATGACAATTAAGTCTAGTCCAGATACGATTCTAAGGTTGGCAAAGACACATTTCCTCAACATTTCTTGTTTTTTTTTTCATTTAGTTCACGATAATACCAACGAAACGAAATGGTGTCACGGTCGCAAAACACTTTACCGAAATACATAAATTAAATAAATAAATGTGCACAGCCACAAAACTCGACCAGGTAATGGAAGCTCGAGCTTGATTCAAGCGACTGTGCTATGCCCTCCATCAAATTTTACCTAACACTCAAAGAATTGCATTACTCAACACGTGAAACTAAAAAACAACGCATCATCTAACTATATGTGACACACAAAGTACCCTACATAATTTAGTGTATAGCAAACTTAATTTCCACAAGTGGATGACTGTATACAAATGCCATATCAGCTTGGCCAGTTACCAGTTGCCACAGCTACCTGTCAATCAAAATCGAACAACAACAATCACAAAAGTCAAGTGAAAATTATCAGAAGACGCCAAGTAATAACGACAAAAAATGTGGCCAAGGCATTGGCCATTGATATCGATAAAGGGCAAGCTCTACGCGTAATGATAAGCCATGATAAGCAGGCATTGAATAATTTTAATTACGCATACGCCATATGTGCAGGCATATCAAATTAATTTCTTTGCTTTTATTCTATCGCTGCTTCTAACGGCTTCTTCAACTTCTTTTATATGCATTAAATTTAAATTGAAATGAAATGTAATCTAAAAGATTCAGTAGAGACCCCAAGTAAACACCTGAGCCACTATAAATATCTTAAGTAGAATTCTATCAAATTTCTTTGCTGCCATTGTCAATAACATGCGCCAGCGTATATCCCATTGTCAGTGTGAGTTTTCACTTTGCTTTTAGTTTTTATTTATTTTTTTTTTCAATTGCAATTTCAGCTTTGTATCCTCGGCATTTTTATCCGGCACAAAGTTCGCGCTGACATTTCGCCCAATCACTTTTAATTGGAAAAGTTGTTGGCGCGCAGCAATGGACACCATTCCACCCCAACCCCGTTAACCACCCTCTTTGTCCACCCGCCGCCCACCTACCCAACTAACTGGGCCACACTCACTTTGCCAATACTTTTTAATGACCATTTAAATCGCTTTGCACCACATGCCGCACGCTGATTTATTAATAGCAGACAGGGGCAACAACTCAATTATCGCAATTATGCTGAAGAGAGCGAGAGCGCGAGAGAGAGGGAGACAACAATAGTAGTTTATACAGCAAGTAAGTGCAGTGATTTTTCACTTTAAAACAAATGGGTTTAAAAGGAAAATTTGTTCAATTTTTCACCCTCGTTTTTTTGTTGCAGCTTGATTGAAAAATTATGCTTGACCTTTTGACCAATCAAAATTTATGTTTGCTCTGTCAAAGTTCCATTTTGCTGCTCGTTCCTCTCCTTTTACCTCCCCTCTCCCCAATTGTTACGCACTTGACAGCTGTCAGCTGTGCGTGTGTGTGTGCTGTCCAAGCAACAATTTCGTTTGCCAGGTGTCGCCACATCGATTCATTCACTCGCCCGTCTCTCTCCTTCTGCTTCTCCCTTGCCTTTCTCTCTCTTCGTCTCTGTTGCTGTCTCTGCTGACAGTTATTTGCTCGCCTCACCCACACACACACTCCCCGCAGAGCTGCTCCTAGCGGGTCCTTCGTGTATTTGACCAAAAATGCTGGCATGCCAATCAAGAGCACAAAAGGTTGTCTTAAATATGAAGCGAGTTTCATGGATGGGAAACATCACGTAGCACGGTACACTGTACGAAAAAGAGGAAGCAACAGCTCAGCTTGTCAATTTTTAAAACATCCACAACTAATCCATTTCAAGCTCTACTTTATTTGGCGACCTGCACTTTTCGTGCAGTGCAGCTTAAGGTGACAACATTAAAGCATGAAATACTCTACATACTCTTCGATCATTGAAAGTTATTAAAGAGAGTATACGTCGTTTGTGGAAAAGTATGTAGATGAAGGAAAGTAAAGTTACATGCCTCAGTTTTGCTCAAAACTTAAATATTGTCCAAGTTTCCGGCACTTTTCAAAATGTTTGCAACGATTTATAGTGTAAGTAGGATATCTTGGGGTCAGGCACGCTCAACTGCAGCTTTCTTTTACTGATTTTTTCTTTATGCTTATCCAAACATTTGTTAAACAATCTGTGTCAGCTCGTAAAAGTCAACCAAAAATTTTCGTCAACCCACCCGCTGAGAGAATCTCGCTTCTTCGCTCGTTCGTTGCGCCGCCTGTCTGGCAGTTCCACTTAAAGTTCTTGTGACACTTGGCGTATACGCGTTATGACAGCCGTCGAAAAGTCTCAAGAATATTACAAGATGCGCGCACATAAAGTAAAAAGCAACTCTGCAATGTGCCATTTGCTAAACCGTGACTCAAACCGTGACTTAAGTTGTGAGAATTTTATTGAATTAGTTTGCCTCGGGCAAGCAAATGTCACAAAGTGTGAGTGTGAGTGTTAGTAGTGCGAGTGTGAGTGGAATTCACTCATAGTCCGTTGTCGTAAAGTCATACTTGAATTTAAATTGCGGGTGAGCTTTAAAGCAAATTACTTTTCGCATTTCATCTGAGACAACGCTGTGATACCATAGCTCGTTGCTAGCCAGGAGGAGTGACTGACTGTGCGAGTGAGTGCCAGCGTGGTTCATTATTGTTTCTAGTGGGAGGGGGAAGGGTAAAGGGGGGGGTGGGGGTGTTGGTTGTACTAACGTATATAGTATATTTTGTTGCTGTGCTGCTGCGAATAATTCGCCTTGGCAACGCACCAGTAAATTGGCAAGAAATGCAAGAAGGCGGACCTGCGGTCCAGGCAACCGCAACTCTATATAATTTCAGCTATTTTTCTCTCTCTTTCATGCGCACAGTGGTGCAAAGGTAGACAATGCTTAAACAATTCTAGGTAAAAAAAAATTTACTAATTTTGTGTATATGCAAATTTAAGTTCTTCAATAAAAATATAAATTTTAATTAACTAATAGTTTGCTTTTTGTTTGTTTTAACTGTCCCACTGTGCGCTTGCAAATCGAATTCGCCATTTTGTTTGCTGCGCTCGCGCTGCTGCTGCTGCGCGCTACTTGATGCTTTGTTGCGAGTTCCACAAACGGAAACGGAAATGCACACATAATTCTGTTAGAAAATGCAGTCGCTAACCGCAGTTGGCAGGGCTTCTGTGCGGTTCTCTCTTTTTCTCTGTCTCTCTCTTCCCACTTTAATTTTTCTGCATTTTTTTATGCTCTGGGCCCTGGACGCCTGTTGCTTGCACTTTAATTAAATTATAATAAATACAATTATGTGCAACGTCTTTTAAGTGGTCTAGCAAAAGGAATACCCAGATTACTTGAAATGTTTCTTTCTTGCATTCTTTCCTTTTGGACTTGAAAGAACGGAAGAAAAGGAAGTTGTAAACAAGAAAATTATAGCTAAAAACATGTCACATGTAATCCTTTATGTTGTTATTTTTGCCAATGTCAAAGTTTCTTGACTAATTTATTTAGCTTTTTTTCCCTTTTGTATTTCATTTTGTTGCTGCTTCAAGGCAGCAACGGCCAAAGAGATGAGCAGAAGAGAAACACAATAAAATAGTAGAAAAACTAAAAGAAAACAAACTTTGAAAACTTGTTTTCCAGTCACGTTCGTTTTCAATCAAGTGGCATTTTTATATGTCAAACAAACTGCAGAAACAGAGACACCAAGAGAGAGGCAGATGAAAAGGGCGACTAATACAATAAGAAAATTAACTCTGATCCCCATGTGGATGGCTAGGCCACACACGTTCTCACTCACACTCTCACATACAGCTGCACAACTGACCCCACAGCTTGCCCTTAACCCTTTTGTGCACATTTCCTCTTGGGCTGCCCAACTCAGATCTTCCCTTCTGCTTCTCTGCTGTCCAGGTTCGTTCGGCAGCTTTTGTCTAGCTGAGCAGATTCTGAATGGTTTTGAAATTGAATAAACTTCAGTTCAGCAGGAACCACAGCAAATTACGCTTAGCAACAAACCACAAAGAGCGAGACAGAGAAAAAGAGAATGAGAGCGGGAGGGAAAGAGGTATAGAGAGAGAAGGCAGACAACTTCCGCCTCTGCAAAGAAACCATAAAAACAATGCCTGGGCAACGCAGTCCAACTCTCTGCACAATTTGGCAGTTATTTGATTGGAATTGTTGTCGGTAGAATATCAATTTCTACTATATATACTGTATACATGGCAACGTTTTTTTCAGTTACCAAACGCATTGAGTACTCATCAAATAATTTCACAATCTAATTGCAGTTTTTATGTCTCCTCTCAACACGAAACTCTTGGCTAATTTTTTGTCTAAACAGCAACCGTATTACGTCACTGCAGACAAATCGAGGCATTAAGTCAGCGACAGATCTTGTTGATGTTGCTGTTGTTGTTTGGCTTGTTGCAATCAATGGAAATAAATTAAAACGCCGATTAAAAAAGAACAAAACTCTATGCAAATGCGATGGCGATGGCGACGACAAGCAATCCGATTCGACCGGTTTGCATGCAGCGCAGGTAAACAAACCAGGCAGACGGACAGACGGGCAGACAGACAGGCAGACAAACATACACATACACACACACATGCAATTCAAACTCATTTAAATGCAAAATATTGTAAACCTCTTAACATGCTCACAACTTACCCTTGCCCCCTTTGGCTTGGCTAACTCGCTCACTTCCCCCTGTTTAAGCTGCGCTGCTGCAGTGCATCATCCAGTGGACTGTAGAAGAAAAAGAAAAGAGAAGAGATGTTCAAGTGAAGTTATAGACACATTTCTTAATTGCTATCTAACGTGCAAATATTTTTTCCCTGCCAATTTCGCCTCGATAAACGCAATTTATTTCCCCCAGCAAGCTAGCTAATTTTATATTTTGCGTCTGGCTGCTGTCTTCCTCTCTTCCTCTGCACCGCGCTCAACTGGCTGCAGGGCCATCAATCATACGCCATGTGAACAGCAGACGCAGCAGCAGCAAAGCAAACGACAAGCAATCAATGGGCAACCTTCTATCCCCCTGCCCCCAATCCCCTGCCCTGTCCGGGCTACAGCAATGCGTGGAGCTGTGGGTGGTTACATACACCACAGACACATAGACAGACACGCAGACACGCAGACACACACATACATTCCGCTTTATGTGCAACGTTCAACGCCCACAGCAAAAAAAAAAGTTGCATGCCAATTGGCAGCAACAGCTAACAAATTTTCACGCTAGAAGAAGAAAATGCCAGCAGGAAAAATTAACATGGAATACACTGGCAGGCCATGGCAGCAGGCGGGCAGGCAGGCAGAGAGTGGGGAAAATGGAAAATTTCGTAATTTCATAGTATAAACTTGAGTGCAGCGTTAGACAGTTATGTATAATTTATGTTGAGCGCGGAATTTACTTTAAAAACAGAACTTTCATTACATGCGTTGCATGTTATTATACTTACATGTGCTTTATAACTCTACAACTCTTTATTATTTATTATCTAAGGGTTTGTCCAAGTGTGTGTAACAGGCAGAAAAAGGTATCTGTGAACCCCAAATACCATGCTCAGTAGCACGAGTCGATTGTGCCATGTCTGTCAATTCGTCTGCCTGTCCGTCTGCTGTCCGTCTGTATGAACGCCTAAATCTTAGGGACTATAAGACCTAGAATCATCAAATTATTTGACTAACATTCGTCTCCAAAGGTTTTTTTTTAAATTGGGCCACCCCTACTTTCGCCTCCACCTTCTATATGTCAGAGGATCTTTGCTCTACTCTTTTGGGCGCTCTCTCTCCGTTTGATACATATTTGATAGCTGTCTAATCTATCATATATCTCTATGCCTATATTTTTCAATTTCCATTTAGACTTCTGCAGGGTATTTACGAGTCGTTTATCTAAATCTCTTCCTGACATAACATAATATATAGTCCCAGCTGTAAATGTTGTCCTCGTATTTATTGTTATTATTGCTGTTGCTGTCTTTGACACTAAACAACTTTACAATACGTGCAAGACAGACTTCGTTGGCGTCTCATTTTTCGGGGGGAGACTCAAAGCTTTGCGTGCTTTGCATTTGTGCTAATCACTCAATTTTAGTAGAAGAGAAGAAGGGGAGAAGGGTGAGGCAGGAAGGGAGAGTAGAGCGTGTTCGTTTCGTGTGTTATGTAAATTGTTGTTGATTGTGGCATCTGACAAGCCAAAAAAACAAAAACAAAAGCGAGTCTTAACCACAAGCTGAGGTGCTTAGTGTGCGCGCTTAACAGCCTCAGCAACTTGATCATAATTAACAGCAATTTTAGCTCTAACACTTCTCGCACACACGCACACACACACAGGCAGATACACACACGAGTGTAATTAAGCTGCAATGATTGCCAAAAACGGGTTGGCAAAAAGGCTCTAAACGGTTTTCGGTAACTTTGCCTTTTATGGCAACTCGATGCCATATTCCAACTTCAGATTCAACTTCAGACACAGCACATACAACTTGTCTGGCTAACCCAAAAGTGGCCAGCACACACACATCTACACACACACACACACACACTCAGATGATTTTTAATAACTTTGACACTCATTAAACTCAAATTACATGCATTTGATTACGCAGTTTTGCATTTGGGCCTCAATTTAAGCCGCTTATGTTGCTTCATCAACTCTGCCTCCCGCTCCCTCTACTTCTCTCTCTGTCTCTCTCTCTCTCTCTCTCTCTTTCTCTTTCTGCGTCTTTGTCTGTCTGTTACTAAGCATATGGGGAGTTGACCGAAACGGTAAAAACCTACAAGATCCTCTCCATCCATGCGAACACACACATTATGGTCATCGTTAATGAATTTTAATGCTGCAATTTGTTCGCTTTGAAGTTGGCCACGTTTTATGCCAATTTTAGAAGCCCATTTTGGCTGTGCAAAAAAAAAACAACTTAACGAAGAATCACTTAACGAAATGTTGTGCCTAAATGAGCACTAAGAACAGCAATTGTTGTCAAGGTAATACGCATTACGATGAGAGGCCCCATAATCGTTATTAGTTACCCATATAGACAGGGTATACAAAATGTTATAATCCTATCAACTAAAGAGGAACTAGGCTTGCCTCTTCTTAACTAAAAGGTGTAGATATATGTATATCAATATCTAGCAGTTACAGTCAATTTCATTAGGTTACTACCCGCTCCATAAAGAATCATTCCCTCAAAAAACAAGCTCTACTCGTTTGCTTGACCGTTAAAAAAACAACGACCTAATCAAATCACGTGTTTAATTAGTTTTTTCTTTGTTTCTTCTTTGCGAAGGCTCATTGAACTGTTTACATAAAAATTGAATCGTTTTTTGCAATGTGCAAGAAATGAAGAGAGAGGAGAAGGTGCAGAGGAGAAAGAGCGGGAAAAGACTCATTAAATGAACTTGAAATTCTCACAGAGAAGCCGTCGCCTTTCTCAGCACTTGTCAGCGCTAAGTTAAGAGGGAAGGAGGGTGGGGGCGTGGCACCCTAGCAGATTAAGATGCAGTGCGTCGAATTAATTACGCGTTTCATTGTTGTTCTTGTCGCGGGAAGGCACATTATAAGTTTACTTTGAAACGGGGGACAAGCAACAAGCAATTTAGAGGCAGATTACCTGTGCAAACCCTTTAACCTCTCCCTCTTCCCTCAGCCTGTGGGCGTGTTTAGTGTTTGTCTTTGCTCTGCCCATAACCCTGAACTTGACATTTATGTATGTCTGGACTCTGCCGTCTTTCTCAGAGTGCCCCCACGTAATGCGGTTCTTGTCTTGGCTGAACTCAGCTCGTTCGTGTCGCGACCATGTGCTAAGTTCTTTTTAATTACCCCCTAGCTTGACCAACCCCCCACTCTCGCTCCCCCTCTTTCTCTTCCATCTCTTTCTCCCTGTTTTGTAGTGCCATCGTAAAGCAGTTTTTATGTGCCATTGCGCCAGTTGGTACGTGCCCAGCACATGGAAATGCAATCTCGCGCCTCCAGCTGCCCCCCACAACTGCCTTAACAAAGTTTGCCTCGCGTTTTATGTGAAGCCCTCAAAGTTTGGGGGTTAACAAGTGCCCAAGTGAGTCGTTGCTCAAGAAATGTGGCATAGTATAAGTCAGACACCCCAAGAGCTAAGTAAAATTTAATTGGCGTTTTTCCCGAAAAGTACATCATATACCCTGTAATATACCGAGTAGTGTAACGTGCACTTAAATCCACAAAAATCAATTGACTACTGTTTCGAATATGTGCTCTATAAAACTGAACAATCTTGCTCCACAGCTCATCATGTTATCTCACAGTTTTATTTCATCTATCTTTGTGGTCAGTCTGGGGCATTAAGTTGACAAATGCTTTTTTCAGCGCCAAGTTATGACGCCAGAGAGAGAAAGAGAGAGAGAGAGAGAGAGACAACAACAAATTGTCAACTGCGATTAACGCAAGAATTTTCCATTAAATGCAAATGGAGGAAAATGCGAAGTGGTAAATGGTAAATGTGAAAATGCAAAAACGCTGACACAAAGCAGCAGCTGTAAAATTAATGGGAATGTTGGAGCTGATGCCCATGCTGCTGCTTGGGGCCTAACAAAGAACCGTTGCAGCGTTGGACCAACGCAAACTCAGCACACACATCACACACACACACGCACACACATGGGCAAACCTGTCATCAGCCTGGCAAAAAAGGGGGGCCCAGCAAATAGAATTGCATAGGTAGACGGTAGACGGTAGACGGTAGACAACGATGAAGCTGCCCCATGAGTCGTTGCTCGATTGCAGATGCCATAGAGATAAATCTTGGTATCGAAACATTATTAACGTCAATTAATTCTAACTGTTGGTAGGCCACAAGTCGCCCGCTGGGCCCTGGTGGGGCCCATTAAACAGTAGCCAAGCCATTTACAGGGCGGGGCTAATCGAGTGGGCAGCGACGTGTGCAACGAGAGAGTGAAGAGGAGCAGCGGCAGCAGCGGCACCGGCAGCTGCCACTGTGATGAATACTTCAACTGAAGATATAGAGACAGAGCCAGAGATGACACTGTGAATTGGGATATTTGAAGACTAAATCGGGTAGAAAATGTCTTGAAATAATTTTAAAACAATTTGGAAAAAATATTTAAAAACTAATCTTGTAGAAGATATCTTAAAATATTTTTTTAAAGAATTTGAGAATTATTCGAAGACTAATTTAGGTATTGAATATCTTTTAATATTTTTCAAAGAATTTACGGGAATATTTAAAGAATAAATCAGAAAGAAAATATCAAAATATATTTGCAAAAAAAAGAGAAGTATTCGAAGACTAAATCACATAGAAAATATTTTCAAATATTTTAAAAATATTTTCTTGAAATATTTGAAGACTAAATTAGATAGAAAATTTCTTAAAATGTTTTTAAAATTCATAAAGAATATCAACAATTAATTTCAATATTAATTAAACCCTAAACCGTTGTTCTTTCGTGTCACGCACGCATCATCACGCTGTCATCAGCTGTTGCAATTCTGCTTCTTGCTGTTTCCTTGACTTGTTGCAGTTTTTGTTGCAATTGTTGTTGTTGTGGCTGCTGCTGCTATTGTCAACCTGTTTGCCATTCGCTTCCGCAGAAGTCAGCTGTATGGGTAATGGTATTCGATACTCTCTGTGTTTGTGTGTGTGTACTGTTTGCATTGGTATCTGTGCCACCACGTTGCTTCGCCTCACGATTCCAAAGCCGATTAATATCAGCCTCACGTGAGTGCACGCTTTGTTGTTCTTTTTGCTGCTGCTGTCATCGCTGCCGACGCTGCCGCTGTTGCTGCTGCTACCTTCTGCGTTTGCTCTTCGCTTTTTACAGTTGCCTCTGCCTTGGAAAATTGCTTTGAACTTGAAAATTTCCCACGTGACAGCGACTGTCGCTATGTTTACCACCCTGCCAGCCACCTCCCCCGCATCTCACCACCTGCTGCCCCCTTTGCCTCATGCGCCTTGTCTTTGTGCCACATGTGCGCTTTGCGTTGTCTTCTTTCTGCACCCGCGACACGAAGCAGCAACAACTGCGCTAAGAGCTGCCTGCCTGTCTCCTGCACCATCCCCATCCGCCCCCTGGTTGATTCTGCAATTTTTAGCTGCACTTTGCATATCATCGTGTCAACGTGTCGCGCCCCTTCAACACTAACGGCATTTTGCCCCCTTCTTCATATACTAGTTTCCATTTCATATTTACCCAAGTGGCCAGATCTGAGCACAGCTCGAGGCAACACTCGATCCTCCACATCCTCTCACCTTCTCCTGCTCTCACCACATTTAATTGGATGAATTTCGTGTGCCATATCTCGTTGGGTCCATCGTTTGGCGAGCCTTTTAGCAAATTGTGTAATTGTCATTGGACGCGATTCGTGAGCAATTTCTATAGATATTTCTCTTATTGTAATTGTGTGGGAATTGCAAGGGAAATAAACTGTTGGCCAAGTGCAGAGCACGATGCAGAGGGAAATCAAATAGAAATTTTTGAAGTTCTCTTTTTATTTATTATTTTATTATTATTTTTTTTTTTGCATTTTAAAATATGCAAAACTAAATATTGTAATAATACATTCGAAAAAGAGGAAATTATAAGGATTTTTTAAAAATATAAATCTAATCCAAAATATAAATCTTCTGCTACCTAAAAGCATCAAAAATGTTTGCAAATATTTTTCTTTTTTGCATTTTATAGCATGCTCAACGAATATAAACCAAATCCTAAGTCTCTTTAATTGAGCAGCTATATAAGCAGAGAAAACTATGTTATGCACTCATATATATTTGAGACTCTGTGAAAATGCTTTTAAATGCAGCTTAAGTGGCATTTTGCTATAACTTTTTTTGCAATTAAAATTCATATTTCCATGCAATTTGCGCAATGACAACGGCAGCTACAACAACAGCAACAACAACAACAACAACAACCAGACCAACAACAACAACTGGCTGCATTTCACCACTTTAGACAGCACCTGCACCACTTTCGCCCACATACAGCGCCAGCTACTAGTAGTACTTCCGGCCAACTAGAAAGCCGGCTAGTAGCTCAGTCTCTGTTGGCCATTTGGCCACTTGGCCTTACCGTATTTGGCTAAATTAAAAACTTAAGTGGGAGCAGCAGCTATAGCTACTGCCGGGCATTGCTTTAAATGCCAAAACAAATGAATAGACGCGCTGCATAAATAATAAATTTGCCCATAGCCACGGGCTATGAGAGAGTTTTGCGTAGTTCTGCTTCTACGTAGTTAATTCTCCGGCTTCTTCCTTCAGACTTTTAGCTGCACAATTAAAACGAAGGCACACGCTAAATAACTTTATTTCTGCTAACTGCTCCCCCGCAGGTAGTTGTAGTTTTTATGGCTACTATCCGCTCCTCTTTCTCTCTCTTTCCCTCGTTCTCTCTCTGTATCTATCACCATTGCTCGGCTTTCTTTCATGCATTTTTGAGCAATCTCTAACCCAAATACAGTTCTCCGCAGTTTTACAAGCTCATATTTACAGTTAGCTGGCAGCAAACAAAAGGCATAGCATACAAACAGGCGCTAGACCAGGCATACAAGCAGAAGGAGGTGGAGCTGAAGCAGGAGACTGGCCTGCAAGTAGTGAAGTAGCCTTTAAATGCTCCCAAAAAACACATTTTTCAGCATTTAGGCCAGACAATCGCCCAGGCTAAAAGTAACTGTATCCACCCGCTGTGCATCATTCTTGGCACCTGCTCATATATATCAGATGATTGAATGTTTTGCGGCATGAGCAGCAGTGAATAGAAGACAAGGAGAAGTAGAAGTAGAAGCAGTCCAAGTATAGTAGAAGGCGGTAGCAGCTGCCTGCATTCCGCAGGGCTAATTACGTAAAGTTATCTTTGAAAATGGCGCAGTTGCATTTTATGGTTGCCCTAGGAAAATCTCAGCGAAAAGGGTATGCTCTTCAAGCAGTTAGATGAAAGCACATATGCGAGATACATAAAGAAAGACTGGGAAGCAAAGGTTATAGCTCGATTTTAATTAGTTTTTAACTTAAAGCTCTGCAAACTTAGAGAGACGCAAGTTCTAATTCGATTAAAGTTAGTTTTATAATAAAATGAAAAATAAAGTTTTATAAAAAAAATTAAATTAAATATTTAAAATTTTATAAAAATATATTTTTTCATCAGTCTTTTAATAATTACCAATCTTTCTATTTCTTATTCCTCACCTCCCTTTTTTTTGTTCTTTCTCATTCTTCTTGTATATTTCATGCTTTCTAACTCTCTTCTTCCCCCTTTCTTTCACTCTACTCCTGTTTATTACAGGGTATTTCCAGAAGAAGCATGCTTAAATGTAAGATTTCAAAATAATTCTCGCTGCATTTCACTCGGCGGCGTCACTCACTGTACGAAGTCTCCCTCCCGCTCTGTGCGCTTCCTACACGCAGTCATTACACGCTGCTTCTTCGTCATGTCGTTGTTGTTGCTGTGCTTGTTCTATTTTGTATCTGGCCACTTGTATCTTGTAGTTATCTGCAACTGCAGCGACTTCTCCTCCGCTTTCACACACACACACACCGACACACACATCGACACACATGCGCTTCATGGCCAATTGTCTGCATCAGCTTGAGCGTTCTTCGGCCTGTCCCCTCTCATTTCTTATTTCTGCTATCTCTGTCTGTCACGTGTCGTGCCATCTCTCTCTCCCTCTTTACGCTCGCCATGTGAGAAACTCAGTCATTAATTTGGACGCCGGCATGCAAAAAAAAACGCTTTGGATTTTCTTCAAGCTCATATTTTGCATGCTTCTTCGTGTCTCTACACTTGGTGTTCTTATTGCCGCCTGCTCTACCTCCTTCTTGATTTTTCCTGCATTTCCTTTTGTCTTGCACAATTATGCATTATCTTGTGAATCGAGTGAGCGTCTTTTTCTCGTTGCCTTGTCTTGCTTGAAGCTTTGTATTTAATTACTGTGCACATTTCTCAAATTTCACTCACGCTGCCCCCCAACCACCAGCACCATCGGCAGCAACGACCCGTTTGTCAACTGGCTGCCTCGCTGCTCAGGTGTTTGCTGCAAGTGCCAGTTGCAAGTGGCGGTTCCACACATTATCATTATCATCTGCAGCAGCAGCGGCAGCCACAACGCCATCGTGCAGAGCAGCTACATTATGCTCATTATACATTTCACTTTGAATGATTCTCCCGCTATCGCTCTCTCTCTCTCTCTCTCTCCATCCCTCTCTTGTTCGCCCCCTCTCTGTCTGGTTTGGAAAAGTTCTGCAGCTGACATCGTTTTGTGATTTTTTATGGCCAAAGATTTTCACAGAAAATTTCACGACAAAGGGAAACGAGCTTAAGTGATACACAAGCATTATCTTTGGTTTATTCAAAATATTTCAGCTTATTAAAATGTCTTAGTTATTTTTTAGCTAGTTAGTTGGGTTTCCAGAGAAATTTGCTTGAGAATTTCTACAGCAATAATATGTAGAATATATGCATACTATACTACAGAAGAAGTGAAAAAAATATTATTAAAGTGAAGTTTGGCAACAGCGTAATACGCAAATTTGATTTCTCACAAAGCAACCTAAAATTTAGCAACATTGCAACTCGCAATTCTTATTTAGCAAGAAAATTAATATCAACTTCTTAAAAAAAACAACACTGAATTGAATTTTGGCAGCAACGCCATAAGCAAATAATATTTATAAGCAAAAATGTTGAATTTTGGCAACAACGCAATTCGCTAATTTGAAATCTAACAGGATAATTAGAAGAAACTACTTAAATAAACAAAAGAAACTTCACTAATCTGAACGTATTGGCAAAAGCGCAATACGACATTTCAATTGTTAATTAAATACCTTGATTACCTCAAGTTCCTTCCGCCGTTTTCAACTCATTAAAGCTAAGAGTAACTCGCAGGTCAACACAACGTATCCGCACTTTAAAAATTACTCTTCGATCCGTAGTGGCAACTCACATCTAAGGATGCAATGCTCATGTGTTTGAACACAGCGTGATCAGAGGCACATTGATAGATAGCCCTAACCATGCAGAGATCGAGCCAATTACCGGGGCAGTTGAAAACTGTTTTTCCGCACTTTTAATTATGCGCAACTTGAGCAACTTGCAACTTGCAACTTGTACTGCAACGAGTTGCAGCCAGTTGCACTCCAGTTGGCAACTGCAGCTGGGGCTGTGGCTGCTGTGGCCCATCTTGCGATGCTGGTGGCAATGTCCATGACAAGACAAAGACATCGTTGAGTTAAATTTGCAGGTGCAACTGCAACAGCAGCAGCATCAGTATTGCGGTAAAAAGCAATAAAGGAGCCGAAGAAGCCAAAGGCGGCCAGGGGAAACGGCATAGCTCGAGTAAGAAGACGCTGCCAGCTGAGTAGAAGCTGCCACATGCAAAATGGCATTCTCTGTACGTACGTGTCTGTGTGCCTTAATTAATTTTGATTGCAGCAGAAGCAACAACAACGAAACTGCAGCGCGTACTTCAGCGGAAATGTTCATCACACGCTGCATAGAGAAAAAAGGCTAAAAAAGGCAGCTGAAGCCGGGGAAAAACTCTAACTGCTTTCTGCTGTTGCTGCCGGCCGAGTGGCTAATTAATTGAATTAAATGAGAGGCCTCCGCACACAGCGCTGAGTGAGCACAGCACGCTGCATTATGGGGCACCTCTCCCTCTCTCCCTCTCTCTCCTGTCTCCACTCTCCTCTTGCCACATGCAAATGTGGTTCAGGCCAAATGCAGCGTCAGCGCCTCATCAGCCTTGTTGCAATTTGGCCTAATGGCAACAAATCACATGAAGCACAGGCACAGGCACACAGGCGCAGACAGAAAGCGATTGCTAATAGAATTATTAACTTGTAAATTGTGTAAACCGAATAAAAAACACAACGCACGACTTACATATCGTAGCGAGGCAAGTCGTGCCTCAAGCTATAACATTAAATTCGCATTATATCACATTTTGTTTGGCCAGTTATGACAAATGCCGCAAAGAGACGGCGCGCCGCGGCGCAGCGCAACGTGGCCCTAGGTTTATTTATGGCCATAAGCCTCAATTGGAATGCCGACAGCTGCCCAAAGAGCAGCGCCTGCCTCCTCCCTTTTGCCCCCCTCTACCAATGACAATGCCTCCAACACGTTGATGGCAACGCGTTGTCCGCTGATGGCTACGCATAATTCATGTCGCGTCCATCCATGCGGGACACAGTGCACAGTAGGCATGGTAGGGTGAATTACATAGACTATTTCTATATGTATCTGAGTATCTGCTAAGGCAGCTTAAATTAAATTTACAAAACTTTATTAAAAATTTCTGCATTTTGCGCCACTGTAGCCCAACTGCATTTGCCGTCTTTGCTCTGTCTTTTAACTCCAACATGGCCCCTCTTTAACAGAGTGCAAACTGATTGTCGGCCCAACACCTTAGGCAGGGGCAAGGTAGAGAGGGGGAGGCTAGAGAGAAGGGGGGCAACACTTGCCTACGTTAGCAGAAATGGGCGCTCATTTATTTACGTATTTTAGGCAGACTGTCGCTGTCCTCCCCCTCTCCCCCTTTTTTTCTTCCGCTAAGACTTCAACCAGTTAGACTTAGTTTATAATTTAATTAGCTTTGTCGTCGCCGTCGAGCTTATCGCACAAATCCCGCTCGTTAATTAAAGTCCAGGCACAAATTCTGCCTGGCTTTCCCTTCCACTACCCCCCCTCCTCTTTCCCCCTTGACGTTTACGTAATGAAGCAAAAGTTGAGTTCAAAGTAAAATGCTCTCCGCGCCAGGTGGGTCGCTAGCAGGTCCTGTGCCCCGGGCGCACTGCGGGTTAATTGTCTGCCACTCCGACTTGGTCACGAAACGAAAAATTCGCACAATCAATTTCAATATTTGAAAGCACCCACAATGCAGAAGAAGAAGGCGTAGAAGACGCTCCCAGAGCCTTTCTAACAGGAAATCCGCATTGGATTGGCTGCTCAATTTATTTGGGGTCAAGTTGGGTGAGCTAAGCGACTGAGTGACTGACCTACTAATTGAATGCGAGCTAAGATTTCACAGCAACTATTTCACGCACCTCCACCTATAAGTCGCCAAATGTTTATGCAAATAATTTTAAATCTTTAAGCTAAACGATTCACACAGAAAGCCAAAGAAAGAGAGAGAGAGACACAAAGACGCGGTTTTTGTTAATAACCCAAATAAAATTTAAGCTGGAAGCACGACTCGAACGTGTTTACTATATACAACAAAACACACACACACACACACACACACACACACGTAGACAAAAGCTATCGAATGACCTTGTCAAATTAGTGCCAAAAATGCAAAAAATAAAAAGCAAAAAGAAAAGGCGTCTCTTTTGAGATGGTATTTCATTTGGCATTCATAAATCAGCATAAATAAAAATCAAAAAGATTTCAATAATAAAAGAGCAATAAAACGATCGTTTAATCTGCACCAAAGCAAAACTAGTTTGGCTGACATAAGCGCAAAAACTAAACTCACTTTTTAAAGTAAACAAAAGCTTAAAATTCGCAACTTGTTTAAGTGTCTACAATTATAAAGTCAAAACCAAAACTGTCAAAACTAATGTTGCCTTTCTCAATATCATTTACGTTTTATAATCTCATCAAGCCAAAAAAAAGAAGGTGCTTCATCAATCAGTTAAGCAGACACAGAACAGAACGCCTCCCTGTTGCCACCGCCCATGCCTAATTACAAACACTTAGCCCGCAATCATGAGGGCACATGCCAAACGAGTTCATTTTGGTCACTTTTGGGCAACCATCAGAGAGAGGAGTTCTCGAGTCAGCCAAGCGTAAACTCTACAGAATTTTACATTGTTTGAACTTCTTCGGGTTTTTCCTTGGAAAAAAAGAATGTTAATGCTGGCTACACAAATCAAAACAGTTTACACTGTTTGCCTGTCAACTTAACTGAATGCTAATTGAAACCCCACCGAATTTGACCCCATATAACCTCAACCACAAGTTGAACATAGTACAAGATTATAATGTTTATAAACGGACATAACTGGAGCATAGAGCGGCAACTATTAGTTAGATAATTGCCAAGCATTAGGTCGCCTTTTTTAGTGAAAGTTACCAGAAATTGTGTTTATCACCTGAGCTAATCAAGCTAATAACCGCTCTCCCTCTACTGTATATATGTACGATATATGTGGTATCTGAAACATAATGAAAAGTCAGATGTGTGGTCGCATGTTTAGGGCATATTAGGAACAGGAAATGTTTTTTTCGGTTAAGAAAGTGTCGGTGGATTGCGAGTAAAAGCTGCCTCATCTATAAGTATGCCACGGTATTCTAAGCCAGTGCAAAAGGTCATTAACTTGGCTCAGTCCGGCCAGGCCAGTGCATTCTATAGAGACATTAAACAAATTGGCCATCATTAAGTGCGGTATCATGTTTCCTTGCGGACGAACAAAAATCACCGCCGTCCCCCACTCCCTCCCCGTTCGTTTCTGTCTTTCTGTCCGCACTGTGGCGTCCTCTCTGGGCACTTTGGGCGAAACAAAGCGCGCAAAAAACCTTTTGTGCTTTATATACATATAGTATATTTACCATTTGGCAACATTTTTAACGCATTTTGCGCTCTTTAATTAATGAGCCTTATTTATTTAACCGAAATTTGCGTGTTGTTTTTGTTGTGCCACAAAATTTTACCATCTTATTGCGTAAAACATTCCATGAAATTGATGAAATATTCGATTTTAAGTACCTGCAAGAGAAAGAGAAAGGGAGAGAGAGAAAATAAACGGCAATTAGTATTTGTATTTATTACATGGCAAAGCGAAAAATATCTATGCGAGAGTTACGAATTCAATACCCTATGAAAGGAAACGAATATGATATTCGAACATAAGTAGGGAAAAAGAGAACGAGTATCGTTTCTAATTAACATGATAATAAATTACATTTTTTGCATTAATTTCGACTTGGTTGAGGTTTTTCCCCAAAAAATGTTCGACAATTCTTGTGAAATCAAGCTAAATTTAGCTTGTTTTATGCTGATGGGCTTGAGAATTGGCAATAAGAGAAGGGGTTTTTTATGACAGTTATCGATAGCATGAGCATTTATCGATAGCTCTGCTGGTTATCGATACTGATATCGATAAGAATCGAATCTTCAGAATGTATAAAGTAGATGAGCACCAGAATTGTAAATAAGAAAGACAGATCCCATGACAGCTATCGATAGCATAAACAGTTATCGATAATTCTGGCTGTTATCAATATTGATATCGTTAGAAACAGAGTGTTCGATACAACTTTTGAGACCACTATCGATTACATTACAGTTAACGAGGTTAATTTCATATTGCCCTATTAATTGAGATATTTAGTCTAGTTATCCCCTTCATGTTATCGATAACTCCTGTTGTTATCAAACTGGTTTCCAAACTATGTAAATTTTCCTGCATGTAGCTAAGCTTTTCAGCGCTCCGCAAGAGGCCAAACGAATATGCAACTCCTCTGACCCGCCAACTGAACCTCTTCAACCTTTGCTGCGTCGACCCTTTCCGCTGGCTGGCCAGAAATTGCCACCGCGTCACGTACAGCCACAGTCGCAGCGACAGGCTGCGTCGCAGCGGAGCCACTCGCCAAATCCTCTGCAGCTACAACTTCCTAGCTCCCCATCTCACTCTCTCTCCCACGCCCACGCTGCCGCTGTCAGACCGGGCAGACACCCACAATTGCAGACTGTTTTGCAGTGCAGGGTCGCGCGACTGTTTACACAGGCGCTATGCATTCTCTAATGCCACACGATGTTGTGCATGCTTTATGCCACCGACTCCCGCCCCCTTCCCTGGCTTTGCTTTACATGGCTTTTGTCGCTGCTCCCTGCCTGGTGGGATTCTTTTTGCCGGGCATGTTAATGACCCTAGCTGCCTAGAGATTTGTATTTAAATAAGTATGTACATATGTCTCTCTCTCTCCCCTTCTCTCTGTGTATGTGTTTGTGTTGCTTTTTGTACTCGTAAGCGATTGCCAGTTCCTGTCAAACTGTGCACTCCCCCCACCTCCTCGTGCTGCCAGCCAGCCAGCCTAGTAGAACGCCTCGTTGGCTGCCGCTCCGCGTCGCTTTCAATTTAGGCGTCTGCGCATAAAATTGCAAGCAGCCCCAGCCTCAGCAACAACAACAACAACAACAACAACAACAACAACTGCATATAGTACGCCCCTTTCTTTTTGCTAATTTACAAAAATAATCTTGCTGCGCGCTGCTCGCTTCTCTCGCTTTGATGTTCGTGTGAAACTGCATTAAGCGAGTTGCTCGGTTCCTGTCCCTTTTGAATCTCTAGACTTGGGTCTGTCCCTGAGTCTGACCCTGCTGCTGGCAACGGTCGCTCTCTCCCCCTGCCTCTTTTCCCCCAGCTGAACTTGACATAGCCAAGCAAGTCTAAGCAGCAGCAGCGGCAGCAGCAGTGGGTTGAACTGAAGTTGTTGTTGGCCAACAATAAAAAAAAACATAAATATCTATTCGATTTCATAACTCAAACTCAACTCAAGCAGCAACAACAATTGCAATTGTCAGACCTCATGTCGACACTTCAGACGCGCCTGCAAGGGGCGGGAGGGGGCACAGCCAAAGTGCTCCAGTCTGCGCTTCACGTGGGCGTCGGACCGCAGAGCTGAGTTTATCCAGAGTGAGTCTAGAGACTCAAAGCTGCATCCATCCAAGTGAGTTGTAAATGAGCCCACACGCGGCTCACGGTCAGAGCATTGCCCAACCAGTTACCATGGCTGCAGCTACAGCTACAGCTAAAGATACAGATACAAATGCAGCTAAAGATACAGATGCCTGAGACAACACGCAGATTTCAGCATGCTGCTTTATCCCGCAGGCAAATTCAACAAGGCGACTGGCGTCTTAATTGGAAAATGCATTTACCACTCTGACAATTATTTAGATGATGCACACACACACATAAATATACATACACACACACATAGATACAATGTTAAGGTAAATACATGTGCATGCATTATATAGACTTGTATTCGGTTCAATTTGCTGATTGCCGATTGCAGATTTGTCGATTGCTGATTGCTCGTTGCGTGCCGGTGTGTGTGTGTGTGTTTTTGATGGCTGACACCAGCAGCAGCAGCAACAACAACAACGACAACAACAACAACAACACTCGAGCTTTCACACCGACGCAGCTCAAAGAGGCGAGTGCTCAAGAGTTTGAAAAGCGCACAAATACAAGCGCAGCTCTTGCTCATTGTCGATGCGAGGCGGGGCAAGTACTTGTGCCACAATATGGCATTGGCTGTGTGTGTATACACTGAGAGAAATTCCGAATATATTTTAAAATACGAGGGTCGTTTGATAAGACCGTGACTTTTTGTATTTGCCGCGCACCTGCTCTAAATACAACACTGCTCCTGTCAGCAGTTATCGATTAACAGCTGACTGTAAAATTTTGAGAAAGCTGCGTTTTTTGGTTTGCGTTTTATAGGCATTGAAAGCAGACGATCTCGTGAATTTTAACGAAAATGGAAAAAAGGAATTTTTTTTTTTAATTAAAAATTTTTTCGTAAAAAAATCCATCACCGAAACCAAGGAAAGACTTGATAAATATTATGGGGACTCTGACCATCAATTTCAATGGTTAAGAAATGGTTTACTGAGTTCCGTTGTGGTCGTACCAGTACAAGTGATGCCGAACGTTCAGGTCGCCCAAAAGAGGTCGTCATGCCAGAAATCGTCGACAAAATCCATGGAATGATATTGGATGATCGGAGAATGAAAGTGCGTGAGGTAGCTGAGGCTGTAGGCATCTCAACTGAACGGGTACATCACATTTTACATGAATATTTGGACATGAAAAGCTTTCCGCGCGATGGGTGCCGCGATTGCTCCACACGACCATAAGCGCAACCGTGTGACCATTTCAAAGGAGTGTTTGGCGATGTTCAACCGCAATCCAAACGAATTTTTGCGCCGTTTCGTTACCGTAGACGAAACATGGATCCACCACACCACACCAGAGACCAAAGAACAATCAAGACAGTGGGTTTCTCCGGGTGAACGTGCACCAAAGAAGGCCAAGGTGGGTCTGTCGGCCAACAAGGTCATGGCCACAGTTTTTGGGATGCACAAGGTATCATTCACATCGATTACCTTGAAAAGGGTAAAACGATCACCGGCGAATATTATTCAGAGCTTTTGGACAGATTCGATATTGATTTGAAGCAGAAACGACCGCATTTGGCGAAAAAAAGTGCTGTTCCATCAGGACAATGGTGCACACGTGTGTAGTCAGCATGGCAAAATTTCATAAATTGGGCTACGAACTGCTACCCCATCCGCATATTCTCCAGATTTAGCCCCCTGTGACTATTTTTTGTTTCCAAACATGAAGAAATGGCTCGGCGGTAAGAGATTCGGGTCAAATGAAGAGGTCATCACAGAAACAAACGACTATTTTGAGGGCCTTGAGAAAACCTATTATTTGGAAGGAATAAAAAAATTGGAAAAACGCTGGACTAAATGTATAGAGCTAAAAGGAGATTATGTTGAGAAATAAAACGCTTCTTTGACGAAAAAAATATATTTTATTCAAAAAGTCACGGACTTATCAAACGACCCTCGTATACAAAATAAATATTATTTATCAATAAATCAAGGATGTTTTTTAAAGCAAACTATCAATAATATGGCTAAGTATTCAGTGATACACTGAGAGAAATTTGGAATACACATTAGTATACTAAAATACTAATAATAAGTAGTTTTTATAACGAAATCTCAGCTACATTCAACAATATGTAAAAGTATCAAGTGAAACACTGAGAGAAATTTAATATTACTGTTTTATAATTTAAAATAATCATAAATATTTTTTATAAATTAATCAAAGCTATATTTTAAAGCAAAATTGTAATAGTGAGACAAACTTTTCAGTAATACACTAAAAAAAACACGTTGAACAAATTTAAACTGAATTCTTCTAACTTTTCATGCTTTTCAAACCTATCAAATAATCATATTTCATTGAAGTCTATTTCAGACTATCGTATACCCATCAGTTGATTTATCTTTCCACACTTTTCCAGTTGCAGTTGCAATCAGCGCTCTCTCAGCATGCACAGGAAGCTTGCTTGCCCACTTCAGCTTAGAGCCAATTCAAACTATTCACAGCTCACGCACACGCACACGCACACACACAGAGAAATATTTAATGCATTCTGACTGCAACTCAGCTATTTCTCACGCAAGGTTAAAGGCCTTTTCCATTTCACGCATCTTACAGAACCCGTAAGCCTGTTCCCAGTTCCCAGTTAGGATCCCCCCCTGGGCCATTTAAGCTAGTCATATAATTATTTTCAACGCTTTGCCGTCTCTCTTTCCCCTCTCTCTCGCACTCTTTCCTTTCATCTTTGCCTCGACTGTGATTCACATTCATCATTTGCTGCCGCTGCAACTTGAGGCAAGTTTTCTGAGTCAAAAATAAATTAAATAAAATTAATTATATTGTTGTTGTTTTTTGCTTAACTTTTGCCGCAAACTTTGAAGCTAAGTGTATGAGTGTGTGTGTGTGTGCAACATTTTTGGGCTGTCAATTTTAATTAATGCAAATTGGAATGCACACAACACACACCAGCCTCTTTTCCCCTCCCCCGCCTTATCGACATAATTATGCAATTTCAACAATTGAATGAAGTCGCCCGTCTGCTCAACTTAATGTTAGTTAGTTTTAGTTCAATTCAGAGAGAGAGAGAGAGAGAGAGAGGGGAGAGAGCTGATTGCATCATGAGCGTAGAATGCGATATACATATATATGTGTTCATATAATTAATGCCGATTTCGATTTATTTGCAATTACGATGTGAAATCCTTTTAGTGTGCCAATTAAATTCGATTTGTTGGCGAATTGCAGTTGCATAAGCCGTAACAAACTACCCTAAGTACGAAATGAGCGCACAATTTCGGAACAAACATCGCACAAATACAACCACAAAAACAAAAATAGCAACAATAATAATAACAACATACACTCAAAAGCGCCTACTCCATCACGGCCTCCAATCAACGAATCGTTTGTTGTTGGAGTGACGCGTAAGAAATTCAAAGATAGTTCGAAATGGGTTAGTAAGCAAAGCCAAATGAGTGTGTGTATACAGCCGATAAATACTGTAACCCTGTAACACGACTAAGTATATGCTATTTATTGTGTACTGCAAAGCTGTTCAAACTTTTTAGGCTAATATACTTTACTTTATAGACTTTACTATAAACCCAACTAATATACCCCATTTGCGCCCTTTATTCAATGGGTATCCCGCGCATAAAAAGCGCAACACGAACATAAATAACTAAAATGAATTTCAATATAAAGCCAAATGTAAATGCTGAGCCATCAAAGCTACAGGGCGGGAAAGAGAAAGAGCGAGAAGAAGAGAGCGAGAGGTAGAGCGAGCTTAGCCCAAGACAGACAGAAAAATGTGCAGCAGCGAAACCGAAACCGAAAACGAAAACGTGCAAGAAAAATGTCACCATTTTTTTTACCATAAACAAATTCAACTGGCGCAAAGCAGGAAAAACTTGGAAATCAACAACAACAACAACAAAATATGCGCAATATGCAAAAGCGAAAAGAAAAGAAAAGAAACCATAAGAAAATCTTGTATGTGTAGCGTCAGGTGAGACGAGCAGAAATCAATAAAAGATATGTTAGCTGGAAAATATAAAAGAGCATAATAAATCATATGGAAAAATTACTTGAGCGGCGTGAGAAATGAATTGGGTATTTTCTTTTCTCAAAGAGTGAAGCGAAAGATGAAAGTACGCACGTTTAAAGAGCAGTGGCAAAAGCAAGTTAGAACAGCGTCTAAGCAGCAAATGGAAATACAATGAATAACAGCAAGAAACAGAGAAAGAGAAAGAGAGACAGAAGAGCTAATGGGGTATTGAATATGCCAGGTAAGCGCAGGGAATGCAGGGTATGTATTTGTGTGGAGTAGAGTGAGAAGTGCTTAAAAATCAGGTATTTCAGCTGTGCACACACACACATATCGTTGATTGTATATCGTTTATGTGTTTTCTCAGAAAATCGTGTGTGATGAAACGAACGCTTGAATTGATGATGCAAACGTTGAGTATTTCCCGCTAGAACTGCAAATTAATCAAATGATCTAATTGTATGCCTAGAGATTAGCTATAAAGTTTGCCTAAATTATATTGTTATTATAATAAAAATCGTCAGGTGCTTCAATTTATTTGCATAATAAAAACATTCTCATTTTAGAGCCCATAATCAACAAATGTATTTATATTGTGTCTGGCTTTCGAAATATTTTTCAAATTTCCCACTGTGATAAGGCTGGACTGGGTGCTTCCTATCAATATAGACTTTTTTATTTCTATAATGCATTGCGACAATTGAGTGCGAGGTTCGTTCAACTCGCACCTCAGACAAATTCAATTTGTTTGCCGATATTCAATTAGAGCACTCACACACACACACACATACGCACACTCATATCGGGCATTAGGTGTTGTCATAAAACGTTGTGCTAACGGTATTTGTCGAACATGTAACCTAAGCATCTAAAACGGCTTTTTTATAATGACTTTAGCCAAGACCGCGCAATGACGTCGACGCATTACGGTGCGTGTGTATTGTGTACAACGATTGAAGCCAACTCAAAATTGATTTCAGTTGGCCAAGAATGTTGTTTGGCCCAGACCAAACTTCAAATTACTCACGAGTGATTCGTGCCAAAAACCAAAAAAAAAGCTAGGGGAAACATGGGAAACCGGTTACCGACCTTTAGGAAAGTTGTTTCTTTTTTTTTTTGTGGCTGTCCAAGCTTGTTTCTTCTGCTTCTTCTCCCTCTTCTTCTTATGCTTTTAACGCGTTAATTGTTTTGATTAAAGTTTCTTTTGTGGCGCAAAGCAATTGCGCTCAGTGACAAGAAGCTGTTTGCTATGGCAACCGATGATGAGGTTTCGATAATTTGCTTACGAAACATAAATCTGTCATTTTCCAAGTTTATCATTAAAGTTCATCAATCAAATTTTAATTTTCAAGTAACTCAAAAATTTTCCAAAATAAATTTCGTTACTATTTAAAAACCCAACTTAGTTGTGTGCGTGACAGAAAGCCGCTTGCAATGGCTGCAACCGACAACTCCGTCGTATGTCATCAATCAAATGTCACATCATTTTTCAATCAAAATGCGTGAAAATAAATCCCAAAACAACAAGAAAAATATATATATTTAATAATTGTTTATCGTTTTAATAATTGTTTATCGAATGTTAATTGTCGACATGAATTTTGTGTGGGGTTTTGGCTTGGAATTCGAATTTGAACAGCGGCAGCAGCAGCAGCAGCCGTTTAAGGGGGTATGCACCAAAATGGAAGCACGAAAATTTGTGCAACGCCTACGTCGAGTGAGCTACCAAAACAAAGTCGATAAAAAGCCATGTGTGTGTGTGAGTGTGTTTATGGCCAACAGACAAGACGAATGTAACAAAATAATTGCAAAAATCACAGATAGAGTTTTGATCTTTATACACGATTTTATTTATTTACTTTTGCCTCGGCTCGTGTTGCGTTTTGTAGTTGTCGCAGTTCCTTCTTTCTTTTCTTCTTTTTTTATGTTTATGTTTTTCTTTTCCCTATTTTTTTCCATTTTTTACTGCTGGCGTTTCAATTTCAATGGAAACTTCTGTTTTCTGTTTTCGAATTCGATTGCGATACATTTTTGTGGCTCTGCGAGAGTCGAACGAAAATAATACTCTATGATTGAACAATCAACTGGGGCTGCCATTTTTTACACTCACTTGCACACTCGATCCTAGCACACAGTGCGTATAAATAAATACGCACACAGCATACGTGCGAGGGCAGATTAAGAGGTAAGCTACGTGTTCGACATGACAATTTCAAGAGAATTTCTTAACATAAGAAAAGAAATTTTTGAAGCAGAGAAAAAATATTGATTTAAATAACGAAATTTCCTGAAGAAATGCCATAAATAATTTGTAAAATTAAAACATGTTATCATATAGCATTCCCTTTCGTTATACATGGAACTGCCCTCACAAAAATGGTCTGTGAGATAGCTCTTATTATTTATACTATACCACGCCGCTTTGGCAAATATTTGAGACCTCTTTCAACAAAAGACTCCGACGACGACGCCAGCAAAGACAAACATAATGACGTTTATAATGAAAGCGTTGGTCATTATGATGATACATCATGATGATAATGAAGACGCCGCCATCATTGTCATCTCTTCTACAGGGAGTCTTCTTTTCTTTTTCTGTTCTGTTCATTCATTTGCGCTTTTGTTTGAAGATCTTAACGCACTTGTTGTGGGGTTCAGTTTAGGCTCTTGTGTGTTGTTGTTGTTGTTGTTTTTTTGCTTTTCTTGTAAAAACAAATACTACACAGACACACTAAACACGCACACACACACACACGACACTTTGGAATATTTTTTGTTTGAGTATAAAGACAAATAAAAAAGTTTTTGGAATTCAAATTTGTGTTAAAAGCTGAAATTTTGTTATCGATTCGTTATATTTCATTTCAAACTGTGATAAATAATAACAATTTGCTTTGATTGTTATTTATTTCACAATTTTTATTATGCTGCATTCCTAGCAGAGATATTTTAGCTGAAATTTCTTTCAGCAAGCCGGATATATTTCATATTCTGGTCGACTCCTTTTGGCCATGTAAACATAATCACATCATTTGATGAAAGCCAAGGCACAGACAGGCTAAGAGAAGCACACACACACAGTACACACACTTGATTATGCGCGTGTAAATGCGCATATGTATCTGTAAATGTATCTCCCCCAGCTGTGTGTATCTGTGTGTGTTGTCTGCGCGTCCATCTGTATCTTAATATGTTTTGTTGTCGTTGTTCGCCTCTGCTCGGCTCGGCTCGGCTCAAATTGCCTGGTCCTATAAGCAGCCAACGGCGTGATTTGCATTTTAATACGAATGTGTATGTGTTCAAATATGCCTCAAGGAGAACAGACTGCCTGGGTAGAGTAAGAGGAGTATAGAGAGAGAGAGAGGGAAAACTAGCCAAACCACACACTTGTGCCACACACAATTTGGACTTGTTCAATCCTTTCTAGAATTTATTACAATATTACAACAACTCTGTGTGTCCTCATCTTGTGGTTTTCATAATTTGCCGCTAACAAAAACAAAATAAAAATCCCCCCTCTCCCGCTACCCACCCCTTTGCTAGCTCCTGACAAACTCCATTCCAAAGTTGATCTCGTTGAGAGAGAAATTGTTAAATGAGCTGCAAAATAATTGCCCCGCTTCGGCCAAGACAACAAACGAGACACGTTTACAGTTTGACAGCTATTGGAGGATAGCATAATAAACATTAAAGCTGTGCCACGCCCACCCGCTCGCTTTGACTCCCTTTGGCTTCATTATGTTTATACTTATCTTGCAGCTGCGAATTACGCAATTTGTTGTTTAATTTTGTGAAAATATTTCTGTGCCTGCGGCTTAGAAGTTGCCTTTTAATTAAACTCCTGACAGTGTCTCAAACTCCCCTCGCTCCCCGTTCTCTATTCTCTCATTAGTCGGCCATGCCGCACTGATTGATTACAGTTAGTTTGGTTTGCTAACTGTTGCTAAAACGGCCAAGTCGGCTGTTTGCATTTTCTAACTGACTAACGCCCCATTGGCCACGCCCTACAAAGGGGCGCGTAGAACGCTGCGACCCGTTAATATTCTATTAATTTTTTTGCCATTGGCACTAAATGGGTTTTTCCTATTTCTCTACTACTTCAACTATTCAAGCTCCCAGCTTCTTCTACTTGTTCTTTGCTCTAGAGTATTCAATCTTCGCAGGTTTTCAATCTTTAGTTTGGTAGAAGAACGCGGAAGCTTCTTGCAACACTTTTATTAGATTTCATTCTTAACTTGTCCCGTGTTTTTCCTCCTCTTCTTCTACTTCGTTCATTTATCGCCGCATCTATCGCACTTCGCTGTGAGAGCTTCGCCGCTTGATTGTTACATTGATTGATTGATTGTCGTTCAATCGTTTGTCGCTAAAGCATCGCGCGGAAATGAGCTTAAAACCTTGGCCAGTTCGCTGTTTGTTTTCTTGCCCTACACTACGCGAATTTACACTGCACTGCATGCAATTTAAATTTGAGGCTGCCAGGGCGCGTATTTCTTTGATGAAACTATAAGAATTTCTAACTTATAAGAAACTTCTTAGATAGTTTATAATTTATTAGATCTATCTATAATTTTCCCACTCTTGTAGCATAGTGTTAGCCAGCTTTATTCGCTGGCTTGCGCTGTGCCACATTTCTGGCTGGCTAATAAAATATTTAAGCCAAGTTTTTTAGTTTGTCATTGTCATCCAAAAATTATTTATGATCTGGGGCACCATGGCAAATATTTTGCTTAGTTCATTAGTTTTAAGTGTGTTTGGCAGATCCATCAAAAATTCGCATGAAATGCATTAACAAACGTCCTTCAAGTGGAAATATCTATAGCTCTTCTCAACTTCAAAGATTGCCGGCCGAAAAAACCTTTCGAATGCGCCACACCCTAATAGAAATTCCAATTCCCGCACCACACGCTTTCGTTTGAAGCATTGATTTTATTTTCCATTTCATTTAATTTCTTCTTTAGTTTTGGTTGATGCTTTTTTCGTTTATTTTGCTGCTGACATTTTATTTGATTTCAGTGTCATTTGATTTGATGTTTTCTGCTGTGTGTTTTGTTTTGTGGTGGCGCTTTCTAAACAAAACTGAAAGCATTGCCGGAAAATTCATCAGCAAGTTTTATATAATAATTCATTAAGTGTTTTTGTTTTTGTCCAGCGCTTTTTTTTCTTCTGTAATTCTTCTGCTATTGCCATTTTTTTTCTTTCTTTTTTTTCTCTTCTTCTTTGGCTTTCTTTTGGCCATGATTCAAGCGCACTTTGCGCTCTTCACAGTCGAGCAATTAGCGTAATTTAGTTGCAACTTAAGCGACGGAAATAAAATATAATTTTTTTTGTATTTTTATGGCAAAGTCGACGGGGGGAGTGGCAAGAAAAGTTTTGCGGGCGCTTATAAAAAAATATAATCGTTGTTATTGTTGTAGTTGTTGGCTTTTTCTGTGGTTTTTTTTCTGTTTGTGGTTGTGCTTGCTTGATTTCTTTTGCCCGCTGGGAAATTCATTTATTATAATCGAGCTTTGTAATTATTTATTGCATTTGTTTTGCGCATTAATAAGCTGCAATTAATAAATCAGTTTATAAATTTATTGCTAATAATTATTTATAATTATATAAGCTGCTAATTTTGCATTTAGCTAATAATGGCAAGTTTTATTACTTTAATTAATGAGATCAATTTCTTTATAATTTTTTATTATTATTTTATCTGTAATTTAGCATAATTATTTATAAGCTTTATTTTTGTTTATTGATTTTACATATTTTCTACAGCTTAGCTCAAGTTTTCTCATATTGTTGTTTGGTTTAAATTAAATTTATTGTGGCTGAAAGCAAACTTTAATTGAATATCCAACTGAGAAGTTTTTGCTTACAAACTTTTTGGGTTGCAGCTCAGGCTTGGATTGAGGCTTAAGCCAAAGTTGGCCACATAAGCCTATTGGCCGCCAACAACTTGTGCAACTTTGCCACGTTGTGAGCCCTTCATACTCCATGGATGGAGGGGGTTTCCCATTGTACTTGAAGTGCGCGCCACACGCACATTGCGTGCTTGAGTTTTACTCTAATGGCGCACCCCAGCTCCTTATCCCTCCCACGCATTGCGCTCTGACTCATTCAGGACAAAGTTTATTTAACCAGCTTTCTCTCTCATCCTCGCTCTCTTCCTTTCTCTTATGCCTAACCTCTTCCTTCCTCAGCCAAATGTCGTGATGAGCTTCACTAAAACGCCATTAAAACGACCCCCCTTTTTTTTTCCTTCTTCCTATCGCCGCCCATGCAAATGAAAATGCTGATTTGCTGACGCACATTTCACCGGCTTGCAAATGTGCCACAACAACAATAATAACAACAACAACAACTTAATAAGTATAATAACAATTGATTTGATTATAATTATGTTGGCAACTCTCGTTGCAAATGAATTCGCACTTCAACTTATCATGAACGACAAAAAGGGGGAGGCTGAGATTAAAAAAAAATCCCTAGCAATAATTTATATTACATACATACATATAAAATATATACATATATATGTATATATTCCAAAAATATCTGCTGCAAACATGCTGCAACAATTTCTGTTGTGCTGCGATAAAAAAACGCTGTGAAAGCTGCGACCTTCAACCCACCAAGGGAAACGCGTGCAAATATCAGCATAAGTTATCTATTTAAATTATACAATAAATAAAAAAAATAAATAAAAAACATGTAATAAATACAAAAAGAAATACAAAATAATCTCAAAGAAATGCGTCTTATCGAATGCAACTGAATCATTGTGTTTCTTTCGCGCTGCTGAAGATAACTCGACCTACAATCGACAACCCATAAAAATGGGGTAAACAACAACTACAATAACAGCAACAACAATACAAAAACAAATAGAAAGAGATGGAGATAGAGTAAGAGATAGAGCATATTGTAGATAAATGACATATATCGCCTGTTGACTTTGTTATTAGCCCAACTTAAGACCAGGTGCGAATACATTTGCCACACACACACACACACTCACTCGAGTATTCATTGCATTTTCAAGCATGCTTTGCCCTTTATTATGTATCTGGGTTCGATAGACCAGCGAAGGTCTGCTATGTAGTACAGCATATATAGCATCATCATCATCATCAACATCGAGAACAAGCGTAGTAATATTTCACCTCATTCATAATGCAAAGCAGGCCTCTCCCCTTTGTGTGCATCAGTGTTTTGGCTGAATGTTTCTACTCACACACACACCCTCCTACACTCTCTCACACCCTCTCACACACTCACACACACACACGCAGGCATTACGCGCACGCTTTGCATTTGCGTTTGAGGTCCTGTGTATATCGTTTATCCTTGTTCCAGATTGATTTTTATACCCACAACTGCTACACCAGCCAACAGGGTATATTGATTAGGTTAGAAATATTGATAGATATCTATAAATATAGCCGACATATACTACTACTACACCATATAAACGCTATAAAGTTTACCTTAACAGCAGCTAAGTTGGGGGAAGGGAAGAGTGGCCACTTTATAGTCGTATATACCCCCTCCAGCTTGATTGCTTCTGTGGTCGCAGTCATTTTTTACTGCCCTGTGCTCTGCTTATTGATTTTTCTTTCTTTTGCGCATTGACCGAAGTGTACAAATAAAATAAGAGAGAAAAACATAAAAACAGAGAACCTGAAAAAAAAACAGAAAAGGAAGGAAGGAAGGAAAAGAAAAAAAACCCAAAACAAAAGAAAATGCTTTTTAATTGCATTATGCAGTGCAGTGAAAATCACATACACATATTTGCCTACAAAGCAACCACGGTGCGACAGTGGGCAGGGAGAGGGAAAACACAGGAGAGACTTAAGGTTGAGGCTTGTGCGACAAGTTAATTTCATTTAAAGCGACGTACAGGATATATAAGTGGGCAGGGAAGAGGAAAGTAGTGGGGCAGTGGAAAAGAGCAGTGTAGAGTGGGAAGAGTGGGAAGAGTGGGCAGAGTCTAGGGGCTACTCGGGTACATTGTGTACTTAAGTAGTTCGAACTTTGCTTATTTTTTACCTTTGTCTTTCCACTGATTTCTACCTAGAGCGACTCGCAGGCGTTTCATATTTCCCTAGGTTTTCCACTTCTATTGTCTTTACACATGTGAGCAGGAATTAGGTTAAAGATTTACCAACTTTAAGCAAATAATATAATTGGCTTTAAGCGGCTCACAAAAGATGCAGAAATTTGTAATTTAAGTACTTTGGCTACAAATAAAATTCAATAATTTATATGCCGCTTTGTGGAGGCGGTGAGCGTGGCATTTTAAATTTTAAATAAGCATGTGATGCAATATATATTAAAAAAGCTTTATGCAAAATTTGGTGTCTTTAGCGTTTATAATAGCTGAGATTTGTGTGTTTATACAGACATACAGACGAAAATGACTCAATCGACTCGGCAAATAATTCTGAATAAGAATACATATGCATTGTGGAGTCTGTCATGCCTCTTTATGCCTGTTACATACATTTACACAAAGTTAGTATACCCTTTATTGACAATTTTTAATGTTGTAAGGTATATTAAAAAGTTACTCGTTCTCTCAGCTGGTCCCACTGTAAGCTACCTATCTTCAACCACCTCATACCTTATAAAGCGCTTCTCGCCTTGCTATATTTATCCCTTCAGTTTCTTTCGTCTTTTATCTTCTCCTTTTCGTGCCGCTGCTGCTGCTGCTTCATAAATCAGTTCATCTTTCGCATTGACATCATCAATTTGCGGCGCTTAAAGGCCGTCAATGATAAGGTGAGAGCTCTGTGAGCGGACAACCACCATCCACCCGCAGCAGCATAATACCCTAGCACGTGGCTCAACACTTATGCCTATCAGTGTAGCATCTTGGATCGGAACTATTAACCAAAAGAAAAGGCTAATAATCGCAATGCTCGAGACAGTTCAATTAACTTTGCAGATTTATGAACAGAAACACAGGAAATGGAAATGGAAATGGAAATGAAGGGAAAACTACTCAAAGGATTTTCCAGCCAAACAAGCAACTAATAAAAATGCTAAAAATGCTAATCATTTGCTCATTAAATGCACATCAAGTGAAGCAGGATTTCTCGGCACTTCGTGTTAATGATAAGACACCAGTCGAGTCGACGAGCCCGATGCCGAGTCAGAGCCAGGCCGAGTCGCGGCCTGCCCGGGTCGTTAGCAAGAGCAACCCGGACACACAGGGGCACAGCTGTTAGCTGCAAAGTTGAGCGAAAATTTGGCATACACAGTGAAAAAGAAAATGCGGAAAAAGCGGAAAATTTGGCAGGGCAAGAGCGAGAGAGAAGGAGAGGGAGCGACGGAGCGGTGGGTGCGGCAAATGTGTAAGGACAACTGAGGGACGTTCATTGATGCTGCCCTTGGCGAAGGCTGCGCTGCGGTGGTTAACCCAGTTGGACAGTGTTAGCAGTGCTCGTAAAAAAAATATGTTAGAGTTTTAGTAAGAGAAAAACCTTTATCAATATATCTCCCTATTCCAGCTATATATTATTTGGCATCTGTATATACCCTACTAGATAATTTACTAGTTTCCATTTTGAACATGAGTTTTAACGCTACCTAAAGAAGCGTATTATTTCCTGCTGCCAAGTCCAGCTGGGCTCTCTCTCTCTCTCTCTCTCTCTCTCTCTCTCGCTCTGTCGCTCTCTGGCGCTCTGCAAACATCTCAACTGCCTGTGAAATATGCCTCGGCTACGCTGGGCTGTCCCTGGTTACAGCCACAGCTACAGATACAGATACATAAGTATCTGCGAGGCGCCTGCTGTCAAATCATCTGTTTTAAATCGATTTTTTTTTTTGGCTTGCTTGCATGTTTTGTTGTTGTTTTTCCTTGCTTCTGTTGTGCTGGAGTATTCGCCTCTCTTTTCATCTCCCTCTCTCTTCCACTTTCTATGGCTGGTTTTTTCCTTTACTTTTCGAGCTGCTTTCTTAAGCGTTTATAGAGCAAAACTCTTGACTGCAAAACTTTTGTTTTGCCTTGATGAATGCAAGTTGTGCGAAATGTTCTTTGGAAAAAGAAGGGAAAACCCTCAAAATCCAAAATAAAAAAGAAAATGCAAAGAAAAGCGATTAGCACAATGGGAAAAATTCCAACTTGAGCGTAATTAGCTGCAATGAGTTGTGCAAAAAGGGAGCCAAAGCTTTTTCTAGCAAATAAATGAGCTAAGAAAAATTGCGGCAAATAAATCCCAAGAGTCAAGGAATACTCCCTTTTCTTTTATGTAAAAAACCGTGGCTCTTAAGTTACACATTTTTTTATCCAGCTATTTTGTAATCATACTGAAAAATATTTACTTCACTCCACAAATGTTTTGGTATTTTAAAACATACTTTAGGCCTTGAAAACAAAGTAACTAAATCTTTGCTTGTATTTTTTTCTTTCTTTCCTCTTCTTTATTTCATTCGTAATCTACCTAAGTGTGACTGTTTGAGTGCGCAAAATACTTAACTCGCGTCGTGGTCTCGCCATAGAACTTGGAAAATCAAGTTCAATTGACACTCAAAGCGCCAAGAACAAAACAAACTTGATTCAAGTGTGAAACAATCTTAAACGGTATAGTATTTGTATCTCTGAAACTTCCAAGACCCTAAGCAAACTTCAGACACAACACCGAAACTCAATCAATTCCATTCGCAGCTTTCGACAACTTTGCTACTTTAATTAACCCAAAAGCGGGTCGAAAATTGCTTTAAATTTGTAAAGCTCTCAACAGAAATAAAATCCAAAGCATTTGGCCAGCTAAGCAAACTGTGCCCAAATCTCAAATCTCAGATCTCGCATCTCATACACAGATCGACGCCTACGGGGGAACCGACAATTTTTGCTCATTTAATAAATCCAAAATTTGTGCTTGTTTCTCTGACTGACCATAAAAGTCCATTTTTTTCTTGATTTTTTTTGATTTGGAAAATTTTAATTTATGCAGATTTTGGTGAAATGTGCCGAAATAATCGTTTGGCCCCACAGTAAAAACAAGTCAATTTGTGGGACAAATAATTTTTAAGCGAAGATTAAAGAGTTTTCTTATAAAATTGAGGAAAATTTGGGTATAAAAATTGTATGTTTATTATTAATATTCAGAGTTTAAATTTTAAGGTTATATTTAATTGATTGTACTTGGACAGTACGAATAGTTATATCCACGCACGGCATACACGCTAGCTCTGATCTGATCTACGCTTCGCTCTGGTCACTCTGGGCTCTCTTTTTGGTACGTGAAACTAGACGAAAATTCCTCAACGAGCATTACGTGTCTCGTTCATGTTCAGGTTTGAGTGAGTGGTTGACTCGCAGTATGTGCACAATAGTTTATGCCTATCTGATAACAACGGAACAAATTAAAAAAGAAAAGAAAAACAAGAAAAAATATTACCAGCTTGCACGCCAAAATCTTAACTGTTATAGTTACGTAAGCAAAACAACTACAACAATAATTGCAAAAAATATGATATAGTGGCGGGGTAGGCGGTAAGGTAAAGATACAGAAACCCACAGATACACACTGAAAGTTCAAGAACAACAACAACAACAGTTAATATGTTCAACTTGCGAGCAATTAAAAAACGCTAAAACCAACCTGATTCTATCGTTTCGGGTCTCGCCATAATTTCATTTGTTATGCTGGCGCCATAAAATTACAACAGCAACCAAAGAACCCAAGCGAAGGTCAATGGAAGAGCAATAAAAAGGTAGTACGAATAATACGTGCGATAATGCTAAGAATGGCATATAATACCTATATGATCGTCGTGTGCCAATGATTGAGTGATTGAGTAGTGTGTGTGCACGCTTGAGTGTTTCTCGGGTGAGTGTGCAGCGATCGGTGAATAACGGTTATAGCACAAAGATACCGACAGAGATTATGGCAAAGAGAATTATGTATTAGATTAATTCATTTTTTTTAGGCAAGGTTGTAGCAGAAATATAGAGAAGTTTCGCCTCGACATTGATTTATATATTTAAATGAAATTTATTTGAATTTTAATTACAGGTCACCCTGCCCAAAACTGAAATTGAATACTGACCTTTTATTTGGTTAACAGTTCTCTGCAGCTTGTTTACTTTTTACTTTGCGTTGTTGTTATTCTTGTTGTTCTTGTTGGCAGTCGGTAAATGTTTCGTTAAGTTCTCGTTCTCGTTCTGTTTCTCTTTCTGGTCTTCGCCTGGGTGGGATAGTATTTTCGGCCCAAAAGGACTAAGCAGCGAACGCGTCTCTCTCTCTCACTCTCGCTCGCTCTCTTGGTTTTAGGCCCGCGCACGCTCAGCAAATTGATTTTCACTTTTGGCGAAGATTGTCAAAAATTAAAAAAAACCAAAACACACACACACACAACGCAGGAATTTTCACTTGTGCCACTTTTTTTTCAGCTTGTTTTGTTTTTGTTGTTGCTGCTGGGTGAACAGGTTTGTATTGGCTATATACGAATTCTTCGCTCTTCGGGGCCCCAAAAACAAATCCCAGTAAGCAGCAGCGCCGGCAGTGGGCAACGATAAAAACAACAACAACAACTGCCTTTTCCTGCTGGTGCTGCCTTTTCTTTTGGGCAGAGGAGGAGATAGATGCTGCCTCTGCTACTGCTGCTGCTGCTGCTGCTGCTGCTGCCGGACCATAAGTCTCTCTCCTCTCACACAAACACAAAACGGACACACGCACACACTCGCGTACGCGGAGAGCAACAAAAATTCTTGCGCTGCCTTTGCGCCTTCCTTTACATTGCTTTGCTTTTGGTTTGCGCTCTTCTTGTTGTTGTTGCTGCTACTGCTGCTGGTGCTGGTGCTGCAGAGGCGAACCGGTTTTTGTTTTTGCACTTCACTTTGTATTTGGTAGCCTTTACGAGCTGCTGCTGCGCTGCGGCTGCTTGACAACAATCAAATCGAGAATTGATAATTGAAAATTAATAATATATTTTATTGAATTAAAAGAAGCGCTTTTTAGTTGCACTCTGGCGGCGCCGCGTCATGCGTATGCACCGTTATGCCGCAAAATATTTTCTGCCCGTTCGCACACCCACACGTTGAACACTCTTCTTAGCTATTGCCGTTTCACTCGCACACGAAGTGGCCGCTTACACAGCGCTACGCGCTAACACCAACCGTTCTAAGTCGAAGTCGTTTGCAGACTAACATGAACTCTTATATCAATACACCAAGCGCAGCTGTAATACTCAAAATGGCACCATCACTTAACAGCGCCGTCACTGTTATACTCTCTGGATGCCAGCGATGTTAGCAGTCAAAGAGAAGCGTTTTTGCTAAGTCGCCTCGTAGCGCGCAAGTTTTGACGGGAAAAGCGCTAAGCTGACAACACTCCGCCGCTAAACATTTGATTTAAATAAATATTAAAGCATTTTTAATTTGTTTTATTTAAAGTCAGTCACATTTATTGCACTTTTAGCATAACAACTAATCTTACTATTAGCAAGGCACATTTATTTTGTGCATTTACTATGTGTTTATTATTATTTATAGTTATAAAAAGAAAATAAAATATGCTTAAATATAAATTAAAACCCAAACTAAATGTGAACAGAGAAATATTTAAATTAAAAAATGGGATAAATTAGGTAGAATATACATAAATTAACCAGTTTTCTTGCCTCGACATAATCTTCTAGGCGGATGAGCTTTACATGCTTCTCGAGACTCGCTCGTTATGTTCCAAGGAGCACTCCGATTTTGGGTAACTCCTATCTATGTTCTATTGTTCATTTAGGAATCTCAAAATATTCTTTGCATATTTCCTATCATATTTCCCGTGCCCACACAAAATGCATCTACAGAAAGAGCGGTAGCCGCTGCTCCGTAAATGCGCCAGCATCGGGAACTAAGAGGGGATAAAATGTTAAAAAAAGATAACTAAGGGATTATACGGGCTACTCACCTGCTTAGATTCGATAAAGACATACTCTAGGAATGCCCCAGGGTGTCTAGCTGGGCACTGGCTAGAGTTCGTCTGTCGCATCCTCGACGGGCAGCATTGCAACCGGAATCAGACGGAATGCTTCGCCCTCGACGGATACGTTGCAGTACTGCGACTCGCCGGACAGCGGTTCGGACTGCGGACTAAGGGGTGTGACCATTTCCAATACAGTTACAGGACCCTCGACAAAGTGTTTCTTCTTAAAGTGCTCCTGGTTCTCCGCCTCGCACAGTTCCTCATTATCCTGTTGATTTTCATCTGGCAACTCGAAATGCTCATATGCCAACCCCGTCAGTTCGTGTGCTGATATATCCTCCTCGGGGTGTTTGTTGCCCATGTGACGTTTTAGATGCGTCCTCGTAGCCGCCGCATAGGCGCAACAAGGACATGGGAAACGTTTGGAGCGCCAATGTTCCTTTTTGTGCGTCTTCACGTGGCGCTGCAAGTTGTACAAGCGCTGGCTCGTATACGGGCACTTGGGCACTGCACAACGAAACACAACCGAGTATTTCTTTACCACGTTCATGATTTCAAGGCGTTTTAATTATAGTATTCTTTGCTAAAATAAATATTTGCGTAAATTTAGTTTGGTTTGTGTTGCTTGTCCGATAACGTTATCCGATAGGCAGCTGATGCCATGTGGCGGTCGGTCGATATAACGATTGGCTGAGTAAATACCAAAAAATACCAATGTTAGACTCTCACGCTCTTCACTGTTATTGGCTCTCTTGTCAAACTATGTTATCTTGTGTACCAATTCACCTGTTAACATACAGCTGCACGAAACTCTTATACTATACACATGCATATTGTGATAACCGCTCGCGAGAACTGTCGTTAAATTGCTACACATACTCAGAGAGCAATCTCTGTCTAAATAGTAGTTGACAGAGGTAAATATCTGTTAACAAAATAACTACTGGCCAGTGTTGACAGTATAGCTTTTCTAGCTTTTTTCAAAGCGGACACAACTAAAAGTAGCGATTACTTTGGAATGAAGTTAGCCTTATCCTGCTTTTCCAGTTCCGCCAAGTCGACAGCACTGCCGCTGGTCAGTTTGTCATTGCAAAAACATCAAAGCGAATCAAAGTTTGCTGCGACAAGTTCTGGGTCACTTGGGCACACTTTGCCATTTACCTCGACCATTTACCTTTAGGGGGTTTTATTTTTTCTTTCTCTCTTTCTTTGCTACCCACAGCTGTTGGCATTTCTTGTTGTTGTGGTTGTTGCTTTTTCTGCGGCTTGTCCCTTCGTTTCGCTTTGGCGCGAGTGTCTTGAATTGCCTTTGATTGTTTGGGGCGACAAACCATTGAAGGCATTTGTTGCCGTCCATTTGCCACATTGTTGCAACTGTGGCAATTTCCAGCATGCTGTTGTTGCCCGACAATTTCTTGTGACACTTGAGCAGCACACATCCCCCTTCCATATTCTGCGGTTTGCGTGACCCTTTCTTCGCTTTTTTTTGTGTGTGTCCCCGCCCGCTGTAATTAGGTTAGGTCTGATTGCAGTTCCTTGATTAACCTAGCTTAGCTTTAATTTTTGAGGTTATACATTTTTATTTATATATTTACCGGCTATTAAATAGTTTTCTTAGCTTCTAAGCTATACCTTAAGCGAAGGTTTACCTTGCTCTGGCCAGAAACTGAAAAATGTTATTTGTTTTCTTTTGCGTTTTTATGCAAATCAATTTTCGTTTCGGGACAGGAAATGAAATTGTGCAGTCAATAAACGTGAGCCGCATGATGAACGCAAAGGTTAGGCTAAAACAAACGGGGCAAACTGGACACGATGTTGCGGGCAACAACATCTATGAAAATGTGTTTAGCATGGCATGCGATGGGTTACATTAGCTTGCCGCAAACCTCTTACTCTGACTTTGCCTCCCTCCCCCTGCACTGCCCACCTCTTCCTCCTCCCTGCAATTTGGCACACATGAATTTATCACGCAGTGCTTGCAAATTTCACGCCCTATTAGATCATGAACTGCGGGTGCGACCCCCGAACAACAACAACCAAGCCCCTCCCCCTCTCACACCCCATCCCGAGCAGCTCCATTGACCATCGCAATTATCTGTGGCTGCATCGGCAGCCTCGGCGGTTGCGCCTGATTAAAGGCTTCTACACGACGCGGCGCCGTTCAGTTTCGGTTTCGTTGCAGTTCCAATTGAACTCACCAGCTTGCGCAACGCGCACACACGTTGCATGTTGTTGCCCAAAAAGGAAGCTGTGGCCTAATTTCCGTTTCCTGCTGCCACAAATTCGATTTAGCTTTAATTTTTCCCACATTTCTAATCGATATTTGATGCATTTGGCGACCTCATCCGCACTCGATAAGTGACAAATGAGGATCCTTTGCTGTTATCGACTAGCAGAAACTGTTAAGCTTTTTCCTTTGCGGAAAAAAAAATTCATTCTGTTTTAGAACAGTCCTGGCTAGCGTCATTCAAAAAGGATTTCCAAAAAGTTGAAAATTGTAGGCTGCACGCGCTTAAATTGCAAGGAAAACGACATCTGCTAATTTACCCAAAAGTAGGCAATTGAATCGAAGGGTATTTTCTATTTGATTTATTTCGCAATAAGAAACCTGTCTCCAAGAGAATTGAACTATTTAACTCAACTAACTAATTAATTATCCTATTCCTCGACTTTATTAGCTGTAGATCAATAAAACTTCTGCTCTCCGCGGATAAGAAAAGCCAGTTATAATGTGGCAACACTGACCAGGTCAACAAAAGATGCCGACAACACGTGTTGTTGTTGCTGTTGTCGTTAATCTGGTTGTTAAACATGCTGCAACAACAACAGCAACAACGACGCAAGGCTTTGCCTGAACGAACAGATGATCAGATGGAGGAGAGAAACACGAAGAGACGAAGAGTTGAGTGGAAGCAAGTTGCGTTTTTCTCTCTCACTGAAGAAGCGTCTTTGGAAAGGTTTGAATAAGCAGTGTATGATGGCACAGGCCGTCGGACGGACATGCTCAGAGACGATGCTATTTACATTTCGTGGTTGTTGTTGTTGTTGTTGCTGCTGTTTGTTTGTTGTTCCACCGAAAACTGCCTGCCCATTTACAACGGCGTCAATTGTTGCTGCTGCCGTAGCAGTTTGAGTGTGTTCCTATCGTCTTTATGAAATCTGCCACGTGAGGCGAGCCGCGCACAGTGGAGCAGGCAGACATAATTGTGAGTATAAATATTAAATACTTTTATACAACCTATTATGACTATTAACAAAGATTTTTTTTACACCACAAATACAGCATTTCCCGCCCACTGTGCTCCTAAAAAGTTTGATGCGCATATGTAGCAACAACATCAGCCAAAAACTACAACAACGCCGCCTAATCAGATGTAACTGACAGCGTAGCGTGCTGTTGTTGTTGTTGTTGTTGTTCTCTGGGCCGATGTTTATCCGAGCATGTAAGCAGCCTCTTAACGGCAACTGCAACTAACAATGCACCTCCACCTCCACCCAAACTCACCTTACCTCGCTCTCCCAGCTCAGCACACGTTGACCCCGCACTGTACAGTTTGGCAGTCACTGCTGAACTCATTATGCGAACGTAGCCCGTCTGGTTGCGGGTGGTTTTGTGTGTGTGTGTGTGTGTGTTACCTGCCTGCCACACTCCCTCACGCCGACTTTCATAACGTACAAGCCGATAGTAGCCAAGATAGACGAGGCAGACAATAAATAACAATCAGGTAGCTGCCGGTGGGTGGAAAAGAAGGCAGCGCCAACACGCGAAATGCTAGAACAGAGGAAGAGAAAGGGGATAGAGGGAGGCAATTGGCCGCACAGCTGCGGGCGTCAGCAAGTGGCAATGGGGGCCACCCGCGTAAACGCAGCAACAACAACACGATGAGGAAATATTTTGGCATAGTTTACGATGTGTCTGCACGGGGATTGGGATTCGGTTTGGGTTTGGGTTTGGTTTTCGACCACATCGTGGGTCAATTGTGACGCAGCGAGTGAAAGTCGCGTTGTGTGTGATGGCTGTCAAACTGTAAGACATGCAACACGCCTCACTAACCTCGTGATTTACTGCACCAACGGCATGTGAAGCAAGGGGAGAAGGGAGAGGGAGCAGGCTGCGTAGCCGCCCAGACAAACTGGCTAACCGGCTGCACTGGAAGCGCCCAGAGGGGGCGTGGCATGTGTTTTAACATAATGAAAATGTTGAGGATGAAGAAAAAACCAACAGAAAATTTGCATATTAAAGTTTTTGTTTTTCGGATTTCGGTTTTTGTTGCAAAGAAAGTGAAAATTGCATAAATAAGCCAGGCCAAGAAGAGTTGCAGCAGCAAAAACGGCAGCAGCAGCAACGAATATTGAAGCAGGTCAGCGTCAAGTGAGCGAAAGTGAGAGCAGAGAGGGAGCAGAGAGGGAGCAGAGGAGGGAAGCGGGCTGGGAGGGACGTCATGTCGGCGGAAAAGAAAATCAAGTAAAAATCTGTGCAAGAAATGATCCCGAAATGAAAAAAAAAACATTTAACGCAATTCGCAATGCTTATCGAACTGTGATGCATGCGAAATGCAGCGGCGAGCCGTAAAATAATGGCAGGCACTGTATGCTGTAAATATGGTAATATATATAGTGTGCGATTGTAAGGCTTGGATGAGTACATTGCAACCATTTTTTATTAACATAAATAATTAAATATTATAATTAATTAAAAAAAAATATACTAAAAAAACTATTTTTAAAAATATTCTTATATTAATTATCATTTAGGACAATAAGTAAATATAAATAATGTTCACATTTAATTTTGCTTTAATTTATCATTTGCTCTTGCCAGTTTGCACCTATGACTCTCGAACTGTAATCAGTAATCACAAAATTATGCAAATTTTTGCTGCGTAGCCAACATAGGAATTAAGCAATAAATCTATGTTAAATCCAAACTTGAAGCTCTAAACTGTCACGTCGTCGTCAGCAGGCTGCCTGACTTCCCCGCCCGCCGAAGGAGAAGACCTGCCAGGCAGCTCAGGCTGCCTACTTACACGAATTACGCGCTACCCGCCCATTGTAATTCAAAATTATTCTGGGAACGAGCTGCCCCGGCTACCTTCACCTTCTTTGGGCCTCTGCTCCATTTCAAATCCTTAGGGACATTGCGAGATGCTGCTGCTGCTGCTGCTGCTGCTGCTTATTTTTAGCACATGATGTCGCTGCCTCAAGGTTGCTGCCACGCCCAAAAGGGGAGGGCGAAGGAGATGCTATGCTGCCACCGCCTAGTGTCTCTGGCGGCCTTTTGCGTTTTGAGTTGCGAATGCATATCAAACTTTTGTCCAAGTGGTGTCCCCAAGTGCTGGTGGCGAGGTGAGAAGTTACCAGCGATGGCAGCGTGACACGAGGCTAGAAGAAGCTGGAGAAGAACTTTACAATGTACTGCAATTAAGCGCAGTGCACACAAAACCTGGGTCTGTGGGTCAGTGCTTGTCAAACCTAAGTTAGACTAGATTGTTTAATTATATTTAATTTTATTTTATACATACATTTAATTGTTATACTCCAGAGCTGCTCAAACTTCGCAGACAAGTTCAGTTATCCTCAAACTTGCTCTTAGCTTGTGCTTGTTTGTTTGTAGACAATTTAGGACTTTCTTATGAGCTCCTGCGACACCATTATTTCATCTGGTTGTTACGTTGATGCAAACGTCAGGAATGTTCCACTACGTCACATCACATGAAATATGAAATGGACGCGGCACAGCGACAGAGACTCCACATAAAGCAAAGCTGACAGACTGCGCTGCAGTTATCACGTGATTGCGAGGTAGTGGCCAATTCCCGAGCCGTTTTTTAAACGTAATATATATTTATATATATACGAAATATCTCGTTTGCTTTGCGTTCGCTTTAGTTTCCGATTTTGATTGCCAGATTTTGCGTGCTTTCAAATCCTATGCACAAATACTAATAAACGCGCACCGTGCATAAAGGGCGCACAGAGACGGCAAGGGGTGGATAACTGCATTGGGGTTGGGAGGTTTCATTTGATAAGCGACAGTATCCCTATTCCCCCTGCTGGGGGAAATCGCGCGAAAGTTTGTTTTACAAATGTGGCGAGTAAGCAAAGCAGAGCTATGCAAGCATCTCTCTCCCTCCTTACCCACCGCCTGCCATGTGCCCCTCTCATTGCCCTCCTCACGCTCTTCTTCTTGGCAATAACATGCAAATGATGTGAAAATGCAGAGCAAAAGCGAGCAAAACCTTCAATTGCCACTTACGTTTCCCCACAGAGGGAGAGCGAGAGCGAGGGAAACGTTGCAACGCTTTCCCCCCAGTTTTCTTATCTATGTCCTGTGCCTGTGTGTGTGTGTGTGCGTTGTGTGTGTGTGTGCGCGGCACTCTCACTGCCAACCGCGTCGAGCGACCACCTGATTATGCGACAATGATTTAGTGCGGTAGCGAGAGCAAGTGGCGCAGCAGAACCTCGAAGGGAGAAGGGGGATAGGAGGTACGAAGGCTCCCACATCTTATCGGTAATTCACTTTCAACTGCAATAAACGGAGAGCAGAGAGCACAGGCGGCTTTAATGTGAGAAACCAATTTTGCTCTCAAGTGATTTCAATATAAATCAGCTAAGGGAAATTGAGAAATTGAAGAGGAAAATAATAAAACATGATTATGAAAAGATAAAAAATATAATATAATATAACAAAAAAAATTTCATCTATTATTCCTTTTTTAAATATCACAAATAATAATATTATTAAATATATCTTTATCAATCTCATAAATCCTACAACCTGCAACAATTCCAAAAATAATTCCATTTCCTTTGATTGACACCTGTGACAAGTTTTTTGCTATCCCCAATCATAATCGATCAGGCACGCCTCAACTTCCTGCTGGCAATCAATAAGCTATAAACATACATATATATATGTATATAGACATATATCATGTGTCGGCCTGCCAAAAGCTCGCCAGAAAATTATGTTAAAAATTAATATCGAAAAATTTTTGCGCACATGTCGAACGAAGTCGAAAACAAAGTTGGAAATCGAAATGGAAGTTGATGTTGAAGTTGCACAGTTGCACGTTGCAACTCGGTCGAGCGATGGAAGGGGGGGATGGAAGTGGGGCAGGCACAGCAACTGGAACCAACAGGCAAGTGAAGCCACACAGTGTGGCCAACAAATTGGCGCAAATTAAGCGCCACAAACCGCAGGTGGTGCAGCAGCAAAATGAATTTTAAATCAAATTCGATTTCCGCTTTGCATTTGCTAAGCCTTTTTTTAGTTTATCTTTACGAGCCTGGGAATTCGTTCGACACACTTAAAGCAAATTGCGTAAGGCTGCTGGACTTGCTGTGACTTGTCGAGGTCTATAATGCGGCAGAAAATTATATGGCATGCGCAATCTTAGGTTTTGGCTAAAACTAAACGCTTTATTAGCTTGAAAGATAATGTCAAATTATATTCTGCAGTTCTTTGGAAATATTTTTAACTTTTAAAGGAACCATAAAACTTCAAAATTAATAATATTTTTTAAATGTCTTTCATGAGTTCGAATGTTTTTCAAATATCTTTGAAGTTTTTCCCACAAACAACACTCCTTGGCTCACTTCATCAACACTTCAACGATTATCCTAGACCTGCCTGCCCCATCTATTTGGGGCAACTTGCTCTGCACACTCTTGACTTATACGCGATACTAAATAGAGACCTCAGAACTTTAAATGATCTGACCAGAAGCCAACGTCAAAGTCAAAAGGCAGCGACGTCAGCGTCGAACTTCACATTGCGAGTACTGTACACAAGTGTAATTAAATATATACATACATATGCACATATATATTCCTATATCATTTACATATAATATATATTTATATATGTATGCATTATGAAGAAGATTTTATTCGAGTTTAGCCTTCGCTCCGATTTTCCTTCGACGCTTTTGGGAAATTTGCTGATCAACACAAATGTTGCTAAAGCAAAGTGGACAAAACAACAACAACAAACAGCATGTACAATTTTTAATGTTGTTTGTAGTTGTTGTTGTTGTTGAATGCACTTCAATGAAATTGTAGCCACACCGCATGCAAGACAGGCAAAAGGAATGAGGCAATTCGGCGTTGTGATAGTGACTTAAGAAATACCCTGTAGTATAATCTAACATTTGCTTTGTTGTTGGCAAAACTTAAATTACAATTTTTAACCTTTCTTATACCCTTAAAACAATTTTTATAATTATTAAATAAATGTCAATAAATAAAGGTTATTACATACTTGTAAATTTGTTATTTGTAGTTGATTTATAGCCAAAACTGTAATATTATAATTAGTATGCATTTAATTCCTTTCCCATTTAATATACCCCACAAGAGTCGCTCGCAAATTGCGGCTCAGTCAGCGAAAAAAGCGGAACACTAAGCCATCTGTCTACAGTTTGAAGGCCACTAACCCAGTGCAGCGTGTGAAACCCTCGCGCTGCTTACGTAAGTTCCCCAAGCAAACGCTATAAATTTAATTTTATTTCTGGTTAATTTGTTTCAATTCCGATTCACGCATTAAGAAATTGTCAGGAGCTGTTCGGGGGCTACCAACTGTCCTCTGAAATTTCCATGGAATTGTGTAAGAATTGCGAATTCTCACGCCACGGCTCGCTCGCTTCCTGTCGACGATGTAGCCCGCGTCGCAGCCCAAGTAAACGAAATACAAAACTTTTAAGAGCTCAGGAATTTGCACGGATCGCTATACTATGTACATATGGCAGACATTACTATGTATGAATAAAAAATTTACATATATGTATATATATATATAATATGTAAAAATAGAATTGATAACAACAGTTTCCCAGTCTTTGCTTTGGACTCTCATTTCATGCCCAAAATAATATAATTCAAAATGCTTAGAGATTCTCTCAAGGTATATTCCAGATATATGTATAACATTTTAACATATTAGGTTTTTGCATTTCTATGTAATATATTTGTACATATATATATTTGAAGATCAACATGTTTTTACAGGGCTCGGTTAATATAACATATATGGCTGTTGGAGGATTCAGGAGTTCATGTAAAATTCTTAACTAAACTTAACAAGGAAACGTAAACTGTGCGCGGGAATCGAATTCATAGTCAGAAAGCTTCGGTCCATTTACTCCACCCCTTTGCTTTGCGCTAGCGTTGTTGTTGATGCTGCTGTTCCCGATGTTGTTGCAGTCGCTCTGATAATCTTTGGCGTGTCCTTGGCCGCCTGAGTAGTGATTGTTACTGTAGTTGGCTTATTGACGGCACCAATGTTTAGAACACGACGCACAGCAGCTCCGCCGGGTGCTATAGCTGGTATGACCGGCGATCGATTCGCCAACATCTGAACTGGCTTTAGACCCGCCGTGGATTTAAAATACAAATTCCGTAGGCTTTGATTGCCATCGGCGGGGGTAACTGTCTTCGTCGTGTTGGGACTCTTGATTACTTGGAATTGTGGGAAACTCTTGCGGCCCAAACTAACAACGCCTGGTGTATGACGTAGTGTGCCACTTGCCGCACCCGCTGCTTGAACAATGGGTGTGCCTGGCGTTGTCTTAATAGGCTGAAGATTCAATGTTTTTATATTTGCTCCATCCAGTATGACTGGATTCCCACCAGTTGTTGTTGCTGTTGCTGTAGTGCCAACCGTTGTCTTTGGGCTGCTCACAATGCGTATGGGCAGCGCTGTTGCACCACTTGGCAGGCGGGTGACACCAACTGGCCCCGTATTTATGGGCTTTATGTTGCTGCGATTGAGATAGACAACCTTATTGGTGGTCCCACCCACTGTACCGCTTTGTGTGGTGAACAACTGTTGAATGCCTTTAATGCCGCCCACTTTGTTGGTGCTGTTTATGATTCCTGTGGGCTTCCCTGGATTTGTGGCCTCCTTTATAACCTTCTGGCTGATAATCAGCGGACTGTTCGATGTAGAAGGGGCTAGGGGTAACAAATTGTATACATAGGAATTAAATAAAGTTAATGAAGAATTACAAATAATCAAGTTACCTGTCTTAATCTGCTGTTCGGTCTGTTGCTGCTGCTGGTCGGCTATGTTACCCTCGTTGTCCGCAAATACAATGGGCATATCTATAATATTCGACAGATCCATTTGATTAGCAACAGTTGGCGGCGCCGGAACATTCTTTGTCAACTGCAGCATTGTCATGCCGTTGGGATTCTTAATAACCGTATATTTTTGATGTGCCCCTGGCTGAGCGGAAGCTGCCGCTGTAACAAACTGCGTCATCTGACCCGTCGGAGTTTTGAGTGTGAAAATTTGCTGTCCACTTGAGGTGGGTAATGTCTTTACAATGCTCCCAATGCTCGCATTGCCAGCTGCTGCTCCGCCTGCTCCTCCGGTCACCACTGTGGGATTGCTTGTCGTTTTGCTTATGGTATAATTAACAAGCTTTCCCTGATTTGGCAATGTTTTAAGCTGCACAAACTGACTGGATGATAACATCTTGATCTTGGTGCCCGAAGTTAATGCAACTGTTGATGACGCAGGCTGCTTGGCCACAGTTGGTGTTGGTTTCAGTGCTGCAGACGGCACTGGTTGAGTTTCATCGTACTCAAGTGTTTCCTCTAGCATAGATTCTATCGAAAGATTCATCTCTTCGTTACTCAGTGGCTGCTTATCCGTAATATTGACTTTAACGCTAGCGGGTGCCACGCTGGGTAGCGGACGCGTCCTTGGTCGCCCAACTGTGGAAATGCAAACTGTTAGTCGATGAAATGGGGGATGATTCAAACATTTATAGAGTCAGGGACCGTAAGAATTATCAGAATATACAACTTTATATGAAGGAAGCATTATGCCAGAATCAAAACGGGAAACTACTACAGGTTTAATCTACAATCATATTATAAACTTATAATTAATTTCAAATAACAACCCATACGGTCCCTGATCCTGCGTTTTACAAAATAAGAATTTATTCATGCAGCTATCATTTACCCTTTCGCTTGACCGCAAACGGATCAATAAGGCGCGGTGGTTTTGGTTTGGGCAGTTTTGGGGCACGTACGTCTTTTTGATTAATGTATAAATGGGTGGATTGGTGCAAGGGTTTATCGTACAGTAAGAATAAGACAACATGCACATTTTTTCGGGACGTGATTATGATATATTAGTCGATTAATGATTGATTAATAAGCATTTGTATACAGCGAAATAAAACATGCATGCTATGGGCGAAATTAACTAAAATTACTTACTGTGTGGAACGAATTTGGCTTTGCTCTGCATTCCGGCCTCCTCCTGACCGTCGACAGCTTTGCGCTTTCGTGCTTGAGTCACCTGTGTCTTGCTAACATTTCCATCAGATAGCACATGTTGTTGCTTGGACTGTCGTTGATACGAATTGCTGCCGAGTAGAGATGTAGGCATTCGCGGACCTGGCGGATTGCTCAGCGTTTTGTTAACAAACTCATAGACCTCATCCTGTAAAGGAATACACAATATAGTAAGGCGTGTTTAATTTTATAAGGAATACAACAAATGCTTACCACAACCATAGAGTCGACCATTGACTGAGTGACTCCTTCGAGACGTCGTTTACTTTTGGGCACACGCAAAGCATCATCAGCACTGCCCACAATTACCAAAGAAGACTCCGATTGCATACGCTCACGTAGTCCCTCGATTTCTTCTTGGCTACTGCGGGCCGAGTTTTGTCCAATAACAAAAAGAATTGGCGCCTTAATGTCAAGCAGACGATCGTCTGGGGCACCTCGTGGACCACGCAAGGTGTTGTAAGCAAAGCCCATGCAAATAACACAAGCCACACTTTCGGACATGGCCACCTGTAGAGCAAGTGCAGCGCCCGCATTAAAACCAATAAGAATAATGCCACGATTTGGATTTTCGGTGCGTAGTTCGTGTATGCGTACACGCGTCAAGGAGACAATTGTCTCAGCGACTTGATCTAAATTTTGGCGACCAATTCGATCATCTGTCAATGGAAAAGACAAATAAGAACAAAGATATAAGTTATTAAATGATTTACTTACTTGTGTTTGGTAGCGTTATTTGTACAACTTGTGTTATGCTGGCCAAGGACTGATACCAGTTCTGCATGCGTTCATGTAATGGGCCGCTGGTGGGCATCGTTGGCACTGCCACCATTATGGCATTGTGAGCCAAATGCCGTGATTTCACCAATATTTCCGGTTGCCAACGTTTCTTCATAACAGGAGCAAGCAGTTCCTGACTATTATTCAACGGACGACTGAAAAGCATTTTGTCAATTAATGTAGGCAATTTGGTCTTAAGAGTTTGCATCATATCCAGGTATGAAGCCATATAAGAGGGCGACAAATGCTCCATTAGCAACGCATGCAGCCATTGTGTAGTTTTGGGCTCCCAAGCAACACTTGCCAAAGCGCGACGCATACGTGAACTACTCTTGTCGACGGCCACACGACGATGTATTGGCTCATTGTGTCGTTTGTCGTTGGCCAGACGCGCCAATTGATCCTGGTTCAATATAGTTGCCACTTTATCAAACAACGTTTCTTGTGTGTATGTCCAGCCAGTACTGAGAAGACAAATCGAGTGTTAATATAAGATGTAACGATATTCCTAAGCTTGTTTACCGATTAACACGTTCCTGCCAATCCTGCTCATCAGAGTTGTTATTTCGCACATATTTAGCAATGCGAGCACACTCATTCATTAGTTCTTTGGCTGCAATTTCATCGTAGGGCGGCACATGTGCTGCATGCTGGGATTCACCCGATTCCTCGTGCGTCGGATATGTGTGACAAGTCGGACACTGCGGTGCGTGTCGTACTAGAATTGTACGTGCTGGCGCCAAACCATTATTGATGGAACTATCTGCACGTGGAGCATCGCGCATATATGAATGTTCCATGGACGCTTCACTAGGTACCGAAATGGTGCTTGACTATATCAAAACGGAATAGAAACAAATAAGTATTAGTGAATGAAAATCGACCAAAATTTATCAAGTGCGGCTGCGGGAATCATGCGTGATGTTTGAATCTGGAATGAGGTGAAAAATGTGGAGGAAAGACTGAGTAACTTATTATTACACTCTCTGTTGAAATCGGTGCAGTCACAGTTGCAGCTGCAGTTGCCTTAGGCGGCGAACTCAATATGGAAGCGGCGCTACCCAATTGGCCAGCCTTAACCACATAGTAGGACGTTGAATTGTTTGCATTTAATGCCGATGCTGATGCAGCTATCTTTGCCATTGTCGCTGTTGTTGTTGACGCTGGAGCCAAAGATCTGGTTATGTTTGTGTTTGTTTTTGTATGTGGGTGTGCTTGCGTGTGTGTTGGTACTTTTGTGTATGTTGATCCAGCCCTGGCAATAAATTTACTGGGGCTATATGTAATAATTGAAGAGCTTGGGGTCGGCGACGGCATTTGCATTTTTGGTTTCTTTTCCACCACAATTTCATTTTTGTTGCCCTTTGTCTGTTTTATTTGAAGCATTTTGCGTGTTATGGATTTTTTTATATTTTTATTAGGTTTTTGGTTTACTCGTTGACTTTTAGGGTTTTCTTCCTCTTCTTTAGGCTGCGACGCAGCTTTCTTGGCGGTATGTCTTAATCTCTACAAAGCACTTTCACTTGTCTATTTAATATTCAGCATCGAACAGCCACGCATTATTGAAAATTTTCAAAAAACTTATATTTCTATTTGCTGTTCAGTTTTTCCTGTACAAATCACTGCCTGCGTTTTCGCAACTAAAACATGGCGTGTGCCTGACGGAGTTGCCAGCTAGTTCAACAGAGTATGTAACTATGCATAAGTATGGCAACGCCGGATGTTACAGTCAAAGTCAATCAAAATAAGAAATTTCCCACCAAAAAGATTATAACATACGCAATATCTAAAGGAAATCTGAATTGCAATTGACTTTACGATTAACCATTACTTACTGTCTCACTGGGCGTTGGCGTCGCGGTTGATTTATTACCGATATTTGAAGAATGCTGATGCTGTTCGGTCTCTTCAAGGGCCACATTTTGAGCGATGTGTCCTCCATTTTGCACGAAATTGTTAAAACACTCGAAGAACGAGGACATTTTTAAAGCGCAGAAAACACAATTTAACGCCTAAGCTCAAAAGCACGTAATCAAACTTACAAATAAAAAGCAAAACATTAAGAAAGCGAGCGCAGCTAGCTCAAAATATGTCAAGATTGTGAAAGTGTTGCCACTTTATAAACTGGCAGCGGCTTACAGCACTGACTGCTAACAGCTGTTTTAAAATGACCGCGTATCGTGACTAAAATGTATCGGTACTGGACAACCAAGAAATTATTGTTTTTGCCCCTACAAACATTTTGCACTTGCACATCACTAGTTGGCGTGCTAGTTTTGTTTTTTATTTTAACTAAACGTATTGTTGAATAAAAGGACTGCTGTTACTGCAGTATCAATTTTTGCAATGGACGAACTGCAGAAATTGGAATACCTATCCCTGGTATCAAAAATTTGCACAGAGCTCGATAATCACTTGGGCATCAATGACAAAGATCTGGCAGAGTTCATAATTGATTTAGAGAACAAGCACCGCAGCTACGAAGCCTTTCGCAAGGCACTGCTGGAAAATGGAGCCGAGTTCCCCGATTCCCTCGTACAGAATCTGCAGCGCATTATCAATCTCATGCGGCCAAGTCGCACGGGCAGCGATGCAAAACCCGGCAAAGATAGCAAATTGGACAAGAAATCGCAACTAATGAAAATGTTCCCAGGATTAGCTCTGCCAAATGACACATTCAGCAGCAAATTGGATGACAAAACAAAGGAGGAGGAGAGTCAAGATAAGAAAAGTAAAGTGGATATTCAAAAAAACGAACAGAGCGAAATAGATGCTGCTATGCTGGAACTAGAAGCCCTGGCACCCAGCGAAAATCCGCCTGAGCGCAGGGTAGAAAAAGAGAGCAGACGAAGGCATCGATCTAGCTCGCGAGAGAAACATAAGCGTCGTGAGCGAAGTCGAAGTCGGGAGAAAGATCGAAGGAAGGATCATGACAGAGAGAGTGAACGTGATAGAGATCGGGATCGCGACCGAGACAAAGACTGCCGCCGCCGGCGTAGTAGGTCGCGCGACACTCGTGAACGTCGGCGTAGTAGATCGCGTGAAGATCGGGAACGTCGTCGTAGTAGGTCGCGCGAAGATCGTGATCGCCGACGTCGCTCTAGCTCACGTGATCGACAGCGTAAGCGACGCTCTCGTTCGGGCTTACGATCTCGCGAACGCAGCAGCCGTCATCAACAGGAAAAGCAGGATAAGATGCCACCACCGTCAGCTGTGATGACGGACGATCCTGAACCTGGCAAAATATACTCTGGCAAAGTGGCTAACATAGTGCCATTCGGTTGTTTTGTCCAATTGTTTGGTCTGCGCAAACGTTGGGAGGGATTAGTGCACATTTCCCAGCTACGCGCCGAGGGACGCGTAACAGATGTCACTGAGGTGGTCGCCCGCAATCAGACGGTTAAGGTAAAGGTCATGTCACTAACAGGCCAGAAGGTATCGCTTTCCATGAAGGAGGTCGATCAGGAAAGCGGACGGGATCTAAATCCTCTTTCTCACACTCCTGAAGAGGATGCCATGTCTTTGCGTGACCGCAATCCTGATGGCCCATATAGCAGCACCTCCATACTCAATCTACAGGGCAACAATATTGACGGCGATGAGCATGAATCCCGCAAGCGTGTTACCCGCATCTCCAGTCCAGAACGGTGGGAGATTAAACAGATGATAAGTTCCGGTGTCTTGGATCGCAGTGAAATGCCCGATTTTGATGAGGAAACCGGCTTACTGCCTAAGGACGAAGATGACGAGGCAGACATTGAAATAGAAATTGTAGAGGAGGAGCCACCGTTTCTTTCTGGGCATGGAAGAGCATTACACGATCTTTCACCTGTTCGCATTGTCAAAAATCCAGATGGTTCCCTTGCCCAGGCTGCTATGATGCAATCGGCTCTCTCCAAGGAGCGTCGCGAACAAAAAATGCTACAGCGTGAACAAGAAATGGAAGCTGTGCCTAGTAATCTCAATAAGAACTGGATAGATCCATTGCCCGAGGATGACAGTGCACGTCATCTAGCAGCCAATATGCGTGGCATGGGTGCGGCACCGCAAGAGGTGCCTGAGTGGAAGAAACATGTGATTGGCGGCAAGAAATCCTCGTTTGGCAAGAAGACCGATCTTACGCTAGTCGAACAACGTCAATCGTTGCCTATCTACAAGCTGCGCGATGATCTTATCAAGGCCGTGACAGATAATCAGATACTGATTGTTATCGGAGAAACTGGCTCCGGCAAGACTACACAAATTACTCAATATCTGGGTGAATGTGGATTCACGGCGAGAGGAAAGATTGGTTGCACACAGCCGCGTCGTGTGGCCGCTATGTCGGTGGCCAAGCGTGTGGCCGAGGAGTACGGTTGCCGGTTGGGACAGGAGGTGGGCTATACCATACGTTTCGAGGATTGCACCAGCCCCGAGACGGTCATCAAGTACATGACAGACGGTATGTTGCTGCGCGAATGCCTCATGGAAGCGGAGCTGAAGAGCTATTCAGTCATCATGTTGGACGAGGCACATGAGCGCACAATACACACAGATGTGCTCTTTGGACTGCTTAAAACTGCAGTGCAGAAGCGGCCGGAACTGAAACTAATTGTCACCTCGGCCACATTGGATGCCGTCAAGTTCTCACAGTACTTTTTTGAGGCACCCATATTCACGATACCTGGACGCACATTTCCTGTGGAGGTGTTGTACACCAAGGAACCAGAAACAGATTACTTGGATGCTTCACTAATCACTGTTATGCAGATCCATCTGCGTGAGCCACCTGGCGATATATTGCTCTTCCTTACGGGTCAAGAAGAAATCGATACTGCATGCGAGATTTTGTACGAACGCATGAAGAGTCTTGGGCCGGATGTGCCGGAACTAATTATATTACCCGTGTACTCTGCCTTACCCTCGGAAATGCAGACACGCATCTTTGATCCAGCGCCAGCGGGCAGTCGTAAGGTGGTTATTGCCACGAATATTGCCGAGACATCGTTGACCATTGACGGCATCTTTTATGTGGTGGATCCTGGCTTTGTTAAGCAAAAGGTATACAACTCTAAGACAGGCATGGACTCGCTGGTGGTGACGCCCATTTCGCAAGCTGCAGCAAAGCAGCGTGCAGGTCGTGCCGGACGTACGGGACCGGGTAAATGCTATCGTTTGTACACGGAGCGTGCCTATCGAGATGAGATGTTGCCAACGCCAGTGCCAGAGATACAGCGTACTAATCTGGCCACCACAGTGCTGCAACTTAAAACAATGGGAATAAATGATCTACTGCATTTTGATTTCATGGATGCGCCGCCTGTGGAGTCACTGGTTATGGCACTGGAGCAGCTGCATTCCCTCTCTGCGCTAGATGATGAAGGTTTGCTAACGCGCCTTGGACGACGGATGGCCGAGTTTCCATTGGAGCCGAATTTGTCAAAAATGCTCATTATGTCCGTTGCACTGCAATGCTCTGACGAGATTCTAACCATTGTTTCCATGCTCAGCGTGCAGAACGTGTTCTACAGACCCAAGGATAAGCAGGCATTAGCTGATCAGAAGAAAGCGAAATTTAATCAAGCAGAAGGTAAGTCTTTAACATGAAATTATTTGTAGATTATAACAACTAATGCCTGATCTTTTTCTGCAGGTGACCATCTGACACTGCTGGCCGTCTACAATAGCTGGAAAAACAACAAGTTCTCGAACGCTTGGTGTTATGAGAACTTTGTGCAGATCCGTACACTGAAACGTTCACAGGATGTCCGCAAGCAGCTACTGGGTATTATGGATCGTCACAAATTGGATGTTGTGTCGGCAGGCAAAAACTCGGTGCGCATTCAGAAGGCCATCTGTTCGGGCTTTTTCCGAAATGCAGCGAAAAAGGACCCTCAGGAAGGCTACCGCACTCTGGTTGATTCCCAGGTGGTCTATATACATCCTTCAAGCGCACTGTTTAATCGACAACCCGAATGGGTTATTTATCACGAACTTGTACAAACTACCAAGGAGTATATGCGTGAGGTGACCACCATCGATCCCAAATGGTTAGTGGAGTTTGCGCCTTCTTTTTTCCGCTTCTCGGATCCCACGAAGCTGAGCAAATTCAAGAAGAATCAACGTCTGGAGCCACTCTATAACAAATACGAAGAACCAAATGCGTGGCGTATATCACGCGTGCGACGACGACGAAATTAATGTAGATAGATTGCACTTCCATTTTGTTTTTGTATTTAATAAACACCTAAATTAAGTTCAAAACATATACGTTTTAGTATCCTTTACGGCCGCGGAAACGCTGTCCATTGTCCAGCTAAAAGAGGGAGGACTTATTAACCTGTCGATCTTTAAGTTATTTTATCATCAACTTTTCACTCACCAGGGATCGTTTCACTCGTAGAAGGTGTTTCGCAGCACCTGGCACTCGGGCGGCACACTGTTATCTTGCAGACACTGTTTCGGCGTCTATTTGTCTATACGACAGCATTCACTCTCCAAGCAAGCACATTTTTAGATCCCCACGTAGATCCGCATGCAGTTTCATCCGCCAGTCTCTCATTTCCCTCATAGCGCATCATTTTGATTATTTTTACTGTGCAGAGTTATTGACTACCCAAACAATATTGTTATAAAATAGACAAAATCAGCTGTTAAAATAAAGTGTTAGTAAACAGACTATAGCAGCAATCAATCGATATTTGCCGCTTTAAATATCGATGATATTTTTCTATGAATGTGTTATATTTTAGTACATTCCTTTAGTACATAAAAGAATAACTTAAAACTTAATATGTTTTGTGCAATTGTTTGGTTTCCAAAAACGTTTATAATCGCTTTCCACGAAGAAAGTCGATCAGAAAAGCGGACGGGATCCCAATCCTTTGTCCAAAACTCCCGAAGAGAAAGCCATGTCGTTGCGTGATCGCAATCCTGATGGCTCATACAGCAGGACCTCCATACCCGATCTGCAGGGCAACAACATTAACATTGCAAGCATTGAAATAGAAATTGTAGAGGAAGAACCACCGTTTATTTCTGGCCATGGAAGGGCATTGCACGATCTTCCATCTGTTCACATTGTCAAAAATCCAGATGGCTCCCTTGCACAAGCTGCTATGATGCAATCAGCTATCTCCAAGGAGCGTCGCGGACAAAAAATGCTACAGCGTGAACAAGAAATGGAAGCTATACCCAGAAATCTCAATAAGAACTGGATAGATCCCTTGCCCGAAGAGGACAGTACGCGTAATCTAGTGGCCAACATGCATGGCATGGGTGCAGCACCTCAAGAGGTGCCAGGAGGCAAGAAGACCGACCAAACGCTAGTCGAGCAACGTCTATCGCTGCCCATATACAAGCTGCGCGATGATCTTATCAAAGCCGTGACAGATAATCAGATACTAATTGTAGATGACTGTAGTGTAAAAGCGGCCGGAACTAAAGCTAATTGTTACCTCGGCCGCATTGGACGCCGTCCATTTCTCACAGTATTTTTTTGAGGCACCCGTATTCACGATACCTGGACGCACATTTCCTGTGGAGGTGTTGTACACCAAGGAACCAGAAACAGATTACTTGGATGCTTCACTAATCACTGTTATGCAGATCCATCTGCGTGAGCCACCTGGCGATATATTGCTCTTCCTTACGGGTCAAGAAGAAATCGATACTGCATGCGAGATTTTGTACGAACGCATGAAGAGTCTTGGGCCGGATGTGCCGGAACTAATTATATTACCCGTGTACTCTGCCTTACCCTCGGAAATGCAGACACGCATCTTTGATCCAGCGCCAGCGGGCAGTCGTAAGGTGGTTATTGCCACGAATATTGCCGAGACATCGTTGACCATTGACGGCATCTTTTATGTGGTGGATCCTGGCTTTGTTAAGCAAAAGGTATACAACTCTAAGACAGGCATGGACTCGCTGGTGGTGACGCCCATTTCGCAAGCTGCAGCAAAGCAGCGTGCAGGTCGTGCCGGACGTACGGGACCGGGTAAATGCTATCGTTTGTACACGGAGCGTACCTATCGAGATGAGATGTTGCCAACGCCAGTGGCAGAGATACAGCGTACTAATCTGGCCACTACAGTGCTGCAACTAAAATCGATGGAAATAAATGATATACTGGCATTTGATTTCATGGATGCGCCACCAGTGGTGTCACTGGTTATGGCACTGAAGCAGCTACATTCCCTCTTCGCACTGGATCTTACTCATCTTGGACGGCGGATGACCGAGTTTCTATTGGAACCGAATTTGTCGAAAATGCTCATTATGTCCGTTGCACTGCAATGCTCTGACGAGATTCTAACCATTGTTCCCATGCTCAGCGTGCAGAATGTGTTCTACACACCCGAGGATAAGCAGGCATTAGCTGATTAGAAGCAGGCGAAATTCAACCAAGCAGAAGGTGACCACTTGACATTGCTAGCCGTCTACAATAGCTGGAAGAACAACAAGTTCTCAAACGCTTGGTGTTATGAGAACTTTGTGCAGATCCGTACACTGAAACGTTCACAGTATGTCCGCAAGCAGCTACTGGGTATTATGGATCGTCACAAATTGGATGTTGTGTCGGCAGGCAAAAACTCGGTGCGCATTCAGAAGGCCATCTGTTCGGGCTTTTTCCGAAATGCAGCGAAAAAGGACCCTCAGGAAGGCTACCGCACTCTGGTTGATTCCCAGGTGGTGTATATACATCCTTCAAGCGCACTGTTTAATCGACAACCCGAATGGGTTATTTATCACGAACTTGTACAAACTACCAAGGAGTATATGCGTGAGGTGACCCCCATCGATCCCAAATGGTTAGTGGAGTTTGCGCCTACTTTCTTTCGCTTCTCGGATCCCACGAAGCTGAGCAAATTCAAGAAGAATCAACGTCTGGAGCCACTCTATAACAAATACGAAGAACCAAATGCGTGGCGTGTATCACACGTGCGACGACGACGAAATTAATGTAGATAGATTGCACTTCCATTTTGTTTTTGTATTTAATAAACACCTAAATTAAGTTCAAAACATATACGTTTTAGTATCCTTTACGGCCGCGGAAACGCTGTCGATTGTCCAGCTAAAAGAGGGAGGACTTATTAACCTGTCGATCTTTAAGTTATTTTATCATCAACTTTTCACTCACCAGGGATCGTTTGCACTCGTAGAAGGTGTTTCGCAGCACCTGGCACTCGGGCGGCACATTGTTATCTTGCAGACACTGTCTCGGCGTCTTTTTGTCTAGACGACAGCATTCACTCTCCAGCAAGCACATTTTTAGATCCGCACGTACACCAGCGCATGCAGTTTCATCCGCCAGTCTCTCGTTTCCCTCATAGCGCATCATTTTGATTGTTTTTACTATGCAGAGTTATTGACTACCCAAACAATATTGTTATAAAATAGACAAAATCAGCTGTTAAAATAAAGTGTTAGTAAACAGACTATAGCAGCAATCAATCGATATTTGCCGCTTTAAATATCGATGATATTTTTTTATGAATGTGGTATATTTTAGTACATTCCTTTAGTACATCAAAGAATAACTTTAAACTTAATTTGCGGTCACACTGTGAAAAAACCTCCGCTTAAGGTCAACTTTATTCATTTCAATCGCTAATGGAAGGTGATCGCGCACACAAAAAGCTAAAGATGTCAGCGTTGGAACAACTTAAAAAGAACACTGTAATAGTTGCTGATACCGGAGACTTTGAAGGTAAGTGGTTAAATGGCATATGAAATGTACAACTAAGTGAACTTTAAACTATAACTAAGTAGTGTTAGGTATTAGTATTCATTCGAAAAAAAGGCTACACTGTACATGTGCTGCAACCATTGAAGTTTGTTTTTTTAATATAGATGTACATAGTTTTATATATGTATGTAGTATATTTTACTAAAACAAGCTCTTTCCATTCATAACTCCCTATTGATGTAAGTAGGGACGATGCTTGTTTATAGAATATGCCAATCATCGTGCATTAAATAAAAAAGTCGAGTTTTCAACATTCGAGTTAGCACAACCACATGTACATGCATTTTGTATGTATGTAGCACGTAAATAGTGGAGTTTTGTATACACTGAAGCTAATGCTTTTAATGATCATTGATGCAAATACATACGTACTATATATATATATATATATATATATATATATATATATATGTGTGTGTACGTCTTACCATTCTCTTTGAAACCTGAAGTTCAAATCAAAGTTACAGCCTAAGGTGAATCTGACTTTAGTTTGACTTTATAGCTGTCATGCAAACAAATGTATGCACATGTATTTCTGATACATACATACATGTATACATGTCCGAGCGTATGTGAAAAATTTTGATAAGGTTTCAATCGCTCTGTTTGTGTTTATCATCTAAGGAAAACACGAATTTACTTTCTGTTTCGAATTTCGACGCTATTTTGACCTAGCTCATATGCAACTGAAAGTTGAGTTTTAAATATTATATGCCTACTCTTTTTTTATCAGCTGTATTCCTCTAATTCTTATAAAACAAACTATTTGTTGGCATTAACTAACGCTGCTTGTTATCAATAATAATAATTTTTCTTTAATTTTTAGCAATTAATGCTTACAAGCCTACCGATGCAACAACTAATCCATCGCTGATTCTATCAGCATCAACAATGGAACGCTATAAATATTTAGTTGTTAATGCTGTTGATTATGGAAAAACCAAAGGAGGGTATGTAAAATTCCAGAAAATAATTATTTATACGAAGTGTACAATATCTAAATAAACTACAAACAAGAACCAGGGAAAACTATAAGCCCTGTGCTTATAGTCAGATTAAATTGCAACTCAAGGGATATGCAATTATATTACAAGTATATGCCAAATTTGCTGTCTCAGCATTTATAATTGTTGAGATATGCGTGCTTATACAGACAGTAAGGCATGGCCCAATTGATTCGGCTTTTTTTTTGGGGAACTGCAACGCCTTCTTCTCCTATTTAATAAACTTCACACATTTCTTTTTCAGATCTTTGGATAATCAAGTATCGGAAGCTTTGGACTACCTGTGTGTATTGTTTGGATGCGAAATTTTGAAAATTGTTCCTGGACGCGTTTCAACTGAAATCGATGCTCGCCTTTCATTCGATACCAAGAAGAGCGTAGAAAAAGCGCTTAAATTAATTAAATTATACTCCAGTTTTGGTATTGACAAGGAACGTATACTCATTAAACTTGCTTCAACCTGGGAAGGCATTAAGGCAGCTGAAATTCTGGAAAAAGAGCACGGTGTACATTGTAATCTGACACTTCTTTTCTCATTTGCGCAAGCGGTGGCTTGTGCGGAAGCTGGTGTTACGCTTATTTCTCCATTTGTTGGCCGCATTCTGGATTGGTATGTGGCAAATACTGATGCAAAAAAATTCGAACCTCTACAGGATCCTGGTGTCATATCTGTTACCAACACTTACAATTACTACAAAAAGTTTGACTATCCAACATTGGTTATGGGTGCTTCATTCAGAAACATTGGAGAAATCAAAGCACTCGCTGGGTGTGATTTGTTAACAATAAGCCCAGCATTACTTAAAGAACTGGAAAAGGATGAGGATGTTGTAAAAACTAAGTTATCTGTAGCGAATGCAAAATTACAAAAGATTGAGAAAATTTCCCTTGACGAAAGCAAATTCAGATGGTTAATGAATGAAGATGCAATGGCCACTGATAAATTATCTGAAGGAATTCGGAAATTTGCTGTAGACACTCTGAAACTGGAAAATGTAATTCAGGGTTATTTTAAATAATTGTTGGATACAATTATGTTTTTTATGAATTTTTAAAAACGGAAATGTTAAAATCTGACTTCAAAATAAAATGATATTTTGCAAATCAAAAACTTGTTGGCTAACTAATTATTCATCATAAATTTTAAAATATATTTTAGGATGGTTTTATCGACTACCTATCGAGAAATTTAACTTCTGCCAGGTGTGTCTCTAAATTCTGCGCAGAAATTTTAACTATCCGCTATGCGCAGGAATACGAAGTAATACGTCTTCAACAGTTTTGTGTTGTTTACAGAAAAATGTACACCAATGTATATGTACTTTAATATATCTTTATTAAAGTTCTAATAATAATAAAAAAAAGTCCATTTGTTTTATAGGAAATGTGTAAAAGCTAATAGTTTCAAAATAAGTGAATTTCATTATCATTAATATTAAATAACATTCTCTTTGGAAAAATCAATAATAAGTTACAAAAACCAAAAAATCAAACCCAAAATCTATTACTTAAAAAGTACAACAAAAAGCTTTCAAAATGTATGGATTATCTCCTTTAGCACTTGATGTAAACGTAAGTCATTGTAGAAAAAATTTCCTATTTCATAATCTTCATATTTTTATATAAATTTATAAACAGTAACAAATACCTTTAAAGCATTAGCTAAAATGATTATATAACAAAAAACTGTGTTTTATAAAAAGTTCACTGGAAAATTATTAATATTATTATTTTATTTAAAACTTGTATTACTTAGTGTCAAATTAAATTATTAAAATATTTTACAGAATCAACGCTTTCGTGTTCGTGATATTGATAATGAAGAAATTATGTCAACATTCGGAAATATCGGACATTCACTTAGTACAGCTGTGGAGCGATTTATAACAATTGGAGAAATAATTGCCGAGGAAAACAATGATATTAAGGCAGATATGTATGAAGCAGCTAAGGATGCAAGAGACGCTGGTAAAGACTTTAAAATGTTTAAGTACTGTAGTCTAAGTATCCTCTGACTTTATTATATGCCTATCTTATATATATAGTATACTTTATTCGTAATACTACTTTGGGAATAAACTTACTTTATACTGCAATGTATGTACATGTGTAACAGACAAGAGGTGGCACGACAGACCCCACAAAGGATACATATTCCTATTCTTTAAAACACAAATTCATTTTGTCTGTTCACTAACTACATTTTTAAAGTTTAAAGCTAGAATACCTAAATTGTATGATATATTTGTAATCATCTTTTTTATCTTCCAGGCAAATCAATCGAACATTTGTGCGATCTTTCACCATTAGGTGCAATGGAAGTCAGGCACCATATCGAACCGTTAAAAGATTATGGTGCCATTGTGTTAGCAGCAAGATCTCTGCTTTCATCTATAACCAGAATTCTTTTACTTGTGGATATAATTGTTGTTAAAAAACTACTAACTGCCAAAAAAAGGGCATCCGAAAGTTTAGAGAAATTGGAATCTATAATGAATTTTACGGAATTCGTTCGAGCTTTTTCTATATTTGGAACTGAAATGATTGAATTAGCCTATTTAACTGGACATCATCGAAACACATTTAAAGAGGAGCGCAGACGTGCCCAAATGTTTTCGGCTAGGCAAATTTTAGAAAAATCCATATCAATATTATTAACCTCATCAAAGAATAGCTTAATACACAGCGATTGTGTTATTGTAAAAGAAAATCGAGACACAGTATTTTGTCAAATAAGACGTGCAATGGATTTGATACATTTCGTTATTAAAGACAGTATTTTTGATTCGGCAAAGCATATGGAATTTCGTAATGCTCGTTGTATTTTGAACTATGAAAATGAAAGTATATACACGACAATAAAGCGTATAATCAACCTTATTCGAAAATATAAGTTGCAAACGAGCCAATATGATTATAATTGTAACAATAAGACCCCCAACAATGCTGATAGTATCTTTTCAATGTTTGACGATGAACATTGTAAAAGTGATATTTACCACAAAGAACGGAACTTAGCCCCAATTGGTCACATGACAAAAAATACGAATTTCAAACAGAAGTTATCTTACGAAAGCTTGGATCTGAGGGATGAAATAACGTTGGCTTTTGAAAAGTTATTCGAAAAAGCAAATGATTTCACTGATTCCCCATATATAAGTCATGATCATAGAAAAAGTATCCTGAATTATTGTGAAAACTGTAAACTTGAGTTTGATATGTATCTAAATCATTTGATAAAAGATCAACATGATAATACTGGCGTCAGAGTGCAAGTACAAGGCCGGGAACCTGAAATGGGAATGCTTTGCAGTCTAGAGGAGCTATGCAAACAATTAGTTATTTCCGTATCGAGCCAAATCGCTGACTTTAATGAATCTTTAAAACTCTGCACAAAGGTGGTAAAATCCTTTCATGTTTTGGCAGTGACTCATGATATAGAGAATCTTAACCAGTGCTCTACGAAATTTCACGAATGCTGTGATCACATTTTTGATATATGCAAACTATTGCAGCACATAGCACCTACGGAAAGACTTCAGGTTCATGCGAAGTGCTTGGCAATTAACTTAAGAATTTACGGCCCTCAAGTCTTTATCGCTGCCAAAATATTATGGAAATATACGAACAGCAGCGCAGCAAATGAGAATTTTGAATCATTTTTGGACATGTGGAAATGGTTAATCAGTGAGATTTCGATGATTGCTAAAAAGATTCTTGTAACGGTACAAGGATACGGAACGGATACATCAAAAACGGACTTAGACTCTCAAGTTGAAGTAAGTATATAAAAAAACTTAATAAACATTTATTGATGAATTTAATTTATTTGTTCAGAAATGTGAAACTACAATTAAATCATCAAAATCATGTGTACCTGGAACAGATGACGGCGAAATTGTAGATTACTCAGGGATGGATGGTAAAAATAGGGAAGCAGGTCCATTACAATCGAAATGGACCGATGATTTGGCCGAAGACAATGATATTCTAAAACGAGCTAAAAATATGTCCGCTATGGCATTTTTGATGTATCAATTTACAAAAGGAAGTGGATCTTTAAGAACAACACAAGATTTATTTACGCAGGCGGAATATTTTGCTGAAGAAGCCAATCGTCTATACAAGGTTCTACGTCATTTTTCATATCAGGTATATTTAATTTAAAAATAACTGCTCGAGCCAAGAACTTTGAACAGTTACAGTCCCTATTTCCCTAGAATATTCTTTTATTAACTGACTAATAAATTGGTTGCATTTTTAGGTACCGGCTAGTGACAACAAGAAGGATTTGCTAAGCATATTGGACAGAGTCCCAACCTTTGTTCAGGCTCTTCAGTTTACTGTAAAGGATCACACGGTCGGAAAAGCTGCTACGTTCGTTAAAGTTGATCACGTTATAAGGGAAACGAAAAATCTTATGAATGTTATAAACAAAGTAGTATCGAAATGCTTTGAATGCGCGAACAAGGTAACTTATATTTAATATTAAAATTAATTTATTAATTAATTACATCACGAATGTTTATGGCCATAATGCTTTAAATGTTAATTTTATTAAACCTTGACTTTATTTAATCATATTTAAACTGGTTACAAAAGTGTATTAATATTGTTATAAAAATATGTTATTATTAGTAAGTGGACTGTCGAGGTCGAAATCAAAGCATAATGTGGGTGATAGATACATCACCTGTATCTGTAATTACTTTATTTTAAAGTTGGAGATGTTGTAGCAATAAAATTTTATTGTAAAAATTCTCAAAATATTTGGATATGTTGTAAAGTAGTTGCAATACTATCACTTTTGGCGCAGTTAACCTTTCTTATAATTTACATAAATGTGTACCAAGATTTTAATCTTCAATTGGATGCGTTTAAATGTTTTCTCAAACAAATAAATTTTAAGCATTCAGTTCATTTATTTGTTTAGTGAGTGTTCGTGAATGCATAATTGGCTTTCTAACACAGTTAAAGATGATATATGTATGTACATATACGATAATACTTTAATAATATAAATACGTTATCGCTTTGAATAACATTTAGAATATGTAGTGCTATCATTATATATCATATCATTTAAATACCTTTATATCTAATTCCATAATTGCATACTTTATGTAATATAAGTATATAGTAATTGGCCCAATTTTTGCGCACAGTCTAGACTTTAGAGTATATTTAATTGCGTGTCTTTTAAATAACAGCCTTTAAAACTGCTTCTAATTTTTTAGCGGTATTACAAACCTTTAACTACTAACCTTATATACCACCTGGATGCTTAACTACTTGGAAGTATTGCATTATTTAATTTGTTTTAAATTCTACAGCATAATTTAACTCGTTAATTTTTGTAGTAAGATGTTCTTAATAAACGAGCATTGAGTTCTCCATATTGTAAGTTTTTTATAATTTTAGAAATCATTTTTAAAGTTTTGTAATGTGTTAGTTCTAAATAATAACAAATGAATATTTTATTTTAAAAATTTACAGTACAAATTAAACTTAACCGGAATAACAGGAGGGCTTTCTTCTGGGTCTGTGCGTGGAGATGATAATGTTGCGGGTGGAATGGGTGACTCGAAAGGAACAACGAGCAGCAGCGAAGGAAGTATGTGACATTATGGAATGGCTCGAAGAGCCAAAGGGGATGCAAGGAGAACTAGAGTATCATTTTTATTATTTTGATATATAGCGTAAGATACTATTAAAAATATAATATATATCTTCTTTGTTGAATCTAGTCAAACTTAAAAAACAACGATAACTTTCGGAATACCGAAAGTTTTATACTCTTGCATTTTATGGCATAAGGATTGCCCTAATTATTTATTAATTAAATATCTATAATATCATTGTGTCAAGTTTAAATTCAAGAAAGGTGTTAAAAATTATAGTCGCTGAATGTAGCGTTTTAGTTTTCAAGAGATTGGTGTAGAGAGCGATTGTTGCAATTCATCTCAAATTGTATTAGTTGCGGTATCTTGAATAGAGCTACAAGTATTTGTACAAGAGAGCTTATGGCGAAAACCGAACGAATGACCTTAAATAGTTATAGTTCTCCGCTTTTAATAAAATTTTATGTATGACTTGGAAAATATTGAAAATTAGCAAAAATTACCCCATTAATTTGATCTGATAACAGGCTTATACAACAGAAAGAAATAAATAATTTCATACACCAATAATTAAAACACCCTCTGCAAGATTGTAAAAATTTGTCGTACTTATATCTAACTAATTGCGTAAAAAATTTGATAATTTCTAAGTGGCTAAATTATTTTGATCTTAAATATATACAAATTATTAATGTTAGTTCCAAATGAATACAATCGAAATTTAACTAATTTAGAATACAATTTTTGTTATGGATTGAGAGGTTGAAATGTCAAAAAGTTTGTGTATTTTTCATGAATGTTATTTGTCTGCCGATAATGATTTACAATAAAAAAAGGCAATTGTGCAAAGTAAGTAATTGATTTAGAAGAGTTATTCTTTATAAAATGTAGTACATAGTACATATTCATATATGTACATATGTAATATAAATGGATCAACAAATATATAAACAAGAAAGGTTTGTTTTAAAGTTTGATCCTCTAGCTCTTATATTAGCATTGGTTTTCTTGTTTTAACAACGTTAGAATAAAACCTGATCTTGGTCACATATAATTGAAGTGCAATGGATATTTTGATAGGTATGAGAATTTGTTGACTCCAATCCGTCTTCTCTTATATCTTGACATAATTCAAAACTTTGAATTACTTAAACTTTAATTCGAATGTAAAAAAAGCTGAGTTTCTTGTCAGTGTGTCAGTATTCTATATTGCAATTCAAAAACACTATTTTAGTGCCTTATATTCAAGAAGGAAGAAACTAATAATAAATATAAATAGTTAATATGGACAATAACTATCCATCATGTGACAACATTTCATTCGGTGGTTCAAGCTCATCACTTCTATCAGCCCAACAATTAAGCCCATGTAAGAAGAGGGAAAGTAAACCGCCTAAAAATGAAAATGAAAAGGAGGATTCTCCACAATGCTCCGATGTGGTAACGTCAACATCTTCTACATCAACTACCATCGAGTTGGGAGCATTTGATTCGGATAATCGATTCCAAAGAGTAACATGTCAGGAACCGCCAAATGTGGGATACGAGTTGAGCATTGCTAAATCAGTTCTGCAGCAATATAGTACATTAAGTGGAGACAACTTGTAAGTTTAATTTATGAATATTTAATACCTTTCGGGAATGTTGAAAGTTTGTCATTTTTTCAAACTGGGATATCTTCTATTTTATGTATTGAGATTGTCTGGTTTCCTTTTTATTTTCCAGTAGATTTTCTTATTGCAGTCTATTAGCCTTATCTTACAATTCTACTAGTTTTTTAAAAAGATTTTTTTGTATAGGCATCTGAATTCGAAGCTTGAATCGAACTGTTAAGGTTTATAAAGATTGTACAAAACTTTTAAACTTTGGAACTATAATAGACAAATTTAATAAAAGAACTTTATTAACTTTACAGATTCGATCATATTAGTGATATTATTAAGCGAGTCATTGATGAAAGACCTCCAAATGTTATTGATTTTTTCGAAGAATTTAGCCGAAATGTACGTGAGCAAAAATTTCATGTTCCAGAACGATTTCCACCTAACGGTGTCTTTCGAGATTTTCGCATGTTTCGACCCGCAAAAAGAATCCTACAGGCAATGAAAGTAAATATCCAGTCCAACATATATGATATAAAAGATTAAGTTTAAGTTTTTCTTTTAATAGCTTCCGAACGTTGTAGAAACTTTAGATTATGTAGATGATGAAGATTTAGAGGAGACATACCCCAATGCAGAACTTCAAATCGATCTCGATGATTCTGTGCGTTTGTTTGTGACATTTAATGAACGCGTTGAACAATTGCAATTTTTTTGGAATCAATGCGGGTTTAGTATAAGTAAAGACGATATCTTTCAGTTAGCAAGTTCCATGAACCGTTTGCAAACGCATTCATCAATAATGCAATGCCGATTTTGGGGTTGTATCAATGGATTGAAGAGCTCGTACTATATTGTTGAGGCCTCACTTGTACGCGACGAAGTCATTTCGCGTCTAGCCATGATGGAAGAAGAAATGAAAGAGAAACAGATACCGATTAAAATGCGAAAGCATCAAGAAGAAAAAGCGCTTCCAGCACACATAGGACCGGAGCTTACTCCCGGTATATATGGTTGGGAAAATTATGCTGCTGAAGATCTTGAGAAAATGACACCAAAAGCTGAAGAAGTTCCTCTGGCAGAGGAAATTGAATATTATGATGTACCCCCGGAATTCATTGGTAGGGGTTGCAATCGGTTCTCTTACTTTGTTGTGAATAGCTTATATGATAATTGGATTGAATTACCCATTGTTACGCCACGTCAAATAGTAGCTTCAAGGCATATCAAGAAATTTTTTACTGGAGATTTGGAGGCTGACATAGTATCATACCCATGCTTTCCTGGCAAAGAGAAGCATTACCTACGTGCTATGATTGCACGTATTACAGCTGGAACTTATATTGCACCCCAAGGTTATTATAGAAGAATGACAAAGAAAGAAGAAAATCTTTTTAATGGCGTCATTGACGAAGGTGAAGAAGAGGAAGAAGAAGAAGAGGTCGTAAATGAAGGGGAAGATGAAGAAGTGCAAGGTAAATGTTGGGGAACTTTTGAAGCGATTCGAATAACCCTTATAAAGTATACTGTTAAAATCATAATCGCATTATATATTTTAAATTTTTTATTCCACATTTACAGATAACGACGTTATGCTTTTAAGAAATGAAAGATTTGAAATAGAACCTCTTAATTCGTTGGCAACTACCGTTGCCTGGGTTCACTGTAGACCAAATATTTTAAACCAAGGACGTGTTGTATGGTATGATGAGGAGAAGGCCCGGAAGGAACGGGAAAAGGCATTAGCTGCGTATTTAAAGATGCTACAATTGGAGGAAATGGATGAAGAATTTGAGGAAGAAGAATCTGCAGAAGAAGAAGATGAAGGTGGCGAAGAAGAAATGATCGAAACACTTGATACAGCAGAAACAGGCCCAGACCTGCTATCATCTTGTGCAAGTGATATTAACAATGAATGTAGTGTTCCCTGGTTGATACGTTTTACCAGCAAGTATACGAATCAGAAAGAGCGTCTCTTGGTTATGCAATCAAATGTATGGCCCGGCGCATTTACATTTATATTTGAAGATAATTGCGAATCGATGTATTTGGGCTGGGGACATAAATTCTGTACGCGTAATATACCATTTAAGCATTTGGAGAACGTCCAAGAAGAATTCCCCCACAGCGGGGAGGACTTCATAGAATCCTCAGACCCAACTATCGAAGAAGAGTTGGCTTACAATGAATGGCTTTATAACAAACAACACAAGAGTATAGTCAATATGGATACGGATCACGAAGTCGATGATGAAGACCTTGACGAACCTTTTGACGAGGATGAAGGGAGTAAAACTAATAATTAAAAATTATAATTTATTTGTGGCACTAAACACATACCTAAGTATGTATATTAAATTGTTGTGTTTAAGATAAAATAATTAAAAAAATTTAACGTTTCAGTCGAGTCTGCAAATTAGCTTTCCTTTTATACAGACAGCCGCTCTAGGGATTGCCTAGTTCCGAATGCAACTGATTATGTCATATTTATAGCTCGATCGGTTTGCAAATTGGAGGACACAAGTTTTTTATACCATACCCAATTAAATGTTGTATTTGTAGCTATGTATAATATGTATATAATATATAATAAATAAAATATGACAAAATTGTGAAGACATAGGTATATTCAATATTTATTAAGTAATATTATAGATAAGTCCAAAATACAACCCCAAACATCTGTTGGAGCGCATGCGTCAAAAGGAAATCCTAATACACAAGAAATTTCACTTCACAGCCACCATATACTAAGAAGAGTTATGATTTTACTAAAACATTTAAAAAACCAATATTTTGTACTATTATTTTTATTAGTATTATTATTTCAAAAAGTCGATTCCGATGAAAAGAATATTAACAAATTACTAAACAACCAAGCCGTTGTCAGTCGTCAAATAATGTGTATTCTTGAAAAAAGTCCATGTGACCAGCTAGGACGTCAATTAAAAGGTAACTAATAGAACAAGGAGACTATATATAAATGTATACGAAAAGCAGCACAAATTTAAAATAAATAAATTGTTATGTGTGAGACTTCTTTATGTGTAAACGAGATAATAAACACAATTTTTTCAGCTGCTCTTCCCGAAGTTATTACAAGGAAATGCCAAAATTGTTCTCCTCAACAAGCACAAAGTGCTCAAAAACTGACTTCCTTTTTGCAAGCGCGCTATCCAGACGTATGGGCTATGCTCCTACGAAAGTATCAAAATGCTTAAGTTAATATCACTTTAATAATAATTTTGTCATAGTAGTTGAGAAACGTTAATTGTAATTAAATGGAAAAGAATAAAATTTCACCAAAAATAAAATAAAACAAACATAATTGTGTAAGATGTGTTGAAAATTCTCATTCTGGGAAACGAAATTTTATTATTAACTTTAAAGAGTTAATGGCTAAATAATGAAATACAGAGTCAGCCTTGTTTTCAGCGGGGACGATTTGCTCTACAAAGATAGAGAAAAGAAAAAATAAAACAATAGTTATACATTTTTAATCTATTCACCATGATTTAATAAAATATAGTGATATTAATTAATGTTCTCTCAAGCATTCAATGTTTCATTTGATGTAGCATTACACAATAATGAACTATTACTACCACCATCTGAGTAGGGAGCACATTCCATAAACTTCTGATTCACAACAGCGGTAATTTCAATTTCTTCATCTGCCTTAATGGTAGTACTTATTCTTCCACCGTTCTTAAAATATGAAAACATTTCCTTCATTTCACTCAACTTTTCGGCATATTGTCTAATGGTACACTGACGCTTATTCAACTCAACCTCATCGAGAGAACGTTCTGCAACTAAAGTTTTCAACTTTTTGGCCATTGTACGGTTTATACGCTTTAGAGTTAAGATCATTCAATAAGTTTTACTCATAAGTTAAAGAAAAAACTTACCTGCTGAACCACAAGCTTATGTTTAACCTCAACTGTTGGCATATGCGACAGCATTCGCTTTAGCGCTTCATTTGCCTTTTGAGTTTCAGCCAATCGGTTCTTAACGTTTGAATTCTCAATAGACTGTTTTAAGGTACGCCTGATATAGTAAAAAAAAGAGGACAGAAAGGTTACACAGGGAATGTCAGACTGTTTGACCATAGAAATCTTAAAAAATTTTCAAAGAGCCTATGTCAAAGTTTTTAAATATAGGATTACTAAGAGTGTCACAGCATAAACATTACCATATGTCGTTCAGCGACAAAATCGGAGAGGTAATTAAAAAAGTTATGATGAGTGGAAAGTGAGATAGAAGTCCTGTCCTATTGAGGTAACAAGACGCGAGTGAAAAGGATGGGTAGAACTCCAATCAAAGTCTTAAATGATTGCCAGAATATTTACCACGCTTTTTGTTAAGTCGGGCGTAGGGTATCTTAATGTTGAACGCGCTTGACTGGAGATTTCGTTACTTGTTAACTGTTTTGATTTGTGATCAAATTTACTAAATGGAGACAGTAAACTGGGTGTATAATTGAACGTCATATGACTTTAACGGGTATTTCGTTAAACTTACTTTTGTAAAACCTGTAGCTTCTCAAGTAACTCAAATTTTTTGGGATCTTCTCCTATCAAAATACGCCAACGATGAACACCCGTTGGTGTCTTTGCATCCTCAGTCAGCGCTCGTATACGAATGCGCTCCTGATTTAGAGAACGCTGCAGTCGAACTATTTCCTTTCTCATGTCTGCTGTGGCTTTGATTGCGTGCTTTAGACATTCACGTTCCGTATACAGATTTGAAATTTCTTTCTTCAATAGACGTATATCTTCAACTCGTTGGTTATATTGTGTTGTGCCATTATCAAGAGCATTTTGTGCAATATGCAATTTCTCTTTTATAACTACTATCTCATCGTTTCGGCGAACCATTTGTAACCCAACCAAGTTACGCTCCTTTCGCATTTCCTCCAACTCATGCCCCATTTTCATAAAGCGAAACTCGTCATTCGTAATCGCCTTCGCTAATATTTCATTTTTCTCCTTAAGTTCCCGCAAATCTTTACGCAAACTTGCAACCAAGTTTTGCTTATTTTTCAATTCGGTTTGCAACTCTTTAATATGATTATTCAAATGTTCTATTTTGAGATTCAATGAATTTATCTTTACTTCATTTGCACTTATTTCAGTTGTTAACTGTTGCGTTTGATGTCCTGATTCCTAGTCTCAAACAACATACAAATAATTGAAAAAAAAATATATAGTAAGACTTTCATTATTAAAAAAAAATAATAATTCCTATTAAACATACCGCTTGAAGTATGCGGAAGTTATCACGCTCCTGTGTGGTACATTCCAAACTTCTCTGTAATGTTATTTTTTCCGAATGTAAAGACTCAAGTTGCTTCTTTAGCTTATGGACTTCACGACGTTTTTCATTTAACTTTTCTGTGAGATCAATTAACTGGTTCGTTTTGAGTGCAATTTGATCTGTAAATTAAAAAAAAAAGAAAAGAATTAAATACTATTTACACGCTTATAATACACATTCGTTTCAATAAATCAAAGATATATATACGGTATCTGAATGTCGATTGCACTTGATATTTTTTGCGTTTTATATATGAAAATAGCTTAACAGCCTTAAGCCTTTGATTAAATATGCATATGATTTTCGAATGAAGGTTTAAATCGCCGACCTTTTAAACGTGCTCATTATTTATTTTCTTTGTACTTTTAACAACCTGTGTTTACATTCGAGCCTATAAAAGTCAGGCCGCCAAATGAGCGTTTGCTTAGAAGCCCTAAGTAGCTCATTTAAATATGTTTAACCCAAAGTCGGATAATTCTAATTTTCGTATACCTATGCAGTGCATTTGGTTAAAGTTAAATGGCTCTTGGCCACTGAAGACGTCGTCAAATACTTTCTTTAACATAGGTTACACCATATGGGCGTGGTATGTTATTGGATCTGTTGGCATAACCATCTGTTTTCAAACCGCCTTTTTGGCCACACACTTTGATGATATTATAATGATTACGGAAAACTGTTGTACTACTTTAATGGGAGCTTTGAATTTTGTTCGTCTTTTGCACTTGCGTCTCTATCAACAAATGTTTCGAAAAATTATACAACAATTTGTCGACGATATTTGGATATCAGAGTGAGTGAAGTTATTTATGAAGTAATTAGAACATGTATTTGTTTTTTTTTAATCTTATTTAATATAATAATTTGTTATAAACATTTCCACAGCAATAAAAACATTAAAATTGCCAAAGAGTGTCGAAAACGGATGACAACTTATAAAGTGATGACAATTTTATTATCGTGTCTCATACTTATGTACTGCATATTGCCAGTGGTAGAGCTATTTTTTATTGTGGGCGTGGACGAAACAGTTAAGCCATTTCCCTACAAAATGCTATTTCCATACAACCCATACGCTAGTGGAATTAGATACTTCTTTACGTACATTTTTACGGCATATGCTGGAATTTGTGTGGTTACAACTCTTTTTGCTGAAGATTCTATTTTGGGATTCTTTATAACATACACGTGTGGACAATTCCGAATACTGCATGAACGCATCGATAATCTAATGACGATGAATACCAAAGTCATTCCTTTGAAAAGACTTCAGAGCAAGCAAATACAGAATTTACGACGAATTGTAGAACAGCACAATAAATTAATATGGTAAGTAACAAAGGTAAACATTTATTCTTGAAAATAAACTATAAAACGTAAAAAAATTTTAAATTTACCATAGCTCAATTAGAAAATTATAAATAACTTAATACATTTTATAATTACCATTTATAACAAAAATTTGCTACATTCAATTGCAGTTTTGCCAGACGGTTGGAGGACTTTTTCAACCCTATTTTGCTAATGAACCTAATGGTTTCATCACTTCTTATTTGCATGGTTGGCTTTCAACTAATGACTGTAATTAATAATTAATTTTTCTAATTTGTAGCACTGTATGCCCTTTTCTAAGAAAGTTTACGCTTTAGGTAGCTTGAACACCCAACATCAATAGCAATGGAGAATATCCAGATCAATAAATACAGGTTATACTAACCTAATAACATATACTATTAAATTTCCCTTGCAGAGCAAACATATGTTTATTGGCGACTACATAAAATTTATTGTTTACATATCTTCATCTTTATCCCAACTTTACATACTTTGTGGAAACGGCGATACCCTAATACAACATGTAAGAAATCTCTTTGAATCCACATTATTTACTAAACACAATCGAGATATTCAGAATATCATATTCTTCCTATATTCTGCCAGATAATCTGGCTCCTACAACCTAGTGTTTATTATGAATAAGTCTCGTTTTCACAGTCCATTAGAACAGCTTGGCATCTTTATAATTGTAAATGGGAGGGTGCAGAATGGATTCAGCCTCCCGGAACGTGTCATAACAAAAAACTACGAACAAGTTTGCAACTGATGATCTTGTGTAGTCAGCGACCAGTTAAAATTACAGCTTTTAAATTTTCAACACTATCGCTTCAAAGTTTTACTGCGGTATATATGTGAAGACATGTTTAGAAATGCATAACAATAAATATGTTTGATATTTTTCAGATTCTTAGCACATCATTAAGCTACTTCACGTTGCTGAGATCACTTTACTATGATAATGCGAAATAAATGAAGCTTTTAGAGCTAATTGATTTCCTTAAATATTTTTTAAAAGTAGTATTTAGCTGTTTGACGTAGCTACATTTAAATGTTAGTACAATATATGAATTATGTATTGTTTATGTAGAAAAATGCCGAGCAAAATAAACAATTACTAACGTTTATACGTGGTCTTATATGTTATTTATAAATATGTAAGCATAATAATAATTGTAGTACTTACCTTGATAGCTCTCAATTCTCTCGTGCAATGTTTCCATTTCCTGAGCCATTTCATCTCGTTCCTTTTCCGACTTTGCCTTAAGTATATATGCTTCATCCAATCTAATATTCAATTTGTTCAAATCTAAATTCAACGAACTGATCATATTAGTTTTCAGCATCATGTCATGACGTAAATCTGCTATTGTATTATTTAATTTTATAATTTCACTACGCAAGCTATCACGTTCTTTTTGCAGTGATTCCTTTACGCGGCGTATATCATCGGCACGTCCAATAGCAGTTAGTACATCTTTTTCAAGCGAATTAATATTATTTCTAAAAAAAATAAATGATACAAGTAGGATACAAATTAAAATATTTTCTGATCATACTTAAGTCGCAAAATTTCGTTGTTTAGTATCATAACCTTACGGTTCAGCTTGTACAAACGAGTGGATGCGGCGTTTTGATCTTCCATAGATTTCTTAAGTTTTCCAGTTAATTGAAGTATTGTATTTGATTTTTCTTTTTCTATCAATCTTAACTGTTTTATTAACTCATCGTTATTTTTCTGAGTCTTCGTCATATCAGCAAGTTCATCCTCATATTTATGCACTGTTTTATTTAACACATTTACCTCACTTCTGTATTTCTCAACTTGTAGCTTCTGTCGATCAAAATCGGTTGTCTTTTGGGCCAACTTACGCGCAGTATCAGCTAATTCCTTAGTTGTTAAATCCAGTTTTTGCATTGTCTTGCCATGTGACTCTTTCTGTTCTTCCATTGACTTCATTAGGGCACGCAGTTTCGCTTCAACATTGAGACGTTCGCTTTCCGAAAACTTAGCTCTCGAAGACATTTTACTTAAAGCATCCTCATTATTACGTATAATATATTCCAGATTTTCAGAGTAATAACGATTTGTGGCTAAACGCTTTTCCATATCAATGACCTCCCCAGCCAAACGATCGCGCTCACGCAATATGATATTCTTATATTTTGCAAGGTGGCCGAACCTTTATATAATCGATTGGGATTGCTATATTCTATCGTACCATTTTTTTTTTTTTATTAGCTATAAAACAAAACTCACTCAGCCGCATCATCTGTTTTCCCACCATCTTGTTCGCCAATTCCCTCACATTTTATTAAAACCTCTTGAAGTTTTTCCTGTACCAGCTGTTCACGTAACGCCGATGCGTCCGACTCTTTCCAAGCATCGCCTAACTTATCTTTTAGTTTCTGTAAAGCTTCTTCGGAAGTTGCTGTTATCTCCAGTGCCAAACGAAGTTTATTTTCAGAATTAGTAATTTGCGGGCGCAATATTCCATTGTCATCTACTTCTTCAACATAACGTCTGTGCAAATTAAATATAATATCGGCATAACGTTTAATTCGGGAAGCCTCAAAGAAACGTTGGGCTTCCATAAGAAATTGAACAATCTAAATTTCTCAGCAAATATGCAGAAAGAACACATTATTTTTGCATTTGTATTAATACGCAAGTCTTTTACCCGACTGGCTTCATTAAAAAAATTATCATTAATATCCGAGTACAAGTTTAACTCTAGAACATCGGTCTCGTCTACAGGCTCGGCATAAACCAATTCAGCTTTCTCCTCCTTGACTTTTTTACCTCCCTTTTTTGGTGGCATTGTGATAAAATTGTTATTAAATTATTTTGTTAGGATTTACTTTATTTGATATGACAGATTATTAAAAATAGCTCTTGAGAGTGATATATGTACATATATTTCAAAGCATTCTATTTATTTTAGTTACTACATTTAACATGAAATACCCCGGTCGATCGTTTAAGTATATATAGGAATATATATTTTAAATAAATTTATTATTTAAGGTACAAGCCGCTATATTTATTAAAGCTTAATACATTAACAATCTATCGAAAATACTCTTTAATGTGGTAAATAAGTTTGGAAATCAGTTCCAAAATATTAAGCAAAGAAGCGCCAGTAAAGAGACCAATGACACCTCCAACTGCAACTGTAAAACACAGCGATATAAAGATTAATAATAAATACATAAAATCGTTAAAATCATTTAAAAGAAATAGAGGGAGTTATTAAAAATGAAATATAATTCCTTACCTATTAGATCCAATTTTGTTTGCGTAACAACGCGGAGATATTTAGATGAAGGTGGACTGGCAATACTAACAGTAAATTCAAAATCCGATTGAGAAGCTACAGCTTCAATAGAACTAAATAAAAAACAGGTTTATCATTATCATTTTTAAATTAAATTAGTAATTCGACGCATCTTCAGAGATGCATTTTGATACAGATCAAAATCATTAGACGTAGATCGAGATTTATCTTTAATTTTAAAATATCGAATATACTTCGAATCCTCTTATTGTTTAAGAGCGAAAACTTACCCAACTGAATTTATTTGCTGCTCAATACATGAAGGATAACAGACTAAATGGGTTCTTACAAAATTCTTAACTTCCAGATTTACCTTAACTGAAAATGAATATATATTTGCAAGACACATACTAAGACTTTTGTTCAATCCAAGCAAATATATTACCATCATTCAAGCATTTGATTCCTTTGCTATCGCAGAAAGTTTGATCTGCAAAAAACAGAATAAAAGAATTGTTTTTCAACATATCTTCATAAATTTGGCATACATTGTTTTCATTAGCATACCCTTTGATAATTTAAACAAAGTGCAGTTGCACAGTTTTATCTCGATTTCGTTTTTTATTCGTGTCATGCAGGATGAAAAGCTGCAGTAAAATATGGTTGAGGAATATTTTTTAGCAATTTGGTGAGATTGGCCAAAATTTCTTATAAAAGGAATTGAAATATAAGTTCGTCTTTAAAAGATAAGAGCTTGGAACCTTTTAAAAATCCAACAATTGTCACCAATTTTCCTTAATCGTTCTTGCTTATGCTATGAATATATTCAGGCTTACCTATAAACATAATTCGCATTGTTGCTTTCCGTCGGATATTTGCACATTCGCTGATTAACATTTTCTTCAATAACATCAAAATTGTTATGTATTTCCTCAACATTGTAAAAGTAAATATTTTGCTTTTGTGGTACTGCTCTATCAAGTGTATTGAAATAGGGAATATCTTCAGGGCTATGCACAAAAAACTATAAATATTTAAATTGTTGTTATGTTAATATATAAAATATTTAAAACCATAAAAACATTTAAAGAGTTACAGCCGAGGATTCAAAACAGCAAGATACCTTTCGCCCAATTGAAAAACAAACCGTCATAAACATGATATCAAAAATACATATACTTGTAAACAAAATACTTACGTTATATTTATATAGCAAAGAACTTTCCATTACTATTCGCAATGTTCGCTTTTTATCTGATGAGGAATATTTCATTGGTAATTTTTGAACGCTTTCACTGAAAGGTAATATGTTTCATATAAATGTCTAAGTCATTCTGAGTTAAATTGCGCATTTAAAAAACATTGCAACTAGTTATATACAGATACTTTACATATAGATTATTTATTTTAAAAATTATGTAACATATTTTATGTTATTTACTTACTAGTCCATTAAATTGTTCGAAAGAAAACAATATCCCATATCCAGCTCGTGAAATGTTAATAATTCTTCACAACTAGCTATCTTTACTCCAGCGTAGTAAATTTCTTTTACAAAAACCTTACATGATTTGGCAAGAAACTGGAAAGTAACGTATGGTTACAAAAATCAAATCTTCTCAAAAGATTAACGGGAATATAAGTATTTTAATAATAAATCAAATAAAAAATTTTTTAAGAACCTGAAAAAAACATTTCATACGCACCTCTTTCTTTAATTCCTCAATATCAATTTTACATGTCGTGGCATAGCATGCCGGGGGCCTACTTGCGCTGCCCGCAGATGTCATAAACATTTGTTCATGGAAATATTTGATATATTGAATCGCAGAATTATTACTGGGAATGCGTTGCTTAATGGTATTAGTAAACTTTTCCGTAACTTTACCCTTAACAAGACATATGCTGACAGCAGGGAATGTGTTTATCCAATGAATATATGATGTTGTTATTCCTATACTTGTAGAATCAGTACCAAGCCGTTTTATCATAAGGTTAAATATTAAGCCCATATTCCATGCCGAAATTATTATAACCGCTATCCAATACAAACTGAAAACTAGGTTTTGATCGCACAGTATTACAACTTCATGAGTGCAATTTACCTTCTTTTTGTCAAAATATTCTTAAGAAAAAACATTTTTATAATTTTTGCTTAGTCCAACAATTACACTTAATGACTGTGAAAAATCAATAAAATTTCCACGTTAAAGTCATTTCTTTAAAAACACCAATTATAACTACAAAACCCGAAGAGGGATATCTGACAGTCTAACGTTCGACTGTAAGATACCCTTTTTCGGACTGTAGCATTTGTAACTCGTTTAGTTTAGAATTGGCTGAAAGTGAATTTTGAACAGTTTTAAAGATTTTTAGTAAAATTTATTTATTTTATTTTGGAGGACATTTTGTTTTGTACATTTTTATATAGTGTTTAGAAAGTTTATAAAGAATATGTTTATTAAAATACTTGCACAGACACATTGGTATAAATTTATTGTTAACTTGCTCGTATGTATTGTTCCCGAATTGGTAGAATTACAACACTCGGAAGCATATTGTAGTATTTTAGGATATAAATGGCTCCAAAACTTCATTCTTTGATTATTTGATAAATTACCCGTATCAAAGTTCTCATCTATAAGTAATACAGAATATTTAGGTGGAGCAATTTTACCCCATTTAACATATACGTTCGATTTGGTTGGATTCGATGTTTTAGCAAAGTTTGCCCATAAAGTCATTATAATATCAGCTATTTTCTTATCCGTCGACTTCCATTCGATTAACTTATCCATATAAGGTATTCCCCAAACAAATATCTGATCAAAATATTTAGGTACTCCAATCCATTTCGGGAAGTCAAGTGTTAGTGATTTCGAACGATATTGAAATATGTATGCATACATATTCTGATGATTACTTAGTATATCTACAAACTTCTGTAATGGGGCTAAATAGAATTTTTCAGTATGTGCATTTATTACAATTTGATTATTGATATGTTCTTCATTATTACTTTCCCCAGAGTACATGAATTCAATTGATTCGGAAATGAGTTGGAAGTTCGTGCACCAGTCTTCGCTATTTATCAATTTATGTATATCTTTGTCTGCTATATCATTGAAAAAAGATTTAAGATCTTCAGGTGTCAACTCTAAAGTAAGGTGATTTTGAAATAGGGAAAGGACTTCTTCCATGTTAGTTATTCCAATTATAATCGGAACATTGTGATAGGCTCCACTTTTAAACAACACTTCCGGTTGGTTTTCGATAAACGGATAAGATGTATTACTTAATCCCAAATCTACAATGGGACCCCATTCAATGAACGGTAAATTTTCGGTCATTATTTTCGGGTCTACTCTTTTCAGGCATTGAACAAGCATGGACGTTGGCCTTCGTGCACATCCAAATATGTTCGCTATTTTATCCAAATCATTATTGTGTTCATGTGGTAAGCGAACAGGAGCTAAAGGATTACCAGACATTAAAATAGCTTTATGAAAGGCTCCCTTCGACCATTCCCCAGATGTCATATGCAGAGCCGCACTAACAGCTCCGGCATCGTGGCCCATCAAAGTTATGCGATTTTCATCGCCTCCGAAATAATTGATGTTTCTTTTTATCCAATACAATGCAGCCGATTGATCCATTAATCCATAATTTCCGTGCGCTTCTCCATCATCGGTTGACAGAAACCCAAATATATTGAGTCGATACGAAAAGGTAACAACAATTACTTTTTGTTTAAAAACCATTTGGAATGGTTCAATGTCGATTGGGCTTCCCACTGAAAAGTTTCCAGAGTGGATCCACACTATAACCGCATAGCCGTCAACTTCGGGAAGTCCTAAAAATAATTTAAATTATTTTTAATTAGTCATCAGGAAGTTAGAGCTCTTTATATTATAACCAGATCATGTTTATGACATTATTTATTCAAACTACATTTTAGTATATATTGCAATATTTAGATTTTAGCTTTATTATTTTTTATTTATTTTCTATTTATCACTTACCATCCGGCACAAAAATATTTAAGTATAAGCAATTCTCGTCGTACTTCATTTCTTCAACCCCGGAAAACGTTGCGCCAGAAATGATTTCCAGAACTTTTTGTAATTGCATATCGACTGATGAACGCCCCTGTTGCCAACAGTTGGATGCGAATGACGTTGCATTATAGATTCCCTTCCAGGAAGGCAATTCAACATCAGGTGGCGAAAACCTTGTGGCTTGTGCATATCGGATTCCAAGATATGCTTTTATATTTTGAGTTCGATACATTTTTAAATACGTCCCAGATATAATTCCATTGCCAGGTATATGTATAAACGGCGCATCAACACAATTAACACTAATATACATTAAATTTATACTATTAACGTATAAAAATAAAACAACAAAAAAGTTCTTCGACCACATCTTGTACTTCAACTAAAACATTAACATTTAATATATTCAAAATTGTTGGACCAATCCTAGTTACCATGACCCACAAAAAAAACCAAATTATGTTGCTAAGCCCACGTTGCCATGGCAACTATCTTTTATGTCTGCAATTTAATACATATTATAGAAAACCATTTGCAAATTTTGTGAAAGTACGCATATACATATGCTTTTAACGTTTATACACAATAAATCAAACGAAAATGTTTAGATCTGTAATAAATGTTAAGGCAAATGAGGGAATGTTTCATTACATAATAGTTTTTTTTCTTGGGCGTAACTCAAGGTTTAACCATGGTGCCTTATTTCATAATACGATATACCAGGATATACTTAATCAAGTATATAGTTAATCGAAGGCAATTGGTTAGTGAGCTTAGCCCCATCCGTTTGTTTGTGTGAAGAAACAGAACAACTCTCTAATAAGAGCTGGTGTAATAAAAGCTAACATCCTCTAACTCGGAAGCCAAACCTTATTAATTAAATTTCTTATTTGAAAGTAAAAAACCAAAAATAGTTTTTTATGCTTTCTGTAGTCATTTTACAAGATTTATTTTATTAGGATTTTTTACATTAATTGAAACTAATTTTTTTAAGAGTTTCTAACCAGGAAACCTATTATAAACTATAATAAATTTCAGAGGATCTTATATTTAATTAGAACCATTTGACGACTTTGTTGAACAGTTCCCGCTTAAAATGTACATTGATTTGTTTCCGTCCCGCTCGCTTCCATAAATTTTTCCAGCTTTTTTGGCCATGGACCCTAAAAGATCTTGTGACATTTTGTAGGCAGATTTTAGTGATAACGCCCACTCCTTCAGCCCGATTTCATCCTTAAAAATAAATGTATTTGTAGTTTCTATTAATCATTGTATGCTTAAAAACTTACTGAATTCGTCAAAACAATTCTTCCATCGCGACTTCCATCATTAACGCGGATTTGAATACATTGCTCATTTTTGTATTGAATGAAATCAGATGAGATATCCTCTACTTGGTCCAAAAATATTAGTTCTGGCTTGTTGTTTCCACTCTCTGAGTAGAGTTCCAAACTGCAAAGTAAATTTAAAGTTTGTTTAGTAATACCGAGTACAAGAAAAAAGGCATAAACAATTGCATCCTTAAAATTAAAAGCAAACTCGGTTGTTTAATATTAAAACCATACCGATTTGGATATAATTTGGCGTATTTTGTTTGCCACAACGATGCGAATGATCCCCCTAGTTTCTTAATGTATCCATGTAATATGCAATCAGATTCTTTTTCATCTGCGTCAAAATGCTGTTTTTGTTTGGCTTTTTTCTTTTGCTCAATTTTGTCTGTTTCCACATTAATTGTTTCAAATACTGTTTCAGAAACTTCCTGTTGCCACCTAACATTAAAAATAAAAATCTCGCATTAAATAATTGTTGTTTCATAGTACTTTTAGCTTACCTCTCCGATATTGTTAATGAGAAATGCTTATAAAGCTCTTGATCACTTTCGTTTAACTTAATTCCTTTAGTATCCTCTTCGTCAAAAGACCCAATATCAAAAGCATCGGCGGCATTGACTTCGCCGCGAGGTGGAACTAACGGTGGTGTATATTTTTGAATATAAACTTGATGCCAATCTATTCCAGAGAAGAAGTTATGCATCTTGACTTCATCAGCACTGAAAATGTTATTTAGGATGAGTATAAAACACAACAAGTAGTAGAGTTTTATAACGTTTTACCCATTTCCCATGCAGCCAAGACGCTTTGGTACATCTCTTTGTAAAAGCATATCCAACAAATTGCGTAATTCCAAAGAAAATGAATCTGGTAGTTCAACATTCTACAGGAGAAAAGATTAAGATTAATGAACATAAATAGATTAATTAAAATATATAAAATAAATAAAAATAAATACCATTGTGAGAGTCATTCGATCGATCTCATGTTTATCTTTAGTTTTATGCTGTCGGAATGGGGAGTGCCCTTTTAGCAGCTTGTACAACATACAACCAAAGCTAAACCAGTCAGCACATGAGTCATAAGATGTTCCTTTTGATAATACTTCTGGTGACATGTATCCGTGGGTACCCACAGAGGCATGGGGTTTTTTTCTTGAAAAATCACATGCTAAGCCTAAATCAGATATTCGAATGTGTCCATTTTCATCAAGCAATATATTAGCAGGCTTTAAGTCGCGATAGACAATTGACCGTTTATGCATATGCTCCAAACCCAATATAACCTTTAAAAAGATTAGGGTTAATAATATTTAAAGTCATATATATTGTAACATGTTACCTCAGCCGCATAAAACTTCATTTCGTCTTCACTGAAGACTCCATGCTGTGATAAATGGTAATGTAAATCACCTCCATTCATTAAATCTAATATAAAGCACAGTTTGTCGGGAGTGTGAAATGCATATGTCATGCACACGATGAATGGACAATCAATCTAAATAAGAAATTTTTATTAAATATAAAAAAAATCAATTTAAATTTTTTTCTGACTTACTCCAGTGCTAACTGCTTGTAACATATTTCGTTCATTTAATGCTAGCATCTCTCCTTGTTTCATTTTAATACGTTTTTTATCCAAGCATTTCATTGCGTACATCTTTCCAGTATCAGCTTTTCGACATCCATAGACCTCTCCAAAGCCACCTCGACCAATTATTCTATGTACGCTAAAATCATTCATTGATAACTATAAAACAAAACGTTGGGTTTAACATTTAATATTATTAACATATTTGTATAATAACCACATACTTGTATATTGAGCTCCAAGTTTTTCCATTGGCAAAATCTTGTAAATTTGTCGCTATAAAGAAAATTTTAATTTTTGGTTATTTAGTTAAGTTTACAACATTTTACAAAATATATTACACTTACAGCTTTTTGAAATTAATAATAATAATTAATTATATATCGGTATTGTTTACTTATTAGGTTTTGTAGCTCTCACCTTTCCAAAAATTTTTTAAATGGCTTCCCTTTAAGTTGACTAAAAATTTCCTCCATATATGGCTAAAAAAAAGTAAAGTGAGTAAATATATTATTTTATATTATCAAAATTATATGCCTTAGGTTTCCAACGCTTTTCTTTTTTAAGTTATATGTTTTTATGAGTAACGTTGACTCGCAAAAGTGTAAAATAATTAAATTAACTATACAATTTTAATAAACCTGCTATTGACCAAAGCTAACCTTTTTTCGTTTTTATTATTATAAAACTCACTTCGAATAAATTCACAGGAACTTCATTCTTTAGTAAATATTTTTGGACATTAGAGACTGCATCTTTGGAGTATTCCTATAAAACATGAAAATATAATATAAATAATTTGAGAATACACATTCTTAGTAAATCAAGATGCTTACATATGTGTGGGCTAGCATTTCTTCCATTATATAGTTATCATATATTTCCCTTGCTAATTTTTTTCGTTCTTCGTAACATTCGGTTTTTTCAAAATTTTTGATCTTTAAAAACAGAAGAGAGTAGTTAGAACCACATTAACTCTTCTGTTTATAAATAACAAACCTGTTCGTAAAACTTAAGCTGTTGTATAGGTTCTTCTGAGTCATTTTCACAGAAATCCTTAAACAAAAGGTAACCTAAAAGGATAATGTTTAACAAAATCTGCAAAGTCATAGCAGCAAAAAAAGAGAAGTACCTATAATCTGATTAAAAATGTTGTGAAAACTTAATTCATTTTCCTTTTCCAGGTATTTATACATAACACTTCTGACGCTGAAAATAGAATACATAATAGTTTCATTACGTTAGTGAAGTTGTTGTATTTTTGTATACATACATATTAAGACTACATTGGGCTTGAATTCATTCACGTTATACTTAATGCATAATTTAGAATATACATGATTGTGTGTGTGCATTTCATAGTCTTTATTGACGATATTAGGCGAGTCGACCTAGTAATATATTCTTATCTGTATGCTAGAAACAAACTCGTCTTACAGTTTTTAAAGCTTGGTGTAAAAGAATTTACATGTATTGTTTCAAGCTGTATATAAGTCAAAGCGAGTCTGATCGCATCGATAATATCGTGTAGCTGCTATGAAAATTATCGATAAAAGTTACACTTGCAGAGTTAAGAATGCATAATCGACAAAAATTCTAATTGGATCAATGAGAGTAAAAGAGCAAGACCCATCTTCATAAAAAAACATTGACTGCAGCTAGTATTTTCTATGTTATTTAGTGACAAACAGCTTAACCAAATGGACGTAGTTCCATCATACCTTAGAAGAGAGTTAAAAAAGAGTAGTTAGAGTAGTAGGACATTAATACTAAGGTTTTTATTTCAAGTCTGAGGGAAGCATTCAAAACAGAAGACATCCATTCGGTTTGGGAATATTAGGAAATTGATCAAATCGGCATTTCCAAAAGCACTTGCAGAGATTTTGTGTAGCAGAATGCAAACCACCCGCATATACATACATAAATCTTAGGAATATATGCGGAAGTCTTTCTTTCAGGGACAAAATAACTAGACATTGGTTGGTTATGCTATCGACTTTCTGCCATACCGGTAATAAACATTGGAAAGCGGAAAAGCGCATCTAAAGATTCTTAAGCGGCGCGAACAGCAGGTTTTGTTGTAACAACATTCCGGCAGGCATTCCAATGTCTGCAATTCATTGCCAAATAAGGAGGGCGAATTGTTGGCATGTTTAGAATAGAAACTTTAAGGGGCGGGTCAAGTAACAAATATGTACTTCAACCAATTAAGGCGAAACATAGATCGCGGTTTTCGTCTTCTTTTCTAATTCGGTTTAGTTTACATTATATGTACATAGATACATATGTACATTGTCGGAAAAATGCAGACCTAAGCACTTATGGCGGCTTTAGTACATACATAGTATATGTATGCGCCTTGGTGCATTACTCTTATAACAATATTCTACTCTACATGTTCATATGTATCTGTATAGTCTTTGCAATTGTATGCGCAAATGTATATGGCAATTATGTGTGTATACATATAAAAAAAAATGACTGTAATTGTTGTTTTTATTGTTTCATATAATTCATAGTATTTATTCAGAGCCATAACTTGGTATTTTAATGTTTTGGATTACTCATTTATATATGTATGTACATTTTACATACACAAACAAACAGATTTGTATGTATGTAGGAATGTATGCTTGTATTATTGAGATGTATGTACATATGTTTGTATGTATGCATATTTATAAAGGTGAGTACCTTGGATCTGGTAAAATTAATTTCTTGCTGGCTCTTGCGGCTGGTGTGCACTTCGACTTTTCCATAGCCATCAAATAGCTGACATCAGCTAAAACAGCCTCCAAATCTGCCATCCCTTTTTTAGTAAATGAACAATATAAGCAATTTGTTTACGTTTGTATTGTTTATCTATCCCGATATAAAAAGGCTTAGAATTTATGGCACAAGCACGAGATTCTAGGTTCCCAATCACTAATACTTTTTGTATTATTAGATTGCAAAATTTTATATTTGAATTTCAAACTAAAATAGATTTATGTGTGTATGTATGGCTGAAAATTTGTATACTATACATATATTGTTTTGAACACGATTTCTTGACTACATGTACCATTCACTCATGCGTAGAAACAGAAGATATCTTTGCTATATTGTTACTACATTCCCTATTTATTATCAGGAACCATTTGTAAGTGTGATTTATCACAGAATATTTTCGTACTCTTTGATTTTGGTCGAAATAGGTTATACTAATTTGAAATAAGGTTTAGAATTATAATATAATTATTTGTTACTAAAATAAAAGACTAAATTAAATATTTGATCTATTAAAAGGCTTTTAGGTTGTTCAGAATAAAATAATGCCTGGTAACTATCAGCTAATATTAATTTATAACAGATCACGGAATTGATATTCGGATGATTCTGGATTTTAAAAAATTCGTCAAGGATTTTTTAAGTCCATTTTTAGTACTATGCAGACTAATTCGTGCGGTCACACTTAAGGATGTCCTTTAGCTTGTATGTTGTATGGACATATTTGTATAAATAGTGCAACAGAGACTTACATATTATTTCGAAAACAAACAAATAATGGTAAACTATAAAAACTTCAAATAATAAATGAAATGGTATCTTAGTTATCTTTGAAAGTAATTAAATGTTTACAATGCATTTTTAAACAACTGTTAAAAAGCCCAGATTTTATAAAAAATAAGTGAAATGGTGTACTTGCATATGCATGTGTATGGAATATGTGTACATGCATAAATAATACGCTTTTGTTAATGTGTATAGCTGTAAAGTGCCAACATCTTCAATATATGTATGTGCAGTTGAATCTTAATGTTAATTACTAAATCAAGTCCATAAATGAACAAATAAGGAACTCTTCTTGTATTTTAATAATACAGATAATAAACAAACATTTTCCGTTTGTTTGTCACAACAACATTTGAGGGCGTAAATGTGTGTCCTTTACGGAGAAAAAACAATAGCCAAAGCATTCTAACTAATTTATTGCTTACAATATATAATGTTGGGCAGTACCTAACAACATAAAAAGCGCAGTCAACAGTAAAATACCCTTCGCTAATTTTAAAAGCAAAACCGTTACTAACACTGTTACCAGTATTATGTTCTGCATAATATGCATTGTATCTTTAACGGCAAAACAGTTTCTGCTGTGATTGATCCTTGGATATTTAGAAAATTGCTTGTTAAGTTCTTAAGTTATTATATGCCCCCTAACGTATATAAAGGGGTTGGTGTATGTTTACTGCTTGCTAATGTAAATATGCTTGTTTTTCTCTTTCAGTTGCGATTATCGCATTGCAGCTCAGTGAAGATTTTACTTTTTGTGCTGTCTATGAATGTTCTATGGTTGGTTAGACTTTACACGCCTTCTAGATATGATGTAAATCTAGATACTCAGCAACGATTAGGACAATCGTTGCCTAAAATAATACCAGCAATAAAGCTGAATTTTCTTCGTCACTCTGATATAGAATATCGACAGCCTATCACAACTCCAGTTTCTGAGAATAATATTATAAATGATACTGGTACATTATTGACTTTTGAGAATATTGACTTAAGCTATGGCCGCTGGGATAACCAATATTTGTATAAAATTAAAGATTTTGCTGTAGTAGGAGATATGTATGCAGAATCGTCAAAAAAAAGCTTAATATGTCTTGCGACTCAAAGTTCAGTAGAAAGATTGTATTCCCTTCCACAAGTTGCTGAAAACTGGCGAGGTCCAATTTCAGTCGCATTATTCTCCGCTGGAAATGAGGAGTATACGATTTTAAGATATTTTGTAACGTACATGCGTCTTTGCTTTCGAAATGTCAAGGAAAATGCAACGTTTCATATTTTAATGCCACGGGAATACGATAGTCTGCCACAGGTTAGCTCAGAATTATACAATATTAAAACTAAATTTAATTGCCAACATCCAGAAAGAACATTAAAAGCCCTGTTGAAGTTGCGAACGGCTAAAACATTGGAATGGCGACAAAAAAATATGTACCCACAAAATCACATGCGGAATATTGCACGAAAGGGATGCCAATCAAAGAATGTGTTTTTGACCGATGTAGACATAATACCAAGTATTAATAGTGTAGCGCTGTTGAACAAATTCTTCAAAAATGTCTTGTGTGAAGGACTTTGTGCATATGTGATTCCTACATTCGAAATTGATGTTCGATCTATTTTCCCACGGACAAAAACACATCTCAAAGGACTCATAAAAAAGGGGTTAGCCAGACCGTTTCATGAAAAAGTATTCATATACAACCAATATGCTACAAATTTTACAAAGTAAGTTTAACTTTTTAGAGGTTTGTCTTTATAAATAACAGCAATTTATTATATAATTATTTTTTTAGATGGCTAACATCTAAACTAGATGATAATGTTATAAGCATAAGCCATACTGTAACAAACTTTGAGTTTTTATATGAACCATTTTACATTACTGTGGATAGTGCACCAATTCATGATGAAAGATTTATTGGTTATGGATTTACGAGAAATTCACAGGTAAATACCTTACAATTTTTTTATATTATATTATTAATATCAAAGGAAAGATTTTTAATATTTATAAGAAACAAATTTGGAAAATCGTGATTATTTTCTCATTATCGCACAGCTAGAATAATTTAAACCCCGTCATAATTATCATTATTTTTCTTTTTTCAGGTGTATGAAATGTATGTCGCTGGTTATAAGTTCCTAGTCCTTTCACCAGTATTCACCTGTCACTGGGGTCTTCAACGAAAACAAGCAAGGCCCGCTTGGAGAGAACAACAAAATAATGCAAATAGAAAAAGATTTGACATATTTAAAAGCGAAATATTTGCCCGTTATAAGAATGATCCACATTTAAAATGAATAAAAGGCTGATTTTTAATATACGCGCTAGATTTTATTTCGTAATAGCTAACGCAGGGCTGCTCAGCGTTTTGCCGAATCACGTTGAACTCTGCCTTTGCCTTAGGCGGTTCATCACTCGCACCGATTTTTACTCCTCTTATATGCAAAAAATGGCTTCTTCTTCTTACCGAATTTCTATAGACGAGAAGGTGAGTCGATTTAGCCAAATAAGTCTGTCAGGAAAGTTAAGTAATCTAAGATACCCTTTTAAAATATTTTAACAAATAAATATATTTTAATCGGTTTCATTGTGTAAATAACTGAATAAATACTTGATACAAAATTGCTTCTGATATCGATAACATCAAAATAAGTAATGTATCGCATTTATAATCTTTTGGAATCGACATCTCTATTGTTCAAAGTGGAATGTAATTCATATTCATTTTTTGGTTTATTTTACAAATTGATCAAATAAAATGTTTGATGGAATTGTGAATGCTTGTTGGATACCTTTTGCTGGATTTATTTCGTTTTTGATTATTTTATCGGCAATTAACAAATCAGTTGGTGTCCGAAAGGCATACGTAAACATTCTTTTACGAATATTTGAGGTAAATAATTATTAAATGTATCAAAGTGCTTGTCCTTAGTGTGAATAATATGTCATTACAACGAGGAATGTTTGCTTAAAAATACAGCAGACGTACCAAAAGTAGATAATGTTACGTTGTTTTTATGTGCGAAATAATTTCGATGTAAAGTTCATAAATATAGCTAGCTACAACATTAGTGTCGTTTGCCTTTAATTAAAGAAATTCACTACGCATCCAAGCACCGGAGGAAATGCTTACCTGTGTACATATACAAACCCACGCAAAATGAAACAAACATAAATATCTTTATACACCTGTTAATACAAGTGTGACCAAACGAAATAGTTTTAAATTCATAGCCGATGAAATACAATTGGCGCATTGGCTTTAAATCTGGACACAGAAACCGGCGGATAATCAACTATGCTGGTTCTGTGTGTACAAACTTGGAAGGTTTTGTTGTAAATATCAACAATGTTACATTTATGAAAAGCCAGGTGAAATAAAAAATAATAATTAAATTCACAAGGGATTACTCTAATTTTGGATACTTGGAATTTAATAGTTTGAAACAATGAATCCAAGTAAAACTCACTTTCGACAAGGGCAGATCTTATATGCAATGTTCGAACAATTAGTTCGAATGGTTAATAACTGACTTAATTACGTGAGCACAAGTGACTCTGCAGAATATACATCAAAGCTTCATTTTTTTAAATTATAAGACATTTGGGGGCTTTGTATGTCTAGTAATAATAACTGACCCGATCTGTAGTGCTAACTTTGAACAACAAGAATTTAAAATTATGACGCTTTTATTGCTTTATGGTTTTATTGTTAAGTAATAAACCCGAATAGGTTTCTTCTAAATTTTATTAGAAGCTATGATAAATAGCAGCAGGCGTTGGGGTATCTTGAACTTATCTATCCTTGATAAATGCTATTCAATTAATATTAATGATATTGTTTTAATTATAGTATGGTCGAATTTCCATTGAAACCGCTTCAAAAAGCAATCGTGAATTTCCGAATAACAAAAATATTGTCGATCAGAAGCCTGGTGTAGAAATAGTCGACGATGAAGCTTTCAAGGAACAATCAAATGGAACAGTTCTAATAACTCGAGATGCTGTACTTCTACCTCAAGCCCAAGAAGTGGCGAATGAAAAGCCAAACTCTATTAAAAAAGTAAGTATTATAACAACAAACCAGGAATTATATAGCAGCGTTGATTATCGAACTTATTAACTAATTAAACTTTCTTAATTTATTTCATTTTTAGGATGAAATTAACTTCAACTTAGAGAATTGTTTGGATTATGTTAAATCTGGTATGGAAGCTATTATCGAAGATGATGTTACTTCGCGGTTTGAGGCCGAAGAACTGAAAAGCTGGAACATGTTAACTCGGACCAACAGGCATTATGAATTCATATCTTGGAAAATAACACTTATATGGGTGGTTGGATTTGCAGTGCGGTATTTTATTTTAATGCCACTTCGTGTCTTTGTTTGTTTTATTGGTGTACGTATAAATTTTAACATTTTTAAATTGACAAGTATAATATCTGTATTTTTATACCGTTTTCTCTGGAAAATTGTCAACAAGGAAAGTGAAAGCTCTATTGATAATTTAAGAGAAGGGTATCCAACTGTCGGCAGCGCTCGACTATAGCTTTAGTAAATTCTTTTAAGCTTTTGCGAATGGTATCTAACTGTCCAGCTCCACTGTAAATGCTTTTATTAACATATCAAATTATTAACATATTTAAAATCTGTTAGTGGTTTGTGAATATAATTATTAAGTTAATAATGCTTTTTGAAACTTTTAATCCATTCCTATGCAAGAAATGTCTGCTAATTTTGTCCGCTTTTATGTCCGCCCTCTGTATAAACGTCGGAAGTTAGGCAATTATGCATACCATATTTTATCATATGTACATATGTATGGTTATGTAGTGTAAATAAGTTTAAGTTCACATTTCCTATTTTTATTAAACACAACGCAACAACACAACTAATGCACGTGTTCGTTTAATCGGTATCTCTTCATTATTATTTTTTTTTTTTTAAGTTGGCTGGCGAAACAAAAGACTTACAAAATTTGTTACTAACTTCATGCACTTTAATTATAAAAAGCTTCTAACATTGTTTTAGTTTTAAAATTAATATTTCTATAACTTACCTTGGTTACATTTTTTAAGCCATATAATAACACAGCTGCTCCCTTTTTAAATTATACATTTATTAAGATTAGCTAAATTTTAGGTGTTTGGTTTACAGGAACTTGAAAATTAATTTCTAAAATGACTGATCCGAATAACCGATTTCTCATTAGATTAGGTCCAATCAGAGAAGTATATCTTATTTTAAGGATATTCTTATCACTGTGAACAGATCTGTCCGATTATTGCGATTGGATATAGACCAATGTTCGACTGGGTTTTTAAATAATATCATTTAAAGATATATGTGCAATTTATTGAAAATATTGTTATATACCTTAAGGTTTTTTATTTTTATCAATTTATTTCGAGTATATTTAATAATCGAAGAGATAATCTACAAAAAAATATCTATACGTTCGGCCTGCCGAGTTTTAAATACCCTTGCAGTTTATGGCATTAGTTTTAACCGATTGTTCCAATGAAACCTACTTATAAGTTTAGCAATGTCACCCAACGTTGCTCTGCAACCTTTCGAACTATTTTAAAAAAATAATTATTATTACATCTATGCGCTGATGAAAAATATATTTTTTTTTAATATGATTCAGGAAAAGAGTTTGTTTTATTGATGCTACGCGTGCATCGCATATATCTATTTATCGTTGATCTTCTAGGTCACCATTTTATTTAATATATGTCTAATCAATAATTTACTTTGATTCTTAGGTTTTATTTGCAGTTATAACAAATGCACTTGTGGCTTTAATACCTTACCGATTTTTGCGGCGACCCTTAGCGGACTTGTGTTTTAAAATAACATTTCGTCTTATATCAAGCTCTCTTTCGACCCTTGCAAAATTTCACAATAAACAGTATAAGCCCAAAACTTCTGGTTTTTGTGTAGCAAATCATACCACCCCCTTGGACGTTGCAGTTTTATCAACTGATTGTACATTTTCGTTGGTGAGAAAGATAATTTATTATTTTAACATATATAATTGAATTGAATAATACATGTTACACAAAAAGGATCGTTAAAAGTTTATAAGTTGATGAAAAAGAATTAATTTTGTATAAAAATATTTGTTATATTATTTCATTCAATTTTATATGTATTCTTTTATTATGTGTGTTGCGCTTTTGTCCTTTGTCTTTGCATTATAGTGTGTTTTATAAATATTTATTTATTGATTTCCTTAAACATTAACAGGTAAGAATATTATCTACATGTAAAATTGCATACTCATAATTCATAAGGTCATTATGATTTATTTGACAGACATTTTAATAAAATTCGATTGCATTTATTTTCTAACTTCATCTAAAGTGAACGAAAAGAAAACAAATTTATTTTATTGCGTTTATTGTGTAAATATTAATTATATACTGTATTTATTTGGTGTCTTGTCGTATCGACTGTTTTATGTTTTTATCTTTGACAGCGGTGGAGACAGATTTCAATGTTCGCTTCTCAATTTAGTCGATTCCTATTTTGCGTCCTAGCTCTTCACTCAGCTCAGATCTTTAATCAAAATGTATACTCCGTCCAAATTATTTGTTTTCAAGATGAAATGTAACGATAAATATCGCAGGTTTTATATTTTGAACTGCCTTCGTTGTTAACGTACAATTATTATTAGTGGATGTTGATTTGTTGCCCGACCCCAATTTAATCCGCGATGTCTATGGTGGCGTCGTTGATACTCGTCGTTGATACTAACCAATTCTTAAGTCGACTTAAGTCGAAAAGCTTAAGTGGTTTATTCTGCTGCAATCCTTAATTTTGATTAAGCAGAGAAAATGACAAACTACTTATAAGATAGATGTTTGTTAACATGAATGCTTGTTTGTTATTTGAATAACATCAATGTTATTATCTGCATTGTGAATAAGTTTTTACCTAGATGTTTTAAATTTTTTTCTGCACTCTGCATAAAAGTCGAATCACTGGATCAGACTGTTACATTGTCCAGCTGGTATAGAGATATTGGCCGATTTGTATTATTTTTTAAGATATTACAACGAAACCCACTATATCACATGTTCTCTGTATACTCTATCAATTTTGTTTTTAGCTTTATTTTACAAAGAAACATTACTTCAATTTAATCTAGTACTCTATTAACATTTATATTGTTTAATTTTGAAAAAAAATATGTATCCTTAAGATTTGCGCATCAACGCATTATGATCATCATGGATCGTCAAAGGCGCCTGATATGTTACGTTAAAACTGGATATTATAATTAATAGGGGTAAGCACGGTTAAAAAATGATGCCATAAACTGCTACGGTATAAAACTTTCGGCATGCCGAACTTAACCTTTTACAATCATCATGATTGTAAACTTAAAAATAAAAGAAAATGGGTGGTATGGATCTCCAGAAATAATTGTACTATTTTTTAAATTAACACTTTTCAGTTGTAATTATTGCGACTCAGAACATAGTATTTGGCATTTGATTTGATTTGGATATTTACTTTTAAATCACTTCCGAAAATAACTTAAGAAAATTGGTTTTTGTTTTTATATATTTTTATATACTAACCCACAATTAAGTGCGTATAAATAATTCAATAAAAAAATTTTTTTAAGCTTTAATCACATGTGTAACTTTATCGCAATATTGTTTACTTCAACATGCGCCTCTTTGTTCTATGCAATCATAGGTAGTGTGGTTAACAGTGTGTACAGCTGCTGTGGGAAATCTTAAGGATGGAAAGAAAAAACGGGATATTGTGAGTAAGGTTCTTGGGCTGTGTTTCGGTGTCTTGTCCAGCGCTATTTCGGCTGTAATAACTTATCATAATGAGGAAAATCGTCCGTCGTCAGGCATTTGTGTGGCAAATCATACAAGCCCGATCGATGTACTCGTACTGATGTGTGACACAACATATTCTCTGGTAAGACAATTTAAGAATATAGATGGATACGACTAACAAAGTTTTTGTTTATGCTTGTTAGTTATTGATCCACAGAATTAAAAGTAGCTGGTTCACAAAAGTAGATTTACTTTTTATCAATATTTAAATAATTTAAAAAAAGGCATTCAGTGATTTGCCGAAACTTACAGGTTATCCAATAATATTTGGTTGATTGTGGAAATTATAAATTAAAAATTTCTAAAAGCTTGTTGAATTTGGTCGTATTCGTTAAGTTAAGACCAACAGACAGGCTGACAGAAATAAATTTGATATACGTGATTATGATCATTATGGACATGAATTATTTTAATTTTTAACAAATAAGAACGACTTAAGTTACATTTTGACTTATAAGACCATGGATTGAAAGAATTCATGCAAAATATGTTATTCCTGACCTAAAAAACTTTTGATTTTATTGTCCGATCGTATGTACTTATTCTAAACATTTAAAATTAAAGCTGTATTTTTAAAATATTACTTTTTATTCAAGTTTGATCGATTTGTGAGTGCGAAGAGGACGTGGCTCAATTTTAAAAATAACCCTTGAGCCCATGCGATTCACAGGAGTCTAGCCACATAAATTGGGGGCCTACCTCTTATTATCTCTGAGATGTAGACGCTTATCTAGCCATATACAAAATTATATTTCCTGAGAATGGGTAGAGTGAGATTTTACACAAAACTGCTTATCATCAGTCTAGCGGGGTTTCAACGTTTTGGAGAGAGCTTTTCCATCTGTCAAGTTCAGCCTTATTGTCTTTGATGCCTCTTTAAGAGTCATAGGCTTACGGTCGATGAAAACCAAAACAGTTCCATTTATCCACAAAAATATCTGTATAGGTTTGTTAGTTGGTTGTTTAGTTTTGTTCATTTTCGGAGAGTGGTCGTAAAATGAATGTATTGGTCTACCCTTTTCTTCCAGGACGACTCCGATGGCGGATAAGGATAAGCGAGCTTTATATCACTTGAGGTGAGTGTCCTCTTGATATTATTGAAGTCATGTAATGCTTCATCATCAAGGGTCACCTTAGCGTTGTTGAAAGCATGCTTTGACACTCCTTTCAAAATTTGGCGTGAAATAACCGTCTATTAAAACGTAACCACTTGCCATTTTTGGGTCTGAAATATTTGAATTGTTCCCAAATGCTTGTCGTTGTTTTTCTAAAATATTAAGTACATATTAAATTATTTTGCGGTCGTCGTTTTACACTCTTATATAACCCTTTCCTAGAGTCGTTAACATAGCTTTGAGGTGCTAAAGACCTTTTTCTTTCTGAAATCGACATTAGAGTTCTTCCTTTTGCCTGGAAGTGCCATTTTTATTAGGCGTACTAGGATTATACGGGTTGTCAAAAAGGGTATACTTTGTGCAAATTTATTTAGTATTCTTTGTGAATCATGCTAATGTGCATAATAGTAAAAATTGATTGTTTTGTTGTTTGTTCTCTGTGCAAGACTTTAAGCCTTTTCAAAATAAGCGGTTGCTTTCCGTAATTTGTCTATAGAGCTCATAGAAGCACAGACATTGAAATATCATTGTTTAATCTGCAATTTCATCTGTTTGCTCTAACGCATTTGTCACTATTGTTCCATCTAATACCATTATAGAAAAAAAAAAAAACAAAAAAGGCTTCCGTTTGGGCCACAAGATTTTTTTAAATTTTTATTTCATTTTCAGATTGGTCAAAGACATGGTGGGTTCCTCGGTGTACTGCAAAGAGCTCTGGCAAGAGCTTCCCCACATATTTGGTTTGAAAGAGGAGAAGCCAAAGACCGACACCTTGTTGCAGAACGACTAAAGCAGCATGTGTCTGATCCTAACAATCCGCCTATTCTTATATTTCCCGAAGGCACTTGCATTAACAATACATCTGTAATGCAGTTTAAAAAAGGAAGTTTCGAAGTTGGTGGGGTCATATATCCCGTTGCCATTAAGTGAGTATTCACTTATATAATTTTATATCTTTATCTGTCAACCATTATTTAACTTTTCTCATAATCTTTATTTTTTATTTCGATTAGATACGATCCACGCTTTGGCGATGCATTTTGGAATAGCTCAAAATACTCAATGATGCAATACCTTTATATGATGATGACTTCTTGGGCTATTGTCTGTGATGTATGGTATCTTCCTCCGATGTATCGGCAAGAAGGAGAGTCGGCAATTGATTTTGCCAACCGCGTTAAAGGTGTCATTGCGAAGCAGGGTGGATTAGTAGACTTAGTTTGGGATGGACAGCTCAAAAGAATGAAACCAAAAAAAGAATGGAAAGAAATTCAGCAAATTGAATTTGCGAATCGATTAAAATCGGATTGACAATTTTTTATTTGATTAACATTTTAAATATGTTTATTACAAATGTAGAAAATTTATAAATTTTGGACTTAAAAAATACAGTGTATAATATTGTCAACTTTTAGCTTATTTTATTTTTTCTGTAACAAAGGGCAGGGGAATGTTCAGTTAAAAAAAAAAACATGAATTCAATTGGAGGAAACCTAAATATTTATTAATACATATTTCCATTGATATTTTTGTTAATAAATAAAATCATATTTGCATTCAAATATGTGGGCGTCGACAATGTAAACACACAATAGATGCGCAATGACACGCGATAATGTATCCTAAAATTTATTAAAAACATTATCGAAAAATGTTATCGAAATCACCAAATGGCAAAATAAGTCAGGAAAAAGTTTTGCCAGGCTTATATACATATAATACTATGATTATACTTGGACAACAAATTATTCAAAAAAACTTAGATTTAAATATTTCTTAAATTTTTTAAAAAAAATTTTAATTTACTGTAACTGTCGTTTAATTTACCGATTTAATAAATTAAGACTTTTATGTACTTATTTAACTTGCTAAATCTTTTACAAAACTTGGAAAGAAAATTGTTTAGGAGTTCTTAATTTTACAAAACTACATTATTTTAACAATTGAAAAACAAATCTTATTTTACTGTTAAAAAAAATTTCTTATTGTCCAAAATGGAATATTGAGATGTCAAAAATAAGACTGATCGATAAGTTATGTTTTCTTATCGATATTTTCTTATTAGCTGCTCAGGGGTGTATTCGATGCAGCTCTTAATAAAACTTGTTGTGTTATGTTGGCAGTTCTGTTGCGAATGGAGGAATATATAGATATGTATATGTATCTATAAAATATACTACTTAATCCTACAAGTTATTTATGCAAACGGGATACATACCATGTTTTAAATATGTTTTCGTTAAACATAAAGTGATGTTATGTGTTTATTTATTTGAGCATTCAATGCAGCCTTAGACGATTAAATAAATTGTTTTGTTTAACACTTGACACAATAAACAATCATTTTTATTTACATACGGAAAAACCATGTCGTTAAGCAATAAAAGCAGCAGTTTAAGCGAAAAAGAAATCGACGATGAGGATATGTCGTCACCAACGAAATTATCTACAAATCCCGTTGTTCGTGTAAACGAAAATTCCGATGACAACTTGCAAGCGTTATTTGATAGTGTATTGAATCCTGGAGACGCAAAATTGCCATTACAGCTCCCATTTCGTATGCGTAAGCTGCCCAACTCATTTTTTAATCCTCCTGCTTCCCTACATTCGCGAGCGAATAGTGCAGATTCCACTTACGATGGCTCTCAAACTAATATCAACAAGACTCCACAGTCAGAATTGCAGTCACCAATCTCACAGAATCAGCCATTACAAAATCGCTTGCAAATACATCACTTTCGTGCAAGAAGTAGTCCAGCATCGCTTCAACAAAACTATAATGTACGTTCAAGAAATGAAACAAGTGCAAGCAGTAACCAAGGTCCTACGTACTCAGACAACAGTGTGGACTTTACAAACACTACGCCTAATAACATTGATTTAGATGTAATCAATACATGCATGGGACCAGGACAGGAGGCTGCATTGTCCACACAAACCGTTCATAAAAAACAAAGATCATATGACGTAGTGAGTCCAATTCAACTACAAAGTCAATTGGGAGCTTTGCCGCCTGGATGGGAACAAGCAAAAACTAATGATGGGCAGATCTACTATTTAAAGTAAGTAAATAATATATTTACTATACGATATTAGTATGCTCATCGAAAATGTATTATTTGTTTATTAATTTGGGGTAATAAACCATTGAGCCAACAGACTATTTTAAGGTTTTCATATTCATATTGTGATCTTTTAGTTTTAGTTTTTTAAAATGATTATCTTTTAGAATTTTCTTTATTATTTTTTTATTTATTTTTTTATAGCCATACAACAAAAACAACACAATGGGAAGATCCAAGAATTCAGTTTCGTCAACAACGAGCTATTTCTGAGCGGATAAAGCCAAATGGTACGCTTAATACAAATTGTTTAATTATTATTTGATAATTTAATTTTTAAAATTGTGTTTGGTAAAAGAATTATTATTGTTTGCAAGCATTTATTTTATAATTGTCAATATGCTTGTGTTGCATTTTTCAATTTCTATTTTAATATTTATTTTAAAGCTACTGCTACAAATCTAGCATACAGTTCCACTCAACTAAATAGGTTCAGTGCACATATATAGACTCAGTTTTATTATCCTTGTATGTAATTAATATTTTGAAATCTTTAAAGACTTGTGCTTTAAACTGCAAGGCTAGAAACTTTAAACATTACATTTCATTCTTGCTTTTTAAATATCCATATAAAACTGTCTATATCTTTGTTTTACTGTACTTATATAAACAATTCTTTAAGTGTATTGTTTTTTGCTTTAACTGTTCCGTTGATCAAGAATATATGTATGTGTGACCACAGTATCAAAGTTGCAAGATCCTGGCCAAAATAACGATGCCCTCTGCCAGGCTATACAATTTAATAACTGACTTCCCCTAACTTCATTAAACTAACAGAATGACCAAATATATGTATTAGTACGGTATACCTATCAACACATATGTTTCAGTCATGCATATGTATAAGCGGCAGCCTGACAGATCTGTGAGTTCCCTAGCTTATTACGAACGCTCCCCTGTTTTTTGCAGATATACAAAATACTAAACCGACTAGCTCACCAACTATTGCTAGCCATATTGGTCCACTACCCGACGGTTGGGAACAAGCAGTTACTGAGTCTGGAGATATATATTTTATAAATCATATTGATCGAACAACGTCATGGAACGATCCAAGAATCCGTAAGTGTTATATTACCCTTAAAGTGTGCACTTATTACTTTATTCAGAAATGTTACCAAAAACTAATTGCAATACTCTTGAGTATAAGGTATTATAACTGTGGAAATAAGCATAGAGATACAGCCCGATAGTATCTAAAGAAGCGTGTTAAATAAAACCAATATTTTTTTATAAATCTTGGCCAGATTTTTGCATCCCATAACACATACATGTGTGCATACATATATTCTTGATCAGGTTTAAAAAACGGTTAACCACTGTAAATTGTTAGGACCACATTATCTTGAAATCTGGCCTACAGAGTTCTTCGGTTTTTAAAGTACTGAAAATTGTGTTTGCATTCCAGTCGGTAAATTTAAATCGATATAGTAAGTGAGATTGGTAAATGGTCCGAAAATTATACCTTGCAGAAATACATCATATCTGACCCCATATTCACATATATAAATATGTATATTCTTGATCTCCGTAAACAGACAAATCTGTTTTTTTAAAAGATCGGGGATGTTTTACTCAAAGCTTTCTATGATATTTTAATCTAAGTGCAATTTAACGATCAATGTAAAGATATTAAGTTATATGAAATAATAAACTAAATTTTTCTTTATATTTTAGAAACTGGTCTTAGCGTATTAGACTGTCCCGATAATCTAGTATCATCTCTTCAGGTAACTAAAACTAAACCGCAAACTTTAATAAAAAGCCTATTTTATTTCATCTACCAAATATTTTAAATAAATGAACTATTTTTTTATTTATAATAATTTTTGATTATATTTACTTCCAGATAAGAGATAATATTTGCAGCAATATTTTTACTGAGGGCCAAACTATAATAACACCGTCTTCCCATAAACCTGATGACTTGGAATGGTATAAAATAAATTAAGTTTATTTGTTTCGACCATTTTATTAGATATTAAAGTTTTATATTTTGTATTAAAAAATAAATATTTTGCATATATGTACACAGGGTTTTTTTTTAATTATCTAAGCCGGCTGGTTAAAATATTAATAAGCGATAGACTTACATTACAAGCATCCAAATTTGTGTTAAGTGTGATTAACTTGTTATTTGCCAAGCCAACGACTGTGATAAGTACGAATATACCGTTCGGCGGGAAAGCTGTCTTTCACTTAAAACTTGGATTTGTTAAGTGAAGGAACATAAATGAATAATGCTGGACTGCAGATCGAGCGTGAACATGAATACCACGCTGGATGCGCAGATGCACCACCATATTTTTTTAGTGATACGAATTAAACAAGAAATTTCGCGTAGCAAGTCGAATTAACGCAATCCATTGCAAGCACACTAACATTTTCCAACACTGGGGTAGCTATCGTGTTGTCACAAATATTAACTTTAGGAGAGTATAATATATAGTATATACAGGCACCTCCATGGCAAACTTTGCGTTACTAGCTTTTATAATTGCAGAGATCTCCAGGTTCGAAGGACAATCCTGATATTGATGCATATCAATACTAAATATACTTCGTTTGGGCCCAATGCCTGCATAAAGTGAATATACCTTTTCTAACCATATTTAAAAAACGAAGGGTATTCAAAAATGTTAGGGGACTTAAAAATATGGTATCTATGTTTCCAGCTTATGGCAATAACTAACATTATATCTAAATTTTAAAATGAGTATTATCCCATACAGAATAAATTTAATAAAAACTAGTTTCTTTTCAAATAGTTTATTTATAAAAAAGATCTATTATAATTTCTTATATACAAGAAATTGTATACAAAGCTTTAAAACTACAGTATTGCACAAATTCAAGCCCGCAAATGATTACCTTTTGTGTGTTTCAATGCGATAAAATATTTGTATTCACTTTTAAAAGTTGTAAAACCGGTTGACTGTAGTAAGTAGCAGTATAAAACGAAGTCTATACGAAAAATCACGTTCAAATAAATGCAGAAAAAATTGAAGCTCACAGCATGAGTACCCCTAGTGATCAAACATAATGTTGGTATGTGTGTATACAGGTATGCATACATAGATACATTGTATGTAAATAAATATGTATATGTAAGTCAATTACTTCGTTCTTCTGTGTCTTTGGACCTGTTTGCACGACCGTTGAATGTTGCTGAATGCATTTTTGTTAAAACTGATAGTTTTTTAGCCACTTCTACGTTAACCTAATGGTGTTTTCTGTTTTTAACAATTTTTCCTACGTGTGTGCTTTTAACAATTTCAGTTAGATGTGATTTAATTCATTTGTAATTAACAGGTACACATAAAAGCTGTTATTTTGACATATTTAAATATATATTCAAATAAAAACAATTATGATTTAAACAAAACAGTAAACGGAATGATTTATCAAATCTTTAGTCTTTATTACATTCAATCAACATAAAATGGTTATAATTTAGTTTAGGAAATGTTACAACGTATGTAATGCATTGGAAATACACCTACAACAAAATGTGGAAATCAATTCAAATACACCTTCTTGACTTATGTTACAGCTACATATGTGCGATTGTTTCTATGCCACAGTTATACATAAATCATAAAAGAAAGATATTATTATAATCTCTTTATTAAACATGGTTTAAATAGGTTGCATTGAGCTTATGTGCATATAACTTGCAAAATCAGTAGTGGCAAGTTAACAAAAACATATGTGTATATGTATATGCACAACTACACCTTCTTGAATACAACTACAGCTACACAAAGTATGTTCGATTGTTGTTGTCGATGTAAGAGTTTTACTTAAATCTTAAAAACATTGTTTGTGTTTAATATTTGACTTTATCATTCAAAATACTTAAAAGAAGTAACTTAAAGCAAATGTGCATATAACAGGCAAAATCAGTGTTGGCAAACGACCTAAAATATATACATTCTTGATCAACAAATAGATCGGTCAAGCCATTTCGATCTATTTATATTTCGGTTCGCCTATCTAAACACAGAAAGAGATCAGCTATTGCATGAGCTAGGCGACAAAAGGTATCTTTATATTGAATGATGCGATAACAGATAAAACGCTACCGCTACCGTTCCTTCAATTATTGTTGTTGTATTAATGTTGAAGTTAATGTTGTGGGCCTTAATTCAAACAGTATGTGCATATTTCGGTATTTTGTTTGTATTTTAATGATAAATGTTATCCAATTTTGATCTTTCAGTTTCAACAATCTCAAGCACACAACTTTCAAAATGTTACTAAACTATTTTGTACTTCAAATGCTATTTTTCGGTAAGTATTGGGTTAGAATTAAAATGATATGCTAAGTTTTGTTCACAGATTTTGTGTGTGTTGTACAATATATCAAGATAATTTATTCTACTAAGACTTATTTTCATGCTTTCATCCTGGAAAAGTGATAGAGATATTCTAATTATTCTAAACTTAAGATTTACATTCTACAAGGTCTTAACTAAAAATTAATATAAGATTAGGGGTGTTAAGTAAAATCATGGTTTAAATAGCAAACATGCCAATTGTTATTATATATAATTTCAGTCCCATGGACTGAAAGTCAGCAGTTAACGCAAACCGTCTATGGATTTCTGGACTTTACGACTACTATTGGTAATACCGTTATGGTTTTCTCACCACAGAGTTCTCCGGGTAAGTACAAATTAAAAATTAGCTATCGGAGCTATCCGAGTGGACCGGTATTTCGTGGAATAAAAGTTATCGTCCGAATACGAAAGTAACCTTGCTATGTTATTTTAAGCTTTACGCCGCCAATTAAAGTTTTTGAATTTTCAGATTTAATGACTAACAAGACTACAAAACCACCTAGTATTATTGAAACAAAACCGAACACAAATAAAAACGAAATAATCAAAGTTGGAATACAACCAACGCCACTATTTCCTTCAAGCCCGAAAAAAGAACCTGTAACTAGCTCAACAGTGGAAAATATACAACAGATCAGTTTTGCCAACACTCCAGAACTAACATTAAGCTCACCTGAATATGCCTTACTTTCCCGACAGCCTGAAGAATTTGCTGAGGAAACTTTCCGTTTGGTAAACTTAAAAACCCGATCGGACAGTGAAAGACAAAGAAACTATCAGACAAAACGTGACAACAATTTAAGTCATGCAATTTACGCGAAGAAAGATGAAGACGTAACTAGAAATACCGTTTCAGCTGTATTAGGTACAAGAGCATCAAGCAAAACATTACAATCTTTATCAAATGCTGAGAAAAGAATAAAACCACGACATTCGTCTTCAATTCGACCCTTGAAAAGTGCATCACCATCGGTTCATCCAAGTAAAGTGCCGAGTGAATCAGCACCACAGTCAAGTACTAAAAGTCATCGTAAGAATAATCGGGAACCAACCGAAAAGAGAAAAGGTTCTCGTCATAAGAGCAAGAGGTAAAGTACATTTGATTACTATATTTTATTGTTATACTTATACACAGATCCCGCTTAACGAACCTAAACACCAAAGGTTTTAAAATTGCACGTAGTTAACTTATATAATTTTATAATATTGCGCTGTTATTTAAGTTTATAAACCTGCAATTTTTGAAAAATATTACAGGAGAAATAAAAGTTCAACAGCATCCAATGTACAAATTGCACCAACAGTGTCGGACACAAGCTCTCGTCGTTCCTATAAAACAAAAGCTAGCCAACAGACTGATGAGAATGCAGCTAATCTGAGTCAAAACACTCTCAAACTAAATAGACGCCCAGGTCGTTGGCAGTATAAATCATCACCAAAACCAAAAGTCAACATAAGAAAAGCTACCGCAAACACTACTAGAATTGTATTGAGCACAGATGCTTTAAACGATACATTGGAATTAGACGAGAAAAATCAAATACAAAAGGCTATAAACTTAGGTAGAGATTTAGATGCAGTTGGTTCGCAAAATTCTTATGTTGCAGATGAGGAAATTAAGAAAAACTTTGTACAAACACTTAACGTCGAAATATCTACTCCTAGTAATTTTGAAGATGTCTATTATGAAATTGCAACAATAAAGAGCCCATTTATATTTCAGGTAAATATTAGAGTTTTTTGTTGGAAAACATTAAAAATACTATTAAGAACTCTTTTTTTTTTTGTTGTCAATTTTTTAATGCTTTGGTTCCACATACAAAATATACACCTATTTACTGACTTCAGATCTTTATAAAAATAAATATACTTTTGTTTTTTCTAGGCGGGCGTTGTTAAAAAAACTAGGTTTTTGACGGTTACCTCGACTATAGAAAAAAAACTTCAGAGTGATCCAGTCGAGGAGTTTTCCCCAGATGATGGACCTTTGACTGAAAATATTTTGGAATCTACAGCGCAGATGAATGAACACACTTTAGATGGAAGTATAACAACGCTGAAACCCATTTTTGTTACCGATAGTCTTGAGACTCCAGAACTTGAGACAGTTACAGAATCCTTTTCGATAACACAGACAAAACTTAAAACACAGATTTTGCCAATTGTTTTCGAAAAGAAAAATGAAACCGTACAAGTAACTCTGGTACAAACATATGATTATACAAGCTTGATAACTCTTACTCAAACAATTTGGCCAGGTAAAGACATTTTTAGTCCTTCGAAAAATTTCAAGGACTTTTCAGGAATTTTGGATGAAGCTGGTTCCGAAATTAACCTGGATCTTGACTTTGCTGATGAAGGAAACTTTGGTCAATATGATGTCAAACCTAATCAGAATTCCAAAATTGAGTTAAAAGGAACAAGTAATTCTACTGATGTCAAGGTTCCAATAAATTACTCAGATCAACTGATGCATTCGGAAAATTCAATAGTAAATTTCATTAGTCCTAGTAACAGTGTAATAACTTCTACCCGTCCAATTATAAAACTAGAAACAGTATGGGAGTCATATGTAGTACCTCTTGTAAGGGGAACAGATACCATATTAAGAACATTGTCCAAATCAATTGGAGTGGTTGAGAAAACTGAATTTTCTACAGAAGTATCCACAATTCTAAGCCCCATGTCACAATACCCATATTCGTTAAATCCGTTCTATAACCCTCTATTGGGTATACCACAGCCGCAACTAATTACATCTACTTCAATTTTCGACACATACATTACAGCAACTAGTAGTAAAGTCTTAAAACTTACCTTTGGAGCAAGAACCGCTTATACAACGATATTTTCGACTTCAGTCGTTCCGACTGGAGTCACAAAACTAATAACTGCCACTGTTCCAGTTCAAAATCAAGGATCATTTCCAAATTACTTCCCGCCTCCATTTCCTCCATTCGCCTATGTAGGTTAAAGTTGATAAATAATTTTATATTCCTCATTTTCTTAAAAAAAAACATTCCAGTAACACAGACAATATTTAGAGCACATTTGTAATAAGATAGATGTTAAGTGTGTAAATGAAAAGTTCGCAGACTATTGAGTGCAGAGCAAACAATACGTGTATATACAGGGAGTGACTATATTTTGCAATCGGTATATTTCATATGCCCACATACTTAAAATTTAAAGTGTTTAAGCCATTTAACAATGGTAAGTCCTCAAAGCCGATAAACATTTTTGAATCAACTATACGTAATGTTATTTTAGAAACTTTTGCTTTTGTAAAACAAAAGCATAAAAAATATTAAAAATACGAAAATGTTTTTAATATTCAATGTTGTTTGTTGTTAATAGTAAAGCTAATTAATAAATAAAGTCTATCGGTCATACTAAAAGAGTGACAAAATCTAAAAAAAAAGGTTATTTTCAAAACACTGCCAAACTTAACATAATCAATATATGTGCAACTTTCAAAAATAAGATTTTTGGTAATTTTTTTTAGAAATTAGGCAATATACAAAGCTTATACTTTAAAAATTCCGTGTTGGTATTAAATGATACTGTGCTTAAATTTGCAACATTGAAGTGTATATTTAATATGTAGACGAAGACGGATAGAACTTAAGTATAGCTTTTCTTTCTTTTGTAAAAAAAACTATTTTTTAAAGTGATTGGAAAATTAATAAAAAATAAAACTAATAAACCGTGTATTTTTAAAATTTAATTTTATAAAAAATAAATAAAACTCTTTTTTTTTTTTAGACTATACAATTTTGTAGTGATTATTTTCCCTACCCAATACCACAAATCGCTTCAAATCATTTCAACACGATTTGACTTGCACGACTTTCCGAAGCACAGCCTTTAGTGTTATATAGGAAACGCGGCCCAAAATACTTTTACGTCTCAATTTATCGATTTTGAAAGGTGGGAATCCTTGCAACAAAAACTATAATTTCTTTCAATCATTTTTATGAGGACGTACACAGCCGATTTTGTTGGGATTTTATTATGGAATCTCGGTCTATCAGTAGGTAAGAATTACATTAACACAAGAATACAATCAATACAATATTGCACAATTCATAAACAAATCATAGTAATATAAATTATAGCCATATATAATTCTTTATACATTTAAAACCACCATTATCGTATATTTTTTAATTATGTAATTTTATTTTTCTTGTAAGCTCACAGCTATAAAAACAGTTTATCGTGTTTAAACAACTAGGAGAGTTCGACAAGTATTTTGTTACTTTTGATAAAATATTAATCACGATTGAAATTACCATATATTGTATTTTTTGCTGATACTATTTGGTGTCAATAAAATGAATTAATTGTTTTATTTTTAAATTAGGCATAAACCCCCTACTTAAATAAATTAAACCTGTATTTTTAACTTATCTATTGTTTAATTTTATTATATTTACTAAATGAAAAATGTGCTGTAGCAATGTATATGCATATCCAGTTCACGATTATCTTCAACTAATTTATCAATTATAAATCGATAAGGAAATTGTGACAAGTAACAGGTAAATTATCGCTCATCTCTAGTTTGTACCCTGCCCGTTTTCTCCGATTAACAGTGCTCGAGACTATAAATATTAACGAAAAATATGATTGTCAGCCAAAAATATATTAAATAAATATATTCTTGAGTAATTGTAAACTACAACCGTCATAACTACTTATTAAAATACTTAAAGTTGGCGCTATGCAAATTTATATAAATCATTTGCAACTATAAGTGATTTTGCATATACTTTAAGTTTTAAGTAATAATCGCTGCACTTTATAAACAAGTTTTGTAAACATGCGAGAGTTTAAAGTGGTTGTGCTTGGATCTGGCGGAGTTGGTAAATCAGCCCTAACTGTGCAATTCGTTTCGGGATGCTTTATTGAAAAATATGATCCCACAATTGAGGACTTTTATCGAAAGGAAATAGAGGTATGATGCATCCATACTTACTTACCATGTAATTACAATTACATATTAATGTAGAAATATATACACAGTTGATTGCATTTTAACATGTACATAATGGTTTTGTCAAATGAATATGTTTACATATACAAATGTATGCCCCTATGTATGTATGCGTATAAATATGCATACATATATTTATATTCCTTACTCACACATACATATGAATGTACATTCATGCATTGATTGTTCCACTGTAAACTGCAAATTAATAGTGTGTAAATCTTTTGCAATATATATATGAGTTGTTTTTTTTATAATCAAAATTAATAAATATAAAATAAACATTAATATTTATATTAACAAAAGACTAACGAATAAGTCTTATCATACTTTTTATTTGCGTACATGTATTAGAAACAGTATGTACATACATATGTGCATGTGTAATTCTAATTATCGTATGTAATTGAAGCAGTTTTACATTTTAATCTTTATTGTTAGAAGACAGTGCCTGTTTTAATAAATACCCCATTCTTAAAGTTCTTACTTATATATTATTGCTTTATACCTACCCTTAGTACCACCCCTCCTACTTGTGTACATTCTTGTCTCGACAGTTTTTAATAAAACCAGTGTCAGTTCTAATGTATCTGTCTACTTAACATGAAGATACTTTTGCATTGCTCTGTGTACATTTTATCTTTGTTTCCGACCAGTTGTTTCCATTAAAGCTTTGAACAAAGTTGGCTGATATAAACAAAAACAAACAAGTAAGCTAAAAAAAAACATATGTACGTATATGGGCTACTGTTTATTCTCAATTGACCGACTAGAGATGCGGTATTTCGAAAAACACTACAAGTTTTAATACAAAAATCCCATTATTGGATGTTGTTTGAACCGGTTTATAGTTACATTTTAATATCATTACTATTAATATAATATCCTTCAGTTTTCGCTTTTTCCGCTATTACAAAGAACTTTCTCTAGTACTAAATCGCACGCATCTGGTGTCAATGAGTTCTATTGTAATTTATAACTTAACATCTGTCACATTGTGTAGGCGGTCTGTAAATAGACTAACTTACATCAGATCTATAAGATAACCGAAAATCGAAACAATTGTCAACCATTTTTTACTTTCAAGTTATTATTTTGGTCTTTTATTAAGTTAGCGCCGGCTGTGGTTAATTTTTATACGTTATACCTTTAAATTAAATGTTAAAAAATTTTATTATTTCTTTATTTGTTTTCAGGTGGATAGTTCTCCGTGTGTTTTGGAAATATTAGACACCGCTGGGACTGAGCAGTTTGCATCAATGAGAGATCTCTATATTAAAAATGGACATGGATTTATTGTGATGTACTCGCTGACTAATCATCAAACATTTCAGGCATGTCTATTAAATTATAATATTAAATAACTATTATTAACATTATTTGAGAGTTATCAACCTGACAAAATATATTTAACATTTTTTATTTTATTTTAAATATAGGATATTTCCAGTATGAAAAATGTGATTACACGCGTTAAAGGAAGTCAACCAGCACCAATACTGCTTGTAGCAAATAAATTTGACTTGGATTGCCAAAGAGAAGTTTCGACTGCTGAAGGTAAACTTTGCTTAACAAATAAATTATACATTTTTTATTTTTATTGAACCTTTACATTTTTTTTAAAATATTTTTTACAGGAAACGCCTTGGCGCAGCTTTGGGAATGTCCATTTATTGAAGCCTCAGCTAAGGATCGAATAAATGTCAATGAAGTATTTGCAACTATTGTTCGTGAAATGAATTTAACACAAGAAAAACGACAAAAAAAGAAATACTGTTGTTGCACACTTTTATAGAAATTTGTAAATATATAAGATTATTATAGTTAAAAATAAACACACCTATATGTATGTCATAAATATAAATCAAAAGTTATTGGTCAAAGTTGTACAGTGGGAGCATAACATTAAAAATCCAAGGACACAAGAAAATGTATATAGTTATGCTAATACTTATTACCAGAGCCTTGTAGTGACGGTGCCGTCAAGGAGTACATTTGCTTTTAAACACCTTCAGCAAACTCTGAAATTTTTCAAAATTCTTACTTTCTAACATTTGGCTGCCAGTTTTTTCTACTTCACACCGTTAAATTTTTTTTAAATTTATGAATTATTGCGGCAATGTTTACTTACTTGCCTAAATTTAACGAAGTACGAATTAAACACGCAGAAATAATTTATATTTAGCTGTACACTGCCAGGATCTTCTTGAAGAACCTCTGTTTATGTTCCAATTCCAAAGGGCTCCAAATAACTCTGCCAATTGCTATTAAACTTTTATGGCCAAGAATCTAACTGATAGAAAATCAGTAAAGTTTGATGCATGTATTAGCAATTGATATAATACATAAAGCCTCCCCCAAATACAACATTTAGACAAAACTTCAGATGAAAACATTTTGTTTAATGTTTTTTCATTTAATTGTTAAACCTCAGCTTTATTATATCCCAAGGAAATAAAGTTTACTCGGCAGGGACTTCAATAGCGCCATTATTCAGGTCGTCAATAACATCATGAGGATGCTTGCCGTCAACAGTGCATCCTACACTTTGGGCTGTGCCAAGGACTTCTTTGCAGGTTCCCTTAAGCTCACGAGCCATTGATCGTGGCCTCATTGTACGTGCGATAGCCAGAATATCGTCGAAGGCAATGTTTCCACTGTGCTTAACTAAAAGGATAATAAAAAGTGTGTTGTTAGAGTTTATCTGTATGTTATCAGCACGCACAAGTTAAAAATTTAACGAATTCAGAAAACAAAACTTTACTCTACAAATCAATTTAATAATCTTAGGCGAGTAAACATACTACATCTTTACAAACTGTGCAAGCGCAATAAAAAGGGATAAAGTGAAAAAATAGTTGGAATCTTAAGATAAATTTTGAAACTAAAACAACCTGAATAACTTAAGTTTGTTTGCACAAACGGGTATAATAATAAAACGCCGAATTCATTCATATTTCTTTGACACGGTGCGTTACTATCACGTTAAAATAATTTGTTTTCACATAAATGCAAACATTCGCATACACTGGAATAATTCAACTATGGAGTGGTACTAATATAAACATTATTTACTTACTGTTCTTTTGCTTCTTTCTGTCACGTGGAGGCTCTTTCAAAGCCTTGATGATCAGAGATGCAGCAGACGGTACCACTGAAATGGTAGCTTGCCTGTTTTGGATGGTTAGGCAGACGGTAATTTTAAGACCCTTCCAGTCCGAGGTGGCCTTTGCAATATCATCTCCCACTTTTTTTGGTGACTTCAGAACCAAGTTAGTATGAGTTAAACCAAACAAATCCGCGAATACTTACCAAACCAAGTGGACCGATCTTAGGGGCCAAGGATGATGTTGCTCCAACCTCACCACCAACACATCGCAGGTAAACTATAAAGTACATTTCATTGTAAATAATATTGGCCGGCACATACATATGTGTATGAATACACATATAGTTGAAAAATTTACCTAATTTTACTTCCGTAGGATCAAACTTAGGAGGCATCTTTGTACGTTGGTGGTTTAAACCTTTAAAACATAAAGATTATTCGTATTTTAACAGATTAAAATAATGACAAAATATTTACGTACCTTCCGCTACCACGACACAATGGGAAAGGGTCCGAGTTATCGCGATAAGTTATTTATCGATTTCCGGTTTGTGAACATTTTAAAGTTATAGGAATATGGAAAAGGAACACAGACCTATTCCTATATCTCTAAGCAATTGCTTATAAACTTCTTTAATTTACTACAAATAATACAAAATATTATAATGCTGTTAAGCAGACTTTACTTTTGAATATAGCTATATTATTTCAATAATACGGCATTTAATTTCTAAACATAACGAAAAATAATCGATTTTCAAAATAAAAAGTTATCGAACTATGTCGACTTTTTCACATCACTAAGTAAACGATTCAACCCTCTTTCCGATTTGGTGTTTGGTGAAGGCAGATGACATGGTAATTTAAATCTGTGTATTTTTAAGCGATCACCTTTATTATTTCGAAACTATCTATTATATATATATGTATACTCTTTTGTTTTTAGGCGGCACACAAATCTTTTAGAATCAAGCAAAAATTAGCTAAAAAGCTAAAGCAAAACAGATCGGTTCCCCAATGGGTTCGCTTGCGTACTGGAAATACCATTCGGTAAGTCTAAAGCCAATTCTTGTGATATATTTTGGTTGTGCATATGCTTTAAGAAGTCATTATTATTGTATTAGTATGACTTAAACGAAATATATTGGTTTTGTCAGCTAGAACTGGTAAAGGACGAATGTCAATCCATGTTTCATTCTATATTAATTGTGCCGACTTCATAACGTGTATTAAAGAAAACATTGAATTTAATTTTTATTGAACACTCCAACTGCTCCAAAGATTTCTGCCGTATTAATGCTTTTTAGATACTCAAAATTTGGCTTCATTACTATAGATATATCGTATACCTGCATATATTACTTATAACATTAATTTGTTTCTAAATAATAATTTTTCTTGTATTTTAGGTACAATGCTAAGCGTCGTCACTGGAGGCGCACCAAGTTGAAGCTGTAAATATCTGCCGACTTTTGCAGATTTGATTTGCAGATAACACTGAGTGTATGAAATAAAAATATTGAAATACCGTCAAAAGTTATAAACAATTGTATTATGCTTTAAATTGGATCAGTTAAAATTTTATCGGGCTTATGTTATCAAATTTTATATAAACTGACAAATTAGTCGGATCATACTTTATAAGTCCTTGGAAGAAATTGCAAGTTGAAAGAGGTCGTGCGTGGGCGTGCAATATAATAATACAGAAATCGCCTACTATAGGTTTCTTTGGCTGAGCAACAGAAGGGTATTTATTTATTTGGCTCGCAAAGAAGGAAACATCGCTTCCAAAGTGTTTGGATACTCGAATATTTTATAAGGAATTTTGGCGCCTAAAAGTCGAGCCTACTTATTGGCACATATTCATTCCAAATGAGAATTGATTTACTATTTTTCACAGCTTTTTTGTCCAGAGACTTAACAAGTATCAAAAGCTGCAGTTGAACAGTCCCGGCACCCTTTAACTTCAATAATGATTTTTAGTCTCATGATTTTTGCACTTATTGTCTGAGCGTATTTAAGTTTTCAGACCGTCACTATTATGCTCCTCTTGTCTAATCAATCAAAATAAATCAGTGAAAGCCTGGATACGAGAATTGACACAAAATTTGATTTTGTAAATTAAAATAACCCGCAAGCGCCCACGTTACAACAACGATTAAAGAAAAAAGAAGCTTACGATGCTGCTCTCGCGATTGAAAGAACAAGAGCAGCTCATGATGCTGCTCTCGCTATTGAAAGAACAAGAGCAGCTCATGATGCTGCTCTCGCGATTGAAAGAACAAGAGCAGCTCATGATGCTGCTCTCGCGATTGAAAGAACAAGAGCAGCTCTTGATGCTGCTCTCGCGATTGAAAGAACAAGAGAAGCTCATGATGCTGCACTCGCGATTAAAAGAACAAAACCAGCTCATGATGCTGCTCTCGCGATTGAAAGAACAAGAGCAGCTCATGATGCTGCTCTCGCGATTGAAAGAACAAGAGCAGCTCATGATGCTGCTCTCGAGATTGAAAGAACAAGAGCAGCTCTTGATGCTGCTCTCGCGATTGAAAGAACAAGAGCAGCTCATGATGCTGCTCTCGCGATTAAAAGAACAAGAGCCGCTTATGATGCTGCTCTCGTGATTGAAAGAACAAGAGCAGCTCCTGATGCTGTTCTCGCGATTGAAAGAACAAGAGCAGCTCATGATGCTGCTCTCGCGATTGAAAGAAGAAGAGTATCGAGTATAAATAGAGCTACAAGCGAGTGTTCCTTACAGAAATAATTTAGCAGCTCAAGGGGAGCTGGATCATCGCTCATGCAGAGCCTGCAAATGAAGCGTAGCCCTTATGAGGCCCCATTCATTTAGAACGGTTGTCGAGTCGATATAAATTATTTAAAAGACCGTTACATAAGAATTATGGTACAAAAGAGAATATGTTACGCAGAATGAACAATTCGAAAAATATCTTGATGTGCGAATTGAAACGGTGTTATTAAAAAAACCGCAAAATTCTATAAAAAGTATATTATAAATTCTGTGCAAATAATTTGCAAAATCAGATGGTTATAAGCTATTTCTTTTATAGGGATTTTGAAAAATAAATTATTTCATACAAAAAAGACAGTGTTTTTTCTTCTTTGTTTGTGTATTTCGAATTAACTTCGTTATATATTACTTAAAATATTAAATAAAATATAACCATGCCTCAGTATGTCACCATAATTAATAATACATTTAATGTGTATTAACGAAAAAGTTGTAGTGTATAAAATCTTAAAATCTATTTATGTAAATTATAAAGTATAATATAATTCAATCAAATTAATGTACCTATTAATACTTACATTTACATGCAAGTATATTAAGCTTTTTAACACTTATCCATTATATTGTATTTTCTAAAGATATATATTACGATAAGTTCTGTCTTCTTGCATGAGCCGTGATACAATCACTTTTCTTATCGTTACTGGTAGCAGTTAAAAAAATATCGGTCATCCCTATTAGCGGTCGAACATTCAACCAATAATAGGTTATTTATTGTAGCAGATGGAACTACGAAGTATTTGTTTTTGTTCTAAGTTGTTATTCCGGTTATACCTATTATTATTATTTTATAATAATATGTATTTTATCTATTCATAACTAAAGAACATCTGTGAACTGGCTTTAATTGAAGTTCTATATTTATAGGGTCGTTGCTACTGATTGTGTTTTATTGATTTTAGACAAAATAATAAAATCGTATATCACCTATATGTGAGGAATCAACGGTAAAAATGCACACTCAAGGGCAGGGTCAACAGACGCAGCAGCACTCCACAACACATTCCCTTATTCAACAACAAAACCAACAACAATCAAATAATGCAGCTGGAAAAGCTAACGAACACCAACCGCTGTCATCTGTCGGTAAGAGGATTGATTACAAGCTAATATACTTCCAACATACATAAATACATATGTATTTGTGGCCATATACATGTATGAATTTACACATACATGTACACATTTCCGTATTGTTTTTCGCACACGTGAAAGCGAATACGCATGTGTGTCGCTGCAAGCGTAAGACTTGCAATGGAAAATTCCCTTTAGCTAAGAGCTTGTGTGCGTGTGTTTGTGTACATACATACACACATATATAGTATATGTATACAGTATATTCGCAAAGTACTCTAACAGTTTAATTTGTTTAACTAGTTTAGTAAATTTAACTAGTTTTAGGTTGAGTAATTTTGTTTTCAATTATTCCGAATATAATTTAAAATCAGCAAATCATTTTTTTGCGTTTAATTTTGGCAACATTCCGAATGTCTCAATAATGCATCTATATTATCAAACTAAAGTATTCGTACACCCCACATTTATATTTCACTCTTTATATTTAATCAAAATTAAATGAATTAAAGAACATACAGTCAAAAATAAGCGGTTTGCATTAAACATTTTGTGTGCAACAATCATAATTTCTTACAGACTTTCACGAATCCCAATTAGCTTTAACAAAAATGATGTCTTTAGACCTCTAAAACGTATTTGTAGGTCGAACTTTTTTAACACGAGCCGTTCAGAGAATTATGTTCGAGCTACAATAAACATTATTTAATCTTTGACACTGCATTGACCTCTTAAAATCTTATTGTCAAATTCTCAACTATAGATTATTTTATTCTATATTTAAAGGGTTACTGGAGTTGGCGCATCGAGAATATCAAGCCGTAGATTACGAAAATGCCGAAAAGCATTGTATGCAATTATGGCGCCAAGACAGCACAAACACTGGAGTGTTATTATTGTTATCATCAATTCATTTCCAGTGCCGGCGGCTCGATAAATCTGCTCAATTTTCAACATTGGCAATAAAACAAAATCCTGTGCTTGCAGAAGCGTATAGGTGAGTTTTGAAGCCAATATTTAAAATGTAAGTCATATAGGTTGGTGTTAAAAGTGAGCTGTTTTGCTTTGTGCACAAATTGTTGCTGTTGTTCGTAAATATAATGTTATAACTTAACTTTATTGTACATATAAATATGATTCAACATTCAAGAACGAAATTTATGTTTTTTCAAATTATGCCTTTGAAATTTTTCAAAAAATATAGTTTCTAAAAGTTTCCATAAACTTAGGCATAAATATTTCTGTATTCTGTACGCAGATTAAGTTTGTTTTGATTTTAAAATCCCTTACCGAGTTTGGGTTAAATAAGCGATACCATAACAACCGAATCATATATTCTATATTACTATAAACCACAATCTTAAAAAATAACAAATAAATCGCCGATAAAATTAAATAGATAATGGAAGAAGTTTGCAGCGAACTGGCGGAAACGTTAATCCTAATCGTGCCATTTTTATATAAAGTCTCAAATTAAATGTCTTTTAAAATCAGAATGCCTACGATTTTAATGTATCGAATGCTATTGCCTTCCCTCAAGATTATATATTATTAATGTAGGAATAATCGGTCGAAACCTATACCACAAACTGCAAGAGTTTAAGACCTTAAGCACACTAAAGGTAACCAGTTTTTCTTTATTTATTTTGTATTGTAATATGTTGATGATATTTGCCTTTATTAATATAGGATAGATTCAAAGTTTTTACTTAGATATTAATGTAGTGATTTATTGTATATTTCAGCAACCTAGGGAATGTTTACAAAGAAAGAGGCCAGTTACAAGAAGCCTTGGATAATTATCGACGAGCTGTGCGCTTAAAGCCTGACTTCATAGATGGTTACATAAACTTAGCAGCAGCTTTGGTAGCTGCACGTGACATGGAGTCAGCTGTTCAAGCCTATATAACAGCATTACAATATAACCCTGTAAGCCTGTAAGCCATGATTTTAAAATTGCGCAAATGTTAACAAAATCTATTCTAGGACTTATACTGTGTACGTAGCGATTTAGGAAATCTGCTTAAAGCCCTAGGTCGCTTAGAAGAGGCAAAGGTAAGTTAATTTTAGTTTTACTAAATGTAATTTTATTGTTTACATTTTTTATCTTTTTAGGCCTGTTATTTAAAAGCGATAGAGACATGTCCAGGATTTGCAGTTGCATGGAGTAATTTGGGCTGCGTGTTTAATGCACAGGGAGAAATATGGCTAGCCATTCATCATTTTGAAAAGGCTGTTACTCTAGATCCTAATTTTCTAGACGCTTATATAAATTTAGGAAATGTGCTAAAGGAGGCAAGAATATTTGACAGGTTCGTATCCAATTAAGATTATGTGTTCACATCCGTTGCATTGTTATCATTGAACTTATCGAACGGTGCCCCTGGACTTTGATTAAATTAGGTACAAGAGTATTGGGCAATCGGTTGACAAACATACCCAACCAAATTTAAATACCCAACCAAATTTGCTCAATTATTCAGTAAATTATTGATTGATTTCCTTGAGCTTGCGGAAAACAATTCTCTGGCAATGATTCCCATCCTTATTGGGATTTCTTGTCTTCCCTGGCCAATAACCATCTTCTAATATTAAACTATTTTGGCTGCGTTCGGCGAACTAATCCTCACCTCACGGTAGATGATTAATCTTTAGTTCCGCCTTGCCTTTTGTGGCTATTTGCTTTGGCTTTGATGCGGTTTATTCTAAGAGAAGTTGACATTCGCATTTAATATACCATAGCAGAGGGTATATTGATTTTGTCCACGGGCTTGGCATAGGCAAAATTGTTGCTATAAATTGATACGCAGTTTCCTTTTTTTATAAATAGAAAGGTTACTTCCGATTTGAAAATTCGTGTATAATTTGCATCCTCTGACATCACCAAGACTTCCTAAGGTCAGTTTGTGGGAAAATATACTTCGTTTATGGTATATACTGTATATTCTAAAAATAGCTTTATATGTGGAATTCCAAGTGTGCCACTCCTTTGGTTTTTTTATTTGAAATCTTTCTATATTATTTTGGCAAATGTATACAAATATATGTATGTATGTGTATCGATATGTCTATATGTAGATATTGAAATGTTTGTAAGTACATATATACATTCATTGCTGAAACATACATATTTATGTATACATTTGCACACATGCATGGTTTCTGTGCATACGTACTAATATACGAATAAACATATTTATAATCTGATTTAAAGTATGAGTAACGGAACCGAAATACCCTGCTAAATTTTTTGATAGTCATTGATTGTTTTATTTATTCTTTGGTTGAATACAAATAGTAAAAAACTTCTAGTCGCTTACAGTTAGCTATTTTATTTAGTTTGCATAAGAGTCTTATGTTATTGGGTGGTTGTATATATTTTCAGTACTTCTATATAAAACATTAAGCACCGCTGGTTTCGTGCTGAATATACAGGGTGGAAAAAATATTTCTACGAGATGTAGTATTATGCAAACTTTCGTAAACGGCGTCACATGTTTTTACTTTATGTTTTAAGGAGCGCGCAAAATACGAATCATGTGTTTTTAAATACAAAAAATATTATTAAATTTGAAATTCATTGAGTATTGTATGTAAAACCATACACATATAAACCAATTGATTATTCGTTAAAATAATTAGTATATTTGATATGTGAAACTTTGTGTTTAAATAATATAAACAGAATACGGAAATCACGAATTTAAATAATTCAATTGAACTTGACCATGGATTATCAATGCATTATTATTTATACAATTGTACAAATACAATTAAACCAAAATTATAAAACATATAAAGCTATAGGAAATAAACATGAAAATAAATACTTTTTTCGCTACGTAAATCTTCTAAAATGTTATTGGAAACGGTAAATAAAAAATTACACTAAAGCTTCAATCGAAAACATCTGACATATGTATTTCGCCAAACTTACAATTATTTAAAGTTTAATTTATTACACTAAACTCTGCTAAGCTTACGGTTTAGGCTCTTACGTTGACTATTACAATTGACATTAATATAATAAAGAAGAGGAATACAAGAGTGTTTTCCTTTTCGTAGCTGCTGAAGAAATGATGCAACACTTATAGTTAGCCGTGAACGTATAATATAATCATAAAACACTTCCTTATCTTAAAATATTCACTAATACATGGAATGATTTTTTTTATGTTACATCTAACTAATTTTATTATATCGACTTCTTATTTCAGGGCTGTGGCTGCGTATTTGCGCGCACTAAATCTATCTCCTAATAATGCGGTGGTACATGGAAATCTGGCTTGCGTCTATTATGAACAAGGCCTAATCGATTTAGCTATTGACACATATAGACGAGCAATAGAATTACAACCAAATTTCCCTGATGCTTATTGTAATCTTGCAAATGCTCTTAAAGAGAAAGGACAGGTAACTTAATAACTTTAGTCAATCATTATTTCTATTGATCTCAATCATAATATTTCTATTGATTTATTGAAATATGATCTGTAATATTCGCTTATTTCACCAGGTAAAAGAAGCCGAAGATTGCTATAACACTGCACTTCGATTATGCTCAAACCATGCAGATTCGTTAAATAATTTAGCGAACATCAAACGAGAACAAGGATTAATTGAAGAAGCAACTCGACTTTATTTGAAGGCCCTGGAAGTGTTCCCGGATTTCGCAGCTGCTCATTCTAATCTGGCATCCGTTTTGCAACAGCAGGGAAAACTCAAAGAAGCCCTAATGCATTACAAAGAAGCAATACGAATTCAGCCCACATTTGCTGACGCTTATTCTAATATGGGAAATACGCTAAAGGAATTGCAAGATGTCAGCGGCGCACTTCAGTGCTATACCCGAGCTATTCAAATAAACCCAGCATTTGCTGATGCTCACAGCAATTTGGCAAGCATCCATAAGGACTCTGGAAACATACCTGAAGCTATTCAGTCTTACCGGACAGCGCTAAAGCTGAAACCAGACTTTCCCGATGCGTATTGTAATTTGGCTCATTGTTTACAAATTGTTTGTGATTGGACGGACTACGATGTACGAATGAAGAAACTAGTTAGCATTGTTGCTGAACAGCTCGACAAAAACCGACTACCATCTGTACATCCACATCACTCCATGCTGTATCCATTGACCCATGAATTTCGACGGGCTATTGCTGCAAGACATGCAAATTTATGTTTAGAAAAAGTACATGTTTTGCATAAGCAACCCTATAATTTCTTAAGAGAATTGCCAAGCGATGGACGTATACGGATTGGGTACTTAAGCTCTGATTTTGGAAATCATCCTACCTCACATTTAATGCAGTCTGTGCCTGGTTTGCACGATCGTTCTAAAGTGGAAATATTTTGCTATGCCCTGAGTCCCGATGATGGCACAACCTTTAGACATAAAATTAGCCGTGAAGCCGAACATTTTGTGGATCTTTCTCTTATTCCCTGTAATGGAAAAGCCGCTGATCAAATTTACCAAGATGGCATACATATTTTAGTCAATATGAATGGTTATACTAAAGGCGCAAGAAATGAAATATTCGCACTTAGACCTGCTCCGATCCAAGTAATGTGGCTAGGCTATCCCGGGACAAGCGGTGCCAGTTTCATGGATTACATTATAACTGATGCTGTGACTAGCCCAATGGAACTGGCATATCAGTATAGTGAAAAGCTATCGTATATGCCTTACACATATTTTATCGGAGATCACAAGCAAATGTTTCCGCATCTAAAAGAACGAATCATTGTTTGCGATAAACAACAATCTTCAGTTGCCGATAATGTTGCTGTTATTAATGCCACAGACTTATCGCCTTTAGTGGAAAAAACAGATGTGAAAGAAATAAAAGAAGTCGTTAATGTAAATAAACCTGTAGAGATAACACACAAAGTAGCAGAACTTCCCAGCACAACACAGATTGTGTCTATGATAGCATCTGGACAGGTGCAAACATCGTTAAATGGTGTCGTCGTGCAAAACGGACTTGCAACAACACAAACAAATAATAAGGCAGCCACTGGAGAAGAGGTTCCGCAAAACATCGTTATAACAACACGTCGTCAATATATGTTACCTGATGACGCGATTGTTTATTGTAATTTTAATCAACTTTATAAAATTGACCCACAAACTCTGCAATCTTGGGTAATCATTTTAAAAAATGTACCCAAATCAGTCTTGTGGCTTTTAAGGTTTCCGGCTGTTGGCGAACAAAATATTAAAAAATCAGTCAGCGACTTGGGTAAGTTGGTTTTAAGCACCTATGCAATACACCTATGTATACTAATGTCTATTTATTTTCAGGTATTTCCTCTGATAGAATAATTTTTTCAAATGTTGCTGCCAAAGAAGAACATGTACGTCGTGGCCAATTAGCTGATATTTGCCTCGACACTCCACTGTGTAATGGTCATACAACATCAATGGATGTTTTATGGACCGGAACTCCTGTTGTTACACTACCCGGAGAAACATTAGCATCAAGGTAGATTTATAGTTCTATTAACAAAGGAAAGAAGAATTCCTCAAACGGCATTTAGAGTAAAACCCAACTTTTATTGTTAATCGGCTTGAACATATTTTTTAAAACTAAAATTATTTATATATATTTCCAGGGTTGCAGCATCGCAGTTAGCTACTCTTGGATGTCCAGAGCTAATAGCACGCAGCAGAGATGAGTATCAAGACATTGCTATCCGTTTGGGAACGGACAGAGAATATTTAAAAGCGTTACGAGCTAAAGTATGGAAAGCACGTGTCGAAAGTCCATTATTCGATTGTTCACAATATGCCAAAGGCTTAGAGAATCTATTTTCACGAATGTGGAAAAGATTTCAAAGAAATGAACTTCCCGATCACATTTCTTCAGAGTAATGCTTTAAAACATTTAAAAGACTAAGAAAGTGAAGATATCACTGCAAAAAATGATATATATATATATTGTATGCTATTTAGTTTGATTTTTGTGACTTGTGTGTATGTCTCATGTATACCTAAATATATTTCTGTATAAAAAAGCAAGTGAAGAGTAACTATTTAAATGCTTATTTTTGATTGATTGAACTTGCTCTCATTAACATTTTGACCTTTTAAAATAAGACGTTACCTTGTATTAGAATCAAAAATAAAAATTGCTTTAAACTAAAAAACAAAAAAATATCTTTCAAAATGAAAAACTAAAATTATTAAAAAAAAAGGTGACAAAGATAAATTAAAACCATTCAAACACACCCTTTTTTGCGGAGTTTTCAAGTTCTACAACCCATTGCATACACGTATTAATGAATAAACTGTTTTTCGAAAATAAAACATTGTACAATTTGAATTTTATATTTTATTTATAAAGTAATTCCACAATACACATTTAAATTAAGAACATTGGTTTTTTTTTTGCATTAGAATATCGTACAGATATACATAATTTATGACCTAATTAGAATTAATATACCTTTTTTTTCTTCATAGCTTAAATTGATAACTGAGAAATTTTTAATAGCCATGCTGTACTACCAATGTTTGCATTACTTTACGTATTTGATTGCTAGTATTAAGACAAGATTTAATACCAAGTGAAAAGGCGACTGATAAGATTTCAATAGCATGTTCCTGTAGTAGAATACAAATTTCAAGAAGATTATCTATAGCAGTTGCCGCTACAGAAGAGTTTTCATCTCTTAAGCATTGTATATAAGCATTTAAAGTGCATTGATTTATATCTGAATTTCCTGGGTTGTGTTTAAGGTGTCTTATCAAGATAATAAAAGCAATAGAGCGTATCTGGGCGCTTGGTGAAAATATTAAATCTAACAATCTTTCAAATAGTTCATTTATAAATACAAATCGTTTTGATGTTAGACATTCCATTTCTTGTAACGGGCCTAAAATTACATCTTCAATGTTAGATTGTTTAATGATTTTTATTAAATCAAGAAGGTGGGGAGAAACATCACTTAAGTTAGCTTTGCTATATGAACCTAACGTTAAAACCGAAAACGAATTTCTGGACGCCGCATCCTGAGCGTTTGAGCCGGTGTCATTTAAATCAGTATCGGTTACAATATTTTTGTTAATTGGTTTTAAATCAGCATGTCCATCTAGTTCGTATTCTAGCTTGACGTCTTCTTCATCGAGTTCTGGAGATGTATTGGATTTATGTTGAAGCAAGGCGACGGCCTGTACAAGACTTTGTAGCTTTACTATTGAAGTATACTTGACGGCCAATTCTGTTAATATTCCGACATACTGCTCAATAAAAAGCAGTGCGCTAGATGGATTACAATTTATATATGACTGTAGGACCTGCACAAACTTTCCTAGCATCTGGCATGCTTCCTTTACTGAGCTATGATGTTTGAAGAATGTAAAGTAACACGTAAGAGTTGTTTGAATTTCGTTTTTATATGCATCCTCGAATATAATTGGCTGCAGCAGCTCCAGAGTTCTTAATATTTGAACAAAGCGATGAAAATGATGTTCTTCACGTAACGCTTTCATACTGTTTTGTGCCCTTCCTTGCATAATGGATGATAAAACACCCAAATGACGAAGGAAAAGTAACGGATGTGATGCAGCCAGTTTTCGTAATAGGAGCTCAGTATCTGTTGATAACGTTTCAAAATCTTTTTTGGCAACAAGGCTGCCCAAACAAGTTATTAAGTTGTTTGATATTTTATCAGCCTGACAGCCTTTTAAACTTTGAAGTTTCTGAGTCTGTCCACCTGTTTTACAAGGTCTTAAGAACTTTATGCATGGATACATAATATAAAGTTGTTGTAAGATCTGAAGTTTTAAATTTTCGCTAACTGAACTTTTCTCAACATAATCGACAACCTTAATCATCAACGGTTTTCTTTTTTCGGTCAGCTTAAACAATAGATTCATGCGAGAGCATAGTTTGAAATCATAGCTATTATTGGTAACAGTCGTTAGCTCTGAAATACCTTCGTTTAAAATAAAATGTACAAATGGCTCTAGCTCTGAAGGTCCTAAACTGAAAAAGGAATTGGGTTGCATGTTCTTTGACATATATTTGTCTCTACCTTTCCACAACTTAGGATTTGTAGTCAAAGCCTCGAAATAATTTAGAACAGTGCTAAAATCATTGTCAAGTTTATATTCCCTAATTAAGCACTCAGCTATACCGTCAATCGTGCCCCAATTGGTTTGATGATTTATAAGTGATAACAGATAAAACCTAAATTCAGTGCAAGATTTTGAAAATAGGAAATTTTCCTTTAAAAGTTTTGTGGATACTATTTCAGGATCTGCTTCGGCAAGCCAATCAATGAAGAGTCCGTTGTGGAAAATTTTATAATTTCCACAACTGTAATTTTTTGCTTCATTTCTGGGATGTTCAAAACCTTGAATCATTTCTCTAACTATATTTTTTGTTTCGATTAAAGCATTAAGATCTTTAAACTTTAAATGATGCAAATGATATGAACTCTTTAGCATGGATAATGAAGAGTTTTTAAATAATTCGGTTTTAAAATCGGATTTAAAATCTGATACGAATGGATTTGGCAATGCCAAATTGTTGTTAAAAGTATTTTCAATTATGTGATAGGAGTGATTTGGTAGCTTACAGCTGAAAAATGATCTTAGTAGTGTACAAGCAGCTCGGCTTACTCCTATACCATTCTGCAACTTTTCCTTAGGATTATAATTAATAGAAGAATGTTCCAAAACATCACGTACGATTTTTAATGTATCTGTTTTACTGTTTTTAGGAGTTACCACAATGTCTAATAGGTCATGGCTCAATTGACGGTATATTTTTGTATGAGTTGGATACTCATCAGAATTTTTAAGAACTTTAACTACCTCATCGTGTTTGCTGACTTTTTGTTGTTTCCGAACAGAATCTGGATCGTACTCATTTATCTGTAAATTCTCTTGAATTTGAGTTTTGATTTTGGGAAGATCAGGCACTGTTTGTGAATGTGATCTCAAATCGAGTGCCTGCACAGTGTAATGTCCATTTTTAGCTCCTCGTGCCTGCTGTATTTCAATTAATTGTGCTAAATACGCCTTGTTAAGTATAGCATTTTTAACCAAGTCAAATTGTTCCAATACCGCAGTATCGAGCATTGCCAATAGTTTTGACATTGAATTAACAGGAGTACCAAAATTCTGCACAAATAGTACAATTTGATCTGGAGTAAGATCATTTAGCGCAGCTTCTATTAGACGGTCTACAGAAGAACGAATCATTTTGAGCTTTAACCAATCGGGGAGTAGTTGAATTTGTTCTTGGGGCATACTCGGTAGAAATGCTACCGGCGCAGGTCGGCCGGCCGGAAACCAATAGTCGAGAATTGGAATTGATTCGGACATATTACTATTTGAGTATGTGAGTAGAATAATAAAAGCATGAATGATATTAATGTGAAGTGGCAATTGTACTCCGTCGTGGAATTGTACCATTAGTAAATCAGGGTACTCAGTCCATTCATACGGCTCGTGAAATTCTCTCAATTTGATAATATAATTGTTAAACATGACAAATAGACATTTAAGTGTCTGAATACGGTTTTCGTCCGGTTGAATATCGAAATCTTCTTGTGAAATTATAATGTGTTGAAACATTGTACTGCGCTCAACTATCAATTGTGCCATATCAATAACATGATCAAGCATTTCGTTAACTGGGTCATTAAGCGTATGTGCTGTAATAAATTGAATATATGCCATTATCAGTTCTGGACAGTTTTCAACCTGGCACGCTGCTCTCAACTGTGGAATTATGAAAGATTTTGCTTCCAAGAAATGTGGTATTTGGTGAATTGACTTTAGTAACCATTCATTCTCATATTTACCAGAACTTTTGAAAATTATTTTAAGACCAGCTAAAGCAGCAACCCTGGATTGTTTTACTGTTGAAGACAAGCGTCTGAATATATAGTCTAGCACTTCACAAATAACATGGTAATTATATGTAGAGCTCGTTACTAAATTTCGTAAGAAGTTAACTAATTCAGCATCTCGGCTGTTTTCCTCATTAATGTTATGTGCATTAAACAGCAGAAATTCACACAAACATTGTACGGGTAGATGGCTAAAGTCACCTTCGCTATTTTGAACTAAATCAGATAACCACGGCATAGATTGCGTTGTACCCTGTCTTTGTATAATATCCAGAAGTAAGTCTGGCTTACGGCAACGGCAAAACAAATGCCCTAGCTTATAAGTCTGATTAAGAAACTTGAGCTGTTCTAAAACCAAATTAGGTACTTTTCTGGGCGCTCCCAAGGGGTCCATCAGCATAAGTTGTGTTATCAATATTGCGTTTTCTTCTGTTATCACTGCGTGCGGTGAAGTCTGAGCTGCCAAATAAGTTTCGAATTGAAGGATATGATCTCGTTCAACAGTAACAATCTGAAATATATTTTATGTTAGTAGTATTTTTAACTATGAATATATAAGGAAAATACCTGTAATTCATCCTTGTTAGAAGCAGAACTGTTAAACTGATTTGTAATGCAAGTTTCCATAAGCATTTTCATTGTAGGATAATGATCCCAACAGAATGCACCAAAGGTAGATGGATTATGGGCAGAAATCATTAATAAAATTAGCCAAGCTTTCCAATAGAATGCAACAATGGCTAGTTTGGGTGGCTCATAATCTGAGGGCAACCGAATGTTTTCCGGGTGATGATATTCCGACATACTGAATAAGAAATCAATTATATCAAACTTATTTGCTTGCACCGCAGGGAAATCTGTTGCTTTCATTCCAGAGACACGTTTTATTACAAGAAGTAATATATCAAACGTATTTGCAATTGAAAAAGGTATGTCCTTTGTAATACCTATTAAAATTATTCGAAGTAAAGTCTCTTCGTGAATTGGCGTTTCCGATATAATTCTTAGAATAGCTCCTCTTTCTGGCTCAGATGGCCATTGGTCGCAACGGGAATATTGCTCTGGGTTATCAAGCAAAAGTAACTTATGCAATGCTTGATGATATTCACCGGATTGAATCGTGAACATGTTTGGCACCGTTTCATACATCCAGGAAACTGCGTCCAATTGTATCTGGGACATTTGGTTGTATAATTTAAGGAGAGCTTGATTATTCTTAACATCACGATTTGATTTCAGTGACAAGCTTCCTTCGCGCGCTTGTGGTGTTGCGGATAAAAACATACAGAGACATACAATGTCAACCATAGAATGAAATATTCGGTCCTTGAACTCAAAATGTTCAATTTGTGGATTTAACTCTTCTCTCTCACTTAAGAATGTTTTACAAAATTTGACGATATTCACATCAAAACGTAACATTCTTACGAGTTCTCTTAAGAAAACACGTAATGTTCTTAAGCAATCATCTCTCTGTAGCAAGAACTCTTGATAGATTTCAGCTAGGGTCACTGCTGATTGATCTGGTGAAGTTTGGAACATAGTGGCTGTAAATAAAATAAAGTTCTTAGTTCATTTTTATACTTTGAAAATTTATTATTTGCCAAAAAGAAGACTTACCTAGCATACCCATATTATTGGGATTTCTGGTATTAGAAAGCTCGTTCTGTACAACAAGCTTCATGATAGTACTCAATATTTCCGGCTGTAAATATATCATTTCTTTCAAGCATGACATATAATGATTTATAAGAGGTTTTGTTTTCAAACGCATTTTGATTAAAACCAAAAGAACTTCGTTGTCTTGAGCGTTTTTTCCTTTTAAATTGAAACATATGTATGAAAGTAATTGCTGAGCAAATTTAACAAGTTTTCCATTATGTATCCAAAGTTCTAACCGAGAAATGCTAAGGCAACGAACTTCTGCTACTCCTGCTGTGGTACAAAGGAATTTGAGAAAATTTCTTGTGTAATTATCCTGTTGCTGACGCTTATTTAGTTGATCCCGAATGGCTTCGCTGACAAGTTTTTGAACTGTCGTTTCTGCAAATCTTCGCTTTATAGGACAGATTGAATCCGATTGATCCAACTCCCCTTGCAAATATGGAGTAGCATCTAAGCTTTGTGTTGAATTATCTCCAGAATCATCGTCAACAGTAATACTATCTCTATGAGTTTGACCGGTCACAGTAGTATTTGCGTCCCAGCGCAGGAGACTTAAATGTGGTGTTCGCGTCCCAAAAGCTGCACATACATTTTTGACAAATGGAGAACAATGGTCGTTGTCGGCCCAAAAGCGTTCATTAACAGCATCGTCAATGTACGTGCGTAATAAAATTTCTGGCCATTGTAATGTATCGGCGAATCCTCGCGCCAGTAAATTTGTAAAGAGAATGTGCAAGTTTACATTATATCGCATTTTAACATTTGTTTCTCGCCGCAAAAATGACAAAAGTGCATATGTGACGACATCGTTGCTAAAAAAATGTGGATGTACTTTTGCCAAGTAAAACAAAGTTAAATATGCTACACTGTCCACTTTTGGTCTTGATTGAAGAGATGATGTTGTTGTGTGCTTGATTATGCCACAAATAAACCTTACAACCGCTTCATTGTCGTTTTGCTCTATTGATGAATATATGCTTTCAATGACATTTGATAAATCACAGTCTATTGCAAGTTGTTCCCATATCTCGTATTGGGCTATGCCACTAGTTGTGGTCATCTCGGAGCCTCCATCTTTAAGGCTGACTCTAAAGCGTTTACTGGAATGGCTTCCAAGACTTGTCGATGCATCTCTTTTTCTTTCAGAAGAGCCGGATGCACCTGGCATTCCTTTTAGTGGTATTATTTTTGATTTGGAATCATCTCGAGGTCCTTTTGTGCCAAGAGCAAATAGCTCTCCACCTAGTAAGTTTTTTTTTTGATTTCTATTTGAAACACTAATTTTATTACGATCCATAGCTGCATCTACTTTTTACAAACGTCCGTACAAACACAACATTATTGTAAATCTACAAGTTAAAGAATCAGAGATGGACAAACGATTGCGATAATTTTACATATCGATATATTGATGTTTACATCACGTTCTTTAAATAATAAATTAAAATAACTCACTTTAATTATGCTTACATAGCAAAAGTATACTTAAATATTTAAAAAACACATTAAAATTGGATTAATTAAACATATTGAATTACATTCAATATAGATAAAATCGCACAGAACTTTTAAAATTCATGCCGATATATCGCAGTAAACGTATAGAGGCATTAAGTTGACTCAAAATACGCTTAACACACTTTTCAGTTTCAAGAACCCCAGAGGCCGAAGTGGATCCGCATGACTGTCGATTTGGTGTACAAAATAAGCAGCAAGCAACGAACACCACTTCGTCAAACGCGTATATATTTCAATGCACGTTGTCGTTGTTCAATAGATGAAATAAATCAGATGAAAATGCTTACTAGACACAAATATAATGACAGAACTGTGAGCGCATCCCACCGCCATCTGCTATCAAATCAGGCATAACCAAAGCAAATATTATTTTTTAAGCATATGAAAATAGTTTTGTTACATCTTTTATTCTTAAAAGGAATTACTTGTTTTTTAATCTTAATTTGTAACTTAATTGTTTGTATTCTTCATCGCAGGTTCACGTTAATGTTTCCCCTTGAGTCACACAAGCTTCCAAATAGTCTATACGACGTTCCAACGTTGTCAATTTCTCATTTAAAACCGCTAAGCGTGAACGACAAGACATATCTGCAACAAAGAAACATACGAATTACTTAGGCAAAATAATGAACACTTCCTGTTGTCTATTTATCCTTTATCTTCACAGGGTGGGTGGGTCCAGTAAGACTTTCGGATGTTCATGTCTGTATGCATGTACATATGCAATACTTGTAGGAATTTGACTTACCAAATGAATTCAGAAAGTCTGTAATTCGTTTTATACTCGCTGTTATTACTTCAATATATTCTCGATTTGCCCAGTCTTGGTGAATTTGCTTCTGAATAGCTTCCCGATGAGCCCCGCTCATTTTGATATAATTATGACTACAATAAAAATTATATTTATGTTTACATACATGGATGCGGTGTGCCCGTATAATGTATAGATAGGAATACTGAGAGATATCGTCTCTTTTGAAGCAGTGAAGAAAAGTGCCTAACTATTTACTCCCCATATGTCAATAAGATAATGATACTATCATGTTTACTTACGTAAGATGTTGAAATTTTATACAAATTTTGTTTGGTAACTGATACTTTATGTATTTTCGTATTCTATACGATATTTAACTTAGAGATGTTATAACTATCAATTGGTTTTGCTTCAATTATGACTGTTTGTAGAATATAAGTTTCTATATTGTTTTTGGTGGTGTCGCAACGGCAAAAAAGTTCCAGAGTAATAACTAATAATTAAAAGAAACAAATCAGGCAAAGCTTTAGAGAATACAGGTAACATAACAATTTACGATAAAAGGCACCATACACTTCATTTTTGCAATAAGGATTGTTTAAAATTAATTAAATAACAAAATTCAAACATTTAAGTTGACTAATCATTTCAAATCGGTCCAGCAAATGACGAAAAAAATTGGAAGATATATATCTATGGATATATCTTCAAAATAGTGTTCAATTTTCGTTCGTTCCGTTTTTGACGCCATGCTATCTATGAAAATTTAGTATTTTTACTGCGCATGTGAAAATAGAGTAAATAATCCGTATTTTCTTGTTGTTAGTTTCTGTAGTATTGAACTTAAGTTACGTACAGATTTAATATTGATTGCCGATTTTGAATATTAAAATATGGATTTTATTGACGACTTCATAGAGGAATACAAAAGCAATCCATGCTTATGGAAAGCAGATTCAGTTGACTTCAGGAATAGAACAAGACGACAAGAGGCGTATATGAAGCTAATCTCTGTAGCTACCAAACATGGGGAACTGTACAACGTTGAAAGAACTAAACAAAAGATTAACAATCTTCGATGTGCATTTCGTCATCAGCTTCGAAAGTATAACGAAGTTAAAAAGAAAGGCGAAAAATATGAACCATACTGCCCCAAGCGAAGATATTTTGAATCTCTTATGTTCTTAAAAGACGAAGAAATCCCTGAGAAGAAGGTGAAGCGGACTGATAATCAACCATCACAGCAAATAACAGATAACACAGTGGTGCAACCTGAGGTTTTTGAGGAATATTCCGACGCTGAAAGCTTTTCGAAACCAGCTAAAAACGATAGTAAATTATCTCCCAGCAACAGCGCAACTGAATTTTGTGCAAATTTATTTGAAGAGGTCGATGTTGAACCAATCATCAGTATTCAAGCTGTTAACTCCAACAATCAGGCACCTAGGAATACTGCCACAATAAAAGAAGTAGATATCATATTGCCAGCAGATAATAGCATTATATGCGACAGAAGAAAATCAATAAATTTATCTAATACAAACTCCGTGACCGAAAAAATAAACTCTGTAGAGCAAACACCGGAGTGTAACCGGGATAGGCAAGTTAGCTCCCGTCATAAATACGTTAAGAGTAACAGAAAACGATCGTTATCTGGATCATCGCAACTTTCAGATGACAATGACGTTCCATCGGGAAAATGTAGAGCTGATATATCAAACATTGACTTCGAGCGGCTTTTTTCGCTTGCATTAAAAAATGCCAATAACCAGATGGATGACCATTTTACAAACTTTGGCAAAATAATTGCTCACAAACTACGTTCAATGGAAAATACACAAGCTATATATGCCGAAAAAATCATAGCTGATGTGCTTTACCAGGGCCAGATGAAAATGCTATCTTCTTTAAGTATAACTCAATTCTTAAGCGTAGATAATAATACCGTCTATGTTGAAAGTCCCCCAAAATGATTTTTTTGATAACATGTGCTATAATAATATAAAAATTTATACTCACATTTTAATGAAATTTGTTTTACTATTTTGCGTGCAATGAATTTTAGGGAAATGGATATTCCAATCTTTCCTTAATCTGTGGACGTATATGTAACAGGGACAATGTATATAAACTTCTCAAAGTATACATGACCAGGATCACTAGCTAAGTCCATTTAGCCATGTCCGTTTGTCAGTTTAAATACACAGATACGTCTATATAGACTACATTTTGTTTGAAGGTTTATAAGATAAAGTTTGTTTTAAATGTGCCACGCCCACCGCCGTCGGAATACAACTATTCAACCCACTCATTAGGAATATACCTAATTTACAGGCACGAACTGATATTCCGCGTAAAATCCGCTTGATTTTGAATAGAGTGCTGGAAGGGAAAGTCGATTCTTTAATAATTTTTGACAAAAGCAATACCAGTGTTGCTTCAAATAACTAGCGCTGCAATACTTGGAACATATCATATCTGTAAAATGTATGTGTATTTGAATAGTTATTTTTCTGTATTTTTGGAAAATTGTTTATTAAGTGCTTCGTAAGGTTTTACATGTACATCTTAAATAGAAAATAAAAACACTTAAGTAAACCTAACTTTTAAAATATGGTTTAGACTATTACAATACAACAAGTTACATTATAAAGAGCTAATTTTAATTTTAAATAAAATATTAAGAAGACAAATATAAAAAAAAATTATAATTACTTAACTAAATATACAATTACAATAAAAAAAATTTAATTTGGTATGGTACAACGTTTAAAAACTTTTAAAATGTTTCCGTATTTGGCTGTTGATTTTGCTAGAAAAAATGTTAAAGCAGGCGTCAAGTGCAATTAGCAAATGTTTATCTTTTTACTTTTCAAAAATCGAAAAAAAAAATTAGCTGTTGCTAAATTCAACAGTCCTAAGCAAATGCGGCGGTTGGATTTGGCTTCCTCTTATGCTTTACGTACGGAATTATTTACTTATGCCAGTCCACTATTGCTTCTGCGAATTGTCACTCGACTTTTACAACTTATGCTATTTTCAATGCAGTAATTTAATCACTGGCATTTAATATATGCTAAGATTTACTACTATAAAATTATCCTTGTTTTAGGTCATGATGTAATAAACAACTTATACTAGTATATATAATAACTATACACGAATAATGAAAAACGTTTCTAATTCGGAATAGTTTGCGATTTTATTGCCGAACTTTTCATCACATCAGCTAAGGTGCTTGGCGTCACCGTTTCTTGGGCCTTTGTTGCCTAAAAAATGTCATAAATAGTTATTAAAAGGGATTTGTTAAAAGTAGGGAAGGGCTTGATACAATTTTGTGGTAGAACAATTGTGGCGTCTTTTATAAAATAAATAGATTGCGGTCTGGTACCATTTTCAATAAACAAACATACTATACCTTCGTATCTCGCGTATCCTGATTCATCTGCGGTGACTTTATTTCCACAGGCCTTTTAGACAACGCCAATAAATGATCAATTGAAAGCCCAAGCGTATGTGTCTTATTATCAGTTACTGACATCTGGTAAATATATATATTGAAATAAATTATTTTTAGAATAATATATAAAATGTAATAAAACAGAACAATTAATAATAATCACCTTTTTTTCAACCTTATCCATCTGATCTTTCATATTTATCATTTTCTTCTGGTATTCCAGCCAATTTTGGCTTAATGTAGCTACATGAGAGGTTATGCTTTGAGATCGATCGAGCAAATCGTCTAATTTGATCTACAAATAAACTTGATTACGTTTTTTTGGACCCATCATTTATTATCATACTAACCTTGTGGGCAAATATCTCGCCACGAAGAATCTTTATTGCCTCACTTAACGAGTTGTTGACATACAGAAAGTTATCATCCAACTTTTTTAACGAACTCGTCATGGTTTCATTAAGAAGAATGACATCTTTTGAAAAATTCGATGACAAATTTTTGGTTTGTATCGTGGACAAATCACTAATGTTACCCTAAAATAGGAAGAAGAATCTGTTAAAATATTTTACAATAAAATTCAACTTTAACTTTCCTTTAAAACTTCCGTTTCAAGTCGCAGGGATTTTTGTAGTTCAAAGTATCGGTTAAAATGTTCTTTAATACCTTCAATATCAGTTGCAACAGCTTCTAGCTTAGCTCCAAAATCAGCAACAATTTTTTCTTCCTGTCCATAATTTCTTTGGGCATTTACTGTGGCTTGGAGGCTGCTTAAGTTACTGCTAAAGAGTCCAACGTTTTCAGTCAAGTCATTCAATTGACTGATTACAGAGCTCTGATTTTTTATAAGGAACGACGTAGTCTCATGCCAGTTTTGCAGTGTATCCGGAAATATTTTACTAATTGCAGACACTTTAAAGAATATGATGGAATAATAACAAATGAGAGTATGTACAAATGCGAATATATATGTGTACTTTGATAGTTAAAAAACAAAAAAAAATTGTCTAATTTTATTTACCTTCTTCGATTTTTCGACGGTATTCTGAAATTTCTTGTTGTAAATCAAAGTAAAGCCAGTACAAGATAGTCATAAATAATGCTGTACTAATCCCGAAAAGAAAGTTACCGCATTTCAGACAGAACACTTTCTTTCGATTATTTCGGCGGCTATAAGTCTCGGCATTCATCTGAAATCAAAACAAAAGCAATTGCGTACTTGTAGTTATGTATGTGTGCAAAGGTATTTACATTCACACATACATACGTATGTACATCCATGTGTTATAGCATAATAAAAACATGAATGTACATGTCATGTATCCAATTGTAATATTCGAATAGATATGTATAAAGTTTATACAACTTTATATGTATGTTTAAGTGTCCAAGTTTTTTAATTACCCATGTATAGTCATCAGGGTCATCCGTAGATATTGATAGCAATTTATCCTGAGATTGAACAGTACGACGAATACCACGTTTTGTTAAAGAATGTGCTATTAGAGCGTCCAGTTCTCTGCGTTTCTTCATTTTTTTGCCACCGCCGGATCGTAAAGGAACTTCGATTCGATGATGGCACTCCATATTGTACTCTATAAATATGTACTATTTACATTAGCAGCCTAGTACGTACATAGGTCTACTAACAAAAGTATACATTAAATATTTCTGCTCGCAAGAACATTCGCCCAGAGTTGTTTTGATTATTATGAGGGAGTTTAATCGAATAGGTCCAATCGTTAAATTTATTGGTCGATTTAAATGAATTGTGACTGTGATGTGAGCTTTAATGAAATATCGTTTTTTTTTTTTTTTAATTCTTATAAGAATAAGAAACTGTAGCTACCAAAAGTTATTTTTAACCGTACTACAGTATACTTCCTTATGTAGGTATTATAAATGAATGTCAATTACCATTCCTGTAATAAATATTTTATGATTTCAATAAACAAGACTTATTTAAATATATTGCTTTTTGTGCAAAAATTAATAGAAGTGGCCCCCAATCGTCTTGCAGTTATCATTAAAAAAAAACAGAAAGACCGAGACAATGGCCATAATTCTGCTGCTGCTCTAAGGTTTCGCTCGCATACTTATAAATCTTAAGTGTAGCCCTAAACTTAGGAGCTTTAAGGAACCAAATTAAATAAATAAAATATCAATATACTCTAGTTTAAAGAAGTCAGTTTTATTATATTTATTTTAAATTTTACAAATTTATAACTTAATTCATATTAGATCATTTTAAGTATAAGGGATCGGCCGACGATTTCGGAAATCGGCTTAGATAGCGTTCAAGTCTAAGAAACTTAATTGATATAAGCTTTTTGTCAAACCACCACCCGTTAATTTCGTTATGCACCATACCAGCGTCTGCTTCACTTGCACATCGAATATAAACGCAACAGGACTGCGTGTCTAGTTGGACGTCACATATTTTGCAACTCGATCCAATCTTCTCATATATTGATTCAACAATTACTTTCTTTAAATTTGGTTGATCGATTTCAGATTGATCGAACATGTGTCGTATCTTTAAACAGGACGTCGGCGGATTTACAATTTTGTTGGAGGTATCGAACGCGGAGCTCTGCCATTTCTTTGTTGTACTTATTTCTTTGCCAGATATGTTTTTATTCCAAGCTATAGTCCGAAGTTGCTCTCCATTTCGTTCAATCATGCCAAAAAGAACACGGCTGTCATTTCCTTCAAGAATCTTTAGCGCCTTATTCCATGATGATAATAACTTAGATCGCTTATGTGCAGGCAAGAATTTTTCTTGTAATTGGTTTATTAATAGCTCTGAGTTATCCGCCTGCGAACTTTGATATAATAATTCATTAATTATATCCTTAATAAACTGTTCAGTTGCTAGCAATCTCTCTTTCTGTTTGATGCGATAGACAGCAGCTAAGAAATAAATGAGGAGACCACCAAATGTAACTAATAAAAGTAACCCAATTACAGTAAAGAATCTTGTAATCTTCTTCATAATTAAACATTTAAGCGGAAGTTTAGGTTCAATAAGTTCAAACGATAATCCTTGTTCTGTGGAATTGAAAGATGCATCGATAATTTTAATCATCCACTGGGGGTTTTGAGATATAAGATACTCTGTTGCTAGAAGCTTCTTCTGTAGGTTATCTTTAACTTCATTACTGGCTATACTTAAGGCGCTCTTTAGCTCGCTCATTTTAAAAGTGGGTGAATGGTCTTTGCTAATGCAGTGGTGCAATCTTGCTCTTTCATTTAAGTTCTTAAAAAGCTCTTCACTTATATATATAGCCTTATTGAATAACTCTTCACTAATACACATTATTTTCTGAGAAGAGAATTGCAAGTCTTTATCGTCTGGATTACATATAGTATACGTTGGGTTAGTGCGAAAAATTGGACTAAGTTCAAATTTTTTCGCTGTGTACAAAACAGAAATCATTGCAAGGAAAATGATAAATGAAGCAATAAGAATGTGTGGTATAATGCTAATATCGGGTTTTTTCAGTAACGATTTAAAGTTAAATGTAACACATTTTCGAATAATTCCACTGCTTATTATTGCCTTTGACACAAGAACAGATTCCTTGGAGTTCATTTTCTTTTTAATCGAAGTATCACGAAAGCTAAGTAATCTGTTAACAACACCACCATCACATGTGCTAGACGACTTTCCATTCATCTTAACGTATGAAGCATTACCATCATAAGGCATTGAGCGTGGTGTACGATAGCTGTTATAAAGCGAGTGCTGCTGCTCATTATCAATTTCATAATTAGACGCAAGGACGGGAGGTGGTGAATACATCCTGGATGTTGAATTTTGCATAGTATTTAGATTGTTATCGTTTTTATAAATTAATGGTGAGTTTAAATATACGCTTAGATCGTTGTTATTCTCAGAAAAACTTTTTTGGAGATTCGGGCTTTGATTCGGGTGGGTACTTAAGAGTGGATTCTGGTCTTCCTTTGAATATAGCACGTAGTTTTTGATTTTTCCTTTTTTCAAATTCTGATTTTTTGTGTGTTTGATAAGCTTTTTAATTAATATAGGCCTGGTTGTTTCCGTTACTGGAATAGCCGGAAATCCAAATTCAGTTAGCTTTTTGTGTATTTCGTAATCACTCATACGATTGTAATCGACGGACATGATTATCTAAAAATAATTAAATAAAAAAAATAGATTTTTAATACTATTTTTCTGTGCTGTAATATAATATAAAAAAATTTAGTTATTAGATCTCAATCTTAATAACTAGTTGAGTTCAATTAGACAGAAGGATTATATAGGTTTACTTTATAGGGTCGGAGACGAGCGCTCGCGGGCAAATCTTCCTCTTCCCCTTTGGAAACTGTTGCATATGCAAACAAACATTTGCAACGATGCATTTAATGGTGTGCTGACTTAATACTGTACCACATATTCATGTCTATTTACAAGCGGTACAAACCGAAACATCTTACAGCAGCAGTTTTTGATTGCGTCGCTGCTCATTTTACTCATTACATTTCACAGATCTAATAATACTTTTTCTTTTGATAGTTTTCAAATGTAGTATGCTAAAGCGTTGTTATTTAACTTTTCGAAAACTATAATTTGATTAATACGTATATACACATGTTCTTTAGTTTCAATGCCAGATTGATATAAAATGCCTTCTCCCATACTCGTCTATGCATGTATGCATACAGTATTTTCTATAAAATGCATTATAAAATTATTTCTCACATTTCATCAACAACTAAAATTTGTTTTTTGTTTGCAGATTTACACTTTACACAATATTACCTTCTATGTTTTGCCAAATTTAAAAATATATTTACTAATGCATTACATGGCACTCAACAGACATAGGTATATTTTTATTTTTGAGACTTGTTGCCATCGATTCTAACAGTTTTGAAATCGATAATTTATCGATTTCTTGATATTTCTGCAACATAAAAATAGAACATTGAAATAGTACAAAATCAGCAAATAATTATTTTTCATAAAAACTTTGTTAAGAACAGAATTTTGTCCGATAGCTAGTTGAAAATTTCTTCTTAAAATATAATACCACCTATATTAATCTATACATTTAATTTAAGAGTGCAACTGCGGAGCACGCCATATTGTTTGGCCTAAGTAGAGCATATTGCATATTTTAAAGACACAAATAATAGAGTTTGTAAGAATGAGCAGAAGAAGTTTAAGAGGACTTAAAATTTATCTAAGATTTTTTAGGTATAGTGTTAAGCAAAACATAACACATCGTAAACCATACAATTAAACTTATAATTTTAATAGGAAAAATTTATTAGCTTTATTGGCAATGTGTAATTATGTTAAAAAATAATATATAACTAACTAACTAATGTTATTAAAAATAATATATAACTAACAAAATTTACACATCGATCTTAGTGTCAGCGAAATTAAGCATAATAAAGTTCCAATTTTGTGCATTCATTATTTTCAGTTGTGGCGATATATTGACAGCACGAAGCTGGTTTGAAAAATCCAAGTCTCTAACCGAGCTAGAGATGATAACAAATTTATCTAATTGAATTCGATACTTTCTTTCGGATAATAGATACATAATTGCTTGTGGCTTGATTATTTTTTCTAATTTTGTTGGTATGTTTGTGTTAAATATAAAAACAATATATAAACAAGTTAATAGCGTATTATTTCTGTTTTTGTTGGTATGTTTGTTTTAATTGTTGAAGGATTGTATAAACGGGAGTATTACCTATATGTGGATATTAGTTCTCAAATTTGGTTTGGATTTTTTCTTTTAGATTTGATCTGATGTCAATAACACAGTCACAGTAAAGATGAATCGCCGAGGTTTAAATGCTGGAAACACAATGTCTTCTCAATCAAATATTGATGAGGGAAGCTGGAAAGGTGTGTCAGAAGGCCCAAATTTGTTGCCTTCTACAAATTCTTCATCGCTGAATCCGGACGCCAGCAATCAGAGTGGATTTCCTCAAGGAGGACTACCGTATAACTCAAGTGGCAGCCAATATCCACAAGGTGGTCAATCATCTCCCGCCGGAAACCAGTCTTTAGTATTTCAAACTACGAATCAACCCGGATCTAATACTCCGCAGTATACATCATCTCCTGCACCATCAGGCTCATCTACACCTGGTCCAGTCGGAGTTGGCTCACAGAATATTCAAGGAAATTATTCACAATCAACAACAACAACAGCAAACTTCAATGGACCTGTTGGTGGACCATTTGGCTCACCATCATCAGGTTTGGGACAATTTAGCCGACCAGCGAGTTCAGGCACTCCATTTAACAGTGGACAAGCGGGTCACTTTTCCTCCCCCACAGTCTTTGGAGTTGGGGGCCAATTTAATCCCATGCCTCCAGCTTCACCATTCCATGGTGGTAACCATCCTATGATGGCCGGACCACAACAAATGGACAGAATTGACCAAGGCTTCAGAAGACACAACTCGTATTTCAGTCACACCGAACATCGGGTTTTTGAATTAAACAAACGCCTTCAACAAAGGAACGAAGACAGCGATAATTGCTGGTGGGATTCTTTCACAACAGAATTTTTTGAGGATGATGCAAGATTGACCATCTTGTTCTGCTTAGAAGACGGTCCTAAAAGATACACCATTGGACGTACTCTTGTTCCTCGATTTTTTCGGAGCATTTTTGAAGGAGGAGTGTCGGATTTGTACTTTCAACTGAAACATGCTAAGGAATCGTTTCACAATACTTCAATAACGTTAGATTGTGATCAATGTACGGTAATAACTCAGCATGGAAAACCCTTCTTCACGAAAGTATGTGCGGATGCAAGACTCATTTTGGAGTTTATGTATGATGACTACATGAGAATCAAATCATGGCATATGACTATCAAAGGACACAGAGAACTGATTCCAAGATCCGTGATCGGTACTTCGCTTCCTCCAGATCCAATGCTTCTAGATCAAATAACAAAAAATATAACTAGAGCTGGGATAACAAACTCAACTTTAAATTATCTTCGATTGTGTGTAATTCTTGAACCAATGCAAGAACTGATGTCGCGTCATAAAGCATATGCACTAAGCCCTCGTGATTGTTTAAAAACAACTCTCTTTCAAAAATGGCAGCGAATGGTTGCACCTCCCGGCAAAAAGGATCCGCAAAGACCGCCCAATAAGCGGCGCAAAAGAAAAGGTTCCAACTCAGGAGGCGGCAACACATCAAACACCCCACCTGTCGCAAATCAAAAAAGATCACCATCTGGACCCAGTTTTTCCCTCTCCTCGCAAGATGTAATGGTTGTTGGTGAACCAACATTAATGGGCGGTGAATTTGGTGAAGAGGACGAGAGGCTTATAACACGTTTGGAAAATACACAGTATGATGGTACCAATGCAGTCGAACATGAAAACCATACAGGGTTCGGTCACGCTGATTCACCGATATCTGGCTCAAATCCTTGGAGTATGGAAAGAGCAGGCAATATTCCAGCTAGTCCTGGAAATGCTTCCGGGCCACAAAACAATGCAAATATACCAGAAATAGACAAGAAAAGTCCCATTGTCTCGCAATAGAATTAAAGAAATAACTTAATTTTCGATATACATATGGTGAAATGTATTTTCATACTTGCACGTAAAAATATTAATAAAGATTTAAAGCTTTAGAAAATACATACATGGATATTAAGTTATTACATATGGTCTTCCCCGTTTTAGACACGAATAAAACCTGTATGCCTAATGTAAAATGGACTCCCAGCTTAATCCTTTGCATGCTTAGGTAGACAAAGAGCAGAAAGTTAAAAATATAATAAAGAAGCTTTAATATAACTTATTCACATCCTTATAGCTCGTCGAAGTTTATTCTGGTTAATATATCCTCTGCAAGGGTAATCACATATCAAAACACAATTCAGTTTTTCTACCTTTGCAACAAATTTATAACAAATATATAACATACATAGTTTTAACAAATTATTTGACTAGATCTTTATTCCAGCCTCTTTTGCGTGTGACCTGTAACGCGTAATATAAATTTCTTCTGGGTCATATTTGGCTTGCAACTCTTTCCACTCATCTGGCTTATTGTCGATAATGAAACGAATTACTTTGTCCGTATTTTGCTTTTGCTTCTCACTGCACTTGCTACACTCCGTTTTCAGGGCATCGGGCAGTGTCTTCCTAAGCTCACGTCCATCTGGTGTGCATTTACCGGTCTCCACAAGGCATTTAAAATAGTTTGTGAACAAGCGATCCGATTTCAAGATCTCATCTACATCAATGTTATCATATTTGGTAGTATATTTGTCTTCGGCAGCAGCATACACTACCATGCTTAACGCAATCAGTACAAAAATCTTCATCTTAATTTATAGGAGCTGTTGGAAAAAAATAAATAAGTAAATGGAAGTAAAAATATAGAGAAATATGAAAAGAAGTAAATGATCCTTAGAAAACCCGTTGCAAATACACAATTTGTATAGCAATTGTTGAATATAATAAAACTTAAAGTTCAATTGTACTAGGCTATGCGAGTCCTTGAATTTAGGACATAGAAATTTTTAGTGGAACCTCTTAACTTATTCTAAAAACACTACCAAAGCAGAACTTTATTTTGTAAACGTGAGAAGGCAGCTAAAAGCTAAGAATTCTTTTGAACTAATTGTAGTTAATTGTTTATGAAGTGTAACGAGTTTGTTACGAGTAAACTAACTAATTCACTTAATTAAAGCTGACTAATGATAGTCGGGGAATACTTTTAAAGTTGGCTACAAGGATGTGACACATTTAGCATGTCCAAGGTAGCATTTCCTGTTTTGAATTTGAGAAGACAAGTCGATTAACTAGAACTTAATTAAAAGCAAACAATTACTACTTGTTTTTAACTGCATATTACAAGTAACATTAGAATAATATAACTGTCGGTTAAGCTATACGTCAATAACAGGTCAAATCTACGTCATCACAAAGTATATATGTATACATATATATTCTTGTTCTGCGTCAACAGCCGGGTTGATAGAATAACACCCATTGCAAGCGTAATTTCATAGCTGGAACGTTCCTTTCCTGATTGTAAAATAATTATTACCTTCCAAATGATATCTAATGTGGTGGCAATCGGATAATAAACACAAAAGCTATTAGGGAAACTATTCAAATGGATAACAGGTATGTAGCGGATATATCCCAGTCGAATGGACTCGACAGTAGTTTTCTTACATGTTTTACTTTAAGGCTTTTATATAAGTCTTTCTGTGTGTTTTTTAGGTACTAAGAAAGTTTTCGGACTTATGACTGTCTATTGTTAAATTCAACTCAAGACAAAATTGTTAGTAACTTTGGCTATGCATAAATACAAAGTACAAAGCATGTCAAGGTTTTATATGAATTGATGTACTAAATTTATGTAAACAAAGTTAAACCATTAATGTGGGTAATCAATATTTGCAATTCAATGCATAAAAACCCATAAACCTCAGCTCCGATACATCACTAATGTTAATACGAGCAAACTAACAATAGAATAATGGGTACTAATTAATATTCAAATAAAACTTTCGAATGTGCACTCACTGCCAAATTGATCAAATGATAATTTGATGTTTCAACGAACTAGTTGTGTAGTAATGGGAAAACTTGATCGAACTGACGAAGATTTCAATGAGGTTTGCTTTTATACTTAGACAACGACTTATTTAAATTGTATATGTATGCGTATATTTGTTGTATTCGAACGGGTGTATGTATATCTAACAATGCTAATAACTTTTATTTGTATGCACTCAAGCTTTAGACTTATAACGTAAGGCCGAGAAGTCGAATGTCAAACTAGTGATTAGTCAAAGCACGTTATTAAGTTTTTATAACTTATCATACATATAGCAGATGTTATTAAAAACGTACTACAATTACCTATTATATTTAAGTCTTTTTCAATTCTATCTGATTAGGTAACATAATAATAAAAGAGGTACATTCAAAAGAGGTATACTTAATAAAAGAGGTATATCCATTATACATTTAGTTGGGTATATTTACCAATAAGCTTAATGTCATTTTATGAGTCATAGTCTTCCATGCATTTACGCAAACAAAAGAATTTTGTAATAGGTGTAAATAACATAAAATTTAAGTTAATACATTTGTATACCCTTTTAAAAAAAAGTTTGCTTATATAAACCTAATATATGTAAGTAGTTCTCTGACTTTTGCAATCTTACAGCATTGACAGGACAAGGGAAATCAAAAATGGGACTAGCTTAGTTTTAATATATTACAAATCTTTATTTTGGGCAAATTGATTTGACTGTTATGAAATTTAGACATTTATAATAAAAGGAAAAGTTTACTTTGGTTGCATATTAAAAAATAACATAAATCTATAGGGTATATGAAAATTGCGATATATTTATAGGGTGCAGCAATAAGAAGCATGTGTGCCAGGTTTTATAAAAGGTACGAGACTTTAAAAGTAACAGACGGATTGACGCTAATAATGCTGATAAAGTGTATATCCGCTTTATAGGGTCAGAGATGTTAAGCGTTGGAAACTTTTGGTCAATATTTGTATTCCCTTGTTGACAAGTTAGTTGCAATTCAACTCAGAAAACATGAGTTTATACATTAGTTAAGGGTAGAAGAAGTTTTTTCCTCTTTTAACTGTGTTATAAAATCTACAGTTAAGTTTGGCCACTTATGAAATACCCTTCGACTAGTTTGAAAACATAGTTAAAAACGCACTTACAGCAATAATTTGTGTTTCACCACTTATTTTTTCTTGCCCTTATACATACAAAAGGCACGTGCGCTCCAAAAAACTCAAGCTATTGACTGTAATGAGTTAGCTGCGCTGCCTTGGTCTTCAGAAAATTTTAACATAAATTACTTTCGTGTTTGTAGTCTAATACGCTTGCCATCTAGAGCATATTTATTTTATTGTATTTAAATAATTCAGTTAGCAATCGAGATCTATGCTATGTTTTAACTAAAACAACATTTGTGCATAAATTTTGTTAGGCAATGGATAAAATAACGAATTATATGCCTAATATGCACACTTTTCTAAAATAACAAGTTAAATACTTCTAAGAAGTTTATATTATGTTAACATATTAAAAATGTAATGCTTATTAGATATTTAGAAGCATCATTTATAATTGTATGCAATTTTGATATAAGTTTTCCATAAAAAGTAAATTCAAATACTATTATTAAAATAAAGTGACATTATAAGTCAATTGCACTGAAAATAGTTTCGATAGCAACATGAAAAGTTCTTCTCTATTTTATCGAGAATATTTGTTCATCCTTAGAATGAGCATATTGTATATAAACAAAAACAACGTAAATATTTTGAATATTAAAAGCAGATTTTCTAAATTTTCAAATCTTTTGATAAAGCTATCATCAAAGAATGTGAAATGGTAAATATAAATACTAATAAATATCGAGATTGCGTAATTATACAAAGTATATGCTAAAGTGCGTGCACTTTCCGACAAGTCGCAGTTCCGTCATGAAATTGTGTCTTGTATATAGATGTAGATTGATAATGTCTTTTGTGTGCACTGCACCAATGTATTATTATTAACCTATCATAAAATATTTAAATTTCAGAATTTTCGTTGGTTGATGTAAAATCTATGCTGTGTGAGCTTAACATTTATAAGATTGAGCGACACATGTTGTCTATAGTACTGTACATATATAGGCAAATTAAATTTGGTTAAAAAGAAATCATGTTTTTGTCAATTGCCCCACCATTGATGGATTTTGAAGACGAACTATTATGGATCAACCAGTCAAACAATAATAATTTATCTGTCGTATATGATAAGTCTAATTACGTAACTCCCAACACAAAAATTTTAATTGAGCAGGCATTTATTCAGCCACTGAGTCTTCAAGATCAACAAATTCTGTTTGATGATTTATTAAAACAGAACAGAAATATTGCTCATCAATATGGATTGACTCCTGCCAAAGTATGTACTTATATTGTTTTATATTTATCAAAAATATCATTTAATGTTTTCACTTTTCTAAATTTTTAGTTGCCCCAACTTGTTGAAAACAATCCTCTTATTTCAATTGAAATTTTGTCAAGACTTATGCTGAATACCGATATAACAGAGTATTTGAATATTTTGGTAAACATGGATATAACTCTTCATTCAATGGAGGTTGTAAACAGGTATGTAATTATGTATGATACGTCAAATATCTCTTTATATATTTTTCAACCGTTTTAAACGTATGGTTTCTGTTAAAACAATGTAATTTCTTTTTACAGATTGACGACATCTTGTCCTCTACCGACTGAATTCATACATTTGTATATTAGTAATTGTATTTCAACTTGTGAAACAGTTAAAGATAAGTATATGCAGTCACGCTTGGTTCGTTTAGTATGTGTGTTTCTTCAATCTTTAATTCGGAACAAGATTATAAATGTTAAGGTAAGTAGTCTTTGTCTATTAATGTAAGAAAACAATTCAATGTTTTAGACTGATCAAATAAAATGTTTTCTTTAAATAACTGAATTTAATTGTTAAACGTTCTACATTTTCTATTTCAGGAACTTTTTATTGAAATTGAAACCTTTTGCGTTGTTTTTAGCAAAATAAAAGAAGCTGTTGCTTTATATCGTCTAATAAAGCATTTGGAATCTGGAGACACCGTACAAACATCAAATTCATTTACTAAGCAGTACCCCAATGCTATTTAAATTGTATAATGAATAAATGATAGTAAACTCTGCAATGGTTATTTTTTAAATCTCTTGAACATTTCATCAATCTAACCTAAAACTCTATAATAAACAAGTAAGATCGGCTGCAGTCAAGTATTGACTGTATAAAACCATGGGGTCGGAAGTAGGCGTGGCCCAAATTTTAATAAAAATTGTACAGTGTATGACTCTCATGAGTGTTGTCACCAAATTTGGTCGGATGGACAGACATATGTACATGGCTTAGTCATGGCTCCCTGAGCAAGAATATATATACTTTATGCCTCCTTCTGCGTGTTACGCACATTTCGACAAACCCTATATACCATGTATTCTTTTAAAATTCATGCTCCAAATAAAGGAGGCAGAAAAATATTTAAAATTAATATGACAGTCAGAAGCAAACCTGAAAAGATTTAATTTAAAGATTATATTAAAAGACAATATTTAAGTGTAGGTGAAATAACCGCATGTGATGCCGTGCTTACAACGTTATATATGTATATGTGCTCTTTACATACATAAAGCCTACTTGTCGTAGGCATACAAAATACAAAACAAAAAAAAATTAAGTGGAATAAAAAAATTGCTCTAGCAAATTTTCTAGTATATTTTTATAAAAAGATCTGGTCACACTGAGTTTACTTATCATCGTCCCAGACATCTTCTGCCACTCAATCAACTCAATTAAATAAACCCTTGCTAGCAGGGAGTTTATGCATATGTTATGAATAAAGTTTAACTTGTAATATACTTTTTAATAAAACAATAACAATGACACCGAACGCAGCATTGCCACAGGAACGTTATGAGCCAAGTGTTGGAATCAACGCAATTCTCCTGGGTCCACCGGGCTCTGGAAAGGGAACACAGGTCTGTATGTGTGTTATATAACTAAACTTTGCCCAAATGTGCCGATTGCCGCCAAGGTCATGTAGCTCAATGAAATAACAATATAATTTATTGTGCGCCCATGCATACACATAAAAATATGTATTTATTAAACAGCTTAGGTAGAGACTCTGTATTGCAAAGTTCAATGTGAATGTCTGTACATGCACATGTAGTAAACTGTCTTATTACTATGCTTACAGATCTAAATTCACATACACATACACATCACTTCTACGTACTTATGTATGTATTTATGTCTGCACAAGAGTCCATAGAGTAGAGCATTTTCCTTTATATTAAGTGTTAAAAGTAACTAGTTAATATTAAAATATATACAATAGAGCCATTCATTTTAAAGTGCACGTGTTCGTCAATATATGTCGTACTCAATATGATCGAACCGTTTTTCTTATCTACCATTCCCAACATCTTACTTTTATAATATTTTTTGTAATATTGGCCGCACAGAAAGACACATCTCCGACCATATAAAGTACCATAGTATATTATTATCATACGTGTAGTAAAAACAGGCGCCCCGGATGAGAGTCGAACGAGATCATCTGCAGCAACACAAACTATTATATGTTTTGAATCTGTTTCAAAAAACCTTTCCACACATGCTCTTTAGAAACAATCTATAGTTTTAATAAGAACAATCATAAGAAAATAACCACACAAGAATGTCTATACCCCACCTGAATGCCTGATAAGTGATATAAAATAATAGATTTATTATAAAGTATACAAAAAACATATAGGTAAATGTGTCAAGTGGCACAGAAGCAAAGGTGAATTCTTATGTCATCGACGTCAAGGTGATTAAAGCCTTCGTCATACCGTAGGCAACTTTTGTTTTTTGTGTATGTATATGTATCGTAATTTAATGACCCAAACCTTATCATATATAATATAGTACTGATACTGATATGTAAGTTATTCGCTTCAGCCATTATAGCATTCGTTCTTAAAACCATTTAATAATATTTATATTTATTTTTAGGCCCCCTTATTGAAGGAAAAGTTTTGCGTATGTCATTTGTCAACTGGTGATATGCTGCGAGCAGAAATCTCCTCAGGTTCTAAGCTTGGCTCCGAGCTAAAGAAAGTAATGGATGAAGGAAAACTTGTGTCCGACGAACTTGTTGTGGATATGATTGACTCAAATTTAGATAAGCCAGAATGCAAAAATGGATTCCTTTTGGATGGCTTCCCCAGAACAGTTGTGCAAGCTGAAAAGGTTTTGTATATTTTTTATACAACTATAAAATATGTAGAAATGTATTATTTTGTGCGCAGCTCGACAAATTGCTTGATAAAAGGAATACGAATTTGGATGCCGTAATTGAATTTGCTATTGATGACAACTTGTTGGTAAGAAGAATAACTGGACGCTTAATTCATCAATCAAGCGGAAGATCTTACCACGAAGAGTTTGCCCCTCCTAAAGTTCCAATGAAAGATGACGTTAGTAAACGCATTTCAATAACACAAACCAAAATTTAACCTTTTTGTTTTAACAGATAACTGGTGAACCTTTGATGAGACGAAGTGATGATAACGCCGAAGCCCTTAAGAAACGTCTTGAATCCTACCATAAACAAACCAGACCATTGGTTGATTACTATGGTTTGCGAGGATTACATTTTAAAGTTGATGCTGCCAAGAAAGCCAGTGATGTCTTTTCGACTATTGACACAATATTCCAACGGAAATCATCTGCAAAAGTACAATTGTAATTTGGTAATCAATATACCTTCTTCATAGTTTTGATACTGCCTGTTATTTAATTTTGATAATGAAACTATTGTTAAATTCTAAATGTAAATAGCAGTAGTTGACGAGGTAAAAAAATTCCACTTGTATCACCACAGATTTTCTGTTGTACAGCCGAGCAAATAAATGAGTTGACAGACTTATTGATAAAAATTCCTTTTGTTTATTGAATGTCCAATGTTCTAAAGCTTGAAGAGCCCAAAATAAGGTGTAAGTTGTTGTCTTCATTCTTATTTTATTGAAAAAATTAATTTATTTTGCCAATTGATAAACACCACCGGAAAACAAGAGTTTGTGTTCCCGGACTTTCCTTTGCAAAAAGTGTTTTAATTCATCTTGGGTAAATTCGACTCCGCCACTATGTGACGCAAATAATTTAAGCATTTGATGAATTCTATCAATCGGCATGGAATCCAAATTAGTTAGCATGCCAACAATGTACGACCAAAATACCTAAAAATGAGATTTTAAAGAAAAATAATTAATCACGTTAAATTTATATGAACAATATTACATACTTGAAGTTCTTCTTCTCTCTGATCACTGGCGGATGCCATAGCCGATTCTAAGTCTTCTTCATCGGCGTCTGTAATGTTCATCTCTTCAAACTGTATTTTTTCAGATTCTTCCTCCAATAACGAAAAAACTCCGGGCTCTGTCTCTGTAATTAAGCCATGATTTTGCCAGAAACTTATTCGACGCCTTAGTGCAGACGGTGGAACTTTTATAAGACTACTTAGTTCCTCTAAGCTCCATTCATCTACAACACAAAAAAATATACTTTTATGGTTAAAATTTAACAAAATTAAAATGTATGCTTACTTTTATGCTGAAAGTGATAAATAATTACAGCTTGTGTAGGCGGTACTGTCATCTCCATTGTTCTTGAGCCAATTTCTATAACAATGTTCACACGACCGGTTACATTGCGCCAATTGAGTGTGCGATTTCCTTTGTAGGACTCATATGCCTTTGTAAATTTCTTAAATTCATTTTCAATTTCCTCAGGTAATTGTAAGCTTTCCTTATTGAATGATGGCCAAAATTGCGCAGAAATTATAAGCGACGAAATGTCAAACAATGGACCTTGTTAAAAAAAAAAAATTTTTTTCTATTAAATTTGTAAGAAGGTAACTCACAATTCACTTACTTTCATTTGATCTTTTATCGCTATGTATATGAGCGTTTATTCGTTTAGAATCAGTAACATCCTTAAGCATCACTTCACAGCTATGTAAAAGTGATTCACCAAATCTTATCTTTAGAAGTTCCAGATTGCGAATTTCTTTTTCGGAGTTAAAGTCGAGCTGAGACAGTAACCTGTCGGCCATTAAATTTCGATATTCAACCATAAACAGCTCTTTGCTACCGTATATATCGACAACCATCGATATAATATCAGCTGATCTAACAATTTTCGAACTACTAAGCTGTAAAACGTCTGGGTCAATTCCAAATGGATCTGGTTGCCAGTTTTCCCAGTTGCTTAGTTCGTTGAGGCCAGAATCTTTGCCATCTTTAATAAACTCTCCCTTAGCTAATTCCTCGGAGAGCTCAGTAGGTCCTTCCTCGGTTAGACCTGTGACAACTCGACGCACTGTATCATTGCGCTTCCGTAGGTAATCCTTTATTGGAGCAGTTACTATTTCTAATATCACACCAGTTGAGTCCAGATGACGAATCGCTTTAATTGCAGCAACGTATCCGGTTAATATATCCATGGTGTTAACGCCAGGATGCAAGATTCTGGCCTCTAATGTACGTCTTAATGAGTCAGTTAAGTATATTCTCATATCTATTTTCTCCATACAAATTTTTAAATCTTCTATGGCAGGTGTAGAATCCGGATAATCTAAAAAGAACAGAATAAGAATTAACAATAACAGTTATGTACTCGTGAAATCCCCATATGCTTGCATATAATTTCTATTATAACATAAGCAATTTATAAGATAGAAAACTTACCTATGATTATACTGAAAAACTGGCTTATCACACTCTGTGCAAAGTTTTCATACATAAAATAAGTCAGTTTGACTTTAAAAGTCTGAATAATTTCGGAAACCTTATCGAGTACAACGTCTTTCGATTTCCATTCCGTAAATATGCGAACTAACCAAGCCATAACAACATCGTTAATCCACTGAAATAATAAAAGTTGTTCATATTTAAAGATATATTGCAAAGATTAACCAACAGACAATTAAGCTTAAATATATTAAAATGCTAATAGGGCTATACACATTACTTACTGTTTCCAGTTGCTTAAGATGGCTATTTTTGAACACTCCTAAGCAAGTGTCATTTATATGCTCTTTGATTTTCAGTTTGATTAAGGCTGTTAGACCACTTCCTGCCAATCGATCTATCAATTGCATTTCTAACAATTTCATATTTGTTGATTTTACAATTTCCGTAAGCTTTTCGCAACAGCATTGCTCAAGATCAAAATTGCAGCCTTGGCATGGGAGCTCTGCAAAACCATCAGAATCTGAAAGAATAAATATGTTATTGTTAAGGTATAAATAATTAATTTGTTTAATACGTACCGATTGTAGTTGAAGCCAAAGTCGAATCCTTAGTAAAGAGCCGATAATGAACGCAATAAAAATCACTAACGAAACTATTAAACGTTGGTGGCAATCCAGCCAACAATGCGTTTCGAAGAGTGGTTTTTAACCTCTCATTGTCTGGAGGCGATACAGTGGACTTATTTAGTCGTGCTACTCGTTCTTTAACCTCTTGTAAGCATCTATAACCATCATAAAGTTCATCAATTGCATCGATAAATTTGACAAATAAGCCGTCTTTGTCGGTAAATTCTGGTACAGCTTGTTCTTTACAAGGTTTTTCTTGTTTATTTTCTGAGCGGAAATGTTTCCAAAATTTGGGGACAATAATATTTCGAATTGTAGATTCAATTTCTAAATCCAAAACGGTAGTCAACGTTGTAATGGTTCCTAGCTCTGAAAGATGTCCGCAAGCATTTTCAAAGGCTGCACTTTCAAGTTCTTCAACCGGGTAGGTAACCTGCAATACAACCTAATAGAAACAAATACTACCAACTTATAATGACTGTCACTTACTTTTCCTTCTAAAATTGGGAATATTTTAATCACATTTGCCCATATTGAATCATAATCAGACATTTTAGTAAATAAATATTAAATGTTTGACTGCAAAAGAATGTTCAACATTCAATGTTACTAGTAGAATAGGGTTGTGTAAAGTATATCATCATAATTGAAATAAATCGATATTATTTTTCATGCTTCGATAGTTTTTTCTGTGCTTAAGCGATGTTTTATTTTTAATGGCGCGCAAGTTGTGTAGAATGGGTTTGGTTATACTTTCAAAATCAATCGACCACCGCAATATTGTGAAAATTAAAATTAATGGCAGAAGAAATCATGGAAGGCTCCACAAAGTACACTTATTCGTAGCAGGAATGTCCTTGTAATCAACTAACACTGCTAGGATATTTAAAAGTTGTACAATTTTGTGCAGCCCTACAGCAGAACTTGAAGCCAAAAATTTGAATAGCATTATTCGGTTATCGATGTTTTATTTCGATTTCTGTTTTTGACCTACTTGATTACACTGAGAGAAACTAGTAATAATAATAATCCAGAGCTATAGTTAATAGATATTATAAGACTAACCAGAAAAAATTTCTTATTTTCAATGAAAAATCGATTTTACTTTGTTAAACAATGAATTTTATTACATGAGTACATGATTTTCACATTTGTTTTATTCTGGAATACGTGTATTACAATTACCATGATACATTTTTATAACGCCTTCACAGCGAAAATATGCATCAAAAATATTACTATAACCATGATCTTTCCACCATGTACAGAGCTGTCTATTCCATATACAATCTAACCTATATATAACGTTCGGGTACTCATATCCAAGTAGTGTAAAAAAATCCTGGTCTCCAAGGTGACCCTTAAAAGAATATTTCACAACTAGTCTATGCACTTCGTATTCTGTTAGCATTTCAAAGTAAATTCTTGAATCTCTTATACGATTTAATAACATAAGAACTACTCCAGAGTTAAGACCTGGGTAACCATGGACATCATTAGCGCGGTTAGAAACTAAGTTATTGTTATAATTTTTATTACCCAATTGCATTGGATGATATGGATTTCCGAAATTTGATTTCGGAAATCGTATACGATACCGATAAAGAATATGTCGATACACTGGTGTTAATTCAGGTGCAAGTCCGAATAATTGATGTGGCAAAAAACGATCGAACTCTTCGAATAGTAATCTAACATCCGAACGAAAAACAATATCACAATCAAAAAGAATAGCACGGTCTATACTAACATCGGCTATTCGATGTAAACCAAGCGATAGAAAAAATAGTGAATCACTATAATAAGAATTCGGAGTAGAGCTGAAATATGGTGACAGCTTTGCGGTTATATCCTGAATTATATTGAAACATATTTGCACATCGTACATAGTGTATATAAGGACCCTTCGAAATTTTCGAATTTTTTTCTGAAGTATATCTAGTACCGATAATTCACTTTCTTTATCAGTAATTATATGTAGATGTAATCGGGCACTTGTATGTTTAAACAAGCTGTGTGCAAACAAGTCAAATTTCATTTGAAGACGATAGTTCTCCCTAGTGTATATTACAAATATGTTATAGTTGGAAGATAAAGTGCGTGAATGTGAACTCAAGTTTAGGTTGATTGAAGAGTAGTTTAGCAAATATTGTATTGGTTGTAAGCTGGGACGATTTATTGCAATTGGTGCTTCGTCATTATTTGGATATTTCGTTGATACCATTCCGACGTTCCTTGTATTAGTTAACCGGCTTGAAAGAAATACCGAAAATAGTTTATTTCGAAACAGTAGATCTGTATAGGCAAAAATAATTAGAATGCATATACAAATAAGTGTTACTGATAGCGCCAACTTTTTCTGCCATCTACATCGTAGAAATGTCCACCTCTTTGAAGCATGGCGAACTAAATTTTTGCGATTTACAATCAGAGTTACACTTTCGTGTTCTTCCAACATTTGAGACTTGCACTCTATATGGATATTGGCCGGATAAGTTTTATTTTTCCGAATGATGTTGTAGAAAGCGTATTTTGTCATTTTGCTTAGCGGTACCTGTCAAATTTATACATTAATAACATGGTTTACTCCTATTTGCATTTGTACATACTAATATCCTGACGTATATGCAAACAATAGCGCACTTAATTGATCTTTAAATTAAGGTACATTAAAAAAGATAGACTGCACTAAAATACACAAAATGGAAACTTGAGTAAATAGGTTACAAAATACATGTTTGTAAGCTACAACAAAATTCAAAGCTTAAAGATTAAAATCAATAAAATTCAGTTGACTAGAAAAAATATCGATATCTTGTCGTAAGTATCGTTTTATATTTACATCCCTCTGCACTTTGTTTTGTTAATCGGGGTGAGGTTGGCGGCTAATCGACTTCACATGATTTCTTAAATCAGCCATATAAACGGTAAGTCTCTCAATTTTAGTAATTAAGTAAATTTAGTCTTGATTCGTGTATAAACATTGTATTAATTTTGACCTACACAATTGTCTAAGCGCGTGATTTCAAAATTTGAGAATACAATTTCTTAAAGAGCAATGAATTGAAACAAACTATTTTTTATTTAGAAATACAGTATTATAGAAGACAAACTATGTATTTCTATTAAAGGAAAGAGCTCTTTTTGCCTAATTTGCACCTTTGTTATCTTTGGTCGAACACACAAATTTTTGGTTTTATATATATATTTTCGGAAATTTATACAGGTTGTGAAAAAACAGAATCTTTTTTTATTATTTCCTTTTTTCCGTAACCAAAATACAGAAGAAATTCTTGGTTTCATTTCTGAAGGGATTCATCTAAAATGTTGTTAGCAATTCCTCTTGTATGCTGTTTGACCTAAGCAGCTGAGATGGGGTAGGTCCTCCGTCAACTGATAGAGGAGGCTTGGCTGTAGGCAATTGTTTTTTGTATTCATGATATTCCTCATAGAAATTCTGGTTAAATAGAAGATAAGAATGTTAGAATCTTATTCACAAAGCACAATTCTTTAGCTACCTTTAGTCGGCATCCCAAGAAAAGAGCGCGCTCTCGTTTTCTAACCATGTAGTCTGATGACATTAGCCATCTATGCTCTAGACAGTCATCGGTGTATGGTCTCTTCCTATAAATGCAATAGAACAATATGTAATACAAGAAATAAATATTTAACATTCTGAAAAAAATAAATAACATTTGGGTGAAAACTTACGTGGGATGACGCTTAAATAATTGCATAATAAAGCGAGTTGCTTCCGGAGTAACTTCTTTAAATAAGTTTTCGAAACGGTACCGTACAAAGGAAATATTTTGTGTAGTTTCATAAACGTCGGCTCCGCGGAATGGACTACATCCTGATAGAAGTAAGTAGGTTAACACTCCTAGAGACCATATGTCACTTTGAGGAACAACAGGTTCATCATTTATCATCTCTGGTGGTTGGAAGTCCAACATACCAACTGGTGTAATTTTAACACCTAATTTATTTACTTTCTTTGCTGCACCGAAGTCAACAAGTTTGACTTGGATAGAACGAACTGATGCCATGACAACATTGTCCGGCTGAATATTGAGATGACAGTATCCACGCCAGTGCAGATATTGCAAGGCATCCAAAACTTGAGTGATTACACATGCAACCATTTGCTCAGAGAATTCATGGCGACTACTGAAGTAGGTGAGCACGTCAGCACCTTGAAGTTTTTCCATTACAAATATGGCAATTGGTACATTAATTGGCTTGTATGCTCCAAAGAGTGCAGGGATACGTTCGTGCCTTAATGTCTTAAAGTTTTCAAACTCAGCCACAACGGACTCTTCATTTTCATCTGTCAACTCAAATATTTTGGCGACAACAACGGAATCTGTTGATTTTTGAATTCCCTTGACAATTGTGCTAAACTCTCCTCTAGCAATTTCCGAAATAAAGCTGTACTTTTCATTTACTGAGACATCGGTTACCCAATTGGGTGGCTCACGCTCACAATGATAATCGGTGTGGACACGTTCTTCTTCGGGTAGAACTTCCTGTCCCCTTTCTGTAAGCTGCTGCAAATGTTTCATTGCCTTCGTGATATGAACCTTTGGAGAGTCAGGACCCGAGGTCGATGCGTTCACTGGTATTCCCATTTCACTCCAACCAATTCTATTCTTTGACGAAAGCCTGAACTGATAATTTGTATTGGGTGTAAGTTCATGTAGAAGGTAAAATTCATGATCAATATTATCTGCTACTGTCGTCCATGCATCGCAATTGGCCAATTTGTATTGAAGACTATAGCATAAAACTGGTGAATGACCATCATCCCGTGGTTGTTTCCATCTAAGAAGAATTTCGCTTGCACTGGTCGCTGATATTTCCGGGGAGTCTGGAGGATCGGGAAGTGTTGCAACGACAATACGGCAGCGTGCTATAGTTTGGCCAACCTTATTTCTGGCAACTGCCTTATAGACACCAACGTCGAAATGAACGGCAGGCTCGAAGCGTAGAATAGAACGTCCATCGTCATCGTAAGTTATTTTGATTCGTTTATTTTCAGACAAAACCATGTCATTCTTAAACCATTGAACGCACGGCTTAGGATCACCAACAGCAAAGCAATGGATATGAGCCGGCCTGTTTTCAGTAATAGCAATAGTTTGGGGTTTCTCTCTAAAGAACGGTGGGTATCCTTCACGCTGAGTTTCTATCATTGCATCAGCCTCGGTATATTCATCTAAACGAGGTCCGAGCTCTGTTCTCAAGCGCCTAATAGAATACGAGTCATTTGCAGAGTACATGCTTATGCGACTCCTGGTCCTTTCATCATCGATTTCCTCATCCATGATATCAGTGAATCGTCGTCGTTCGCGAATAACTGGAAGCTATGAAATATATTTCATTATAATTACGTCTAACTGAAACAGTGGCTGAAGACTTTTGATACTTACAGACCAATCAACGGAATCGTTAAGAGCAAACGATGGTGAACGTCTGTGTGCCACTTTCATGTATTCACGCAATCGCACGGGGAAGCTTACATCTCTCAGTTGTAGTAAATATGTGTCTGGACCGTACTGGTAACTAGAAGATTCAGAATACTCGTTAAACATTGTTATAGCCCATCTAATTATTGTACACTTACTGGCTTTCGGATTGTATAAGACCCAATTCATAATCAGGATGCAAGAATTTGGATACCACTTCCTCACGCTTAGCTCTTTTCTTCGGTTCCACCAAAGGCTCAGGAGTACGTTCTGGTGTGTATGAATGTCCACTTGGGTAAACCATTTTCGATGGATGCTGGAAGCAACCGCTAAGACGGCGTCTGCGGAAGTAGTTTTTGCAAGAAGCATCTGCATACCAGTTCTTGAAATGATCGTAGTAATTCCTCAACCGATCAGTTCCAATGCGGTATTCATCAGTAGAAACTTCTCTGTCCAGCATAAAGAACCAAGGATGTTTTAACGCTGTCTTAACATCCATCCGTTCTTCTGGGCTGTACAAAAGAAGTCGGCTTATAAAATCGCGTCCATCATCCGATATGTGTGTCCAGAAAGAGTCTTTGAAATCCCATTGACCTTCACGAATCTTGTTCAAAGTTTCTCTATCATTTGTTCCCAGGAACGGATTTGTGCCACTTAGCAGAACATAGGTAATCAATCCAATTGACCACATGTCATGCGAAAAGTTAACACCTTCTTTGTTCACAACTTCTGGAGAAACGAATTCTGGCATTCCATAATCCAATGTAGATAAATTATGTTTATTTATCTTTCTGGACAAACCGAAATCAGAAATTTTGATGTGTTCACCTCCAACAATTGATATTAACAAGTCTTTGATCTACAACAAAGTAAAAGCATTGATAAGTTGTTAGGTTTGACTTCACTTTAAGGTTTTATTACCGTTAGACCCATATGACCAACTCCCAAATCGTGCATATGCTCCAAAGCCCATAAGCTTTGACGTATATAATGAGCTATGTTTCGCTCCGTGTAGTAATCTCGCTTAAGCAAATTATCCCTGACTAGTTCTCCTCCAGCAGCAAGATCCATGATTAATGTAATGCAACGATCTGTTTCGTATGCATCGTAAGGGCGAATCAAGTTTCTGTGATTGAACATATTCATTATATCCAATTCATTCAACATAAATGGTCGCAGTTCTGGCTTTCCATGCATTATCTTGGCTGCGTAATTATCTCCTGTGGCACGCTCAACTGCGTGATAAGTTATTCCTTGAGTTCCACGGCCAAGTTCATCACCAATATCATATTTATCCTCGTATCGCAGTTGCTTTGATCGAACAAACGGATGTCTTCCATAGGTCTTAAAGATGTATTTGTCCTCGTTCTCTTCAATGTGTACAGTGACAGAGGTGCTAATAGATCCAGCAATATTACGCGCGCTAACAGAGTATAAACCTTCGTCCTTTATAATCGAATCGTGTATGGATAGGACGTATATGTCAGGGTCATAGGAGCTTATCTATTATATTGGAAAAAATATTATTAATCAATTTATTAATAATTTATTAATCAATTTTCATTATCTCTTTCCATTTATCATTTTCCTTTTTCTTTCATTTATATTTTAAACTTAAAATTACCTTTATACGAGATGAGTCTGCGATCAGTTTCCAATCCTTATACCAATGTACTTCTGGCAATGGAATACCTGTAATTCTAGCTTCAATGCGTCCATTCTTACGTGACATAATAAACGTTTCATCGGGTCTCTTAACAAATCTCGGATATTCTGCAATTTCAAGTCGTACACGCTGTCTTGCTTCGCCATGTTCATTTGTGGCGACGGCCTCATACCATCCAACATCACGGTCCAACATACTGTAAACAAATTTTAAAAAATAAAAACCTACGTTTCTACTTTTATAATTTAAATACTTTACTAACCTATTTATAAATAGGGTTGCTTGACCATTGCGTGTATAGCTTTGATCAAATCTTCCTCCAGATTCAATAAGACTGTCGTTAAAATAGAAGCTCATTTTTGGCTTAGGATAACCGTACACAAACCACATAAGCTCAGTGTTGTGACCTTTAACTCCAAAGGAAACATCATTTTCACGAAGTAGAAATCTAAAATTGTTTAAATATTATATATTAACTATTTTATCGTATAAAGGAAATGCATAAACAAGACTTACTGTGGGGGCTGTGCCAAACCATCGTGTGGTGGACGTTCAATATCGAAATCTTTGGGGAAATATGGTGAAGTTTCTGGTCTAAAGTCGACTCCAGATGGTAAATAAGTGTATGTTTTTCGTGGCTCTGGTACCAGTTTTTGTCTAAAAGAAGAGTTTCAAGAGTAAAGATTTTCAATAATAATTGATTTTATAGTTACCTATATGTTTGAGTGTATGGACTTGGGTCGCTCACGCCAAACTTGTTTTCCACACGTACTCTGAACCTATAATCCCTTAGCGGCTCTAAGTTTCTAATTTCGCATGCACAGCTACGAACTGCAGTTTGTAAGGTACGCCAATCTCCCTCAGGCATATCCATCATTTCAATCTATAGAAATTACACATTATAGTTAAAAGAAGCTACAGAGTCTAAGGTTTCACGTACCTGGTATGTGACGGGATAGCGAGCTGTTAGAGGTACCGAAGGCTTCCACGACAGAAGAAGATTGCGATCGGTCATTCGTGATATAATAGGAGCATCTGGTAGTGGAGGTGGAGCACCGGATTTCTTGTATTGCTTGAAATCGGCATATTGATCGCCTAGCGGACGTTGTGGGGAATCCAACACTTTAAAGACATTTAAATAATGTGAGATTCGAAATCCTAACAAAAAGAAGTCAAATTATGCTTACCATCATAAAGAAGTTCTGCATTACAGACATCATCGCCATAGGGATTGTAAATCCTACACGAGTAACGTCCGACATCAGCTTCTGTAACATTCTTTATGGTTAATCGTAAAAGACCATTTGCTTCTTTGTCTAAATGAATTCTATCGGATGGGAATAATCTTTGATCATTTCTGAACCATTCCACTTCAGGTTCTGGGTATCCAGTAGCGCAGGCTGTAAACTTAGCTGCCATACCATCGAAGCAATCACAATCTCCAATCTTTTTGAGAAATACTGGCGCCTCGGAGCGCATGTGTTTCTTACTGTAAGAGGTCAAAATATATGAAGCTCTATTACTGACTTACTTTGCAATTTACTTACATTTCCTTTACAACCTCCAAACGGCCCTGGGTAATATCTTTACCTTCCTTGTTGGAGGCAATGCATTTATACTCTCCATTATCACTCTGTTGGCAGTCGTTAACGATCAGCAGATGGTGGTCTCCATCGTTCTTAACTTGATATTTATCTGACATCTTGATAGGTTTGTTTTCGAAGAACCACGTAAGCTCTGGATAGGGGACACCCGAAACTGTGACTGGAATTTTAGCATTATTTCCAAACACTTGCTGTTGGTCAGATATTTTTTGCGTGAAAACTGGTGGCTTGAAAACTTTTCTAATATTGGCATTGCAACTAGATGTATCTTCTCCCAAGGGGTTAGCGAGCAGGCAAGAGTATTTACCCGAGTCAGATGCTTCTACAGGTTTAATACTTAAGCCAACATGTTTTCCATCACATGTCATCAATAACCGTTCATTAGGCGTTAATAAAACTCCATCCTTGGACCACATTACTTCTGGCATTGGATTTGAAACGAAAGGCGCAGATATTACAAGCTCTTGGCCTTCGTCCGCATTGACGTCTCTTAATCCCGATACGAATTGAGGCATTTCTTCGGCAGCTGTTTCATCAGTTTTAGGAGCAACATATAGCTTTGCCTTTGAAGCTGTTGAGCCCTCCGAATTTTGCGCAATAACCTCATATAATCCGGAGTCAGTTGGTGCCGTTTTATCGACAACAAGGCTTACTGAATTATCAGGGTTTTCAACAATAGCTACATGTTTGTTATCGGGTAAGATTTCATGTCCATTATGGAACCATTGAAGCTTAGGTTTTGGATAGCCAACAACCTTAATATCCATCTTAACTGGGAAGCCTTCAATGCTCGATGCATCTTGAAGTTCTGCCACAAATGAGGGTACGCATTCTCTAGCCGCAACTTTAACTTCGGCCGATCCTGTCTTCTCTCCTTCTTTGTTAATTATTACACATTTATAAGCACCAGCATCTTGGGGCTCCACAGAATCAATGCTATTAAAGAAGTTGGTATATTAACAACACAATTCAACAAGTACCCCAACAATATTGTACTTACATAAGACCAATTTGACCATTGGGATTATTGACTAAATCAATAGTGGAAGTTGGGCGTAGAAGCAGTCCATCCTTGTACCACTTAATTTCGGGTGCTGGAAAGCCGGTTACCTGTGCCGTCAGTTTTAATGGTTCTCCAACGACGACCGTCTGACTTTCAATGGGTTTAATGAATTGTGGCACGACATCATTTGCTTAAAAGTAAAGGTAAATAAATTATAGTAAGTAAAAATGTCTTATTCAAATTGGTTAATTGTATATTTACGTTTTACAGCAACAGCACATAAAGCTATTTTATCTCCATGGGGATTGGAAATAATCAATTTGTAGGCACCAGAATCATTAGGCTCAGCATGATTGATTTCCAATTTTATTATTCCTTCAGGAGATGTAGTCATTTTTACGCTGTGAAGTTTTGGGTTTAGTTAGTAAATGTTAATAAATTATTAATAGAGTTAACATTACCTTTGGCTGGGCTTAATCTCTTCACTGTCTTTAAACCACTGAACTGTTGGTAGGGGGCTTCCATCGACAGAACATTCAAGCAAGAGGGGTTGACCTTGTTCCACGTCAAGTGCATTGTTCAATTTCTTTACAAAGCTTGGTGAAAGTGATTGCAAGTCCAATTTAAATGGTGCTTGGGTTTCTCCAACTTCATTTTTGGCTACACAAGCGTACTGAAAAGGAAAAAGGGAGTATTTGGAAAAGTAATGTACTGTATTTGTTAATCCTTCAATTTACTCTTACCGTTGCAACGTCATTTGCTCTAAACTTATTGATTTCAAACACACTTTCCACCTGATCAGTTGATTTTGCATTAGTTGTTGTGCTGTAAGCCTTCTCTTGAATACTGTTAAGAGCATTGAAGTCGATGGGCTTATCATTCTTTAGCCATGAAATAGCTGGAGTGGGAACACCATGGACCAAAACTTTTGTTGTAACCGATTTGAAATCGTGAATACTTTGATTTTCTGGTGGCACAATAAATGTGGGCTTCTCAACTGTTAAATAAGTTAATGGTTATTAACAGTATTCTATTCTGTTATATATAAAAAGTGGTACCTAGCACATTCAAATTGAAATTACAATCCACACGTCCCTCTGAGTTAACAGCTGTAACTGTGTATTTCCCATCATCACTTGGTGCAACCGATTGGAAGACAATGCGGTACTTATCTCCATCAACATCTGCGATCACTTCACAGTTCTCGTTATTGCACAGGTTTTCATTTCCGCGAGTCCATGATACCTTTGGCTTGGGATTGGCAAGCACCAATGCTTCAAAGCACACAGTATCACCTGGCATGCACTTATGATCTTCCAGACCAGATATTTCCGGCTTGGCTAGAACGTCTATCCAGCCTTTAGTGCTAAGCTCACCGTATTTGTTCTTTACCTTGAGTTCATATCGACCAGAGTCCTTAATATCCGCTATAAAAAAGTAAAATTACAAAAAGAAAACAGCTCATATATATTTATGACTGAGATATAAAAGCAACACAGAACTATTAAATGGTTCTTACCAGATAATATATTAAGACTGCACTCAAATTGTTGTAATCCATGTTCAAGATCTTTTGATGTAGTTTTCAACGAAAGGTTTTTGGTATCAGAAATGGGTAGTCCATCCTTAAACCAAACAATTTCTGGATTTGGATCAGCCGTAAATGTTACAGTTTCAGCTACTTTATCGCCCTTCTTGAATTTAATGTCACGTAATCCGCTGTTGGATATAAGCAGGGGCTTGCGGTATTCAGCCACGCCTATTTTAGGAAACAAAAAATTAGGTTATTTTATCTCTTTCAATATGTGAATAATACTTGACCTGATAGTGAAAGTACTCCTTGATGACTCTTTTCACCGACCTTGTTCTTAATAACAACTTTGTATTCACCAGCATCCTTAAGATCTAAGGATTTTATTTCTAATTTATAATGATCCTGAAATACTTGAAACATTAGCAACGTAATAGAATATATATTAAAGCAGACCTACCCCGTCTACTGCTATACCAGTGTGTGCATCGGGTTTCAGTTCCTTATTGTCGCGATACCAAATAGCTTCAGGCTTAGGTATACCCTTGGCAATAACCTCATACTTAAGAGGAACGCTTTCAAAGCTATGCATTTGGAACACATCAATGTGAACAATTTCAGGCACAGCTATAAAATATACATACAATATTTAAGTTATTTAACTGAATAATAAAAAGTTTTTATTTACACTTTCTTAAAAAAAAAAACAAGTAAAGAGGGCTATAGTAAAGCGAAATCATATTTTAAGTTGGAGTTAACCATATTAAATCGCTTCACTCTGTGGATCTTATATATCAGTTGCTGTTTTTGTAATTGATACATTTTTTTACCATTGCAAATAAAAATAAATCGAGCCGAGAAGACTATAGTTTTTTTACTTGTTTTTTTTTTTAGTTAGTAACCTTATTAATGTTACATTGCAAGTCGTTCACGTTATGTACAAGTATTACCAAGTAATACATATTCGTTGGCATTCATTATTTAGTATAATTAATTCATTCCTTACAATATATAATTATATAAGGTACCATATTTATAGTAAACAGCAAATACTACACCACACGCATTTGCTTAATATACAGCTTTAATAAATATCTGCAGCTGATTTCGTTACTTCAAGGACCTATATATATATACATAAGTTCCTAAAACAGTTGACCAACTAAAAATAAAATCTTAGACAAGATCTCTAATTAGGAAATCTAAAAAAAACAGTTATATTTAAATGATGGTTAATATTTGTTTGCCAAAATACTTCTTCGCCTTAGGCTTTTTATAATCAATTATCGGACTAGTAAAACAGAGACATTGCTCCCAAGTTATTGTTTTATATAGTAAGTTGAAAATTAAAATTCCCAATAAATATTTCCCCACCAATTATTATTTGAATAACTTGCGATAACAGCAGCAGAGGAGCAATGTCTTGTCAAGCTTTGAAAATTACAGATTCCTACGAGCGAGCAAACGGCCAGATGCGCTATAAATATATATATATATATATATATATATTATTATATACATTATGTACATGTGTATTTATTTTATGGGGTGATGAAATGTATATGTTATTGTGTGGATGTGTGTAGTGCAGTGCAATTATGAGTTGTCGCATGAAGCATTTTTAACAGCTTATGAATTATGTATGTTTTTGAGTAAGAAACCAATAAGAATATTGGGTAAAGGATTTAAAAAGAGTTTTTAATTGCATTCGACCGTATCAGATTGTCGGATTATTATTAACATTCATATGTACATTCACATTTATTTAATTCACTTTCTCTTATGTTCTACTTATAGCATTTTTACAGCATAACAAAGGGAGTATCGCCATTTCTCTTTGAAAGTTTCAGTTTTGTTATTTATAAAAAATTTGGGAAAAATAGATTCATGTTACCCCCTTCCTCTGGTTGTTCTGTAGTACAAATAAGTGTTTTTGTCACAGTTTCTTCCATGGATAAATTGTCTTGTGCTGGATTAAAGTTATATTTATGAATACAAATATTTTATGGGATGTGTATAATTAATTGTAGGTGTTGCTTATATATGTAGGCAGTATACCTCCTTAAATTGGGTGAAACACCCAACCTGCTTAAATATAAGCTTTATATTTATGTATTTCGAATATTTTAAATAATTTTAAATTTCTATTAGCTGTGTTTTTAGTGTTTGTAATTTATGTGTGAACTCATATTTGGATTTTATTTGATGTTGATAGTAGAAAAATAAAGTTTTACTAAACTAGGCAGGACGAAATAATGAAGGTATGTGAAAGGGAAAGATTTAATCATAACTTAAAAAATTATTAGACGCTATGCAAAGAATTCCTTAATGCAAGGAATATCAGAAATATATTTTGATATTCTATTATACATTTTTTTAAAACATAAAAAAGTCTCAACCATTTTTTAACTTCTAGTGCAATGTTTCTCTTTTTCTAAGTTACTGAAGTTTTTTTTTTTTAAACTAGTTATGTTAAATTTAATTTTTTTAACACACTTACTCAAAACCAAGACTTTGCAACTGGATGTCGTCTCTCCAATAAAGTTTGTTGCCTTTACTTCATAAGTGCCTGCATCCTCACTCTTTGATAGATTCAATGTAAGGTAATAGTTTTCAATTCGTTGCGTATCTCTCTTGATTTTAATACGGGCATCTTCATGAATTTCATGGCCATTCTTGAACCTATAAAATACAAAAATAATATTAAATTAATACCACTAAATAATAAAATAATTTGTGTTTAATCGTTAAAACTACCATTTAACATCGGCTTCAGGAGTGCTATATATTTCGACTTCCAAAGTGAGGGCATCACCTTCCTTGACTTCCACATCTTTAAGTGCTCGTCGAATTTTAGGCTTGCCTAGAAATAAAACAGATTTAGATTTGAATTTTAATAATTGAACCTAGGGGGCATTCGATAAAATGTTATATTGTCAAGATAATTTATATACTTATGCATACATAGTTAATATATGTTAGATCCTTTATTTTGAGAAATAAATTAAAAATGAAAGTACACTTACAATTTACAGTCACAGAGCAGTTGTCTTCCAATACGCCGTAATCATTCATAATTTTGCAGCAGTAATTTCCCTGCATATTAGTTGCAACCTCCGTTAGTACCAATTTATAATTGTGACCCTCTTGTACTTGGCGAAAATCGTTGCGTTTCTCGGCTATTTCAATGCCGTCAATAAACCATTTAACATGAGGTTGAGGATAGGCATCAATGCCTACAGAAAGCTCAACATTGCACTCCCCTTCCTTAACAGTTATGTTCTTCAATTTTTGTTTAAATTCTGGAGCACATTTCATGAGTAACTGCGTCTCGCTCTTCGCTGATCCATGTTCGTTAGCAGCCTTCACGGTATATTTACCGGCATCCACACGAGTGGCTCCAACAATTTTTAGGGTATATGCATTTCCATCGGAATCAGTCTGATATTTCTTATCAGTCAACTTAATTTCAGTATCTTCATGGTACCATATTAGTTTCGCCTCGGGGAATGCATCTACGCGTACGGTCATCTGAACATTTTCCTTTTCTCCATGAATATATTCCTCTTCTAGCTTCTTCACGAATACCGGCTTAGATTTTACTGTGCAATTCCAATACTCAGATGTTTGACTTAGGGTATTCACAGCTCTAATAGAATAATTTCCTGCTTGTGAAAGCTTAATATTCGATATTTCAATAGTAACTTTCTCGGAGCTTTTTCCAACTGAAGTGGATGTTATTTTTATGTTGCTTTCATTGGATACATCCTTGCTATTGTTAGTCACATTAATATCTGGTTTAGGAGATCCTTCAACTTCTACTTCAATCTTCACTGTTTCACCAGCTGTGCAAGTTACGTCCTTTATCTTCTTGATTTTAGGTGCAGCTAAAAGTATGTAAATTGATAATTAACTTTATATATCATCTATACCTTAAGTTTTTATTACCTTGAACAGTCAAATGAATAGAGCTCTCATCTTGTCCGAGTTCATTCACTGCCTCAATGGTATATTCTCCAGCGTCTTCTGTGTTTATGTTCTTAATAACCAGAGACATACTTTCCTCATCCTCGTACATGAACTTATGTCTGTCATCCACTTGAATAACTTCACCTTCGTGTTTCCAAAGAACTGAAGGCTTAGGGAAACCCTTGCACTGTAGCTCGAGTATAGCTGATCCTCCCACGCTTGTATTCGCTTCGCGGTGCTCTATGACTAAAGTAGGTTTCTCGGGCTCTCGATTAAGAGTCTGAATAGCACCCTGAACCGATAGCTCTGCACTACACGATATGTTGCCAGTTGAAGTCTGTGCCACACACGTGTATATTCCAGCATCTTCAGGCTTAACATGTTGGAAAACCAGAGCAAGTGAATCCTCATCTTCACCAAAGAGAACCTTGAAGCGCTCCTCGGGATCAAACTCTTCACCATTACGTTTCCATTGGAAAACTGGTTTCTCTCCAGCTGGTAGAATCTGTCCACTCAATGCTCCAAAAGGATTTTTGAATTCTACATAAAATGTTTAATACAAATTTATTGTTGAAATAAGTTATATTTAAAGAAAGTAACAGTTATTTTTTTAATACTCACCCACAGTTGTTGCTGTAGCTTCGCAGATAGCTTCGCCAAATTTATTAGTTGCTTTACAAGAATAAATTCCAGCATCTTCCTTCTGAACATCTTCAATGACCAACTCGTAAAATCCCAAGTAATCCTTGTCTCTAATTATTTGGATACGATCGTTGACTTCAAGAATTTCCTCCTGATCTTTAAAGCTTTAGAAATATATAAATACAATTAAGGTTTAAGTTAATTTCTTGATCGATAATGTTAACTTATTAAAATAGAAACCTTTAAGTTTACTTACAATTTCACTCTAGGCTTAGGATCACCCAAAATCTTGATCATGAACCGAAACAGAGTGTTTTCAATCATTTCCGCATCCTTTAAGCTAACCAAAAAGGCTGGCGGTACATTGGTTTTCGTTTCGTCATGTCCCGACACTGTTGAATAAAAAGACATGATTCCCAATTAGTTTTTAAATAAAGTTTGTAAATAAAGTTAAAGCTCACCTTGACCAACAGCTAACTGTGCAGTAACCGTTGTTGTCTCAGAGCCCGATTGGGCACGAACTGTATAAGTTCCAGCATCGGTCTCGCTGTTAAGACCAAGAAGTTATTTAGTATTATTATTATATCCAATAATATAATCAATTTCCTACAATTACCTGCAATTTTTTATATCCAAACGAAAAGAATTCATTGGAGCTGATGTTTGAATAATGCGATCCGCTAGACGATCGTCCAATGGCTTGTTGTCTTTCAACCATGTAACTAAACCTGGCAGCTCTTTAAACTGGATTTCAAAATGTGCTGTCTCTCCACCTTGAAAATAAAATAATATTTTATTAAGTAGTTCATTTGTTTTCTACTTATACAACTTACTTTGTACTTGCACACTCTTAAGCATCTTGATAACCACGGGTTTCTCAATAGATTTTTGCGCCGTGTCTTCCGCGAGATACGATCCTGCACGTCTTCCGGTACGCGATTCTGCACGGGAAAAAGATGCTCGGCTTTCGGCACGACTTTCTGCTCGGCTCTCGTTGCGACTGGAACTCAGTAGGGTTGATCGTGCTTCGATTCTATCTACAGTACTACGTTTACTACTTATCCCATGATATTGTGAACTTTCATCATAGTCCCTAGATCTACTGGTTCCTTTTTTTATTTAAAAAAAAATACAATTAATTTCATATAAAAACATTTAACAATGCAGATAGATTAGTTTCGTAGGAATTTGTAGGAATTTTTTGGAGGTATATGATTTTAATTTTAATGATTTAATCTTTTGGGAAAGTTAATTTAACACGAATTCAATACTAAATGCTTTTCTCATATTGTGTTGTTTGTAGTTATTTACATTTATCAAAATAATATGTTTTTTTTTTTTAATATATGAATTATTTGTAAAATTGATGGTTAATTTTAGTCACTTACTTTGTTCAAAACACGAGGCATCTATTCGATATCAACACATTTTTCGCAAAAAAAATTAATTTCATAAACACACTTTACGCATTTATTAGGTAATATATTTGGAAATATTGAGACAATTGAGATATTTTAAACCTTTGCAAACATTTTGTTTAAAGACTTTGATGTAGGGTATAAGGATAAGAGAATATAAAAGACATTGATAAAACGAATGTAAACTTTAATATTTAAAAATCTTAACTCAAAATTTACTATTTAATTTAAAACTTTATTATATTGGAGAAGCGTATTATATAGGTATACAAAAAGCCATCTGCAAAAGTTTAAAATCTTTGGCACGCCAAAGAAAGTTCTCTTGTTTTTGTTTTTTAAATGTATTACATATGTTATTGTTGTTTTAAAATATTATCTCAATTATTCTTGAATTATTATTTAGTTTAGATTTGTATTTTAGGTTATTTTATTTTAAATTATTATATTATATTTTTTTTCGATCGAAAACTTACTTTCAAGACGCCGTCTAGAAGCCATGGAATACCCAGAATAGTTATCATCCATAGCGCCAACGCTTTGGCCTCGTGTTTCGAATTCGGCACTTGACTCTCTGAAATCGTCAGCAATAGACTCAGTATATTCGCCCTCGATAACACTTATATTTACAGGTTCTTCGATTATTTCGAAAATTGGTCGTTTTTTTTTAATTGGCGGGGTAAAGATATGTATAAAATCGCGAGCTTTTGCCTTTTGTACAGTGTCTTGTGCATATTTTGTGGTGTCAGTTGATTTTAATACTGTATTTTTAATATTGCGTATCTTTTGTTTTGCATTGCGAAGTGATGTGTCTGTCGTTGATACGTCGTAGATGCCTTCCAAAAAGTTTTGCGTTTTCTGCTCTAAGCTCTCGTTATGGATAAGAACGCGCTTAATTGTCGGCATTCGAGGAGGTGGTGATGGTGGTCGTGCTTTAACAATTAGTATCTCTATGGTGGTTTCATAAGCAATAAGCGGTAGCGGTTGAAAGAAGCCAGGCATTCGAACAAAATTAGGTGGGATGGGTGGCGGTTGTGCGCCCGGGTCAGATGGATTGTTGTTGCCATTGCTGTATCGGATTGTGGCAAGCTGATTATTCCATTGTGTTAATGAAGCTGAATCGGTGATATTAGTATAATTAGCGAATCCACTACGACTCTGCGAATTGTCTGTTACTCTATCGCTATCTTGCAAAGTTTCATTATAGCCAACTATGTGAGTGAGTTCAATTGGCTTGTGCTTTGGTTTAATGACATGTTGTGGTGCTTCTGTTGGGAGGCTCAATTCAATTTTTGGTATCAAATCTCTGGGTTCATAAGCTTGTGGGACTTCTTCTTTCTTACCCTCTATAAGCTGAGATTCCTTTGTCGTTGTATGCTCATTCAAGGTTTCTTTGTTAGAAATGTCTTTAATTGATTTTGTATCTATCGAATCTTTTGTGTCGCACTCCTTATGCGTAGCTACAACTACACTAGAGATGTTTGATGAACCTAGTACCTGAGTGGGTTCTATCTTCTCCGCAACTAAAGTAGTTTCTACAGTTTCGATTCTTTTATTTTCAGATGAACTACTTATTAGATTTGATGCTAGGATCTGGATGGGCTCAATCTTCTCTGTAGATTCTACAATTTTAATTCGTTTATTTTCAGAAGAACTACTTAATAGACTTGCGCTTGTTTCAGTTATAAAACTTTTTTGAACAGGTACATAAGCAATATTATCGGATACTTTAGTAACTTGTTCTTTGGCCTGAGTCAAGTTCTGTTGGCTTTTGAATAGTTCAATGGATTCCTTTTCAAACTTTAAAAGTTCTTGATGCTCCAGCTGAAGTCTTTCTTTGGTCTCTTTACTTAAGAAGTAGTTTTCGGCTACGTCAGAGGGTCGAGTGCCCAAACTTGATTCGTGAGCTTCAATTTTTTGAGGAAGACGAAGAAGTAGTTCATTTTCAGTGCCAACGTTTGTGGCATCTAGTCTTAGATCATCTGCATTATGTTCTTGAAGTGTCACTTCGTGATTTATATATTGCACAATTTCATTATACCAAATTATATGATTCTCATCATTGTGAGGTTTTATTGCAATAGGTAAGATTGAATTTTCATCTATTGTTTTCGAAGTGATATAGATTTCTTTCTCATTTGCTCTGTCCTCAATCTTACAATGTGGTAGCTTTATAATATTTTGCAAAATAAATATTGATTTTTTCTCGGATATTTTGCGAACTTTGGTTATTAAAATTCTCGATTTAAATAAAAAGCAATATCGATCGTGAGTTTTCCCCTCTTTATCTGTTAACGTGACCCACTCATGCAGCAAAAGTCTGCCCAACTTTCCAATATTACCTCTATATCCCTCAATGCTTGTTATGAATCTATTATCATAGGCTCTACTTGGTACGCTAAGCATTAACTCTAAAGCTCTCTCCAAATCCCTAACATTTTCTTTTAAGCATTGCGATAGTTTTATTAGATCCTGTGAATTAGAATATAAAATAATTTATAACCGCACAGCCGTGAACAGCTAACAAACATATGTATTATTGGTATGAAAACATGAATATGTATGTATGCCGAAAAACATTATTAAATCTAAGCAGCAAAAGTTCAATTCACACCTTAAATAAAAGCTTATAATCGTTTATCCTTTGAAGTGGAAGCTTTAGGTGTTCTGACAGCAGTTTATCGTCCCCAAGATTCGACGAAAGTCCCTTAAATTATAGTAAAAATAACTTTAATAAATAACAAGTAGGAAAAATCTACCCTTGGGCTGTCTAAAAAATAGAGCAGAGTACTTAAATTTTGTTAATTTCTCTTTATCACCCAAACACACATTTACGCGCGAAAGACACGCTAAAACCATTTTAAATATTATTTTAAAAAATTAGGTCATGATCACCTTCTCCGCCGTATATAAATAAAAAGAATGGCAAACATTCTTTCATTTTTTATGTAAATAATAATAAATTGGACAATTATAAATTTGTATAGTGGGTAAACAGGCGAAGGCTTGCGATTATAATGATAAACAACTAAAATCTCGATTTGTTTTTTAAAAGAGTTACAAGGTAGCAAACATCAAAGATGATTGTCATCATAAATATTAAAACAACATATTTTTGCGCGCTCTCTCTCTTTCTTTCCGGTCTTATTTATAAACATACATACACACATATGTGTTCTCCAAGTTCAAACTAAACGTATGAGCTAGTTTACATACATATATCAGAACTGGAGACTATTAAAATATATATGTATATAATTGCACCAAAATTCAATCGGCAAAATTCAGATTTCAAGGCTTTGACGCCTTCGGTACGCCGTCGCTTTTTTCTATTATCCACAAGTAGTTCATTTAATGTATTTATATATATGTAAGTTTAAACTTTTATTCACTCAGATATTGACCTGTTCAATGGTCCCAAATATATTCAAAATAAATATGTAGTTTCATGCACACGCATTGAATATATCTATATGTATATGTGTGTGTATGTGTCTGTACATACATAAATAAATACGAATATTATGTATACGCGGATTTGTATGTGTGCAGACATACATAGATATATTTCTTTATTTTTTTTTTTGCATCTGTACTCGTTTCAGAAAATATATAAACACTATTTATATTTTTTAATATCCATACATATTTTTTCACAGATTTCTAATATATATTTGCACGTACATATGTATGTATGTATACTTGTGTGATGTATATTTGTACACAGTTAATTTTTCGTATTCGAATTCAAGTAATTTTTCTTCAAAATTATATAAGATAGCTGGAAATCGCAATGATCATAAGACAATTGCGTTGAATTTCCAATAACTTGTATGCTTAACTGTGCATAGATTCTGTTTATGCATTTGTTGTATTATTTTAAATATTTGCAACTATAGATTTATAAAAAATTGTTAGTTAGGTACCAAAAGGGAATTCAAAATCCACGTGCAGAAAAATGACACGAAACGACGGCAACCACTACTCGGAAAACACTGAGATATGCAAAAGCTTTAATATATAGAATTGCTTGATTTTAAAAATAAACTGTTATACTTTACATACACACTATATATTCATAAAAGCATTGAACATATGGCCAATGGAAATCAAACATATATTGCAAGAATTGCACATTTATATTATCCATCCATATCCTATACGCTGAGTACACCGCATTATACAGTAATAATATTAGAATATAATATCGGATTGACATGTAAAAGATATGGGTACAAATTAAGATTTCATATTACTATCTAATACGTCAGACTGTGGTTTAGATAGTCTTACTCATTACTATTTATATTTTAGGGAGAGAATATATATTCTTTTAAATTTATTGCAAAAATTTGCACACTGGACTCTATCAGTTTCCAGTTCTTAAATTTATTGATTTTTTAAATAATTTTTTTTAATAAAATCAGCAATTTGTGTATCACTCCTTTTTTAATTTCGATGACATATAATCGTTGTTAAGTACCGCAAAATTCAATTTTTTTCAATTACAGATATATGACCTTCAAAATTCAAATGTGCACATTTTGAAAGAGTAAATTTAGATCTGCGCACGCCCACAAAATGTTTCCAAATCTGGAGCTTTTACTATGTGGGCGGCAGGAAATGGCTATCTTGTGTTATTAGTTGATGCTGATTGCGTTTGCATACTATTTATAGATCAACCACTTTCTCCTGTCTGTCAACGATCCTAATTTAAATAAAACGTTTTTTTTTTGCATCCCCATTTATAAAAAAACGGAAGCAAAACATCTGCAAAATTTAGAGATACCAAATTTGCCAAGCAGTTAGTTATGAATATTTCAATTATAGAATAATAATCTTTTTAAGTTATCTGTAAAATTTCACACAATTTTATTTGTAACAACTTACCTGAAAAAAGTTTTGACACTCAACATTTGTGGCAAGAAATTCCTGTGCCTGTGGCTCATTTTGATAGTATTTAACGTGTTTATCAAAATCACGTTCGAGTCGCAAAAATGTTTTAGCTATCATGTTGGGTTGGCTGCTGTAGCATTTAAGCCCTTCTTTCAAGACCCTAAAATGATATTATTATTAAAATATGAAAGACTCACATTAAAAGCCATACATATTATGAAACTCGGAGATTTGCAAGAAATTTGAAAAAATCACATCTTTGTTGTCTTTTGCTGATCGTGGAGCGACGGGCAAATCCACTGCCTTTATATAATTATCAACTACATATTGTAAATCCTTTGAGAACTCCTCTTCAGTATCAACGAGTTCTCCGATTATAATGCTGAAAATAAAATTAATAAACCACAAGATAAATTATCAATTTGAAAAGTCAAGCACGCTTGACGGGTAACGCTTGAAAGTAGAAATAATTTCTGTGTTGAAAGTGTAATGGGATTCTTATATTCAGTTCGATATTTCATATATTATGTTTCAAAACTATTTTTTATTTATGTCACAGCTAATAGAATAAGAGTAATGAAAAAATTACAAATGTACTTACCGTTTTTTAAATTCCAAATCTTCAGTTCCTTTGCCTCCCAAGGAAAGAGAGTTTGGTTCGATTTCTAATATGTCCATTGAAATGAAATGTATTCGTTTTTAGCCCCGTCAATTCCTCATTAAAAACATCTAATGTACATAAATAAATATGATGTTTAATTTGTTTTGTTTTTTTTTTTTTTTTTTTTGTATTTATAAAACTTTACGAATAATCTAACATTATTAAATTAAAACACTTTAAAAGTTTTGATCACTTTGCAATTAAGACGTATAGCTGCAATATCTTTTAAAACAATCCCGGCAAATTTTCGCCCGAAGATTTCTGTGTAAGCAAAGCGGCGCGATACCGCGAAAACTTACAAAAAAAAGCGATTCGATTTTTTGACAGCTATACGATATACAGAAGCGATCTATCTCGTGCCGACTTTTTACAGCATGCCGCAATAAGAACTACATATGTGTGCCAAGATTTTTTTTAGGGTTCGACATGCTTACTGACGCTGATTACGAACATATATGTATATATAGTTAATTGTATGGGTTCGTCTGTGTGTTGTAAACTTCTGGCCAAAGTTAATATAAACTTTGCATGTGTATAGACATTTTATTTTCAATAATAAAAGAAGAGAGAGAGGAATAAATGAAGTAAATCTGGGGCCGCAATCAGACATACAAACAGACAGACATATTCTATTTTTAGGTTACATCCTATTGGATTGTAGGGTAAATGAATCAAGCACATACGTGCATACAAATGTACATATTTGATTGACCGAATCATGCTATTTGTTTATTGATTAACAGCTAAGTTAATATAGTTCGTCAAATTTACATAATTAAAATCTAAAAGAAATTGAGCTAGTTTGGGTGCTGTCACGCGAAAACTGTTTAATTGAATTAAATAATTTTGGCACATTTTATTTGTAGGTATTTTTAGAAATTTTTAACCCGCATAAATTTGTTTAATTTTACTACAGTTTGTAGATGTGTACGTAGCTTGTACGTGTCTGTCTAGCTGTAGTTACATATGTACGTGTGTAAGTACGTACATCAGTCTAAATATACAAATGTATATTTGCACCGATCTATATTATGTATGAGTATTAGTAAGTACGATTGCATAAGGTTGTGATACGTTGTAATAAATCATAGTTTCACACGTATTCACATTTTCAGTTTTTGTCGATGTTAGGAAAATTTTTGATTTAAAAAAATTTAGCACAATCACCGATATTTAAATGTACGTTTGCAATAATACGACTTTGACTGCAACTAAAGAACTATACGACTGAGCAAATGGTACTGATCGATATTTTCTGATCACAACAACATTTGTTCCTCAAAAAAAAAATAAAATAAAACGAAAATGTACAATTTAAAAATAATGCACATGCACTTCGTATTTACTTATACAAACGTGCATACATACATTAATACATGCATATAAATTAGAATGCCGACATACTTCCACTACATACACATGCAAGTAAATAGAAAGCACATAGTTAATTGTACATAAAACAAATTCAAGTATGTACGATATATGTGAAAAAAAAATAAAATATATACAAATATGACTGCATTATACAGACAATTCATTCTAAGGTGCACACACTGAGTATGTGCGTATGTATATGTAGGCAAATGTGTCGCCACAGTGTGTGATTTTCACACACGTGATAGTGCAAACTAATGCTTGGGTATTTATATATATTTAATGTAATACTCAGTAATATGTTGTTGGCTATAAAATATTGACTATGATTGACATGATAATCGCTCAAAAGAACTTAAATTATTTACTTTAGCTCTTATTATTATTTATTTTTAACTCTTAACTCAAATTTCACAATGCTTGTCTGTCCAATGAACTTTAAATATTTGTGTTTTAATTTAGTTTTCAATATTTTCAAGATTTTAAGCAAAGTTAAAGCAACCGTTAATGCAGACTTTGAATACGATAAAAATGAAAATCGAAGCGTATATTCGATTATCGATTTTCTGCAAGCATCTCTAATAGACTAAAATGTATCGTTATTTACCGAGCTATACACTTTTGTATAGAAATTTATAAGAGTTATAAGTATACATAACACTCCCACACATAAAATAAATTAAAACTAAAGCAACTGAAAACGTACAAAATTCATGTAGGTGGCATTAGAAAATAATTGAAAGCTTGCATGAAATTAAAGAAATTAGATCGTTATTTAAGTATTTACAAATATCCATATTTGTTTTTTATTTAATGTGTATTAACCTATACCGATTCAATGTTTATTGGGTATATATAAATGTACACTCATGTAAACTAAAACAAAGGAATGTAAAAACAATGCGATTTTAGCAGCAAAACTGCGTAATGATTAAGCCCAACCCTTATCACAAAATAAAATTATTGATTTTCCATAAAAGGAACAAGTGCATCCAAAAATATCCGTCCCAAAGGTAAACTAAGTATACATTTTGAGAAATTTAAGCATATGTTTCTAAAACCAATATATACGTCTAGTTACCCGGCTGTATTTATCTACAAAAAAATCTATAACTAGGTATCACAAGTACCGAATAATGTAAAATCTATGTAAATAGCTTTTTTTAGTTATTATAATCAAAGTTGACCGAAAATACAGAAGAAGGGAAAGAACTGCATGATTATCCTCCTGTTTCTTCCAGCAAAAATTGATCTGTCAGATTTTATGAATGTGTGTACTCATATGTATATTTCAGATATATTTTAGAGCCCTAGTTTATACAACTCTATTTGTTATAAGATATGGCTGAAAACAAGCAGTGCGAAGACTTTGAAAGGTAAGTGAGGAAATATATGTACACCTACGATCGATCTATTCATATCTGAAATACAGTCACATACATATTATTTCTAAGTTTTATATTAATGGCATATCAATTTTTTCAGAACCGAGCTCCCAGCTCCCAGCTCTCGGAAAAAAATAAGTGTTTGGTCTATCTTAAAGAACTGTATTGGAAAAGATCTCAGCAAAATAACAATGCCAGTTGTACTGAATGAGCCGCTAAGCTTCCTTCAAAGACTATGTGAATACATGGAGTATACAAATATCCTAAGTCTTGCTTCCCACCAGGAAAATGCAGCAGATCGCATGAAATATATTGCTGGTAAATCGTATATAAAGTAAAAAAAGAGCAAAATAATTTATATTAATTCCATTTTTCTCTAGTATTTGCCGTGTCAGCGCTAGCTTCCAATTGGGATCGTCTTGGCAAACCATTTAACCCACTTCTTGGAGAAACTTACGAATTTGAGAAAGATGGCTATCGAGTAATTTGCGAGCAGGTCTCTCATCACCCACCAATTTCTGCATTCCATGCAGAGTCTAACGATTTTAAGTTCCACGGCTCAATAAATCCAACAATTAAGTTCTGTGGCAAAAGTGTTGAAGTACATCCGGATGGAATTCTAACGGTTGAGTTTCCAAGGTATGCATGACACCTATACTACTTGTCTGTCTGCCTAGCTATATGTCCGTCAATTGGAATCCAAATAAGTCAGTTTGAATGTTTATATATCTTCTTGCCATTACAATATTGAAATATATCAACCAAAATTTTCTATTTTTTAAATAGATGGAATGAAACCTATACCTGGAGTAATATAAACTGTTGTGTACAGAACATAATTGTAGGAAAGCTGTGGATTGAACAACACGGAGTAATGGAAATAAAAAATCACTCCACCGGACATATTGCCAAATTAACTTTTAAATCCTCAGCAGCGTCAGAAAAGGATCTTCATCGAGTTGAAGGATTTGTGAAAGACGAAAAGTAGGTATTTCAAGTTGTTGAATCCGAGTAAGTACCTAATAGTGATTCCTTTACAGCGATAGAAATATATACTTTTTATACGGAAAGTGGACCTCCTACATGAAATGTTGCCCATTTGAGATTTATGATGAATATATTAAACAGGACAATAACCATAAAGATGGAAAAAGTTCTTCTGCTTCGCCCAACGCTACTCCAAAGAAAATGTTTTCCAAGCTAAACAGTTTCAAGCTTAATTCATTTCGTAGTTTGTCTATACAAGATGTAAGTGAAATATTAAAAACGCAAAGTATTTAAGAACATATAGTATCTTAAATTTTTTCAAGAGCGATACCTTTTCACCAATGAAAACAGAGGATGATTTCCTTAGAAGTGAATCATCGAACTCCTTTGATATTTCAGACTCTACAATATTATGGAGTTGTAACCCAAGACCTGAAAATAGTAGCGAGGTACAGTAAACTTTACTATAATTTATATATATGTTTTATATATATATATATATATATATATATATATATATATATATATATATATATATATATATAAACATATATATATATATAAATATATATATATATATATATATATATATATATATATATACATATATATATATATTTCTGATATTGTTTTCCAGTATTATCATTTTACAAAGTTTGCAATGCAATTAAATGTTATGGAAAGCAAAATAAAGTCAGGTAATCTCTGTCCCACTGATGCTCGATTGCGCCCTGATATTTTATGTCTAGAAAATGGTGATTTGGAAGGAGCTTCAAAAGAAAAGACAAGGCTGGAAGAAAAGCAAAGAGATTCGAGAAAGCTACAGAAGTCTACACATGGAAAGGAATTTCGCCCAAGGCAAGTCGTTTTAAAAGCCCATATAAACAAAATAATATTATTTTTACTCTATTTTCAGATGGTTTAAAAAAACGTACAGTCCCTATACCAAAAGCGACATTTGGTGCTATAGTGGAGGCTATTGGGACCGAAATTTTGAAGATATTAACTCCATATATTAGTGGAATAGAATCCATGCAAATGTCAAATGCAACAATTAACGAAACTATTATACGAGTATAAATTGATGTTAGAAACCTTAAGTTCTATATGTACTATATTGAATCGTTGTAATAAAGTTACTTTTTATACCCTGTATCATAGGTACAGGCTTGTGCAAATATAAAGTGAATTCTGATATTTCAGAAGCGAGGCCAATGTGAATAAGAAAACACTCTTAAAATTTAAAAACACTTCAAGAAAATCACTCATAGAAAAAGTCTTAAAAAGTCGAACCATTTTTTATAATCCAAACAATTTACGTTTTTTAAACCATCAATTGGTCCCGGCTGATAACAATGAAATATATGTAAATGCTAAACATTCAGGTTTATTTGTATTCTTAGTGTATGTATGTATGTACATTAAGTAAATGGAAAGTTTTAAAATATAATTTGGTTTTTGCATATGACGTTCAACAATAAATTACACTATACAGTAAATTTGCAATAAAATAGCCCAGATAAATAAGTATACATTTGTTTTCACGTTTTTTAAATTGGATTTGAGATTGACATTTTGAGATTTACAAAGTGCTTGCTTCGATATGTGGAATGTTATGTAAGCCGGTATCCGGATTGGCCCAATAGTAATAAGGTGCACCTTGGCTAAAACAATATTTCATATCAAGAGGCTCCCCACCGTCTACGTAGTACATCAGATAGAAATTACACATTTCATCATCACTTGTTGGTCTGAAATTAATATGGAATTGTTTGTTATTAATGTCAATTATTAAATTGTATGTAAAAAAAACTTTAAATTATAGAATTAAAAAAGACCTTTGTATGACAACAATTGTAATGTTTATGTGCGTTAAATAAATGCTAATGTTGAAATGAATTCTTGGGTATTTGATATGACTATATGATATACAACAATTCCCTTAAATAATTGAACACATAATATATTGTAATTATGTATATATTTCAATAGAAATAGCATACCCGATCTGTGTTGGACGTTGTCGTGTGCTTTTCATAGTACACCGCGCTGCAACATAATCCCCAGTAACAATGGGTGAGGTGCTCTCCACATTGTAAAACATTTGTGGGGTAAGTGGATCTCTTTTGCCAAGTAGCGTCCACTCCTGAACTCCTTGAGCATTTGCACGAACTCTATAACCGGAAACTACTTTTCCCAATCCATGTGTATGAGTTCGATAGGCAAATGGATAGATCTTTTTATTCTCGGTTATTTCGCAGGCAGCTTCCATATGCTCCGTCTTCATTGGAGGAATAACTCCATCAGTTCCCAATAGTAAGGTTCCAGCTAATTTTTTAAGACTGTAAATAAATTTCATTAAAAAAATCTTTAACAAACCCGGTGGAACTTACGGTTTTTCAGTATACTGTAAAAATATTCCAGAATCATCAGTAGCTCCAGCTGCAAGAATACGACAATATGAAAAGTTATAGTACAGAACTCGACATAAGAGGACACTTTTATAAATGTATACCTTTGAATTTATCAACATGGGCGTAGTGTACTTGTAAAACTAAATATTTAGTCTGAGAATCCTTGCCCACTTTGAATCCAACACCCGGAGGCAAATCGAGTTTGGGTGCATCTCTAGCCCATGCATATAGAATCTAATAAGAAATGATAAAGAAGAACACACAAACAGATTAAGTTTGTGTTAATCAATTGAATATCATTTTAAACACAACAAAGACTAACCTGTGAATGTGAATGAGGGCCACAGGGACTCCCCGTTTCTTCTTCCGTTGATTGCGACATTTCTCCACAGTTCCTGAAAGAGATTAGATTATTTTTAGAACTTGTTAATTTTACACTGCGCCCTTTTGTAGTTCTTTTGTTGATACTATAATTTTTAATAATAAATGAGCTTAATATATAATACTTACCAAGTAGATTTGGTTGTTCCAGGTTCTCCGCACCCATAAAGCAACATATGATGAGCGGTATTCATTGTTGCGTTTGGTTTGTAGCCGACTATAAAACAAAAATTGCAACAATTAAAAAATAAAAAACATTTATAATTTGTATACGTACCAATATAATATGAAGTAGATGGATCAACTTTTATTGGAGTGCACAGGTACAAATCGGGCTAAAAATATGTTAAAACTTGTTATTAAAATATATTACAATGTTTAAAAGTTATTGCAATTAAACAATTAGAAGGATATACATAGCTTAATGGTAAATGAGATACCACAACATGGATATACATAGCTTAATGGTAAATGAGATACCAAAATTTTAATTTGAAAAGGCCATTTCATATACAGAGAAATATTTCACCCCACAATCAATTAAACCAACAAGTTGGACTCCCTCCGAGTAGATTCAACAAGTAATGTCATATGTTCTCTGTCAAAATTCAGACTCTGAAACATTTGATCAGACACCTGACGTTGTCTCTGGCTTTCAATGATTCGAACAAACCATATGGTACACACAGATACATATATGAAGTATACATCCACACATGCACGCATATGTACCTTACCACCTTAGTTATAGAGAACTGATTTTCGCATACGACTACGTGAGACAAATTCAATGTACAATATTTTTACGTATGTGATGTTGTGTTATCTATATCATTTATCTCATGATTATCAGGCTGATAAACTGAAAAATACTACAGTGCTACGCGGGAACCCCCAAATAGAAGCAGCAACAATATTAAACATATGTTATGCGAAACTATGAACTTGTATGTATGTATGCATGTAATGAGCATATGTTAAAATATGGGAACAAATAATATTGCATCTGATGTGTCTAAATTATAGAATGGTACTCAAATTATTATGTATCTTACAGTTTTTGGCGAAACTAAGGGCATAAGGAATGGAAAAGAGCCAGTTTGTTCCTCAACGTCATCATAGATTTCATTTTGTTGATAGATGCGTAACTTCGGATCCACGAGAGCATACGAAGTCACAAAAGTATATATAAACATGTAACAAAAAATGTTTATTCGAAGTGTCATTTTTTAGATTGATATATTTTTATCCGTTTTGTAAAATTGTAATTTTCGTTATCAGTAAGTGATAAAATATGTGTCCTGTATTTGCCACAGTCTTCTACTTTACTGAGATGAAACTTATGCTAATTTACCTATCGATATAAATAGAAACAGTTATCAACAATCGATTAACATTAACTAACACTGGATTATCGTTAAAAAACATGACTGCTTTAAATAGTATGCGTGCATTTATTAATTACGTATTATAATAATGTAATTATTAACTTAAAAAACATTTAGTAATGTTTGCAATATAAACGTACGATTTATAAAGCCATACAATTAAATTGCTGTAAACAAAATACATTACGCTAAGAAGTTAACTGTGATATAAGCCAACACATACATATGTAAATTAATAATAACTTCATCGATTTCTGGTTTCACAGATTTTTATAAATACGCAGAATAATTTTCTGAAGATACTGTAGACACATTATCCTTATTTTAACTCTTGTAAATGATATCAGCAAAGACAATCATTCATACAGTTTCTCAACTAATTATAACCTTCTGCAATAGGCTTAACAGGTCGATTAAGCCGTATACGACGTGCCGTTTTCAGTAACTACATTGATATAAAAACATGAAATTTGGCATTAAAGTTCCTGTATGATGAACGCAGACAAAGCTTGTTTTAAATTTTCGACGTCTTGCCAACAATGCTCGAAACTCACTATTAAGCAAAATAGACTAACAATAAAATACATACCTTTAATTCATAATTTCAAGCAGTTTATTTTGTGGGTTCAAATAAAAAAACAATAGACAGTATAAGACTTTATTTATTGTTATCAATTTCAAGTGTGGTAAGACTTTTGCAAAGGCTTTTCGAATTGGAGAAATCCCAGTAACGGTACGTCTATAAATCCTGTAGTCTATCAGTAATCGTTATAACTTAAATTTGAAATAAGTATAAATCATCGTTGAAAACTTTGTTTATGCAATGCATTTTATTGTTCTTTTATATATGGAATTTATGTATATATAATTATGTTTATATAAAATATCTATATGTATTTTTTTATGTATATATATTTTGGTGTATAATTATAAACGTAAAAACATATTAAATACAAATTACACAAAGCTTAAATATTTTCTCACATTGTTTAGCTCACATTTTGTATAAACTTGAAAACCCATATTTATTAGTGTTATATTCTAAATGACTACCTGTTGGCTGAAGTGGTGGCTCCTCGAAAGTGTAAGCTAATAGAGCTCCGTTATTATCATGTACTGTGCAGTTGAGATCATTATTTGCTCCAATTAATAAGCCGCTATAGTCCTGAATTGAATACGGACATGGATTGACAATACCATCTGACTCAACCAAACTGTTGTTTATACTGCTGTTAGAGAATCCGATGTGCGGTGAATGCGTGGAGGTTAGAATGCTGCAGTCACTGTCCTCGGTTGCCGAGTGAATTGGGTTGTATTCATCAGTTTGGAATGTTTGCCCGCTGTAGGAAAGCGCACTATTATGTATTTCAATGTTCATTGTAACAGTTTGCGGCGGCACTGCAAACGGCGCTTTTTGAGATGTGTTTTCCGATCCGCAATCTTCAGCATAACACTCGTGTGTATCTGGCACATAAGGGGGTATATGATGGCTAGCTGAATTCAAATTTGCATCATTTACAATGTTTTCTTCCGAATCAAATACAGGTTCACCACTTATGTTTTGGCATTCCTCAAAACTTGACTGGATTTTGATAGCATTTAAGATATGATGGCTAACATCTCGACTATTTGACAGCGAGTTTATTTCCGATAATGAGTCTTCATTCTTCGATAGATTTTCAAAGAATGGAAAATATTTAAGAACTTCATTCATCTCTGGTATGTTATTTGTATTAATCTCAGAAGAGTTTTCTGTTTTCACATTGTTTTCATCTAGTACATTCAAATTTACACCGTTCGTTTCGCAACTGTTATTTGTAGTTACAAGTTCCGATGACGAAAAAAATTCATTTTCCAATGGGAGTATAATATCGGCAGAGGTTTCCTTTACGATATATTTATCATTTTTTATATTATCACCTGAATCGTTTCTCGAACGTTTCGAAATCGTACCAGATTGACAACTTGAGGTAGGTCTTTTATGTTTTCGACCGGCAGTGCAGGTTCCATCAATGACGACCGGGGTCGATGTATTGTTTGAGTCATGGTTACCATCGTTATTATCTAGATCTTGGTTTTGCTTCAAACCAACGGATCTCGATTGTTTTTTTTGTGGCCTATATTTATAATTTGGATATTCTATCATATGAAGTTTTCTTAAGTTTTCCGCTTCCACAATGTATGGCTGCTTAGCGTCTTTGGACAAGCGTTGCCATCGTCTTCCTAGTTCCTTTGATATTTCAGCGTTATGCAAGTCTGGCGTTCTTTCACAAATTTTCCGTCTCTCCATTTGACTCCAGACCATGAATGCATTCATTGGCCTTTTGATATGACCAGGAGAATGTTTTTTTGTCTGAAAATATAAATAGAATTTATTTTAAAGAAGATTCAATGATAATATTTAATTATGTAAACATGTGTTATAAATTTATAAGTACATATAATATTAAATATTAAATCAATTTACTACGCAATGCACTGCTTTGTAGCTGTAACGGTTTTTCAAATATTAGTGAGGGTATTTAATTGCAGTGTTGTGAAAGCCCTTAAGATTGGCAAATTTCGATTTTTAAAATCAGACAGACGCTAACTCATTCTATCGATTTACGCAATTTAACGAAATCTGATAATTAACAATCGTATTATTTGTACGTATGTATTACATGTCCATGTGTGTGGGTGTGGATGTCTGCACGCGTGTGTGTAACTGCGCATGTATTTGTATGTGCATGTGTATTTGTGTACGTACATACGCATGTACATAAAGACACACACATTCCTATCTAGGTACTTACACACATACACATACGCTCTGCTTGTCGTTATGTCCTGTAGACAAAAATGGTTAAAGTGAATAACCGCTTTATATGTACTTATGTATGTATGTCTGCTTGTTTTGTATATACAGATGAGAGACAGTAAAAAAAACTCTATTAATAGCGGTAACTTCGACCTTGTGGCAGTTTGTGAACCTCAAGTTCAACCAACCAATGTTGCCTGCAGCACAACGACCGAGCGAGCGACCGAGCGAAGAGCAGAGCAACAACAACACGAGCACGATGTGTTAGCTGAAACGAAATGGGATGTCCAGCAATGATGATGAGGTGGGACACCAGACGAATGCTACAACGGTCATTGGCATTGCGCTTGCCCTTGATTGAATGTACATATAGTACATGCATACGTACATACATAACATAGCTCTACCATGTTTCATTGCCGTTTGACATTTTTTGGAAATTGAAAAAGATCAAGACAATTGCATGCGTAGTTGATTATCAGGAAATGTTTTAACAAACATATGACAATACCTTCTCCTTATTATATGTAAATTAAAATACTGTTTATCTTTAATATTACTTTGTTTTATCTACTAATTTATGTAGAAATATGAACAAAAATTCTATTCTACATATATCAACAATTAGTTTCCACTTACTTGTGTTGCATCCGAATACGGGGTACTGGAATTAACAGGAACACGAGCTGAGCCAAAAACCAGATTAAAATTATTGTCCCCGCCAACCATTCCATGCAAACTTTCTGTTGGAGATCTTTCGATTTTACTCTTGTCATCGTTCTCCATTGTAATGTTGTTATTGATGGATGTATGTATATAAACATATACATATATGTATACATATAAATGTATACATATAGTTATATGCTATATATACAGAGGAAATATACAGCAAGAGCGCCGTGCCTAGTTTGGATGGATGGGTTTAACTTGCACGACTTTGATATATGTGGTTTGATAACGTCTTGTTTTGTTTTGTATTTTTTTTGGATTTTCGTAACTACTGTTGAGGTAGTTTAAATGGATGGCAGGATCAGTGGATCAGTAGGCGCTCTTCCTGGCTATGCACAAAGTTAACGAGCTATCAATAGCTGTTGATCCCTGAGTAGACTGCGCAATTATATTTGATTGAAATATACAATTTACAAAACGTATGTTAAAAATTTTGAAGCTATGTATGTATGTATGTATGTGCATAAGTTATATTGCAATTCATGCAACTACCAGATACATACACTATGAATGTACACATAATACATGCACATGCATACATACGGCGCACACATATACAAGTATATATGAGTTCATTCATGTATAGGTTTGATACTGTATTGTATCCATATACAGACATACATATATATAAAATAATTTGTACATATGTGCATATACATACATATTTACACAAATTTATTAATATCAATGAGGAAATGAGTGTACATATGTATGTATATGTATGTATGTACATATTTATTTTCATTTTTCGATAGACATAATAAATAATAGATTTTTTTGTACATATATGTTTCAGGTGAACAGAGACGTTTTTTAAGTTAATATAAGTCCATATGTACAATGCAATTTGTATATACATACTTACATATGTACATACATACATACATATATTGAGATGCACATGTACGTGTGCATTTATGAATCTGTGTCTGCATGTGTGTGTGTACGTAAGTATGCTTGTACAATTTATTTGATCGTGCATTTATAAGATATAAATACTCATGTACAAACATATGTGCGTGTGTATGTGTGTGTGTGCAAGTGCACATGGTATATGTGCATTCATATGTTTGTATGAATATTGACTCAAGGTGAAACTGGTTCCTTGTTTTGTATTTGCAATGTTCAAAGACTCACGTTCGAGTTTTGTCTGTGGTAATGAGTTTATTTTATTTATACACACACATACACACGCATACACACACATACACACACATACATACATACATATGCAATTTTGTATTCAATACTCTTAAACGCACATACAACGCTCGCACAATCTCACGAATTAAAGCACATACTACAAACATTCATACATACATCCGTGTACAAATGCATGTATAAATGTGCGTAAAGTAATACATGCACATACATGCATGCATACACACACACGTACACACTTAGTATTGGTACGCTTTTCTTGTTTTGTTTTAGGCTTGTTGTTACTTGTTGTTTATTCTTGATTTTTCGAACTACCAGCTCTACTTTCGGAATAATTTTTAATATTCACTTGAACTATGTATGTTCATACATATGTATGTATGTATGTACCTTACGATATTACAGTTAGTTGTCACACACACCAACGTTCATAAGTATCTGATCACCTTTATCTGTATGTGTATATGCACAAATTTATTTATAAACAAAATCTATGTACGTAGAAAATGTATTTATTTACATAATTCATATAAAAATACTCTTGGTTTTTTAATTTTACACTATTCAAAATTTTTAAAATTAAATCACAGTGTTTTTCATATACGGAAATTATCCAGTCATGCCAGGCGTGTGTATGTGTGCGTGTATGTACATATACATACGCATGCAGGTATTTAGCTTAACACTTGTTGATAAATTTGTTTTGTTTTTTTTTTTGATTTACTGCGGTAGTTAAAATTTGACGTACATTATTGTTTACTCGTATTTTACATGAATGTTTGACGAATTGAAAACTCAGCGGAACACAATAACGTGACCGTCTGCTCCGCGCCAAAGACGGAGCATTCTTGTTCAAAACAATCCGTGCGCTAAGTGGAGCCAGCGTAGCACAAGCGAATATTGCAAAGAACCGAACACTTCGAACGCGAAGCGATTCGAATACGAATACGAGGTGAATGCGACGAAAACTACATACGAAATGTGATTATGTATGTATGTGTACACAGTGCACAGTCATTTGTACACATGTCTATGTATTAATGTACTTATTTATATGCTTGCGTGTGTGTGTGTTGTATATGTGCACGCGGACATTATAAGGCATACGAATATGCGTATGCCTTATAATACGTAAATAAATACATACAGACAAACAAACATACATACATTCACATGTACACAACCGAGCGAATAAACTACGCAAAAGATGGTAATTTTTATAAAACGAATGTCTAAAGAAATATGTACGTTCGTATGTATGTATGTACATAAAATCACGCAGTTGTGCGTATGCTGCTGTGTGTATGCATTATTATTTATTTTGTTAACTTTTTGTGTTTGTTGTTTTGTATTAACCGTTGAAGTCGTCGCCGATCGCTTACAGCTGTTCAAGTGAACTGCTTGGCAAAGTTTAAAACTTGAATTCATCCAGCTCATCGCGTGCACATGTATGCGTGTACATACATGCATGCATATTTGTAAGCACACATATTAATGCCCATATGTACATGAACATGAACATATACATGTACATATGCATTATTTGCGCTTGCATATTTAAATGAGCAGAGTCACCCGACTGAGAGAGTGTAAATATACAAATGTGCATATAGTCACGCACACACACACACAGATATTCAACGGCTCTCAGCAAGCTGGCTAGTGGCGGAGTGCAGTTAAATTGTGGCCCAATGTTTAGCTAAGAAATATTTTAATATTTTTTTAAACATTTATCTATGTATATATATTAAAAATAAAATTTTACCTTTTAATAAAAACAAAACACAAATAAATATAATTAAAGCAAATATTTTGAGTAAATTTAATAAAACGTTCGCTGAATCTGGCCCTGTTCCGCACATGTACTCACATCTTATTTATTTCCATACATATGGACATGTATACAAACGTATGTATGTATTGCCATCAACACAGTAGCTGCTCCAGCTGGTTGCTGATGTGTTAGTAAACAGCAGAGCTCAAGCTGGATACATACAAGGCAGCGTACGTTGTGTACGTATGTATGTTTACTTATGTGTATATATAAACATTGGGTAAATGCGGATGAATCAGCTGTTCAGTGAGTATTAATCATATGGTTGGCTGACAAGCCTTTAACTTATTGTGTATTTATGAATGTATGCACATACATGATGTTAAATGAACTTTTATGCATTATGTACGTTTATATGTAAATATATATAATGAATTAATGAATCTTGGCTGATCAAATAAACTATATTAAGTTTAGGCTAGTTATTTTATTTACTTTGTCATTAAATGTATATATGTATGTACACACATGCATATGCACATAAGTTGCATGTATGTATGTATGTTTATAAATATTCCACTTGTAGCCGATTACTTCAGGTCAACTTTTATAGCATGTTTGTATGTATGTAGGTGCATATAAACATATGAATATGTGGGCGTTTATGTGGATGTAAATCTAAAATATAATAAGCGAACAAATATTTTGACGTATGCATACTGTTCATTTCCTTATGTAAACAAAAAATATATAAGTACATACATATGTATGTAAATATTGTGAACACCCATGGTCAGCATGATAGGTGGGTGCCCTGTTTACATACTGATGTACATATATAAAAATATAAAAATATTTTTTACTTAAAAAATAATAAAAACAATACTCATACATATGTATAAATGTGTTTGTGGATATAATGTACATATATTAAAAGGGTAAGCAACAAGTTGAAAGTTTGGATTAATTTTAAATACCGTCCTAAACATATTTAAACACTCCTCCATTTGTTAAAAGTAAAATCACGCAATTCAAATTTCAAAAATCAATGTTAAAAATAAAAAAAGATTGCAGAAATGTTGAAGATTTTTTAAACGCAAATGTTTAATGCGTTGAGAAGTGGGAAAATTAACGATGCTAAGCCATAAGCAAATTGTCATTCCTCAAACAAAGTTATAAAAAGTGAGGTTAGAAGTCCGAAGACATTTGTTTTTAATTTTTGGTATGAGTTTTGTAGAAAAATTAAATAACGTCTTAAACATATTTAAATAATTGTTTGATGCTCCTTTTTCACCTCCACAATCTTTCAAATAAAACAAAATCTGGAAAATGATAAGGGAGAATCATTACCAACATATCGCTAAAATTGAGACAATTTTTAAATAGCTTGCATTGCACTTTGTTAAATGTATGATTACCAAGTGTGTCAAGGCATAAATAAAATAACATTCCACGAGATTGATTTTAAACAAAGTTTTGGTGGGTTGAAAGTGTGATCGAGAGTCTAAAGTAAAGTATCTGCCAATATCTTTACTGAATTATCAGTTATAGAAAAAGGTAAACAAGTTCAATAGATTTCTTTTACTGTGAATTTATTTTATTGTTCTGTGTTTGTTACCAAGACAGGCCTGATTTAACTAACAGTTATTCGGATGCCACTGGCTCTGAAACTTAAAGGTTATATGAAAAAACTACCGTGTTTTGAAATGCGTCTGTTGATGTTTTTTTAAGTGATCGCTGCGTACAAATCTTCTACAACATTGAGAACATGCATAGGGTTTCTCGCCGGTGTGCGTTCGTATGTGCCGGTTTAGATCATCTTGGCGTTTGAATCTCTTATCGCATTGACGACAACGAAATGGACGGTCTTGCACAAAATGAGGCATGCCATATGTACCAGGACCATCCTGCGATGGTAATTGAGTCAATGTGCGTGATATTTCATCGCTAGGCTCATACTTTATTTCGGGCTTCGTACTGTAGGTAGTGGCCAGCTGACTTTCAGGTATAGGATTCATCATCTGATATTTGTCACTTTGTTCCGGTCGCTCAAGCTTAATTCTTATCGGCGAGTGTTCAAAACCAGCCAATCCTTCGGCATCTAATTGATGATGATTTTGATTAATATTGCCATCATTACCACCACCAAGTACTGCCATGAAATGAAACCCTGACTCCGATTCGGATGATTCCTTTTTTGTTGACTTTAACCTGGTATTATTAGAAATGGAACGTTTTGGGTTACTACTCTTTAGTTGACGATCGTGTGTCGCCAAGTGCTTGGTCAGATGATCACTGCGAGAGAACTTTTTACTGCACTGCACGCATTCAAAAGGCTTCTCGCCTGTATGAGTACGCAAATGCCGATTGAGTTCATCGGATCGGGTGAATCCTTTCCCGCATTTCGGCTCATTGCACACGAAGGGTTTAATGCCTGTATGCCACGTGAGATGGGACCGTAGGTGGGAACTTTTTCCATAGCTTTTCGCGCAGTTATCATATGGACATATAAATTTGCGTTTAGGATCCGCTGCATGTGGAGCAGCCAGAAGTTTTGTTGTAGGCATTATTCGAATCTTAGAGTCATTAATAAATCCTAAGGGGTCTCTACTTGATGTTAAATTGTGTTCAGTCTCTACTGCGTTTTGTACATTTTCGAGATCCAGCGGCGACTCATGCTTGGGGTCGCCAAAAATCGTTGAGGCTCTAAGTATAACATCCGATGCCGTATTCTGTTCATTTGAGTGAATATCGTCAACTAATACAGGAAAAGAAAGCCGTCGCTTTGTTTCATCTATTGGCGTTAACGTTGATGTCGTCAGCATTTGAGGTGTGGGCGTGTTTGAAATTACTTGTGACATTACGCCTGTGATTCCTTCTTAAAGCCAAGTTGTATTTCCTTTTAAAATGGCTACAAGCTAATAAACGCATATTTTAGTGTAAGAAATGTTTTTCTTAACATCTTTTAACCAGTATATTTACCAGATTTGTAATTATAAATAACAAAATTATCAATGGGCGTGGGCGTCGGCCATATTCAAAGGTATATAAAATTGTTGATTAGTACAGCACGAGAAACACATTATTCTTAATACAATAATTATACTGCACTCGATTCTCTGCTAATAAAAACCTATTCTAATGGAAAATCAAATATTAAATTTTATCTTTTATTTTTTTTATGTGAAACAGAGAAGATATTTTTAATTGTAGTAAAGTTTATCGATTATTCGATACTATGAATGTTGATTCATTATTGCACATCAAAAAATATTTTGAATTGAATGACACGAATAACAAAATTAAATGTTCCTTGTAATTCATGTTTTATTTATTTTTTTAACCAATTTAAAAGTTTCAACATAAACAATTTTTTCTATTGTTCTATGTTCATTCATTTTACTCCACTCAATACAAGAAAAATGTTGATAATACTAATAATAATAAAAAGGTTTTTTTGAAAAAAATAGAACAGCTTTTACCCTTGAATAAAAAATAATTATATTATAACTTTTTAAAGTTAGATTCCTTTGTATTGACAAAATTGGTGTGAACGAGTCTTTAAATTTACCGATTATTCGATTAATCTGTGATCTACCATGTTCATGTATTTAAAAGTCAAATATGTCTATTAAATGCCATATTTTTAAAGACTAATATATTTCTTATAATATTAATAATGCAGTTTTTTTGGTTGCCGTAAAGTAAATGAAGTAAATAATTGCCCACAGTTATATTTCAAAATGTGAAAACGTAAGCAATAAAGAACTTGTTCTTTTGAGCTTGCCTTTCTCGTTCACTCATAACGACGCCAACACTGGTTTGTTACACCAAGAACATGTTTGTTTATTTTTTGTTGTGGAGAAACTGTCCCATGAAAACGTTGGCCTTTTGATAATATTGTTATTCAATCCATACAAAGAATGCCGCACAGCTCCGTAGCCGTTGGAGATTCCTCAGTTTCTAGACGAAGCAGCCGTCATCGCTGTAAGCCTACCATATGGACACGAGAGAAAATATATAAACTGATTGAGCTTTACCGAGCCTCGGACTGCCTATGGAATCATTACTCCGAGCTATACAAAAATAAAGACTGTCGTACAAAAGCCGTTGATCAAATATGTACATCTCTCGGAATCACTAAGGATGTCTATGGGAAAAAAGTCCATAACCTACGTAACCAGTTTAACTCGGAATTAAAAAAATACGAGCGTCGTTTGCAGGAAACAGGAGGAAAAGCAGGAGCATGTCGTTGGGAACATTTTGAAACGCTTATGTTTTTGAGACCAATCATTGAACCCCGACCAGGATATCAACCAAATTGCAAGGTTATTTTATTTACATGGTATATTTGTTTACAACCAGTACCAATAGTTAAACGGCATTTATAGTTAAGGAAAAAAGACAGGCAGAAGATAAAGCATAAACACATATCTAACCTAGAAACAAACGGCTGAAAACAGGCTTTTTTACTAAAACCTTTATGGTTTCTCATATTTATATATTATTTTTATAAATTTAAAATTGTGTCTCAACCTAATTGTTTTGGAAACGTTTTGGTACTGGAAAGGCACAACTGACTAAATCGCACTATTCTTTGTTTTTTAGAGAACTCAAAAGAACTGGAATACTTCAGACGATGCACAGGTGGACTCGCAAAGCGAAAATTTCAAAATCGATAACTCGGACATACAGCGAGGGGAAAATGTAAGCGACAGCTTAACGGATAAAATTAATTGCGCCATCGATCTGCCTTCAAAGTCTGAAACACTTTCACTCGAAACCTGCAGTAGTTCTCCTAATCTTAATTACCTTCGGAAGGTAAACGATGAAAATGCACCCGGATCTTCTCAAACCCGTGCATTACGAGATCAATGGGATGCATTTGGCGAATTAATAGCAAATGAGTTTCGTAATTTGAACTCGCCAGTTTCACAGAAAATATTAAAACGAAAAATAATGCAACTTATACTAGAAGTAGGCGAAGAAGACGATAAAAAATATACAAGCCTTAATTGAAATTTACCTGTGTTCATATTTGTTTTATTTATTTAAAACTTTAACTTTATATAAACAGTTTTTTAATTTTCATATGTGTATAGGGTTAGAAACCTACATGCCAAAACCTTACCATTATTTAGTTATTATATGTACGCAATTATTAGTGCAAAAACCTAGAAATATATTATGCTTTGAAATTTTATTAAATTTTGACAATCAAATATTTATTTTTCATGACTATCGAAAAATTAACGCATGCTGTGGAAATTCCACTAGTACTGTCTATCGATATTTTTTTACGATCAACTCTGTTTTCTATGTACATACATCAAAGGCAACCCATACATTGACATACCATTTTTGTACTCAAGGTGAAAAGTATGGAATTTATTTTGTGGCGAACGTGTGAACTTACTTACTTCTATTTATTGTGTAATTTATTGAGCCAATCTTTAAAATCAAATTCGCTGATTTCATATACAAAGCAAGAAACAAGTGAAACAAAGAATTCAAATAACAAGCACAAGACTTTTATTACGGATATTTCGCAAGTGTGCCTACATATTTCATAGTATGCATGGTACAATATTATCGCACTCCAACGTTGACATACTGCATACATACATACATATATAACAATGAGTAATGTGTGAACTAACTATGGATCTATAGTGGCTGATTAAGTATGCTCCTAGTAGCAGCAGCAAAACTTCAGAAAATGGATTTTCGAATTTCAATATACCCGAAAATTTCTGTTATAAATGGAACTGCAAAACATTCACTTATCAATATTCTACACTCTACTGCCTGACTATCTGTTGAATCTACTTCGAATGATTGGAATCATGAGCTCTCCAATTCACGATCACTATCGGTGTGCACCATCGCAACGAACCCAGACTGCATCAGTGAAAGAAACTGAAAAATCACGAATGCTGGAAACATCAAACAAAGAAGGAGGGAATACCAACACATTGATTGATAGTTTGCAGCCACAGCCATTGGTTGCTGCAATGTATTCCCTCTTTCAGTCGGCTCTGCAATGTACATCTCAAAACACTACAAACGCTTCAATGACGGGAATTCGGTTTAATTCAAGTAATCCGCCTTCGTTTTGCTATTTCTTTATTGATATGCAACCCAATTATGGAAATAAAATTGACTATTCGGATTATACCTTTGACTCGAACGACAAAACGATTGACGATACGCAAAGCAGCAGTACCAAGCCGAATTCTTGTGTCGAGTCCACACAATCAAAGATGCACCGTCAAAGAAGTATTTCCGAGGGTAGCGATGACAGTTTTATATGCTTCGAGGAAGAAAGCGAAACAGAGGATTCCCCTACATTTGATCATATTGATTTTGATTCCTCAGCAAACAGTGCCGATTCTAAACTCGATAACCTAGAGTTTATGAAAAGGGTAAACAATAATATTTAAAGTTATTTTATTCAGATCTTAATTGTTTCTTCCTTATTCAGGTGCGGTTTAATCTTAAGCCAGAAGTTCACGTAATGCACACTTGGGATTTTGCATATCGAGCGGCCAGGAAGGGTGAATGGCAGGAGATTGCTCGTGATCGTGATAGATTTCATCAGAGGATTCGACGGGTTGCACCAATATTGAATAATGTTCTCAATTGCAAACATAGAGAAAAAATTTACAAAGATCGATTCCTAGATGTAAATAGTAATTAGTTTAAATTGAATAAACCCTCAATTCCTGTTAAAAATCTATTATTATAATTGTCAATTTATTTTTTAAATAAGGTTTAAACAGTTTTTCATTATTGTATATACCTTTAAATATACATATATGGACATAAATAAGCACATATGTATGTGTGTACATATATCTCATGTATATCTATCTATATATATATATATAATGTATGTAAATATAATGTATGCATACATAAATATAAGAAAAATGAAATTGTATAGTAAAATAAAGTACAAATAATTGTGAGTTGAAGATTATGATAATTAAAAAGACACGATATGTTGCATTGAAACACATGTGTGTGTAGCTACCACCAGATTATGTGTATTCTTTCCATTTAAAATCAACTTTTAAATTTTCAGCAGTCATGTCATGTTTTAAGACAGTTGAACATTGTGTTTTTTCAAAGCCTGCCTTAAGTGGATTATACTGGGAGTGGCGGACAGAAACATGTTGTTGCCATCTATTTTATAGCTTGCTAACCAAGTTGTTTAGTAATTATAGTTCACATGATGGAAAGAAGAAGCATTGCTTGAAATGCTGATCAGACGATTGAAGAAGAAGAGTAGTTTAAAGATAAGGTGCTCTTCCCACGTTTTAAAGAAGAAGAGTATCGACTATAAAAAGACTGCGGGGTGCAATGCAGGATCAAGTGTATGCTTGAGGCGGCTAAATTTAGACAAATTTGGTGTTATTTATATCTTGGTTGACTCTAAAGATGTTGCCTAGATAGGGGAAAGGTTAATATGCGAAGGCAATTAAAAGTAAATTTGGTTTTACCTATTGTAAATGCTTTGCTTATGCTTATGTTAAGATTTACAAGTCTGTAATAGAATGTACAACTTAATCCCGAACATAATACTGCCTTATCATCCGTATAATAGCTTCGTTTGTGTGTTTGTATAGCCAGAAGTACAGAGAACGTACATATGCATGTATGTATGTTTATATATCCAAGCATTTTTAATGTGCGTTAATAGTATACATTTTATACAGACAGAACAAAGAGAGAGAGAGACGCCGTGCTCGCTTTGACAGCTGATGATCAAGAATGTTTTTTTTGCAGGGTCTGTCCAACATCAAAATGCTCTTCACATACATTCATAAGTATATATGTATTATCTAGTTTGTAAAATTTCAAAAACTAACTATATTCGCTTAAAAAACTTGTAGATTTTATGTTAGATCGATATTCTATTCTTATACATGGGAATTACAAGCGAATCATGTTTTATACATATTTTTTCTCGAAATACTTCTCTGTTAATGTTTTTTTATCGTAAGCTATTACAGACGGCCCTAGCAAACAGACTGAAACAGCAATTATATGTACAATTTACAATTATATATAGGATTAAAAGTTTATATGTTTTAAGGGGGTGTTATGTACAAATACCTATCTATGTATGTATATATATGCATGTTATCAAATTTTTGAAATGTAAGCAAACTCTTTTATCTAATCTAAAAACAATTATAGTGTTGGTTTTAGCGTGCTTAATCTTAGAAATGGATGATAATGCATTTTTCAAGGGATTATGCTTAGTATTCACAATTGCAGGCGGAGGCTGTGGTTGATATGTACATATTTCGATTAATGTTCGATCACGATTTAACGGACAACGCAGTCGATACATTAATGAGGTATTAATTATATACATATTTACCCATATATGTATTCAGGCTAATATTTACATAAATGGTTAAACAGGTATTTACATATGTACGTATGTATAGAATTATGTAATACATGCATACCTATATGTGTATATATACAAACAGAAGCACACGCATACACGTAATAGACATTTATAAATATTTATAAAGTATCTATTTATAGGCAATACGTATACATAGAAATGAATTGCACATGAACGTACATAGGTATTTAGATCTATGAATGTATGATTACTCATAAATACGTATAAAGTGTATGAATCTATGTATGTATGCATATATAATTACAAACATACATTTGTATTACATACATATATACATACATATAACCTATATGTAAATCTACATGCATACAATACACTATATTTTTGGCTTGTTCCAAAACCGAACTTAAAATACTCTCAATCGCTTCAAAGGATAAACTGTTTTTTAAGAATCGGCAGTAAGTAATGTTTCAGTAGATCGGTTGGTTTGGCATTATATTGGTATACTGGCTGGCAATTTATATTAGTTACGATATTGTAGACCGAGTATACTCGATTATATTCATCGCTTTATTGCTGTATTTCTTACGCAAAATGTGTTTTCTTGTTGTGCCGTGTGCATCCACAAATATAGACTACCAGGGTACAGAATCTTTCCAGTTTAGTCGGCAGCGTCTTTGACAAACAGGAACTTCTTTAATAGTGTACCTTCGACGGTACGTAAAGTACATATACACATACTTACATACACACATAGGCATATTTAAACTGAAAACTGAAACTTTAAAGTGATATCTGTAACTGCGTGTTCACCTATATATATATATATATTGATATATCTCAAGGAATATATGGCGCTAATTTAACTCTTCGATTCTCTAAACTCTTCACAGATAAAACAAAAATGCCTTTTGTTCCGGTAGAGACTCCCAAGTGCCCAGCGTGCGGCAAGTCCGTGTACGCCGCTGAAGAGCGCGTCGCTGGTGGCTACAAATTCCATAAGACTTGCTTCAAGTGCAGTAAGTATTTTATTTTTTGAAAATTCCAAATTTAGAAGAACTTATACTCAAAATAAAATTCATTATAAAGGTATGTGCAATAAGGCTTTGGACTCCACAAACTGCACCGAACATGAAAAGACTCTGTTCTGCAAAAACTGCCACGGACGCAAGTACGGTCCCAAGGGTTACGGATTCGGTGGTGGTGCTGGCTGCTTGTCCACAGACACGGGCGCCCATTTAAACAGAGAGTAAGTGGAAATTTTGAATTTTGAAATCTTTAACTTATTTTTATTTATTTGTTATATATTATTATTATTTATTTCTATAATTTCTTAAACTATTTGTCTAATTCGAGTATTTTTCTTTAATTTTTTCCAGTTAAATTGATTCCTGACAACTTTTATTTGGTTAATTGAGGTGTACCTGTTCGAGAATTGATGAGTAATTCAATTCTTGTGTGTAATGATTAGCCAGATAAATGTGAATTCTTTGCTAAATATTATTTTTGTATTCGTTTTCATCACTGACTGTAATTAATGAAGGAAATTATAAAATAGAACTTAATAATTAAAATATACATACCTCAAGTTTGTTTCAATACAAAAAGGTGGGGTGAGGGTGAGACTGTCGTTACAAAATTCCAATTTTGTTTAATTTCTGGGATAATTTACTATAAATAGAAGTGATACATCATATATGTATGAATATATGTACATATGTATATATGTCTGTGTTTGGCGTACCACTGAATTTCTCGAGAATGAATAATGATCGTTGCTCATTTTTGAAAAGTTGCTTAATTTACTACTTAGCATACATACATACATATATTATTATAATTAAAAGGCAATTTATTTTCAATCATTTTCAGAAAGTATTATTTTTATTTCTTATGCAACGTGTTTTAATTAGGATAAATTTAGAAACCATTTTAATGTTCAAATAACATCTAAGATACGATAGATCTTAATTTTGGTCGCTGTTTTAAATTTTGAAACCAAATCAAACCTTATCTGACCTTCATAAGGATTTAAATAAAAAGAATGTTTTTAAAAGCTGAAAATATAAATTTATAAGCATTACGTTTTCATAATTATTTTATTCAGTTTTTAAATAAGTGCTTACAGAAACAAAGTGGATTTAAAAATTTTAATATTTATTTTGTCTTGCCCAGTTTAGTGAAATAAACTTCAATTGGAAGTTGTGGCGTTACGGTAGTCTGTATCAAATCCACCTGGTTCATGATGCGGCCCCTGGATAGTGGTCTTCTCGATCTTGGTGTTGAGCTCTTAACAAATTTCCCGTTTGTATTAGATATAGTCATTATAGCCGATTCTGCAGCAAGAGCTGTTGTGGCGACGGTGCCGATAGTTTCCGGAATAGTTTTGGTTTTATTCATGGGTTTTACGTTACGAACAGTTATCTTTTCAACAATTGTTTTATTTTGGGATATTTTCACCGTGGGCTCAACTACAACTTGTGTCTGATTTTTCGACTGATAATTACTGTAGGTATTTGATTTTGTTACTTTTCTGTCCAATTTCCTGCGCCTCATATATAACTGACTACTTATATTTCGCCTTGATTTGTAAGCGGAAGTTTCTGTAATCCGCGGTACATTTGCATTGCCTTCGGGTTTTTTAAAATCTTTTTTAGTATCTATTTTGTTAGCGTGTAGACTCTTGAATGTTATATTTTGCTTTTTTATGGGTTTCTTTGGTTGAAAAACTTTTTCTGTATTGCTTTCAAAAGTTTCGACACTTTGAGGTGTTGCATTCATAATACTTATTTTGGTTTTCAAACAAGTTGGGCAAAACTCTATATTTTTGATGCTTTGTGTTTGGAATGGTTCTTCACGGAATGGTGTTTCAATTGGAGTAGTCATGTTTTTGATAGTAGCTACGGGTGGAAAATATTCCTTAAAGGTTTGATTTATAAGCGGAGCAATTGTCGTCGTCTCGATTTCTTTTCGATCAATCAATGTAGTTGTTACAGGTATCCAAGGTATAGTTGGTTGAACTGTTGATATTGTGATTTCTGTAGGCACTGTGGTTATAACAGGAAAATTTTCAGTCGTAAAATGATTAAATGGTTTAGTTTTTGGTGTAGTAAACTCTTTTTTTATATCCAAGTTATATGGTATAAATTTCTTATTTCTTATTTCAGCTTTGTAGTTATCGGAAGCAGCTGGAATAATGACGTCATCAAGTGTGAAATACGTATGCGTTATATATGGAACGAATTCACTATCCGACATAGGCGGCAAGCTATTGGTAGTGCTACTAGATGAAGTTTCAAGTGGGCGAAAGCTATTCACAATTGGGAAGACACTACTCTTTGTAGCCATGGTCAAGTTCTTCTCAGCACAACTCTTAATGTCTTCAAAAATGTCACTCGGTTGCGTGATTATAGAAGGTCTTATATTCAGCGGACTTAATGATACGGGTTCCGAAGGTACAATCAGGGGTTTCAAGTGTGTTTTAAAATTCTTTGTAGACAGAAGGTCATCAGGAGTACTTCGTATAATGTTTCTAAAAGAAAACAAGTTGAAATATAATTATTAAGACAATTTCTGTATAAATATCAAAGAGAAGGTTTTAAAAGCTTGGAGATCAAAATTCTTTTAAGTAATACAATGTAATACAAAGTAATACTCCAATTTATTACGAAAATATTACCTAATAGAGTTTCCATATGGGGCGGCAAACTCAAAATGTGGACTTTTATATCTTTGTTTTATATGAAAATTAGCCATACGTTGTTTTCTCGGCGTAAGCATTGGGTGTCTTATCGGGTACCAGTACATATTTCGAAATGTACTTGGATGATTCGCATTCACTTGATTATACATGTAAAGAAGCTGTGGGTCAAAAGTCCATATCTAATGGAAAAAATATTTCTTTTAAGGATATTTGAAGCAACACCGTTAATTTTTTGCATACCCCTTTATGATATCTAAGATTATCAGATGATATTGCCGTAGTTGACAAAATAATTATTATTCCTGAAATAAAGCGCAGATTTAATATGTAAGTCACTGTATTATCTTGTCAAATTGCATATTAGGTACACCAATGTATTTGCAATCAAACACCATATATTATATATATATTATATTACATTATATATATAAACGGGTGAAAGCTTGGAAAAATTTGAAAATAGACAGACACGGTTAAGCCTAAAAAGCTCGGAAAATTCAGGACATATAGAAAGGCTAGATAAATAAAAAATATATATTATAATATTCCAATACGTTTTCAACTTGCGAATTTAATAAAGTATATTTATATAGTTAATATTAATCAGTCATTTTAAATTGCAGTATTCAATTTCAGTTTTTTCATCACTGGAGAAAGTAGCTTTGTGATTGCATTAGCCATAGGCTTATAATATGTTGGTTATAATCTTTTAAAAATTATCATTGGTGGGTTTTAAAAATATATATCCATACTAAATTATTTATTTAAAAAAAGCCCAACAAATCTTATATGAAAACTTTTTAAAGATTCTATTAATACCAATCTGTATTATTTTCAATGTCCGCAAAATTTTCCCGAACATGTTGTAAGACTCTTCACCACATAAGATAAAAGACTAATATACTTATGATGTGCAGCTTCGCGATGTGCAATAATTTATGTGGTTATAACAACAACTTAAACATACCCTCGAGAATTGCAGAGATTAATTTGTTTCACACGTTTGAAATTATTGCGTGAACATTTTGAAGATGGTTAATCCATCAAACATTTCTTTATAAGTTTGTCAATATTTGTTTTGCACTATTTCATACGCAAATTAAAAAAATTTGTTCTTTTTAATATTTTTAATATTTTTGTATAAAAATAATCTGCTAATTTTAATAAATAACTATAACACACATGGAATCACAAAGTTGAGCAAACGTTATTGTTGTGCAGTCAAAGCCATGAAGCATAAAATTACATGCATGAAAGGCTTTCAATACTCTTCACCTTGTCGAGATTGCAAAAGAATTGTGTGTTAACTTTGTGAAAAAATATGCAACAGGCTAAGGACTCTAGACTTTACATGCATATGTATGCATATTCTTAATCAGGATCAACTCGACTTGGGTCTTCGTAACAATGTCTATAGAGCAGTCCCACCAAAGTGACGTGGACTCAAAGATCATCTAAAATCTAAAAAAAAAATTTTAGAATCGCTGTGTCACCTATAAATGTAAATGCCTGCAGTCGGCTGCTTTTGTTGCTGTTTGAAGACGTATGGTGTTGCTTAAATAAGATAGAAGAACTCCTTTATCAATGTACATACTTACATATAACATTGCAAAAGATCTGTTTAAGTATGACCATTTTTGAAGTAATTGAGTGTTTTAAAAAATCATTGTTTATTTTGACCCTTTGACTACTGAATTTGTTAAATAGGGTATAGTTAAATTCAGCAAATTTACATAACAGGAAGCATGATGGAAATAATAATATTATTGCATCATGCCAGGCAGAAGAAGGCGCGAAACAATTATCGTAAAATATCAAACAAATCGATATATAACGAAAACAGCTGTTTCTTCAATAAATATCGATAAAGAGATTTTGTACAGTCCTTCAACTCTTAACAGATCATATACACACATACATATGCTTGCAACTCACGTTAAGCGCGCCAAAATCAGTAAACAAATAAGTGCATAGTAAAATGGGTACATTAATAGCACAAATAATTACAAAAATGGGCCTTCATAATGAGCCTAATATTTTGGAGTAAGTTTGGCAACTACACTATCATATATATTTAAAGTTAAAACATTGCTTTGATTAGGAAAACAACAGAGCTAATAAGACTGCTAGAACTACGCGCTTCGAATGTTGCATTACATATTAATGACTATGGAAAGATAGTCCTATGTTTGGATCTTGCTTCCTCTCTCCTTGGAGTTGAGTTTGACAAACAGCAAGCGATAAAGTTGTCCGCGTTAAGGAAAACCCATTATGAAACAAACAAACGCATGTTTGAGAAACTGCTTGATCTTAACAAGGTTCCTAGCGTCAACGACATTTGTGTACAGCTCAGCGTTAACGAGGTTACCCAAAAATCCGACGAACTACTAAATTTATTTAAATCTGTGGTCGGCAAGAATCCTGATGCAGACCATCCACAATACGCAGCCATGGCAGTTTATCAAGCATGTCGTTTACTCGGAAAGAAAGTGTCTAAGTCAAAACTTATGTCGTTTAGCAACCTGCGTGCTACGCAATGGCAACAACTCGCGCAACAATGGGAGCGCATGATGGCAAAACATCATAACGAAAATAAAACTGCTTCTAAACTAAACGATTCAAATGAACCTGTCCCAACAATATCTACTACTACCAAAAGTGTGAAACACCAAAAAGTTGAGGTGGAAGATTACGACAAATGGAAGTCCCGAATGCTCGCTATGGCCCAAGGTCAGCTGGAAAAGTTGAAACAAATTGAAAGCGTTTAAATACATTAGTTTTGGTCAATAGATCTTACTATCAGTTGTTTAATTTAACTAACAATAGTTCATTAGTTTAAGTTTGTTTATAAAATAGATTCAAGATAATTATGAAGTAGTAAGCCAACGTCTTCAGGTTCTCCATTTGGCTTATGAGCTGCAAAATATTCTTTAATTACTTTTATAATAATGATTATCAACAATGAACCTACAATTGTAAATGAATAACTGAACTTCCCTTCGAGTTTCTGGCCAAGAGTCCAAGAGCTCCCTAAGGTGCTTACAAAATTTAAGCCAGATCTCACGTTTCATCTCCTTCATTTCCCTCGTAGCTGACAATGAACTTTCCATGGCCTCAAAGTATGATAACATCGGCGTAGCCCCCTCAATCACAAGGTAGTATGGTTTTCCATTGATATTTTTAGTGAGCTTATAGACCGCATGCTTAAAAGGGCGCTTCACTCCAGCTCGGTTTATAAACCTTGTCTCTAGGGGCTTCGAAAGAAGATTTAAAATCAATTTTCAAAAGAACTGGCAAAAAAACATACTTCAGCCTTTTCCAAAACACGACTTTCTAAAATGCCATTAATAAACATTTCATCAGGTATAAGTATTATTAATCGATTAAGTCCAAACGTAACGCCTTGACTGTCCTCATATACTTGCATGCGTTTTTGGAGACCGTCCTCATTGCGCTCAGGCAGTGCCAATTTTAAATATCCGTGAAAGTAATTAGATGCCATTCCGGACGCATAGTCGAGCCCGTGAGATTCGCGTATCCAGTGGGCGTAGGTTAATGGGCTACAACTTAGCTGTACAGCGTGAAAAATCCAGTAAAGCGGCATGTACATGAAAAACGATTTTGTGGGAAGCATGTGTGTTAAGTTCCCAGAAATATTTGAACGTACAAGTCCCAAAAAAATTAATGCTATCGCCAGGCATATTGTTTTGAAATTAAAACGGAATGTGCGGAAAATAATGGTTTTTGCACGATTATGGGGTAGATAGTATTGGCTGTGCAGAAAATATTCGAAGGCAGCATAACAACAACGTTGTGCAAAATCTGCACCAAATACTACAATGAGAATTCGAATACAATTGTCTGCAACGCAAATTTAAGTATGTTAAGAAAGATCGATTAAGTTTTTATTCACACTTGCCAATATATTCCCCAATCATTTTCAAAAGACAAACCCTCTTATCAGTCCACGATCGTGGTGAATCAGATGTTACTGCCATCTCAATATTGTGGTATCACAAACTAAAAATTTCATCGATGACACGTTATTTGTATTCATTCAATATACATCGACTTTTCTATCGATAACTAATATTCGTCGAAGCAATTTTTAAGATACTTTCATTACGATATGCACAATCATTTATTAATTTACTATTTAATTGACCAACATTCAACAGAGTTGAAAAATAAATCTTTATGGTTTATTGATTACGAATCAGATGTACATACATTAAAGATTTTATAATGTTAATCTTAAATCTCGTTTTCACTATCCTCTGCGTTCTTGGCGGCTTCACCAGCCTCAATTGCCAACTGAGTCCAAGATTCATGGTTAATGAGATGAACGCCGTTTGTTTCTGCACCAACTATACCCATTTCGAAGCGGAAGTCTTTGTCCTTCAGTTCATCGTGCACTTGATATATACTGTATGCATTAAAATATAACAGTTAGTCAAGTAGAGCAAATACAAAATCTAAGTTGTTCCATACATTTTACCCCCACTGCGAACCAATTCGTCAGTGTTCATTTCGGCGAACTTAAACTTTTCCATTTCTGTCTTAGCTTGTTGTTTGGCTTTACCACTTGCACATGCATAGTAGCCAAAGGATGTGCCAGAAGGTTCAATCTTGTATAGCTGAGGTCCATCTGCCTTATCCCACGAAGCAAATATAACAGACAAACCAAAGGGGCGCACAGCACTGTACAATGTGTAAGCATGGATATAGCCGGCAACGCGATCGCATAAATGTTTCAATGGAATAGTGCGCTCAAACTGCTGACGAAAATTGGCTGCTTCTTGACGGGCAATGTCGGCTACAAAGCTACCATCGGCCATAAGTCCAGCGATGGCCATACCAATATTCTTCTCAATTGTAAAAATGCGACTGGCTGCATCAGGCTCATAAAGTTGATCCGTTATTATTTTCTCAACTGCCAGAACAACGCAGTCTTTGCCTCTAATACCAATTACTGTTCCGCTTTTCTCGACTGCTTTAGATGCGTAGTCTATTTGAAAGACGCGACCGTCCGGCGAAAATTGTGAAGCGGACAAATCATACTGTCGAAAAGATTTATCTTACTGTTTATCCGTTCAATATTAAATATAATAACAACTTACTCCTGTTCCTATTGTACTCATGGTCGGCGAATTTAATGTTATATTATAAACCGAATATATCAAGACGACTTGCGAACAACGAACGATGATTTGACGGCTTTTTCTTTGACAGCTACAAGTCAGATTTAGCGTTGCCACTCTTTAAATTTCATTAAGTGCTGTAAAGTAAAGAAAAAATTGAGTAGACAGTTTAAAACCAAAGATAAATTTTAAATAACATTGCAACTTACAAATAATAACCAATGAAAAAGAAAATATAGTCTGAAAAAACAAACCTTGAAAATTTGTATATCAAAGGTGAACGAAATTTCGAATTTGTTACACAAGTTACAAACATGGTTAAAGCGAACTAGTTCTTTTAAGAGAGCGAATCGCTGTTCATCTATACACGTGCAGTTGAATTAGATTTGTAAACAAATATGAAGACCGCGGAAGAATCGACTGAAAAACAGTGAGTAAATATATAGAAAAATGGCCATCTAGGATTATGTAAAACAAACTTTTAATGTTTGAAGGTACGCCGCTGAAGTTCGTTATACGAACTTTTATACAGGACACGATATTGCGATGAGCGAAGATGGACTTTATCTGTATTGTCTCAATGGGCACGCAGTTGATCAGGTGGACGTGAAAACCTCTCAAATTGTAGGCAGTTTTGGAGTTAATGATAACCGCAAAGAACCCGTTAATAAAAGGAAACAGTTGACAACTTCTGCTGGAACTAACGATGTTGACGTGGATGAGGATATCATTTATTGTTTCGCACTGTCCCGAGAGCATTTAGTTACTGCCCATGGCAGTGGCTTGCTTCGCCTGTGGGAACTTGGAAATCATAAGTTGGCTAAGCTATGGAAGTCTCAGCACAAAGGTCCTGTCGTAAAAATTGAATTTAGTGATTGCGGAAATCTTATTTGCACCAGTGGCGGCGCGGACGCATCGATCAGAATTTGGAACTTCGCAAACAATAGTTGTTTATGTGCATTGAAAGGTTTTGAAGGACCGGCACTTTTAATGCGATTCCATCCCAGCCCATTGAAAAAAGAAATTTTTGCTGTTGGCTCTGATAATACGATATACTGTTGGAATTATGAAACCAAATTTCTTCTTCATAAACTGCGTGGACACATTTCCCAAGTGACCAGTATTAGTTTCCAAAACGCCATGGCTGACTGTAGTCAATTTGTCACTGTGAGTCGCGATAAGGTGTTAATCGTTTGGCAGTTGGAAGCTGATACATGGAATCAGGCAAAGGTTATACCATTATATGAGGAATTGGAAGGAGCGGTGCACTTGGCTGGTGGATCAAACCTAATAGTAGCATGTGGTTCGGGGAAATTGCAACAAATCGATACAAAAACATGGAAAATACGACATCTATTAAGCCAAACAGAATTCCAGATAAGTCGCTTTCTCTACTGTAACAAACCCCAAAAGCTGGTACTTGTTACAACTGAGCAAAATATGCTTATATACAATATTTCTGATGGATCAGAAGGAGCAGAGTTGGAGCTTCAGAAACAGTTAGTCGGCTACAATGATGAGATTTTGGATATGTGTTTTTTGGGTGATAACGATCGCTATCTGGCAGTGGCAACTAACAGCAAGCACTTTAAACTGTACGATACAGGAAATAACATGGATTGCAAATTGATTTCTGGACACACAGACACAGTAATGTCACTGGCAGCTTCTCAAAATCTGCTTATCTCCGTCGGAAAGGACTGTAGCATTCGCCTGTGGAAATTATCGCACAAGACTCCATTTCTCTTGGAGCCAGTAGCACAGCAGACTAGCTGTCACACGACTACTATTGGTTGCGTAGCCTTGACACACCATGGTGCAAAAGCATTCGCCTCTGGCAGTCAAGATGGCAGTATGAAAGTATGGAAGATTACTCGCGACAAGCGCGAAGAAAATGTATATTCGTTATCTCTACAATATGCTGCTCTAGCTCACGACAAGGAGGTAAACAGCGTAACCTATGCGCATAACAATAAAATATTAGCAACTGCATCGCAGGACAAGACGGCCAGGATTTGGCAAGCTGACACAAACACTCTGCTTGGTGTACTACGAGGTCACACGCGAGGTGTGTGGTGCGCGCGCTTTTCCCCGGTTGACCAGATTGTTTTAACATCTTCCTCGGACTGTAGCCTTCGGATTTGGTCAATTGCAAACTTCAGTTGTCTCAAGCGATTGGAACAGGAGTGCACCATTCTGCGTGTCGAGTTTCTGGACTATGGCAAATTCATACTATCAGCTGCCGCTGATGGTTTGCTAAAGCTGTGGAACATTAAAACAAACATTTGTGTTCAATCAATAGACGAGCACACCGATCGTGTCTGGTCCTTGGCGATATCTACTGGGTGCAATCGCTATTTCTATTCCGGCGGTGCGGACTCTAAGTTAATACGCTTCAACGATGTCACTGAGATTGTGCAAAAAGAGGTTTCGGATGAACGGCAGGCAATGCTGCAACAGGAGCAAAAACTGCAATCGCTTCTTCATTCGCAGCAACAGTTGGAGGAAGCTTTCAGGTTAGCTCTTACGCTAAACAAGCCAAAAACCTCTTACGATATTGTTCGTCAATTTATGCGCAACCGCGACTCAAAGGTCGTGCACAAATTGGTAGACCAACTAAACATTGATCAACGACTTGTATTGCTGAAGCACGTCAAGGAATGGAGCACCAACTCACGGCATTCACAGATCGCTAATGTGGTACTGAAACAATTGTTGGGGGATGCATTGTTTAACCACACACAGAAGCTGTACAACAATGGCAATCTTGTAGAGGTACTCACTCCTTATATTCAACGCCATTTCAAGCGAGTTTCAGAGTTGAGCAAAGACTTGGCGTTTATGGAATTTATTGTCAAGTGCATGTAAAATAAAAACAAAGAAATAAGGTCAATAAAAGCTAGTTACCAATTTCAAATTAAAGATTTATGTGTGTCTATGAACTTTAGGTTTGTTTTTGTGATGGGTGATACACCCAGTACAAGTCTTAATATATATTATATATTATTATTATTGAGGCACATTTGGCGGAAGTGTGAAGGTACGATTAAAAAGCTAGCAAACTACTGACAAGAGAGAACCTTGTACATAGTTAACATTGCACCAGCCCTGACCGCATCAACGATGTTTTCAATTAATCGATAGTTGCCCCATTGTTGCCCACCTCTAATTCAAAGTGCAAGTGCAGTTTAGAAGAAATACTAGACCCTTTTTTGTTTTTGTGCAGAGCTATCTAAATCTAATTTGAAACTCGAAAATTGCAATGGTTTCTCAATATTCAATATATTTAAGCAGTAAATAATTCGGTTTTGGTTGCAAAAGTTGACCAACGGAGCAAATGACTCATATTATCACTGGACTTATTTGTTAAAGAGTACTTCCACCCGTATTCATATGCATATATGTATATGTGTGCATATATATGTTGTGATTGGATAAACCACATACATATATACAGTTAAGTCGATTCATTTCTTTACACTGTTGCAAGAACTTGAAATATATGTGTATATTTTATATTTAGCAGGCTTAAAACTGTAGACGTGTATTGATGTCTTGTACTTTAAATATAATAGAACAGAGAACAGCCCCATTCTAAAGACGTGATAACAATCTTTGTTGTTTTTCTCAAAAACAACGTATACATTGACACCCGCATAATGCCGATATTATATAGCGTGATAGCTCGGGGCACCACGGTGCTGGCAAAGTTTGCCGAATGTGTGGGCAACTTTGGCGAGGTAACGGATCAAATTATGGGCAGAATTGGCGTTCACAACCACAAGATGACCTACACGCACGGCGACTTCTTGATACATTATACTTGCGAGAACAGGTTAATTTATATGTGTATAACCGATAAAGTAAGTTAATCAATTCAGTTTAATGTTTCTCATAAATAATTGCGTTTTAATTGCATTCCATAGGATTTCGAACGTTCAAAGGCTTTTCTATTCCTGGCCGATATAAAACAAAAATTTATCCAGACTTATGGGCTACAAGTGGCCACAGCCATTGCCTATGCAATGAACACAGAGTTTTCCAAAGTTCTATCCCAGCAAATGGTGTTCTTCAGTCAATCTAAGGATGTTGATACCATATCCCGTGTGCATGGACAAATTGACGAACTTAAAGATATAATGATAAATAATATTGGTAAAAAGAATGCATACGATTCTCTTTAATAAAAAGGTATTTATTCTGTCACTTTAATTCGCAGATAGTCTACGCGATCGAGGCGAAAGGTTGGAACTGTTGGTCAATAGAACTGAAAACTTAAGTAATAATGTAAGTTTATTGTTTATATTGGTTGCATATAAAAAATCTAATTGAATTTTTCTCGTTTAAACAGTCGGTAGCATTCCGCAAGGCATCGAGAAATTTGGCGCGTCAAATGTTTTGGAAAAATATTCGTGTCTACGTCATTGTCGGCTTAGTGGTCATATTTATAATCTATGTAATTGTTAGCATGGCTTGTGGTGGTCTCCTCTGGCAGTCTTGTATATAATAAGACAATGTTTTGAAAAAGAGTGAAAAACAATTTGTTGAAGCGCATGCTCATGGTTATTACATTATATATGTATGTATTTAAAATTAGTAATATCATAATCTCTGTTACATGTAATTTAAACAAATGCATTGCAAGTATATTTCTACAGAAATGCGCCAAGGGTTATTTGCTTTCGACATAAACCACATCGTTTAACTTAACGTTTCCAGGCTGCCGAAGACCCAAGTGTACGCCCAGCGCCGGCGATGAGTAGTCAAACAAGCGATAACTGTAAATGTTATAAATAGTTAAAGTTCAGATAATTGTGCTTATCTTTATCAAAGTTTAAATTGGCTTACCTGCGTAATGTTTTCAATGGTTCGCCATCGGGATCTCGTTTAGCTGTGCTAGCATTTATGTTTGGCAAAATGCAACGCGTGCAGGGCGCAACAACGCGAAAAACTGCATCGCCAATACGAATCCATTGCCAGTGATCCTCGCCATAGGGCTCGTCAACGTCCATTTTTAGGTCAAAGTTTCCGCGGAATTGAAGTGGATCAACGGGGTTCTTCAAGCGCTTATTGAGATCAGCAACCGAGGATAGATTCATAAGCATATAGCTAGTTGCATCATTCAAGGTTCCCTGAAAGTTGACATGTCTAGTTAGTGTGAACTGTCCTGTAATATGATATGTCCCCTGATATGGTAACATATGCAGCTGGTGAGGATTAACTTACCGAGTCTGCCTGCTTTATAAATGGCATTTTCTTAAGTCGAGGATTGGTTACACGTACTGGTGTCGGATAAGGATAATGAACAAGTCTTAGCCCAGAATCCTTTTTTAGTATAAACTTTGAGAACCATTGATCATAATGTGCACCGCACAATTTGACATCCAAAGGAACACCCCACACGGCGGTATGTACATTAGCTCCGTTTATGTCCAATTGGCCAAAATCCAGATACAAAACCGGCATATCAGGTGCGCTAAACTCAAGACCATTACTCATGGGCTTGGGCTGAATTTTTACCATATGCGGATAGCCTCTTGCTGTTATCATTTCATTATTGTCGTTTATCAGCATAAATTTACGATCGCACACTACACCGTTGCTTATGCCAAGCACATCGCACTTGAAACTTGATTGCTCGTACTCCCTAATGGGAGCACAAGATTTTACTGGAAATACATTGATCTGTTGCAATGTGCCAATTCGACGCCATTTTTGAGGCATAACATCGCGCTTGGAGCGCCAATAAAACCAGTACCCGACCCCCCCGACAGTGATCAAGGCGGCGCCGGCTCCAATTAACAACTTGCTGTTCATCCCAAAGATGTTGCTTGTGCTGCCAGCAATGTTTGTTTGCACTTAATATACATATATAAATATCATATATATTAGCTGGGTTTTTGTTTTAAATTTATCATATTTCTCCTCACCTGACTGCATTTTGCTTATCAATTCTTCGATGCTAAAGTCCCACTTGTTGCTTGCTTATAAAAGCTTTGGATGTAGACAGAATGCGAGAGCAAAAGCTTTTGCGGTCAATTCGCAGATAGCAGCGGACTGCCAATTCCGCAAAGCTTGTATGCCTTGTATTACATAGTCGCCAGAAGATGCAACAGCACACAATATACCGGGTGTTTGAATTGTCATGCTGCTACAATATGTTATTTATAGTGAGATCAATAAGCTATGGAGTACCGTTGATAAAAAATTTCGAAAGCTGCCACATTCAGATAAGCCAGTAATCATTAAAAATTTGTTTAGCATGACTATTCACATTTCGATCATAATACCCTTTCAGAGAGTATGCTAATTCTGCCCATAAGTTTGCAACGCAATCCGACTTCATTAAGTAAATCAGCTTCATTAGGCTATTTTAATTAGACTACGGCGCAATGTACAAAACTTCAGGTATTATAATATCCCGAAACATGCACTAGGGGAAAAACATCAATATTTTGTAATACCTAATTATTTTTATAGAGCCCCTCGCTCACGATTATCAGCAAAATACTCGATACTAAATATGTTTCTTTTTGGCTTATCGATGTTTTATTGCTGTTACGTCCATCTCTAATAAATCATTCAACTAGATTACAATAAATGTGCTAAAATTAATTTTAAAACAACTTGAAATTTACGTACTTTAATTTTCCGAGCTTAATAAAACGTTTCAACATGCTTGAGGGATGGTACTGTCGCTCCCTGGCCAATCAAAAGATCAAACCTAATAAAAGTGACCGAGAGCAACAAGAAAGTGAGGATGAACAACAACAAAACAAGGAGTCTGCCGCAGTTACCAGAGCACTACCAGCTGCATTAAGCTCAACATCTACAGCACATTCAGCCATAGATTACAAAGAGCGCTACAGAAACATGAAACGAAAGCTAAAGTTTCTTATTTATGTAGGTAGATTGTTTGCTTGCTCTTAATAAGTCTCTTACCTTTTTTTTTATATGTAATGGCAGGAGAACGAGTACTTTCAGGACTTGCTACATACAAATCAGCGACGTTTACTTAAAGTATCCCGAGACCGATCATTTTTAATTGATCGCCTCTTGTTATATGAGAAGCCAGCTAAAGACTCAAGTGACAGTGATGCCACTGATAGTTCCAATTCGGACACCGAGCAGACAAATGCAACGGGCGCAAAGACGCAGCGGGCACATGAATCTACTAATTTTAAAGCGGGTGTGCGACGAAAGCAAAAGGAAAAAGAAGATGTGAATACTGCTGCTGTAGGAGCACATTCTGTTGCAGTAAGTGGCGCAACACGTGGACGCAAACGGAAAGTGCTCCCTAGTGGATTTGTGCAACATCCTCCGGTGAAAAGAATTCTGCCGACGACTGCCGCTGCAGCTGGATCGTCCTCCCTGCAAATACAAGATCAATATCAGCTCACAGCTCCAGATGCATCTAGTTCTCTGAGCACAGCAGAAATAGCGCGTCAATTACAAGAACGTCGCCCAACACGCATAGAGCTTATGAGTCCGGAATGTGCCTCCGCCACAGTTCCAGCTACAATGCTTAGCGATGAAAGCCCTTCAAAGATGTAAGCACAAATGTTCTCAATAGATACTATCCAAAACTACTGATTTTTTTTTGTCCCACAGATACCCAAACGAGAGCTTACAGCATTTGATGGAAGACGATTCACCCTGTCATGTAGCAGCAGAAGAATGCGTACCCATGGTGTATACCAGCTGATTAGTTGATCAGTTTTATTTGTACTCCTTAAAGAAACAAAATTATATTTAACTCGAAATACAGCTTATTAACACAACATTTTCTCCACGTATCATCAGCTGAGGAATTGTACGCCGCAGCTCAACGTTTTTACGGTTTAAACTCTTGGCGTGCACAAGAGGAAGTTGTATGTTCAATTTTTGAAGGCGTGAGCGACATTCTTCATTCGCGGGATCGCCATTTATGCCTTGATCCCCATATTTATATTTTCTACGACGCCATGTCTCCACAGCATTTTTTACCAATATGTTCCACTGTTTATCGTAAGCCACAAGATCGCCTTCAATGTTGCCTCCAATGCCTTGTTCATTGCGCAAGTAAACACGAATACGCGTCTTGCAAGGCACCTTCTCTGCTGAAGGTAAACATTTCTGTAATAACGCTAGTGGACCTGCTGTACTTGCCATGTGGGTATAAAGATTTCGCTGGTGCTTTGATTTCGGAGTGACTGCTATAGCCATTTGATGGGGCTCAAATCGACGAGCTGCTGGGGTCCTCAAGCTTGAAGAAGCGGTCTTTGTTTTCTCGCTGGTAGTCGACTTTGCATTATTCTGGGCTTTTTGTCGCTTGTTCAATTGCCAAACACCAACTTTTAGAAACGCACTTTCAAATGCTGCTAAATTTTGATACAAAACTTTTGGCGCTTTCTCAGTGATTCGGTGGTCCACCGCATACAGTGCCCGGAGAGGATTGAATCTCTCACTGCCTACATTCAATTCATCTGGATCACGGGCATTACTTTCGGTTTCTGGTATTGGTGTGCTTATATTTTCCTCTTTATCCATATCAAAACACAATACATAAAACAAAGTGTTGTTATTCCGTAGCAACAGATTCTTAAAGAACTCGACGATACTTGGTCCCACTCTAAAAGTTGTTATTTCAGCTGGTGAACTTGTGGCCGCTGTGATACTATCGAAAGCAAACGATATATTTTAAACTTGTATTTTATCGGCTTATTTCAAGCCTTATTTAAATTGCAGGGTTTTTAAAAAGCAAGAAAAGTTCCCATGGGAAACCCCAGTATAATAATAGACCAAGCAGAAGAAGATGACCGAAATGTTTTTATAATATTAAATTAAGAAATACGCATATTATACTATGGCACATATATAGTTTACTATGCGTATTTCTTATCGTTATCGGTGGTCAGTCCAGATCTAGCGTTTTTAAAACACGTGAGACATTTGTTTATAAATGTGTTTACAAACTACCTGCTATGTTATTGAATTGATTTAAAATCAAAATGAACAGCAAAGTGTTAATTAATAAACGGTTAAGGGGCTTATCTCGAGATGCATTGGAACAGCTGAGTAAAGACGAGTTAATTGATAAAATTGTGCAGCTAGAGGCGTACAACTTTCAGCTAAAAAATCTTCTGAATAAGAAGCTGACCGAGGCAGATCGAAACAACGATGAATACAAAGCATTATGGCACGAGGATACAGAACCTACTCCAAGTACGGGAGATGCACCGGCGGAGAATAAACAGCTTGCCAAACAGCAGAAGAATCGCAAGTTTGACTGGACGAAGTAAGCAGATTGTTTTGGTATTTGAATATTGACTTATATCATTATACCCGCTACTCATAGAGTAGAAGGGTATTATAACTTAGTTCAAACCGAAAATGTATATAACAGGCAGAAGGAGACACCTCCGACACCATAAAGTATATATATTCTGGCTCAGGATCAACAGCCGAGTCGATATAGCCATGTCCGTCTGTCCGTCTGTCTGTCCGTGTGAAAATCTAGATCTCAGCTATTATAAGAGCTAGGACTACCAAATTTGGTGACAATATGTGTTATTATTGCACGCTGATCAAGTTTATTTTGGATTTTGGCCACGCCTTCCGCCCCCGTAAATCGAAAAAAAAATGGTTTACATGATAACTTTAGCTAGCGCTGCTTGCAGCATTGTGCCGAATCGTGTGTGCGTGTACGGTGGCGAAATGGGTTAAGTTGTGGACTGCAAAACGAACAGTACTATTATGCATTTACGGGTTCGAGTCCCGCCCGCATAAAAAATTAAATGTGTGCAAAAATGTTTTTTTTTTTTTTTTATTTTATATTTTGACTTTGCATAAATATTATAAGTCCATAGCCTTTTACGGTCAAAATATGATTGTAGCCGTTTTTTTGTTCCGCAAAAAAATGATGTACGAGCAGCTGGGTAGCGGGTATATTACAGTCGAGCACATTCGACTGTAGCTTTCTTACTTGTTATTATTATATTTAAAGCGCGCATAGGCGGCATGTTTTGCTAAAGATAGTCTACTTTGGCTGGGACTATCACGGCTTTGCGAGTCAAGAGGACTCGAAAGACACCATTGGTGAGTGCAAACTACTTTATTATAACTATACAAATATCAACTAGTAGTTTTCTGTTCTTTATCATAGAAGCGTATGTGTTTCGCGCACTGTTGCGCACCTGTTTGATTGAATCACGCGAAACCTCCAACTATCATCGTTGTGGCAGGACTGACAAAGAAGTTAGTGCATTTTGCCAAGTCATATCCATTGACTTGCGCAGCAAGCATGTCCCTTCCGATCAACTGGACTCGGAATCGTTGGAAACTGAAATCGACTACTGCGGTCTGCTGAATCGCGTGCTGCCGAAAAATATACAATGTGTGTCCTGGATGCCATTGCGGAATCCAACATTTAGCGCTCGTTTTGACTGCATTTCACGCACTTATCGCTACTACTTTCCCAAAGGGAATCTGGATATTGAAGCAATGCGTGAAGCCTGTCAATTACTAGTGTGCCATGGAGATTTTCGGAATTTCTGTAAAATGGATGTGCATAATGGTGTCACAAATTATATGCGCAATCTTCAGGCTGCACAAATAAAGCAATGTGATGATACAGGATTGGAACAGGAACTACAGTCAGGTTGGTCCCAAAATTTTCTTATACCTATTGTTTCTACAATATAAGAATACAGAGCAAAAGACTTAAAAGCAATTACTCTTATTCCGCAGGATACGCTATGTACTATCTGGAAATACGGGCTAATGCATTTCTTTGGCATCAGATACGATGCATCATGGCCGTGTTATTGCTCATTGGCCAGAAGCGTGAGCAGCCCAGTATTATTAGTGAACTGCTTGATGTCGCCAGCAATCCTTGCAAGCCACAGTATACACCAGCTATAGGGTTGCCATTGAATTTATTTCAGTGTGATTTCCGAGTAAATAGCAACCTCGCGGGAACAGATACAGACACCAATGCATCGATGGATAATAAAGGCAATGAGATTGCTGAAACGGACTTTAATGATTGGTTTTACAACAAGGAGAATCTGCAAAAAGTCATTGAGAATCTTCAATGCGAATGGACGCAGTTTAGCATTAAAAGCACAATGATACGGAATGTTCTGGTGCAGCTGGAGGATCTCTTTGCATCCAAATACAATTCTCATATATCAAATGCTCAAGTGGCTCTGCTTCAGGATGCCGTTGTGCCGCGACAATATCAGCCACTTTTACAGCGCAAGCGTTGTGGTAAGTTTATTAAAGATGCTCCATTAATTGAGTTAAATTTCCTTTTTTTTTTTTATATGCAGAAAGTCTTGAAAATCGCATTGATCATTTTGTTAAAAAACAAAGGCTGATTGTCAAAGACGATACACCTTGTAAATAAAATAATATTAACTGTTAACAAACCGTGTTCATAATAAACAAATTGATCGAAAATAAAGATGAGAACGAACAATTCATGGAGGGAAGCAGAACAAGGAGTATCTAGCTTGAATTAAAAAAGATTATGATCCCTAATTTAACAAAGCCAAAAAAAAGATGTTGGCTTTACAGTTTTATTTTTATTTGTATGTAAATACTTGTATATTGTGCATTTAATTTATAATAAGTGTTTACAAAACCTTAATTCAAAACATGCATTTAATTTTGGTAAATGAATTGTGTGTACAAGTTGATTTATTATTAATGTAAAATGTAGTTCCTTATATTATAAATAATTTTACATAATAACAGGGGTTGCCTAGTCCGCCCAGGAGAAATTCAATAAAGTTAATGTGTACATAAAATTAAGATTCATATATCCGTTTATACTTATGCTTTACTATACTATAAGATCTTGTGCTGCCCCTTCATGTGCCCATTGATTTCGCCTTTTGAAGCCTGAAAGAGGGTTAGAATTGTATTAATACCATAATTGATGTATTTACTACTTTTTTCTTACTTTCTTCTTAAAACTTTGAGCACGATTGTGCCTTCGCGCACATTTTTAAACAATCCGATTGTCTCGGCATGACTCATGCCGTTGACGGAATGTCCGTTCATTTCGACGATTTCATCGCCTGTTGAGGATTTTTAATCAAATTGAAGGAAAGCAAGATACCCAAAAAAAAACTTACCCGCCTGGAGTGTACCGTCATCGGCTGCCTGTCCAGAAGGAAATACGGTTTTCACAAATATGCCCATGTTTCCTTTGGGTGAATCTCGCCCGCCCACAATGCTGAAACCCAAGGACTTCATACCGGGTCCCTTGAAGAACGCAATGGTTTTCTGTATGCAACGTCCAGTGCCTAGTGAAGAAGGAAGAATAAGAGACCATTCTGCGGATTGATTGTCCTGGACTCACCTTCGCTCATGGAAGTGCGTATGACTTCAGCCATGTCCTCATCACGTATAGTCATACTAACTACCGGGAGAGATGGGCGATGATGCATTGCAGGCATAGCTGGAGGTGCCGCAGTGGCTGATTTCGTTTCTATAGTTGGGGATGATTCTAAAAGGCAGGGATTATAATATGGATTATCCACAAATAATGGGTTAGTCTTTTGCGAGTGCTTAATGTATAATGAATTGTGTTGCTGCAATTGCTGTTGTTGTTGCAGTTGTTGCTGTTGTTGTTTCTGCACCTGTGGCGACGAAGTATTTGTGCGATCGGTATCCGTTAGGGTGTTGGTTGTATTACCCTCTGATGACGATGCAAGCGGCGTGCGCATAAACAGACTTAGCCTCGATGAGCTGAGTCTGGAATGCGCAAATCTCAGGGAGCGATAATACGAATTTGTCACATTAATCGAATTGCGGGCATAATGGGTGCGTTGGCCAAACTGCTGGTTCGACCCTAGAGCCGTGCCGGCGGAGAGAGCAGCACCCTCGGAGCAGCGTTTATGCGCCAGCAGTTGCCACTTCTCATCGTCGGCTATGGAAGAGGCTACACAAATACTAGCCGCACGATTCGTGTAGACAGGTGTGTAGGATTCGCTGTTGGGGTCGACCGAACAAGGGGGTGGGGTTAAGAGCTCAGTGGGTGTTAACGGCAAGCTGCGAAGACCAACGGAGCTACGCGCACGACGCACGAAATCATGCTCCTTTGGATTGGGTTCCAGTGCGGACCGCAACGCCTGCTTACTCTGCATTGCAGTCATGGACGTGGGTATCATATCGTGCATGCTGGCCAGTGAATGCTCATTATGATACAAATCATTTAACTTGGATTCCATGCGTCCCTCTTCGTCCACCGCGCGCTCCCTTTCCCGCTCCCTCTCCACTTGCTGCTGCTCGCTCTGCAGGCTACTTAGACTATCGGTGCGCTGCGAATAGCTAAGCCTGTGTCGCTGTTGTGTGCTCAAGCCATCTATGCGTATCTTGGTATAGAAGTCAGTCACCGAGGCAACCTCATCATGTGCTATAACCAAATTGATGCAGTTCTCCACAAAGGTGCTCAGCAAAGACTTCACCTCGGCATGCGATTGTATACCCCGCAAATTTTTTCCATTCACATTGACAATCTCATCGCCTAGGCGCAGGCGTCCATCCCTGGAAAGATAAGAAAGCATTAAAATTCACTCAAAGATCTCTCTTCTTCTTTCTCACTTTTGTGCCATGCCGAAGGGTTCCAACTCCACAATCAGATAACGATATTGCTGCTCATTGTTGTTGATGATGACCATTTTGGGTGAGAGCACCAGACCCATGTTGTCCTCCTGGCACTTGCGCTCCAATATCAGATGGCGAAAGCGTCGCCTAATGGTCTCTGTCTCGTAGTCATAGTTGTAGCCTCCCCGGGAGGCTGGAGTCGTGCAAATATTTCTTTGCAACGGCTCCCCCAGACCTCGTACCTGAGCACCTGATCCAACTCCTTCCGAAGAGCTAAGTGAGATTAGCGAATTTCGTTTTAGTATGCCCGATGCAATAGATTCTGTATCTCCCCCGGAGATACTCAGATTATTGCCCAGGCGTGCCATACCACCACCGCCGCAGCCTCCATCGCTATCGTAACCTGACTCATTTGAACTCAGACAACTACTTAATCTTTGGTAAAGTGGTTCCCAGTCTTTGGACGAGATACTGTCATTGCGGGATACATTTACCAGCTGCTCCTCCGGCGAGCGACGATGCAACAGGGGCGATTGAGATTGGGTAGCAAGATCCAATTGCTTTGCATGTAGCTGCTGCTGCTTATGTACAACAGAGCCGCCGTTCTCCTCGGGTAGCACCGAAAGACGTGAACGCAAGAAGGCATAAGGAAAGGCTGCACGACGGGAGGCATCCTGTTGCGCGGCCCCACTTCCGGTACTTTCATTAGGTGGTGAACCCACATCCTTGCCACCAGCTCCAGCACTTCCAGGGCTGCTGCTGACCGTTAGACAATTGCTCACCTTGACAATATCATCACAACTGCTCGACTTTAGGCTGCCCATGCGATGCAGTTGCTGCTGCTGTTGGTGTTGCTGATGTTGCAGGTGCTGCTGATGCTGATGGCTATGCAGACTCAATCCCTCCGTGGGATCGTCGCACTTGATGTACGAGCAGGTGGTCAGCTGACTTGTGGAGCTGCTTCGATATAACGTTTGAGCAGTCGGCGTCTCCATTTGTGCAGCTTCTGAAGCCTTGAGAAGATTGTGTGAACGATGATTGAGCATGCCCGTGGAGCCGATGCGATGAAAGAAATTCTTGAGTGCTTTTTGCGGACGCGCCACCGATTGATGCGTCGGTGTTGACTGCGCACTCTGACACTCTCTACGTCCTAGATCTTCCGGCATTTGCTGCTGGCTTTGTTGCTGATGATGCCGTTGCTTGATCAACTCCATGGATCCAGAGCGACATTTCTTAAGCGTGCTACTGCTCTGATTAACCTCCAGAGTCTCTTTGCCATTGCAAACCTTGTGATGCGTTGGCGAATAGAACAGACTGCGCAAATCTGTATGCGATTTGTGGGTGTTCGAGGCGGGGGATTCACTGCGCTTCAGGAAGTCCAGCTTGCGGCTCATGCGTTTGCCCCAAGTAAACACTGTGGAAAGGTTGGCATAAAACAACTTTATCACAATTATTCCCAGTAAAAACTCTTAAAAAGGCTCTTAAAGGTTAGATTTTGCCAGTAAAAACTAGCTTTTTATTATGTATCAAAAACTTCCTGCTAAAAACAGCCATTTTTATTACTCTAAGTTGTCAACACTGCTACGCGTAGGTGGCTCCACCTATTAAATATTTACCCAATCTGTCAATGACTTCAAGCGCCATCTATTAATAATTTGTTAAACTTGTTTTGAATAATTTGAAGCTAAAATAATCCCTATAATTAAAAAACTTTTTAATCAAATTAACTTTTATAAATTATTCTTATTATTGTTTTAACTATAAAATAGCAATTCAAATGCGACTCTTGCCATTAACAATTGATGACGAAATATATCGATAGCATAAACAGTATTTTTCACTTGCCCCATAAATTGAAGTATTTTTTTATTTGCTGCGTGCGGTCACACTTTCAACATAAACAACGATTGATTTTTCGTGATTGAAAATGTCTCTGGCTGCCAAAAAGATTGCTGAGGCAGAAGAATTGGTACGTACGGCCGAAAAGAGTTTAAAAACATCCCTTCTAAAGTGGGCACCAGACTATGACAGTGCCGCTGATGAGTATTCGAAAGCAGCGACTGCGTACCGAATCGCAAAGTCGTTCGACAAAAGCAAGGATTGCTTTCTAAAGGCAATAGATTGCTATAAAAGCAATAAGTCATGGTTCCATGCAGCCAAGTGTTATGAACAAATCATTCTGTTGTCCAAGGAAACTGGAGATTTGTCAACTGTGGAGGAATATGCCAACAAGGCCTGCAGTCTGTATCAACAGCATGGATCTCCTGAGGCTGCCGCGTCAGCGTTGGATAAAGCAGCCAAGTTGACGGAACAGAAGCATCCGGAAATAGCTTTGCGCTTCTATCAGCATGCAGTAGAGGTAATTCTTATTGAGGACTCGACTCGGCAGGCAGCCGAGTTCAGCTCGAAGGTATCAAGACTACTTGTCAAGCTAAAGCGTTACGAGGAGGCGACAAAAGCGCTGAAAAAAGAAATCGGTTTGAATCAGCAAACCGAATCGTATGGTCAAATTGGTCGTTTGGTTGTAGCACTTGTATTGGTCCAGTTGGCCTTAGGAGACTCAGTAGAAGCAGAGAAGTCCTTCAAAGAATGGGGCAGCTGTTGTGAGGCCGAAGAAGTTTCTACGTTGACTGCGTTACTTCAAGCTTTCGACGAAGAAGACGCCGAGTTGGCAGCAAGAATGCTGGCGAATCCATTCATTCGACACATGGATGTTGAATATTCTATTCTAGCCAAGAACATTCCATTACCCAAGGGTCTAGAAGTTGAAAAGAAACCTGATGACAGCCAAGACAAGGACAAGGAGGATGATGGGGAAGGCTTGTGTTAAGCTAATACCTTTTATTGTTATATTATAAAGCTAATCACCAGATTGAAGAACCTATGCAATTGTTAACATAGATTCGTCTAATTAAATTCTATTTAATCACTGTTTTATCGTATAATACATAAATAGATATGTCTATTCCACACTTGCAGCCCATTGCTCAGGGGCTAAGTTAATTACTAATAAATTAATACTAATAAAACCAGCTATACATAATGTAGCATGGTCTACTAAATTTATTGTTGGAAATTTGCATATGATGTGATGAAACGAAGATGGGACAGGATTAACCGCCCTGAAATCCTTTGCACAAGCACAGCACAAAAGCTTGAACAGAATACCATAAATCACCCAAGTATATTTATAGTATCTATTCGATTTGGCCAGGTAACAAAAAGTTTCGCTTCGTTTTAAAAGGAATTAGGGGTTTATTACATCATTATGTCTATTTTGGCTTGTCTATCTATTTTAGAGGCGGCGAATACTTACCGTTTCGCGTAGTATTGGTTAAGCTGGCTGAGCTACCCGCGCTTTTGTTGCTGGAGGCTTCGCAGTTCATCTCGTCGTTCGATACTCTGGAGGCGTGTTTCTGTTCGTCATCTAGGATAACAACCGGCATCGCTGTGACCAGTGTGTAGTCGGGTACATGACCTTAAAAACAAATACCAGAAGAGGAAATGTTAGCTGAAAATAATCATTATCTACAGATGGGTGCATTCGCCTGAGCCCAAGGGGCAACAGCATTGATAAGTGCAGAAAGAGAACAAAACACCTTGATAAGAAGCTAACGAAAGACAAGCCCTAAGCTGGTACACCTTTAAATATATGACGTATTTCTTAAAGTTTTTGTTAACTTTTTAAACAAGTTTCATAAATATGAAAATGCATATTTTGGACAATAGCATAACGAGTCTAGTCCGTTCTTTCTCACCCTTCAACCCTAGCAAAGAAAGCCCACAGTGCGCCCTATAAATGTATGCACGTCGGGGAAGCAGTGGTCAGTCAAAGATGGTCGTCCAGTGGAGCTGGCGGCTCTGGTTGCCACTGTTAACTTTATGCACAGCTCAGGGACTTGTAGATGCCTTCGACTTGGAACTACCTCAAGTTGTGCTGCAGCAGTTGGAGGGAACGCGGCAGCAATTCGACCTATGGACACAGCAACTAAGTCAACAACTTAGCACGGCAGAGCAACAACGTTTGGCTTGGAATGTGCACTTTCTGGACATATCCAAGAGCAAGGTGCAACTTACACAACTACAGGCGCAACTAAGTCCTGAAGAAAATCCAACAAGTAATCCCTGCAAGCTCTGGCTCTGGATGAGTTTCTACTGGCAGCTGCGCCGATCGCATCAATTGGATAACGTTATGTTGTCACAATTTGCCTTGACGCTGTTACAGCTTCGGGAAGATCCGCAGCTATGGAGCAACTACCATTTGCAGAACATGCTACAGAGTTTGCCTCGTCACTTAGCCGTCGTGGCAAGAAGTCGTTGGCTATGCCTAAAACACGCTAAGGATCAGCTTTATCTGCTGCCAAGCGGATCAATACAACTGGGTGCCAATGGTGACTTGTGCAGCTTGTGGCGAGTGCGTCGGGAGGACAACGATGCATCCGCTTGGATACGTCTTGAAAATCCGTGTGAGCTGCATAGACTGTGGTTTGTCAATCTACAGCACTTGCAGCGTGCCAGTACCTACACATTGATGAGCGCTCCCAGGGATAACTCCAGCTTCATCTGTTTACGCCAAGGAGTGGGACAGCTTGTGGAGGAGCAGGCAAAGGCTTTGGAAATGATTTGCCACTGGCAGCTCAACGATTGCAGCTACTTAAATAAGGAAGAATATGATCTCCTCTTCGAGAAGGATTAGCAGCGAGAAGGCAGGGACTTTTTAGGATTAGCAACGAAAGGGAAGTAATCTGAGAAGGCTAAGCCCAAAAGTTGGAGAGCATGTTCTCGTAGCTCTATTGATAATGTCATCTATGTATTTTGGAACTTTTTGAAACAATATAATTACCAGGCGTCAGTGAGCTGTTGCTGCTGCTGCTGCCGCTGTTAGCCTTTTCACCTGCTTTCTGTTCTGTTGCGCCAACAGGATGAAGGCGATGTACCACGTAGTGATGCTGCTCCTGCTGTTGCTTCTGCTGTCGCTGTTGCAGTTGCTGTCGCTGCTGCTGCTGTTGTTGCTGCAGTTTATGTCCCATGGCAATATTGCCATTGCTGCTGTAGCTGATGAGAAATGTTGCTGAGCCGCTGTTATTCGCAGTGCTGGGTACGCAAATTGTTGAATGTGGTCTGTAGCGAGAGCTGGTCTCCTCAGGGGAGTGCACAGTTGTCTGACGCTCACTTAGCAGATGCGTGGGCGTAGAAGTGCGCATCGGTTGTGGCACATTGTTGCCGTTTGCTGCCTCGGCTGTTGTTGCCGCTGTTGTTGCACCAGCTACGGCAGCGCCATTGCTTGTCAGGGTGGTGCAGCTGAGTATCATAGCGTGCTATTTCTGGAGAAGATCAGTCAAGGATGAGCCTGAGCTGCAGTTGCAACTATGATTTGTAGCAACATGTTGTCGTAACAGTGTAACTAGTTGAGTTTTGGAGACGTACTACGTGCTTTCTTTCTTTTGTTGAAGACAGGAGCTGCTTGTTAAGTCAATGCTGCAATTAGAGGAGTGCCACATTATTAATTACTGATTTGCGCAAACGATGGGCATGACATCCAAGATTTGAAATAAGTTGTAGCTGCGTACAGTATAAAGAAATATTATCGCTTAATTTGATAGCTTTAGCTTCTTAAATAGCTGAGATATGCGTGTTCATACATACATATTTGACTAAGTTGGCTTGAAAGAATTAGAGATCTTCATTCTATTGTCTATCATCTTTATTCTATAATTCTTATGACCAAACCTCTATTAAAATTACATAAGCTTAAACAATGTGCTTTAGACACAGGGTATTCAACTTTCGGCGTGTCGGGGCTAACTCTTATTACTTGTTTTATTTAATTATTCACATTGTCATGCGGCGAACATACAATGCTATTAGGTTCAGTAAATGTTTCTAAAGCGCCTTGCTTGTCATGGCTTTTGTTTCTCGTCAGAAATGCGCCAGTCTGCATAGTTATAAAATTCCTTTAAACCAGTTGTGGTTACGACAACAGCCCCAGCTGTGCCTTGTGGCAAATTGCGCAGAGCCTTTGAAATCGCGACATTGCCTTACCCGCAGTCGAACACCTGTTCGAACAGGTAGGCCGGGACGGCGATCATGTTGCCCAGAGGGGGAGGTAAGAGAGTTTGTCCTTGCCATACAAATGGGTTGGGCATGGTTGGGATGGATTGATAGATTGACTAAAACATACTATATAGAACTGATTGGACTCTCTTAGACGTATTCAAATCGTTGAGCTATACCTATACTATATATGTGCCAACTTTCATTAGGATAGACTTCAAACTGAGCGATTTGTTTGCGTTGTACCAGACAGACAGACAGACAGATAGACAGACTGACATACAAATATGCTATGTATCGACGGGTTATGAATGAATAATTCTGTCTTTTCTTTACCTCAAACAGGTTGCTCCCAGCGGATTAAGGTTCTGCAGCATTTTACGTTGCTTTACCAGTTTCCCAGTTATCCCGCTCTGACGCCACGTGAAGAGCTGCTGACCTTCACCAGATCTAGCACGATAGTGCTGGCTCCTCGTTCGGCGAATCGGCTTATTAGGCAAATCAATGTGATTATGTTACTACTACCGCAGTGCAGCGCTGCATGAGTCACCAAACAGGTTGCCAGCAGACCAAGAAGGGGGAACCGAGCGTAATGCAGATGTTGCTGTAGCATGACGATCGGTTGGCAGATAAGAAGCTAAGCCACCCGCAGTGACTGCCAAATGTGAATCCACTTGTTGAAGTTGTGGGTGTAAATTCCCTTAGAAATTTGTGCGTATGAACTCGAGTAGCGCACCCAAGGTTGCTTGCAACAGGTTGACAATTATCTGACTTGGTTGCATGAACTCTTTCTAAACAACTAATCGATGTGGCACCATCTGAGCGCGCATTCCCCATATGCCTTGACTTTTAGGCCACAAAGCGGGCATCCTGTGCCCCGTAACTTAATACCAAACAACATGTGCGCCAACCAGCAACAGAGGCTTGCACAGCTGCAGCTGCTGCCACTTCTACCGATGCTGTTGTTGCTTATGCCTCACTGAATCAGGTGTTGCCTCTGATCTGCGACGATAATTGCATGCAAGCTGTCAGTGTTGTTGCTGCCGTTCGCAGCAATTATGCCGTGAACTTGTTCTGACTGCGCAGCAACGCTAGAGCGCAAGAGCAGCTCGCAACACGCTCCCAAATGACAATTTCATTTCAAGTTGGCATTTCTCAGCGTCGGAGGTTGTTCAACTCCAACTCCGACTTGAAGCAGACATCAACATGTGACCATAGCCTCATGACTTGTTATTAGCTAATTCATGGCCATGTTCGTGCCAAACAACTGGAGACTCCAGGTCTTGTAATCACTAGGCCTAGTGTACCTTAAAGATTCTCATACTCCCCATTGCTGCCTCTCGTGATTCGCAATCATTGATCCCGGATCGTTAATTGTTCTTCGCTGATCACCGACGTTCAGCATTGATCATTTACGTTGATTGTTAACACTAGTAGAAGTGGAAAAAGATAAGACACGCCAGCTTCACCTACCCAATCTAATTGTGTGTATCCGTTTGAAGAAAGAATAAAGATAGGTTAAGAAAGAAGAACTTCTGCCAATAGTTGCTCTATTGGCACTTATGCACTCTATTGCACTTATGAATAAAGCTTGTGCTTAGAGTAGATTTTGGATTGATCGTTCAATTTTATAAATATTAGAAGGCTGCATGTTATAAGAAGCCAACATCAAAATTTTGTGTGGGCGGTGGGCGTGGAAGCCAACATTTGATATATAGTTTAACAACATAGGGAATACAGAAACCTTTCTGCTAAATTTAGTAACTCTAGCTTTAAGTATAGCTGAGATCTATGCGTTCATACAGACAATATAGGTTAAATCGACTCGATTAACCAACAGAAGGTATGTATAACTGCCACGATTACTTCTTTCAGTTTTATACATACATTTTCAATAGTAAAATGTTATTAAAAGTATAGACTAGGAAACCTATTTGCCATACCGTCTCACATCGTTTGTTAGCCATTTGAGGCGAAAGCAATTTTCTTAGAAAATTGCAATCGTAGCCATCATTAACAGCTGACGTCATCGATGGATCCCATAGCCAGATCGAGTTCTATGTAGCTTAAGGGCTTCATTAATTTTTATCGATGAAGACCCACATGTTGTTGTTGTTGTTGTTGTTGTTGTTGTATATTGTTGCCTTTGTGGTAAATTTTAGCACGCGTTGCGTTGTTGCTGTTGTTACTGTTGATATCACTTTGGTTACTTAGATTCTTGGCGTTAGCAAATTTCGCAAGAAAAATACCCAGTTCTTCGCACGTGTTGCAATGCACGCTATGAGGATGTTCTTGCCGTAAAAGTTCCTGTGCCTCCCCTCTGTCTCTCTCTCTCCCTCTTTTTCTATCGCGGTACTGTCGCTGTGCAGGCTATTTCGACCGTTTAGGCCAAACTTGGCAAATGGAATCTTGAATTCTAAGCGTTAGTTTGTTGCTGCTGCTGTTCTTGTTGCGCCAAGACCGCGCCTTCTACAGCGTTCTGCTGCTGTCTTTTGTGTAGTTTGTGCGACGTGCGAGCGCTGAGATGCATACTGATATGCCAGAATTTAAGTTTACTCTTATCCAACACTGTACGAGGTACGAGCGCATAGCAGATCTGTGCGAATGGATAATGCATAGAACAGATGCAGATAAGTGCAGATGGCTTATAGCTTAATTTTGGGTTGGTTTGTCTGTATGAACGCGTCGATCTCTGCAACCATGAAAGCTAAAGACTTCAAATTTGGCATGCAGATGCAGTTATATCATATGCAACTAATGTTTTATTCAATTTTGAATATCATAATTAGTATTATTTCTATGAATCTTCATCTTGGCACGTGTTATGTTATTACCGTTTTCTCTAACTACTTTCTTCTCATACGGCATTAACATTTATATGAACATATTCACATCCATTGATGTACCTTATCAAGAGCTCGCACTGATTTGCCATAATATACATATTCCTACTTCCTATTAGTGATAGACCTTTAGAGGCAGCAACAAACTGCAAATGCAGGAGCAGCTTCATTTGCCATCAGATGTTTTCATTGGTAAAGCCCTGGCCTGACCGGGACGGGATGGACCAGACCCGGCGAACCAACAACAACAACTGCCATTTACAGACAATTGTGACCGTTGTGATGAGTGTGTGTTTCGCAGCGACTAAGGTTGATGCAATGTGCCTGGCGAGTCCATTGGCCTTCTGTTCGCTGCTTGCACTACTTTTTGTTACTCTCGCCGCATTGCATATTACTGCTGCTTCTACTACTACGACGGCTGTCTGTGCAGGTGTTCACGCGCACTGCCAGCTTTTTCCCTAGGCATTGAAATCACTCACCATATAAATCGTATGTGTTCTTGTACCCTTTGGCGGACTCAGCGTCGCTGTGTGTGGCCTCAAAGTGTTTACACTTTGGTGGTAATATATAAACTTTACGTATTGTGAAGAGTGGCTTGGGTTTTCTATACTCTTTATTATGATATTACTTTCAATACTTTATCATATAAGTATTAAATATTAAATTATTTTTCAATATATTTTTTAATTTGTAGGTATTTATTTAATTTTATACAGGTTGTTATTTTATTTATTTAAAACATATTTTAATTTATTTATTTCCAAATTCTTTAAAAAATGATAATGACAAAAAATGATCTCTGACTAAAGGAAATATATAAAATCGGAAGACCTATGCCAAGAACTGTATAGGTAAGCAGTCTTTGGCGTTTTGGGGCTAACCGTGCTTTATTATTCTGAATTGAGTACATGGCATAAACGAGCGAGCGAGCTCAATTGTTGTTGTTGTTGTTTTCTTTACTTTTTCTCGTACCGTTTTTTTGTGTCAGGTGTCTGTCTCTTGTGCCATGTCGTTGTTGTTGTTGCTGCAGTACGAGATATTTGCAATTTGAGTCTGTCTTTGTCAGCATATTAAATTGAGAGTACATATTTTGATTTGCCCTTAGTATTGATCACTCCCCCCTGTACGTACATATACAATATATATATAAATGTTTGTATGTATGAATGCTTGTATAGCTGCCTCTTGTAATACCTTTGTAATTAAACTAATTAACAAATGCCGTACATAGCCAACTCGCCTGGGAACTCTAGGTAGATAGGGAATCAATTTGGTAGCCGCCGTCAGCGGAAGTTTTAGAGAATAAACCATTAATAATTATAACAATTAAGCATGACTGGGCCAAAAATTTGAGTTCTATACACAGCAGCGGCATTGATGATGCCTCAAAATTGAGAACTTAGGCGAAAGCTGACAAACAATAATGACTACACATAGAGAAAATCTCTAGTGAAAGCCTACGTTTTCAAAAGTGTGAGCCCTGAGTTCTATAAAGGAAATTCTTCTGAGCAGCGTGATTAGGGTATTTAGGCGTTCTATAGAAATTTTCTAATTTAGGATCTAAAGTACCTAAATTGCTCTGTACATTGCAAAAATTAGTATACCCTCCGCTAGGGTATAAAAAAATGGCATTAAGAGTAAAACGGTGAAAATTGAAACTAATGATAGTTTTACAGTTGCGAAATATTCACACCATCGAATGGGAAAGAAGCATAACAGAAAAATCAACTCAGCTAATTATGTGCATTTAATGTTTAAATTAATGTCTTGCATTGATGATGAGACACACGTTGGCAGTGAAAGTTATAAAGCGGCATTTAGCGGGATTTTTGCAATGAAAGAGAAACAACGCTAAACAACTCGATTAAGTCAATAATATAATACTTGTTTTAAGTAAAATGAGTTGCTAACTCTTGTTGTCTGACTGCAGTTGGTAAGGCAGTGTCGCGTAAAGAAATATACGATTTCCTACAAAAAAAAAGCCGCTAGATTTCAATGACAGCTCTATAAGTTAGGGTATAGTGTGATCGTATATGACAGCAAATTACGCTAAAAGTTAGCTGTTTTCTCTGCTAGAATATACATACATATATTATCGGTTTAACTGGCACATCGAATTGTCATAAAAATAGCTGTATTTAACACTGCTGTTCAGTTAAGCGAATAATGGATTTTCCTCTTGAGTGCTTTCTATCAATACCAGATAAAATACTATTTATAGAACGCTGGAACAAAATTTAAAGACAAAAGACTTTCCTTATACCCTGTATACTTGAAACTTTAGCTACAAACTTCATCGAATTTGCAATCAAGAACATAGCTTACATAGTTACGCTTGTATGTATTCGCACACCTGTCACACTAGCCTTACATACATTTTCCGCTTTTCTAGTCGGTAATATATGGTATATTACTAGTACTAGTTATACGTACATATACATTACCAGCATGTTATATGTGTTTTGCTGATAAAACACAACCGGTTGCTGCTCATCCGAAAAACCAACGAATCGAAAAAAACTAAAAAACAACAACAACAACAAAACTGCAAATTGACGTCGACGACTTTCCATTTTCAAATGTTTTTTGCTGCATGCGGAGCGTTGCGCCGGCTACAACTGGTAACGGCAGCGGCAGCGGCAGCGGCAACCGCAGCATTAACAGCAACATCGACAACTTTTCATTTCGTTTTTCACGCCAAAAAAGAAAAAAAAAACACACGAAAAAAAACCGCAAGTTGCAACTACTTTTACAGCCATGCAAATGCTACTCTAACCCGGTATTCCCCGCCTATTTCCTTACCAGAAGAGAGGAAGAAGAAGATGCCGTTTGCAGATGCCCCAAGCCACATGTAACGTGTGTACTTTGTTTATCCATAGACCATTTTCGAGTAGTGCAACAGTGCAACGCATTGTTTGCTGACTACTAGAACCTACGTCTGTCCGCGTATTCGTTCGTCCGAATGTCTGTTCGTTCGTCTGTCCGTTTGTCCGTTCGTTCGTCTGTCCGTTTGTCCGTTCGAACGCCGTCTGTCCGTTCGATTGTTCGTTCGTCTATCCGATTGTCCGCTCGTCTGTCTGTCCGTTGGTGCGTGAGCAAACCGCTTGCCTCCTTCCTCTAACTGACATCACAGTTTTGCGACAGTGAGTCCAGAGTGTTGGCACTCGCGCGCACACGCAATCATTCTACACTTGCCGCAGTGTTGACAATTTTTAGTTTCTGTTTGTTACTGCGCGTTTATTGACCGGTCATTACCTTTCACGCGACTCCATACCGGGGGCTTGGCTTTTAGTGTTGTTGACTGTCTGTTTTGCTGTCTCGCTGTCTCGCTGCTCGCGACTCGCGACTCTCGACTGTCGCCGGCTGTTTTTGTTTGTCGAAACCTCTACAGTAATTGTGCATTGCCATATTGGGAGTGCGCAGCGGAAGCAGCATCGATTTCACCTGGAGTTGTCGTTGTCGTAGTTATTCAGCATATGTAAGGCGGGGGAATACTGCAACTGACGTGCGGAAAAGCTGTTTCCACGTTTCATACGAATATTTCTCTGGCTAAATACCCAACATACATAGCACAGCTGCCGTTTTGCGGTATGCGATGCACATTATAAGCGTAAGCGAAAACGACTTGTTAATTACTTTGCTGACAATCATTAAAACATTGTATTGTCATCGTTCTGCTGCTCCAATTCGAGTGGCGGACAAGTAAAATACGCGATTAACTGTATAAACCTGAGTCACTTGCGAGTCGAGCGGGCTTGACTGTGAGTTACCCTGTAACAAACTGCATACTGAGAGCGGATCAAAGCTTCAAGCATGCTGTCTCACTCATGACTAAAACCTGCGTCACAATTCATAGTCATCTAAGTTAAATAAGACCAAAGTAGAACAACTGAGTTGAATCTACATTATTTCTATCTGTCTATCCAGCTAGATTCTAGCTAAACAAACCGTTGGCCTGCCGTCGGCTGTTTACAAATTGATCTCCAGCGATTGTGGAGCACAACGAAAGCGGTGAAGCTATTATAACTGCGTGGCTAACTGGCTTACTGTGGTAGAAAAGCTCAATTCAACCACAATAGAGAACATCGTCGGAGCACATTTCTCTGCTAGACTCTCGGACTAGATCGCAAGACGACAACCAATCGGCTGGTTTCTTTCAATAATGATTCTTCACTCTTTGTGTGTTGCGGTCTTTACTGTCGACTGTCTAGTAATTTACATAATTCCTCTCGATCTGAGCAATGTGCATGTGTATATATTGAAATGTAACACTAACGGTTCGAAATCACATTCAAATGAGTCAATGATTACTTCACGTGAGTCGCTTCTAACAAAGTTGCAGAAGGCTTCTGGCTAATTTTCACAACAACAAGGGATAACATAGACTGATTTTCCTCGAAGAAACTCTGCAAAATGGGAAAGGCTTTGTTGGGTTTGTGCTCAAAATAGATATGGGTTTTCCTACGTACATTGATTATGCAATATTTCAAATAATTAAAAAAAAAAGAAGTTAGTTGAGTAACGCTATAGAAGTACTTGGGTAATGCAATCCGAAGTCACATTACTGTTTAATGTCTAGAATAATTGCACTGCATTGCCCACTGTGCAACAGCTGCAGCAGCAGGCAAGCATCGTTGGACTGTAACTAATTTGATTAATGATAAGCCAAGCTTAACAGCTGACGATTGTGATTCCTATGTGTGCACATCCAGCACACTTAGAGCTGAGTGGATACATATGTATTGTATCTCACTGTAGGCATTAGAAACGAGGACGCCAGAGAATGCTAGATAGAGAACACAGTCTACGGCTAATTGAGCTCAAATTGAATTGCCCATTGAGATCGCCTTTCGGTTTCTATGAGAGAGGGGATATTGGGGGTTTGGGGGTTCGTTTTAATAACCATTCACTTTGCAAATTGCAAAGTGCAATGAGCCTCTTCTTTTGCAAGACCATAAGACAGAACGTTGTTCCACAGACCTCGGCCATATATTACTTACAATCGAAGCACATAGCATACAGTTTGGCCTCCTTTATTCAGAAGCTAAGTGAACGGCAACATAGGAAAGCATCGGTATAAATGTATAGTTTCTGAGAGTTTTGAGAGTTTGCAAGCCGATCAACATAGTTTTGTTCTTCCCGATACTTCTTGTAATGATTCTACCTCTTCTTCTAGGGAAACTTGCAGGCAATGCTTTGAACCGAAAGATGTTGTTTATGTGTGTAAAATATAAATTCCGAACTGTATGTGGAACATTTAATGCTCTTGCCTCTTCTTCTTTACTATTTACCCTTGGGTTTAGCTTTATCATCCAAACGCTTTACCTCTTGCTTTTCCCAACTATCGAACTCTTCACGCTCCTGCGTCAACTTAACCAGCTCGGCAAGTTCGTGATCATTGACACCGCCATCGATGTCCTTTTGCATTAGCTCCATCTCACGCACCATAGCTTCCTTGGCTTTGCGACGTCGCACCTTTAATTCTCTGGCATCGATCAAATCCTGTTTTCGCTGCAAACGCGCCTCTTCCTCCGCCTTCTTGCGATCCTCTTCCTTGGCGAACTCGTCCATTTCTTCATCGGTATAGGGATAGTCGGGAATACTGTAATTTATTTCTGAATTGGACAAACACATGGTAATGCTACCAATTGCAGCCAAGAGACCACTCAATAAAACCAAGTTGTACTTAGAGTTCTTGGCTTTCCAATCTTTCATAAAGTCACCCTTTGGTACGGGCAGATCACTCATTAGGGCATGGGTTCCCCCGCTAGGGAAATAGCCAGGCTTGGGTTTCATTTTGTCCGACATGGAACACTTTGAAGGCGCCTTCTTGCTCGGCGGGTTTGCAGCCAACTGTCGCCTCACATTAAGCAGAGTATTCAGACCAGTGCTGCGTACTAGATCAGGCGAATCGAAATAGTGGATGAGAGGTCTAATGCCACATACTCACAGTCACGAGATAACCGCCCTGGGTTGGCCATCAAGAGTCTCGACATTTTCTCAAATCGTCGTAGAATTTGATTATCGTTGAATGTGTAATAATACTAAACTAGCTGTTCTATGTGACAGATGTTGTTTAGCAAGAGCTGCTTCGATGCCAGTTGCAATTTAATTTAGGAAAGCTTGAAAGGAACCTGATGGGATTTGACAGGGCTCCCAGTGCAAATACCTGTGGGGTTTCCGTGAGGAACCGTGAGGAGAAAGCAGGCCTCTGAAATTCACTATCCCTTTAAGTATTCGCAAGATCTGCCAATGTTATGTTTTGTTGAATTGTCACAAATATTTTATAGGTTTCAAGTAAAAATTCGTAGGGAATATAAATCTAACAAAATATTGTAACCCAAAACACTTTGATTGAAAAGGAAAAGATCCCCACATAGACGCATGTTCCTATGCATAGTATGACAAAACCCAAAGGCGAAAATTATAAAAACAAACATGAATTTCACTTACAAAAAGAAACTACGGCGTGATATCTACCATATACCATAGTTTACACAAGCTAAAGAAGAAAAGCTTTCGTAGTTCCATCCCAACTCAAAGTAGGTGAACGACCCAAGTACATTAACATATTAGAGCACATCAAAAAAGTCATGGCTATTTATGACGCTCAAATCTAAAAAGGTGTCACGTGCACTACCAACAACAACAACAAGAGACGCATGAAAATATGTCAAACAATACGTCGAGACGTATGCATAATAAAATAACGGCAACAGACGCGGGAAAAGGGACGGAGGGCGGGGCAAAAGGTCTGTCACAAACAGTAAACAACCAGAAGTGAAGTCGGTTGCACTTTGCAGCCACAACAACAAAAGCTTCTCAAAAATTCGACCAAAAAAACTTGTTTACCGCTGCACTTGTATTATCAGTAAAAGGTATGAGGGTGCTGCCTCTGAAGACGTGGGTGTGTACAGCTAAAGGTAAAGGTAAAGGTAGTGTGCGTATGGTTCTACGGGTATGTGAGTTGGTAGATAGAGATGAAACGAGCTTGATTGATGTAGAAAATCTCTTACCGAAAACGTTACTTACTCAGGCCGCAACGTGTTTATTTATTCTTCATGCCTATTATCATTAAGCCTGATAAGCATTAGGTTTACCTCAAATCAAACAATCTTAAGATTCAGCTTCCACTTTATCAGAGCCTGAGCTTAACTGTTCTAAATGTAGTCCAAACCAATAATTCTTTAGTATCTTAGCAGTGATTAGGGATCCCCAATTGCTCTCCTCATTCTCCATTCTTTTTTTCTGTATCCTATAAATATAGACTCTGCTCTTAACTTTGACAAACTAGAACTTTAATTAAAGTAAAAAACTTTTGTCCAAAATTAAAAATATTTTCAAATTTATTTATGACATCCAAAGTATATATATATTTTTATTGTAACAAATAATTGAAATTAATTCATATCTTGCAATGATATGAGTCTTACGCTGGATCTTTGCTTTTCTCAACTGCCAAATCAGCAAGATGTTGGTTCTTCAAGCGGAAGCACATAACGGATATACCCGCAAAGAACACATAGAATATGGCACTCACATAGCAGCGTATAGCAACGTTCTGATAAAAACTATTAGCATCCTCACGAAATGAATCCAGATTATTGTAGCTCTTCAAAGGCAGATATTCCAAGAGGGCCAGGGAATGCATATTGAAGAATAGACCCATAAATATTATTTGTATCAATCCCCATATGCTTATGACCAGACAAAAGATCGAACATTTTCGGCTGCAGGCATACATTACGCGCTTGAGTGTTGTGTGTGTTTTTTATGTTGTTCAACGTATGCACTTAGCTCGGTTAAGTTTGTATTGACATAGTATTATTCAAATATGACTGTAAAGGCTAAGCAACACGTATGTAGTTCGAAAACCAACAACAAAATACAACAAATACACTTGCCTGCCTACATGAAACTAACAGTTTTATCGATCGAAACAGTCAAAAGCTCACGTTGACCTTGCGAGAACTTAATGATATAAGATCTACATATGTACATATCCAACCAGATTGCAGCACCGGCGCGAGCTATTTTAAAATATATGCATGTACATATGTATGTATTAATTTATACGCATATTTCTACATAACATACCACAATTTTTGTATACCTTTGTAGAAGGGGTCTATAAATTAGACAGAACTTGGCAAGCCACAGAAGCCATGTCCGTATAAATGTCGCGATCTTAGCAGCTATAAAAGCTAGGGTCACTAAATTTTGTATGAAGGTTTTTGTATACCACACGCGAATAAAGTTTATATTTAAATTTGACTGGCATGCCCAGTGCCTTCAATAAAGCTTCTTTTATTTGATATAGTATAGGTAAAATATAATATAACCATGAGCTTACCTTTCAAAGAGTCTCTTAGTATTTTTAGTATAAAATATACAGATAAGATTGTGCTACGTTGTTTGTGGTTGCCTCATTTTTATTACGATCTCTATCCTTGCTAGAACTTCATGTTCTGGGCGGAAATTAGGTTGTCTTCACTGCTATAGCTGTTATTAATACTCTCTCTTTGACAGCACTCAAAGAACACACAACTCTTGCAATCTTCACACATTAAGCTAAAAATACAATTTTTGAGGTTTTGCACAATTTTTGAATAACCGTTGCAAGCGATTTAGCTAACACAAAGTACTACCAACACAAATTGTTATGGACTAGTTGCTTTCTTGCTTGCTCGAACAGGTAAATACACATACAGCCACGCGCGAAACGAAAACAAGAAAAAAGGTGATTTTCGAAATGCCGAAGGTTTTATACCCTTGCAGTTCGAATTGAGAATCTTTACCGATTATTTCTTGTTATACAGGTTTTTATTTAATGTTGTCTGGAGATTGTAAATGGAAATATTCTTAATCTGCATCAACAGCTGAGTCGAATTAGCGTTAATTTTTGAATTCAATTGAAATCCAGTTCACCTTAGCTTTACGAATGTAATCGATTGAATCTTTAAGTATTTATATATTTATTATTATTTATATTGCTTCCATTAAACGTTTGTCACAACTGTAAGGGAATTAAAAGTTCGTCATGTCGTACTTTATTTTATTTTTTATTTTTATTTTCCAAGCTCATGTTGCCAAACACAAATATGTTGTTGTTTTATTTAATTGTTACACCTTGTGTTATGATTCTTTGATTTGTTTTTTCCACTCTGTGTGTGAAACACTTGTTGCAGACACGTGCACACGAACACAACCAATCGGAATTAGCGAGCACGACTTTGAATCAGAGCTTCTTGACATGTGTGTAGCCTGATACCTTCAAAGACTATCTTCGCCGCGCAGACAAACAAACAAACGAACAAACATAGAAACTCAGCTTAAAGAGAACGAGCAAAAACTGCAACTGCGACGCGCGCGACACGACCAACTTCTTTCACGTTCGCTGCTGGAATGAAACGAAAAGAGCGTGAAACATTGGAGAGCCAAACTGAATGCTGCTGCTTCCAGTGTTGCTTACTTAGATATTTTGACGTCACATCTAGACACTTTTAATAGCTTTGCCGCGGCAGGTGCCACAGAATATCTATCTACTTATTTAGTATTTTATGTATTCTTCGAATTTTAAAATATCGAAATAATAAACGTATTTTATTTATTTATTACATTTATTTGTTCATTATTCTATTAGATTAGTGAAAATATTCCCAAATATTTGATTAATCTTTATTGAAAAAGTTTAAAGTATTGTACATTATTTGTTTCAATCAAATCTGAATTTAATTCTTATGATCTTGTTCAATGTTTACGTTAGTTTCTTATTGTGTAAGAAAGAAACCGCTTGAGTCCCACTGTACTAAGCTGCTGTTAACTTAACATTTACTATTGAGCTTTACATTAACAGTTTGTACTGCCCGACAAAAAGCTGCCTGCTTCAAAGCTGCATCAACGGTTTGGAACACTCAACGAAGCAGATCGTTTGACAAATCTGTTATTTTTCAAAGCATTGCAGGGTATTAATTCGTTGGTAAAGCCTTATAAAGATGCTGGGAGCTTTAAGTATTCGTTAATATTCTAATTAGAAATTAAGCGCTAGCTAGGGTGTTTGAATGCGACCTCAACAAATGCTTTTCTCGGTGTTTAAGGTCAGTGAGCAGCAACTTTAGGGGTTGCCAGCGTAGGCCATGGTAGAGAACTCAGCTTGACTAGGGTGGCCGCCGTGGCGAAGTGTGTTGAGGTCTCCGTGTGTATATGTGTTACCTGTGTGCTTTGATCTAATTTTAATGACGAATTATAGCAGGTCACAAGGGAAGCGGTTTAGTCTGTCGTTTTGCAGAAATAAAATCATTGAGGCGACTGCGAGGTTTCCAACACTTTTTATACCCTAGCAGAGCCGACTCCGTGTAGAGCACACAAGGTGTGAGATTGACCAACGCTGTGAACATTTAGGCGGCTTCCTAAATAGCAAGCTAAACCGCGCCTGAAAGTAAACTGCGTTTAAATATGAACACCTGTAAAATCCACACCCTGTTGCATCTGTAGTTATTTGCATCGTAAGGGGATTCTAGAATAAAATTAGAACAAAGCTAGTGTTGCCAGCAACGCTTACGTAAAGGAGAACAGAGAAACTATAGCGAAAGGGTGCAAAGGAACAAGTTAAGTATAACCCTTTATATGCTATGCAGTTAGGAACAAGTTAAATATAACACTTTATATGTTATGCAGTTATCTATCTTTGCATGAGTGTGTGGGATACTCATAGAGTAATCAAAGTTGATGAGCAACGTTTGGGCAGCCAGGCCAGTCTAGCGTATTTTGGCGCTATTAACTAATTGAAGGCTAGACGATTCGACAACGCACGCATTCTCCGCGTGGAACGCACGGCATTTGTTGTCCAAAAATTCTTAGCATTGCGCAATAATGGAAAACCAAACTTAGCCACATGAACTAAAACTTGTCGTGCGCTGGTTAATTAGGTGCAGCACTTGGTCACGCCGAACTTTGGCGGCATTTGGGTGCACAGCATTTTGACACTAATTTGGAGCGCGAGCTGTCTAATGACTAAATGCGGAAAGTTGCAGCCCACCAAACAAGCTGTGATTCGTCGCCCAACCCTTCACTGCCGTCTGATAAGGGAAATCAGGTACACAATAGCCACACCTGGGTGTGGGAAATGCCACAAGACTTATTACAAGCTCTGATAAGCTTTTGTGTTCCTTTACAGCTAAGATTTTAAAATAAAGCTTATTTTCTGCTCCCTGGGTATTCCAGTCTTGCCTGGATATCTCACAGATATGCTGGGCTATTTAGGTCGTTTTCGACAAGGCTATTTCAAAGCTTGGCAACTGGGGGCATTGCATATATAATGGTGCTTTTAAATTTTAAATACCTGATACGACATATCCGAATCTAAATCTCCCAGTGGAGATCACATCGGGATGCTGCCTGCGACGACAAGTGGTCTGCCTTGTTGACCAATCATAGCCTAGTCGTAGTCGCAGTTGCAGTCGCAGTCACAGCCGCACAGCCATTGCGACATCAGCAATAACAACATAGTTGCAGTTGCTGTTGTTGTTGTTGCAGCTGCTGTTGTTGTTGTTGTTGTTGTTGTTGTTGTTGGTGCTGTATAGTTCACAGATACTTCACAAATTGTTACTATTTGGCCCGCTTTGTTGACGCTGCACGTCGAGATTGGAGTCGAATTGAAAATGAAAATCGCTTGCAAGACGGGCTGGCCCACTTGGCTGCTAGACATCTGTGCACTGTCCACTATGCACTGAATAGTATCCATCGTCCATCGGTCCGTTTGTCTGCTGGTACTATAAAGCAACGCAGCTTACGCATTGCATTTACCAGTTGCCAATCTCAGTTGAGCGAAGCCAGCACAGACTAGAGTAGAGTACGCGAGAGACGCTTCGTCATGAAATTTTTGGTATGTCCAAGGACATTTTTCTGAGAACCCATCTAAGCTTTGGCTTTGACAGATTCTTTGCACTTGGATAGCCGCTGCGACTGCTGCACCCGGCCTGTTGGATTACGGACACTCGGCGCCAGCCATCAGCTATGCCCATGCGGCACCCGCTATTACCTATGCGGCACCAGCTCCTGTGATCAAGTCCTATGCGCCCGCCATCAGCTATGCGGCTCCGACGCTGCTGAAATCCTATGAGCCAGCCATCAGCTATGCTGCACCCGCACCAGTGATCAAGTCTTACGCGCCAGCGATTAGTTATGCAGCTCCGGCTCCAGTGATTAAGTCCTATGCGCCTGCCATTAGCTACGCGGCTCCAACGGTGGTCAAGTCCTATGCCGCACCCGTTGCCATTGCAGCGCCTGTCCTCAAGGCTGCTGCACCAGCAACCAGCTACTCGCACTTCAGTTCGGTAAGCTAAGGCAATCTAAGCAAATCCTTGAACCACTTGAGCTCATCAGGCTGCATCACTTAACTCACAACGAATTGTCAATCAAGTCCGTTGATTGGCCTAACGAACCAGTTCTCTTCTAGCTGTCCAAAAGATGGCAAAAGGCGTTTCTTTGCACAATTTACTGAAATAAGCCAGTTTCGTTAAAGTGAAATCGAATGATTACATTACATAAACATGGCAGACCAATTTGCGGATAATTTATAGATTTCAGTTAGAAGTTTGCCACGCACAGGCGGAGGCGCTTAAAACCAGAATCGATCTGATTCGATATCGATTGCTTGTCTGTCTATCTGTTAATATTATTCAAATAGCATCAATAGCTGGAAAGTTCAGTCCTTTCTTTGCACTTATCGATAACTGGTTTATCCTTACTTCAAACTGTAATCGCTTTATTGAAATTCACTAGACTCGTTACTAATTAAACCAACTGCTCTTTACAGGTCGTTTCGCATGCCACGCCCATCATTAAGTCATATGCAGCGGCGCCCATTGTTAAGTCTTACGCACCCGCAATTAGCTATGCTGCCCCAACTGTGGTCAAATCTTATGCCGCTCCAGCGATTAGTTATCAGCCTACTTTGCTGAAGTCCTACGCCGCAGCGCCTGCTCTAGAATTGGGCGGCTATGACGGTCACTACGGCTACCACTAAGTGTACCGCAGCTTCTCCAGCATCGGATGCGGCGAGGCTTGATGGGCGGACGAAAGTAAAGAGTGAAGGGGGTTGACGGCGGCACGTTTTTCATACATTTCTCCAGGAGCTTTCGATTTCAGAACATTCTCTATTTATTTAAGATTTAATAACGGCAAATAAAGAAAATTCATTTTTCAATTGATTTTCTAGTTTATTAGTTACTCATTTCATTATGATTTGGACTCATTAAAACTTTAATTGACCGCGCTAGCCTAAAAATCGCTGGGTTGCTCGTTGCGATAAACGATTACCCAATGTAGCATCGTCGAGCTGCACGATAATCAAAGCTTGGCGCTGAACGGAATTTCAGTTTTCTTCGGGTCTTTAACAAGTGCTGAGCACTGAGGAGTCATGTTTACGCCCATTGGACTTATCAGCACTCTTTTGTGTCTACTGCTAATGCAGCATCCGGTGGCAGCAAAGAATCGCTTTAATATCAGCTTGGAGCAGCTTAATGCCTGCGAAAGCCTTGACATTGACCCATCGAGCGGATATTCTTACCAGAATTTCTATATGGTACACAAGTTGGACAACAATAAGGTGCAGACAAACGAGCGTATCCATCTGAAGTTCTATGTGCTGACCACAATGGATGCACATATTTTGCTTTCAGTGACGAACCATCCACGTCACTACGATCGCGTGTACGAAATCGGTAAGAGGGAGAGAAATGCCGTTTTAGTTTCCTCTAATCGGTATCGTATACAACTACATATTACAGTTATAGGAGCAGGCGGAAATACATTTTCCGCCATTCGCACAATGATAGGACAAAGACGCGTCTCTACAAATCAGGATCATTACTTGCTTTCGGTGTACGATCCGACACCGATTGAAATTGTGCAAACAAAGGGTGAGACACATTTGGAATTTCGCCTGTCGTTATCATTCAACTATCCGCGACTCTTTCCAGATGGCGACTTGTCTGTTTACATACCCGGTTTCAAGAAAGATGCATTACTGCAATATCACGACGATTCTCCTCTTAACATAAACTACATTGCTTTTAGCTCGTTTGGAACTAACAGTGCGCGTTGGTTCTACGATTGCAGCTTCGATGAAAACTGTAAGCACCTACATTTTCGTTTTGCTTATGCTTTAAATTCATTTTTCATATATCTAACACAGCTGACGAGCTAGAGCAGAAGCAGAAAAAGAAGTCAAACCTAGAGGAGTTACTAGGAACAATTAACTACAATGCCCAGAACAGCACTCTACCTCCCAATCTAAGCGAGATTCAGTTCAGCTTTCAAATGAGCTCCCTGGCCTACGATCACGCTGCCGCTCTGTTGCACACGCGAATTCATCTTTTAATGCACTGGCAAGATAATCGTTTAAGCTGGGATCCCAAGAACTATGGGCAATTAAAATCAATGGTACATCCGCGATTGGAAATCTGGACTCCGCAGCTTATTGTGCTAAAGTGTGTAACCCTCTAGGGTTTCGTTATATAAATTAAATTTGATTAAGTCAGTCCGTCCGTTTTTCACTCTCAATGCGCAATTTTAAATAAGTGAGTCATAGGAAATGCCCACATCTTTGCATAGAACTAAGAAAATAATTTAAAAGATTATCAGCGTGAAATTTACCACATTAATGACGTTTTAGTGGCGCCCTGGATTCACTAGGAAACGCATTAAGGAACTTTGAACTACGTGTATACCATGATGGCAATGTCACGCTGATGGCTAGTAATCTAGAGCTGACCTCCTGGTGTGTGGATACATCTCGCAACTGGCCCAATGAGCGAATAAATTGTGACATCGAAATGGGCATTGATCAGAACCAAGCACTTATCGCTTTGGCTTTTGATCGTCTCAGTCAGCCTTTGGGTCCCACCGATCATGTCAACACTCCCTCCGGCTGGACATTTAAGAAAATTGAAGTCGAGCACGTTGAGAATGCCACAAGCATGCGCTACTCACCCAACGGCTTGCTGCAGACAATCTCTGGCGATGTAACCATAGGCTTTCAACTGCAGCGAAATAGCGCCTTCTTTAGACACGTTTTTGTTATGCCTCTATTCGGTGAGTTTGCCTAAACGATTTCAAGTTTATCTGCTTTAATATGGCCAACACCCTTGGGTAGCTTGCCAAATCATTATAGTGTTATCGTTCGTGCTGCATGGCTATAGACGAGGCGCTCTAATTCTCGTTGTGGTGGTGCTAACATCTTCGGGATTGATGTATCTAACCCGTCACGCCTCGCCACACTATGTTCCGCCTCTAAGTAAGTAAAATCGGGCTGCAGATGCTTCCGTTGCTACATATGTTTTACTGCAGTGTCAGCGTATCAGCACACCATGCGTATTTGCATCTTCTGTTACTTGCTGCATATCGTCATCATGTGGCTGGAGCGCAATCCTCCGCGCGTTAAGACGCCTCTGTTCCTGCTGAAACTGGTAACCTCGGCCCCACTACGCTTGGTGCTAGGACTTCGATTCTCAGATGTAGGATATTCACACGGCAAATATTAAGAAAGTAAATAAAATTTCCTTTTTATAGGCGACGGAATACTGCAAAATTCATGAACAGCCATGGCGCCAACTTTCGAAGATGCTAAACAATGCCAGCTTCATAGCAATTAACATTTGTTTCCTGATTCTTGATGTTGGTCAGCTTTCCACCTGAATCTCTATTCAATCCGATTCCTTATATATAAAACATTTAAAAGTTTATTCAGTAATTCCCGATTCATTTATTTACAAATAAAATACATATATGGAATTTAAGCAAGATGTTATTTCCCGTAAAAACTTCTTAATTTTTAACAAACTAAAGGTTGGTGGAAAGTAAAGTTTTTGAAAGTTGTACGAAGGGTATCTTTATGCCGGGGCATGTGAAATGTAGCTTTTGGTTTCTTGTTTTGTTTTGGTTTGATGAACCGAACTAGTTTGTTGCGCATCAACTCTGGCAAGTAATTACTTAAAGTATCGATACTTTGTTATCGCTAAAACTTCCATAAACCAACACTATCTCTCATCTTGCTTTGCTTAAAATCAGGACTGAATTGTTTTTTGTTTCAAAAGTGACCACCCAAGTGCCGAACGCATCAGCTGACCCAGTGGCCATGCCGGACGACACGCAGGATGCCAAGGCACAGAAGTTAGCCGCTGCACGCAAGAAGGTAAGGCAAATTAAAAAAAACTTCGTGACGTGGACAAGTATACTACTTGGGTCCTTATTGATTTTGGTAATTGTTTCAGTTGAAAGAATATCAGCAGCGATGCAACAACAACGCAGATGAAACTCCGTGTACCAATACAAACTCATCTACAGTGAGCATTGCCAGCAATTTGTCTGAACAGTCAGACTGTGAGTTGACACTCAGCAACGGCGGAGAAGGTCACCAAGTATTGGAATCAAAATTGCCGTTAACAGGTCCAGCCGACACCGCTGCATATTTCACACAATCCTCCTCGCCACTTGTGGAACGCGTAACGGAGCAGATCACCCAATCGGTATGGCCATCCCATGACCAAAGCGATTCAAATGTACAAATCATTCAAGTACTAATTGGAGAGAAGGCTCAGTTAAATACAGAGTTGACCAAGGCTCGTCATGCCTATCGCGAAAGAGAATTGGAGCTTGAGGAACTACGCACAGAGCATATTCAAACTGCACAACGCCTGGAACAGATGCAGCAGCGTTGTCAGAATCAACAACACAGCAGCGAACAGCAACTCAATCAAATTGTCCAACTGCAACATACTCTAGAACAAGCAGAAACCCACATTAAGGATCGGCAGTCACATCTTGATGAGCTCGAGGCCCAGGTGAAGCAATTGTATACGCACCAGGAAGAGCTGCAACAGCAGTATAACAACAAGTGCAATGAGCTAGACATGACGCAACTACGCCTACGCCAACTCTCCGACGAGTCCAACGTTAATGCTGACAATCGCATTGAATCGCTGACTCAAACGCAATACATGTACGAGCAACAAATACGCGATCTGCAGCAAATGGTCAGCCAGCTGACGCAGGACAAGGGACAGGCGGCCATTCAATACCAAAATTATGTATCCAATCTAAACGAGCGCAACTCCGAGCTGAGCGCAGAGTGTGGCCAATTAAAGGAGCGTGAGCAACAATTGGTGGAGCATGTGAGCAACCTCGAACGCGAAATCCAAAAAAATTTAGCACTACAAGCGCAATACAAGGAATCAGCCAAGCAGCAGTCGCAAGAAAAGCCACAGGTAGAGGCACAGCCACAGCCAGATGTAAGTTATTCCTTGCAGTTAAGAATCATCGCTCACTCTATTTTATTTTGCAGGCTGCTTTACAGGCGGAGTTAGAATCCTATAAGGAACGTGTAAGCGATTTGGAATTCGAACGACACGAGTTTCAGTTAAAAATCAAATCACAAGATGATCAGCTACAATTGAAAGAGGAGACCATTAACGAAGTGCAGCTGGAATTGCAACGACTACAAACCGAGCAGCCAGACCTAGGAAAGCTCATGGCTACCATAGAGTCGGACAAAGTGGCTGCATCGCGAGCTCTTACCCAAAATGTGGATATGAAGCAACAACTGGATGAACTGCAAAAGCACATCGTACTGTTGACCAACGACAAAGCGGAGCTGGTCAATAAACTTGACTCCGAAGAGTTTGCCAATCGTGAGATGCGTCTTAACTATGCCAAACTGGAGGAGCAAGTGCAGACCAATCAGGAACGCTTTAAGTTCAAAGATGACGAAATGATAAGACTATCCCATGAAAATGTCGAGCTGCAACGGACACAGCTCATGCTCCAGCAGCAATTGGATCGTCTGCAACACTACGAGGTGACTTGGGGAACTTTTATATTTTAAAACTTAAATTCTAACTGATATTCTTTCAGGCCAAACTATATCACAGTGAAGGGTCACAAGTGTCGTCTAAGCCTAGTACAGAGCCCGCAGAACCTTCAGAACCTCAAGTGGCTGAGGAAGCTATGATAGCTCAACTGAATATTAACCTGCACGACCACAGTCATGAGAGCGAGCATCAACACGATAACAACAACGAAGAACATTCACATTCCCACACGCATGATTGCTCCAGTTTCAAGACTCCTACACTTGCCACAGAAAAGGCTGTTGAAAAGCTACAGTCACGTTTTACGACACTCATTTCCCAAGTTGCGGACCTCACAGAGGAGAAGCAGCGCTTAGAGCATCTGGTGCTACAGCTGCAGGGCGAAACAGAAACCATTGGCGAGTATATTGCCCTGTATCAGACCCAGCGACGCATGCTGAAGCAACGCGAATACGAAAAGGCTACCCAGATGTGTTTGCTTAAAGCAGAGCGTGAGCAGCTGCGCGAGAAGATCAACGCGCTCAATACGTTGGTTGGCAGTCTGGGCTTGGCAGTAGAACTCCCAGTGGATCAACATGCGGCAAAGGATAACAACATCCCAGATGAGCAGCAGCAGCAGTTGATTCCGATAAAAGATAATCAAAAAGAGAATGGAAACTCTCAACAGATTTTAAACAAAATACAGGATATAATAACGGAAATTAAAGTTAATACCGAGCAGTCTCCCACATCGTTATCCAATGACGCAATTTCAGACAATGCTGTAGATCATTTAAACTGCTGTCTCGGAAAGTTTGAAGTGGTTTGAGCCTCTAGGAAACGAATCTACATGTTTTGTATTTTAAGTGCAATTATTTGTCAGCGTACGAGTCTTTACAGAATACACAAAGAGGATTATAATTGCGTGTCTTCACTTGGCCGGCCCGTCTCTACAGATTCTGCAAAAGGCCTTACACATATTTATCAAATTGTTTCTACAAATTTACTAAATTCTACTCGTAAAACACTCGAAATTAAGTCGTAAGTTTCGACATGTTTTTCAATATTTGTGCTTTTGAATGTTTTATGGACAACCAAAAATAAAATGTATATTATTGCAGTGAAAAGGATTTTGAAATGATTATTAAATTTTACTATCTGCAATTAAGAACCTTATATAACATCGTTGATGTACTTTATCTAGAATTTACACGTACTGTAACGAGTGCCTCTATGGGTCAACAGGCAGACGCAAGCTTTTATTTACTTACTTAACTTCGACTTCTTAATATCGTTAGCGAGTTTAACAAGAGAATGAAGCAACTGGTACTTAAATTTATTCTCATATTATTTCAATTTGGATGAACTTTCATTTCGTAATTTGCTTTTTATGCCGGGTTCCTTTAGCGTCTTGGGTCGACAACTGCGGCTTGGACGACCAGTCCTAGTGGAATCGTTGTTGGACTGCTGGAGTACAGTTCTCTCCTCCATAGTCTTTGTACGCTTCACCTTTACAGAGACTTCTGGATAATTGGTAACGAAAGCAGGCTGTGCTACTCGAGGAGTGCTCGTATTACTTGGCTGATTCAGATTACAGTTGAAGTTTGAGAAATTGATGTGGCTTCGGCGCGGTGTAAGAGTTGTATCTATGCCAATTGAAGTACACGGCACTACTAAGTGCACGGGTGAGCTTTGTGGAGGTGCAGTTCTGACTTGTTCAATGATTGGCTCTTGACTTTCGTGTTCTAATGAATATTGGCAGCAATTAACCAATTTTTGGTGATATCTTTTGCTCTGTGGACTGGTGTTTTTTAATGCTATCTTCACTGAAGAACTATCCTCTACAGTACTAATTGGAGATGATTGTATTTCGCGGGTACAGTCACTTATGCTGGAACGTGGCGACGTTGGAGGAGAATATAGTTCCAAGTTAGTTGTTGTTTTGTTATGATCTTTTTGTTGACTGATTTCCATTGAGTCGGACAAAGTATTGATAGAGACCTCAACAGGCTCCTCGTCTGTGTTCTTTGTGTGATCTTTTTGTTGACTGATTTCCATTGAGTCGGACAAAGTATTGATAGAGACCTCAACAGGCTCCTCGTCTGTGTTCTCTGATGCAATAGATGTGGACGACACTTGGTCCTCGCTATCAGATTCTTCTATAATAGAACACATTTGACCCGGTGCGATGTTAGTGGCAGGCAAAATCGCATCATCTTCTATTTCTAATGAATTTGGTGAGCTTGGCGAACTAATACTTCCTTGTAGTTCTGCTAAGCGTCGAGGCTCAGGAGTTTTGGTAATGGCATTTGTAAATACACTCTAGAGTAAAATATATATCTTTCAACTCTTATTAATTAAATTATTAAATAAACTGTATTGAACATACCACATTTTCTAAACTTTCTTTGGGGCTCTTCCTACTTGTTGAAGCGACGCTTCGTGAGATTCTTGTCGGAGACAAAGTGGTCCTCTGTTGCAGTACGGTATTAGACCGGCGAAAATCCGAACAAATCTGATTGGTGGTTAACCGACTGGTTCTACTTTCAGTCATCTGCGATATACGTGAGGTCTTAATGTTACTGCTAACATCCAAATGTATATCTAGAGACTGCAGAAGTGTCATAATTGCAGCTTTGATTTTGATTTCGTGATGTTCAGCGTCTGCCAAACGCTTTTCGCGCTCTTCCATCCACTGTCTCTTAAGTTCGACCTCCGCTTCTTGTAGTCTGCCAATGATTCGGCGCTGACTTTGCACCTGATCCATTAACTCAGCATTTATTAGTTTATATTGTTCCATGTTATTAAATAAACTCTCAGCATACGGACACAGAAATGCAGTTTTTGAGTTTGGCGTCGATGCTTTATTTTGGCATCGATAATATTTTAACAATGATATATGTATTTGCTTATCGATAACAATTAACGAAAAATATATTTTTTAGTGATGACAACACAACCGAATTGTCATAATGAGAAATCAACAATAAGTAAAATAATTTATATGAAAACTAGATTGTACTTGCTTAAATGCATAGAATAAATTATTTTTTAAAAATATTTGTATGACTGATTTTGTAATTTCCTTGGGCTAGGGAAATACTTTAATTGGCTTGCACTCATTTTCTTATCGTTGCACCACCACATCTTATCGATATTCACTGAGTTACCCCACACAAATGATTGTAACATGGTTGTGTTTTCTCAACTATCATTTAGTAATATTTTACGACAATCCAGCGAAACAGATGAGAAATAATAAAAGATATCCAATTGCTGTTACCAGCACTTGAATATTATATGCACGTTATGAAAGCATAATATGTGCACGTTATTCATTCGACAGTAGAATACAATGAGCGCTTAGATATTAATGCAACGGAATATCGGAATCCAAATAGCTTGTGTATGTGTGATATCTTGTGTTTGTGTGTGTGTTTATTAGTCAGATGTAGTTTCTACTTGTTTTATTTAGTTAATTTAACATTAATTGAACGTTGTACCAATATTACTTTTACAAGAAATGTATTCTAAAGCCCTGCAATAAACGCTGGCCACCTCAACTCGCCTATAAATTAACGAACAAAACTTTTTGGCAAATACTTGTGTTTACGACATTTGTTGTTGATTGCGCCGCAATTGTTTCATTTTCAGATTCTTTGTCCACTCCAAATAGAAATCTAAGAACAAAAGTAACGAAACATTAATTGCAATATTGCAAGGCTTTGTTTTTCGCATTCATAAAAACAACAACAACTTAAACAACAAAACAGCAACTCACTTGCTGCAACAACAAGTCAGCTGTCAATCGCTTCAAGGTAAGTTTGTTTGTAAATTAACCCCTTTTGGGAGTGTAGAAAAAAACGGTTAAGTTGGATTTTTTATAGGAATATTAATATACTAGAAAGTATTACTGATATCACTAGGCTCTCCTCTCGGATTGCCTGCCATAATATAATAACTGTATTCTTCATAATGTCATTCCCTATATATATATATATAAGTTTATAAACATATTTACCTTTGTAAAATGAACTGCAACATATGCAAAATTTAAAGGTATGCCTACCTACACATACATGTACGTGTGCCTATGCCTGTGTATTGGCTCGGCATTTGGTTCGTGCCCATCTTTATCTTATCTACGAGTTATTTGTATCTAATAATTTTCATACCAATTCATAACTTACCGAATCCGTCGAGATTTTTTGAACTTACATACATACATACACATATACATACACATGTGCATGTATGAATCATACTCCGTGCAAGTAACTTGGATTGACATGCGAACAAACAAATGAAGATTTGTGTCCAATTTGCAGACAAGAAGCAGTCGGTTTGATACCCTGCAGACATTGTCAACTAGGGTATATAATCTATGTACTACATACAGTGCCTGACAACTGAATAGGGCCCAGGTAGATCGACTCGTCTGTCGATGCCGATCAAAAATATACTTATATTATTTTTGGGATCGAATCTAAACTTCTGGTTAAAACGAATATACCCTCTGCAAGGCTGATAAAAGGTGCAAATAAAAAGCACCGGTTAATAGTTTCTAGTTACTATCAATCTAACATAGTCGGACATTGCATGAGTCACCCAAGAACGAGAAGTGTGCAGAAAATAGGTCAAAGGCTAGCCATGGGTGAATCTTCTATTTCAGTTGCCCATTTGCTTTTCAATGAAAGTATTCCAAGGTGTGGTCCCGCACAATGTTCACCTTATCCTCAGGAGTTTCTTGATTGGCCCTAACTGTCATCAAGTTAATTGGCCTAAAAAGCACAGGGCGTGTAAGTGTTTACACTCAAGGAAGCAAAAAGAAGGATACCCCCAACTTGTTGTAGGCTTTTAGCTGTAAATTGTGTAAAGGATATCTAACAGTCGGCTCCCTTCATTTGTTATTATTATTGAGAATTGGGCGTGTTTTGCCATAAAATCAAATTCAATTTGACTAATCATTACCTCACGCATTTGTTTGCTAGCGTTTTTTGGCTTGTTTTAGCTAGCTTTTGGCGTGGGGAGAGGGGGTTTTTTTTTTGTAACGCGTGTATGTTATTGTCAAAAATTAATATCCAAGTCAAATAGATGTGGAATATTAACACGCCCATTACAAATGTGTAGCTCGCCCCGTTGATAGTGTGTGTGACCAACATGTAAGACAATACCCCACAAATATTACGTAAGTGCAAAGCCGCAACGTCCCCAACATTAAACAAAAAGTAAAGATAGCTACAGTAAAACTAGCTAGACAATATAATACCCTTCGTAGTTGATACAAGTAAAGCTAGTTCAATTTACCTACTTGGCAGATAAAGAGCATTTTGTGCAATGGGATTGGCTGCGTTGCAAACTTCCGGTTGGAGTGAATATACCCTATAATTATTTATTATATCTTGGTATCGATTACATTTTATACATAATCTTGCAAAAATGATGGCAACTAAGTACATAGTCACAAACGGTTTTGATGATTCTTTTTCAAATTACAGGCAGAGTATTTAACATTCGAAAGTGATCGAGCCATAGCTTTTACTACTTGCATAAATTAATAGTGAAGGCGAAACCACTTGGTAAGCGTAAAGGTACTTGTTGTACTCTCTGTGTATCTTTCGCCCACATCGAAACTTATTTTGTATACTATACTCTGTGTAATCACTTACATTAAGTGACTAATAGTAAAATATTTAATGTGCCTTTGATTGTAAAACAAAGGTTACAAAGTCAATAACGTCTCTGTAGACATTGAGGTAAAGCATGAATCATAGCAAAGCATCATCCAGCTGGCCGGTTTATTATTTACAGTTTATACTACACACTGTGAAACAGACGACATTTACATTATTGTTCCACTGTGCTGCTATTGCTGTTGCTGCAAATGACTCAAGTCTGTAGCAACATTGCAAATATTTCGTACGCTTAACACACATTTGCATACACATGCATGCATACATATATGTATATGTATATGTATATATACACAAACACACATACATATAAACCCGAGTTACAGTTAAACGCTTAATGCCTGACGCGCTGCTCATCAATGTTTGTTTGGGATGGTATCATTAAAAGCTACAGTAAATAAAAATATATAAATATTTGCTTGTTTTTCTAAAACTTGTAAATATTTTTAAAAAATATTAAATGTTTTTAAACAATTGAATGTGATTTTAAGAAATTTAAAGTATTTTTAAATAATTGAAAGTATTTCAAAATATCTTAAAGACTTAAAAAAAAAATATTTTTAAAACTATATTGAAAAACCTTGTTATTAATTATAAAAAATTTTAAATATTTGTTGTCATTATTTATTTGGCAGCTAGGATTATTACAAGATTAATATATATTTTCCATACCTTTCGTTTATCCCTCGCTTTATGTAGTGGACAATATGTGACGTCATGTCCGCACTTATGTCGCTGGAATCAGTTTCCGACTTAGATTCTATCTATGCGTTGATACAATGAATTGCCTACCACGATCTCATACGCCTCTGCATTTCCCACTATCTCTCCCTCTCTCTGCTCCCGCTCTCTCGCTTCTCTTACTTGACTCCCACAACGCGATGTGCGGGCCGCTCTCTGTGTTTGGGGTCTCTTGTGTTGCGCTCGCTTTGTACTCAGTTGACTTTGGACTAGCAAGCGAATCGCTGCGCAAGTTTACGGTACAATTTGTGTGCTTGTGTTGTGTTGGTGTTTTTTGAAATGTACTCAATATGAAAATTCCAAATTAAAGCAACAAAAAAAACCAAATATAAAAAATACAAATATATATAATCAAAACGTACATTAATCATATGTATATGTGTGTATGTGCTTGATAAGGAAAACGAAAAAAAGCTAGCCTCTTAAGTGCGCTGAAAAAACAAACTTTGGATAACTCGGTGGCAAAATTGATCAATCTTGTAAATGTTCGATTAGAAATAACAGGAAATAAAAGAAGTGCAAAATAAATTAACCAGCGTACGTACATTACATATCTTTTGGAGCATATTTAATTTCGGTGCGTTTTGTACTCAATATATTTATTAGTTCTAAGAAACCTATCAGGTATCTTCTTTAGGGGGGTTTTAACTCGTAGACTTAGGCATTTGGCTCAGGGCTTTATTGAGGCTTTCATACACCTTGGTCTTATCATCATTTGTGTTAACTTATAGCCATAATCGTAGCCGTGCCAACTCTTCCAGCATATGCCGCGACCAGATAGTTTTGCTTCATATCGACCGCCCTCAATATACTGACCATTCAGATTGCTGGAAGAAAAGCAACAACAAAAACAACCACAACAGGGAATAGAAATAAAGTAGAACTCGAAATCGTAGCAAAGTACTACCCACCTATGCTGACAGCTATTGTACCACCAGGCCCCCACGTAGGTTATAGCGCAGCGATTGCGTTTTCTATCGTTGTCAAAAGTGGAGAACGGCATTCCCTCGTGGTATTTCAACGAATCTCCGGCATCACCCACATATTTGCCCAGTTTGCGTAGCACATAAGCTTCGGAAGCGTTGCCCACCACAAAGTTATCGTATTTGGCATAATGGGATTCACCTTCAAAGTCTTGCAAGTGTATATAAAGCTCATGTGGCGCATCGTTGGTTATGGCGTGTAATTTATCTAGTCCTATGAAAAATTCGCCATTTAATTTGCCAAAGCCTTGCTGATAATCCGACCAACTGCGATAAAAGTTCTCGCTACCATCCTGACGACGTTGTATCACTGTCCAACCAGCGCCAACTGTGGAGGTGTCACAGTACACCGCAAAGGGTTTCATGCCCTGCACTTCTATGGTGTGGACGCCATTCGTATTGGTCAAGGCGGCCAGACAAGATCGTGGATGGGCTATATGGGGAGATCTTTAAAGTTTAATTTGTGTTGTTTCTAATAGATCGATAGCTTAACCTTGACTTTTTGTGTTATTGATGTTGTGAACCTCAAAGCTGAGTCTCAATTGGTTGAGTTCCTTTTCTAAGCTGGGAAATTTGATGAAGTTTGTTTAGAATTCGTCTAACTTAACCTTTCCCTGGAATTCCTAACCTTACCTTGAAATTAGATCTTCAGCTCTGCTGTATATATCTTCCACTCGCATTCCCGTTGTGTGCGAAGCTCTTCCAACATTATTCATTCTAATGAAGGAGCACAGAAATAAAGTGATTACAATTTTTCGTTCCATTAAGGTTCTTCTGCCTTATGTGTTAAAGCGTTGAGCACTTGACCTAGACTAAACAAACGGTTTACATGTTTTCTATTTGGTATTGAAATGTTTCTAATCTCTATAAGTTAATCTGCTATCAATAGCAATATAGAAAGATGATGCGCAGATAATAGCATGCACTCAAGATAATTTTAAATGTAGCCGCAGTCAAAATACCCTGATAATTTAAGAGATAAAACATTTTATTAAATCTAAAGTATTTAAATTATTAATTGTTAAATGCGTTACACTTTAAAGGAGATCTGCTCTGAGCATAAGTAGCAGAAGTTAATGTCCCACACTTTGGCCTGATCATCATTTGGGTGTACTTAAAGCCGTAGTTATGGCCACGCCAAGCTCTCCAGCACATGCCACGTGCGAAGAGCTTCTCCTCATATTTGCCCCCTTCAATGTATTGCCCGTTGAGGTTGCTGCGGAAGAGAGAGTTCAATTTTTCTTGAAGAATTTTCAGAAATTCCAAGCGATTACACGTACCTATCCACACAGCTATTGTACCACCAAGCACCGACATGTAGAAATGCACAATTTTTGCCGAATTTATGATCGTTATCACTATCATAGGTGGAGAACTTCATTTTGTAATGACTACGCAGTGAATCTCCAGCGGTGCCCGAGTAGGCGCCAAGTACAATCAGAGGATAGGCATCTTCCTCCCTGCCAATGGCAAACTCATCAAACTTGGCATAGCGTTTCTCTCCCTCGAAATCTTCCAGCAGAATATACAATTCAAAGGGTTGCAATGCGGTTATAGCTTGCAGTTTCTCCAGACCAATGAAGAATTCTCCATTCAGATCTCCAAACCCCATCTTGTAGTCCTGCCAATTGCGATAGAAACTTAGACTGCCATTGAAACGGCGCTGTATGACAAGCCAACCAAATCCAGCGGCATCGTTATCGCAGTAGACAGCGAAGGGACTCATTCCAGGTACTTGTATACTCTGCACTCCACTTGCATTGAAGGAGCTGGCAAAACATGAGGAGGGGAAGGTTTCCCCTGTTGAAAATTTAAGCCTAAGGCTTGTAAGTAAACAATTGAGTGACCTTACTTTCCTTTAATGTATTGCTTTGAGCCACATTCATGTAATCCGCTAGTTGCTTCATATGTTCCTTGAAACTGCAAGCAAATCGAATGTGAATTACTTGGGTTATGTCTCCTTTTTTTGGATTTCCCACCTATTAAGTAGCTTGTGTCCTGTTTCGTGCATTATTTCCAGTTCTTGAGCCTAGAAATATATTGAAGCAATAAGTGCTCAGTTTAACTATGGGATAGTTTTGGTTTTAGCTTCACTTGGCCCACAGCAATGCATAAAATAGCCAGCATATAAACAAATTGGTTGAAGCTCATCATGAAGAGGTCTCAGACGACTATCCCTAGGCTTGTAATATACTTTCCGTACTAACTGATCTTTGTTATTTAGCTAGCTTGATTGCTTAGTTTATTAGTTAGCTTATCAGTTGACCTTCTAATCAAATGATTGAAAGTTATCTGACAAAGGAATCTTTGCTTGTTATTATACCCTACAGCAGAGGGTATATTCATTTTGTAAATATGTACAAAATCAGCCCAATATATTATATAGCTCAACACACATACATAGCTCTTTCTAACACTTCCCTTTGCACTCCTTGCAGATGGCCATTCCGCCAGGGCCACCACCACCACCCGGGCCGCCACCGCCACCGGCAATGGGCGGCCTGAAGCTGGGAAGCAGCGGTGCGGCCGGAAGCAGAGGAGCAGATCCACGTTCCGCATTGCTCAACTCGATACAGAAGGGAACCAAGTTGCGTAAAACGACAACTGTGGACAAAAGTGGTCCGGCGTTATCGGGACGTGTTTGCGACGGCGACAGCGCTGCCGGCTCCAACTCAAAGGCGAAGCGTGTGCTTAACAACAACACAAGCACGAGCAACAACAACAACAACAACACAAGCAATGGTACCCCCAAATTGAGTGGCCTATTCGAAGGTCTGTCACAGATGCCAAAACTGAAGCCCGTTAATGGTGTTCGCGGTGAGTTGGGGTATTCGAACTTGATGTGCGTGTGTGTACGTGTGCGTGTGTGTGCTTTCGCGTGGTTTCTCTATTGATTTCACGCTGCACAAGTAATTGGATGCACGCCCACGCACTGTCAACAAAAGCAGCTATAGTGAAACATAAAATAACAAAACTATCATAAAGCAGCAGCGGCAACAACAACAACAACACCAGCAGCAGCAACAACAACAACAAGGCAAACAACGAACGAAGGACGCAGCAACAGTCCCCCCGCCAACGCAGCCAGCAACGAACCCATGGACTTCAATACGGAGCTAACCAAACATTTGACACTGAAGCGTCAGAAGCAACAGCAGCAACAGCAACAACAACAACCACAACTACAACAGCAACAACAGCTAAAAATAAACAGCATAAAGGGCATGCATTTTAATGCGACCGAAGCCAATTTAAGAACAAATCGCGGACCTCCACCGCAGCCGCCAAAGGTAAGAGGTTTCAAAGAAGAGCTCTATAAATATAAGTATAAGTACACACGGTGGGGTCTCAAAAGTGAAATTTACTGTGTAGTTAAGTATAGAATTTTAATGTTTTTTTTTTTTTAAGAATTTTAGTAGTTTTTAAAGATTATTACGTGGAATAGGTTTTGATTAATGTTTTAATATATTTTTTATTAGAATAACATTTTATTTATGTTTTAAAATACTTTTCTAAGAATATAATTTTTTAGTAATTGTTAAAGATTTTTTATAAGATTTATTTATTTTATTTTTCAAGATATTTTGTTTTTAGAATAGATATTTTTTTAATGTAATTTTATTGGAATATTGTAGAATTCAATATATTTATAAAAGAATTTTACTTTCTTTTCTTGAAGTAAACTTTGAAACTTTCTTTAGAACTAATTATAGAAACAATTTGTTGTTTTGTTGAGAAATCATGTCAAAATTATAACAATAAATTAGTTTTGAATTTGTTTTGTTTTTGTTGCTACAATGAAGCAATTTAAATTGGCAGTTAATAAAACAATATTCGCTCGCAAGTCACAATGTGCGAAACGGGTAATTACATAATTATGCATGCTATGCGGTTAAAGCAGAGGCTGATAGTGTATTGATATAAATATATATCTATAAGGAAGGTTTACACTTGGAAATGATCGCAAGAAAAATAGAATATGAGTCATGTTTATACGCTCATTTCATGATGTATGCAGCGCACGAGCCCCAACGATATATTTACATATGTATACCTTTTGAGAACCGCACACGGGGTACTTTAGTTTAAACAATAATTTTATTAAACAATATTTGTTTTATTGCAGCAAAACTCAAGTGATTCCATTTTGGATCGCATGAATATTCCTCGCACACCGGCACCGCCACCCTCTGCATCCGCATTCACTCCGTCTTCATCCGCACCGATAACTGCCAGTCCCCTAGGAAGTACCAGGGGGAAAGATACCTCACCCACGCTCTCCGAAGGCAGCAGCAGTGGCAGCGTTAAGAGTAAAGCTGCAAACCTAAGGTGAGTTTTTATACAATATGAAATACCCTGTACAATTTGTAATTTTTCTCTTGTATTGGTAAAAATGCATTATTTTGTTTTTAACTTTTTGTATTTTGAGCTTTTTGATTATCTACCCTAATTTTTGCATATATATTTTTAAACATTTTTGTTTTTTTTTTTTGCATACTTTGGTTCTCAACCCTTTCCACCCAATCAACATGTCCACAGTATCTCTTTAGGTAATAGCTTTGTAAATAGTTCAATTACAAAAACAACAACAACAACAAGCGCAAAAACAACAACAAACGCAACAGTAACAAGTTTAAACCGTACAACGTCAACGGGAACGCTGCGCAATGTGACACCGAATAAGTCAACGCTTTTTGGCAGCAGTGGTGGTTCAGGTGGTGGTACAACAACTGGTGGTGGTATAGTCTCCCACACACCTCCCACACAACTGCAGCAGCAGCAGCAGAAGCAATCGGTCAGTTTCGGGAAGCCAAACTTTGCGCCAAAGCCACCGGGCTTGCAGCAACTGGCGCTGGCCAATGGACACCAGCGTCCAATAGTGGTGCGGCACCACAGTATGAAAACAACCAGGTATATAGCATCCAACCCAAAGTATTCGTCCAAACTATGCACCGCTTTCTCAGTTGCTTGCTACGCTGGTTGCCATTTCAAATAACGCTAATATCGCATGCTTAACCAAGTCAACCTATACTGCGCCGATATTAAATCCCTTCTCTACTTCCGTACAGATCCCCGCCAGCTGTTGACCCATCGAACGGACCCGTTTTTCCGACTCAACAACATTTTGGCACAATACGTGCTCACATGCAGCAGCAGCCGTTGATTCTACAAAACAGTGAAGGCTTCAATGGCAGCACCAACAGCATCAGTGGCAGCAATCGGAGTGCGCCTAATCCGCCAAAGAGTGAGTGTATCCAGTGTTCTTCCCTATGATATTGTCTAATGTTATTTCTCCTATTGCAGCTCGTCCCTCGGTGAAGCCACCGCCACCACCCACGCCGGCTCGCAGCATTTCGAACAGCAACCTCAGCAGTATCGCATCGACCTTTGGCGCTGTGAATACGACTCTGGTGCAGAATGCAGCCATTAATGCGCGTGATCCAACACCGCCGCCGCCGCAAACATCTAACATGGTCTCTATGATGCGTGATCAGTTCCGTGTCGGCGCAAGTGGAGGAGCAGCAGCAGCGGCAACAACAGCGAGCTCCAGCGTTACCGACAGCCCAAAGTCAACAATGATACGTGAGAGGATCAACCCAATTATACTGAACGGAGGACCCATCAATCCACCACCAGCGCTGCCACCACATCGCAGCTGCCCACCACCTCCGCCACCGCAGCGACAGTCAAGCAATGTGAGTAGCGAAATGGTCATCTTAGTGGACACTTGGAATAACTTCTCTGCTTTTCAGGCTGCCTCACTGCAACAGAATGCGCCGGTGCCGCCACAACGACACTCTTCCATACGCTGCAATACGGCGGTCACGCCACCCGCACACTTGGAAAATTCAATGCACAATCTCGACAGCACGGGGGGTTCCGTGTCCGGAGCAGCAGGAGGTGGCAGCGGAACAGGGGCTTCAGTTAGTCGTTTGGTCATCGATTTGGAAGCCAAATTCGGCAAACGATTTCATAATGTTACGGAGTTTTCAAAGCCTCCACCATTTTTAAATATACAAAAAATGTATCCTAGTCGTACTCTTAAGGCATCCAACGGCATGTAAAAGGATATCTATAACAATGCGAGCTTAGTGGGTGTGTGCTTTCGTTCCGGGGGTAGGGCAGGGCAGGGCAGGAAAGTATACGCACTTCCACATACATTATGCTACGATGAAGTTAACGATTATTATTATATTATTACAAGTATTTTTTATATTTTTTTTATAATTGTTATACACCATACATATATATACCATATGAAATGCTGTTATATTATGCATATTATACCTACGTAAGCACACAATGTAGCATTTGTTTGAGAAGAATTTGGAAACCAGGTGTAAGCTTTTTAAGTCTACAGCTCGGGACAATTTGTAGTATCCAACATAGATGTAGTAGCCTGGCTGACATCTCTATGCACAGAGACATATCTTTTACTTTCAACTTGAATGCAAATGTAATAAAGAAAGAGTCAAGTTAATATTTATGTATGTATATCTCAAAATATGTACCCTTTATTAGTTGTTGTTACATTAGTTACATATAGCACTAGGTATTGTGTGTGTATGTATATTAATCTGTTTGATTTTAATGTATAAATATATATATTTATATATAATTGCGATCTGTTACACCTATTTGTCCGATTCGCAAAGAAAAATATAACATTAGATTCATTTTCATTTTAATGTACATACCATATTCATTTTGTGGTTATTTAAGTCATGTGAATGCTAAATTATATTAACAAGAAATATAGAAAAAAAAATCAAATAATTTGTGCCTTGTTTTAAAGTAATGTGATGAAAGAGATTTCAAGTTACTCAAAAAATTCGAGATTTAGGCATTGAAAGCGAATAAATTAGAAGAATTCAAAATTCGAAATGGAGATTTCTAATGTAAATATATAATACAACTTATAATTGTCAATAAAGTTGCACTTAAACGGAATGTACGATATTTAATTGCACAGCTGACACAAAGCCAAAAAAAATCACATAAAATAAATAGAGATGCAAGCATATGGAATACGCATTTAGATAACATTATTGAGATTAGAGACGGAGCTAGTAGAATGTTCCCTAAGCGGTGACCTAGTGGAGATATCATTAGCCACTGCCGCACTTTCCAAGAGTTGAAGCAATCGATGGCGAGTTCGCTTATCCGAAACACATATACATTGTATCAAACTAGTCAATTGCTTGCAGGAATATTCATCCTCCTTTCTTTGTTTCTCAATCCATTCCTCCAATTGTTCCGGAGAGAAATAGTACGATTTTATAAAAATATCTACATACGAACGATGCTGCGGAAACTTATGATTTGAGATTAGTTCGAGGAATGACATAAAGTTAGCGAAATCCAGCTGCATAAGTGCGCGACCGCCGGCTGAACATTTCTTTACATTGGAGAATCTAATAAAAATGTTCAAAAATATAATACATGTACTTGATGGTTAATATTATATCTATCTATCTATTTACCCCTCTACCAGCAGATGTGTTGTTACGTGCGCCATTGAATTCCACACATTCTTGCTGGGTATCGAAACCTCCTTGGATATCTCCTCCAGGCACATGGCAAAGCACTGTATGTTCTGCAAAAAGAAAATTAGCTTAAAATTCAATGGCAGGGCGCCCTGGGAGCCAACTTACTCTATTCAATACATCGGTGTAGCTGCTATGCTGGTGTGTCACATGATTCACATCCCACTTGACCTTGGCCATTTGACCAAGTATTGCGCTTAGCTCGATGACTCGTGAAGTGACGCATGTGTAGACCGGTTTAGCAAGATCAGCCATAAACTCGCAATATTCCAAATAATCACTTAGAATATGCCGCTGACCAGCAGGCAAAAGGTGATTCAAATAGGGCTGCAATATCTGGAATTGCTGGAGAATACTACTGCCCGCTTCAACGGCCACTATACGCTGTGGTAGTCCGTAGAGCGTATCCGGATTGGCTAGCTCATTGTTTTTCTGCGAAGGAGAATGTTATTCATTGATTTCTTTAGAATAGCTAGTACTAATTATTACCAGAGAAGAGAAGTTAAGAGGCCAAATTTTGATCTGAGTAACCAATTTTGACTCCACGGCACGTAGACGATGCTCCAGACGCGGCGTGTATAGGTTGTCCATGACCACCACCTAAAGGGAAGGAATTTAAATAAAGATTCAAACGATAAATGCAATTATACTTACGGCATCTCCGGCGAATATCTCGTGCACTGCAAAGGCGTAAAAATCAATTAGCTCAAGCATGCATGACACAATCTTGGGCGAGATGCAGTGCAGCAGCTTGCACATTTGCAGATAACGTCCAATGCATCGCAGCACATTAAGCGCAGTGTTATTAACAATCAGCTGACTATATAAGTCAAAAGAAACGGTATAAGTATTAAATCTTTATCACTTTAAGAAACACTTACTTGCTGATATCATCGCTAAATTCTTTGCCCTGTAAACTCTTTTGTTCATCGTCGCTTTCTTCACTGAAGTAGCAGGAGGCTTCATCTACAATTCCCGACAAAATATCCTCCTCCAACATGGCTGCATCGAGACCGCCATCAAAGGGTGAACTCTTCTCGGAAAAACGCAGAAAGTAGCCGTAGGAACCATAGATCGAACTGCATCCACCATCTTGGGAATTCACAGAGACCAGCTCGTCACAATTGTTGTTATTGATTGGCGAGTTATTGCTCGAAGCAATTAACGCTGTTGTCGGAGATTTGTGGCGTCTCAGTGTGTGCTGCACTGAACGAAACTCCTGCCAAATGATAATCATTAGAACAGTAATCTGATATACTTAGCGCTTGTCTTACCGGCAATTGTAGAATATGGGAAAATGAGTCAAGTGACGTCCAGGACTCGTTGTCAAGAAACAAGCAAATCTCCTCAACGCAACAAATGTGATAGCGTCTGAAGAACTCTTCACTTTGTTGCTGCATCGTTGCAATTAGCTTCTCCGACTGCTCGCCGCAGAACTCCATTCCCACCTTCTTCAGCCTCTGTACTATAGAGAGCACTTGAATGAACTGATCGTATTTAAGTGTCGTCAGCTTAGCGCTCTGCAGGAATAGACACACTTTATTCAATATATCGTTCCAGACTCGCGATTGTCCCTTCTTCAGCTTTTGTTGCATGTAATTATCGGGTGATTCGATCTCGCCAAGATCGTTAATTTCATCTTTCTGCTGTCCATAAAGCTTGTAGTTATTGTGCCACATGACCACCTGATAATAGGAAGCCAGTATTGTCCAGAAGGTTTTACATAGATTAACCAGACATGGCATTATCTTGTCTGGATTGAGCTGTTCGCACAGTTGTTCATATAGTAACTTAGGTTGCTCATCCGGCGTGGGTTCACTGTAGCCTCGGACTACAGCATTCACCGTGGAATGTACGGCCGAAATGTAGTTAATGTGCAGCTGATCCATGGCAATCAGCGACTTATTTGCCAGCTTGTATGCCTCCTGTAGCTTTGCATATTTTCGCACATCAAAGTTGAGGACCATCTCATTGAGCACTGTGTCCAGTTGATATTCCATAAGGATCATAGTTTCCTGCAGCTTCTTGTGTAGAGATTGCACGCAATTGTATTCCATATATGCGGCAATGGAGCTTTGACATTTCAGCAACAAGGCTATTGCGGCTGAGTAGTTATGATCCGCCAAAAGCTTTTGCAGTTCTTCGTCTGTCGTGCGCTGGAGTAAAGGATAATGTTATATTTCTAATATACATATGGATCGTAGCTGACTTACCAAATTTTTGATGGCCATCAGTGTGTCTAAGACTTCCTTGAGCACCTCCCGCTTGCGATAGCTAGCCAAGATTTCCAAACTATTCGTTGTTAGATTTGTACGTGCGTAATTTAAGTAAGATCGTGCCTTCTGGCATGTCCAGAGAGATTTCTCCAGTTTCTTTTGGGTTTCGTTGATGGCATGAAACTCATTGCTGCAAGCGTTTCGTTGCTCCAGTATATTCTGTAACACCTGCTTGGTAAGGACTTTATGCTGGGTGCGCAGCTGAAGGATGGTATCCTCTATTAGTTGATTGTCAATGCCCGCACAGAGTACTTTCTACACAATAAAGTAAAAGGATTAATAGAAAAACTGTTGGGATTTAGGTATTCCTCTTACCTTCAGCTCGTACAGATCTGCATTTATATCCGCATTGTAGTAACAATCTTCAATGCTTTCTAGAATTTCCTGATCAGATTTTTGTGCGCTTACTGCAGTATCATTAGTATCAGCAGCTGTCGCTGTCGCCGTCGTCGTTGAGGATAGCGAATCCGTTGTGACCGTTTGGATAAAGTAATCAGAGAATCCCATGGCTGGAATTTTCATTTGACGATTCGTCTGCCCATAAGAATTTTCAAATGTTAATTTATTGGAAAGGTGCACCTATGTACATGGCACTTACCTGTATGTGGAGCATGACCATAAACCTTGTTTTGAACTCATCCATTTTGGCCTTGGAGTTCTGCATTGTGCAGCCATGAAAACTAGAAAATTACGCGAAACAAACTTCGCTTGCCTCCCACTCCTAAATATTACTGTATCGATGACAACAGTATCGATTCCGACATTAAGTATCGATAAGCATTTGTTAAGTACTCATTCTTTGTCAGGAAATCGATAAAAAGCATTACATCGAAAATAAAAGTTTAAAAATCTCTCAACAATAAGACTTTCTCTTGTTCAAAAAGATTATATTTAAGGTTTTTTATACATATAAAATTAAACTTATTTTAACGACACCTTAGAAATCTATACATATAGTAAACAGAGTTATCAGACGACAATATAACGCATAAGACATTGTCGAGCCTTCCACTTGTTGCCATTTGCACGATAGATTAGATGCAAATTGAATGCGGTCTCTTGCTGGAGTCCTATGGTCGCCTCGCAATCCTTGAGCAACGGATGCTGGACGGCCAGAGCACGCTCATAGTACTCAGCCGCTAGGTGCAGTATATTCGCCTGATGATAGATGCGTCCAATGTTGTAGTAGATCTCCTGCTGTGCAGCACACGAAGCGGGGACATCTTTGAAGCTGCGTACGCTAACGCCAGAACGCAATGCCGCATATTGATGGACAAATGCCACGGCTTGGGCCACGGCTGCTGACTTGCGGAGTACCTTCTTTTGCAGCGCCAGCTGACTGAAGACGACAGCAATGCAAAGTGCGGCCAAGGGATGTGGATTTTCCCGCAAAATGGGTACATAGAAGTTGAGGGCATACTTATATGAGCTGCAGTTAAGATGATAATGACCCAGAAAGATGTTCATTTCCTGCGTTACTGTCGGATGACGCTGCAGCAAACGTCGGATGTAACGATAATAGCGTATTTCATCTCCCTGTTGTACCATCAGCGACAACATATTCCAGACATTTACATTTTCCGGCCGCTTGGCAATTAGTTCACGCAGATACGAGAATCCGACGGCACAGTCTCGATTGAAGTAACAGGCCAGGGCCATTATACGTTCCGTCTCGTAGTGGTAGAAGGTGAAACGCTTTGTTGTGACCATAGCAAAGCTGATGCGCTCGACCGCACTATGCCTTCCATGCGTGTGGGCGGTGCTTATCAGATCTAGAAACAGTTCATACTCGTTCTTAATGGTCAGATCAGAAGACTCAGCTGAACCTTTGGGTGCATCCTGCCAAAAACATAAGTAAATATTAGAATAAACCAATATTCTTTGCATTGGATATATTTACCTGCGCCTCCTGATCGTTGTTGTCCCCAGATGCAAGGCTACGCATTTGTATGATAGCTTTTAAGCCCTCACTATTATATGCACTTCCTCCATTGGCTGCCGCGAGCATCTCCTCACGATTCTTGAGCTTAATCGAGTGGCGAGACAACAGCATATAGCCCACGTCTATAAACTCATCAATGCGATCCATTTGCTTAAGCATAATGCAACGCTCATAGAGTAGGCGGGCATGTAGTGGCTGCCCATCCTGATCGCTAGACTGTTCCAGCGCCTGTACCGCCTCTTCATGTCTGCCCTGCTGTTTCAGCAGCGCCGAAAGTGTAAACTTGGCCTCGTAACAGTACGGAGCCAGCTCGATCACCCGACTATAGCTTTGTATGGCCTCGTTGGTGCGGTTAAGCTGTCTCAGACACTCAGCTTGGCGCAGCCAAACAAAGGCGGGACACTCGAAGGAGTCGCCATCGGTAATGGGTTGCATGAGCGCTATGGCCTCAGCATATTTGTGCTCCTGCATCAGGGCTTCAGTGATGTCCATGTACAGTTCGACGCGATCTGCTGTTGGTGAGATGTGTTCCTGCACATTCTGCACAAGATAGCCAAGTAGATGATGCGCCTTCATGTGTATCAGGCTGACGCAGAGCTTTACACGCAATTCAGGAACATAATCTTCGGGTATTTGACAAAAGTAAATTATCTCCAGGCTCTCCTGCTCAGTTTCCAGTTCTAACTTGGTTCGCTCTCGCAAACAGCGCAGCACCTTGACATATTGTTTGTTCAGTATCAACAACTCAAGATACATGTTAATCTCCTCCAGGCCAAATCGTGCGCCGCAAACGCCATATGCACTATCCATGGCCTCCAGTGCAAATGCATGCTTCTCTAACTCATGGAAATAGCGTGCCACATTCTTGGCTGTACAGAGGCAGAGACTCCATTCGCTTGGCGGCATAAGCTGCAGCATTTTTAGATAACCGAACATGGCTCCGTTTGTTTCACCCATCCGCTCTAAGAGTTGTGCCTTACGTAGGCGCAACAAGTAATCTTTGTGCAGTACTTTGATGGCCTTCGTATAGCAAACACGGGCACGTGCCAAGTGTCCCTGCTGGATGAGTAAATCCGATATGCGAATCCACATGTCACGATCTTGCGGATTGAGGTGAGCGGCAATTGTAGAGAAGTGCAGAAACTTAACATCGTCGCGGTTTTCATATATCTCAGCCAGAGTGTAGAATGGCTCGCTGGCTAGCGGATTTTGGCGGATTATTTCCATACAGATGCGTTCAGCAGTGTCGTAGCGACCATAGGCAAAAGACAAATTTGCCTCACCCATAAGACCGAGTAACGCGGCGCTTAATTGACTACGGCGACCAAAACTTCCGCCTCCACCTCCTCCTCCTCCCCCAGCAGTAGATGCACGCTCACTTGTAGAACGATTTTCTTGTGCTTTCTTGGGTTGACGTCCTACTGCAGATTTCGCAGAGGTAGAAGCAGTCACTGGTGGCTCTTCTTGCTTTGCTACAGCAGTGTGTGTTGCCTCCTCATCGTCCTCCTCATCGCTAGGCTCAAGTTTTGTGCAGAAATCCGGAAATTCCAAGCATTGTACGCCCTGAACATAGCGTCTAATAAGTGCACCTTCCTCTTCAGCCGCTTGGGTTTCCTCATCGCAATCAATTATATCGATAATGCGCAGCGGTTCCGTCTCTTCAAACTGCGCCAATTCATTTTCTGGCACTTCATTGCTATTAATTTCCTCAATAAGTACTTCATTGGTTTCGGTATTACAAGTTTTAATTATCTCTTTCCGATCGTCCATTATGTTTGTGGTTTTTCATCATTTGTTAGGACAACACAAAATCATATGTTCACCAGTGTTGCGAAGTCAGCCTTTGCCCTGTAAGAACTGGCCAATGTTTTATTTTTATGCGGAGGAGCTCTTAATCCGCAGCTGACATTTTTCGCTAAGAACAGCTGTTTTGGTGCAGCACTGACGTTCCCTGCAACAACACTGTTCGCAATAACCTAGAGTTTATATCGATTGTTGTTTGGTATTAAATCGATATTTTGAGTGATTTAAAATGAGTGGAAATGTCGGTTGCCAACAAGCGATACAAATAGTAATGAATACCTTTTTGGATGCAATCAAGTACATCACTTACAACTTTATATCTTAATAACAATGGGTACAAATAGAAACATGTTTTACATATATATAAATAATTCTGTTTTTACACGAATTATTTTTACACGAATTTGAAATAACACGAGTAAATACGAAAAAATATTTCTATTTTTACACGACATAATTTGAAATAACACGAATACAAAAAAAAAAATTACTTTTTTTACATGAATTATTGGATTTAACTTGTACTTGGCCAGTATCTTTTTTTACACGATTTTTTTTTACACGAATTTCTCGGGAACCATTCTATCGTGTAAAAACAGAAATATTTTTTCGTATTTACTCGTGTTATTTCAAATTCGTGTAAAAATAATTCGTGTAAAAACAGAATTAGGTGTATATCACAGTATAATTAAGGCTCCACAACTGTACTGTGGTTATAAATATGTAGTCGGTAGGTATAAAGATGCATGCACTTCTGTATGCTAAGCACAAGCGGCTCGAAGGGATGAAAAATGAATGCACATAATTCGCGAGGAGCTTTCGCATGAGGCGGCCGGTAACTTGTAGAATTCAAACGGAACTTGACTAGATTGGTGGCTCGATCGCGGAATACAATGGGTTCCGTAGAGCAGGCTTTTGGTCGTTCCAGCGGCGAAACAAGCCTGTCATCATAGCTGAATACATTGTAGTTAAGATAAGGTGATGTAGAAAAGCTCTGTGTGCTGACAGGAACGCTGGGATTGAAGCGAAGTGCAGTCTGTCTCATAAGTGGCGTTGTTTTTATGCAATTCAACAAATTCTGTTGCATATAGAAATGTGTAGGTGTAGAGGCAGCATCGCCGGTCTGTAGGGATCGCACATTGCACATTTTCTCATAGAAATGCATCACAATTTTTTGCAGATCCACTGAATCATCCTCGTAGACGCCTTCCACATCCTCGCTCGTTATACAGTAGAAGACATAGAGACGTCGTGGTGCCTGAGGCTCTCCTGCTTTAGGAAACACTGGCATGGACGTAGCATCTGTATCTACTGGCCTCTCTTCATATCGCAACAGAAGCAGATCGCTGTCAACCAGCTGCATTTTTTCAATGATCATATTCTCGATCTGAATAAATATAATGCATTAGGATTAATAAATTGATTTGCTTGTTCCCATCGACTTACAAAGTTAAAGTTTTTGTAGAAACTCGTATATTTCTGACCAGCTTTAGGCGTGTCTTGTTGTATCTGGCGGTAAAGAAAACTCAGAGCCCGTTGCTTGATGTGTGTTATAGGTAACAATGTGTTAACGTCCAATGTAGAACCAGATGACACGACTTTGAATGTACAGTTACGGGGCCTGGGACCGATTTCATGCTCCTGTTTCACCAATCGTCCGTCGACTAGTTCATATAAGTAAATAGCTTGACGCAGCCTCGATAGGACCGCTATTGTGTGTCCGTATACGGAGATGCCATGATTGTGGGACAAACAAATAGCGTCTTTAGGCAGTTGCATCTCGTCCGTAACAATGCCCAGCTCCAGATCCACAACAAAGAATATGTACCAAAACTGATCCAACTTGTCAAACAGATCTGGATACAGCTCGCAGTCCGACATGGTCAGATTGCAAACGTTGAGCGTACACATTCCGGCCAGCAATACATAACGTCCATTTTCCAGAAAAATGCTAAACTCTCGATGCAAAAAATAGCGTGCAGAGTCACCCTGACAAACCCGCAGCATAAACTTTGTCTCAAAGAGCATCTTAAAGAGCTTTGATCTCAAGAGAACATTGTCTGGGCTGTTGTACGTCTCGGCGGTACCGACCCCTGCTTCCCTAAGTAGCTCATTGGCTCGGGATGACCCAATGCCTTTGTATGAATAAACTGAAAAACAAAATCAATGGATTATTACAGTTACCAGACACAAAGCGCTTTGACAATACCAATACACGATCGCTGATCATGACTGAAGGCTAACAATTTCTTGCCATCCGGTGTAAACTTGCGCAGGTAAACAGGCGGTATAGAAATTCCAACTGTCAAGTTCGGCGTTATTGCCTTGTAAAACTGACGCTCGTACGATAGGCTGGGAATTTGACTGGCTTTGCTACGTGTATATCCGGACTCTCGGTTTTGAAGCATATGCACGAGGTTTTGCGATTGCATACGCTGGTTTATTGCAAGCTTGTCCAAAATCATAATAAAAAACAATACAATATAATGTAATTTAGTGATGATAAAACGAGGAATACTATCGCAATAATATAAGTATCGATACTTTTCGTTATATTAGTGTTGATAAATAATTAAATAAATAAGCGCGATCATAAAAAACGCGGCGAATTAACCAATAAGCCATACGTTTTGTATAATGATAGTTTTTATTTAAGTTAATTTTAGTAATTCCAATACAGTTCGGTTATTCACGTAAATACTTTTCAAAAGTGTGGCTGTTTGTTTTTACCTAGAAAATACCATTTACTGCACTGCGCGCCCAAAATGTGCGATCAGCTGACACTTATAACGGTTCTTTCAAAACGGCAAAAAAGCGAACTTAATTTTTTACAGAATTGTTCTTTATATTCTATTGTGTATTTAGTGTTCAGTGTATTAATAACGAAATGAACGCAGAAAAAGTAACGAAATTGTTAAATTGAATTCATGCATAGTTATCGACAATTTGTTAATAATGTGTATTTCGATTTTAGATTGACATGGATTCATCTGCAGATAAAACACAACAGAAAAAGTTAGTATGTAAACAAAAGAAAATGTGTATTTATTTCGATGTCTGTTTTGCAGACTTCTTGGAATCATGCGCAGCCTGCCGCAGTACGAGCCCAACGAGGCATTGCTTAAGGCTTTGAAATTGAATTTCACCAACGAAAGTCTATCCACGGAGAAGGATGGCGTCTTCGGCGCCTACTTAGAGACCCAACGACTTAACTATGACAACGCCTGCTCGGTGCTCGGTACGCTGCTTAGCATCGAGGATCTGTCTACCATGCACGATTACGTTCAGTTTATGCAGGCTGAGGTCACGGTCAAACGGCTGAGCAAGCTTAGCTACAGCTTTACTTTGCCCAAGACCGATCTGAACCCAGAAGAAGTGCTGGCACCGTATCTGGATGACGTCGTGCTAATACCCAAGGCTAGTTTGCAGGCGTCACCGCTGGCAAAGGAACGTATTCTGGCATTGCTGCCGCACAGCCACGAGCAGCTGCCCTTGAAGGATCCCATACGGCGTCATGTGGCCAGCGTTGAGAAGGTGACACGCTCTAATATACAGTTAAAATTTAAACGAAACACTTTTCCCGGAGATGAGATACTTGGCCAGCGTTTTTATGTCATCTTGCGTTCGCGTCGTACATCATTTCGATATATGTATCGGGCAATGCAGCTACTGGCGGAAAGTCCAAAGTTGCGTCGCTATTTGTTTCCCATTAAAACGCCTCGTGTGGTAGTCCCTGGCGTGATCAAACTGCCTGTTGTAAGACTGTTCAACAAGGATATCGAATCAAACTCGGAGCAGCTGCAGGCAGTTAGGCAAATTCTTCAAGGAGCCAACAGTCATGCACCCTACATTGTATTCGGACCGCCAGGTTGAGTGGATGTGCTTTGAGATGCAATAATATATTAATAATATATTAATTTCGCTTTCTCGGCAGGCACCGGTAAGACCACAACCATTGTGGAGGCCATTCTACAATTGCGTCTTATGCAGCCGCGAAGCCGTATTCTGGTGACTGCCTCCTCGAACTCCGCCTGCGATACAATTGCATTAAGGATATGCGAGTATATGTTCTCGAATGGAGCCCTAATTGCACAGGATCTGCTTCCGAAACATCAGCTGATGCGCGTCTACTCTCGTTCTATTTACTTTAAAGGACTGAATTCAGTGCATCCACTTCTGCTTAGTCATTCCAATTGTGCCAATCTTCAATATGAACATCTATGCGTGGATACGCTGCGACAATTTGGTATTATTGTGGCCACACTGTGTACAGTGGGACGGCTGGTGACTGACAATTTAGGAAAGTGTAACTTCTTTACGCATATTTTCATTGACGAAGCTGGCGCATCAACGGAGCCCGAATCACTGGTTGGCATAATGGGCATTAAACAGCAAGATGACTGTTATGTAATACTCTCAGGTGATCATAAGCAGCTAGGTGCTGTCATCAAGAGCAACCGTGCTTCTAATCTTGGATTGGGACATTCCCTGATGGAGCGTCTTCTGCTTTCCGAACCTTATGCCGTGGATGCAAATGGAAATTATGATCGCACATTCCAGACGCGACTCCGTTGCAATTACAGATCTCATCCGGAAATTGTTCGACTCTACAATAGTCTTTTCTATGATAACGAATTGATTGCACGAGCTCCACCAGATCAGGTCAATCTGGCTGCCAAATGGCACATGCTATCCAATGGCGGATTTCCCATTGTCTTTCAAGCCACGCATGGCGTGACGCAGCGGGAGACTGACTCGACAAGTTCCTACAATATGCTGGAAGTTCGGGTGCTGTGCTGGTACGTAAAGCAGTTGCTGCGTAACGGACTCGGTGGCGGTGTCGGAGTGCAAGAGGAGGACATTGGCATCGTAGCACCATATGTGGCTCAATGTAAGCACATCAAGGAATTGCTTAATCAGTTGGGCTATTTCAATGTTGAAGTGGGCAGTGTGGAGAACTATCAAGGTCGCGAGAAAACCATTATAATCGCCTCTTTGGTGCGTTCCTTTGCCGGCATGGGTTTTATGAGAAACTCTCGACGCATAAATGTCCTTCTATCACGTGCTAAATCATTGATGATACTTGTTGGAAATCCTGTCACGCTACGCTATCATCGGGACATCGATTTTATTATCAACGAGTGTAAGTTGCATGGCAATTACATTGCTAAAAAGAAAAACAATGCAGTAAAACATGCTAATTTCCTAAACGAGTTGGAAGATAACGAGTTAGACGGCAATGAGGAGGCTGTATGCCTGGATGATCTGCTGCCTTGGTGTGTCAGGCTTTTGGCCGAAATGAACCTAGCTCAGCCTATTCAACATAATCGTCGGGTAAGTGATGGGATTTCTTTAGAGGAAGTTTAGAGTGAAGGATTTCTTTCTTTTATAGCAATTGGGATGGCTATGAATCGATGGATACTGACAGCTGTTTACCTCATTTCTTCTGCAGTTCTCTGTCTGTGAAGAGTTAGTTTCTTGCAGCAGCTGGATAAATCATTCAAATCATTTTTCTTTTTATATCAACTGTCTTAACCGTTTCAAAATATTTGTAGGATTGCACAAGAATTACTTAATCCATTTAAAGCTTGTCATTCCAATTTTTAACTTGTTTCTTTCCATCAATTTGTTTAATTCTTTAAGTCAACTTCATTTCTAGAGCTTAATGAAAACGTGAAACTAACTGAAAAATGCGTATCAGACCCAAGTTTTTTTTTGTAATATTTATTAATATTAAAATATATTTTTGGGCGTCATATACAATAACGCTTTCATTAATTATTCGTATCGTTATTCTACATTTGGTATAATACCTTTTTCACTCCGCTACTCCACTAGCAATTCCTGTTCAGCTTTTAAGTGTGTGTGTGTGTGTGTATGTGTGTGTGTGCAGTCCTATATGTCAGTGTGTGTTTGTGTGTGATTAGGTCAACAGCTGTAAAAGATAAGAGATTATGCCCCAGCTTAGAGCACCACGCGTCTGACGCCACACTCCATGCAGAACTTGGCGTGTTCAAGAATGAATTTGCCACCGCATTCGTGGCAGTATTTGGACATTTTTGTACTTGCACTCATTCCGGACGATGCATTCGAGGTGTTGCTCAGCAGCGAGTGGTGTGAGGTTGTTGGCGTAATACCAACAATGTTGTTGTTGCTGTTGTTGTTGTTGTTGTTGGTGCTGATCATGTTCTTTGATTGTTGTTCGTAGTTGTTGTTCGATATCAAGTTGGCATTGTAGTTGCTACCCTGCTGCAGTTGTTGTTGCAGTTCTTGATGTTGTTGTTGCAGTTTCTGTTGCAGTTGTTGGTGTTGCAGTTGTTGCTGTTGTTGCTGCTGCTGTTGTAGTTTCTGCTGTTGTTGTTGTTGTTGTTGCTGATGGTTCTGCACCAGCGAATGCTCTGAGCCACTACTGGAGTGTTCCGCACCAGCGTCGCCTGTGCCACCGCCTGAAAATAATCTTTGTCTCGCCTTCAGTGAACCATATTTGCTATGCGCCTGCGTAGAGGCATCCATCTTGTTGCTGCTTGGAGGATTTGGTAAACGTGGCGTAGTGTTTCCAGACTGCTGCAGCTCCCCAGAGCGCTGACGCGATAGACTATACGGCGTGTTGCTGGAAGAAGGAAATGAAGTTATTTTTATTGTCCCATCCCATTTAAATCCTCGTTAGACTCACCTGCCATACGCCGAATCGGAGCTCAGCTTGGCCCCAGTGCCACCATCACCACCACCACGACGTGATGAGTAGGACGAGGACATGGGATAGCCATCCAAGCTACTAAGCTCATCCGAATCACCAGACAGCGAGCTGGCCTTGGGTTCATTAAGCCGCTGCTGTCCTTGCTGCATTGGGCTACACGCTTGCTTAAACTTATTACGCATCTTCTCGAGAGCATTCTTGGCATTGTTCGCCTCCACATTGGGAAATGTCGCTGCTGTGCGCGCAGTTGGGGTTAGCCGCTTGCGATAAATTAAATTGTGGCTACCCCCATCGACGAGCTCAGCATCGAGATGAGCATCCTCCTCGTTATCGGTAATTTTGCTGAACATGGCATGTTCCGATTCACTGCCGTTCTCTATGTCCAGCACATCCAACGGTGTCTGCATGTTGCCCACCATATCACGTAGCGTACCAGGTGAGATGGGCGATCGTCCTTGGGCGTTTGCTTCGGTTTCAATGCTAATAAATATCTCTCGTTTTTGTGTGTCTTCCGCGGGATTCCGAGATGTGTTCGATTGCTGCTGTTGTTGTTGCTGCTGTTGTTGTTCCTGCTGTTGTTTTTGCTGCTGCAACTTCTCATCGCCGCTGGTTGGAGGCGTTTTATACGAGCTTTCACTGGTTTGCGGCGTCATGTAGGAACCATTGCCGCTTGAGGGCAACTGAAAGGAGCCACCACTGCTCGAGACATTCGAATCCGATCTGTGGGCGTTAGGTTCTTTAGTTGATGAGAGCGTAGATAAAAGCTGCGCACTGGCATTGCCAGTTGTAGCCGGTCGAAGTGTAGCTGTCGATAGATTTGAGAGTGGAGTCAGCGGAGTTGAAGTCATTTTCTGGAACGAACGATGTTTGCTTGTTGCGCGATTCAGTAAAAACTCGCGACAGTCACGAAAGAGTGAAAAGTCGCCATCATCATTATCGTTCTCGAAGGAGGAGAGAAACTCGTCGAAGTCGAAGTCATCGAAGGGGGGCAGCACAGGCAGCGGGGGCATGTGTGGAGGTGTCATGGAGAGCAGCTTTTGTTGCTGTTGCCAACACTGCTCATCGGATTTCAAGGAGGAGCGTTGCTTAGTCTCCTCCTCTGCACAGCGTTCGGAGCTGTAATCCCCTTGCTGCTTCTGCTGCTGCTCATGATCCTCTGGCGAGGCATCGTAGAGAAACTGATTGCGTCCCAGGCGCATTTTACGCTTTAGTAAATTGACACCTGAGTTGCGTCGCTGCTTGGACTGCTCCTGGAAGAGTGTCGTTATGGACTCGGAGCTCTCACGCTGCTGTGCGCTCTTCTGCTGTGGGGTGGAGCTGGCATTTGAGGATGAGCTGGTCGAGGGTTGCAGCACATGCAGATTATCACAAGGATTGATGAGGTTCGGATCAATGTAGTCTCTGCCGTCGAAGATGCTCTCCAGCTTAATGGGAGCTAGGCGAACAGGCGTCATATAATTGTTGGTCACGTTCTCGTTGGGTATAGCTGGCGAAGTAGTGGAAATGGACGTTGTTAGAGGAGGCAGCAGCGGAGTTGCCGCCAGATTCTTGGCCGAATTCTGTTTACTAAGAATGTTACTTTTATCCTTGAGCTCTTTGCTGTTCAGCTCCTTGCTGGCCACCGGTGCCACCTCAGCTTTTGAGGGCTGCTCCAGCTCGTGCTCGTACTTCAGGAACACGGCCAGGGAGTCGGTATTGGCCAAGGGGCGGGAGGTTTGTTTACGCGTTGTCTCATTGGCTCCTTCCACGGGCAGCTTAAGCTGCTGCTTACGGTTCGATGCGCTCGTATCACGACGCACCACAAGCGGACTATGGAAGTCGTTGCTGCACACGGCACGGACTGGCATCTCATCGTATTCCTCGGGCTTAAGAAAGCTGCTCGAGATGGGACCCTCGTCAGAGAGGCCACGTTGTATAGTTGGACGGTAGTTGGTAACAAAGAGCGGACGACTAGGCAGCAGGGGTGAACGACGTGGACCACGCAGCGATGCAGTGCGTCGAAAGCTGGAAAAATTTGAAACCTTGGATGGGTTGTCCGTAAGTGGCGTTGCGGTTTTGTGTTGTGGCTCTAGCGACGTGGTCATTGAACTGGACATTAACATCGACGGTGTGGTCGATGGGTCGAGCTTATTGTCCGGTGGTGTTGCGGGAGAGCAGAGCTCCTCCAGCTGACGCTTGGCGGACAAAAACGGATCGTATTTTTCGTCTGTAAATGGACCAAGTCCGCTGCAATATAAATATATTCAAGTTAAGAACGTGTATATTCTGACTGCGTCACCTGGCTGTCGTCTGGAAGGAATTAGTCGCTTAGTTTCTATGCACAATTACAAACCTATTGACGAGCGAAGGCGGAGGAGTTCGTTGCAGTCTTTTAATGGGCGACGGTGGCGCCTTAATGTACAAGGTGCCCTCCTCATCCTGCTCGAGCATCACAAGACGTCGACTGACGTTGCTTGGCTGCGTCACCAGTTGCTGCTTCTGTTTTTTCCCCTGCGATTCAAGGGATTCGATAAACTGCTCAAGTTCATCATCATTCAGTGGCTCCAACTGCTGCGCATTGTCAAGTAACCGACTCACTTCCAGGTCAACATCAATGTATTCTATGTCTTCCTCATTGTCCTCCATATAGTCATCGTTGAGTGCATGGTTTCGCTCCTTATGTGAAGGTTTTGTCAAAGTTCGCTGTGGTTCCGGCTTGGGTTCTATGGGAGGCAGATTGATGCGTTCCTTTTTTGCTCTACACTCGGTACGTATGGTGCTCGCCTCCAGTTTGATCTTCATCTCGCCGCAGGGTGCAATCGACTTCTCCTCGGGATTAAAGTAAATCTCTTTACGTTTCTGTTGAATCGTCACCGGTGCTGACAATGGATCAAATGCTTGTTGATCCTCGGCTATCGCAATTTTATTGCATATGTTGTCCAGCGCAGTTGGAGGCGTCAAGGAAAGCAAATTGATTCTTGGATTTTCCCGTGTGCGTATGCGACGTCTCGCCTGACGCACCACCGCAGTGGATGCGCGCATTTTGGAGCCCATATTTGCCTCCTCCGCCTCCAGGTTGTCCGATTGAATTTTGCATACCTTAGTTCCAGCTGCGAGTGTGGTTGGCGAACTTATCATTGACATTATAAAGATGGAAATTTTTATCGATCATCTAAGGCTAGCTAGCACTACAGAAAAACCTTAAGAACAACTCAAACTCTACACTCGACAGCTAAAGTTAGCTCTCTATGCATCGCTGATCTCTGTCAACTGGAGCGAGACAACTCTGCTGCGATCTACAATACGAATTGCCCATACCTTGTTTCCCAGTCTGTTTAAACAACCCGTTGAGATCCTCAAAGGTCATTGCGGAGCGGGGCGTGGAAACGTATTGCTCGGATACGTCTGCCTTCTGGCGTGGCGCGACGGCTCTTCGCGGCATAAGCGGCTGCAAAAGCGTTGCATCTGCGCATTCCAACTTGGCTACTTGCAGGGTCTCCACTGTGGCTTCCCGTCGGAGACGCTCCACGGTGCCATCGATCTCCTGACACGTGACATGTTGCTGCTTGCGACGCGTTTTCTGCGATTGCTCCAAGCTGCTGTTACCGTTGGAGTAAACCTCTGCCTCAATGGATAGGTTGCATGTGGTTTGGGTAACTACCGCTTCGGGCTTTGCTTTGGGTGTTACCGGGCGCTTCCGCTGTGAGCTAAGTTGGAATTTCATGCGATGATTCTCTACAATTCGGTGGTACACAACATCTACTTGGACAACTCAACGACAGCCATAGCAACCGAAGGACTGAACTAGTACTACGTAGTACTACGTTACTTACTTATCCCTTTGCATGGGCGATGTCATCGCGGAGAACGTCATTTGGCTCTGGCTTGGATTGTGCTGCTTTTGGGCGACCATTTCTGCCTCGTGCTGTTGCTGCTCCTCGAGTGATCCCGAGTATTTGTCGCGATTAATAGAGCGTTTGGTTCTTTAAAAAAAGTTCATACAAACCAAAAGAACAAAATTGTAGAACATATAGAATGAACAATGTAATTGTGAATGAGTGACATTGATTAGAGATCGAGATGACAGAGCTCTCTTATGTGGGGTGATTCGCCATTCCAACTTACTTAAGATTGGGCGGCTTGTAATGTTTACGTGCCTCCATACGCTCCTTGGCCTTGGCGGTTTCCGTGGTATTGCTGAATTTCATGGTTGTCGTCTGCATAGCCTTCTCCTTGCACCAATCCACATGCCTATCGTACGCTTTGGGATTGAAGCTGCGATCGCAGTGGGGACAACGATTGGAGGCCACATCCTTAATGCGCATGGCCAGCGAGCGATCGGTCGAGCGCAAACGTTCCCGGTGGAGAGTTGGTGGTGCTGCTTCAGTTGAAGCCTCGGCGGCTTGAGCACCGGCAGCGGCATTTCGCATTGAGGCACGTGTCGCGGTGCGAACCAAACCCGGGTTGCCTGGGGTCTTGCGACTGGTGGAGGGAGTAGCGGCAGCGGGAGCGACAACCTTTTGGGGGTAACACGTAGAATAAAGTCTATTTAACTTGGGTATATCTTCAGCTTTACTAACCCCTTGTGATTTCTCTTGTGCTCCGGGCAAGACGGAAGAGTTCTCGCGACTTACTGTAGACGGCGTATGTAGTCCAGCTGCCTTCTCCGCATTGGGTAATCCAAAGTTTTTGGGCAACACATAGGTGGAGAGTGCGGTGCCCTCGCGTCTTTGGCGAGACGAGTCAAAGATCTTTCGCTTCTTGGACATTTTCTCGCAAACGACTACATGTTTTCGCAGAGCATTTATATTAAAGGTGCGACTACAGTTTGGACAGGGTGTTAGCTCCGTCAGCGATGGGGGCTGCTCCGGAATGGATATAGCCTTTGGTGTCGGTACTGGCTCCTCATTGTGATTATTATTAGCTGCCTGCTCGCTATGTTCCATGTTGACTGTGATTTTTGTTGTAGTATAGAATATAAAAAGGAATTGTTGTGATATTTTTATATATATATATATATGTATATATATAGTATAGAATATAAAAAGAAATTATTATGATATATATATATATATATGTATATATATATATATGTATATATATTTTTTATTGAATTGTGCGGTTTAGGGTTGGAAAAGTTTTGCAATATTTTTAGGAATTTGAGTCCTAAAACTAATATTCCAAATGTTTAAGCCCTAACACGAACAGCCTGCTGTGATGTATGTACATGTTGACAAGATTTGCAATGAGAAACCATAAAGTTTTATAAGTGAAGCAATTTCGCTTTGTACAGATTCTTCCTTATTATAGTATTGTAGATCACACCTAGTAGACCTAACATTCTCTTCATTTTGTACGTGACGAAGAACGTTAAACTGCTCAATCGGGTAGACAAGGTTGTCAAAAAATTAAAATTACGAAAATATCAAATTTTAGAACTAATTTATAGTTATTGTTATTGTTTTGGTTATTTATCGGCTCCACGTCTTTGTCCACGTTGCTCCATAAATCGGCATTTGTCCACAAATATACGTTCACTGGCATGATCACTGATCATATATGGCAGCTTGTTCGATAACCAGTTGGGGTTTGCTTTGTATGGCGTATGTGGGTGTCATCGAAAATGAAAAGAAACAGTTCAAAGACTGTTGCTGAGATAAAACTCAATGGATTACGCGATAGTTGGGCAAACAAAGATCTCAAAAAGATTTCCAGACATTACTTAGGAATAACTTAATACGGTTTCTCCGTAACTCGCTGTGAATTGGGTCAGTGATCGCATGCGTGACAGACAAAGAGAGCTTTAGGTATATCACAGATGTATCTGTAATATCGTGCTTGCAAAATACTGCCAGGTTAGATCAAGCATGATCACTTGGTTTTTACTACATCGGCTTGTGCTTCATTAATAATAAAATTGACAGACTGTAAGATCAGTGCCACAAACGGTAACGGGGGGAATTTAGTTTTAAAACTATAAAGGTTCTTTAGCACTTGTGCTCTTTTCTTCTTCCGAAGAACATTTGTATGCTATGCGCCTACATAACGCCCACAAACGATCGTACATCTTGGACATGCACGAACGAAACAAAAAAACACTTCACAGGCATTCCGGCTGCCCATTTAAGTTCTCTTGCCTTGTTTGTTGTAAATTTCGACACAGTTTCGAAGTCTGAAAGGCATTTCTATTATAGTACACTCTTTATAACTCAGACACTGACTAATTGAGGCAAGGCATCAAGATCTATTGAAAGTGTAACGTCTGTTTTGTTGTAGTCTTAAATTTGAAGTCAAGAACTTTCCTTGAAAGTGAGTCTTAACTTAGTACTATCGGTTGTCGGCTTTAAGTGTAGGGTATACATAAAATAGAACTTATTAAAATGTTTTTTTGTATTATTTTAAATTTTGTTTTTTGTCGTAATTGTTGGGAGTGACATCATTTGTTCTGTTTTTGCTGATAAGCAGATCGAATAAGTCAACGAGAGGTCTTCCGAAAAGTGTTCGACCTACAAACATTAATAGAAATACATACAAACATATTAAGCAAACAAAAAAATAAATATATAAACAAAAGAAAAACCCAAAATAGAAGCCGAAAAGAAACCTTATTTGCCACGCTTCCTGCCAAACTTAATTTATTTATCATAAGTGCAGGGTATGTTAGGGTAGGGCAGGGTATGGTAGTTTGTTAGCTAATTGCTATGAAATTACTTGACTTAATTGCTTCTGTGTTAGCCATTGCATGCAAATGGTAAGTAACATTGTTAGTAGTTGTTGTTGTTGTTGCTGCTGCTGCTGCTATTGTGACTGCTGCAACGACGGTATCGATTGTCCACGACAACAATCGATATTATCGAAATCGCTGTAGGTGGGTGAGAAGTGCGCGTGGGCGTGGGCGTGTGACTGACTCACTTGACTTGGCACTGCGTATGCGCTTTTTGCCGCTGTGTCTGGCAAAGAGCGTGTTGCGTACGCGCGAAAATGTTGACAGATGCTGCTGCTGCCGCAGCTGATATTGCAACGATTGCTGCTCGCTCAACTGTTGCGCCTCATTGAGCGTCGCCGACGAGTTGAAAGAACTTTGTTGCGGCTGCTGCTCGAACACATTGATTTGCGCGTTATAGTCGTATTTATTTTCGATTTCGTTTTCATTTTCACTTCTTTTTCTATTTTCATTTTCATTCAAGTTGTCATTTTCACTGGCTTCTTCGCTCTGCTGCGGCTGCGGCTGCTGCTGCTGCTGATACTCTTCGTAGAAGCCGCGACTGTGTCTTCTATTGATTTTCAGCTGCGTCTTCTGCGACTTCGATTTGAAAATGTTCTGCCACATCTTTCTACTCATTGTGTGTGAGTTATTTAATTTTATTTTCGTACACCTTTTATGGTATATTCTATTTATTTATTTTCGTAACGCGCTGCACAAACTTCTCGCCACGACATTTTGTGTCCAACTAAACAGCAAAGCATCAGCACAGATCGTGAGTGCTGCCCCTGCACCGTGCTCCATGTTGCTGGCCTCATGTTGCTGCCATTTAATATACATACATACATATATAAGTGCAGTCAGTCGGCTTGCGCCTTATTTGTGTGGGTAATGCCACCAGCGGCTGCGGGGCAGCAACAACAAATGGATAACCAACAAAGGCGGCTATTCTTCATAGGGCCCGTTTTCGCTTCCGATATACACGATGCCCCGTCTCCGCCTCCGCCCGCTTACGGATTGTCATTACGGCTGATTTATTTAAAGACGCTACACAAATGTTTCTGAACTTTGCCAGTCTTTCATTTTAAACTCTAAACTTGATAGACATTTGTGTCTAGGCATACCCTGCAGCATGGGCAGACGGGGTATGATGTGGTTATGAAAATCGAGATAGAAAGGGGGAACACATTCATGCACAGCTATGCATGGTATATTTCTGCGCAGCTTAGAAAACCTAACTGCAAAATACTCTATAAAATCAGGGAAGGGTATTCAAAGTTTGACTCGCTTATTTGTCTTCCTTATTTCTGTTTTTGGTTGCTTCCTCGTGCTGCGTATTGAAAAGCGAATGCAGTTTCAAGTGGCTCAAGTTATCTGTACATCCATAAATACATAGTATGTATATAATATGTAGTATGTATATTGCAACACCCGGTGGAGCATTGACAGTTGGCTGCTCTACTTATGCACGTAATTCGCCTTGACAGAGATTTTTATACCCGCTACTCATAGAGTAGAAGGGTATTATAACTTTGTTCAAACCGAAAATGTATGTAACAGGCAGAAGGAGACAACTCCGACCCCATAAAGTGCATATATTCTGGCTCAGGATCAACAGCCGAGTCGATATAGCCATGTCCGTCTGTCCGTCTGTCTGTCCGTGTGAAAATCTAGATCTCAGCTATTATAAGAGCTAGGACTACCAAATTTGGTGACAATATGTGTTATTATTGCACGCTGATCAAGTTTATTTTGGATTTTGGCCACGCCCCCTTCCGCCCCCGTAAATCGAAAAAACATTGATTACAAGCGCAATTTTGATGCCATATTGTTCATTTTCGGTTCACATGATAACTATAGCTAGCCAGATGATCTCTGAAAATTTGGTAACAATCGGATAATAAACACAGAAGCTATTAAGCTTAACGTTTTCCATAGCTGTAAGCAGCTAAAATTAATCAAAAAATTAAATGTGCAAAAATGTTTTTTTTTTATTTTAGATTTTGACTTTGCATAAATATTGTAAGTCCATAGCCTTTTACGGTCAAAATATGATTGTAGCCTTTTTTTTGTTCCGCAAATAAATTATGTACGAGCAGCTGGGTAGCGGGTATATTACAGTCGAGCACACTCGACTGTAGCTTTCTTACTTGTTTCTGTTCGAAAAGTTCTCACCATATCAGAAATACCGTCGATCAATGAACCCGAGCGATGTGCAACGGGGTCTACTGCTATTTCTGATTAATGATTGGGATGAATGAAATGAAAGATATATGCAAGCAGTTTAAGACCCTTTTGTCAGTTCCTGGAGGAAACTTCATACTCTCTTTGAATTTTCACGCTTTGACAAACACGAGAATACGAAAATAAAGTCCCTCTTTGAGGGGCGCAAAGATACAGAGGGCATCTGTCTAAAAATAGCGACACTTTTTGCTTGGTTGACATTTTAGAAGTCAAGAGTGCTGAATGGGATCAAAATATTTTGTTAGTAAGTGCACGAAATGCACAGTGACATAGCAGTGCTGCTTCACTATAAAATCATAAGTCAAAATATCTGAATAACTAAGTGCTGAAAAATAAAAATTAACAGATATAAAGAGGCATTTATATATATTCTTGTTTAGGATCATTAGCCGAGTCGATTGTGCCAAGCCTATTCTCCCTCGCTTTGTCTGTATGAACGCGTCGATCTCAGCAATTGTAAAAGCTAGAGACACCATGATTAGCATAAAGCTTCCTGTAGATTATGCGCATATAAATAGTACGTAAAACTTTTGGATGCCACGGCCACCGCCCACATAAATCGATAATTTGCTTTCATTAAGTGAAGTTTTAGCTTAATAATACAATAAGATAATGAATCTAGTTTACTTTTATATATAATGTTCGGATCTACCATAACTTACCGAAGTCAAAGTGATACATAGTTGGAAGATCACGCGGGGTTGTCGTACGTGTTAGAGATGTGATAAATGGCGAAGTTGGTGGCGTGACCAGCGAGATCACCTCCTGTTGTGCCATCTCTGATGCAGCCATTGCAGATATTTAATATCAAGTTGAGTTTGTAGACTCGCAATTAATTTATGCAATGATCCTATTGATTAAACTCCCCTCTTTTTCACATTGCAGCCAGCGCTGCTTCCGCGCGAGAAACACGCGCGTTATGTCGCCCCACAAGCGATTAAAGTCTTTCTCTCGCATGCAATCGCGGGTTTTCGCCAAACGATTTTTTGGCAAAAGTTAACTAATTAACCATATCTCGTTAGTGCAGCACTTTCGAAAGTTTTGGCCTAATGTTGTTTTGCAAATGATTGGGAAACGTTTTTTTCCACGGAGATTCCGACAGAGACTCGAGGTAAAAATATTTTGCGCACTATATATGATTTTTTTTTAACGAAATGATTAATCACAATTTGAGACAATCAACACAGTTCTGAGCGGGTTGACAAGTGTTCTGAACTGTAGAGCTCTTAACTTGTTGTGCGTTTCTTTTTTCGCAATTCTCTTCATTAATTTACGCGAATTTTGAGGTTTTCATACAATTCGACCATTGAAAATGGTCAAAAATGGTATACTAAGTTTGTGCAAATGTATGTAACGGGCAGAAGGAGCCGTGGCAGACCCCACAAAGTAAATATATTCTGAGTCAGGATCACTAGCTGAGTCGATTGAGCCATGTCCGTCTGTCTGTCCGTCTGTCCGTTTGAACGTCTAGATCTCAGCTATTACAAAAGCTAGAAACACCATATTTCACATGAAGGTTTCTGTATACCATAGGTAGATCGAGTTTATTTTCAATTTTTGATGCCACGCCCACCGCCCACGCAAATCGATCATTTGCGATTATCAGGAGAAGTATTGAAGTGACAGCTTTCTGCTTTGGTATTAACATAAATAATTGCAATATAAACCTATATCCTAAATTACAATCTAATCGGACCATAAACACAGAAGTTATCCATGTTTCCGTTTTCCGTACTTCCACTGCTTGCGCCTGTGCTGCGCGTCGTGACGTCATCGTCACGATGCTTCGTTTCAGCCGTAGCGTGTGTAAAGCTATACCGTTTTAACATGTAGATAGCGCCATTCAAAGATAGATCTAATTTAAACAATAGGTGGCGGATAAACTTGTGCAGAGTTGTTTGATGGAATTAAATGTGTGATAATTTGTTTCGAAACTAGGCGAATGGTATCTTACTGTTGGGCGCGCTCGACTGTAGCTTTCTTTACTTGTTTTGTCTACTCTTTGGTTCACAAATTTAATAAGTTTCTTCTTCGGATACGGTTGTTTCTCAAATGCCAAGCTGTCATATATTATAGTGATCTCTCTTCAATCTGTGGGTGTTTTGAAAAAGCTTTTCTTCGCTCCTCCTACTCGTAGTAATACCTGTTTTTATTGTGGCATCTGTAAAGGGTCAAAGTGTCATACTTGAGTATCTTGAATTGATGGCGACAAAAACTTGAGTCTTAGTTCGTGCCTATGCAGGTGTAGAGAGTGAAGCTTCTCTCTGTTATCTTAAACATAAAAACTCATTGTTTATGACAAACCAGCATTAAAAGCAGCTAATTTGTAAATAAAGAAGCGACGAAAATATCCCAAAACAAAATGCAAAAAACGTGTGTGATGAAATCATCAATAAATATCGAAAGATCTTTTTGGTAAGCTTTACTTTTGATCTCGACTCACGCTTACGCAAAAACAAAGCAAGACGCACTGAGTGAGTCGGATTGGCACTTAATTACCGTAAGCATTGCAATTGTTTCTATATACTATTTAATTGCTTTCGAGCTCGACACGCTCGAATCACGAAACGAAACTGAAAAGCGGCAGTAGGAAAGGGTATTTGAAGTCGAAGAAGAAGAGAAGAATCGTAAGCATTGTCAATGTCTACATTGTTATACCCTAAGACCTTCGTAAATGGGCAATAAATGAGAAAGGGGGCGTGGCCAAAAAATGCACTTTGGTCTGCATAACTAGACGAGGCGAGGTAAGACTTAGTCTTGCAGATTAATTTGATGTTAACCAGTGGCTTAAATATCAGCTAACTTGTATTACATTGCCTAAAACCATAGTTCGTATTTAACGTTCAATTAGCTAACATGCGGTTAAATCGACCGTCACCGCAAACAAGTAAATAAAACCGTAAGATACCCAGTACATCCAATACTATCCAAACAATGCGTGCATAGTTTATAAGATATTGTAGACGGTAAGATATTGTTTGTTTCTCCATACATACATTCCAACATTTTTGTATACGATTAAATTGTCATACGGGGTATAAGAAGTGACAGCTGCATATCGTAAGATGATCTGGCGATAATTGCTATATGTTTGTAATTCTTTATGCTGATCAAAAGCAAATAAACTGAAGTAAACAAAAGAGTTGCGCTCTCTTTCCCTACCTTTCTATCACTTATTTCCCACTCTCTCTGTCTCTTTCGGTTTTGGCAAACACCTGTCAAGTGCCCGAAATGCCCAAGCTCAAGTTACTTCGTTCTTCAAAGCGTGATATTGCGCTCTCCGAGACGAAGCTGATGTCATTTGAAAATTACTCAAGTCTCGAGTTTATTTACTTTTTTGTGTTCTGCGTAGTTGTTGTTTTTGTTGCTTTTGTTGCTTTTGTAGCTGTCGTTGAATCTGGTTATGGCGTCGGGGGTCTGGGGCCTATTTGGAAATGAAGGTTACACACACAGTCTCGCGCCCAGGCGTATTTAAGTCGCGTGTTACGAGAATTCTTGCGATTTTACTATGCTATTTACTACAGATAGATAAAGATCTAGGTCTCTCTGCAGCACCTGCGATTCTCCCGCAATCCAAGTGAGTTAAGTTCGGTTTGGGCCAAGAAATAATGATGAAACCACGCTTAGGTTTAATTGGACTTGATTGTGCCTCGCCTGTTCGGCGCAACCCACGTACCACATACATGTCTCGGGTATACGTATACCTCATGCTCTACGATATGTGCAAATATGCAAATCTATTTATGTGTACGTATGTATGTATGTGTGTGCAGTCGAAGTTGCCTCTTGCGATTGCCGCTTATTGGATTTTTTGGAGCGTAGCAAATATGCATCGAATACTCTCTGGGATTCGTGTTGCCAAATGGAATGTGCCTTGCGTTTTTTTTTTCGATTATTTCGTTTATTTGATTCGACAATCGCCTATCTTTATAGATTTGTACAGCTTAATATAATTATTGGTCTATTTTGAAACCTTCACTTTGGAACCCTTTGGATTCACATCGAATTTCCAGTAATTCTAACTGCTTTATATTTAAATACTAATGGGCATGTACTGTAATAAAGCTCAAGGTCATGTGGAGTCTATGCAAATCTCTACCCTTTACTCTCGTAACGCTCGCTTATTCATCTGGTAATTAGCAAAATGTCGAGAAAACATGCTAATAAAACAAGTGAAGAAATTCAGCAATGAGTAAACTCAGTTTTTGTATACCCTGCTCAAACATAACTAGGTACTCAAATGGAATTCGATCTCTTCATACTAATTTATTTGCAAACCAAGATAAGTGACTGTTAAAAATGTCATGGCAAACAAGTGGGACCGTAGACTGTCACATACCCAGTACCATTTTAAGCATTGAGTGACAAACGTGTGTCCTATACACTGTCAAACAATATAATAATTTGTGCGTATAATAAATTATGTTAATGGATCTAAAAAATCTTTGTTTTATTGCAAAATTTTTCCCCTAATAGACTAACTGGTTAGCAACTTTAGAAGACAACTGTAAAGAAGAAGAATATATTCTGTTTATGCTAGGTATTTCCCAAACTTAATATGCCCATTTTGGTTTAGGGACTCGCAGTGCACTCAAATTATTGATTAAACACAGAAACAACGGCGAAAGTTCTGGCAAACAAGCTGACTATAATAGGAAGCATGACGCCACATTAAAGACCGCACCCTGGTAACCACAAAAGCAGAATGAAACCCCCGGCCCAGTCAGTTGGCCAGCCCCAGTAGCTTTAAGCTGGCCCACGTCCTTTGGGGACGCTATCGTACACCGACTCGGGGTGTTCCTGTTGTTGCCATAAAAACATACAAAAAATTGTTAGTCCGATTGTTGTTATGCCTGCCCCACGGTTGTCATGGCAAAGAGAACGTAGAACTGCCGTATCTGGTAACAGATATCTTCTGTTTGCCATAGCATAGAGCGGAGATATTATCTAAGGTTTAGATTCTAAGCCAAGCCTGACTGGATGATACTCCTCTGACTGAAGAGATACCCAATATGAGATCACCTCATGTAAACCACGAAATCAATTTAGTGTAGGGTATACATCTCTTATTTAAAGTATACCATTGTATAATCGGCAGAGAGAGTAGAACGTGCCTGAAACACACTTTGCAAGTAAAATACAAACATATTTATTGCTGGAAACAGGTTAAATTATTTCTTATCTCGGGAGCGTTAGGCGATATATATGCAGAGTTTGCTTTGACATACAATTTTGCGTCCACATTTTATCTTCTTTCCGCAGTGTGAGATAAGCTGGAAAATCGAAAAGAGCAAGCGATATTCTTGGGCCCTTATCTCGCTATGACGTTAGCGTGCAGCTAAGAGAGGGAGAGAGGTGTGAGAAATTTATCGGTTCGATAAGAGAAAAGAGATATGCAGTAAGTGCTGCACAAGAGATCGGGACGGAAGATAGAGAAGGTTTCCTATTTTGGGTTCTCCCGCTCTACTTAAACCTTTTCGTATTTCATTCTGTATACTATATGTAGCTATGGCCTTATCGTTGTTGCTCTATCAGACCCTACTTTGGCTATTTTCGTGTTTGGCCTTCGAAATGCAACAATGTATTGTGTATTATATATTTTCCTTAACAATCTTAATACATACATATATCACAGAATTTCGCAAGAGAATCTAACAATCCAGAATTTACTGACGAAACTGCGTTTCAAGCAAATTCACAGTCTTTGTTTTTTGTTGTTAGGTGTGGGAGCGAGAAGGCAAGCAAGATTGCAAAATGTTTATATATGTCGTTTGATGATTTTATTTTTCATTATAACAGCTGCCGATCGAGCTGCATTCCTGCATGATATTTAATTCGAAGGTAGAGTACTCCCCATCCATATAAACACAGAGAGTATAGAGTATTATGGCGAAAAGAGCTGCACTTCGCATCACATCGTTAACACACACACTTTTTGCACACACTTACACGCTGACACGAACGATAAAAATCAACAACAACGACAACAACAACAACAATAACAGTGTAAATAAACAGCTGCTGCTAAAGTTGAAAGTCGCCGCAACTAGCTGGATTTTTAGGCGATATTTCTGTGGGATTTGCGGCCCTTTATTATTCACATCGAACTAGTATATGGCATAATTTAAGTTTTCTTTTTGGTTGTTTTTCATTCAAGCAGGTTCCTCAAAAAACAATAATTTTGGACTCGGTTTCGGTTTCGTACTTGGCTACACGACACCCATATCAACGGCTGCGATTGCGACTGCGACTGGCACTCGCGACGGACGCATAGCGAATGAGCGCACACGAAGCGCCAAACGCGAGACGACCGACGACGACCTGGTGAGAGGGAGAGAGAGCTGAGAGAGCGAATAAGACGCTCAACTCAGCTGCTCAGTTGACGTCAGCCCTGACGACTTAAACCATACGAAACTTAGACCTGCGGGTGGAAGAAAAACCTATTGCAAATTCGGTAAAACAAGAGATTTACTTAAAATGCGTTTTATAAGTATAAAGAAACCCTTTCTGTTCCATGGGTTGCTCCCAGAGATCACTTTCGTTTTCTTCACTTTAGTAACCTAAGTAACTTATAAAAGTTTATTTACCCAAGCTAAACTCTTAAGTTTTTTGTTGGCAACAAGTCGTAGTAGTCTTATAAAAATTGTGCACAGAGTATGTTAAAGTCTTATACAAAGGCAAGTTGAAATTACAAGTAAACCACTCCTAAAATACACTATGGGGCTAGTCAATTGACTCAGTCGGTATGACTTGACTGAAGAGGTACATAGTAGAACTTCTTATTATCATTTATTTATTTCAATTACATAGAAACATTTAATTGTTATACAAAAGAGGCACTTTACAATTGACTGCGGCCTAACATCACAATAATAAACACACACGAATCACAAAGTCTGATCTCGAATAATTTCATTAACAGTTCAAACTCGTTAACATCGCTCCATCAATAAGACGGAGCTTTTCTATAAATGCTTAAGATAAACTTGAAAACAATATTAGCAAAAACAAGTATTGGAATTTTTCGTGGGGTGGAATATTACATCTTGGGTGAGTTTTTTGACATATTTCATATTGCACATTACTTTTCAGGTGTGTAGTACATGGAGTGCAGGAAGAGGCGTGTCACCTCGCCAATGACTGAACGATCAGGTATGCTCTGAGCCATGCCGTATAGAGCCATTTTACCAACCACAGGCTGTCCAGGATCTTTCATTATTTCCGCTGTGCAAGTGCGCAAATCAGCCAAAAATTTGTCCGCAACGCCTGGTTGAGTGTGCATGTCCGTAATGCAAATGTGAATTCTGACGGAGAACAAAATAATAGTTCAGCAAGGCAATAGTACAAGATAATCTAGGCCACTCACCCGGAGGGAAACTGTAGAGCGTTCAGATTCCAGCCCAGCTTGCAGAGCGCATCCGAGAGTCGGAAAATATCAAATACATTCGAGCCCAGGGCAATGACAGAGGTAGCGGGTTTGCCAAACACAAAGATGCCATCAATCTGACGTACACTGCAGAAAAATCAAAGTTAAAGCAATGTCCCAAACAAGAGTTGCTGTTATTTAGCTAGCTTACCCCCTTTCGACATAACGCGCCGTGTCCACAATGCGTTTGGTGGCCTCCAAGTAGCCTTCGTAGCCGAAACTCATCATTGTTGCCCAACAGGCAGCAATAATGCCTCCAGCACGAGAACCATTTACCGTAGGAGAGCCGTAAACACCGCCGGGCCAATCGGTTGTGACCGTAAACTGATGATCTTTGAACTTCTTTTGCGAGTACATGATCACAGAAGATCCCTTGGGTGCAAATCCGTATTTGTGCGTATCGGCAGAGATGCTAGTGACTCCCTTGACAGCAAAGTCGAAGGGGCGCAGTTGGTAGCCGGCATGACGCACAAGGGCGACCACAAAGCTGCCCAGACAAGCATCCACGTGCACAGGAATATCATACTTAAGACCCAGTGCAGCAATTGCTTCGATATCGTCGATGGTGCCATACGGGAAGTTGGGCGCCGAGCCCACCAGCTATAAGAAAAAGATTTAAGTATCTACAGATGATAAACCACCTGAAGAACCTTACCAGGATAGTGTTGCTATTGATGGCACGCTTGAACTGTTTGATGTCCACTTCGTAGGTCTCTGGATCGACGTCCACGTAACGCACATGTATATTAAAGTACTGTCCGCCCTTGTCGAAGGCTGCGTGCACTGTGCGTGGCACCACAATGTTGGGCTTAGTGATGCCCTTGTGTTCGCGCGCATAATCCCTGTATGCCTTCATTGCCATGCAAATGGACTCCGTGCCACCGGTGGTCATGGTACCGCAGCTGTCGCTGTTGCCATGGAACAGTGTGCAGGCCATGCGCACCACTTCAGCCTCCATTTTACAAACGCCCGGGAAGAGATCGGCATGCAGGGGATTTGAGTATGAAGCTTTGCCATAAACCGCTGTCACTAGCTCTATTAATTCCGGATTATAACCGTATACCGCACCCGAGACGCGTCCATCACGCCAGTTGTAGTGGCCAGTCTTAAGATGCTCGTCGACCAGGCCAAGAATTTGTTCCTTACTCAAACCCTTCTCTGGTAGACGAAGAGAGTAAGTCAAGTGCTCATTGCTCTTCTTGATGTCCGCCTCGAAGTCGTTTTTGGCTTTATTCAACTCCGTCTCGATTCGTCGGCGAACAGGTGGCAGTTTCTTGGCTAGCTTGAAGAATTGTCGCTTGCTGCGGAAGTAGATACCTAAGATAAAGAAAAATAACTTTCGATTCAGTTTATATAGCTAAGTCTAGCCAAGTTCCTGATCTAAATGGTAGCAAGTATATAACTTAATGACTGAAAATGGAGCCCCCATCAATTAGGCTTATCTATGAAAATATTTATTTTGGTAGGGTCTAGCCATGCCTACATTTGCACGTACATAGTATAACCCTTGATTTTGTAATTTTTTCAATAATTGAAGGGCATAAAAATCGAAAAAAATATTTCCACTGTGCAGGGGTCAAGTGCTACAAGTTGGCACTATACAAATTCAAAGTTCATTTCCTAGCATATTCTTTTTATATCACAAGACATTCGAGGCAGTTCCAAGATAAGATAATTTCATAGATTAACATTTTCGACAGTGGGGCTTAATTTAGATTGAAAAAATGGGCGCATATTTCCAAGCGGAAATTGAAGGGGGGACTTACTTTCATCTTTGCTGACCTCTTTCCATATCCAGACGCCGCCCAGCACAGTTGTGGCTGTAATAGCGGCCACCTGCCATGGCTCCAGGTCACCGAAAGCGCGATTGACGTACCCGCCAATTGGCTTCACATAGTCGCCGCAGGAAAAAGGACGCATTGCGTTGACGTCTGTGGTTTAAAGTCAAGTTATATGTATATATATGTATGTTTGTTTGCACTCAAATCGTGCCGAGCTCGCGCACTATCAGCTAACAACTGAATTCGTGTTCCGATTATAGGCTATGATATAGTACGCTAACAAAATGGTTTGTTAGCTGATAAGCATTACATACACTTGTATGCATGCATATTTGCGCCAATGTGTGTATTCCAGCTGTATGGCAACTTCTTTGTTGGAACACATACACATGTACACAGGCATGTGCAAAGCAAAACACAGTAAGCACCTTTGTTTGCACTCACCTTTTGATTTTTATTTAGATTTAATACGTAAAATTGGCAAATTAAGAAATATACATATATTTGATGCCCCGTATTTGTTTTTACATACGAAAACCACTAAACAAATGATGAGCGCCCAGCTCAGCTGTTCGAGAGACATCGATTGCGCCAACTTATCGATAGATTCTGTGTGAATGGCAAAACAATTGCAGGCTGGTACGCCGACCTGGGATAATAATCGCACTGTCGATCGCCTTTCCTGCGAGCATAGTTCAATTCAGTTAAAATCACAGCTAATAGTGTATTTACTCTTTTGAAAATTTTATTATAGTGTACTAAGATGATAAAACCTTTACGAAATACTCTACATTTGGTAAACGGTATATTTATTCTATTTACATTAATAACAAGGTCATTTAATAGGTCGGCCGATCAGTTCTCAGACGTTACATTAGCACAGCTCCTGAGCAGTATGTAAAGGTCAGAATAAAATCAAATTTAAATTAAAATTTCCTATAAAAAAATGTATATTTGCACAGGTAAAGGATGTAGACGGTGTACGTGAAATTATATTGAGCCATCCGGCCACGCGAAATTCGCTTTCCGTTAAAATGATGTGCGCACTGCATGAAAATATAGTAATGAATTCGGATGATGTAAATCTACGGTGCATTATCTTGTCCGCAGAGGGAAAAGTCTGGTCGGCAGGTCACAATCTTAAGGAGCTGAGCACCGACGACAGAGAGCTGCAGGCTTCGGTTTTCCAGAAACTCACCGACATTATTTTGGATATACGAAAACTGCCCGTGCCGGTTATAGCCAAGATAAATGGACTTGCAGCTGCTGCTGGCTGTCAGTTGGTGGCCTCCTGTGACATTGTAATTGCTTCGGATAAGAGCAAGTTTTCCACGCCAGGGTATGTAGCTAGTTATTCCCAGAATCCGTCAACCTTATGGCTTTACTATTCTCTTCCCTGCAGCGCTAGCTTTGGAATCTTCTGCAGCACACCCGGCATTGCAGTTGCCCGAGCCATGTCACATCCCAAGGCGGCATATATGCTAATCACTGGCCTGCCCATAACCGCACAAGAGGCTTACACTGCCGGTTTGATTACAAAAGCGGTGACCGAAGAGAATCTTGACAAGGAAATTTGTGAAATTACAACTGCCATTAAAGCCAAGAGTCGCGCTGTAATCACCCTGGGCAAAGCTTTCTACTACAAACAGTTGACCATGTCCCTAGAGGATGCCTATAAGGAAGGAAAGCACAAGATGACAGAGAACCTAAAACTGCCGGACTGCAATGAGGGCATCTCGAGCTTCATTGAGAAGCGATCGCCCGTGTGGAAGCACAAAAACTAAAGTACTCAACAAAGGTAATCAAATCGTTTTATATTTAATACGATTATCTGTGCATTTATTAGTTTTTTAAAGAGTCGATCTTTGTATCCCCCGACTTAAAATATATATTCTAACTTCGATTTGCAAACCAATGTTATACTCAATTCATTTTATGTTTGTTGTCTTTTTTAATGTTGTGCAAATATTTTTGAAAGAAAAAAAACTTAAAAGATAAAAAATACAAATGAAAACTTTTTAGGATGGCAGTTCTTGTCAGATTTATTACATGTTTAGCCTGTGAGTCTTTTTTCAGTGTCTGTTGTGTGTTTTTCAAATGGTCAGATGTAGAAAATTCCTCAGGAAGATCTGAATGTGCGAACAAGGGTCTCAATAAAAATAACGATAAAAAAGTAATGTTTGCGTTGTTTTTAACTGGGTCGTGTCCTGGTTTTTTTTTATATTCGACGTGTTTGGGTAGTTAGGAATCAAAGCATTGAACTAAAGACAATACGGTGTTATCCACGAAGAAATATTATATATATAGTACGTGTTTATATGCTTGAATATATAGATATAGTATTTTAAGAGCTTAGCATATACATGGGTACTAGGAGTACCTTCTAATAATAGGGCAATATAATATTTGTGCAATAAAATTCAGTAGTTTTTTATAAAGATTGATTGGCGATTGCAAAGAGAACTATGCACAACAAAAAGATCTTGTGTCATGTGCTAAAGACAGTGCGTGAGTGTGTGTGTGTGTGTGTGATTTAAACCCATAAGGTTTGAGTTCTGTGTGGTTCAACAGACGAAGAATTCCATCAAAGTGGAACAAAATCTGAATATACCAAAATATTTGTTAGGTGTTTTTGCTTTTGTTGCTTTGCAATAATTCTCCCTTGGTGCCACATTATAGTTATTGTATCTGGTGATGTTATACAGCCTGTTTTTCAGACTTAAACCTCGGTGACGGGGCGCTTGTCGATCCAAGCCTTGATGGGCTCCAGTGCGTTAATGGCATCAACAACGCCACGCAGAGCAGGATACGGCTCCAGCAAGTCGCGCTTCACCATGTAGTTCATGTAGTCGGTAATGCCGGCAAAGTAAACATCAGCCCAGGTGAGCTACAAGAATTGACAAAATGATGACATTACTTTTGAATCTAATGCCTTTCCGTAGCCTACCTTACCTTGCCCAATGCCAGATGACCGTCGTTGTCCTTGACGGTCTGCTCCAGCTTCTCCAGATAGAAGGGAATGACCTCTGCATTTAGGGTGACCAATTTCTTCTCTTTGATCTCATCCTCCGGCTCGTACGAGACGACTGCAATTTCTATACATTAAAAATTCCAGAGTTAATCAAGGACACTGAACATGCAACTGAAGCACACATTGTTCGCTACTTAGACGGAAATCATTGATGGTATCAACCACAATGTCAATCTGCAGATCCTCCCACGGCGTGGCACCGCACAGACCCACTGTCTTGGCCAGAAAGCGGGCCATCGAGATGCTCTGATGCACACGCTTGCCGTCCACCTCCAACACTGGCATCTGGCCCATAGGCATGGCTAGTCGAAGAGATTGCATTAGCTGAGATATGATTTGATTAAGCTAAGGTCTTTACTTACTCGGCTTAAGGGCGGGCCACTCGTCACGCGTGACACGCACATCCTCGTATTCAATGGCTCCATATGCAAAAAGGTATCGCAACGGTTCGGCCAGAGCCTTCACATTGAAATAGAAAAGGGTGTAGCTGTGCTTGATGGGCTCGGCGGGCTCCGCGGGCGGTGCTGCCTCGCCATCCTCGACTGGTGGTGCTGCCTCTCCCTCAGCTGCCGGTGCGGCGTCTGCTGGAGGAGCCCCCTCAGCCGCTGGTGCTTGTGCTTCGTCAGCCATTTCAGCGTTTATTCAATGCAGTTCCCTAAAGAAAGAAAAACAAACTGAATATTATCGACGCTTTGAGTGAAGTACCAAAGTTGTGAAGTGAGTAGCTCCGCTTCGCTTGGCTCATTATCGTTCAGAAAGGGAGAGTGTAGGACGATCTTCAAGTTGCGACGTAACCGTTATCTCTTTTGTTTGTACAAGTAAAGATAATCTATTTTTAGATAGTCGGAGCAAAACAACTTGGCATGTGGCCCGTTTTCCATTACAAAAAAACTATTCAATTTGTTTATTGATTAGGCATCTGATTGAGCTTGTCGGGTGGAATGACTCTAAAGCCTTTTATATAAGATAAGTAATCAGTATTCAACAAACAGAGGTTAGGTAAATAAGTTCCAATTTCACTTTTATTTCACCATTGTTTGTAATCGAGTAATCGCTAATTGTGCAAATTTTTCCACTGTACATGCAAGCGGAAACGCATTGAATATGCCAGACAAGCGAGGGATATAGACACAACTGTGGAGCGCACACCCTGACTAGGTGGGTTGGCGTAGGCGCCTTTGGGTGTGGTGGCACCTCCGTATGCCCTTATTAGCTTTGCAATCCACTTATGACTTATGTATGTATATGTATGTGCATTGTTCTTTGACAGGAAATGACGCAGAGCCCTACAAGCCCCAGAGTGTTCGATGCACAGGCGCAGTGCCAAATTTGGCAGGGAACCTTCTTCTCTGCTGTTTGCTATTGTCGTGTCTCAAATTGCAGTCGTCAATTTAAACTGTCTCTCTCTCTCTCTTTCTCTTTCCCACTCTCTGGCTGCCTGTCTCGCTTGCACTTCAACGACTTGTTGCTTCTTCAATTAAATTTAATTTGGCAGACTTTCTTCAATTTGCGCAAGGGCCCCCACGGGTATTTTAGTGTCATGAATTAGTTTAATTTCGATTCACTAGGCTATTTTGGCCTTTGAATGAGAAACAATTGCCAATATATTAAATCGATTTACGTGGGATCGTGCGAAAAAGTCAAGAAACTCTTAGGGGGTATTCCAAAAAGGTTTAATTTGAAAACGAAGTGATGTTGGAAAAGGTGCGCGTCTATAAGCAATATTTCCGTTTTGTTTCTTAAAACTTGGCTTAAGTAATCGAGATAAGTCTTGGAAACATTTGGTATTTTGGTCAGGTCGCATATTATCACTTGCTATCCGTAATCTAAGGGCCTAAGGTTTCCGTGACTGCATAGCTGGCAGACTGTCCCTGATAACAGATGAACACTCAGGTCTCCAGGGTAATTCTTATCAATGAATGGCATTTACAGTTGAGCAACGCGTTTAATTCAAGACTATCAAGTATTTTTTTTATTTTTTTTTATTATATAAGTAGGTGAATAAATTCTTTCGCGCGCTGCGAGTTAATGTACCTCACGCTTTGAAATTCGTACGCGCACTCCACGATTGAACAAATTTGGGTTTCGCGTTGACTGTGTTTCTAATGCTATTCGTAATTTCGAAGATGATATATAGCTCGACGCTATTGGTCGATGTCTCGCACGGATTTTGGGTCCACACACACGTTGTTGTCCTTCACATATTTGCGTGCAAATGATTCGAGTCGTAGGCGCGCGAATTTCTGATACCCGAAATGAGTTCAAAACTTTTCGATTTCGAATCAATTGACCCACATATTAAGTTAATTTTAGATATATTATAGCCAAAGCGAACCCGACGAAGCGCCTCGGCACTCGGAACTTTTTTTTTTCGATTTTCATTATTGGAAACTTGGCAAAGGAAAATAAGTAATGTGTTCAATTCGATTTACTTAATTACATCACTTTCTTTCAGTCCATACAATTCATTCGCATACGCTTTCAGTTTCACAAACGCGGTGATCCTTGGTGTTTCTTCTTACCTCAAAGTGTACTTATCGAAACTTAAACTCCAGCTGCCCCTTTTTCGATAATTGTGTTTTTATTGGAGATGGTTGATTACTCCACACTGATCACAGAACCACTCAGACTCAACCGATAGCACCACCAACAGTAACAGCAGTGAACGCCGACTGTTGTTGGAGAGGTTTAGCAACGGCTTTTATACATTTTAATTGTCTCAGTGGGGCGCCACTCCCACGTGCAAGCGCTTGCTCTCTCTCTCTCTTTCTCTCCTCTCACAGCCGAAAGCGCACACAGGAATGAGAGGGAGAGCGGAGAGAAGAAGCATGGGCTATTTCTGCACAAGCTTCTTATTGTTGTTGGCACAATTGAGAATAGCGTTTTTAAAGCAATTTTAAATCTATTAAGTATATAATATATATTATACATATATATTTATAATATTTATTATTTAATTCTGCATTTTAGGTGCAGCTGCAGCAGACGTAGAAGGAGCTTCAAGCTTGTCCCTTACTTTGCAGAAGCTGCTCTCTTTTGCTGAGAGAGTGAAAGAGAGTAGAAAGGCCGGCGACCGGTCAGCCGGTTTTAAGTTATTTTGTGTGTGTGTGAGCGTGCGCGCGCGTGTGTGTGTGTGTGTGTGTGTGTGTAAGAGAAACGGTGCATCTGTGGGCGTTGTTTTAGTTGTGTGAGTTGTGCTTTGCAATGGCTTACAAAGGAATTTATGCCTAATGAACTTAATTAAAGCCGTAGGTTTAACTTGTACATAATACTTGTATTCTACTTGTATTCTAATACTCAACTAGTTCACTGTATGCAGATCTGTTTCCTTTATTGGCTATTGGGCAGTTTGCTTTGCCCATTTAAGAAATACTCAAGTGCAAGTGCTACTTTGTTGTATTTGCTGCTTCTTCTTAAGATAACAGGTAAATATTTTATGAGCTTTCAATTATGAACCAATTATGGCCTGAAGCCTAGATAGGTAAATATTTATCTGCTCTGCTTTAAGTTTGATTTGCTTAATGGAAATATAAACAACTTAATGAAGACAGTCGATCAAATAAATTAATTCATGTGTGTGTGTGAGAGTGTTGGGATGTTTCTTAAAATTTAAAACTTAGGGGAACACCCTTTATGCAGCACTCTTCAATAAAGGCTTATCTTTCCGTGTGAGAATTGAAAATTGAGTAGTTGTCAATATTAAAAGGAATCGTATGTTTTGAAAAGCCGGCGCCTGGCCGTGAAATCGGAACGAGCTTATTTACTACGCTGGTGGGACAGCTGCCAAAGTCCAGTAAGTAAATAAATAAATAAATATTGTTTTGTACTGCACGAAAATGCGATAAACAAGTAAACCGAGCGACAGTTAAGCGTGTGCGACACTATGATGCTCTTCGACTAATTTGAAAAACTGTTATAACTAGTTTTACAACACCATCAATTTTGAAGAACAACAACGGTGGGCTTGACATGGGTCTTTATTAATTCTACCAAAGTCCAATACCGTGATTAAGTCTTGCTATATTTTCGAATAAAAAACGCTAGAAGATAATAAAATTAAAGCTCTTTTTGTATATTTTTGGTTTAACAAGTAAAGAAAGCTACAGACGAGCGCGCCTGACCAGATACCATTCGCCCAGTTTCGAACACATCAAAAAACGCTGCACAAGCTTATCCGCCACCTATTGTTTAAATTAGATCTATTTTTGAATAGCGCCATCTACATGTGAAAACTGCAAATAAAATTAAAGCTCTTTTTGCATATATCGATATATCGATATCGATGAAAAACAGATAACAGAGCGCTAACAGTTTTTCACCGCGCTATGTTAAGTTTTAACAGACAGTTGTAAGCAGTGCAAGGGGACACGATAAATCTGCTGTTAACGCGCTGTTAGCGAAAAAACAAGCAGTTTTTTTTTTCGAATAACGGCATTTTTTTTTAATTTTCAAATTCGATTTTTGGGCGAACGGGCGCAGATAGCGCGTTCTGGTTTTTTGCAACGTGTTTATTTTTCTTTTTGCGTCTTTTTGGCGCGTTCGCGGGGCCACGCGGTGCGTGTGGCGACCGTGAAGGGAGCCTGAAGTTTTTGCGAGTTTTCTTGAAAACGGAAAAGCGAAAATGAAAAAAAAGAATTCATTCTGTTTTAGAACAGTCCTGGCTAGCGTCCTTCAAGAAGGATTTCCAAAAAGTTGGAAATTGTAGGCTGCACGCGCTCAAATTGCAAGGAAACGTGCGCCGTTTTTGCGCAATTGTTGTAGAAAACTGGGCCAATCAATCGTTTTGAAATCTTTTGCAAATCGTTAATTGGTCTTTTAAGCAATTTATAAAATTTTAAAAAACACTAAATCTTTTCTAGAAAAGCCGGGGGGGCGGTTTTCCCGCCGACACCTGCAATTTGCACCTGGAAGTAGGCAACACAAAATTGATGACACACTAGCTGCTAACAGTTGAGTTTCATGAACGCATGTTTGTATAACAGATAGAAACGAAGCGCTGTGCTTGCACTGTTGCCTTAAAAAGTATATCGATAATATGCCATCCCAAGCACAGCTGATATTTTGGCGGCAATTTTTGATCAAACTCATGCCCAGTGACCAATTGAAACACAATAAAATATGCCTGACGCTGCACAGGAGGTACTCAAGGCTCGTCGCTTCCTAACGACTGCGACTGCAGCACTGCGCGGCTATGAGGCGCCAACGTGCGCCAACTGCTGCAGCGCACAGCGGAAATGGGCGAATCAAATTCGCTGCTTGCGGAGCAGGAAAGACCACAGTGAGTTAAGTCTGAAAGCTGCTCTAACAATGCGTCTTACTGTTGCCTTGACTTGCAGCTCATCAATGCCGTGCTCACGGATCGTTTGTGGACAATAGACAATACGTGCACCTCGACGGAAATCTTCACACAGACGATCGTATTGCTCTGAAATCGATCACGGTACAAATGCGATTGGAGAATGCAGCCGACGGCAATGTGTTCGGCTCGTTTGCCGAGCATCTTGCCTTTCTGCTGCAGTGCCTTAAGGCCGGCGACAAGCAGTCCAAGAGCGTCGTCTCGTCGTCGTGCTCGAGGAATTCGATCTCTTCTGCACACATCACAATCAAACGCTGCTGTACAATCTCTTCGATGTATCGCAGTCGGCACAGGCGCCAATTTGTGTGCTGGGCGTCACGTGCCGCCTGGATGTAGGAAGAAATAAATAGTAAATAGCGAACTGTTTGCCTAATTTATGTCGAAAGTGTACCCAGTCCGAAGCAAGTCTATCGGCAGTTGAATGCACAGATTGTACTCTGCTTAGCTAAGACACAAACCAAGAAAAGCAACTGGCAACTGACAGCGCCATCTGTCGTCTCCACTAAGCGAGTGTTTGTGCAAAGGCTAAACTGGCAAAAAGCTTCAATGACTTGCAGTTTTTAGCTAAAAAGTCTTTTTTGATAACAGCGATTTAATTATATTTGGAATTTAAAAAAAAAAACCGAACAATGAATGATAGGCCGATTTGGTTATTTTTAACGGGAAGGGATAGTTTTTGTCAATTTTTAAGAAAAGGAAAGGGAAAGCGAAAAGGGAAGACTGAAAATGAATACTTTGAGTTTATTCTGTTCTAAAACAGTTCGCGAGAGCAAAAGTGGCTAACAATCTCAGAATTGTGAAAAAAACAAGTAAGAAAGCTACAGTCGAGTGTGCTCGACTGTAATATACCCGCTACCCAGCTGCTCGTACATCATTTATTTGCGGAACAAAAAAAAACGGCTACAATCATATTTTGACCGTAAAAGGCTATGGACTTATAATATTTATGCAAAGTCAAAATCTAAAATAAAAAAAAAAACATTTTTGCACACATTTAATTTTTGATGCGGGCGGGACTCGAACCCGTAAATGCATAATAGTACTGTTCGTTTTGCAGTCCACAACTTAACCCATTTCACCACCGTACACGCACACACGATTCGGCACAATGCTGCAAGCAGCGCTGCCGGCAGCGCTGCTTACAGCTATGGAAAACGTTAAGCTGAATAACTTCTGTGTTTATTATCCGATTGTTACCAAATTTTCAGAGATCATTTGGCTAGCTATAGTTATCATGTAAACCGAAACAATATGACATCAAAATTGCGCTTGTAATCAATGTTTTTTCGATTTACGGGGGCGTAAGGGGGCGTGTCCAAAATCCCAAATAAATAACAACACATATTGTCACCAAATTTGGTAGTCCTAGCTCTTATAATAAATGAGATCTAGATTTTCACACGGACAGACAGACGGACAAACGGACATGGCTATATCGACTCGACTGTTGATCCTGAGCCAGAATATATATACTTAATGGGGTCGGAGGTGTCCCCTTCTGCCTGTTACATACATTTTCGGTTTGAACAAAGTTATAATACCCTTCTACTCTATGAGTAGCGGGTATAAAAACGATTCATGCGGGCTATAGAGGTAAAAGCTGGCGATAGATGCTGAAAGACGATAGATGTATTTTTGGTAAACTGCCATCATATATCTATCGCTGTCAAGTCATCCTGTAGCTGAAAAAAGCTGTTTTGAAAAAAGCCAGTTTTGACTGGGAAAACGCTGATCTGACAACACTGACAAGATAATGACCAAGTTGGGGCCTCCTTCTCAAGGTCATCATTTGCATAATTTGCATAAATAAATAAACGACGTCAGCGCCTTTGACTCGGGTATGTATGTGTGTGTATAGGGAATATGTCGCGGATGTCAATGTCGTGACACGTTACGAGGAAGAAATATGCACGCGGCGTTTGCATGACGGCATATAAATTGAAAAATTCACATGGAAAAAATATGTAATTATTTGGCATGTTTTCAATTTACGCCCCAAATGCGGGTACATGGAACCAAGAGGGTGACAAGTTGGTGTACTGGGAACGGGAACCAAGCCCAGATGCCGGTTTATTGGAGGGAGGGAGGAAACCACTGCAACTTCTTCAAGGGGGTGCCAAGGGGATTTGCGTTGCCGAGACAGGTTACTGATAATTAGATTAAATGTTTGAACTTACACGGGGTTTACAGGAGGGGAGGCGGGTGGGTAGTTATCGAAATGTTGCAAACGCCTTGCTCATTAGGGCAGAAATTCGCTTTTACATTCCAAATGTGCTTCACGGCATAATTAACTCGTGTGTATTATTATTGATCGCAAAGTAATCCGCCTCGCGCTCTCTCTCTCTCTCTCTCTCTCTCTCTGTCTGACTGCTTAAGTGCCGTTACATTATGCCGTTACATTAAAAGTCGCATATATGTGTTTGTATGTGCGTATACTCTATAATTGCTTTTGGCACTTCGTATCTAACCTCAATCTGCAGCCCCATCGTCATCGCCAACGCCACGGGATATGCCCTGCCCTGCTTTGCCCTGCAGTACAATTAGGGCGTAGGACTAAACAACAGCAACGCTAAGAAGTCTTTAAGCTGCAGACTTGTAGTTACTCCCCCCTTTCTCCGGGCTTGCCCACAAAAGAAGCTAGAAAAACTTGAGGAAAAGTCACGTCTAATTACACTCATTTTAGAGCATCGTTTTGACCTGGTTGCCTGCCTGCGCGGGACGGGGTGGGGAAGGCGTGGCATGGCGTAGGGTTGCTTATATTTTTGCCAAATTGGTTTTAAAAGCCACAATGAGGCATTCTCTGCGTGGATGCGGGGGAGGCGTGAGAACGTGAGCAATTATTACGGTTAAGTAGCAAAGCGAGTGCCCGACAACGAGCTGCGCGTGTGCCTGTGTGTGTGTGAGCCCTGTTTATTCCACAGCGAATGCGAAATATGACAAATAAGTGTCAATGCATAAACAAAGCGAGAAAATCGCCAAAAGCTGCGTGTTGTCAAGCTGACAGCACACACACGCCATCTAGCGGGACGAAGGCAGCACGTGTGAAAATAAGAGAAATTAAAATAATTGAATTTGAGTGCAGAAATCAAGCGAGGCGAGAGAGAGAGAGAGAGAGAGGGAGGGAACCGCCAGAGGGCGTCCGAGAACGCGGGGCACAGTCAACGCCTGCAGCCGATAGTCGTCATTAAGACGCTCCGTTTGAGCCGACCAATCACGCACAAAGAGATAAGCAGAGCAAGAGCAGAGTGAAAGGGAGAGAGAGAGAGAGCGAGAGACAGGCAGCTACGGAAGGACTTGTGAATTAACAATTCCTTTCAATTAAGTGCGCAACCGACAAAAAGGCGTGCAAGAGAGAAGCCAACGAACGTCCAACGATATTTTCGTTTCAATAAAAATCGAGCGACTGCATCCAGGGCTGGCAAATGAAGTAAAAAGACGCTCTTATTTTAACTAAAAGCTTTAGAGATTTTAAAATATGTATTTAAAATGTTTTGTAGTTTTATTTACAAATTGACAAAAACATTTTAGTATAAGTTAAACAATTAAAAACAATTTTATTAAAAATTGATAAATAAATTAAATATTTTACAAATATTATTTATTAGTTTATCAATATAAAAAAAATGAAACTGATTTCATGAATTATTTCTAAGTAGTGTAAGTCACAGAAGAGTTTTAAAAAATTATAATAAATAAATATAAAAAAATTGCACAGTATTTTATATGGAAAATTAGTCTAATAGATGGTATTTTTTAATATCGTAAAATCATGTCTAGTCTTACAAATAAATATTAATTATTGTTAAAGTAAACAAAACTTAAAACGGACAAGAAAACTTTATATACTTCAATAAAAAATATTTGTCCATCAATTCTGCTTTTTTATTTTTTAATAAAAAAATTTGAATATATCAAATAAATTTAAAAAAATAAATTAAATATAAATTGAATTACTCTTTATAATACAAAGGAGCTCTCCAGATTCACAGGTAAATCCTATCAAACACGATTTGTTGAATTCCTTAAAAATATTGTAACATTTTCAATACTGCTAATTTATCGTTTGCAACGTGTTGCATCCCTGGGTGCGGCAGCGCTGCAGTAGCACAAAGTAAGAGTAATGAAAACGTTGCATACGTACGGGCGCAGTAGCCGAACTACATAAATAAACGCAGAAAGATAACGGGGAATAGCTGCCTGCCTGCCTGCCTGGCCGCCTGCCCCTGGGTAAGGGACTCTGACGATGGGGAACTGAAATGGAATTGGAACTGCAACTACTGCTGCAACGACTGCTGTGGGTTTCGGGGCGTGGTTTGGGGGCACTAAAATCAGCAGCGAATGCTGTAACAAGTTTCGTGTTTCTCTTTACAGTTCTTTGCTTTTTGTATTTCGTTACAGTCAATCAGTTTTGCATGAACGATTTCTTTACTCGTTTGCGCCAACTGTACAATTTACTTACTCCTAGCCGTTAAGGGAGAGGGAGAAGGCGGAAAGGGCGCAGAGGGGAAGGCTGGGTTGTTGTCGTGTTGCGGGTCGCTGGGCTTAGTCGCTGTTGCAGTTGGAAAAACTAAGTTAAAGCGAGACGTAGCTGCAGTCGGATCTGCCAAACTTGCTGTGTCACAGTTTGCGCAAACAACATGCATCGCTCCTAATGATTTTAGCGTTAGTTTGCGAATAGTTGCCAAATACCCTGCACACACAGACACGGGCACACACACACACATACGTAGTCACATATGTTGTGCACTTGACGCTTAACAATTAATGTTCCAATGAATAGCTGCTGTTTTTCAAAAAAGTAAGAAAACAAATTGCGTAACATTTGAAAGATATCGTAGATAGAGAGCAGCAAAACTAAACGGGTAAGTTGTAGGAGAATCAAATAGATATCTTGATAAAGTGTATCAATATGCTGCCATATTTTTAAATAGCTTTTAGAAATATGTAAAAAAAAGAAAGAAATTAAGGCTACCTTTGGCTTGTCAAAGGTTTCATACCCTTGCAGTTACTCCAAATAATACTAAAACATACCTAGAAAAAGTTTAATAGTGTTATCTTAAAATAGAAAAAAATTCGACCAATAGGTTCTCTGGCAGCTATACGATATATCGATCCGATCTGGCTCGTTCCGACTTATTTACAGCGTTATTGCTGAACGCATGTATACCAAGTTTCATCAGGATAGCTCTAAAATTGAGAGACAAGGTTGGGTTGCAATAGAGGGATTGTCAGACGGACAGACGGACATGGTTAGTTCGACTCCCCTATGGATGCTGATTAAGAATACATTTTTTATAAGGTTGGAGATATCTCCTGAGGTGCGTTGCAAACTTCTTGCCAAAATTAATGTACCCTCTGTAAGGGTATAACAAGTAACAAAAGCGTTGGGCGTGGCAGTTAAAGTAACTTTCATGCCAAATTTGGTTCCTCTAGCTTTTATATCTAGCGATCAGACATACGGGCATGGAGAATGGTGAAAAAACTAAGGAAATAGTTTCATTACTTTGTTTATTCCATTCTTGGAAATCAAACTTTTGCTACTCGATCTAAATAAATTATAAAGAACAACTACTGTTTTAAGCAACTTTTCCTATGAAAGTTATACGAATATATTTATTTGATTTAAATTAAATAGTTGAGTGGTTAATTTCAATAATTACAATTGATACTTATAATATGAGTTAGGCAAAAACGCACGTTTAGGACGATTGTTTTTATTGCAGTTATATGTTATAGGACTTAGATTTTCATAAAGTTTGGACACCATATTATGTTATATATTCCATGGTAGCTGGACAATATAACGGTTAGGCCCGGCTCGTTCCGATCTATTAACAGTGTAAAGCAATAAGAAGTACGTATACAAACTTTCATTAGAATAGCTCTAAGACTGAGAGACTAGTTTCTGTTCTAACAGACAGACGCCATGCTGATGAAGAATGTATACCTTCTGAAAGGAAATAAATATTATACATGTGTATATGGAGACAATATATATATATATATATTATATAAATCGTAAGCGATTGTGGTGGTGTTCTGGTAGAGTTCAATCACGTTCCCCAGGAAGACACTTTACTAATTTCCACAGAGTTGTCTTAAAGTGTTGCTCCCACATCACATCAGATTTAAGTGAAAAGTAATTCGCACAGTTTTGTCCGTTGCAAAATCACCCCAAAAGATTAGTCACAATTTGTGCCAATTTCCAGCTTTGTTTTAATCCCCTACGTTCGCTCTCTCTCGCTCGACAGCTTCTCCAAATAGCCACTCTCTGTAATTAAAACCTCAAACAATCAAACTGATTTCGATACGATACTTACTCCCCTTCCTCCGGGGAAGAAGGCGAAGCAGAAGGAAAGAACTTTAGGCACTCACGTAAAGATTTTCACACGCACTTTGTGCCGGAATTTTGTTACGGGATTTCGTTGTAGCCAAACACAGAGCCACCGTTTCCGCCCACACACACACACACACACACACACACACACACACACATACCCGCATTGCCCCCATCGAAGGTTGTGCCTTGCCCTGTCTTTGATTCCCATTCGTCGGCCATCGACGTGATATTTGCTTAATTTTTGCCCAGGGGTTTCGTTTGGCTTGGCTCGGTTTGCACGAATAATTATTTGCCCATTTCGGATGAAGTTTTCCTCTGCAGTTCAGGTAATTTTCACAGAGAAAAACTGAGGGGAGAGAGAGAGAAAGACAGAGCACAAATGTGGACTAGGTAGACGAAAACAATTAGAATCGAAATCAAACGTAGCTAACCGGAAACAACAGACGCAGTCACACACGGCAAGCTAAGGGGAGAGGCAGAGTAAGAGCAAAGTAAAATGAGATAGAAAAGAGAGAGAGAGAGAGAAAGAGAGAGAGAGAGAGAGAGAGAAGCAGAGTTGGGGGGGCCCACAAATCGGATATCAGGCAGTTGATTCCAATGGAAATCAGTCGGAATTTATGTTACACATTTGTCGAAAGACCAACGAGTGGCCGTCTGTATTTAAGCCAAAAATGTTTCGTTTGCCTCTTGATGAGTTTTCACTGTACAATGTCATGTCAAGAGAGGAGAGAGAGAGAGAGAGAGAGAGAGAGAGAGAGAGAGAGGGAGAGAGAGGCCGCTTAAACTTGGCTCTATTGTTAACCAGTTGTCAAGTGGACAAAAAATGTGAATGGCTTAGCAAGCGCGCGCATATGTTTCTTTCCCTATCTGTCTCTATTCATTGTTTACTTCTCAGCCTACACAAGCGCTACATTGTTGTTATTGTTATTTCTGCCTTTTATTTATTCACATTTAATTCTCATGTTACGCGCATCTGTTTGCTGTTGTTGTTGTGCTCTAAAAATAGCTTAGATAGGCATGCGCGCGATCACTCACACGCACAGTGTGTGGCTAAGCAGCTCTAATTGCACTTGGGCAAGCCAAAGCACAACGGTCCTGTGGCGCAATGGATAACGCGTCTGACTACGGATCAGAAGATTCCAGGTTCGACTCCTGGCAGGATCGAAGATTTTTTTTTATTTTTTTAATAACCTATAAATGTTGCTTATCTTTTTTTTTTTAAAATAAAATATTATATAGTTATAATACAGTTATTATGTATTTTGAAAACGATTTTGATGTATTATTCTTGAGTTAATGAAGTGTATTTATATTTACTTTATTTGTTAGCTTCTTTTAACTTTACATTAATTTTTAAGTATTTTAGCTTTTTATGATTTTCGTATATATTTACTTCTGTAGCTTTTGTTCTAGTTTCTGTCAAGTGTTTTATAACGTAATACTATTTAATTTCGTCTTTATTTACAAATTACTATACCGCACAGCTTAAACATTTTTTATCTGTTTTATTGCATTTACATCGTTCAGTTTGCTGCCACATTTCTATTTTATTTTGAGATTTATTTACTTTAAAATTTGTTTTCATTTTATTTTCCTACTTTCTCCTATCCTCTCCCTATCTCCGTTTCTATCCCCCTCACTCTCGCATTATTTTATGTTGGCACACATAAAGCATAAGCAAATCTTGCACATAAACCAAAAACTCATCTGCAACACACACACAGAATGTTGGCTGAATATAATTTCATTATACTGCATATTCCCATTCCCTAACACACACACAAACCCACATATAGACACACGCCCTTATGCCCCCGCAGCAGAAACTGTCAACAAGACGCGTTGCCATTTCCTGCACTCCTAACATAGCCCAGAGCCAGCGCCAGATAACGGTTTACTTTCTTAATCTTTGTACATAATTTTCGCAACCTCATGTTACGTAATTTTCGTTCCAAAGAGGGGGGGTTTAGTTGCAGTAACCGTGTGTGCCGTAAACTCTATGGTAATTGAGGGAGTTTTGACAGGGTGTGTGGTTTGGTATATGTAATTGGTATATGTCTTTAAAAAAATATTTAAAATTGGTTCAATTATATTTATAAATTTCGAATTTTTATTTTAAAATAAAATATTTATTAAGCCTCTAAATAAACTTAGAAATAATTATATGATTTCAGAAAATAATACAAACTAGAAGCACTTTGTCAGCCTCTCGTAGATGCGTAGCTCAGAGAGGAAGCTAATTTGCCCTGCTTGTTGGTATCTGTTGTATGTCTCTTTCCCTCCCTCTTTCTCGTGTGTGTGTGTGTGTGTGTTGTTATTATACCCGCTACTCATAGAGTAGAAGTGTATTATAACTTTGTTCAAACCGAAAATGTATGTAACAGGCAGAAGGAGACACCTCCGACCCCATAAAGTATATATATTCTGGCTCAGCATCAACAGCCGAGTCGATATAGCCATGTCCGTTTGTCCGTCTGTCTGTCCGTGTGAAAATCTAGATCTCATTTATTATAAGAGCTAGGACTACCAAATTTGGTGACAATATGTGTTATTATTTATTTTGGATTTTGGACACGCCCCCTTACGCCCCCGCAAATCGAAAAAACATTGATAATAAGTGCAATTTTGATGCCATATTGTTCATTTTCGGTTTACATGATAACTATAGCTAGCCAGATGATCTCTGAAAATTTGGTAAAAATCGGATAATAAACACAGAAGTTATTCAGCTTAACGTTTTCCATAGCTGTAAGCAGCGCTGCCGACAGCGCTGCTTGCAGCATTGTGCCGAATCGTGTGTGCGTGTACGGTGGTGAAATGGGTTAAGTTGTGGACTGCAAAACGAACAGTACTATTATGCATTTACGGGTTCGAGTCTCGCCCGCATCAAAAATTAAATGTGTGCAAAAATGTTTTTTTTTTATTTTATATTTTGACTTTGCATAAATATTATAAGTCCAAAGCCTTTTACGGTCAAAATATGATTGTAGCCGTTTTTTTGTTCCGCAAATAAATGATGTACAAGCAGCTGGGTAGCGGGTATATTACAGTCGAGCACACTCGACTGTAGCTTTCTTACTTGTTTTATTTCTGCTGTTGTTGTGCCTTGTCTGGCCTTGGGCGTTGTCCCTGTCCCCTTTCCACTGCGCAGCTCCTCATGTGTGTCTCTCCAGGTGTCCCTGCTGAAGCGTCTTGACATTTCCCGTTGATGGGCATTAGCTGGAGTGAAAGAAAGACGAGTAAAGTTATAGGGATGTAGAGGGGAAAGGGGAGGGAGTGCTGGTTAGCTCTATAATCCAAAGTCAAGCCTTAAGTTGTGCTTCCTACTCTCGTCATGTTGCAGCCTTCGTTCGGTGAAAGTTTTCAATGAACTTTGCTGCTCTTCACTTTGTTTTCTTTTCCACACTTCTTTGCGCTGCCCCTCTGCTCCCTCCTCTCCCCTCCTCTTCCACTTCGCTCCACTTCACGCCCACTCAACGCGACTCGACTCTCAACTCTATTTGCCTCGCTGTGCAGCTCCAGTCAAGTGTGGAGACGTCAACGTCAACGGCGACGCCGACTCCGGCGCCGCTCTTGACCGTAGTCAACAACAAAACCGCAAGTGCAAGTTGTGGGGAGCGGGCAAGGGCAAGGTAAGCGGATAGGAGGTAGGGAGTAAGGTTGCCTGCCGAGCAACGCTTTCAATTACCAACTTAGTGCTGATTACTTATTCCACAAGCCAGCGTGGGAGAGAGAGAGAGAGTCCATGGCCCAATCTCGTCGTGCTCGACGCGCTTAGCCCGCTGTGGGCAGACCACAAGGCATATTAGTCAAAGCGAATTGCCGCTTGCCTCATAAGGAGTTGGCCCTCGTCTTCGTCTCTCTCTCTCTATCTCTTTGGCTTATCCTCTAGCACTTTCACTTGCCCTTCCCTGGGGGAGCAGAGCTGCCCTGTGAACCGCCTCCCAACTTGCCCCAACTGCCAAGTCGATTCGCCTTTGCCACTTAATCTCGCCTCTTTGGTATGCACAGACTGTATTCAAATGAATTCTGATTGAATTCATTGAAGCTCATCAGTGAGAAGCGATTTTTTCTGATCTAAGACAGACACACACATACACACACAGAGACACACACACGCGCGCACAGAGAGTCAGTTGACTTAGCTGATGCTGCTGCCCGTCGTCCTGGCCGGGCACATCCTTCAGACATTTATTTTCAGTAATGGAAAAAATGTGTTCTGCAATTTCGCTCATTTTTATACATAAATTTCGCCACGCACACGAACACACACAGACGCACACTCGTATAATGCTAAAAAGTAAAGTAAATAAAGGATAATGCAGCAAGGATATAAATTACATAAAGCAGCACGAGAATGACTAACTGTGGAAGCTAGCAGCCGCTGCCGCTGCCACTGCTGGCCGCGAACGTGGCCAGCATTGGATTCGCAAAACACAGAGGTCGAGAAGAGAGGGGGAGAAAGAGGGAAGTAAGAGCAGGACTAATGAAAGGAGGAGAGGGGGGCAGCAAACGGAAGCCAAGCCGGCGCATTAGAAAATGGCGCACAGGAAACAGAAAGTATTTTTAACGATTGGTAAATTTTGACGGCTACCTCAAAACGTATCCCCTTCCCCCGCCCCTGTGCGCCTTGTGGCAGCTGTCCCCCTTCCACTCTTTCTACTGTCCTTTGGCAAATGTGATGCGCTCGCTCTCGCGCTCGCCTTTCTCCCAAAACACATCGTCTAATATTCTTTTGTTATTGATGGAAATGCAAATTGGATTTTCGAAATTCGCCTCCTTGTTTGCTATGACCCCCTCTCCCCCCCACCAGCACGGCTGCACCCGATCACTTTGCTTTAGGGACTTGCGCGAAAATTTATAGAAAATTGTTAACGGCAGGCGAGCGTTGCATTTATCATTCGCAATTTGTGTTTGCTTAGCATTTGTGGCCGAACGCGGGCCGCGACTCTGGAGCGCCACGGAAGCAGGCGCAGCAGTCAAAAAGAGAGAGGGAGAGAAAGAGAAAAAAGGGAACTAAGCAGTAGCTGGAAACTACTATCTTGATATGCCCGTGAACATGTACAAATGGGCACTCTTTGGCATTGACAGCCTGTAATAGCTTTGATAGTGTTAAGAGTGTTCGAAGCTTAGTTTGCATAGCATTAGGGTTGCCATATTGCTAAAAAAAACTGCTATAAATGTTATATGTTAATATAACAGTTAAGATATAAGTTAAGTCTACCGGTTCATAGCAACTGATGGAGTATCCAAATCAATTCCTTTGACTTTAACTGTTTTTCTTTATCGATCTTGTCCCATCCCTAGAAATTTGTTTTGCTATACAGTTGCATTTGATCTTTTTGTTTTATTTATACTTGTATTTGCCTAAATATTGTTATTATTAAAATTGTAATTATAAATAATATTATTTACTTATTATAATTTAAGTCTATGAGGTAGTGTAAAGAAAGTCCTAAGCGTAGTTAGCTGCGAAGCAGTAGGGTTGCCATATTGTCATTGATAATTGCTATACATTTTTTGTAATTGTTGCGGCTTTCTTATATGTTAGTTTCACCTGTTATTGATTTTGTCCCATCCCCAGAACTTTGTTTTGCTATAGCGCTAAGTTTATTTGACTTGGGGATTAATTTATTTTTATTTAGTTGAATTTCCATAATTATCTTAATAGTTTTATTATTATTATTATTATTATTATTATTATTATTATTATTATTATTATTATTATTATTATTATTATTATTATTATTATTATTATTATTATTATTATTATTATTATTATTATTCTTATTATTATTATTATTATTATTATTATTATTATTATTATTATTATTATTATTATTATTATTATTATTATTATTATTATTATTATTATTATTATTATTATTATTATTATTATTATTATTATTATTATTATTATTATTATTATTATTATTATTATTATTATTATTATTATTATTATTATTATTATTATTATTATTATTATTATTATTATTATTATTATTATTATTATTATTATTATTATTATTATTATTATTATTATTATTATTATTATTATTATTATTATTATTATTATTATTATTATTATTATTATTATTATTATTATTATTATTATTATTATTATTATTATTATTATTATTATTATTATTATTATTATTATTATTATTATTATTATTATTATTATTATTATTATTATTATTATTATTATTATTATTATTATTATTATTATTATTATTATTATTATTATTATTATTATTATTATTATTATTATTATTATTATTATTATTATTATTATTATTATTATTATTATTATTATTATTATTATTATTATTATTATTATTATTATTATTATTATTATTATTATTATTATTATTATTATTATTATTATTATTATTATTATTATTATTATTATTATTATTATTATTATTATTATTATTATTATTATTATTATTATTATTATTATTATTATTATTATTATTATTATTATTATTATTATTATTATTATTATTATTATTATTATTATTATTATTTTATTATTATTTATATTATTATTATTTATATTTTTTTATTTTTTTTTCTTATCATTATTATTATTATTATTATTATTATTACTATTTTATTATTATTATTATTATTATTATTATTATTATTATTATTATTATTATTATTATTATTATTATTATTATTATTATTATTATTATTATTATTATTATTATTATTATTATTATTATTATTATTATTATTATTATTATTATTATTATTATTATTATTATTATTATTATTTTATTATTATTATTATTATTATTATTATTATTATTATTATTATTATTATTATTATTATTATTATTATTATTATTATTATTATTATTATTATTATTATTATTATTATTATTATTATTATTATTATTATTATTATTATTATTATTATTATTATTATTATTATTATTATTATGATTATTATTATTATTATTATTAATATTATTTTTATATTTGCTTCATTTATGTGCGCATAAGACACTCACATAGATACATAGATGCCTTGATAATTTATTCAACAAAAGACTATCAATAGGGACAGAAGTCCCTTTCAAACGACGAACACGATATCTACAATAATTATTCTTGTTGTTAGTATTATTATTAATACTATTATTATTCATTGCTATTATAAATATCAAAGTTGTGTTGATGCATTGTTGTCTTTGCATTGTTTTCGAATTAAATTGAAAACTTTTAACCTTTCTACTTGTAAAACTTCAACTTTTCTGCATTTCTTAATTAAGTCTTGTTATTGTTTATCCGGTGTTGGCAAACTCAAAAGAGTAATTGTGTACATATTTTGCCACACAGCTTCCCATACAATGCTTGTCCACTTCAGTTGCTTCAACTTTAATAATTTGAAATCGTCAATGCATTTCTTGCCGTTCCTCCAATCCAATAAACCCCTTCGGCTCCCCTCTTTCACCCGTCTCACCCGTTTCAACTCTTAATCCGCTCCTGCTTTCCTGCGCTTCAACGAGTTGCATGCACTTTACTTCAAAGTAATTAACGCCGATCCAAAACAGACGCCAATTTGCATAGCTTTGGTCCCACGCTTCTCAAGTCGAATTTACACTCACACCCGCATATACCCCGCATACACTCGCACACTACCCCGCCGCACACACCCATAAGACTTGCAGCTGGAAAACAAAACCTCTTGAATTTTAATTAAACGTTTTTATGCAAGATTCCGGAGAACGCCTTGTGCTTCTCTTTTTTCTTCTTATTTTTCGGTTCGTCGTCATCGCATCCCTTTTTCCCAGTCCTTCCCCATTCTTTGCTGCCTTCTACTTCATCTTCATCGTCGTCTTCTACTTGTTCTTCTTCTTCGTCGTATGCATTTGAATTTTTGCCTTTTGCGTTGTTGGTCTCTAAAAGCGATTGCATTCTCTCTGGTCCTATAACTGCGAATATTTTTCTGGCAGCTGTAACAAGAACAAGCAAAAGTAAAATGCCGAGAATAAGGAAGGGGTGTCTCCACCCACAAAATAGAGAAGAGAGAAAAAAAACACAAGAAGTGGAAGCTGATGATGAAAATGTAGAAGAAGGGGCTACGCGGTATCCATTGACTGCACTCTGTAATTCAATTATCGACTCTTGGCTGTAAAAAGTGTTAATTATTAGTTTCCTTTCTGCTCGCGCTGAAGTTGTCGCCGTTGTCGTTGTCGGATGCTTCAGGGGAAAATACTTGCTAATGAAGACGTTCTTGTTGTGTGTGCCAGCTAGCACCAGCGAGAGCGAGAGCTGCGATGAGCTACCCTCATTGGGGGCTAAGGCAACGCAAAAATATGCATTATAATTAAACACTCTGGCATTGATGACAGTCGCAGGAGACCAGCAGCAACAGCAGCCAACCACTTGATCTAACGAGGCAGCGCGAGAGTTCGAGAGTGTACCGAGTGTTAGGTCCTCGAGAGAGCAGAAGTTGATAATTGATATTAATTTTAATAATATTTTTGCTGGTTTTGTTTTTGATGTTAAGTGCGAGCTTAAAGTGCAGCTAATTAGCCTGATTCTATAGGGTCAACTGCAAGGAAAGAAGTGGAAGACTGAAAAAGAGCTAATCATAAAGTTTTCTCTTATTTTTGCAATTTATTTACTTTGCAGCAGGTTGTACACACTGTCATATGCAATGTTTTCTGTTAGCATCCGTTCGTAGTGTTAAAGTGCAATCTTGTTAAGTGCAAGCGCGAGAGTAAGGTAACACAGTTAAAGAGCTAACTGCAAGCTTAAAAATATAAGAGTGAAGGTTACGCATTCGTTATTCTCACGGTGAGAGCGATTAACATAGTTTGCTCAGTAGTGCTAAGCCAAATGCAAGCGTAAGCTGAGCGCACTTTAACATGAGAGCGAACATTAACATAGGCGATCACTGTTAGAGCATGTAAGTCTAAATGCACGTGCTCAATTGGAGCTGATTGATAGTTTAGAATAAACTGTGCACTCTAACGTTAAGCAATCCACACCAAAGACAGTTAAGAATATATTCTTAATTATCTTTGATTGCAGTCCACAGAGTTATTGCTTTGCCTTAGCCTGTTGGAAAAAATATTAAATGGTACAAAAAGCTATCAATATGTACATTATTTACTATGTGAAATATAACACAGAGCCGAAAAAAAAATATTTCCAAAATTCCCTTAGCCTAATTTATAATGGGGTCCAGGAGAGCTGGACTAACTCATTGCAGTAACTAGCCTCGAGCAGTCTCTTTTAGCATACCCCAATTGCTAATTGGTATTCTGCACGCATTGCCGCTTTTAGGCCGCCGCAGAAGCATCACCACCAGAAAAGGTATCAGAAAAAAAGCCAAAACATTTGGGAAACATCACACTTCATTAGCGCAGGTTATCGCTGAATTGTGCCCATTGCCCCAACGCGGCTGGCCCCCGACTTGTGCAAGGCTTCCAGTGAGGGCAAAGAGCGGAAAAGGGATTGAGGGGGGGGCATTTGAATTTCGCATGCACATGGCGCAGACATTTGAAAAACGGCAAATGCGAAACGAACAGCGGCAACTCCCAGGCACGAAAAAACTGCAAAGTTCGAAAACAGACAGGCACATGAGATGTGCGAGAGAGAGAGAGAGAGAGAGAGAGAGAGAGAGAGAGAGAGAGAGTGCGTGAGAGAGATAGATTGGAAAGAGAGGGGAATAAGAGAAGTGGAAGAGTGAGTTAGAACGAGAACTCGCTCCCTGTTGGCCGGTGTCAAAGGCGAAATACAAATTCGAAACGAAAAACAAGAAAATCTATGTAAAGCACGGCAAAGAGAAGGGCAAAAACGAGGGAAGGAGGGGGGAGTGGGTGTGTGGTGTGGGTGGGTCATGGACAACGAGTTGGCCGCCATAAATTATGCAGCACGCGGTGGCTGCAATCTGATGCCCTCAACGAAATGTCGGCTGCATTCAATTTGTAGCACTCCAGCAGTGCCACCACCTTCCATTGCATCCTCCTTCTATCGTCTACGCCACCCCCCCTCCCCACTGTATTCACTCACTCTCCCTTTCTGTGTGTGAGTATGTGCAAAAATAATGGTAGCTGCGGCTTCTACACGGCGAACTTGCCACGGAAGTTGCACTTTGTCTGCCTGCAACTGCCCCACAGCCATGGAGCCAGCTTAGCCAGGGCGTAGCCTTCGCACAATGCCAGCGCCAGGCGTCACAATCGCCAGCCCCTCATGGGGCGTGGCTGCAGCAACGCCTTCCTCAATATAGGCGCAATCGCAGCAGCAGCAATCACAACAACAGCAACAACATCAAAAGCAAACATATGCCTTTTGAAGCTCTACAGGGCGCAGCAAGGTATCCTATACATTTTTTCATAAGGTTAAGGCTTAAGACAGAAATTTCACAACAATAATATTTTACAGGGTATTTATATAAATTTTTCTGCAATTTATAAAATCCGAAAATCTTCACTTGTTGAGCAATTCAATATGAATTATGAATCAATTGTCTAGCTTATATAACTTGCGCAAGCACAGCCTACCCGAAGGAAATCATTTCTACAGGGTATTCTTTTCAGCAACTTTACAGTGTTCATGCATGCATGCCGCGTAGCCTCCGTCTTCTTTTATGATCCCTTTATGCGGTCGACATTGTCAAGGCAACCGTCGACAGGCACAGCCTGCGCGGCACGGCGGTTACTTAACAAAGGCGCATCGAATCGGGTGCGTTATATAAACTGCTCTGATTCGAAAAGAAAATACGCAAGTGCAACGCTTGATTTACTCATGTTTGATTGGCATGCAGTGCCGTGGGGAATTTATAGTAACTCTCTGGCAAGATTGCCTGGATTAAATTATGCAGCTTTATTACGCATACGTCAGGTTTTTACTTGCCTGAGTTGGTGATCGATGACATCAGCTATTAGAGTGTGTAGCGTAAGTATATGCACGTCACTAAGCGCTAAGGCATTACGTGCTTCACCCAAAATTTATACAAATTTATTTTAAATCTCCAGCCGCAAAAATAGTTGGATTTACTAAGCTTTGCGCTATTACTTAATCACAGACTTTTTGCAGCCACTGTCTCTGGGGCGCGCCGCAATAAAAAATCATATTGAACACTTTTTGTGGCACCGCAAAATATGCTACATAATTTGGCGAGCTTTCAGAGTGTAAATTTATCAATCATACGCCACGGTTGCCAGTCAACCGCCTCGCTAACAACACGTAGGACGAAAAAAAAGGGCGTGTGTGGGTGCCAGTGTGTGTGTGTGTGTGTGTGTGTGCAGACGCATAATAAACTGCTTTCAGTGCACACACGCCTGTCTTTATGCATTAATTTACCCCAAGCGCGGCTCAACGCTGCGTATCTGTATAGAAATATATATACATATATACATATATACTATATTCTTAATTCGTGCCTTTAAAAATAATAAAATTTACAGCGTGCTGCCGCTATCGTTGTTTTTGCCAGGCTGTGTATTATATTTAAAACATGCACAGGAACTGAAAGTATTTTTCACGCAAATTGAGTTTGCGACGCCACCGCCAGCCCCCACACGCCGCCCCAGCTGTTCAACTCGCTGTCGCTGTTGCTGCTTCCGTCGCAGTTGACGTCGCCGTTGCCGCCGCCGTTGCCGCCGCCGTTGCCGTCATCATTGCTGCTTTTGGCATTGCCAATTTTGCTGCCAGTCATTGGTCGCTGCCATTGACGACATGGAAAATTTGCTGCCATTGCCACGTCACTCACACAAAATACAGCATAAAAAATGCGCTGAAAAGAGGAAGCTGAAAAGCGAAAAAGCATTGCAAAGACAAGCTATACAAGCTGCGTCGGCTGCTCGCCGGGGGGGGACATAATTTAATAGAGTCGGTAATATCAATAAATTTTAAAAGCCTTTTAATGCGCATCGATAAAAATACGCGTAGAGCATCTTTCTGCAGCGACATAATTATGCCAAAAGCGTTGACAGCATTGTTCCAATATCGGCGGATGGTGGGTGAGAGGATCAAGTAGCGCGGGGCGGGCGGGGCGAACTGAAACCCATACGTAGATACAAAGTAGAATCCTGCGGCAACATTTTATCTGTCATAATGCCGAAACAGCTGAGCTGAATTATAGTTATCGATGGAGATTGAGTTTGTTACACACACACTTCTTCTAACTGATTACTTGCTTGCAGTTTCCGTTTCCGTTCAATGAGGTCGCGACTTTGCCAAATTTGTAGCATACTTTTGTGCGCCCGAGCGAAAACAACCAAAGCGCTCGCCGTTTCTCTGTAAGCGGCTCTAGCGCCCCATCAAATCAACTCAACAACATGCTCAGCAACGGCTTAGCCCCCATGGAAATTTACTCATGGCTGGCTAACAACAACAATAACAAGGAAGACTACGAAAAAAATTGTAATAAGCAACGATAAAATGCGAAAACGCGTTGAGCGCACTTGTACTCGCACTACCAGCAAGCAAAACAAGGCAGCAAGTTTTGTGTGTGTGTGTGTGTGTGTGTGTGTGTGTGTGTGTGTGTGTGCAGCGGCAACGAAGCAACAAACCACAAAGAGGCGCCACCCAATGCCGGGCAACACCAAAGCAGATACACACAGAATTGCCTGGCAGCGAGGCAGAGTAGAGGCTGGAGGCAACCACCATGCAGCCAACGATCAAACCACCAGCTGCAGCTGCCGTTGCCGCCAAAGACAATGGTGGCGCATGCATCCCTTGTTGGGATGCAACCAACGAAAATTCACGGTATTAAGGGAATGCCAAGCGAGCTGGCCAACAAAACGGAATAAAAGATGAAAAAACCAAAAGTAGCGTTAAGTGATTGACTTCAAAATACCCTATGTGAGTAGGGGAAAGATGTAAAAAGACAGCTGTTTCTTATTGTATAATTAAATAGAATATATTTTTGAAGTTTTTTAGAATTTATACACAGTTCTGCATCTATTAAATATTTAATTATATGTCTTTCAATATTGTAAAAATAAAATATGATTAAATTCAGTCTAATCTCTTCTATTTCTTTCTTTCCTCTTTTAGCCATAGAATGTAATTGTCTGTGGATTTCATATTATTTAACCTTCTTGCTGTTGCATGTTTGATCTTTTTTATGTGAAATTTTTGATTACAAATAATATAATTTATTTATTAAATTAATATTTAATATTTTTTATTCTACTCCAATCCAATACAAGCAACTGCAGCTAAACACATGTTTTAGTATCTGCCTTGGTCTATAGGTGTCGACGCTATTTTTGGTAAGTGCAACAGCTAAACTTGCACCGCTTCACTGCTGGGGCCCATTGCAACTTTGGTTACGGTTTGTCGCTTTGTTGCACACTGCCAAAATGCCTTTGGCTTATAAAATATTTAAACATTTGTGTGGCAACATATTTGCACTGGGCTCGGCCCGCGTCGCTGGATAGCGCAACGCCGCCAGGGCACAGCGGAGCAAGAAACAAGAGGGGGAAGGGTCGAGGGAGGAAATGGAGATGAGCGTTTGGGAGACGCTGCTGTTGGAGTTGAAGTGGAGCCCCAGCGTATGCTATTAATATCGTGCGACAGCTGTTGGACTGTTTAAATATTTATTCAATACGCAAAAAAGAATGGCGAGAACTCGACTCGACTCAACTCGGCTTATCAGCTGGGGCAAATAATGGCAGGAGCTGAGGGTGGTGGAAACGTTGTCATTGTCATCGGTTTCGCAGTTGCCGCCAGATATGCTAATACGGTTATGGTTACTGCTGCCTCTGCCTTTGCTGCTGCTGCTGCTCCTGTCGCTTCTATTCTTTGCGGTTGTCCTTGTCGTTGGCTGAGAAAATTTCATTATGCCAATTACTTGCATCAAAGCTGCTGGGATAATTGACTTTGCTTAGCGGCAGAGTCGAGACCTCATTTTACCGCCGTGCTTGCCCCTTGCCACACCCCTTGCTTGCATAAGACGCCTTTGTGTGGCATTGCATATTAGTTGCCCTGTCTCTCTCTCTCCCTCTCTGTGTGTGTGTGCTCCCATTTGGGAAGCATAAAATAATTAAACTTAATTGACAGTTTTTCGGCAGCACCTTTGTTCCACTGTGCTGTGCCATGCGAGTAGCCCTTAATCTAATGAGCTTAACTTTGGCCAAGAAGTGTAGCTCAGTTCCAAGCAGGAGCAAGAGCAAGAGCATTTAGCAACCAGGTGTACAAAGCCAGGTTTTAATTCCTTATACTATGATATATGGTATTTATGTTAGGTTAGTAAAAGTTTCAACTTATCTTTACTTGTCAGTTGCTGTCTGTCAGGTATACATCGATTTCACTTGACTCATGTTAGTCGTATTTAGAATTTCAACCAGTAAAATTCTAATTAGTTAAGATTATTTTTTTATTTATATTACCTTTTGTACATATATTTTTAACTTCTTTTGTTGCAACGTCATGAAAATCTATCCCGATGCCGATGTCTCTTTCTTTGTAGAGAAGCCCGGCTGCTGGGGCAGCTATATAAGAATTGCCCCCACCGAACGCTGGATAACCTCTGATATACCTTTTACACCTCGACCTATGTACTACTGGCGCGACCAGGATGCCTACAAGATGACGGAGATAAAGACTAAAGATCTGTACTTCGAACATTGGCCCAAGTCACGAATACGTAAGGAAGCTTGTCTCGGCATGCTCTATGGCACTGGCTTTCGCTTCATTAAGATAACGAAGAGAAAGCCTGCTGGCTTTAAGTGCTCACCGTTGCCCGTGAATTTGGCCATGGCCCACCAAGTCAATAGTAAGTACAAATTTTGGATAACATTTATCTACATAATAATAATCCCATTGATAACATAATGAAAATTTTAATGGACTTTCAGTTCTGCTTAAGGAAAAGGCGAAGGCAGAGAAACTGGCCCTGAAAAAGCAGAAGCAGATAGCCGATGCTAAAAGGAAGGCAGAGTTAGCATACAAGAATAGAACAAAGAAAAGGGGTAGAGATTAAGGCTTCCCATTTAACATGACTGAAAAGTTGCAAAAGAATGTATACTAATTTTAATGTGTCAGTTTTTTATGTATGAGTCTGTTGTTCTGGATTTGTTAAATATTTAAAAATCTTTATCAGTAAATTTAAATAATATAGACTGCTTCTGAATTTACTTTGGTATGGTATCTCTCGCTAATATTGTCACTGAGAAGGGCTCAATCAAGAATATACTCGTCATATATCTGATACATTTTCATAAAGTATGTGTATTGCTTTTGGTCATTTTCTATGGTTGAAGACTCAGAAAGAAGACCGAAAAAGGGCTATACGAATATAACATAGAGTGCAACAGGAAAGAAATTACAACATACTTATTAGACCATTGATTTTAAAAGATAGCATGAATAAATATAAATTTAAAGTGCCACGCCCACCGCTCACGATAATCAGTTATTTGCGAAAATTAAGTAAAATAATTAAAGTTATATCTTTTTGTTTTGGTACTCATAAAGATGAATACTTTATGCACCTATCTTATAACTTGCAATTCGTTTGGATAATTCACACAGAAGTTATTTATCTCAACGTTTTCTATAATTTCGTAGCCTGCCCCTTTGTTGTGTTTCTGTATGTGTGTGTAAGACCGAGTAAGCATAGTTGATTGCTATGATATATTCATAGTGTCACCATCTACGCAACTTTCAAGTTTGATATAATGTTAATATATTGCACTTAAAATAAACTTAATTCTGTCATTCAGAAATCGACCCAGAAAAACAGTTCAGATTTCCCAATGTTGACACCTGTTTGTAAGGGTTTTTTTCGGAATTGCGCGAAGGGTATCTTACTTCTGGGTACGTTCGACTGTAGCTCTTCTAACTTGTTGGAAATCAATGTTCTCATACATTCAAAACTTGACTGTAACCCTAAATGTAGAAAACTCAATGCAGGCTATTTAAATGTGTCAACTGCTTGCCAGTTTTTGTTAGCCTTATAATGTTTTCTCTAAATCTGCTTTAGTAAATTTTTAAATTTCAACCAGTAAAATTCACTTCCAAAAATAAAATTTTTTTAAATTTTAAATTTTTTTTAATTTGATCTTTTTTGTGCAACATCATGAAGATCTATCCCAATGCCGATGTTTCCTTCTATGTAGACAAGCCGGGGTATTGGGGAAGTTATTTAAAGCATGGCGCCACCCACAACTGGAAACCGATTGTGCGACCCATTAGGCCAAAGAACATGTTCTATTGGAATGACCTCGATGGTCACAAGCTGACCGAGATTAAGACCGATGATCTGTACTTTGAAGATTGGCCCACAACCCGAATACGTCCGCAAGCTTGTCTCGGAATGCTCTATGCAACCGGCTATCGGTATATCAAGTTATTGATGGCACCGCCTGTCAATTTCAAGTGTGCCCCGCTGCCTGTAAACTTGGAGATGGCCCACAAAGTGAATAGTAAGTGTCGATATTGGAAACAAACTTGAATCGACAGTATTAAAAAATTTCCTCGAAATTTCAGTTTTGCTAGAGGAAAAGGCAAAGGCAGAGAGAGAGGCCCTCAACAAGGTCAAGGCGGAAGAGAGAGCAAAGAAGCAGGCGGAGAAAGATTACAAGAATAGAACAAAGAAGAAGGGAAGAAGCTAAGACTTCCCTTTTTAAATATGACTGGAATGTTGCCAAATAATTCGTATTTATTTTAATGTGTCAACGCTGTGTTGATTTCTACTAGTCTGACATTAATTACTTTTGATTTATTTTAGTAAAATTAAAAGTTCCCAACAATTATGTGACATTTTTATAGATTTTTTTTTGATTTCGGGATCATGAATTTACAAACAAACTCAGAGTATTTGGTGTTTCTTGAAATGTACGTAACAGGTAGAAGAAAGCATGTGCCATGTACCATAAGTTTTATACATTCTAAATCGGCATCAATCAGTCGCGTCAACCCATGTCAGTCCGTTTGTCTGTTTGTATGAGCGTCTTAATCTCGGAGACTATTAAATATGTAGCCCTTAAATTTTAAAAGAATAATCATATACGTTTCAATCCGCTAAATATATATTTTTTTTGGCCAAACCCTTTTTTTGTCGGATATGGGGGAATGGGGGACATGGACATGGGGGAGCCTACATTAAGGATAGATAGATAGTTAGGTCAAGGAACGCTATTTAGTGGCTTACGGAGATCACCTATCTAACCTCCTTCTTCATCAAGTTATCGATGGCACCATCATCTAGTTTTAAATCTGGTTCATTGCCTGAGTGTAAATGGTAAGTATAAATTATGATGAAAATTGAGTTATCTATAAATTTTAATTTTAATGAATTCTCGAATTGCTTAACAAAAAAGAAAAGCTAACTAAGTAAAAAGAGACACAAAAAAAGACGGTGAAGAAGGGCCACAAGAATAGAAGAGAGCAACAGCAAATCTGAATTTGCTTTCTCAATACAAACTGAATGTTTCCATAGAATTCATGCATACATATTTATATATGTCAACTGCTTTGTAAGTTTCTACTAGCCTTACAATGATTTCGGTCAATTCAATTTAGTAGTATTAAAAATTTCAACCAGATAAATTGAACTCTGTATCCTTTTTTTTTTTTTATTTTACATATATTTTTCATTTTATCTTTTTTGTGCAACATCATGAGGATCTATCCCAATGCCGATATCTCTTTCTATGTAGACAAGCCCGGCTGCTGGGGAAGCTACATAAAGCATGGCGCCTACCATAGCTGGAAACTGCCTGTGCAACCCTTCAGGCCGAAACACATGAACTACTGGCGCGACTTCGATGGTTCCAAGATGACAGAGGTAAAAACCGAAAATTTGTACTTCAAGAAATGGCCCACAACCCGAATACGTCCGCAAGCTTGTCTCGGCTTGCTTTATGCGACCGGCTATCGGTTTATTAGGTTATCGATGGCACCGCCTGCTAACTTCAAGTGTGCTCCACTGCCGGTAAATTTGGCGACGGCCTACAAAGTGAATGGTAGGTGGAATATTTTGAGAAAATTTAGTTTGTCTTAATTGAAGTTCTTACAAAATTTCAGATTTACTAAAGCAAAAGGCAAAGGCTGAAAAACTGGCAAGGAAAAAGGCTAAGAAGGCAGCGAAGGCAAAAAAGAAGGCAAAGAGGGACTATAAGAATAGAGGAAAGCCAAAAGGAAGACAATAAAATTTCGGTTTAACTAATACCCAAGCGTTGCAATAGATTACAACGAAAAACTTGACAAGGAAAAATCAGAAATTATTGCGAAATTTTTTGTTTTTTTTTTTTTAAATACATGGTTTCCACAATTTGCGCATTTTTATTTTGTCGAAGAAGTTAATTGTTATTCAAGAATCAAAGATTTTTTTGCTTTTATGTCAATTTTTTTCCACCTCATTTCGTCTTTATATTGTTCCATTTAGTATTACTTAAAATCTCAACCAGACAAATTCAATTCTGTTTAGTTTTTTTTAATGTTAGATTTGATTCAACCATTTTTTCTTAAGCAGCGTAATGAAGATTTTCCCGAATGCTGATGTTTCATTCTATATAGACAAACCAGACTGCTGGGGTAGTTACTTGAAGCATGCACCCAATTATAGCTGGAAACTGCCAGCGCAGAATTTCAGGCCCAAAGTCATGTATCACTGGCGTGATAACGAAGGTTACAAGAAGGTAGAGATACAGACTAAGGATCTGTACTTCGACAACTGGCCCAAGTCCAGAATACGTCCGCAAGCTTGTCTGGGCATGCTTTATGCCACAGGTTACCGCTTCATTAAGTTAACTGCGGCACCGCCGCTGAACTTCAAGTGTGCCCCAATGCCCGTTAATTTGGCAACAGCAAAACAAGTGAAGCGTAAGTGCAAAAGTTTTGGAGAAATTTGTGTATCTTAAATGATTCCTTCGAAATTTTAGGTTGGTTCAGACAGAAGGCAAAGGCCGCAAGACTGGCAAAGGCAAAGGCTAAACAGGAAAAAAAAGGAAAAGAGAAAGCAGACAAGGCCTTCAAGAACAGGGGAAAAATACAAGGAAGAGAATAATTCTTTTTGTATGACCATCACCTGAATGTTGCAATAGAATTAAATGTAGTTTGACTAGGACTAAACAAATTAAAACTGACTATTTTATTTTACCCTTCGATCATTGAAAATGGTCATAAAATTCATGTAACACGCAGAAGGAGGCATCTCAGGCTCCACAAAATATGTTGTTTCGAATCACTAGTTTAGTCGTCTGTGCGTTTGAACATCTGGACCTTGGTTATAACAAAAGCTGGAGACAGTAAACTTCACATAAGGTTCCTGTATGTCATAGGTAGATCGAGTTTATTTTTAATTTTATATGTCACTCCTGAAGCTACTTATGTATTTCTTAATCGTTAAGGCGTGATAAAAGCTTGTCAAATTTGGAAAGTTGTTTCTGGTTCAGATTGAATATAGTTTACTAGACAGGCCATTAGTCACCGTCGGTTACGCTGACTAAACTGTTTCAAATTAAGTTAAATATAAAGTTTTGTTTTTCTATAAATAAGATTCAGTTTTTGAATGCAATTTTTCTAGCAGCAGTTCAATATCATAATGAAAACAAAGCCCTCACTCTTCCTTTGCCTGCTCTTCTGCGGACTTTGCTGGTCCCATACTGTGCCAGATTGCACAGTTAATGGAACAATTGCAGATTGCCCAACCTCATGTCCCGAGACATGCCTGGCCAAAAATCTTTTCTGCACCCGTGACTGTGGTTCACCCTGTGTATGCCTTGATGGTTACATTATCGATAATAGTATACCAGCTTGCGTCCTGCGTACTGATTGTCCCGTGGGTGTTAAGCAATCGGATACCGAAAGTGAAGAAGTTCTCCAATTTCCCAATTTTGGGAAAAACTAATAAAAGATGTTGCAAATATTCGTGGGGGCATGAAAAGGTTATAGTTAAACATGCTCCTACTTATCATAGTGAAAATCAGTGAGAACTTAACATTTTTAAAAACAAGTTAAAACGCGTACAGTCAAGTTTTCACTGAATAAGACCATGGATTATCGAAATTCCAAAAATGTACAATGTGAAAACTGCTAGTGGTAAGATAATAAAAATACTTTTTTGTTGAACGCTCTAGAACTTGAACTCATCCCATAAACTATTGGTTTTGAGTTCCGATATCTAAGACATAAACCAATTAAAAATTGAAATGCATTTAAAAAAACACTGCTTGCATACAGGGGGCGCAGTTCAAATCTATGGGAAATATTAACTTGGAAAACTTATATGTTTATTACGCAATCGTAATCAAATTTTCAACGTTTGGTTTGGCTGGCAAAAGTTATATACACAACAAAACTGAATACTGTAGCTTGAGAATTGCGCATGTTATTCAGATTAATAGATTTGCGGGGACGAAAGTAGGCGTGGCGCAAATTAAAAAAAAAAACTTTGAGAGCTTATGACCTCCACGAGTGTTGTCACCAAATTTTGTAGCTCTAGTTTTTTTCGGTCTTTGAAATTCAGGCGTTCGGCGACGGACACACGGACATGGCTTAATGGCCTCGCACAATTTGACAAACCCATTGTGCCATGCATTTTCTTAATATTCGTGGTATTCGATATGTCAAAGGTATAACTTTTTTTGCTTGTTTATACAAGTGTATAGACAATATCTCAATTGCGATTTAGCAAATCGAGCGAGTAATGCATCATTTAGGTGCACGAGGCGTAATTGCCGCCACACAAAAGTCAATTCTGGCGCAACTGATTAGACAACAATAACTTGGTTTGTACACCACACCAACATACACACATCACACTCTATAGTATTTATATAGATACAATTATCTGGGTAAATATGTGTGTGCCTGTGCGTAGTAGTACTAGAGGGGACTTTCATTGGCCGCATAATTAGCGTAGCCAAGCGCACTGATTAACTTGCATTCAACGATTTTCAATTGAATTTTGCAGTTCGTTGATTCGTGGCGAAACAAAAAAGAAAAAAAAAAAAAAAAAAACGAAATGAGGAAAATGTGAAACGTAAATAAAGGAAAACTCTCGTGGCGAGAAAAACACGCAACTGCACGCAATGCCATTGAAATCAGCATAGGATCCGCAGCAGTTGTGGGAGGGAGATAGGTTAATACAAATACAAAGCGGGATAAGAACGAAATGAAAAATATGCAGTCGGGTAAATGATGAATGTGAAATGTGCCATTAATTAATTCGATTAAATGCAGCAGTGCAGGCAATCAGCCAAAAAGGCAGAGAGAAGCAACGACAGGCAAGGACAGTCAGTCTGGGGACTAGGTATGTGCGATTGGCAATGGGACAACAGGAGCCGTACCGAACACTGTTAAGAGTCAGTCAATCAATGGCGTTGGATAAGAAAAAAAGGCTTCAATTGAGAGGGGTTTACATTTGTTATTACGCATTAAGCGAGCACAGCACAAATGATACTGTGCGTAATGAACAACATTTTAATTGCAAATTTAATATCTCTCTTACGGGTTTTATTGTGCTTTTGCTGTATTACTTTAAGTTTTTTGCTTCTTGAGCATTTCTTATGCGTTTCTTAAGGTCTTCCATCCTTGCGAATGTTTTAAGAAAGGGAATTCTAGCTAAGTCTGTCTGTTTGAACTCACGGATACCTCTGATTATAAAAGTTGAAGGCAAATTTGACATGAAGGTTTCCGTATATCTGTTTCTAGCATAGAGGTTATTTTAAACATAAAATACAAATTGTAAGCAAACATATTAAAGATATAACTTTATGATTTGCAATATTATAAGGTAACGTTACAGATTGGGTATCAAGGGAAAATGGTAAAAAAGGGCATGCTACCTTTGTTCAAATATATGTAACAGGCAAAAGAAGGTGTGACAGATCACGCAAAAGTTAAAAATTGCTTTAGTATAAACATAACCAAATGCAATCAAAATCTTTTCCCCAAATTCCAAGCCGATCAGACAATAAATACAGAAGCTATTTAACTAAAGGTTTTCCATAGTTTTGCTACTTTATAGGTGTCTTTGCTGCATATCGTGACGTCATCGTCGATATGCATCGCTTCAGTCTTAGCACGTGTGTTTGTATAAGTGTGCGGGAGAGCGAATTGATGCTATGCAATGTTAGTCGCGGCATCTAATATTGATATAATATGACATATTTAGATAATATTTCGAAATTGGGTGCAGGGTATCTTAGCTGTAATTATATGTTCTTATATTAAAACTTTTTATCTGTTTTTATTAAAGGTTTGATATTGATAGAAAGAAATCCAAAGTTGATCATAGTATTCCTTTTAACTTGTCTTATTAATTATTTCGAGGTAGGCATGGCGTCTCTTTTCTTATTTGACCAGTACATGTATAAATCCCATCAAATATTAACACTATAAATAATTTGCAAAGTTTTCAAATTTAAAGCAACAGAAAAATACCTTTAGAAACATGAATAAAGAGCAAGAGCACAAAACCAGCGCGGATGAGCGGCAAAATTTTGTGGCAACTCGCATGAGTTTGCCGCTCTTCATGGTGTCACGTAAGTTCCCGGTTGACTTAATCTAGCTAGATTAACTGAAATTCTGTTTTATAGGAAATCGTCTGCGTGAGGATCACATCGACGGCATGCGCAAGCATTTCAAGCTGGCTGGATCGCACTACAATCAACGCTGTCACAATGGTTTGTGTTATGGACACCGGAAGTGAAATTTATCAATAACTTTTCTTACTCTTTTTCCGGTAGAGAATCGTCTGGAGGACTTTAGCGCTGCTACGTATCGTCATTATAGACATATTGCTGGCTTTGATAAGACGCCTCCGCATGCCTATCCACAGCCACGTCCATTGACCTGCGATCGCGCCATGACCACATGGCGTGGTTATCAACAGGCACCGAATCGCTATGGTGTGCTACCCGTGCCGTATTTGAGACTTAGGGGCTCACAGGGTGCTGTTTTCGCCAAAATGCATGTGCACAAGAGTCGCGTGTCGATCAAGCCACCACCATTTCGTTTCTACGATATGCCACCGGAAATCGATCGATTCTTTAGGCCCGAGAACAAGCAGAAGGGCATCTTTCTGACAAGTAAGAGATGTGAATGAACTTTATTACTTAACTAACCAACTTCTATCTATCCCTTCAGATGCACGTGATCATCGTCCATGTTCGCGTAACATGGTCATGGACTTGAACACCTGTTATCACGATCCAAGCGATCCCGGACCCGTTGATACGTATTACGAGGAGTTTGAGATCCATCACAATATGCATCCGGTGACAACGACCCCCACGCCCAATCCGCATCTGTTTCTGCGACATTCGTGTGTGCCAACAAAGCGTGATGTGCGCATAAGACGTAATATTAGCTTCGAACCGGGTCCGGGTCGCTATGACATACGCTATCCGAATATGTGTCCATGTGCTCGCGGTCGCAAGATCATGCCACGTCTGGGTGTCTTGATTGATAAGCAGAAATGTTTGAAGTTTCGTCGTCTACCCTACAAGGGCATCAGTTCACGTAAATATTGCGAGCCTGACTGGCAGCATGTGATCGGCAATGGACACAGACACATCTTCATGATGGGCAAAGACGATCTGCCCAAGCCGCAGTCCAAGAAGGTCGTGAAGAGCAAAAAGTCAGAGAAGCAGTTGAAGATGTACGCCGATGGAAAATATCTTAATATGTTGGTTAACCCGAAACGTTGGCCAATCTCGTTGCGCGATTTCCCCGTTATGCCGTATGTGCCAAAGATCGTATATAACGCGATCGCCAAGCGAGTGGTACGCAAGCAACTGCGCAATAACAAGAAGATCGCATTTCTTAGTGGCCAGGAACGGTGGGCTGATGGTCCACGTGTCATAACGCTGACACAGCGCCAACTGGAGGAGCTCAAGTTGACATTGCCGGAGGATCGACGTTTGGTCGATCATCCCATTGAAATGCGTGAATCACGCATTGTCTCCCGATTGCATCATGTGCCCGACCACATGAAGGTCACCTATCAACCTAAGCTGCGTAGGCGTCTCTTTAAGTTCTTGCCCATACCGGGTGCACGTGTCCTGGTCACAGATAGCGACATTCGACCTGATTTGGTCTTTGATCCAGAGTTTCCCACTGGGTTGTATAATACCAAAATCGATGAGAAACTTTACTATCGCGATAATGTATTGGCCGAGATGGAAAAGGGTCAAAAGCCGGAACAGGAGAAAGAAGGTTCATTATCATCTATGCGAACCGCACACTCGCTCATATCTGGAAGATCAGGCTCCATTATGCGACGCTCAGGCAGCAAGGGTTCCATGCGAATGAGTAAGACTGCCGTCCAAGTTGTCAATCCTGGCGAGGAGCGGGCCAAGTCGGAGACCGCGGCAGCGGAGGAGGCCAAATAAACAATTTTAGAAAAAAAATCAGAATTAATATATATATACATATATATAGAAGTAGTGTATACATACATCCAGCATGTTCATAGAAGAAGGGCACAGCACGCCGAGCCACGTTTACATAGTTTATGATTTATGCGGCATGCTCCAGTAAATTCTGCAGCCACCAAACTGCGAGCGGCTGAAAGTTACTTTTGACCATAAAATAAATAACTTTTCAGTCTCGACTTTCGTGTATGTGTGTGTGTTAGTGCATGTGGACAGTGGTGTATGCAATATCTGCTTAAAAGGGGGGCTAAGTATTTTGATACAAGAAAGCGTCAAAAAATTTGTGATAAGATGAAAAAAAGAAAGGTTTTATATCTTTGCAGTAACTCTATTGTAGGATAGCTAAAGAAAGACATAGTTTTATTGGAATATCTTGAAAAATGATAAAAGTCGGCCGATAGGTTCTATGGCAGCTATGCGATTTATCGGTCAGATCCGGCTTGTTCCGACTTATTTATATCGGGCAGCAATAAAAAGCATGTATACCAAGTCTCATTAAAATATCTTTAAAACTGAGAGATTAGTTTGCGTTCAACAGACAGACGACAGACGGATATGGCTAGTTTGACTCCCCTATTGATGTTGATTAAGATTATATATACTTTATAGGTTCAGATATATCTCCTTAGTTGCGCTGTAAACTTCTGACCAAAATTAATATACGTATACAAATAATATACATAATAAAATATATATATAAAAATTAATATACCTATAAAAATGGGATTTTGTATATTAACATGCTATAATTATGTCTGTCCACATGGTATATGATTCACAATAAATTCACCTTGCTTTTAACTAAGATAATTGTATTACTTATTTCTCATTAACCTGTTCAATATTCATACGAATATTTGGTAATAAATTATAAGAAACTTTTAATGCCTTAAAAAGATTTGCTCTACTTTTAAAATGAATCATTAAATAATACAAAGTATAGTTGGCATATCATATTTAATTTATTTTAGATATACTACTTAAAAATATGAAGGCAGATAGTATAAATAAAGAAAATATATTGCTTACTTTCAATATTTCCCCTTCCGAAATAGCCTTACCCCCACTGCCTACGCCCCTGTGCGTGTGTGCCCAAAAATGGCCAAGCCAGCAAGGCAGCACGAAATAATTAAGTTTTCCCAACGTTTTGGGGAAAATCTCAGCCGGGTACGGACAGCTCGTGCTGCTGGAGCTCCTCCTGCTTCTTCATCTGCTCCTTTATCTGCTTGTTAAGTCTACGTGTGGCCCGCTACATGTGGCCATTAAAATTACGAGCATATCTCATATCTTCTTGCTTAGATTGTAAAACATAATCTGTTATCAATTATTTTAACTGCGTGCTGGCTGAAAGAGAAAGAGAGAGGTAAAGGGGGAGAGACCTTCGGGCTATGAGCAGGGCGAGCGGGGGGCGTGGCCAAAAACTGGCAAAAAGCGCTCACGTTGCAGTTGGTAAAGAAGCGAAGGGGTAAGAGTTACAAGAGGGGCAATGGGTCAGAGGGAAACTTTCCAACATACTATTTATGACTTAGTTAAAATTTCTGGCTTGTAAGCAATTTCATTGCTGCGGCTCAGTTTGTGCCTCGGCTAGCTCATAAAAATGGGCATCCTAATCGATTTTAAGCTGCCAGTGGCGAGTGCAGAAATGAATAAGCGAGTGAGAGTGTGTGTGAGTGCGTGAGTGAGTAAAGGAATGAATCAGTTGCAGAATCAGAAATGAGTGCGTTCAAGTGCTCGAGCTTAATTGAGTTCTGTGCGCCACAGGCGTTGATAGGCAGCTGCCAGCTCAGCACAAAATAAGTAAGAATCAAACCAATTTCTCACACAACCTACACCTCTTATTCCCCACTTTCCACACTGTAATCGATTGCTGCATGCGATAAAAACTAACAAAAATAGCTTGAAACTTGTCGAAGATTAAATATTCAATTTGATGAGTTGACTTTAGTGCAAATAAAGTTTTTGACTAACTCGATTATTGACGGCAAGCAGATGGAGAGAGAGAAAGAGGGAAAGGGAGAAAAAGAGACAGAGAAAGCAAGGAAGTGAGAGCGGAATGTGCTTTGATTGAGTTTGCAGTTATTGAATTTATTGAAATGATTTTATTGCGCAAGCTAACAAAGATGCAAAGTTGCAAACATATTTCAGTTTCTGGATTTAGAAAGAGTTATGCAAGAAAAATAAATCGTAGATATTGAAATAATATTTTTAGCTCAAATTCGAAAAATTTTCACTATAGAAACACAGATATATAGAGCAGTTCCCGGAGCTAACTTGAGTCCCCTTTCGAGAGTAGAGCAACAAAAGCAGCTTTCTATAAATGACATGAGTTGCTTTTGCTGCCCATTTCACTGTGTACTTAGGGAGTGTGAAGCGAGAATGGGTGAGGAGCGAGTGAAGCTACTGACAACAATATTTAAGAATTCCATTCACTGTTATTTTGTTTACCAGCAGCTCGCGGCTGATTAACAACGACAGGAACTCCCCGACATGTTTCTGGCTTCAAGTTTTCGCAAAAGAAATTATTATAGTTAATGCCGGGTGCCATTGTCGTGCTTGTTCTGCGTCTTCATCTCGTCTTCTTCGTTTGTGCAAATACACAAAGCGTGGCAAAGCAAGGCAGCGACACAGAGGGAGTTGTGGCACACACAAGCAAAAGTAAATTACAAGCAAAAGGCAACAATGCGACGCAATGTTGAAATGCAACTGATTGTGCGCGAAAAGTTTTTTGTTGCAACAGCAGCATCAGCGGAGGCAGCAGAAGAATCAGGTTGAGCTGCGAAATGGGCACAAGGACGCGCTGGGGGAGGGCGGCTTGCTACAGCGGGAAAAGACACTGCACGGTTTTCGGTTAACATGAGTTATTATTGCAAAGTGGGCGGCTAACCGGCGCGCCGCAAGACGTTGCAACTGCCGCCCTGCAAGATGTTGCAAGACGCGACGTTGGCGTCGACAATGCCTTTTGTGCTCTGCCCGGAAAAACTAATACGCGACTGTGTGAGCTACATTTTGTACCCAGTGCCAATCAAAGCGAGAGGCTTAGCTACTACCTCAGCATAGTGTTAATTTATTTAAAAGTAGAACACTTAAAACCTTTGAAGGAAAATGAAGGAAATTTTTGATTTGCTGAATTTTTAATAGTTAAATTTATTTGTCAAAAGTAAACGAAAGAAAAACATTTTATTTGTTGAATTAGTATTATTTAAACTAAATTTAAATTTATTTATATTAAATTTTCTTAGGAAATTAAGAAAAGTGTAAAATATGTTGAGTAAATACTATTTAAATTAATTGTATTTATTTATTATATTATTATTACTTAAGAGAGAAGCTCTCCCAATGGAGACAGGAAGGTGGCACTGCGGCCAGGTTTGGTCTTTTGTGCCTGCAGTACACTTCGTAAATGAACAGAAGCTGTTAGGCTGCCCCAATCAAACCAAGCAGCTCGTTAGACATGGAATTAATAAATTAATTTATTTCATTAATGACGTTACATTTTTATACGTTGAATTGTAGACATACATTAAACTATTATATATTATTTTAGCTAATTTAGAATTTAATTTTGATATACTACGAAACAATTATATAATATTATAGATATGATTTAAAATAATTTCCAGCGATTTTAATAAGATTTAATATTTAAATAAAATTTAAATAGGCTTATATAAATTTAAATTTAAATTTAAATTATATTTATTTATATTAATTTGTTAAGTCGAACCCAAATAATAATTTTTCTACTTTTCTTGCATTTTATGTTATTATTAATTTTAAATATATTTCAAAGTATTTTAAATAAAAATATTTTAAACTGAAATATTATTTTCAAACAAATATAACAAAATAATTATTTGATAAATTGTTAATATTATTTCAAATATTTCTTTTATATTTTTAACATTTAACAATTTGTAAATAATTTTTAAGGGGTATTTCAATAGTTTCTACCGATGTTGTCTGCTTTTTCTTGTTTTGTGCAGCATACTTTTGTGCGTCGACAAAACAAATGAGGCACGGAGCTCTGGCACAGCGTGCGACTTGCAACGAGCGGTAGCGTGCGGCAAGTAGCGTGCGGCAAGTAGCGTGCAGCGTGCCACATTGACTGCAGTCTATGAAAGTTGGCTTTGCCGCACAGTCGGCTGCCTTTGTTTGGGTTTCTTGTTGCAGAGATTTGCCTTCAATTTAGGTCACGGGGTCGTGGTGTGTGCAAATTGCAAACGGCAGCAGCAGCAGCGGCAGATGGAGACGAAGACGGAGGCAGCGTCCGTTGCTTGCTATATGCGTGAATCGTGAGCGTCGACATTTTCAAATAATTTCTGATTACGCGTGGGCGGCTGCATCCACCAAACCGCCAGCACTTTCCCCAGCATCCCCTTGCTCCACCATCGTGCTTCGTGCTGCCAACGTCGGGCGGTGTTGCCAACTTGGCCGCCATGCTGTGTGACAAACGCAACGGGTGCAAAGGCAACTCTGGCAACACACTGACATATTGCGGCGCATAATTTACCGTTGCTTATGCTACGCTCCCGCTCTATCCCTCCCCCTCCCTCACTCCATACTCTTTCCCATTCTCATTGTGAATTTTTTCCCATTCGCCGAGTGCAACTAATTTTTGTTTGTTTTGCCAGCAAAAGCCACAAAGATTTATGCTTGAGAAATTATGCTTTAAAAGTTGAGCGTGTGTCCCCATTGTTGTTGTAGCAGTAGCTGTCATTGTTGTTGTTGCCTCATCCGCTGTGCTTAAGTAATTTAATATACTTTAATGTCAGCCTGCACTCGCGCTGCTACCCACGCCCCCCCCCCTCTTCCTTTCACACACACAGAGACGCACTGCATATTAGTGAATGCGCATATAAAAGACGTGTATTACGAGTGCGGGGTGCAATAGCAACAATAACAACAACAACAACAACAACAACAACGTACAGCAGCGAAATGTTCATAAAAATGTAAATGTGCAAAATGGCACGGAGAAAGAGGGACAACAAGTGAGAAATCATAATAAGCGAAGCGCGTGTGAGGCCAAGGGAAGAAAGAGTGAGGGGAGAGGGAGAGACAGAGAAAGAGAGAGAGAGGGTATGTGTGCGACGGTGATAGAGAAGTAAATGGAAAAGAAGAAAGCAAAAGAAAGGCAAAGGAAACGCGAGAGGGGAGAGAGTGAGGTAGGGAGAGGCAGCGAACCGAATGTTACGCGCAAGCTTGCCAAATGTGCTTAGTGTGTGCCTGCATGTGTATGTCAGTGTCTATGTGCGTGTGTGTGTTCGCCTGTGTGTGCGTGAACTTTTTGCGCTGATATTTTAAGTGCATCGCTGTGCATTATTTAAGCAAAGCATAATTACACTGCACATTAAAATACTTAATGCAGCGAAGTGCATAAATATGTCCAGTTTAAACAGCAGTCGACCCGGTTTTGCCACGAAATGAATTTGGGTTCAGCCATTAGAGCTGCGCATAAATATGTATAATTATAGTGGTACTATACTGTATAGAATACTCGATTTGGTGTATTCGAAAAACAGTAGAATTTTCACACAAGTAATCTATGATAAATATCTATTCGATCACGAAGTTATTTTTATCTATTCTAATTAATATTTGTTTATACATTTTATATATTTAATTATTTATTTTCTTCAAATTTTTGTTAAAACTTATTTCTTTCATTTATTTATTTCTTAATTTATTTTTTTCTTTAATTTATTATTTATTTATTTCTTTATTTCTTAAGTATTTTATTTCATTCTTTATCTATTCATTTATTCGATTTTGTATTCACATTTTATTTTTTTATTTATTTATTAAAGATTGTATTTCCTTATTTACTTATATATTAATTATTTAATTTACTTATCTATTTATTTATTTAGTTTTTTTAATATTTTTTATATATTTTAATTAACGTTAACACAAAGAATATTAAAATATTTAATATTACAAACATAGATTAAAGTGAAAGTACAAAATAATGCCAAAATTAAATAACATTTAAAAGCAAATTACAAAATTTTTAAGCAGGCTAAAAGAAAAATTTTGTGCTTTGTTTATATACAATATATAAGATATATAAATATTATTCCAATGTATCCCCAATTCTGTTTGACTTCCTCAATTACCCGTTTAATTTTATTTCTCGTTTTTGCAAACATAAATTTACCTTTATTTTGTTTTTGTTTACATCATTTGGGCTGCTCTTAATCAACAAGTTACTTACCGCCTACGTATTATAGGGCCTGCTTGTACATATTTACTATACGTTTGTGTGTGTGGGTATATAAATTCCACTCAACTGAGCAAAAACAAAGACATAAAGCTGGCGCAAGTCGCAATGCAAATGGCCTCCGCGTAGCTTAGCTCAGCTCAGCCTGAGTCGCTTTCTTTTTCTTTTTCTCTTTCTCTATCTTTTTGCTCTGCCACCTGTCAGGCCTCCTTCTCTTTCGCACTGCACACTTGTCCTGATGCTGCTTGACGGCTTTCGCACACTTTCCGCTTTGTTATTATGCGTATTATGCAAACCACGCCCACCCCCAAGCCATGCACCCCCTCCCCTTTGCGCCTACCCTGCCTCCTTGGTTCGCGCTGCCACTTACATTTTACTTTACGCGCTTTTGCCGCGTATTTTTATAGCCATTTGGTAGAAAAAGTAGACGGCACTCAGTTGCCAGCAGTGAGAGGGAGAGAGAAGGAGAGAGAAAGAAATGACAGTAGGCGACTACCGCATACGCTTTCAGTTGGCTTAGCAAACCGGGCGAATGCTCCGACTGGGTGTAGGGCGCAAACACACTCACACACACGCACACTAGCACACTGGCAATGTCATATGCGCATAAAAAATTTAATAGAACTGGTTAAGTTAAGGGGGAGGTGCGACGAGAAAATACCCTGGAAAGATTGTCATTTTTATTACGTTTTAATTTACTCTAATTTTCCTCATTTTTTTTTTTTAAGTAAAATGCTTAGGATATATTCAAATTAAATTATTTATAATTATAATTATTTCAATTTAATTTTAAAGTTAAAATGTATTAATTAGTTTAGTTCAAAACTTCTTAGAGAATTTCCATTTAATTATTTTCATTCTTTTAATTTTTTTTAATTCAATTATTGATTAGGTATACCATAATTGATTCCTTTGTCGATTGATATTTAATGACTTTAGATTTAAATGAATTAAATATATGAGACAATTAACATTAATCTTTTACTTAATGGTGAAATGCTTTATAATTTATGGTTGTTATTTTTTAATATATATGGTTTCATTGACCTTAATATTTCAGAATTCTAAATGCCTTAACTTCAGGGTAAGTAATTGGGTCTAATTTTAAATCGAAATTATTGTAATGAATTTAAATATTTTATTTAAATTGTGTCACTAATAGTAATTTCAACAATCCACCCTAACCTCAACAAATTGCACCTACAAGTTCATGTAACTCCACGCAAACTTCTTTCACACTTACAGGGTATAAAGAATGTCATGTGTAAGGTAAGTGAAGGACCGAGTGGAGCTCTCACACCCTCTTTCTGTCTCTGTTTTTCTCTCGGGCAGGCAACTGACGCGCATTCGTGTGCATGTGTGTGTATGTGTGTGCGTGTGTGTGTCTGCATGTTGAAAAGCACTAAAAAGTATTATCTAAATGATAATTTGTTGCTGTTTGTCTGTTTGTTGAGTAATGTAATTTTATGTACAGCAATGGGAGCTGTCATGCATAAACCATTCGGGACAAAGGCTCCAGTGGCCTGCTTCCCCCCCTCCTTGCATGTATTATATGCGTAAAGCATATTTCCGCTTCCGTTCTGTCGACCAAGTCACAAAGGCGCGCGCACAAAATTTCGCCACAAAAACAAAGCCACTTAGAGGCAAAAGACTGTGCTGTGAGGCTTCTTCTTCGTCTTGTTGGTATCTCAACTATTTAAAACAAGTTGCACCCAAAGACAATTCAATTTGGTCGAATCTTCTCGAGATGCTGCTGCTGCACTTGCTGGCTCGGCTTTGGCCCGTTTACCTGAAATCAATTGCACATTTTGCGCAACTTTGGACAAATGCAATGCAATTAAATGCGACAAAGTTCGAGCAATCGAATTGAATCGAGCTTGAGTTCCAGTTCGAGTCGAGTTGTCCGCAACTCTATTGGCTCAAAAATAAAAAGCCGAAATGCAGCCTGAAGGACCGCACACACACACACACGAACACACATACAGACAGAGAGAGAGAGGGAGAAAGAGAGAAAGATGGGGAACTGGACAGGAGAGACATGAGCTGAACAGAACAAGATAGGACAGGACTGAAATTCAATTCAGTTGCGCTCGATTGCGTTGCATTTCAATATAAATATTTATTTTATTTATACAGCAGACAGGCACACGCACACACATACACATACAGGGTATTGTACGGGGCGACAAGTTGCAGCTGACAGTAAAAGATGTTGTGGAACCCATTTGTTTTAGTCAATGGATGGCATCGGCACAAAGTCACTCTACAGTTCACTCGAGTTCAGTTCGAAACGGTTCAGTTCGGTATGTTGCATTAGAATTCAATTTTCAACCTGATTTCGTAGCTGCACGCGTGTGTGTGTGCGGGTCTGCGAGTGTGTGTGTGTGTAAGTTTTGCCAGTTGTAGATTCGAGTTTGGTTGAATGCCATGCCATAACTTTGGCTTAGCTGAGAGCTTGCTCACTACTCCAGCAGCGTCTGAGCTAAAGACAAGCGAAGCACAGCAGGGAGCTAAAGAGAGGGGGAGAGAAAGAGAGAGGGAGGGGATAAGCGGGAGCCAAAGGGAGCATCAGTTGTGCAGAGCAAATTGCGTGTGGCGTTTTTGGCATGTTTGTAAGAAGTTGCCCTAATCAGCTTGGAAATAACTGAAATCGTCGACGTTGTCCAAATGAAATCAACAGACTTAGCTCTTATCCCTTGGCTAATAGAATCCAACAATCAACAATCAATCTAACAATATCGATAATTGTATTTGACGGTGGAGTTGAAGTCGTTGATGTGGCCAACGGCTAAATTTGAAATTTATTATTGTTAAAACTAAACAAAAGAGAGTTTGACATTTATTAAACATATTATAGACCCAAAAAAGAGGCGCGACATTTCTTTTAAATTAAAAAAATATTTTTCTAAATTTTATTATTTCAACTACAGTTTTTAATTTAACTAATTTAAGTTCTAATATAATAATATAATATAATTTTATTTACTTTCAAATTACGGTCGTTTGATAGACCGTGACTTTTGTATTTGCCGCGCACCTGCTCTAATAACACTGCCTGTCGCGTTTCGATTAACAGCTGATGTAATTTTAAAGCTGCGTTTTTGGTTTGCGTTTTATAGGCATTGAAAGCAGACGATCTCGTGAATTTTAACGAAAATGGAAGTGAATTTCGTGTGCTATTAAGCATTATTTTTGCGTAAAATCCATCACCGAAACCAGGAGACTTGATAATATTATGGGGACTCTGCACCATCATTTCATGGTTAGAATGGTTTCGGTTCCGTTGTGGTCGTCGTCAGTGATGCCGAACGTTGGTCGCCAAGGGTCGTCTGCCGAAATCGTCAAAATCCTGGAATGTATTGGATGATCGGAGAATAAGTGCGTGGTGTGGGCTGTGGCATCCACTGAACGGGTACATCCTTTACATGAATATTTGGACATGAAGCTTTCCGCGCGATGGGTGCCGCATTGCTCCCCGACCTAGCGCAACCGTGTGACCATTTCAAGAGTGTTTGGGTGTTCACCGCAATCAACATTTTGCGCCTTTCGTTACCGTGACGAAACATGGATCCACCACACCACCCGAGACCAAGAAAATCGACGTGGGTTCTCGGTGACGTGCACCAGAGGCCGTGGGTCTGTCGGCCACGGTCTGACAGTTTTTGGATGCAAAGGTATCATTCCATCGATTACCTTGAAAGGGTAAACGATACCGGAATTTTTCGGCTTTTGGACGATTCGATATTGATTTGAAGCAACGACCGCATTTGGCGAAAAAAGTGCTGTTCCATCGGACAATGCCGGACTGTGTGTCGTGGCAATTTCTAATTGGGCTCGAACTGCTCCCCTCCGTTTCTCCGATTTAGCCCCTGTGACTTTTTTGTTTCCAACTGTGGCTCGGGTGTTCGGGTCATGGGGTTCCGACAACGATTTTTGGGGCCTTGAGAAACCTTTATTTGGAGGAATAAAAATTGACGCTGACTATGTTGGCTAAAGGTTTGTTGGAATAACGTTTTTGCGAAAAATTTTTTATTCAAAAGTCGCTTTCACGCCCTCGTAATTTTTGTTTTTTTGTAATATTTGTACTTTAAAAGTTTTATAAGAATTCTAATTTTCTTAATTTTTTTTTTTTAATTTAATGTAATATATTTATTTGTTATTAATACAATATTAATTTTGCTATCGATTTAAATTTATACATTTTTTAATTAATTACTTAAAAATAAATAAATAAAAAATATATTACAATATAATAGAAAATTCGATGAAATATATATAAAGCACCTGCACATTTGGATGCCCTTTGAAATGAATTTTTCCTCTATTCACTAATTATTTGCATATCTTTTTTGCGTGTGGCATGTGACAGAGAGCGAGAAATGGAGACCGAGCTGAAGACGGAGCAAAGAAGTTGAGGCTGTCGCTAATTTGAAAGCTTTTTTTTGTTGCACACCGAAGACAAATGCAAATGTCAGCGCTCTATGTGTGCTCTGCACAGGGTTGCCAAGTTTTTCATATTGCAGCATGCAGCTTGTGCAGTCAGTCTGCATGGACTGCATTTGGCTTGGGTTGCACTTGTCATTTTACGTTGCGCAAATGTCAAACTTATCGACGCAATGCCACGTGCCACGTAGCGAGCGTGGAGGACTTGCATTGTGTGTGGCCCGGATTGAGGTTCGAGGTTTGGGGCGCTTCCCGTTTCCCGTTTCCAGGTTGCACACTACGTTGGTGCATGCAGGAGGACGCTGGTCCCGTCTGCGGCACGCCCATGTTGCACGTTCAAATTAACTTTAATGAACTCAGTTTAGTTGCAAATGAGTTACAAAACTCGAAAACACATCGAGACGTGTTTAGTGCGCAACGAGCATCGTGCCTCGTGCGTGCTGCATGTGGAATAATTTGGATTGCATGCGGGAATTAAAGCTGAGCGACTGAGGTGTCGCGCGACATTTTGTAGAAGTCTAATATACGCTCCATATAAAATGTTAAAATAAAATACTTAAGATAAATAAATAATAATGATTTCTCCGTGCAAAACACTTGAAATGTCGTAATAATTCGTTATACACCGCGAACTTCGCTGGTAAATAACATAACGGTGTCGATATTTTATATCGATTTGTCTATCAATGATGAAATTGTCTAATGCGAAAATTGTATCGAAAATCGAAATTTATTACTGAAAATCCTCATGGGATCACTATACGCATGTATGTAAATGGAATTTAAGCAGCGAGCAGCGAGCTTGTGAATCGTGTCAAAAGTCAAATTTCGTGTTTGTGACAGTTGGGAGATTGCGAAAATGTTCATGTTAGATAAAGGTTAAGGGAAATGCCGACACCGAAAACTTTTCAGCGAAAGTTCACACGGCATATACAAAAATGCCAAACTGTCTGTCGGTCTGTCTGTCTCTTTGCTACGCCCAGCGCTAAGTAGGGGGAGTGTGGCGAGGTATGCGTAAGAATGTGCTAATATTTGACAGGGACTGCGTTGCTGTTGTTGTTGTTGTTGTTGCTGTGAGCCTTGGCAATTGTGTGTTTTTGTTATGCTGACAGTTATGCTTATTTATAGGCGTGCTATTTCGATGGCATTTCCAGGCTGGCAGGCAGCAGGCACTTTTTAAGCCCGGCCAATTTATTGGCTCGCAGTGTGCCGATTAGCCAAATATTGAGATTATGGACGGATCCGAATCCGCTTCGATTTGCGCAGCTTATGGTGTGCTGAGAAAGGCTTAGGCGCGTCTCTCTAGATAATTGAGACTGTCAATTGCACTTGCTGCGTAAAAAAAAATGAAACCTCCAGCGAAATGGGGGATCATTGAACCTCTGCAAGGGGTTGCGGGTTGCGGGCTCAGCAGCTGCGGTTTGCGGCTTCTCATGGGCGATCGGCCAAAATAAAGAATCGTTGCGGAAGGCAAACAAATTGAAATAACACCAGATAACGGCGAGTTTTTCGCGTGTTTTGCGTGAGCTGCCAAAAAAGTGTGAAAACCGCAGAAGGCAACAATGCTGGGCCAATTGTGTAACGGCTGTGTGGCCTGGTTGGGGAAAAAAAACTGACAAACTGACAAAGTGACTAAGTGACTGACGGAGGGACAGTCGCAGCGATATACATAAATGAGTGGTTCTTTCTCTCTCCCTCAACTCCATTCCTCTCTTTCTCACTTTGGCTACCTATCTCTGCGTCTCTCTTGCACTGCCGTGTTGCGGTTTCTGTGGCAATTGATTTATTTAAACAATAAACATGCAGCCGAAGAGTATGCTACAGTTTATTGTAGGCCAGCACCTGAAAGTATGCTACTGTTTTAATGAAGAAACGCTTGTGGGCTGGGTAAATTTTATGACATTTGCTAAGTAAACATTTAATTTGCTGTTAACTTACATAACTAAATTTATAGAAAAAGTGCAAGTTTTGCAAATTCATTAAATATAATTTTTCAGATTACTGTGGAATGTAAATTTGTTTTTAATAAGAGTTAACATAATATGTGAGTTATTAAATTGTTCCTCTTCTGCGCTTTGATTTCATCTTTTTTTTATGTTAATTCTTATTATTCCGCTTGGGAACTTAGGGCCTCTACTAAAGCCTTCCATCGAACTCTATTTTGCGCCGTCTGTTTAGCTCTGTCCCACGTTGTGCTCGATTGAGTCAGTTCTTGAAGGATGGTTCTTCTCCAGGTCATCCTTGGTCTTCCGATTCGTAGTTTCATCTTAAGTTTACTTAACTTTATTCCAACATGACCTACTTAAATTATGAATATTATTTAAATTATTAATTATTATTATTCTTGAATACCCTTGCATCTTCTCCCTTCGGGTTATACAACATCATATTCATACACAAATTCTTTACCTTTTTATACCATTCAACCATTGAAAATGGTCAAAAATGGTATACTAAGTTTGTGCAAATGTATGTAACAGGAAGAAGGAGGCGTGGCAGACCCAACAAAGTGTATATATTCTGACTCAGGATCACTAGCTGCATCGATTGAGCCGTCCGTCTATCTGTCCGTCCGTCCGCCTGTCTGTCTGTCCGTCTGTCTGTCTGTCCGTCTGTCCGTTTGAACGTCTAGATTTCAGCTATTACAAAAGCTAGAGACACCAAATTTCACATAAAGGTTCCTGTATACCTATGGGTAGATCGAGTTTATTTTTAATTTTCGATGTCACGCCCACTGCCCACGCAAATCTAAAATTTACGATTATTAGGAATGCAATATAAATCCATTCTCAAAATTACAATCCGATCGAACAATAAACACAGAAGATATTTATCTAAACGTTTTCCATAGTTACACTGCTTGCGCCTTTGCAGGATATCGTGACGTCATCGTCATGATGCTTGGTTTCAGCTGTAGCGTGTGTACAGCTGATTGCTATGTTTTCACATGTATGTAGATGGCGCTATTGAAAAATATATCTAATTAAAACAATAGGAGGCGGATGAACTTGTGCAGAGTTTTTTTGAGGAATTAAATGTCTGATAATTTATTTCGAAACTGGGCGAATGGTATCTTACTGTCGGGCGCGCTCGACTGTAGCTTTCTTTACTTGTTTTTACTGCTTTCGCCTTGTGAATGCAAAAATAATTTGCAAAATTTCAGGGATTTTACAATCTTGTTAAATAATAAGAAATCTATTTACATAATGCAATTACGTGATTATTGTGTGCAGACAAGCTTTTGAGTTCGAGCTCGGGTTGAAGGAGAACCACAAGATATGAGTAAAAGCAAATAGTTCTCGATAAGGGGGTGGGCTGAACTTGAAATATTGGCAAACTGGTTTCATTTTGGGCCGCAGTTTATTGACATTGCGCAGCGATAAGACGAAACTGATAAGACAGCAGATACCGTAGTATAAAAGCAATGGAACGCGTGCTGGAGGGGCACAGTTTGCAGCTCACTTCCATACAAAAATAATGAATCTATTCACAATTTTCGGCATTGCATCATGGCTCATTGTGTGCTGTCTGGCCGCACCTCAATACGATGGTCGCATTGTGGGCGGTCAGGTAACCGAAATCGAAGATTTCCCCTATCAGGCATCGGTGCAGCTGCACGGACAGCATCTCTGTGGTGGCGCCATAATTGGTGATTATTTCATACTGACAGCAGCGCATTGCTTCGAAGCGCCCTGGACGGAGCTGGACTATAGTGTGCGTCTTGGGTCCACGCAACATGCGGCAGGCGGCGAACTGCTTAGCATACGTCAAATCATACGGCATGCGGCCTACAACGCGGTGACGCATGACAATGATTTGGCGCTGTTGTTGCTGCACGGCCATCTAAACTACACGCAACAGCTGCAGGCGGTGCCCATGGCCAGTGCAAAGGATGTACTCACGCCAAACACAGTGCTGCATGTCAGCGGCTGGGGATATCAGAGCGAGCAAGGCGAGGAGGGTGTGTCGCCCGTGTTGCGCTATGTGGATGTGGCTCATGTCGAGGCGTCTGTCTGCAGACGTGCATATCGCAAGGTGCTGCCCATTACGCAGCGCATGCTCTGTGCCGCTCGCGACGGACAGGATAGCTGTCAGGGCGACTCCGGTGGTCCACTGGTTGGCTATCAGCCGGGCAGCACACAGGGCAAGCTTTACGGCATCGTCTCCTGGGGCTTGGGCTGTGCAAAGCCCGAATTTCCGGGCGTCTATACGAGTGTGGCCGCATTCAGGAGCTGGATTGATGCTCAGTTGGGCGCGTGGGGCTGGAATCAGCTGCTTGGCAGCTGGAGTGGATTACAGCGTCTTACGGAGAGGCGATAGGATGGCAGAGACTGCAGAAGATGGCGAGGCGAATTTCAACTTTGTTATTCATGTGTTATTTACATATTTAATTGTATAATATAAAGACACTCTTTGTATTTGTTATAAATTAACAATCGAAAAATCAACCGATTGGTTCTATTGTAGCTATACGACATGCCAGGTGAATTTTGTCATCATTTTGTATAGTCTATTAAAATGAATATAAAGAAAGATTCATTGCAATTTTCTGAAAAATTACAAAGATCGCCCGATAGGTTCCATGTATCCATATATCGGTCCGATCCGACTTGTTTCGACTTATTTTTATTATTTTTATGATTTCATTATTTCATTAAGTAGCTTTAAAACTGAGAGACTAGTTAGCCAGACGGATGGATAGATGACTAGTTCGACTTCCCTATTAATGCTGATTAAGAACAGTCTTAGTATAGTCATAGTATAGTATACCCTTTACAGGAGTATAAAAATTGAAGGTGAATTATTACCTGATTTAGGCATTAACTCCAAGTATATAAAGTTGCTGTAAATTTATGTAAGCTCGACATATATAAAATTTGCAATTCGCAGGCCTACGGCGAACTTTAAATTTCCATCTCCAGCCTAAAATATTTTTAAAGAGACGAAACAATTTGCACTTCATTATTTTACCCAGTCTTTATATTGAAGGAAAATACTGTCTGCTCAAATGTCCCAAATGAAAACCCTGCCCCCCATTCACGCCCTTAAGGGTCTTTACTGGAAAAGTCAATATTTATCGCCGTCGATCTGATAACTGTGCATGTGCTGTACGTCAAGTCTACATCGAAAGTCTATTTACCTTTTCCCTTTGCCTGCACTTTAGTTTTAATTACAAAAATGCCTGAATTTTGTTAAGCAATTAAGCCAGTAAGGCCATTAGGTCAGCAGCACAGAAGCCGAGAAGCTCATAATTCAGAATGTAGCTCAAAATGTAAGCGTAGAAGAGCTCAAACTAATTCAGATTCAATGAATATGTTAACATCGTGCTGGTTGGCTTGGAGCGTAGACTGGCATATAATTCGTTGCCTGCTTTCAGGCGCAAATTGCAAATTGCAAGCCAAGCTGGGCAAACACACGTACACGCATATACAGCTGTGTGTGCGTATGTGTAGCTCTGTGTAGCATTTCGTTATGAGATAAAACAACCTGCACCACAACAACAACAACATCAACAACTTATTAGTTTAGACAAAAATAAATTGCATAAATATTTAAGACCCCTGGCCAAAGACGTGCGCCTTGTGGTTAGCCAACTTGCATGGGGGCGTGGCATAGAGCAAAGGGCATGGTCATGAGGTTAGTTACGAGTACATTTCACAGATTTCAATTTGTTTTGCCGTTTAGCAAACTGTGTAAGTGTCTGGGCCGACGATAAGGCACATACGCACACACACTCATAAGTCACACACACACTCGCATATCTTGCTAATTGTTTCATTTTGCACATTTCAAGTTCTAGTTGCATTTTCTCAGATTTCAATTTGCTTCCCACTGTCGCTGTCACATTGTGCCTGTCGTCTAACATGTTATTGTTGTGTTTTTACTGTTGTTGTCTTCTCTATGCTAATTGCAGGCCGACAATTAATTAAACATGCCAGCTGAATGTAGTTAATAAATCTGACAAGACATCTCTGATTGCAGCTCTCGCATATCAAAAGCATTCCACATAAATTCTTCTTCCATTTTTTTTCTACCCCCATTTTTGGAATTTTGCAATATGCAATATGCGAATGCTTCATGCATTATGCACAAATACTTAGATGTTTATTGCAAAAAAGTAACAAAAAAAAAACAACAACAAAAAAGAAGCTCTAGATATGGAGTAGGAAGTTGGTGAAAAAAACGTTGCTCTTGCATATTGTGTTTGTCAACCATGGCGGATTTTTTATTGCAGTTGTTGGAAAACATTCGCACCAGATTCTCCATCAATTGGTTTACCCTTTGTTGTAGAAAATATGGGGATAAAAGGATGGTAGATAATACAGACTTAAAGTGAATAAAAAATTCTGAAAACAATGTAAGACCAAAAAGAAATTTTTAAAGTTTTTTAAATAAAATTGTATACACAGAATAAAATTATTTGGTGAAAAGGATTTATTTATTCAATTTATTTTTATTTAAATTAAATACATCGAGATTGATATTAAAAAATATTACAGTAATTTTGAAAATTTTTTTCAATAAAATGGTGTAAAAAATATTAAAATATTTTGTGCAAAATTGAAGGTATTATTTAACTTATTTTTTTCCAAGCTCACTATAGTGAGAGATATAAAAAGTATTTTTCAAAATTCCTTTATTTATAATTGTTTATTTATTAAAAAATTTTTAATTTTTTAAATAATGTTACATTTTATTTATTTATTTTCGCCAGGGTATTTGGCAGCTCGTCTGCCTGACTGCTCGCTATGCATCTCCGATTTGTGCTTGCCAATGCGCCAATAGACTTGTAAATATGATCAATATGCGCTCTAAATATGCGAAGCGTGTAAAATATGTGAAATTCATGCAAGACGGGCGCATAATGCGCCGCAAACCGATAACCACCACAAGGGTCTAGGGCCAATATGCATAGATTGACAGAAAGAGGATGCAGAAATAGTGGGCTTGGTACGACAATACAAGCAGAAAAATATGTGAAAGTAACAAGTAATGAGATACGCTGGAATACAGAGTTTACAAATAGAATATTTAACTATGAAAGTTAAAGTATATTAAACAATTTTCTGAATTTCAATTGCAGAACTCTTTGACGTCCTAAAAATTATTATAATTATGAACCTACTCAAAAAACTCCTTTAAAGGGACAACTTTGTAGAGCACGGAAATTAAAAAACCCAAATGCAATATTGTCGAAATATCGCTTAGAGAGCAACTCATATGGCAACTGTCGCATAAAAAGCTAAAAATGTAATGAACTTTCAACCAAACTAGGCAGCAAAAAAATGCTCTTAAAAGATCCCCAATGAGTGGGTTTTCGTGACTTGTAGCAAAAATCACATGCACGTAGACCACAAGCTCACAGTAGATAATACTCTAGCTTAGACTTTTGCCAATGATTTTTCGAAAACTCTACAGTAAGTTGAATATTTTTTATGTTTTGTGTTTTTATTTATAATAAAATATTTAAATGTACTAAAATCAAGTTAAATAAGATTCAACATTATTTTATTACCCTCTAAACATTTTTAAATAGATAAAGTACTTTTTAAAAACTAATAGTAGATAATATTTTAGGTGAATTAATACATTTTATAAATTTTTCAGCAAGTCAAATATTTTTTTTAATTTACTTATCTTTGAATTTATTAATATAATTGAAATACTTTTCTGAAACTCAGAGTAGATAAGACTCTAGGTTATCGTTTATCCCTGATTTTTGTCAACCTTACAGTAAGTCAAATATTTTTATGCTTTGAGTAGTTGTTTTTTTTTAAATATTTTAAAATGTATTTGAAAAAAAAAGTAAATTATTATTTTATATTTTAAGAGATAATTTTTTTTTATACATAGAATTCTATGCAGAGTATTTTAAATTCGCCCAATACGCTTCACCTTCTCCTTCTCTTGGTTACTTGGTTCCCCAGATAATATTTACATGACCAGCATTTATAATTAGTTCTTCCCAATTGCTGGGCATAATGTTCTGTGTGTGGGGAGCGTGCACAAGGGGCGTGGGTGTGCCTCCTCCTTTGCCCAAGTGCTTTAAAGTGTACGAATAACGGTCAAGTGTTGATATACCACTTGAAGTTCCAGTTGCCATCATTTTTAAGCTATTTTCGCTATCATTGTTGCATGGCAGCTACATCTAGTGGATGCCATTTGCTACTTCGGGCTTCCTCTGCCTCCCAAATATGTATCTTTAAGATGCTTAGTGCCTTTCGAGATTGCGTTGTTGGCAGAGTTTTTTGCCTCGCATTGTATGTATACACATTCGGTTGACTTTGAAGTGTTATTGATTGACAACGATGACCGAAAAATGCGATGGAAACGAGCAAGAAGAAGAAATGGTGAAATTCAATAAAATTTAGTTTGATATCATGATGTAAAAAGTACTAGAATGAGATTTTTGAAAAAGATTGTAATAGAGGCAACATAATGAATGTGATTGTGGAAAAAAATATAGCACAAAATTTAAAGCAAACTTATTACGAAAGTTGCTTAAATGCTATAAAATATACTATATATTTGAGTATAGATTTCTTTTTATGCTTTTTTTTTCTGGCTAGATCGTATCGTGTGGCCACAATTGATTGCTTCTAATTGAAAGGTTTCCCCTGAAATGAAATTTAACGAGCAACTAATCGAGCATAAATACAAAAGATGGTGAAATCTGTAGACATTTGTCACGCACTGCCATCAAAATAGCAGTTATTTCTATTTGCGCGGCTTACGTTGCTTATACGCAATGTGGCATTATTTACAATTGTTGCGTTGACTTTCTGTGTGTGTGTGGTTGTATGCGATTTTGTTTATTCGCTTAGTCAACGCGTGACGTGTGCCTGTGTGTGTTGCAAAGATTTTTGCCCGCATTTGCCCCGTAATTGTTACGCTTAATTGCGTGTAATTGAGAACGCTTTTAGCCAAGACGCATCATAAAGCACACCAAAAGGCAACAACAATCCGAGAGCATAAATCTTTCCAGTTGCGACTTAATTGTCAATGGGCGATGGAGAGGGGTAGGGAAGGAGGGCGTCTACATCAATTTCAGCGGGCCGAAAATGTGGCCGCAAACGCTTGACACATAAATTATGCAGTCATTTTTTTATAGGCCGCCACGGCAAAATTACACGTCACACGCACACACACACACATACATAAAACAAAATCGGCGCGACTCTTGTGTAAAATGTGTGTTTATTGCAGCGGAGGAGGGGGAGGAGAAACCTGAGAAAAACGCGCGCAAAAGCGCAGAAAAGTGTCAGTATTAAGAGGGAAATTAATTACAAACGCTTACTTAAGTTAAATATTTGTGCGCAGCCTTTACCCAACCACGCACACACACATCTACATATACACTCCTACACACACACGCACACGCTGCGTGAGCTAAAGCCTGTTCCGCGCCCCCCGCTCGCGCTTTGTGCCAAGAAGTGAACCGAGAGAAAGTCAACTTTTCAACGCCTTTCGCTCTGCGTAGGTGTTGGTGTTACCGTGTCCCCGGATAGGGTTCCGGGTGCCCTGGGTACCATGGGAGCGTGTCCGTGTCCGTGTGCGGCTCCTCGGGCTTCATTTTACAAGCCCCGCAGCACGTTGCCGTAAGCCGAGGCACTTTGTCAGTGTTGAGGCAACGCGAAACTGAGCAACTCGTCCGAAAATAGAGTAAAGCTTGCTGTTACCCTGTAGAGATGTGGAGAAAGAGTGGTTTCGGTTTTGTATGGTAGTTGGTTAAATATATAGTATATATCCAATCCTGTTCAACACAACTGACCAATTTGATCGAAAATAGAGTACAGCCTGCTGGTACCCTCTAGAGGTGCGGAGAAAGAGTGGTTTGGTTTTGTGAAGCAGTTGGTTGAACATTAATATTATATATATTCTTGTTCAATACATCTTTATTGTAAGGGATACAATACTGGAATACGCGGATAGATATACGAATATATCGATATTTATGTGAATAATGGGATGGTTGGATCAATGCATGAAAAGATCAAAATAAAATAGATGGATACGTGGAAAGATTTAACGGTTGTATGAATGAATTTACAGAGTCAAGGGCCGAAATATATACCTTACTGGGTATCTCACAGTCGATTCTTTTATGCTATAACCACTTCCTGCTTGTTTTTCGCCTCAGCTTTGTGTGCTTTCTTGTACGTTTTTGGTTTTGTTTTGGTTTTTGTTGCTTTAAGCGCAACTTGAACATTTCATTTGTCATGCTTTTTGCTGCTGCTGTTGTTGATGCTGCTACCTGGCAACTGCCACGACCACGCGCCCTGCCTCGTTCCACGCATATGTTGCGCGCCGCATTTTGACTGATTGCATGGGACAAGCAGCGCTGCCAACGCCCGCGCCCAAGTACAGGGAAAGCACAAGAAGAAGAAGGAGACGGAGAAGCAGAGCTGACGACGGAAAGGACCACGAAAACGTAACGAAGCGATGGAGAGAAAAGAAAAGAAATATAGAATGGGGCGACGCTGCTGCTGAGTTGAGTTGAGTCGAGTGACAGGCAGCGCTAACGCCCGACGGTAAGGCTAACGGTAAAGTGTTGCAAATAGCTTTTTTGCGTTTTTGAATAATTTATAAGATGTGTTTACTCTTGAAACCAAGTGACTAAGTGTTGCCACGCTTGGCCAAGCTCCCCAGGCCTGGTCAGGAACAGCATCAGCAGCAGCAGCCCGGTTTGGTGTTAGGTGTTGGCTCATGCCGCTGGCCTGTCGGTTGGCTGGCAAATGAAACACGATAATTTACTTAGGTGCAATGCGGCGACAGCATCGAGCTTCACAAAGATTGTCGCCTCTCGCACACACACAAACCTTATGCAAAAATCAAATGCTGCCCCGCACTCATTTGGCCGGACAGCACAACAGATGCCGCAACGTGCCGCAGCTCCTTTGACAAACCAAGTGCGGTAAATTTGAATATGGCCGGAATAATTTGTTCAGGACGGATCAGCGAAGCTTGCGGGAGTTTGTATAATAGCCAACGAAATTAAAGTGCATAGCATAGGGAAAAGATTAGCTTAACAAGTAAGGTTAAAAACCTTTAATACAAGAAAGAGAGGCTTCCTTCGGCACGTTAAAGGTTTTATATCCTTGCAGCTACTCTAAATATTTAACAGTTTTGGATTTCTAAAGATAGAAAAAGTTTTATAGAGATATCTTAATAATTTTAGAATTCGACCGATAAGTTAAGGTTGATTTAAATAAAATGTTTTGATATTAAAGGACGTTCCTAAACATAGATAGGTAAGTTTTATAGCGATATTTTGAAAAATGACAAAAATCGGGCGATCTATGGCAGCTATGCGATATAACGGTCCGATCATCATAAAACTGAGAGACTTGGTTGCGTTGAAAGAACAAGGGCGTAGCCAAATTTTAAAATAAACATTATCTAGATGCAAAAGCAATATATATGGTGAGCGAATTTGGTAGTCCTAGCACTTATAGTATCTGAGATCTAGTTGATTATACGGACGGTCGATTATAATTGTATCGTCTCGCTTATAAAAAAATGTATAAAATATTCTGATTAAATAAATAATATTATAATTTAATATTTATAATCTTTATATCACACTAGAAAGTCGTCCTTAATATATTAAACGCAAAGCCAAAGCTCAACTGCGTCAGTTTATCACATCGTTTGGCCTTGTTGCATGCAACATCGTCCGGCGACTAATTGTGCTCATTATCTGCTAAATGTTGGCAAATTTATGTAACGCACGCAGTTGGAGAGCCAACTGATTTGATTACCTGTACGTGTGATGTAAAATCAGCCGCAGCCGCAGTCGCACTCGTAGTCAGGAACGCTAGCTGGATTCGTAGAACGCCAATTGCGGTGTGTCGTTTTTTTAGACTCACCTGCACTTGACACAAAACGAAGAAAAGCTTGGCTCATAAAACATGTAAAATGCTAAAAAGCGCACACACAAGTCTCACCCTCCCCTGGTTCGCCTTCTCCTTTGCCAGTGACTGTTCTCACTCTCTCTCTCTCATTCGGTTTCGGAGACTCATTAAAAATTCCTGGAACGTTCCACTAAATGTTCATGTTTTGTATAAAAAAGGGACTTGGCCACAATGTGATGAGCAGTAGCTACTTTTTGTCACAATAAGTGTAGGGCATGTGTGTGTGTGTGTATTGTATATTGTGTGTGCGGTGTGTGGGTGCATATGTGGCTGCTCGCATTAGTGGATTGAGTCGAGCACAATTATAATTAGAGCATCTCATCACAACGTTGAGCCGCAAATTGAATTTCGTTTAACTTATTTACTTCAATTTAGATACGCTTAAATATGTGGGCAAATTGATTAGGGTGTAGATTAAAAAAATAAAAATACACCATTAAAATATATTTATAAAATTTATATTCGCTACTTGTAGACTAACATTGTGTCAAGCGAAAACCTATGAAACAGGCAGAAGAAGAAGAAGGCATATCCAAACTTCTAAAGTATATATATTTTCCACAGTCGATATAGCCATACCAGTCTATCCGTATAAAAACATAGATTTCAGCTATGATAAAACTACTACAAAAATTAGCTACAATGTGTCTAATTAAGTTTTGCTTTAGAAAGGTTTGTTTAAGTACTTAACTTAAGCATCTCTAATAAAAATGATATAGTATAGTATATACTTTGTGCAAATGTATGTAACAGACAGAAGGAGGCATGGGGACCCCACAAAGTATATATATATATATATATATATATATATATATATATATATATATATATATATATATATATATATATATATATATATATATATATATATATATATATATATATATATATATATATATATATATATATATATAGCAGAGTCGATTGAGCCATGTCCGTCTGTCTGTCCGTCTGTCCTTCATAAGTCTGTCAAAATACGCAGACTTCCGCTATTAAAAAAGCTAGAGACGCCAAATTTGACATGAAGGTATATAAATATAACAAGCTCTCAGAGTTTATTTTAAATTTGTGGTGCCACAGCCACCGCTTTTGAAAATTAATAAATAAATTTTTGAATTTGATTTGTAACGAAAGTACTAAAGCTTAAGCTTTTTGTTTTAACACACACAAAGATATATCCTGTATATAATCCATAATTCAAACCGATCGGATCATAAACAAAAAAGCTATTTAAATAAAAGTTTTCCACTGCGTGCGCATATCGTCATCGTCGCGTTGCTTTGTTTAAGCCGCAGCGTGTGCAAAGCTGATTGCTATAAACTATATAGATAGAACTAATTTATACAAAAAATAACGGATGTACTTACTTATTTTATATTAAAATTTTATTATTAAGCGTTCTTGCAACTGTTTTTTTAAAGTTGGGCGAAGGATGTTTTACTGTTTGGGCCGCGAAATTATAGTTTGCTTTTACATAAATTTTTTTGTTTTGTCTCACATTGAATTAGGTTTTCCCAATGCAGGAATGTAACTTAAAATAACGTTCTGCCGAAGTACACATTTTTTTATATAGTTCTAAAAAAAAAGAAGTCGTATTTGCTGTAGGTTAATCAAATAATTTGTCAATAACACGAACATAAACAGCAATATCAATAGAAATAGAATCAAGTTCCACAAAAATGGTCAATAATATTAGAGTTTTAGTAAGGCAAACGTGTAAGCAGGAAATGCCACTGAAAATCACGTAATCACACACAAGGACCTACACACACACACACACACACACACAGAGAGTTAATTCCTGCTCAAACTAGACGTGTTTTTAAACGCAGCGCGATTTTGTGGAGAAATGTACAAAGCCGCATCCCTTTGTTTTGCTTCGGGATCACAAGGTGGTCAACGCGGAAATAAGTACTTATCGGTATAATTTATTTCTAATAACAAACAATTGTCGCGGGAGGCCCGGCTGATCAAACAGCTGACAGCGCTGCCAACTGATCGCGAAGTACATACGCGTGGGTGGCCCAGCTGATAGTGCTGCCAACCGATCGCACAAATCGATTGGCGTTGCCAGACACACGGTGCTGCCAGACTTTGTCCATTGGGCGCGAAACGTAAAAATTTAAATTTGAATTTAAATTTAAATTTGAACTTAAAGTTTAAATTTTCGAGTGGAGCTACGGCTGCAAAGCGCGAAACGGCAACAACTTTGCTCTTTTATTTGGAGTGGACCTAATTTTTAAGGGAAAAGGCATAAAGGCCGCGGACAGGCTAAATATCAACCTCTCACCCTAGCGGTGCCAAAGAAGAGGCTCTGGTGTCCGAGAAGAGGCGGAGCAAAAAATCCTCCAACGGTCAAACGCCTAGGAGAAATCCGTGGCCAGCGAGGGACCCCTTTAAATTAGGTGCTCCAAATTCATTTAGAGCAAGTTTAGCCGTAAATCAGAGCTTTAATGGATAGTCCAGCTGGGGGCATCGCCCCCAATGACGAAGACCCGTTTAGAAGCAGCTCCAGGACGATGAGATCCCCGAGACCGACGCCATGCGCCCCGTTCCCGGCGACAACGGACCCAACAACGCCACTGGAGAATGTGGCTAGCAAGGAGAGCTCGACGTTTGAGCAACTTGGGGAGAAAATAAGAGCGCTGAGTCAAATGCTACTAGGCAGACGTTCGATCCACCAGCCAATGAGGGACTTGGTCGACAGCATACTCCGCCTGACGACGACAGAGGCGAGCTTTTATCGCCTCTCTCCGGCCCTAAGAAGTCCAAGGGCAAGACGGCAGTGGGACCGACCGCCATAATAACGCAGATAACGCCTGCAGTAATCGCGAAGGAGAAAACACCGCGACAAGATGAAGAACCATGGAAGAAGGTCGAGAACACCAAAAGCCGAAAGAAGACGCTAAAACCAGACGCCATCGTCTTCAAGGGCAAGGAGGGCGCCTCGTGTGCCGAGATCCTGCGTTCTGTTAAGACGGAGCCCAAGCTGAAGAGCCTGGCGCAGCAGGTTAAAGGCATCCGGAAAACGGCCAAGGGCGAGCTACTCTTTGAGCTCAAAAGGTCAGCCGATCCCAACACGAGGACCTTCCAAGAAGCGGTGCAGGCATTCCTGGGCCCCGAGACAGAGGTGCGTTCACTCACCGAAATGGCAACCCTGGAGATCAAAGATCTGGACGAGGTCACGACGACGGAGGAACTCTTGGAAGCTCTGATCACGCAGTTCGGCGAAATCGGTGCACCGCCAACTTCGATTGTCTCCATCCGCAAATCATACGGAGGCACCCAGACGGCAATCTTGAAGCTCCATGCCGATAAAGCAGAGAAACTCGCCAAGGAGGGCAAGGTCCGAGTCGGTTGGGTCATCTGCCGTATTCGGCGCAAAAAGCAACCGCTGAGATGCTTCAAGTGCACGGAGTTCGGCCACATTGCCAGCCGCTGCATGGGTGAAGACTGCACTGGTCTTTGCTTCAAATGTGGCGAGATGGGACACAAGGCAATAAGCTGTTCAAACAGACACAAATGTATCCTATGCACCAGGAAGGGAGAAAAGGAAACTGACCATCCAGACAACAGCAGCCGATGCCCATACATGGCAGCAGCGCAGCTTAATCTCAACCACTGCGAAGCAGCGCATGACCTGCTAGAGCAATCGGTAAGAGCGAGTAATATTGACGTTGCCATACTGAGCGAGCCGTACCGCAAAAGATCCCCCAATACGTGGGCTGAGGACCGTGTTCCTGGCACCCTCAATGCCCATGGATTGCTACATGCGCGCCCTGGACAGGCTAGTAGCAGACGCACGAAGCAAGTCGCCATGCCTGATAGCCGGGGATTTTAACGCCTGGGCAATCGATTGGGGGACGCAATGTCCACACTGGATGTCGTCCTACTGAACCATGGAGCCCGCCACACCTTCTCGAGGGGCAATGCTGGGTCAATTATTGATTTGACATTTGCTTCTAGTAGCCTGGCACCGAACACCACCTGGACCCTGCGCGAGGACTATACGCACAGCGATCACCTGGCGATTGTTATAGAGGTCCGGACGAGAGCACACCAGTTGCTCATGCCAAGAAAAAGACGCTATAAAGTGGACACACTCGTCATAGGGGTATTTGAGAGCATACTCAATGCGCAAAACCGGAATGGGTACCAATCGCCGCCCAGTCCATTGGTGGAACGACGACATTGAGAGGGCACGCTCTGACTGCTTTCAAACAAGACGGGCTTACCAAAGGGCTCTTAGACGCAGCGACCCGAGATCTGAATCGTTCAGGGAGCAACTCAGAGTCAAGAGGTTAGTAGTCAAACGCCTAATAAAGTACAGCAAGAGGAGAAGCTTCCTGGAGCTGTGCGACAAAGCAGACGCGGACCCCTGGGGAATGGCGTATAAGCTGACGATGAAGAGGCTGCACGCATTCCGAGCGCCGACCCCAGCGTGCCCGACGCTAATGCAAGCAATTGTCAGGTACCTGTTCCCAGATCAAGGATTGGTCCCAGGAAGGACCCACCAAACCAACGTGGATTGCCAATTTAGCGAGGTTACCACGGATGAAGTCGCAAGCGCCGCTCGGAGGATCACGACAGGAAAAGCCCCGGGCCCAGATGGGATTCCTAGTGCGATAATAAGGATTGCCATGGAACGGCAGCCAAGCTACTTTGCGGACGTGTTCAACGCATGCATAAGGGAAGGAGTGTTCCACAAGCGCTGGAAGAGGCAGGAGCTCGTTCTGATCCCAAAAGGAGGTAAACCACCAGAGGAACCATCCGCCTACAAGCCTATCTGTCTGCTGGACACTGCTGGGAAAGCATTGGAGACAATCCTATGCGACCGTCTCAACATTGAGATTGACGAATGTGGAGGCCTGTCACCACTCCAATTCGGCTTCCGAAAGCCACGGTCAACTACGCAGGCCATCCAAGTGGTAACGGACTTGGCAGAGAAAGCGATAGAGGGCAGGAGATGGCTCTGGGGGACTAAGCCTTCAATTTCGCCAGATGGGACAGAATTATGGATTCACTTACCGCCAAGGGAATCAACCGCTACCTGATTGGAATGATGAAAAGCTACCTCGAGGAAAGAGTGCTCCACTATAGGACCAGTGCAGGAGAGTCGACGTACCGTGTCTCCAGTGGAGTCCCACAGGGATCAGTACTGGGTCCAACATTATGGAACCTGATGTACGATGGGATCCTGAGGCTAGCCCTGCCAGAAGGAGTGAAGATCGTGGGCTTCGCGGACGACGTGGCTATTGTAGCCGTTGCAAAGCAACTGCATGAAGTCCAGGAGATGGCCAACTCAGCCATCAGGATGGCGCGAGCATGGCTCTCCTAAGAGGGTCTTTCCTTAGCGGAGCAAAAAACAGAGGCGGTACTAATCAGTTCGCGGAAAAGGGTGGAGATAGCCAGCATCATAGTTTGCGACACAACTGTGTGCTCGCGACCCTCACTTAAGTACCTTGGTGTGGTTCTGGACCATCGGCTCAGTTTTAAGGACCACATGTCTCACACAGCACGGAAAGCGGCAGTAGCATGCACGGCACTAGCAAGAATCATGCCCAACACAAGCGGACCGAAGCAGCTGAGGAGACGACTTCTGACGTCCGTTGTCCAGTCCATCACGCTGTATGCTGCAACCACATGGGCAAAGGTAACAGCGAAGAAAACGCATACAAGAGCGATTCGGGCGATCTACCGAGTGTGCGCCCTCAGGATAGCATGCGGCTTCCGAACTATCTCGGGTGAGGCTGCGATGTGATCGCCAGCATGCCACCCTTTGACATTCTAGTCGAGTCAAGGGCAGCGGCGATGAGGAACCAGGATACTGGTAATGACTACCAAGGTAGCCTCATACCACGATGGCAAGATACATGGTCGGTCTCCCAGAAGGGCAGCTGGACGCGACGGCTAATCCCGCAAATCGAACCCTGGATTGGAAGGAAACATGGGCAGATAAACTTCTATTTGACCCAGTTTCTAAGTAGACATGGCTGCTTTAGAGCCTACCTGCACCGCTTCGGTCATAGCGAGGATTCCATATGTGCGACCTGCGGTGCAGGCTATGAAGAAGATGCCGAGCACGTCATATTCGTGTGCCCCCGATTCAACAGGGAAAGATATGCGGTGGAGGAGGCGTTCGGAGAGACACCAACACCCGGAAACCTTGTGCCGAACATGGTGGCCTGCCGGGAAAAATGGGATGCTGTGAACGCGATGGCATGTAGCGTTATGGTGCAGCTGAGGCGAGAGGAAAGGATCCGAGTAGATGCGAGCCTCTAAGGCTATACTCCCCCCTGTTGTAATGCCTAACGGCGGGGCCAGGAGGGAGTAAGAACGGTGTTTCAACAACAGGCTACGGCCTGGTGTCACAAAGACCACTTGAAGTACTGCGGTGCGTCAACGTCATTTTAAAAAAGAAAAAAAAAACACACACACACACACACACACACACACACACACAATGCACACATGTTTCTGAAAACGTAAAATTTCATTTCAACGCTTATCATTTTTGCGGTGTTTTTTATTCCTTTGAAAATGTTTGTTTTCGGTTGGATCTTGTATGTGTGTATGTGCGTATGTGTGTACGTGTGCGTGTGTCTGAGTGTGTGTGTGTGCAAAGCTGTCTGTATTTGTGGCTGGTCAACGCATACAAATGCAAAGCGGAAATAACATGAGGGATAAATCAGGAAATTGCTAAACATCAAATAAGCTGATAACGTAACTTAGCAGTATGACATCGCTCGCACACACACAAGTGTGTATGTATAAGTATATATATATATATATATATCGTATATATATCGTTGAGTAGGAAGCTTGATAACGTCGTGCATGCTGCCCATGTCAACAATTCAAAATCATTGCAGTGATGACGAGGCAAACAGCTGGCGGAACAAAAGTGCTGTGCACCGAAAAATTCAATTTTGCAATATGACATCCGGAGGGAGGCGGTACACACACACACGCACACACACATTGTGGGTGGCACACGGCGTATACTTAACGCCGCTGCGCCTGAGTCAACATCGAATGGCATTGACATGCCAACCAAGCCCGCCGGTCAGCCAGGCAGCCGGGCAGCTAGTCGGTTAGCTAACCCAAATGGGTAGCCATTGTTGCTAGAAATCTAACTGTTACAGCAACCGTCGTCGTTGCTGCCGTCGTCAGCTGCTGCCATTGCTTCTGCTGCTGCTGCTGCCACTGCCACAGGCCACGCGGTGCAATGCTGCAACGCTGCAGTTTCTGATGCCTTTGTCTCGTGCTGGATTTGCTGGCAATTCATGTGGTCACCCTGAGGTTGCGCTACGAAATATCAAGGCATATGTTCGCAGTTAATTTAAATTAGTCGCACTTGGCACTTGGCACTTGGCACTTGCTTGGATATTTTACTTTAAAACACCATTTTTTTAATGGGCTTTTTAATTTTAATATTTTTAATTTTTACTCTTAAATTATGTTTATATACATTTTTGGTATATTTAAATTTTAGATATTAAATAAATATGTAATATAATATTAAAAAAATATATACATAGTAAATAAATAAATAATTTTAAAAAAAGTTAATAAATAAACAAACAAATAAATAAATAAAAACAAATTTAATAATTAGCAAATACAAAATACAAAAAATGAATATTTGAAATATAAAAAATTATTTCAAATTTTAAATATTTATTATGAAACCAAAATGCATTGTAAACAACTATATAGGTACCGCAAATAATTTCAAACCTATAAGGCATTGCTTCCTATAATGTCTTAGATATAAGAAGATCTGTAGCTGTTAAAGGTGCTGTCTAAATGAATTTCAAGCTAAAAAAACTTTGCAACGTTGAATCTTTATTAATCTGTGATTACATAAACTTTTTTTAATTAATTGAATTTTTTAAATTAACAATTTTTAGATATAAAGTAGTTTTATGTTCTTCTACAATGTTTATGTTCAATGCTCGATGAAAGCTAACTACGTGAACTACCGCACTCTATAGTTATTTGCTCGCTTCATTTTACCTACCGCGAATTCATCTTCTGCCGTGCAATAATGTTAATTGAATATAACAGTTTAGCATACTCACTTAAGCACTTACCCATATTCCATATGTACCATATTCGTTCCATTAAACACACAAAACGCGACCAACTTTTCGTTATGTAAAATGGCACTCGAATTGCGGCGCTCGGGCAGCTTCAAGTGTAAAATCTTTGCATAAAACACGGCGCACATTTTAGGCACTTGCCGCAGTTGGCCTCCCTCCCAGGCAGGCAAGCGCACACCCACACCCATAGAGCCTTAAAGCAAGCGAGCAGGCAACAAAAATTTAATTACACTTAATTAAGTGCAAAAAATTTCTACAATGCTATTAAAATGTGCTTCAAAATGGCTTTGGTTTTTTTGTTGCCTCGATGCGTGTGTGTCAGTTTATGAGAGTGTGCTGTGTGGGTGTATGTGAGAGTGTGTGTGTGTGTGCAGGCACATAGTTTGGAAGTGCTGCGGTGCTGGCTCTCTGCATGATTGTGTGAGGTAGCTCCAAAATGTACTTTGCATTTATTAGAACATTTTTGCGGCGTAGCCATAAAAATGCTTTGTTCAACATTAGTTTTTAAGCAAAAGTTAAGCAGCCTCCTATAGCATATAGAACACACACACACACACACACTCACGTGTTTATTCATATACAATAAACAATAGTTAAACATAAATTACTTTTAAACTACAGCGTGTAAATAAATTTAGTTGCGGTCTAATTACTTTTTGCTTGAAGTGTCAGCGCAGTTCCCGAAAGCGTTTTCTACTTTAATAACAGCAGAAAACTGTTTTAACAAAATTTTAAAATTTTCTTAAAATAAACTTATAAGATATTTTAGTTACAAGATATTCAAACAAAATATAATTATTATTTTTATTTTCATCCATTTCTTGAAAATTGTTTTTGAATAGAAATTCCCTTATTTTGAATTATTAAAATTTTACTCTGCACAATTTTCTAATTTGCGTTTAGCGTGAAATAGCCATAAAAACGCCAGAAACGCTAATAGCTATGGCATGCGTTTTTGGCCAAACGAAGCACATTACAAATGCTAAATGAAATTGTCTGAGACAGCGCATAATTTCAAACGCCAAAATAGTAAATACGTTTATGGCAGCATGAGTTGAATTACCTCTAGAAAGCGTTAGATAACTTGTTCAAAACAATAAGGGAATATTAAAATTTTTTCTGCTTTTTTTATTGCCACGGTGGAAACTTTACGACTTACCCATTCCAAGAGGCCTGTCTATTACACGTAATTCGCCCAGTCCTTCTCGCGGAAGTCGCTTTGCCAGTAAAATTTGATGATGTAATAAGGATATGGATTAGTTTTTACCCAGTAGCTAAAACTGAAAAATAAAATTATTATTAAAATTAAGAAATATTTATTAGTTGAAACTTAAGCAAATATTCATAAAAAGTATTGTTTTAAACAATTTTTTTTAGTTTCTTAAAAGTTGGCAATTTTTTTCGAACTGTTTAAGTGTTTACTTTAATTCTAGGGTATCTTTTCTTACACCCTATTTGTCTATATATATTTTTTTTGTTTATGAGCTGAACGCTTTTTATTTATCCCTCTGTTGTTCTTGTTGTTGTTACTGTTGTTGTTGCTGTTGTTGTTGTCTTTCGTTGTCCATTTGCTTTTGCAGCATAACTTGCCAGTGTTGTTCGGGCTTTGCGGTGACAGCATGTGGCTGGAATTGCGGCTACTTAGCATCAGCGCAGGCCGCTGCTCCCGCTCTATCTCCCTCTTTCTTTCTCTCTCTGCAGTTGTTGTTGGCCAAGTAGACTGTTGTTATAAGCCGCTTTTAGCCCTGGCACTGACAATCCGCGCGGCTGCTGCTACTTATTTTGATTAAATTTACATAATTCTTTTTGTCCCTCCCTCCCAACTTGGCTTAATTTAATTTACCCGTATTTTGAAATATGTCGCCTTATCGCCAGTTGCCTTTCACGTTGCTTTACTTAGCCATCTTTACCCCACCCTTTCATTTGGTTATGCCTAGCGTTATTTGCCTGCCACTGTGTTAACTCGATTGCCAATATCGTGTGCAAATATTTCAACAGATTCGACTCGAACTTTGTAACTTTCAACGGCCAAGCAAATCAAATTGCCACGCCCCTTTTTTGCGCCGCCCTTTACTATGGCAAATCAAATACGTCGACCAAACTACTAGATGAGTGAGTATAATTTGCGCTTTGCGCTAAGTGTCAACACTTTTAACCCATTTTTGGTCGGTTATAAGTTTGGTTTCACTTTGCAATGCATGTGCCAGGGTACAGTGAATATGCGCTAAAATGACTGAATATATTTTAAAACATATGTTCATCGATTTTTAAGTATGAATTATGTATTAATTTTATACTTAATCTAGTATTATATACTTAAATTGGGGCTAAGCACTTTTATATGTGAAAGATTTACTGTACACTCTACCATTGTGTAATTTGTACACCCTGTAAAAACGGCATGAAAATGTGTTTGCTTGCAATTGTTAAAGGAAACTTTCATAAAAGCTACATTATTTCAGCTATTGAATAAGTATGAATAACTTCTTTTTAAATTTCTGCTACATATGTTTGTTTTTAAAACATGTTTATTAACTAACAATTTAATTTATTTTAATTATTTAAGTATTTAAAATCCACTTATATTAGCCGAAATAAAAAAAAGAAAAGTACAAATAAGATAACAGTGAAAATAAGATATTTAAAATTAAATTTAAATTTATATTGAGCTTAAAATTTTATTTTAATTTTCTTATCAATTTAAAGAAGTTTATTTTGTTTTATTTTTTATCTTATAAGTTTTATTTTATTTAACATTCAGCTACATCTCCAAGTCTAAATATCTTTCATAGACAGTTAATGTTATTGCTGATATTTACAGGGTATTTGCTAGTTAATTTTCAGCTTCCCTAATTTTCTTTTGTTTTTTTTCTTATACTATCAGGCGCAGACACTGAGTTTTACATAGTTCTCGCTCTCATTCCCTCTCATTCTCTCTCGTAAAGCGCTCTCACTCTCAAGTGTATGCAGATGTAGCTGAGCTTTTCTCCGAGTCTCAACTCGACTCGACGAATTGCGATGCATTTGTAGTTTTTTTCAGTGAGTCTGACTGACTGCCCGGGCTGGCAGTTGAAATAATATTTGCGATCATAATGGATTTTGGCAATTTGAATATTATTACAAACATACTGACAAATGCACTCCCACACATACATACACATACAAGCTTCCTTTTTGGGCAATGGCAAACAATTTTCTTAAGTAGTCGCAGTAATATACTACTCGTAGTATGTACTCTAGATTTTTGCATATGCAGATAGCGAATCGGTTGCGGAAATTTTCTGATGAGTTCATAATGAAGTGTGCGTTGAGTTATATAAGTCAAATTCACTGCATTTTGTCGAGCTCAACTAAATATCTAAACTTTGGCTCACAATAATGCCAATGGGTAAACACTCACACACAGTGATGGCATATTAGTCCCGCTTACCGTGTCCTTCAGTCGCTGGTAAACAGTTTGCCATGCCTTTGCCACTGTGCAAACACGAAGCACATTATCATTGCCGGCAAATGACGTACAAAGCTTAAATATTTGCCCAACTGTGTCTCAGCACAACAACCAACAAGGCTGAGGTTGAGCCAAAGCATAGAGACATGGCATGGCATGGAGTTTGCCAGTTGGCTAGCATTGCGCATACGACATGTAGCCCTTGCTCAAATATTAAAAAATAAGCATCGCGTCCAGCTTCACTCTCCGGCAACTATATGGCGTAATATTCCTAGAATTTAGCCTAAGGACATGGCACAGCAAACGAAACGACACCGCAGCAGCATCAGCAGCTGAAGGAGGAGCAGGAGGAGGAGGCAACCAGACGAGCAGCCAACAAACCTCCGTGAAAGCAACAAACCAAAGCAACCGACAACAAAAACAGCAACAAAAGAAACAACAACAAGCAGTATGTTGACATCAGCAAAAGTAATAAAACTTTAGGCGTTGACTACTCACTGACGGACTGATGGACTCGCTGACGTACTGCTCGATTGAGTGAGTGATGAAACGAGGCAATGGAATGACTTCTGCCGCATTGAAATGTGTCGATTCGCCGAAGCGTGCAGTTATTTTTAATATTTATGCCCTTGGTATGCCAAACAAATACGTTGATAAACAATAAACAAATATTAATAATGGCGAATGTTCACTGAATGTGCCCGGACTGAAATGAGATTAAATAGATACTTTGATGGCGAGAGGAGAGAGATAGAGAGAGAAGCTACTGAGCAAACTGAAGAGATTGGATTGCGAAATACTAACTACTACTACTAGTTGGGAAGGGAATATTCTATATACTTAGAGTGAAAATATATATATGTTTTTCATATATATAATATATAACTTTAATTCGAACTGAAAACTTTGTCACATAGAATTTGAATAATAAATATGGTAAATATAAGTTAATTATATAATTTACATAAAACTTTCTTCAAACTTAATAGATATATTTTTTAAAATTTATAGTTAATCTTGAATATAAATAAATTAAAGTAAATTTAAACTTAAATTTTAAAGAAAAATTTTTACTTTAAAATTCTTCAAAATAAATTTAGTAAATATAAACATGTATGAATCAACTCGCAGTGATTTAGTGCCATCTAACTGTGTATTACGACTGCTTTCAAAATTATCCGCAAATCAGCGAAAAGCCAATCAGAGCTAAGCCTTTCATTTCACATCTCGCATTCCAGTGGCGCCTCGCAACGTCAATTTGGTTCGTTATTTCATCAAAAAGAAAAAAAGTGTGACTATAACAGCGGGAAGGTATCAACTAAAGGTTATCCTAATATATGTAACTATTGAATTTTAATAAGCAATTTATAATTTTCTTAACAAAATTATTCAACTTGTTTACTTTTTAACCATTTAATGTCTTTTCAAAATAAAGAGCTACTCGAATAATTTTCAATTTTCTTTTACTCTCCTCTTACAGGGTACAACCTGTAAAGAAAAGGAAATATATTCACCTAGTGTTACGAGAAACGCGGAAATATTAGCCACAAAGTTTTGCCTCGTGCCAGCGAAAATCTTTTCTGATTCCTTGCCACATTCCTCATCGCAGTCTCATTCGCAACTGCGGCTTTGGTCTGCACAAAAATTGACATAAATAAAGCTAACGCAGCAAACGCGGGAGAGCAGCAAAAAAAAAAAAATAAAATAAAAGAAACTGTAAAGGAAAATTTGAAAAATCGCTGGCATGTGGAAATGCGGAAAGGAACAGAAGGACAAGGGGAACGGGGGGCAGCTGTACTGTGAAAATGGACATGCTATGCATGCCGAGTGGTGTCGCATTTATTACCAGTTTTCACCCCCTCCTCTTCCTCTTCCTCCTTCCCCTTTTTCGCCATCGTCCCGCGAGGCCTGTCAATATATGCGGGTGGGGGTGGCTAGGGTTGTGTTTCACAGTAAATACACGTATATAAAGTAAAATCGTATATAAGCAACAGTACATAAGCATCAGTACATAGTACATATGTCTGCGGCATTGTCGATGCGTATTGCTACGTGCCGAATGGCAAAAGAAAAACTTTTTTAATTTAAAAAATTTTTTGTTCTTGTTTCTTGGCTTTGGCCCGCAACACGCGAAGATGTTGTCGATGAGGCGTTGAGAGTTCGAAGCATGCGTTGCATTAGATACGTTTTAGATACTAGATACGATAAGCTTGATACAAAAACAAAGAAAAAAGCAAATTGAAGCAGAACAAGACAAAAAGAGTATTGAGAGTATTGTCTTCTTAGCTGTTCTTGAAGCTTATTTACATTTCGTGAAATCAATTTCAAGAAAAGTATGAGAATCACAAAGTGATTGATGTTGGAAACTAAGAAACAGATACAGATACAGTCAGAGATACAGCTAAAGATACATAAACATAGATGCAGAGTTTAACAAATTACAGGGTATCAAAAAACGTATCATCTTTGCAGCTAATAATATTCAGCGCCGCGAGCTGTAAAGTTAATTTACAAACGAAACATTAGAATAGGTCCCGAGCCACAGCATAGGCAGCGCTGCAGGCAGAGGCACAGACAGAGCCAGAGATAGAGATACAGGCGGAGACAAAGGCACAGCGATGGCTGCGGCATAATAAATGTGAGGTTAACTCTGATTCAGATGCTGCATATACTGCCCAACTCTGGCATGCTTTATTATTTTTGACCTTATTCACAGACACCGCAAGCACACACACACACAGATACGCACTCACGCACAAACACATGAAGAGTGCGTAGTGCCGACAACAGACATCAGAATGTTATTGAAAAGAGCTTGCTCATATTTCAAAGGGACAATCACGCGTATGACAGCCGCGGGCTGTCGATGCCGTCGATGTTGTCGATGCCGTCCATGCTCGACCGTTGGTATCATTGCCGATTCCATCGCTGCGCCCTTCGCTGCTGGCGTCGCTGCCTCAGTCAACTGTGGCTGCCAACTGCGGCTGCTGTAGGCCCTGCTGGCGTTTTTATTATTATAAGCCATGCTGTGCATATTATATTACCACACAAAAACTGTTAGCACATGCTTCGAGCTATGCGGGGAGACAGACGATAGAAGTGGAAAAGCAGGCAGAGACAGGGAAGGGTATCCGCACAGTAGACTGTGCGTGGAGTGTGGCCGAATTGTCACTTATAAATTGACATTTAAAATGTTTGGTTTTGGTTTTTGGTTTTCCGAGCTTGGGTTTAGAGTGCTGAGTGCGGTGTTCCAGGGATAGCGAAACTGGTATGCGAAATTTGAAACTTTGCGAACAATCGATTGCTGTGGGTCAACGGTGAGTTAAAGCGAAAGAGAACGAGTCAGGGAGTAAATGTTTGGTTGAAAGCGTAATTTGTATAGAGTAAGTTAGTAAACAATACCTTTTTGCTGATAAACTGTATAATTATGATAGAGACATGTGGAGCAATCCGTGTTAGACATTGTCGGATGAATTAGATTTAAATTTAAGTTATTATACAATTTTATTTGTGCATTCTTTGAACACAGATGCTTTTGTTGCTGTTAGGAATTTTAAACTCGATTTCAGAAAAAATATAAAAATAAAGTCTAGTTTGATTGAAAACTTACTTAAAATTTATTACTTTAAAAAATCTTTAAGGAAGCGCATATTTCTTGTTCATGCAAATTCCAAAAGCAGCCAACTAAGATCTTAAAAATAGATGGTTTTTAAAAGGTTTAAAAAATATGTGGTATTAAAAAAGTATAAAAAATTGACAGAAAAAGTATACAGCAATGAAGCAAGAAAAAAACAAAGGACTTATACGGTTGCAGTAACTCTAAATATAAAACAGGCTTGGATGGCTAAAGATAGCAGAAGTTTCGGAGCGATATCTAAAAAAATATTAAAACTCGACCGATGATTCTGTTGCAGCTACTACTCAAAAAATTGTTCCGATTTTGATAACATTTAAAAGGATATATAGTATTTAGAAATATATCAAGAAAGTTTTTTTTGCGATATCATGAAAATTAACAAAATACGATGAATAGGTTATATGGTAGCTATCCGATATATTGCTAATCCGGCTAGTTTCAACTTATATGCAGGGTGCAGCAATGAGAAGCATGTATATCAAGTTTTATTGAGATAGCTCTTAAACTAAGAGACTAGTTTGCGTTGCAATAGAAGGACAGAGATACATGGCTAACGCACGTTGCAAGCTTCTGACCAAGCTAAACATACCCTCTTGAAGGGTATAATAATTTATTAATAATATAATGATTGTTCTTTACACTTTTTTGCGTGCACTTCGTTCGTCATGTAATCGAAGTACGATAAATAAATACATATACTTTCATATTCACACTATTATGCATATACGTTTGTATGAATATGTATATGTGCAAGCGTTTGTGTGTGTGTGCGTATGTACTTAGTGCATAATTTATACGCTTCACGTGCGTGACTTTAGCACTTCAATTATTTATAATTACATAATATTTACTTTGTTAAGTTCTCCGGGTCGGTTTATGTCCGTTGTTAATTTTAATTGCAACTTTTAATTGCATTTAATTCAAACAAAAATACAATCGGCCACTCACACACACACACACACATACACACTGAGAGACTTTAAAAGCTTTTGTGCACAGCTGAGAAACTTCTGCAATAAGCTGGAAAAAATTCCTTTTGGCTGGCAATTAAGAAGAATACAAGAGCGAGAAGCTCTACTTACGTGTGTGTTCTTTAGTCTAGTCTTTAGTGTGTGTGTGTGTGTATTTGCACAATGCAAAAATAAACAAATTCAAGTTGTATTTTGTAATCTTACTTATTATACAACGGACAAGGGGAAGAAAGGGAGTAATAGTTGACTTGAGGATACTCTTTGCAAATTTATTTCTCAAAATATATTTTATTCACTTATATACGTTAACTCAGGAGAGTTTCGATTAATAAAAAAAATATATTTTTTATTTAAGTTTACGACCATAAGGTCTTTATTAATTGATCGCAAAAACAGAACTGATGCTGCTTTCCACCTATGCTGCTGGCGTCGGTGCTGCTCTGCTATGATTGCTGCTGCACTCGCTGGCTATGCTGATTCTAACGGAAATTGGGCAGACGCTTCGTCTGCACTTTTATGTTGTGCAGGTGCAACGTATGTTTCGCAACCGGACGCTCGTGCGACCCCAAGTACCTTTGTTGACGAGTGTTGCGCAAGCGGATACGTGTGCAGCTCCAAATGTTCTTATCAAAACATTTGTGGTGTTAACTTATATTTATGATTAATTTAATTTAATTAAATTTAATTCATTATTTTTACTTGCATTAAACTGTAAATGTACCTCAACGGTTTAACTCAATTTTAAAATCTTAATTTAAATATAATTTTACTTATGTAATATTTCTCGATTTGTTTTTGAATCGCCTGCTTCTAGTCGATATTAAATATGTTAATAAATAAAGAAATAAATAAAATTGAGATTTAGCTATTTTGCAGGTAATCTCTGCCATTTTAAACCGTTTCAAGAATGTATTAACCCTTTCTTGTTGCCTCTCTCCCCACTGGGTATACAAATGGTAGATAATGAAATGGTATTTACCTTCGTTAGCACTTGCAAGATAGTTTTCAATTTTCTTCTGCAGTGGCCAACGAACCGTGCCTGCCAGACTGGCACAACTTTAACTTAAATTCGAACAAAAATGTGCAAAAAATAAAAACGAAAAAATTTGAAAGCGTCGACAAGTCGTTGCGAAAATATTGCAAAACTATATGCAAATTATGCTGCCTGGCGGGGCGAATAACCAACCGAGCAGCCGCTCAAAGTTGCCAGTCAAATTTTGCCCTAACAAGCTTTTGGCCTAATCAAATAGCAGAAGCTCAAACCAGCCCCCCACCCCCCTCCAGCTCATGCCAAAAGCCTGAGAACCCTTTGGTGACTGCTGCTGCTCTCGACCCGAGAGAAACCGAGACCGGAGACTGTCTTGTAACATCGCTTGACAGGCAATTGTCTTATGTGGTATGCTAATTTTTTATGTGGCTTCTTCCATCTTTATGACTTTGTCTGTCTCACTTTTTGGCTGTGTGTGCGTGTGTGTGTGTGTGTGTGTGTGTGTGTGTGTGTGTGAGACTTTTGATGCTGTGTGTGCCGCCAGCCAGGAAAATTCCAAAAATTAAAACTATAAACTATCTCTACTTTTCGGGAGGGGGAGCCCTGTGGCTTATGTCGTTGGGTTATTGCCTTCATAATGGAGTTGCATACTGTAAATTGTGCATACACATATAGCTGTAAATATTTAAACAGGCAAGTGTATTTATGTATGTGTAAGTGGGGTGCACTGCACTTTGGACAGTTGCTTAAACATGAAAAAGCTGGGAGATTTTAGTTTTGTATATAAGTCGAGGGGAACGACATTAATTGCCTAACTGTGGTCTTAACGTTACAGAAACTTATTCAATATGATAGGTAGTAAAAGACAAATAAGTGGGTCATCTTAGACTTTTATACCCTGCGACCATAGAAAATGTTAAAAAGAGGATTTACTTGTTTGTGCAAAGATACGTAACAGGCAGAAGGAGTCATAGCAGACCCGTAAAGTATACATATTCTTGCTCAGTATCACTAGCCTTGTCATTTAAGGCATGTCCGTCTGTCTGTTTGAGCACACAGATCTTATAAAACCTAGAAACACTAAATTTGGTATGAGTATTTCTGTATATTATAAATAGAAGAATAGATAGTAAATATATTTCAAATGTCAAGCCCACCACCCACTTAAGGTAATTGTTAACTATTTTCAGCCAAAGCTAGAGACACTTAATTTGGTATAATTATTCCAATATGTGAAAAGAAAAAAAATGTATTTCAAATTTAAAGTTGAATAGTAAATTTTTCTTTTTTTATATTTTTGTTTTTTGATGTATTAACCACAACTTAAAGTTACAACTTAATTTTTTTTGTTTACTTATATTTTGAATCCTACTACGCATTTCCTTGTGCTCCTTGCGGCACGTGGTGGCAACTTAGGGCTGCCACAAGCGGGGCAGAAAACAACAATTTATTTATTAATAATTCACCGAATTCGTACACCAAACTGCATAACTAATAAACCTGCCAAGTGAAGCGGGTCCCAAGCCTGAAATAGACGCACACTCACACACACACACGCAACAAAAACAAGAAGAAATTCCATAAAATAATAAATAACTGAAAGCTTGTAAACATGTGCATAATCCGACAAGTCCCCAAGCCGAAACGAGCCCCAGCAGAAACAAGTGAACGAAATAAAAATCACATACATAACCGAGTTACTTTTAATCCTCGACACACAATCGACACATTAATTTATCACTTCAAGCTCGGAGGCTCCGAAAGCCTTTCAATTAATTCCAGAGCACACCAGCCGAAAGATCCTTCCCAGAACTCTATAAATACTTTATTGCCGACTGGCGACTGTCAGACAGTTGGGCATTTTCGGCAACTCTGGCATTTCTGGCATTTGGCATATTGACTTATGAGCGCTGATTTGTAAGTAGATTTTCTATATACTTCTTTGAGCTTGTAATTAATTCATGTTCGCCTTTTTTGCTACGATTTTTACTGCTGCTGCTGTTGCCAGAGCATTTGTCTTAGGTCTCTCCCCTTCTCGAAGCTGTAACTCATCTCGGAGAGTGCATTTTTGGCATGGACTCGGGCCAATGCACATTTCGCACAGAGACCACAAGGAAGCTGCAAATGTTTTACTGACCTCAGAGGCTACTTAAGCGCCAAGGCGCCAAGTGCAGCTGCTAATGCAATTATGCTGCTGCCTCTTAGCTCTGTTGCAACTGTTGGCAAGGTGAACGAACTGAAGTGTCTGTGTTTGCCTTCTATTATTATTGTTATTATTATCATCCGATTCTGATGCACATGCAAAGGCAGACGCCTCGTTTAGGCTTGTCTTGGTTTTTGGGGGCTGTGCTAGGTAAATAGTAAATTCAGTTGGCTTTGCCGCACACAACCAAAGCGACATTTCCTCTTGACAAGGCGTCGACATAGTTCTCCATAGTGCTATGTATGACTGAGCTCGTCTGCCATTGTATGCAACCTACATCTCCAACTGACTGAATGCGCTTCTCTCGCTTCACTCACCTCACCCGGTTCACCCCATCGCCTGCTGCGTTTTTTGCTGCCATAGGAAAATTATGCAAAATAGTAGCAAAGTTTCAATTTCCTCGGCAAGCAGTGGCAGAAGCGAAGTGAAGAAAAATAGAAAAGAAAATAAGACTGACTGAGGGAAAGGATGATGGAGCAGGCAGTACGAAAGATGTTGGGAATAAAGAAAATGCAAAGTACAAAATTGTGGTCTCGTATAAATAAGCGTAACTTATGAAAAGTTATGAAAAACTTTTGCTTTACAAGGCAATACGTAATTTGGAATGTCAGTATGTGCGTGTGCGGGTGTGTGTGTGCGCGCGTGTGTGCGGGTGGCATGAAGCCTCCTCAGGCGTTTGGAAAGTCAGCGATCTGCAGACGAAAATTTCACATATAGTTTTTCCCTCTCGCCGCACTCGTCAAATATGACGAACATTTTATTGCCAAAGACACTTGGCAAATATTTTGACATATATTTTGGGCGAGTGGGTAAAATTGCAAAAACTATCCAGAAAGTATTCAACCTGCTAGCATTTTATATCAATCCGTAAATATTTAGTTGTTAATAAGCACATAGTATTAATATTTTGTATTTTATTTTTAATTGCTGAAGCTTTGTTAAAAAAATTTAAAAAGAGCTTATATATTTTTTTATTTTTTCAGTACAAAGTGAGGAAAGATTTTAATAATTGATTCGTGTACTACATACTCATGTAATTCTTTCATTATACTACATGTATAGAAAATTTATTTTTGTGTTTTTGATTGATTTTATTATTAATTTAAAGTCAACTTTATGCAGTCGACATAAGGATAAAAAAAGGTAATTAATTAAAATTGTATAAAAAGAGAGAGTAGTATAATATTACCAGTATAAGTAAGAGTACATTTAAAATCATATAATTATACCCGCTACTCATAGAGCAGAAGGGTATTATAACTTTGTTCAAACCGAAAATGTATGTAACAGGCAGAAGGAGACACCTCCGACCCCATAAAGTGTATATATTCTGGCTCAGGATCAACAGCCGAGTCGATATAGCCATGTCCGTCTGTCTGTCCGTGTGAAAATCTAGATCTCGGCTATTATAAGAGCTAGGACTACAAAATTTGGTGACAATATGTGTTATTATTGCACGCTGATCAAGTTTATTTCGGATTTTGGCCACGCCTCCTTCCGCCCCCGTAAATCGAAAAAACATTGATTACAAGCGCAATTTTGATGCCATATTGTTCATTTTCGGTTTACATGATAACTATAGCTAGCCAGATGATCTCTGATTTTTGTAACAATCGGATAATAAACACAGAAGTTATTCAGCTTAACGTTTTCCATAGCTGTAAGCAGCGCTGCCGGCAGTTGTGGACTGCAAAACGAACAGTACTATTATGCATTTACGGGTTCGAGTCCCGCCCGCATCAAAAATTAAATGTGTGCAAAAATGTTTTTTTTTTATTTTAGATTTTGACTTTGCATAAATATTATAAGCCCATAGCCTTTTACGGTTAAAATATGATTGTAGCCGTTTTTTTTTGTTCCGCAAATAAATGATGTACGAGCAGCTGGTTAGCGGGTGTATTACAGTCGAGCACACTCGACTGCACCTTTCTTACTTACTTTCTTCGAGCACACTCGACTGTACCTTTCTTACTTGTTGAAATTAAATTTAAAATTAAAGTGAGTTTAAAATTAAATTATAATTATAATAATTTATTTTAAAATTTTTTTTAATGAATTTTATTTTATTTATTTATTTTTTTTATATTTCTTTTTTTAGTTCCTGAAAGGGTACATTAAGATTATTATTTCGCTTATTTTTTTGAACTCTAGGAATTTTAAGGGCATTTAAATTATTGCACAATCTTGTATGGCTCTTTTTTAATTAAAATTATACGAAAATATTTATTTAAACATTATAAAAATATAAATATATAAAAATATTGAAATTATACGAAAATATTTATTTGAACATAACTTTTATTCCATTTCCGTCTTGATTCCCTATGCAAAATATTTCAATTCCCATTGATAAGCATCAAAGTCTAATTAGTATGTTTAGTCAAGGACTTTGATGTACTTTTCTTCAAACTTATAAATTGTTGTGTTTTTTCTACTTCCCCACCTTCCCGTTCATTTCTGACTATACTGCACATACCAAAAGCATATAATCACATTTCAGGGGTAACAAGCAAGGGACCAGGCAGCATTTCTTTCCTGTGTTTGAGCAGAAGACAAATTAAATAATTGGCATGACAATGCAAGCAACATAGACAGACGGACAGATAGATGGACAGTCAAACACCCACATGTACCCACATAGTTTGAGGCGTGGCTGAGGGCGGAGCGGAGGGCGGCAGTCCAAACGGTATCCCGGCCGACAACAATTTCATTAGAACTGAAGCCTTGTTTTCATGTCCGACTTATTGTCGTTGTCATTGTCGTCTACGTTGTCGTCGGCATCGGCTTCGACTGCCTTTGCGGCATCCACATCGACGTCGTTGTCGTCGAGAGGCATTACAAACAAAACTACTTAAGTTACCACGATTACATGTTATCGTAAATTAATTGTCCGACATTTTGTTTTACTTAGAACATTCTAAAGAGATGCGTCGAAGCGAGGCAGTAAGTGTGCGTGTGTGTATGTGTGTGTGTATATATGTGTTTGTGTGTAAGTCATCAGTATCAGCACCGAAAAGACTTATGGCATGCTCATGTCAAACTGTATTTATAGGCATAAATTACTTTTAAGATTTCGGGTGGTTCCGATATACATAATCTCCAGCATATAGGAAATCTAATTACTTACGTTAGTTTTTTATAAATACTTTCTGCTGTTTTCTTAAAGATTTTCAGGTGAAATTGTTTCCGTAGAGTTTTGGAAACTAATTACAAATATGCAGGCGCAATTGGCCAAAGGAGAAGGAGACTTCATTGTTTTACTAATTGATCAAACATTTTGAACTTTTCCCACGACAGACAATTGGCTGGTAAGTAGCGGAAAGCAGGGAGTGTGAAAGGGGGGGAGGGGGGAGTGGCTGTAAGGAATGCAGCTATCCTGTCTAATTGACAGAGACGTGTCAAGTCAAACTAATTAAAATTTTATGCTAAACTGGCGCCACAAAGTATGCTGCATATTTTTCAACACGCTTTGTCCTGCGCATCTGAGCTGCACCGTGTGTGTGTATAGGTGTTTGTGCGCCTGTGTGTCTGCAGCTGTGCTAGGCAAACAGCAAGCCGACTTGCGCTTCGCTTAATGGATAAACGTGCAACGGCGCCAAATGTTTGTCGGCAGCAGGTGGCAGCTGCAGCACAGGATGCAAGGGGCAGCAGTATAGGGGAGTAGAGGCAGAATCTGAGACTGCAGCTGCACTTGCAACACCGCAGCAGTAGCAGTAGCAGCGGCAGCAACAACGGCAGCCCTCGTTGCATTCCGACGATGTTGGGTGCGTTTGATTTGCCGCTCGAGTTAGTTTGCACATGCCGCACTTGTTTATAAGTTCTCTAATTAATTTTTAAGTGCCACTGCTAGCTGCCTGGAGGACAAGCTAGTAGAGCACACACCCCTATGTGCGAGTGTGTGTGTGTGCTCCTAATATATATGTGTATGTGCGAGCTACACTCTCGAAGTTCCAAGGTGCAGTTCAGGCAGTCAGCTGTGGCTAAATGCTAAAAAATTATGTACATCTGATTTGCTGCCCATAATGAAATTAGACGCTGCTGTTGTTGCTGTTGTAGTTGTTGTTGCTACCTGCCGGCTGCGGGTCTATGAAGTGCATGCATCCAGCTTAAGACTTGCATTGTGCCCCCAGAGAGAGAGAGAGAGAGAGTGGGAGAATGCTGTGTGCTCTGATGAGTGCAGGGTGCTGCTGCTACTGCTACCCTAACGGTCTGCTGCACATTATGTTTGCTCTGCTTTAATGCAAATTTATAAACACGAAATGCCGGAATCTCCTTACCAAACTGCTAGATTTATCAGTTCACCATATGCACGCACAGAGGGAGAGAGAGAGAGAGGGAAGGAGGAACTATGCTCAGGAATTATGCATGACTTGCAAAAGGTTGTTGGCCAACAGAAATTGTGGTAATAGCTTTGGGGTTGTGTTTCACCTTTATTAGGGTGAGGGCAAGTAGCAACTGTAAATCTATTATTGTTTGGCTTAAAGAACATTAGTTTAGTGGGAAATTTATTAGTAAATTTAGTAAATTATTATATGTGGTAAATTAATTTTAATAATAACATAAATTATAATTATTCCTTTGTTTAATATCAATTTCATACTTTTCATTTTATGCAATAGAGTTGGTAATATTTACAAATATAATATAATAATTGTTATAATTAATAAAAATGCATTTAATTTTTAAAGAATATTAAGTTAAAGGAAATTTGGCTGAATATTTATTAGATTATAATTATTTCTTTGATATTTGTTAATATCAATTTAAAACTTCATATTGCAAAGAGAAGAATTTGGATTTAAAAATTTTTTTAATATTATATTAATCCAATTTCGTCATTTTTAATTAATTAATAATTTTGTTTAGTATTTTTAAAGAACATTACTTAAAGGAATAATTTATAGTTAATTTTATTGATTATTATTATTTTATTTACTTTTTTTAATATTAATTTCTTATTTCATATTTAAATTAAATGCGTTAGGGCTTTACATCCCCACAAACCAAAAACAATTAAATTATTCTTAAATGATAATTAATTAATTATTATTTATTTAATAAATTTTAATGTTCAATTGGTATATCTTTAATCCTTAATGAGAATTAAAAATGTTTTGGTAATTAAACAATTAAGTTTTAATGAAATTTGTGGTTAATATACATTTTCAGCTTATTTATAATTAAAATTTTTGTATCTTATTTTTCATTGCACTATCTCTTTCATCAATATAATTTTACCACCAATTGTATACTTAAACTTTTACTAACAATTTTCGTTTGATAAGCAAACTACCCTACAATAATAAATCAAAATCGCAACATCTTAAAGTAGCATAGCTCGCACTTTGCGATAAAATTGTAATTAAAAATTAAAAATCAAATTAAATTTAAATTAAAATCATTTGCTCAAATCAGTAAATGGTACTGACAGAACAGCAGCAACAACAACAAGCACAGCAACAAGATAAACAACAACCACAACAACTACAACAACAACAACAAGAACAGCTGTAGGGAATACAAGAAGAGCAGCTGTACTTGATGTATTTGTAGTTCTTATCGCGATGTTTCTGTCTGTGTTAAGCTCTGTATGAGCTTGTGTGTGTATGTGTACGTTTGTGTGTGCGTTTGTAGTTATGTTACGCCCTCAGCGAGTTGCTCTTTGCTTGTTGTTTTTGTTATTAAGAAATAATCTACTTGTAAAATCTTAATTAAAGTTATTATAAATATGTTGTGCATGTACTATGTATATGTATGAAATGAACGCGCACAGGCAGATGAGGCAGCCCGTACTAGCAACAGTCACGCCAGCGAGATATCTCTCCAACACGCACACGGAGATATTTTTATAGCATATACGAGTATAGTGAGTGTAGTATTTGCTTGTATGTCTCGGTCTGCCTCGGTCTGTCTCCCTGTCTCGCTATCTTGTTTGTTCGCCTTCCATTTTTGCCTCCTTTTTGTATGCCCTTGGCTCTACTTTCCTCGACGTTAAATTGCGCAGCTGTTTGCATTTCACTTTGTACATATGTGTGTGTATGTGTGTCCCTACTCTCCCTGCCACACTTAAGGCTGAGCGGAAAAAAGGCAGCATGTGGGTGGATGGGAGCAAGTGGCATCAAAAGTATTTGCGCTTTATTATGACAACTGACATTAGTTTGTTTGATATTTGTGTTGGTTGCGCCCTGCACCACAGTTAATCCCTCTCCCCCGGCTTTCCTCCCTTTCCCTGTTGCTACTGCTTGATAAGATTTAATTGAGTTCACATTAGCGTGGAACGAGGCGCGTCCCGAACTGCGCCTGCGGGCATTTGTGGGAAAAGTCAAGTGTGCAGCTGCTCTTTGCCTCGGCTCGTTTGTTTGTTTTGCCCCCCTGTTTGTCTGTCTGTCTGCCACACGCGCAGTTTTCAATGAGTTTTTGCGCCTTTTTGAAGTCGTTAACCAGCACTACCCCATATTCCCTCTCTCCCTCACTTTCCCCCTCTCTTGCTTTCTCACTGCCTTGCTGGGGTTAAGTTCATTGCGTGTAAATGCGACTTAATCAAGCCAAAAATGCACAACTAATCAACTGCAGCATTTCCATTCGATTTTCTGTGCCCCCTTACCCTGCTAACCCTTCTCCTTCATCTCTCCCTGCCTCTCACATGTCTTACTCATTCTCGCAACCGCGTGCCGTCTTGTGCCTTGTGCCGCCTCGCTTTGCATGCGAATTGAAAAAGTTTTGCGCGAAAATTTTTAATGAAATAAATTAAAAAGCTGTCAGCCGACTGTAAGTTTATATTAGAACTGATAAAAAAGCAACTCACCAGCAGCAGCAGCCTCTCTCTTTCTTGGAAATATGCTTAAGTGTTGAGTGTTGAGTTACGCTAAATGGATTTCCAACTTGAGTGCGACTTGAGCGGGTAAAAAAACGCGGAAACAAGCAAAATATAATGTAAACTACTGCCGACTAAACTGAAAGTCTTGGGAAGGGGAGAAAAAGGAAACCCTAAGCGAAGCATTCAAATAAGTAGAACTGGAGACACCATGAAATTCGATTAGCAACATGCCATTAAAACGAGTCGGGGACAGTTTGGGCGCCCGTTCGGATTCAAGAAAGGAGTAGGAGTAGAAGAGAAAGTTGTGCTGGGCGTGAGGATGTGGGTATTGCAGTTAAGTATTTAAAAATTTATAAGATGCCAAAAAGTTAGTCCGTAAGTTTTGTTGAATTAATTGGGGCAGACTGAGCGAGTTACTAGCTGAAACATAGCAGACGGACTAACAATAAGTGATTTATGGACTATGTTTATTTAGTAGCTGCTGACGCTGTCTATCCCTCTTCCTCCCTTCCTCTCTTTTCTCCCTCTTTATCGCTCTGTCTATCTCTATCGCTGGTCAATTTGAGAGCTTAATTATTGGCAAGTCGCTTTGATTTATTATTATTATAATGATGGGCACAAGATTATAAATTGGGCAGTTAAATTATGCGGAGAAGTTTGCGGGTTGATTGGGTTTTGAGAGGAAAGATCAAGAAAGTCTTGTTTATTGAGGTAAGTATTATATCTATTTTGTAGTTGCAATAAAAGTTGAAAATAAAGGAATAGTTTTTGAGAATATGAGAATACGGAAAACACTAGCATGGATAACTTCTGTGTTTATTGTCCGATCGGATTGTAATTTGGAGAATAGATTTTTTTGCAATTATGTTCATACCAATACAAAAAGCTGTAACTTCAATAGTTTTCCTAATAATCGAAAATAATCGATTTGCGTAGGGGGTGGGCTTGACATCAAACATTTAAAATTAACTCGATCTACCTATGGTATACAGGAACCTTCATGTGATATTTGGTGTCTCTAGCTTTTGTAATAGCTGAGATCTAGACGTTCAAACGGACAGACGGGCATGGCTCAATCGACTCGGCTAGTGATACTGAGTCAGAATTTATACACTTTGGGGGATCTGCCCCGCCTCCTTCTAACTGATACATACATTTGCACAAACTTAGTATACCATTTTTGACCATTTTCAATGGTCGGATGGTATAACAAGAAAGAAAGGTTTCCTTTGGAAAACCGAAGATTTCATACCCTTGCAGTTAGTTTTGATATAAACAGTTTTGGATTGCTAAGGATAGCAAAAGGTTAGCAGCAATATCTAAAATAAAATCTAAATTCGACTGATAGGTTCTATTGCAGCTATGTAAACGGTCCTTAAATCGATATTATTAGGCATAGATGGGGAAAAAATTTCAAAAATCGTTAAATGACAAGTTTAATTAAAATAACTTTAAAACTGAGTGAGTAGTTAGCGTAGAAACAGACAGACGGACAGATAGACAGACATGGATAGTTCGAGTCCGCAATTTAATGCTGATTGAGAATATATATACTTTGTACTTCAGGGCAAGATTATAAAACCACTGCAAATGTATACAATTTAAAGAAAATATTTGTTTTAAAATTATTATTGTAATTTAAAATTTTAGAAACATTTCTAAATATAATGGCAGCTGTTGAAAATTATAGAAATATTTCAAATTCAATCATATTACGCAGAAAGACAAGTTTAGAAAAAATTCTAAAAATATTTTTTTTTTTACTTTATTATGCCTGCATTTATTGCTCAACCCATTTATGAAGACTTTCCTTGCATGTTGTTGGCAACTCTGGCTAATCAGAACGTTGAACGCGCGCAAATGCAGAAGTGAATTTCAAAAGGCAAAGTAGCTTAACAATAGGAAGTGCACACTCACACACATGCACACACACACAGAAGTGTGCGAGACCATAGTACACAGCAATAAAACCACAAAAATGAATATGCACGAGACTCGAGTGTGTGTGTGGGTGTGTGAGTGTGCACTCGTATTTCTATAACCATATAAACTTACCTACAACAAGCGAGTAACACGATAATAAAACATATTTTAGAGCAGGCAACAAAAAACGCTTACAAACGACAGTTGGCAAGGCAACGGCTGGGAGGGAGACGAACCGAGAGTGGGGAGAGGAGAGAGGGAAAAGGGAAAAGAAATTGCCGAGATATGAGAGAAATGAGTGGTACTTCAGTGCGACTGCACAATGGCAATACACAGGCAAACAGTGCGACGGACAGTGGGGCAGGCAGACGGACAGACAGACGGGCAGACAGACAGAGAGACATACAGACAGACAGACAGACGAACAGACAGAGAGAGAGAAAACACTTTCGTATGTATGCGGAAGAAGAAGAAGGAGAAGAAATACTTATGGCAGTCAAGCTAAAGTGCAGGAAAAACTATTGCTAGCCCGACTGTCTGCCTCAGTGTGTGTGTGTGTGTGTGTGTGTGTGT